>OV815994.1:38258432-40758432 GCA_929113495.1 Andrena minutula
CTGTTACAGTGAGCATCACCAATTCTTTACGATTTTTTGATACACGAAGGCTTTGTATTTCCGATGAATTCTTTTTTAATCTTCAAGAATTCTATAGTATCCTTCTATGCCTTTTTTTCATTGAAGTTATTTGGTTCAGTTTGCAGTAGCAAAGGTATAACAAATATTTATTCGTGCAATTATTATTACAGAATTGTGGTTCAAGATGAAATAGTGTTCGTGATAATGAAAATTTTAGAATGCGTGGTATTTAATGTTACGTTAGATTCTTAAAAGATTTAAAACGAATTTTTGATTCCCGCGGGATCATAAAAAGACCATAAATTTGGAAAGAAGATGGTATCATAATTTTAAATGTGTATGACTAAAAGATGGCATATTATACTACCAGAGGCCAGGAATTAATCTTCAGATCTTCTTTATGGCAATATTTTATTCGGCAGCGCACGATACGGCGGTGTTCCAGATTCCTCTTGAAAATCTTCCGTAATATCTGATCGGAAGTTCAAGTACGATAAACGAGTCCTGTACCTCGATGCTACTAACGGTACCATCGGATCCTTTCTCTTTCTCTTGCCAGCGTATCTGCAATCACGATGAAAGTCTCCCTCTTGTCTACATGCACGGAGTGACTTGACCTAAGGCCCTGGTGCTTGATCAACGGAATTCTTTTCTCACAGGCCACCGGCCTTCTTCTGTCGCTGATGTTAATCATTTGTACGGATAATTGCATCTGTCGTGCTGTGCAACCTTGTTACATTAACGACAGAATCATTCTTCGAAGAGTCTTCCTTCAAGTCAGTGCTTTTATCGATTGTACAGATTATGCCACACATATTTTATATTTGTTTCCACACAATTACTATTTCGCACCTCTTCTGCTTTAATGGGATAAAGGACCTGACTTCATTTTTACTCTGTCGCTCTTCAGACGATATCGTTTAAATTTTACATTATCATTATCGATCGAAGTATATTGTTTCAGTTTTTAATCGATAGGTATCTACGAGGAAAGAGGGTAAAAATTTCCAAAAATGAAACTGGCAACGTCCCATTAAAATCGGGTAGTCCTGTTCGATGCAAGTCGACGTAATTTCAATTTACCGAATGTATCAATTAATCGGAACACGATCTAATTACGCAAATAGCTCTCAGTCAATTTTATTACCTCCTTTTAGCCCATTACAAGCTTATAATTACGTGACTAACGCGATCGATGTAACGGTGCGTCGGGTCACACGCGCCCCGCGCTCGAAATTGACGCGCGATTTTAATCGGATCGTGACTCCGGGGAATTTGACCAAGGCATGACGGAGCCGAAGGAGGCGCGCAAAGAAACAAACATTCGTCGCGTACGGAACCGTGAAGTAACGGTACAGGGTCCCTGGAACCCTGCGAAGAGAGCAAAAAAATAACAAGACCACTCAGCCATCCGCGACCCCGACGAACGTGTCCCGTTCTTTTAAGGACAACCTTCTCGCGGATACGTTCTCATTCACGTCCCGTTTATCCCCCTTCAGCTGTATAGCGAACCGTGTAATTTAAATGGTACGCGGTGTAAATTACCACGGACGATATGTTCCTCGATAATTATCGTTTAAAAGCGGTCGATTTAAACGGCCGATAGAAACGGTGCACTAATTACTTCGCCAACGATTTCACGAAACCGAACGGTCCAGCGATTAAATGACTTGCCTGAAATTTCTAGGACCATTTTTTATCGACGCATGGTTTATCGCTCCGAAACGTGCGCCGCGGAGAAAGACATTTGGGAGGGATAGTTTCGTACAGATTTATCGAGTCACGTGTACGCTTAGAGGTGGGTCCGGAGGTGGATAAAAATGGTGTTCCGAGCTCGAGGCTCGTGTAACGATTATCTGTTCCACTGCTTCTCAGACGCATTGTTACAGATCCGTTTACATTACCCGAACTTTCCCTTTACGAATAGTGCCGGAACGAAGCGGAATTGCATGTCGTGATTATACCGTGCCGCGCTACTGTGGCCAATTATTCACATCGGGATCATTGCACGAGGCGCGGACGATCCGTTGTTGATCCGTGATTCGATGGAAACGTAGATCGATTCGATGGTAATCGCGATGCAGAACGAGCACGATGGTTTGGGAAATGTCTATTGATTAGCATGACTGCATATCTCGTAATTGGAATATTATACGTTAGAGTGCTAATGCTGTTTGCTTCGTTGGAAGTCTTTGTTTAACGATGCTGGGAGAACTAGTTATCCCGGCTGCCACGGCAAGAATCGTTCGTTCACCTGCGTCCTCAAATATTTGCTTGCAGATACACCGGCCGGTGATCATCGTCAGGGTCGCATGTCCCTCCAGGCCGAGCTACCGTCGTCCAAGGCGAAGAGGGAGCAAGCACTTCGCAGCATCCTCGCCGCTAGAAGACGACAGATCTTGAGCCAGCGGCCAATCGAATCACGGAATCTGAGCCGCACACCGAGACCAGCTGAAGCCTCGCCGAAGGAGGACGTGCTGGAGGCTCAGGAGACCAGGCACGGAATGTACGTAACAGCGCCGGCGAACGGCAAGACAGCGGTGCCCGGGATCGTAGAAGAACCGTCAGAATCGTCCGGCAGGATAATCGTGGCAGATCCAGGGGGCAAAGACGTGGACATCGAGTTCGTCTCGAAGGAGCTGGAAGGCGAGCAGGTGGCCGAGCAGGGGCCGAGAAAACCGAGCAACGAGAGCTTCGCGGCGTCAAGCTTGGAGGGTAAACCGGCCTCCGGTAACTCGAGAAGCAATTACTCGATCGACCATAGGAATTCCTCCTCGGCCCCCACCGCCCCGACGTCTTCATCTCTGTTCGCGAGCAGTCAGAAAGCTACGGATACGGAGACGCGCAAAAAGAAGATCGTACCGATGCCGGACTCCCTCTACAACTATTTCAGGCCGGTGGAGAGCAACATCCCCGTGGAAGACATGTCGCAGTTTCTCTACTTCGGCCAGAAAATCCAGCCAGATGCTCAGAACGCTACCGGCAACAATTCCGTGGAGGCGACACCGACGGCGCCGACCGCGCCCAGCTCGCGGAGGAGGTACTCCATGAAGAGATTCAGCACGACGACACCGGTGCCGCTGCCGAGACTGGAGGAGATCATCAACGAGGAGATGAACATCGCCGTGGAGCGGCAGGTCGTCGAGAAGAACAAGGTGTCCAAGATCAAGAACGCGTTCAGGAGCCCGGAGAACGGCGTCTACTACAGGAAGTCCAGGCCAACGGATTCCATCGTCGCTGTCAATGTTATTCCGACGAAGGAGACCGGCGCGAATGCCACGGAGACAGACGCTGCAGCAGACTCGAGCGGCGATAAGTTTCGCGACGATAACCCGTCCGCTCACGCTGACACGCGGGACCAGCTGCGGCACGAGAGAGGAAGTGCTACTGCCCACGTGCTCGCTGAAACGAGGAATGCTACCAACTCGACCCAGATACCGCACCGGCAGCCTGTTTCCGCGGACACGGACAACCAGCCTGTGGAAAGTGAAATCCGTTTTCGGCATCGTCCAACGGACACCTCGAACAATACGATGGAGATACTCAACGGCTTGGAGAAGTCCAAAGTGGCGAAGGCACAGAGTAGAAGCACCGACGACTCGTCCACCGTGGCTGGGATCGAGGATGCTTCCCATGTTGATAATCTCCGACGCGAGGATACTAAATTGGACGATACGAGTACCTTAACGGCGTCCGACACGGAAATGTACGGGGACCACACGGAGCAGAGGATCAGGAGAATCGACATTTACGAGACGAACGGTAATTTGGAATTTACCAGGAACACTGAGCAAATGCAAGCTGACCAGCCGCGCACACCGAGCTCCCGCGAAAGTAACAACATCGAGACTTCGACCTCCAGGGAGAAGATCGCACGATCGGCCACCGAGCCGTTTCGAATCGGCTGGGCATCGCCGGAGACGTCCACCCTGAGGATAATCGTAACCGAAGATGATCGCAGCCTCGGGCAGAGCTTCGCGATCGGCACGGACGCCGCGGTGAAGTATACCGTTAAACCGGTCGATTCCACGGAGGAACGAGTTCGTGTCGCCGCTTCCGGCGATGTTCCCACTACGAGAGCTTCCTCGGCACAGAGCGCCGCGTCCAGCGGCAGTAGCGCGATCGATGGGAGCTCGCCTATGATCGAGGCACCGACGGCGAGGTCTAAGGGTCGTCACCGGGAACAGAAGCATCAGCAGCAGCACGGAGAGGACAGGGGCGGCAGGGATGAAGGGAATCGGGAGCAACATCGACATCAGGAACAGCAGCAGCACGTGTACGCTTACACGATAACGAACGTGACGCGGCTGTTGCGCAACTACACCGGACCTGGGCTAAGCAGAGAGGAAGAAGGAGGACCGGAGAGGAGCACCGGTACGACCGAGATAACGACCGGATCGGCGCAGCGGCGTCAGCCACCGCCGCCGTCTCTTCTTCAGCTTCCTCGTGCCGGTAGTGGTATAGAGGCGGACCGAGCGCCGGCGGAACTCAGTGCCGGCACGACCGTCGAGGTAGTCGCAGCCGGTGGAGCGTCCACTGCTCTCCTGGTGGGGGAACGGCCGAGGAAAGTCGTCACAGTTGCGGGGCAGCCGGAGGAACGCGCGGTCAACAGAACCTCGCCGCAGCTGACCGTAAACAAGAGCGGGCCGAGGTCGACGGGCAGGCAGACGGAAGTCGGTAGCCGAGGCGCCGTCCGATGGAATCACACTAAGGCCAGGAACACCGATCTGGAGGGATTCGGCGACAGACGGTACCTGAGGAAGTCGGCCAGCGCGGTGCTCAATCAGCGGATCGGCGCGAACGCCGACGAGGACGCTGCCGCGGTTATCGGCAAGAGGCGGAGATTGACAAATGGCCAGACTGGAGCGTCCAGCAGAAGGGTGAAAGGGGGTAAGATCGCGGAAGAGGGTGTTCACGGTGGTGCGTCGAATGGGTCTAGCTTGATGGGGGAGAAGAAAAGTTTGAGGAAGGAGGTCAAAGTAGAGGATGAGGTGCAGGCACGAGGATTTCACGCAGCCGTGCCACTTCCTGTGAACTTCACAACCGATGATATCCCTGTGGCAAATATGACGGATACTGTCACGATGGAGCAGAGGACTTTGTCGCCGGTTGATCCGACCACCCGAACGCTCAACACCACTGAAGAGGATGGTAGTAATTTAACCGAGACTGCGACTTCGGTGAGCGGGGACGTCGAGATTGATACCAAAGACAGAAACAACGCGTCTAGGAGTGAAACGGAGAGTGTCCCCGTGAGTGGAAAGAACGAGTCGAATGAGAACGGGACGAGCGGCGCGGATAGTGGTACCGGCGACGGAAGCGGTTCGTCGACCGTGACAGTGACCGCGACAGTCGAAACGGTCGAGGCCAAAGAAACGGCGTCTACCACAACAGCAATGCCGCCGCCTGTTTTTCCAGTTACACCCAGAATAATCACGGAAACGGCACGAGCACCTGTCGAGAACGAGACTTTCACCGTGAGCCCGACGGAGCCCGTGAATCAGATGACGGATACCAAAACCACCGAGCCGAGCAAACCTTTCGGGATGGCCAATTTAGACCCCTCGGAGATCCAGAAGATATACAGGTCGAAGGATGCTACTACAACAGCGTCTACAACAACTACGATCGAAGTCCCAACAACGTTGATGACCACGGTGCAGATAGAAAATTCCACGCTACCGCAGGACCAAAGTGCGACGATCGATTCGAAGAACGAGAAAAACGATTCGGTGGTCGTGGAATCTAGGAAACGCGTTTCCAGCGAGAGGTCCCCGGAAGTGCGGGCGCGAAATCTGTCCGACAAATCGAAGGACAAAGACGACGTGCTGCCTATAATGCATCTGTACAACACCTCGGACATCTTCAACAACAGTGGTCCCGTGAGCTCGTTCTCCAAGGGAACGGAACGACGAGTGGAGCTTCCGATAGACGCGAAGCAGCCGGGGGTTTCTAGAACCACCGAGAAAGTCAACGACACGGTTACACCGAAAACTACGTCGAACGAAACTTCAAGCAGCAGCCGTGCTCCCGTTTCCGAGCCCACGAGGAAGGACAAGCACGACGAAAGTCGCGAGGCGTCCTCGCAGGTTCCACCGACGGGCCCGGGCAGAGGATCCGCGAACGGGAACAGGACGAGGCACAGGCCGGTGCATCATCACTCTGCCCCGCCGGAATACAACATCTCTGTGTACCCCAGCGAACTGAACAGGACGTTCTTCGAGACTGGACTGATATCGGTCAGTTCCAGGGAGTCGGTGAATATCAGTGAAGTGATATCCAAGAGACACGACGGAGACGCCATCGCATCGCAGGAGACCGTCGCCGTGGTCAGCTACATCCTGGCGACGCTGGTCGTCTTCCCCATCGCCGTCGGCGTTGGTCTCATTCTCAGAAGACTGATACTTAGGAATCGTAAGGTGAGTGGCGCGTGGGATTTTAGGTCAGAGCGGCCGGACCGACTGAACGGCGGATCTTAGAAAGCAAAGCACTGGTACCCGTGTGCATATGTAATATAGGTCGTTGGATGAAAGTGGTCTCGTCTTGTCTTTGGTCCTCTGGTCCGCTGGCCAGGCTCCTTCTCGCGTGAAAGTTTGTGGAGGTGTAGGAACAAGGTTGGTGTCAGTGACCTGCTTACTTTCGGAGTAGCGGTTTGAATCGTTGTGTCATTGTACGGGCTTAGGTTAGGATGCTGAACGCATGGTATAGCTGAAAAGATTCTTCGGGAAAAAACAAGTAGGTCGCGTTCAGTGGTATTTGCTCGTAGGAGACCTTGCTTTCTGTAAAATCGGTTATGAAGATTCTCGGGTTGCTGAGCGATTGAGTGGAACTCGGTTAGCGTGCCTGGTCATTACGCGCTACTTCTACTTGCGCGCAAGCGTGCATGCATGCTGGAATGTTCTATGGTGCCAACAATGCAACAGATTTTTAAAGATTACTCGTGCTTCATTATGTTGAAGATTTTTTTATCATTTCGACGTTTATCGAGCATCACACCTCTTGCGAATGATATGGTTGGAAAATGAAATTGGAAATCATTTTTAACGGGAACATAAAACATTGAAGGGTCTTTTTATTCTGACGTCCTGATAAAATGCTGTTTGGAACTTTTATATAGATGGTTCCTTCAGAATCAGCCATGCAGCCGAGGCGTCTTTTTCACAGCGCATATTGCACCCCCTTATTTCGGCGCCCGCAAGCGTTAAAAAATTTGAAATTTTGAATATTCTCAATACACATATTAATAAATAGAAAAACTTCAATTTAGTAAATATATTCTTTCTTTTTTTTGGCAAAAAAAGTTCAAAACAGCGGTACTTTATCAGGGTATCACAGTGGAAAGGCCCCTTAAGAACATAAAAATACAGTAGCTGTGTAACAATCTTCTTAATCTCCAACATCGATTTTCACCTGGCTTCCTTCGAGTTTCTACATGAAACAGATCGGAACAAACATATCAGGACTATATTTCATTCGGCATCTTCTTCAAGGAAGCTTATTAGATATTCAAGTACAGCGCATTAGCCTTATTGGATCGATTGAGTGAATGAAGGTGAATCTGTCACCCGCTTTAAATGATATCCTTGAACCCCAAGAGCGTTTCATTTTTATTCCCTGGGAATCTCGCCAACCGGTTGTAATTTCCATTTGGTCCTGCTGACCGAGAACGTTATCTCAACAAAAAACTTTGATTTACAATTGTGTACCGTAACGCGTATCTGGCTGATGATCGTTAAATCGAGACGCGAAATCGCGATGCCACTTATGTACCGTTACGCAGCCTGCGTATTATCATCGAGCCGGGGCATTTATCATCCAGCCATTAACCGAGACTTTTCGTGTTATCTCCTGGCCACGAAATCATCACGCGTGTATCGTCCAGCTGTATCGATAATTGCTTCGAGAGTGCCGCCACGACACGGTGTCGTGCGCGAGAAATTAATTGGACTGGACTCGCGGTTTGACGACCGCGGTAAGCCCCAGTTGGCGTGTACTCCGTGGATCATCGAGGCTCGAACATGCTGAACGAAGCATAATGAACGATTGCTTCTTGCGAGGGAAATGGCATAAGCACCAGGAAGTAGATACTTTGAAGTTTTATTAATGACCGCGTTCTGGAGGCCTTTGGTAATGGAAAGTTTGCGGGTCGTTATAACAGGACTCCGTTTCAAAGCTGATCTTTCCTTGGTGTATCCTTAGACGTCTATCTATTATTATGATCCATCAAAATCTCTAGATCCGTGTTCCGTTAAGGCTCCGATCTTAGTTTGTTATTTTGAACGCTGATTTCGAGGCCAGTGTGACTTTTAAGTAGTAAATGTGCCAGACTTTGATATCGTAACTTTTTATCGAAGTGTCAAAATTCTTATCGGATATGTATACTAATTGACAGGATATAAAAAGTGAATGGGATGTAACCTGATCGTTAGCTGTTTTCAAAAAACTTGTTTCACGAAGGTTGGCCAATGATTCATCGTGGATGATCGTTCAGTCGACAATCACGATCGTAAGGTTCATTGTATGAAAACGACTGCCTGTTTTCCTTTGATCCATTGGATAGTATGATGGCTTAAGGCAGTGGGAAAATAGAAGCAGAATTATATAATGTAACGATGGTTCACGCCATTGTCTTTAATGAGTGTTTAATTGCGCTCATCTCGTTAAGAGGATGCAGCGAACTCGAGCTCGAACGCTGGACAATTGAAATTCATCGAGGACGATTCATTCACAAAGCTGCAGCCGCTTAGTTTATCGTTCGCGCCTTTGATCACTAAAATGCTTGAATAAGAGAGACGTATTTCTTCGTGCAGCAGAGGTCAATGCCGTTTCACTTCTTCTTCCCGAAAGTACGCTCATGGGCACGCGCGCTTTTGCAGTTGTGTTCGATTTGTGAGATATTTGGGACAACTCGAGTATTTTTAGCGAAAAGGGTCGTAAAAGTCGTGGGTATAAATTTCAAGTTAACTGGACATTCATGAGTGTAAAGTTGCACGGTGGTACAAAGGGTCACGTGAAGGTAAAAAAGGAAGCTGGCAGAGGAAGGGAAGAAGAAAAGGTGCAAGGACCAAATGAATAAACGGTGGACAAACCCGTTTGTGGGCTTCCTCGAAAAAAGAATCGAATGTATTCTGCGCGCTTCGATATGGAGTCTCATTGCAAAACAATGGAGTGACCTAGTTTTCAAGCGAACATCTATTCAGGAGAACACGTCTGTTAAAAGTTAGCAAAAGAATTCTGTGGATTAATCTGGAAGCTCTAACGTTTGATAATAATACAAATAGAAACATTATTATTTTTATTATTTATTCATTAACGGGAAGACCCTTTAGTATACATAGATGTAATACATATAAAGAAAGACAAGCCAAAGAAAGAAAACAAGACAAAAAGAAAATAAGTACTAGCATAGGTAATACTATTAAAGTAGAACAAGAAAAACATAAAACAGTAACAGTATAGAAAATAAATACTACAATAAATGAAATACGTTTACGTTAAATGACCCATGCGAGTTATTTCACACGTCACTCTCGAATGAAAAATGCAAACATTCACGTAGGTATTTCTTTTGTATTTGCGTCAAAGTTGGTTTTTATCGGTTTCGCGATATTCACTGGCTGTGTTGCGTATTTGCAAGTCTACCAAGCCGCGAATTATCTGTAGTGTTCGTGTCCAATTTGCCACTAAGAATTCTCTGTTCTAACGAAATAATATAACACTCGACGAAGCGTGTAATTAACAAGGAAATTTTTATGGGTAAAATGTGCTACGTGATGACGTTAATTATGCACAGGTGCTCGAGGAGTCGGACACATCGTCGGAGATTAGCTGCCGGAAGGACGCGCTGGATCTTGAAAATGGCGACTTCAAGACTTCCATTGAAAAAGCAATAACAAAATTACCGAGGATACAGCACTTGGTAAGCACAGCTTTCCTATAAAAGTATAAAATAAGTTCTAACAACTGAATATATTTAATCACAAGCAAGTTCTGCCAGCCGCAACAAAAAGGTGATAAATGACACGGTGGATATACCTTAGTGTAAATTGTTAAATAGGGGCGGTTACTTTACTCGTAAAATAAACAATTAATTAGACTGCTCCGCCTTCAAGGACCCCTAACCCAGGAGCTCTTAAAATCATATCGAGTTTTATTCATAATTTAAGTCACAAACTGGACAATTGCAAAACAAGACGTGTCACCTCCTTGCGCGAGCTTCATTAATTTTATTGACAAATAGCCTTAGCTCCTTAATTATTTCAAAATAATTGCTATCTCGAGGGGCAGAATTTTGTGCGAGTTTCCATTACAGTCGCGAAACATCAAAGGAACCCTTCAGCCCGCAGATTTATTCGTCAGGCACTTTTAAATAATTATCATTCGCAACTCAATACCGGCTTTTTTTCCTCTGCTCAGTGTCACGAAGCGGAGAAACCTCCGCCTCCGCCGTCGCAAGAATCCAGATGGGAGTTTCCTAGAGATAAGCTTAGGTTACAGACGGTCCTTGGCCAAGGAAACTTCGGCCAGGTAAGGCATTATCTTCTGCTTTGAACGAAACCGAAACGCTGAGGTACCCGACCCCGCGCGATAATAAATCGCCGCGCGTGAACACGAAACGCTCGGCGCTCGCAGAACCGCGAATTTTTTTAAAAGGAAATTGCCTTGAAATTCTAAAGAAAACAAGTGTCGCGTCGCATTACGTGCTTTCGTGGGAGGACCTGATTTTCCTGGAATTTAAAGTTACATAATTTAGCAACTAATTTTTTAGACACAAAGTTTAGGTGCATGTTTCGTCAGAGACAATCGTCACTTGCATAATCTTATGCACTCAAATATAATTCGCGTAATCTTTAAATACTATGCCAGGAATTTGAAATTTGTTGGGTTTACCAGTTTAGTGATCGTTTGGATATTCGTTACGTACATACGTCTCCACTTAAGTAGCATCTCGTGGATTACATAAACGATTATCTACCATGAATTTTACAATTCTATAATTACTTCTTGCATAATACTTTCTGGAATTTTTTCGAATTCTTCACTAGTAGATAATAGTGGTTCGAGAAGAACTGCACTCTCTCGCGGTGTTTAAGGGTACTTTAATTAAAACGGGAAACACATTACGCGACTTAAAGACTGTTCACTTAGATAATAGTAATTTATTATATAATTTTTAGTATCGGTAGCGTTATGTGGTACTGCGCGGAACGGCTAACGCTTGTTTTACGTAAAAGGCGAGGCTGATAATTAAAATCCTGTTAGAAAGTGGTGTTTAGGCGCTATTTTTCAATCATCCAGGTCTGGAAGGCTGAAGCCGACGATCTGACCGGTCATCAAGGAACCACCCGGTTAGTGGCCGTCAAAACTGTCAAAGAAGGTGCTTCCGACCGGGAGAAGGAGGATCTAGTTCGAGAGCTGGAAATTATGCAGCAGCTTGGCAGTCATCCGAACGTCGTGACACTCCTTGGTTGTTGCACCGAGCAAGGTAAGCTCTAACTTTTTGAGCGATGCTTAAAATGCTGGATTTTTAATCCATAGTAACAGTACGTTAACTAGAATCATCTTTGTCTTGCATATTTTCGCCTAACTGCATATGCAGGCCTCCATATTAATTGAAACCGTGAGTCAGACCATGAATTCATCAGCAGACGCGGCATATGATAATTTCCCACCAGCATATTAGGATCCACGCTCCTTTTTGCATCTGCATCTTTAAAGCCATTTTACTTCGTAACCGAGTATGCGAATCACTTATTCCCGACCTTGCCAATATGGACACCGACGGCGTAAAACTATATAAAAACTAGCAGTGTTTTAAGTGCCGGCACTCTTACTGAGGACCTGCAGATTGCAGCTTATGAAGATTAAGTAATGAAGCCTTGAACAGGTGGTTCGTTTGGTTCGTTTGCTTAAATCGTGGCATCGAGTGTGCTACGCCAGCTGTTTGCCTCTCGAATCTTTTGCAACGTATCGAGGGTCGTTATAAAATTCTGTAAAAGTGGCATTCAGTTCCTTGTAACCTTCGAAATTGTTGATTTCACAATATTTGCACAGTAAGCAGTAAGCCTGGAATTCGTCCAAGTTTAACGTCTTCCAATGAACTGGTAGAATCGACACAGCTTATAAACAGATTCAAAACTCCTTTTCCTACGCTAACAGAATTACTTTACCCGAGAATTCTTCGTATAAGAAGTCATTGGTTAGCCACCACGTGCATAAAATGAGTAACAGCAACGTGTTAGAAGCGCAATTACTGCTCAAATCGAGCTTATCTCGCGACAAACTGATGTATCTTCAATTTATTTACGATTCCACGTTTTCGACCATCATCCCAAGATCGTATCGTACCGCGAATCGCCACGTAATGCATATTGAAGTCATCGTTAGGGAGTCGCGAGAGGAGCATTCCTTGTCTTTGAGTCAGCGACAACCCGTCGACTATCTTTTTCTTCGTTCATGCACGGCCACCGTAATTATATTTGCACGCGTGCGCTATTGTTTTGCAAATAAAAGGAATGGATCGATCCTCGTCCTCCGAGACGAGCTCGCTGGCTGTTTACTCGCCGTCATCCCGCTGGTAATTGAGCAATGGTTCTGGCGAATCAGCCTCCGCAAAGTCGACACGGACAGATTAACGAGTTCTACACAGTCTGTCGTGGATAATGAGACAACTAATTGTGAACATTATTAAATAGGACTTTTCATTGATCGTTGAATACGTAATGAGGCAGGCGGAGAGACAAATTTCACGTTACGCGCCGCATGAGTAGTTTACTTATCTTACCTGCTCGAAGGAATGCAACTCTTATTCATCGTTCTCGTTCGCGATTTCAGTGATTTTCGCGAACTTCAGCACATTCCAATTCAAATGCGTCGCTTTATATTGTATTACGTCGCCGAATGTGAAAAAGAAGAATATTACTTTGCAACATTGCGATGGAAATTTTACAAGAAAATTTTAAATTTTTTTTCAAGGAACTGAGGTGTAAAATGGGTAACAGTTACCTGTCTGTCAATCTTCATTTTCTAGATAATTGTTATATAATAGAACGTTGGCTATTACTTAGAAACGAGATAATCAGCGTGACATAACGTTAAATCAATGTACTAACAAAGCGTTTTCTTGTTTTCGATTATTGATTCTGCGTAGTTGTAAGTGAGAATGTAATGGACGATGATTGTGTTCGGAGTAATAAACGGATAAACAGTCGTTTCAGAATAAATAGAATATTAGTGATACTGCTTCTTAACGCAGCTGTTTCTTCAGAAATTTCTCAGTTCACCTGACATTTTTGCTTGCTTCTTTGGAGAATTGTGGACAGCTGCAATGTTACCCGCGTTTCGTGACACAGACACATTTTGCCATTAACGACAAATGTGTGCTTGAGACATCAAAACTCCGGACAAGAGACAATCTGGTGGTTTTAGTCTTGGCAGACCTGAAGGGGGAGGCCCATTATACGTCTTTCGTTGCTGGCTCGTCGGTATCGTCTCTCTGATCGTATAAATTTCCATACGCGTCCCCATGGCGACGATCCTCATGGCACAATACGTCTATTAAGTCTGCGAAATGATCGTCCCTATGGGGTTGAGGGAGAGGATACCGGTATCGATACGATCGGCCCGTATGAACGTCGATCTGGATTTGACGTTGCTCCGTTCTTCCCCCTCGATACTTATGCGTGCACTATTCTTTTTCGCGATTGTATGCTAATGCGTGGGGAGCTCGTCTAGTAGTAACATGAAATTTAACCCTTCTTCGTGGAATAAGTTCTCGAAAAGATTAGGAGAACTCAATGCTTGGTATGGCCTTAAAAGGACTAACTATTTTCTTAGTCTCCCACTTAAAAGCCTAAAGATGAGGGAGAATCGTTTGTATTCGTCAGAAAGATATAGAAGACGAATAGGTAAAAAGATATTGAAATGTATATCTAAGTATCTTTTTTTCCGATGCAAATTTCCAAAAAGGAATACCTCAGAGTTTTCCCTAAAAAATTCAAACCTCCACGCCACGCATAGATGTAAAAAAAAATTCAACTCGATAGGGTCGTTCCAGTAATTGCCCATGATTATTAGGGTCCACGGAGGACGAAGCGTGTTCGCCTTTGGCGCACCTCCTTGAAGGACTCCTCGTGCCGGTTGCATGGAAGAAAAAACACGCCTGCGAGGACCTACTCGCAAGATTTACGGCATCTGAATCTCCGGCCCCCCTGTATTTATCGTTTCGGCCCTGGTGGGCGCGTTCGAATTCCTCTCAAGCGACGTTTCCGTCCCTTGACGCTCGACTCTCGTCACAGCTTACGCCCTTTCTAACGACTTTCGACAAAAACATAAAAAATACCGAGCTCCATCAAACGTTTGTGAAACGTTATACCCAGCTCCAAGGAGTTTTATTATTTTCTTCGTTCAATAAAGTAGTAAAAAACAATTCAATTTCCTCTGAGAAGAGTGTCAAGAATATTCTGTGCTCTCGAACTTCTCTTACTCTTGTGTATGCTATTCCTCACAGTCTAATATCTGTTTACCACTTACTTAGACCTAGAAAAAAGAAAAATTATGGGACGAGAGCCTCAGAGCTGAGATTACTCTATCCATTGCAAAGGATTTTAGGCGCATATTAAAATTTCTAAAAACTATCGATATTTCCACATCACATTCGATAGCTTCATTCACCGTGGACGATTAAAGATTAATTCAGAACGAAAAAGCTCTGTCGCATGGGGCCGCTCAGTCTCCGCAGGCCGTCGAAGAATCCCCGAATCCCACTCTTTTTCCTCGATCATTTTTTCGTTCCTTTACGGTCTAATCGAGGCTCGACTTATTTATTCGCGGGGAACGAGATTCCTCGACGCTTCAGCGAGTATGAATTAGGAGCAACATTAAGAGCCGACTTTCCGTCGTATCTTCTGATCCAGCCACAGCCCCGCGGTTATTGCAGGCTCTTTCTTCCGCCATAAACTATCGCGCGTGGCGATCATTACGAGAGGGCCACCGGTTGTCGATGACAAATGTCAGCGATCCGCTTCGACGTTACAGAGCATCGTTTATTCCGTGCATCGTGGCGTTTCTGTTTTGTTGCACCGCGTTCGGGCCAGCCAGGTGCAAAGTACGAATTTCTTTGGCATTCCTTGACGTCTGAAACGAATTAATACCTCGATGATGGACATTTAATTACTGGAACGCAGCTCTGGCGCTTCTTATCCTGTAAATAATACCAGGAACGATGATCCCTGTTCTGGGGAGTGGTGTTAATTTGAAACTAATAATTTTCATTGTGGCGATTGTTAACAAGGGTCCGTATGATTGCTTTATATTAGAACTCGAAAAGAAGAATGTTCCGGCCGTAGTATTGCCATGTTCTCGGAAAGAGGTGCGCTGCTTTATCGAACCGACAGTCCATTTCTCATACGACCAATGATTCTGGGAAACACGGAGTTACAGGCACGTGCGAGTCTCGTAAAATCCTAGCCTCTCGTTTTATGCTAAAAAGCTCGAGCAACGAGTCGGGAACAAGAACTTGTAGGCAGATATTATACATTTATATATTCACGCTTCGTTCGGTGTTAAATGATAGTATTCGAACGCCCACTGTCACGGGCATCGAATTAACCGACTTCAGAGTTATTGTTTTAATCCTGACACACGTTTTTTAAATTCGCAAGATTAGAATTCTTCAAGAAATCACTCGGCCACGTTGATAGAACACGTTTGGTGTCTGTGCAAGAATCGTATTATTAGAATTCAGTAGAATGAGACGTCAGCGTTGCAGTTTCAGACCTATCTGGAAATTGCTTTATAAACAATAGGTAGCCTTCTCGCATTTTAAAGCCACAAATGCAGAAAATTGTACTCATGAATATATGTAAACTAATTGGCAGCTATCCAAGAAACTAATTGTTCAACAAGCTGATAGTCGTTTGCATTGGATTATGCAAAGGAGCCCTACACGCGTGTTTTGCTTGCGGCAATAATTTGTAATTATTCACTTACATCTAACTTATTAAAATTACGCAATTACAAACCACGCAGCTACTGGGGGTCGAGCACACAACCTCAAACCCTTACAACTAGGGTTTCGAATTCGACAAACTTTAACGCTTCGTGATCACACCTTCTAAATAATCACAAATTGGTCACATAGGGTTCACTGCACCCCAGCCTCATTTTTGAATTACCATTTTCGTATGTTTGAATCTCTTAACATTTCAGTGATAATTGTACATTCGTTAAACAATCGTGCTGTAATAGTTTCTTTCTAGAAATGTAAATTTTGAAACTACTATATTTGTAGTAGAAAAAATACTTGTGGAAAAAGCGATTTTTTGGTTAGATTCACTAAATTTTCAAATTTTAATACAAAGGTCTAAAAATCTACAGAAATATTGGCAAAGAAAAAATTGCCTGTGCTGCGGTATCTACACCCCGCGTGATCACAAAGAGTTAAATGAATTTCACTGCCCCTTCTGTGTTCGTTCCATAATGCGTATAATTCATCTACCAAGAATAAAGTCGTCGACTCGGGGAAGTACTATATGCCTGCTGTTAAGTCAGTGCTCACTGTAGCTCGAATAATTATGAATCTCAGCGCATGTCCTGCCATGCAAATATTGTGACATGCTGCAAGGCTCCTCCGGCAGGGGGCGAATGTCCAGAAGAAAAGAAACGCTTCTTAACAAACCGAAGTTATTAGGAGGCCGGTAATGCTAGCCTAATATGAAAGTTACGAGCTCGTGGGGCCAGCAAAAGTGGGCCCATAAGTTACAATCAGCCGGTTACTACCCACGGGGGCCCGAAAGTGCTCCGGTTAAATTACTTTAAGAGCCTCCCTACAGTACAGCCCTTCATATTCTCACCATGTGGTCCTCTAATCCTTTGCACGCTTCTCTCCTCTGCCCGCGGTTAATGTTGGCCAAACTGCAATTTCACGATACTTTAAGGGGCCAGGTAGGCTGATATTAATTATGTAATCGCGGTTGTTTGCAGAGCCTCATTATCTCATACTTGAGTACGTGATGTACGGGAAATTGCTGGCGTATCTGCGTGATCACCGTACCAGGCAGGACTTCTACAATTTCAGCGAGGACTCTGCAGCACTCACGTCCAGGGATCTCACTGTTTTCAGCTACTGCGTGGCGAGAGGCATGGAGTATCTACAATCGAAAAAGGTGAGTTTTTCTGTCTCGATTTTACTGAGCTTTTACAGTCCTTTCTTAATGTTAGAGTAGACAATTTTGTGGTTCGATTCTGATGAAATAGAGTTAAATGAAATGAAGTAGGACTGAGGATTCGTGAAGTTTGAGATATCGAGGGTGGATCCTTCTCTTTTATGAACGAACGCTGGTATTATCTGTATTTCAATCACTTTTATGAGACCTCTCGGTGTTGCGTGAAACTTTATTACGATTTTTCATCCTCGCGTGTCCAAAGGATCTTGGCGTTGGAGCTGAACGGTCAGCGTCTATTTATTGCGACATTATATCGAAGTATTACCTCCGATGTAGCTACTTCACTTCAGGTCGAACCTGTTCTCAATTCTTCTTGAATCTGGATCAGTCCGTAAATCATGGTCGATAAAAAGGAAAAAGAATTGCATAAATAGCCGATGAAACTCGTCTCTCGCTCGTAGAATTCTCAGGTCGTGATTAAATTTTTTGCCGTTCCTGATTTTATAGTCCTTGTTCTACATCAGTATAACTTAAAAGGAATTCTTTCTATTTATACTTTGTTGCTGGCTAGGCGATAAAGCTTCAACTTTACAATCACAGATAAAGATTTTTGGAGAAACGGTTTTTGGACAGGACTGGGTAAAAAATACAGAATTCCTCGCAAAAACATAATAATCGTTGATATAAATTTCAAAATCCTTGCAGGGACCACCTTTTCTACTCAGACTCAAGTCCTTAAAGAATATTTATAGTACAACTAGGAAATCGAATGTTTTGCCACAGCGTGTGTTCTTCTTGAAAAATTAGATTCTTGTTTCTAATAAACGACAGATCTCCTAGCTTGCGTTCAGTTTTCAACAGAGTTCACCAAGATAAAGTCTCGTTGATCCTTTATACTTAGCTGTATGCCATGGTTGAAGGTCGCCAGAAGAAGCGACGCTTTTGACGAACAGGTTGTCAACGGTATTTGTGCGCAAATATTTCCTTAGTGTCGTAAAGAACTCGAGAGCGACGAGACACCCGACGGACGATTATTTTGCCAGGTGAATTCGTGTCAGTAGGCAAAAATGTGGTCCGTGGTGTCTTTTGGAAGTCGAAAAAGCAACGATTTCAAGAATCATTCGACTGACTACCCTGAGAGCGGGTGTATATAAAACGCAATAAAC
Source organism: Andrena minutula (assembly GCA_929113495.1). NCBI lineage: Eukaryota > Metazoa > Arthropoda > Insecta > Hymenoptera > Andrenidae > Andrena > Andrena minutula. Next base: position 38,276,785 of record OV815994.1, read on the forward strand.
TTACATTAGCGAGAACTCGCAAAGGCGTTTGTAGCAATTAAACCGTACGTCTTTTGTCGAGGCTTCGAAGACAGCAACGGCTTGCCTTGGACCAGGATCCTTTTATCACGGTTCATTTCCAAACTAGTTTCGTGGATTCAATTTTTTCGCACCAGGACTTCTGAACCATCTCATTAGCTTATTTATGTTGTAATTATGAGTGAAGTGTGCATTCGATACGTAGAAAGTCCTTCGGTATTGGGAACCTGGATGCAAGAATAGCCTCATGATTATAAATTGTCTGCGTAAATCAGAGAACCTAGGAGCGCCTCCGAGCGAGAAAATTCAAACATAGCGCGACGTCCAAAGTTTTGTTTGGTTTTGAGATCTCTGGGTGAATAACGCGCGACACAGAGCTGATAATGCGAATGGATGACGTTCTTCGTTTTTCATCATAAAATGAATATTTTTACACACCTCGCGACAATTAATGACGCGTTTTTTAGTAGCTCCACTAAGGTTTACCTGCTGACGACGAACGCCAGTGAATGTTATCTTAATGCTCCTTCGTTCGTTCGAATAAAATTTACGTTCAGTTGCCACTGGCTGTTTCGCTAATAATGTATAAAGCTTCGTGTAAAATGTTTCATAATTGAAGTCATTGCACTTGGTAGCGTAAAAATAAATCCCGAGGACGTTTCAAGGATCAAGGATCTTAACACATTAAAATGTAGTAATAACACTTACAGAGATTTTCGTTTACGCGAAAAGCTATAGTGGAGACAATATTCCATCGATTAGAGGAAATCTCCAGCGTTCTTGCAAGGACGAACGCGAAATGAAACACGTTCGTAATTATTTTCCTCGAATGTCGAATTACCGACGCTCGCGTAATCGTTTCGAGGAATCGCCGTGCGAAAGCTGATTTTCTGAAGTTAGTGGACGATAATTACCCATTGGAAGAAGATGGCAGTGCTCAGTGCGGGCTGAAAGAACACGGTGGTTTCTTTTCATTTCAAGCTTCAAACGTCTACGAATCACTATCAGATATTATTAAATCGTACGGTCGAATAAATCGAAATATAAAAATTAACGTTTCAAACACACAATCCTCTATAACATATTGAGTATTAAAAGCGAGAAGCCGGGGTGGTTAAAAAACCTATAAAACACATATTGTAGAATTATACAGTATAAAAGCCTTCTAAGTTGCTGATACATATCTTGTTCATTTCCATAATTCATATAACTGGTTCGAGGTTTGCTCGAGTCACCTCATCCATCCCAGCTGACTTGCTTCGTCAAAGCATTAGAGTAACAAATCCTGATCCCATCTGCAGTTTGGACAGCGAAGTCCCATTTCGAAATAGTTTCATTGGACCTTTTATAACAGGAAACTATCATTCACTTATCTTCATAAATAACTGAGAAATGCCCTTCATAGTGTCATACCATTTCAATAAAATACAGTAAAGCCTCCTGTTCCAGATACTACAGGACTCTCTGTTTTTATTAAAATTATTAGATACAGCACTTAGTAATGGCAAAGATTCGCGAGCACGAGAGATATTAAAGCTCCGTCAATCATTTTATGTACACGTTGTACACGAGGATGTTCCTTTATTGAATCCGAAGAGTTCCTAGATGATCGGTAGCAGTCTGAGGCCGATTATGAAAATAAAAATGGAAAATAGTTAAGCATCATCGTCGACTGGTTATGAGATACATGCACTCGAGGCGCTCGGGGCGTCAAGCAGCAACGAACCAGGCTTCGATTGGGATCAGTATCCTGTGCTCGTCGTTGGAAGGACGACTTAAGAGCAACCGCGTCAGGATGTCGATTTCAATCGAAGATTACATACGACTTCGTAGAAATAGCTCTCCTCGAGGCCGGTACACATTGTACGGTTAATTGAAAATTGAAGCTGCGGGTGATACGCGAACCGGGCGCGATTACTTCAATAAAATATCGAAACGATGGGTGCTATACCTTTAAAAGCACCGTAATATGTTTCTACTGCAATAGCTGAGACATTGTACAGTCTTGGCCGAAAATTCGGTAACTTTTTGGTAATGGTTTTTATAATGAAATAAATGCCTAACGTTTTCGAACTTTTGGGGGTATATTGTATAACTTTTGAATCATAAGAAAAAATCTTTGTTGTTTGTTTATTTCATTCGTTTACATAAATATTTCGTAGTGGAGTTGGCGTCTTCAGAATTTGATCCCTTGCTGGCGGTTGAAATTTCGGACGACTCGATTATCGGAAATAAAAATCAAACATATCTTTAATTTGAAAGAGTATAGTTAACTTTTATAATATTTTCCCACTTTTTTATATCGATTAAATAGAAAAAATGCCATTTTCGGTATTTCCAACTGTGATTGACCGCCATTTTAATAATTTTTGTCCAAAATTGTTCCCTTGTGGTATACCAGATAACCATACTCCTGCGAATTAACAACATGTTTGGTGTTTTTATTTTCCATTATCCAGTCATCCGAAATTGCAACTGCTAGTAAGGGGTCAAATGCAGAACACGCAAACTTCACTGGGAAATATTTATGTATACAAATGAAATAAACAAACAAAAAAGATTTCTTCTTGTAATTCAAGAGTGCTAGAATATACCCGCCAAAATTCGAAAACGTTAAGTATTTATTTCATTATAGAAACCATCACCGAAAAGTGGCCGAATTTTCGAGCGAGACTGTAGAATGTCCCCTTAAAGCACCTCAATGAATTCGTCGATCTAAATTAACGTGGATGCTAATCGTATTCGTACCTGCCACTGTCAAGCCGCATAAAATTTGACGTTCACCTAAAACAAGTCGTAAATCACCTAGCGTGACTGCGAATACGTGTATGCGCAAATATTGTTTTTCCCTAGCTGTGCACAGGGATTACGTATTCGCGTTGCGCGCACGAAAGTGTCTAATTATTAGTGAAGTCGTAGAAACAGCTGGCACAAGTGGATGTGGACAGAGTCTTTTAGAAGTAAAATTGAAGGTGACGATTTCAGGTGTTTCGTAGAAACAGGTAGCATTTTTTTTCTCGCGTGTAAATACATCGCACTCTGCCGGCACGTTAACGTGCACGTGCACGTGTAAAAATCTCGATTTGGAGTCGCGAGGAGGGTATTTTTCTTCTCGCGAAGCGACGCCAGGAGCGTGCAAAAACGCGAGCACGTCGAGGCGACAAATGGAGTGGTGGCGTTCGAGCCTTTTCGAAAAACCAGCCGCCGATGTTCACACCGTGCGGCCATAAATCTAGAAGATGAAGTCATTAAAGAAACGGCAAAGACGTATGCGCGTGTATCCAGCTGGCCTTGACTATGAACCTGGCACAGTTCATTAGCATCGATGAGTACCTTCTCCGATTTTCCGACCAGCTTGAAATTACCATTTTTCTGTGCCAGCGCCTGCGGTTTTCGGGGCGCACTGTTTCAGTTAGGAACAGGTTCTGCGACGATCGCGGTGTTACAGGTAAAAAGTACGATAAATCTCCGTGCCTTCGGTGGGCATGAATTTTTAATTAAGATATTGAGAAATGCTGGGCTCTTTTAGTAGCGTTCAGGTGCGGTCAACAGCTTCTACGGTGTATATTTAGAATTGACGAGGTAATATTTCATTTTCGGTGGTTTAGAAATTGGTTCTAAATCTATATTACATGGATAGTTTTCATTTTCGTATTAGAGCTGTAGGAACTCGACGATAATCGAATATGGAAAATATATAATCTCTATAACGGTGTAATAGAAACTCCAAGGGTCTTCGAACTTTACTCTTGACCTTTTTATAGAATTTCGCTTATATGTGACTGATAAATCAGAGAAGACTGAAGTACCTCGATAGTCAACTTTATTCTTCTCTATCACCATCGAGCCATAATTAAACGTCCCGCAGCTTGAAAGGCGCAAACGGTCAGTTCCATTTCACTGGCTTTGGCCCCACGGTAAACGCGAAATAAATCAAAGTTGGGCTTCCGTGGCGGGCATCGACGCGCGTCGATAAACACGCGATAAATCACGCGTGTGTAATAAATAATAAGAAGCAGTAGCGCGTCGTTGCCGCTGTATTACACCATCTATGCGATTGGATTCCTCATCGTCGTAAAATTCGTCTCGTAAACTCGCTTGGATAGGGTTGGATGGTCGGGAAGGTCGAGTTTCCTGGCTGCTCGCGACCAGTCGAAGGATACGATTTCGCGTGCTCTGTCACGCGACGCCGCGTCACCGCGGTTGCGTAACAGGACGTCCACCTGCGGTCCCTTCGGGACAAAAGGAAAGAGACGCTCGCTGATGAACCTGTGCCCATGGTTTTCGCAGATCATCCATCGGGATCTCGCCGCCAGGAACGTGCTGGTGGACCACAACAAGCTGTGCAAGATCGCGGACTTCGGCATGTCCAGATTCGCGAACGAGGACGGGGAGGTGATCGAAACCAGACACGGCAGGAACGCCCTGCCCATCAGGTGGATGGCCCCTGAGTCTTTAATTTACTCTCTCTTCACCACGAAGACCGACGTGTGGAGCTTTGGGATCCTGATGTGGGAGATCGTCACTCTAGGTAAGCTTTCTTTTGTAATACAGAATTTTATTGCTTTGTGCCCCAACTATTCGCAAGTAGCGAATTTAACAGAGCGGCTGATGAGCAGTTGCCGCCTGGACCTCTGCCCAAAAGGCCTCCCACAGCTCCATCTCCCAAAAAAATTATGCTTAGATATATGTATGCAAACACTACATTTTTTTTCGTACTACTACACTTGCCAGGTTTTAGTAAACTACCTTTTAATTTCCACGAAAAATGGGCCTCTCAGAACGTTTGCCACCTAAGCCTTTTTTCCTAAATCCGTCACTGTTCGCAACATCTATTTCAACGTTCCTTTATCGTCGCAATTACGTGACATTCTGTTAACCGGAAGCGGAAGTGAGATAGTCGCCTCGAAGCGACGCTGCTCATTACCTGCAGGCTGTCAGTGACGGGAAAAATACTGTGTCCACAGGTTCGACACCGTACCCGGACATGACGGCACGGGAGGTGATGCGGAACGTGCAGAACGGTTATCGGCTGGAGAGGCCTTCGCACTGCCGAAGCGAGCTGTTCAGGGTGATATCCCGATGCTGGCACGCCGATCCAGACCGCAGGCCGGAATTCCAGACACTGAGGAGGGACCTGGCGCAGCTGCTCGAGGACAATCTGAACGGACATTACGTGGACCTCGAGAGCTTCGCCTCCGAGTGCACTGACTGATAATCAGCCCGGGAAATCGCTCAGAAATCGTCTCGCTTATTCTGATCTTCTTGGATCCGGAGGGAGCCATGAGTCCCGACAGATCGACGCGCGATCGATCGACGCAGTTAGATTTAATCGTCTGGCCAGATGGGATTTGCCGCGCACTTGGCGCGGAACAAGCCGGACACGGTGAGCATGCAGTTGCTCCCGAACTGTCCGAGAAGATTGACTTTTCCGATAGAGTTTGGAGACGTCGGAAATTGGGGATGGTTGGATGTATGCGCGAGCGTGATTTATGCATCGGTGTTCTCTCTTTTTATGGAGTAATGTGTACGGTATTATAGCCAGGGCTGGATGTAGTTTGTCAGCCGAATGGTTAGCTTGGGTTGTGTGTATTAAGTTTGTACGAGTGGAATGTTGAGGCACAGGTGGATGAGCTCGAAGAATGAGGGTGATTGATGAAGACGCGAGGCAGTTCTTTGCGTAATATTTTGGGTTCTCAATCGAATAGGGCACCGTCATGTTTTGAGTCTGGTTAGGGAAGGTTCATTTCAATGGGACAGGTAGCTTCATCAATTAGATATATGTTCTTCAATTTTTCACGTTACTTAGTAGATTTCCGTTCACATTGAAGTGTATGGTGATACAGTGAAAAATCTCGCAAGCCAAAATCATTCAAGATTGATTACAATAAATAGAGGTAAAAGAATATTAATCATGCTGCTCAAGATATTATCAAATGAACTGCTTGATTCATTCATCGATAGTTAAAACGAAATCAGACTCCGTCCATAGCGCAGTGCTAGAATGTTTTGTATTAAAATAACAGATAAGAGAAGCAAAATTTTGTAGAAAAGAATATTTCGACAGGTTTAAAAGCTGTTGATTCATTTCGCAAACAATGAGAACACCTTTGGCAATGATACCCTTGTTTTTGAATCCTCTCGAGAATATTTTTCAGAGGCAATCTCCTCAAGGTGCTCGCAAGATTCACAGAAGTGCTAATATTTAATACTTCAGTATGACACTCGTGGAAAGAGACAAACATTCTGCAATGTGTCATGTGAGCTCGTGAAAGTGTGAAACGTCATGTGTGTGTGTGTGTGTGTGTGAGCAGTTTTGGCATTTAGAAGCAGGCGAGATCGCTTTGCACGAAACAAGAGAAAATGATAGCAATGCAAGTAAGAAGATAAAGTAATCTACAGTCTGTATAGTTAAGGACGACAGACAAAAGTAATCTACAGTCTGTGTAGTGAAGGGCGACAGACATTCTTCACTGTATTTCGAACGCGGAGAAGAAGCTTAAAAAGGTCTAAGTATTTCGTTTAGTATTATTATGTATCTAGCGTTTTTCAATTAATGCGCCAGTCATTAAATGTTCGTTCCTATCGGCGTTTCTTATAACACGAAGACACCTGTCTCATTGGCGAAAGAAAATTTGTGCCTTCGAGTTATGTTTTCATTTAACAACAGCAGTTATAGAATTGCTAAACGAAATCACCCTCCGCCAATGAGAAACCCCGATATACGAACGATCAATTATACATCTCATCACGAAAACATTAATCGCGTGGTACAGCAAAAATGAGGCACAGCGTCATTCTGTACTCGTCTTATATGCCTTGCATCGCGACAGTTTTCCATTTCGAAGCACGTGTACATAAAATCGCATCACTATAACGCACCGCGTCAATCAAAAAGCTAAAAAAAATGGACGAACCTCCTCCATCATCGCCCTATCATCCTAATCGTATCAAGGATTATTATTATCGCCTGTATTATCATTGATACCCGATTGATCGATAATTAAGCATGTACGTTTGTAAGTTTCCAATCGTCGGTTTTATTCTTAATCATTCTAGTCTCTCTCGACGCGTCTGGGGTGGCGATTGGTCCTTATTAATATTAATACATTAGCATGGAAGCGCGTGTAAATTTATTCTGTATTGTGATATCTGCGTACTACCTTCTCTCTTCTATCTTTTTATATTACGAGAGCTCCTCAGAGCCGATTAAAGCCCCGCCATTGTCGGTCGGTTATTTTTATTAAGTTTTGTATTTTATACGCGTTGATTTCCCCTCGAGGTATCGCGACCCCGCTTCCGCATTATCGCCGGGAAGCGAGGCTCTCGATTCCCGATGTTATCACGATGTTATTCTCCGCGTAGTTTGCAATCCAAGCGTATATACACATTCTCCCTTCCATCTTCCGCAACACAAAAAAAGATGCAATCGAATTATCCTATGTAAACTCAACTACTGTAAGAAGTTTCTCTTTCTTTTGTCAGTAAACGTTGTCGTAAATCGCATTTTCTGTTCCCTTCTGTTCCTTGGTGACCAGTGTTTCTTGAATTAGGCTTGCGACACCCTGGATACCTTCAGTTCCTGATTAATCGAGCTGCGTTTGCATGGGACGCGCAAATAAATTTGCAAACCGGGGAGCCAGATAAGGGCGAAAGTCTGAACGTGACGGCACGTTCGGCTCGTTTTATCAAAGTCTCGGACTTAAAGGTTCGAGAAAGGAACGATGGTCGGTGCGAGGGATAAAATGTATTTGAGAAATGTCTGCATTACCGAGGTGAAGCCGCAGATAAATAGAGTAATTTCAGTGTCAGGTTGGAAATTAGAAACATTCTTTACATACTTTGTTTTTTATTTGGATATCTGCATACAGAATTGTGTTTCAATTACTTCCTTTTATTTTGATAATAGTGATGAGTTTCTGTTTGTTTTTCTGATCTTGGGAGAAGCTTTACAACCTCGTCTATCTTTATTGCCAGTGAAGAACGTATGGATTACAATAAATAGGAGATTAATCTATATTAGAAATTAGATTAATTCGAACAGTGTACATCAGAAACGTCTGTATCAAATGGAAAGCAAACGTTAATTTGATGAGACTGTAGTTTATTAGCGCGCGTTGCCGAGAGGAAGACAAAAAAGTGTCTTAATAAAGTGAATCGTTGGGGAACGAGCGTGGCCACGTCTCAATTAAACTAATTGAATCGACGCTCAGCGGTGCATCGATTTAATTGCGAAAACGTACGAACGAATTGTCGTGCCGTGGCGAATGCATCCGTGGGCGTGTAATGATATCATCTACGTGCTTTCTCGCTTCTTAATTATTGCCAACGGGACACCGCGGACGTTAATTAACTCGCGAACGGGCGGATCGATGCTCCCGAGGAATCGCATTCTTGCACGTGACCGCATGGGACACCGTCGCCTCGATGCTTTATTGCAATCCTGTTACGCGAACGCGAAAATATCGCTTAACCGATCGTGGCCCAAGGAGGATGGACTCGACTGCGTGTTGCAACGGTGGCCAATTTATTGAAGGCTACTTAGTAAAATACCCCTGCTCCGTTACGATAGCATAACTGAAGGGAATTACTTTTATATCTCTTTTTTGAAGTCATTTTTGTAAAGTAACCTTTGCTTAACGAACATTTGTATATGTATATGTTGGTTTTTAGACATTTGTAAGTAAAAACTAAGTTGATATCTAATCGGCCTAAGAGATATTGCAGAGTCCGAGAAAATACATTTCTTCCCATTCACCCTCTTGGGGATGGGATTTCAAAAAATCCATTCTTATCGAACACCTACGTTGCAAAAGGAATATACTCTCCGAATTTGATGTTTCTAGGGTCAGCGGTTTGGGCTGCACGGCGATGAATCAGTGACACAGCGATTACATAAGTATAGATGAAGGATAAGGAGAAAAACAATGAATGTCCATTTTTCATAATTTTGCGATTTATAGCATATTCCGTTGGTGGCAATTGGGATTACAGAACTTACGAATCACAAAGTGTTATAAATTTGTTTAAACTACTGGTTAAAAACATGTATTGTCCACTCAGCACTGGAACAAAACACTCCATTTTCTTGATAAAGTGTTTAAACTGTTTAATATAAACTATTTGTTTGTATGTTTGTATGTATGGTTCAAATTTAGCAACTCAAATTTAACCCACTTCCACCAATTCGATAGTCTTGAAACATTACAGGCGTAGTTTGGATGACAATACAATATTAAAAAAAATAATAACCCCGCGGGGATGAATAAATTACCCAGTCATCAATAAAAATAACCAATAACCACAAATTCAAACGACTTGAAATCAGCCACCCGCGTTGTTTAGGAAAACGACAAAAAGCCGCTGCGGTCGAGTCGCTACTCGCATCGCGATTTGAAATTAAATAAAAGATAAACACATAAACACTAAAAAATATATAAAAAAAAATTTATGTTTAACCATTTTATTAAAAATGCTCTAAAAACTAAAAAAAAATTATTTTCTTATACTACAATTTCGATGTTGTTTTTCCACTTTAAATCGAAATGAATTTGTTGTGAGATATCCTGCTCCACGCTTTTATTTAAAGTGAAAAAACACCATCCAAATTGTAGCACAAGAAAAGAATTATTTTTTAGTTTCTAGTGCATTTTTAATAAAATCGTTTAACATGAATCTTTTTTACATATTTTTACATTTCCCCTTCATATATAGACACCGAGAAAAGGGATCGTAACATCTGCGATAAGATATCATGTGTTACAACGAATCAGGTTTACCGCACTAAAGGCCATGCAATTAAATCCCACAATTTTCGTCCGAACTGGTTGATTACAGCTTCCGTTACCGTTTCGACACAGGAGGCCCGGCAAAGTCACGACTACTTTCGCCCGCAGCACCCAATCGAGACCGATTACCGTAGCAAAGTCAGCCACTGGCTCGTAATTAACCTCGAGCTTCCTCCAGCCGCGTGATCCTCGTCCAAACAGGAAACTCCCTTCACAATTTCGGTAAAACTCGGTTCCGTTACGCGACTGCGTCGTAAAAGGTGCTACGACGGGCGAGTGGTTTGCATAATTTTAGGAATTATCGCGCGAGCCCGGTAACGGCGTTGTCCTTCACCTCGGGATATCCAGAGGTCCGTGGTTGCTCGTGTATTAATTGAATCCTCGCGGTGCTTTACGGCCGAGTAAATTACGCGAGATCCACCGGGATGATTATCCTACGAACTTTATGCGTTATTCATGGCGGAGTACCTCGAGGACTTTGGCTTTCCAGCGACCCGGCGAAAAACTGGATGCTCCTTCTAGCAGTTTCGATCATTTTAAGTGGACATCACTTAATACGGAAACGTGTTATGCCGTGTAGGAGTAGAGAAAGGTATATACGCGATATGCAAAAACATTTATAGAAGCTCTTTAGAAGCCCAAGTGCTCAACAGTAGCTACGTCTAATTGACTTGCCCAATTCGATTACGAACGAAGTTAACGAGCACCTGGGGGATCTTTCCGGACGAAAATATCCAGGAGCAGAGTCTGCAACGATCCTTGAAGCCTGTCAATAGCGATCGCGTGGATGGCATATGAACGCTCCCTGCAGTTGTCTTCACTCTGCAAGGGCCGACGAACGATCCCCGCAACGTGCATCGGGGTAACGATCGTTATCGTAAATTGGATCGCATTCCAGAAATCTTGAAATAGCCGTAAAACGTCTGGTCTCGTTTATAGCGATCGGTGAACATGACGGTTGGACGTGAAAGAGATCTAACGTCTCTAGAAAAATCGGTTAAACGATTCACGATGCGCATCGACGTTTTCAGTAAGCCTCTGCAGATATCTGCGATTTTTTTCTGTCGAATCGTAACCATTTTCGTCCAGGCGATTTATTCTCATGGCAGACGATAAACTTCCCTAAGTTTCATCATTGCAGTTCGCTCACCAGGTCGGTTCTCCGTGCAGAGTTTTCTCTCTCGCAGCTCACTCTCGACTCTCCTTTCTCCCAACTGCACGCTCTCATGATGAGAATTTCTTCAGTTAAATGTACTCATTTTCTCGCAGACCGAGCAGATTTTCTAGGGGATATTGAAACCGCGCGGCTAAGGCAATTGGGGATTTCAGATTGAAGGAGATTGCGGATTGAGTTCTGTGTGACTGTTCCAGGAAATGGGGTTCCTTATCTTTAATCTATGCCTAGAAGAGGTTTTTTGTTCGCGGGACTTTGGAGAAAGTCTGGTACGAGGGTCGGAAATTACGTCGGCGAAGAAAGAATTAAGATTGTGAATTTTAATCAGCTACGTACGAGTATGGGCACATTGTCTGTGTGGGTCATCTTTGGTAATTGTCGACAGCGGGGGAGGGGCGTGATAATTGGTACACACTGAAGGCATCGGTAGAAATCCGCACGTCAATGACTTTAACGAGTCAGTCACGATGCCTAGTAATTTCACCAAGGTCAGCGGGGTAAGTTTCACGCAGAGAGTACGAGGATTCTCTCTGGGAACATGTGTCTAGGTCGTGGCTGCTATCTATAGGAAAGACTTTCGCCTAGAAATCGAGTAACGGTGTCGAGGTAACGCCGTGAGAGTAAAATGAAAATCGAAAACATATAAACAACGCTCGCAACATTTTCGATTGCACTTTGTTAAATCGAGGATTTGATACTCGCAAGTGATTTGAAAATTGAGATAAACGAGTAAAGAGCATAATTAAATAATTTATGCACTTGATAATTGAAGAACATGTTTGGGGTGCAGACGCAACATGGAGGGCGGGGGGTATATTTTGTTCCATCAATCGCTAACCAACACTTGAGTTATTTATTAACAAAAAGTTATTTGGATGCTTCCATAGGAATATAGAGATATCGAAGGATATATGTAATGAATAGAAATTGTTGGTATCTGATAATCAGTCAGTGGCGTAAGCAGAGGCGATGTGGGAGCAAAGGGCCTTGGCAACCCTGAAATAAAGAGGAAAAAGAAGATGAATGTAACCACGACTGAAATAATTCAAGAGCTTTCTAAAAAGAAAAAAATGGAGTTTATTCTTCTTCTTATTATTTTTATAATTTGCATGAAAAATATTTTTATCTGTTCAAGTCGGCTCCCCCAAGATTAAATCCTCAGTGTGCCACTGTAATCAGTAACAGGAGTAGATAATCCTTCGCTTGCTTTAAGACTGCACAATAGTCACAGAAATGAGTCAATGCCACGAATATGAATTTTTCAGAGGAATCCCTCAAGGGAATCAATCCCACAGAATTCCGTGGCGTCTCTCGTAAGATCCTTTCCATTCTGGAGAACCGAGCCGCAATCAAAAGTAAGATCGCGGCGACACGTTCCACTTTCGTTCGTTACCGACTGAAAATTCCTGCCTCTCGTTGATCAACGTCCATTCTTTTGATAGTAAAGTTAACGAGCCCCTGACCCAAATATACGTCGGGACAAGAGCGTTTTCACTTCACCGAAATCTCGCCCGCACGAATGCAGAATGCGCGTGACGAATCGGGAATGTCATCTCAGCAACCGTGGAAAATTATGTGGCCAAGTATGCAGCTTTAACTGGACGCTACTTAATATACACAATCTCTGTTTCGATCTTCATGAAATGGTGGCTAGCCACGAATCACTGACGAAGAGGTGACTGTTAAAGGGATAAAAGACGCCGCCACAGGCTGTGTCAGCCTTTTTTAGATGTGAAAGACTCGCCAAGGCTTTTGAAGTAACCGCGTCTTCCAATTTCGTGTAGTAGTGCGTGTTATTCAATCCCTTGTAGGAAGTAGGTTTATACATATAACTTGTTTACCGAAACCTTGAATCTTGAACCTTTCGTTTCAACAATATTCCTATTTTTATGCTGTTTCATTTCCGAATGTCCCCAGTAGCGAATCGTCACGAGGTTTGAGGGGAGAGTGTGTGGACCCTAAATTTAAAATTCTAGCTGTCAGGTATTTATTAGTTTCCGAGATATTAATAAAAGATTAAAGTTAATTTTTTGTACAAATCTTTACACACTCACTGGGACCATTCGGAAGAATATCCACAATTTAAAGTACGGAAAGTGAATTATATTGTCACGAACTAGTAAGGCGATTAACAAAGAAGCTTGGCAAGTGAAAGTGACGTCCAGCAACCTGAAACAACAAAATTAACGGGGTTCAGCAGAAAAGTACCCCGGTACCACTTAATTGTGGGCTTGCGAAGACATGCGCAAGAATCGTGAAATTGTTGCACACTTTCGATGCAGCCGATGCTATGAATTGATTTACATGTACTCTCAGCTTATAGAACAATCATCTTAACAATCATTAACGATCCACAGACTTCAATGCGAGATACCGTCATGGAAGAATAAAAAGAGTGCCATCAAAAGCAACTATGGTCGCGGTGGATTCACTCTTTCCTATAAAACTATAATTTATAACGCACCATATAGTAATATGAATTTGTAACAATTTTATCACAGCGCCAATAAATGCATTTCAATAAATACTGTACGTGCATGTACCCGACAAAAGAAGTCGGATCCTAAATCCTTTTCCAAATCTCCTTTAACTCACGCGAAACGACAGAAACGGCTCGTAAATGTCATCCGCTCCCATCGTTGCTCTAAAACACGCGAATGCATAAATCAGGAACGATCGTTACGATATTTCTACACGTGGCCTACGTAGCAGGTACGAGTGGCGCCCAAGACGTTGCCGGTTGTCGCAACGCGTGCAAACCGTCCATACCGAAGCAATAACCATTTCCTTCATCGCCTTAACCGACCCGGAGATCGTTTCGCGATCGATTCGTCGGTCGTTTATCCCTATTTCCACGACTCTCTTAAACATCCGCACGGGAAATCATTGCGCCGCGACGCCGGGGTGCTGTTAAACCGTTCGGGGAGCTCCTCACGGTCGCGTTCGCGCGATCTTTATGCGGGACTATCGTTTCGGAATGCAGATTCGCCGTGCAGCAGTTGCTGGACAATGGAAACGGTGCTTGCTGCCTCGTATCCCGTCACACTTTATGCTGTGCCCGCGGCAGTTTCGCGGGTGTGTATTTATTGAGTAAAATTAGGGACGTTGTGGAGGCTCTGGGCTTATTCGCCAGATTTACTTACAAGGGGACACCGTGAACTCCCACTCATCGATTGGAACGCAACTTTGTGGGTATAAACCCACAAAGATATATATTATAGAGTGACTCAACACTTTTTCGCGTGTAACTCCTAAAGTACAAGAGAACGGAAGAAATGTTTCGAACAAAAGTTTGATGCCTCAATAAGCGCTGCAATCTTGTGTTAAAAAATTTTGGAAAACGTTTTTCTTCGTCAGGTAGTTTTTTTTTAAACTCATCAAACTTTTATTAACGCAAGTTTGCAGCGTTTATTTTGCCATTAAATTTTTGTTTGAATTTTTGTTCTGTCTCTTGTATTTTAGGAGTTATATGCGAATAGGTGAGAGTGCCTATTTGACTTTGAGATTAATTTTTACAACCTTAAAGGGCGATAGGGCACGTATGAAATATACCATTGTGCTTGTCTTGAGGTACTCTATAAATCCACAAAGTTGTGTTTCAATCGGTGAGTGCGGGTTCGCGGTGTTCCTTTGTTAATGTCTTTAGAGGTACATTTTTAGGGGGTTTTGCTAGAAGACATTTTCACTTTTCAGGGTAATCCATTGAACACTTTGGATAACAGTACACTGAGAATACTAGGGAACGATATTTTGTGAAAGTTAGGGGTTGATGTGATCGCAGAAATTGGTACTCCCTAGTATCTATTATCAAAGTCCACCGTGAAAAGTTTTCAACGGTTGCTGATTCTGTTTACGAACTCTCTACCAGATTACAATTCTCCAATTACGGAACTCGTCTTGCTGTCGTCTTAAAACGAAGTTCCTCGTTGGGACTCTTTAGTAATGATATCCTCTATCAATCGCTTCCCTGAGCGTTTCTCCGGTTCTGCCGGTAGTTCCACCGCGTTAAACCTTCGGTTAAACACCCTAACGACTGCTGGCACCTGACATTTCCGCATAAAATGTCGCCAATTACAGACTACCACGGGGATAGACAAGGCTGCCTTAGAAACTCTCTTGAAAGTCTGTTGTGAGGCTGAAGAACGCCGATTGCTTGGTCAAATTGACGACCGTGTTTCAAACGAAACCCCATCCTGTCCAATCCAGAAACGCTTCGCCGCTTTCACCCTTCGATACGTCAGAGGACTACCATTAGAAACTTGGCTAGCTCGCAAGCAAAACGAATTTCGAACGGGGGGATCGGGATTTAAGGCACGACGAGGAAAGTTTATTGACGCGGGAATGCTATGGTTTCGCTGTTAATTGCTGCAATTTACGACAACATTCGTGTGGCGATTTAGGAGCGAATTAATTTCACCTTGATGGTATCTACGTTTGTTTTAATAAGATCGTTCGCTAGACGCAGAAACGTAATATTAACTCGTCTTCTGGTTTCATTCTGGTGTTTTCTCGTAGTTAAGGGGGAATTCTATTTTGTGGCTGAAAAACATAGCATAATTTGGAAATTGTTTTTAAAGAAACAAGCGATTCGATTCATCTGAATTTTAAATTTATTATTCAAAATTAATAAAAAATAAACTGCAACTTCTTAAATAATGCATAAAAACATGCTCCAAATTTCAGGTGAATAGAATCGCTAGTTTATTAAAAAATATTCCAATTTTGCTATGTTCAAAAGTTTGTCCATGCATCGAATGAAAGTCGAATTGCTTTTCAATATAAAAGTACTTCCTTCATATTTCTTCATGAGAAATTCATGTAAAAATGGATTAAACGCTTACGTAGTCTACTTCTTATTTCGACTGCCTCCTGTCGCTACAAAACTGAATGAAGATTCGTGCTTTTGCATCGTCAAATTTCTATTTTTACGGGAACAATAATTTACACTTATTTCGTTACACAGTACTAAAGAATCAATTAAGACATCGCATTCTACTTTCTTCACTAACAGTACTTTTTGTATTGCCACACTTTCGTAATCGCTTTCCCGGCTATGACGCCTCTCCCTCGAGTTACTCCCGAAATTAACGTCATCTCATTGGATTAATATTTAGAAAGGTGGAGATCGTCGCGTTCTTCTTGTTGGGGCGTTATCAGGGCGACCATCTGTTACATGGATTACAATCATTAACCATGATGCAGCTACTTCATTGAAACTGCTTACTTTTCTTACTTTGCTTTATTGTGGTTAAAAAACCAACAAAGGAGTTGAAGAGTAATTTCGATATTACGCAGCGTTTATTGTAAACGAGCTAAGAAGAAACTCCGCCATAGCAGGAGGCTTGCGTTTCGTTATTCTTCGCATGACTTTTACTATTCAAACTGTTTTCTATCCATATATTACTATCATAAATTACCACGATTAAATATATTCACGTTCACGTCGAAATTGAAGAATCTATCTAAAAAATTCTCCAAATACATTTGTTCAATTTTCACTCTGACTCACACTCATGAATTATTCTTATCCCCACGCAGGTATTAATGAAGACAGTGCAGTATGCGGGATAAAGAATAAAGCGGAAAGTAAGATTGGTTGATCAAAAGTGATGATATCTCGAAGAGAACGTGACGTGCTGTCACATCAAGGGTGATGATGGCGGCCACCTCTCTGTCGCAGCTGTTCCCCGAGAGTAAAGAGCTGTGTTCTCCGGCGAGGAGGAAGGAGGAGGTCGTGTGGCCGACTTCTCTTCCTCCTCCCGACTACGACACGCTTATCCGCCGTCCGGTTTTCTCGGTCACGGCTGTACGAACGGGGGAACACGCAGGACGAACCACGCTCGTTCCTACATTATCCCCACGTGAGAGGGCCGCCAGGCATCGGGCATGATTCTTCTTCTTCGGCGTCTCCTTCCACCTGATGAAGACGAGGACCATACGCGCTGCGCGCCGGCTCAAAGGAGAAGTCAGTGCGACTCCGCGACCGCTGAATTTTTCATCGTCCGAACGCGTCTCGACCCTCAGTCCTCTACTTCCGCTCGTCCACGTCGAATCAACAGTTTCACCCAACCGTTTCACTGATTCGAGGAACCTAACGAATCGACGGGACAGACACTGGGACTTGAGATAAATTAGGGAAGCTACATTCCACGTGAAAGAAATTTAGGAAGAATCTTTAACGATTTGATCAGAGGTTCATTAGTGACTCGGAACTCGTTCTTTCGGGTAGCGCTGGAGGAATGAAGAGGTGACGAGCTTGTTGCTGGCACGAACAGCTGAGGAAAGGGGGCCAGGAAAATTCATGGTGACAGTGAATGTTGTTCTGTGCGTGGACAAGAAGTGAGAAGAAAACGTGGATGTAACGGAGGAAGAATGATGGCGCGGGGATTACTTCTGGTCACGGTGGTAAGAAGCGTTAGAACTGGAATTCATACTTTTAAAGAAGAATCTTATCGGTCGTATTAGGAACTGTGGTCTTGTCGTTAGAGAGGGTCGATTAAAATACATGATTTTCCGCAATTCAACATTTCCAATCTTTTCACAACTTTGCCCCGCGATAGACGAAGATCGCCAGGGAAAATCCATCGATCGCACTTTCGCCGATTTGTCAGGGATTTATAATTAGGAGAAACTTTCATAAATATCATTCGATCGATGATCGTTTTTTGCGATATAATCACGGTCGTTATAAAAATGAACCTATAAGACAGAAATTGCGCTGCATGATGTACTGTATAGACCTAAATTATCCGTGCAAATAGTACTTTCTTCGAGGGGTTCCAGAAAGCGGTAGAAAATTAAATTTTTCATAGAGATTGCCGATCGACTAAATTTATTTGACAGCTAGACTTATCTTCGTGGCATTTAATTCTGCGCGTAGAGTAGCGGGAAATGTGTCGCTGGGACGTATTTTAAGGCAAACATTATCGAGCTTGTGGACAGGGAATCTCTGAATTGGTTTCTCGTGATTGGAAAGGTAACTGGCTGATTGAAGCACGTACAGTCGAGCTTCTTGAGATAAAGTGGAGCAACCTTTGCGTGGCCTTGATCTGGTAACGTGCCCGGAACCAGGAAAAGTAAATAGATTCCCCCTAATCACCTGAGGATGCCGAGTTCGCTCTCGCGTGACGGCGAGCGAAAGATTTACGAACAATGTGCACACGAAATCGTTGTTTAGATAGACAGTAGACTCTGCGATCGGTGATCTCTCATTTCCACGAGACTCGGCAATTATTTCTTAGGTTATCACATCTCGTTAGCTAATTTGCCTATTCTTGTACCTTTCTCTCGAGTCTTGAGAATCAGGTTTTGGGATCAATTAAGTAGAAAATGAAGGACTTTGAGCGCCCGTCACTTTTAGGATCGAGATTATTGAAGTTTGTAAATGAGGAGATAATCGATGTTATTTCACACCCTTGCTATAATTATCGCCGTTTCGCGACAGCTCGCGAAGGAAAACGAGACAATACGCTTCAGGCAACAAACTGAGAAAGATCGTTACACCTGTTTCACATAAACAGTCATAAGTGCAGGTGTAGATTACGAAATATCCTGAAAAATTGTACGCCATTAGCTAAGAATTGATGACGAGCCGCGATAGGTGGGAAGAAAAAAAAGGATCACTCAGTGAAATCGTAGCTCTTCCTTCTGGTGAGCATCATGGTTACTGGGTCAACGCTGATTGCAAACAGAAGAGGATATGTTGGAATTTCCACTCTTACGGTTATTTCACGTGGCATAATCCACTGAGCCTTATGTGCTGTTACATTCTCCACTTCCTCCAACGTTAGAACTTCATTTTACACTTGCTGCGTGGTCTCCAAGTGTTTTGAAACGTCAGTGACACAGAACCGCGTAGAAGCATGGCGACATATCCAGCAGAGGCAGAGCAGAGTGGGCTCAGTGTTTTAGAATTAGACTTGACTTTTGAGAGTAGACTTGACCGAGTCAGAAGATGATCACCGGCATCGTTGTAGGTGATAACTTGAGTGGAAACTGTCATTCCAGATTAAGATATGTACATCGATGTCACCACGAGTGCTCGCGGCGACATAGCTGACATCAGAATCCGATATGTTCGAGACAGTACCCCGGGGCACTTGTCTGGACATGTGGGACCACCCAAGAGTAACAACATTTCGTCTCACTAGAATCGACATGAAAAAGTGTTGACTGTACAGGTCTAGATTTAATGTCACTGAATCTACTTGAGCACAAAGTAATCGTATAGTGTCTATTTAAAGTATCCACTGAAAGGATGAGAACTGAGTCTAGATCATGTGGTTTTGGATATAGTAATTTCAAGAGGCTCTTATTGAAATTGTTATGTTCATCTCGCATTGAATTCAATAGAAGCACGAGTTAATGCCTGCTCTAACTATCGTCTTCTCTTGAATACAAAACTGTCGGAACATGCCACTCCGCTACTATGAGAAATTCATATTTTAGAAAGTACCCTTGTTACGGGCTAGGGTGAAAGTTACACAACTGTTTATTTAAATTCGAGAGAGAGAAACTACTTAGGCGCCCGTGATAAATGAAAATCATCTCCGAGCAGACGTCCACAATTAATAGACCGGGTGCAACGGCATCCTGTACAATTTGGCGTCCTTGCATCTCGAACTGACTTTCGATTAGACTTTTAATTAACGGCGATCGTGGCATGCGACTGTAAACGAGCGTTTATGCTCGAAACTAGCCGCGCACTCGAAACAGCGTAACTTTCTCCGGTACATGCTCCGCGGGAATCGCCGCTGGTTTTTATCATTCTCTCTCCGCAGTGTCCCGTGCAACACGGAAAATCGCGTAATTTCACCGTGCTCGTACAACCGTGTCGTTAAATCTCCTTCACGAATTTGCACGACGATTTCACGAGGTTGCACGCCGGCGGTTAATGCGGCACGGTTTCATTTCCGCCTAAATGTAAAGGAAATACGGTTTCCACTTTGTTCCTGGAACTTCCACCTGGTTTCGTGAGATTCCTTCTCATTTCTTGAGTTTAGAGGGTTACATACACCTAAGTGGAATGGTCGAAACAATCGATTTTTCCAATAAAGAGTTCGCAGAAGCTGCAACATCAAAGGAAGTAAATTAAGAGCTAAATTAATTAAAAGCTTTCAAGTGCATATTACGATTTTTAATTAACAGAATTATTTTTAGGTAAAAAGAATTCACAAAAAGTCCCCTCTTTTCATGGTTCTAGGTGTATATAACCCCTTAAGGGGGTATTCTGGTCTGACGAGGCGTTTTCGTCGCGTTACTTCGGAATTTTTTTACAAAAAACCCATAAATTCTATTATTATTTAGTTTATTGCTACATGTTTATTGATGTTTCAACTATCTTCACGGTGTTCAATCTCACGGCTATACCGTTTGACTTAGAACAAAAAACCAAAAAAATTTATTTTCTGCATGCCTAAAACTATGGAACTACGTAGGGAAATCCAGAAATATTAATTTATCACGAAATGGTGAACATGGGGAGAAAAATTGCATTTTTTTTATAAAAGTGTCAATTGCAAAGAATATGTTCAAGATATCGCAAAACCGCTACGTACTTCCATAGTTTTAGGAATGCAGAAAATAAATCTTTTTGGTTTTTTGTTCTAAGACAAACGGTATAGCCGTGAGATTGAACACCGTGGAAAACGTCGCTCCTCAAAATCTTGCGTATCACGGCTCTACCGCCGCCATTTTATAGGAACAAAAAATACGATTTTTTCTGGGGAGGGTTGTATAATAACAGACTTCATATTAAACTTCTTGTTTATTTCATTATCTTCCTAAAAAACTGCCGAAAGTGCTCCGTCCAAGGTGGCCTAACCCCTTAAGAAGCTTTCTTCCGCAACGATTGATCCATCTTCTTGACAGAAGCTGGAAGCTTGAGAAACCATCCTTTCTTTCACACTTCGACGGAAGTGAACAAATGCCAGGCAGGTCTGTGGGCGCGCGACGTCGTGAAAATCCTCGAAAGGGGCGATCGGGAGTCGCTTCTTCGCGATCAATTCCCGCGCATGTAACGGAGGAATTGTGCTATTGTCTGTTTCGGGAAGTGGCGTGACGGTGTTCAAAGCGCGCGGGTCACGATTATGAGAGGGAAAGGATCTGTTTCATACGAACGATCGTCGGAAGCGATAAGACACGCGGAGTGCGACGCACTCTGAAAAGAATTCGCGAGAGAAAAAAGGAGGCGGTACAAGTTTTGGGACGCGATGAATTTTTATCGAGAATCTCCTTTCTTTATCCTCCGGTCTCAAGGGGATCGTAAATTTCGTCTTAAACGGAGAAGAATTAATTACCCGTCCGAAAGGAAACGACTGAAAAAGTCGCAAAACTCTGGTATCTCGTTCCAATCGCGTTATGATTTAGCGAGGGTCGTTAGTTGTACCGTAATTTTCATTTTGTCCATTATTAACGACACTGATTAATTTATCAACTTGTGACTAGCTGCTGTCTTTGTTTGGAATATTAATATAAATATCCTTGGGACACTTGTACAGTTATCTAAATGATATTTCTATTTTAAGCGTGTTTCCAAATTTAGGAGCCACCGTGGACTTTGCGTGAATATATTTCGCGTTATTAAAATAGATACAAATCTGAAGTTGAAACGTCGAAAGCGAGTGAAAATAATTGACCGTTGGCGGAAGATCGGCAGGCGATGATTTTCAAGTGCAATGGCATGTGAAAATAGCTGGAGGCCAGCGAGTGTAACGAGAACCCCTTTGCTGGTTCATAATGTTATTTTCAGTGATAATAACAAGCTTGTGCGTATAAAGACAGAAATGATCCTGGCCGTTTCACTCTCTAGGCAGTCGTGCTACTATCCTCGATTAATGTCGGCGCTAAAGAGGATCACAAAGATGACGGAGACTTTAACGACCGGAGAGAACGCAACGAGACGACAGTCACATCCGTCGAGACCAGCGACAAAGTGTCCAAGAATGGGACGACGACTGTGGTTTCGGTGAGTGAAAGAGATTTCTATCTTCTTGAAAAATATGTGTCTGGTACGCGCGCCACGTTAATTAGACCCAAAATATTAACACCGTAACAATGCAAATGTGAGTAGAAATTCAGAAGAGAAAGTTGGTTAGCAATCTTTCGCAGTTCATTTGGAGAAGGTGTTTCTTCTCGTAGAAATTAATTGGCAACAGGCACAATGTTTTCAAAATTATACTTAGCTTCCTCTACACGCTCTGTTTAAATTACTACGGTTCTTATTACATGTTTTTTGAGTATTGAATGTTTGAATGAAGAAGGAGCTGTCATTGCAAAATTTGACCACAGCGCTTTTTATTTCCACGAGAATTTTAAGTAATTAGATTATTTTTTGGCCTTCGAGAAGACACGGTCCTTCTTCAGCAGGGGAAGTCGACAGAATGCTACCAGAGAGCTTGCGTTGCCGGTCAGCGAAGACATCGCGAAAGTTATAGCTGATGACGCTACAGGAGATGAAGAGAGTCCTGAAGAATTACCAGAGGTAAAAATAAAGCTTGAATGAAGATGACAGAGGTTTAATTTTCATTCAATCAATGTGTCGTCCATCGTCGTAAGACGAGATTTCAAAGGCAACATTATTAACGAACGATTGACGGCGTGTATTTACTTTCCTGTGCAAAAGATTTCTTTAAATGTCTTCTGCTCATAAGCGTCATATATAGCAAAACATTTTTAAAGTTACACAAACATCTCGTCAGCTTTCATATACGAGAAACGTGTGTATAGTATGTTGAATCTGATTCAGCTGTTTTTCTTCCACACCGATCCTAACATCGTGCAAGTTCATCGTAAATTCAATTTCACCACGATATTTTCTGTCCCCAATAAATATTTAATCTATCGAGAGCTACGCATCGTTAAGCCTATATGAAAGTGGGATCACAGCAATTTCCCCGTGACTCTTTATCGCTTCGAATCTAAGAATTTTCAACACGACACTTTCGTTTGTGACGTCCACGTGCTTACACCACCACTTTCACGTGGCTGCAGTTGATGAATTTTATTACAGTACGGGTATAAATTCTCGGAGGATCTCGAATGGACTGTTCCAAAAATACGCGGCAGACTTTCTTCAGTCTTAACTTCCTTTACGAAGAATCTTATTCCAAATCAGAAATTAATTAGAACTGGAAACCAACTCCGATCGTTAAATTGTAACTTAACGTAACTTTTCGATACAGTTTTTTTTCTCTGTCTTCACAGGCACAAGAATTGAAAATTATTAGACCCAATTTGCGAAAACGACCCACTTATCGACCTGCTCCTCCAAGAAGACCGACACCTCTGAACCGAAGAAATGTTTATGCAGGTTGGTTTGGTTAAAACTTTTAGCGCTAATCAGGTCGCAGTGGCGGTTCTATACAGAAGCGAATGTAATTTTACAGATCTGTCTAGGCCGCCTTTAATAAGACCGCCAAGGCGACCGACGGAACCGAAGAGAGACCCCACAGAAAAGGAGTGCACTTTCTTCTCGAAGACAGTGTGCCTCGAAGCAACTGATTACCCGCAGTGAGTCTCCTATCACTCCTTTTCCATTTCACCGAGATGCAACTACATTGCGCAACCAATCGGCACGCTAGTGTGCATCTAAGCGCACTTTCTCGAACAAGAAGACAAGGGTTGACGTTAATTAGGTGACTGTCGTTTCACAATAACAGCGACATAATTCCGTGGGCTCGTTGAAAGTGGAAGAAAGTACTTTCCCGCGATTCTCTACGTTCGAATGCCTATTGCGCAATGACTCTTTGACCTCGTGTTCTCATAACAATTATTTTAATTGGAAGTTATGGAGAACCAGGCGAGAAAGGAAGTTAAGTTCTCGTGGCAATAATGAAAGCATGTAGTCTTGTTTCCTCTTTCCTGCCCCCACTTTGCTTTGTGAACTGTATTATAAAGTGTACAAAGGAATTGTGTAGAGTTTAGATTATTTTAATGCAATTTTGAGGTTTCGAAAGCCTATGCTGAAACTAATTTGAATAGGATGAAGGTCGTGACGAATTGTAATTAGTTCTGGTTAACTCGGTTTATTCGTTGAGATTCTATGAAATTTGTTTAGTGAGGCGATCACCAGGAGCTTGAGGAGCAACAAGGAGATGGTTGCAGCTTTGTTGACTGATTATAAGTCTCAGGATTTCGACGAATCTGGTGAAAGCCTTCCTGTCTCGTTGCCTCTTGAGAGTAAATTCGGAAACAAGTACGATGGACGGTACGAGAGCCGCTATGAGAGCAATGAAATTAGAAGGTGGGTTGATATGTTAATCAGACATGTATATCTCCTAAGAATTATTATTCCGTAAGTTAACTATTCGTTTGGATCACTTCGACAGTAAATTTCTAAATTAGCTACTGTTTACATTCTTCTTCAGAAAAATAAAATTGTAATTGAAATGTAGATGTGCTTAGATGAATAATAATTCACAATTGCAAAAAAAGACAGACTTTGTAGAACATTTTCTCGTAATTAGAAATCGCAAAGTATATTAGGCGCCTGTAGAACGATTACCCGCTGTGCATCAGTGCATTGCACGCTGCAGGTTTCTAGGAAGAATTAAGGTCTATAAGTGGCTTATAAAGGAATATGTAATTTCCAATTTTTCTTTAAATTCGCGACTATACGAGGAGGTTATTAAATAATCCAATGATTTCAGGAGATCAGATACAAGTTCTCCATTCGAAAATGTCGAAGAAGGCTTCACATGCCCCTCCGCCATCAAGTATGCGCGCCCTCAATTGGCCAGGGCCGCTTCTGGTATGTGGAAGTACATCATAAACACTGGCGAACACACGCAGACTTTACGATTGGAGAAGTGTTCGTAAGTAAAGTGTAATTATAATTATCTTACTTTAGTTATTAACCCGAAACCTTGTTACTTCCATTTAACGAAGACTTCTCTGTCATTGTTTCTGATTAGTTTCTGTACTTGAACGGAACAAAATTCAGTTTCCGATTCACTTAACACTTCGCCGCAGATCTTTACCGAAAGATTTTCGTCAACCATGTCATAGCAATTGAAATTGGAAACTTGGTCACAAACGAGTGAACAAAATGCGTACTTTGTTTGCGGTAGAAGGATCAGGTACTCTTTGTAGTGAAAGAAACTCTTCACTTTCGCCTGCGGCGAAAGGGATAAGCCAGATTCTCGTGAAAAAAGGATTCTTCCACCGATCTCTTGACGCCTATACCACGGAAATTCGCTGAAGAAACATGAATAACATTAAGCTTTATCCATTTCAGGAACCCACAATCGAGCTGCTCCTTCATCTCCGAGAACTATCGGTCATCCTGCGTGCAAGTGTACAATTACCACAGGCTTCTAACTTGGGACAGCAAGCTAGGCCTCCACATGGACATCTTCAAGGTGCCATCTTGCTGTAGCTGCCACGTGCACGGTTACGCTGAGATCTTTCCACCCCACCAAAAGGATCCACCCTCCAAGGTGAAGGAATCCTTTCCAGGATCCGAGTTCGCCACCACTAGTGATCAGAAAGACGATTTCGAGGATGTCTCCAAGATAAATTATTTGAACAAATACGCGGCCAGTTTGGACTCCACCCTCGGTATGCAAATGAGATGAAATTCATGAACTTTCATTTAGTTGCCCAGTGTTATTATTGTGGGAGGATTATTAGATCTGTATCGATAAAGCAAGATGAATACGAATTTCGATTCCTTGGGTCAGTAGGATCAAGCAACAAGAAGCCCGTAGTGGAGGCCACTCCAAGTCGACCGACTTTTACGCTTCCTATAAGACCGAGACCAAAGAAGCCATCGTCCTCGAATTCAAGGCCGTTCGACAAGCTGCCCCAGCAACACGCACCGAACACCAGAGCCCCAGGATACACTGGACCGTTGCTGAAGGGTTCCAGGCCAACCAGCAGACCTAGCAGACCACCGTACAGAAGGGAATCCACGTCTCACGTTGACGAACATGCCGACACTGCGAATAACAGTTCGGTTGGAAACAGGTACTTGACTAAAAGCGAAATCCTTTTCAAAGAATCTCAGGTTACAATAATTGTCACGAGTGAATTTGTATTCAAAATGCAGATACAGTCAGCCATACGATCTTGAAATGGACGCTTCGTCGCGGCTACAAAATGGCGGTTTCGACGACGAGTACCAAGAACCACAGAGGCGAATCAATTACAATTATCATCCCATCATCGACTTCTTTAGACCCGAGGCGTCGATGCTACAGTCGGCTGAAACGCAGCCGCCTCTGGTTCAAGATGATTCCAGCGCATGGAAACCGGTGATATCGTCTTGAATGACATTTCGCTTTATTCGGAGTACCTGATCGTTTCTTTCTTCATCGTGAGGAATTTTAGTTACTGAATATTAATCGTGTTTTAACGTTAGTCGACAGTAGAGAGGCGATAGTATTCATGTCGGATGTAGATTTGTATTTTATATATATTTTTATACGTTTTAGTTAGTATTCCTTATTAGTTAAGGTTCTGTTTTAACTGGTATTTCGTCTTCGTGATGCATGAAGTTTAGACAGACTTATGGCAGATCCTTGGACAGGTTTTGTGATGATGAAACTGATGAAGGTTTAGTGTCTGCGGAAGTATTATGACCACGTTGGGCAGGTGCAATCGCGAGCTCATTGTAATTATGTACCATTGCGCGAATTTCCCTTTAATATATTTATTGTTTGTTACTTTTACGTATTTATGAATTAAGGCGGAGAAATTGTACGTTCGTAAGTTTTGGATTATTAAATAAATCGATGTAGCAATGATTCGACTGCAAGTTACACTGTTATGCATTATTTAGTCATGAACATTTTATTATAGCCGTTGGAAACGAACATACATATACTAATGGTCTCTAATAGGAACGATTTAGAACATATTCTTCTTCCAATGTCTCCTTTGCATGTCTTTTTCCAATGGCTTCCTTTGGTCTGATGGCAATCCGAAAAGCTGGAAAAATAAACTGAATAATATTAGCGATGAGTGGAACAGGGGGAGGGTCAAGGGATGAGATTAGATCTCTTCGATTTCAGAATCCAGAAACAACCTAAGAAATTCCTTTAAATTTCCTTGAATGAGGGTTTGAAACTCGACACAGAAGATCCAAGAGGAACAGACAGGTGAAAGAGACCAGATATAACAGATAGAATAAAATAGACTGACCAGAGAGTTCAGAGGAGCGGTTGAAGAGTCAAAGTAAACCAACAAATCAATTTCATGTAGGATTGGGAAGCTTAGGTTTTATTAAATTTTTAGGTGTAAGAGATAAATAATTCTCTATGTAAGTAGGCATCGTATAATGTTCAAGTGTGCATTACAGGATTCGTCGAGTTTTCAGGAATCTCACGCGAGGCTCAAAAGGCTATTTTCTAGATTCTAGCAAATTGCCTACTTTGATTAAAAAAACATTCGCAAGGTGAAGTAACCGATTAGCAATTTACTGTATGATTTCAAAGCCTAGATTTGAACAAATTTTCTGCGTTGAGCGAAGAATAATTCTAATGGTGAATAGGAATTCTACATCAATTTTCATTCGAATAATAATTATTCTTTTATCAGAATGTTTTAATAATCCATCAGTAATTTCGTGTACTAAGATGTGAGAATATATACAATTAATAAAATATTTAAAGTTTCATCTGTTAAACCATCTTACTGAAATATTCCAACATCAGCAGCCTGTGAATCGTTTGTTTCGCTCGCTAAGTTTCTGCCAAGGCGATTGCGCGTTGCCTTTCCGCGTCGAGTCGCGAAGCGTGTCGCCGAGCCACAGTTTTCTCCGCTCCGCTGGCCCCGGATGAAACGTTACTGAACTTCGAATTCTAGAAACGAAGCTGTTCATTGTTAAATCGAATCCTTTATTTCCAAGCGGCTTTGGTTCACCAACGATCTCGACGGCGGAAACTTTTTCCTACGTTTAATTTCACACTGTCCTCTAATTAGACAGCTTGATTTGACGTAGATGAAATCTTAGCGGAAGCCATTCGAAATGAAATTTCATGAGTATCCGCGCCAAAACGTTTTCTAAGTGGCATTTAATGAACGGACGAAGTAATTGCGCAGCCTTAATGATGATCGTTATTCAATTAAGAGAACATTATACGGAGAATTTCAATTAAACGGCAGGTAAAGTGAATTGATTCATCAAATGAAGATCATTGCGCGGCGGCTCTTGACATTGTTGCGGCTGCTGCTTTGAAATTACACTCATTATAATTAGATTAACGCTGGATAACGGGAGTTCCTAGCGTAAAGAAACGAAACACCGAGTGTTATACGTTTTACCGTGCAATTTGTAGCATGCGCTCCGTTAGTCTGCTATTACTAAGAGTTGCGAGTAAATTTTCTCGTGTATCTTTTTACGATACACTAGCGTGAGACTCGTCTATTGTCAATACTGATTCGAAGTTAATAGCCCGCGTTATATCTTATATCCCCTAACTCATTTTCGAAACTTTAATTCCTAATAATTGCTGAAGTACCAGTACAAACATTGCCACGTAAAACTGGAGGCAAAGCTTAACGGTTGAGAAATTATTTCGTTCCTCGAGCGATAAGGTGAAGCACATCGAGGTCAATTTGATCTGAACCAAGGCATCATCGGAATCTATACTTTATCTAATGAAACGTGTGCGCCGATAGAAGCTGTCCGGCGTCGAAAGTCCGTAGAAAAGTGAAACAAGTGTGTCGTGAGAAACAACGACATCGATCAAGGGAAAAGGGGAGTAAGAAGCGCGAACTTTCCGATGTATAGATCGCGGCTATTTGGTACAAATTACCGAATCGGCAGAAAGTGGCGCAGGGGGAAAAAGCTGCCGGTGCAATTAGGGACCGGTGTGCACGAGGACAGGTTCGATCGCGGGTTTCTTTATTCCCTTCTCTGGTGAAACGATCCACCGAGGGAGATTCAATCGAGAGTGACAGAACCGTTGAGCGTTTAGGCCCGCAACGCTCCGTGAACAACAACGCCTGGGGACCCTACCTCTGCCTTTCAGTTGGCTGGAAAATATAAATTAGGCCAGGTGGACGGTGCCGCGAACAGTTCGATGGCGGTTCTCGTTCGAAAATGATTAGAAACCGCAGACCGTCGCGTAGCATTCGCAAAAAAACAGTTTCACCGCGCTGAATCTCGACGGCGATGAACCTGCACCATTTTGGTCCGCTGTGCGACAGTTCGACTACGAAAACGTGTGTTTTTTAAGATTATTCGAGCTGAAGTTAAAAGTATTTTCAGGACGTATCATGTGAGAGTGATGAGGCAACTTATGTTTGATAAATTAACGATGAATTTAATCTCCTTCCTGCAATAATAATCAGTGGGGAAGGATCGCGTAATTTCATCGATTTACTTTCGCGTTAAGAATCGTGTGTCTGTTAGAACAAAGTGCAATGGAAAGATCAGAATAACGCAATGAGTCGAGTATCATTAATTAGTCGCCTGTGGTTCATTTTACTGGTGTCAGTTCTCGGGACGCGCGCGAAATCGTTGGTGGATAGTTCGTACCCTTCGAGAACATTGCCCAGGGTCACTTTGAGCGGTGATAATGGAACAGTAATTAACAGTCCAAGGAGTAACATTATAGTGAACGAGCCATTACCTAACCTGGACCAAGACCCCATCGAATCCTCTGAGACAATCGTTTACAACAGGTTCAAGAATCCTTCAGACGATGACGAAGAGTACTCGGCTTCCGACGATGACCCTGAAGGTCCTCCAGATCACGTAATTCCGCATTCAGATCACGAGGTTCCAAGAGATGTCCCAACGAAGCCAAAGTACAACGCTCCAGGCGAGTGGGCCAAGCCGTCGAGTCAGCGAGGCGCGACCTCGGAAGATGCTCCGCTAAAATTGCTGGCCCAGGTCAGGAGAACTCACACGGTGAGGAGATTGCCCCGGAGAAAGGCGATAGAGATTGCGGAGACGGACGAGGAGAAGGAAAACGCTGCGAGATTGAGGGAAGTGGTGAGGAACTCGAAGGTGAACACCGTGTACACAGAAGAAGGCTACGAGGACTCTGCCTACGACCATGCTGGACAAATCAGGGACGCTGATTTTCACGAGGGTTACGCTAGGAAGCTACACGACCAAATGGATCGCAGGAAGAAGGCTAAAGACGACGAGGATAACGACGGAGAAGAAAATAGAGGCAAGGTTAAGAAGTACGAAAAGATTGATCCTGAAGAGTTCAAAGACTATGATGAAGATTACAGGGATCATTATGAGGCCACAACAGACTATAAAATATTATTAGATGGTGCAGACAGCAATGTTGAAAGTGAAACAGATGAATGGAAGGAGAAAGTGAATCCACAAATGGTCGCTGAGGACGGGATACAGAGGCTGCAGGACGATTTAGAGAGGGAAGCAGAGGACATGGAGAAAGGTAGTGAGATTAATAAGCTGGGGACAGTTCAAACTTCCAGTAATCAGGAGAATTTGGCTGAGTCGCAAAGGATTGTTGATTATGGTCGAAGAAAGGAGAAGAAGAGAAGAAGAAGTAGGAAACGAAAGAGACCAGTATCGTTGGTAGAACACGGTGAAGATTACGAAGAAAATCATGCGGAGAAGTTAGAAGAAGCTCAAGCATTGCAAAATGACGATGTCTACGTAGAGAATTATTCGACAACGAGCATTCCAATGAATGAAGACAGCGTTTCAACAGAAGGAGGAACACACGAAACTACAACTTTATCAGAAATACCTGAAAATTTTGCGAATGATCCTTCAGACCTATACAAATACGAAGTTGATGGGAATCCTCCACCATACACTGAAGCAATTGACTTTCAACAAGCAGATGAAACTCCAACAACCGCCAGTTACAGTCAACTCTTCTGGGATTACTTCAAAACGAGGAAGGATCAGCTCACCACGATGCAGCCTGCATCAATTTTAGAGTCAACCACCCTGAGTCCGAACCTTTTACATCTTTCATCCTACATAGCGAACGCAAACGGCCTTCTACATTATCCCCTTCACGGGGAACAGATAACAACGCCGTTCCCCATCATCGATTCAGTGATTTTAAATCCCCAGAATCTTGCCTCTGCTCAAACCTTGACAAATCCAAACTACTTACAAACTAATGGCCAGAGTAACCAACTAACTAGCGTGGACGAATTATGGCAGCCTATTACCACCCACAAAACACCCACAGCAGATCACAGTCAGTCCTTAGAAGCCTTCAAGTACACCCAAGGTATTTCTTTGTCAGATTCTGAAAGAAACTTAGCAAGTCAAGAGGAGGGCAGCATGAACTTCGGTAACCCTTTCTTGGGTGGATCCCTAACTACATTCATCAACCATAAACCGCGGTACAAGATGACGATCAGGCACAAGCCGAAGAAGCTTATAAACCCTCCCAGCTACCAGTCTGCAAATCAGGAATCAACTTCGAATCCCATAAAGGACACCCCGAGTGAAAGCCCGTCAGCCGAGAACATCATGTTAAACGACAACTACATGAAAGTCCTCATGCACCTGAAGAACGAGGACAATGCTAGGCATCCTCGACCAAGTGCCCCGCAGAGGAACAACTTTCTTTCGAGTAACGAAGACGACACGAAAGGTCTGACGAGGCTGCGACCACCGTTGCCGCAGAAGGCGAACGTAGCCGGGTACTACAACTTCCATCCGCGCAGACCGATGGAGAACGAGTCGCTCCGGAAGCAGCGCCACGGTCACACGAATCCCAGAGCACCCTCCACTCGTCCCATCTCGTTTCCAGCGCCCAGACAGCCCCCGCGTAAAAGGCAGTCGACGCCAGCTGTCGACCTGCTGCCGCCTGCGCCGTCATCGAGCAGCGAGTACGTCAAGTACAAAGAAACGAACGGTTACCTAACCGATGCCGGAAACATGCCGAAGCAGAGCAGAAATGTTCTCAGGCCGTTCCGTCAGGCGTCGATCGGCTTCGACGCGATCCGGTCCAGCCGCGGAAAAAGGAGAGAAAGAAGATCCGCGGGACGGGGGACGGCTGACGAAACCGGCGGTGTCGTGAAAGTATTCGAGGCGGTGGCAAACAATGGCACGTCGAATCGGGGTGAAATAGAACGGGCAGCGAAAAATACGACGACCGAGAGAAATTCGCCGCGGAAAGCGCGGCTCGGCGTGGAAGTGGGGCTCGTGCCGGATACTAGGCGGCCTGTCCAGAAGAAATCGAGATCCTACGCGAGCGATCGAGGGGAAGGGTCGATTAGATCGCCGCGCGGAGGGAGTGTCCCCGGCATGGAAAGAGAAAGCGTCGGTGGGCACGCTTTGGATGAGGATGAAGGGAAAAGTGGAAGTATTCAGAGTGATTTGGGGTTACTGGAAGATGGGATTGAGGGAGGATTGGCGAAGCAGAAGAGGAATGTGGAGGAAGGGTCGGAAGTGCAGGAGAGTGGGAAGAGTCACGAGGAACTCTTGGAAGAAGCGCCGAGAGTAGCGGGTGACGTGGTGGACAAAGAGATCGACGCTCGTTTCAACGAGAACCAAGAAGAGGAAGGAGAGGAGGACAGGGAGAAACAGGTCGAGGTGGAAGTGCCAGGCTTCGATTACGTGGAGGAATTTGATGAAGAAGATGATCCTGAGAATGTCACTACCACAGAGGCCACTTTGGACTCGGAGAAGTACCCTTTTTACCAGAGCGAAAGGTTACCCACTCCGTCTGCCTTGAAATACGCGATGGATCCTAGAAGAATACCCAGAAAAACATACGGTGGCATGGAGTTTTATAATTCGAGAGACGCTTATAGACATTGCGACGAAGTGGAGCCGAATTTGAAAGTGCTGCCGGAAGAAGAGAAGCCGGATGCTGATAAGGGTGCACAAGAGAATTCCGAGCGTCTTCGTGGCTTGGGGGACAAACTCGACTGTTTTAAAGCCAAGTACTTCGACGATGACCCGTTCGATAATCCGTTGTTCTTAGAAAAGGAAGTGGAGGACCCAATGCCTCCTTTGCAACTCACCAGCAAACAGTTCGCCTCCAGGATCATGATGTTCCCGAAGGAAGACGATGATTACGTGGTACAGAAATCCTCGAAGAGGCCAGAAAATTATAATCGACAGAGAAAACCAGATCCTGCTCCTGCAAGGGTTCAGAACACGAGAAGAATTCGTTACAAAACGTACCCTAGAACGGTGATAACAAGGAGGCCTCGTGTGTATAGAATAAAAAGTTCTAAAACGAGGTATATACGAACTAGGAGGCCTCAGAAGATTATAAGACGCCCGATTTCTTCTGCAAGTGAGTTATCATCGTCTTATATACCTTATCAGAACCAGGTTTACGAGGACGTTATGGGGACCATCAAGAACATGGCGAATTCGTATCAAGTTCACGAAGTTACCACGTCCCCAGCGTCAGAAGAAGCTGGAGTGACTGATAGGGAATCTAACGAGACTAAAACGAATACGTCCACGAATTCGACTAGTCGTGAAAAGAAAGGCAAAGACAGTGTGTTAATAAACATCGTCGAAAATCCGAATAATAACGTGGATATAAATATCGAAGGACTGATGCCGCCGAAGTACTTCAACAGACATCGTATGGGTTACAAGAGGAACAGAAGTCCGCAGAGAAATAGAACGAGAGCACAAGTGACGCAGAAACCTATGACTGGACCTCGAGCTACTAATCACCGACAGAAAATTCGCATTTATAAACGAGGTGTGACGGACGAAGGGGGTATCGAAGAATCTGTAGAGCGTTCTATCGAAATGACGTCTTTGGAGAAGGATTATAGAACGGACAGTCTATTCGATATAGAAGATGGTAGTAAAATACTAAACGAAGATGTAGAGGATAGATTTGATTCAACAACGGAAAGTATAAATGCTCCTGTTCAGAAAGAATCGACAACTCCTGCCACGGTTTCGACGTCACCCGTTACGAAAGGGAAGTCCAGAGCACCGAAAAGTGTTTCAACTAGTATTTTATCCAGAAATGACGGGGATCAGAAGGAAGAAATGTCACAGAAGGTCGTGTATACGATTAGGGACAGGATTAGGTATTCGAAACCGAAGGGAGAGATAAGGAAAACTGGGAAGTTCGTAAATGAGACGAAGGTGGAGGAAGATCATAGAAGAAAGGAGCCAAAGTACAATTATATTAAAAGAAGACGACCTCCAAGTTCTGATTCAACTGCGTCAGAGAAATCGTTGAATTCTACAGATCAAATTAATTGGGTGAGACCAACTGTTACTACTGTCACGCCAACGAGCACAAATAGAGATATTAAAGTAGATAATGAGGAGCAGGTGAAAGAGAATCGAGAGATCCAATATTTCGCTAATAATACTGAGGATGGGGCATCGAATTTGCTTAAGAAACTCGATGATCCTTCTGGAAAAGGTTCCCTTGAACATTCACGTAATCAGACATCGAATAAAACAGGAAACGCTTATGCTGTCCATGAAAAAATCAACGAAAATGCAACAACAACACAGGAACCGCCAGAGCTGTCCAGATTAAAGGCTTTTTTGAACTCTGATCCCCCGGGGTACACAGAAGTGTCTTCCGAGGAGTTCAAGAAGTCCCTTTACCCTCCGAATAACAACACCAAAGATTTCAACGCCAGTTTCGATTCGGTGAATTCAAAACAGAGTAGCGAGAAAGAAGGCGACAACGCTTCGAAGAACTTCCATCGTTCGTACTTCTCCGACGAGGAGTCCTCAGAGAAGGTAGAAACGAATACGAAGGTGCAGCCAAGCACAGAGTCGTCCGAAGAAGCTACCAAGGAAAGCAATTCCGAGGAAGATCGAACATTCTTCACTTACGAGGCCAGGCCATCCTCCCCTGCAGAGAACTACGAGGACGAAAAGTACTCAGATCTTGGTCCACGAGTGAACAAGCCAGCGTTCTTTCATCCGCCATTCTCATTTTCTAGTTACAGTGGCTCTCAGCCGAAAGCCAGCTCCGAGGAGTATTCGAAGGAGGCTGAGGAGAGCGACGGGGGAAAAGGAGAATACGTGTTTCCTTGGTACAGGGACAAAGAGGACGAGAAGAAAGCGGCACGTAGTCGATATCGCAGTAAGTCGACAGTCGAATACGAGTATCCTTGGGAGAAAAGAGAACGCATGGAGCGGGAAGAGAAGAGGAGGAAAGATAGAAAACGTAAGCGATTCACGAAAGGCTTTGACGACGAAGATGATGACGAAGACACCTCGCTGAAGAAGAAATATCGAAGAAATATTTATCCTCGTGGAAAGTATCGCTTCTGGAATCGTATGAAGGAGGATTCTTCCGAAGAAGACAATTCTGACAACGTGGAAAGTAACAGTGAACATCGACCAATCATGAAGTACAGCAGCAGGTATAATTCTAAAAACGCTACGCTGCCGCGTGACGAGAAGTCGATGAGTGTTAGGTCGAGGAGCGTGGAAGAAATAAGCCGATCCATCAAGAGGGTTCTCGATGGCGATGCTGAAGAGAAGCCAAGTACTCGGGATAGAAAACCTGCTGGGTCTTATAAGAATCGAGGAATCTCTAGAGGCATGATCGTCCCTGAAGATGTCACGTTGGCACCGACAAGAAAAAGTGGGAGAAAGGAAACAGCGAGGACTTTAACGGCTAATTCTACGAGGATGGCGCCTGACACTGGGAGCGAAAATAAAGGACAAAGTAATTCAAGTGCATTAACAAAGGGTGCTATAGATAATTTGGAATCTCGAATGGCAGTGTCCAAGACGAATGCTAGCGAAATCACGAACACTACGAATGAACTGAATTCGGCACAGTTGAATAAGAGAAGACGTAGACCCCTGAAGAATATCCTTCCTATCGTGGAAGCTACGAAGAAGTCTGTGCTCGAAGCTAATCGAAGTCGACGAAGACAGAAACCTGCAGCATCTACAACTGTCGTAGTTACATCCACTTCTTCGACAAGTACAACCCCAGCGCCAAGAGTGGTCAGAAGGAAGCAGCAGAAGTCAGTTAAAGATTCAAAGAAGAATACTGTCGCTAAGGTCGAGGGTAACTTAAGTAACAGTGGTAACAGCGGAGTAGAAACTTCAACGTTGAAAAGTAGAACGGAACAGCGTTCTAGAGTATCGAAAGAGAAGAATGATAGAAAAGATAGTCGAACTAAAGAAAAATCGATTGAATCCGCGAAAGACAGGACAGGTCAGAGTTTACAGGTGACTGGTTCAAGAAAAACGGAAGAACTGAATAAGCATAGCGATAACCAAAGAGAGAATGCGAAGAATGCAAGTACGGAAAGGAAATCTGTTGAAATGGGAGGTGACTTCTATCGTGATGATGCGAGAAGGATTGAAGAATCGAGGGAGTTTGAACAGAGGTTGCCTTCTATCAAAGATACAGACGACAGTATTGTTGTTAATGATGACAGTGACTTCGATAGGTCTATTCCGGATGACCGTGACAATTATGACGATGAGTTCGGAAGTATCTTGAAATCAGATGTAAGTTTTATACCACCGAACAGGGCTGTTCAGCTATCGGAGCAAGGGTCGAGGGAAATCGTTTCTACCGTTTCCTGGATATCAGAGAATTATGATTTCTAAGGCACGATGCTTTTCTATTCTATACCAGCCATTTCCATTAACTTTGAGAACTAACGAAAGTCAGAGAAAACTGAAAGTTTCATTAAAGTATTAACTTAAATTGCTATCGCTTCATTTATTAAGCATTGATATAGAAAAGACTTAAGTAAAGTATAGATCAGGTGATTAGACTTTCTTTCGATTATTTAGCACGCTTACGAAATGATCAATTTCAGAATCGCTTGGAGGACAACCTGCTGGGAACTGTTTCGGATTTGTTTGAAAGGAACTCTGAAATAGAGGCAAATGAAAGCAATCATAATGTCACAAGGCAAAAAGAGAACAACGAAATGAAGAGCGTGAAAATCGAATTGTTACAGGACCGAGCAAACGAAGGAAAGAAGAATGACATCAAGGGCGATGGAAAGAAAAGGGAAAGTAACACGCGAGCAAAATTTATAAAAGACCCAGGACACAGACTTTACTATTACGTGGAGCGTCGTAAATAATGCTGCTTTGGTACTGTTATTTGGAATATTATCTGGAAAATGACTGCAAAGTGAAATCTTGACAAAGAAAACCCATTTCAGCGTTATGCAACTGAAATATTCCATTTTCTTAGGTACCCATTTTTAGAGACTTTTCCTAGGTGTACGTGTTATATATTTGTTACTGTTTTATTGAGCTCTTTATCTGTTATTTGTGTTGTTGTACATAAATCAAACTATTTTCAATAAAGATAGAAGTTGCATGGAGGCCAGTATGGTGTCCCGAAATTCTGAAACTCCTTATAAACTATTTTTGCTCGTAAACCTACAATTTTATTCAACCTTGTATTAATTATAGTTCTTTCTGTAAGTACTGAACATCTTACTACGGAATTATATTCTCTATTCCTGGTTCGGATATCCTTGATCTAATTAAAAACACACACATGTCACGATTTCTCTGTATAACTTACAATTAGCTAACAGTAATAATAATCAATAATAATGTGTGTGATTATGATGGTACACGAAATCGAGGTAGATAAATATTTAGTAAATGTGTAAGGTCAATTAATAATTCCTTCAGGGAGAATCATTTATATTAATTTAACGACGCATTGTGCATACTGAGGATAATGGTGCATGGTTTTCAGGATGATGGTACGCTAATTATTCTACATTTAGGAATAAATGACTTCATTTAATTAGCGATGTTTATGGACTTCATGGTCTGAATACCGTTACGGCTAGAAAATTGTGTGGGCAAAATAATTGATTAATTACCGTTTAATGCGACCATTGAAGCCAGAATGAACAAGCAATTAAGTGCTTGGAGATAGAACGACGTAATTTCTGGCTTCGTTGGCGAGTTTCATCTAGACTCTAGACTGTTCCCTTTGAAAAATGCAGAAATTTGTTTGAATGTGAAAGAAATCGTATATTATTTGAAAGTGATGCTTCTTTATATAGAAACATAAAGAAAAAGGGATATAATTCGCTTATTCCTGATCAGCGTAGACGATGTGAGAGGTAGGCTAGGCGTTCACCAAGGTTAAGGTGGACGATATCCTCCATTAAAGTACGTACTGCATTCTAATAAAATCCTGCATCGATGAATAACATTCGGTGCTGAAAGGAAATACTTGCCTTTGATTGGTCAACTGCGAGGCCGAGCCCCGTATATAATTCGATCTTTACTTTAGTGCTTTACTTTCCTTCTCTCCTCGCGTCGCGACTACGAAAAGGTCGATATGCTCTCATTAAAGGTATGTCAACACTACCGTTTACTTATCCTACGTTTGTTGAAACGGAAACTGAGAAATATTGCTAATACTCTACCTGTGATTCTGCGAGCAAATGTGTATAAGTTGTAGTGCGAACCAATGGTGCGGTGTATCCATTTCGAAGGGTGAACACCCAAACACTGTTCAAATTGTCTTTGGTGAAGTGCTACGAAGTTACGTAAGGTTTTTTGAAGAAGGGAATTCGTGAGTAGAAGGGAACGAAATAATTCAGGACCATTAGTAAAGTGTTCACTAAGATATTCTTTTAGTATACACACACTGATAAACACTATTCTTAACATTTTCATATCGATCAGTGATGAGAAAAAGATGCTCACATAAGTTTGGTGCGATTAAATTAACTATACCAATGCTGTACTCTAAAATTGAATGTGGGGTCGTAACAAAAGGGACTCCGAAGGGTACACGCTGCATTCGTTGTCACTTCAATAGAGGAAATGTTTCACACAATTAGGAATTATAATTATAAACTGTTTTAAGTAGAACAGAAAGAGAAAAGAGCTAAGCATGAGTACGATACGAATCACGTGAGTGACGCTGTGAGAGGTGATTGCGTTCTTCAAGGTCCATATGTTTCACAGTTATGCGAATGTTAGATCTGTATTCATTGAACCTTTTCCAATCAAATACTGAGAACCAAAGATCATTGAAATCTTTCGACGGGGGAGAAGAATTTGGCAAAGTTGACTATGTATGATTTTGGGTATTCAAGATTACCGAGTTGCATTTAATCTTCCACGATGGCGAAAATCCTCGAAAGAAAATCCTAGCCTCCTATTGACCAACAGTAATCTTACGCGACGTATATAATTCGATCTTCCACTTGGTGCTCCAATTTCATCCTATTTCACTAGTCCTTGAATCGCCGACGCGAATCCCAGATATGTATTTTCCAAAGGTGCCACTGGCAAACTAGTACATATTTGCATTAGGTACCTTACCTGCATAAATCAAGTTGTTTTTCCACAAAAAGTATCCGGAGAAAGCCAGAATATTTAACGTCCAGTAGATAACGCTTCGAACGTGTTTACTCAATGTTTCGCGGAATTTCTAAATTCGTGCTCAGCACTGGTGAAATATTCTGCTTGTTTATTTGAAAGGAGTACGAGACAAAGCAAAAACTGAAATGCAAACAATGGCACACTTTCTATCTGCTATTGTCATTGGCTGCTTTTACCTAAGTCTGCCATTGAGTGGGTCACAATTCAAGAATGAATCATCATTCGTTGCAACGATAATTCTCTGATTTATCCACTTAAAAATTTACATTATTAACAAGACAACATTTGCCACAATATCAGAAGGAACCACGATTTTACATTTTGTATTTGCTTCGAAATATTTTTAAATCGCGTATGGGATGGTAGAGCCATACAAATTAATGATACATTTGTTGTTCATAGTTCATTATTTACAGACAATTCTGCTGTTCTCTCTGGTCGGTCTGTTAAATTTATCGGCGGTCGCACCCGACAGCGCAGGAATCGTGGAAATGGTGAACGGATTGGCGTACGGTAAGTCAGTCTGCTCCCTTTCCATGCAATGCAAAGTTTATGTAAATGTACTAACACCTTTTACCTTTATCATTACGAGAATTACTTGTAATTTTTTAATATCCATATACGCGCGTAAGTAGATCTGGTCCTGACCTTTGTAAAAGTAATTGTTATGGTTTTATACTCCACTGTACAACGGTAGAGGACGACACCGTTCGAGACCATTGGAGTTTGGCTCCTTTCACTTCTCAGCACGGAAAGTTTGAAGTAGAGACTGGGAAAGGAGGTCCATTAATCTATATAGACTAATAGAATGCAGATCGTGAACAATTATAAAATTTACTTTTCAATGATTACAGGCATAGGGTTCATAATAGGATCTGTCCCTTAGAGAGTTCAATACTTACGAAAATGATAACGAGTGTACTTTAGGATATCCCTGAGAAAGCAATTAGAAAATATAAAAGTAGACAATAAAATACGAGAAACGAGAAAAAGTGTCTTCACTACGTAGCATATTAATTCAAATGATTCTGGTTTACTATAAAAGTTTCTCTACTCAATACTTCTTTTGTCCAATTCGTTGCAAGTCAATTAAAAATTTCCCAAACGCATCTAATTTTACAACATTTTACTCTTTAAGACAAATGTTACTCACGGATGATTTTTCAACCTAGAAATATTTGAAGCATTCAAGTTGCAGCTCGCTTGTAGTTGACCTTTCACCTCGTCGTTTTACTACCCATTGTGACTTTCATTGCAGGTGGCATCCCGTACGGAAGTGTGACTGGAATGGTAGCAAAATATTCGAGATTCATGGGACAGCAGATCAACACCCTTCAGTCGCGACAATTCAACGAGTTCGGGGCTGTCCGTCCTCTGGTGGTCGCACCAAATTTTAGAGATAACCGATTAGTGGGAGCACAGCGGCCAGCTGTGCAGGTTTACAACTTTCCCGGTGTCATTGCTCCTGGCGTTCTTGCCACGATCGGTCGCATACGATACTAAACATAACTAATAGCAAAGCGTTAGAAATGAGACGTACAAAAGTTCCATTATGACTTCTAGAGTCATGCATATTCATTGAACTCAACTCTACACCGGCAATCCCATTGTCGTCGTATCGTTACACCATGTTACTGAAGCTATACAAATTCTGTTCATCATTACTGTCACGTATATTTAAAGTCTATTTATGAATGATTGACAAATCGATACTCCTTATTCGTTATTTATTAAATTACCCACGAGAGGAATTAGTGGGTTCACATTACTCGAATTGCGGCATTAATAGTAAGAATTTAAGAATCCTTGATGGAGAATGTTACCTACGGGTATTACAACAGTGTAAACGACATCATGCTGTGTTCGATTTTTAAGGTGACATTTGAAGAATAAACATGCTGTTCTGGATGTATGAAGAATATTTAACAAATGGTTGAGTGTTAGAAGAGAGGTCAAGCCAGCGTAATTTACAAGATTTGTATCGCGGAAAACTGGTTTCCTGACTTCTAAACGGTTAATTTCATTGCAACACGTAAATACATACTTCTGAGAGCGATGAACGGGTTACTGATTGAGCATGTTAACCCTTCGTGGTCACACCTTCTTATAATCATAAATTGGTCACACGGGGTTCACTATACCCCAGCGTCATTTTCTGAGATACCATTTTTGTAATTTTTTAATCTTTTAACTTTTCAGTGATAATTCTACATTCTCAATACTTACACAGTCGTGAACTAATAGTATTTTTCTAGAAATATAAATTTTGATGTGATAAAATTTGTAGTTGAAAATTAGCGATTTTCCATGGTTGTAGGAGAAAAGCAATTAAAATTTTTTTTTATCACTTTTTGCGATAAATTCCCTTTGGAAGACGTAAAGGTGCAACATTTCAAATAAAAAATTGCTCTTCGGGTGCAATACACCTCGTGTGACCACGAAGGGTTAAATACAATGTTGAATATAATGCAAGTGTTTCGGCCGGTAAGAAATTGGTTGATAATGAACATCGAATTATTTTTAGGACGATTATTATTTTTGGAAAGGTCATTTTTCATCAATTCTCCTTACTCCTGTATGAAGATCATCCGAACGAGTTGTACCAGATCATGAAGTTTCAAGTTTTTGAATTCTGATGTGAAGACATTTCGACCTAGAATTACGAATACACAATAAATGGATTATAGTTGCGCATGTATGTGCGAATATTTCACAAGGTTGAATTTTTTTTAGTGAATTCCGTCATCACGTTATTGGACGAGGAATATCTCCTTCCAATTGGATTTACCCAATCACTGTGTAACAACTGGAAGAGAGGATTGCAAGGATGTTCTGACAAGTAGCGATTCGTTTGGATTCAGCTGTAATGACCGGTTCTCTGCTAAATGAATCAGAAAATGATATTTCCGAAGCGTCTACCGTAATGCTATTACGAAATACCTTGTCAGTGTTTCAAGTTACGTTAGTCGATACTCTATTCTTACGGTATCAGACCACTTTGGTATTTTCTGAGATGAGTTGACGGACGCAACATATGAAAACTTTGTTTACAGACAATAAGCAACTTCGAAGGGTTGATATAATATAGAAAAATTGTTATTTAGATAGTTTTTCCGAAGTCAGTAATTGAATAATTATTGTTATAATAAGATAGATTTGAAATTAAATTGACTATAGTGGGAAATATCTTATATCAACGAGGTATTATACGGAAGATGCTGATTAACTATAAAGTGGTTCACGGAAACGAAGAAGTATGACGGAAAATATCGAGAGGTAGGTTCGAGTGGAGCAGTTTTTATAATGGTAATCTTTCATACACATAATATGGAAGATTCGCGAGTCCCGTATCAATTGAATTAGGGCAAAAGCATTTAAGGAGAGAAAGTATAAATGACATCGGAGACGGTGTATGACTGTTAGTCGTGACGAGTCGCACGCACGATGCATTACCCTCTACACGTGAGTATATGGACGCTAATACGATCCTCGTTGACAGAAAGAAAAATGAGGAGAGACTATTTTGCAACTGCAGAGATAATATTCGTCTTTTACGACCAGGCTACCATCCGAACACGAGCTAAGAAAATCAATTTTGGTCTTGTTTCGACCTAACAACGCGCATCAAACAATTGTGTGTTGCGCAATTAATTGTTCTTTGTTTTCATCATTCAGATTTGGCTCTTTTTGGGATAAATAATTGAACAATACTCGATTTTTCATTTGTCCAACGTTATTCGTGGTTTCAAATTCTAAATCTTGAATAATGCATATTTAATTCTAATGCATATTATAACTTGATTGCTTTGAATGGTGAAAAGAAGTGTAGGTAAAACTTAAAGATAGTGTAGAGATAGTGCACCCAGTATTATCAAAGTATAATACACCAATTTGTTTATTGGAAACGATTGAAATCTACAGTGTGTAAATGTTTATTTCGTAAACACCAGCAATTAGCAATTTATTGCTGTATGGTGCACCGCGTGTTGCAACAAGGGAAGATAACATGTACACTCACACAGTTGTACCAGTTTTGCAATAATAAATAACGAGGTTAACTTCATCGCTCGTGGAGTATAAATATGTATTCTTGACGTAGTGTGATCTCTTCGATTAAAGAAGATGAATCTGTGGAAATTTATTAGTGTCCAGTGAAACCACCTAATTCAAGCGGTGTCATTGTTCGTAATTGGTGGGGCAGGGTTTGCACAATCGTGATAATTTATTGTGATTTGTGAGCAACGTATGGCACAGGTGTTGTTCAAGATTTGCAAATGTCAGATAAATTTAATAAACCTTCTATAACGCTTTTGCTACGAGCTTCGTACCTATTTATATGTTCTAAAGCACATGTCCTTGCGAGAAGAAAGGATTAA
This sequence comes from Andrena minutula, assembly GCA_929113495.1. NCBI lineage: Eukaryota > Metazoa > Arthropoda > Insecta > Hymenoptera > Andrenidae > Andrena > Andrena minutula. Next base: position 38,320,396 of record OV815994.1, read on the forward strand.
TCGTTGCATAATTATGCTAATTGCGATTCGAGTATAACAATATGTGATATAAGATACACCTTGTGTACCGAGAATGCGTTCCACTTGAAATCTATGCGACTGACTGCAATTGAAGATATTTTTCTATGTATTGTTCCTATAGATATTAATTTCATTGCATCATTTTATTCATTTTCGATTAGAAACAGCTATCTTCTAAATTTTAATGTGTAATTAAAGACAACAGGCTAACGTTAAGGCTTTTCGTTCTATTACTAAGAAAGTTTGCGTGCCACCTGCTTCGACTTGAATTTCATTCTATAAATGCAAGTGTGTTGTAACTTATTTTAGATCGCGATAGTGGTCATTCACGAGAATCGCATTGCGTATAAATCGTGAATGACCACGTGTGCTTTATTACGGCCGCGGGATACGTTGCTCGTAGGAATTAACCTCGTCAATGAATGAGCAATGAATGAAGCGCGGAACAATTACCCATTTCGCTTTCAGCATGAATTATTTATTGGTAATCGATAGTCATCGAAGAATCTCATCTATTCCCACGAGAATTCTCAAATCCACTTAAGATCAAACTATAGAAACAATTATTTGATCCAAAATTCTTTGAAAAAAAGTTGCAAGCTTCAAAACATTATTACATCCTTCGCGTGTAATGTTCAGTGAATGCAGTCGAAGAGGAGTGTTCTCTGATTATTAATAATTCAAACTAATTTCTGCTTGCAGAACTCTGTGATTGAATTTGTATAAAAAATCGCAAATAATAAGCAGTAATTTGCCGAAGCTATTTTCTTACATGATCCATAATGACCAACACAATAATTACTGTCCACTTTCCTGCTTTCTTTTATGCATGCCGTATATTTTACAATAGAACCCCGATATTACATAACTACAACCAATTATTTTCTCGTTCACATGCGCCGCGTATCGTGCCTGGAATTCAGTGAATTTCAGGAAGCAATAAGTCGTCTGCGATCGATTGATTCGTCAAGCGTTTCAACAACGTGAAGAACAGGTTCCATCAGCGCGAATCAACAGCATTGATTACTTCCCTTTAGGGGAATGTTGTATTTTCTGACGGAATAAGGATAGCTGTGATTCTCTTCCGATTACCAGTGTTTGTTCACCCTAAATAATATAATTGTTATCCAAACTATGATTTTGAGTAATAACGTAAAAGACTTATGCACTTGCAAATCTTACCTAAATATAGTTATCTGTATTTTTCCACCCTTATGGACTCATTCGCGAAGTTTAAATTGAAATGGAATTATATTGAAGACGAAAGCGAATATTCAGAAGTCGAAACATTTTGCTATTTGAGGATTTTCTAACTTAAAAGTATCGCCGAATGGTTCAAGTGTCTTCGGTTTACAATCCCCGCGATTACGCCCTCGAAATTTTCACAATCGACTACAATAGGAGTTCGAAAAGTAAGTGTGTCACGTATGAAACGATGCGTTGATCTTCGGGCTTGCGCATGTACGCTCCTTGCGTCACGCAATGACAAATAAAACATCGTATTACGGAAAATTGCCGGGCACGCGCACCGCGGGCTCTCATTACCATGCTGCGTGTTACGCAGCTCGAAGGGAAGCCGGGATTTTCGCGACGCAAAGAGAAAGAGTGACTCGACTCCCGTGTTCTAACTCTCGCTTTTGTTCTGCCGTAGATAACGGTGCTCTGCACGGGGCTCTGGATCCTTCAAGACGATGTGAACGCGGCAAAAACCGGAGTCAGTAAGCAGATTGTTATATCGCTCTGGGAAACTGTTAATTATCCTTGCGTTTGCCCTTGAACTAATTTCTAAGGCAATGATAATTACATTTAAAAGGACACAGTGGCATTAGTATGTATTTTTAGTTTTGTCTTCTTCTCTTTATTATGTCAGCGATGGTATTTGAGAAGTTTACAGACACTTTAAGAGTTTATATAGAAGGGAATATTAGACACTCGAAATAAACTTATAGGACTGAGCAAAAGGTAAAGAAAACTCTGTGTAGAAGTCGAACAGCAAAGAAACAAAACCCGCACTGATGGCAATAGACATTAAATCACCACGACTCATTATTCTCTTTTGGTCAATGGTCTGTACTACGTTTTGAATATCATCAATATCATTCTACGCTGTGTATCACGTTATAGTGGTACATACGTATATCCACTAGGAAACACTGCTAGCGTTTCGGTGACTTCGACGCGTGGTAAGGAACGATCGGCAGGCACGAGAGCGATCCACTTGAAACACGAATGAGGAAAAAGACAACTGAAATGTCAATGAAACAAATGAGACTTCATTTTCGCCTGCCATTTTGCAGAATTAGTCGGTGCTTTATGAACTGAATCGGGGCACGCGCATTTAATGGGAGAAAGTATAAATGACAAGGTGCATGATGTATGCCTGTTAGCCATCACGAGTTGCACGCACGATGCATCGCCCGCAAACACGAGAATCTACGGACGCTAACAGGATCCTCGCTTGCTAGAGGAAAAAAGTAGCTATTTCGTAACTGCAAAGATGATATTCGTCGTACATCGTTGCCCGGTGTGGCAATGGGTTCACTTTTTCAGCTTGAATCAAAGAAACTGATTCCCGATTCTGTCACATTAGATAGCATGTTATGATAAATTACTCTTTCCTGTGTGTTGGGCAGTTTAATAACATTCGCGGAATTTTTAATGCGGAATGCTGGTCTTATAGTAGATTAATAAAAATAATGTTTGACCTTAAACCGCACGGGTTCAAGGAAAAGGATAAGCACTTTTTTGAGGTCCAAAGAAGTGTGATGAATAGGGAGCTTTTGCGTGGCGCAAATAACGATAATATACAGCGACAGAAAACTATGAATTACATCTGTTTACATGAATTTTAATGGGAGAGTAACCGTAGAAGGGGAGCTGCAAGATTGTATCTTCTAAATTTAATGTTCTACCTTCGCATCTACTTGTACGTGCTGTCTTCTTGTTGATTACTCGCTATTAGATTCAAGCATCTACATTACATGAAATGGATACTTTCTAAATTACACATTTATGTAACAGGTGCCGATGTCCTGACGTCGTTCGCGAAGAACGTCGCGTCGATCCTCTCATCGACCTTGCTGAGCGACTTCCACGACAGCTTTTCGAACCAATCGGTAGAGTATCTGGCTTCGCTTAAGAAGGCACAAGAAGCACACACGCTGAGCATCGAATCAATCAAGCCCAAAGGTTCGGACATTCCAGCAAAATCTTCTGCCGAACGCTTCAGGAGATTCGCTCAGGAGTATCAGACTCTGGACGAAAGGAGAAGAGGATTCCAACATGCTTATATAAACTCCAACGATCCACAGTATGGAAAACGTTACAACCCCCACTTTATCCTGGACCGTGACAGAAGAATTCATGACGGGCCCAGCCTCCTAGCTGCGGAGAATATCGGCAGCAAAGAGAACTCGGTTGACGCTGACATAAATGCAGCTTCCCTACACTATAACAATCACTATCAGCATCCTCGTGACTTCAAGTATAATGCTGATCATCTGCATCCGCTGGATAACGCGAATCACCACGGACAGTTCGGCTTTCCTCCCAATTACCAGTTGCACCAGGCACCTGGAGTTGATCCCTCACAACCTGCAGAAGGGGGCGAAGGTAACCCAGGAGGAAACGAGGATGTTCAGCTAGCTAGACTATCGCAGAGGCCGTATAATCTTAATTACAATGGTCCCTACAATGCTCCTCAGCATCCAGAATTATACAGACATCCAGGTGCCTACTATCCTGATGGTGGGCAGGTCGAAGGGAACGGTCGACATGTAGCACCCGCGAGCGAGCAGGACCCAGGTAATCCAGCTAGGTTAACCGATGACCAAAATCAAGGACAATCTGCGGTAGCGGGATACGATTACAATCCTCGTTTTCCCTATCGACCGCCTTATCACGATGGCTTCTATGGACCTCCGGATTTCTACAATGGTCCCTTTAACGGTTCCTTCAATCCAGGGTACCAGGGGCATCCTGCTGACAATTCTACAAATGGTCACTTCCCGAATGGTCAATTTCCGAATGGTCAATTTCCGCATGGTCAATTTCCGAATGGTCAATTCCCGAATGGTCAATTCCCGAATGGGCCACACCCTTTCAATGGCTATGGGTTTTATCCTAATGGCCCTTATCAACCTTATTACCCCAACTACAATGGTAATGGAAAACCTGCCCAAGCTCAGAATCCGCCCGAAAATTCAGGGACTGCGGAGCAAACGTCGCCTGAGCATGGTCAAGGTAATGGTGAAGGTAATAATCAAGGCAATGGCCACGGGAATGGTCAAGGAAATGGTACTTTTCCCCCCGGATACCCCAATCGTCCTCCTTATGGATTTCCACCATATGGTCCATTCTATGGCGATTTCCACTTGCCATATCCTCCGTTCCCCTTCAATGGCTTACCATATCGTTTCGGCCCCGTTTTCCCTGATCATTTGATTCCACGGTACAAACCAGTCCCTTATTCACATGTTCCTCCAAATTCTTATCAACCCGACCATGGTAAGAAAACTGTTAGTGATGCTCCTGTAACCTCCGAATCGCCTGCAAACAGCGACACAGAAGTGATTTCTGAAGGCAGCTCAGATATAGTTCAAGCCTTGCTTTCGAATCGACGCGGGAATCTTGTGTTCCCTTGGCCCGTTTCCAAAGAATCCAAGTTCAAGCCTCAACAAACACTGAAGCAATTGTCTTAATACAGTAAGATACATAGAATATAGTGGAACCGTTGCTGAACACATCATGTACCTTGCATTACTGAATAAAGCTAAGGTAAACAATGGGTTATTAAAAAAATGTAAAATTCATGTATAACTTTATAACTTTCTATTTTAAGTTCCTTGGAGCTCTGAGTAAAAAAATATATATAATGGAACCTCATTATCTGAATTATTAGGAGTAGATTATATCCTTCTGGTACCTGGAGCCCTAATCACAGAAGTTCTCTTTCAAATCTTACAATTACAAATATTAGAGCATTCAGATAAAAGAGGCCCTACAATATTACGTAATTGTAATAATTAATTTTAATATTTATATCAACGGAAATATACTAATATATACAAATCTCCATATAATTACTGTAAGGGAGAGGAGAATGATGTTCCAGAAATGCTTATTTACTTTTATCCCTCAATTATCCTTCCACTAGATTACCATATCGTCTATTCTTCGTCCATTCACGAAGGACATCGCGAGGCAGTTCCCTCGCGCAATGATTAAAACAAATAACCGCGTATATAACTACCAGCTTGGCGGCTGATCTCGACCCGCATCCTTGCTCCGCCGTTCTCGAAAAGACGCGATGGAAGAATCGCGGACAGATCGGATCGCTACGCCCGCGGATAAACGGAGATGTTTAATTGTGGCCCGACGAGGTGTTCCCAACGACACGTGCCGTAACTTGGCATTGGTCAGCGAAACATTCCCATGGTTATGATATACAAAAAAGTTCCCATAGCTCTGGCTGGCCTTATCCCGCAATTAGAAGCCGTGCCCACGATGCATGCCGACTACGGTCTGATAATTTTCCTGGCCTCCGCGAGCGGATTTTGCATACGCGTGTCGCCTATCAACGTGAATGATCGTCGACTACGGCGGCAGATGACTGCAGCCACCGATGACGTCAGGAACGGGAACCCTAAGCGAAACAATTCATCGAAACTGTTGCCCTTCGACGCGATCATTCGCTCCGAACGCTGCTCGACATCAGGTAACCGCGCAGTAAAAATCGATTTATCGTTGCACCTCCAAGGTGAAGAATATGTCGCGGTACGTAATACGCGGAAAGTCCTTCGGCGCTCGCAGCATTGATCGCAGATTCTGGGGAAATAGTGTGAAAAACAGGAAAAAAAAAGATTACGTAGTAGGCAGAATTAGATGCTGTTTCCGCCACGATGATCGAGTGGATGATTCACGGGAGGCGTTGGATGGGTCAGGGAAAATAGTTTGTCACAAGAGGTTGAATCTGGAGGCACAGCTTGCTGTGAAGTCTGGTCGATCAGCTGTGGAAAATTTAGGGTGCGAGTAATGAGTTCTAGAAATATATATTACCTAATTCGTAATCTCTTTGACTTGAATTAATATACCTACGTAATAGTTTAAGAAATATTAAATCCTTCTTAATGGGAGAAGATCGTATAAATTAAATGCAAAATAGAAACAAAATTTTTTTAATAAATCGCTCCTAAAATATTTAAAAAATATATTCTCAAAGTTATAGGCCGACATTCAACTCCGTATTGATAATATAGCCTGCTGAGTCAGCGCGCCTCTGAGTGCCGAGCATAGCTGACACGCATTTTAAACGCGTTTTTCTCGAAACCACATTTCCAAATTGGTGCCGGGGATAACTAAAAAACTATTTGACCGATCAACTTTAAGTTTTGCATACTTTTAGTTTATAATATTCCTCAGAATGTGAAGCACAATGTTTAACCAAAGTATTAATTTTAACTACTGTTTTTAAACAAATAAAACGCGATTTTTTGGCGAAAATGTTTGAAGTTCCGACATCTTTAAAATATGCAATTTTTTTACACCGTTTGTGGTTCATATTCTTATAATCGGCATATATGTTAAAAAAAAATTATTGGCCTGTTCCTGTTTCATTTAACTACCAGAGACGCCACAACCGGCGCCGTGTTGCATCTCGAAAAAAAAACTTATTTCGGATACTGCGCTATTTCTTCTGTATTTATTATAATTTGACTGTCATAAACAAATTTTTTACTTGTTATAATATTAAATAAAGTGCCCTTAAAGTTACGAAAGCATTAGCGCATTGGTACCTTTGCAAAAAATTCCTGAAAATCGATACATAAATAATCCGTTTATACGGGCTTTCCCCCTTAAATTCTAAAAGACTTATGCCCTTGCAGTTAACAAGACTGCAAAAATGGACAAAGCAAGAAACATAACGACTTCGCACGCTGTTCAAGATAGATGCGACGAAGAAAAGCAGGCCGCAATTAATGAATCACAGAGTCACGCGATTTTTTCCTCGCAAAACGGAGTATGTACATAGCTACTTATCGTGTGCACGACGATGGGTTATGCGAGGCGTCCATTCTCGAATCATCGACTAATTACAATGCAGTTCGTACAAATTCGCCGAACTCGTCTAAATGAAAATGAACACGTATAAGCGTTTCAAGCGTACGTGATTTCGTGTCACTTGCAAGACAAATCGAAAGGATTCTTTCGTTTATAAAAAATTCATATCTGCCCGTACGTGTGATAAAATGTTTTCGGCAGCTCGTTGGGCAACGTTACGATCAATAACACTTGGAAGCATTACACATTAACCGTAATTAATGATAATCGTATCCTCGGTACCACGAGTGTCCCAACGTTCTTTTTTCACGATTTCGTCCACCATGACGTGTACCATGTAATCTTACCATTTTGTAACATGATATTCCCCTTCCTCCCCCTCGTTACGTAAGCTTCAGACTTTTCTTGTTTCTGTTTCGATTACGGTCCTCATGGTGCCATCACTTGCGCTCCTCCAGACCCTGCATTCCCGTACACACCCATTGTCCCTTTGAAAATGGTAATTAAACTGTCTATTAGCGCTGTAATAGCCCGCTGGCAACCCCCTCATCTTTTTCTTCTCTTATCGTAATAGGTTTCGTATTATAAATGAGTGGACATGGTTTAGAATGATTCAAGATGTAGAGGTTAGAAGTTAATTAACTCGTAATCAGCATTTGTAAGAACTGATTAATTCGAAGCCGCAAATTGTCACAAGATTAACCAATTTGTGAATAGCGGAGTGCAGAAGTTTGGACTAATGGGCCACTTTTGGAGTTAAGTGTTAAAAAATAAGGAATTCAATTTTAATCAAACTTCTTTGCCTGCCTGCTATTTAGCGAAGGTTTTCAGTAACTGTTTTTACAACGACTTTCCCTGATTCCTCGCAAATGGCGATATTTGCTAGAAGAATGACAAGAAATGCTTGCTTATTGGTAATTTCAGCTGCCACGTTCAAACACGCGATTCACTGTTACCACGAATATGCAAAATTACTCGTCAGAAAGAAACTTGCATTCTATAGAAAAAGCTACGGATTTTATTTCTATATTCCCATATTGCATAATCCTGCTACCTGAATGAAACATTTTGTGGAATTCATCGGAATGTTACAACGGCGTTTGCAACTTGCACCATTGTCCTTTTCTTTTGCAGTATCACGGAATGCAAGGAGGATTGGGAAATGTAATGAACGGTCCGCCTACGTCCGAGCCCCCCAACGAATTTGGATGTCAAGGCGTTGTTCATAGTGCGTGCACGTTGCGACCGTCCCGAAAGCATCGCAGTCCCTGCTTCGTATGTCTCTTTCATAATGACGCGTTGCATTCGCATAATCTCAGGGTAACAATGCCAAGCTTTGCTATTAGTGTTAACGGAGGAAAGCCAATACGAAGGCTGGGAAAATCGCTGTTCGGGGGCCGTGGCGGGACCCCGCCTTTGTTATAAAAGAAACTGAAACCGACGTTAGGCGGACAGTGGTACATACTCTGCTGATCGATCAGGAAAAAACTGGTGTAATCACTCGAGCAACGGACAGGCTAGTGGCACCTGACAGAGAATGGCTTGCTTGAAACTTGTAAGTACCGATACCGAAAACAAAAAGTGATCCAAGTTTTTTACCTGATTTTACCAAGATTTTACCTGAGACTTTTCCATCGCGAGACAAAAATCTCCGGAACAACTAAATGTAAATGATGGAAACAGTCGCGAGAGATGAAATTTTTGAAAATACATCACGAAACTTAATTGTCTCGTGAGAGTCCAATTTCATGAAACTAATGACAAAATAATTAGAAAATAATAAAATAATGAAATAATTGTTTCAAGAGGTTAAAGTCTCACGATATTTTTGTGACATCGTGGACTTTCAACTTTAGAGACAATTCAAAGTTGTTAGTAAGACTGTAGAATTAGCAATCTGGGAACGTATCAGAGTGGTTTTATCAACAAATCTTTATACTCACAAATATTACTTGCGTATATACCTTCGTGACAAACTTTTAATCATTTAACATTTAATTATCGTTCTAGTCATTACTATACAATATAACGCGCAGTGTGTAGTGCCACGATATGTAGTAATCGTAGTGGATGATTGTATCAATATCAATTTGCAAACCGATTTATACATTGTAAACTGATTTGTTGATATTCTATATTCTATGCGATTCGCAGTGTTATGACCGCATTTGTAATTCATTCCTACATACAGTGGATGCATTGTTCATGTTTTCCTTTTCTTATTCACAAAGTACACGATTCTGCTGCTGGCTGTCATCATTGGCATCGTCGCTGCGAAGCCAGGATATCTGGGTGGATACGGATACGGCGGCTACTACCCTTACGTTTATAGTTACAAATACCCGTCTTTCGGATTTGGGCATGGTTATGGACATTATGGTAAGAGAACATTGGTCATTGCATGATGAAATGTAGAACGCGACTGCACTGTCTTCAACGTCAATGAATCTTTTGTAAACCGTTTAATGGCTTTGATAATTCGAATAGATGAGTGATATGACGTGTGACACTTAAAATATTCCGAAATATTAATATCCAACACTGTCGCGCATTATATATAGCATTTTATGAAACCCTTTCTCGAATTCGTGAAGTAGACGAATTATTCATCGACGTTGTTCACAAAATCGATCGCAATATAGACAAAATATTCATCAACGTTACCGTCTTCCTAATTTGCTTTTACCCCTTAGGCTACCCTCATTACGGTTATGGTCATGGATTCGGTCACTTCGGTGGCTATTACTAATCGCAAAGCCGACCTTTTGGATACCACGATACACGATTTGGAAAGGAGAGACGTTTAGACAGACCTTAGTACCGATTCTGTTGTCGTAATCTTGTTTTACAACATTGGAACCGTGCTTTACGAAATGATAGTCGAAGACAACCGTTGTCTACACCTCTAGTATAAACTGCATTTATCGTTTCTTATATTAAATTCGCGGCAAAGTAATCGTAGCTGTTAAAGTAATAATAAGACTCTTCTGAAATTAACAGAACAAATCTGACGAAACTTTATATTCCCACCGTCGTTAATGATTGCGCAAAACGAATAAATAAAACGTAGAGATTAATGGAAGTATCATGTTTGCGGAGTGTTATTGTAGAGACCTATACAAACCTTCCTCAAATAACGAATCTGAATAAAACTACACAGCTAAAAACATACAGAAAACTGTTACTTATGCCGAGTAATGTATTATGACTGAGCTTGTGAAATAAACTCATCTTTATCTCCTGCTACTCTCATTTTGAAAAGGAAGCTTCATTTTATTCTGTTATGCAATTGTTTTAAAAAATACTATCATTGCAATAAAAGGGAATTTTAAATTCTTTGCTGTATTGAAAAGAGGGTTTGAGAATATCTAATACTTCTGAGACTTCAGAATCCTTTTCTTAAGAAAACCTCAGGGATCTCTAAAACTTCCAGGGTGTGTGATCTTGTAGATCTCCTAGATAGAAGTGGAAAGAATGTCTTTGGCATATTTTGCTGGAATTTATTACGACATTTCAATTTCATGGACAAGATCTCCTTGGTGTCGAGACGAGACAGAAATACGGTAGAAATGATAGACTTCGTAGTGTTACTTTTCTCTCTAGAATCTTGTAGTTAATTTCACTTAATTGAAGTAATGTGGAGAAAAATATTGACTACTAGCATGGCAGAACACCGCATCCCACGTGTTTTCCGTAACATATGTACATATAGCTTGAACATAGAAGTCTATGTACGTTAATTATAATGTCGATGGGAGCTGCTGGAATATGTTAATATTTGCAGGAGATGCACTTCGCGAGGGAAGTGCTGGTAAAATCCTGTTTCTCTGTGTATTCCCATTTAATTGGGCAACGTCGCCGCGATTAAGAGAGAATGCCACTGCGGTGATCCGTATGTGCAGGTGCTGGGGTCACTCAGGACTTTTCAGGTCGCCCAGACTTTTACTTTACAAGTTAACTGCACATTGACTGCGACTGAAACTTTAACAACCATCAATCTATAACACTTTATCACGGGTATCCTTGATTCGTTTTCAAAGAAATGTGAAACTGGACACGTGAAATCAGCAATTAGCTTTTCAACCTTTGCAACACAACATTTCGAACAGCAAAGGAGCAAGAAATTATTGTTAGCGTATAATCCATTGAGAAACGACTATCTCTTTTACACTGAAATAATTGTCTATATTATTCCAAATATCAAATGTATTTTCTAAAGAACCAAACATAGGAAATAATGATGGAGATTTGGTGAGACGTTTATCGCGATGCGTCCTTCGACGAATATTTTGACCCACGTTTTGAATAAAAATTCGTGAGAGCATTACATAATCTTCTATTCGCTACGCCTGCACGAGGCATCTTGTAGTATATTATGTACATCTTGTGAAATCGTCTGTGATCATTTACGACACTTCAGGTTTACCTTGATAATGGTAGTCGGATTCACTAATGATACAAAATAATTTGTTGTAATTAAAATTCCAAGGTGGCTGTATGATGCAAACATCGACGTGTTTTTTTTGTTCAAAAAAGAAGTATACCAGTAAAATTTTTACTTCATACGCGTGGATAGAGCATGCTGTAAACCTTGTAAGGTTAACAACTTGGATTCTATTTAATACGGGAACCAGGATTTTAATTGAATAAACAAGGACGTAAATAAAATACAAGTCATCTATACGAATCGTACTGTATTCAAGAATTGTTGACAAAATGGACTTAAAAAACTTGTACATCAAAGATTAACTTCCCTTGCATTGTCTCCATTTCTGTTCATAATTTTCAGAGGTAGGTAATAAATCATATCAGACCTGTACTGAAAGTCTGCTGAGGTCAGATCTTAACTGAGGAAAGGGTTTCGTTTTCTAACAAAAAAATATATTCAGAGGAAGATTTGCACTTCGTTTCCCTAAAATTGATCATTTAATCGAAGGTACTCCTATCAGCAGAGGATGTTTCTGTTGGACAACTATCGTTGACTATATTATCTGACATAAGGAAAAGATCGAAGGTCAAACGAACCGTGATTACGACCTTTTCCGTGGTCGTCGTAGCCCCTTCATTCAGTTGAAAACTAAATACTAGGAGAAAGGATAGTCTCATGAGGAAAACGACTTCATTCATATATAGAAAGGCGGATTCGGTGGCAATACCAGCACTTAGCAGGATAGGGGAGAGTGGGTTTGTATCGGAACAAACGTTGGTTTGTATCGGAATTCAATTAATCTTTTAAATTTACCAAAATGAAAAAGAAACACGCTTTACATGTGGACAATTATAATTAGTGAGGTTTTATCATCCATGTTCCATCGTCATTTCATTTCATTCTTTCATAGAAATCTTTAAAATTACCAAAGTTCTAAAAGTAATAATTTGGCCCATATCTCCCTTGTGTGGGAAGGTTTAATGAGGATAAATGGGTCGTTTAATTTGTCTATTAGCTTTGGTGTAAATGTAGGAGACTTTTATATGTGTATATATCTATTTATTACCCACAAAGTGAAAATATATGTAGACGTATAAAAGTAATGAAGTAAATAAATAAAATAGAAGCTCTAAAGGAATAACATAATAAGCATGAACGTATTGAAAGTAGTTGATTAAATTTTTACTGTAGATTTTCAAAACTAATGCAGTCAACATCGAACTGATAGTTGTTCGGAGGATTTAATCGGAATATCTGTTTTATGCGATATTTGCTGAGGAGTCTCTCTCTCTCTTTCTCTCTCGGCTTTCTTTTATAAATAAGTGGCATTGTAGGCCTGTAAAAAATATTAGCATAAGCGGTTCATTAAAGAGAAAATGGGGATGCGTGGGTCCCATACATCCCGCATCTCAACGTTGATAATAAGGCACCTGTGTTTGTCAAGCAACGTGTTTTATGTTACAGTTTATAAACTGTTGTTTAAATATAATTTCGTTTAATAAAATTTCTACCAACACTACGTATGTTATATAAGTTTATAACACCGTCTTACTTCGGTTACCACTTTAGATTACACATACCACGAAAATGCGCTTTTAATTATAGATGATTAATACGCACTTTCACAAACTTCTCGCTTTGGTTAAGAATACTTCTACTACTGCTGTATCCAAAAATACATATGCGAAGAAGGTATGCCTAATAAGAATGGAAATACACTAACTGACCCAAACCTACCGACTATCCCCTACTTAATAATTGTCATTTTAAAGTAATCTTTGGAAGAAGGTTTTAGCATAAAATTACTATTAACTAAAATAAATTTGGAATATTGCTCATGTGCATGTACATGTAGGTCCAAAGTCAGGTTGCACTACTTGATGCAGTACTTACCTCCCTTCGCCGCCATTTTCATAATCGTGGGAAGTTAGTTGCCATAAGGCATAACCACTATGCAGTCTATACAGTTTACCATGTTTATGCAACATGATGGTGGAACAATGCAGAAACACAGTTAATAACGGTGATAACGTTTACGAACGAATGCCAGCCGCGATTATTATTAGCAATTTAATGTAAAGTTCAAGTTGCAGTACCAGTTGAAGGAAGGAGCGGAGTTACGTTGACTGAGTTTCGAACTGGTGTTCGATATTTCATCGTATACAAGAGTTCTTGACATTTCTGAAAACTCAGAATAACCAAAAGACATTATTTATTATTCCCGAGGAGCTCAGAAATTTTAAAATTTGTGTGGTCATTATACATTCACATTTGTTTAAATTCGAGGCGTCGTCCTCAAAGCATGGTTAATTAAACGAAAATTAATTTCATAATGAACGTGGTCCTTGAGGATTTAGAGCGTTACTTGAAGCAGCCTGTAATTAAATGCTAGAAATTATTATAAAGTTAATACGCATGAGATAAAAGTCTGAAGGCGGCGCTAATTCTTCTCGCCGGTCATTAATGAGTAGGGTGCTGCTGAGAGACGTACCATATGTAAAAAGGTCGAAGGAATGGTGCACGCGACCTTCGATCTAGCGTCATAGGTTGGATTGATTACTGATAAGCAATTAAAACGTCTCATTTGACTCTCATCCGCGAATGGAGCGTCTCGTGTTCCCAGATTCCTTCAAGGTCTTCACGAAGGGAATCTCGCGCGTACCGCGTTTTATGATCAGCCATTATGAGCAATGAAGAGGGATGGTGTTAAACGATTGCGATTGCTTAAGAGAAATAGGATGGCCCATGTTAACTGCAAATTATATTCAATTGCACCTTCACAGCAACACGTCTCTGAGAGTATTCTATAAATAAATTAGCCTCCATCATATCGGAAACTTTCGGTGACCTACATATCAATTTTCTTTAATACGAAGTCCCTTCGATGCGAATGGCTTAAAGCTGAGTAACAATCACTTTAAACAGACGCAAATGGCATAGTATTTCGCAACGTGGAATTGGATGAACGCTAATAGATATAATTGCACGCAACCAATCGCTTCTGGAGTGTTTGTTTCATTATTCGTCCAGCGTGGCGACCATCTTTGTTACGGTAACTTACAATGGCGACATCGTCGAAGGATGCAGGTGCGAATATGTGTACACACGGATCACCGGGAACGATGAACTCACGTAACGTTTGCAGTGATTACAGCCGATCGTCGAGCATCATTGTGTTTGAGGTTCTTCACCTGCATGGGAGTCTGCGTGAATCTCGATGACGCTGGCTCAAGTGAAACCTTGCATAACAGAAATTATCCGTCCTGTTCTCCGTTTTTCGATGAAGTCTACTTAGTACCCTCTTCAAAAGACATGTCACATATATTCATACAAGGATATACTATACAATATTCGACGATTAACTAACAAATACAATCGTTGAGTCATTTCCTCAAGAACTGACTCATTGTCAGTCTGAAATCAGATCGTTTCTCAACATCTAACCCAGATATCAACATCATTTCTTTCTCTGCATTCTCCCTTATGAATTTTAATGAAAACTTTCAATTTGCGTAGAGAATAGACAATCTCTGCTACAAGTGCACCACATTTCACTCGCATTGCAATGTCCATTGCAACATTATCAGACTCTAGTATCCACTATCCACTCGACTTTAAAAAAAATCTGTATGATCGTTCTAATTCGTAAATTGGTACCGATGCTGTCTCGTCGATTTATTGCCGCGTAATTATGGCGATAGGTACCTACCATTTATGTGCCCTTTCCACGATAGTGTCTTTCATCTTCGCCTTGGTTCACTCAATTACGCTCAATTATCCAGGTAATTTCGCGGCGTTAGACGCTCTCCATGCTCGCGGAAATGGTAATAAATAATTAGGCGAGAACAGCTTTTCGCAGGGATCAGCGATCCGAGTTTCTTCATTGGAGGTGAAGCTTCACCGTTGTCAAATGTCCGGCGACACGTGCAACTTAATTACACTGTATTACGGCAGCACTTACGTGGCGCCGTGTTACACGATTACAGAACATTGCGGGGCTACTTTCTTCGCAGGTCCTAACGAGGTTTTTTGCCAGTTTTGAGATAAATGGCACAGCGAGGCTCATCGGAATAGAATTGTTGGATATGCGCAAGTGTCGAAGCCTCTTAGGGCTCAATTAAGATAATTTAACCGAACATAGGTTCGGACAAGTTACATTATTCACAGCGATATGCTCGGTCCATAGGTCCAACCTTTCATATTACAATTTTCCTTTGAAATTCGAGTGTGTTACTATGCGTCCACTGAAAGCCTGAGCGCATCATTCGTCATCGATAAATTTTATCTTAATGGAGGGTGTCGTAAAAATGTTGGAGTCGCCGGCTCCCATCGGCCACCTTAACTAACGACCGGCGATGTCCTTCGATGGCGGCACTCCGAGACCGGCGTTACCTCATCCTGTAATCAGAATGAAGGCGCTACACTGTGGCGAGTGTCGCGCGACACCCTTTAATCATAGATCATAGCGCGGCGCGACGGCCACACCGAATTATTCATCCTTGAGTCGATTTAATTCCTCGAAATCTGTGCCCGTTTGCCGGCGAGAGAGTGTTAAGGACGATTCGTCCTTCGCTATTACCACCAGCGTTAGACGTCCTCAGGTATCGTCCAATGTAACCGCGAAGTTGGACCTTTTCAACCGGCGTTCAACATCGCCCCATCCTTCTCACCAGCCGAGAACTCTCACTTTCTCCCTCTCTCTCTCCCCCTGTGTCTCTAGTCATTTCACTTCCCCACGGCGGTGGCTGTCTTCTCTCCTTTCTTCACCCACGGGACGAAGAGTTACAGCATCCTCCCGTGGACGTCGGCTCGCAATAATCGCATGGACCGAACGCTCTGTCCTCCCCCCACCAGCGAATCGGGTGAATCCTATAAATGCTCTCCACGTTCCTCGAGACGAAGAAGTCACCTCTCCCGGGAACGAGCAAGCTCCCGTGAGACATGTGTCCGTTTTGAAGTGTACCTTCCACACGCACGGTCGCCGTATTTTTCGGCAGAACCGGGAACTAGATCGCGATCACGAAAAATGGTAAGTAAGTGCGACGTGGGATCAAGTGATACGCACGTGACCGGGGGTGGAAGAACGGGAGGGGTTGAGGGATGGACGACAGCCATTATGGTTCCGTGTACGCGATAGACGTGAGAATGGCACAGATTCAGAACGTATTTAATAGGATTCTGTGTGCCGAAAGTGTGGCTCCGGGGATATTGTTGGTGCGCTCGTTGCGAGCTCGAAGGGTGGAGTAGAAAATCGTCGAGGTGGAGTAGAAGTATGTGCCTCTTCGACTTTGGGAAATGGTCACTGTGCTTCGAAACCAACATTACTGTTACTTCATCGTGGTGTCATTTTTTGTTAAAAAAATTTTTGTTAAACTTTATTAGTTTATTAGCATCGTTCTGTAAAAAAATTGTACTGCTACAGGGATTTCCTCTTTGGTTAAAGTTATTTTTGACATTCATAAGTTATTTCTGTATTTAAAACAATCTTTCGGTGCAATAAGTTCTTTTCACATTCGGTTGTATTCTATGATTTATTAATATGAAAGGGGGAAGTCGCGGATTTGTTGGCTACCAACACGTGACACTATTTCCCGCGTCACGGGGGCATTCCATCGTGCAATTTTCGAGTTCGTGAGCCGCGATCACTTTCGTTCCTACAAAACAGTATTTCCACCGGTGAGCTTAGCGTTTGGTATTTACACGTACGGCCGTATCCACAGCCACGTAAGAATTAATAGCGAGACTCAAGCGACAGCTGTTGGCGCGCTAAATATCAAAGGTTATCATTGTTTCTTAACTTGAAATACACCTTTCTGGTGCCTGTGTGCTCAAACACTTACTTTCTTCTGGTAATCGTCGTCAGCAGTCTTGCTACCACAAAAAATACGTGTGTAATAAAGGGGTGGCGGTGTACGATAAGAACCTGAGGAATAAAGTCTAATTAAAACTCCTTTCTTTACTGTGCAACTGGATTAGATTTCCAATGTACAATACTAAAATACTTTCTCACGCAAGCCTCATGCTCCTACCTGATTCCATTATTCAGTGTGCGATTACTGAAATTGATTTTAATAGCAGCCCCATGCATGATTGTGCATCTCTTACTCGCAATGCGTTTGACGAAAGCTATCTTCGCGATCACGTAACGTAGAAATTTTTGTCCGCGAAAGGTCAACCTCGTAATTCTTTCGTAAAAATTTCCCGACGAAATATTCGATTCGTGCATCATTAGAAATCTCAGCGAGTCGATGATGCAACGTTACATGTTCGGCTTGAAGTAGACTCAATGAAAGAAGTCAAGATTTTCAATACGTGACGGTAGACACATCACTCAACAGTGCATACTAAATATCCTGTCAGGAATATTGACGAATGACAATTCAATCCTCTATTCAATCGAAAGCGATATTGTCGAGGGAGACTAAAAATGGCGCGAGTCCAATCTACCCCTTACTGAGAAATTAATTATCAAAGCATGGATTAGGTTTACTTATTCTAAGGAACGAGAATACAAAAGTCTCTTAAGCTTCTAAGTGGTATTAATTACGCCACTCTTGTTCTCAAAGGATTATACAGGTTGTGTGGTATAGGGACGTCCAACCTGTTAAATAGTCATCAAACTCGCTGATTTAGTAATTAATTATCGTCGAGAACACCTGGTCGAATCACACGATTGAAATTTATCTACTGGAAGGTTGATTATTACCTGTACAAGTTCTTCGATCGGTGGTGTCACAGCGAAGTGCAACCGCTCACGTATAAAAGTGTCATACTCGTGTCAATCAGAATAAAAGAGTAAAAGATTGAATGTCATTGGTTTCAAACTCACAGTAGTAATTACGTAACCCCCGATTTTCTCTATTAGCACCACCCTTAAAAAGAAACTTCGACCTCTCATTTGCAACTTCAACATTTACGGTTATTATCAAGTTCTAAAAAACAATTTCATAATCCAAATTGCATTTAAAATTTTCAAGCAGTACTAATAGCACTCAACTACCAAATTTCAGCAACGCAAAAAGCTGTTCGTCTAGCTAAATCGGTTAATTTATCGTACACCCTTCCACGAGGATACAGAATTCAAATTAATTTCGTAACCTAAACTATTTCAAGAATTCCAACCCCATTAAAATTTCCCACGCAAATCTGGCAACTCCCGGAGAACAATTTCATGCAAAGCAAGTTCCCACGAAGTGTTCCGGATCGTAAGACGCCAGTTTGTGTGGAAGAAAAAAGGGGCAGCGTAAATATCTTGCAAACGCGTTTAGAAAGTAGGTTTCTGCAGGCGTCACAATAAACACGAAATTGATTGTGAGTTCCTTTGATAGCTACCGAACCGTTAATTGGATATAATAAAGTAGGAATACGCATGACACGGCGGAATGCAACTGGCAACTCTGAATTCACACTCATACGCACGGCGCCTCTTCGTACGACCGTCAATCGCCATAACATTCACTTAACGCACCTATGGTTCCTCGGCTGTTTCGAAAGAACCTGTAAAATTATCCTGTAATCGCGAGATATTTACTACCATTCATCTAATCGGCCGATCGTTGCTGGCTTTGCGTCACTGAGAGCGCAATAAAAATCGTTGCAATTACTACGAGGGTAGGCCGTTACGAAAGTCGAGTCGTTCTCATCTCATAGTTTGCCAATCGTTCGATCCGACCTGCAGCACTGAAATATGATGAATTAATTGCGAGAAGGACTGACTGGTGGAAAGTAGCCAATAGAACGAGACGTTCGTCACAGAGAACCTTCTTCCCTTGCCATGCTTTTTTTTCCTTCCCCTCGGCCATCACGATCATGTTCACAGAAGAGTTTATGATTACTAATCTGCCGAAGCTGACATTTATAAGTGGTGACGAACAATGCCCAGCGAGCAGTAATCAGGTGATCTTTCGCAGAAGTGACATTTGCTGGCGAATGAACGCTGATTTTAATATCAACAGAGATTTTTAAATATGTACCTACCTAGTCTCAGTTTGCTCCGAGTGTCTGTGGAGACTGTCCGACTGATCAGATCTCTTGATAATGCTGTGGGAACACCCGTCATCAGGGGGGTTCTCATTAGTTCTTACTTAGCGGCTTTATGTGTATTGAGGGCTGGGAAGTAAAGGAAATGGAAAGGATTCGAGCGTTCCCTTCTTGGGTTTACGAGTTGGATTCGCTAGCAGAGCTCATCCAGCGAACTCTGTATTAGGCATGGAGACATTGAATCGTTGCAAGCATTTTCTACTTATGCAAATTTGGTATTGTGGAGATGCGAGTTTCTAATCTTGACCTTCTAATAGCATTTTCTGAAAATCCTTGGCTAGGTTTCTAGTCTGATTCCTCCAGGTGGATCTTTCATCTCGTTGCTTTCTGGTCCGAGGTAAAGGATACTTCCCTTTGTTTATTCGTTTCCAACCGTCCCACAGTGGCAGATTTGCCAGAAATCATTGCCAAAGTAAAAATGTTTTCACTTTAAAAATCTGACGTGAATGGTACTTTATTTATGAAATATTAAAGCATATTTTTCCATTAAAATTAATTTTTTATCTGCCATTCTCTAAGAGATATGCAACTTCAAACTTAAAAGCGTTTGAAAATGTATTTTTTCAGGCAAAACTAGAAATTGGTATTATCTAATATGCTCGAAATTCATATTTACAATAATTGCATTATTTTTTAAATATTTCTACAGCTGTGGTAGATAAAAATACAATACCTATATATCTTTTTCTTTATTTGAGCGAATAGCTGTGTATTAAGCGAGATCAAACTTCGATTTCTTTTTTAAAGTAAAGTTTAAAGGTCACAGGAAAAGTTGTGATCCAAATTAACTGCGAGAATCTGTGACCTTACCAGTTATCATCACTTATAAATATTAATTTTCTCCACAATTTTTAATTCTATAGTTAAAGAGGAGTTTGTATGTTACTGCATATATTCAACATTGAACTATGGCAACTAATATTTACGATTAAATATCACATAGAATGTGTATTATGTATATTATAAAAGTATACACGTATAATTGAATGTTTTAAATATATTATAATATTTTTCTAGAGTAACGTTATTGTAATTTATTTGAACAATTTAACTGAGATTTGAGGATATGAGTTTCGGCTACGATTTCGGTCAAATTCGCCACTGTGCGTCCTTCCCTCCACCTCATTGCAGCTGTTGAAGTACAAACTTACCTTAACGATTGAAATTCCCTTGTGCAATCAAACACTGACCTAATAGTTGATTATTTTCAAGGCTACGTTGGATAGATAATGCGTTGGGCACATTAGGGGTCTCGATAACGAGCACCCGAAGACACATCAGCGTTAGGTGGAGAGAAAACGTAAGACGAAGGTCAATGATAGTTCATCATCGGGATGGGGCAATTGACATCCGCAGCAAACAACTTTCAGTTTCTTCGACTCTTCTTCTTGTTGTGCCTCGCGCTACTGTCCCGCTCCTTTATGCTCGTCGATGGTCGCGCTCTGAGGTTTAGTGCCTTTGTATATCCATCTGTCCGTATTCCCTTGTATGCCGTAATACAGCCTTGATGAGAAGGATGTGTGCACGTCAGGCGTCTGAATTCCGCGCGTTCTTTCCTTCAAGCATCACCGTGGAGATTTCAATTAGAGACCTCTCGGAAGGGTGGCCGATTTTGCTGTGTAGAATTGGTGAATGCAGTAGTTGCTCCGTGTAATCAAGGTTACGAAATTGGTGGTGTTGATGGTGGCAAGGGAAAAGGTGTAAGAGCTGATGATTGGCGAGGAAGGGATTGCGAGCATGAAATAGTCAGACATGGTCAGTGAGTTATACTTTATTTAATCAAATGTAATTACATGCGTTCTGCCCTCTAACAACTTCACTTTCTGAAAGTTCAGTAATCACTAATAAAAGTGGCGTAGAATGATCTGCTTATTACCAAAAGTCAATCTTCAATTTTTGCTAGGCAAATGCCCTTTACTAGCCTGGCGTCCCAGTTCACGCTTTACTCGGTGCTAAAAATCAATGCCAACGCGAAGGCTATAAAGTCACAGATTATATCCTTTAAGAATTACTGCATAAATAAATGTCGTTTGACAACCTATCGATTTTGCAACGCGAACGTAGCACATTTAACAAACGCGTGGATCGCAGAAACGTCAATTTGCTGTTTCGTTTCTTACTACTGATCCTATACGTTCTTCCATTACTTCGCGTCTTCTTCACACTTAAGTGATATTTTCTGAGAATACACTTGCTGACAGCCTCGCTGTCAAAATATCAATAAAATGGGGACATGATAAGATCGGCTTAAAAGCTGTTACGCAACGAGCAACAATGATTTCGTTTCCATGATGCAGCAAATCGATCCACATGGTCGTTAAGGATCATCCTCGAGCCTGTGTCGATCAAATCCAATGCGAGATCGTCACCACGGCATTTCGGTTGCGAAACGATCGGCCGTGGCTCGACCAAATTGATCAATAAATTTCAGGAGGATCTGTGCCCTTTCATATAAAGAATGATGAATACTCGACCAGCTCCTCTGTCTTCTTTTTTTTCTTCATCCGAAGTCATGGCAATTTTTTTGCTTATCGCTCTGGACATACAGAATCGGGCTGTAACTTGGTTTACGTAACAGTTATGATATTCTTCCAAGGAACCTTCAACCTTTCCCCGAAAAGGATTCGTCGGAGTTCTTCGTTTGGCAATTCGTGATCAGAGAGATGAGACTCGTGGGGCATACATATTCTGATTCGACTACGTTGCGTCATTGAATTTTTAATTAGAATATTAATTTCAGTAACAGCAAACGGGTCTATAATTCTACATCCATTTATGCAAAAGTATTGTATAGTTGCACGATACCGTTGAATTATATGTACCTACATATAAAGCTTTCATCGTGCAATAGTTATGATTGATGGGAAATTGAATATGGCGAAGTCGTGCTCTGTCTCTTCCCCCGTCTTCTGAAGGATATCGTAATGAATTACCACATCGTGTAATGCCTATTAACACAGATATTCTTGACAAGCATGAAACATTTGAGGACCTTGCAGGAATAGGGGTACAGCTTTAATTTTTACCATTTTTGAGTTATGGCGTGTAATATACATAAAATAAAAATTCTAAATCGTTAGGGGCACGTTTGGTGGGAATCCGATATCAAATGAACGATTTATTGGAAATAAATAGAAATAGAAATATTAATATTTTTATTATAGAATATTTTTTCGCCAAAGATAGAAATAAAAACTTATACAACTCAATAATTATTACTTATTGTGTGAAAAATATTGTATTTCAATTTGTGTTCTCTTTCTAATGTTAAGTCAAAGCAATAATTTTATGAAAAACTGTTTATGAACAGTTTTTTCTAACTTATTCGAAGTTAATAAAGGTGGAGCTGCACCCCACTTTCTTCATTTCATCTCCATAGCTTGGTATCAGAAGTAGAAGACAAAACGATTGCATCATAGTTAGCTGGTCAAGGAAACAACTCAATATGATTCAATGGAAAAAGCATTTCTATGTTCTACTCGCCATCGTTCATATTTACCTTATTTCGTAGCACACCGAGGGCACACTCCTACACGTGCTTCTCTATCGAGTCACCCGATAAACCTGCCACTTGCTGAACGTCATTTGCATCCTCGGGAACGGCTGTCTCGCGGCTTCTGCCGTTCCGATAGAACAGACGCGATCATTGTTATGTTAATTAGGAAAAGTACGGCGGACCTTTTGTCGTCGTCCGACAATAGACTCCTTTTTCGCCGCATTCCTCCTCGGTTTCGCGGCGGTTACACGTTTATTACGTGGGTGAGGAGCACGAGGCGCACGGACGAGATAAGTCGTGCCGCTGTTCACGGTGGAAACTTTCTCCTGCGGCATGCTTCTTTTCGCGCGTCACGATCTGTGACAAGAAGCCCGCTCTGCTTAATTCATCGGCACGCGTCGCGAGAAATTTACCGTAATAGGGCAGAACGCGGTTTCCAGAAGGGAAAACGGGTGTAACAGTTACATGCTATTTATTCAGTCTCATTAGTGCGCTAGAGTTTTACTAATCACCATGTCTACTCATCACCTCTTAGATGTTTGTCTTCACCAATAGCTGGAATGACGTGACCAAAGTTAACTCTAGTGCATATTTCTTATAATTTATTTTACCTGTAGTACCTAACTTGCCTCGATCCTATGTTCAGTTCATGTCAATTTTATATTCATTCCCTGTCGTTTCGTCCGACACTACAGCAAGTGCTTTTAGTCGATAATTAATTGAAAGAAGCCTCGATACTCGGTATGTACTGTCTTGTTGATTATCTTTATCTCTAATTGATATGCCCGGTGTGTTCCACTTAAGACTCTTCTCTTTCTGCTCTGACGCAAACGATTTTCATTTTACCATCGCCATTTTCGTTCCTCTCCGTGCAAGTTACGACGGACCCTAATAGACGCGCTTCGGCGTTTTTTTTTTCTTTAACAAGCGCGGGCATCGGCAGCAAACGAGGCAAGATAATTAGAAAGCCGTATCTTGAAGACGTTGCTCTCGCACTTTATTAGTACCAAAGACGCAACTTGCGACTCTCTATTATGCAAGGCGCGATTTTTGCACCTGTTGGATAGTTAACGTAGCCGTTCGCTCATTAAACAAGGCTCGCCAAAGAGGTTGAAACTCAACGTTGACGAATTAGGCGGTAGTTAAAACTGTCGTAATCAATTTTAGATCTTGCGCCTTGGGTGAAATGGTAGATTGCATTGTACGAGACACTTTTGACGTTGAAGGAATTGTGGACGATCAGATTATCTGGAATCGCAAGAAACAGGTTGTTTGCTCAATCCCCCTGGATGCTTTTTTTTTGCACCGTTAACAGTGGCGAACTCGGTAGCCATAAGTAGCTGCAATGTCCGGAATCCTCTGTTGCGACAGAATTTTACACCTCGAGTCGCGCGAATTGCTGTCCAATAGAGATCTGTTGTCACATTGGTTTCTCGTCCTGACCGGAGGCTCTGCCTTTCAGTGTGTGAAGCTGCCACTTTCTCTGGGTGTAAATTAAACGTCGCTGAACGTTTAGAGACGTGGCAAATTGTTTGCGCTATTGACACGAAGTGCTTGTGAAACGTTGCATTTACGACAGATCATAGGCTTGGATTTCCAATCTATAGACGAACAGGTTCAACTAATTCGTAGAATTGTGGTAAAAGGAAGGTCAGGGGTCTGGAAAAGATTGTTTGGGTCTATACTGCACAAGATAGGCGTCTTCAATTATATGTTAATCCCTTTATTCCAATCGAATAAAAGGGGTTCCCATGTTCTATTGCAGAACTTGGAGAAACCAACTCCATTTTACCGTGACGCTTCTCGAACCCAAGGATTTGTTTGTAGGTGGTTTGCTAAAAACCAAACGGAACCGTGAGATCTCGAAAATTTCTCAAGAAACAGTAACCTTGCGATCTGTATCGCGTGTTCCGCGGCCACAGCCGTCGTGACACCACTTATACATCAGAAGCCTTTCACATACTGGCGAAAGACGCTGAGGAGAATCTTTTCTCCCCCATAGGCAGCTTGCGATCCTCCTATATAAATTATACGCCTAAAGGTCACTGGACGTTTCTTCGAGCTAGAACCATCATTCGTAGCCGCGTTCACGATGTCGTAAACGGATAAGACGGTTTTAATTTCTGGACATCGAGAGGCTTCCACCTCGTGGCGAACCTACTGATTTATGAAGCTCGTCGAACGAGCGAATGATAATTGCGGTCTTTGCTTGCATTATTACACTCCGTTTAATCCGAGGCGTCGAATGGAACGCTGTTTACTGGAAACATCAATATATGTACGTGGATCGCGCGGGATACGGTAATAAACACCATTCGATAATCTGAAATCTCGATCTCGCATGGAACTGTTCTCAAGTGGGATTAATAAGGGATGGAAAGAAGATAATGTTTAGCGACCATCAATTAGGATTATCAAGTTAAATGTATGTATGTACGTAGCATAATTTGGAGTGCTATCTATATTTATGAAGCACAAATTAATTGTTTGTTTGCGATGATGCATGATACTGATTTTGTAAGGTAGAAAGTGCAAAGGCATTTTAGGGGTAGATTGATAAGATGTCGATAGAGGGGTCGGGTTAAATAACGTAGCTTCTTAACGTTGGATACATTCTGATCAATGAGAGTATCGTACGCCGCATTTCACACGGATGAACCTTTCACGAGCACCAATACATCATAGGGTACGGTTGAGATGAGTTATGTAAGACGTACGTGGGTGAAGCGTGAGATAATCCCACGAACACAATCTTCGATATATTATAATCGATTACGTGGCAGTCCCTGACTTAATTTACCTAGAAACTATCGCGCATAGTGATCAAGGTTACGTAGAATCATCGCGTCCCTGTATTCGTCAATGAAAATGGCATATTAATGTGTTTTATTGTAAATGGATATTATATTTGTTTCCCACAGCGGATCCTGTGGATCGCCACGGTAGTGGCAGTGCTCTCCACTCATCATGCGCAAGCATCCAGTGAGAGAAGCAAAAGAGCAATAGCAAGCAAGCAGCATTTTGAAGGCTACAACTATGAACCGCCAAACGAGATTTTCACTTTACCACCACGGTAAGAAGTCAGATTAAAGAATAAATCCAATACACAGTGAAATTCAATTAGTGATGAAATTATGAAGTGTAACGAGTGTGTCAATGGTTTCCTGTTATGCAGATCAACAGTAACACCGAGGTATACGACAGGGCCAACGTATACATTCCCTACAAGAACTGAGACCCATCCAACACGGCCTACATATACTTACACGACACCGGGTTATTCAGTTTCAACGAAAACGCCGGGTTATACTTATACTGTGCCCACAAGACCAGAACCAACGGGGTATACGTATCCAGAACCTACGAGAACAGTGCCAACAAGGCCGACTCTACCGCCGACAAGGCCGACTCGACCACCGACAAGGCCGACTCTACCACCGACAAGGCCAGAACCAACGGGGTACACGTATCCTGAACCTACAAGAACAACCCCACCGACAAGGCCAACTCTACCACCAACAAGGCCGACCCCACCACCGACAAGGCCGGAACCGACGGGGTACACGTACCCAGAACCTACGAGAACACTGCCAACAAGGCCGACTCTACCGCCGACAAGGCCGACTCTACCGCCAACAAGGCCGACTCCACCACCAACAAGGCCGACTCCACCACCGACAAGGCCGACTCTACCACCTGGGCCACCACCAACGGAATATACTAGGCCACCACCAACGGGTTATGAATACCCAGTACCGACAAAAAAATTCCCTCCAGTAACGCCATATATACCTCCAGAAATTCCACAGACACCTAGACCACATCCACCAGGACCATATATACCACCAGAACCTCCACGGACACCTAGACCTCATCCACCAACACCATATATACCTCCTTCACCTCCACAGCCGCCCAGACCTCCTACACCACCGCCATACATACCACCAGAACCTCCACGGACACCTAGACCTCATCCACCAACACCATATATACCTCCTTCACCTCCACAGCCACCTAGACCTCCTACACCACCGCCATACATACCACCAGAACCTCCACGGACACCTAGACCTCATCCACCAACACCATATATACCTCCTTCACCTCCACAGCCACCTAGACCTCCTACACCACCGCCATACATACCACCAGAACCGCCACGGACACCTAGACCTCATCCACCAACGCCATATATACCTCCTTTACCTCCAAAGCCACCTAGACCTCCTACACCACCGCCATACATACCACCAGAACCTCCACGGACACCTAGACCTCATCCACCAACGCCATATATACCTCCTTCACCTCCACAGCCACCTAGACCTCCTACACCACCGCCATACATACCACCAGAACCTCCACGGACACCTAGACCCCATCCACCAACGCCATATATACCTCCTTCACCTCCACAGCCACCTAGACCTCCTACACCACCGCCATACATACCACCAGAACCTCCACGGACACCTAGACCCCATCCACCAACGCCATATATACCTCCTTCACCTCCACAGCCACCTAGACCTCCTACACCACCGCCATACATACCACCAGAACCTCCACGGACACCTAGACCCCATCCACCAACGCCATATATACCTCCTTCACCTCCACAGCCACCTAGACCTCCTACACCACCGCCATACATACCACCAGAACCTCCACGGACACCTAGACCTCATCCACCAACGCCATATATACCTCCTTCACCTCCACAGCCACCTAAGCCTTATACACCACCGCCATACCTACCTCCTTCGCCTCCACAGCCACCTAAGCCATATACACCACGGCCAAACATACAAAGAGAACCTCCACATACACCTAGACCTCATCCACCAACGCCATATATACCTCCTTCACCTCCACAGCCACCTAAGCCTTATACACCACCGCCATACATACCTCCTTCGCCTCCACATACACCTAGACCTCATCCACCAACGCCATATATACCTCCTTCGCCTCCACAGCCACCTCGACCTCCGACACCACCACCGTACGTGCCTCCACGGCCATCACAACCACCAAGAACACCAGTTCCACCGTACATACCTCCTTCTCCACAGCCGCCAAGGACCCCTGCTCCATTTCCACTCGGACCTCCTACACCATCCCCATATCTACCTCCTTCCCCAACGCCTACACGACCGAGGCCACCTACGCAACCAAATACTTATCTACCACCAGACCGGACAACTGCCACTTTCTCCACCTCAAGGCCTACTACTGGATATTTCACTACTGCGAAACCTACTACTGAATACTTCACTACTCGTAGACCTACTACTGAATACTTCA
Organism: Andrena minutula; assembly: GCA_929113495.1. Taxonomy (NCBI): domain Eukaryota; kingdom Metazoa; phylum Arthropoda; class Insecta; order Hymenoptera; family Andrenidae; genus Andrena; species Andrena minutula. Next base: position 38,348,751 of record OV815994.1, read on the forward strand.
CTACTCGTAGACCTACTACTGAATACTTCACTACTCGTAGACCTACTACTGAATACTTCACAACTCGTAGACCTACTACTGAATACTTCACTACTCGTAGACCCACTACTGAATACTTCACTACTCGTAGACCTACCACTGAATACTTCACTACTCGTAGACCTACCACTGGACACTTTACTACCCCCAGCAGTACTTATAGTCCGTTCACTACGTCTCCCTACGTCACTACACAAAGACCAACTCTTGGACCATACACCACAAGACCTACACCCGTGGTAACTTATCTGCCAGTCACTTCCACTAGAATTACCAATCCACCAATCGTTACATCATCCCACGGTCCGTCTTCTTATCTGCCACCTATAGATCATACGAAACCAAGCACGAGACCTGACCCTTATCTTCCACCCTCAACCCCTTCGACTCCGCGCGTTACGGTGACGCCACCACCGCCACCGACGCCGATATACACTATCACGCCCACTTCAACCGAATACACTGTACCACCAACTGGCAGCCCGGCGCCACCCCCTACATTGCCACCAACAACGAAAAGACCCCTCGGTTACTTCTACCCTGTACCAGAGAATCCACTTGAACTGCCGCCATTCGTACGATGAAGAGGAGGCCGAGCGATTTAGAAGAACTGACAGTCACGAACTACATTGTCCCTTTTTTTTTTTAATTTTTATATGTATAGAATAGGAGCTATTTATGGAATGCCATAGGAGATCGAATTAATGAGGAACAATCTGAAATTGCGAAATCGCTAGTGAGATTAACAGGAAAAAAAATATATCAGTCTCGTCAGTTACTTGTATCAAGTGCGTGCATCTAGGACGATAGTGAACATTGTAGTAAATGCAATGGATGGAAAAATTTGTACATTTTAATGTATCTTTGGTGCATCTAGAGCGTAATTAGAGAAGTAATAATATCGCGTTACGTGTCATACATTATTGTAACCAACCATGTACTCCGTCATGTAAAAAGTGAGACAATGACTGAAAGTGAGATTGTAAGCAAAAGAATATATGCACAAAAATGTAATGAAGTTTTGTATATCATTTCTTTCAAGGTACTCGTATATGTAACACATGCATACAACGGAATAAATGAACTTTGTACGAAAAGTAATCGCTGTATTGGTTCACGACGTGCGAGATGCGGATAAAGACGAGAGAGGGAGACGGAGGAAATGATCACAGTGAACTAGATTTCTATTACGCGCCAGTTTGAAAAAAATATCCGTTGTTAATGCTCCATAATAATATTCGGTAGAGAAAGTTTTAAGTTTCTTGTCATACACACGTCTGTCAGTTAACTTCGATTGCACTTTTGATCTTTCCGGAGTGACGTGCGCCGAGATAATTGATCAGGAGACCCTGAACGAATGCGAAGAATCAAACACCTGATTCGCCAGAGGGTTTCAAGAGTCACCTTTCCGCCTACGATATCCTCTTCCCTCATGAATATTAATGATTATGAAATACGGCTTTGTATAAAGCGGGCTTCCCAAATAACGCGTGTCTTTCAAACAAACAATGCGTGTCGCAAATATTTTACTTTCACAGCCACCTGAGATCCTTTCAGAACGCATCCACTCCAATTATATTCATTTTAATTACACTTCTTCATTTTAAAGTATAATGACAATGTAAGAAACAATACACCATCTCAAATGAGACAGTAAGTCGTAATCATATTGTTTTTTCTCCCGCGTGAAATACAACAAAATATAGCAATAACATTGATGGCTTAGTGCACAAATGTTCTATGTCTACGGTTTGTGAAATTTAAGTTTTTATTTGCAACAAATAGTTCTTGGCTGTTTCTGTATAAAATTCACATTTATATCTGCTTCATAAATTTGCCAAAAATAATATTTTAGTTCATCTTATGTCCCAGAATCTTGAGGACCATTGCATGTTTAAACATGTTTTTCTTGAGAACGCTAAAAGTGGAGATACAATATTTGTGCACTAAGCCATCGATATATCATTTGCTGACTCAGTCACCGTAGCGCAGTGACATTGGCATTCTCCTCAGATATCGTGCAATGATATTTGACTTTAACCTGATGGCGTAGTAAGTAGCCCATAACCTGGCTCCTACTACCATAACGAGACCTCCCCCACGTACAAAGAGATTTTCTACGTTCCTGATAGAATCACCAGTGAAAACTCGGTTGCGCGAAATGAGTGCTCGTTAGTTGCTTATGGAGCTTCGAAAGAATACCGTCTCGTCTTCCTCCAAAATACGCGTTACAGAGCAGTTCTTGCAAACTTTCAATTCGTGCCAAATTAAACAAATACTGAGAAATAAAGATTCCCCGTCACTGAACATTCATTTTCTCCATTACAAATTCAAATCGCCGTCGCTGTTTGGAATACATTCCGTGTAAGAATAGTGTTTTCGCTGTATTTATTTTATACGAATGAAAAGGATTGTTACTGCAAACCATTTTTGAGTGTGTCTACGGTAAGCTGATTAACTTAACGTTACCAAATATCGAGAATGCGTAATTGTACCGCGTAAGAACCAACAGATCCCGTGGAAGGACATGCTTGAAGGAGGACGAAGGACAGCAATCAGTACATCACAACTTGGTCTTTACTCCGATCACGGTGATCCAGATATCAGAAGTCGATACGGTTCCGTTGCGAGGAAATTCGCTATAGGAGTTATGGTGGTGGTCGCGGTGATATTAGTGAGTACTCGAGTAAAGCTGTACAAGTGCATACCTAATATCTTTAAATTGTGATATATATTGTTTTTCCATTATTTCTTTCTTCAAAAAAAAAGGAAGGAAAAGGAAACATTCCTCGAAGGATTACCACGGATCATTACCCAGTCAGGCTATTACCGTCACTCATTCGCCGTGTTAATATTTACACGCTACTTACCTACATATCGCGTTATTTGCATTTACGAAGACCAGTTTCTGCTTTTACGCCCGCCTCGTTACAAGAGCCGCTCATCTCGCGAGCTGTCTATTCGTGCGCACCTTCCTGTTGCTGCATCCGCCTGGGTCAACGACTTGGCCAGCGTGATCTAAGAGCATTATGTATCGATCGCTAACGATCTACGACGATGCATCGTGTCCGAACAGTATCCGTGTTCGTTTGCATGCTCTAGCGCCTGTTCTTCGAAGGCCGATCAATTTTTAACGGGCTCCGAACCATGCGAACTCTAATTCCGCATTGTAATTAACGATCGCGTAAAATCTGTGCAAACTGTTTCGATCTAGGTAATGGGAAGTGCGAAGTTTTCTAACCACTAGAAAGTTGACTTTCAGATTTTTGAGTTTATCTGAAGCTGGAATGGTTACAATATAGCTTTGGTTATCGATGTCTAATAATACGAAGAATGATGGTCTACTTGATGGCGATAATGGTCTCATGAAAAGTAAAGTCTTTATCGCGCAGCTTCTTAACGAGCCACCCGCGCGGAGAACAATGGCAGCAATTACATCTCACGAGTTTTCTCCCCATGATTAATGTAACAGGCACAGTGGCGATGCTGAAAATCACAATTTCACCGCAAAACTATGTATACCCCTTCCATGCATGGGGAGCCAAGCGTCAAAGCAGATTTCTGCGCGCTTCACATATAGGGCGTTAACTGTGTTTCGACACAAATTAACTTGCGCTATTCGTGGAATTGAAACTGGTTTCATTGAAGCTTCGTGAATGAACGGAAAAGGGAAATAGTACGCTAGTTTGCAAATATGGCAATGGTTCGAATTCTTAAAATTTTATTCCTGGGTACACAATAGAGAACTTGAAAGTTCAGTGAGAATCAGTACTGTTTTAAATAGCTCTAATTCCAGTGGAATTTCCAACTTGATCGGAATTTCAATTGAACACACAAAATCGTCACAACGGGTGTCTTAGACTAACAAGTGTACATATTATTCTTCTGTTACAGGTTGCAATATTTTTTTATGATTTTACGTCTGCTACAACGTTGAGTAAAGTGAACCAGGAGACGAAGCACATGTACATACTACAAAATTCTCTTAAGAAGCCATCCAACGTCACGAAAAAATTGCCCAGTTCTACTGCTCCGCCTGAAGTTAACAGAACGCATCCTGTTTATCTTCAAGATCGATCAGACGAAGGGAACCTACTCCCTTACGATGACACCGACAATCATAGAGTATCGGATGGCGAGTTCAGGTCTCAAAACCTGCACAATTATAAATTGAGGAAGAGGGTCCTGAAATCCGCGGAAGGTAATGTGGAGGGACCAGAGGGCAAACAGCTGTTTGACAATCATGCTATTGCTTATCGCGTGAAGCAGAGGTACGATAAATTACTTACATCGCTGTATATTAAAGATAAAGAAAATGCACTGCGGAAATTAATTAACAATTGAATAGGTACAAGTATCCAGACTCGAACGAAGAATACGAAAGCTCGGAAGAGAGTCGGCCAGCCCCATTTCATTGGGAATTGAAGACACCACAGCCCACTGCCTTCAAGCGATCAAAATACCCTCAGCTGTCTCAATACAGATATCCACACTCCTCCAGGAACATTCAGGACATCATCAAGTACCTGACGAATGAAGTAGACATGCCAAACAGAGGCATCAAGTTCACCGGTGTCTACGTGAATCCAAAGAAGTACGACTTCATTCCTGAAATAGGAGAGATGATGGCTAACAGTGATAGATCAGAAGAAGAAGAAACATCTTATCCAATGAACGAAGATCCATTCTATCAGTACAAGCCAAAGCACCCTGCAGACGTCAATCTGTTGGCTACTTCCAACGTCAGGTCAGTAAACCAGGTTATGAAATTTTTCAAATGGAGAAATCATCCAATATGCTCCCTGTCTCTCTTCATTTTCAATTATCTTAGGACATCTTGGGATTTCTTTAAATTTGGGAGATAACAAGTGGCCAATAGTGTACTTTATTGCTTCAATTAATTTCCTCTTGAAGACACTTATTTACATATGTAAAATGCCTATAGAAATAGAGATAGCGGCATGTCGGTATGGAAAATATAAGTAACACGTTCCTTTTGCAGATTTGCTCCGTCGGGACTCCACAGATACAACCCTTACTACGACTTGTACGGGCGTCCAGTGAATTACAACAAGCAACCATCATCGATAGAATCGCAGTACGAGAATCCACCTTCTTACGCGAAGAAACGGAAACCGAAGCCATTCAGCGTTATGTTGGACATTTACCCGATCACGGACGTCGCGGAACAAAATAAAAAGGCGACTAGGCCTACGCCGGCTCCTGTGGACGATTACGAGATGAGAAGACCGATTCAGTTCAACAGGGGGCCGAAATTCTACGCGCCACCTCCGCAGACGATGTCTAATCAGGCTGCGATCGACGAAGAGGAGCGACAGCAAATGATATTCCATTTGAACTTGTACCCTCGGAAGAAGAACAGGATGAACAGGTGATGTATGAAAACGAATTAAGGGTGAAGGCTAAAATAAATATGATGAATGATGGTAAAATCGTTAGTTCTTAGGACTGAACTAATTGGAATAGGATAGCCACAGTGCATCAAAAGCTGCAAAAGTGTGATAATAAATTAAATTTCAATTCCTATTAACAAAATGAACACTGGTATTCTAGAATGGAATACCTTTGTGTTTAATTATCTTCAAGAATAAAATTCATATTGAGTTTTGATTTACAGTATGCTTCAGGTACACAAATCCACAGATTATAAATAATGTCTTTACTTTTTATGCGTACGATTGTGCAAAAATGCCGGATTATGTAAATTCCCCACCCACGCCAACCATATTTCTGACTCGATGGCTGTCTCCCTTAACTTCGATTACATAATAACGAGCTGCCGTGATTGCCGCTAGATTTACGCGCGTGTAATCGACGAAATGTGACCTTTCCCTTGTATATCGACTTGTAAATCGTGGAATCGTGTCACTAGTGCTCACGCTACTGTTAGACGTTATTAGAATTATCTGCAAAATTGTCAGGAATGTCGGCAAATACTCGAGGACTCTCATCCAACGATCCGCATCAGCACGAATATCACCGGTTCGTTAAAAGAAATCGAAGGAAACCGTTCAGAGAATCGTTAAGGACGACCACGTGAAAGGTCACTGGCTAAATTCGGTGTATGATTGTCGCAAATTCAAATTGATGACCAGCTTGCTCCATAAAACGCATAATGGATTCGCTTTATTAAACGTAGAAGATTACGCCGCACCTGGATTTTTCTTTTTATACGCCGGAGACTGTTATTACAAAATATATAATACAAAAACTGTCATAAAGTAAACATTATTGTAGATATGAGGTGATGATACAAGAATAGAACAAGCTACAGCCCGTTTCTGAATAAAAATGTAAAAAACCTGTGGATACAACATGCATTTACAAATTGCAAGAGAAATCTGTTTTTAATAGTTAAATATTGAGTTATTATCATGATAAAGTGGATAATCGACAATATGTAGTATTTTCTAGTTGAATTCTGTTTCTGTTTTTACATGCTAAACATGTTTCATAATAACTGGACACATGTTTCGGTCAGCAATCGTGTTCGACATATAGGGAAGCGTGTTAGATTATTATCAAACACTACTGGAACCCTGAAGATGACTGAGCTTAGGTTCTAATCGCATGAATATATTTGTTTCGAGATTGGAGCATTCTGTAAATCGTGCATCTTTAACCGTCTTTAATTTAGTGATTTTATAAATAGAATAGTGTAAGGAATCTTATTCAAGAAAATCTTGCAATTTTACGCTACCTGTCTTTCCTGTCTGCAATTAAAAAGCAACTACACCCCGCCCAAACTTTTCGAATTAATAAACACTCGTATTCAATGTGCAACTTTCATTTCCAGGCACGACATAATTCACAGGTCGGAATCCATGGCGCCGGAGGAACGACAGGAATTTGTAAAGAAGGTATGGACACCTTTAGAAACGATAGCCAAGCACCTGGCAGTGGAAAGATCGAAGTACATGGAAGAAGAAGGAGGCCCTGATTTAGCAGCCACACGGTATCAAGAAACTCTTCTAGATAATAAAGACGAAGGAGTCAAGTACCAGCAAGAAAACGATCCTTCAGGGTCCAGTCTCGACGACTCAGAGAAAGCCTTCACAGTTCCTCCGAATCATAAATCAACTATCGAGGACGATTACGCCAGCACCGAAAAATACGAATTCGAAGCTCAGAAAATCGTGGGTACTACTACCGAAAGTGAATGCGACGATTATACCACTGTAGTTCCGGAGGAGACAACGACTAAGGCGACTAAAAGCATCGAAGTTTCGAAAGACATCGATACTGTAGAGGGGTTCAAACAATTCAGCGATAGTGTGTCCAAAAGTAATTGAAACGAAACTGGTTCTACATGAGGCACAGTGTTGTAAAAGATGAGATCTATTTAAATAAAACAAGGGAGAATGGACCTTTCGAGAAGATTCATTTGTCTGTACGTAGGAATGATTGTTCTGTTCCAAGCATGATGAATACTGGTCATTATAGAAACCTGGTCTGACAGTCTCTTTGGGATCTCCTCGTGTTTCCCAGTTCACCGTTCCACGGGATCAAATTATCTTCGGAGCTCCACATCGCCTTGACATTTTCGTCGAGGGCGTCCGAGAATCTTCCAAGATCTCGGCTCGTGCAATCGTAAAATATTCGTCGATCGTGCGATTGCTTAACATTTAGGGGACCGGCGAAGCCCTTTTTCGGGGCTTTGAGTAAGCACACTACTTAAAAATGATTTAAAGTATAAATACGTATGTGTGTGATATTGTTCGACTGTGTTTTTGTGTACGTTTGTCTATAAATTCGTTCTGCTCAAAAGAACGCAAAATAAAATAATTCCTGAAACAACACAAAAATACCAAAAATAATAAATAAAAACATGAAAAAGAAAGAAGGAAAGATGATACGAAACCTTTCTACATCTACGTCGTTAGCTCTGAGTAACTCGAAAAGAATGTTCTCTGAATTTTGGTATGTGTTCATTCATTTAGTTCAGTAAAACTGCCATTGCCATGTAGGTCAAACATTTTTATAATCCGACTATAGATTCGTAATCAACAGTATCAAAAACCCCCAGACATACTATATTTTTGAAATTGAAAATATTAAAAATTTTAATTACCGATAGGATCGGCAAAGCCTCTTCTGGGTCTAATTCTGCACAAAAATATACGTTATATAAATTTAATATAAATTGTTGGTGACTGAAATTTTTGTATTTTCTTGAAAAGAACCGGCCGTGTAAAGATTAATAGGCCAACGTGGACTATAAAATTGGTAGCCGCACATACACGTCGTGACGTAGAAATCCCGAATGGAAAATAAAATCCATCGTTGGATAGAAGTTTATCTTGATTTCCTATCAGGTCCACACACACCGATGCTCTGAAACTTTCCTCTTGTAATCGTGAAAATCTTCGTGAGGCTAATTCATGGGTGGAACTCTTAGGAGATTCGTGCTTTTTTGGAAACTTGAACTTTTGCTATGCTTTGCATATTAATTTCGCAAAGTTAAGTGAATCCCACTTGTACCACTTTGATTCCCAAGAACGTAAGTTCAAATTGTAATAGAATATTGATATAAAACATTGATGATACTCTCCTTACAGTGTAATCTTGTAATGTTTTACAGAATTTAACCTGTGAAGCGTGTAGGAAGGGCACCATTTGCTATAAACAAATGTACAGATTTATTTCGTCCTTAAATACTACATATATTACAATAGAACACGATAATGTCGCGAGTGTTGTGAGTAGAATTCGTGTACAGTCTAAGAAATATACAATTCACGCGAGTTAGTCCGCTTAATCTAAGAAATGCCATTGCATTTCGCACGTGTCGCCGTATTTTGGCACTTAAAAATCTTACATTATAGCACCATTCGTCAACTTCGTTATACGATCGCAGTCACATGACTTCCACTACAGTTCAATTCCTTCGTACGTCTATAATACAAATCATTGACAACGTTTCAGCCTTTTCTCCGTTTCCTTTGAAAAATGTACTTTACTAATCACTTTATCGAAACAACACATACCATTTCGTTCATTCGTTTCTTCTACTATTATAACACGCCGGTCTCGACAGCATAGCTTGACTTTAAACACCTCAAAGTTCGTGGAATGAAGCTTGTAGCACGTATCCTGAACATTTATACTTTTGGAACTTCAACAATTTAATATACTAATGCATATTTTGTATCAGTCGAATAGTCTTGAAAAAATAATGGAATTTAAAATTCGTTGTACTGCTTCTCTGATTTCCCTCCACAACCACTACTCCTTCGAAGCACTTCCAATTCTGTATTCACACTTGTTTAGTATGATTTTAATAAAGATGTTAGCACACCGAATATTAATGACCATCTGCATCAAAACGTCTCCCTGATTCCTGTTGCAAATTACGTCAGTTTTAAATTCCACATAGAAGCATCTCATTTCTTCTGTTAACTAATACAGGTGTTCATCGATCGAAGTCACAATCCTGGACAATCTACCTCGATGCAATTTCATACTTTCCAGTCCATAACTAACAATTCCATACTTCTGTTTTCTAAGTCATAGCCTGAATTCGAGATTCCACTCTTCCTTTACGTCCTAGATCCAAGGGTGCTCGGGTGATAGAGCGTTGTGTCAGCACCCCATTCGTACGGGCCTTCGTGAGGTCCTAAGGAAACCATGGTTCCAGGACCTAAGGTCGTATGCGAGGTGGCACTGACCATTCCTGGACCAGAGGAAACGTAGCTCAACGGCGGCCGAGGCTGATCACGTAGACGTGCGTGCTTTACTTGCCTTTTGTATCTGAAAACGATATAAGGTCTTACACAATTTCCCTTTGAATGTTTCTTTACTTAATAAGTTCCTTTCATTTTGAGTATCTATCAAGAATCTAATACTACTTTATATTAAATAGAATAATAAGCTATGACACTCACTTGGCGTGCATACAGCAAAGAGCACAACTGGATACCACAGTAGCAACCCCAACAAGAACCGCAATTGCCAGCACCCACATCTGCGTCATCGAGGCGTCAGCACGGGCCACCACAGCAGCACAGTGCTGTACCTTCTCCACGTGGTAAGTCCTGTAAACCTTCTTCAGCTCCTCGTTCCTGGGATCCGTAAGAAGCGCCTTCATTTCGCCCAGATCGTACACCTCCTTGCCAACCATCTGGAAGCAGGAGCTGGTCGAGGAGAAGTCCAACGAATTATCCTCCTTGGAATAGAATTGAGTGTCGTAAACGTTGACGCTAATTGGAAGAGACAGAGCATGTTGCACAGCTCTCTCGAAGTCCTCCAGCGTTTTCCTGACCTCCACCGGCGGCCTGGAGAACACGAACTTCAACATGTCTCTGTCACGCAGCAAGAAGATCCTCAGTGTGATGTTCGTCTCCCTGCCGAGTGTCATCGAATTGTTGGCAGAGATAATGATCTCCATGTAGCCATCAGCGTAGTTTGACATGGAGCCTGTTGTTCTGAGCTCTCCACTTTGAGGATTTAGGGACAAGTGCGATGGAATCTCGCGTTTCGACATGGAGGGATCGACTAGTGACGTGAAGGACGCTTTTCCCATGCTGTAATTTATTAGCAGAGCTTCAGAATCGGCGTCGAAGGCCTCCAGAGTGATCAGACTAGTGTCAATTGGCACGTTCAATCGAACGCCTAGAGTGACGTTCTCTTTTTTGAATTTGGGCTTGTTGTCGTCGATGTCTAGTATCCTGATAAGAACCTGCCTCTCGGAGGGATCTTGTCGATTGTAAGGCTTGGGTACGATGTCAGACTTCTTAGTGGAATACGGGAAGCATTTTACAGTTAACAAGTGATGCTCAGCTGCCTCTCGATCCAGGCGACCATTCGACTTGATCACAGCTGAATTGTTCTCAAGACGCTCGACGACGAAGAGGCCAGCTTCGTTACCGTACACGATCGCGTAGTCGATCATCCCATTTTCATCTATGTCCTCGTCGATCGCTTCGATCAATCCCACCTTTGTTCCAACTGTTTTCTCCTCGAAGATGGTTAACTCTATCGGTGGACTATCCAAGTTCCTTCTAAAATGTGGCTTGTGATCGTCGATGTCGTTCACGATCACTTGAAGCACCCTGGTTGCCTGCTGAGGGGGATTCCCTAGATCCTGAGCGACTAGTATCAAAGTGTAACTGTCCTTTGCCTCTCGATCCAGCAGCTTCCTCGTTGTGATCAGCCCAGTTTCGCTGTTTATCCTGAAGGCACTCGCGTCTTTGCCGAAATTCCCGTCTTCTAGGAACTTAAACGTGATCTTTCCATTTGGCAAGTTCGGGTCGTCTGGGTCCGAAGCTACAACTTGGAACACTGGGCTGCCGATGGTGGAATTTTCAGCTACGTGGGCTACTTCCTCGAGGGTTGGTCTTATGAAGAGAGGGACACCGTCGTTACTGACTACGTCCCCAATGTATAGTGTCAGAATTACATCGGAGTATAACTCTGGCTCTCCACCATCTTGAGCTCTAATTCGCATAATATACGGTTCCGTCCTTCCTTTACCCGTCAGCGCTCGGCCAGAATAAATCTCTCCTGTCGTGTGGTTTATCTTAAACAATCCTGAAAATTTCAATTCGTTGTATTATGACACCGAATGGGAGAGATTCTAAATAATGAAGGATAATTTTAAATAATTACGGGTCTATGGCTTTTCTTACCATTTGCTTCACCTTCATCGATGATTTCGAAGTTGATCGTACCACCGTTGCCTTCATCTGGATCTGTGGCGGTGATGTTCACAACGCTGACCCCTGGAGAAGCGTTTTCAGGAATCACAGCTGTGTAGAACTCTTGCTGAAACATTGGAGTGTTGTCGTTGACATCTAGAACGTCGACTGTCACTAGAGCTCTAGTGCTCCGTTGTTCTGCACCACCTTGAGGCATGTCCGACGCAACCACGTAGAAACGGAGAACCGATTGTTTCTCTCTGTCAAGTGTTGTATTCGTAGCGATCTGTAACATTGATCATTTCAATGATAACTACAAGTTTATAATGTTTCGATAAAAATATTTAAGGACAGTTTGGTTTACCTGAATGTTCCCTGTTATGGGTTCCACCTCGAACATATTACCATTCTCACCAGTCAGAGAATACCTCACTTCGCCATACCCTCTTTTGACTTCCTGCTCGGTGTTAGAACTATCCATATCTGTGGCTCTAACGTTCAGCACGATTTTCAGTGGCTTCTCGGACTCTAGGACCGAAATCTTGTAATCCTTTTGAGTAAAGATCGGGTTGTTATCATTGGTGTCTTGAACTTCGACGATCACATTTGCCTCGGACATCTTTCGCGTTATCTCGTAGTCCCTAGCCAGAGCTCGAACTTTAAAACGGATAAACTGAAAGGAACAAATAGACAGAAGTATTAGACTGACAGATTCCTCGGGCTAGATACTAACACTTTTTCAGGCATAGAAACCTGAACTGTACCTTTTGATTAAGGGCTTCATAGTCCAGTCTCTTGTTCAAAACGACGTTCCCACTCTGGACGCCAACGTTAACGTACCCCTCGTCGTCATCCTCCCTCACCAGTTCGAATCTCTGAACAGGATATCCGGTGGTGGGCTCCTTGGCTGACAGCATCAACAGAGTTGTACCAAGAGGTTGCTCTTCAGGCACAGAAATCCTGATCGTTGGGTTATTAGGCGACCATCCAGGATTCGTGAAGGTTGGATTGTCATCGCTGTAGGCTTGAATGTATACTGTCACCTCCACCTTGGTAATTTGTTTCTCTTTATCGACGACAGCGTTCAGATCCTGCGCCTGGACCGACAGGATTATCACTGCCACCACCTGATAGTCTAACACGCGATTCACTGTTATTTGCCCGGTGGTGGAGTTTATACGAAACGCTGATTTGTAGTCGTAGGCAGTTGTACTCTTGAGAGCCACGCCTGTTTTGTCGACTGCTCTTATAGGCTCCACTAAGGAGTACTCCAGGTAAGCGTCCGAGTCGGGATCGGTTGCTACTACCTTCAGCACAGGTTCACCTGTTCAATGAATTAGCGCTAGGTCAGTAACAAAAGGAACACTTTGTTCACTGTTCATATACATTGAGGAAAATTAAAGAAACAAAGTGATTTAAGTGTTACCAATGGCCGCTCTCTCTGACACGTAAACTAGGTACGTGGACTCGTTGAACATCGGTGGCTTGTTGTTCACGTCGACTATGTTCACCGTCACCGTCGTGGTGGCAGTTTCTCTGACAGGTGTGCCAGAATCGATAGCGTAAACTATCACCTCGTACTTTTCACCGCCTGTCTCCAGGTCCAAGCGAGCATCTGGGGAAACTGTGATGACACCAGAACTGAAACGTTGACAATCCATTTCAGAAGTTTATAAAAGTCAAAATCTCTGAGTCGTTTAATATTAGAGAACATCGAGGAGAACTGCAAAGATGTGGCTACAGAAAATTGAAGGGACAGTTACCTGGAGTCTATGACATAATTGTCCTTAGCGCCAGAAGCGATATGATACTGCAACAAACTGTCTCTTCCATCAGGATCGTTAGCTACGACTCTGATGACTTCTGTTCCAGGTGACGCGTTCTCTAGCAGCCTTGCTCGATAAGTGCTGGGCCCCGGTAAATTCGACTTGTAATTCCCACGGAAAATGGGCTTTTGATTTCCGGGCACCCCTACCCTGACCGAAAACTTCGCCTCAGAGTACAGTGGCGGTGTGCCAGCGTCTGTGGCACGAATTGCTAATTCGTAGATGCCTCTCTCAGTGTCCCCTGAACGGACTGGATTCGACATTGTCACTTCTCCTGTATCTGCGTTTATCTATGGAAGATCTCTTGATAAATTCTGAGAGAACTATAGTGCTGTTACACTTTATACTGTAATTCTATAAAATTCTACTAATCCATATTTCAGAAGTCTGTTCTTCCACGTACCTTGAAAGTGTCGTTCGTCATACTGTTATGGGAGCTTATAGAATACGTCATTTTCCCATTTCCTTGCATAGGACCATCGACGTCTGTGGCCCTGACGAACATCTGAGGATCGAAGCTCGTTGCACCTTCTCGAACCGTTCTAGTGTACTCATTCTGCTCGAATACAGGTTTATTATCGTTGACATCCTCAAGCTCTATTAAAATATTCACAGCAGACACTCTTCCACCCCCGTCTTTCGCTTCCATGGTCAAGGAATACGATTTCTGTGATTCATAGTCCAGCGCCCTCGCGACAGAGATTCCGCCAGTTTTGGGGTTGGTTTCGAATTTATCGGCGCCGAAACCGCGCAATGTGTACGTTAATTCGCCGAAGGCACCACTGTCGTAGTCTCTAGCGAAAACGTCACCGAATCGAGATCCAATTTCAACGTCCTCGGGTACCGACAGCTTGTACACGGATTGAGAGAATTCTGGGCTGTGATCGTTTGCGTCCATCAATTCTATGTGAACTCTGCTTGCAGCTACCTGAATTCCATGTGAACGATATTTTATTCTACCAATAGACTGAGGAAACTTACATTAGTCGTTGATTTAAAGTAACGACAGGATCTGTACCACTTCGTTCGCATCGAGCGCAACCACTGCAAACTCAAGCTCCCTCTTCGCAGGCTCAGCCACGTCGTAATCCAATACGCTCACATCGTTAGCTTTCACGACAACTGGCACCCGACCTTGAGCTTCTTTAGGGCTGACGGTGAAAGCTTTACTAATTCCAGGATATCCTGGCACGTCCATTAGGGCTAAAGTGTACTTCGCATTCTCACCAACGTCACCATCACTGACGATCATATTCAGACCTGTCGATCAATGTCCTTTTATTATCATAGAATTATTAAACACCTATAGAAAGTTTTCAATAACATTTAATAAAACATTCTCTGCCCAATGCCCCCAACATAAGAGTTTGTTCACCTGGCAAAGGCGTATCTCTTCCAATGTCCTCCGAGATCTTTATCCTGAAGTATTCCTCATTGAAGACAGGGACAAGGTCATCGACATCGGTGACAACGATCGTGACAATGGACGTCGCGGTGTCTGCTGGTATCTCGTTGTTGATCAGCTCCGTCGCCTTCACTTGGAACGTGTAAATGCCCCCGTTCTGCAGAATCCTGGGATCCTCTCTGTCGAGGGACATACTCGTGGTGACGAGTCTGCCGACCGTTATGTCGCCTTCGCGCGAAACCTCGAGGTTAAAGTGGCCAGCGTCATCCTCCTCCAAAGTTAGAAGCAGATTTCTCGGCTCTCCGGTGTCGCCGTCGCGTGCTCTGACCGTCAGGACCGTGTGATTAGCCGCTGTGTTCTCCGGAAGAGCTGCACTGTACGGCGCATTCAAGAATACGGGTGGCTGATCCTGAAATCGAGGGAATTTTCAAACGGTCTGGTAGAAACGGACAGCGACGCGTTTAATCGTTTGAAAATCGAAAACTCGAGCTTCTGTCTAGCTGTGCTTGATGTATTCGCCGAGTTCTGCGGAATTAATTAACACTGCGGGACCGTTACTTAACGGCGAATTTCAAGAATTATAAAGCGAACACGTCGAGAAGGAACGAATAGATATAACAAGAATTTTACCGTTCCGGTGAAAGTTGCATCGCGAATACTCTTCCAGTCGGATGTTCCGAAACAGAGTCACTAGGTAGCATCGGGTATCTTCGCGGCTAGGTTTGAGCGTCGACGATCTCGTTAACCGGCGTGGAATGGTCGCGGTGGATTTACAGTTACCTCGGTTACGCTCGAGACCCACTTACCTGAACATCGAGAACGTCGACAGCCACGGTTGCTCTAGCTTGTAACCTCTTCGACACGTCGCTGGCGCCGTCCACCGCGACAAGGTTGATCAAATAAGAGTTCCTTCTTTCGTAGTCGAGCGGTTTCACGAGGGTGATCTGCACGTCGTATTTCCCCTCTGCCAACTGAATGTATAGTTCTCAATTTACTACGAGCCTGCTGACTCGTGTTTAATACCGATCTAATACTGGGACTTGAATCTGGACCATTTATGTTCATGAAGGATTGCTCTATCAATTAACCTATACATAATAAATTTTAGACTTTCGAATACTAAATATGGCAAAGTTCACAAATCTTTTTCTTCATAAATCAGGGATTTGAAAAGGGACTACCAATTGTAAGTATATGTTAGATGTACCTTCTCCGTGGAAACATTGAACACATCGCAAACATCGTCGTCCCGCGACGCAGGGACACACTGCACGTGAATATCCGCGTTTACTCCACCGTCGCGATCAGTGATCGTGATCGTGCCAGGAAGAACTAAAGGACCACCTACATGTGCACTTTCCGGCACTCTAGCCGCATAAGGTCTGCCATGATACACGGGTGGGTTATCGTTTTCATCCAGCACCGCTATCTCGCGACGAAGAGACACCGTGTTGGGCTCTGATCCCGCGATCTCTTCGTCTAGGAGAACATTCGTGAATAATTACGATGAATTAAAGCAGTGATTCGCTTCAAACTTTACTTGCCCCAATTTCAGAGTGTTACTAATAATTACTGGCAGTGGCGCACTCAGGATTTAATCTTGGAGGGAGCCGCATTGAACGAATAAAAATATTTTTAACCCAAATTCGATAAAATTCTTTAGGCGATTATAAAAATTTATTTAAAGAATAAAATCCAAATTTCTTTTCTTCTTACAACCCCCTGGGTGCGCCACTGATTATTTGTCATAAAAATATACCGCTTCTAGGGCCCACTGTCTTGAAAATAGGAAAGTGGATTTATTTTGTGTTATGCAGATCGTGAAATTTCTTAAAAATTCAATGGCACAGTAGAATAATCGGTAGCTGATTGGTGTATCGTGTATCCTATTTGGTGGCCTACATATCGTCGATTATCCATTGATATTCCACCGTAACACTGTAACGGGACACCAATAAGAGCAGTATACTAGGTACCCGTTATGCTGATGATGACTTCGATCAAGTCTTGCATCTCCCTGTCCAACGCCTTTCTCAGAACCACCACGCCACTCTCCCGATTCACGGTAAAGTACTCCCCACTGATGGAGTAATGCAATTTAGAGCCTTCTGGGTCCTCCCCCTGAAGCGTGTAAACAGGTGCACCCGGTGGTGTACCTTCTGACACGGCCAGCCTGGCCATGTCGCCGCCCTGCACGAAGTGTGGTGCCCTGTTGATCACCTGAGCCCATGACGAAGAACACGTGGAGAGCGCGAGGAGTAGAAAGGTCCACATCGTCACCTGCGAAGGAGCATAACCAAGGTATTGTGAATTAGTACACCTAAACAAAGCAATTACAATTTAAAGATGTAATTATTATTCTGGAAGCTTTCGTGGTATAAATTCTAGCAGTGAAAGGTATCTGATGTTTCCAAGTGTAAGGGTGCCTTTTCTAAAAACGTGAGTCTGACATTTTGCTAGTATTACAGTAGCTTCAATATTTGAAGAACTGCTACTTCAGTTAATAATTCTTTCATTGTGATAAACGATTAGCAGTGAACATAATGTATGCAAGTATCCTCTATGTAACTATGCATACGGATCGCACATTCTTCTGCGTGTGATTCAATCACCCTAATTAAAAAGTATAATAACATCTACTGACGCGTGTATATGAGTGTTGCTATTAGCATTATTGGCAATCAGGATGAAAGCTAAGGCTGCGTACGTTGAATAGAGATTACGACAACTGAATTTCAAGTATCAAGAATGGGTACCTAATGAGAATAATTACGAATTTCTTTGAAACTTTCATTAAGACACATTGGAATAAAATAATTAAGGAAAAGTATTATGTATAAAACTACGCTCTCTCTTGCGTAACAAACGAACACTTCCTATACCATGGTTCGTCACGATTCCGTTCACTTCCGGCCATCGAAACAGGCGTATCTTGAACAAGAGTTGTACTACTTAGCAGGGCATTGATCGAAAGGATAAATAAAAACTACCAACTTTGAACTCTCCTGTTCCCTATGAATCGTGTCCGTTACAAAATTTTCTCTCCCAAACCAATGCTGTGTCACTTCAAAATAACACACATTTCGTAGTGAAAGGTGTCCTTAAAACTTACCAGAGAAAAGTATAAAGGCAGCTGAAGTGAGCACACATTTATTTGTTGTGCAGGCGAGGGATCAACGTTCACGGTAGATGGAAAAATGCAAGGAGCAGACCGCAGACGTGTGGGCAGGGAGGAAATAGCTAAACTGTGCGGAGGATGCAGCGTTCTATCCGAGCCACCGGTTTCAACCCGTATAAAACGACACCGTCGAGCCACGTTCTTTCGCGGTATTGAAGAAAAATACCTTGAGGCGAGCCACGAGCTTTGCAGCCACCGCGCACACTGTTTGAATGACTTCCACCCGGCCCAAGTGCGGTCAGTGAAAAGCCGTTAGAAATCAGATTCCATTTCAGGAGTTCGCGGAACCTCTCCTCGTGATCCGTAAATTGAATTGTCCTGTTACGCCAACGTAGAACATTTATCTCCACCCTTTTTCTTTCAACTGCATCCTTCTTGTCGGACATACAACGTGGCGTGAGGAAGAAACAGACCAAAGTTCTAAGATATTGTAGAAGAAAGTCTAAACTTGGAAGATACCACTTCCCTCTTTAGTTAGAATGTCCTATCTAGCATTTTGAAACAACCGAGAAAACTGAAGTTTTATTATTTACTTTGTACCGTCCTTATTTCCCTTCATTCAAATTAAAACATGTTGTCACTATTTGGTAACAGCCTAATATAATTTTTTGTAATAGGTATACCGATAGGTAATCTATTATTAACGTACCAATTAATTAATTGCTTTAGATAGGATATTTTAACCAATTGGAAAAAAGTTAGGTTAAATACATTACAGTGTTTATAAATATTTACGAAGCACGTAGAGCTTTCTAACTTTACTTAAATGGTAAAAGACGTGTGGAACTTCAAATATTTCAACATATCTCAAAAAATGAAAAATGCTAGATAGGACGGTTTAACTAAGGAGGGCAGACCATACAAGAAGCTCTGAACTTGGTGGATGTCATATAAGAGAGAACAAATTTCATGGGCTTCGTGTCAAAAAGCCTAAATTCAAAAAATGTTCTCTGAGAAATCTCAAGTTCAGAGGATCTCATACAAGAAACCACAAATTTGGAGAATATTCCACGCTACAGTTGTTCTTCGAACGGTTCCATAAATCTTACATACGGGAAATTGTAATTTACCACGATTTCAAGATCAAGTCGCGAAATTTCACGGGCCAATGAATATCGTGTATCGGCGTTACGCAGATCCGTTACGATCTACGACGGTAACTTTCTAGTAGAGCCTCCAGACAGATCCCGCACAAAAGTCTTGCACAACAGCATCGGTTGAGATAAACGTAGAACGCGTTCCACGTTGTTCTCCCTCCGTCATAACTCTCACTCGGGGCGGCAACGGTTTAATACGGAATCAAAACTGCTCGAGCAACAACATTTCCCAGTTACACCAAAACCGAACCGGCATGATATTCAGACCGTGTTACTTTGGAATGCAGGCATCGAGTATTTAGAGCAAATCGCGGCCAAGAATCAGACTGTACAGTAATCGTAAATTTCTTAACACCGAACTCGAATTATGTTTATCCAACTTGTTGATTCGTGACTTGGAAGACTCATTACTCTGCGCACGAGCACATAAATTGCCCACCTTCTCTTCACCAGCAGAGCAATTGCACTTTCCGTTGAATTAGAAAAAACCCATTGGGTTTCGACTTTTGTGGACTAGTAGAACCGTGTTGAAAACACTGCGTGAGAACTAATCACTCCGCGAAGACGTACGAACAATTACAGGGGACAATTCCTCAGTAATTTCCCGGTGTCTTCTTGCATGCCGCTGGTTGACTTCCGTGTCCCGAAGGTGGTTATCAGGGATTGTCTTCGAGAAACGTAATTATGAAGCAAATGGGCCCACCGGAGAGTTGCTGATGCGTTGCAACTGTACTGCAGGTTCTGTGTAACTGCAGACACTGTTTTTGGTGCGGATGCAGTATTTATTAAATTACATTTTAAGGTGTCAAGTGTGAAAGTTAATATCCGCTGAGTGTTTCTAAGGAATTGCCAGAATTTTCACGTGAATCCAAGCGTGCTGCTTACACAGTATTAGCAATCATAATTAGAGGCTTGCATTGTATCGGTATAAGTATGGTTTCTACAGCAGGGCGTGCAACGCGGAAAAGCACGGAGCGTTGAAATCCATGACGTGAAGCGTGTTTCTATCGTGTGGATGCCCACATGAAACTTTAAACAGAAGTGGCAATTACTAGCAAGCGAGTGTAAAGCGATACTGCGAGATTAAGCAAGGGTCTGAACTGCAACCAGGAAGAGCTGCATAGATCGCGCATGCGTAATGTTCCGCGAATAATCAAAGTCTGATACGAATCGGTAACGAAATTGCTGTTTCGTGGCTCAAGGAACTAGAAAACAAAAATTAATAATTGGGTTAAATGAATATTTGGAGTTAAATCTGTATTATCGAATACCGTTAAGGAACTAGTTTTTTATCAGTTTAGAGAGTTTCCCGCTTTAATATTTATTTTTAACCTAATGAAACTTTCAACCATAGCCTTTTTTTATACTAAAAGATGAATTAATGTTTACACTTTAAGGAAAAATTTTAAAAAGTTGAAAATAAGTATAATTTAATTATTTATAAGGTTGGGGAATAATAAGGTGACTAGGAACTAGTTTTTGATCATCTAAAAATACATGGGAACTAATTTTTTATCAGGTCAGGAATTAGTTTGAATTATCCTTTTTTATGTTAGTAATTATTTCAAACAATTATTTAGGGACATAAACTGAAAAGAACGATTTATTTCATGAACTGATCAAAAATTAGTGCCTGATCAAGAACTAGTTCCTTAACGGTACTGAACACAGAAAGATCCACGGAGACTGATATTTCATGGTATTCTAGCCTCTAGGATTCTTTATTTGTATTAAATTAGGATAGCATAGGCAGTGGATTTTTTAAAAAACAATGCTCAAGTGACATGGAAAGAAATTTAATTAATTCTAGGGAGAGCCTTTCGTATGCAGCAATTTATTAATAAATAAAATCCCTTTAGTACCTCTGTAGTAAATATTTCTTATAAACAACTTAACGCTAACATTTATGCTGCCTGCAATTTGCTATTTGAAGTTTAACTGGCCGAGATTCGGTATATGGGTCACAATGATTCGAAACACGTTCAAAATAACAAGATGAGAACGTTCCGCGCGCCCTAGGCTTGAAATAAAAGTGGTCGTTACTTTCAATCATTGTGAAATGACAAAATTGTTATGCCCATTTGGCTCAAGGAGAAAAGTGCACTGTTGACCATTTGCAAATAAGGTCTTCAAAAATGCAATTCTATTCATATAGCTCGCTATATTCTCCTTAATTATGTTTCTATATTCTTCAGGAGATCCATCATTTCAGAATGAATGTAATAGGAAATGCATAAAAGATTCCTGAAAGTGCAACTAGTATGATTGCGTTATTCAGGTCGTACTTATTTAGAGAAGGCTCTTGAACTAACAGGCCAGCATTTGGCAGTTACATTCAATCAAACCAGAAATGATACCGTGAAATTAAATGATGGATCAAACCTGTTCAACGAGAAAGTCGCAACTGCAACTACATTTTCCTACTGCAACCTATCGATATATATATATATTCATTAAACACTGTGAATCTTGAACCTTGTCTCCATATGAGTTCTAGTTTATTGCACTACTCGAAGCGGAGCGCTCAGAAGAACGGGAATTCAAGGAGCTCCCTTCTTTTTCTTTATTAGCGTCCAATATCGATATTTCATGCGATGCCATGTTTAATTTCCCTAACTTCTCGAGCGAGCATCAAAACATATCGAGTCCGGATCCAATTAAACACACCCCCTCGTACTATACTTTATAAAGTACGAAATAATGGCACCGAGTTAAGTTCAATTTCATGGACTGTTGTTCGATTAATAAGCAAACCGGTTTCGTCACTGGTTAAAAGTATTCCGCCATTTATTACATCCCGCAGCAAGCTGCGGAATTAGTTTCCGTGGCGTCTGATAGAAAGCAGTTCTTCTTACGTTTACTGATGCGTTCGTTATCGAGCGTTGGTTCCCATGAATAAAAAGGGTATTCGTAGGAATTGCCGTGGCAGCGTAATGAGCCGCAATAGAATTCTCCGAAGTAAAACGTGGTAAAACGTGTCACGGTATAACACACCGTTCTACCGTGATGCTCGTTCAAACATATTTCAACGGTAACCAATGGGACTTAAACTATTTAGTGGATCATCGCTCAACAGCTTAATGTGCAATTATGCCACGCACAGAAATGCCAGCTTTCAGCTGACCCTCTTTCCTAATCACGGAAATCAGAATGTGGGTACATACTTAGGTCCCCAATGTCTGGTATTCGCAACTGTCCAGGCACTCCAGCACTTAAGGGGACATTCCTATCAAAAATTTTCAGAAAATCGATTTTTGTTTTTCATACATCTATAGTATAGTATCTGAAGAATACTCAGTAAATGTTGTAAGACAAAATTCGTAACGATATAGATTCTACAACGATAGAAACATCTCGACAACATACAAGCAGAACTATAAACGCGTTTATCTTGAAACATGATTTTTTGAACAGCAGACAGCAGAACAAAAGAAATTATGAACCGATTCTAAAAATCTTGGTGGCATTTTCTTTGTAATTGTATTCACTATCGGATCAGCCTTTGACCATCAATTTTAGAGCTCATAGTTCTTCGTTATTAACAATTTTAGGTGTTGAAATACCCCCTTTTTGGCATGTTTGTGTTCAAGCGTGTACCAAACATCGCCATTTTGCTTTATTTGCCTCCTTAAAGGGTGACGCGATAGACAATGATATAATCCATAAGAAAATCTTTGGCTTTTTGATTTCAGATAATCCGACATCGAGTTCTACTGTCTTCCGTTTACGCCTCTTTTGTTGCAACAGTGCACTGAGCGCCACGAAAAATTCGAACTATTACAGGAAAATGAAAAAAAAAGAGTTTTTATATCTTTGAAGAACGAATAAAGACAGACCATAAAGGTTTTCTACTGCAAGTTGTATACTTTTTTGAAAAAAATCTTAAAGATCACCTATTTTTTTAGCGATTTGATAGGAATGTCCCCTTAAATACCAATTTACTTAAGGTAATTGAACGTACAAAAGCTCAGACACCGAGGAGTTCGCTTACTCTGCCACCAAGCACCCAAGTACTCGGCTACACTCATACTAAGGTGGGTCAGGGCCCGATTAACATTTACCCAGGTACTCTACCGCTACTTTTCCCCTTGGATATTCATGAACTTTTACAGTTTGATACCAAGACATCCCAGCTATAATTGCACGAACCTAAAACAATTAATCTCTCTGCGCATCTCGTTACCTGGTCAATTTTCGTCTAAGCAGTACACTTTCGTTAAACGACCTACATGTGCTCGACCACGTGTGCCAAATACGAGCACTTCGCAATCGATTCTCGATACTCCGAGGAGGTTGCGAAACCGCGGCCTCTATGAAATTTCGCGTGCCGCCATCGTCGCGATACCGGTCAGGCCAGCGACATTGGCGTAAGACCGTGTACTCCTCGTGGCAGAGAGTCGAGTTTTCGCGTCCGCGGAACCGATTTTCTCCCTTCGACTGCGAGAAAAGCGAACGAGCACGCGCGGCTAACTGTTCCGCGGCTGCTCGTACGAGCCTCGGCGTCCTAGACTCGTTAATCGCCGAGAAAGGCAGAGAAATAGAGGAGCCAGAAAGCCGCGGAGGAACAACGAGGAAGGAGGAAGAAAAAAAAGCCGTTATGAAGACCCCACTCCCGTCCCGCCATTACGTTACGCGCCTGGAATCCTGACACTGTGTGACCAGGTGATGCCAGGATGAATGACTAAGAAAAGTAGCATCCTGCCACGCGCTCCATTCTGTTTTCCCTCTTTATTTTTGATACTGGGACCTGGTTTCTCACCAAGAACAGGATCTGCCGGGACGGAGCCTGGATACAGCGTTTTCGAGCGACATTTATCAGCTGATGCTCCCCTGGGTGGTATTTAATATAGCACAGAGAAGCCTCTCGTCCGGGCATTTGAATTGTTATGTATTAAGCTGGTGCTCAACTTCAAAGTATGATGAAGAAATCTAGCACGCGATACGTTCCCATTGCAGGGGTGTCTATCGAGTTTCGTTATTAATGCTTGTTTGCGAGAAAATTGGCCAATCCAGCTCTAAACTGGCGGTCTGTTCCAGCTTTTCCTGTTCCACGAACTTGACACCGGTTCCTTGAAACCGAGACTTCGAGTAGTGCACCCGCTGGTCAGACTGGTTTCCGTAGATGTGGCGAAAACGATGACGGGGTTTGGCAAGATCCGCGTGCTTCAAAGCATTGTCATAGTGCCATTGCATTTGAGTTCTACGGGGGACATTTATGGAGGAATGTGAATGATGTTTTTGGCTGTGAAAGGTATACCGGTTCTTCTGACAGCCCCCACTCCAATAGTCAAATCGAGGACTGGAGCGATTGGAGTTCAATGAATTTGCAGAAAAGCCACGTATCGCTTCGAGCACTGTGCTTCTGTATATATTAAAGAATCGAAGGTTGAAGAAATACCAACAGGATCTGTTTTAAAAGAATTATGCGCTGTAAGGTAAACTCCAAGGCTCCGCTCCGTTTCAACACGTGACTACGTCAAGAGAAAGGAAACCAAAGAGAATCCCAGCGTTAATAAAATTATAATCCGAGACGATGCACCAAATTTGTTACAGAAAACATCACCTCAAGATTTCTTGTAAAATATATCTTATAATCCAACGATAAAGACACCTTACTTCTCCATCTACAGATAGTGAATGTAGTCCATTTAGAATAGAAGAAATCTACTTGAAGCTTACTTCATTCTTGAATTTCATCGGGATCCACTGAAGCACTAGTGTTGTCTAAGAAAATGTAGACTAGAGCGAGGATCTTACCTCATAAAGTCGGTCCAAGATCCTTCTTCCTCGCAGCACCGTATCAACTCATCACTCAGCCACGTGTTATTCTTTCGAATCACTAACGGTTCAAAGAACGTTCACGTATCCACTGAACCTCATGACGCACCGACACCACCTTGGTACAAACTGTACGCCCGGTCTATCCTCTCGGTTTCATGAGTCGCCGTTTCGAAAAAGAACCGATGTCTGCCAGCCAATGGACAGGTCTACACTGCATCCTAAGGAGGTATGCGGCCTCTGCTATGGGAGTGGAAGGAATGGAGAGAGAGAAACAGCTCGTCGAAGGAGAGCCTACAGTCCGTGCCCCGTAACTGCGAGCGAAAGGGGGGCGAACCTTTTTGATTCTTTTGTGCCTCGACGTGCCAGGTGAGCCTCTTTCGTGGTTCCATCATGGCTGGATACGCGCGTGGAAAACGCGCACCTTCAAAAGTATTGCCCACCGATCGATGTGACTGGAAACTCTGCATATTTCCACCTGGCTAACAAGATTATCAAATATTAATCCCATAGAATTTAATGAATTCGAACTGTTACCGCTCCAATTACATCGCGAACAGGTCGTTGCAATAAATAATAGTAAATGATTACGTATCAGTATTAAGTAACTCCAAACCTAACCAACGCCTCGGAAACTGATTATTAAAGCCTTCTTTTCACTATTACATAAGCACTCGAACGCTGCTCGAACAAAAGAAGATTCGCATCTATGATAAAGTTCACAGCAATTTCCCTATTTCGTACCTTCCTCCCGAGATTTAGAAAGCCGAAGCGACAGAAGGAGCGAGCATCCTCGTATGATTCAAACGCAGTAATCATCGTCGCGAAATACTTCATTATCCCCGCAATGGAGCAGATTCTTAATGCCATCGTCGCTCCATTCCCGACGCTCCGTCTTGCCTTTGAGACCGCGCCAACTGCGACGTGATTCTCATAGAAAGAACTTCAATCCGCAACGAGTACGTGTCACTGGCAATTACAGTGTGTCTTACAGTGGTCGGTCGGTGGTGGCTTTTTAACATTAATTTATACACGCGTTTTGCAGAACTAGTTTGCCCCTGGCGCGGCACGCACACACGCGCAACTTGAAAGCAGAGGGACACCCTACCGGAAACGGTGCACGACACACTTACGGAAGCCACGTGAGCGGCATACTTGCACGTAGAGCTTCCTGGCATCCTGCGGGACGCGTGCGTTCCCTCGATAATCCGAGACGAGTAACCGGCAATTCCGTCGATGGGCGTTTATCGTCATTTCGCGGGCAAACGTTTCGAGCGCATCCGATCCCGATCGTCGATAACGGCCACCGGTCGAACGAGGAAGACACGCGTTCCTGGAAAATCTACGGCACTCGGCGAGATGATGAAGCCTCCGCGGCATTTCCTGCGTGAAACAGCGCGATCGCCAAAGATAAGCAGTGGTTAAGGCTGCGGGTAATCAATGGATGTCGCAAGAGTAACGTAACTCATGCACGTTACTGGATAATCGTAAACAGAAGGTGCGAGGAGTATTTTTCGGTTGGGGTGAAGCAAAGGAATTCAAGGATGGGATGTTATGCTTCCATAAAAGTTATTTTGATGATACTACAGGTAAGGTTTCGCGTTTTTGCGTGAGGGAGCTAGCTTCCTCTTCTCTTGAAGCAAAGACAGTTTTCTGTTTTGCACGTAATTTATAGAATTACTTAGTACTTGAATTAGGATTTTGGTGTTCTGCTTCGTCACGCTGCTACTGTACTCCAAGTCCAAGTTACACTAAGTTTGCTTCAAGTTTAAGACACGGCCGGCAACACTGATTCTACCGTTCATGGAGAAGGAAGCAATGATCCACGCAGCTCGATGTAACATGTAATGTCGAGCGTGCACGCTCGAAACCGCACGCGTGCGCGCGCGACATGCGTGGCCGCGCTTGAGCTGCTAGCTGCGATCGCGTCTCCCTCGCTTCATTTCGCGGTTTTCTCATCAGGGCGGTTCAAAGGGCCCCCGTCGAAGATCCAGGCCGTGCAACGTAACGAGCGTAGGCTGTAAAAGACTTTCGAATGCCGCCAGGCCACCCTGCAGCCTCCGTCTTTCTCCATTTCTTGCCCCTCTTGGAGAGGATCGAAAGCAGGCTCCGCGAAGGAGGCGGAAGAAAGACGACTGCACTCAAGATCGCTGAAAAGCGAAAGGGACAGAGGAGGTAGTCGCGAAAGGACATCGCTGGAAGGACAAGAACAAGATTATCTGTGGCCTTTTCTTTCTCGCCTTCAGACTTTCCTTTTTTTTCTTATGGTATTTAAATAGTGGATTGGGGAGAAGTGAAGGTAGCTAAAAGTTTTGTTTGATTTTTACGAGTTGAAATGCAATGTTGAATTTTAAATAAAATAGAAGAATGCCTGAAGAATGGGCTATGGAAGAATAAACGGAAAAACATTACTCAAGTGAAAATAAGTTACATAGACGGAAGTGAAATCCACTTCCGACTTGGTTTCCTCCATTCTTCGTCTCTTCTCCAGTGAAAATAAAAAGTGAAGGTAGACACGGTTACCTAAGATCCTTTAGTCATATTACTCTAACAAACACCTCCAAGTATTTAAAATTATACAAATTTCTGAAGACCGTCTTCCATCAGAGCCGTAGGGAATCACAGCAAATTTTATCAAACGGCCCAGACTCTTATAAAACTTCCATTACAGTATTCTTAATCCCGAACAGCATCGAGCTGGAAGAATCGTGAAACGAAAAAGAGAATGTTCCCAACAGCGAACATTAGTGAGGCGCATGAGAAACGTTCGCCATCTCGAGTCTTTCCAGTTCGCCGACATTCGCGCTTCTCCGGCCAGAGACCAGAGAATAGAAGGATCCGTGACTGGTGTAAAGGTCGTGGAAACAGGATGGCGGGAAGGAGGACGTCGAAGGAGGAACGAGAGGAAGAGAACGTGGAGGACGCTGTTGGAAAGACGAGAAGGGGACGTGTACAGTTACCAAAGGCCGAGGCGAGCAGCTCCACCTCCTACGATAAAGTGTCGGACGCTAAAAAGTCGGACAGAGAGATTGTTTTCCCTCTGTTAGCAGGACGATTCCTATTGCATCCGCTTTGCCGATCGACCGCGCGGCTTTTCCAGCCGGCGAATGGTGGACGTCAGCAATCCGAAGGCTCGTACCTCGGCTAAACAAGGCTGCTTCGTTAGGCATATTTGCCACGGATCGTTATCATCGGCAGAAGTTGGACGTAATCGGCGATAGGCGAACACCGAGCTTCAGCACCGAAGGTCGAGACATTCTCAGCGGTCTGCTTCTACTGGAGGCACGTTCAATGTAACTTTAAATGTCACTTGATAAGTTCTTAATGAAAGTAAGGGAAGAATGTATAATTAAGTGAGATATCTCAAATGGGGATTCAAATGACATTGATATATTTAGTAGAATGTTTTATTGTGTACATTGAATTTAAAGGATGGGAAAACAGGTGAGTGATGAGGATGTAATGTATACTACTTAGGAGGCAATCTTTTTATCCTGACTTGTGAAGAAAAATAAAGTAATCTGATGCACTGATTAACTCAACGATAAATGATTTATTAGACTGTAATTTATAACTTTGCTTCTTCCTGGTGTATAGGAATAACCAACGTGCACTTCCGTCCAGTGCGCCATTCTTTTCGAAATATTACGTTCTCACACGGGATAATAGCTTTCAGTATTACAATTATGGATAATTTGTACTGATTTGATTAAAAATTGTTAATGGTAACCCTTAGATTGGCTGGTGTCATTAAATATCTCTGGGGCATCGTGACAGGTACAGGGATCTTCTTTTTCCTTCGCACGGCGCGTCATTACTTACCTCATCTTTATCCTCGCGTCTGTCGTAATACCATGGTGTCACGTGCAACAAAATGACAGCCACGTAAGTGATCGCATCCCGCACATAGACGGCTGCATTGTTGTGCGGGTGTAAGAGGAAGAAGAAAGCCGTGGGATAAAGCGTCGCTTGCAGAAAGATCAACGGTCGGTCTTCTCTCTTCCTTTCGCTGGAGGTTTCGCTCGGCGCTTGTTACACGTCTGGGAAAACTCCCGTGAACTATATGAAACATGGGTGTTGCCAGTTAGTTAACCCACTTCTCACGACGCGCGCCTTTTGCAGGCAAAACCTTTTAAGGCGATCCCTTCTTAATAGAAGCGCACCTTGTTTGCGCGCCCCTCTGAGCCTGCAACATTTAAGCTACTTTTCTGCTGGAACAGTTTACAGGAAGTTGCCGTTTCTACTGCTTGAAAATTCTGATCCAAATCTTACTCACCTACCAGTAACTATTTCTATACATATTCGGTTGATGAAACTTCTCTAGAAATTTATTAAATTTTTACAGAAATTTCATTAGTTTTTTAAAGATTATAACTTAGTAAATTTATAACTTTAGAAATTTAGTCTACAAATTTTTTTTAATGATTATAATTTAGTGTAAATTTCTAGAGAAATTTCATCTTTTTTTTAATGTTTGAAAATAAACTGTAGCCTTCGAAAAAAAAACGGTATGATAACGGTATGATACTAGATATTCATGTGAGAAATAATCATGCCAAGTTTCATTCAAATTGGTTCAGTAGTTTTTGAAATATCATTGGCGCCGATTTGAAAAACATAGTTTTGAGAAAACAGCGTTTAAAGTTTAAGGTGCAGGTTAAAGTGAGATAATTTTTTTCTCGAACTCACAGAAAATTTTCGATTCCGTGATCAACGAATTAATCTTCCTTTGATGTTATAACTTCTGCGAATTCTTTATCGAAAAAATCGATTTTTCTACCTTCCTAGGTGTATATAACCCTTTAAGTTCCTTTCGATTGGGACATGTTTGAATAATAATTTCCTTCAATTAAAACTCTGTCAACTTATTAGGAAATCAGTGCACTAATTAACTTGTTTCACTTTATCGAATTTAATAGGTCGAATGCGCACAAAATGAAATTGGAAGCTCAGCCTTCAGCAGTTTGTAAATGACATAATAGATTCCTGAGTTTTGTAACAGTTTCGGTAGACACGAGGCCTGCGCGACCAACCGGGCCAATATTATTTATTGACGTGGCCAATAAATTATCCAATTAGAGCGAATCGCTTCGGGAAGCGTTTCTCGAACCCTTTTCCGAGTTCGACAGCCTCGTTCTCTGGGTGGCTCACGCCCCTTTCTTTTTTTTATTTGATTTTCGATTCTGCACGCACCGGGTAGCAAATCTTTCGTGTAATTCCCAATATTTCCGCGGGCAGATCGAACATGTGTCCTGAAACGGTGTCAATTTCACGGCGTCCTTTTATCGCCGCGAAACGGGCACGAATTTTCAAAGTGTGAAAAGGGTTGGTCGGCGACTACGGGGCCCTTTTCACGGGAGGGGGCAAATCAGCCACTTTGGGGGCTCGATGGTCGTTTAAAAAATCAGCCACGATCGATGGAAGTTCGCCTCGACGGGTTCTTACACAAACAACTATATTTTGCTGCAAGGTTTAGGAAAAACTTTGGACTGAATTATAGGTGTACTACATTTTTAATAAAGTGGATATTATTTACTGTCTTCTTTAGTTTGCAAATGTTCATTTTCAGTTTACGGAATGCAGAAGTTAATCAAATTCAGGAACGATTTTCGTTAAATTTTTAAAAGCATTCCACACTGTGGAGCACGCGTTGTAATAACGTGATTGCAAAGAGAAAGTAGCCTTATACAAACACATCCAGGAACCGTGTTATTACACGAAGAAGGAGTCTAAGCACGGTTTTTAATTATACCTACGTATGTGCTTATATTTTCACGGATCGTTAAGGACAAGCGTCTTCTATTGCAAGGAAAGAGAACAGGTACATGTAAAAATGAGTTTCGAGGTGTGGAAGTTTTGCACACTTCAGAGTACGAACATTTACATTGAATATTTAACCAAGCAATATAAGTTTCCAAGAATCAAAATCTTCTAAGACTCACAATTTCACGGTAAATCATTTCCCCGCCATAAAGAACAGCACGACTATTTATCAGTTCTTAACTTTCTCAGTGCCCACCATGTTTGCGACCAATTCGTCGTAAAAGCTTAATAACTTTGGCTTTCTCAGCGATAAACGTTTCGCTCGAATCGTTAAACGTGAAATTTTTAAACAACTCCAGCGAAATCGCAGTAACTTACCTTCTTTACGACTCACTTGTATTAATCCAAGCAGTTTGTGGAACGCTCTGCAGGTCAATGAGACGTGAAAATATATTAAAGGACAGGGGACAGTTATGTTCCTGAAAGGTGATGCATTCCCTAACGTCGGTGCATAATCGCCGAGCACCTTAGATGCAAATGTGACCCATAAAAAGTGCCATTATTCACGGCTTTCGCTTAGCGTTGGTTCAATAGAGTCGATCGAATCGTGTCGAACCGTATCATGCAAATCGAGTAGCATCAATACCATTAATGGTTCGTGCTTGAGTTCAATAGACATGGCCAATGTCTACTTTATTTCTAAAGACTTGACTCTTGACGTGGAAAATGAAAACGTGAACAACAGTAGATTCATGAACAGTCGAACAAGAAGAAGACTCTAGAAACTCATAAATAATGACACTTCTTGACATAATGCCGATGTCTCTGTTGTTGCAGAAGAATATAGGTCGTCAAAATTTAAATGACAATACCTGACAGAGAAGAGTTTGCTTAAAAAGTGTTGTAATTATGCAAATCCTATCGCAGGACGGTTTTATAATTCACACTCATTAAACGCATCATTATCCGTTTTCCGTTTACGGTACAGGAGAGATTTAACGCAAAAAACAGCAGCTAAAGGCAAACGCCATTACCCGCACGCGTGCATGTTCTACACTGTTATCGTGAATCAGTAGAACTTCGGAAGAAGAGAAACTGTTATCGTTCCGCGTAGAATATGTTAAAAGCGTTTCCAGCTTACTTGAGAATTCAAGAGAAATTAGAAGCACAAATCGCTGTAAAACGCTCATTAGGTATTAGCAGTTGACTGGGGTAAAGGACCCAATTACTCGCAGCCAACCCAATTACTGTCACCTTAAGGTATTTTACTTAAAATAACGAATAAATAAACATTTAAGTAAAATAGCTTAAGGTGACAGTAATTGGGTTGGCTGCCAGTAATTGAGTCCTTTACCCTAGCTTCCAGTTTCTAGGCAAGCTTCCAATTTACAGGAAAACAATTTTAATGGCGTCGTACAAGAGAAAGGATTATCAATTAAATAAATATGTGGTCATAAATGTGACAGCAAACTGGCTGAGAAAATCTCCATTGATTACTCAGTTTACTGAAGTTAACTATTTCCTTAACTTTGTCGTTCGTGCAGATCAGATTCATTTGGGTACGACACTGAATATCGAAGTCGACCAGGAGTCATGGGGAATGGCTCCTGAAAGGAAGCAAGCGCCGATTTTCAGTGTCGGGCGCAAAATCTGTTTGTTCCCAATGAATAAATTATTGACAGTACACTTGGAGCACGCGAATATATCGCCGATAAGAAATCGTTATGCAAACACGTGACACGTGGTCCCGATACTTTTTCCTTCCCTTTTCGAACGATTCTTGCGCGTTGCTCGAGCTGTCCGCCGCGGCGGAAAATGAACACGACGCCCGACGAGGCACGATTAAATCGACGCGACAGTGGAATACCTAGCTCGGTTACTTAATCAAGCTGACATGTCAAATAATTGCCGGGTCTGTGATTGATGGGCGCTAATACTCGCAGGAATCATTGATTACCGCTTGTCCTATCGTGCTACCGGTGATCCCTTTGCATATTGATATTCCGTGGGAGCCCGGGAAGTGTGCGTGCCCTTCCGTGGAATTACATATTTCACGAGGACTCGTTCTGAGATTAATTCTTCGTAGTGTGCACGATTGACTGTCAGGTGACACGTGATACGTGGCGTGTACATAGAAATTAAACATCGTGAAAATTGAATGGTAAATTAATCAGACGTCGTCCATTAATTGACGCGTTTACATAATTGTGAAAGTAGAGTAATTAGGTTCTCTGAATATTTCCAAACAGTAGTTTAGTTTATCTGTTAAAAGAGGGTTGATTTCTTTTTTTAAATAATGTTAGCATAAAATTCAATTGACTCTAATTGCAAACGATAGAGCAGCGTATAGGGAAGTGGAAAAAGGAAAGAACCATTAGCCATCGATTAATTGTACAAGTCACTCTTGGCTATTCGAGCTGATGTACCTGCTCGTTTCTATAGCGATGTCCCGAGCATTATCAGCTGATTAGCGAATGTGACAGATGGCCACGGTTGGTTCTATTAGATTATCGTCCACTTATTTTCAACCACACATCCTGGGGCAGCGTTCGATGACGACCCGAGACTGAAAATTTTACCGAGACTCGATAACGGTGAACGAAAGAGACCACATTCGCGTTTCGGTCCAATAATTCAGGTAAGATTCATAAATACATTTTACATTTCCTAGCATTCGTATCAAGTGAGGTGCTTAAATGTAACTTGCTCGTGTGAAACTATAAAATATCAAAGTAGTAACTGTAACATAGAAACCGTGCTGTAGTCATACTATACACGTATCACGACAGCGCCTTTCCAATGATGTTCCACTGTACGCAGAAGTACACGGGGTAAGCCTCGCAAGGCGTAAACGCACCACTTCGTTGCGTTACAATTTCTAAACCACTTTTCCTAACAAACATTTTTTTATGTTTTTTTATATTCAAAATAACATAACATTTATTATATCGTAGATAAATAACCGCACGATTTACATGCTATAACGCACCGAAACGATACTTTCAATAATACCCCAGAAAACTCAGTGTTCACCTTTGCATGAGGTCCATAAAGAGGTGTAATCGCCCTAGAAACCTCTAATCTCCTAAACTGGACGGCTACATCACCGTGGCACGCGTCTAATGCATACACCGAAAGTGGTGGGGAGAACGTTAGGTGCCCCTCCGTCATGATTATGGGGTGAACTCTTGGTACGGTGCCCCATAGAAGGCGGACCGCCCTTATGGAGGGGGCAAAATACCCCCGGGACGGTATATATGCTCTAAGAGCCCCATGCCACTTTCGCAGTACCAAATTGTACCCCGCCTAGAACAGTCGTGTTTCGTTTTTCTCGCTGTCGAGGGGTCGTACGGCTATGGCGTGATCAAATCCTTCGACGACATTCGCGCACGCGTTTCTAAAGCGTAATACAGGCCGATAACAGTGAAGTGATTCATTTGGATAGATCCGACGAGGATTGCTTTCTTCGTTTAAAAAAATTCATTAGGTAAGACGATGTTCGGTGAATTAATATTGCCGCCAGGCACCATTAAGTGTGGAGGTTCTGTCATTTAAAACGCAAATGTAGAAAATCTATTGTTACGAATAAGAAACAACCATAAATTAAATATTTTAAAGTACTTTGTTAATTATTAGTAGATGATAGCATAAATAACATTAATTCAATTTCTTCTTCAGAAAGCATCTATAATGTCGTCAGAGTACTCATTCTGCAGCGAAGGTGGTTTCGACGAGCTCTCGAGCTCCTCTGACTCTGGGTTCGACGTGAGCTTCGAATCTCCCAAGCACGAAATACAATCAGACACCCTCTTCCCACCAGCGAAGGATGAGAAACGCAAGAAGGCTCGAAACACTCGGTGCAAGAGTCCCACGCAGGTACATCAAATTCCGTCTAATCAAAGTCACCGTCACATCCTTCAAACACTTACCCTTAAACACTAATACCTATAGCGACACTTTCCACCCCCTCTGCCCAAGTACTTGCTGCTCTCAAGTTTCCCTAATCCAACTCATCCTTCGATTCACCTTCCCTTCTCTCCCCAAAAAACTAACGTAAAAAACCCGAGACAGAATGGAACGATCGAAATCACCGCACGGAACCATTCATTCGTTCGCAGGTGCTGAAGCTGAAAAGGAACCGTCGGATAAAGGCGAACGATCGCGAGCGGCACAGGATGCACACTCTGAACGACGCCCTGGAACGCCTCAGGATGGCGTTGCCGACCTTCCCGGAAGACACTAAGCTGACGAAAATCGAGACCCTCCGGTTCGCCCACAACTACATCTGGGCGCTGTCGCAGACCTTGGGAAACACGGAGGCCGGCGAGATCACCGTGAACGTTGGGAACGTGACGGTGAGCATCGGCGAGAACGGAAACATGATCACATCCTCGACAGGAAGCTGCGCGGTGGCCGCGCAAAAGCGGCTCGGACCGTCGCACACCGCCTTCCCCTATCCGCAGGAGCGATACGTCCCTGAATGGCAGGAGTACGACTGCTACAGCGACCAAAGTGTCAGTCCGCCGATGCAGTACCAACCCTGCTACGACCAAAGGATGTATCACGCGCAGCATCAGATTCCAACGCCTCACCACATGCCGCACAACAGCATGTACCAGTGTCTTTAGAAAAGTTCGGTGAACGGTGGCCTTAGGGGATTTCAAGGGACTTTCGAAGGTGTAGAATCGAGGCTGTTGAGGCTCGAAGGCGACATGATTTCCTGGCAAGATTCTTTTGGGGAGAAATTTTTGAGGACTGACTAGTGGAAGTTGCAGGGAACGTTGAATATTGAAAATAATGATAGGAAGGAGAGTTTGTAACATCGTCGACGGGTATACTATAACTGCAAGTTGTATGAGTCATCACTGTCCATTGTAATATTGTAATGAACAGCGATGTCCCTGGGACTGCTCAAATGGATCAGTGTGATGTGAAACAGTGAAAGATTCTGGACCCGTTCGAAAATATCTTAACATGTAATTGGGTGCTCGAGATTCTGCTGGCTGAAATTTGTAATCGCAAGTTCAGAATCTTGTTTTAAAATAGGCTTCCTTGAGATAGTCAAGCTGAGGCTTCTGAACATTCCACATAGCCTGTAATAATTTATGAACTAGGAAGACCAAAGAATTTATCGACTCTTTGTACAAACAATACGCCGCGGTGTAAAACAGCATAGACACCGCCTGGGAACTAATTTTAGACAAATTTTTCTATCAAACAATTCGCCTTGCATCTGTGCAAACAGAATCCATCGTTATCTGGCGCATCTCCAACTCTACATCCTTCAAGATTCCAAAGTAAGAATACGTGCCACAATTTGCAAGCAACAGGGCTTTACCGTTGCGTGTAAATTGTATTTCTATGGCAAGAGTTTGCATATCGCTTGCGAAAATTGAAGATGCGGTATCGTTCGTCGCTCGAGCTTAATTCGCGTCACCGATTGGGGCGTGATTGTAAAAAAAGAGTAGGCCAGTACGTGAGAGATGATCGTTATTTACTTTGTAAGAGAGCCATCTATTTGCAACGAATTATTAGGATTAAGACTAGCATTAAGCGGATCGTAACAAGACTTTTTCTTAGTTTTGATGTTTCTCGACTTCTACCTTTTTGCAAAAGGTGTCGAGAGATACGATTGCTGTATGTTTCATAGACACGTACTAAATCGCGTTCCTTTTCCTTCTAGTCATCGATGTTTCTTAGGTTGATCTCGAACGCTTGATCTCATCCTTTGTTTCTAGGTTACTTACTGTAAGCGTATATCTCCGACAGTGCTCTTATCGGATCGTGGAACCACCGATTCAGGGAATATATATTGTACAGAATTTATATCTTACCAATAAATCATATTTTACCTAGCCGCAGTGTGCTTCACCACCTCCACTGTCGAACTCACGTCCAATTATATTAATTAAAGTATTCCGAACGAAATATTTAGAACAGCATAAAGTACTCTGTGGGACCAAGTGGCGTAAAAATGATGACAGATAAACCAGGTTCCAGTTCAGCAATAAAGCTATCCTTGAGGGGAGTGCAAATTGATAGGCAAACACGAAAGTTCCGATTAAATAGTTATATCGCCTTGAAAACAGGCGTGCTCGAGCCACTCTGCAGGAATGAAGTCCTGCTCAAGAATGAACGAACACGTGCCAGGACACGTGTCCTTTGTAGGAATCACTGCGGGGCAGATGTATCACAAGTTGCGCCTGAAATTACGCCTACCCGCCTAATCCGGAGGATTACACGAGGAGCGTGACTCTGAAAAGCTCGGAATCGGTCGCGATTCAAAAAATCGACCTTTCAACCTGCTATTTTACACCACCGCACACGTCTTCCCCATTTCCGTTATCCGAACAAATTCTATTAAATATATAGGAATGATAGTTAGAAGATTCCCGCGCAATGATTTATATCAATATTTATTCTGCGCACCATGAAATCACGTAGAAGGAGAATTTCGATTAGGTATATCATTCAAATAGGAATTTCGCAATTTTCATGTCCGAATAAATATTATTGGGCAGAAAAGGGTGAACCGATGCGACGGCGCGAGGGAAATTGCAAGAACGCCAGGCAAATATTATTTTTCCATCATGAATTCAACAGTTCAGTTATTTTCATAGCTAACAACCCGTCTGCTCTCCATTTGATCGAACGATCGAAGTCGCGTATTTATTTTCCTAACACTTGGCCAACGTATCGCGACAATGGAACACCCACTTGCTCTCGTTATGGAAATTATTTTCCTGCTGGAGTGGTGCTTGGTGCTGATCGATTGGTTTCTCTCGAGTTTCATCAGAGTTCGCGAACTGTTAAAATCGTCATCATTTAATTATTCTAATCTGGCGGCTTTTTCTAGGCTTTGGAACCCGGAAGCAACGAAGAAACAACTGCTAGAGTAAGCATTCACAGAAACTTTGAAAGTCGAACGAAAAAAATATTGTTTCTGCACGAAGTGATTGCGCAGCCCGTTCAACTGGTTGATCAATAATTTCGTATACAAGGCCTATTTGCAAACAAGCTGCAAGCTGCGACGAATCCGTTAGCACGCTCGATCGTTTCCCCAAATCTCGCCAATAATGGTAATGCTTCAATGGAACCATTATGTCGGCGACATATAACTGTGTGCATAGTACGACAGACGGCCAGGAGCTAGTAAAGGTGTTGGATTTTGGGGGGATTCAATCAGTTTTTGCCGTGGCCTCTGCACCCCGTAACTGCGTGCAACTTTAGGGGTGCGACAGCGGAAAACAAGAAATTGGAAACAGCAGTCATTTATCTTCTGGAATTATGCTAACGTAATGCGGGTTTGGACACTCAAAAATATCTTCAATCTGCTTAAATATTGAATAAAAATCATATTTTAAAAAACTGATTTACCTTATATCTCGAGACTTTATTACTTGTATAAATACTCGAAGGCATAGGAATGAATTTCCTAATCTTTCACGGAAACTTCTTGCTTTAAACGATATTTTATCCGATTTTAATCGTTTGCAGATCTTTACGACGCGGCCACGAACAATTACTCCGTCGGGTCGCAATGCCCGCTCGGTTTAAACAAAGATTCATGGAGGAATTTTTTACAGCCCATAAACGTCGGGCCGCTGCATTTCCAGGCGCAGTGATTTCGCTTTGATCGACCTTTCGTTGGGTCGTTTCCGTCGAGTGCACATATCGATCGCGTTCAGGGCCCTCATTGTACCGGGGCGCTGGTCTGTATGGTGACATACTGGTGGCTGACAGAGGTGCTCCCCCGTGGAGAGGGCACGGGTAAAGCCGAGGGTACCCCCCAGACGAGCTGGAAAAAGGGGGGAGACCAGTTTTCCTAATTCATGAAAATTCGTGAAATTACCTTGACCGATCGCCGAGCACTTAATCGAAGATTAATGGCTGCGAGTCGCTGCCACGCGGAAACACCCTCCTGACGGTATAATTGATCGGGTCGATCGGTCCTCCGCTCGCGAATAAATAGAAAAATCGACGGCTTTGTCGAACGTGGAGAAGTTGTGCATTTTATCCCTGGAAACTCGGGAAATTACTTTGACCGATCACCGAGCACTAAATCCAAGATTGATGAGGAACATTGAAATATTAAAGTAGCCATGAATGTATTTTCTGTTTAATTCGTAGTACTTGTGAAATTATTAAAACCAATGAATCTTCTCTGAGGAAGTTTTATTTAGAATCATTCACTAGCGACTAAGGTTCAATTTTCTACCTTCCATCCGCAAATTCAATTTGTGCCAAACTCTATACAACGAGAAAATGCGTCGTGATAGAGAATTAAGTCGGACAAAAGCGACGTCGATCAAGGAACGGAACCACCCCCGAGCCTGTTTATCCCAAAAGGCTGTCGACAGATAGCAGAGGGTGTAAAAAGAAGATTCGGCCAAACATCTTTCGGCATCGTATTTCGGCATCTGTTTAGACGCGGCGCGTGGGGTAGCGGGGCTTTTCATTGCAAGTTGGCATTTGCAGGCCTTTGTGGTAAACCACGAACAATGCCGGTTAGACCACTGCGTCATGGGACACACCCCGCGAACACCATAGACTTCCACTCCTCTCTCTCTGCAATGCGAGCATGGTGGTTCGCTAAAATATGGAAAGCCTTATTTGAGCTTCAGATCGACGCCCCTGCCAAGAATAAATTGAATTAATGAGCGCCGGGCGTGAAAGTTGATTGTTAGGCTTTCTGCGAAGATGTTGCAGACAAATGTGCATTATAGTTTCGAGAAGAAGTAGTGATGGTTTAGTAAAATAGTGGAGGAAATAAAACTGTCGTGTAGCTAACAATCTTAATTTCTTTGACACGTGTCATGTTCCTACTTTTATAAAAACGAAGGTATCGACGGAGTTAGAAATAACAATTTTGCGGCTCTCCGTGCTGTTAATAAGAATCTAACAACAACTGCCGAGAATCCGCACGCTATGGTTTGACTCTCGCGATGGAAATATAGGGGACAGATGTCTACGGGGGGCAGGTGTACCCCAATGTACGCGTGCCAACCAACCCCCCACTGCGCTGCCATTCAAGACTATAATTTACTTGAAGAATGCCCGCGCCAGCCAGGCATTCATCCCGGAATGACGTGGATTACTGGTCCAGGGAGCAACGAGTCCTCCAAAGTCGATCGGGAATCATCGAATCCCCGACGATCAACGATAATGCTAACGATTCTGTGCTTTCCAAATGGAATCCTAAATTTAACAGCTGGCAAATTTATGTAACTTAACATAGAATATAGCACACTTTCCGAATGTTGATTTTGTAAATTGTTTGAACATTTTTTCACATTTTATCGCGTGATGTGAAAAGTGTCTCTAACTACGTATCACGGAATTATTACTTTCCGATTTCTAGTGTGTTCCAAAGCAAAATGTTTCACATCTATTTCAAATTACAATTTGTTCCTAATGACAAATCTGTTTCACTACGAAATCGAATATATAAAATTTGAATTTCTAAAGAGGTAACAAGGCAAAGATTCACTATCGGTATTATTTATTAACTACATCAATCGG
Organism: Andrena minutula; assembly: GCA_929113495.1. Lineage (NCBI taxonomy): Eukaryota > Metazoa > Arthropoda > Insecta > Hymenoptera > Andrenidae > Andrena > Andrena minutula. The sequence goes on from OV815994.1 coordinate 38,389,016, forward strand.
TCTGACACTTAAGCCAGCCCTTAATCACATGTAAAACCGGGATTAAAACCCGTGCCACAGGCTCGGCTGGACAAATCATTGATTTAACGTCATTGTGAAGCATTCGCAGGAGCACGCGTTTTATTGGGCTTGTAGGGTGAGCTTAGGCAGGATTACACGCGCGTTGAAAACACATTTGATCTGCAGATCGTCTACGACTGTGTGCGCTTTATTCGAATTCGACGAACTCTAAAGACAGTCTATTGGAACACTCAGAAATAGCTGCGTGTATTGACCGAGTAGATCCGCCATTGCATCTATTACTAACGAATATTAATGAATTAGAAAATGTTTAACTGAATGCTATTCATTTAATTCCTCTATGCGATTACTTTACTTTTCACTCTCCAAGAAGATCGGTTATTAAATAGACACCAAAATGAAAAAGAACTGAACACAAAGGTACTGTTTTTCATGAATTACAAATGTCGAATGCAATTAGCCAGGCTCATCTCGACGGTAGTAAAGCTAACGGCAGTGGATATAGAGTTTCATTCTCCATGGTCGAATTGGCCCGTTTCACGGATTCATTGGACAAACGGTTTCCCTAATTCTCTAAATCGTCCGCAAATAGTAACTCAATATCGCAATCGGGGCACCCTTCGAAATTTCTAAATCGCCGGCAAATAGTAACTTAATATGATGAATGGCGCTTCTTGAAGAAGGATCAATAGAAGAAGAAGCGGCCTAATTTCACGGAAGCGTTACTTCCATGAATGCTCGGATGATCGACGTAGCCGTAGGTCAGCGGTCAGTCAACCTCGACGGAGATATCCTTCAGGATCCTCTTCTAGATACGTGCATAATGAAATAATAACGGTTCTCTGAAGATTTCTTTCGCATAATATGGTTAAAGCACCCAAGGTATTTCTATTTCGTGTAATATTATATTTTACATCGTTGTACAAGGTGCTTTATGTATAAAAGATATAAATTTCATATCTGAAACATAGTTCTTTGTATATACTATTCTCCGAACGGGATTTTTCCGAGGACAAAGCTTGGAACGGAGAATTACGTTTTTCTTCTACTAGTAACTAGATTATCGTCTGTATAATGAAAGAATGATTCGATTACTCGTGGTGTGCTAATACTGTCCACAATTTACATTGGTTTCTTTTTCACAATAGAAATTTTGCACGCTTCTTTATTCGTTTTCGCGAGCGAATGGACGGAGCACCAGACAGGGTCCATTTAAACATATGCAATGTTATTCCTACACTTTACACGGTGCCGGTCCCATAAACAGTCAAGTGGTGCCCGTAGCTCGTGCCCCATAGATTTCACCGTTCTCCTCGCACCCCGAAAAATCCCTCTACCCCCTCGTTCGTACCCCACCCAGTCGCCGCGTACCCCCTTTCAGTCACTGGCTGGCAGCTCATTAAACACCCACAGCACCCCTTGCCCACCCCTCACCCTGATTTAACTATTGTTCAGCTAGCTTGTGTGCGTCATCACCCACGAGGGGAACGACGTGCTCGCGTGTCTGTGTCGTTTGACGAATGCACAGGGTGTGGATAAAAGTTCCACCATTTTGCGAAGCCAGTCTGTCGCCATGGTACTGAATTTACAAATCTTGAGAGACTTGTATTAACAATTTTCAGGATTAAGAGGCTTTCTTTGGTCAATAGACAGTATCTTAGTTTCTTGGTCTGTATCCATTTTTAAAGGGTTAAATTTGTCCACTTTATGAATATGTATAAGCTATAAGTTTTAGAATAGTTAATTGATAATATTCGAAGTTAAAGAATAGGTTTTTATTAAGAAATTTACAGTTTTTCACGGAACGATCGCGGATCTCTCACCCTCGACAACGATTATTGTTGCACCCTGTACGTGTTAGTTATAGGTGGCACGACCACTAACGAACGGACGTTCATCGACGTGTTCACCATCGCCGAACAGATCCAACGAGCCATCTGTCCGTATTTTGGTGCTCGGAGTACGAATCGCAGTGGTTCTTACTTTGATGCACTTCACGCGGGAGTTCATATCAACGTGTATCTTGCGCGTAGCGATGGGAACTCTACCCTTTCGCGTTACATTCAACCCTCCAGTTTCGAACTTTTAACACGCGATCAAGTATCCACGTATTAAACACAGAAATAAATGTGTATTCAATGGTCGATATTCTTAATCATTTATTTACTGTCATAAAAATTAAGACATGTATGGATGTAGAATTGTTTGATCGTTGCAGGAATCGGCTCGATCCCATCACTACCCAACGGAGGGCAAGAAAACGAGATTTCGCTCGTATCAAAAGGATGTCCTCGAGCGATCCCTTCGGGGATGTGGTAACGAGGCTGAGTGGTGTCGAAGGATCGAGGGACATTTTTGCATCGATTACCGTTTCCTATCTAAATTATTCGATCCAAGCTCGTTAAGCTTCCTTTCCCTGGAATATACCCTCACGTGCAAATATAATTTTGCAGATTGTATAAATTACATCTTTAACTAAGTATTAACTGGCACGCAACGAAACAGAAGTTATCGTTCGTGTTACTTCTCGAGAATTCTTTCTCGAGGATTTGTCGAGAAATTGTATAATTTCTTATTTCTCATTTCTCGATAAATTACAGTGTTTCTCGAGAATCTTCAGTGTAGGAAAATTATTATAAATCCCATTTGTTTTCAGAAATTAATTTTTAGTTAGTTCAAGTTGTGTGGTAATCGTGAACATATAAACACATCTATAATCAGTGATAACACATCTACAATCAGATGTATCGCCGTTGCTTTATATACAATTAAACCAACAGCCATTCAAAATGAAAGAAATTTTTTTATAGCCGCCGATTTTGTCACAAAGAAAGGAGAAGTAGATTGACTGACGCGACATTAGACGCGTTGTGCTTTTGAAAAATTAATTCTAAAACAAAAAAGTAATGTTTCGCCTTGATTATATTTGATATTAAATAAATAAATTTATCAATTATATTTAATATCTGTTTTTTCCATTTACACAAGTTTTGTCTAAGTTGGACACGAATAAAAATTTAGATAAATATTATCAACATTATTCCAAAAATATAAATTTTGCAATATTTTTTTAATTTCTTGAGAATTCTCGAGAAACATAATCTGATTTCCCATTTCTCGATATGCAAAAAATATCGAGAAATCAGGAACACTAGTTATCGTACTGGTATAAGTCGATCAACAATTCCTTCCGCGATTAACACCCTTTCCTGGTTACTCTTCATTATCCACCTAACTCGAGTCACGGATATTGAGCACCACCGGAAACAGAAACGTGACGTGTCCCACCAACGAGTACGTACACCGACTTTTGCTTCGATTGTGATCGTTTCGACCCCGCCGCTCACTCACCCCCTTTCCAACTGACCACCCCGTTTCCGAGTACGATACTACGCACCGCATTACTATTTCATAACAATCGCGCCGTGCACGAGACGATAAATGTTATGCTCCGCGCGTTTCGCTCCGCCAGACAAGCCATCAGTTAACAGGCGAATCGTGATTTGACTTTGGCGTTGAAAATTTCATACTAGATATTACCTTTTCTTATATTTTTACAGCGTCGCAGCGTGCTACTTTGTATACCACACATACACGAACTTGGCGAGCGATTTAGAAATATAAAACAATTTATGTTACATGATCTTTGTTTCTTATTCAAAATTGTTTGGTCCTCGCAATCCTGTAAAACGGTCGTCGGCGTTGCCAACTTATACTTTTACCACATTGAGTTTTTCGATGGATCTATACAAACTTTCAAGAAAAAGCTACGTAAATTTTCATTGATTAAGTAAGGTGAAATGGTTAATTATTTCTTTCTTTTTTACGATTAGATGTTTTTGTTTTTGTTCGTTTTTTTCTTTTCTTTCTTGTGCGTATGCCACTGTATTCTTTATTGTCCAAATTTGGCTTGTCCCGTAATAAATAAATAAATAGCGTTGAAAGTAAATAATGTAGATGGACTTCATAAACAACTTGCGCGAAAAATGACATAATATCTACGAGGAAATTTAGCTTCCAAAAAGGATGTAAATGACTAATATCGAAAGTGGTCATTGTTGAGGATAATTGATCGACTTTTTCAACCAAGTAACTCGAGACAGCGCCAGCCTATTATTTCGTTCAAAGGACCATCACTGTTTAATCATCCGCTAACGAGCAGGGGTTTAGGTTTCGCGACTCCCTCACCTCCTTGAAAAATGTAATTAAAGTATACAAGATTCGTCTGCATTAATAACCTGATAATTACAAGGGACGTGTCTACTTTTGCTTCTACCAGTTAATGCTGAAAATTGAAAAAGCGTCAAATTCATTAAAGCCTGAGTGAAATACACCGCCAGTTATAATGAGAGAAAAAAATGAGGAAAGGTGTCTACTTTTACGCAACCCTTTCTCCCACTAACGAGAATGTAACGGGAGCCCCATAAATCTCAACCGCGACTTCCTGTCTCCCCTGGGTTCCCATCGGAAAAAGCTCCGCGATCCGGACGCAAGCTGCGTTCGCTCTGAATGCGGAATCGGTCGAGGAAGTATAATAATTCATTGAAACGAAACTAGGAAGTCCACCCTCGAGAATCTCACGTTCGAGCTAAATCTGCCACGGAGATGGATCAAAGGAGGCTGGATGTATCGATCAAAGGGAATCCGCGTTTCGTGGTTTAACGTAACCAATCCGTCGCTCGCCGAAGGATCGTGGAAAAACGAGTGAAAATCGGTCGAAGTGGCGTTTCTGAAGGGTCAAAAGCGCGAAAATCCTTCCTTCGCGGTTTCCCTTTGATCCTCGCCGCGAAGTGGTGCATTTCAAAGAGACCGACCCGCTTTCCCTCACCGCCGTTGCAAGAAATGACCGTGAAATGGGCGCACGCTCCAGCAGGAATCGGGGGTGGCCCAAGAAAGCGGGGGTGGTCCGTAGGAATTCCGTAAAAGCGTATTAAACGGCCAGAGAAACCAGCGTGTGAGAAACTCGAGGCTCGTGTGAAAACCACAATGGGAATATGAAACTGCTACTGACGCTTAGGAACGTTAACGGTGCCATTTTAGCAGATTCTAAATTAGTAGTCTTCGTATTAGTTTCGACTTGAATTTCACGAATTAACATACAGATGCTTCAGTCCCACATAATCACTTGAAAAATTATATGTTCATTTTAAGATTCAGTTGAGTATCGAACAGATGTTAGCACTTCAGGTTTTATTATAAAACACATTATCCCTGGAGGTTCCACGGGAAGGACGGACAATCCTCGTTGAAGTGTCCCATGGGCGATTCTTTAAAATCTTCCAAAAAAGCACTCACAGTGGCACGCGACGTTTTAGCCACCAATGACCGGATTACCATTTCGTTGCTGTTGTTCTTTCCATTTTTTGTCATCAAGGTGTCATCTGTGAGTAATCCGTACTTGAATCAACACCGAGGTCGCGTGCGCGAATTGAACACGTGTCGCGGTGCATCAAGGATGCGTTTCGGTCGCGTGTCTGGCACGTGGCGAGAGCTCGAAACGCTAACGTGTGGATAAGGTTGATTGGCTGGAAACGATCGTTAGTTGCAGTTGGGCGTGATAGGAGATACTGGCTCGACACTTCGTAAACCTCTAAGTAATAACTTACTAATTACTTCGGGCTACGATAAATTGCCATTTTGAACTCCTGTGTTAACTCCTGCTCGTCTGGAGACCAATGTAGGGTAGATGTCCCAATTACTGCCACTTTATTTATTTTATGTAATAAAAACGTAAAGTATAAGAAATGTACAAAATATGTTATTATTAAACAGTGATTCTGATTTACATAAAAATAAAACAAGTTAAAAAAAATTAAAAAATCATACGGACAAGACGATTTTTGAGGTGACAGTTATAGGTACACTAGGATCGCTCAGGAATTTTAATTAATTATTACTAAATTCTTCATATTTAATTCATAAAACTATCTTTTTTAATAAAAGAGATGTTAAATAATATTATGTTTCAAACTGAGACGATTTTGGGGTTAAACACCACGTGAAATGATTAAATGAAGTTCAGTTATAATTTTAAGGTGACAGTAATTGGGACATCTACCCTATAACTGAATGGAAATATTAAATGATTCTTATCGATAGTCAAAGAGAATTATCATTCTGTCAACTGCGATCGAAATAAGATTCAGGCCAATTTTATCTCAATTGCTATAGTTTACTGTGTGCATGACTTATTGATCATCAATTATCCCATGTAAGAAGTTTAGGTAACAGGAATAGTCCCTGGAATCCACAAACTACATGCGACATCACGAAGGGAAAATCGGGGGTGACGGCCTCGTTAGGACGCCTAAATACCTTGAAATTGCAGGACCGGTGGTCCACAAAGGTGGCACGCACCCCCGTAGTCACGTTCTACGGTGCATTAAGATCGATTCGCCATGGTAGTCGCGACAAGCCACGGCGTTTGATTTTCCCTTGTTCACCCCCTGTTCCTGGCGGTGCTAGAAAAACGGACGTGGCGGATTGGTGAAGCACAAGAGTATCGACTGGGAAGTCATTTCATGGACGTTTAGTTTTTGTTGAAGCACGGAAGTAGGCTTTTAAACAAATCGAACCACTGTTTTACTTATGTGAAATCTTAATCGCTTCCGGTTGAAAAAAAAATGCTTCCAGGTGTTTCAGTTTTTTGTGACGTTTTTGTTTCATTTCCTGATCGACTGTTTCCTCTGCTTTGAGGACATAGATAACTTGTAAAGGTAGTGTTACTTATTAATTGCGTGCTTTTATTTTTTGGTTTAGTGATCACAAAGTAGATACTGCCTTAATGTTTCATTCTTACATTTCGGAAATGTTTTAAAGAATCATTATCGTTTTCTTATGTAGTTATCTTTTTATCATGTTCAGCACTTAGATCGTCTTGTCACACCCTCTCGATCGATCCTCCTCCCTCGATGGGAAGGAATACCACGAATTATCGCTGTGTAACAGTGGCCACGTGCTCGATTCAGCCGGCACGTGAGCAGGAAAACCGAAACGCGACTAAACGCCACCGACACGTGTCTTTATCACAGGGTAGTTGGCTTCGAGAAATTGATAGCAGGGAACTTCGCACCAGGGTTCACATGCTAGCCCACCACTGTGTAAAAGCGAGGGTAATTGAGATATCATGGCTAGTTTCCTGTTGACAAGGGAATCCCAGCTAATTCGATAGTGGTGGCCTTAGAATTGTGTTAAGAACGTTTGATCCTCTTAAATTATATTTGATACAATACATTAGCATTAGTATTAATAACAGGCACATGTTTCCATTAACAAACTACAACTTACAATCAGTGGTTCATATTTCTTAATCATTCAAGTTTATATCTTTCTCAATACAGACATTTGTCAGAAAGCATTGAGTTCTTGAAATCAGCGCGAAACTCTTACGTTCTGTGATAAAGTATAACAAAAAAATCAAATTGAGAGTAAAGCGAAGCGTTGTACAATTCGTACAGATCCGATTCGTTGATGTAATCACTGGTGCCATCATAAAAGTTGACGCCGTCGATCGAGAAATGAAAAAAAATCAACGTTGATAATGAAGGCAGCCGATACGAAGTGTCAAAAATTATATGCTCGCGAGATATCGTAATCTTTAAAGGTGGTGATCATCTTGTTCGTAGACGTCGAGCGGTGCAATGACCAATCGATTGCGGCCAATCTTGGGTCACGACACGTGGCGGCGGAGCGGCGTGGAAAAGTACGCGTAATCGAGATACAAAAGGCGGTTTTGGATCGATGAGAGATTCCTAGCTAATTCGAATACTTGCACCCTGCTCCGGCACGTGTCTTCAGCACGTGCGAATCGGCGAATGACACGTGCGATGCTGGGACGCATCCTGAATTCGTGGGACACGTAGAATGTATTCTGAACGCTGACCCAAATTTTCAAGCATGTCATTGCAGCGTATTTAGCCCAACAGAAACTATCAGTTTGCAAGATCGAAGGCAAATTTTTAATTCGATATGTGGATAGAAAAAATACTTTGCCTCTTATAAGAATAATAATTAATTGTGTGACTCGTAGTTAATAATGAAGAAATTAATCATGCAACATTAAAATGTATAAACTTATGCATAAACTGTTATTTACCGCGCGAAGTTTTCTTTCTTTCCCACGTCCCTGACAGTTACATTTTCAACACTGCCAGCCACAGAGGGAAGACCACGAGCCAAAAGAAGTGTATGCACCGAACTATCGTCCGAGTACTGGCCTGGGGATATTTAACCTGGGTTGCAAATGTTTGGCCCACGTGAAGCGCCCGTAGCAGTTTGCAGAGCCTTTCAATTAAGATACCGCGTAACGACGAAATGAAATTATTCAGCCGTCAATGAGATGGACAAACACGATGTCAGTGTGCAGGGGGGTGGTCAAGGTATCAAGGGGGATTATAAAAATTGTCTGTTTGCATATTTCTACGTGAATACCGAAGATAATCCATATATGTGCACTTCCCTTCTTCTCGCTAACGACGCTAATAACAAGGGTAGTGCTAAAAAAATTGAATACTTATCATCCATATCTTTTACAGTTACATTTCTGTCCCTCTTCTAAAGAAAGGGGAGGGAGAGTAGATTTAATCGTAATTTGTATTAAACTCCGTTACGGGCGATAACACCAACGAAATTGCGACGGAAAGAAAAAATTGAGATTCACCAGCCACCCCTATGCGGATGATCGTGCGCGGCCGCGCTTAAATCCGATCGAGATAACGAATCTCTCGCATGTTGCTACGAACGAATTCGTACCCTACGACCGACAATAAACTGTATTATCTAGGAACCAGGCCACTCGATGCACCCCACCGACATCAAAGGGAGGAATTCGATCGAGTGAGGCGATCGATAACGCAATAACCTTCGGATACCCTACTTTGCGTGTAATTCTACACTCGTCTAAGGACACTTACGCACTGTCCCTTTGAAGTCCCTCTCACGAGCTGGGAATTATACCTCCTACTTCGATTATTCAGTAAAGTTTGTGGACGATCGTGATGGAATATCAATCACATCGATACAGAGGACGATTTTAGTCTTTTATATTGACAGGAATTTGTTGCTTTTTAAAAATTGTATCTTGTAAGCGAGTTACCTATTTAATTTATTGCTAGGGAATAATTCGATCACGAATTCACTCCGATGGGCGAAATTCTCCAACCGACATCCCCAGTGCCGAAAGGGTGCACCGAAATGAATGGAAACAGAGAAACAATGGGGGCCCATTAAAGTCTACTCTCAATCTCGTCTGCTTCGAATAATCAGATACCTTTCTGTTACAACCAGGTGAGCCAGCTCGAGCGAGTAACGCCTTTTGACGTTAACGCCAGTCCTCTTGTGTGCGCGGCCACCATAAACGCAGTCGACGTACAATGGCAGATCTTAATCTCCCATCCTAGTTCCTGGCTACCCGGCAGCCCATTACCATTATGTTTGCACTCCAGCTATCACTCTATTGTCTCAGTTATCTAATGGTACATCGACAACGGGGATTGCTTTTTTGTGGCACACGGATTCGTTAACTCTGCGTGATGGCCGCTTCGATTTTCGGAACGCGATGTCGGTGGCGGATGAATTGTTCGATGGAGTTGATTGCCGTTCGATTGTGGTGATAAATATTTCAGAGGTTTCATTTTACTGCGTGTTGTACGACGGATGGCAATATGTGGATTAACATCTGTGCTTGGAAATCTGAAATGGTAAAAACTCGGACTACGAAAATTTCGGTTGCCTATTTCGTAGGAATAAGTTGTAGGCCCATTTTGCTTGAGTTTCCAAGATTTAAGATACTGAAGTATTGTAGCAATTTGTATTTCCATATCGCAAAGAAAGATTACGGAGCAAATGAAAGGACCATGAAGTCCCTTTTTGAGCGATTCGATAGAGATGGTCGCAGATGTCCGTGGAGCGGTGCTTGCCACTTAAAAACGAAGTGGACCGGCTCGGCCCGGTGGCTGAGCAGAAGTAGTACAGTTGCCATTCGTGGTAAAATAATATCGAGGAGAGAAAAAAAGGCTGCACGCGCCATTGACCTTCTATGAACGTTACATCGGAGGCACGGCAAGAGTAGAGGGTGGCAAGCCTGTCGGGCCAGTGTACACAAATAAACACACGGAGAGAAATTATTTTTTGCAGGGGGTCGTCAAAAGTGTTATCATTATTTTTCGGCCCCTTTGCGCGATGCTGTTTAACTTGACACGTGAGAAAGGGAAATTTTAAATTGGAGAACAAAGTCACTCTTGTCTTCCAAACAGCTGAAGTATTTACCCACAATTCAAATTTTTGTTTTACAATTTGGGATGGGAAAAAATGTGGGGAATTTTATTACAGACTTCCATGAAGATAAATACGTATTCTTAGTACATCTTTCTCATCGCCAAATTGTTTCATTATTGAGGAAATTGGGAAGAAGTTAACAAGTATCGTACAATGTTCTCAATCCTTCCAAACATTTGGTGGATTCCTTTTCTCTTATTAAAAGGGATAACGTTCGGATTATTTGGTTCATATCGCGGACGTTGGGCTTCTAAAGAGATAATGATCGTTCCTAGGAGGGAAAGCTAGAATATAATACGCGAAGGTTCCCCAGGGACAAAGGAGGATGTATCCTTGCCATCTACGCGGACAAAAGAATCTCTCAGCAGGGTATTCCCTGGAAACCAGCTCCCGACTGGTGAATCGGTTCGATCGCTGCGCGTATCAAACCAAGTGAATGGATAAAAATACTTTTTATCGCGATCAACGTCGGACAAGTATAACAGTGTTCAAAGAATCTTTTTTTTTCTGTCAAAATGATAAATGTATTTTAAATAATTAAAAGATCAGCTATCCAAAGGCAGCAGACCTCCAAAATATATCATTAATATAGTATCCCTAAAATATATTATTCCCCTCATCACTGAGATCCAGTTTATTCTTCAGAATCGCTCAGCAACTCAAACCTCTATACTCCTTCGACCAGTGCATTCTAATGACGTGCAGACAGATTAAAAAAATGAATCTCACGAATGACAACATGGCAGACTCAGTTGCACACGCACCGCTACCTGTAGCCCCACCGTTTTTGTCACCCCAAAAGTGTCTTTCCAGCCGAACGCTTCGACAAAATGAAAACCGTTCGCACGTGATAATGCGAATGTCGCTTCATCCCCCTTTCGAGATCACGAACAACCGAAGAGAGAAATGCTAATCAGTTTCTAATAGTTTTAATTCCATCCTGATCCCAGCACGAGCGTTGCAGCGCTGTATAAAAAGCTCCGTTCAACCTCGAGCGAAATTTTACACGTTTACTGTGTTTGCGATCATCAGGGTTCCCGAAGTAACGCGCACGACAATAGAGAGATTATCGGTGGAAGCAAAAAACTTAGGTGTGAAAATCCATGCTGGAGCTCGGTTGACAAAACAGTAGCGACACGACAGCGTCTCGTTTTTCAGGAACGTGAAAAAACCTGCACCTGCACAATCGCTTTTCGAACAGCTGCAGCAAGCACACCGCGATGGTTCAAAGTATGTTGATTGCAGGATATCGATTTTGGTATTTGGTTTTGTAGGTGCTTCACTATTTTATTTAGTTAAAAACAAAAGAACTCGTGTTGTGTAATGGTGGTAACCCTTGAGGTGCGTCTCGTCGATCTCACCGCCGTGGATAACAAACTGGCCACCCATCGGTTGATCGGTGCTCCATTATCTCCGGGCTGTCACGGCTTTAGAGGATTACACGTCGATTACGAGGCTCAATTTTAAACTGTCTCCCTCACGCTTCGGCCGGGCAACCCTTTTGCGGGTTACTCCATGGTTTTACAATCAGTCACCCGTGCTGTGACACGACCGACGGCTCGTTGAAGGGGTTGCCTCTTTCCGAAAAGCGGATTACGTTTCTCATTCTGCTACCTCTCGCTTTTCCTTCCGCACTCCAGATAACAAATCGACGTACCGGTGAACGTTTCTGATCGACGTTTGATCGATGAACTTTGACCGACAATGGACCATCCCTTGATTATATTCGCCAAAATCGTGATCGCGCAGCTGAATGCAATTGGAGGAGGTATTCTATGCAGAAGGGATGAAGTACCAGATTTTGAATGAGTTCTTGAATTGTGGAAGTTAAGGAATAAGAAATCTTTTTAGTTTAATAAGTGGGATGGTGGAAAAGATGTTAACAATTTGGGAAGTGAATTGATTACGTACGTGGAACGTGAACAATAATATTTTTCGTGAGCCTTCTGTTTTTGCTTCTCGTTCACCAAAGGGTGCGAAAATAGTTCCTCAGGAGGGGGAAAGATTCGTCAACAGGAAAACGGTTTTACGCCTTTCCCCGACGCTTCATTTTTTCTCTTACCCTCCGCGCTAGTTTGGCACGTCACTGTTTACTACCGCGCACAACCCCTTTTTGGCTTTCCGGGGCGTGGTGGTTTTTCAAAGGACGCCAGTCGGTTTTTCAAAACGCAATGACCGCAAGAACTTCACGGTTTTGTTTGGAAACCTCTGTGGGTTTTAGTTTTTTCTGCTTGCGATTCGATACGCCATTCTGTTCTTTGTGTATCTAGAATTAAGTTTATCTATCATAAAGGTCCAACTCACCCCTTTAACTCTCAGGATCTATAAATCATTTACTTCTCATTCAAACTTAACTATCTACTGTTTTACAATAAAACATAAGACAGACTGATATTTAAAACAAACATTGTCCATTCCTTTATTTTGTTTTAAATTTATAGCACACTCCATACAAACCAAACAATAGAAATTCCGTGTATTCAAATAACTAATGACACACATATAAAGGTGGCACTTATTCATGTTTCTTCTGCACTCAGAATTTTTAATGCTTCCACTTTTTATACATGGAAGTCTATTACTCTTAAATTTTTTTCATTTTATCGCTCAATAATTTGCATAATGCATAATGGAGCTCGAGTTGGAAATAGAACAATACGTAGTAACGAACCTGGAAATTGTTACCGTCGAAGGTGCAGCTCGAACTCCGTGAACAAGACGAACGTAAAATCCAGGGTAGCATTAGAAAGTACTTGATGCGTACTCGGTACTTTGAAATTTTCGAAGGCCCCTCCAGCGTAGACCGTGCCATAGGTGCCCCCAGGTTTTTTTTCCAGTATGAATGATGATGTATGGATGTTGGCTGGGCGGTAGGGGCTGGGTAAAGGGTTCCATTGTTGCACACCCCCCTCGAGAACGAACCCTCTCCCCTTCCTCTTCGCGGGAGAGACCGTCGTGAAATATTGCCGGGCGAGCAACAAACTGCATTCTGCAAGCTGTATACTGTTAATTTTATGCCGGATTTTTTTCGCTGCCACCACTCCATCTATCCACGCCACCCCTTTCACTATTTGGACGTGGCGGGCGACGGTCGTTACCGCTGGAATTCTTCGTAGGGGTGAGACGCTCACTTTTAAATCCCTAGCGCGCTTACGTTTGATTTTCAATTCGAAGAAACAGTTTATAATCTCCAAATTGATAATCTAATTAAGAATCGTTGTTAACAAGCTTGTTGAATCTTAATCTGTGTATAGATTTTTGTACATAGCTGCCTTCTTCCAGCCGTTCCCCGAGTACAGAAGGGAAATTATGAATATGCAGAATGCGGATTATGTACTCTGAATCAGGCACGTGCTACTTCCACCCCACTCTTTCACATACAAAGAGCTTTCCACAACCTCCTCCGATTCTCCTCCATTTCACATGAATATGGGTTCTCCTAATGCAGCTGGGGTTACACTTTTAATCGAGATTTTCTGAATAATGCTTCGAGACGCTCTCTCCCCTACGTCTGCTACGCTGAAATATAGCCATTTTACTCGATGCTGCATTGTTCGTTGGTCTATGGACGTTAAGTCATTTGAATCTTGACTAATTACACATTCAAAGAATATGGGTGTGTACTGAAATCCTTGTGCGAAGTGCTAGATAAATGGCACCTACAGAGTTGACTTCTCCATCGCGCTTTCATCTTAATTGTTCGTAATGCTCGGAGGACTTCTGCCTACAATAATTTTCCTGAAGAAAAATACCAATCTTCTTCTCTGAAAAACTTTTCAAATAACCCCAGGAGTCAGAACCATTTCAAGTCACCCTCGAGTTCTCCCATCAACATGTTAATCTCGGCAAATCTCTCTAACACCACTCAAAGGAAAAACTCAACTTTCTGATGATTTACAAAACACACGATTCTCACCCTCAATTTTTACCAACGGTAAGGTCGCAGCACTGAAACCTTCATCCCTCAGGAATGGGTAAGCTGAACCAAGCTGGAAAAGCGAATCGACGCGAAAGGAGGATTGCGAGAGAAAACATTTTATCGACCCTCGAATTATCGAGGAGAACAATGCGGAACCGCAATTAATAGGGCCTGTAATCGGACGCCAGACACGCGTCACGGGGCGAAATATGCAAATTCGATCGGGCACGGTTTTAGAAATTCGCCGAGGCCCTCCTCGTCCGCCAACAATGCGTGACTCCATCGACAATAGGAAATAATAAACCGTGATAAATAGCCGGGCAAATACGTACGACAATCGCGGATCTCCTTTCGTACGGCTCTCCTCTTTCTCTCCCTCGGGCTCCTCTCCTTGGTCGCTTCCAGGTGGACTGATTCATATTCCCGAACAAATACGCTCGGCAAATATCGCGCGGGGGTTGATGGGGTTCCTATGCGCGCGTAAGCAAATACTGGCGTTAATTTCCTCGCTCACGTGCCCCATTTGCGTTTCATTTTCCAATGGCGTACTCGAAAGTATTCTAAGCATACGTGGAAATCGTTGTGCTTGTAAAATTCATTTGGATTACCCTTATCAATATGTTACCAGTTCCCGCTTCTCTATATATATTTCAAAATTGCACGTTTAACCGAAAAAAATTGAGTTTTACGGTACGCCTCTTCTTTTATTATTTCAGGCTACAATTTGAATGGAATACAGCGTGTGTGATTACACCGCAAACCTTGCAGATCTTTTACTTATTGCCGTTATCGCGAGAAGGTATCGAGGGACCGAATGAAACAAGGGTGCGTTACTAGACGGCAGTTTTGGAGGCTTGAACCTTGAAGAGGCAGCACTAATCAAAAGTGGTCCACGGAGACAGATTGAGGGGCGTGCTGAAATAAATCAGCCTTTTGTTTTACGGCTCTAAAACGGCCGTTGGGGATTTAGAACGCGAAGTTACGTCCATTCATTAAAACACCCCAGCTGCGAGAGCGAAAAGACTTCGGTGGCGCATTCAAAAACTGCGTAATCGTTGGTTCTGTAATACGCGTTATACCGTTGAACCATTTCCCTCGTGTCTTGTACGAGAAGGAATTTGTTATTATGCGACAGTAGAGGACACGGGCTGCTCTGCTTTGTACTACATTATGTTGAACGACACGGCAACCTCGCGGGTGCTAATAATAAACAATTAATAGTGCATACATAATTTGAATATTATAATAAACGTGAAGAAAGAAATATTGATTTCAGCCGAGGATTGATTGATAAACAGTAAAAATAAAAATGGCATCTGTGGAAATAGTTTCTGGAGCTAGGGTAGAAATAGTTATAAGACATAGAACAAACAATCGCGTTGACGGGTCATCAACGTTGCTGATGAGAAGGGGTTAAGCGACGCATTGTAGCGGAAATGATTCGAATTAATGTTTTCGGGCTCCATCCTCGATCCCTCAGGACCTTCTTGATGAAAAGCAAGGATCTTGGGCGTAATGGGTCGCCCTTCGAGATCCTGATTACCTCGCACCCCTATTGTATTGATCCTGACGAGCAGAAGTCATTATTTACAAGTTTAGCTGAAAAAGAACGCGCTATTGAAGAAATCAGTGCTGTTTTCAATATTTCTTTTATAAAGTGAGCGAACAGATTGAAGTTGCAGAATGTTCAACGTATATTCAGAAGATTTTCAACAGTGTTACTTTGTAGCAATTAAAATTTTTAATGTAGGCTATCATACAAAGTTGCCACGTATAGCCACGCTCCTCCATTAAAAATATCAATAAATCGCACGTACATTATTATATAATTACACATTGTGCTGGTAATGACCGTGATAAGTATAAGTAGATAATTTATTTTTAAACATAGCCACATTGCATGTAACTCGCTTACACTCGATCTATACATGAATTACTTTCAAATACGAATTCACACATGCGCAATTTCGAAATCTCCGTGCTTCTGAAGAAAGACAACATAAGGAAATGCAGTGGGTCGCTTTAATTAACTCCAGCTCCAAGCCTACCAATTGTTCCCAATCGAAAATCAAAATATCAGTGCTGGGCACGTTTCCCAGATAAAATAAAATAATAACGAGGGATCACAAAGATGTTAAATATTACTTCGAAGATCACACAAACCTCTAACTCTATATTAATAGTACGGAATTATTACTTTTATTGAACTATTAATAGAACTGGGATAAACTTTACCTTATCGTTGCCGCGAATGTAGCCGAGAAGCAGCTTTCGATTCATTTTTGAGTATCGCCCGATAAAGTGCATCGATAAACCTGAGCACAGTGCAGAAGAATGCCTGATAATAATATATTATTATTGCGCGGGCGCGGGTCAATAATCGAGCACGTTGCCTGGCGACGGTGCTCCTGCTCTCTCTTCAGCCTCCGGAATTTCTTCTTCGACGACTGCTCCTGCAGCTGCTGAACGCGCAGAAGGCGAGCAACCTTCGATACATCCTCATCGGACCGGTTCCATCCATCCAGGCTACGACACTGCCCTCCCCGACTTTCAAGTAAGTGTAATATTTAATTGAAATTGCCTGATTTCAGTTTCGTACAGTGCCCTGCCAGAGGTTCTCTTCTGTCCACCTTAATTTCTAGTGTCAACTTCTATCGGTGCCCTTTGGAGTTTACAGGCAAAATTTGATAAACTTCAGAATCATGGCGTCGAATTGATTTGGATAAAGTAAATTGCGCTTTTGTGGTATTATATAATTGTTTGTGTGTTGTATTATTTATAAAGAGGATTTTGGGCCTAATCCGGGTCAATTACTACAGTATTCGAATTTTTGTCCAAATATTTTTAAACGTATTGCGAATACAGCATATATTTTAAGCGATAATTTTGTCGTTACTTCCAGGTCCGCTTCGTAGTCGAGTTCAATGGTTCACCAGTTATGTGGAGGAAAAGTAGAAAGTTGGCTAGCTCCGAAGCCTATGCACCAGGGATCAAAAAGGAATGCAACAAACTCGGTAACCAGAGTCTCGGAACGCGATATTCAATTGAGGAGAACATTGGAAGGTTATGGGGCTTCCGACTGAACGATTTATCTTCTTTTGAGAAGTTGACCACACTTTTGTATCAACCAACCGATCCAGCCAGCCTAGGAGTTGTTAGAGCACTTTTCGGTAAGCAATCCTTTATCGCGTAAAATCTAGGAATTTACTGCCTGTCGAAGTACACGAGAATGAAATGAAATATATCCGTCGATGGATAACAAATAAATAATAGTATATCTTTAGTGAAACATTTCTAGGGCTATGCATGGTATTGGACGTAATCGAGGAAAGGGGATTGGCAGATATCGACATAAAATGGGGAGATCCTTTGGAATGTCATTTCCCATTGATCCACGGAATGAGGCCTCCGTCGTTGCCATGGATCATAGTGATATATACCATAATGTGGACGGGTGCCTTCGGGATCATGCTGGGTTTACACTTCAAAGTCGCTTGCGCCTGTTTCGTGCTCCCTTACTGGTACATCTTCCTGCTGGATAAAAGCAACTGGAACAATCACACGTACCTTTACGGAATCGTTGCGACTCTCCTCTGGGGTACAGGGGCTAACAAGTACTTGTGAGTTTGAACAGGAAATGTCTCGTCTGAATGGGAAAACTGGTTCGTGATCGGAGACGTGAGTCAGGATCTTGTAAATACTAACTACAAAAATTCGAAAGCCTCAAACTCGAGTAGAGACACTTCACAACCGACCCGGCAGAATCATTCCCTTTTGCGTGACACTTGATTAAGAAAAGAAATTCGTAGTCTAGTGTGTTTAGTTAATCTATTATTATCAACTGATACTGTTTACCTTATTGAGGTGGCTCGTCCAATTATGAGTGATAGGAAGATACTGAAACATTCATTTAATTTATTTTATAAATTAATAATTAAATTTATATAAATCGCACTGCCTGAAATTAATTAATTGCCTCTTGCAGCGCGTTGGATGCTACTAAAGTGCAGGGAATCAAAAGCACAGTACCATTGTGGAACTATTTCATTCTAAAGTTTCAGTTCTTCGTACTGTACTTTATGGCTGGGTTAAAGAAGTCCGATACAGAATGGCTGTCAGGTTACGCCATGACGAATTTGTCGAGACACTGGATTTTCAATCCGTTTAAGTAAGTATACCATATTACAATCATTGGTGGCTTTCAAAACGACAACGTTTCACTTTTATCGGATCGTTTCAGATTAATTTTAACCACCGAGCAAACAGACTTCTTCATCGTCCATTGGTTTGGATTTGTTTTTGATCTGACAGTGGGATTTTGGATGCTGTTCGAGAAAACTCGTATTCCCGCGATGGTCCTTTGTACAATCTTCCATTTAATGAATTCCAGGTTATTTAGCATTGGTAAGTGTTTATCGTTCGCATAGTACCATGTGTCATAGGTTTCGTTTGTAAAACATTGTAAAAACGTCATTAATTTCAGTGTTTCTTCCTAGGAATGTTTCCATACGTATGCCTCGCGACAATGCCCCTCTTCTGTAACGTTGATTGGCCTCGAAGGTTTGTTTCCTATGTCAAGTGCTATGCAACACTACTTTTTGCGGAAGAACAAGATACCAGCAGCTGCAGTAAATCACTAGTAGCTTTGGAAACGTTTGACGAATCCCTCGAAGAAGAATTTACTTTCGTCACTCCTTCGACAACTCCTCGAAAATCAAATAAAGCGGCATCGAATCGAAAAACAATCAAAACTTGTTGCGGGGAAGTAAATAACGGTGCGAATAATGAAACGTCCACTGAGATTAAAAATCACAAAGACACAGTGCAGACACGACAATCCAAGATCAGAGCTATTTGCAGAGACTTGAAGCAGATCAGTTTCAGGTCGAGAAGAGCAACGAGGAAACGAAAATTCGTAGTATTTTTATTGCTTTCTCACGTGGCTCTGCAGGTGTTCCTTCCGTACTCACACTTCGTCACGAAGGTATATCGAATCATTCAAAATACAAGTTCTTTAAATATCTAATGTTTCTTCATTAAAACATCCTTCGTCTTTAGGGTTACAATAATTGGGTACCAGGGATGTACGGATACTCATGGAACATGATGGTGCACGTATGGGACACCATACTCGTCGTAATCAAGGTTCACGACAACGTGAGCAACGAGGATCGTTATTTAGATCCAAAGGCGTGGGTGCAAACCGATCGATGGGAGAAACATGGCGACATGGCCAAACAGTACGCTTCCTGCCTGAGGGTTCGTGTTTTCCGTATCAATAAATTCGTATCACTTAATAGACATAATACTTGGGGCCGTTTTTATAAGAATTCTCTACATATAGACTCATGGGAAGAATCATGGCGCAAGAATTCGTAATATAAAAATGCTTCCTTTCACTGAAATTAACGTCACATTTGCAGGACAATTTAATCGAACAAGAGGCTCACCAATCCAAAAGCGATCTCCAATTCCAAAAGAAAGCTAAGTGGTCGCGTCTGTCTTCGAACCTGAGCATCTACTTCGATGTGTGGTGCTCGCTGAACGGAAGATTCCAGCAGAGAATGTTTGATCCCAATGTTGACTTGTTAACAGTGGATTGGCACCCGTTTAAGCCTATTTCGTTCCTAATGCCACTCCTCTCGCAATATAACTCGTACAGGTACGTTAAACACTGGCTGCTCCCTGACACAACAACTGACAGCAATAAAACAATAATAGAAAAACTTGAATTCAAGATTTCATAGAAATATCTCGAATCCGAGCAAAAATGATATTTGCTACTCTGTTTTTCAAGTTCTCTTCGTGTCTTTAGGTACAAATTGGAAGAGATTCAGCAACACGTTTATACGTGGTCGAACGATACCGACGTTCTCTTCGTTGCTGACTTCCCCGGAATGCACCTGGACAATTATATCGCTAAAAACTTCACTAACGTCACGTTGACTGTACTCGAAGGTGAAGTAACGTACAGCGATGAAGAACAACCGAATAGCGTTATTATTTCGAAAGGATCATCGATACCGATAAAGATAGAACAGTTTCACCGAGTGAAGACGATTAGCGCTTATCCAGCTTGCTACATGTACACCTATAACAATCGGAAGAAGGAAGAGTCGGAAACAGACGGGTATTCCCCCTTTTTTAAACTTTTTACTGATCTAATTGAAATGTTTTGTATAGATTCTTCAATAACACGATTCTTCGATCCCCAGGCGCGTTTTATTTTGCATGATATTATTGAATATGAAATGTTTTCTAATTCTCGAAATAATTTTAGATATCTTTGAAGATACCTAAACAGTATCCTACCCCAGTGGCGAATAATGTACAGAATAGCTTGAATATTTGAATCCACATTGAATATTCATATGCCGGCACTGAATCTAGGATTCAAGCAATCCAAATATGATACTTTTACTTTAGTATATGTGACTTTTTAAAATTGCATTTTCATGTAGGCCTTGGAATAGACATAATGGACTTATTTTGTTATTTTACAGAAGAATGGAGCTTGAAACACCGAGGGGAGTTTCTCCAATCGCCAGTGAGATCAATTACAAGATCGAAGCCTGGATACGAGCCATGAATCACATCGCGAATGCATTTTTCTATTTAGTTTACGACGTACCGATGGTGCGACGAGTGCACATCAATAAATAATTTTAACTGCAGATTACTGCACTCAAAAAATTCATCTTTGTATTTCTGATGCATACTACATCTACTCTCTAAGAAAAAATCAAAACTAGGGAATTTATTTTCATACTTGACGAGGTATAGGCGTGAAAGGTGTCATCTCAGACACAAAAGTGATTAATATTTAACGTACGATTATTTCAAACAGATCTTACGTTGAATTAAGCAATACAGAATTAATGAATTTACGTGTATATTAAATTCGAAGAGAGATGTTGCAAAGATAGATTGTTATTTACAACACATCAACGATCATAAAAAGTCAACTATAATAAGTCTATAATGTAGAATTTAATACTGCAGAGCCAAAGGTTAGATCATAGTTAGGAAATTTTTCTGTCTTTTGTAATTAAAAACTGTGGAAATAAAGTTGAGGAAAAGACTGTGCCTATGGCAAAGGCGTCGATCGAATTGAATAGCGAATTTTTACTAAAATGATGTTCAACAATGCCAAAGATTTAAGAAATCGACGAGTAGGATGTATGTTACAATGGTTCATTCCCATACGCTTAACACACGTAAAACAATTCAAAAGCGTGGAGCAAAGTCAATCTCAAGAACGTCGAACTCGTACGCAAAATATGCAAGCGATTAAAGCATCGACCTGTGAATATATTTTAGAGTTAAAGTGCGTATGAGGATAAACAGCCAACGACCTTTCTCGATTACGCGATACTATCTAAAATACTGTAAAAAATTATGACGATATGATTTCATTAATCTCGTCCGTCTGAGCCACCAATCTGTAAGAAAACAAATCTGTTTTCTATACTGTAATAATAACAATAACAAGAACATTCCGTATAACTACAATTCTACAGAAAGAAGTGTGTTAAAAAATTGATAGCTCTAGCGATTGCATCAAGAACGGAAGAAACTGCTAACACTTTGGTTTTTCGCGTTCGATCTACGCAAATGAATTTGCAGCTGATAATTATGTTTATCAAGAAATATTCCTTTGAGTCATTTCACAGTTACTACTCACTGATTGGTATCGTACCAACAAATTCTTGAGACGATAACGGATATTGATATCGTTTAAAGACGAATTTGTAGCCTGCAATTAAGCATCTTTGCCTGTGCAACGTGTCTTCAGAAGATAGAACAGTCGCATGATAGCTCATATCGAGGTAATAAAGTTTTTCGTCTGATAAGCCGTAAGTGAGTGCATCCGATGGTCCTGATAATTGTGCCAGTGTCGTAGCAACGGTTCAAGTAACCTTGCCTGTTCAATTGCATTGAAAAAATCCCGCGAGACGTTCCTCGTTACATAATAAAGAACATCGTGCCACCTGCGGCCTTCGTAACACTAATTTTATCTTATTTTGCCAAACGTATTGCAGGTAAGGATTGCCCGCAGCAACTCATATCTTCGTTTTGTGACTTCTCCAAGGAAGACACAGCCACGGTTAACGCTATTCGGTAAAAGTAAGATCATAGATATCGCAATAAGTGAAACATCGATTATTTCAAACGACGGCCTTAAAGAAACAACTTATTTCCATTTAAACGTTACCGATAAGTCGCTAACAAGTAGCAATAAACTTCACGGTTTCGCGATATTGACAGAAGTTCTTAAGCCCGTTGAGCAATGAACAGTACTTTAGTTTCGCCACAAAGTCCTAAATCACACAGGCTGAAATTCCTGCGTTAGAAAGGAAAATAGATGGCTGGAGGTGTGTTAGTGTAATAGCTGAACTGTAATTTGAATGAAAATGAGAAATTCTATGATAGAACAACCAGGGACAATAGTGGATTATATAAGAAACTGCGGACCCATTGATGTCACTTAAAGCATAGGTAACGATGAGAACGCGTTGAGTGTCTGAGCCAGCTACAGTTGCCATTATCGTATGATGACCAGCAGAGTAACTTCGTTGATACAGCCATACCTAATCAGAAAGTTGCTTATCTATGTAGATAGGTGGAGGTGGAAACGAGCGTTCGTCAGCCAGTCACTCAGATACGATCGTGTGGGTAGTTTTGTCCCAAGGAAACATTGAAACATGTAGTGGAATCACGTGTGTACAGGTGCACTATAGGGGACACAGGTCGATAAGAAGAAATGGGTGAATGAATCCTTGTATGAAATGCTGTGATGTATTCAGCAAAGTGCAAATGTGGTGTGACACAATAAAAACATAAACGACTGCTGATTAAATTTAAAATTTGCAAACGAAGGTATGCAGATCGCTTTTACAGTATGCTCGAATTCATGCAACACTCAGTTAGTTATTTTATATGCATTCACAGATCGTATATTAATAGTTCCTTTTTATTAGAAATAGGAACAGGGACCACTAGTTATTTATCCAAAGGATTGCTATTACGATTAAAAGCAACAGGCACACAATATATCTTAATAACAAGCTAACCTTGAAAAATCTGCATTTCATACCAATGCAGTATTATTCATCTGTATTTTAATTGCAGAAAGAAACATGTCTGACGAACAAACGGATGACACCGTGACAGCGAAGCCGACAGATCCTCTGATCGAGGCTCTCGACAAGCTCGGCTGTGGCTCCAACTTTCTATGGATAATATTTATATTCACACTCACGCCGACGATGTTCAATGGAATGCACTCCATGTCCTATATTTTCATTGCTGAAGTAAGAGCGTCGTATTTCTACTTCTCACTAAGAATCGCGCAAGCTAAACGAAACAATCATACTATGAATACACAGAGGCACCATGTAACAGAATTTTTATTACGAAGGTTCCCACTCACTGGTGTTCGGTACCAATTTTGACCGCCGCGAATTGGACAGACGATGAAGTAAGAAACATCTCCTCGGCTAGTCCGTGCACCATGTACAACTACGACTACGAAAACTTCGCGAAAATTGGGTATGATCAAGCTTTGAAGTACAAAATGGAACACGATCTACCTGCTGAAGCAACCTGCGAAGTAAGAAGCTTCGCGCACAACCAGGATGGAAACTCCCTCGTCGAAGATGTGAGTGTTATTTTCCTCGTGTCTACATTCGTTCCATTAAAGCATTCCAATTTCAGCGTTTGCTTCAGTACACGGCGAATTAAGAGCACGCTAATTGATTGGGTAATTATTGCAGTGGGACCTGGTCTGCGACAACACTGCGGCTCGCTCGAGCACTCACATGGCTCTGTCACTTGGAAAATTATTAGGCAGCGCCTTCTTCGGGATTTTCGCGGACAAGTATGGCCGCAAGATCAGTTATGTGATCGGTATAATTCTGTTGATAGTATCTGGCCCGGTGGGAGCCGTCGTTCCTTGGTACTGGGCTTTCATCGTCTCAAGGCTGGTTAACGGCGTTAGCCATGCCGCGATACAGTACTCTTCGTTCACAACACGTGAGTGGTGTTTTAAAGTTCACTTGATGGCGTAAATTTTATTTCTGCAATTTAAATGCAACTTTTAAGAGTGATGTACAAACAGATCTCCTTCGTTTCGTAATTGTAGTGTAGTAAATAGTTGAACTCATTCGTGTTCATCTGCAATCGTGAAACAGTCTGATTTCTGTGGCGCAGTTACTGAGGTGGCAAGTGAGAAACATAGACAATGGATGGGCATAGCTTATAACACAGGCTATGCTATGGGAATTGTCATTATACCCGGTATAGCTTATTTGCTATACGAATGGAGGTACATTCAATTAGCGATCTCTTTACCAGCTCTGCTCCTGCTGATACACTTGTGGTAAGCTCTCAAATAATTATTCGATCAATGATGGTAGATTCTTGCTATCTTAAAACACTTTAAAGAACCATTATACTTGACTCGAAGCACTTGATACCCAATTATCTGTAACTTGTGATTAAAGTATTGTTTACGTACATTTTTCTTTGAAACTGAGCACTCTCTAGATTATAGATATTCAAACGAATTTGACAAGTTTGTAATCCATAAAGCAGTAACATAACTTCATTAAATTCCTGCAGGTTCATGCCCGAATCCCCGCGATGGTTGATAGCGCACAATCGTCGCAAAGAAGCGAAGATTTTAATCGAAAAAGCTTGCAAGAGAAATTCAACCATAGTAACACCGACAACATTGACCTCAGGTATACAGAGTCAGAAGTGGAAAAATTCAGATAACGCAATCATTCCATCTAAAGAGACAGCAGCTGAAGAGTCCGCCAAGGAACGACTACGAAATAACGTCAGAGGATTTCGAGTCCTTATCACTAACAGCGAATTGAGGAAACGAATCCTCATCACGAGTTTCACTTGGATGGTAGCCTCCCTCTCTTATTACGCATTAGGTAAACGAAGAAACATTAATCTACCCCATAGGTTCATTATATAAACCCTCCATTCCACTGAACACAGACTCTGTTAAAACGATGCAGCTTAGAAGCTTGACAGAATATTTTCGTCACGCATAAACAGAAGAATCCTAAACAGTGTCTCCGATATGAAACGAATATTATTCACATATTCTCTCTTCTCGAAAATAAAATCGTATTGTTCCAGCACTGAACGTGAACAACTTCTCAACAAATCGATACATTTACGTGCTAGTGATGGGTCTGACCGAAATACCAGCATACCTGATACCAACACCAATCTTGATGGTCGTAGGGCGACGACAGGGAAGCATGGCTTTGTACATCATTGCAGGGCTATGCCTGATGTGCATTTTGATAATACCAACAACAGAAACCGACGCGATCATGAGTGTATCTCTGATTGGAAGATTCAGCGCGTCAGCTGCTTATGGTATCGTTATCCTGTACAGCTCGGAGCTTTTCCCCACGGTAAGACTATGTTTCAGTTAGCTATTGAATTTATAATGGGATGGGAAGGGTCCAATCACGTTTCACGCAGATGTTACTACAAAGAATGATTTTTGTAATTTTCTTTGAAACAGGTGTGCAGAAATTCTGGGGTCGGAACGAATTCCGCTATGTCTCATGTCGGAAGCGTGGCTGCACCTTACGTCGCTGATTTATTGGGCGCAGTTATTTGGTGGGGACCAACTACCCTCTGCGGTGTTTTAACCCTGGTGGCAGGTCTTCTGTGTGCAGTATTACCTGAAACGCGTGGCAGGCCCCTGGCAAACAGTGTCGACGAAGAAGTCACTGAAGAACGAGAGAATGTTTCGTTGTCCAACTGTTGCAAATGTAGATGAAACTTAATGTGGTGATAATTGGTCAGAAAGGGGGTAAAATGTTTCTCGGTAAAGTGTTCTCATCTAAGTACATCTCCAAACGCAACGTTCACAGCATATAAACTATTGCGATAAGTTTTGTACCACTTTCATGGGAATATTTCAGTGTTGTCTCATCGTTTTCGGAGGCCCTGACGCGAGCGCCATATGTGGCCCTCTAAATTATTCCAAATTAAAGAAAATAAAAAATACCGTGCTAACACGCGAAGTGAATAAGTATTAAGTATAAGTTTTAAGTAATAAGTATTTTCCAATTTTTCGTGAGCCCCCTGAACTCCGGCGCCCTGAGGCAGCTGCCTCTTTCGCCTCCAAGTTAAGGAGGCACTCGTATATTTGATGAAACGCTTAAATTTAAAAAAAAAAGTATTTTGTATATTTTCGTCGATCGTTTAAAATGTAAGGGGTTCGACGATTTGTTACACATGAAGATCGCTTTAGAAAGGAAAAAGCATTGATTACCCGATTGTAAAAGAAGGAAATTAAATTTTTTATGTATTTATGATGAGGAAATTGGAATTCTTTTTCCTTCGAATTTTATTAATGCATGTAGTTGTTGGAACTCGAGTGATAATTTTACTGGAGTTACCCGTTCTGCGCGAATAATTCTTTCGTCACTCGGCGTTACATCACGATGGCAATTATCATAATCGGTAGCAGAACAATGCTGCGTCCACGTCGATTCTTATTGTACACAACTATACAAAAGATGCATCGACAATGCTTAGTGGTCTGATAAAAATCTCGAACGACCGCTTCTAATTTTACTCGTCACGTACGTAAAACTTAAATAACATGGTATTGAAAAGAAAAAAATAGTATAAATATGGCGTCGGGAAATATGCGAGCGTTCATTTTTACTTCAGCGAAGGAATCTGTACGTTCGAGTATTATTTTCTAGGAACATGAAGAATTTGTTACTTTTTGCCTGTTTTCTTTTCTGCCAGGTAAGTAAATTTGCCTCAACCGGAGTTCTTTTCTTATCATACACAGTTTAAAGAAATAATTCATTATGTATCCTTTTCCATAGTAATTCTCTAAATCCATAGTATCTTTAAAAGAAATCCTAACTGATAATCAATGTCAAAGAATTATCCAACCGTTCCCCCACCCAAAAGTTCATAACATTTGTCAATGTAAGGACCTATAATATTCCATTCAGGAAATTCTAGCGAGAAACTTCATTGAACACTACGCGAGATTATTGCATCTCCCTAAAGAAGATGTGATAGAATGCGCTGAGAATGTAGATCTTCCAATCGGTGAGTATAATAACGCGAATAATAACGCGACGTTTACAGTATCTGAATATTTGGAAGTCTCATGATTGCAGAAATGGAACGTCACGATTCGTTGGAACATAATAATAAATTGAGAGTTAATGAAGCAATCGTCGGAAAGTACGGTTGTTTCATGGCATGTGTTTGGCAGAAAAGCGGCATGGTACGAAGCGCAAACTGATCAAGAAAAAATAAGATTTACAAAATTGAGAGACACGCTCTTGATTCGTTTTTCATTCACTGTTACTTTAGATGATAGGCTCCACTTTGGAACTGCAAAGGATAATGGATCGTATAAACGCGAAGCACCCCGGTAACGTGGACTTGATCTCTATCCGGCAGAAAACTGTAGAGACGTGTGCAATGCTTGGTAAATTAACTCATTCTGAATAGTTGCATCTATATTTAATACCGCATGCTTAGCAATCTTATTCGACGTTTCAGTTGAATCCATAGAGGACGAGTGCGAGATAGTTTTGGCTTTTAAAACGTGTATGAAGGAAGCTAAGCACAATCGAACACAAATGGCTGTATAATTTTACCAATTACGATAATGACAATTAAGTAAACCACGAACTTCCGTTCGTTCGGTTGTTGAAATTAATAAATAACGTTCTATCGAGAGAGTCTAGTTCCATGTCTACCCCTTTTTCCCTAACAGCACATTTAATAGTAGTCGCGATAAAGTTAATCAGTGAGAAACGTAGATACGATTGACATGCGTTGTAGCGCAATTAGATTATGGTACCAGGTTAGCCAGATGGTCGTAACTATCGTTTCTCCGTGGAGCCCCGAGGAAACCATGAACCTGTTTACTGGAAAATTGAAGATATCTAGAAGCGTGAACACTACGTCCCAGGAACTACTAAGGTAATTCATAAAAATCTCCTTCCTTTTCCCTTAGTAATGTGATTTTTCGATACGTGAACTTCTAAGCACGGATACTGTCAAGAGGCTATCAACTTATTGTTATACTAAACTGATTGATTTCCAAGTTCTTTGTATTCCAATACTAATTATTCTCAAAGAATCGTTTGACATCTGAAACCCAGATTCAATATAAATGCAATCAGCTATATTTAATGAATTAACGAATGCAGTTTTGCTGCATGGCAGAAGCTTCTAGCAGCAATGATGGCAGTCGGTGTAATGGGATTCTTATTCTGGAAACGCCACGAATCACTGATAGCAGTGATCGACGAGAAGATGGAGAACGACTTGATGAATTTAGACGCGTCTTCAAAAAGTGATACGCACGTTACGCGATCGGAAGTTGCACAGGTCTTCGGTGCTTCGATCGAGCAGAGTGTCAGTGCAAGCTACTGTAAGATGAAGGATTGCGCGACCATAAGCTGCTCGTCTATCCCGAGGGGCTCCGATCCTGGAGCGGTTGCGTCAAGCTTCATCGAGACTGATTTCAAGGTACTGAGGCGAGTAAAAATATCACTTGCACCAAGCGATGGTATGTAATGTGAAATTTTGTGTAGGTTGACTGCAAGAACACGGAATCCATCAAGGTGTCGTTCAACGATTGCAAATTTCCGGGGAACGCACTTCGAACGAATTGGCTGATGACCAACGTGTCGATCGAGGAGTTAACGCTTGACAGGTGTTACCTGAGAGAAATAGAAGACGAAGCCTTTTCTCTGCCCATTTACGAGACAACGAAGAAGCTCATCCTGTCGAACAACAACGTCACCTCTCTGAGCAGAGCGGTGTTTAGTCGCCTCGGCTTTTTACAAGAACTCTCCGTTCGAGACAACATCATCACCGAGGCTGAATATAATTTACTGGATAACGTGGCCAGTTCCCTTACCAGTTTGGAGCTGTCTGGAGTAATCAATGATATAAACGTCCTTCGAAACATAACAGGCGGAAGCACAAATCTGAACGTTCAGATACTCACGCTACGAGGGAACTCCATACCTCTGATTACTCGTGAATTATTCGAAGGTGTACCAACAGTGAAATCTCTCTACCTCGAGTACTCGAAGGTCAACACTATCTCGCCAGGCGCACTGGAACCGATGGCTCCTTCCATTTTGCAGTTAATAATGAACGACAACAACATCCATTCGCTGCCAGTGGGGCTCCTCGACTCTATACTGCGTTCCAATCGACCTTTCCGCATGGCGATACAGAACAACCCCTGGCATTGCGAGTGTAGTCTCAAGTGGCTGCAGGATCTCATTCAGGCTCAGCCAACTATAGTCTTCGCTGTCCCAGTTTGCAGCAACCCAGAGACAAATGCTGGGGAATCGTTCTTGAGGGCAGAGTTTTGCTCATCCAACACAACTGCGTCGAGTGTTGTTAATATAACTACTGAAATGTCTACGAAACAAGATTTAGACGCGACCACAACTCAACAACCGGAGACCACCGAGAAAGATCTTTCATTAACGTGCACCACGTCCAACATTTTACTTCACACCAAACGATCTTACAAGATGTTGTCCACTGATTTAGACATTCCTTTGCGTTTCCCTGATTTCTTCGTCGCGGAGATCATGGAGGACAGCGTGCTGGTCAATCTTCCTGACTTGGACGAAGGGGTGACGTTGCTCTGGTTCAAGAACAATGACGTCGATGGCTCGCCCAGCTGTGCAAAAAACGTCAGGCACTCTTATCTGGTGCGGAATATCGATTCGGGGGCTACGTACACGATCTGTTTGCTCAGCGATAACGCGGGCATCGTGTCTCCCTTCGATTGTTTGGCCGTGACGACGATTCTCGCGTACCAGTCCAGAACTTGGCTGAGCAACGCGGACAAGTTCGTTGTTTGCTCGTTATTGGTAGCCTCGATGGTGTTACTGTTCCTCATAAGTGCCTTTTTCACTTTCGTGCTGATAAGGAGGCATCCTTCGTTGTTGCGTGGCAGCAAACGCGTCATGTTGGTGAAACGGAACGTGGACGCGATCGTTCTTCCGAAGGGGGTTAACGTCGAAGAGGGGAAGCGGGGGTGTGGGAAGATGGCCACGTTGGATAAGCAGCAGGAAGACGGATATATTACCCCCTTGCCACCTGCTCCTTTGCCTGCTCCTCGAGGAAGAAGGGTGTCTAGAATGAGTGCGCAAAGCGATTGGAACAGTTACGTCTTGGAGGTGGAACCGACGGAGATGCAATTGGCCTCTTGGAGGCTGCATAGATTGAACAACGAGCTCGAACTGGAGAAACTGAAATCTGAAACTCCACCATTGCCGCCGCATCCTTCTGAGACGATTCCTTCAGTGTCCCTTCTGGTGGACTGGAAGGAAGAGCACGCTCTGTACGAGACCAACATTTAATACTTTCGTTTGCATATATCATTTAAACTTAATGAATTAAGATGAAGCATTTATTTAGTAAAATATTACACGTGGTAAATTGTATAAGACCCTCGATTGCTCATTCAGTTAAAAATTATACATAGATGATTCCTTTTTAATTGAATACCGATTTCAAAGTCATTTATCCTAAATGGACATCAGTTACACTGAATGGAACAACTTTGTTGTATCTTGATATCTTGAGAAGTATTGCCTATATAAGCTGAAGCCGGACACACCATATATTTTGCAATAGGAAAATAAATAATTCTGGTCTCATCGGCCTAAATCGTGCCGATGCTGGCCAGCAGCCCAAAGGTACCGGTGTCAATGTCAGTTTCAACGATCAAGTGTAACGCCGAAGCCTAGATCCTATTAAATGGTTACCAGCGGAGGTTACTAAACAGAAATAAATCCTGCTGGTCGAAGCGACGGGTCTCGATTTAATAATCGTTGGTCATTATCACCGGCCACCTCCACCGCCGTCCGTTTATTTCTGACGATTAGGTCAGTAGTTCGTACCTAGCGTCGAAGCTCTATCCGATTGGCCAATGAGGTCACGCAGCATCGCCGCGTCTAGCCCCCGGAGGTGGCTGCCAGGTGAGCTTTTTTACGGTGCGCGCAGCTTCTAGCAATCCACTGCAATCCTCTAAAAGGACGCAATGCCAATATGAAACTGCTGCACTGCTCGGTCCCGGTTGGAATCGGTATAACCGTTTTCATGCCCGCCCGCTGCTACGCGTGCAGTGGAAATGGTCGACTATACGCTGACTCGCGTCACTTGGCTTTCTACGGCCGTTGCCAATTGCGGTTCCGTATTCGCGTGAGCTTGACATTGGCGTATGATGTAACAGCAACGTATCGCGCTCCCCTTTCCTACTTTGCAGGAAAACGGTCTATCGAACTTTCGACCGAACAACAAACGCGAGGAACTCACTGCCCCGCGTTTATCGCCAATCCTTCGGGCTTCTATCGTACAAACTTATCTGTTCCATATTTAAATGCAAATGTTTGTTTTTTTCAGCTCCATGCACTTTTTACTTGCAGCAGAATTTCTCAAGATCTGATATGAATAAAATAGTTATGTACCTAAACTTACCATTTTCCTTGCGTTAGTGTAGAAATTAATTAGTTTGATCAGGTTCATGGTACACTGTATGAACATTAGACGCTGATCTAAATGTGTACGCGATCGTATAGTGGGAATCAATCGTCGATTTAACAATTGACCATTCAACAGTTGCGCCAACGAGTCGAGACCGTTTCGCAAAGTATGCTCCATGAAAGGGTCCCGATTAAGAATCTTTTTATAGTGTGTTCGAGCTCGCAGATGATTGGTGATTACCTGTCGACGCTAATAAGAATGCAGGATTGCGTCCACGCAGCTCTACTAATTAGTTTACTAAGCCTCAGTGTGACATTTTCATCGGTACAGTAAGTTGTACAGAAGCGATAGCTCCGAAGGGAACCGCGAATCATTTACTTCTGTCATAACGTAAACTCTCGTTAATTATACCCAGCCACAATGGTAATTATCGTTTCCCCGATACTCGACGTGTGAAAAGGAAATCTATTCGAACTTCGGGGCACGTTTGACGTAAAATCGATATTAATTTAACGCTTCGCGGGTGATTAACGAAACGTCATGTCGAGGTTAAAATTCTGCGAAACCGTGGCAGTATTTGAATGCTTTCTCCAACACGAAACGAATCAAAGTATTGCATTCCTTCGGCGCGTGTGTTGATCGATATTGTTCTCGTCTCATCAAAAGATACTTAATAAAGCTATAAATTTAGATAACGTATAAAGCCAGTGTAAATAAATTTATATCTTCTTCCGCAGGAGGAGACCAACCCTATGGAGGGAATCCAGCTCAGCAAAGACCAAGTCGCACGTGAGTACTCTCTCCACAGCAGGTCATTCACTTCCAACAGATACTTCGTGCAGCAATAAACACAGAATGAACGTCACGTTACGAAAGATAAATTAACATCCTTCGATTCCAGTTCAGTGACACGCAGTTCTCCTAATGACTCGTCAATTTCAGAGCTCAAGATGGGATTCGACGCGTTCGATCCTGACAAGAAAGGAGTCATCAATACGGACATGGTAGGCACGATTCTATCAATGATGGGGATGAAAATTCCAACAGAGCAATTGAACGGTGTCATCGCCGAGGCTGACCCATTCGGTGCGTTGAACAGTTTCGCAAAGTACAGGTAGACAGAAAAATAAATCAGACGTTTTTCAACCCGTGAAATTTTGCATATCCCAGGATCCGGGGAGCTGAACTTGCAGGAGTTCTGCGGGCTGGCCTCCCGATTCATGGAGGAGGACACGGATACAGAGGCCATGCAGCAGGAATTGCGAGAAGCGTTTCGGCTGTACGACAAGGAAGGAAACGGTTACATCACCACCGAAGTGTTCAGGGACATTCTTCACGAGTTGGACGATGCACTGTCCCCCGAGGAGCTCGACATGATCATCGAGGAGGTGGACACTGATGGATCTGGCACGCTCGATTTCGAAGGTACGCGTTATCAGCGTAGATCGATCGGCGGCTAGTCGCCGCCGTTTGTATTACGAGGCGCATCGCGAGCTACAGATACCCACGTTTCGCGTTGCAGAATTCATGGAGGTCATGACAGGCTAAATTATCACCTTGGCACGAAGCGGTCGTCCCTCGCGTCGGCCACATCCACGGGCAACCGGGGCCGCCCGCTCTACACGTGGAAGCTGCGATTTATTGGAGTTGTATGTGGCGTTGGCAAAGTATGAAGTTAAAGGTTCGTAGGTGATGTCTGCTAGGAAGGCGTACGAGCAACGTGGTGTATAGCTGGGAGAATATTTCCGCCCGTGTCGGGCTCACAATCGGCTAAAATGTATTTCTATCTATGCCGGAATTAACCGACGCACGGGGCACACGCGAGTTATCGTTGCTGGGAACAGGTTTATATCGATCCCGATATCAATCGACGTTCCTACGCCGCCGCACCTTTCTTCCTCTCTGTTCTGCATTACCGAACGGAGGATGGAGATCTACGGTCACAGAGAATACCTTGTATTTAAGCATCCGACCTGTCAACCTGCTAACTTCTGCACTTTACCTACATCGCGTGCAATTATAACAGCGATAATATTGATAAGTGATTCTATTATATAAAAAGGAAATTGTAACTATAATCGGGTCAAAGTAACTGCATAAGATAAGGATAAGTAATAAAAGTACCCCCAAAAAATAGGAAAATAAGCGTGTGCACATTATTTTACCTTTGATCGTCGTTTGTGGTCTCGTTATTTTGTGTCCATGGCATTTACGATTAATGCAAAGCATCGATCACACAGTCTATTATTAATATCATGTAAAATACCATGTGAAATAAAGAAATTCTGTTAGAAGCTACCTGTACATATTATTTACTCCTGTTGTAAATGGTTACACTAATATCATGAACAATTCTTTTACAGTCACTGTATTCAGAGACATCAGAGGACTTTATCTAACGAAACACTAAACAGATCTTCGAATTAATCGACGGCGGTGCATCCTCGAGATGAAACGACGCTCAGGTGGATCTTATCAACACAAGACTAATAGGCTAAACATATAAATATAACTCTGAGGCCACGATCTACGCGTCGTCATTGTCTCTAGGCCCTAGAGATCACTAGCTCAGCTGAGCATAAAGATAACAACAGCATGCTGTAAGATGTGGCAACGAGCAATATGTCGGAATAATCGGTGCTAATATCACCCTAAATATAATAGCTGCTGCTAGGCTTTATGAGCTTTATAATTAGCTGCCTAAGAATACAAGCACATGCGGTTATTACGCGGAATTGTCTTAAGCGTCCCGTCGTCATGTCCGGCGATGAGCCAACTTGGGCTATTGTCGCGTCACTTTCCCCCGCCATATTGATTCTGAATCACATTAGCCCTCGCGGAAGCTTCATCAGCTTGTCCCTTGCGAAACCGAAGCTTTTACAAAAATCGAAGGATTTCTCGAGGCGATGAATTCTACACGCGATTACAGAGCATAACCGCCAAATGACGTAACCGTCGCGCTGTTTACACTCCCGAACGATAGAACTACATAGTATTGTACGAAATGGAGAATCGAAATTAAAATGAATGGCCTGGCGAAACTGGCGGTTATACAGAGGTTATTACGTGCGATTAAAAAAAAAAGAGAAAATGAAAGTTGCGCTATCGTGATGAGGGTATTTACTTGCACAATTAAAAGATGATTCGAGTACGAGATTAAATAGCTTCGTTTCCTAGTTGCCGTGTGTCACGGAATGCCTATTAGATTATCACTTACAACTGACTGGCGTGGGTTCGTTTGCCACGGAATGGTAAATGTGAATTTCACCGAATAAAAATATTAATATATACAATAGCTCACATTCCACGCTTCGGAGTGTCGGAGTAAAACTATAAAGCTTGAAACCACCGGTTATTTCATTTCTCATTTAATGCTTGCAGTCAATTTTCCTACGTTCCTTTGGATAAACTCCCCGCGCGTACAATAGGTATTTCCGTTTGCACAAAAATGTAAACTCGATGCAAGAGAGAGAAGGCCAGGAAGCCAGCTCTGAAGAATTTCAAAATCGAGCACGTTGCAGCGGAATTCGCACAATTGTGGCTCCGCTTCCGCGGGAGCATGGTGGGGAGTGTCCTCGATGAATTTGAAAACCGCTAGAGTTCCTGCGTAGATATTACCCGGTCAATCACGTGCCAGAAGATCATCCTTATGTCCACATAAAACAGAAGTCCACAGCCAGAATCTGGTGCATACCCGGATAAGACGTCGACGCTGCCGTGTGTTAACATCGCACCTTAGAGTGAACACCTAAGCCTCCCTTCGCCATGGTGGGTTCCTGTGAATAATTCTCCGGCGTGAACATCCAAAGGAGTTTCATTGATTACTGGGCTTAATATTCTCGAAGAATGTTCTGTGATTACAATTTTATTTAAAATTATGTTCGATCCTTCAAATTCAATAGTATAATCTAAATTCTAGAGTTGCTACCGAAATCGAAGTGATTTGATGAAACTTCTCTTGAATTCATTTACCAAGTGAAAGTAGTGTAGTGGATGATAATAATTTTGCATGTAATGGTTGCAGGATGACCTAAACAAGGACCAAATTGCTCGTAAGTAATCCACCGCAATTGCTCCAGACACTATTGTCTTCCATTGACTTAAAAGTCTTTAAGACTTGTCATTGCTCGCGTTACAGTTCTGAAGAAGGCGTTCGATGCCTTCGACCACGACAAAAAAGGCAGCATTGGCACAGACATGGTGGGTACCATTTTGACCATGTTGGGGTACGAGCTCAGCGAAAAGACTCTGAAGGAAATCATTCAGGAAGTTGACGAAGATGGTAAGAAAGTGTCGAATGGGCTTCATTTACAACTCAATGGCTTTACGCTTAAGTTGCTAGTCATTTCGAATATGGGATTAGAAGGGTGACGTTCTTCGTTAGGTTCGTGTCTAACTTTGCGTCAAATTCTCCATTTCTTCCTCCAGGATCTGGTCAACTGGAATTCGAGGAGTTCTGCACGCTGGCCGCTAGATTCCTGGTGGAGGAGGACACGGAAGCGATGCAACAGGAGTTGCGCGAGGCATTCCGATTGTATGACAAAGAAGGAAACGGCTACATCACTACCGACGTGTTCCGTGACATTCTTCACGAGCTGGACGACAAACTGACGCCACAGGAGCTCGACATGATGATCGAGGAAATTGACGCCGACGGCTCGGGAACCCTAGATTTCGACGGTGAGCTCCAGCCCGCTTTACAACCTACCATTTTCATAACACGTCAATCAATCTAATTACCAACGCGGCCTCAGCACCAGCATGCCAAGAACAACTAGCGCGGAATCGTCGGAAGTCGTACCGCACGTTTGAAAATTACACGGAACAGTTAACGCGGTTTGCCAAGAATCTATCAGTCTCGTTAATTAATTAACGCCTGTCGCTTTTAGACCTAGAGACTAACGTCTGCTGATCGCTACAAGCTTCCTACACCTTGCGGCGTCCCTAGAGGCGAAACATAAACCTTTCTATTTATAATCGACATCAATTACCTATTCCAAATAACCCGCTATCCTGCCACGAGGCAAATGTCATCGAAGTGTTGGCCAGTCTTCGCAGTTTCTGTAATTACATATCTGCAGGGTATTTTCTGTTATTCCACATTGCTGATCTGTCAATTTCAGAGTTCATGGAAGTCATGACTGGTGGTGATGACTAGATTGCAAGGTGAACGATTGGGATGGACTGAGGCCACGATTCGCACGAACACTCCCCACACTTTTTTTTCTAAGGACAAAGGATTGGAAGCCCAATCGGTCGACATTCCTGATGATGCTATCGTGGACTTCGCAGTCAGATGGCGAGTGTTGAAACGCTAACAGACGCTGAACAAAGTGTCGTTGACACTTTGTCGTGAAAACTGTGCTCCCGGAGATGGAAATGTGGTTTAATAAAGGTCCCAAAAATAAAAGAGATTTTTTCCTTCGATTGAAACGATACGCGTGTAAAACAGTCGACACTGTCGTTAAAGAAAATATTCCTCCGCTTGTGACCCTGTAATCACCGTTGTAAATGAAAATCAATAACGCCCGTGCAGACCCAACGGCCGAGGTACGGCTCCCCGTATCGATTCGCCGCCTGAAACACTGCAACCGAGTTCGCACTCGCGCGTACAGTGAAAGGTACCTACGGGGCAGTAAGCCAGAGAAATACCAACAAGTGGCTAAATAGAATGAAAAATTCCATGAAGTGTAACAATGATATGACTACCAAGCTTCTTTGACTATCGATACACGGTGTTGCTTACAGAGGGTGGTGCCTGCAGCGATCTGCAATCGATATTTCAATCATTAACAAATGTAACCACGTAATAAATTCACATTTTTCTATGAAAGATCAGGTTTTATTACAAAATAATTCAATACAATTTTCGCAACCGCGACCTTTCAACAGACTTGCTACACATATTACTGTTTTAATCGATCACGAGGAGCTAATGCTAGATTCATATGCGAACGTTATTAACAGCGAGCTCAACGGTAAATAATAATTAAAGAAACCGTTTCTGGGCGCGACCATAGATTAACGAACATCGACATTCTCGGCAGCCGTTCATTTCGTGTTTATAAGTGCAAGTTCAATTTTCCGCTCACTCTTACGAAAAGTGCCCATACGTATGCTAATTTAATAGATTCCTGTTCGCGCTCGCGACATTCTATACTTCATTCCACAAATTCGTTCGTTCGCTACATACGCTAACATAATTCTGATAGAATTTTCGATCATAAAACCAAGAAAATAAAACATTAATTAAAACGTTTCAAACATTATTTTATTCGGATCACTGGACATCAATATATTAACATTGCATACATTGATGTTAACTCCAAAAATGAAAATATTAACTCGTGAGAGAAGCGCGTCCCTGGCACAAACTTACTGGCTCCGCAGTCTGCTCTCGATCCTCGATTCGCTCGATTCGTCGTCGAGTGATTTTATCACAAAGTTAATGTTCTATGCACTGGATACACCAGCCAAATTTCAGAATCAAGGGCGCGCCAAATCGCAATAAATATCTGAGTCCATGAATATGAATTTTGCAGCCAATGTCTGAGGTTGTGTAACGAGAGCGAGGAATTTTAAAAACTAGATCCCCATTCAATACGATCCGTTCAGGTATAATAACGGTACAGTAGTTTTTCGCTCTCGATAGAAATCGTTTCCTCCTGGTATCCCGGGGTTCGACTCTTCGATTTGGAATTTCCTGTACGGAGATCGAAAGCAGCAATCGCGCGGTGAACGGATTCGTGGCCGACAGAAGTCATACCAAAACGGGAATAACTGAGCAGTCCGGAGATGTCATTATCCAGCTAACTCCCACGATGTCTGCCAGGCAATCAGCAGCAACGAGTGAAAACGCCTGGTCTAGACCCAATAATGTTTGCTCTATATCCCGCGATACCTCAGCCAGCTACTGGCCACCGAGGGAATTATCATGGCGAACGAAAGGTGTTTCGAAACTGCGCGCGCGATCCGAAGTGCACGAATGTACACGTTGGACCGTCGTAAATCAGGTTTGTCTCGTAAAACCGTATCCGGTTTTCTATAATCCTTGAATTTTCAAACGGCCCGCGTTAATCCTTTCGTAGACGGAATAAACTTCGCTCCAGACCAAGCAAATTGAATTTAAGCGTTTCACATCGCTGCGATGGAAATGCTCGACGGGCAAACAGGTTGCGTTTTATTGGGCGATTCTCTCGTTGGCTGTATGAAAGGGGAGCAACGATGAGGGAGGAAACGCTCGTAATTGATTCGCACTGGTTATTATTTTAGTGGAAAAGAAGATTAGAAAACAGTGGCACTGGGTAGTCAGGCAGAAACTGACAGTGGTTAAAGTCATGAAGGCAGTGTGAAATTTATCATCATCTGTACACAAATTGGATTAGAGCCAACTTTATTTTTGGTAAGTTTTTCTGAATCGGCATAAAATTCTGAACATATCAGCTTTGTTCTGATAAAATAAATAATATCAGTATTAGTTTTAATAACCATTTTATATTAGCTGAGTCGATTATCCTGAACTTCCCTTAATCTGCCAGTTGTCACGATACAAACGAAAGTGGCATTAACTCCGCGGTTTACAGGCGTTCCTATCGGTGAGCCCGTTTATCGGATAAGTCTGATAACGTACATGCGATTCCGTGATATTTCGACCGAAAGAAATTCGCCTTTCACTGTCTAACCTCGGCCAGTTGGTACTGGTAGGCTCTACGGTAAAATATAACATTGTAGAACGTGGTTCGTAGACAACGAGTGACACTGACTATTTACTGGAGAACGTGGACTTCGTTAATGTTTCGTGATCGAGATATATCTAGTAGAAGAATTTTAAATGCATACCGCGCGTTAAATGCAGAAATTAAGAAAGAGTGTCTAGATATATTTGGAACGGTCCTGGAAATTTTGTAATCCTGTCCAACTCTAATTAAAATAACACCAGCAAATGTTCCGGACGGTATCCGGATTTAGCATAAAACGCCAAGAATATCGTATCTCAATTATACATCACATTTATAACATTAAGGAAATCAAAACAAATTGCAGTTTTTGTTATCGTTATTCAATTAGCAGCAAACGCTGGTTTTTAAGGTAATGAACGTGTAGCAGCGTTACAAACCGCAACACAGTTGCACGCGATGATTCCAAGGATTACCTATTGTCATGCAACGAGCCGCGCACGAGCATATACCATCTCGTGATACCTGTATCCCGAGGAACCTTTAATTAATCGTGTAACGAAGTTCCGATTCGACTTGTAAATGGGATACCCTGACGTCAGTCATTTTCACCGACGTGTGTAATCTTGCAGCGAGAAGCTTGTTGCTGAAATCGATAGGCACGCGACTCGAAACGATCCCATCTCCATCGATGTTTCTGTTGAATGCAGCGAAGGTATTAATTAGGAGTGAGACCGAGTGCATCGCGTACAAAGTGACTGTGAAAATTGCTTCTTCACTTTAAATTCGAACATGGGGTGGAAAAATGATGGAAGAGGAAATTCTGAAACTTACAATTAGTGTTGCACGTTCATCTATATTGTAAGTCCGGGATAGTCCGACCACTTTTTGGAATAGAAAATGTAGCATTGTTGTTTTTCACATTTTTGTTGTTTTGTAGAAATTAAAGCAATTTAGAGTATACATAAATTATAGTATGCGATAAATTCAAATATTTATTTTGATTTTCAACCAAAAACATTGGCACTGCAACTGATCAGTCTCACCGGCATGTCGGAGTTAGACCTTAAAAAATAACAAAAAGTATAGCTTACAAAAAGTATAATACACGAAGAAGTTAATTGATATATTATTTCTTCTTCAATTTCCACGTAAATCACAAACATTCCTGTACTTGGAGTATCTAGTATCATAAAACCAAAGGCTGCAACGCACACATTTACTCCAATCGTCGCTTTTCGAGATTTCCAAAAAGTTTTCTCCGCATCCCACGCATTCGTTTTCGTCTCAGCCTTTTAACAACATATCACTATCTTGTAGAATGGAATTTTCGCTCCCTATATGGATTTATGACAATGGTATGTTTCAATGCAATATCAACAACAAGTGCATTAATTTCTTTTGTGTCAATGACACACAGTGCCCTCTCTTTCGTCAGTCTTAAAATATCACCACAGGTCGGACTCACCCGGTGATCGAACTATACCGGACTTACCCTATCTTTCAATCTAACAGTGTTA
Organism: Andrena minutula; assembly: GCA_929113495.1. Classification (NCBI taxonomy): domain Eukaryota; kingdom Metazoa; phylum Arthropoda; class Insecta; order Hymenoptera; family Andrenidae; genus Andrena; species Andrena minutula. The sequence goes on from OV815994.1 coordinate 38,429,968, forward strand.
TTTAAGGATTTCGTTTCTCGCGAATTTTCTTATACGTCAGTGTTTAATGAGCACCTTCCAGTAAACACGAAACTATTACATTTACAGTCTACCGACCAGTAATGGACAAAAATAACGAAGTCCCGGTTGCGGTGGAGTAATATATACGCATTACAGATGAAATTATACACGCGCGATATGTATTAAAATTTAATTAATCGTCGGCGGATGGTGTTCTTATTCAGTGAAAGCGAGACAATTATTGCACGCGATCACTTGCGACGATCTTTATTGGTTACAGATGTGATTTGATTATACAAAATTCTCGGCTGCATTAGATTAAGTCCTTCGGCTTATCTCTTGGCGCATTAAACCGACGAAATTATAGTGTAACAGAATAGAAAGCGGTTCGATAAAATTATTAAAATTAGGTATACCGTACTTATCTGACCACTGAGGTTCTTGATAAAGCCGTTTCTTCGAGAAATGTTAACGTCCCATAGGAAATCCAGAAATTCCCAATTGTTATAATTAATATAAGGGTCCTGATCGATCTGTCTGATGAAGATGCGCAGCAGATTTAAGAGGATCTAGTACAGACACACGTTCTTTCACTCGCGATCACGCTTTCGATAGTTCATCACGAACGAACCATCCGCTGTATGTTAATTATACTGTTCCATGTGAAATATTGAGAAATTAAAGCGGATGAAATTCGTGGCTTCCTCTACGAGCGCTTTCGCTCCAAGATATTCGGAATGCAATCGCGATTTCCACTTTTCGCCGATCGGTTCGCCAGTTTAATCATTTTATCCGGCAAGGTAATAGAAGCGATAGCGAATGGACGCGGAGCAGGTTCTTCTTCCATATATCAAGAGTTTTAATCCACGAGATAGAAATCACCCTGCCGCTACATAAATCGCTAAAACCGTTGAAGAGGAAATTAAAGCCAGTGGGAACGCCAGTGCCAGAGTTATCGTTATCGGGATTCCCTTATCGCTTTCATCTCGAAACACGGAAAACGTACAGAAATTGGTAGAGGAAAACTTGGATTAGCAAGTAGTTCTAAATCAAATCTTCTCCAACAAGTATCAAACACCGATCACTGAGGCACTCTGATTCGAAATAATGGGAGATAATGCAGTCTTTACAGGAATTACATGGAACAACAGGTCACAGTTGATTAATTTTCTAATGATGTGATTACGCCGCATTCAACCAACTCAGGATGCTGGTACCATGTTATTAGTTTCTAAATACAGGCGCACGGTTACCATCGATTTGTCCGTTGCTAGAATTCGTTCGTTCGGCTCAAACCCGATTGTTTGACTTAACTTCGCTCTATGATGGAGAAAGTGGGTGAAGGCTAGAGGGAACGATTTGCTACAATTACTCGCAATCTTCCGAGTGTTACACTTTTCTAACGAAGCGAGGCCCACAACGAGAAAGTGCCGCTGCTTAAAAGCTGTCCGATCAACGTGCAATTAGTGATTTTGATGCTAAGACTAGCATCAGCAAGTCCCGTATTCGAAAGATTGGAGTAGAGATTCCTATCTGAGGAGCAAACTACTTTAGGATTCTTTTTCTCAGATTTACTGGATATATTTCTGGTAACTGAAGCTTCTTTAATTACTCCGTGTTGCGCATTCCGCGTTTTCACCTTTATCGTGGATCGAGACGCCTGTCTATCGCAAGTCGATCCAAGGTTAGGCATATGAAATTTTCAATTTTCATGTGAGTCACAAGCGGAAAGACGTTTAATTCGCGAGCAATCGCTATTGTTAATTTTCTTTCGCTAGTTTCTCCATTCAAGCACTCCACTTGATTTATTAGTAGGTACAGCTTTGCAAGAAACATTGGTGGATTCAGTGCAGTGGAAAAGAGATTATGAATAATCAACGCTGTTTACACGTTCATGCCTGGTTGAGTGAAAATCAGAGCACCTGGAGGAATGCAGTCGACGCGCGAAGGAAAACACACTAGTATCAACTGTTCTGTGACATCACACGCAACGTGCATTTGCATAGAGTTGCATCCACTCTGGGAGCAGGTAGTTACACGGTTACACAATATACGTATATCGATAGTAGACGATATCTGCTATAAACTTGGCTGCATTCCAGCAACGTAACGGCCTTGATCGCGTTTCTTTGTGAAATCGAATTCGTTGCACACGCAGGCGGATCTCGCTCGCGAGAATCTAACAATAAGCGAACAGTCTGACTAACAGCCTTCAATCAGAGATACGCTAATTACACCTTGGCGATTAGCGAAACCCTTTTTTTCCCCTCTTTGAAACAAGTGTCTCACTGTAAAGAGAATTATTCCATGTCGAAGGTAGATTAATAGCCGATAGACTGGTGCCATTAAGAACTAGTGCAAGAGAAGTATTATTATTATTAATAAAAAGGGGAACTGGACTGTTCGCAAAAAACGCGAACTTCCTCAAAATGCTGAAAACAGTGCAAGGTGAATCAGGGAATGGCTATGACTTTAGAATTGCTAGATGGATTCAAATGTCTGTGATACACGATCTACAGGAAGAAGAAATGCTTAGCGGCTGCTATTCGATAATTCCCCGTTCTTTTTTAACAAAAAGCACGCGATAAATGGGCATGCCTCGCGCGTTAACTTCCCACCTTTTACTTTTGCTCATCGTAACGATTGCTCAACTAATTCAACGAGTGCAACGAAGTCGTTATCCCGCAGACGGCTAAATTGTCTGTGACGATGGCCGACTCCAATTTCATCGACCAAATAATTTATGTGACGCAGGCGGTCGGTGCGCTTGCATTGCCTCTGTAGCTGTTCGACAGGAATAATTCAATTTACCTTATCGGTCCGGGCAAACTGGAAGATTGAAATCAATTAGAGCCACTTTAATCAGGTTTCTGCGAGTATTCAATAGGACAATTAAAGTAAAAGTGATTGGTCAACATAAGTACCGCAGCGCGTGATCAGAGTAACGAACTGTATGAGTTTTCGTAGGTTTAGTGAGATGCTGGCGAAAAAAATATTATGTCCACGTTTATTCAACTCCCAAGTTCTCCATTTGAGAACCTTGCAGCAGGAGGGGTGCAGCTCCATCTTTACCAGCTTCGAGTGAATTAGAAAAAACTGTTTATAAAATTATTGCTTTGTTTTAACATTAAATGGAAAACACCAATTTAAAAATACATTTTTTTACACAATAAGTAGTAGTTATTGAGTTGATAAATTTTTAACCGACTTCCATAAGGAGGAGGTTATAATTTCGACCCGTATGTATTATTTACCCGACTGCGGCACGCAAAGGAGGGTATTGTTTTATGATTATCCCCGCATATCACCTCAGCGAATGGGCCAATTTTGATTATCTTTTTTTTTATTCGAAAGAGGACAAAGAGGTGGCCTCATCCTATACTGCATTAATATAGGCCCAATATTTTGCCAGTTCTGGTTAATAATAAAGACTATTGTCACCTAATTATTATTATTTTATGTACGTAGGCGCATATATCCTCACCATGTTGTGTCAATATATATAAAACTAAAAAGATAAAAGTAAAAATAAAAATGCACTAAATACTAAAAAATAATTTTCTCTCTTATTTTCACTTCTATTTATGGCGAATTCTTCAAATCTGTAGCTACCCAAAGGCCAAAACAAAAATATTACACGAAGCAGTAATAGCTACAGGTTCAAAATTTGCAATAAATCCATCATTTGTTATCGGATTTGCATCACACGTCACTGAACAATGTACCTAGAATTCGTTTACGTAAATTACACGTCATAACTCAAAAACTGTCAAAAATGGAATTGCACCTCTCTGCCTGCAAGGTCCTCATATGTATCGGCTTCGATAAGATACCCGGTAAATTGAAAAAATCGTTGAGCTATCGATCGAAGAAGGTAGCCGCAGATTTTCATGTGGATTGCAAAATGGAAATGTATCTAACGGTTCTCCCCTTCGTCAAATAATTCCAATCTAGATAAGATCAAAACGGGGCATGATTACGACGGCTGCTCTTTTTTTTTAAGGTCGTTGCATGACGTGAGAATTAGCGTGGAACGACAAACGCTCGCCGTTCACGAAAGTAAAAGTTATCGCCGAGATAGGATCGGCATTATACATATACAAGTCGAGCGTAAATAATTCCGAACTTGCGGCTAATCGATCAGAAACTGTTGCACCGTTCAGCCGAGACGTTGAATCGATAACAAGACGACCAACACGGTGGGTCGTGGAACGAGGTTAAACGCAACAAGTACCGAACCTCCCGACGACAGATTCTATCTGCAATTTTTCCTCGTCGATTATCCCACTTAATGCGCATAAAATTCACCAGGATAAGAGCACACCTCGGGTCCAGCGACGATTCTTAAGTACATCTCTTCCGATCGATAATTTCCAGCCGAAAGGGACCAGGCTCCCGAAATGGAGGGTTTGGTATCCGGTAATTTCCTTTCCGATCCAGCAGATAGAGAAACGCCGAAAAAAAGCCAGCACGAGCGAATTGTAACTGCTCGTACTTGCCAGTCGATTTGCCTTTCTACATAATCGCGGACACGTTTTCTCTGTCGGGATTGGAGTCTTCGGAGGAGCTCGAGGAATCATTAGCTGGCCCCCCGGTAATTGATTAGCGGGCCGAACTAGCTCGACGAAATTCCGTAATTACTCTTCTCGCTTGGTAATTGCATGGGATACGTTGTAATTCCCCGTCGTAATTACGGCTGTCGCGAGATTCGCGGGCACGCGGGGGCCGCGGGCACGTGATCAGCGGAAACGACGGTTCCGTGAAACGCAAAGCCCATTATCGAGCGGTGGCTCGTGCATCCGACGGATTCAATTTCGCACAGGAGCCTGGCAAGCGAGCTGGCCACCCAGTGGATCTGGATCGATGGTGAATCACATTCGAGAACGGCCCCGGTCGAGCAGCTTCGGCGCATCGATCCGCCTGTAGCATGCCCCGTTCCTCGCGCACACGCGGTGAAAGGAGTTGCTCGACTTCCAGGCCTTTTAACACCCGCGCCGCGTGTACCTTCAGCCGTGGTATGCGCGAATTACATTTGGAACGAGTGTTTGTCACTCCCTCGCCGTTGAATAACCTCTGAAAATCGCCGGCGAATTTCAGCGAGGTAAGTTATCGTCCCGTTTCGATTGTCCCTGAGGAATTCCTTTTGGATCTTTCGTTTCTTTAGGGCGCTCGAAAGGTGTGCAATCGAATTTGCATACTGATAAATAAGGGCAAAAAGGAGCCTTATGAATTCCTTATCTGGCAATGTTCTGCATTACTGAGTTGCGAAAGACTTCGAGAAACGTCAATCGGTAGGAGCTTATTAATAAAGCACTTGGTCCAGGGTAGCGTAGACCCTACTGTTATCAACTACTTCCATCTAAGTGGCTTCCAGTAATCAACAATCTCGATCAGTCTTAGCCATTGCCGAAGCGTTCTTAAAGAGCAATTTCCAAGCGCTCAGTGCCTGGTATTACAGTCACCAGCTATGAAAGGGTTGAGTCTCGCCCGTTGGTATCCACGTTCGTTAGCGATAGGTAGCGTAGTGACTGCCCCGCGAAGGACACTCCGCCATAACCGTGGCACTCCATATCGGATGCCTATGTATCCGTTATTCGTAAACGTCACGTTTGACGAGTCATCGGCGCGAAAGTACTCCCAAGCTGTTGATCACTCGCGTGATTCCTTGAGGGAATCGTGCGAACAAGGCTACCCCGCCCTGTCTGTCCGCGCTTTCACGAGCGCTGAAATGTTAGCGAGCCGCCTGCGCCTGTAGCAAGCGCTGTGCGAATTTCCTTTCTAATTCGGCACCTTGAGAGGTGCGTGGGGGTTTCCAACGAAAAAGAGAAAGAGTCTGATCTCTGAATCATTTCGGAGGGAGGAGGATCTTGGCCGATCGCTAGATCCTGCGTGTAAGATATATAATGCACACTCGCTCGAGGATAATTTCCAGTTCCGTTGCAGAAACGTTACCCGCCTCTCGGCTTCTTCGCTGCCGCAGCGCACTCGTACCTCGACTATCGTGATGATTTTATTAGCTACGCCCATTCAGCGTTTGAGTTTTCTAAACGAATCGACTGATCGCAATTTCACTGTCATTCGTTCCGAAAAAAATTTAATCGCCAACGTCGAGCGAGCTGATCGATGCGATTAATTAATAATTGGCCGGTTTTTCCGACGGCTGTTAAGCGTGCCTTAATTGTTCGAAACTTTCACCGTTTACACCAGTTCTGACCGACGACAGATTTGCTTTAAGATCGAGAGACAGATATCCTTAACAGATAGTTGCAATGCAATTGAACGGATATTGCGAAACGGCTCTTGCCACATTGTAATACGTTGACAGGAAATTGAAAACGTTTGGAACGTGATGTTTTTAGCCTCATCCGCTTGGAAGAAGTGTGTACCATGTTTCGGGGATTTCCCACGTTTTTCGTTCGCTTCCTTGCGCTTGGACACAACGTTATAGTTCCAGGAAAAGTCAATGCACCCGCGACACAACAGGCTAACAGCTGCAACCGGATGATTTCACAATCGAAACCAGACTTGTTCCTTAAACTGTGTCCCTATGCTTGTCTTTAAGTTGCAGTGCCCCACCTTGATTAGTTCGCCGATTAGAAGTGCCGATATGTAGCATTCAGCGACACGATTTGCTGAAAGACCTAGCTATTCGAACTTTCCTGCCAGGTAGCACAACGCTCTTTACGGGCGTGTTTCCGGTTTTCTGTCAAGACTTCATCGAGGTGCTTAATATTTCCCGGGTTAGAAACCAACCTATTACGCGGGGTGCACTCCCATGACTCGTAGCCATGAAACTTTCTGACTGGCGATATTATTACTACATTTGCTCTCGATTTTCTCGATCCATTAAATCGCAGTAAATTCGGACGATCGACGAAATTTATAGAAATCTAAATTACAACCGTAATCTTTGCTATCGATCGCTTTCATTTTTTAACCGACTTCTAAAAGGAGGAGGTTATAGATTCGACTCAACATTAGTCCAATATTTAACAAGTTTGGTTAATAATAAAGACTATTGTCACCTAATTATTATTATTTTATATACGTACACACATATCTCTTCAACATGTTGTGTCTAAATATTTCTAAAACTAAAAAGTTGAAAATAAAAAATTTAAAAAAAATTAAATCCGACCTCAAAAAGATAAAAATACACTAAAAAGAAAAAAAGAATTTTTTCCCTTACTTCAAAAAATAAAAATGCACTAAAAAGTAAAAAATAATTTTTCCCTTATTTCAAAAAAATAAAACTGCACTAAAAAGTAAAAAATAATTTTTCTCTTATTTAATCTACGACTCTCACATTTTTTAAGTCGACGCTCCATCATCTGCACTGTGTAAATCTGGCGCGAACTTAAAAAATATGAGAGTCGTAGATTAAATAAGAGAAAAAATTATTTTTTACTTTTTAGTGCATTTTTATTTTTATTTAAGTCAATTTTAATTTTATTTTAAATTTTTTTATTGCGCTTTTTGAAACTATTCAGTACTGCACTCGTGAACATTGTGTTATGTAGACTTCGTACATTAAATGTTTGATTATCCAGGAAACTATAATCGTTGACTTGATGAGACATCTAGAACTTTGAGTTCTCACCACAGCGGTTCGCTTAATTTAGAAACATGGCAAAATATGAACGCCGCATAATACATTAATAACGCTGCTGATAGGGGCTGTCGTAAATCTACCACTTTCGTGGTATTACTTTTCACCTGTAATTAGAAGAATCGTAATCGTCGAGGGAAATAGCCACATTCTTTATTAGCTTGTTACCGCTTTTACGACGCAGCTCGAGAATTATGGGGGCCGAGTGAAACCTTGATCAAGACGCTCATTTCCTAAAGTTTAGTCGTTTTGCGAATCGAAACGAAATGAGTTTAATGCACGTACCGGAATTTATAGCCTGGCGGGACGTTTTCGTTTTTCATCGCGGCATCGATCTATCCCAGTCAGCCGCGTTATGCTCCATCGGTTGTTTATTCTCAAGGTAACATTCTTCTTCCTTTTAGTCCGATACCTAACTAGAAATTTTTCGCGACCTCAAAGCTATTACGCGATGTCGTATCTGTAACAGCTCCTCGAACACTTGGTACAAGTTCCTATCCCAAACACTGTGTATTTCTCAATCAAGCTTGACGTATGTATGACCGTATAAATACCTTTACAACTGCACACGCTTATGAATGCGCAATCCTTTCTTTTTTTAATATTCAACCCCCAAGATTCAAGTTTAGGTGCACCGCAACTTTCGCCAGATAATTTTCACAAATTTCTCTGTCCCCGATGTTCGAATCGCCGAACACGCAACCGACGGTGTAACTTTTTTGTCACGCTGCTCAAACTAATTAGAAAACTGTCCAGTTATCTGTTACTCACGCCCATTTGCCAGTACACTGTTCTGTTACATAAAAAAGAATTTTCACTCCTTTTAATTTATTTCTCTTCTTTCCTCGATGCACCGTAGGTGCAAGGCCGATAGTATCGCAACCGACACGATAGAAGGCGTCTTTGAGATAATCCTCTATTAGCCTGCAACATAGTCGACCGCTTTATCTTTATCAAGGAATTTCGCCTCCGAGACGTGGATTTATTGCTTGATCGTTATCACCCGCTACAACGATTCTCGCCGTTTAATGTCTGTATCGTTTAAGATGTTTACAACTTTCCAAATATTACCGTTTCAAATGAGCCACTTCGTTCGCTGGCTACTTTCTTTTATTGAGTATTCTATCGAAAGCATCCGCTCTTGGATGGACAATAGGCAGATGATAAATCTGAGAAATGTTTTTTCTGACATGAACACGATTCGATTTGTACGAGCTGCGTTTCGCTACCGTCTGACAAATCGGATTATTTTCCCTTGGCTGGTCGCTCGCTAGCTCGAGCACATGCGCATTCAATCGAACGATGTAACACTACCTATGTTGCTACGTGCAGTCTTTCGCATTTACGATGTGGAAGGACTTGCGATGCAAGGTTTATTCTACATTTTCGATTTTGTTTCTATCATTTAGTCATACGTACTTAGTCCATATTACTGCCATTTTGTTTATTTAACTTAAAAAAGAGGTAACGTATAAAGAGTAGTGTACAATAATAATAATAGGGGAGAGCGGGGACAAACGTAACGGCGTCATGGAAGTAACACGTCTTCTCCTGCCTTCCACAAAAGTTTCCAAAACGTTTGCTTGACATAATTACGCGTGTTTAGTGTTTCTTTTCTTTCACGGACTGACGCTGAGCAATACAACAATTCATATACCGTGGGGAAGCTGATTTCGTTATTTCGATCTTTCAGATTAGTGTCTCTTCTGTTGGTTTTTTTGTTAATTTTCATAGTTAAACTATAGACATTGATCCAATTATTTGTTAGAGCGTTCTTAGATAATGTCTTTATAAGTTCCTGTATTTGATTTCAATAAGTGTTGTATAGTTTGTACGTTATAACAGTTCTATGCTGAAAAACATGGCTGGGGACAAAAGTAACACGTCACTACGGGGACTAAAGTTTCTATAAGTTGAAATATGCCTCCCTATATCCCAAAAGAGTTGAATCCAATATTAACAAGAGTTTTAAAAACAAAATCATAAATATTAGTTACTTTTAGGGCCTTTACACGAGATTCCATATTAAATCAAATACACAGTATCAAAGAAATGTTTGAAGCTGCTTTTTTATCGTTACCTACCTAAAATATGTTTATTTAAATGTTTGTTTCTATTGTTTCTAATAATAAGAAATCCTAGGTTGCTTTGCAAGAAGTGTTTTTACTTGATTCTCCTCAAAATAATTAGTGTTACTTTCGTCCCCATGGTATGTTACTTTCGTCCTACCCATGCAGGACAAATGTAACAATGACAGTCACTGCGGAAAATTGCCATAACTCTTTGACTATTTATCATGGAAGGCTGCATGTGTGGTCAAATGATAGACCAAGAAACACTCCATCTTAAGGCATAATTTTCGTTTTTATATCTGTAAGAGGTAATTGGCAGCTAGGCCAAATATAAAAAGTGTTACGTTTGTCCCCGCTCTCCCCTAATATTAATAGGAAGAAGAAGAAGAACAGTCCCAATTTAATAATGAATTTAACAAGTAAAATAAATAAAGTGGTAGTAATAGTGACACTGGCAGTAATTAGGACATCAATCCTATATACTACTGACCACTTTCATCAATATGTAGAAATTTCCTTAAAGGAAAGAGAGTTCTTAATTATCTTGTCTGTCTCAGCTATTAAGGTCTAAGCAAAGAAACTAATATAATATCGCCGGCAACATGTCACTTTATCTTTCTCGCCAAAATGGGATAAATTTTAATCATAATCACCCACACGTTTATCTCAAATAAATTTAAAAATATTTATTTCAGACGCTAATACTAATTAAACATATGATCCTCTGCGAAACGCTCCGTCCGACAGACAACCCTGTTAGTATTATTGATAACACTATCTATTCCGGCCGCCCATGAAAAGCTTCAACTTCGAACTTTTTCCTCGTCCGCCGGCCACTCCTTCGATTTCTCAAATCGCCCATAGAAACCGCTGCCTACTTGTCAAGATTCTGCATCGAACACATCGATGAATGGTAGTAAGAGACCAATGCACGCGAAGCTCAAATGCGAACAGATCATTAGACTCGAATCGATCGATAATTAGCCAGCGAGATCGACCATGAAGCTGATCCAGGTTAGGCAAAAGTGAAAGCGCAGGCAATTTCTAGTTTCCATTTAGCACGCCCGAAATGCGAGGGAAGTGGAATTAGAAATGCAGCAGGGAGACAAAGTTGCGTGTCGAAGTAGCAGCTTGAGTTCATCAAGCATACATGTACATGTACGCAACTCGAGATTCTACGCTGTGATCGACTTCCAGGAAGGAAAATGTGGCTGCTTGTCTGTACAACAAGCAGTGGATAACAGCTAGTTAATTGATGTACGAACTAAAGCGCCTGTAAGCGATATACACACTACGAGTCTGCTTAATAGACACGACGGAGCTGTTACTGAAGAGGATAGAGCCAACAGGTTTCACGAAGAAGTTCCGAGGTAGCAACTTCTCCAGAGGCAGGGTACGTCTAATTAATCATGCTACTATGTTCCGATGGTACATGTCCAGGTTTGCCAATGAAGTTCTAGAACTGGGTGAATCTTGGGAGAAGCCCATAAAATCTAGTATTCAGCGTGGTTTCTTTTTGGAAAATAATGGAAGATCTGCATTTTTTTAAGAGCTTCATGAAGTCCATGTTCCTCTTCTTTTGGAACAGTAAAACACTGGTCAATTAAGCGTGTCCAATTGGAAATGGTAGTCGTGCTCAGTTTCTTTTAGGTGCATTAATTTTCTTCGCATAGATTCCGATTTTGCTTCGTGATCTCATCTTTCTGGAGTAATTCCTACACTATGGCAATCCGTTGGCTGACAGTCAAATTCTGATTGAAGCGTATCCCACCATGTATTGCTTCTCTGGTGGTATGATCCATGGACAGGTTCTAAAATTAAACGATTTCGATCCTATGTTGGATTTGGGGCGGCGCCAAGCCTCAACTTCTGATATTTTAGGAGGCGCGTGGACTAAATCAAACGCGACGCCTCCACGGAGGCTGGATTTCTATCTAGAAATAAAGTACAGAATGCCGAAGTGATAGTTTCACACGCCGTTCAGGCCGAGCAGATGTTATCGTAGCTGGTGATTAATAAACAGGCCGATACAAAAAACAGTGACACTCTCACTTGTGTGTCTCGGTCAGTGAAATTCTCTCCTCTTTCTCTTCTCTTTCTCTTTCCTTTCTAGTAACGCACACACGCGGGTCTTTCCTTACTGCCGATCCAGAAAGCGAAAAGATTCATTTGCAAAATGAAATTTATGAGATTCAGTGGTCGCAGTTAAAGTATGATTTAGTGCTGGATATTATTTTTTTTCCAATCGGTCACGCGTAAAGTTAAATAACATTTCTGTTAAGGAGATAGTGTAGCATTTGATACATAAATGGCATTGTTTTAAATTATCAATTATTAGTTAGAAGAAGGTAGCGTATTGTTTCAAATTTAAGAATCAGAAAAAGTGAGTATTTAAATCGACAAACTTCATCATGAAAAAAATGTATCGCAATAAATTCCACGTTATTGGGAAATACTGTAAGAGCGCCATCTACTTTATTAAGCTTTGTAATCAGGTCAATCGCGTTACAGGACTGATGTCACACAAGTATTAAAACAGTGCAATAATGTTTTTGTTATCAAATAGTCCGTTCAATTTAAAAAAAAAACATTCATCAAACAGTCGAAATTCCCAATACGATTACACTGCTTTAATTTACCGCCACCAGATCACATAGCGGCAATAAGAATATCCCAATATGCTTCATAATGTTGTATGTAAATTTTGTGTATTCAAATTGTTTTCTCTGTCTTAGTTACTTCTCACACGATTTTTAAGAAGATTGTATATGCCTTTTCTGGATCATTTATGTTTGAATTAATATATACATAATCATATTCTGCAAAAAGTAGTGTCGAGCAGTATACTAATGGTTTCTAACTATGACGAAGGGGTTTCCTTCGGTATCACTTGTACGCTGTGTCATTCCACACATTCCTACCATTTTCATGAAAAATGCAGCACTACGTTACAGGTGCCTGGACTGCGTTCATAGAAGCCCTCGATATAAGTCAAGGACACCCAGCTCAAGTTTATAATAAAACGCAATGTTCCATTGACTTCTCTCACCTCGAATAAATCGGACTATCTGAAACTACAATTCCCCAATTATGGTAAACCATTCGCACTTTCGATCGCAAAATCGAGCCCGGTACGCGGGCAGGAAGCGAGCCTGCGCGTGAATCACGCGGAGAAACGATCCACGGCGCAGCTTTCGTGCGTTTTAATTGCGTCACTGGCGCGGTCACTCGGACGAGATGCAAGGCGCCGAAGAAAATCAGTGCCGGTTTCGAAAGATGGAAGAATTACAGGAATTCCGCGAGTACGTGCGAGAACGAGCGGGACCGATCGATACTCATGGGCCATTTCTCAACCCGTCCGCGGTGGAAATATTAAAAGCCGCGAGACGTAACTCGCGCGGAAATTAACGGGCCGCACGGACAACGGGCCATTACCATTTTCGCGAGTACAGAAGGAACTGATTGACACCCGGCCGTCTCCGCGAGCGGCGTTCCCTTCTTAGGAATCGGCGAAACATGAATGGAACGCGAACGATACGCGTAGCCGGTGTTTTACGATGACTTAATACGTGAGGGACGCGACCACATCGCGCGGCTCGATTACCGTTTTAATGGAACCGATCGAGTAGCGCGTTTATTGCGCAAAATGCGTGACAGACTGACGTAATAGATAGAACCGCGGCGATCCAGCACCCTTCATTACGTTAGCATGCCCGGTAAAGTGTATGTGCGTGCGCTCTGAGCAACGCTCCTTCGGCTCGCGTTCGTATTACTATATGCCGTGATACGTTGTCGAGGAAATAAGCCTACGAAACGGCCCTGCTTCGGCTGCTTGCATAAGCGCGACTGGCAAATCAGATAGCACGTAACGGGAAAGCAAACCTATTTATTACTACGTTACGCCGGTCAATAATTGCCGCGGTTTTGTTCTTGTTGTGGGAATCGGCGCCGCGCGAGGATAAATCTTCTTGTGATTCTCAACGGTGGAACTCTCGCTACTTACGTTTCGTACTAATTTGTTCGCGAGTTGGGGTAGGTATGCAGAAGGAACGGAGGCGTTCCCGGTTGCTTTTACGGTAATTTAATATTCATGAGAGTGCACGAAGTTGATTCGTGATTTAATGACCTTGGTCATACAGTCGTTCCCTTAATATTTTTTGTGATCTTTTGTTTCTAATGCCGCCTTCTTGGAACTTGTCGTGTCATACAGTGTAGTGCTTCGAGCAGACTATTGTGCATCTTCATTGAAATTTTTATATGTGAAATATTTACTTAGAACAATGACATCATTGTTCATTGTACGAACGCACAACTAACAAGCGCTATGACACGAGTAATGAGCAACCCTTCGCCCCTTCCTCCCGCGAGCTTTCCATATATGTATCGCATTCGTATCTTGCATTCTGTCCAATTATTGTGGAACGCAGCCATTGTTACACCATTCGAGGTTTCAACGAGATAATGATGCTCGTAAATCGTCCCTCTTGGTTCTGGGCCGATAGTTAAAGGCGGGACACCGTGGAAAATTTCGATTAAACGAATGTGACAAATCGAGGCGGCCAGTTATTCTTCATGATGCAAGTACCGCGTAATAATTTAAAAAATTTGAATAAAGGAACGTGTACGTGCTGCAAATATGAAATCAAGTAGGTATGCACGCTGTGAACTATCGCGTAACGTTAAGATTGATTTATATCTAGGAATCCATTTGATTTCTTTGGTTCGCTCACTATGTAGGATCTAAAGCACGATTCAAAGGCTTTGCTTTCGATGCCTGGCTATACAATTCAATTTCCAGCTTATTTCTAGTAGTTCCAAGTGAATAGAACCCATCAAGGAAGTCACTTCTGCTGCGTTTAAACGACCACAGATCACGCGAGGCAAGAATGAAGCTCAAATGCTGCCTGCTGAATCAATTCAGTTAATAGAATGACGGGAGACAGAAGATATGCATTGCGGTTTGGACATTACGGTGGCTGTAACACGTACACGCGTGTTTAAGAACAAGTCGACACAGTTTTTTCTTCAAGTGGATAATCCCGACTGAAACGCGGCATTGTCTGTGGAATTAACGCGCCACAGAAGCACGTCGTTACTCTTCTCACGCAGTACAATCTCGCGTCCCGTCAGCTCAATTACTGTGCTCGCTACTAGGAGGATCGTTTCACGAGTGCCCCTTAAATTCACTGCAAATAGTCGTAATTTGGCAATCGCTGCAGAAAATGGAGCAAGAGACCCATCCGCACCTGTACACTTCTCAGCCTCGTGTCATCAATCAACCTGCTTTACAGAGGTAAAGGAAACAATAAACGAAATAATTGCGACCACCGATAACCATCTTCGTCTTAAAGCAAGTCTCGCTTATCCACAGGAGAGGTGTTCAGGTGTCCGCCTCCGATTGCGCTGGTTTTTGGATATGTTTTAGAGGACCGAAAAATAAGATACGTGTTTTTATTTTGGCTCATTTGCATGTGTATTGGGTGATTGGATAATATATGATTGGGTGAAACTACTCTTCAAAGTTCATAAGAAGAGGTTCAAAAGTGATTGACGACAGCAAGTTATCTCGAAAATGAAATTTACATTGACGGACGAAAGAAAGTTTACATTTTTGAAATCACTGATTTCAGGAATTTCGCGATTTTCGACCTTATTCTGCGATATTTAACCGTTTGTAACTCAGACTAACGTTGACAGATTTTAATGAAATTTTCAGCATGTATACAACTTACTTAAGGGGGGAGACCACTGGAACGGTCCGAAATGTAAGGGTGTTTTAGGGAATATATTTCAACTAAATTTCGCAAGTAAATCAATGCATTGCTTAGTATAGTTAATAGTGTACATATCGAAGGGTAAGAAAATTTGTTTTTTAATCAAATTCATAAATCCGTTTCCTGTATACTCTTCGTCAAAATTTTCGCTGCGGCAAAAACATGGTAGTCGCGTTGACAGTACCCAGGCAATATGGTTAATCTGAATTAAAAAAGACAATAATATTTAGAAACTAGAAGCCTGTCTCTATTACGTGACGACCAAAAAAGTCAAAATTGTAAAAAATAACAAAATGGCGGTCCACTGAAAAAGAAATCATGTTTTCGGGGTACAAAGTTGGGAAAATGTTAATAAAAAAAAGCACGTCAAAAATTGAAAAAAAAAAAAAAACTGGTCATCACGTAATAGCGACGGGTTTTCCGTAGAATAAATGTCCTTCCTCATGTCAATTGGACGTATAGTTTTCTCTGTAGACTGTCAACGCGGTTGAAAAATGTTATTCTGAGGAAAAGGCGTTCAATGTTCCGCGCGGCTCAGTCGCGTGTTTGACACCGCTTCACAGAAAACACCATATCTCCGTCAATTTTGATAATTTCTTCATCAAATTTGGAGACAGCATTCATGAAACGTACCTCTTTCAGAAAATGTAAAAAAGAAAAAATTGATTTTTCAGATTTTTACAGTGGCCACCCCCCTTAACTCTACAAACGAGATTTTTGAATTTTCATCCCAGGCTCAGAAAAAGTTTAAAAAATGATCTCTGCTATTTTTTTCGCTATTCCGACCAACTGCATTTTTTTTCAAAAGGACGAAACACGTCATTTAGCAAACTAATCCTTCTAGCTTCTCAAAAAAGAAACTCAAGTCATTTGGACCAATTCAAAAAAGGTATACGATTTTAACTGATGTTAACTTGTTTTCGTCCGCCACTGTGTATGAAGTTTTATTCAACACATTATTATAACATTCTTTAAACTAACAATTTATTCTTTTGTACCCCTTTTTACGAACTTTGAGGGACAGATTCACCCCAAAACGACACGTATTTCTTATTTCTTGGTCCTCTAAATCATATCCAAAATCCGAAGCAATCGAAGGCACACACCTAAAAACCTCCCTTTTTAGTACAGCTATCTGATTTTCATTAATTGTTATTACCATCACGGTCAGGAGGCTCACGAGACTCCAGTATTAGGCTCGTGCAACGAGTCGTAAACTAAAACGCAATGGTCACGAGCGTAGTATATGTTAATTCAACTGGGTTCAAGCGCGTAAGGTTGCAGGCGTGTTTAATTAATCCCAACTAGGATATCCGTGTTCTGGTAAAAAGTGGCTCGCATGATTCAGCCTTCAAATATCCCCCAGAATCTCCTTTCGCCGAATAATTAAAGGCAGCGTTGTCGGATAACGAAATGGAGTAGTAAACGATATGTGTAAGCCACGACCGGCGAAATTATTCTGCCCTGGCTATGCGTTTTCGTGCGCAGAGCAATTACGCACGGTCGTCGGGGCGTAATTTACAACGATTCCCGCGGCCGGCAACCGCGGTGCACGCGAGTTTCCATGTTTATCCTTTTATATCCGATTTCGCTTTCGAGAAAGCAACGAACATTATCAGATCGGTCCACTAGGCCCGCAGCGTGAAATTTTCTCCTTTAATTTGGATATATTTCGAGGTGCACGTGATGGCAACAACGCGGAACGCCAAGAAGATGGCTGTTGTATTCCGTTCGACGTCGGGGCATCTTCGACGAAGGTCCCGCTGGAAACGCGTACAGAACGGATCGCTTTTAACATATCGTTAAACTTCGCAGATCATTATCCCGATGTTTTGTTAAACGGTACATGGTCTGTGAATATTCAAGGAGTTTCTTTATTCATCGTTGGCACGCTAGAAAATATTTTCTCTCGGAGAGAAAAATATTCTGCATCGCGTGCCCGCGTTCTGTGAATTCGCAGAAGAGAATCGCGAGACGCGTTCCACTGCGGTCTTGGTACAAGATTTCATCTGCTTGTGTACATATATGAAAACAAGTGATTCTCTTTGAAGGAGCATCACACTTTATTTGGAGATATTTCGGGAACCCCAGTCGAGAGTTCGTGAAGTGTGGAGGATTAATTCCGTTGCATCGCTGTCTCTGAAATTATTTCACAACTCTAACGTTCAGAATTTGTCGGGGAAGGGTGTAAGGAATGGAGTGACACGCGGTAATAGAGTTGCTGAAATAGATATGCTTTTTACACGAACCATTTGCGCGCCATTATTGACGCGAATCGTGAATTAGAGTCGTTCGCGAGGAAATTGGAACCGATTTCCCGCGCCGATCATAGACATACAATTTAGCCGGTATCCAATTTCTGTCAGGGGAACTCGTTCTTTTGAAATTATTCGATAACTCGCTCGCACATTCTGCGTCAATAGCTTTAACGTGTTCAATTCATTTTTATCGCGTATTAAGGTAGCCGACATCACGGTCCGACGGTCACCGACCACTTTCCCCGGTGTGATAGCGTATGCGTTCTTTGCAGAGCGAGCTCCGCGTGTCTCTAGGGCCTGATATCAACGAGTTTCCGCACGCTTAAGTAATTCTAGAATTGCGTGGATACAATACTGATACTCCTTACATTAGAGAATAGCTAGATAGATAAGCTAACTGGGGCAGTGTTCCTTTCAAAGGTCAAGATTGATACAACAAACTTGGCGATCTAGTGATAGTAATCAAAAACCTCAGCAGCAAGTAAATTTAAATAGTCTCGAAAGATAAGATATTTTATAATATATCACGAAACTTGTATCGCGAGAGTCTAAATTCACGAAACTAATGAGATACTAATTTTAAAAATAATAAACTAATTAAATAATTGTGTAATGAGATTAAAGTCTCTATTTGAGACACGATATTTTTGTCTCATCGTGGATTTGCACCTTTACCCAGAAAGATTGAAGTGATATGATACCGAAGACTTTCCGAAGGAATTTCCAACGAGAATGTGAAAGAAAATTTATTCTTCCTTTGTCGTGTACTCCTGTCTACCTACTTCCAGAGCATGCATGAAGTTTATATAGCGAGCAACGCTTTTGCATAGAATCAATGCAAGGTGGACAGCAACACAAACAGTCACGAAATTGCGAAACGCTCGAACGCGAAAGAGAACGAACGTTTTACGAGACCTAAGCGTAGGCATTCGTAGTGTTTGAATAGGCGGTAAAACCAGAAAATTTGAACTCGCTACTTGTCCATTAGCCGCCAGCTGAAGAAATAATAATCGTTTCTCGGAATTCCACTCTCTTAGCATAGTGTCTCTTATAGCAATAATTGTTACGATGGTGGTTTAAGTGCTTGAGCACCTAATGCGCTACGATATTTATGACAGTTTTCATGCTGATAAAATTCACATAACCGTAGAAAAGTAAAGAATCTTTCGTGCCACAATCGGAATAGTATCTGGCATTAAGTGACAATATCTTTAATACTATCTTGAAGAAGACCGATTACCCGGCTCGATCTAACTCTTAATCTCCCGGGCACATCTATTAAGCGTTAACGTAATGAAAAGACGAGAGATCCGAAATATTATATATGACTACACCACTTATCAGACGCAATGATTTATTTAAAAATTAAGTAACATTAGCACAATGACATGTCTTTGCGTATCG
This sequence comes from Andrena minutula, assembly GCA_929113495.1. Classification (NCBI taxonomy): domain Eukaryota; kingdom Metazoa; phylum Arthropoda; class Insecta; order Hymenoptera; family Andrenidae; genus Andrena; species Andrena minutula. The sequence continues at coordinate 38,449,085 of OV815994.1, forward strand.
AGTTCTTTGATCTGCCCAGTTGGACACATAATCAGCGCGATCCTTCCTCGCGTTAAACGTGCCCTGTGAAGCAGTGGTTCTTAACCTTTTTTGCTTGGACACGTTGGTCAAGCCTGTTATCATCTTCCCAGAGTAATACATTGAAGTGTAAAGCAAGAATTTTTCCTCCAAAAACCATGAACCCTCTGAAATCCATCCACCAACCTCTTGAAGGTTTCTATGGACTCAGAATCGTTCTGGTCCCCGCATTTAAGAACCACTGCTGTAAAGTATTGCGTAAGTCCTGAATTGTGTTACACTTACCGCGGATCATTAGCGCTCGTACGTACTATTTGACGCCCGTTGCCATTAAAACTTTCACGATTTGACGTCGCGCAACCATTTCGCCATTACGTTCGATGATTCGCGCGCGAAATTTCGTTCCGCAACGGCTGCGGTCCAAGGTTCGGCGTTTCAGCGATATTCTCGCTCGAGAAGCGGATGTTGTTTCTCGGCCTGGAAAAATCGCGCGGGCTTATCGTAGTTTCTCCCCTTGCATCACGCGCGATTCGTCCCACGCGCCGATGAATAATTAAAACATAACCGGCGGGATTCCCTTCGTTCCCTACTCGCGCGTTAGTCCATTTAATTGGAATCGTATTAACTCGTGAGAGTCGGTTTTATCGGGCAATTCGCACCTGTATCTCGGTGCGCTGCTTGTTTGTAGCGGTATCGCTGCAATCTTTTTCGCGATTTAACAGCTAATACATAATGGCTTCGCACGTTGTCTAAAGAGGCCTCTGAAATCTCGATTGCTTTAACAGATCCATTGACAATATTATTCCATGTTGGTGCCGTTAATTGGGTCAGAGGATGGTCGCATAATAAGATCATATCATTCATCTTACGATAAGAGACATTGTTCTTTGGTAAACTTTCGTGCCAAGTAAATGAAGCTTTACTAACTACAACTGGTATCTTTAGTGAAGTATATATGAAACCTTCACCCTCTGAAACTACATATTAAAGCAGATATTTATGTACAGTAAATTGTCTGTTAAGGGGTCATTCTAATTTAATCGGCCGAAAAATGAAGCTATTTGTAAAGAATTTTTCTAAATAAATACAACATATAATGAAATAAATCTTTTCCGGCTCTACAAAAAAGGGAAGGACAGAATGTAATGGACATAAGAAAATAAGTAAATAGGTGTCCGAGCGTTTAATCCAATAGGTCTTATAAATAGAGATATTGATATGTAAATTATTAAACATTTCGTGGTGGCTGTGGGGTTTTAGTAGTAAAAATTCCACATTACTTTGTCGCTCACGGGAGATTCCCCGTCTTAAAGCGTCGCAGTACCTTCGAAGATTTTCCCACGTTAAAAAAAAAGTTATTTATATATAACGCATCAATCATTTTTGTCGCAAACAACCGAAATTTTTCTCGAAGAACTCCTTTTGGACGTTTTGCCAAAGGTTTTTTTTCGAAGTGTCGCCATTTTGTCACTTTTCAACTAAAATTGTTAATTGAGGTACGGGCAATAGCGACACTCGTACAGATTAAGAATCATTTCTAATTTTTGTTGCAGCTAAGCCTGAGCCGGGAAATCACCTGTACCACGAACATAGGTACCGCTCTCTTTTTTAGGTACCATATTGACCCTGTAAAAAATATTATATCAAATTAAAAAAATCTTTTTAATTTGTTCTTTTTTGTACAATGTAAGGGTCGCGTAATAAATATGAAAAAGATTTATTACATTATATGTTGTATTTACTGAGAATTTTTTTTTCAAAATAGCTTCATTTTTCGGCCGGTCAAAGTAGAATAACTCCTTAATACAAAACACTGGTGGAAAAAATGTTTTTGCGAGATAGTTAAACGATTTTTTCCCCCAAATTTTTTCCAAATCTTTTGCCGAAGCTTTACCCTATCTTCTAAAAGAACCCCTATGTATGTACAACAGTGACTATTCTGCCGTTTGAACGAGCGTTCCACATGCAACTAGGTCGTCTGTTTATTAATTTCACCGAGATCCTATCTGAAATCAACTTCCTGATACCTGTCCGACGCACAATCGCCCCACTTGCGGCTCGATCGCGATTTAGAGATAATCAAGATTTGCAGAATCCGCTCCACAAATCGCTCAATGATTGCCCAGTGTGGTCCCAGCTATCTCGATCAATCCGAGTCACCTGCGGCCAACTAACGACCGAGGTGTTAGGATGGGATGTCGCAAGATCGGCTCATTAAAAACGCGAGCATTCGCAGCTGCAGCGTGGCGTCAACAGGGCTTTCCTCAGCCACGGAACGCGAACCAGGCCGCTGCCATTGATCGTTAGAAAATTTCATAATCCGCTCGTCGGCACTTAACGGAAACCTATTATTTTCTTCTTTCGTTCTAATTAGATACCGACTGCGGTCGCGTTTCCCCGGGCACCGTTTGTTACAGCGAAACGGGGGTAAATATCCGCTCGTTTTTCGGCCGAGTTCGTGCAAGCATGCGGTTTATAGCAGGCTTTTCCCTACAATCGAGTTAGCGATGGTCTGATGAAAGCGACATTTGTAACTGACGATGCGATGACGTGAAATATTAGGCGCGTGACGGGTTGTTAGTAATTGCCCGTCCATCTATTTGCATAATTAAATTTAAAACTCATCGCTATTATCACAAACAGTTCAGTGAAAAACGCTAAAGACCCCTATCAGGTGATCTTCAATCGGAACCCCAGTGCTTTTATTCCGAGTTCTTTGAGGTGTAAGGACATCCGCTTTCTCGACACCAAAATTATCCTCGATTTCCTGGTAGAGTGAAACGCCGCGTCTGACTAATCAGAAAACGATCTCTCGATGTCTCGGCGGACGTTGGACGTCTGTTGCAAGCGTTACGCGATCGTAGACCGTCGAGGAGTCATTCCGTGGATGACTCAGGGGAATTATCGAGGGAGCAACGGCAGAGGAGCGGAGGCTGATCTCCGTGGTCTCGAGGACGATCCGTGATCTTGTCCGATCGAGGACGAGCAGCAAGGTGCAACGATCTTCAGTGGCGCAATCGGCTCGGCTGAACGATCCACGGCCGTCTCGCCGGCTGCTCCATGGACGATGATGCAAGTTGTATTAACCTAGGCCGACGAGGAAAGACGCACCGTGAACTTGACGCTCAAGGGAATCTTCTGTTCGCTCGTTCGCGTAGTTATCCGCTCGTTACACCGATGCAATTCAATTAAAGCCACCCGTAGATGGTCCCCGGTACCTGTCTTCACGGACAGACTCTTTTATAGTGCTTCTAGAGCGTGCCACTCCTTAAGCAACTAATAGGGAGAGGGACCGTGTCATTCACGTGAACGAGTGAATCTTTCCACTACCGTTAGAGGATGTACCATTCAACAGCTTCATTGGCGCCCGAGGTAAACTGGAGCAGCGTTGTGGAACTGAGACATTAGGGAAGTGTAACGATTAATGGTTGATCGTTAGAGGATATAAATACGATGCGAAGGATGTGATAAATCAAGTACATTGCCATTGCCGCGTGGATAACCTGTGAATGAGTCTCGGAACGGTAATCTTACTCTTTCTGTAACTGGATGCAGAGATTAAGCGCACGCTCAACTGGAGACAGTGCTGGCGGACGTTTCATATTTGGGACACGAGTCAAAGCTTTTTTGTGTCCTAACTAAATGGTCATACGATGACAATTGCTACATTAGGGTTTTTTTTTTTTATTTATTTTAAACCTAATGAAGGTATATTTTTTACATAATTGTGTTTACGTGTGTATGTGCAAATGTGTGAAAGGTTGGATTATATGATTCACCTTATCGGTACATTAGCTTTTTGGCTTCGTATAGTTAGATGCATCCCGATTAGTTTAAATGCGCATCTTGCATTCTTTCAGAAACGTCAAAACATACATGCACGCCTTAAGGCTTAATGTATGGTTTGGCAATTGGCATTTCCATGCTGAGGGGAAGGTGGAGCTTTATTGTTTACAGATTTATAATTAGTTTTATTCTTTGAGAGTCGTAGAGTTTACATTGCCAAACTACGTGATTTATATCTTCACTTTCCTGATTACATTTGCATTTTACATCAACTGGCGAAAACGAACACGATTTTCGGGAATTTTTGTGGAATATCTACTGTATATTTTTTTATATACATATATGCAGCAATTCTCAGTAATTTTGTTACAGAAAAACATTAAAAAATGAACGAATAACAACCATTCTCGCGGAAGCTGTTTTGATTTCCCTGAGACGGATCACCTAAAATTAAAAATTCAAAAAGGTTCGGTTAATATATGGTTGCATTCAGTAGATGAACGAAGGGTTTTTCAAAAAGTTGATTTCTGACAAAAGGGCGGCCGTTTAAAGCAAAACCACGATTTTTCGATGTCTGAATTGTTCGTTTTTCGTTAATTGAAAATAGAATTTTTGTTAAAATAAAAAATCCTTCGCTCATTTACTAGTCTTCGGTATATAAAAGAAGTCTGCAAAAGTATAGGCCAATCGATACAGCGGTTTCCAAAATATCTTGCTCACCGATATCAAAACAGCTTCCGCGGGAATGGCTGTTATTCGTTCATTTTTTATTGTTTTTTCTATAACAAACTTACTGAGTGATGCTGCATATATGTACTGTTAAAATAAGCTAATAGTTGTAAAAAATATACAGTAGGTATTCCACAAAAAATCCCCGAAAATCGCGTTCTTTTCACAAGAGACGTTCGGCAACCTGGAAATTCAGAAAATGATGGAACTTGGTGTGCAAGTAGGTGCATCCGTAATGCAACCCCATTTTTTGTTGGTAGCATAACGCAGTTTTTGGGCGTGAAATCACCCCTTGAAGAAAATGCAAAATTTTCTATTCCGTGGAATATCTCAAGAATAGTGTGAGATATCAAAAAGAAGTTTAAATAGACGGTGCATCGTTCTCTTATATCTACAATACCGCGTAAAAATAATTTTCGAAAAATCCATATTTTTCAAGTTACTCCACCACCAACCATTAAAATTAGGGTTTTGTATTTTGAAAATGTATGCTGAAATACCTCTCGATAGTCTCTTTTCATACGTATAAATAATTTATGTGTTATATTTATTTTGCAGAAAAATAAAACGTATATTATCGAATTTGATATCCATTTTAGCATTTCTCGATAAGAACCGATATTGTGAATAACCGTTATAAGGAACCGAAATTTCTGGCCATATCGATTTCGGTTACAGTTCTGCAGAACCGATATTATATCGGTTCCATAACGGTTATCTGTATGTGTTATTATCATAATTATTCATGCACGTTATTTATTATTTTTAATAAGTTTCACCTTGGATGCAAATATGCATGTATGTTTTGCAAAGTCATTGCAAATGTTGATGCTTATGTTGATATTTATTGTGTGGATCCTAAAGTGGCCTATTAAGATAACACTTCAAGTAAGGTATGTATGTATGTGCTGTTATCATAATTATTCATGCACGTTATTTATTATTTTTAATGAGTTTCACCTTGGATGCAAGTATGCATGTATATTTTGCAAAGTCGTTATAAGTTTTCACGCATTATTTATTTATTTTTGACTTCCAAAATGGCCTATTAAAATAACACTTCAAATAACGCGGAGGTTTTTATCATAATGATTCATTTCACGTTGTTGATTAGTTTTAATGAGTTTTACCATAGACGCAATTTTAGATACGTAGTGTCTTGCTCAAATAATATAATTGAAAGCTGTTTAAACTTTATATAAATAATTATGTAAGTATAGATTTAAGAGACCATTTTATTATTGCTTGTATTATTATTTATTATTAAACGTCTTTATTACTCAAAATGAAAGAATAAACCTGATATTACACATGGCGTAGCCAGTAAGACAATAAGAGTAAAGGCGTGGCTGTAGTGGTAATACTGTTGTGAAGCCTAACCGCGCACAATAAACTAAACTAAATTAAAATACAGACAAAAGACAGAACGAAAAGTTTGTTTTGTCGTATCGTATATAAATACTTTCCTACGCTAGGCGATTGTTTTGAAAGCGCGTGCGTGCGGACTGACCATGAGATCTGTGCAGTTCTAAGCACTATCGAAAGTTTTATTTTTTTGTTGACTGTTCCCAATATCTCTCCACTTTTTTGAAAAACGCATTTATTAGCTGAAGGCTCAACGAATCAAGTGGAATTTTTTTCAAGCCGGAACGTGGGTGGAAAGACGTCAAATCACGATTTGAAACTTTGACATCGATTACTGTCAAGTTTATTAACGATAAATAACATAGAGACACTGCAGTACTCGCGCTGCGCATATACATATATATACTTGGCGCGAGACACTACCGTGTCTCTTGATATTCTATATGTGGGTGGAGAAAGTATTCCTTCAGCTTTAAAATGAGCCCATGACGGAGACATTATCGTTAAAAATGACCGAGATATTATAGTTTAAGTGTTGACGCGGCAACCGATTTTGTTCCAATTTTTAAGAATTTAACATTAAATATTTCGAAAATTATTTTACATAGTCCTTTAAAATTCAGTATACTTTGCTTTTGCAAGGTTATCGACAAATGCTGTAATTTTGAGGAGAATCGGTCAAACTAAATTTTCCCTTTAACCGTTTTGATGTGAATAGCTCGCACGTGAAATGAGGTTCCAAAATTGTTTAGAGGAGTTAGATTTTAGAAGAGGATGAAAGATGATTGAAAAGAGCGCGTTTTTCAGTTCTAATAGTTGCGGTGCAGAGATTGCGGAGCTGCTTATAACGAAATTTAAAACTCGCCTGATTACGCATACGCATAAGCTTACGTAAATTAATCGTTAACCATGCAGCAGGCGGTCGTGTAATACGCACACGTTCAATGGGAAGCAAAGTGATCAAATAAAGTTAATATACCTACAGGAGTAGAATAAATTTACTATGTCGTCAATAGAGCTGGTTTCGTATATAGACGACGGTTTTATTTGTTTGCAAAAAAAAATATAACACATAAATTATTTACATGTATGAAAAGAGATTATCCAGTAGTATTCCAGCATATATTTTCAAATTACAAAACCTTAATTTTAAGGGTTGTTGGTAGGGGTAATATGAAAAATTTGGATTTTCGCAAATTATTTTTACGCGGGTTTGTAGATATACGAAAACGATGCACTTTCTGTTAAAACTTCTTTTCGATATCTCTCATTGTTCTCGAGATATTCCACGGAATAGAAAATTTTGCATTTTCTTCAAGGGGTGATTTCACCCCCAAAAACTGCGTTATAGCACCAACAAAAAATAGGGTTGCATAATGGATGAACTACTCTACTTGCACACCAAGTTCCATCATTTGCTGAATTGCCGGATTGCCGAACGCCCCTTGTAAGTAGGCATAACCAGTTAATAGAAAAAAGCTTCCGTATGTAGGTATTGCTATAAGCAACAGGTCTTTCAAAAGACTGTCAATTAGTTGGTCCCTAATTGTTGGCTCACAATGTTCAACTATAACATGGGTGGTCCATCAAAGTCAACTGAACCGAATTAGCCAGTAACTGTGTGTGGCCTTTTCTGCCCCTCATTTCCGATCCAGTTCTAACCCACACAGCACACCTCGTTGCAGCAGTATTGCAGGAACGTTGCTGCAGGGCCGGCTTTAAGGGGGGGGGGGAGGGGGGGGGCAGCCCGGGCGGCCGCCCGGGGCGCCAAATCTGTAGGGGCACTGCTGTATGCGTTTATTCATTTATATCCGTTCTGCTAAATGATTTTCGTGCTCTTGGAGGGGCGCCATGATAATCTTGCCCGGGGGCGCCAAGTATGCTAAAGCCGCCCCTGCGTTGCTGCAATATTGTGTTATTACAGGTTGCATTGCAATATTGCGGGCACGATGCTGCAATATTGTTGTGCATTATTCCAGCATCGTTCCTGCAGCAATATTGCAAGTTCGTTGCCACTCCAATAATGCACAATAATGTTGCTGCAATTTTGCAAAAATTCACTCCTGCAATATTGCGAAGGCGGACATAGGACTGAACCTGCAACGTCTCTGCAATGTTATAGGGTAACATTACAATCTTACACCGCAACATTGCAGAAACGTTGCTGCAATGTTACGGTGCTGTGTGGGAATAAGGGAACACATCGAATCCGCACACGCAAAATATGTTTCCGGCCCCCAACTTTTGGGTCTCTTTTCACTCCTTCAACATGGAAAATTGCCGATAATAAAACCTTCGTGTCAAATATTCTTCCCTAATCTGCAAATCTGTACAGTCTCGTCAAAATCGGCGTGTGCGGGTTCCCTTGTAAGTTAAAAAGTGAAAAAGCTAAAAGTAGCCCAACCACATACCGCTTTGCGTTCGCCCGCGAAATTTAAACTACGTGTCGCTAGGATACTTTCCATCGATACTGTACTTCGTGAAACGCGTCACTCCTGTCCGTTCTCCCCGCGTCAGAGAGGCCCGGTTCCAGGCCTGCCGTCAAGGATCAGGAAAAGGGCAGCTAACGAAACGGCGGCACACACGATCGCGAATATTATCTAACCTTTAATGCCAGCTGTATTCGGCCAATCGCGAGCCGGGGGAGAGAAAACGCGAGCGGCGTTGCGGTCAGTCCAGCGAGTCGCGTGCCCGATCCGCTCGAAACCACTGGCTCGATCGGAACGAAACGGAACCACTTTTACGCCGCATTCTTGGCATTGAAGTTGTCCACCGTGTGCACACCACGCCTGGCACGGGGTGGGTGTGGCGCGGCCCAACTCGTGACGTATCTCCCACGAACCAACAGTTTCCATTACGACACACGGGGAGAAAGAAAGAGAGAGAGAGAGTGAGAGAGAGGGGGGGGGGGGGCACGCGTCAGAAATCGAACAATAGGGGGTACCGGAAGAAGTGGAGCTGGAGATTTGATTGTAATTCAAAGAACAGTGAAATTCCGAAAGTCTATTACGCAAGCTCCAGTTCCCTGTCCCCGGTTTGGCGAAAATGTGCATAGGATACTGTAAAAGGAACATGGTAAACTACCTTAAAAAACTTGTGGGCACGTTCCTCTGCGTAAAGGGGCGAAGCAGAACACAGGTAGTCGAGGCACTTGAAAGTGCCGGAGAGTGGTGAAGGAAGGACGAAGAAGTATGGCCACGGACAAGATGTTGGTCGGGGTTCAGGTAACATTGGGTAGGGATCTGAGCACCGCGGAACGGCAGTGTTTGCTGAACTAATGGATGGGAGAGGAAAATTTGTCGAGGGAAAAGTTGCACGGTTGAAATGGGGATACGGTATGCTGATCACGATTTCTTTGCAGGCGGAGTTGCTCCGGAGACATGGAAGTGGCCTCTGCTTTCCTATGCGGAACATAGCGACAGGTCGCTTATGACTACGACAGACATTTCAATGCCTTGAACCCGTTTCTATAACCAGCTGCTTCACCGCTTAATCCCTGACAAATGCAAACTATTCAGCACTGAATCACTGGAAACGGCGACCCGTGCTGGCATTATTTAAGTAAACAGCCCGCGTTTTCACGAAGTGGAAACGTGGCTCCGAGGAATGCCTCGATTGAGATATTCGCGGCGGGAAAGCCTGACGAACGAGAACGTCTGGAATTTTAGCTTCCCGCTGGTCAGCGCGGATACCCACGCAGAATAAGCTGAAATGAACATTCGAGCCGGCGAGGAATATCAGCTCCACACGGAACCGCGCGCTCCGAAGTTAGATAATCGATTCCAAAGTAACGCACTTTTTCTCCCGCGAGGCAGCACGGTTCCGTGAATGCTTTTCACCATGACGCGCAACCAGCGTAGGTTAACGCGAAATTATAGAAAACGCCGAGGTTTCCAAATGTTACGCCGAAACGGCCTAGAACCCGTGATTCCTCTTTTTTTCTTTCTCTCCCTACATTCGCGCCACGTTTGCGCAAAACTCGCTCCAATTTATATTCATTTGGCTAGGAATGCGGCTTGAGGTTTAAATGATATTTCCACGATTATTAGACACGCTTATATGAGTTTGCCAGCTGGCACCTGCTACCATATAAAGTGACCAACCGCGCCAAAGATAGAACGCTCACTTTTGCCAGGCACCGCGACAAGTACGCTCCGATTTCCATAGCGTTGCCGACCACAGCGCTACGAATTTTCACCGACCGTTTCCCTTCTTCCGGTAGACAATATCGCTCGGTCGAGAAACGTCGCGGCGCCCGCGCGAACCTATGATAAAGAGCCTGCCGTCGGAATTGTAAATGTCTCGTTTAATCGGCGTCCGGTCTGCAGAATTTTTTACACGGGCGGACACCGTTTGCCAAGCTTTTCAACTGGTTTGCAGCGTTTCGAAATTTCCTATCAAGGATACCCAATCGCGAAACCGCCTAATGAACCTCTTAATCGGCGTTCTGTTCACGTCCACACGAATCCTGCATATTGCCCGGCTAATTATACCTCCTCGATATTTCGTGGCTATCGAGATTTACACTTCTCAGCGAAATATTTAATGGACCTTGCACGGCGATGGAATTTGCATGCCTCCTTTTTTTGCAAAATACAGTTCATATGGAGGAACTAATGAGCTGTTACAGGGTTACTACGTAGAATAGATAGACAGGCGATAAAACTAATGTGTCTGATTATAAGCGTAGCCGGGTAATTAGTTGCGGCCGAGTCCTACGTTTCTATCCTTCCCCGAGGAGCACTTATCATTTGCGCGTCGTTAGAATTCTATTTTGACTGGCAATTACCTCAATTTCCTTGTTTCAAGAGCGTGGATCGGGTATAAACGCGAGCACGTGCTGATTGTGCTCTAACGCGAGTCAAAACGATGGAAGCATTGTGTGGAGTCTTAATTATCGCGTTGCAACGCTCTATGGAGGTACATAAATTCTTCGTGTTGGTGTTTACGTGCCGTGCACACCTTTCCGGCCCTTCTTATGTAATTGAAAATGAGAATCAGCAACGGCGCCGAGGTACCGTGCCCGTAGTTGTCCTCAGTTTTACTTGTCAGCTGCAGGGGATATAGAAGGGCACATTGCCTGACGCAGACTCTGTGCAGAGCTTGTTATTACCGTTTAATAAATTTTCTTACGATACCGCGCGCCTTGGAAAAAGATCCAGTCACGTAAGCGTTCCGCGTGGACGACTTCAATGTGCCCGGTAACAGATAGGTAGTCACAATCACTCGTGTCCAAGGTGTAAGATATGGGCGTTTTGTGTGCGGTGCTCTCGAGCCTTAAGTTCGCGCACATATTTACTTGCGATTAATCATTCAGTCAAGTACATATATTTCTTATTATAGAAATTCGAATATACATATATTTAAATGTTTAATCAATGTCGTGTCTACTTTCTCTATTGTCTGTAAGCGTTCAGTAGCAAAAATTTGTTAAAAAGAACATGAATTGCCATTTTACTAATAGATCCCTAAGTTGCTGTCGAACTCGAAAACTTTCCACTCGACCCAGAACCACGTTGCTCAAGAAGATACGACCGTAATAAAATCAAATCTTTTGCAAGCAGAGCGGGTTACGTAAAAATTGCAAAATTCGAGACAGAATGCCCTATGAGCTACGACTCCCATATTGAAAAACCTCACTCTCACGAAAAGCCTGGCTCTCACGATACCGGAGATACTTTGCACATAAGCAGAGGGGGGCTCAATTAGAATTCGCCAGGAATCAACGATCCATCTAGTCAACCGATCTTTGATCAAACGCAACGTCGATGGCGGTGCCGCGTTGCTCCATTGGATGACAGATACGCGGTTAAGTACTCGCGGCGAACAATACGCTTTCGAGACGTTAGACGGTCCTGATCGTGCAACCGTTTTGTTTAGGCTCATCAAGCCTGTGCGCAACAGCTATTTGACTCGCGAAATTCGTCGACTACGGCGATTCATCTTCGTTGGTGGCGTGTCTTAATTGCAGATTTCTCGCGATCACGCCGACTTCCTGTTCGCGTTGCATTTAATTCAAAATACATAGTTCCACGACGGTCTCGCGGGCTTCTGCTCGAACGATGCGCTCGAGATAGCGCGCTGCTGTTACTGGTCTGCGATTTTTACGCCACGACTATCCGAGAGGGTTTTACGGAGCTCTTTCATTAACCGAATTGCGTGGTTATACGCTGGTAAAAATTGATGACCCCCACGCACGGACATTTCGCGCTATTTCTTCTTCTCCTTCCATTTTCTTTGTGCAGTACCTCTAACACCTGCTTTTCAAATGTTAATTATCGGCGCGTAGGTACGTTACGAAAGCATGGGAATAGCCCGATTTGCAATTACCTTACGCGGGGCAGGGACGTTAAAACGGACTTTTAATCGCGGAGGAAAGCAATACGTCACGGAATTATGCGCTTACGTTGGTTGTGTAATTTTTGCGTGGGAGCAGGTACGATTTATTTTGACGGAGCATGAGGATTGATCGTGAAAGTCAGATAAAAAGGAAGATTGCGATCTGACCTGGTCGTGATAGCGTGGAAAAAGATACGATGAGAACAATACGTTTATTATTATCGATTCAGAATCATATTGATGCATCGATCGGTGATGCTCTATTGATGCACAGTGGGAAAATTTTACGATTTTATGGCCAAAACCACAAAAATGAAATTTTGAATTTTACAAATTTAATACAAATGTAAATTGAAGAACTATATCCATTTTCGTTGTCAGAACCTCAAAACTTATTTTTAATATATTAAAATTTGGCACTTTTACGTTTTCATATATAAGAAACTAAATTATCCGAAAAACTTACAAAAATTACGAAGATAAAGATTTTTTATTATTTACATTTATACACTTAAACCTATGAAATTATATGCCCTTAAAACTAGTACTCGGAATCGCTTTTTTCTTTGTCAGAGTATGCCTTTGCTACAGTGCAGCAGGGCATACAAACAAACATACATAATACGAACAATCAAACAAAGGATCGTAAGCCAAATAAAATCGTTTAAAAAAGAATAAAAAGGTTTGTAATGTATAACATGTGAATCAGTCTCGGTCAGTTATGTCGTATGTTATACAAGACACACTGGATCGTGTTTAAAAAATGCATATAATTACAAGATTAACAACTATTAGCAATTACTTGTTACTAATTACTAATTATTTATAGAATCACAATAGTTCAACGTAAAATATGAATGAAAATCATTGCAGGATATTATGAGATTTACAACCGAAACATAATTATTTTGAGGAAAAAAGCTATCTTATGCACCACCAGAAATTGAATCCATGCTTTCAAATTATTCTTGGAACTTTGGATAACACAATATAAGTGTTTGAAGTGTTTGAAGCAACTTAAAAATCGGGATTAATTCTTTGCAATCGGTCTAACCTCACATGAAGATAAACATTTGCGAGTCTATACGAGCATTGTATTAAAACATTTAACAATACAATTTGAGGCATATGATTCTCATATTAGTTCTTCAATTCAAATTTGCATTTATTTTGTCGAATTCAAAAATTTATTTGCGTGGTTTTGGCCATAAAATCGCAAAATTCCCCCGCGGTGAGACGTCGCATTCATTTGCAATATTATAGACGCCGAATTAATAGGAAATGCTCGGTGGATTCATAAAACTTTCTATGCGATTCCTGCGGTCTTCAAAGATTGTATCTGGCGCCTCTGAAATCCCGAGAAATTTCTCATTCTTTCCCCTGCGCTGTTGAATTTAATCCGAAGCCGCGCGTATACCTATCTGATCGCCATAAATTAATTTTCCCCTCGCGGAACAAATTATCACGCAGCAGAAGCGTAACACGTGCAATCTAAATCGTTTTAATCATCTAACGATATCGTTTGCTACTATTAATTAATTTTGTCCAGACGCTGGGAGGATTTTCCTCCAGCAGTGCAGCGCTCGGAAACATCGCGGTCGGGGTTTCAAATTTCACAATCCTATCACACGTATCTAATCGCGGTGGCATCGGGTTCTACTGAATTACGCGCGCTAAGGTCGCGGGTGGGTATATCCGTTATAATCTCTGAGCGTGCGCGTTGGTCTCTTTAATTAACGCTTAGTGGCTCCCTTAACTCGCTTTTTCATCGGCCGGTGAACAAATTGTAACACACACACCAATTTGCGAGCTAGCATTACGATTCCACAGAGAGGGAGGGAAAGAGAGAACTGGTCTTTTGACGCGGTTGTTCGCACGATGTCATCCGGCACTGCGAAACGCGCAGTTTTTGCGCGTGGAAGGGTAGCTGCTGTGAGAACGAAGCCGCTGTTTTACAGAAACTGCGAAATATTCGTGGTACAGTAATTGGAGGCTGCGGATGTGATGGGATAATTAAGGAAATGGTAATTTTCGGTGAAAAAGTCAATTGGAATTTTTAGAAGAAACTCGTTTCTTCAGAGAACATGCGCCAAGATGTCAAACCTCTTGAAGAATGCTGCGAAACGTGAAGTAAATTCCTCAGATTACGGGCCAGCATAGTTGCGGTGGGTTTTTTTACGCCGCTAACATTTTAAAACGTTCAATTAATAGCACGAACAATGCCGCATATTTTATTGTGCATGTGGCAAGGAAACGTCGCGGAATCGTTACGTACAAATTCTATAAAATTATTATCCACCGTATACAATGGCATTCTGAGCGTGGCTGTATTGATTGAATAGGAACACATGTTACATTTTATCGAAACACGCGCAACCGAGAGAGCCGCGTTTCCGGAATCATTATCCGTTCTAAGCACTAATTCTGCCGGCGTTGTTATCCAACGTCTAATTGAACAATTTCTATTTCCTAATCGAGGAACATCCACTTTCATCTCAGATATTTCATTGCCCGCCCAATGACACGTTTTATAGGCACAATAGCACGAGTTTCGACGCACAACGATGTAATAAACATTATGTAAGCCAGAGTTAAAGTTGCCTTGTTACGAGCGAACGAGCGACTGAAACATACTGCGAACCAATTCAGAGAACTAGCCATCCCGTACTATTGGCACATCCAGCAATGGAAATCCTCGATTTAATCGTTCACCCGACGAGAATTTCACTAAACCTAGCTTCTTACCTTAGTTCCACTTTACGCTTGAAAATTCGTTGCAAGCATCGAATAAAAGTCACCCGCAGAATTTGAATTTTCCTACGAATAATGTGTCGCGTATTGTCTTCTTTAATTCCGGCTCAGCGTGGAAATTCTCCCAGTTTAACACGTAAATTTCACCTTTCGCCAGATAATGATCTTCAGCAAGCACGCTCCCCGCTGCTGACCCTGAATCCCCGGCAAATATCTTCGAGATTACTAATTCGTTTGGAAATTGCCACGAGAGATCGCTCAAGAGCAATCTACAATCAGACACGTGGGTCCGTACAAACAACTGCGAGAGCTGGGCGTTGTCCGTGGCAAGGTCCCGGTGTACGGGGTTTAACGCGGCTCTGCACAGTGAGAGGAAAAGTGGTAATGACATCATTACTATCATTTTGCCCGTTAGACCGCGCCGTGTTTCGCGCCACTTGATTATTACCCCTCGATGAGTTCCCATTCCAAGAAGCATAGCCGCTGGGGAATCTAGTTAAGTTTCCAATGTAGCGTTCAGCTACATTCTTGGGAAACCGCGAGCAACAAATTGAAGTTCAGGATGAAACGGGGCTGGTTCGTGAATAATTGTGAATGAAGAGTGTGCGCCGTACATGGCCGGGAGAAAATGAAAGTTCGTTATGACTGTCTGAAAAATGAGGCCCAATTGGTGGCTGCTCAAGGCTACGGTGCTTCAAAGGCAATGCAGTTGCAACGGGGAAAAAGGGAACCGCGCCTTCCACGCGAGATATTGCACTCAAGAGGCGCTAATGACAAATCCGCGTAAGGTTGGAGCCGTTAAATCCCCGGAGCCGTGGAAGCCGCGATCGTGGTTTCATTGAAGTGACTGCCGTCAAGACATTATGCGCAACACGTACGCAACTATCCTGATCGTTATTATCTTCGCGAAGCCATTTGAATGCGGTGAACGGTCGCGCGAAATCGGGGCGTTGCAACGTCGAAACGATGGGAAATAATGGCCATGAGACACGAGAGAAGAGACCGGGAACGCGAGCCGAGGAAACTTTGCTCCGATTAGTGTATTTCCTCTCGACTTTGATTTATGCAGGGCCTCCACAAACGAAAGGACGATAGGCTGAGATCTGAGAGGGACATGCTCATTCTCAATACTCCTGTGTTCGAGTAAAGACGGTAGTCAATAGGCACTATTGCGTTCTGCAGTCGAGAATTCAAATACCCTATTAATACATAAAATGATTCAAAATTTTCGACCGAATAATTTATACAATTAAATGTTAGCGGCGCGAAGGTTCGGTCAATTAAACTAAAAGTGCTATGTTGCAGTATATTTAAATATTGAGTTTCCAATGTTTCGGTCTATGTTGAGACCATTATCAAGGAATATTTAAATATACTGCAACATAGCACTTTTAGTTTAATTGACCGAACCTTCGCGCCGCTAACATTTAACCCTATTAATACTATTATAATTGATGGGTATATCATAAAGTTTACTCCTTAGGCTCATTTTTAATATGATTTTTAGACTATTGAATCACAGAGAGCATGACTTATAAAATTTAACCAACAATATAGACTAAATTTGGAAAAGAAGATCGTTTTGAGACGATCGAATCGATACATTACACTGTTAACTAACACAAGTGTCCTCAAAGGGCCGTTTGCATAAGTTCCCCAACCACCAACGTACTAATCCATCCGAAACACTCAATACCCATGACACACGAACGTAGTGTTCGGCTGTGGCTAAAGTAAGACGTGGCCATCACGGTTCAGTGAGCTTCTAAAAATCCCCATTCCCCCAAGACAGTTTTGGTACAGCCCACAATAAACTGATTCGCATGAAAGGTCACTAGATCCCTATCACATTATATCGATCAAGTTTCGTGAGGTCGTTTCAGCTGATTCAAGCTCTCATTGCACGAAGGGAAAGGTCCCCTTACAGCGCGCATATCATAGGTAACGTCGCGTTTGCAATTTTCGTGCGTGCGCCGCGCGTTCAAAAATTTTTCGCGATGCATATCGCAAGCAAAAATGGAAGGATAGCAGCGTTGAAAGCACACGAGAGCGTGTCTCGAACAATCGGCGGTCTATATCCCGCGTATAATTTATGGCCGATTAAAATGTTGCCTCAGCCAAGTATTTCAATTACGCCTCACCGCTTCTCCTGATATAATTGAATTCAACTCCCACGAGACTATCGCCGATGCCATCGGAAAGGTTAAAATCTTAATTACATGGTTGCTTCGCGGAGATACCTCGACGTGCACAGCGATGAATTCAACGGTTGTGCGCGCGAGACTTCGTTCTACTTGTTACGCAACAATTGAATTCATCTCTTGGCCTGGTTAGGCTCTGCCGTTTCGACCGTAGCTCAATATTGTTTCGCGATATTTTAATCGTTTTATCGGTCGGAAGGATACCTACTTTCCTTACGATAACTATCGCAATTATTGCTGTGTCAGCAATTACTCTGCAGGGTGTAAGACAATTATACCCATTTCGTAACGGCCTAACAGAAAGATCGGCCAGGCTGTTGATCAAATTGCCTCGATGTTACACGTACATACGTGTATGCACGCCAGCCACCTCGCCCTAACGCTACCGGTTTAGGAGCTCCTCGCATCGGACTTGATTCTTACACGCAGAAAAATACTGGTCAATTAAGTGTTATATAAACCAGAATCGATAGATATTTCCTTTTAGTTTCGTATCGGGACTCGGGAGCATTAACATCGAAATCAATCAACGGCAATTAGGTGGCTTTTTCGTTCTCCGTGGAAATCAATTAATCTTTATCCAGTTTGCCTCGTCCACCTGTTATAACATCCCCGTGAAACGAACAATGCTTCGGGTACCATAAATCAACATTTAATCAGTCCCCTTTGGATCATCTAGTTACCACATTTATACCTCGCATTTCTATCGTTTGCAATACCAATTCTTTGTACAGAACGAGAATTGATAATTGAAATAATTCAAAGGACGCGGTGAACCCTACAGACTAGTATCAAACGACTTCGCAATTTATCAGAACAGATATCCAAGTTCCAATGTTTTGATTAATGATTGACCCATATTTCAAGCCGGATAACCATTCGACCCCCGCGTACAGACGCGATTTCAATGGCGAAGGAGGTGGTGGTGTAAGATTATGGTACGCTGGGCACATTGTACATGATATCAAATGTCTCGATTCGATATCAATCGCGTTCTAGGGATCTATAGGTCAGTGGATAGGCGAAATTCGTCTGAGAGGCGTATCTCCCTGCCGCCTGGGTGGAGAACGGCACAGACTTTCCGTTGTCGGCCAAGGTACAAAGGAGAGGCTGGCGCGTCTTAACTTTTGGCCCCTTAAGGAACACCATCGGTCGTCTGGCCTACTTTAGATGTCTGTAACGATCGCAGGTGGACCAGTGGGTCATCAACGTCCGGGAACAGAACTTCTGAAAGTGCTGTTGATAACGTCTGACGCGGCCCTAGCACCGCAACTAAGAGAATTGATATCGAGCCGCTTGAAAATGCCACCTCGATTTAGGTAAATATTATTCATTCTTAAGAGAAATGGGTCGAAAGTGGAAAGTTTCGTTGATCCAACGAAAGCGAACGGAAATTGAATCATATGCGTCAGATCAAACACGAATCTCGTTCCCCGGGTACAAGACTCACGGCCTGAATGAATCTGCGCTTGTATGATAATCTGATCCCCTTGCACTTTCTACGCCAACGTCTTTTCTCTCGCGGATACCGGGACCTGCTCGAGAAAGATTGTTCCCCCATGCTATCTGCCGCCAGAATCAGCGATTCACGGCGACAATCTTAACGAATACGTCGCTTGAACGAGGACAATCCAGTGACAGTCTTCTCCAGCTATAAATCGCTTAATGTTCTTTCCCAATGTGTTTACCTTGGGATTAGAAGTACCTACATACGTTGCGGGATAATGAAGAGTGTTGCGATAGAACGCGTCTTAATGAACCCATTCTTAGACGGCAGGGTAATTAGTATACTCCCTTTCATCTTTGTCTTCCTGGCGAGGAGTACCGCCGATGCTTTCCACCGGACGAAGCCTTTCAATTAACAACGAAACGATCGTTCCTGTCCCGCGAGGGAAAGCGGTTGCCTGCAGATTTCGGGGAACTGCGGAGATGGAATGGAAAAAAAGGCAGGGAGTACGAGAGGCAAGTGCCGTTCCCTATTACAGCAAGGCAGCGAAGGCAACGAAACGGTTTTTGCACGCTTGCGGACTGCTCTGAAAAGGAAAGTGCACGGCCCACCACGTGATTTTGTACGGATCGATCTCATTCCCCAGGCAGGCTAGTTTTTTTCTTCATCCTTCCAGCGAGTCATCGATCTGAATCTGAACGTCAGAGAAAGGGGGGCGAGCTTTTCTGCTTCGTTTCCGTCTTGCTCCGACCGTCCACCGTGGCATAGTAACGCGAGCAGCGCGTGGACCGACTCGAATTGCCGCAGGAAACGTTTCGATATTTTGCAAGTAGATAGAACGTGGATAGATAGAACAGTGGATAGTAGAACTTTATTGCAGGCTATTGTGAGAGGATGAATGGCCCACGCGATAGAAGAGAATAAGAGCCTCTCTTCATGATCTAACGTACCCGCCCCTAATCTACGCGCGACTTCCCATTCAGGCGAAGATTTTTCACAATTCCAACTTTCTCCGTACTCGCAGTGTATCCTTAGCCTTCGTGGCCTCCACTGAAAATTTCTAAACCTTGGCCTATCCTGTCACGGACTGCTTTACTTCCGGTAGGTTCTCGAGCTTACTGCGATGCAGGGGAGACCGGGGCTAGTTGATAGAGGGACAGGTTGATATAGACGAATTATCTTAACACCGTATATATGTAGCTTCATTTCAGCGAGATGCCTTGACGTTAACAATCGCTTTTTAACTGTTTTCGTTTATATAGAAAGAAAGTAAACAATTTTGATACATCCAAATTGATCGTCCAAATAACATTTCTTCATTCGTTTTGAATGTGTTTTTTCAAGTTGTCGCTTACTATATATTAAAGAGGAAGGACCAAAGTACATTTTGGCGTATTTGTTATTAAGTGATTAATTCAGATAAAAAAGAAAAAAATTAAAAACAGAAAAATCATTACGCTAATAGTTTATAAAGAATTGCTCAGACTGCAGAAGAAATTCTGTCCTTACACATGTACCACCCCGTGCCTGAGATCCACTAAGCGGAAAGCCTAAGGCTCGATAGTTTCCTGTCATTACGAGAACATTGTAAAACTGTCTAATGAATGAGTGGATAATGATGGACCACGCTTTGCAGCCCTCATCCTCGGTATCTCAGCTACGAGTGTTGCACTTTCCTTTCCGATTCGGATTAAGAGCAGGGAGTGGTCGCGAAATGGCAATCAGATCCGAATATAGAATTATTCCTGTCACATCACGCTGCACGCACGACCGGCGATTTGTCATACATTTTTAGAGGACGCATCGAGGCATCGTATAGGTATCACCCGCTCGCGAATTGGGACACGTGTTTTGGGCGAGGGCGTGACGAACGTGGCTGATTGTTCCTTGGAAGACAAACCAGCTCCATCATGAATCGATGGATGGAGAATGATGGATGGGCATCTCACTTTTTTACGACATCGAAACAGGCAGTTACAAATGTAGAGAATTGATTATGGATACATTTTAAGTGGGCCTTATCTAGGAAAGATCAACTTATCACCCCAGAATTAACTAATGAGATGTTACTTGTTCCTATTTATATTAGGCTCGGTGTTTACGATGCTGAAAATTGGAATTCTATGTGTGGGTACATGTATATAGGGTAAGTCAGGGTGAGATGGGCATACTTTCGTTTGGAGTCTCCTACAGACACCTATTTCAAATAAAGCAACGAAAATGATGTAAAACAAAACTTCAATCCTTGTCTACATGTCCGTTAATATCAATAAACGAAAAATTATTAAGTAATATACAAATTTTAACTTAAATTTCATTTGCACTAACTTAAATTTCACAATGGATTTACAAACCTTTAAAAACGTTCTATTCCAACAGTTTGAACTAAGAATGTTACTTCTCTATGACACTTTGTACCCACGTCGAGGCAGCGCAATCAGGCGTTTCCTTCTAAAAAATACTGTCACTGCCCATCTCACCCTGACTTACCCTACCTACATTATAATTATCATCACGCACTAAACTAGTTCTGAAATTCTTCCCATTTTAGGTCTCGGTTGCCTGCATCTATGTGTGTTATGTCTTCATCAAACGCCCAGTGGTTGAGTTTGCATTCGTTTACGTTGCTTTTACCATTTTCGTCTACGCATGTAGTTTAACTCTGAATTTCTTCTTCCCCGACACATCACGGTAACAATTCGGTCAGCAGCCTCCTTGATCTTGAAGTAATCTTCCAATTAAATCCCCACTTATTTCACCAATGATTCTTTACTGTACCATGGCAAGTAGAGCTCGGGATCCCTTTCGTGAGACACGACAGTGACGTTCTTTCTGATGCAAATGGCTTTGAGAAAAGTGTGCTGCCTTTTAAAACGAAGTAGGAAATACAGTTTTGTTAACAGGGCGGTGTTCTAAACCATGTAACGTTGCTGCATGGCTTGCATACTAGGAGTGGATATCAGTGAAAGTCGTTGAAACCGAACGAAAAATACGCTGATCTATTTACATTTTATTGGTTCCGCCGCGCAGATACGCATAATGTTACGTAACCAGGTGCTCGAGCTATGCTAATGCGATTATCTTACATGGAATCCGTGGGTAGCAATAATGACCCTGTTTCGATGAGCCTAACGAGAGTAACAAGAAGCTGCATTCAACTGTATAAACGTTTATATCATAAATTCGTGATAAAGTTGAGAATAAAATAATACTCAATAACATCCCGAAGGTAACGAGATTTATCATCACAGCAATCCACGCTATAACTACGTATACGCTGTACTGCCAAACTCGATAAAACACTTCGGAGTAACGCTGGGGAGTTTCAGGGAGGAAAGGAGATTCACCGATTACCCTTTTAGCTGTGCTTTCTTCTGCATACCATTGGAATTTATTTCCTGCCACGCTGGAAACGCTGTCGCAAGCGACAGACGCGCGTTTAACGGGCAATAAGGAAATGTCGGTGCGCAACAACAGGATCTGCCATTTATATCGCGGTGGCAGTGTTACAGAAACGATTCCGCGAATACATAAGCGTTCATGTTTCCTGCTCGTCTAAAATCGAGTGTGCAATTAAAAGGCATCGATCTAGCGAGATAATGGCCAGAAGAGAAACGTCCCTATGACCGGCTCCGCGGTATACCCCGTGGCTGCTGATTCATTTGTGATACATTAATGCAGATATTCAACTCCCGGCAGCGTGTTGCGCTAATCGTCGAAATTTGTAAATTAATTCACGCTCACTTGGCTCCCCATCCTTTCACCGTCTGTTCCTCTTTTACATGGGCAAACCGACGCTTCACGCAACACAACACCGCATTTTTATGACTATGGTAACGCGCTCTAAAGCGTACGTTAAACCGTACTCAACGTCACCAGTCTAGATATTCGGCTGGCAGTCGCGTGTACGCCGCGTCTCAGATCGGTTCACCGACACAAATGATTTCCATTCGGAGCATAAATCACGAGCAGCAAAATTTGCAGCTGGCTCTAGCGAAATCGGAGGAAATGAAAGTTTTACGCGATCGTCGATGAAAAATAAGAGCAAGCGCGACAAGGTACAGTTGGCAGTGCTACCTGTTTAACATTATATCGGCTAATTTGACAACGAAAAGAAAGATTAAAGACATTGCTTTACGGAAGCGAGCAAGTATTTTTAATGTCATCCTATCATTTTGACTATCATTTTCTTGAGACTTTCTCGAGAAGAAGTAAAGTTACTGATTTCTCGTTTCTTGAAAAATTGTTCGAGAAATATCCTACCTAATTTATAAAGTAAAAAATAAGAGATTAAAGGAAATTTTGATCTTAGACATCAACTGTGCAAAGGAAAGAAAGAGAGTGTGTGTGTCTGTGGAAGAGAGCGATTGCGTGCGTGGTTTCGATGCTAGCAATTTCGTCGCAGTTTTTGCGAAATTTAAAGCCAAATAAATATTACGCCTGAATTATTTTTGATTATCACTTTTCATTTCTTTGATATATATATTAGAATAATCAAACATCAAGTTCTTATTACTTGTACGTTTATTATTCTACTTTATTTATTTAAATAAAATATTATTATTGCATACACTATGTTCATTTAACAAATTGATGTTTGATTATTTTAACAAAACTTGCAACAAAATCGAATTGAATTTAAGGATACATACTATTATCAAAATTTTTTTGAGAATTCGCGAGAAATACAGAGTAAAATTTATTTTTTCGAGAAATGCAGAGTAAAATTTCTTTTCTCGAGAAATACCTACACAGTAAAATTTCTTTTCTCGAGAAATACAGAGTAAAATTTCTTTTCTCGAGATATACAGAGTAAAATTTCTTTTCTCGAGAAATACAGAGTAAAATTTCTTTTCTCGAGAAATACAGAGTAAAATTTCTTTTCTCGAGAAATACAGAGTAAAATTTCTTTTCTCGCGAAATACAGAGTAAAATTTATTTTCTCGAGAAATGAAAAATATTGAGAAATCAGAAACACTAAATTCCTTCGCGTGTAGCAGCTCTACCCTGTAGGTACCTATGTGCTCCGTTCGAGGCGTGCGACTTCCGTGTACGCCAACGAGTCTTTGTTGCCTATTGTCTACCTCGGGTCCGAGGTCTTTCTAACTTTTATCTCGATACGAGACGAAAGTTGGAGAGAGTTGCACGGAAAAGTTCCTGCACTGACAAAGTACACAAAAATCGACAAAACTATAACATTTCCCAATAAATTTTATTTCGAATCAACTCGGTGCAGCTTAACGCTAGACGCAGCTCAAGAATTCAAATAATGCAAGAAAAACTTTGATGTGAATTTCGAAGCACTTCGGTTGAAGCAATTTTATCGAAGTTGAAGGTATTTACTGGCCGATAGAAACGGGTCTGTCAGTGCTAGTCATATTACACGAATTCCTTACATAATGACCATAAAATCCTAAATATTTTGCGTTTCCCACAGAGTAGCATTGGAATTGCAAATAACTTTGCCAAGGCAGAAAAAGGAAAGGGACACACAGCGTGCCTGGGAATAGCAAGTTCCGCATGCAAATGAGTCAACTGAGTGTAAAATTGGGCGTTCCGCCGACGCGACGGGAGTGAGACGAAAGAAAACTGAAATGAGACTACGCGGATCAGGACCCGAATCGAGCTCCGCTTTTTATTTGGCTGTGCACCACTTTCCCTTTCTTACCCTTAAGAAATTCAGCAATAATTATGTCTCCTGGCCGTTATTCCTTGCGTGGTTATTCAACTCTGTGTAATAAGCGGTCAAAGAAATTGCACGTCCATCGTGGGATATTTTGCTTAACTGTTCATTCGGAGTGACATAACGTTTTTTGGACGGACCTGCAGAGGCCACAGCGGAGGGTCGTTACTTTTAAACCCTCCTTCCTTGAGTGAATTTAAAAAATTGATCTGCAATTAGTGCAAAAGATGAGTCCGTCTTTATGTTGAATTTGGAAAAGAAGATGAACAAGTGAAAGTGAAAAAAGAGGAGAGGAGAAATCAGTAGGTACAATCTCTAGGATCCATAGCAATGATCACTGTATCGATCATGGCGATAGTTCATGTTAGGTTGCACATATTCCAGCGTGACTTTTGAACGAGCGCGAGTTTCTCACGTGAGCATTCTTCGTAAGTCTGTCAAGAAGTGCACCGTCATACACACGTGCTGGTCAACCCGTTCGCGAAGTTAAAGGTTGAGGTGGCATAAATATTGAGTCGCACGGCGAGACACTCCATGCTAGGCGTCTAGGCGAAATGTAAAAGTGTAACGACGTTTCTACTATCGTATTCCGGTGGCGCGCTGCCGCGACACGCATGAAAATGTTAGAACGATGCGTCCTGTCATCGACGGTAAAAAAACTCTGGCTTTCATATGGTAATAAGAGCTCCAATAAATAATAGACAGGCGCCCTCAATTATGCCGACTTTCACGGCTAGCTCGTACATTTAGAAGCTTTTCGCTTTTCGCGGCGTACAGGGAAGTTCAAGTGCACGGTTGCACGTGGAATACGGAGAGAAAGAACTTTCAGAATTCGCCTCGCGTAATACCACGCTCTTACATGTGCAGCATACCGCACGTATTTAAAAACAAAAGAACGCAATTAAAACGGCTTTCGATACATCTGGGCGTTCATACCGATCCGTTCTGAGGACTTTAAGTGTGATCTATGTACACGTAGAATCGTGGCTTAACGTGTAACTGCGGCTTAATGTTTCCGTGGGTTTCTGTCGTTAAGAAATTTTTTTCAAGATTAACGCGAGTGCGTCTCAAAAACCGTCGAAGTAAATCGTACGGCAATCAGTCTTGCCATTAAAAGGGAGTGTAAAGTGTATGTAAGCATGCCGAGGAAATTGCTATGCTTCACAGGAGTAAGTTTCAAGAAATGTTTCAGGGAACGTAGGATTTCGGGTGGAATTTCAATTGCATCGATCAACAAAGTATTAAACACGTAGTTTCTTGAGTACATTTTCGTCGCGGGAAACGTTCGTTTAACTGCGCGCAAGGGAAAAAGTGGTTAAACCTGTCCAAATGACAGGCATGAAAGTCAGATAAAATTTTATGATAGGTACACTTCGTATAGTACGCCCGATTGGTCTCGGTAAGTTCG
This sequence comes from Andrena minutula, assembly GCA_929113495.1. Classification (NCBI taxonomy): domain Eukaryota; kingdom Metazoa; phylum Arthropoda; class Insecta; order Hymenoptera; family Andrenidae; genus Andrena; species Andrena minutula. Next base: position 38,474,812 of record OV815994.1, read on the forward strand.
ATTTTCATTTCACTTTGATTTTCCGCACTAATGAGGAATCAAATAAACTAATACCTACATGTACCTCTGATTTTTTGTTGCTTGTATTGAGTGTACCCTTATTTGTCAGATAATTGACCGTTTCAGGCTTATTGCCGGCAAATTATTGGGGTCGATCGTTAGTCATTTCTCCCTGGAAAAACAAGAATTTGTTTTTGCAGAAAAATCTCGATGCACTGTTTGCAATCTCAGCAACGACGTCTGTCGCTTAATGAAACTCGTTACGCAAGATGTAGAAACGTAGTATGCACGTGAAACCTTCACAGAATAATAGTTTGACAGGCTAATTAGCATTCAAATTCCTTTTTCGAAATCGATCGTTCTTGCGGCATAGTGAAATTCAGCGCAGGAGCTCGAGTCCGGAGTAAGCAAAGTTTTCACAGTGACTGTTTTCATATTACTAACAGTATTAACTATTCAATTACGGATCTCATAATAATTTCGTATTAAATATGAAATTATGCCACATTATTCGATGGCTTCATAAAGTCCCTAACCGATTTAATAAGTTTCTCTAGAAACCACATGGCGAAGAGTCCCGGACAGTAGGGAAACGAGACAATAACTAGGTAATAAGAAAATTCGCAATGATATGTCAGCATTAATTAGATTTTAATGGGAGAATTCCCGCGGCGAATGGAATTTACCGTTCATAAAGGAAATACATGGCAATCATACACAATTTACTTGCCAGTACGAAAGCGTTTTTGCGGTTAATGTTGACAACAATCTATTACATTGACATACAATTACAAGAAGGTAGCGAAGATTGATGTATTATTATTTCAATCAATTATTAATAGGTAGCGCGAAATATCTGTATTCCTCGCAGTGGATGTTGAAATGATCTACAATTTTGTTTCATTATTGGCTAAGGACGCATAGGAATATCAACGTTTTCACTTCGAAATTTGTATTGCCTTTCATTTTACATCGCATTTCATAAGGATTAATAAACGTGTCAGGTGGTACTGTGGAAAACAAATTCACGGTCTAATGAGTAACGTGGTAGCGGCATTTACGACAATTGAAAAAAAGAGGTACCAGTGAAAAGTTGCCGGTTCGCTTTTCTTATTGGACACATGGTATGTGCATACTTTCACGGTTTCTTGTTCGATCCGAATCGATTCGCATACCCTCGTGTTAATACGCCAATTCAGAATAATGATGCGTAATTATCGAATATATTCCAACGTCGAATAAAACGCGACAGTGAGAAATGTTTTTATTCAGTTTATGATCTAACGGTATGCACAATTGCAATGCGAGTATTACAAATCTTTCGATTCTTAGGAGCGGTAGAGGTCTGGGTTAAATGATGTAAGAATTGTAATAAAGATCATGGATCTTTATCTGGGTCCACAGAAAATGTCACTTGCAGCATTTCTGTGACAACGCGAGAAGGTCGATGCCATGAAGCTGTAGACGTGGTAAATTATAAACGAAGTACCTACCTACTTAAAATTTTTTTATCATGCTGTAGAAATCTGGAACTATATCAAGATAGTGCTGGAAAGTACGAATATAAATATACCTCGTATCTGAAAGCGATAACATGAATATGATATGAATCGTTATCTGTATTTGCTATTTCGAAATTGAAATTTTTCTCAAGTAGTACACGTGTCCTTGAACGTAACATAATAATAGAGTGCCATAATGTTGCAATTATTACGGAATATGAGACTAAAGCAGCTCGTAATATTAAATAGCCCGCAGAACATACAACAGGAAGACGTCATTATAGTAATACCCCCCTGTATTGTTACTATACCCGTATTCAAAGAATGCTAATCAAATTGTAGCTTCGTGTTCGTTTATGCACGCGAACTAATCGACTTTTACTTTGCGCCCAACGAAATGGCTCAACCGTGTATCGAAATTCATGTACGGAATAATTCATTATTACAGCGCGAGATAAGTCAATGGAATTTAAATAAAAAATCATTACAAATTTTAATATACTACAAGTTCCTAATTTTAATAAGATCGATGCCAATACTATTGAAACAAATACAGGTGGTTCTTCATGAACTTTTAATAATCATCCATGAAATATACATGTATAGGAATTTTCAATAAAAATATATATGTAATTATTCATATGTAAATTTATTAACTCCATAATAAATATTATAGATCTATTAACCAAACAATATATAAAATAAAAATTAATAAAGGTAAAGAAAAAATAATGTATAAATTATAAAATAATAACCCGAATTTGGACGTATTACTCCCAACCCCCATTTCAAAATAATAATATAAACGATTACTACTTTAACTTAAAAAAAATACCTACTAAAAATCTTAAAGCACCAAATGTTAAAAACAACATTATAGTAAAAATTAATTTAAATTAATACAAAAATATTCATCTTTATTAACAATCTTCAAAATAATTCCTATTATAAAAAATCTGATATAATTAAATAATAATTAAATAATAAGAATTTGGAAGCTTAGCAGGCGGTTAATCTTGAATCGAAAGAGAAACCTGCAGCACTCGAATATTCATCACACTGTAAACGTATTCGATAATCAAAAACAGATTTCTGCTTCCAAATTTTGATACCGTCAATCAACGTCGTTTATTAATCCCGCCTTGATTCATGTAAAATTCATTTTCAGGCAGTTAACGCCTCCAGAAATACTTTCTGTACTCCACAGCCAGGTATCGTTATGGAAATAAAAAACTGGGTCACGTAAGAACGACAGATTAATCTGAGAATTGACACTTCCGGAATACTGCGAATGCAGACGCTTCGTAATTAACTCAACAGAGCAATTCTCGGCAGCCGTTTCATTAAAGCCAGCAAAACGTTTCATGATTGTACAAAGAGTCTGTTTAACGTGGCACGACTTTTTCTCCGCAGGTTTATACGCGCCAAGTTAAGCATCGCTCGGTGCGTTGCTTGGAAATGCATATTAAGTTCAGCGAAGGCAACAATGAGAGGTGCCTGCGGGTGAGAGAATTCGTTTAGACTTTAGAGCGTCCCTACGGTGGTCGCGTCCCGACGGAGGCAACGGAGAAGAAAGCATCCAGCGTGTTACAAGTCCATTACCCCGACAAAGATCTGCGTCTTCTTTTTACGTAAGACGGTTTTAACGTGCGAAACGAAAACCAGAATTGTCCTAAATCTGTGAGAGCGAGAAGTTACGTTATTATTGCGGATGTTATTTCGCATTAGATAGACAGCTGGTGTTTTCACACCTTCTTGGGTGCAAACAAAAAAGAAGCCACAATGACTTTCCTCCTTTGACGGATACGAAGCCTGCATACGATAACGAATCACTAAAGCCTGAAGGCTGTAAGAAAGTACGAGGTTTCGGAGGCGGACAGACGTGTAAGACAGGAATTAATTGGGGGTAGCGTTTAAACAGCGAGACTTGCAATACATATGTACTTCTACTAAATCTTTCTCTGTCCAACATAATTAAAGGATTTACGGTACAGCGGCACCTATTCTCTTTGCCAGATGGATTCAACCTTCACTCACGCTGACATGCTGCATCTTGTCTGGGACACTCACTGCCAACGGGACATCGACGTGGCCACCGAAAGGTTTCTTATTACATCGCCCGGAAAGCCACGCTTTCTTTTCGAATGTATCCCCGGCCCACATTGAGGACAGTTGTTCAGTAATAGGGGCTACACCCCTTTCCTTTCGTGTATTTTCCAGGAAACGGCTTTCACCGAAAGATAACTGTATTCTTACAATTACGGTGCACGTGGTGATCCACGAGCTCCTCGAATCGAAATATGGTGAACAGAGGAGTAAGATCGAACCGAATATTCCTGCGATTTGGACTGTTAGATTTACTTAGGCCAAAGTCTGCATGGTATCAGATAAGAAGCACTTAAAACAGAATTTAGGAACGTCACGTGCTACGCCCATATAAGACAAGACTTTGGAGGAAACCGTTAACGAGGAATGATTGAACCGAATGAACACTGAATCGACAGGCTGGCGCACTTCCTTTAAGCGATTCCGTGCGACAGCTCAGCTCTGTGTACCTACGTGTTACTTCTAGAATAATAATGAACCCGGTACTTACACCAATTACCCGACCGTAGTTATTCATGCACGGCGTGGACGTTAGAAGAAGTCGACGGCTCGACGTATCGATGCCCGTACATGTGCAGAATCGTCTAGACGAGACTTTTTACCCGACCATTAATTCAAAAATGTTGTTCAATAAACCGCAGGCTAATCCAGGTCGATAATGAATAGTTAAAGCGATCGAACTCCAATTTATTACGGTCTACAACCACGCGTTTCGCTTTCTGCAACGTCTCTTGTTAACATAGAGCACACGTCTCATCGATAAATAAAAGGATCATTGATCATCGAGTCGAATCATATTCATACAAACGTTGTGCATTCTGAATATTATAACTCGTGAGCTAGTCTTCGTATCGAATTAACGTGTTATACGTTCGAAGGAAAGTAGCATTGTGTTTGAAATGAATCATCGTGCCAGGATAACAGAAGTTCTAATGACGGTAACGATCTGTATTCGCGAGCGCAGCCACAATTAGTAAGCATAAGAACGCCTTAAATTAGTTAAAATCTATCTACATATATTAATACCAATATACTCGATATTGTTTAAATGCTAATCCTTCGAAATTTCACTTGAATAAATGAATTCGTTCATTGTTTCTAATTAAATTCCGCTTCGCAGTGAAATTCGAACGCACGATTCTACGATACCAGTTAGAATTCGTTATAACGGTGCAAAACGCCTGTTTCCTCGATCAAAGCTTCTGTGCCAGGCTAGAGGCTACCGACGCTTATTTACCCATGCGTGTTTCTTGATATTTCTCGATGCTTCTTAATATTCCTCGATGCTTACAAACGTGCTCGATATTTCTCGGTATCTGTGTCTGCTTGCATTGCCGATGAATTAGACCTGATCGATATATTATCGTCAATCGTTTACGGGATCTATCTGTTCCAGGGAACGCTTCAATGGACAAGTGTGCCGAGCGCGTAAGCTCCTCGAAGCGTGAGAATAAAGGACATCCGCCTGCGCAGGATTCGTTGACCAGGGCTCGTGGGCACAGACGCGTCGGCGGTCACGTCGCTCGTCAAGTCCAGGGCAACGAGAGCGAGATTTTCGGTGAAAGTGCACCGAAATGATATATCGCGCGGTCTACTTCTTCAGATATCAAGAGAACCGTGTGGGCACCGGCGCGTCGCGTCTTCGGCTTTCTTTTCTGCGAGTCTCGCGCGCCAAACAGTCGCTGCCTGTCGAGTTCCTGGTCCAGATGATACTTTTACCGAATTCTTTCGAGGCTCGCTGCAACGTGGACAGCCATTCAATCCTGTTACAAGCGCGGCTGATTCATACTTCCGCGGCAGACGCGGCATCAAGGCACCTCGAATGTAGATGAATCTCCGCCAAGCTCCTTGCCACTGCAAGCTACAGAATTTCGTAAGAAGGAAGCTCATCTATTAGGATTGATGCTCTGAACTTTCACGCTCGCCAGTTAGAAGTTAGATAACAACGCGAACGGTCATATAGGCAGAGCTTCTGCCCTCGATTAGCCAACGTTGAATGTAGCGGGAGTTCCCTTAACGCCAGACGGCCCCTAATACCGGACATTAGCTCTGTCTAGGATATTTGAAACGCTACCGAGCCGTTATTGCGCGTAAACCGAAGAGGGGATAGGAAAAACAACAATTAGGTTTCGACAGGGTCCAGTTGCGTGTGCACAGCTAAGGAGATTGATTTAATACTATTTCTTTCTTCTTCCTTGGGAAAAACATTAAGCTTCTGGAACTAGGGGAACTCCTTCTATATCTCATTCTATGATACAACCCGACCGAACAAAAGCATTGCGCGTTCGAACATTCACGGATTCACGTGTCTCCTGACCAGCACAATGTCTCTGTACCGTTTCGATCGCGATTCGAGAGGATCGTGGCTGCTTAGAAATGTGCTGGTAATACAATCGAGACCGAGTAAGGACACTGTCACGCGTGAACTGACCAACATGCATTTCGTCACATTGAGCGTGCAAGGTGTGCGATAAATCGTTCCTCTCGAGACAAGGACATACAATGGGCAACGTGTTACACGAGCCAGCGTGCCACCGATGGAGATAAATTAAAGATCGAAACAAAAGGGGGCGAGACGCTGTGCCGTGGGACGCCTCGAGCCGAAAGGATATCCGCCAATGGAACGTGGGCATTCCGAGGCGTACGATTTCGGTTGCCCGATTAATTATTAGGCCACGATGCCCGCGCTAACTTGCACCGACTGGGAGAAGGGTCCATTTTATTGTCCCGGCCGCGCGGATACTTTCTCCAATTGAAATCGCTGTGTCGTTAACGCATTCGATCCCGTTGGATTTACAATCTTTTATTTTCGCCTGGCAGATAAAACCGAGAGAGGCGGTCGGCCGCGCGTTTGACTATGCTAACGAGAGCTTGACGATAATTACGCAAGTTGATCGATCGCGGTATTCCAGATGGTTAATTATGCCGTGGTAATATTTTTCTTGCCCGCTTGGCACGAGCAGGAAGAGAAAGATAGAGGGGCTGGGGGGCCGGGGCGATCCGCTTTCATTTGAGAATTCTTCGGTCGAAAATCGTTATTATGTAATCCGATGGCGAACTGTGTTCTCTGCTTCTGTTGCGAGACAGGTCGAACCAATTTTCTCCAGCCCTTGTATATAGTGATGCGTCAAACACCATTTCCCGCGGCGGAGCCTATTTCCCATGTGTGAAACATGTTTCGTTACCTACGCTGTGTTTATTATCATTATAAGAAAGAAATGCGAAGTATCAGGTGAGGCTGATGAAGAGGGTCCGGCACTAGTGCCTTGTGTAGTCATTTTCTTGTCTCCAGAAATCTTATTGCAAACGTTGGTGGCTAACGTAGTTATCAACCCTTTCCCCCGAGACAATTCATCTCAAGCGACACCCTTTCAAACATAACAAGATTGAACATTCAATCCTTCGCAGTGCCATGTAGAAATCAACCCCACTATCCGCTCCTAACCACCTCTCAAAGCTACAGAACGAAATGCTTCTCACTGCAAGTCATAACGCTCGTTTCAGAACGAGACTCTTCTGGTTTCAAGTTCCAGTCTCCGTTGCACCGCCAAACGCACTAAAACGGCCACTCGATTCGTGCAGCCACGATAATCGTGGGCGCGAGTCCGGTGTCCCACGAATAGTGAAAGTTTCCGATCGACCAGCGGATAGAAGGGGGGCGGGAAAAAGGAATTATTTAATACTGTAAGTCGAATAGCTATCGGAAAAAAGGGGCGCGCGGCGAACGGACGTGTCCGGACCAGGGCACACGACTCGGCCCGACTTGTTCCATCGACTCTCCCGTATTTCGCGGGGATAGGACTCGAAAATCGCGCGGGCGCTCGTGCGAGACGAATTGCAACGCTCTCAGAGAACGGTCCAGGCGGTGTGTCCGGTAACGTGTGCCGCGGGAATGCGCGACCCGCTCTTGTTCTACCGGCTGTTGCATTTTCACAGGTCATCGGTGATAATAACGGCAGCCACGCGAGGAAAAGGCCGTGCCTGCCTCTCCCTTCGATTTTATTACCTTCGATCGCTCTGGCCTCGGCTCACAATATCCACCCGCCGATACTTAAGCACACAGCACCGTCTACCCGACTCTCTGGCTTCGTTTCAATTAAACGATCCGCGACCATTTCGGCTTGAAAGTAAAAGTAACGTGCTACAGGTGTCCCGATCGTTAATGTTCCTTTTCCTCGTAGCGATTGCTTGTTGTAGCAGGGAGTGGGGCAGCAAAAACCAGTAAATTTGTAAAAGTCGTGTTCGTTGACTGGCAATGTGGCCTTGTTGTGGATTAACCGTCAGGTGACGAGTAAAAAGTTGTCTCGTTCGCTTCCGTGTTTGCATTCGGCCATTTTCACCAGAAGACTTCTTAAGTAACTGTGCCAAATTTGCACGACCATTACTGTTTTATCTTAAATTCATTACGGTGTAATATAATAGTTCTGCCAGTTGTGCAATTCAGACACTAGAGATGTTCAGTTTTTTAATGGCAAGCTTACAGTGCGCACTGGTCTCACCTCGCCTTACGCACCGCAGAAATGAAACAGCTTCTAGGGCAACGCAACTATGCGGATTTTTGCCGCGAAGTCGCACCTGCGCACTCGCAAAGCGGAACCACCGACTCGAGAAGATAAATGAAAAGGTCAGGACTCGATGGAGGGTGAAAGTGAAGGTTCGAATCATAATCAGTAGCTTACGAATTAGCCGGACACTGCGAGGAGTGATGGAGAAAATTTATGTACATATGTTACCTACCTCATCGGCGGACGATCGCTGTAACTATTACGCCAGGCCGCACAATACTCTAGTAATCACTCCATTCTTTCATTCCCGATGCCACGTAACCGACGTCGATGGAACTGTAGCGCGCGCGCTCGCGTTCTAATAAATATCTGCCATGCATTTCATCTTGTCACCGTCCGGATGCCGTGCATGCTTCATACGGAGCACTCTCTCGCTTGGCGATTTCAACGCTGTGCGCCTGCAGAAGAAGGAACACCGCGCGCCTGAGAACGCTCGCGAAGTGAAACACAATCGGCTCGAATAAATGCAATTACACGAATATGTATTCGGTATTTGCCTGTGGTGTGCGCATTTGTATTGGCGCTTTGTACACATTCCGAGCTGGAAGTGTGGGTATTATCTCGAACAAAACGTACGATGAAACTAACGAAATGGAACGCTGACTTTGTATCGCGTATTCATGAATAGATTCAACGAATTTGTGATGCCTGCGCGTCTGCGAAACGAGGACCTGATAAGGGAGCGGCAGGGAATAGATTGAATAATATCGGACATTTTGTGCTAATCCGTGGGAACGGGAGAAATTAATTCCTTAAATTAAGGATTCGCCAATCCCGTCGCGGTGAAACGAGATATTTAACAAGAGAGATTTCAGCTAATTAAATTCAGCATCGTACGGAGGTTGTTCCGCAGTTTCTAGCTGTTTGTCTGCTAGTTATGTTGAATAGCCGACAGAACGGAGCGACACACGTTTTTCCTTTCTGTAAATATGTAACGGAAAGACGGGCATCCTTTGCTTCACCGTCGCCCGCGGTGTGTAATTATTCAACGAACGCGCAGTAATACGTGACGCTGTTGCGAATCGACAAGTAGGTATTCCTTGTTTTACCGAAACCAACGATTCCGCTCGTTTCCCACAGTTGTGCATAGAATCCTGGGAAATTAAAGTGTTCGAGAAACGACTCGAGTTACATTATATGTAGATCAGAGGTTACACTAATTGAAGGATGTGCAATATCATCGGGGCAACACTGTTTTCAGCACCATCAGGAAAACGAGAGCGAACGGGACTAATTACGAACTCATTGAAACCATGACTTGGAAAACATATTGTTTAGCCTTGCCACAATGTTGCAATCGACCTGGATTACATTTATTATATATTTTTAGCAGATTTAGGAGGAAAGGATGATTCAAAGAATGAACACGTCTTCTACTTACATCAGTTTATAATAATTTCTTCATAGATTATGTATTTATAAGTCCAGAAATCTTCATCTCTGGTCCGTAAATGAACAACAAATGAATGAAAGTTATTTCAGATAAAATAGATGCGAGTGGAAAAGTGGGAGGCATTTAATCTTTGAGGAAGGTAAAATAGTTTATTTAACGAGCTGGATACAGCTCCTTGCAATCCAAATGTTGAGTTGTTAATTAAGAGGACTTCATCGACGATTCAGCGATTTTCTAATGTTTAAACGAGACTCGCAGTATGTAATTTGCGATGTGCTTGCGCAGTCAGCTGCCTTCGACAGTAGATCGGAGACCCAATCAACATTAGGACGCACGTGGAATTCGAGAAAATGACTGATTTATCGCGATCGCGAAAGGAAACGAACGAAATGATTCGCGCAAAGTTTATTGCGTTTACCTAACTTCTGCGACCTACGATGGCCGGCGGCGATTCTTGATTGATATCCGGTGTTTAAGTAGCTCTGGATGAAACGAACTCAATCGTTTCGGACAATTAAGATTGTAATTGGAAAAATCTAAATCCATAAATATTAAAATGCAATGGGAAAATATTGCAACTTGGAACTTTATGGTTCAGTGGAATATTGGGTAACCATTCATGAATGAAACTTCATTATACTCGTGGTAATTCGATTTGTTACATCTGAAGTCTCGATAATGTAGAATCCTTTGAAGTTTAGCGAATTTTATGCAAAATTACACGCGGCCACCGTATCGAATTACTTTTTCTTGCTGTTTATTTGCAGGAAAGTCATTTTCCCGTTACGACAGTCAAGAAAAGCCAGATGAAAGCTTGATTTATGGTATCGTCGTTGTGAACTCGAAAGGCGCGTGCAAGTAGAAGATTACTAGTCCTATAAAGGAAATCGTCATCGAGAGGCTGTAAATTCTGTTTTCAGAAGTGCAGTTGAATATTCGGTGCTCTTCGGGTTCCAGTAGGAAGTTATAAAATTTTTATGGGATAACTGCTAACGTCTACTTTCTATGGTTGTTCATGGACAGGCTAATTGCTTAGAACGCCGCACAGTTTTCCAAACGACCCGATATTTACGTATTAATGTTTGCACGTTCTGTGCGCATGTAGTAATATTACGTAAGTAGTTGAATGCATTCTTACCAGAGAATCGTGGTAACAAGTACTTATGCATCTATTCATGAATTGTGGATACAGGATGCACGGCCTTAAAGAGGCACGTATCACTATGATTCGGGAAAAATAGATAGCGGCCACGGCACCGATGCTCAAGAATGTTTTGGCCAGATATGTTGAGCAGATTGATGCTAAATATACTTAACACTCATTTTGGAGAACATATTTTATGTTTTTAGTTTTCATCAATATCGTTCTTGCCATCGTGCCACCTACAGCAGTATTTATGATTCTTTTTTTATCTCAGTACCGACATGATTCATCTTTATAAGCCAGTCTCGACAAAGCTGCAAAATTTGTAATGCCACTATAAGAACAGTATCGGTAACATAGTGACTAATTTATTAATGCCCTAATTGGTTTCTGTAAAGCCCAATGTGGCTTAATCCCTTGTATTTAGTTATTCGTAGGTTCAAAGAGTAAAAACTGCTAGGCGAGAATGCGAAAATTGCTACCGATAAAATTTTGTTGTAAGATCAACAATTTAATGGCGATGTTACTGAAACGAAAGGACGAATGGATCTGTAGAATTCCATGCAATCTTTAAATCCCTGCATTTTTTCTGGTACACGTTCTATAAAACTACCAATACTGAAAGTGTTCCCCGCGTGACGACACAACTTAAAGCAGTAAAATGTATTCTTCCGGTCAAATAATTATTATTTTTTACTCTGACTATTCAGTTTCTCGGGGGTGATATCGAATGAATATCTATACGTAACGTATAAAATAAAAGGAAGGACTGTTTAAATTTCCCCAGCTGACATCTTTCACCACGGTTAAGTATTACGAACTCTGTACACTCGTGTAGAATCTAACGAAGATAGGGTACAAAAAATACGAGACCGCAAGATATATTTATCTTAAACATCAAAAAATCTAACTGAAGTGCGATAATTTGTACGATTAATTGGTGATACGGTTCCACATAGGTACCTACTATAAAAACAGTCACGTTTGCTTGAAATGCACTGTCTGTCATCGAATAGGCGACAGTAACGTGGGAGAATCTTTAATGACAGTAATTACGTGTTTTACATTATGAAGTGTAAGTATATTGAAAATTTGAAAATTTTGTATCAAATTCGACAGTGGCGAATGTTGTATCAAATTCACATGGAACGACCTGTGAAAGGGTAATCGTACCGGATACGCCGACTAAACCAAAGGATTGCCCGTACAAACGTTGCAAATGACCTGTTAAAGGCGATTGTAAAAAGTACTATCAATGGATCGGCGATGAAAAAACTGTATCGTCGTGCTGGTGGGTCAATATTTTAATGCAGTAATAAATGAATGTGACATGAGAGCCTCTCCGCCGTGCACCACGACAAAGCCGCCGTTTTGATCCATTGTCGTATTTACAAGAAGGAAGAAGAATACGAAATAATCAAAACTTTCTGTTTTGAATCATTAAAAAATATGACGATTTAATAAAAGTGTATCCTATTTCTCTTATTTCTTCTATGAACATAAACAAAATTATCTACCCGTGTATGTAACCGGCGTCTACGGTCTTTCTGCGGACGCGAGATGATCTTATAAATCGACGAAATGTCCCCCGGAATCGATGATGATCCCTGCTTTGATTGGATACATCGATTAGATACTATCACGATTAATTTCCCGCGGGGTTACGTAAAGAGATAAGAACGGGACGAGATAGTTGAAACAGGGAACAATATTTGAGTCCCATCATCCCCTATTTCATGATTTCAATCATGTTTGACAGAAAATTAAGGGAACCACGCATAGAGCACGCAATATCGCGACGCAAGGGATTGCCATCGATGTGAACTAAACTCAAACTTCAGTTATGTACGTGTCACCTCGTAATCGTCCGATGCCACAAATTTGTTGATAATGAAAGTTTTTCAAAGTTCATTAATTTTTCTCGGAGAACTCCTTTTGGGCGTTTTGCCAAACATTTTTTCCAAAGTGGCACCATTTTGCTACTTTTCAACTAAAATTGTTACCTACTTGAGGTACGAGCAATAGCGACACTCGTAGAGATTAAGAATCTTTTCAAATTTTTTGTTGCTGATAAGCCTGAACCGAGAAATCACGTGCGCCACGAACATACCCCTTTGTGAACTCGAAAGGCGCGTGTAAGTAGAAGATTACAAGCCTTACAAAGGAAATCGTCATCGAGAGGCTGTAAATTCTGTGTTCAGAAGTGCGGTTGAATATTCGGTGCTCCTGGGGCTGTAGTAGGAAGTTATAAAATTTTAATGGGATAACTGCTATCGTCTACTTTCTACGGTTGCTCGTGAACAGGCTAATTGCTTCCTACGTCGCAGTTTTCCAAATGATCCGATATTTACTGCGTGGCCGCATTCGTCCTCTGACGTATGTTCAAACCCCGGCGTGGATTCGGTTTGCAAAAACTGTGCGGTTCGTTTCTGTCACAGTGTTAATTATGGCCGGTCCGATAATTATCTCACTGCATTATACGATGTTAATGCCCATTGAAATACGCGTACAGGAAAGTTGCAACGCAAGATATGGTCGCAAGATTCATTTTCATAACCTGTTGCTAGGAATATTATTGTGTGGTCTATTATTTAGTAGAGGCTAAATATTAAGCAGTAGAAACCAGATATACGTACACCGTACGTATTTATAATGACTCTTATTCGATCATAATTGCACTTCGTGGAATAGAAACGCATTTGACTCCGAAGTGCCACTTTCTGAAAGCTGCGGAATACTACTTAGGTACTTCGTGACAAGGGATTTTGCATTCACAATTGCAACTGTAAATTGCTTCTATGGACCACCGGTAATAGTGCTTCTGTGAATACCGTTTTATCTGCCTTCAAAATAATCGCGGTTGTATAAATATTCATGAAGCTCGGTACCCTATAAATTTAATGGCGAACTTATAAGGCCTCGTTACATCTACTTTCTACGCACCAGAATGTTTGATGTCGAATATTGATTCATTTGCTGTTACGAGTATCTGTAGTTCATTAACCAATCATGGAGAAACTTTGCTTCGTAATACTTTAAAAAAGGAGTACACTTTATTACCCATTGCAATCTGCCGTTAGAAGTGTGAATTAATCATCGATTTAAATGACTTTATTTTTAGCCACTCTGACAACTATTAGGTACGGAGTAGTATCTTTTTTGTGCCTACCTACTTGAAGAAAGTACGGTATTGAATAGAACTATGAGACAGCGCTTTTGTGAATGTGTAGAACACTTTATGAGAATTTAGCAAGGCTAACAAACGCTGACATTAAGTACCCGCTAACAAAGGACTCATTCCTTTGAATCAATTTCTTAAATCATCAATTTAATTCACCCCTACTGACGGAATATCCAAACTATATTTAGAATCCTGAATATCTATTGTTGTAAAGACATCTGCATGAAATGCATCCAAGTGACGTCATGAATAACGAGAAGTTTACTAGGAAATATAAACCCACGCAGTCCACTTAACCCAAGGGAAGTGAAAGCTTGTAACGACGAAAGAATTCTCGATGCCAACAGCGACCACTAAAAAACGTCCTCCAAGAAAGGACTAGAATTTCTCCACGAAAAGCACGGTTAGATCTTCACACCACCTTTCTCACGCACTGGCTGGTATATACCACTTCGCCCCCTACCACCAATTTAACCTAGGTCGATTAAGAAAATTCTAGAAGGTTCGAAGAAGATCCCGAAGAAAGAGCCTCTGCAGTTTGCCTGGCTTCTGTCCATTATATGGATAAGATCTTTTGCAGGTTGATTGGACATTTACTCTCTCGACCCCAGTTTGTATCTCTCGCCATCATCATAGGCTACCTGTGGAAAGCCCGTTTTGTTGGAATGCGAAATGCGATGCTTACCTCGCTGATAAGATCACGAAAATGTCACACCCCTCTAATCACCGAGGGTTTTACGAGGCGAGAAGAGAATCAAGGTTGCATTTTACAGGGGAAAAATTAAACACGATGTGGCCGTGGCCTGCGACTTATCAGTCCCGTTGTAGAAGATTCGAGGGCGTGGGATTTGTTTGCTGGAACCTTCACCGACCCCTAGGACGTTTACGTCCGATTTCCCACCTTGGCCGAGCTCTGACTCCTTCTGGTGTTTAGAAGCTGCCGAGGGTAACTGGTACGTCACAGTTTTATGAGACAAAGTACTACCATTACTTATGCAACATATCTCTGATACTTAACTTGTAACGACCCGCAGTGGCAGCTTAATCTTCCACTTAAGATTAAGAGCCGCGCTTTTCTAAACACCTGATAAGATAAATGAATTAATTCCAAAATGGAGTATCCACTTAATAATCGTGAAATAAACGATTTCGCGCATTTCTTCGCCGGGTTTTTTCCAGCCCGCGATACTGAAGTCAGGGCCCGATCAAATTAATGACGCGCGAACACGAATACACATAACTTTGCGATTACCAAGTCGGGCACGAGCAAGATTTTTACCTCTCGTGCCCGTGCCTCGGGCACGAATTCGATTGTTGCTCGAGGATCGTGTTTGCATGGATACCAATTAAATATTCCGAACGGTCGCATGCGAACGTGCACTTTCGTCGTCATCGCAAAATTTCCTACGGCTGCTTTGTGATTAACGCCACGCGCGTACGTGTCGGTAGCTCCTCGGAGCTATCATAAATCTTCCTGGGCAATCGATACACGCACTTCTCATTTATAGCGAATTTATGTGTTTATTTATTTATTCTGTTTATGGGACGGTAGCCGTCAGCATACAATATGATCGCTACGTGATTTGTATACTGGAAGGATAATTTCATAAATGTTTATTTATGAGAGAGACGACTTATATAATAGGCGCTTAGTTAAGCTACTTTTATGTATATTTATAGTCTGAAACCTACACCAGACTTGGATACATGCGATGATTTAAGTAATTTCCTAGATACAATGTTTAGAGTTATTTTGCGGCAGAGATGAAGGATGGTGAAGGGTGAAGAATGAATATTGCTTTATATCCAGTATCGTTATAGTGATTAGCACAGTTTAACAAAGAACGGAGCTATAAATTACGTCGTCCGTTATCCTTGGCACACGTAACGCCTCGCGTAATGACCATTCAATTAATTGATAACAAGTCGGTGCACTGACACGCTGTGATAGTGCCAGAAGTTGTGAGGGAGCAGAATTTCAATAAACTGGCCATCGGCAAAGCTTGGATCAAATTGTGCGTTAGCCGCGGTTCGAGAACCAGAGGAACTGGCGTACAAAATTTGTCAATTTGCAAGGCAAACGAAAGTGATCTTTATCGAATAATTGTCATAAAGTTACAATAATAAACGCAACGTAGAAATAAATCGCATCGAAACAGAGAGACACTAATGAGGTTTCTACATATTTTAATCCATAATTCTTTAGAAAATTCCATCCAGGAAGGGAAATTTGAAGTCTCTAAATCTGACAATAATGGTACACAGTATGTACTTGCAACGCTGCGACGACGATTTTCACGGTGCATGGAACTTCGAAATTTATGGATTTTTATGTAATTACGAAAAACATTCCGGGCACTGGAGGCAGTAGCCATTGATAAATAACAGCTCGTTAAATAGAACTAGGCCAGAACCAAACTGCATTTAAACTCGATACTTCTTTTTATGTAATAATAAGAATCCATGCGTTAACTTGTATGGTGAATGCGTTAATGTTATAATTCTGCAAGAAATGGGGGAAAATGATATTACTTTTAAAAGCATGGAGAAGTAGCTCATTTCTTTTCAAATAAAGAAATGTATATAGGTAATCGCAGCAGAGGAATGCCATGTATCACATGGCATACACGGAGTATATTACGTCGATTGAACACACTTGGTAGTACGACAACTTTTCTATCCTGACAGCGTTTCGCAATACATTTCCCATTGACGATACATGTTACTTACCATCGACTTGTTTATTCATCGAACAGGTAGAGAATTTCTGTCAGACTGCTGGGACGGTAGCCAACTAATGGATAATGCCTATAAACGTGTAATTAAAATGTCAGGGTATCCGTGGGGTTCTAAAGGTGTCTCAGAAGCATTGTGTGTTCCAGGAGTCTTGGACATCCCAATGATGTCACAAGGTAGTCATGGGTGCCACAAGCCTGAGTACGACTTTGGGGGCCTGAAACCGCTATGGTATTTATTGTTATTGTTAGATTCTTAGGACCCAAAAGCCTACAAGAAGCCAAAAAATACGGATTAGAGCTGTAAATATTCAAACATTGGAATATTCGAATAATCGAAAATTCGAATAATCAGGAATATTCGAATATTGTTTTCGTTTCAAGATTTACCTATTTTACCAAAGATTAATAAAGTTCCAAATTCACCGTTTCAAAAACAAATAATTGTAAGTAAAGGCCAATATGTCAAGAATTTCTCGATGAAATGTGAAAAATATTAAATTTTCAAATTCCTATTCGGTACAATTTGATCACTTCGAATATTCCAATTCTCCTAAATATTGGAATAATTGATTAATTAATTCGAAGAAATTATTAGAATAATGTTCGAATATTTGCAGAAATTACTCAAAGTCTCTGATATTCGAACATTCGAATACTCGGATACTTAGATTATTCGAATACTCATTACAGCCCCAATATGGATCGACTCTGTATTTTAGGGCCCTACAGATTCCAGTACCCTCGGCTTTTTGTGCTATCTCTCCTGACTTCTACCAGTCTGACCAGATACAGAATCTTCTACTGCGTGCCCCATGTATTTGAAATTGTCTTCATTTTGCTCCAGTTATCAAATTTTTCTAATACTGTCACTGCACAAAAGTAATATAATGACGAAGGTGGAGTACGCACAACACTGTGAGTCATTTCTATTTAATTTCTTGTTTACGGTTAACAGGCTCCCCAGAATGGATATTATGAAATTTCTGTTTACACCTGGGTGATATAATGATGAAATAACTTGATGAGTGCTCGTGTGAGATACTACGGAGGAATACCTACCGATCGTGTAATTGCTGTTATTAGTCAGGACTTGCCTTACAGCAAACTTGCACGTGAAAAAAGGTCGCGTAAAAAGTAGCGGCACGGCGCTCTATCTTCTCTCACTTTACGTACAGTGTCTGTTTTGCACGGTGGAGTATATTGTTAGTTACGAAAGATTGCCTGAAATGTCAACTGATAAACGTTCTCAAACAGTTCTGGGACGGTGAAAAAGCTGCTTTCGGTCTCCGTGCAAGCATCCATGCGTGTTAAACTTCCACCGTTGATTTTTAATTAAACCAGTTCGATGGCTGCTGAATAAACAAGTTTGCCTTTACCTATTTACTGTGTTGCACGTAGATTACCTGAAAATGAAAGTGTTAAGTAACACGTTTGCTTATTACGTACTTATGACTCCCTCGATTATTTAATTGCAAATTTTATGCAAACGTGTCTTCTTCCACAATAAGGGATACCGAAAAACGAAAGGTGTATTATTTAACAATGTTTCTTTCCCCTTATAAACTTTACTTTCCTGATTACGCACGAACTACAATTGCATATCTATCTCTGATAATGTAGCCACTTCATTGTATTCTTTCCTAATGACAAGCAAATTCACCATGCCAACAGTTATGTTTTATCCATTATCCACGGCTGACGAAAGGGAATTGAGAACTTCTTTCGGACAAGAACACGAAACGACATCGTCAGCTTTATCCCCGATGGTTTCTCACGAGCGCGCGATTGGAAAGAAACACGGTCGAAACGGGATAGAAAAATTAATGTTGTAGAAAATACATGCTGCTGCGCTTGACGCATTCCACGGGTTATGACTTTTTTTTACAGATTTCTCTTTGAACCGGTGTATCTGTTCCGTTGCCGATTCAAATGGATTTCTGATGTAACGAGCCCGGCCGTTATGAAATATTCCGACATATTACATGATTATTAGCGATCCGGTACAAGAAGAAGGGGATCAAAAACCGCGGGAGCGGTCTAGAAATTTGATCAATAACCAGCTACCACGGTCTTTCCGCGGACGCGAGACGAATTTATAAATCGACGAACTGTCCCCGCGAATTGACGGTGACTCTGCGCCGATTGGGCACGTCGATTAGATAGTATCACGATTAATTTCCCACGGGATTACGTAAAGAAATAGAAACGGGACGAAGAAAGCTGAAACGGGGAAGAATATTTGAGCACGAAATTTCCGTCATTTTAAGTGTAGGTTTCATTGGGGTAGATTGAGAACCTGTTTTACAATCATTTGCTCAATGCTAGACAATATAAATGGAAGAACACTGTCGAATTTACTTATTGCGAAACATTTTGCAATTGCGACAATGAATTGGCATATCCGAATACATTTCAGAGATTATGTGAAATTGAACTATTCGTTGAAAAGTTTACATACATCTATGTTGCAGAGCGTTTAATTGTATACGCATTTTATCTACTTACTAATCCAACTGTACGTGACTACATACCTATCCTATTATCATACTCCTTTCGAATTTATTCATTCATTATTAAAGTATTCTGCTTTTTCGGAAGTTTCACTTTGTACGCTTTCCTTCGTGTCGATATAAATTTTAAATAGCTACTTCATTTTTATATAGATCGCAAAACTAAACTAAATTAATAATAAAACATTTAAAGCAATGGTAGTGGTTATAGCATGAATTTCATTAGTTTAATGATGCTTTACAGAAAATTTGGTAAGAGAATCGCACAAAGAACACGAAATATCGCGACGCAAGGACTGACGGCGATGGAAGCTTATAAATTCAAAGAGTTACGTATCACCTCGTAGTCGTCTGAACCCATTCTGTCGATAATGAAAGTTTTGCACGATCAGCTGTAACACTGTTTTGTTGAAAAAATTAAGTGGCAGTGAGTGCAGAGTGAAATTAGATAACGCGAGTGGAACCTTTTATCTCAAAAATAAAATTCGATGTGTACGATAGATTAACACTTTGCAATTTTGTGTCCATGTTCGATATCTATGCCGGATATTAGTGTTTGCACGTGCTGTGCGCGTGTAATAATATTACGTAAGTAGTTGAGTGCATTCTTACCAGAGAATCGTAGTAACAAGTACTTATCCACCTATTCGTGAATTGTGAATACAGGGTGCACGGTCTTAAAGATGCACTTATCACTATGATTCGGGGAAAATAGATAGAGGCCACTGTATCGATACTCAAGAATGTTTTGGCCAGATATATTGGGCAGATTGATACTAAAAATATTTAACACTCATTTTGGATAACATATTTTATGTTTTCAGTTTTCATCAATATCGTTCTTGCCATCATGCCGCCTACAGTAATATCTACGTTTGCTTTTTATCTCCGTAGATGATTCACCTTTATAAGCTAGTCTGGACAAAGCTGCAAAATTTATAATGCCACTATAAGAACAGCATGGGTAACGTAGTGACTTTGCTAATTCATTAATGCCCTAATCTGTTTCTGTCAAGCCCAATGTGTCTTAATCCCTTGTATTTAGCTATTCGTAGGTTCAAAGAGTAAAAACTGCTAAGGTCGGTATCAAATATATTGGCCGGTGAATTCGGTTTCGCAAGCAGCGATTGAGGAGAAATCAGCCACCACCATCTGACGATCGCTGATTTGTTAGTTGGAGTTGCGTGGCCCTCGCATGGTATGGTGGGGTAACAGGAACGCTGCTCGGCTCCGCCTGAACCTAGCCGGTTGGCTGTTATTTATCCTTAACGTAATAGTTGTGTGCGTTGCGAAGCTATGCGTAGACCAATACGAGATGAAGCTATCGAGAACGAATCAATGTTCTAACCAATAAAGGTACTGAATTTTTTCGTTGCTAACGCACACCTATTCTGATGTGTGTATTTCTACGCTGAGAGTTCGGTTTTGTCTACACGTCAGAATCTTGGCACTATCCCCGCCACTTCTGGCTCACTCTTGTTCTGTGAAGGCGAGAGCGAGATGGAACGAAAGCGAGTCAGAAAACGTTGAGAAAAGGAGCACCGAGGCAAACAAACGGTGTGGTGGGAGAATACCCATCCGAAACTCACCGGCCAATATATATGATACCGACCTTAGGCAAGAATGCGAAAATTGCTAGCGACAGAATTTTTTTGTAAGATCAATAATTGAATGGCGATGTTACTGAAACGAAAGGACGAATGGTTCTGTAGAATTCCATGCAATCTTTGAAACCACGATCCCTGCATTTTTTCTGGTACACGTTCTATAAAACTACCAATACTGAAAATGTTCCCTGCGTGACGACACAACTTAAAATAGTAAAATGTATTCTTCCGGTCAAATAATTATTATTTTTTACGCTGACTATCCAATTTCTCGGGGGTGATATCGAATGAATATCTATACGTAACGTATAAATAAAAGGAAGGGCTGTTTAAATTTCCCCAGCCGACATCTTTCACCACGGTTAAGTATTACGAACTCTGTACACTCGTGTAGAATCTAACGAAGAAACGATATAAAGCAACGAGATCGCAGGATATATTTATCTTAAACATCAAAAAGTCTAACTGAAGTGCGATAATTTGTACGATTAATTGGTGATAAGGTTTCGCATAGGTATTATAAAAACAGTCTCGTCTGCTTGAAATGCACAGTTGGCCATCGAATAAGCGACAGTAACGTGGGAGACTCTTTAACGTCAGTAATTACGTGTTTTACATTATGAAGTGTAAGTATATTGAAAATGAAATTGTTGTTGGTAAAGAAACTAGAAATGAGTGGAAAGAATAAGTATTCGTCCTGAATTTAATTGACTATGCGTAGCAGTTCAAACGTATCTTTGCAGTTGATTGATGGTTCTGGTTTAGAAAAATCGGAATCAATAACATATACAGTGCTGTCTCTCAAATGGCACGCGTTTTCGGATTCTCTATACGCGCGAAGCTATCCCCACTACTTCGGTTGTAGCCGCCGCGCCGGGGCATCGGGTATCGGATGTCAAAGAAAAAGCCGAAGAAAGGTTCATAAACATTCTCGATAGTGACACACCTTACACTCTGACCGCGTGAAATCAAAGGAAGCCGAATAGACTACTCGTCTCTCAAATTGCGCGCGCCCGGTCCCGACACACGCGGCTATAGAGAGACAGAACTGTACTTATATTCGCAAGAGTGTACTATCGAATTATAACGCCCTTCTTTTACGCATTTCAGTGATATATTTACTGGCGCTCGTCGTCATGACGACAGTGGCGAATGTTGTATCTGTAGAGAATGTAAAGATACCAAAATGCTCTTTATGGCACCTAATGGGCAGAATTCCCGACGAGACAGATTGCACCAGATATTATCAGTGCATTTTTGCAATTCCACGTCTAACGATCTGCCCAATAATATCCGATAAACAAACTTACTTCAACCCGACACTGGAAATGTGCCTTTGGTCGGAAACGTCACCATGCGAAAGTCAAAATACAAATCCAACGCCAGGGACGGGTACTTCTACAAACTCGAGTTCATCTACAGAACCGACGACAACTACAAAATCATATAAAGAGAGGTGTGAAGAAGTTGTCGCACTGGATGATAATTCACCTAAACCAACGGAATGCGTCGAACCTTGCAAAACACCTATTAAAGACGATTGTAGAAGTTACTTTACATGGAATGACGATAAGAGAACTACAATAAAGTGCGGCGAAGGAATGGTCTATAATGGCCTGACTACTCAATGTGACCTTACTATGGCCTGCCCGCCATGCCCCGCGACAAAGTCGCCGTTTTGATCCCTTGTCGTATTTACAAGAAGGATGAAGAAAACGTAATAATCGAAACTTTCTGTTTTGAATCATTAAAAAGTATGACGATTTAATAAAACTATATCCTATATCACTTATTTCTGCTATGAAGATAAACAAAATTACCTACCTCTGTATGTAACCGGCGACCACGGTCTTTCTGCGATCGCGAGATGATCTTATAAATCGACGAACTGTCCCCCGGAATCGATAATGATCCTGCTTTGATTGGGTACATCGATTAGATACTATCACGATTAATTTTCCGCGGGGTTACGTAAAGAAATAAGAACGGGACGAGATAGTTGAAACGGGGAACAATATTTGAGCACGAAATTTCCGTCAGTTTAAGTATAGGTGTCATTGGGGTAGCTTGGAAGCTGTGCCAGAATCATTTGCTCAAAGGTAGACAATATAAATCGTAGAGCACATTTACTTATTGCGAAATTTATTTCAATTACTTCAATGAATAGGCATGTTCGAATATATTTCAGACATTATATAACACTATATCATTCGTTGAGAAGTTTGCATAGGTACGTGTATGGTGTAGAGCGTTTAATTGTATACCCATGTGTTTTATCCACTAATCCAACCATGCGCGCCTGCGTATTCTATTATCATATTCCTTTCGAATTTATTCATTCATTATTAAAGTATTCTCCTTTCTTGAAAATTTCACCTTGTGACGCTTTCCTTCGCATTGATAGTTAATTCATTTTGATATAGATCACGAAGTAAAAGTAAGGTAATAGTAAAACATTTAAAACAATGATACCGGCGATGTCATGTAGATTGTAGGGGAACGTGGTGGAAACAATACATTATACCGATAATATTAACAATATCTAATCTTATGTCAAGAAAACATCAAATATTGGTTTACAAAAGCAACACAAAAGAATATTAGAAATATATACTCGAAGTCATGTAAGAAGGATCTTTTTTGCGCATGTAGAATAATCTCTTCAACTGTCGCGAGGTCTCTGTTCCCCCACTTTACCACCCAGGTACCATGCACCGGGTAACCAAATAAAACGTGTATTCTATTAAATTTGCAGTAAAAAAGAGACAATCAAATCCGACAAAAAGTCGAAACACGCGGTATATACAAAAGTGGCACCACACCAATGCTTTCGGCGCAGCACGCATGCGCAGCCGAAAGACCATTGGTGGTGACATAGCCAATGAGCGCCAACATGCGCAGAACCGGTCTAAACTCGTCGGTCGTCACAATCCTTCTTACATGACTTCGAGTATAGATATAAAAATCCAGAACTCCTGTCTTCGATTTTCATTTAATATTCGGAAATATGACCACATCTCCCCGCTATTCGCCCAAACTGGTTGGCTATACATGTCCCAAAAATGGATCCTTCATCTGTGCTGTTTAGTATATAAAGTTCTCTCCACGCAAACTCCTCCTTACCTCCATGACCTAATCCCTTGCAACGCTGACTTCCACTCCTCCAACTCCTGCCAGACAAGAAGTCAACTCAGTCTTGCCATTCCTACTTCTCACTCCGCTAAATTCTCCGGCTCATTTTCCTTTGCAGCATCCCACTTCTATAATCTTCTTCCCAATACTATCCGCTCACTTTCCACTCTACACTCCTTTAAAAATGCGACTAAAGCTTATCTTCTTTCTCACCCGCACATAGTTTAGTCCTAACCGGGCTACTTTGAACTACCTCTGAGTCCTTATATTTGTCTATTTTATTATTAAGATACATTCACCCCCCCCCCCCCCCCTCCCTCATTCTCATTCTTGTTTTACACTACTTTTTCTGAATCTGTTTCGGGTTAGGCATAATAACAGCGATGCTGAGCCTCGCCCTTTCTGTATTAGTGTTCTAACCATTTTACGTTGTTTCGATTGTTTTTTTGTTGTAAAAGAATAAAGACGATTAAAAAAAAAAAAAAATGAAAACTTACACCAAAACGGAGGTTAGGGTCATTACGAAAAGGCTAAGGTAAATACAAACAAGCGATTTTTCTGTTTCTTTGCAGAAAATGCAAGAAAAACCTGCCTAAAACCTACCTCCGCTACATTTCTCATGTACCCATGGAAGACATGCTAAGCATACACTCCAGTCTTCGATTGGTGGATCATAAAATTTCTCATTACAAAAATACAAAAATGTACTTCCTGACTATCCTCTTCCCGACTATATTTATAATTATGTCCGCATTTCGCCCCATACGCAGCGTCCGTAAATACACCAAATGAACTTGAAATTTTACGATTAAGAAATAATAAGTAAATATAGAAATTCACTGATTGAAAACTATTACATTATTATCCTTAGGGCACGCACTCAGCTTAAATAAATTTACATATTAGTTCCAACTGGGTAAATATACGTGACACTACAAAAACTATACCACAAACATTGTAAGGTACGGGTCGATTTTATTTGACAAAACTTGCCTCCGCAGGTAAGTGTCTGCGACTTTGCGTTGAGACTGTTTGCTAGATACTAAGCATAATAAAAACAATTATTAAACAATTATCACTGTGTCCGGAATCACCCGGTGTCCGTAGTTTCCCTATCGAC
The DNA here is from genome assembly GCA_929113495.1 of Andrena minutula. Taxonomy (NCBI): domain Eukaryota; kingdom Metazoa; phylum Arthropoda; class Insecta; order Hymenoptera; family Andrenidae; genus Andrena; species Andrena minutula. The sequence goes on from OV815994.1 coordinate 38,499,810, forward strand.
CCCTAATTCGTGGTGTCAATGATGCTTTACAGAAATTTAAGAGACCCACGCATTTAGCACGCAATATCGCGACGCAAGTGATTGGCGTCGATGGAAAGTTATGGGAACTAAACTCAAACTTTAGTTAAATACGTGTCACCTCGTAGTCGGGTGATGCCACAAATTTGTTGATAATGACAGTTTTCCGCGAGCATCTATGACACTGTTTTGTCGAAAAATGTAAATGGCAGTATTTGCAATAAAATTAGATATGGTGAGTGGAACTTTTTATCTGAAAAATAGAGTTCAACAAGTACGATACATTAACACTTTACAGGTTCGTGTTCATGTTCGATATCTAGGCCGGATATTAGTGTTTGCACGTGCTGTACGCATGTAATAATATTACGTAAGTAGGTGAGTGTAATCTAACCAAAGAATACTTATGTAAGTACCTATTCGTCAATTGTGGATACAGAGTGCACGTCCTTAAGGACGCACGTATCACTGTGATTTGGAGAAAAGTAGATAGCCGCCGCGGTATCGATACTTAAGAATGTTTTCGCTAGATAAATTGGGCAGACTAATGCTAATAATTAGGGAAGAGGTGGGATGAAAGAGACATTTTTGTTTAGGAACAGAGAGTGAAAAAACTAAATGGCCATTCTAGTTCTAATTGGTAACATTAGAAAGGTCACATTTCTGATTATAACAATACGTGGTAATAATAAACTTCTGTCCATATTTACCTGTCTTATTTTTTACTTTTTAGAAATGTGTATTTTGTCCCATTCATAAATTGGCTGCATTGAATGGGCAGATACATTTATGAATGGGCCAGTACAGTAAAACGTGGTAATATTAATATTAATTCTTAATTATTATATATTCTGGTATGGAAATCACAATATTGATGTCGACAAGTTTACAAGTTGACTAATTTCTTACGTTACATATATACCACGGTATTGCCAATGATTTGCAACAAAATTTACATTATGCATACATACATACATAAAAAATAAAAAATAATCCTCAGATTACAAAGCAAAAGATAATCCTTGGATGCATCAAAGCTGAGTATATTAATTAAAACAACCTAATTGCCCTCAAAATTGATCAAAAACTTCTCGATCGGTGGTCAATATTCTTTTATTATCAATGTTCGGTTTATCGTAGTAAGGTTTTAAAGGGAACAGTTAGGAAAGGCAGGTCCCACCCATAAATTTGTATTGTGTCCCATTCATAAATCAAAATCTAATCTCTACAATTACAATATTAAACAAGAGATAGCTGACATTGCACTAATGGTTCTTGAATAAATATCTGTCCAGATGCAATAATAAAGAAATCAGTCGTTGATCACATCATTTGGCAAAACTGTTTGAGAAAACATAAAAAATTTTACTTTGAAGCACGAAAAAATTAAACCGTGTATCACCGCTATCTTTGAAATGACAGCGGCTTACAATTAGACCTACAAAACAAAAATACTTCCGTCGTGGGAAGATCCTTTATCTCCCAGATAATTGTTATAGCCCATTCTACATGTGTGCCTTTTATCCCACCTTGTTCTTCTTTCTTAATACCGTCGCTGTTGCCATTGTACCGCCTAGAACAAGTGCGATTCTTTCTATCTCCTTACAATGACACACCTTCATAAGCTAATCTTCGACAAAACTGCAAAACTTGTTACGTTATTTACATGGACCAGTATGAGAACATTATTGCCAACGTTGTGGTGATTTTATTAATGCCGTAATCGGTTTGTATATAGCCGAATGTGTATTCCTCTGTTTTCTAGCTATTCGTAGGTTGGAAGAAAAAAAACTGCTAAAAAAATTGCGATCATTGTTACTGACAAAATTCCGTTGCACGATCGATAATTTAATAGCGATGTTACTTAAACGAAAGGACGAATGGTTATTTTTTGCTGATACACGTTCTAAAAAACTACCAATACTGAAATTACTCCCCTTGTGACGACACGACTTAAAATAGTAAAACGTTTTCTTTCGGTCAAATAATTGTTATGTAGCATCGTGATTATTCAGTTTCTCGGAAGTGATATGGAATGAATGAATATATGATTATCTGTGCGCAAATTATCAGTAAGATATCGCTCCTTAATTAAAGAATGGGCTGTTCGAATTTCCCCAGTAGACATCTTTCGCTACCTACAAGTATTTCGAACTCTATATAGTCGCGTAGAATCTAACTTACACTAAGATAGGATACAAAGCATTCGGCGTGGTGGACAATAATCTTCAAAATTAAGCGGCCTAACTTAGAGTGCGATAATTCGTATGATTAATTGGTGATAACGTTTCACATAGTATAAAAACAGTCGTGTGTGCTTGAAAGATACAGTTGGCCGTGGAATAAACCACAGTAGCGTGGGAGACCCTTCAATGTCAGTAATTACGTATTCTACATTATGAAGTGTAAGTATAATGAAAATTTGAAATTGTTGTTGGTAAAGAAACTCTGATAGATGAGAGAAAATTGAAGAATAAGTGTTCGTCCAGAATTGAATTGATCATAAGTAGCAGTTCAAACATATCTTTGCAGTTAATTGATGGTCCTTTAGAAAAGTCAAAATCAGTAACATGTACATTCGCAGGAGTGTAATATCCAATTAAACCGTTTTCCTTTTACAAATTTCAGTAATATATTTACTGGCGCTCGTCGCCATAACCACAGTGACGAATGTTGTATCCGGAGGGGCACCACAATGTTCTATATGGCGTCTCCATGCCAGAATTCCCGACGAGACAGACTGCACCCGATATTATCAGTGCATTTTGACAATACCATGGCTAAAGACCTGCCCAATAATAGCCAATATACAAACTTACTTCAACCCGAGACTGGAATTGTGCCTTTGGTCGCCAAATCCACCTTGCCACAATCCAACTACAACACCGGGTACAAGTACATCACCAGTCACAGTTTCGACTGATAGAACGGATACAACACCAGGTACAAGTACACCACCAGTAACATTTCCGACTGATAAAACTGATACAACACCAGGTGCGAGTACACCACCAGTAACAGTTCCGACTGTTAAAACGGATACAACACCAGGTACAAGTACACCACCAGTAACATTTCCGACTGATAAAACTGATACAACACCAGGTGCGAGTACACCACCAGTAACAGTTCCGACTGATAAAACTGATACAACACCAGGTGCGAGTACACCACCAGTAACAGTTCCGACTGATAAAACGGATACAACACCAGGTACAAGTACACCACTATATACAAGTACACCATCAGGTACAAGTACGGATGGGAGTACTAATACGCCGACTAGACCACCGGATTGCAGTGACAACATACTGTGCACTTCCCCTATTAAAGGCGATTGTAAACATTACTATCAATGGAACGGCGATCAAAAAATTGTAATGTCGTGTGGAAAATTTTTCTTCTACGATTCAAGGGTAGGTTTCTGTAATAATGTTGCCTATCCACCGTGCACGACGACGCCATAATCTATTATCGCATTCACAAGAAGAAAACGTGTGAGAGTAATAGCGGTGCACAAGATATACATTAGGAGAGACCGGAGTAGGTTGTAACATGGGGTAAATTGTAACATATGTAATATATTTTGAACGACAAATCTGGCAACTCACACCATGCGAGAGCTGCTTGACGATATTAGCACCGTCGGTTTTAGTGACACAAATGTGCGTTATGTATTCATTTTGTGGTTATAGACCAGAATTTTAGTATTTAGAGTACGTAAGTAAATTTTGTCTTAGGACTTTTATTTCAATTAACCGTCATTATAAACCGTTTGAATTTTTGCTCCTTTGTCGCAAACGAATCAGTACAGATTGGTTTATTATAATGTGTACTCATTTTAGTAATTTGATGTTTAGTTTCTCGTTTGCTGAGATAAAACACAACAATTCAAGCTCGGGGTAAATTGTAACATGTTACTACTTACTCCGCTCTGAATGGTGATAAAGCAAACATGCTATTTGCTGACACACCGGAAAAAGATGCTCTAGACGAACAACAGAATAATCGAGCATCCAAAAAGGAAAACAAGTATGAATGCAAAAGTAAAGAAAGCTATCAAAGATTTTGATAGAATCGGATGAATAAGGAATGATTGTTTAACTCATGTATATAAAATGTTTAATAATGATCTGTGTTTTTATTTATATTTCTTAGAAATGTTTACTTGTGTTCATATTTGTATTTAAATAAGTAAAATATTGTAATACAATTTTCCCCGGACTGGGGTACATTGTAAGAAAGGTTCAGATTTGTTTAAGATGAAGCTGGATGTCTAACTGTCCAAGATTTTGTCACGTACTTACACTCAATTAGTTCACCAAATATGTAAGTAGTAAGTCATGCAAATTATTTCCTGATTGAGGAAAACACGTCGAGAAAAACTGAAAACTCTTTTTATAATCTGACCTGATTTCCCCTACGCATGCGAAGTTATCATTTTATTGAACTATAACTGAACAATAAACGAAAAAAAAAGAAGAGAATTTATACTATAGGCGTTTAGTTGGGAACTGTCTATCGTGCAGGTTTCGGCGGATAGGTGACGCTCCGTTAGTGGAGTTGTGTTTAGAGTATGTTCAGTTTGAGAAGAAGAATCGTCGTCGGCGCTGGATAGCTTCGTGGTTAAAGCAGTAGCCCTGCAAGCGACAAATCCCGGATTCGATTCCGGCTCTTTTTCTCCTACAATACCAATGTATCATAACGTTTACTTCCGCAGTCTTCTTCTGCCCCAACACACATATACTGCCCTCTTTAGTTAAAATACCCTATCTAGCATTTCGAAACATCCGAGAAAACTGAAGTTTTACCAATTTATTTCTGCCGTCCTTGTAAAAAATAAATATATTAGACTGTTTCTAGATCTCCACGAAGCACGTAGGGTTTTCTAACTTTACTTAAAAGTTAAAATAAAATAGCCAAAAGAGTAAGGTGCTTTAAATATTTCAATATTTCTTGAAAAATGGAAAATTGCTGGATAGGACATTTTAACTAAGGAGGACAGTATACTTCTCCCTTGAGGTTTCCCCACTCACTTTCCACATATTATTCGTTATCATCTAACAAGACGAAATAATCAAAACTTTCTGCTCAACATCTTTAAGAAGTCTGACGATTTAGTATTATCCTGTTTCTCTTATTTCCTCTATGAAGATAAACCAAATATGTAACCGGCGACCACGGCCTTTCCGCGGGCGCGAGACGAATTTATAAATCCACGAACTATCTCCGCGAGTTGGCGACTCTGCATCGATTGAATACGTTCGTCTATCACGATTAATTTCCCACGGGATCGCGCGAAGAAATAGGAACGGGATTAAGAAAACTGAAACGGGGAACAATATTTGAGCTCGAAATTTTCGTTATTTTCAGTATATAGGTTTCGTTGGGACAGCTTAAAAGCTGTTTTAGAATCTTTGTTTACATTATTTGAATTTACTTATCGCGATATAAGTTTGCAGGCCACTCCAAGAGCGCATACGACTTCGTTGCTTAAACGAATGCTACTATTCTATGCACAACGATCACGTTACTTCAATTTTATGTAATCCCGTGTCACGTCCAAGCCAATCGTCGTTAATTAGCGCTATTAATTACCAATTGCAGGGTGATTGGAAACACTGTTACCGTTTCAACGCAACCGTTCCGTTAGAAAGTGTTTCTTATTGGATTTATGGACTCGACGTTATTCAACGTTTTTGTTAGCCTCTCGGAACAGATGCTGTCGAAGATAGCGCAGAGGCTCGATAACACTGTGGGCAACGTGATTAATGTCACCGTCCCCTTGATATTCAATTAAAATTTAGAGGACCGGTGTAACGAAGTAACTCACAATGCGGAAGCTGCAGTGTAATTTCTTGCGACCTTAATGATGCGACATCCTGTCGACAGCTCTTGGTTTCGTTCTGGGTCTCGCCCTAATTAATCAACGAATTACGATGGTCTCACGTAAACGTGAAGAATTTCTAGGCACCCAGTGGGATCATACATATTTTTATAGAATTATGTATGTGGAATAGTGACTTTTTATTTAATTTGCTGGTTTAAGGCGGAATCCCGTTCGATTTCTAAGATAGAACGTTGGTCAATAAGCTTTCCACAATCCGTTTAATCACTATTAGCATTTCTCGCTCTTTAATCAACGTAATTGCAGCTGAGTTTCTATTACGAATGATAATTTAATGGCGGTGTAACACCTACTGTTATTCATTAGCGAATGCCAATGGTTTTATCATGGATCATTAGCATAACGAATAGGCATAAAAGTGACAAAGATTTCTGTAATATTCTCTTTCGTACTCGTTGCGCAGTGAACAATGACTCGCGAGTAACCATTACTACAGAACGTATATGTATAGATTTGATGGCTTTGAATGAAGGAGATTATAGGTAAGTTGGTCAACGGATTAACCAAGGAATTATGTAACTGTGACCAAGCTCTACTGACCTGCGACCTTACCTGTCTTCGGTTGTGAGCGAATCAGGGCTATTGTCAGCTACGAGGAAATCTATTTCGTGAGATCCAAGGCGCCGCATGCTGTGCCCCTCGTTGACCAATACGCTGCCACCGACACAAACTATATAGATCGTTCGCATACTATTCCAACGATGACTGGAGGAATAGCTTTTAACCAAAGATCATTTGGTTCGCGAAGAATGAATTCGTTATTGTGAATGCACGGTTACGGTTCACCGTGTTAAACTGTCGATAAAAGTCACCAACTATGACACATTAACTCCGGAACGAGTGACTATAAGTGCACTCGACTTTTGATCAAGTTTTCACGTCAATCATAAAGCTGTCTATGCTAATTAAAAAAACAACACGGAATTTGATAACTCTGCCATGCCTGCTGTAACTTTAGGTCCATTTTAGCTACGATCGTTGTAATCCCACTCCTTCCGCCCTTTCCCTGCAGTAACATCGGCTGCGTTTCAACCTTCATAACGAGAAGCCGTGAAAGAACTTTTCCCTCGGAAGGCTTTCTGTATATACGCACTTAAGTGGCACCCAATTGTACCAGTGTCTTTTTGTTCCCAACTTAATAGCCGTGTACGTCCGTATGTACATCGGGCATGCAGAGAAATCCTCGAAGAAAGTGTTTTTCGCGGGTGTGTGCACGCACGGAGCTTCCACGGTGCATGAAACGGGGACTGGCCAGTCACGTACACGCGTCGGACGTGAAATTAAAACCAACAGGGCGTACGATCCGTGGTCGAGTCGATCCTTTTTCCTCCGCTCCTGGAGACAGCTATGATTTACCCCGGCTCGATAGTATATTCGACCGGCTGTAATTGCTTTCCATTAACTTGGCAACGGCTAAACGTTGCGCAATTAGGTCGGGCTCCTTGAATGTGCGTCGAATTACGCGCGCCCGGAAACACAGTTCGATCTTGGACCCACTACCAACGACGTTCTTCATCTTCCGGCCATTTACATAAGCGCGCTGGTTCCGCTGGCCCGATACCTCGCGGTGCCGCCAGGACGCTAATTGGATTTTCCCGACTCGTTCGCTATTTTTCCTAGTTCCTCTCAGAGAGGTCACCTGCCACTTTTAGAGAACAGGTCTGCTTGGAAAATGCTGGGAACTCCGGGAATTCCAGCGACCCTGCGTCGTGGTAATGAACCGAGAAAATCTACTCTCTTACATTCGATATTACTTATATTATACATGCTTCAAAAGAGTGGCGACTAAATGCGCCTGAGGTTGAAGATGGCAGAGATTTATCTGTAAAAAGTATATGGAGGAACATTCAGGGATGATATTAAGGGGTTACGCCACTTTGGAGCTTAACAAAAGCAGCTATCTTTAAGAACTTTTTTTTTAGAAAATGGTAAAGAAAGTGAAAAATCTATGAAGTACGCGAAAAAACTTTTTTCTTTCTTTCCTTCAAACAAAATAGCGTCGGTGGGACCGGACCACGGGAGCTTCTCTTTAGGGGGCGCCAAATTGGTGTCGCAGTTATCTTGCGGATCTACAGCAAAAACCCAACGTTTTCATTTTCAACATGACATTTTCTGACATTTTCAACTGCTTTGCAGTTATCTTGCGCACCTACAGCAAAAACCCAACGTTTTCATTTTCAACATGACATTTACTTACTACATATCACTCTCAACAGTCAAACGTCTCTCCTACCGAGTCCCTGAAAAATTTCTCAGAAATCGACGTACTCCATTTGTGCCCTTTAACCGAAACAGAACACTTGCATTTTGCTCGAATCGGGTAAATCCCTCGGCAGAGCAACTAAGCTGACAACTAGCAAGCTGATGTTCAGACCATCGGAATGATCGATGCTCCCAGGCGAAAGGAATTCGTGGCATTCTGCTTCACCGCGCTATCAAGCAGACAATAAGAGCGAATTCTATTACGGCGATTTAGAATGCGCCCGATTTGAAAATGAGGCGAGGAACAGGGCTGGAGAATACGGGAAGTGCTGCGGCAGGTTTTTTCGTTTCGGCCTCATACTCGGAAGACATAGCCGACCAGGAACATTCATCCGGTTGCGCTACATTTGATCGAGAATCTGGTCTCGTTATTCTGCAATCGCCCGCTAGTTACGTCATTGTCCGTGCACCTTCTATTCAGCCACGATCCTAGGGATCGATAGTAACACAGTCACGATCTCCACATTCACAATGTGCCCGTGTACCAGGAACAGATCGGAGTGCCCGTACGCGTGGACGTCGAACGCTTTTACTCGGAGACCGGCAATCCGTAACATTGAAATGGAACCGAAAATCCCAGCGAATTCCCAGCGTGTGTGTTATCTAACCCCACGAAAGGCTCGCGAGTGATACGCTTTAGACGGGATTGGAGCGTGTACGCTGCTCTCTCGTTCGGCGCCTTCGGTGCGGTTAGATCGTAATAGGGAGATATTATGTCTGGGTGCATAAATCAAATGCTGGATGATTTGAAAGGCTGTGCGGGCTGAACGTTACCGATGCATGTTGAGTATTAACGAACAGGATTAAGAATATCCATCCAGAAATAGATCTATTTAACATCGCACGAAGGATTCTCAATGTCTAGAGTCTAGAGTGTTATGAAATACTTGACTACAGTGTTATGATTACTTAAAGCTTCATGTTCTGCAGAGGTATGTTCATTCATTTTAAAGACTCTCGCATTTCTTTCATCAGGGAAATCAAAACTTTTCATTTTTTAAGAACTAGAGGTGATCTAGAAATCTGAAAAATATTCAAAGTTTACTACCCTTGACTCAATCAATTTCTGTTAGGGTCCGTTTATCTTGGAGCTGCGATAAAAACTATACTTAACAGCATCGATCAGACGTCGATAAAAGCTGCTCAAAAATATTATTTCTTGGTGTGTTTATAGTGGAGCTGTGATTATAGTACAGTTTCAGTTGTTTAAGATTTCGCAAAGATGAACCATTTAAACATGAGTGATTCTACATTCTACATCTTATTATACTAATAATTCTTTATTGCATAGTAGACATTACAGAAAAATATATATATGAAAACGAGAAAGAGAAAGAAAAAGAAAAAGGATACTTACATAGTTAGAACTTATATAGCACATATAATAGTAGAGGAGTGCAAAAGGCGAAGTACAACTGTCACCTGTTGTTAATCTTATCACTTAAAACTACTTACTTCAAGTTCTGTGAAATGGTAGATCGGAAAAACTCTACGCAGTAAACGTAAACATTGTGTTGTATTTAATTTAACGCCTACTTCATCTCATAACTTATCTAAAACAAGTCTGTTGTGGTGAAAATCTTTTATGTAGCAACGATGAAAACGGCGATAACAGCAAAGAAAAAGTAATATTTGGTTTTCGACGCTTCTATCGCTGGTCATCTAATTGAAAGTAGTAAACATAGCTCTGCTCTCTGCTCACGCTTCCATTATAAAACTATCGAATGTATTTATACGCTTCGCTCTCATCAATGCTCTGTTTGTTTATCGCAGCTCCAGCATAAACATACTCTTAAGGTACAAATCCACGATGAGACAAAAATATTGTATCTCACAATAGATTTTAATCTCACGAGACAATTATTTCATTATTTTATTATTTTGTCATTAGTTTCATAAAATTATAGACTCTCATGACACAAGTTTCATGATATATTTTGAAAAATCTCATCTCCCTCACGACTATTTCCATTATTTATATTTAGTTGTCGCTGAGATTTTTGTCTCATAATAAAAAAGTCGCATGTAAAATCTCATCGTGGATTAGCATCTTCAGAATCGATGCTTGCAAAGAATTCTTCTCGTATAATGAAGACGTAGAGAATGAGTACAGTATTGAAAGGAAATTTGTTTTGTTTCATTGATCATTCGAACTGCCATTATTTTAAGCCAACATTGGATCGACAAAAACAAAGACTATTTACGTTCTGATATCAACCTAACAGGCTATAATTTTAAAGATCGTTCAGTTTATTGAAAACATCGTGTACAACGAATCTTACAAAATTCTGCGTACGTTCTACGGTACATTTACCTTTAATCGAAAGCCCGAGCTAATCAGTCGAGCGGTTGCTGAATGCGAAGGAAACCGCGGCAAGAAGTTCGTTAAATGTGGAGCAATTCTATGATGAAACTAAAAGTCGGTTATATGCATCGCGACGTGAAACGTTACATTCTTCCATAGATATAGCTGTCAATCACCGGTTCACCAGGGATTACGACATTAACGCTTGTCACTTGTTCTTTTGTTGGAGGTGCACGGTTGAATAGAGAACAATTTAACATGGTTTGCCATTCTTTGGGCGCAAGAAACGTTTCTGGGAAGGCGGATGGAAATTTTTCCTGTGTAGGATCTACGAAAGTACTTGTGCCTGCCAGCGATCATGCACAGTGTTGCTTCGACCGCGAAGATATCCCAATCCACGTTTTCCTCAAGCCTAAAGGAGTATGTGGACAATCACAGACTGCCTCTCACTTTTATATTACACCGTTACAGTTACAACGATCTGAATTGACAGTATTATGCAAGTTCGGTAGCACTTCCGTGGAAGTGAAGTCATAATCTGAACTGGACCGTGCTTTTCGCGGCTGCGACCGCCACGGTGATTTAACAATTAGTCGAATCTCGACGAAGAAACATTGTTTCATAATACGTTTAAACTTTCACGGTGACAAAAAGCTGCCGAGTTGGTAAAACAGAGGCCAGGGGACTTTGCTTTTTCGTTAAATTCTTCGCGGGGAAAGTGTAAATTAATCCAGGCAGAGGGAACTACATATAATCGGGATCTACCTATCATCTACCGCACGATATGTGGTAGGTACTAACTTCCGGAAGCGATAGGTACACGCGGAAGAAACATATCGCCTTCAACGTCGGGCGCAAAGCTTGCGACCATATTCCGTTCCAGTCTCGATCTTCTTGCCAAAAAGTGCATTTATGTACTCGGATGGAGTACGTACGACAAGAAACGAACTGGTCGCCGATAACTTTAGGTATTTCACAGTCCACTGGTAAAAGCCTGGAAATGTGAACTACTTATCCGCCCACAAATCATGGACAACCGGTACGCGTGAAAATCGTGCGTTTTTCAAGAATTCTGTTTGGCCTAATTAAAGGAAAGTTGCGCAAGAGTTACGGAAACTGGCGTGCAAAGTTAGATGGCATGCTTGTCTGGTCCAAGAAGAAGGGAGATGAAACGAAATGAGAAATGAAACGCGTTTATCTGGCGCAAACTGGTCGGCTGGTTCGGTTCCATTCACTCTGTGCACGTATCAGAGAGAACGGAACTGTATTTCAGCGGTGTTCGGCGACGATGGAAAGTGTCAAGCGGCGATCTGCATCGACCAGGCTGGCAACGATTCCCTTTCGATTTCTATGGAAATGGCCATTGAACATGCCACGGCTACGTCTGCCAGACCTCTAAGTAGGTGGTCTGAATGCTCGATCAGCGATAGCCTTAACAATATATGTATACACCACCAAGGTATCGAATAGGCGTGCGTTGAGATCATTTTACCAACGAATTGAAATTTCCTTCGCAATCTACCCCCGTTGATCGCTTTTCACCACCTTTGGCGAAGTTTTTTTTATGACAATTCGATGATGAAACGTGGATGCCCATAAATAGCTTGAGAAACGGTGTTCGTCTGGTGGTCGTTGGAATGCGTCGCGTGTCCGATCTAAATCACTTTTCGCTGGCACGCCGCGCGCTGTCTACGCGGGGTGCTTTCCTTCGTTGCTTTCCTTTTCAAAGAGAAAAGCGCTCTGGATTCCCAGCGACCGGCTGGCGATTTTCCTTCCTTCCGGCGCTCTTCGCGCCTCTCTAATTATCGTCTACCATCGTTTTGGTTTGTTTCATTTGTAACTTACGACGCCTTTCGCCCACCCCCCTCCGCCCCTCCTACGTTCACCAGAGTTGTCTTCCATTTTCGAGGGTTCCCCTTTCCACCGTGGGAAAGAACTTGCAAACCCGCTGGTACATGCTCTCCTTTCGTTGTCTTCTTCTACAGGGTGTTCAGCATACCGTGTCAACTACAATCACAGCTCACAGAAGTGTATTATCGGCGACAGAGTACAGACAAGTACCAATGTCCACTTTTATTTTAGAGATCGCTTTTCGTAGAAAACGAAAGTTATTCTGCATTTTATACCGGTTCGATCATGAGCAATTATATTCTCGATGGTCGCGCCATATTTGGACACTGTGTATGAGGAATATCGTGAGTATCGGATCGTGAGTAGTTTAGATCCTCGGCGAATAGTTAGCTATAGAGACGTGCTAGTCTCCTATGAATTATGGCGCGAGGTTCCCGCATGAAGATAATGAAATTAGGAAAAATTCGCGGGAACACGCGTGTTCCCTGCAACATTCCAGTCTAGAAAACGCTCAAGTACGTGTAGCGTTCATGTAGTACCTGAGTACACGGGACGGCCGTGATTTGGTTTATAGTTATTGCCGTGTAATTTCACGGATGGCTACGATCCGTAATCGATAAGCGGCGACACGTTTGCAGGGGGCAAGATTTGGTCGGTAGGCGCGAAATGTCACATCCTTCGTGCATCATCAGCCGATTACCGTCGATCTTCCTCTCTCTGTCTCTTTCCTTCGCGCGAGGCAACGTTGGGAAAGAACTCGGGCAGGAGGTCCACAATAAACACGCACAGCCCTGTCAGACTTGTCTTACGTGACGAATCGCTTCGACACGTTCGAAACCTGCTGGCTACTTCTGAGGGGTTCCACCGCCGATTCGTGTAGTACAACGGCTGTCACAAATAGCGGAAACAATTACTTGGCGCGCACCGTTAAACTGGTTTAATCACCACGGCCTTTGGACCCAATAAACCAATTATGAACGGGCTACGCGTTCTGCGTTTCATTGAGACGAGGTTCGTTCCGAAAGAAAGTGCATGCGGTACGAGGAAAGGTCCCACCAGTCTCCTGCTAATGAATCATCGGCAGCTGTCACTTTCAAGTGATTTTGTGACTTTTAATGGGTGAATGTACAGAGCAGCTCTGGTAAAGATTTTTTTGAACATCAACTTTCCTCTTTATGGGATGCTTACGGCTTTCGCTGCTCGGATTCTTCAATGCTGATTACTGTGGTGTGTAAAGTCTTGTGAAAATATATACATGTATGTATATATCGTTGGAAAGACACAACAACGGTTTGAAACTCCTGTGGTGTAAATTGTGTCCTTCTGAAAAATGACTCAAACGTTTCGTCGGACCGCAATTGGTTTCATCATAAGACATGACGCATTCATGCTGTGGCGACGTTCCAATAGGACATAGGTTGCATTTGGAAACCTTAAAGGGTATCGATCAAATGATTTATGGAATCGTTCGGAAATGATGGTCGTAGATGAGCAGTTTGAAGGGTTGCTTGTGGAAGAGATGCATAGTAAATGGATACCCCACAAGAGTTAACACAGTGGATGGCGAACATCCATGTCGAAGATGACTGTGATTCTTAATTGAGTTTGAGAGTCGCTTCATTTACAAATTCCCTTCTAATTAGCGTCTGCAACAGGTGTGCCTAAAGTTCTCAGTCTTAATTCCATTCGGCAGTTATTCATATCGATTAGAACGTTCTCTTAGTCTTCTATTAACGTTTTAATCTCCGCGTCAAGGATGATTAATCCTCGAAACGATCACAGGCTACCTCGTATTCACGTGTAACTGACAGTCGACTAGTATAATTGATCGTAAATCCCAGCTAAGCATCGAAAGTCGGAGATTTAAAGAAGCTTCCACCAGAATTTGTCCACTACGGAAGTCTGGGCGATCAGAGATAGAATGTAAATACCTTAACGGGTCCAGCATTCCTTGCTTTTCTCGAACGACTCGAAAGAAATATTTCCCGCGATTAGAAGCCGATCGTGCCGCATAGAAGTCAAACGTTTTCGACCAGCGTCTTGTTCGCGTTCTTAAAAATCAAAACGACCACCCATTAAGGCGGATCGAAGAGTTTTTTGATCGGGAAAGACGTAGAAAGGAGAAATCGAAGACCAGATCGAGCCGCGCAGCGAATATCTTTACCCGATTCGAGAGCCCCGGTAAATATGCGTACCACTTGAATAAATCTCACTAGTCGTCGCGTTATACGAACGCTTTCGAAACTCTTCGGTGTATTGCTAGCGTTTATTGATCGTATGATTTTTCATCGACCAATAAATGGTACCTGTCTAACAATATTTATAGGTATATCGAGCGGAACCGTATAATCTGGTACAGGTCTGATCAACGTCGAATCTCTAGAGTAGTTCCAGGACGATATTTCAGCCAATCTTAAGCCCCTTGTTCGATAGACAGGGAAAAACCGAGTGATGACACGATCTACATTTCGAGGGACCACTGCCAAAGCATCGTGGGTGGAAGGAATATAATGGAGTACTTGCGGTGCACTCTGCTTAATAAGACAATGTTCCAACACTACGCAGCCTCTTATCCTTAGGCTCTTAGGTCCCGCTATTCAATAACACCACCACCTTTACCTAAGATATAACTACATTCCTCCTACCCACAATTTATCGACATGTCCCTGCTCCGGCATACCCGTGACTGTCATTAGGCATATAGAAAATAGCCTACTCCGATCGTGAAACGTGTATCCACGAGAAGAAGCTTCCGAATCGGTCCCAAGACAGGGTGCCCCGGGCCCCACCACGTGCACCAGTATCAGACAGAGCGAAGCAAAGCGTCGTTAGACTGTAAAACGGACACGTAGACGGGTTGCGGGCAAGAAAGCCAGGAGAGTTAGCATAGCGATCTTGGCTGAGCCGCGAACCCCACCTAAAACCCCTTCACCTTCATCGAGCCTGTAGAAGTCGGCGGGAACGGCGTCGCGTCGGGGGGAGAACATTGAACGTCACTTTTCCAGTGCTCGGTGCTGATTATTAGCGCGGCGCCTTCCAAACATCCGGAGATATTACCACCTACCTGGTAGACGGCCACCACCTACCACCTACTATCCGACGCTTTCTGCCACCACTCCGGCCGGCCGCGTACGTCTCGATCTGAAAAGGAGGTGAACGCGCGCGAGAGTGTATCATTGGACAAGGAATTGGGGCAGGAGCCAATGGTAAGGAGCGCGAGGTGGAGCGATAGGTTTTAAATAGGTGTACAAGAGCAGGCACGGTGGATCACGACTAGTCGGATAACAGCCGATAGGACGACGCGCGTCTCCGCGGGATTTCGGGATTTTAAAAGTGACCATCGCGACCGCTCGTCATCATCGCCGTCGCGGGGCCAGTTCGCTCCCTGGGGATACCGGCGAACGGTGTGAAATCCGACAACAGAGAAGAAAACAGGGGGAAGAAAGAGGGAGGAGTGACAGTCCAGATAGAGCGGCGAGCACAAAGAACGTCTCAGTCGGCGCTGAGCCATTGCCTCAGCAAGTCTTGCCAGAAGTACGGAGATCTAGTTGCAGAGGCCTAGAGAGAGATTACTGGGACCAGGCTCCAACATGAGACTGTACGGTGGCCACGCGATCCTCGTCCTAGCGACGATTTTCGCGTGCACGGGCGTCTCGCTCGCCATACGCGTCACGCAGACCGCCAGTAGGAAGAACGGTGAGTCATCTTCTAAGCTCTTCTACTATCCTCTTCTGTCTGATACGTCTGCCAGCTTGTTCTACCTTTACCCCAACGCGCCGTTCCTCCTTCTTGCCCGCGCGTTCGTCGTCACCCTTTCCTCCTGCAGCCGCTGCCGGTGCCGGTATCGTTATCCTCGTTTCACGGTCCTCGACCTTCCTCTCGCTGCCTCCTCTGCCACCGTTTCCTCCCGGTTTCTTCCTCCTTTCTCGTTCTTCCCGTTTCTTCGATGCCCTCCCCGGCCACGGTACGCCGGGACCGCTATTTTTTTTTCTACATACGCTCGGTTTCTTTCGACCGCGAGACATCCATGCCGCGCGGATTTTCGCGCGCCAACCCGGCAGGTAGTCGCGAGTGAAGTGTGCCTTATATGTGGAACGAGAAACCTACCGATGGACAGTGATAGACGGTGATGTGTTGGATGCTCTACGGTGTACCGGTCCTGCGAGTAGAATCGTCCTGGACGGAACGTGACGGGCCAGCCCGTAGCGGCGATACACCTGGGACGATCATGTTTTTCCCACGAGCCGCGAGACTTTTTTTTAAGCTCTCGTGAGGACGAGTCTACCCTGATAAATGTCAAAGTAAATGTCACGCGAGGCTGTTGTCTCTAGAGTCGGTTTCACTTGCTATCCGATGTGCCACGCGACTGGTGTCCGTCCCCCTTCTCACTGCCGAGTGTCGCTCGAGCATCCATCCTTCGCGAATACTTCCGAGAACGGTGAACGGTTGCTCGAAAATCAGACCTAGCTACCATCGTCCCCTTTGACGTTTTTTATCGCGGCGTAAGATTGGAGGATCTTGTCCAGCTTAGCCAGTGATAGTCTTGTGGAACTTCTTGACCAAAAAACGTGTAGAAATTCGCCGGACGAACAGCACTGGTCGGTTCAAGACCGCTGCCTGGTCAGAAGGACAATCCTCCGGGGGAATAGAGAGAAAGAGGAAGACAGAGAGAAATGGTGCGCGTGCTATGTGAAAGAGACGAAGAGATATCGAAGTGCCCCATATCTGAGTCGTTCGAGGAATTAAGTCATTGCGGTTTGTGTTGATCCCATCGATCTGGGATGAACGCCTTTTCCCGCCTAGCGTTTCTCCGGAATTTCCCGCGCGTCTCTATCGATGCGTGCCAACTGTGAAAACTCTCAATTACACACGGTTTCCGTAAATTCCCTGATCGCATCCTATGTTAGTCAACGTTTTAATTCGCCAGGCGAAGAAGCTCGATCGCGAAACGCGGTAAACGTTGGACGATCACCGGCTACTGAGGTAATTGCTATAATTACGACAAGCGCGACTAATCACTACACACGCAGCAATTATTCCTCTAACTTGTGCCCATCGTGGGACCGGTGGATATTTCGGCTGATCTTCGGCTACTGATCTTTGTGTCGGCGTCAGTCACCGGGGTACCGTTTCCACGCAGTGGACGATTGGAAAAGCGTAACGACGCCACCGACTTTGCGCAATCGTGGAGCGGGGAACTATTAATTAGAAGTCAATGCGTATTTTATGAAAAATTCATTTCCTAGGCGTCTCATAAATCAGTTGACGAGTATTTTAGCCACTTTTGCCAAGAGACAGACACGATGAAAGTGTTTAACCTAGATGGTTATCGGTTTGTTTGTGGTCATGTACTGGTATCCGTAGCCTGGGCTTTTCAATGGCTAGGCATGATCAAGTTTACCCGTTCTTGGTTGCTTGGATCGAGTTTTTGCCGAGCAGTCAGGAACATAAATTCTGCGAGCAGTTTCGTTTTAATCGTTCCCATTCTCAATCTCGCATTTCAGTACTCGATAAGAATACCGAAATTTAGTTTTATTTCCGAATGGAACTCCTTTCTTTCGAATGGTGAAAGAATCATAAGAAAAAAAACTCCTAATCAGTTAAGTTGTAATTATAACATAAATCTAACGCTAAACACGTTTAAACGAATCGTACTAGCTATCTGATTGATACACATAAAGTGCAGTTTTTTCAGTCGAAACTCAAAAACGTACTTTTTTAAAAATTTCACTTGTTTAATTGAAATGTATAACTTTATATTTTTTAAACTGCTTTGCTGCTTTGGGATACGTTTTTTTATCAAATGGGCTTATAGATATTCCGAAATCGTCGGGTCAATAGCTGTTTAAAAATGTATGAGAAAAGTATATGCCAAAACCGTTATCTCATTTACGAAGGATAACGGTTATTTCTTATAGCGCCTGAAAACCCGGAACAATAATCACAGCAAGCGGTATATTGCAAAGAAACTGAAATGCATTTAAATTTGCGAGAAAAACAATTCGCACTATCGAATTAAGTAGAATCCAATCTTATTTCTTTTTGATATAAAGCATTACGTATTAACTAATAAGATACAAAAACATAATTTATTGGAATACGTAACTTTACCATATCCTCTCAATTACACACTATCTTTCACCAGCTATCTTGTATTTCTGCAAACACTTGCGTCATTTCAGAAATTTATAAATCTCTCCTTCGCTCGCGCGTGCACGGAAACGCCCGCACAGTGTCGTTGAAATTCACACACCCCCGCGAAATCGAGCGGAGTGGTACACGATTTAACGGATACCAAGATTCGTTGCGCCCTCACGGCGGTCGACATTTGCATACAACGAGCAATTGTTCTCCATAAAGGTTCCAGCTGGATTCATTAACCGGATCTCAGAATTTTCCCTCGAAGCACGTAATCGAAGGTATTCGAACTGGATCCCACCTTGCAACAACTCCAGGAATTAAAGAACGTATTGGAAGGAACCTTCCTAACCGTTCTGTTTGCTATTGAATGGTAGCCCCGCGTGAAATCGCGTTGTCTCACCTCCAGTGTCCCACGTAGTTTCTCGAAGCGGCGTAACCATTAATTAATTGTCGGCGAATGCCCATATCCGCGATCTCACGAATGTAAGTGGACAAAAGGTAACGAGCCCGACGGGAGGTGGAAAATTATCGCGGCTATGTTACCTCGAATCGACGCGCACTTTGCGAGCCGTCGATCGCGTTTCAGGAAACCCTTATCTGCTCTTTTTTCATCTCTGCTTACAATTAACCGTCCCAGGCACGCAACTCGCTGGCATTGCTGCTAGAAATGGCTTTTCAGCGGATGGCATAGTGCCAGTGCATATAACAGTTTATCGAGGACTGGTCGAACGAGTTGTTCACCTACATATGAACAACGTCCGTTGTGTTCTTCCGCGGATGATCACGACCGTTCCCCGCCGGTACCCACGAAATTCCCGCAAATTGGCCTGCGGACCGCAGGTTAACGACTGCCTGTCGATCGAGCCGACCAGGTGCCAGTCCTTCTCTGTCTCCTTTCCTCGCGTGTTCCCAGCCTCTTTGTTTCCGCGTGTCTGATGTCTGGCGTCCTTAACGGTTTAATGAGAAGCACGTCGTGTGTCTGTGAAAGAAACAAGTCCGGTGGTCTTGATACGCGAGCTCTTTGTAAAAAAGAGTTAACTACCGGGAGCGTAAGAAGAGCAAGAGGGGCAGGAGTTCATTGTGAGGTGGTTTTAATGAATGAACGTGTTTAACGAGCGATGATATAATTTAGAAAAGTGGCTGGGAAAGTTAGAGCACCAAAGCAGGCCTGGCTTTGGCGTAGATAGCTAAAAGGATAGGATTTATTATTGTTACGCGAGAATTGAACTTGTTAACTGGATCATTCCCCTGTCAGAAGGACTCTCCGTGCATTTCAAACTGACTATTCCGGAATTAATTCCTTCTGTTCGAAGTAAACGGCACTTTTGTGGCTGCGATAAAACCTGCCGACACATTAGGGACTTTGAAGCTACTACGTAGCAAGTTAAACAAGATCGGGGAAAAAAGTAGAAATAAATAATTGCATAAACGCAGCGCTGTTGTGATAACACCTAAGTCAAACTCCGCGATAAATAGCACTTTATTTTCTATTTCAAGCTTCCCTGCAGGCTTCCGACTGACCATGCACATAGGTACTGCGTCGCGCGTTAATATGACCAGCACTGAAACAGTGGTCTGTAGTTTCCAAGCCGGTGAATCATGTCTTGAATCATGCCCCTCGAACTTTCATTCGCGTACGGTTATCGAAACGCGGAGCAATACCCGAGGAACGGAACTACAGAGGCTGACCGACAGCACACCGCATTCCAGTCACCGGTGCACAAGAAAAACCGGAAACGATCCGTGACGCCACGGGTGCATTTGAAATAAGAACGAACTGGGACGAAGTGCTTGGTATGTCCGAGAGGCTGCTTCTGACCGAGGGGGAATCGATGAACTTGAAGAGCCGCGTTCCCCTCTGCGTTTCACTCGCGACGGAAACGGGGAGCGGGCGGAAGAGCGACAAAGGTGAAAAAAGAAGGTAGAAATCGCGGCTAAGTCGAACGAGCGACTTTTGTTGTGGCATCAATCTCTTCTTCCTCTAAGACAGACCCGCTTATCTAGGTTAAACTCCGCATTCCTGCCGGACCGGCGAAACGATCCGATTCTCCGTGACGCGTTCGTCTGAAATCGCAATCACGGTGAAACCACCGACAGCAATCCGCCGCGGGTACGTCACGCGTGCGTCCCGTGCAATAGCGGTGCTCCGCTGAGGAAATTGATTCTAATGGATTCGAAATTGCATCTATCACGCGCCTCCACCGATCGCTGCACCCCGTTTAGACGGTGGGATTGATTTTATGGCTGCTCGCAGTGTCTTCGACCGAGCTTCACTCGTGGATGAGACGATTCGTAGGAAACGTTTATTTTTACTTAATTCGGCTGGCTCGTTACGCTTGTGGGAGAAAGAAGAAATGTTCCGTCGAATATTGAAGTGTTTTTACCATTTAACCTTTTAATATTGTTCTCAGTCTAACATTGCATAAATATTAGAAAGATCGACATGAAATGGTGTGAGCAGATGCGAGGGTGAAGGACAGGTTTCTGGGTTCCCAATTTACATACTTATGTCATGACAAGCTCCCTGTCGCCGCGGGGCGTACGAGATACTTCATCTTGCCACTTTCTTGTTGCATTACTTTCATCCAAACATGCAATTTTCTTATTCTTTTTACCATCGACCTTGACTCACTCGATTGCCCGCCACAGAGACGACCTACGCCTGGTTCTCCCGGTTCTTCGGAGCCGTAACAGTAAATTGATGAGCCCGCGGGGCGGGTTTCTTCCGACAACTGCTGTCTCAACGCGGACACATTCGCATTTGCACGCTGGTTCCTCGATCTCTCGAATTTACCGCAAGATCACCCGAGGCGTACGATTCTCCCTGTAAAAAAGTTCACGAAATCGTAAAAGTCAATGCTTGATAGCGGCTCAGAGAATTTGCGTTTCTCTTTCAACGGTTCGTCCAATCGTTAATTGCCAATCGGGACGAGATATCGTGTATACCCGTGGTCCAGTTCTCAGGTTTCGTGAAAGTAAAGAACGGACGATTAAACCACTAGAAACTGGCCGTCCATAAGGAAAACGGGCAAACCACCTGCTTTTTTTTGTACTGTAGGAAGATGGCGAAGAATAAGTAACGGTTTTTGGGAGAAAGTCCTGGGACGGCAGACATCTCGTCCGCGTCGATCTGAAATTTCTTACAGGCTGACATCTCGTCCGCGTCGGTCTTAAATTTCTTGCAGGCCGAAAGATCGTCACTGCGACCCGATGTTCCACGCGAGTGGTTGTTTTCACCCCATTTGCCAGACGATCCATGGTCGCGTTTGCACACGAGTCGACGTCCTCCGTGCATAAGCACTGGCCACACGAAGGCTGTCCCGAATCGCTGTAAACCTAATTAGTCGTATTAATTGCCAACGGGGGACAGGCATCGATCGTTTCCTTCAAACGACGACTTTCGATCGCAGTTAATTACGACTTTTACCAGCAATTTCACCCGTTTTTTCTCGTTTGCCGTGGATTTAATTACACGCACTATCGTGCCTCGTTAATCAAGGTGACGCAAGATATGACTATTGACTGAATTGATTCACGTGAAATTGTAGGACAGAGATTACCCTTCCAGGAATTTGAAAAATGTATTTAATATGAATTGAATGTTAGAATTATGATTTAGAGTTTATTAAAAATATTTTGATTAACTGAATTATTGGAGGGTAATTGAATTTGAAAAATGTATTTAATATGAATTGAATGTTAGAATTGTGATTTAGTGGTTTATTAAAAGTACTTTAATTAATCGAATTATTGAAGGGTAATTCTCCAGGCGGAATTCATTTAGGATCCTGCAAAGGAATTTTGTTTTTGGCGGTTTTAGGTATTGACGCGCGGCTGGCGATTAACAGCTCGTAAAACTAACTACATACAACGCACTTTCTTGCCGTTAGAAATTGGTGAAATCTCCGATCACAGTGAACCATCTCGGTTCTTGCACCTCCTCGTTTCTGTTTTTCGAGTCTCCGTTGTGCGACCAAGGATTGCCAAACGACGACGTTTTGCTTCTTTACTTTCCGTTTCCGTGACTGCAATCGAGCGTGCTGCCAGTTCCTAGACTTCCTACGGACTATTTGCCAACGGCTGTCGATCCACCGAGGACAGGTGTAAAGACAAATATATGAGACTAGGTAAAAGCATTTCTAAGTACAGTTCGCTTTCATTTGTGCTCTTTAAACCGTGCGAATTTCATGGCAAAGTTTCTTAATAAATCAATTACTCAAGCATGTCAATTAAAGCTTCAAAGAGGAAGCTTCTCTCAAAAGAGAAAAGTGTCTAAAATAATTGTAACTCACCTCTGAATGGCAGAACGCTGAGATTTCCATCCCCAGTTAGTATCTCGTTCCATAAATCCATGGAGCAGTCCTCGTGGGATTAATCACGTCGATTGTAGCTTTCATTAACGCGATCGAAGGGGATAAAACTGAAATACGCCCACAGTAATTGTGCACTTATTACGTGTCGCTAGTTGAATTCTTTTGCCGCCCGTACTCGAAAGCCGCGCCAAATTACATTAACGTGAGGTATACAGTCGAAGGGGAAAAGCGTGGAGGAAAAACCGTGTACTTCCCGTCTGAACAGTGATTGGAACGGTAGCGAATGCACGACGGTTGTGTCCACACATCCGGCCTAACGAGTGTTTTGCTTGGTCGCCCGTTGGCGACGTTCTAACTAGAGCGTCAAAGTTTGCATTCGAGAATCCACTGATCATCAATCATTCCCCTTCGCGGGGGCATAGCGCGCGCGTGTCTTTCTTCCAGAACGGTTTTCTCGTCTACGTTTCAACACCACATCCGCGAAAGCGTTTTTCTGGAAACGGGGACCCTAGGTGGTCGACATCCTTACACTTGACTTCAATTCATGCGTCACCTAATACAGTGACTCACGGCTTTATTCATGTAAAGCCTAGAGAATAATTGATCCCATTCACTTCCACGCGCAAAGGTGCAAATCTTCAGGTCCTCGAAGCAGAAAGTGTCCACTCGATAACCAAAACAGTGAAACGTGTTGGCGATGTGACTCGTCCGACGCGATGGATAGTTTCTGATATCAGAAAAGTGGAAGTTTCACTGCCACGAAAAAGAAAGTCCCGAGAGAAAATTTCTGTTGCTCGCCGTGATAATGGAAGGATCCGTTGTATTAATGCATCCGGCTGTAAGCGTGCAGCGTGAAGCTATCGATTATCGTAAGTGCTTTAACAAAAGAGTATGCTGGAACGATCGGGTCGTCGTTTAAAAGTGGGGCAGGACGAAACGTGACGTCGCTCGTCCACCTAACAGGTTCGAGTTCTTCTGGTACGAGCACTATAAACAAAATACCCTGCCACACCGAGGAACACCGAAATACGGAAACAGTTCTCCGCTTTCCATCGACCTTATTCTTTTTCTCCCTCAACTGAAGGATGTCCGTGCCTTTCGCGCAGGTGTGACAATCCCGTGAGAAACGGAGCTTCGATTCTTCGCGTCCGTTTCGCTTGATATGCTTAACAGGTATACGGGGAACGTTGTTAACGACTTGGAGCTGGAAGACTTCTAAGACCATTTGCATAAGGAAGTGTGCATACGTATTGTCGAGCATCGATGTAGAATTATACCTATAAATAGGCGGGCAGTTCGACAATAGAACAGAATACGATATTAAAATACTGTTCCGCTGGCGTGGTATTGTCTCAAATAAAAAACCGAAGATTAGTAAAAATATATCGATGTAATCCAGAAGGAAGAGATCTGTTTATCTTTTACACTTTCTCTTCTGAAATCGGCGTTGCCAAAAATCGCTCACTTCACAAAACTCGTAACAGTACCCTTATATTCTATCGAATTCGCTGAATTCTGTGATCTAAGAATGTTTAGAACAGTAGTAACGACAATTGTTTTTATCAATAATGGCAGTACTCCGATTCCATCCTTGTGCACTTCGTCAGCTACCGCTTTTAATTGTTAGGCGAAAATGAGGTGCCCAGCTTGTACGAATTAATTGCCGTGCCATTATAGGCGCTGAGGTCCTTAGGTGGACAGGAACCGATTAATTTCTCGAATCGATTCCACTCTCATAAATGCCACCGACGAATCGCTGCCATATTCGTCCGTCTTTTTATGGAAACGCCGACGTAGTTTGCACGGTAAGGAGCAAGCCGACCTTCGCTTTATCATCCGTCAGAGTTTCTGGATATGGTTATCTCTGTACACATCGTGCATTATGAATCGCCCTGTCCTGACGAACGTCCCCGGTCAACGTTTCTCTATAACTCTGTCTTGCATCGGACGTGCCGGTCCCGAGCAAACGGCAAAGAAGTATCGCCTTCTTTTGCTTTCAGACAGCGGCGAGTAAAAGCGAAAGGTACTTCGTCTCGCGTTGCATCCTACCGCGATAAAAACGTGGACTAACCTCTCGTATGTTACCAGCTGACAAAGCTGTGGCGCTAACATCATCGTGAGAATTGGTGGCTGCAGCGATTGCGAGTGACTCGATGGTCACAATGACGCTCGAGGAATGCCTGGCGCTCGCAGTGCTCTTCAATTCCATCTCACTTCTCTTTTTCCTCCATCCTTCGCGGCGATTGTTCGTCTAAAGAGCGTCACATTTGACGTTACTTAACAGTAATCGTTCACCAGAGGCTCGCCGTTATGGGACAAGCTAATGGCGCGTTGAGAGTGCCAAATGCCAATTCCTTCGGCGACAATCTCTGTCGAACATAATTCTCTGTTGCGAGAGGAAAACGTGTTGCTAAGGAACGAGTGTATAAAAACGAAACTTAACTAACGTCTACGAAGTTCAAGCAACTAGATCTGGCATTCGCGTGGTGAGATTTGTCGAGCACGACTGCTGTCGGGGTACTGCTGCATCATTGTTGCAAATAAATGCACGGTGCAGTGTATTAATAAATAAATGCACGGTCGCAGAGCACGAGCAATGAATGCAAATGCATGTGAGAGAAAATTGGAGATTCTATTTAAAGAAATGAATGCAGCTGCGCATTGTAGATGGATCAGTGTTTACTGAGGAAGTTGCATTGTGGGTTCAATGAAGACGTTCAGGGGAGAGTGAAGAGAAAGAAAAGGAATTCACGTGCGCGCAGTGAAGATCAACGAAGTTAAGACGATTGAATTGGGTATTGTGGCTCGTGCTTCATTCAGCAGAAACGTACCCTGCTTCCTCACCGTCACCTGCACAGCCCGAGGCTCCATGAGACGTGCAGATTCGTTGGTATTCCGTCCGGCTGTTAATTAGCAGTCAACCAGACCACTGGTAAAACTCTGGGAATACCATGATCTGTTGCCATAAGCCTCGGTACTTGCTTCACTTCCTGCACTTAATGGGATACCAGTTTGTCGGTCGCCCTGCTAGGCTACAATATAAAATAACCGGTGCAATTCGTGCGTGTTCATGCGTACACAAATACACATATACCGGGTCATACGCCCAGACATGCCTCTACCCTCTACTTTACTTACCAGCCAACCCACATCCTAGCTTCGCTCCGTTACGTCATTTTACTACGCCACCACGCGACCACCGCGGAATTGTAGCATCGTTCCATCCTGAGCCACCGTTTCCACTGGACGATTCTAATTTATACCTCGAAGCGATCGATGTGTTCCTCTTTTCCCACTTCCAGCGAACGTTTCCGCGAATAAATCAGGCCCTCCACTTGATTTTCACGATTCACGCGACACGCGTTACATCTCACGAAATCGAGATATCGGACGGAACGGTAATACCGATAATGGTTCCAAGAGTGGATAGATCGAAAGTAAGGTGTCACGAAAGATTGCCATCTGGAATTTTCTAATAGCCATGGAAAAAAAATTCAGACAGCATGAGAACGTGAACTCCGCGCGAGACGGAGTCGAAAAGACTCGACCGATTCCCGGAAGAAAGATGGAAAGCCCAGCCCAGGGAGTCAGAGGCCCGTGGCAAAAAAGCCTTCTCTTTGTCGCTGGATTGTTTCGCGTCACAGTGAAATATTACAGCATTTCGCGGCCGTTTCACGCGGCAACGGTAGATAGCGCTTTGTTGACAAAAAGGCCGGTGTTTCGACTAATTACCAGCTAGCGAAGACAAGCCCTGGACAGTGGTGTACAGGCCTGCAATTTCACGTTTCGCAGCTCTCTAGCCGTCGCGTTACTCTTACATAAAGCCCGTGCCGGTGTCAGGAGCCGTTTCTGTCCGCTCTCGATCGATACGCTCGAACGCTGTTTTAATAACCGGCACCGAATGTGAGACACTCAAGGAGACCGCAGGAACCGCGCGATGGTGAAGCCGGCGGTTCTGGAATTTGAATAACCAGCGCCCTTTTGCTCTCTTTGCCGGGTAATTTTACAGTTGCGCACTCGACACTCCGCACAGCTGACCGCAGAGTAGAAAATTCTAGGTGCATTTTATCTCACGCCCCGCGGTTTAGGTGGGTCATGTATCACGGTGGTTGGTGGTACGTTGCCGGTGTTGCTGAAATCCCAACGCACGGTAGGATAAGAAGTAGGTATTAAGCAAGGGATGCGCGTGATGAAGGCAACAGGGTAGAGTCCTCTCGAGGGAAAGCATAGCCGAGCTCGATAATTACGCGTAAGCGTTCGGCGAATTGCGACAAAATCACCGTCTGCTCGCGCAGCTTTCAACACATCCTGTTCCATTTCTACAAGCTATACGGAACGGAAGGAAAAAAACGAGACGAAATCGTGGCAGCCAGGCGAACCTATTGTCCTCCTTGGGCGGTAGCACCCACGTCTCCGTCGAGGGAGTGGGAAGCCACCTTTACGGCTATGATCAGCCGGCACACAAGAGCGTGCAAAACGCGGAGACGGCGTGACGAGGTCGGGAAAGTGGCGACCCGCCGTCCTCGATCCTTTACCGCCGCTCTATCCTGCCGCCACCACACCCCTCGCCTGTCGAAACTGTTCCTGGATCGATACGTCAAAGTGCAATCACGCTCGTCAATTGAGCACAGCGTGTGGCTGCGCTCGCGTCTCCCATGCGCGCGCCAATCTCGACCACTTCCTCCAAGCGCTTCCTCCTGTCGCCGATGCCGTAACCGCGTAATCAAGATTCCCTTCTTGTTCGCGGAGAACTCGAAAGTTCGGTCCAGATACGTCCGCTACCGAGCGCGGAGTAAAAGTATCGTCGGCGAGCTCGTCGCCGGCAACGCTTCGTTGCATCGGTGCTTTTACTCGATGGATCGCGGACAGAGGTCAGTTTCCATCGGCTTGGAAAGACCTCCCGTAGGCTGATTCATTTCGCAGTGGGCAGACATCGCGTCGGTCACGTGAGAAACGCGATGGAAAGTTTAAGAAACGGCGCGTTATTTGTTTTATCTTAGGATGATGTAACGCCGCGTTTTTGCGCGATCGACAGCTGATGGACCGTGCAGTGAGCTGTTCGAGTAGGCTAGCTACAGTTTCGTCCGCGCGGTGGCACGATGCGTGACGATTCTGCCGTGGAGCGCGATATCGCCGGGATAAGTTGTTTTGCGATATTGAGACAGATGAAACGGTGGCTGCTTTACAATGCGACGTGTCGTGAGGAAAAGTTGAGGTAGATCGCGGATACTGCGCGGGGTATCTTGCATCTGCGATCTTGGAACACCTTTTATATAATTGAAAACGAACGAGTGCAACTTTTCGAACTGCTCGGCGGAGGAAGGATTGAATGCCTCGCGTCGAACCGCGTGCGAGCCTTTCCCTTGCAAAAGAATCTTACTTGCGTACCAATAGTGCACAACGGTGTTCTACTCACCTTCGTACTCGCACGCGATTGCGCATTCGTTTATCTTGATTAATTTAATGACTTGAAAAACATCGGGCCGTAAAACGAACGGTAGAACGGTCTGTTCCAAGGTGCAGTGCTTAGGTCATACAATAGTGCTTATATGTGTAGAGTTTGTCTTGCCGTCATATGCAAATTCAATTCGTGAAAAGAATTTTAACCAGGTCGTTTACCGCGAGGCAAAAAAAGTGCATCTGTAGGATTTAAAGGGGACAGAAGAACATACCAGTGTTGGAGAAATATAATTGCACGAGTAGGAAGAGTTGGAACGTTTTTAGATCGAGTAAAAGTTGAGAATGTTTCATTAGACGATTCTTTCGATACAAATTCTATATAAAATGGAGAAAAGTAACTTTTCACTTCCTACTTTCATTTGAAATCTCAACCACGTAGATGATTATACTAAAAAAATAACGGTGTCATGTAAGAAGCGCTGCAGCTTCAATTTAATCACTCTTCTGTGATCTTTTTTTCCTCCCCACGATGTCGTCAGCCCCAACTCCCTGGGACACCCTGTGTGAAACGAAATTCGAAGCTACGTACGCATAATTATTCTATTTCGGCGGATATTGCAAGAATTTTTATTATATTTACAAAGCAGAACGCGAAACTTGCAGTGAGATGGAATCACACGGTGATAAAATCGCGTATTAATTTCACAGCTTAATTGAACCGACTCGCCGGAGATGGGAAGAGATTTATCGCCATCGGCGCAGGTGATCGCCCGAAACGCGAGTTCCATTGCGCTTTGACAAACACGAGCGTATGGAGCGATCACGCGACCTCGTTTATCGGATACCTGTCGCGGTTGTTCCCGCGTATTCGGATCAGAAATGGTGCTCGTACGGCAGCCGCTTTACGCACGTGAGAACTATAGCGAGGCGATTTCTTAATTAGCCGAGCTTCCGTCACGTGCTGCTACTTTTCGCACGATTTTACTCCCAATACAGTCATCCCCAGCGATTGCAACAGAGACTCCAACCGCATAATGCGATTTTTGTGTAATTTTCCATAATTATTCCAACGATATCAATGGAATCGCTGTTACCGCAACAATTTATCTTAAGCAAGCGCACGCACGATTACGCGAATAGGTGCTGTCTGAGGAAGTAACCAGCTCGCCTTGATACTATTCTGGTGATTAAACGGAGGTACTCTGATCGTATCACCCACTATTTTTAAACTAATATCGGTGTACCGTTAAATGTTTTTATACATTGCGGTTATACTTATATGCATTCTGAGTTCTTATTGCGTTACTGAGAACCAAATCATTTTGTTACTGACAGAGGCGGATTTAGAAATTTAACGCCCCTAGGCTAATCAGTGCCTGCCGGCCTTTCAGCGAAATATCATAAAATATTTTAATTTAAAAGAGTCGAGACAATTTAAAAATTAATCCAATATGGCAACTCACATATGAGTGATTGTTAATTTGCTATATGAAAAAGATGTGAATTGTTTTTAAAGTTGTCTCAAACCCGTGTGCTTAAACCTTTCCCAACTTCTTTCGTTCGAAATTTGTAGCTCCCCAAAATTTACCGCTTCTTTTAATCTATACACAAACTCGTCCCTGTTACTGGGTCGTCGATGAGTGTCCTTATCACGCTGATCGTTTTTATCTCGACGGTGGTCCATATAGAGAATCGAAATGTTCAAGTCCCAAATGTACTCTGATCGATCTCAACCGAAGAATATACGTTTCTGTAAATTCCATTGCGGATTTCTCTATTTTTATTAGAATCCCACTAGTAGGTAGGTAACAGTGGCCGTATAAAAGTTAGTGGCGCCCAAAGCATGTTCGGTTTCGCGGTGACTTGTATTACATTCGCGGATCATGTATTCGCGGCTGGATACCTGACGATGCTGATTATTGTGTCCGTATCCCTGACACGACGTGATACCCTGAAACATGACGTGCTGTTGGAGCGATAACTCTATACCGTTCGAAAGGTTCGAGGAACTGCAACGAACCGAAAGGCTTTCCCCGACGGAGTTGTTAGCCTTCCTCGCGGGATCATCCGCGTGAAGACTAACAGGTTCGCTTTCACACAAAAGGCGATGTTTGCAGAAGCTCACTGCGCGTGAAACTGTTTAAATCACACAAACAAAGGTATAATGCCTATATTCTCGAGCCAATCTCTCTGTTTGCGTTCCAAGTAAGCTCAATTTATTAAGGATACTATTAAGTAGATAGTTGTTTTTGTAGAAAATGAAGCATTTATTTCTCAATTAATTACAAAGGAATAAATTGAAGCTGAGACTTGTTCTTTTACACAATGCTTATTGCCATCATAGACTTTAAAAAAACATGTTTGTTTAGATAGAAATATGCATTGTATATGACGCTACAGATGGGTCTTTAATGAGGCTTTTTAAAAAAGTTTCTTTTGTTCTGCGGCGATTTTAATGAAACGAAATTCAGTGGCCGACTTTTAAATTCTACTTTAGAATGCCTCTGGTTCTGCACTGAACCTATAAAAGAAACAAAGTTATCATATAGACAGTTAGGAAATGGCGATTTTTCAAAAAAGTGCTTTCTTCGTTCGCCAAAGATGAGGTTTTAGTTCCTTTTCATAAAGAATAAGTGTTTTTATGAACTTCAATTTAATTTCAGGCCGAAACTCCACAGTTTTTGAACATGCTCGAATTTTATTGAAACCGATTGGAACCTCAGTTTTTCAATTAGCTATCACTGCAATACAAAAGAAACTTTTTAAAAAGCCTTTTTAATGACCCATCTGTTGCATCGTATACACACAATGCATATTTTTGACTAAACAAACATGATTTTTTAAAGATTATGATGTTAATAAACTTTGTGTCAAAGAACATGTCTCAGCATCAATTTACATCTTTATAATTAAATGAAAAAGAAACGCTCCATTTTCAGCAAAAACGACTGTCTAATACCCCGACGCGTGGAGTAAAAGTAATAACGCAGAAGATCCAGCGTCTAGCTACACCGTATTTCCCTTAGAGCACTCTAAGGTATTTCCACGATACACAACAAACGTGCCGCAGAAAGCAAACGCGCATTACGCTTTTCTCTGTTTAACTCCGGCGTGGCTATGAAACCACGATACGGTACAATCCAATTAAAACCAAAGCGAGATTCCAGCCCCGAGCAGAGTACGCTCAGTGATCTCTAATCGGAGATCTAGTGTCGGTTAATCCGCTAATTTTTCCGCGCAACTATGCTGTCGCATGATACTCGATAGGTCGAAAGCGGCGAGCTTTCAACCGAGGGAAAGTCCGCTGGGCTGTGGGCGCGAGATTTTCCATCATCGGTCAAACTGTAGTCGCGCTGGGTTTATCTTGTCGTAAATCCTGATTGCACTCCTCCACAGTAGGCATTTTTATTGTCAGTAACATTTCCAATACGTATATGGGACGAGTAATGTGACACGGCTCGACGATATCGATGGCGTCGCAGCAGAAGATTTTACTGTCCATTAAACGGCGAAATCGAGTTGACTGTGCCATAAGGAAGATGTCCCATACACAAGAGGAAAGTGGGATAGTAATAAAACAGAGGCATGCTGAGCGGATTACGTAAATGTAATATAAACTATTTTCTGTAACTGGTGGTAATAGACACCACGTGGCAATCGACATTATGCTCGATCGTTCTTTAATTTCCTATTTGTAAAGTTCAAGAAAGTGTCATCGAATAATGCCTTGGTCCCTCGACGATCGTCCAAAGGCTTTGCATTTCACGAGCATAAGGTAGCAACGGTTTCATTTGTTTTCTGGCCGGACTACATTTACTCGCTCCCCGTGGCGGAAAACCGCTCGATGATTTCACGTGATGTTTTCCGCGGCCTTGGCAGCTTGGTTCCCCATCTCGTATAAATTAATCGATAATATGTATGAGGTGAAACACCGTGTCCACGATGCCTTGGCAGCGATGCCGCCCGAGATCGGCAAAGCGAATCGCAATTCACCCACGTTGGTACGCCACGACGCTGAAAGAGATGCAAGGCGACGAGGTGGGAGAGGACAACAAGTGAAACTTCTTTTATCGGCCGGAACTACGCATCTCCTCTTTTTTTTTTATCGGCGAGTGCATGCATCCAACTTTCTTCTTTTGCGCGTGAACACGCCGGACGAGAACGTTCCACGCTCCGTTCACAAGCGGAGGCGAGACCAAGGAGGAAGCCATCCTTCGATACAATAACGCCGCTGAACGCGCCTAACGACAGCTGATAATTCTAGGTTCGAACGATGCTTCGCGATGAAGATACACACGCGTTCAGCGTGAGGTAATCGTCAACTATTGCGATTGCACTGATTTATAGCTTCCTTTCGACTACTTAGTTACATCCGTTTGTTTTGCCAATAACGAGATCGAGATTGGGAACCGAGTTTCTACGTGAGTGGCTGACGCCTTGTCTGCGGTATGTCTGTGCTGGTTTATATGAAGTATTCCAAGGATACAGGTTTGAGAAACGGTAGCAAATCGGTGTCGGATATTTAAAGGGAATGTTGATTATTATTGCATAAGATGAAACGTTAGCCCATTCAAAGCAATAAGTTATATCCACAGTTTCCACGAGTCTTCTTCAAGCTCGGCTTACCACAACGGCCCCCAAACGAGTCTATCTCCGTACAGAACGGTTTCTTTTACTTTCCGTCTGCTCCGCGAGTATAGAACACAATCAAATTCCTGCTACGTGCTTCTAAAGCGCATACTTTCATGCCACTCATGTGCTGTGCGTTTCACTGACAATGAGAAGGAAAGGGTTTTAGGTGTCCGCCTCCGATTGCTTCGGTTTTTAGATATGTTTCAGATGGCCGAAAAATTACAAGTGCGCATCTCTTTATTTTGGTTGTTTACATATTTAGGGGTGAAACCACTCCTCAGAGTTCATAAGAAGAGGTACAAAAGCAAATGAAATTTATATCAAGTGTTATTCAACACGATGTTGTAATATTCTTTAAACTAATAATATGAACTTTTGTATCTCTTCTTAGGAACTTTGAGCGGTGGTTTTACCTCCTAAATATGCAAACGGGCGAAAATAAAAAACCCACATCTGTTATTTTTAAGTTCTCTGAAACATATCTAAAAATCAAAGCAATCGGAGGCCGATAGGTACTTAAAAATATTATGTACTTTAACAGATGATTTCATCCCTTAAATATGCAAACGGGCCAAAATATAAAAACACATATTTGTTATTTTTCGGATCTCTAAAAAATAACCAAAAACTAAAACAATCGGAAGTGGACACCTAAACCTCTCCTTGTGAGCAAAACGGTTCAGATTCTACATCACCTCCTGTGAATATGTGTTTCGGTTTTTTCGCAGCATTTACCGAAGCGCTCACCTTTGATCCGCCAGCGATCAACATTTCACTGGCTGATCGAATGTCAAGCTCACGACAGGGTAACCAGACCGTTCACTTTGTATTCCGACGTGTAATGCGTCAAAGAAACAGCGCTGGCTCGGTGAAGGATCAGTATGCTCTTCAGGGTTTCCTTGACGAGCCGCACGCTCTGTTGATGACTGTCTGGCACGAAAATTTTGGTCAATGATTACACGTGTCTAGAATACGGAAACATGGGGGCGCGTGTCCGCGAAGAAAGTACGTGGCAGGTTGGAATCCTCTTTTTCTTTTCAGTCACGCGTCCCTGATGGACGTAAAGATTCGTGTGAACCTCCGTGACCGCTGGCATATTTTATGCA
Organism: Andrena minutula; assembly: GCA_929113495.1. Taxonomy (NCBI): domain Eukaryota; kingdom Metazoa; phylum Arthropoda; class Insecta; order Hymenoptera; family Andrenidae; genus Andrena; species Andrena minutula. The sequence continues at coordinate 38,533,746 of OV815994.1, forward strand.
GAACAGCGCTGGGGGGCATGTGAACGGCACGATGTTAAAATACATTGGCTGGAGTGGGGCTGAAATTGTTACGGCTTCGCGAGTATGCATTAATTGCGGGAAGTTCGACACGCTTGGTCGAACATTTTGGTCTAAAGACATCTTGGGAGCTTTATCAGTTTCCTTTAGGTGTGCAGGAGAATTAGGAATTCTTTCATTTTTCACAACAAGTTACTCTTGCTCAGGAAGGTCCTTCAGTTTGTCCACCGAGCTTTGCAATCCGCGCCGCGATTCATGAAAAAATCCTGCTTCCACTTGAGCTATTTTGCTCGCAGGCGCGTTTGCCCGACCCAGAAAATGGCGGCACGCAACCGAGCTGGGTAAAGCACCACAAATTGATTCAAATTTCCGCAATCGAGACGCATTACGTTTCATCAGAACGCTGCCAGCAATGAGTTATCTCGGTTAATCCCACTAGAAGCCTGAAATTACCGCGGTGGCTTTCTGCATTTATTAACGATAAAGGTACCGTTAAAGGTCAGGCGACGCGTGATAGAGGGTACTCGGACGTAATTGGAACCGTAAAGATTGTAAGCCGACTGCGCACAGCGAAACGAACGCGTGGTCCGTTTCGTGGACTGTCTTTTAAAAATCGTACAAGAAAAACGCCTTTCACGTGCCCTCGATCTTTACATGCGTGGAGGAGCATTGAGAGAAAACACGTCCGTTTCGGTGATCAAAGATCCCGCGTGCCTTTCTTCCAGTTTTTGCCAGTGATCATCTCGTTTTATTTGGTATCTGTAAAAGACGTTGCTGGAATTGTTTGCACTTTCTTGACGTCATTACTGGCAATGAACACGCGAAGCATTCTCCCTTTGCGCAAGAAGATAGGCGGCCGACGATCAGTTAGAATAAAGAAACAGGTACCTACCAATGCAAAGTATAATAGATTGCACTTATTAGAATAATACAAGTAAGGATTTACAATTGATTCGCAAAGAAACATGCCCAAGAACGAAGGAGGCTGATATTTTTTGCAGTCCGCATTTCCAACATTCTTTCATAAACCATAAACGTTTGAAAATTAGTCAACAGGTCGTTGGGAAATCGGTGCTCGCACGGAGGAGGAAGAACGTTTTGCTCAACGTCTGCAGGATTAATGATTCATTAGCTAACCGATTTTCAGACGCCGCCGGCTGGACCATTGAACGGGACTATTGGCGCGTGTAAATAATTCATGAGAGTTGCAATACCCTGTGGCGGTTCCATTAAATACAACTAATTACAGGCGAGCGCTTACAAGGAAGTTGCCAAAATTTCCAATGTCGACGATCCCATTAATTAAAAGTGTGTCAAGTGGCGGTTACGCAGCACACGCGTTTTAATTCACCGTGCGTTTTCGAATCCGGTGCAAATGCAGGTCCTCGACGCAACATATGTTGAAAGTTCGGGCGAAACCTCGGGGCAGTTCGCTCAGACGTTAATTAAGTCAACGGAGGTGCTTCATTAACCATACGAAGGAGCCCAACTTAATTAACTTAATTGCCACGGCTTAAGAATTCGCTATATTCGGATCGAGTCCCCATAAAAAGACTGTCGACCCCTGATTTCTTTATTTCCCAACGCCCACGTCGCGTCGGTTGTTACTCGGTATCTGGCGAATGCCCACGTGCTTCCACATGACAGAGAGAAATTCTGGCAGGCGAATGACACCGGCAGGGTCCATTGACAGTTAATGTTAAGCAAGATGCCTGGGGCCTGGTCTTCGGCCGTGGTCCTCGTGCACTTGACATTGGTGAAACCAGTAGGCCATGATTCGTACACGCACGAAACTAGTTCGACTGCTTTTCTGCTGGTCGTTGCCTTGTCGAATGCTACCTTTTATTGGCAAATGAACGGTGATGTGGTTCCCCTCAAGGTCAGCCCCAGGGATCGATGCTCCTCCAACATATATCGCGTGCGCTGCTCGCATATTTTAATGCCGTGATGTAATGGGATAAACAACGATACGCTGGGCTCGAGATCGAGTCGATTAAAATCTGATCTGTCGAGCCTCTGAACGAATGTAATAATTGCCCGTAAAGGCTCCTATCTTTGGAAGAATTTGGAAAGCGTGAAACTCCACCGAATTGACAATTGCGAGCACTGAATGCGAGTTGTAGCGTAACGAAACTTTTTAAACACTGCACAGCTGGATGAACGCCTAGACGTTAAGCACAAGCGGCTAAAAGGGCAATAAACATTTAAGTTTACGATACTTTCGGTTTTAGAGTTGTAGGATTGCTGTGGGCGGTTCCCACGATACTTGGTGAAAACAGGAGTTTCAGATACTCGTAAGTCGTTGACTAATATGCAATTCTCCCTTTTCCTCGCGTTCAAGGCTGTAAGATATTGAAAGTTTATCAATAAGCTACGGTAACTCGAGGCCCAATTTGCTATTTTCTTCTCCAAATTGTGTGCTAACATAGTCAATATTGTTGGATCTGGAAATCTCATAAAAGGGAGCATGAAATAAGAGACCCTGCAGGGTCGGCAAGAGTGGAGGTGGTTAAGGGGGGTAAAATCTCAACCGCATAAAATCAGGCTTCGGCAAGCGTATAATCTGAAGTAATAAATGAATATAGAGATAATTTTCGGTTTTAGTTTTTAAGCGTCATTTCGTTGACTTTAATACGCAAAAAGAAAATTTTAAATATATTTACAGGAAAAAAACTTATAAATCTAAATGTGAAAGCTTGTACGCGATGCACCGTTTGATGGTGAACACGATTTCAGACAGGTGAATTACCTAAAACACAAAGTAAAGGCAGTTATATAATGTGTAAGACAGTCTCAATCTTGTGCAGGAAGCAAAATTTTGATACACAAATTAATACAATTTTTATATTGATGTTTCAGATTTTATCCTTTTTTGTAGGAAAAATATTTTTTATCTTTTTTTTAAGAATCTATATTGAAAATGTGCTCCCAATACAGAGAGGGAAATAGTTTCCTCTCCAGCTCCCTGTAAATTTTCATTCAAATCGTTAGAAAGGTTTTCGAGATTTTATGTTTACCGTTTTGGAAAACGTAGTATCTGAGGGTGCAGACTTATACATTTTTTATTGTAATTCCTTCAATTTTTGGAATTTCCGGGTCCGGTTGCGCTTAAAATACGTAGAGAAGATGTATCTAACAGAATATGCAAATATCCGAAAATTTTGAAGGTAACCTACGCTCTTAAGTGGGTGACCAGTAAGCACAGGATTCACAAGATGTAGGATTCGAGTCCCCTCGCTCAAGGTCCTTTTTTTCGTGGCTCCCGAAACGCATACTAATTACAAAACCTATTTCTACAACATACAAAAACGTGCAACCAAAGCAAAATATGTATTCCTATCCTTCGAAAGGATCCTAGGAAATACAATATTGTTTCCCGAGGTTGTCGTCTGGCCAAGTACACAACTGGACGCATCTACTAAACGTGCCAAGTCGCTGTAACGGTGAAAACATCATTGGTACGCATATAGTTGCTCAGATCGGCAGATCTATCGCGATCCTTGGGATGCCAGATCACTCTCTATTTCCGAAGCGAGCCAGCTGTCCCACGATCACTCGTCTAAAACTGTGTCACGCTTTCTGCATCACTACTTGTCCAGCACGCAACCAATCAAACGCGAACGAAACCGATCTCGGCCTGATTCGTTGCTCGTGCAAGCCGATCGTGACAACGGTACCTGGCCTTCCGCTTCTATCGTCGCCGAGAGAGCTCGATCCAATCCCCTTTAGCGAGCCACCGAAGGTGATCTGGCTACTACGAAGGGACCGATGATCGGCGATCTAAACGATCCCCCACGACCATTACACAGACGAAACCCAGTTGAATGAGCCTGGAGTCTCTGACTAGGTCTTTAGGATCGTAACGTTGGTATCTATTTGATCAAACTACAATAAGATTACGTGCGCGTTATGAAAGCGCAATTGAATTTTCCTTCTGGCTAAGCGATCCTAACGCAACCTCATTCTCCTTCAAGAAAAGGAACTGGGTGCCTTTAAAAACGACATCGCATTTCACCGCGCACACGTTGTCCAGGGCCGATTTCTCGTGACCCGAAATCTGCATCGTGTTCCGCGTTACCTTTAAATGGAAGATAAACGACCTTCTGGCGAGTCGAATCCTCTTCAGACGATTCCGCTTAAGATAACCGGCAACGGTATCGCCCGATCGAGGATTCGGAGCAAATAATTCCGCCCCCTTTCTCGCACGCCATCGCCGGTGCCTTTTTCGCGTTTCTACACGTATATAAAATTGTGCAATGTGACAGTCAATTTCCAGTAGTAAATTGAAAGTTAATAAAAAAGGAATGGCGGCCGTGATGTAACGTCTTTCTTCTGTAGGCTGGTTTCACTTCAACAAACGGTCGTAAGCGATGCTTGCGTTTTTCATCGTATTATCAAGGTCCACGGTGGTGAGAAATCGCGGCTAAACGGAAACTGGATCCTTGATTATAATTGGCGAGAAAGCTTTGTCCACTCGCCGGCCGCTTTTTCTACGGGAATAGGAGGAAACGTAGCAGAGACGTGATACAATTGCATACGGTCTTTAATGCCACTTTGCACCCCGCGCCTTGTCATAGAAGGCGCACAATTTTCAAGACTTCTCTTTTATCTCGCCGCATAATTGCACATTTATGCGACCAGGAACCCTGGCTTTCTAGCCGTCAGCAGCAATGGGGTTATCGAAATGCCTGTTTGATAGGCAGAAGTTGAACCTGCAAGAAACGTTCTATCCTCCTAAACGTTCTACATACGAAGACAAGCAATTCCAGTTCTAACCTTCTCAATGTTCCTGGTACGAACCAGTTTCATTCTCACGAGCTCATTTGGGGCACACTGTTGCATCGATCGGTTACGTCACTTCTCTGTTTGCCTAAATATCTGACAGTTCTTAGCTCTCTCGGAGTACCGCGCACCAAGATTCCTTCTACATCGATCGTTGCCCCATAAACCTTGTTAGATAATCTCCCAGAACAACGTAACCTTTGCCTACAGAAATTACGAACCTCGCGGACCGTGTTTCGCCTTTCGCATAACTGTGACGGATGAGCCATGCTCCAGCACAACGGAGATCGTTCTCCTCCGGCGAACGACATCTCGAAGCAGCGTGTAGGCGTATTCATTGCCTGTAAGCATGATTCACGTGTTCCTCGAGCGGCCCCTCGCAAAAACTAAACCGCAAGTCATCAGGTGGTCTGTTAGATAGTCGGATGGATGGAAATAAAAATAAGGATGAGAGAAAGGGGCCGAGCTCTCGCGACGAGAAGCATTGACCTAGACGCGTAGCTAGATCTGCTAACACACTTATCGCCGAAGATAATACAACGTCGATAACGCTAATGAATATGCTTTAAATATGAAATATAGTTTGTCATTAAAACACGCGGTTATTGATAACTACCGATTTACACTGCGACGTAAGATCCATCTATCCTGTGTCGTTTTGAAAATTCTTCCATCGTCTCGAGCAACTTTCAAGCGGGATCGTTTCCACAACGATTGAGGCCGATTTCCACGGAATTAATAATAGTCGTTACACGCGGCGTTACGAAAAATACAATATGGAACGCCAAGCTTAAAGAAACGACGGGGAAAGATAACGCATGGTGATAGCGTTGAATCACGTCCGTACAAGATCTTAATTGACACTCTCTCGCTGGGATAATCGATAAGATCTGAGGCTCGTAAGTTTAACCGTGAGCAGACGCAAATCGCTCTCAGCAACATTGATACATTAGGAGCCGTTTAACCTAGAAAGGTTCGAGCCAGCGTATGCCAGGGACCAATAAAAGTCTCAAGAATGCGAATAAATACACCTGTCGCGTAAACCTGATTTCTTTTTTACATGTACGCGTTCACGTATTCTGACAGGACATTCGAGGCGGCGCTAAGGGAAATCGTTGGAAAACGACGGGCGGACGAGTTTACAAGAGCATTAACAGTTTCCCTTTGAGTTTTAAATCGAGGGGAAAGTCGAGGACTTTTTGACCACTTTGGATAGCGTGGAAGGAGGCTGAGTGGCGAGGGAGAAGAATAAGAAGAGGAGAGTGTAGCAGAAGTGGGGCGTAGGTGGAGCAGTAATTTCATGGAGGATTGGCAATGAAAGTATTCCACCGGGGGCTCAGCTGATTGCTCGACGGAGCATAAAATTCGTTGGGAATTGAAGGAAGCGCGATCTTGAATGTTAGTGGGACAATTTTAACGATAATATCGGCCGTGAAATGCCGTGACGAGCGTGTGAGCGAACTTCCGGCGTCGCGTTGGCCGAGATAAGCCTTTCACTTGTATCAACCGCTGGAGATGGTGATTAATTCAAAGCCGCTTACGACTGACTCGCTTGAACTGCGGATTTATTGCAGGGCCATCGGAATTTAAGCGTTCAAGCCCGCACACTGCCGCAAGAAAGATGTTTCCTTTAATGAAACGTACCGTCGTGTAACAGTGCGGAAGTGGAACGTTCCTGTCCACGACAGACGGCGAGAACGTTGGATTCTTTGGATTTAATTACAGGGAGAGATGAAGTTTCTCATTCGACCGGGAAGCAAATCGCTCTTCGCCCCGGGAACGTTCGAAAATGTGAAGTAAGATTTCTTCCTCCGAGATTTAATTTACCTGCATGGAAGTAATTTCGAGTAGTTCGCTACGAGGGAAACTTAGGATTGGGATTGGGATGTGGACACGCGAGAATGCATGTTACTGCAAAAAGCTGAGAAACCGCGTGATAGATGAGTGAGATTCTCCCGCGCATTAAGCATCGAGAAGGAAAATAATTTAAGGGTAAATGAAAAATGATACCACTTATTAAACTAACTGACAGGCTTTACGATTAATCACTGTGACATGAATTATGTCGAAATAATGGGCTCGACGTAAGGAAAGAATAAACGCGTAGCAAAAATTGAATCGCTAATATAGATAGAGGCTCTGCGTATAGAAGAACGCGTAGCAATCTAAACGTAATCCAGTGACTAGAAAGCCACCGTTTGAGTGGACCGTTATTACATTCATTAGCGCAATCGAAGTGGTGTTTATGCGGCATCGTTACGAAGCGCGCGAACCACGATGCAACAACACCCGGTGCACCTTCCCTTCACCTTCTAGCAACCGACGGCTCTCGACCGGTGGTTTGCACAATACCTCGCTTTTGCACAAGCGAGAGACCGTTTAAGCGTTCTCCGTAAGATGAGACGAGGACAAGGACAAGGCCAAGTTCACTCGCGGATCATCGCACTTTCTATCTCGCGCTACGCTCTGCAACACGCAGCATCATCGTCTCTCTCCATAAATGCATGGTATTCGGACATTGATTTTGTAAAATATTATCCGCAAATATCTTTTTTGCGATGATTCGTGTATCAGCGTGTGTAAAAACCCTTTTCTTCAAGTCAACTTGAATATTAGATCAGTCCAGTTTGTTTGAAAATTTTGTTATAGATGTTGCAGAGAAATTAAGAGTCAATTGTTTTCTAGATGCAGTTTGAATTATTCTTAGACTACTCGAACATTTCAGATCACGACTAGGCTCGAATGTTAGAAATTAGCCGGAGTTCGGCCCGATTCAACATAAAATATTAGTACTTAGAAACACTTTTCATAACCCATCCTCCATCGATACTTCTCGCGTGCTTTCTTAATCACTTTGGCATTTCGATCCCTCGGTCATCGACAGCAAGAACGAGGACGCGATGCCACGATCCAGTCACAACATAAAAGTCATAAAACCCAGCTCGTGTCGATACCGTTCCGTTACGGCTTCACTTTTATTTGAACTTTACCTTTTGTTTGAACTTTAGAAAGATGAATCTCCCGCGCGAAATCCCATGACTCCCACGGTGCAAATACCTTTAACGACTTGTCTACAGAGAACAAGCCCGAGCACACTTCGTCACTCCCAACCGCGCCAATTATCGTTTCCCGATTTCGAAGTCCTCCTCCAAAACGTGGTTCTGTTATCGACCAATACGTCTACGATGGGAGCGACTCGGATTGCATAACAACATAAATAATTTAACCGTCTAATTGTGCGGGAAATAATTCTCGCGATCTTTATCTACACACGATAAAACGTAATATCATCGCGCAACGTGGATTAGAGCGCGCTCTCACTTCCTAGCGCATGCTCGTGAGTATTCCACAGCATATTCTGTTGACTATCCTTTACAGGCCACGATACACGCGCTCATCGGTCCATTACAAATATATTTTGTACAAATCATAAACGTCGCTCAGCAGCAATCGATTTTGCATCGCTATCCATTTCATCGCGTGGTCGAACCATCAATTATCTATCCTCGTTTGTAAAACGACTACGCGAAATTGGGACATTGAACATTGCTTGTCCTTGAATACGCTTTGCAGGGATTTCATTATATTTTTCACTTTCTATGCTCTAGTTTTATGCGCGCGTGCGAGTTATGAGAAACGAGCAGGGGAAATGAAACCATTGGCAGGTGTTTACGTGCAAATGAATGCATATGCACGATATGTTAGCGGGGAATTACTTATGTAAATAACACCGTAGTTTAGTCGCATGGATAGATTAGAATCGTGTCTTCCTAATTTCGAAACCTTTGGCGAATCTTCTGCATTTAACAGGAGCTAATCTAAGAAGCATCAGATCGCGGAGTGTCTTCTGACAATTCCATGCGCAAACAGACATTCACCATGTATGTACCAGCATTCCCGCCCCCTTAAGTGGGAACCCAAAGTTCAATTACATTCCCATGAAAGGACAAACTTGGACTCGTGACAGGGGCAACGTCGAAGCCCTGACATTTAGTGGTCCCCAGTTTCCTCCGCGCCAGTTCAGTCGCCGTTGTCTCGAAGGATCCTTTTCACCGTGCGAAATGGATCGAACCGAGGCACAAATACTCTTTGAATGATCATAAAGAGCAAATTGCATGGTTCAAGAGCGAGAGCTGCCGCTCCCAAACCCAAAAGGACATGGTACGCAGAAGAAAAAGCCCTCCTCAGAATGAGAAATTGCCGCAAATTGATCTGACGTGACTCGAAAGCCGATAAAAAGACACCTGAGTGAGACGTTAATATCTTCCAGTACACTTTGACGTGTCTGGCGGAAATTTAATGACAGTGGATTTAACCAGGCCCACATGATTATCCGCGATATCCTACTAACAATCGCCAGGATGAAAGTGAAGGGGGTTTTATGAAAGTACGCCTCGTGGCCTCCTCTTCGATTCTTCAGAATCCTGTGCCTCAAATCTCCATTTAAAAAAAACCTTCGCGAGCGTTGAAAGTGGTCTTACAATCACACGTGGCTGTTCCAAACTCGTAGCGCAATTCGTTCTTCCATTTCCCCGAGCGGACTCATCAATCTTCCCATGCGTAACCATTGCTTCTACGTCAGGCCGACGATGCTGACGTTTCTCCAGCACCGACGTAGAAATTTGTCGGCTTATTACACACAGCCGTGCATTGTTTGTACTGCGGCGCGTCGCACAACTGGGCTGGCACGACATTGCTTCATCGCGCTGTCATCATAAAGAGCATCCGCGTGACGGCTTCTACCCGCGACTCGTGGGTGGACTCTCTAACTGGGGACACCGCGGATCAGCCTAGATTATGTAAACCGCGTTTCCCCGTACGCGCGATCGCATTCTCGTTACGTAAAACTATGAAAATTATATAATGTAACGGTGTGATACGGCACCGGAGGAGGGGGGGGGGGGGGCTGTGCTCGTGTATGATGACACATCGGATGAGGAGATCTGTCGTTGGGGGTGCAGCGTTAAGTATGTATGCACAGTGAAAGTCCCGACGGAGTTATCGCCTGGGACAGGTCGTTTGACCGTTTCTATTTCTAATTGCGAGCGCGCGTTGTTTCAAGCGCAGGGCTGCAACGCGGAGCGTCAACTTTCCTGACGTTTCCTCGACGTATTCGTTTCGATTCCATTTTCCCGTCGCTGCGCCGACATTCCGGCGCCTATCGGAATCTGATTCGAAAGATCATTGTTCGCATGAATTATTCACGCTTTCTACTTTTACTATTAATAAATGTCTTCATAGATTTCGCTCGTATTGGCTTTGCATCGCCTTTTGCGGCTCCGGAACGGTCTAGCAACAATCTTGCTTTAGATATACATAGAATGCGGTTTCGCGGAATTGCCGGCTGAAGCGTTGCGGCGAGACGGAGCTTTCGATTCGACGATTAAGCCTCGTTTATCCGCGTGGCAGACTCTATTAATTTAATACCTCGAATTTTTCCGTCTGTATCAGGCGTATTCTGTATTCGAGACACTTGGGGTGGAGGTCTGCGATACGAAATTGCATCGCATTTGTTGCTCCGCAACGGATAGTAAATCAGGGAAGTGAATTGTTGGCCACAAAGCTGGCTGACGTGCGTAGAGAGGCGGATATGGAACAAAATCGAGAGATTTACTGAATCTCTGGCGGCAATAAATCCAGATCTGCATCCTTTTCTTGCTCCCTTGGTTGCGCAAGCGGTCTATTTACGAAATTGGCTGCGAGGTAGCAGAGAAAAACCTGGCCTGATCTGTTTCATGGGCTCCTTTTTATAAGTAGCAGCTTCTCGTAATTTAGGGTATCCCGTTGGTAAAATGTCGTTGCGACATTGCGATTTTCCGCGAGCGAGTCGTATTTCATTCGGGCTGGGTGGTTCGATTCGTAACGATCGGTAACAAGTGGGTACAAGACTTTCGCGCTGCACGCGCTGACGAGGATCAACGAAAGCCACGCGAAATGGGGCAATTATTGAATATGGCGTTTCCAGTTAGTACTGCGACTCGTGTTACTCGAGGTCTGGAAACGCTCGATTTCCTTACGCGGCTCTGAAGATCGACGAAACCAGGTGGACATGCAATTGGAATCGCTATTTGGATTATGTACCGCAGGGAACCGCGGCCAATCGTCTGTAGAAACTTCTCTAACGATCTACTTGAATTTTCCAAGGAAACGTTGCAAAACAGCGACTTCCATGCACATCTTAAAAATTCCAGTAATTTCTATGCATTGTAGCGTTGTATATTTGATGCTCGTAGATTATAGACTCCAAACGCTTGATTCATGATTTACAGTCAATTTGTTTAAACGTGACAGATAATCTATGTGTAGATAATCCTTTCTAATGGAATATGAAGAAATTAAGGAACGAAACATCGATTTCTCTTCATTTCAATTATCAACGATTTCATTTTCAGACGATTTTCCTAATCAATCACATTCTAACCGTTGATTTCTGCAAGCCTTGCGAAATTCACTCGATTCACTCCCATTCTCAGAACCTTGAATATGGTTTACTAAAGTCGTATCACGCTGTAGGTACACACAGAAGCTTCCAAGCTCGTACGTGGCTCAAAAGCTCTCCGGGTATGGCGGCCCGGTAAAAGAACTCGCATACCAAGGGAGCGGTATAATTCATCCCGAGAAGAATTTTTCTGTCGCGATGGACGTTCGGTGCAGGATCGTAAATAATGCACACCTATGCCAGTCGCGGACGAGGTCGACCGCCTGGTGTGCGACCGGATAGAATGGTGAATTGCAATACTACAACCCTTTATACCGAGTGTTTATGGTTGCACAAGGGTAGTTAAACATCGAAAAGCAATTCTGGTATAATATTCTCTTTCTATCAGATTTGAAATATAGAACGACGATTATTGTGAGTACACTGTGATTCACTGAATATAAAACACTTTAGTATACAGAATCTCTCTATTATACAGAAACATGATGTGAGTCTGAATTCTACGACAATACAGAATTATATTTCTTCAGATCCTCTGAATATGGCCAAGGTTCTGTTAAGGGGTTACAGAACTATTAAACAATTAAAATGGACGGTTTTTTTTGGGTTGAATCGCTTAGATACCAAATAATCACCGTAGCGTTGGTATTCGCAGTTTCTTATGTTCGCTTTTATAGGAAATTAAAGAAAAATTGTCAGAATGTTGAAAATTATTGAAGTTATTTAACGCTAAAGATGGTTTTCTGTAGCTCGCAGCTGTAGTCCGTGTATATAGTCCCAGGTGAACCAATCGTCTAAAAGCAAAATGCTTTTGGGTCAGTAATTTCTATACTTTCATTTAATGAAACGTTTTTGTCCATGTTCGCAAAGGATGACATTTTCAGAATTAATAATAATAAAAAATCGAATTTTAGAGATTTCAATAGTTCAGTACGGTTTTAAGGAGTCAGTCTACTGTGAAGACGTGAACAATTGTCATTATTTAGGATTTATTTTTTTAGTAGACGGAATGTCCAACGTAAATAATGTTTTGTCTATTTATTAATACACTTATTGACAGTACTAAAAAAATCTATTTCAAATTTTTAATTTTTTTTAATATATATGGCACTGATGTGAGCGCCATAGCCACTGATGTGCAGAATAATGTAAAAATTTCAGACTGATTGGTCAAATAGTTTTTTTTTGCAATTGCCTGCACCAGTCGAAAAAATGTTGTTTTGAGATAATCGCGTTTAAAATTTTAAAACAAATTAAAAAAATTCTTTAAATTTTTTGTATAATATAAGAGTAGCTTCATAAATACAAAAAGGTTTATTCCATTATACGTTGTATCTACGATGAAAAAAAATTTAAAAATAGTTTATTTTTCAAATCGTCAGCGTAAGACCCCTTAATACTTAATACCTATGATAGAGCAATCGTTGCACCGTTGCAGCGGCCAAATATGGCCAGACGAGTATCTACCTACGCGAAGTTTGGTACCTACTGAGTAGTAACCATGTGCAACTTCGACCGTATTTTCCACACGCGACGCTACGCAATCCGAAATTCCAGTGCGCGTGATTTTTCCCCGTTGCAACGATTTTTTCGCTCCAGAAAACCGGTTCGCGGATAGCGCGTGGAAAATTGATCTGGTGCAGGCTCGTTTATTTGCACTAGGGCGTCAACGGACATAATTTTGCACGGGGACACTGATTTCGCAAGTGGAATACGATTAACGGAATACGATTTACAAGTTAGGCAATGAATCCGAGGAACTTTTAAATCGTTTTTTGCTTTGGAATCTTGAGATGCCTTTATCACAAAAAGGATTTGCGTATCGAATGGTAAATTTCTTTGGCAATGTTTCGTGCAAATCGCCAAAGTAAGCGTGCTGCAAAGTGGCTGTAATAATTGTAGTATGAAATCGAAGTGAGATCGAAGGACAGTCGAAACGAAATCAGAACTAGATACAAAGTAAACATATATTGCGATACGTATGAGCTCCATAAATGGCTTTTCATGCGGGGCATGAGGCAACAGAGCGTAGTGAAAACAGCTCGATGTAGAAGTCACTGGAGCATTCTGATAATTAAGGGGAAATGCTGCACGAAGAAATGTGGAGTGCTGGTGTGACCATCAAATCACTTTGTTCGCGAGTCATAGCCATTATCGTGCACGCTCGCAGTCGCAGCATGCAGCCACGATAATTAACGCTGATAGTTAATCGCTGTTTACGATACCGATACTTATCCTGGAGCGTGATGATAGAGGAGAGGCTCGATTTCGAGCGCGACAAGTTTTCTCTGCTGCTTGGCAAAGACGAGCAGTCGCGGTTTCTTGCGCAATGAAGCACCGTTGATTATCTCACAACCGACGTGGACGATGACCTGATGATAGCTTTCTTGATCCGAGAATTCGCCCATGCTCGTGAAATTTCTACGAACCACTGAATCCCATTCCCTCTTTACACTTTTCCTGCACTAACAGGTGTGCTGGCCGAGATAAGCGAACGATCTTAGATCTGCGAGCGCCGTTTTCTTCTCCACAGCGTGTCTTAATCGGGGCCATTTTTCTTTCAAATCGAGAGGCGAATAACCATCGCTGATTTTATGGGTGATCCACGAGTAACTCTTTTTTGCACGGTTCTACTTTCTTCGAATAGATTCATTTCGTTGTATAATCTTGATGAGAAGACCTTACAGTGTCTGTGTAATGATCTTGTTGTACGTGTGATATCCAGTGAAATGTAGTTACATAATTTACGGCGCTACGTTATTACAACACCTACTTATCCCCGATAAACGGCGCGGTTTATCTTCCGTCAATTGCTAATTATCCAGATTTGCCACACTATACTTTATAGTCGTTTCGTGCCACTATTTCTTGTGCCGAATTTATTGTTACGCCCAGAAAAAGTATAAACATCTTTCTTATATGTGCACGTTTCTGTCTTCGGGTTACGTCACGTTCGTATTTTACAGTAGGCGACGTCTTGATGTCTATGAAGAACATTTCTTCGTTTTCCGAAGAAACGTACTTGAACTTGAATTGTATTCGATGCTTACAGCACGTTCTATGCAGATGTATTGACCTAAAACATTTGTGTGTGCTTCTTTCGTTACAGATGGGACAGTCGACCAAACGTCAGCGTCCTCCTTCTGGACTCCCACTATCAAGACAGGCAACATCTTCACCGACGACACCACAGGCTTCTTCCCCTCGAACCGCGGCCTGGTGCAGACGGATCCAAGTAGCAATGTATTCCGAAGCGGTTTCGGTGGGATTGACAACCTCGGTAGCAGAGGGGTGACTGTCCGACCACCGAGAATGAGACCTCTGGACTACAGTGAACGGGCTACTGCTGAACTGCGACGAAATCCGGCACTTTCTTCGCCTGACGAGTGTGCCAGGGCTTGCCGGGAGAACGAACCACCCAGGATATGCTACTACCACTTCACCCTTGAGTATTACACCGTGCTGGGGGCGTGAGTATTCTATTTTTGTGATCAGTAAATGGCATAATATTGTGTAGCTCCTGCAAAGATTCAACAAGATCTTTAGAATAGTATTGGAAAAACCTAGTTTCTTACCTAAAGATTCTATACTACAGTCATGCAGTAACTTAAAGGGGTATACCCGTTTGAACCCTCGGAAAATGTGTACATTTTGTGAATTTTTTTACAAGTCACCGGTTTGATGCAGATTTCCCGTTTTTTACACAATACTATCTTTACATAGTATTGTGAACTACTCAAAAAACAAGTTTCAGTTAAAAAACTATTGTTTTTGGGAAGTTATGCAATCACATCCGAAAGTCTTTCGATTTTAGATGGCTAAACGGTGGCCCTGAAAACGACTGTATGTCGTGTCTGAAATAAAAAACAATAAAATTTTCTTATAAAGTATGTCAATAGCTATCGTCCAACGAAGCCGATTTTGAAAATTTTGAAAAATAAAGAAATGGTGAGAGATCAAAGGTAAAGTTAGATTTATCTAAGAGAAAAATCCCCCTTTTTTCTCTATAAAGAATAAACAGGGAATCGGAATAAAAAAAGCCTTCGTTGGACGATGTGGAATCTTATTATGATTCTGCATGCAAAATTGGAAGTGAATTGGTTGAACGTAGCGCGAGTTTTTAGGGCCACCGTAATGAAAAATATAGTTTCGCTGCGATCGGTAACTATAACTTCGTCAATTTTCCGAATTTTTACATCAGACCTGTTTTATACTATTTCTAAAACATCAATCTATGAAAATATGTAAAACAGGCCACCGTAATGAAAAATTTAGTTCCGCTGCGATCGGCCGAGTCGCCGCGCATCGCTGTCCGGTGCTACCTGGGTGGTTCCACTCAAATGCCTGTCACTTTGTCAATCATCCGAATTTTTACATCGGACTTGATTTATAATATTCCTTAAACATCAATCTATGAAAATATGTAAACAGAAAAAATCCGATTTTTGACACTTTCAAACGGTTATACCCCCTTAAAGTAGAAGAAGCCTTAGTTGAACAGCAAATTACGCTGCATTGATTCTTATTGTTCCGTTTCCCTGGTTCACAGTGCCTGCCAAATTTGCACCCCGAACGCAACTAACGTCGTCTGGAGCGACTGCCAATGTGTCCTCGCTGACGGCGTGGAGAGGGGTATTTTAGCAGCAAACAGAATGGTACCTGGGCCCAGCATCCAAGTCTGTCAGGGCGACAAGGTCGTGGTAGACGTAGAGAATCATATCGAAGGGATGGAAGTGACCATTCACTGGCACGGTGTGTGGCAGAGGGAAAGCCAGTACTACGACGGCGTGCCGTTCGTAACGCAATGTCCCATCCAAGAGGGTAGCACATTCAGGTAATCGTTCATCGTGAAGCGTTACAAGCCGACATTAAACTAATCCAATCTGACTGCAGATTTCACCATCTTGTAATTTCTTTCCTAATTCAACATCATTTGTCATCGCTCCGAAGTCTTCATTGCAGGCTCAACAGAAATTATGCGTTGTGCGCAGGTACCAATGGAATGCTGGCAACGAAGGTACGCATTTCTGGCACGCTCACACTGGATTACAGAAAATAGACGGTCTTTATGGAAGCATCGTGATCCGTCAACCGCCGACCAAAGACCCTAACAGCAACCTTTACGACTACGATCTGACTACTCACGTCATCCTACTCAGTGATTGGTTCCACGAGAATGCGGCCGAACGTTTCCCTGGCCGTCTCGCCGTTAACACTGGACAGGCACCTGAAAGCGTGCTGATCAACGGAAAAGGACAATTTAGGGTATGACGATGATACTCCTTAACACTTCCGTCCAGACATCTCCAGCGAGATTTACTACTCGAAACTAGATTACCCTCTATTACTTTGCAACCTCCAATTACCTTCAGTACATCTTCAGTTTCAATTTCTCTGCCTGTGGAGATTATCCTCGAAGCGCTACGATCGCGTGCGGCGAACAGCACGCTCGTATTCTATGTTCTTGTCCTCGTGTGTTGCAGGATCCCAACACCGGCTTCATGACGAACACACCCCTGGAGGTTTTCACCATAACACCCGGGCGTCGTTATCGTTTCCGGATGATCAATTCCTTCGGCTCGGTTTGTCCATCTCAGATTACGTTCGAGGGGCACTCGCTCACCGTGATCGCCACCGACGGTGAGGCGGTGCACCCGGTCCAAGTGAATACCATCATCTCGTTCTCTGGTAAATATTCCCTCGCCCCAGCCGCGTCGTATGAGAATACTTATTGTCAGCCCCGCCGCGGGAGGGAAAGCGCGAGACAGACGCGTTTTAATCGCTCCTCGTAAAGCGAAACGTTACCCTTCTACTCTGATTTACAGGCGAACGGTACGACTTCGTTATAAACGCTGATCAACCGCCTGGAGCGTACTGGATTCAAGTTCGCGCTCTCGGCGAATGTGGTATCCCACGTGCTCAACAGTTGGCCATATTGCGCTACGCCCGTGGCCCCTACCAGCCGTCCACCAACGCTCCGACCTACGATTTCGGACTTCCTCAGGGTGTTGTAAGTTTAATAATCAAGTCTATGAGCAGCTCTATCCTCCAAATGAACGTTTAGCGCGGATTGATACTCTTCAACTTTCACCTTGGATACTCTTCGGTATCACAGATAGTCTTGTCGATATTCCTGTAGATCAGAGATCTGTTAACTTTCTCTGTAACGAGTAAACGGGTAAGAAGACATTTTCTCGAGTCTGAAATGTCGTTGCTAGGTACTGAATCCCCTGGACGCCATGTGCGGCCGCCAACGAGACGACGCGATTTGTGTGAACCAGCTGAAGAATGCCCGCCAGATCGACCAAGGAATTCTCCAGGAACGTCCAGATGTGAAAATATTCTTGCCATTCCGTTTCCTCTTCTACAGGCCAGAGGAGGTCTTCCAGCCGCAGACGTATAATCGATTCTTGGGTAAGAGGCTGCGATTTCAAAATCCCGCCAGCTCGGTTCTTTCAGAGCATAGCTTCTTTTTCTTGCATCTGTCTGGCGCAACCGTGCCCGTTCATTACCATTGAATCTGCTAAATCGGAATTTCAACGGTCCCGTGTAACGGTATCTATAAGAGCGTTTTGTGATCTGGCTTGTATGCTTATAGTCGCGCCGACCGGAGATCACGTAATTTCTCTCGTCGATGAAATCTCGTTCACGTTTCCGCCGGCGCCTCCGCTTTCGCAAATCGACGACATCCCACCTGAACAGTTCTGTAACGGGGACAACAGGCCAGCTGACTGCGGCGCCAACTGCATGTGCACTCATCAGGTGGATATCCCCCACAACGCTGTCGTCGAGGTGGTTCTTGTAGACGAAGGTAACGATTCAACTGGAAAAAAGCGCTTTCCCAATGTCTCATTAACCCTTCACCTGCGAACGTTTTATATATATGGGACGAGAAAGTTGTGACTCGTTCCACACGCCGTATATGTATTGCACGTGGTCTTGAATGTCAACTATCTTACCGTATAAAATCCTAGAATTACAGTCGGCTATCGAAGAGCCCGTCTCTGGATAACTGATTTCATCTTCGTTGTTTACTTCCTACAGTACAACAACCGAACCTGTCGCATCCATTCCACTTGCACGGCTACGCCTTCAACGTGGTTGGTATCGGCCGTTCCCCCGACAAGAACGTGAAAAAGATTAATCTGAAGCACGCGTTGGATCTCGACAAGAGGGGTCTGCTCAACCGACAGTTCAATTTGCCACCTGCCAAGGACACTATCGCCGTTCCAAACAATGGCTACGTAATTTTCCGATTCCGTGCAGATAATCCTGGTAAGTAGAGAGACGCATTGCGCCACGTTTGTACCATCTTTCCCAAAAGCTCTGCAATTTCCATTCGTATTTGTCAACGGATAGCGATTCGTGGCAGGCATGATGTTTATATTGAGATCTATATTTCGCAAACGATGTAACAGAATTAATTCAACATAAGCAACAGTAATCACTATTATCATATCTATTTTTTTCCAGGATACTGGCTGTTCCATTGCCACTTCCTCTTCCACATATTAATCGGAATGAACCTGATCCTGCACGTGGGAACCCACGCGGATCTTCCACCAGTGCCGCCAAACTTCCCCAGATGCGGGGACCATTTGCCGCCCATCACCCCGCCATCATTATCGTTAGGCTCGTTTCACTGATAATTACCGACGAAGCTCAGTAATTGAGGTGGTCCAAAGCATCCACGATAATTCTTAGCGTATTCCTGTAAAGTAGTCAGTATGATGTAGCGAATCAATTCGTTAGATATCTCTCCTTTCGCCGTGGGACAGCGGTCCGCACGGCAGGGAGAGGAAGAGACAGAGCAAGAGAAGAGAGCTGTGGTCCCCGAAAACAAAGTGAATGGACAACGAATAGGTGTGAAAAATCTCGAGAAAAGAGTTCGATCGGACAGCCGTACACGGCGCCGCAATATAGCGATCGTTCCTAGGACGGTAATCACTTTACGCTGGCAACAGTCGATATTTATTATGTCCTGGATGCTTTACCCCGCACTCGATCGATCGATCCCCCAAGTCGGTCGATTTCTCGCTTTGTCATCGTTGATTCCAAGGGGAGGACGATGCGAGACCAACGGTGGCGAAGCAACGCGACGAATCATCACGACACCGCGTAGACTCTTCGCCGTAGAGCATCCAGGACATCCGTCCTCAGGACGACTATCACCAACATTCCTTGTAACTCTGTAAATAATTTAGAAAATAGGCGTTATTGTTTAACGAGACATTTAACGTGGGAGCGTCGGGGTTAAAAAATGGTAAATCGCGCGGACGGAGTCTGCGAGACGATGCGCCGCTGGAGGGACCTTTCACCGATGGCCGATCGGGCGATCGTTAGGGAAACGCTGTTTAAGGAAACTCGATCCGGATGATCGCGGGCTGCTCCTTGAAACGACGGTATCGCGAGGCGGCGAAAATACTTCGCTGGATCGTATCCAGGTTCCTAAAGTGGCCTTAGTTAGGGAGGAAATTCGTGCTCCCGCTGCATACGCGGAGCACGCGCGCGGCTTTTTCGTTCTTGTCCTTGTCGGCCTTTCGAGCAGCGCAATTAGGGTAGAACACCGGCTATTAGTCGATACGTGGAAAACAGAAAAAAAGAATTCATGTATCCGTAAAGATTAGTGTCAAGGAAGGCGGCAGGGGTGTCAAAGAGATTCTCGAGGCAGCCGCGCGATCGTAGAGAGCGTTCCAATTCGGACAATTACGCTCGCCATTACGTAACACGCGCGTCCAGCTGCCTCGCGTTTATTTTTCTTTCATTTTTCCTTGCTATTATCGATTTACGATTCCGTTGATTTTATTTATTTCGCTCACTTGGAAATTTCGGTGTAATCTCGCGTTGATAATATTGTATCGTAAAGTGAAACGGGATCGTCGTGCTAAAGGTGTACGTGCAGGTACACGATTAACGATTTGGTAATTTATCTTTGTTTTTTTTTGTACGTAATGGTTTCCAATCGTGAGTGCCCGTTGCAGTGATAGTGACACTGGAGTCGCGTGGTTCGCGTAATCGCGTGTGTAGTTGTACGTTTATTCATGGTGCCTCCATTTCCTTTATCACGAGTAGGGATAATACATCTTACGATTACTCGCAGCTCACAATTAACGCTTGAGTGCTCGATCATTTGGCGATCGTGGGCGCTGTGCATCCGCGTGAGTCGCGGCGAAGATGCACACGCGCTTTCTTCGGATCCGCATTTTGTAGATAAACATCTCTCTGGTTCATTTCACTGAACATATAGACACGGCAGAACCGTTGAAACACAAAATATTCAATCGTGGCGGGCCAACGAGCATACGCTGTCAACATGGAACTTGTTTAATAATTGAGCCTTGTCAAATAAAACACTAGCTAGCTGAAACGAGAAAATGAAAGAAGACATGAAGGGAAGCTCATGAACGTGTACTAAAGACCATTTGGCAGCCATTGTAGTGTTTCATTTGAGGAGGACTCAAGATGAAAATGCCTATTTATGAGCGAGCATGTAAATTTTTTGCTCCGTAGGGGAGAATATTCCTGGTGTCGTAAAGCTCAAAATTAATGTCGCCGTAAATTATGGTGGAAAGAATTCCGTTTCACCAACTGTCAGGAACATTTTCACGAGCGTTGTTGAAGATGAAACGTGTGCCTTTAGTTGTCGATCAAGCAAGAAATCGCTGGTTAATCGAGTAGGCTTCGAAGGATGGAGTTTCTTGGAGAAGAAGTATATCGAAGCGAATTTCTCCACAGTTGGAATCAGTCGTTTTAACATTCTTTTCATTATGATTAACATTACTGAAAATCTCTCATTTTCTTTTCCTTAATTTATTTACTTCACTTTGATGAAATGTCCACGATGCGCTTTTCATCGCATTGCGTGTCGTGGAATTCTTTTATCTTATGTTTGCTTTTAAAAATTTGTTGTTGAATTGTTCACCACTAAATGATTTTAAGTTTTATGGCGCGTGTATTAACATTTCGTTTGCCTGAGATCAGGTGATAGAACTTTTGTACACTTATTTATGTGACCGAAAAGCCTAAGAGTTTCAGCGGTTATTGTCGACAAGGAGATAAGTTTTCGTGTTCTTTGTACAGGTAGTATTTAAGCGAGCAATTCGCGTATACTCCGTTATCAGATATAGATGTACATTTAATAATAAATTTGTTTTTAAAAGCTTGTCTATTCTTTCACGCGAAGGAGGAGCACACAAGCTTCAGAGCCTGTGTTGCAGTTTAAAGAGACACTGACCCAACTTTCTCAAAAACTGAGGACAGTGACCATGTAGGAAACTGGAATGCTCTTACCATTAATTTTAACGGATCCCCTGCTAAATGACGTTGCCAAACTAGCGGTACTCAGATGCAGTCAATTAATCCGAACGAAAACAGTACGGTTAACCCGGACATGTGATCCATTCCGAATAATTAACGACGCATAAAAGTGAAACGTGCAACTATGAACTACATAATTTCGTCTTACACCGTTAAAAATGGATAAAGTCAACGAATTTATGAAATATTGCGGCGGTATTAATATTTGATATTACCCACGAAGAAATTGGCTGCTTGTAACCTTCCACTAAGTATATCTTGAAAAATTGCACGTATTTTTAATTGTAGTCTGCCAGACTGAAGTCTTGCATTCACAATTTGACCTCGGCGAAGTGTTTAGTATGACAAAACGAATGATATGCGTGCCTCCTTACGTGACAAGAACTATTCATGAACGACTGGTAAGCTGTACTATGGCCGCCAGGGTCGCAGACTTGTAATTTGATCTTAGGAATGCGTGGAAATTTAATTGTACAATAACTGCTTTCGCAATTATTTCGAAACCGTTCCTTTTTTTAAACTCTTCGAGTCATGCAAGACCAGATATTATTCCAGCGTTCACTATTTAGCTTCGGAGTTGATGAACAGCTGTTGAAAAAGAGTTGTCTTACGAGCAACGGGATTTAATTAATTTTCCCGATTAGGAGATTTCAAACAAATGTAAAAGTACCTCACCCTGATATCGAAGCATCTAAAGAAAAATTCCGAAGGTAAGTGCAGTAAGAATAGATTTGAAAAATCATAGCAGATAAAGAGTTTCCTACTTTCGTCGGGTCAAGGATACAGTGAAGAGAGTTCGACATTTTCTGAAAATTTCAGTGTATTTAAAGAACATGTATTTGTGACTCGTTGAACATGGAATGTTTTGTTGAACTATTACAGAAGAATACAGCAAAATTGTTGCCTGATATACTCCCTGTTCCTGCCTTTCTTCATCCCTTGTGAATTTTTGTACAAATCAGAGACTTCGATCGTGACGATGATACTTCTAACTGGACGGCATAAGTCTACCCGTGTCTGTTATGTATACACTAATTTTGATGATATAAAATGTTTCTACGTGATCGCTGGTCACATAGACGCGATTCATCGTAATAGGATGACTCACGATCGATGAATTTATGTACAAAAAGCGTTCGTCTAATTCTTCTTAATTAAAGTACGATAATGCGTAACGTTACAAAATGTAAGCTAAGTACCTATATTTATGACTACCATATGATACATATACGATCTAGCAGAAGAAACCTTCTCTCGAGTGAAGACACTAGCAGTAAGTAGAACAATTGTAGTGTTTTAATACATGAATCGTATTCGATACCATATTGGCTGAAATTCCTTCGAATTCCGTCTCTCCTTATAATCTTCCAAGTGTCTTGCATCGCCGGAAGAAGGGAGAGACAACCACACTGATACCTCGATGTTAATACAAAAATACTCTGTAAGTCAGGAATTTTGAATCCCTCCGTGTACGTAATTATACATTAGTAGTAACTATTAAGGACACATGAAGATACAGAGAGTGATCCTTAACGCGAGACAAGCCACCCCAACGATGATTGTCTTTCATTCCGTCGTTTGTTCTTGAAGCGTCTCTCACAGAACTACATTTCAGCTTACTTCTATTACAATCTCTTCGTGTCAAGGATCAATTTATCGCCTACTGCCTCGTTATTAATCTATAGCTTGTTCCCGAAACGATGTGAGCAGCGATTCTATCGAATCCGAGTACCCGTTACAAGCGATCGCGTTGTCAAAACGGTAGTTTCGTTTAGGGGCATGGAAAACCAAAGTAAATTGTTCGTTTCTACGCATTCGTTAAGTAGCTATGAAGAACGTTATTTTCCAGAGTAATGAGAACCGATGTTCGACGGTGGCCCTCTGTGATGATGATGATGCTTCTGACCGGGTCCAGAGTATCTGCTTCCTGGCCTCGAGTGAACTATGGCGTAGTGGTCGCTGTTCGTCGATATCGACCTGGTGGAGTTCATCGTCGATCCTCCAGATGCGTACCCTTGCTTCCCGTTTAAGGAGTACCTGTACAGAGGCAATGATTCATTCTAGCATTCGATCACCATTGAAAATACTTTCGCTAATGAGACATTACTATTTCAAGCACATGAGCAGTTAGTTATTTCAAATGCTGAGGTATGCGTTTAAAGGAACAACAATAGTAGCAGGAGACCTCTTCGAATAATCTCGTAGCTCGCAGTTTGAGTGCTAAAATAAGTCAAATATTCCATGAAATTGCGTACCACCATTAAGTGTAATTATCCCAAGTAGACTACTCATTATAAAACATCTGTCCCCTTTTCCCAAATCTGCTCGATGCAGCGATAAGAAATGAAATCCTCGCGACTCAGCATCACAAGCCATGGCTCCCGTTTCCTCCTAAGCAGCGCGTTCAGTGCGCTCCATTTCCCGCTTTTAAATCACCCTCGTCTTCCCCGCACGCTTCAGCGACCTTGCCGACCCTCTCGCACACTTGGACGGCCTTGCCTATCCTTCTCTTCGACAGGCTTGTCCGTCCGTGCATCTGTCTAAGATTTCGCGAGCCCCTTTTTCTAGAACCAGTTGTTCACACCATTTCCCCCTTCCGCGCATCCAGCATCGTCAGCTTTTTTCGCCTAGCGTAAACACCGTCCGTCTTCCTTTTACGCACTTCTGTTGCTCGTCCTCGTCGCACTGGCCCAATGCCTCAGACCCCTTTTTTCTAGCACTTGCTCGCACCTGTTTTGCCCCAGGCACCGACAAAAAAATATACCCGAGCCTCGGGCGACCCTTTTTCCGCGCGGCGCGTAAACAACCTTGCTCGTCTTCCTTCCGTGCGCGTGTAATATTCCTCTGTCCTTCTCGGATGCGGCCACGACCTCGTCTATCCTTGCTCAGCTCATCGCAGGACCTGGCCCGTCTCTTTTCAGGAACTGGGTCAAAGTTTCTTGCCTTCGAGCCACCGGCAAAAAAACTTGTCTGCGGCGACTCGACCCTTTAGCTGACCCCGTGTTCCCTTCCCCGCGTGTCGGGTTACGTTCCTGCTTTACCCAAGACTAGCTTGTTCACACCTTCTTTCCCTCGCTCTGACTAGCACAGAGGAAAGAGGGAGCCACCATGGCTTGAGCTCGACACGCGCGTACAACTGCAACCGTTCTTCCCGCGCCAGTTATATATATACATACTTCGTTCAGTCTTCTTGCACGGGGTCTATGACTTGGTTCTTTTTGCATGGATGTAATTGGCGACATCGTCCAAGTGTTTGACGTCGACTTTATGCCCCTCGTACGCGTTATTACTGATTAAAATCTATATTAGCATTCCTTTTTTCCGTGTCTAATCTGGTTATTTCCCAGAGTTAGCACTAAAAAGACAGCACTAAAAAGTCAGCACCTAGAATCTTCGAAGACTATAAAGGAACGAAAGCAAACCTCGAGCCGTATTGGGAACCATGCCAGCTGCGGTAGGGGTCATAGTCCTCTATGATCGAAGGTTCCTTCTCAATGATGTCTGTCCTGGTGCAGCTGCAGGTCATCGCAGAGCAGAGGAATATGTTGATTATGAGCATGATGAGGAACAGTATGCCGAGCGCTACCGCCAGCCACAGCAGCCATACCGGATGCACGCTGCCGTCCTCGTACAGCGTTCGCACAGCTATCGAAGAGGATAGATCGACGTTAGACGGTGTGCCAAGTTTCCGTTAACTTTATCGCGGAACGAAATGAAATACAACTTCATTGGGAGATAACGTTACATAGAGCGAGCTAATTAATTCATCGGATGAAGAAAAATTCGTGCTGCATAGCTTCAGTTACGGTATCGCGGAATAGTAAGGAAGTGAAAGAGCTGCTATGAAAGATACGATGGAATATTTACATGGCGTTTGACCAGGGTCAAGAACGAACACGCTAGTGCCTGCAAGGAGCACTCCTTCCTCGCCGCTCACGCTTTGCCCATTAATTAATGACGCTCTCTTTATTTCTTCCTGGCTATCGTCGTCGCAAACGGGGATGCCACAGCTTCCTGCAGGAAAGAAGATTAACGTTCGCGTTTTCGCCTGTTATCCGCGAAGCGTAATTTACCGTTCGGTCCTCGATCGGCCGAGGTAAATTATTATAAGCGTCGTTAAGAAGGGAGCATGATCTGTTTAGGCAGGCGAGCCTGCGCTCTACGTGGAAAACGTCCAAATGGAGTATGTTAATTCCGACGCGAGTTGAACGGCACGATCTAACCCAGATTCGGCACGCAGCCGTAATCGGGAATCAGTCAGCGAATCGGTTTACCTCTGCACACGGCGATGTCGCATTGAAAATGCGCTTGCGGGCTGTCAGAAAACCGGAACAACGAGAACAATGTCGCATCCGCCTGTCCGGTGTTCCGATCGTAGATGAATTTCGTCATGACCTGAGCGTTCGATGGACACCTTTGTTGGCGGCACATGAAAATTGCGTAATCGGTTATGATCGTCCTCGGGTGATATTTCGAGTCGCAATAAAATCGGCGTTATCGGAATTACATAAGGGATCTGTACATTCGGTGGGAACTGTTCGTGACACTCGCGGAATTAGCATGAACCGCTTCAACAATGGCAAATTCCGCGGTCGTGTGCTATTTATGACGAAGGCGACGAGGTCGCTCTGAGGTGGACAAAATTGGAACGAATGGGGTTACGAACACTGTTTCGTAATTCCTGGTGGAGACAAAAGGAAACGAGGTGCCACTCCAATTCGTTTTTCAATGAATTTAACAATCCCTCGAGTGCTTTTGCGCTTCTAAACAATTAGTTAATGATACCGCAAACCGGATTTTCCAAAGTTAAGACGAAGCCCCAAGGGGAAAAATGTTGTTTCAGGTTTTCGATTCTCCTTTGGACGCAGAATCATCTGATTTGTTAATTGCACCATGAATTACAGAACAGTTCGTGTATGGGGTTACTCGTGGAACTTGACGAATGGCTACTAATCGATCCAACGGAATGGAAAGCGTACATCTATGTTTAATTACATATAAAGATTGATAAATGCATGCGGGGAATCCAGGACAAAGCCGATAAGCCGTACGTTCAACCTACCCTTTCTCGTTGATTAGCTGCACGCTGCTGTTTTGTTTATTGAACACGAAGCAGGATTTCACTTTAATTCCGTACATTCCTGCAAAGAAAGAGATTGATGAACGTAAATCACCCGGTATGCGTGCCACCAGCGCGAGCGGTTACGTAGCGCGCTCGTTAATTCCAATTAAATGTAAGGGGTGAAAATGGAGTGAGAGATGTAGTGTACGAACCATCTGGCCGAGAGATCTCCGCACGCAAAGTATAGTTGTGACCATAAATAGCCTCTTGCACTTTGTGGCCTCCGTCCAAAAGACGCAACGATACTAACGAAGTTTCATTCCTGCGCAGAAATTATCGTGCCGCCGAGATGAAACTTATATCTAGGCTTAACGTCACGATATTCACAATACGAGCTAATATTAATAAACGTTATGTACTTGGCATTTTTGAATCCCGCTTTTCCGCACGTAATAACGTAAAATTTATCGTCGGCCAGCTCCAGGGTCTTGTGTATCCTCACCGCGATGGGGATGGAGCGTTCCTCGGTGTCCTGCAAGAATTACAAGCTAGATTAAGGAGAGGTTCCGGTCTAAAAATGTCGAAAAAACGATTTGATTTTATTTCGGTTTTCGAATGTTCAACCTTCTAGGAATACATGTTTAAAAGGATCTTATGAAATTCGAAAAATTCATGAAGTTATACGCGTTTGAATAGCGGCGAATGCGTGGGTAAAACCCGCTCGCTCGGTGCTCACGCAAAGATTCAAACGTGTTTTTCTCGAAACAGTATTCTTCAAATCGGTGGGACAAATGCCTGCAAACGTTATTATGTGATTCGATTGAAACTTTTTTATTTTGAAGAATATAATTATATGCAGTGTAACTCTAACGTTTTAAAAAAATTGAAAACATAGGGAAGAAGTGATTTCAAATATGTCGATTTCTCTTGGTTTTTCCCCAGCTGCGAGTGAACGGAAGTTCAAATCGGCATGAAAAAAATACAGGATGTATGAAATATGTGGCATTTCCCGCGCAACCTATGATATGGTCCGTAAAAAATCGAGATTTTCATGAAAAAATTAAAATGCTGCGGATTTTTTAGTAATCCACAAACACGGCCGTTTTTTCTCTAAATCATCGCCGGTTTTCGGTCACCAATTTAATATTTCTGTTTTAATTTTAGTTTTTATTGGTTGCACGGGAAACTACTTAGGAATGTAAAAGATAAGAATCACACCGTGAAAATGGATTACATCACTTTTTAAGACCAATATTACAGTAAAACCAAAGAAGAAGGTTAAAATGTTTACCAGTCAGCACCGTCATTTTTAAAGCACATGTATATTTCATACCAACTTTCTTTCAATCTCTATGATAATAATAAACATTGGGTAAAAGGATACAATTAGATTCGCTTTCATATTTTTATAAATGCATTACAAAGAAAGTGTTTCTTTCGCAGAAAACGACTGCCTAAGTAGTCCCCTTAAGGGGGGTCTGTTGTCGACGTGTTTTAGATTGTCAAAGTAAGTTTCAATGAAAGCGCGGAAGTGACTGAGGAAGAACACGCAAGTTCGTCCACTTAAAATGAAGCTACCTATAATATTCGCGATGAAAGGACGCGCGTATTTACATCGTCTGTCCGAATAAAAGCATTATAATGACCGCGAAATGTTTTTCACCCCCCAAGGTAGGTAGAATAACCTTCCAAAGACCACTTTCATCCGAGACACCCTCTATGCCCGTGGGACGTACGGACTAAACAGTGAAGAGGGTTAATTTATTCAAATTCGAATTGAAATCGTGAACGTTGGCCGAGGTACTCACTTTATTCACCAACACGCCACAGTAATCCGGTGCTCCTGTGAGCGCGAGAAGATTAATGGCGAGAGTCGCGTGCGTGGAGCCATTTCCGGGCGCCATGCACTGCGGCGTTCGAAAATCTCTCGCGTGAACAGCACCCACGAAACTCTGATTCAGGTTCACTCGTATCGTCATCTGCCCGCCTTTGCATGTCGCTGTAACCGTCGGCTGGAACTCGTTGTCCAATAATTGGCCGGCGACCTGTGAACCAACGAGAACGAGATTGAATTCCACGAATCCCTGTCATAACCACCCTCTGAAACTGGCTGTACCCTCGCTATGAAAGTTTATTAACAAAGCCCACCCTATTTAAGAAAAAAGTTTACGGTACGAATACCCAAACACGGTACCATTTCCTTGCAAGATAAAGGCTAACAAGACAGTATCGAAAACTAATCTCCCTGCTCACTATGGAGATGCTTCTTAGAGACAGAGAGCGTATCTGCTCACGTGGATCGCTGACGAAACGTAAAAATATATCAGCCGGCAATTAATATTAACGTACCCGGCTAATTAGTCTGCCAGCTTTAATTGTGCGCGGTTAATTGCCCACGGTGCCCTTAAACGCGTGCATTCCAGGCCCCTTCGACCTTCGTCCATGCCGTGTCCATAAATTATTTAATTAATTAACGGCCAGACGGGGAAGAATCTGCGTGGCGATCCCGGCAAGACTCGCGGTATCGAAAACTAAGGGTTCTCGCCTGTCTGTGCGCGCCCCGTCGTCGTCTCGGCCGTGCTCCAGCCGGTAACGAAAGCTGGCGATATTTTCTCGGCCCAATCGCCAACTTAATGCCCAAGTAAACTTGGGACCGGTCTGGGCGGTAGCTATCGACCCACGCTAACTTTCAATTTCATGTGGCCGGACCACTCCGCGGCCACGGATAACGTACACACGCGTGCATATAGGAGGAATGTCCAGCGGTGCCTGGACGGATACGCCAACAATAAAATCGGTCTCGGCCGCAGGAGATGCTGCGACGAAGCCTCTCCGAGCCGAGACAAAGGTCTGGATGTAGGCGTTCGCAAGGCCACCAGTCCTAAATGCTTCAGTGGCCTCTCTCCCGCGCCAGAGAGAAGGATCAGACGTGTTGGGTTACAGAAAAGGATTCCTCCTCGTGGACGGCTAATCGATTATGAGAACACGACGCGGCTACGTATACGCGTTCAGCGCGTCCTTGCGTTTCGCTAGGTTCCTCCTTTTTTGGTCCCGCTGGCACCGCGTGCCATTCGTAATCCCTTTTGCCATCTATTCTGTTATCCGTGGGACATTGGGAGTGACTTTCTTTGTACGCACGACGGTGATGAACGAGATACGTCCGTGGACTTTACGATTCCTTATCGCTGATCCTTCAAGGATCTTCTCAATTGCCGATGAGAATCAGTGGGGCAGAAGAAGTCTGGTTATGCGGGCAAGAGGATGTATGTCTCTTTCTTTGCCTTTTCGTGCGCTTTCTCTTTCTTTGCCTTTTCGTACCTCATAGAGACGGTGTCGTCTTGTAAGATCTTGATCGATCGTACGCTCCTAACGACGATGAAGCAACCGCGATTTGGTTCTTCGCGGGTTATGAGTACTTGGATAGGAATGCACTAATTGTGGCTTCGTTAAGAGCGCACGTTTGAGCCTCAAGGCTTTGCGTAATCAATACGGCCGTGCGGATTGGCGAATAGTTCGATGGAGCCTCGGGAAATTAATCAGAAGTCCTGGAATTCGGACGAGTCGCATGCAACAGAATCATAAGAAAGCGCGTTCTCTAATTCCCAAGCAGAATGAGAGTCACGGCAGACGTGCAATTACTATGATTCACGATCGCCGGATCTCCGTGGCACGTAACATTCGATCCCTCATGAAATCTGTTACTCCTCTCCATTCATGCGAAATTGTGGCGTGCGCTCGCGTGCTCGACGCCAAGGATGGCTAGGATTTTTAGCGTGAACTGTTATTAGAGAACTGCTCTCGCAGATAGCATAGGCAGATTTCAGTAATTCAGGTCTTCTAGGCTCTTAGGAGCTATCATTTTCTTAAACGTTCTTAGAAAAAATTTTAACAGAATTAACGCCTCTTTTTTTCCTATAATTGAAGGCGATTGTGCTACAAAAAAAATTGTTCCTGAAGAACGCTACCAATCAAACCCGAAGTGTACGTTATTTTCGCTAGAGAAACTCCCTACACCATTTTCTACCTTTTTTGCTCTCCCATCCTACAAATAACAATCTCATCCATCCCACTAACGAACAGTTTCACTTAAGCTCAGCGGACTCGCGTCATCGACGACTTTCCTCGAAGAGACATAAAAAGTAGCCAGCAACACGCCCTGTCGACATTAACGGTGTGACGTAATCATCATTCTCGTCCAGGTAGGTATGAAGCGAGCATAGACGACGACGAAGACGACGACGGCGACGACGGAGAGGCCACAGGTGACATCACGGAACCGGGCGGCGCTTACATAAACGAAAGTTAACAACCGGTGGTCCATGGTTAGATAACATCGTGGAACGTGTTCGCTGGCGAATTTCGCGTGGGACAGGAGGGGCGTAACGGCGAACAACGCTCGAACGGATCGCGGGTCGATGTAACCGGCTAACGAGTGACTTCGCTCGTCGACGGAGAAAGCAACAATTAGCCAGCGCGGACGCAAGCCCGGTCACGGAATAGAATAATTCATGTACAAGGGACCGTGGCGGGCAAGTGGCCACTTAGTAATTCGCTACGATAGAATGTACATTATCGGCAATCGGCCGCGCGGCCGATAAATCACCAATCTTTTTTAAGGGCTGAAACTGCTGCAAGTGGGTGCGCGCGCGCGTGTGTGAATGAGCGAGCGAGCGCGCGCGAATTTTACGCGTGGATAGCGGCAATGTATCAAGATTTAATCCGGCCGCCTTGTGGCCGCAATGTTTCAACGCATTCCGATAGTACACACCCATGGGCGAGTATGCGAACCGCAGGAACGAGGGCGGAATAGTGTCGGCTGCGAGCTGCGAAGCGGCGCACATTTTTGGGGGCAGGATGAAATATATCGGCCGTCCCGGTCAGCCGCTGGACGCGCTAGAATGTCCAATCCGACGTGTCAGTTTTATTGAATATCTAAACGCGGAGTGTCCCGGGACGTTTCGATATTCAGCTGGAGATTTTATATGGAAAGGTGAATGCACGGGAACAGAATGTGTGGTTTGAACGGCGCGCGAGGAAAACAAGAACGCCAGATATTGGTGTGCATATCGCGCTGTAGAATCGTACAGAGTGATACGTGCAACATTCCTTTTTATGATACTTCGGAGGGAACATCATGCGACTGTGTACTTCCTCCTACATCTGTATTTTTAATGGCATTGCCGAGGTAATCATTGTTTCCTTACTACCGTGCTACGCTTTCTCTCGATCTAGATCCTAAAGAAACTCGAGCTGAATTCCAAATTCTATGTAGGGACATAGAGGCAAGCAGAATTGTTATTGGTATTCGGGTGAGCGGGGAAAAATCGGGACGTTAAAATAAAATTTCATAACTTTGATATTATTAACCCTTCATTGACTCTCTGGGTGTGAGCCACTCATAAGCTGATTTTGACGCTTTGAACCTTCTAAATGCAAAATAAATACCTTTTTTTCAAAACCGACTTACAAACTATTTTTTCATTCAAAATATTATATCCGAACATCAACTCTGTAGATTTTTAGCTTCTAATGTTAAAATTTGTAAAAGTTACAATTTTTTAAAGATTTTCTTTCCTTTTTCTCGACATGTGGTAATCTAGAATTATTTTACAAAAGCTGCGATAAAATTTCAATCAAAAAATTATTAGAATACATTCTAGAGACCTTGAAATTGACCCAGGATTTTTTACATAATAATTGGATTCTTTGGATGAGAATGGCACTCGTTCAAAAATTTCTCTGGGTGTGAGCTACCCCGGGGGTGTCAAAGTTGATCTAAAAAAGAGGTGTGTCAACGAAGGGTTAAGTAAAAAAGAAATTGCAATTGGGATTCATTAGAATGAACTCTTTTTTAAATAATGGTACATGTCCAACTTTTTTAATAGAAGGAAAAGTACAAAAAATAATGATTTAAAATATTTTGTAAATATTACAAATTATCAACAATGACATGGCAAAGTAAAAACAAACCTTTTAATTATTTACACTTTAATATGCAACAATTAACATAATTCACGCCAAAAAGTATCTACCTGAACATTGTCAAAAGTGTTAAAGTTTCTTAATTATCGAAAATTAGATAAGAGCCTTCAAGAGCACACAAGGCGATATAAACTTAGTACGCACCCTTGTCACACGAGCATCTTTTGTTGATGAAATAATGCACATCGCCCCAATATGTTACTGCATCGATGCGGTGAAATTAAAGACAGTTTAAAAAACAATAGGACGTCCTAGTTTTACTCAGGTACCCGGTTTTGTCCGAGTTTCCCCTACTTTTCCTTCTCAGGTTCCGTAGAAAAAATTTCGTACCAAGTGTATATCATGACTACACGTATCGAAAGTCTCGCAGTCATGTAAATCTCGTTGAGGTTCGATAGAGAAGAGACTGCAGTTCCTCTGTTTTCTGTTCTCAAGAGAAACGGTACCCTTTCTCAGCCACACATTATCCCGTGAACAGTACGGAACATAATAGAACGGAATGCGAGAGCTCGCCGCGGATCCTCTCGAATCGTACACTTTCACATGTCCCGGCTTTTCTTTCGAATGGTTTCCACCGTGCGTAAATTTAACAGCCGCCACCAAACCTGATCCAGCCTGCTTTCACTTGCACGCTTTCGGGGTTTCGAGAGGTTGTTCGCACATCAAAGTGGGAGGAGACGATGCGCCGCGGCCGTTCGATCAGATACACCGCAAAAGTAATTTACAATCGCTTCTGACGCAAGTTGATCTGATCGTGCGACGACGAATTATTAGACAGGTCCATAGACCGTGAGCTTTATCGCGCTGCCCCTCCCTCTCTGTAAATATTAATAACAATTACGCGGACATTATCGTCGAACACCTACAGGCGGTATTCAATGGTGTATTCCTCGAATGAAATTTCCTTTTGAACAAATTTTATTGAAATTAAATTGCAAACAGCTGTTACAGTGTCCACATAGCCAAGTGTATAAAGAAATTAGATTCATCCACTGTCGCGATAATTTTATTTTTACCGGATGTTAAGTTTTCACCAATCGTTGTCAGCCATGCTTCTAATTGTACAATCGAACAATTAGAGAAAAGAAGCCAACGTGTTTCAGTGCACAATAAATACACACTCGATGCTTCTTCAACGACGAGAGAGAAATTGAAGTTACACCACCTTGTTTCTTCCCAGTAATTTCTCCGAAGGCCTTTCCTGGAAGTCGTCCCAGCAACAGCTCACACACCGTTCAATACAAACGTTCCCCTGGCTCCCGTGTAAACAGCTATTTTTTTAAAGCATCGTTTCGGACCGTTAAATTTCGAAGCGTAAAAGTTGCGAAGCCGTTGGGTCGCAAATTGCAGCGCGTTCGGTGGAACGGTGCGCGGCTCTTTCGACGAATATGCCGGTGGCTTCGGTTTCGGTGTTTGTCGAAGAAAAGAAAGAAGAGAGGCGAAGGCACGAGCAGTTAGACGAAAGGGCCCGAAGAAGGTAGGGTCAATAACATACGTTTTGGTTTCTCCCTCTTCCTTTTTCCACGCAAGATAATTCGAGAGCCGGTTCGAGCCCTCTGGCCAAAGAATGCACTTGCAGTTGCGTGTATTGTGTCCGTGCGGCCACTTCGCATTGACAAACGCCCGAGCAGGGCCGGACCAAGGTACCGAGCTTACCTAGCATTCTACAGAGGCGAGTAAAGTCAGGAAACTTATATACAGTCCTTACACGATGCTCGATGGATTTAATACCCAGAGCTCCATACGTGCAACTACGAAATTAAAGCACTCGTGATAAAAGCCTTCAGAATTGCATGACAGAAACGAAGGCCCCGTTATCCTCGAAGGTAGTATTAAAGTTCAAAGGACTACATAGTATCGGATGACTCGGAAGGATCCCAGGGGCGCCTAGTATTGAGCATTGAAGATCCCAAGCTATTGGACAATACGAATGGAACGCAGAGGTCCTCTGTTCTTCGGGACCTCTCAAGTTCGCCAATATGTACTCTGCGATCTCCTAGGGTTGCGTCTATCGTGCCCTACAAGCCCACGATTCTATGTATCGAGTCCGAGCGTGCTTGTACCATGTCCTGCGAGTCTAGGTATCGAACCTGTAGGATTCTGCCTATCCTATCTCACGAGACCTCGGTCATACGTAGCAACCCTGGATTTGTCTGTATCGTGTTTTACATGGCCACGAGCCTGTGTACCGTGTCGTCCACTTTTTTCTCCAATAAACACAATACAGTCCTAGAAGAATATCCGGAGCGCCCGAGCAATTACTACCAGCTGTTTCGTGATACCCGCTCCGTCGGGAAGGTCGGCAGTAATGTAAATACCTATGGTATATTACAGTTCGCTAGTGTGACACAGCAGCATTGTTCTACCGAGACGTGACTTCCCCGTACTTTTCTATTACTCGGCCTCGCCGCATGTTCTTCCACACGTTTAGTATTTTTCCAGGCCACCGTCGCTATAAATTCCCTGCGCGAAGCACTCCACCGCGAGGAAGAGACCAGAAACAGTAATCAACGTATTCTCGTTCTTCCGAGCAAGTAGCCGTTTCCTCCTTTTAACGATAAAGAATTCGGGATTGCCAGAGTGTTGTCTAAGTACAAATACGAGAGTAGTCGCGCTGGAGACTAAAATTGTGCTATACTTGAGACGCGGAGGATCGTGCGACGAAATGGACAAGAGGACCTTTTAATTTACATTTGCATTTCAAATGAGGCTAGCTCTAGCGCGAAAGGATCCGCGGCCGGAGAAACGTTCAGGAACGCGGTAAACAAACAAAAGCGAAGGGGACGATGATTTTCATAACGAGTTTGTTTCTCGGCTGTCGCATAAATTACATACCAATAGAAACGCGAATGCGTTTCGCGCGGACGATCGCATATCGTATCCTTAATAACCGTGGGCGTACGCGAGCGTACGGCGTGCACCATTGGGCGGGCGCGCATTTCTCGGCGCGCGTTTATTGAATAAGCGAAAGGGGCATCGCGTTAAATTATTACGATTACACGAAACGCTCGGTGCCGCGAAAACGCCGATACGTATTACCTTCGCCACCTGCGTCGAAATAGATAAACGATAAGTTCCAATAATGCCATGGTGTTTGAACAGATGGATATTATGGTCTGCCATGCGAGATCTCCCCGGCGTGTTACTTATCTCCGCAAAATGATCGCAATTGTTGCCGCGGCGTTCGAATACTCGGCTTCGAGAGATCCCGCAGCAAAGCGGGAGACGAAATGGTAAAAATCGCGGATGCATGTAACGCATCGAGTGCCATGCTCGATGGTAATTTAAGCTATATCTGCGATTAAATCAGCACTGTTCTTAATTGAACCATTACACATTGATATCAGTGTCTGTCTGTATAAATAAGAAATAACGTAACGTCGGAACGTATAATTTCTTAGCGAGGTTTCTTTTTATTATATTATATTAATAACTGGCAGGTGGAGCGTAAGAGATTAAATGGAAGATACGTGGCAAATGAAGCTGAAGGAGACGCACACCGACAGCCTTCGCTGTACGGTTTTAATTAATCCCCGACATGATCGGAAATTCGTGGACTTCAATATTCTGGAAATACAGTTGCCTAAAAATAGCTGCGTCCACGTAGCGTCATTTATCGCAATAGACTCAATGATTTCTTAATTTCCAATGGCGAGTCGTCGTTACAGTTACCCTTCGCGCAATTCGGAGGAAAGATACCGTAGAACCAAGTCCAAGTTCTTCCAGCGGCATGAAATAGTAGAAAACGCGAGCTTCTTCTTCATCGCCAGTATCTCGGCAATTAAATCATTAAAATGGTTACAGCACCGTTGCAATTAACAAACGTTCCATCTTGTGGATGCTCGAGCACGGCTCCAGCGTCGAATTTGAATATGAATTGCGTGCGCGAACGCGTGCCTCTCGAAACGTTTCTCTCGGCACCGTCTGCACCGCGGTTCGATTAATAAACGGGATCAGGCATTTCTCGTCTTGAAAGAGCAACAGGGGGAGAAAGAAGGCTCTGAGCCAGCGCGCTAAAGACAGAGCTGCTGCTCGTATGGAACGTCGGCCGCAGCCAGACGGAAAAGTACGGCGAAAAGTGAAAGTACGAAATTGAAAAGCAAAAAGGCAAAATTGCGTTCAGTTTTATTACTGGCTGAGGTCAGCGGTCCTCTCGTCGCGGCGAGATCCTCCTCCTCTGTGGTCTCGACGCCGAAGCCTCGACTTATATGGCGGAATTCGTGCTGGACGAGGTAACTTCGTCGATAAATATCGAGCACCTGAATTTAATTTAAAGCACCGATAGAACAGGATGAGCGCACTAGAAATAAATGAAGATACACGTCGTCTGTAGTATAAAGGTGCAGATCCAGGACGAGACAAAATCTCATGAAACAATTATTTTTTTATTTTTTAATTATTTTGACATTAGTTTCACGAAACCAGATCCTTATGAGACAAGTTTCGTGATATATTTTAAAAAGTATATCATGAGTAACTATATTTAGTTGTTGCAGAGATTTTTGTCTCATGACAGAAAAGTCTCATGTAAAATCTCATCGTGGATTCGCACCTTTACAGGTCCGAATACATAATTCTAAAAATGAATCCAGAACATGAATACAGAAGTCTTTTTCAGTAGACTGTAACCATGTGCTTCGAGTGCACTGTGCACGGCAAAAACACGAGGCAACGTGCAATAATAGTTGGTACATATAGACATTGAGAGTTTATCGTGTATTTCATGTTATTTGAATTTCTTCTATCTGCACGGTAACGACAGGAATCGAGAGATTTACCTATAGCGATATCCCTAATTCGTACGAACTTACACCTCCGCGATAATACCGTGTCGCTCGTGAAGATACAGCGCTCAGCCATAAGGGTAGAGAACGTAGCGCGGGCAGCACTCCAATAATTTCGTTCAGGCGTTCGCATCAGAAGGATAATGAGTATGTACGACGACACAACGAAATCCCTGGTCGATGTTGTTCTCTTAACCATGCCGTTTGTCTCCCCTAAAACGGCATCATTACGGTTCAGCGACACACTGTGCGCGTTTATTGTTCCGGCAGGACGATTGCGTACGCTTCGAGGCTGGGGTTGTACTTTACTGTCCCTGAGGGAACGGTTCGATTACCAGAATGCTTGGAAGAAGAAAACGAAAGAAGGAATCGAGTCTGACGTCGAAGGCGTAGGTATGCGAGTTTCCAATGGCACTTGGATAACTTCAATACCAACAAGAGTAGGACTAACATAGATACCCGAAAGAAAGAAATGCTTGTCTCGTGAAAGCAATATTAAAACGTGGAGCGTGGTTTTATGGGGAAATTCAAAGTGTTTAACGCTTTTTTTTTTTTTTTGGAAGGGAAACGATGACAATGGAAGTTTCTTGAGTGTGCTCGATCTCTGGTGGAACGAAGTAAGATAACGCAAAGTGTTTTAGAACTCCTAGTAACAGGAATACGTTTCCTAGAAGCTTGCAGCCTGTTTCTTCGAATCCCTTGGCATTTCGCGTTTCCTTCCCATGGATCCTCAACCCCGAAGGAAGTTTAAACACTTGAGACCCGTCGATCACATGGAGAACTCATATAGGTTTGCCCACGGCAGCTGGCAAATCAGCCACGTCAGTGGGGATCGTGATTTATATCCGCGGCTCTCCCGAAGGCGACGCCCGGACGAAATCGGCGGAGAGGTGAGTTCTTCACGCTTCGCGTACAGTAACCAGCGAGCCGTTTGTATTCCACCGTATACACGCGCGAAAGACGCTCGTAACGCACATCGATTCGTACGAAATGGCATTGTCGTAAACTCGTAACCGTCTATGAATCCTATCTGGCAGTCATGGCACCGGTAAAACCACGAAGAGGATCGAACTTTAGAGACGGCGTTCCTCGAGATGGAAAACGAAGGAACATTCTCCAGTGGCGATAGGACGGCTCCCAATGGTTGAAGAATTAAATGCACAGTTTTTGTCGGGAACAGTTTAACCACTGGCATTTTGCGGGAGGAAATTACTTCCGTTTAGAGTATTCAAGTAAGATCTTTAGAGAATGGCAGAAACAATCATGGTATCATTAATGACGAGCTAAGGTATCTTCAATTTCATTTCTCAAGGTAACTTCAATTTCACCTGACAATTAGAAAGAGGCATCGTAGCACGTTAGCGCGTCTCAACGTTTACAAACCAGAAAACTAGTAGTGTTACGCTATCGTACCACGGATCTAACGTGAATTTTACAAATTAGAAAGCGTTGTTTTCACGATGATCATATACGTGAGAGATCGTCTCGTTGCGCGCGTCGCGAGGCTCTGATAAATTGCCCATGCGGGCCAGCGCCGTGATATTGTTTAAACATATTCACTTTCATTGACGTTTAGTAATATCTTGATAGGCAGGGAATAATGAAAGCGGGAATAGCGGTGAAATCGCGTATTGTACGTAGTACGCGGCATAGTATCCGCGGTGTCGGAACGCGTCATCATTAGCACCGTTTCCGTCCGCTCCGATGCACAGGCACCTCTCAGCAACTGAAGCGGTGCGTGATTCCGAACGGCTGGATCGTTCCAGAACTTATCAATTCCAATCGAGGAAAATTCTTTATCGACTCGTGACAAAAATCAGATTCTCGTTTTCCTTGAAAATTTTACTCGCGACAAGAAGTTCTTTCCTAACCAACCATGTAGAATAAATATGCAACGTAGACGCGAGAGCAGGGCACTATCTATCTCTTTCGCCACATATTTAATTATAAACAATTATTTTGAAATATAATTTTCGACAGTGATTTAAATTTTTTGTAGCTGGTATATATTAAATAACAAAAGCCTGCTACTGTATAAAAAAAATGAATATTTATAAATTACCAATTGTGTGTAAATGTTTCTTGAAGAACGAAAGCCTTTTATTTTATAAAAAAATTGACAAATTTGCCGGTCTAGCTTGCGCTCCCAGATCGTGCTCAGGCGCGAGAATAATTTTTGTAACATTTTTGCCCGTACTCGGTGTGGAATTCTAAAAAAATTAGTAAATAGATATCTGTCAATCTAAAACAGTGTGTGCGAGTGTAGAACCCAGCTTCACGAACGACCACGGTTAGGTGTCGTCTCGAAGGTCTTGGATCAGCATCGACAATGCAAATGAATTACTCCTCCAATCATTACGTCCACTTCGACCGTGGAAGCAGCGATCGTATTCCGCGACCTTCCGTTCCACGAATCTACACACGGATTCCGTCGTTCTGATCTGATTGAACGCCGTGCGATGAAGCAGCGGTTGACAATAATCCGGGGTATATACTTGGAGATCGGCTAGGCGCGAGGATATTTCGCTCTTATTGTAATAAACCAAGGAGTTTGCAGAGCGTCGGAGGAACGCCAACGTTCCAGCTAACGTGGGACTAAAATCGGACAATACCGTGGCGTTATGCTTCCGTGTTGCAGCACGTACGTTCGCGCGCGTGTGGACGTGCTTGATTCTCGCGGTGCAGCCACTCGAGGTAGGTACGTATGACACAGCGACTGCTTATAGTCGCTGGCGGGTTGGCCAGATAGTCGATGTTCTCCGCGCTGCTCCGTGGCCAACGACTGGCCGTTTCGCAATCTCGAAGAAAAGACATATTGTCGCGGTCGAACGTAGGCCGTGGTGACGGCGTAGGCCGAGCTATCTGGTCCGTGGTCGTTCGCCCGAAATGGACACGTCGATGAGAGGAAAAGTATGCAACGGGTTCCGGCCTTTTTCGCGCGGACGCTTTATACGGTACCGTACTTGCTCGCTCGACGAGAAAATCCCTCGGCCTCTCGTCCTATCTCCCTCCCATATCCCACGGCGGGGGAGGGGGCAAAATTTGTGGAACGAGACGCGCGTCCACGCGGGTGGGATCTCGGATCCCTCGAAATACTTGGCAATCGACCGAGCGAGAATAAAACTGAACGCGGGAATTAATTATCAAGCGCATTAAGCTTTTAGTAGACCATGAAAATGAATATTCCGACTCGTTCGGTGTGCCGCGCCGGGCTTTATAACCGACGAGGTACGAGGCATCGGCTTGCTCGAGGATCTGAAAAATTGATTGCGCTGGGGGATAGTTTGATTAAAGGGGAGAGTTGGTGGTTTTCGTGAGGCGCTCGATCACTGTCCGTGCCGCTCGTAACCTGTTGGTGCTTTCGGTGCGTCGTCCTTGAAAAATATTCGACGTAAGAGGATTACAAAGGGCGGGATAAATGCGCGCGCGCAATGGGCACGTCGCGATTTAAATTCCGGCGATTTCTTCGGCGGCCGTGAAGCACGTAAAGCACCGGCGTCGGCCGCGCCGGACCTTGCGATATTTCCGAGAATGTCCGTTGGAATTCTCGCGGAAAATGTAGATTCCTCCGTTTAGTCGAGAAACGAGATATATGAGAAGCATGAGATTTGCTGCGCCAGACCGGGCGCGCTCGAGGACACCGAATGGTATGTCCGTACACACAGACAGATGCGTGCAAGGATGGAGGAGCGGATTTTTCTACGGCTCGCCTTGTTTGCATTGCATCAACGCGATGGAATACTTAAGTAATCAGATCATTTCTTTTCTAATTACGCGTTCACACGCTAGCCACTGATTAACGGGAAGGAAAGGAAGTGAGAATTATTTCATTCCATTTCAGTCGCCAGTGTTCCTCCGCTACCAGCCGTTGCAACCTAACAGCTTCATCGAATGAAACGTGCCCCGAACTTATTATCAAATTAATGTCAGAATTAAGCACTCGGCTCTAATTTCATTTAATAGTGGTCACGGTCAGCGAAGCTGTATTATTTAAGTAACAGTAGAAACACTATTCCCGTTCCGCGGAATCTCAGTTACTCGATCTCCTCATTATCCCAAACATATCCAACACATCTTCCTATGCGCTCGTAATTGTATGACTCATTCTACGTGCTATTTAAAGTGGTTACCGAAACAATATGGCATACAGGAGCGCGGACGCGTCATTATAGGGCTCGAAGAGGACCGAAGTTTGAATTAATGAGAAAATCCATTTCACAGGAAACTGGGCTTGCCTCATACAGAGCTATCTACGACGTAAATCGCAGATACAACGATTGGTTTCAATGCTGCCCGTATAAATAGACCACCGAGCTCCCTGGAAGCCGCGGATGATTTTTACGCACGCACAATTACAGCGCGTCACCGTTGGCAAAAATGCAGATCGCGTATATGGCGCGACGTTT
This sequence comes from Andrena minutula, assembly GCA_929113495.1. Lineage (NCBI taxonomy): Eukaryota > Metazoa > Arthropoda > Insecta > Hymenoptera > Andrenidae > Andrena > Andrena minutula. The sequence goes on from OV815994.1 coordinate 38,575,536, forward strand.
ATCGAAACCGTCGATACGCTCTGAAAATCGTTGGTTTACATTTGAAAGCGGCTTGCGCAAGCTCGTCGGGAATTTTAATGGCGAGTGCAACGGGTATCGAGGTGAGCACCCGGCTGAATTAATTGCAAACGCTCGCAGAGGGACTTGTCAAGAATCTCAAGCCTCTTCTTTCGCCGATACGCGTAATCGAGGGCATCGCGGTGATCTCTAATAGTAGGTGGCCTTATTAAGCTCACGGCCTCGCGCCGATCAATTTACTCAACGTCGCTTTATTAATATTTATGAGTCCCTGTTGTGCCGCCCGCTGCAAAAGCTCGCGGGCCAGCGATAAATTTGGATCGTTGCGCAATTATCCTACGACACTTTCGACATTACGATTAGGAGCGTTGGCATCGGGAAGAACGCAGTAGGTCAAGTCATTATTTGCATAGGGAAAAGCTTGTAAAAGGGGAATCGAGTGAAAGATTGACGGAAATATTTTCGAACTGAAGGATCTGCCTGTGTCAACAGTTCTCTCACTCACTGTATTTGTGGATGCATACCGGGTGGTCGTTGCGTCATTCGCCACGCGCGCCTATAACGAATCAATATAAAAACTCTCTGCTGATACCTCGCTAAATCAATTCCTCCGCCGCAAGTTACTTATATAAAAGTGAAGCTTTTTGATGCAAATTTGGTTATGAATAATTCAATATCATCGCCGAGAGTGAGCCTAGAAATTTCCAAGCAGCACAGCGAGCCCTGCAATTAGTCTGGCTCCTGAAAAAATCTCGAGGCACTCTGTAAGCATAGTTGTGCAATTCTCGCATTCGCGACGCATGCGTGCGCAGGCTTTGTGCCTCTCGCCGTTCCTGGCCGGCAGTAGGCAGGCCCCGAGGGGCTCGCTTTTCGTCGCTCAATATATTTCGGGCCGAACGACCGTGCCGATGCGGCCCTCCTGCCGGACACACGACGCGTACACACACACAGACGCATTCCGGTACCACTTTTGCCGCGAGAATGGCAAAACTGGTCGCGGCCGAGCCGATACCAGGCCGGCGGTCTATCTGAATTTTTATTGCGACGCCGGAGCACTTTTAGCGCAACCGCGAACAATGCGGCGAGGCAAGTTTACGGCCGTTACCGTAGCTCCATCCCGATATTACTGTATAATATCGTATTACGTGGCGAATTCCATGGTGATTCTTTACCTCCCCATTTTTTCCCTCTCTTTCCGCGTGCAATTTCGCGATACCGCGAGAGCGTTCCGTGTGTACCGTTCGGGGCGGTCTTCTTTCGCGCGGCAACCGGCCGACTGTAATTTACGTAATAACGCGCCACGCGAAATTCACGCCGGAACATTTGACGAGAAGCGATTTCACGCGGTTCTATGCCCCTCATTTATCGCACGAGCGCCGGCGGGACACCGTTTTTAGAGGCGGCCAGTATTTGCACGCTGGATGAATGAGTCAGCTGGAGACGCACGGCCCGACCCTCCGCGATTTATTATATTGGCGGACGCGCGTTTGCATGCGTCCCGTGTAACCTACGCTTGGACCAACTGGACGCATTCCTGTTTTGTTTCTTCTTTTCTTAGGTCGCTTTTCACCCCAGCGATATATGTACGATCCGGTCGTCGATCTGGACCCGTGGCGAATGATACGGTGATGAACGAAGGACAGCCGCGCGAATAGCCGCACGACTTCATCAAACCTGCGCGTCAGTTGGATATCTCTGATCTACTTACTCCTGAACGGAAGCACGTCCAATCCCACGAACATCTAATTAACCCCTTGAGTGACGGTGGAACGGATATATCCACCGTTTGAACGGTGGTCTTGAGTGGGCATAATATATGCCGCCTATTTCGTGCTGTTTATTTGGATAATAAGGTTCGGTACTAAATAGTATCCGTAGAAACCAACTGGTAGAGTTGAAGAGGAAGGATAAACGAGACACCAAATGCTTGGAAGGACTCATGATTCTACGATAAGAGTAGTAAGAACTGAAACGGGTGCTGTGGAAGAAGAGTAACAATTTACAACAAATATACCAGGAAGACAAATCGACAAGCATTATCCTTTTACCTATAAGAAAGGCACAATTTATAATGGCATCGTAAAGTATCATTTTATATTGTCCCTTATTTATGCCTGTATCATGCAAGAAAAGATCTCGGCACAAATAAACACTTTTAGTAAACAAAACCCCTGTAGGTATAAAACACTAAGATAATGACTGCTCAATAAATTAAACGTCGCTGAAATGTCAAAAGCGAACGACCTCCAAAAACGCTCTCCCCGCTTAAGAGATTATCACTTTGCGACGTTTGATCAACGTCGTCGGATGTCAATGTCTAGTTTAGCTAGCGGAATAGTTACTGTTTCACCTCGATTAGAGAGGAATTTAAATAGCCCATTATCCCAGCTACCTACGAATACCATCGCGTATACGAACGCTGTGTTATTCACAGCATAACTTTAAATTCGTAACGATGCGTGAAGTACAGACGCTCGATACCAAGGATCTGCAGAGAGTTAATCGCGCTGGGCGGAATCACTACGGCACGCATTCCACTACGCACAGAAAGCGGCGTAGCGGTGCTCCGGTACGCGGAATTTCGTGGTCAGCGGGGAACTTACCTGATCGACACGAAGCGCCACCAGGATCAGGCACAGTACCGACACAAGCGCACTGGTGAACGCGTGAAAATTGGTCCTTCTCACTGACATTTTGGCGGATTGCGTGCCACACAGGGCACTGAACGACCGGGACGTGTCGCGTTCTTTCCAGCGCTCCTCTAACGGCCAGTCTCACGTCACATTTTCGTTGTTTACCGAGAAGAGTCTCATCGTGTCGAGAGCGCGACGTGCGGAGCAGCGTTCCCGAGATGGTCACGCGGGTACCCTTCGGAGGCTCTAGCGCGTAGGCACACGAGGGATCGTTGGTGGCTGGGTCTCGTGGCTGGTGTCTCGAAAACTCGTTGGGTCGTCGTAGAGAACTGGAGGCGAATGTTATACTGGCGCAATAATGACTGTTCCTCCTGAGCCGAGTGCCCCCAGGGACGCTCAGGTGTTCAGGCATCTGGTGGGGATAGATCGTGCCGTGGCGGCCATTCCCTTTTCATCCGATGTAGTATGCGATCCACGCATTCATGTCTCCGAACCAGCGATGCGCCGCAGCCGCTTCTCGTGCCTGCTAGGCGAGGTCAGCACCGTGCACGGTACGCCCTTGCGGCGCAGGGAATCACCTTATCGGTTGGGTCTGGGGGACTTTTAGAATCTTCCTCAAGGCCCCCTGGAGTGAATTTGGAACTAGTTTCCCCTAGACGATGACCTTAATTGGTACACATTCATGGTTTTCTGTTTTTAAGCAGGTTCTTGCGGGATGTTGAACGAATGACACTGTATTAAAGTGACGCTGACCTTAATTCTCATAAGATAGATTGTTTTAACTCTAATATTTAATGAATTAGCCGTTCCTTATTTGAAAGATGCTCGGTTTAAATAGCCGAGTGTAAGTATCGACTGGAGGGATAGCTCATCCGCTTTAAAGCTTAAATTTTCAGAGTTCCGGTGTTCGCGAGAGAAAATCTGTGATATTCTGATTTTCGCGGTTCATAATATATTGGTAACTATATATAGTACCGAAATGAGAAAGTTCAAAGAATGGCAAGTTCTCTCTGTTTAATTAAAGTTTCTTTCGTAATTCTGATAGGTGATTCAGTAATGAGATTGCTGTGTAAAATGCTGAGGAGATTTGGATTTGCAAATAACACTTACGAAATTACAGTGGGCAAACTAATGAGTAGATATCGATTGAACCAAGATTGCGGAATTACGGGGCTGCCGATACTCGCGATGCTTGCGAAGGTATTGTCGCGGTCCCTCTCAAGTTGTCACAATGCGGACAAAGGCGAATACCGAAGACAATAGGAAGCTTATAGGATCATTCATGGATGACGCGAAAACCATTCAAGACACTGATGCATCGATATCTTTACGCAGGAACAGTTTAAACGCCGGGTGACTGCATTTTTCCAATAGATGCGTGATGATCATACGGAAGCATAAACATTTCTATCTATTTCCAACACTGCAATAAAACCAACATATCCTCTTGAAAATACAGTCCCACTAAATTCAGTCTCCCACTTATACAATAAAAAGCCGCTTGAATCGCATTTCGGCGCTTTGAGCATTAAAAGAGGAATTGATTAAAAGAGTAGTAGTTGCTCAAAGCCATTATAATAATCGTAGCTGCAGTTAGACACGATTCAAAGTTTCCTCCGTACATTTATTCCATTACGAGTTATCACAGTTTCACCTGTTCACGCTGGACGATCGTATAATGAGTCTCCCGAGAAAAAAGCGACGACGCACTGGGGAAATAAGAAGTAATTCGCGAAGAAGAAGAAGAATCGCCCGTGATTCGCGTTCCCTTACGTAACGAGGCGAGACTTGCATCTGACGAGAGCTGTAATCCTAATGAAAACCCAGACGCTCGTCTTCCCATCGAATCCTCCTTATCCCGGATAAACATTGCTGGCTTACTTTCCCGCAGGGAAATAGAATCCACTCTCTCGGGTGCATTTATCTCGACGAAAGGAAAAACCATCTTCGCGAATGCCACTCTCCCGTCTAAATTAATAAACGCGAGGCCAGAAATCGTAATGCATAATAACCCCATTGTGCACGGGGCGAATATAAAACAGGACGGGCCTCGTGGATGCGAGTGAAACAAAGAAATTTTATTCCGGGAGGAGAACCCGGTTCCCAACCCGCGTGCGACTACCGCCGTCCGGGACAATAGGAATTTTATCTCCCGAAAGATTTCAAAGTACGATTTCCATGGGCACAAAAGCTCCGTAAGTGCAACGCCACGGAGCCGCACGAATATCTGGGTCGCTGCATTAATTCTTTCATGCACCCTCGCCGGCTCGTTGGAGCGCGCCCGGTCGAGTGGTCTTCGCCCGCTACACCGAGAAATCAACACCGCGAAGGTGTCGCCGTGGCCGGCGCGCTTTGCAGTCGCCGTGGTATCGTGATAGTGGTGGTTCGCAGACACGGGGACAGTGTGTATACATCCCCGAGGCCTGCCGGCGGCTCGCGATACAGAGGATTTTCGAAACGGCAGCCTTAGGTACGACGGGGGCACGACCGTTGCTGTAACGTGTAGCCTGACGTTTCATCTTCAGTCGGCCAGCAGGTGGAGCGTGTTTGACGCGCATCGAGCGACGTCACCCTGTACAAACACGGGCCGAGACCGGGCATATCGGGAAACACAGGGGCTCGTCCCTTTTTCTCCCCCTTTTGTCGTTAGCTCGCGACAGCCTGGTGGGGATGATAAGGAGAACGCAAGCGCGGACCTATCGACCGGCGAACCCTCCGGGTAACACCCTCGCGATCCTCGGCCGAGGCTCACTGCTTCACCGGCAAACTAGTGGGTAGTACACGCACGCGACACAGGTGAGTACAAGCTTCTCAGATCTTAATGTTTCTAAGTGCACCTAAGGTAGAGGTTTAAGGGTAAGATTGATGGCACGGGGGCGCCTGGATAGGGTTGAACTGTTGTCCGGTATGCGAACAGGACCGAGTCTTGGCTTTTACACGTCGACTTCTCTGCTCGGTTGCGGCGTCATTCTACCGCTGGTACCACGGTACCTCGCGTTCCGGGGGGCCGGGGTTAGGCTCGGGAACGGTCACTGGGGAACCGTGGAGAACGGGGAATTGATTTTTCGGTGGCAGGCATTTTACGTGCCTCGTTTCCGTTCTAGGCTAACGTTTAAGTAGATCAAGACCTCTTCTGCTGTTAATTGGATAAAGCTGAGGCACTGGTGAAGATTAATAAAATTGATTTAGAGCTTCGCGACGTATAGGTGCTTGGAAAACTTGTTCGCGAAGAAACGTCGGATTTAGTTGTCGAGATTATGTTGGTAGTGTTAGGTTTCGTGTTAGAGTTCTAGATTGAATGGTGGTTGGATACAGAAACTGAAAATGACGTAAGTAAAGGAGCAGTCACGTAGATGTTTCTATAATTATCTCCTTCTGCCGAGATAGACTTCTTCCAACGACGAACAGTTCTAAATTATTGATTATAGTCTTCACGGTTTAAATTTACGCGGGAGCACATTTCGCCGATGTTGATCGATGAAGGTGGAGCAATTGGTATCATGCTTTTCTAGACTTTCAATGCAAATACTAAAGGACAGGTTCTTGGAAATTATTTTCGTTAAAGCTATAGGAAAGATTTTCATAAGTAACACTTCTATTATGCAACAGAATGCTTGATATTTATACAGTCATTGCTTCTTGACATGAGAAAATATGTAGGTAATGTAGTTAAAATTCGAAAAAGTTTTGAGTCTGAAAATACGTCTATGACTATGTCAAAATACTACTGTGACAGATCTTATTAATTAATCACGGTAAGTATTTTGCAACCAACTGCTATTTTCCCTCTTTGTATACATAACGTTACTGTACGCGCAGCTTTGGGCGGTCAACGCGCCTGCCCTTTCCTAACACCTAGGGACTCTTCCGCCATCGATTATTACTAGAGTCTAAGCTGAACCCCCGAGAGATAAAATGAATAACATAGAACTCTCGTTATATTAATAAAATATGTACATAACAGAACATTACATCAATTAGCGATAAATATCAGAGAAAGAAACACTAAAAAAAAGCAGAATTTTTCTCTAATAAAATTCGAAGTATATCAATTAAACAGAATCTTAGGGTTTATATAATAAATTTTAAAATTTTGGCGGCCTAGCAAAAGGGCGTGTCACAAATTCTATTCTTATCGAAGCTTCATGTTCCCTAACTTTCCACGACCCTCGGCCACGTAACGCTGTCACCAGTTTGGAACTTCACGAACACGGCAAAATCAGAAACTACCAAGCTTCATTAATCGATCAGTATCGAGCTTCGCGCAGTTCAAATTATAAGCGAACTTCACATTATAAGCAACCTATTTATTACGAAAGAAAAGCTTATTTTAGAAGGCTGTAAACAGATCGCGGTCAGCAAGAACGTGAGAATGTCAGCGGAGACTGAAATTCGTTGAAACTCATTTGAAATTCAATTAACTACGGGACCTGTGAGATTAATTGAACGGCGACAGTTCGCTAACTCGTCACATGCAGCGTAAGCCGAGTTAATTTGGAGTTCTGCGAGGCTCCTGATTGGCGAGTGCCTTCAGAGACTTGGCGGAAGCTGAAGTTTCCAGTAGCGAGAAAATTTTAAACTATCCGCCAAGTCTCCCTGTCTTTTACTACGTTTAACATTTTTGAATCATTGCCGTTTTGCAGTCACGAATGTAGTTGCGTGCCGTGCCTCGAGTAAAGCGAGCAACAAATTCCATGGAAATGTAACACAACCTTCCCCCAACGCGCAATCAGCAAAACCCCCTATTTTCCCTCCCCTTTATTCACAGAAACAATTAGTTCCTCGCTGGGTGGCTTCCGCATATTCCGCGAAAGCCAATAAGTGCTCGTTATCGCACTTCTTCATCGCTATCCAATATTCAACGCGAAACGAAATCGCCACTTGAACGCGGAGTGGCAAAACACGGGGTCATGTAAAAATCCAGCAGCATGTAAAGTCACGCTGCGGCCGTATCGATCAGCAGGATATCGAGCTGCACATTTTGCCGTGCTACATTTCTGCGGGAGAGGTATTCATCTCGCGCGCACGTAGGATTTGCCTGCAAGTTTTTACAGCGGCCCGCGGTTTCCTTCGCTCGTATAAACTCGACAGCGTTATGCATTGTGGAAGCTAGTGTATTAGTTGTGTTCCATCATCCTCAGTCTTCATTATCCGCCCACAATGTTCAACTGAAATTCACGATACAAGAAGCATTGAAGAATACGCTAAAATACGAGTACCTGATTTTCTGATTTTCCCTCAAAGTATGACCATTTACCTAATACCGATAATGGTACGAAAGTTAGACCCCGATGGGACGCCACTTTCATTAACCCACCCTCGATGTTTCCCATTGCAGATTTCAACTTGGATTGTTTAGTTTGTCCTTCCTCACCTCTCTTATTTCATCCTTTCCTTTCGGGTTACCTTACGTTGAAATTTACCCCGCAACTCGACAAGAGAGGGAGAACATCGAATCGGTGATCGGACGGGCAACACCAGGCGACTCGTCCACCCTGTCCCCGATCTCCGCGCCCAGCGACACGGGGAACACGGACGTCTCCGCGTGCGCGACCGTCCGAAAGGTGAAAACCACAGGGAACCCGCGGTACTCGTTAAGGGGACGCAGTCGGTGTTAACCAGCAAGATTACCGGCCGCGGCGGTTGCGCCAAATACTGTGGTACTTCTCCATCACCCGGCAACATTTCATTCTCCAGCTTTCGGCAGTCCTTCACCTCCAATGTTAACTACCTGAAACGGAGGTGAGTGCCTCCCGGCCGAGTGACGTTGCATGCGCAGAACCACTTTGTCCCGATGGAATTCCTGGAACTTCCCTCTGGCGGGTTGAAGAGACTCGAGGAATTCGCGACCGAGGCGTTTAAGATCGCCGCGATACGCCTATCTTCCGCTGGCAGATCTGACTAACTTTTTCGATGTTTCGAGGGCTTTCGTGTAGATACTTAGGAAGTTTCAGGATACCTCACTTGTACAGGGTGTTTTGGAACTAGTGGTACAAATCTGATTGGAGATATAAGTCTGAAGCACTCTGTATAATTACCTTTTTAAAATGTTATTCCTTTTGTCAATGTTATTTCAGCTTGAAATATTGTTCAGTGCTGTGCAACCTGTGCAGGGAAGAGAACTGTGTCCCTTTGAAATGGGTTTATTGAATAGATATCTAAATCTATGTCATTACAATAAATAGAATTACTCAAAAATACAGAAAGTAGCTAGGGATAGACAAACTCATGATTGCCTTTTTCATTGAATCAAGAAATAAAGGAACGTAAAAAATGAATAATAATCTCGACACAATGTTGGTTTAATGTACGTCTACATTATACTCTATGATACAGTATAATTATACTGGTCGATAGATTGCTCGTTCAATTAACCGAGAGCTGGTTATCTGATTCGTCCCCTGAACTATAATTAACAGTATTATTCGAGTTTCACAAGTTGCAAATAGTAGGGTGGTAATTTTAATTGGCAGATCATAGCAGAGGTACTTCATTTAATCGAGATTCCATATATTAATTGATCCTTTGAGAAGAAACGGTGCTCTTTTTAAATCTGAACTATTCACACATGACAAATCACGATGTATGCTATGCATGCGGATCGTTCGGAAAATCGCTTTCGGTATTCTGTGAATATCGCCTGAAGCTCGATATTTTACATATTGGTGTTATTAAGGGACTCTGATACCTGAATGAAGTCCGATTAATCGTTGTGTTCGTTTTATAGAGTTTAGTTTAATGTTCTACCTTGATCACAATGCAACGCTTACCGAACGCATTCCAATTTCATCTTACGCGCCGGTGGACAAGCTCTCGAATCGCATATATCAGCCAACTCGCCGCCTAATTGTCTCACGAGGCAAGAAAGCGTCTTTTCCATCTCGCAAAGAGCACGAGTGACCGTCAAACCCGCATTTCACGCGTGGCAACGCAAACTAGGCGTCCAGGCGTATCAGACCCGCCCGTGTGTGCCACCGTCATCCGTCACGCATGCAAACTTGCAGCAACCAGCAATCGTCCATCATCGCCGAACGCCATCCATGCCATCCACCCTGAGCGCTGGCTGTTCGATGTGCAATTCAGACCTGTCAGACAAAAAGCAAAAGCGTGAAAGCAGCGGGTTAATTCGGGCCGATTGCCACTATCACGACCACCACCTTAGTTTGTCTTCCAGGTTCTCGTCAGGGGATTTGAGCTCGGAGCTCGACGATGAACCAAGCACAGACTCCGGGCTGGCCTCCATGGCCAGGGATTCGTCCCAATCGTATCAAGGGGTATCGGAACGGCCGCTGCAATCTCAACCAACACCAGTTCCAGCCACTAACCAGCCACCGGTACCTGGAGCACCACCACCTGGAGCACCACCACATGGAGCGCCACCACATGGACCACCACCACACGGACCTCCACCACATGGGCCACCACCACATGGACCACCACCTGGACCTCCCCAGCCTGTCGGCGGTGATCTGAGCCTCAACTTGAGGCCCGGGTCAAGGACTACCAGCGCTCCGTCGTCGCCAGCCAAGACACGGGAGAGTTTGCTTCAGAGGGTTCAGAGCTTGACCGGAGCTGCTCGCGACCAGGTACGTTCCAGAGAAATTCAAGTTTTCTTCTGGTTAGTACAGGGGAAACATAGATGGACTTGCGTTTCACAAGTGATACGACTCCGTTTACTTAGCTTGATTTTTTCCTCTAAGAAATTCTGATCCTTCGGCACTTAATAAAGACTTCTAGCTCATAGGACATACTTTGCCTGCCAGAAGTTACACAGACTTTAATTGTCGCAATTAGGGTGCGTCCATTCTGGGAGCAGCAGTGTCGGGTGCAACCAGAGGCCCATCGTTCAACAAAGATCGATGCTTCACTCTGTTGGTGATCGACGACCAGAACACCGACTGGAGCAAATACTTCCGTGGTCGTAGAATCCACGGCGATTACGAGATTCGCGTTGAACAAGCGGAATTTCGGGAATTGTCGTTGACGGCGAGCGAGGCTGGCACCGTCGTGTCCATGGCTGTTTATCGTAACGGGACTAAAGTCATTCGGTAAGACGAGATCTCGAGTCTTCTTGAGTGGATTTTAACGACCGAGGTATAAACGAACGGGGGATATTCTGCCGGTAGGTCCTTCAAGCCTGATTTCGTCCTGATACGGCAGAACTTAAAAGACGCGGGGGAAGACAACAAGAACCTTCTTCTCGGTTTGATGTACGGAGGTGTCCCGAGTATTAACAATCTCACCGCCATTTACAACTTCCAGGTAAATGTCGATCGAAGTGTTACTAGGAACACGATATTAGGTCCCAAATGACAAGTCGCGAGTTGGAAACAGCTTCAACGGTATCTTTTAATTAACGTCTGGAAGAAGATCTAGAACTTCCAAAGTTCTATGAACGACATTAAAGTTGGGTAATTGAAAGACTCGTCCTTTCAGGATAAGCCTTGGGTGTTCGCGCATCTGCTGGGTCTTCAGCGCCGTTTGGGAAAAGACAACTTCCCTCTGATCGAGCAGACATTCTATCCTAACCATCGTGAAATGGTGAGTAAAAGTCTCCATACAATGAACGACTACGAACCTCTCGTTTATTTCTCCATCGATTAAGTAATATATAATACTTACAAAAGTTATCAAATGGAAGGACTAAACTAAAATACGTTCCCATGCTAGGAAATGTGCAACTCCCGTCATATCGCGCGTTTAGTATTTTGTACTAAAATTTCTACCCACGTCTAGGGACTTGTTTCCTGCCGCTCGTAAACGAGAAACAATAATCACCCTCAAATAGAGAACTTAACTGGTTAAAACATCTATAATATGGCGCTTAAGATTTACACACCGCCTCTGAATAATAAAGCACCGTAATCCTTTGACCAACAAAACATGTGGCTTTTGAATGCTATCAGGCCTTCTTTCACGGCAATATACATTCGACGACATGATTCAGTATTCAGAGACGTACACGATACTACACTAAACATTAAATACCGTTTAGCAACTTCATACACAATTAAGGCTACATACAACGAAAGAAAAGTGAGAATAATTTAAAAATGCATAATATACATTAATAGCCTAATATGTACAACTAAAGGGATGACCGATAGACGTTGAATTACGCTCGCTGCACTCGCTGTCTCAGATTTCAAATAGCTCGAACGATTTGCATTACAATCGAGCGTACCAAGTTTAATTAAACGGAACGAGGTTAGTAGCATTGTTGCGATGGGAAATTAAAAGCTTACCAAAGGATGTTTACAGCGAAGACACTTTCATTAATAATTCCTCTCAAGGTGAGTAAATAGAATATTGAACAGATTCGCTCGGTGCCTTTGATTATTCAGATATGAAAATACCGACAGGTTGTATCGAGGAAGTAAGCGGGAATTAAATGGAAAGCCGGTCAATAACGGGGGCTCAATGCTACGGACCTCGAAACGTTAAGGAATAACTTATAATGGAAATGCAAAGCAGTTTCAAGTGTTCGTCAGCAAATTATATTAGAACCTCTAGAACACAACGTGTATCAACTAGATTTCTTTCTTCTCGTGTTTATCCATGAACGACTTCCGTACTTGCTGACACAACCCCCCAATTAATACTTTTGGTCGAACTCGACAATAAATAGAACGCAGTACGATGCAGAGACGCAAACACTTAGTCAAGAAATTAATGCTACTTTTCGCGAATAAATAGAACTTACATGCCACTTAATCCATATCAAATATTTTAATCGGTGGTCACTGCAACGCTCATTATAATCGCAACAAAATCGTCTGCTCCGGACAGGTAGATCACTCTCGACTGACCTAGCGAAGGAAGATTTCTGGTTTATTAACGAGAAACTTGCCGATCATTTGATTTTGTTGCGACTATACCAACAGTCAATTTTAGAACCCACTCTGGTGCAAATAAATAAACCCTTCTTAACAGAACATTAATTTTTTGACGACACCACGCGGTAAAGTTTGCTGCGTGTTTAAACGCTACTCGCGCGATACATTGATCCATGGGAGACTCTTACGGAGTTTCCAAGTGCAATCGTAACGAAAGGCGCGCTGCGTGACCAGGCACGAGCTACGCCGATTTCCCGCCAGTAGATATACCTAATCGATCTTTTCTTGTAACCGTGGAAATACCAAATGCTTCAATGGGGAGGAATTTACGGTTCCCGCAGCCTTTGTTGCTCGCGTTTCCGTTGGTATTCCCTGATGCAGTTCTTGTAAGGGACAGACGGAGTCCAGGAACATCCACCTGGCCCAGCCATGCACACGCCGTATTTTTCTTGGCAATCTTGAGGACCTGGCGAGCTTTCCCATAAACACTGCTTCCTTCCTACGCTCTCCAGAACGGCTCCCTTCCTCCACCATGGTGTATACCCGATCTGGAACACAAAGAGTCGTGGAAGAGAGTGGAACAACATCCTTTACTTGAATATTTGTCTCTCTGGAGAGAGGAACAAATTACTGCCACTTTTAAATATGAGTTTAAAGTATCGGAAGTTTCATTAATCTGTCAATAGAGCAGTTATTTGGCAAATGAAAGATATAAGTTCGAATTGTTTTAAAATACGAACGCCTGTGTTTTTACTGTGGCGAAGATCAGTTCTTGTTTGATAGATTGAGTTACTTATGTTACAATTTGCGACGTAAAGTTTTTATTAACTCTTCGTGCTCACATGAGGTGTATCGCACCCCAAGAGCAATTTTCGAGTTCAAATATCGCGCCTTTATGACTTCCAATGGGGATTTATAGCGAAAAATAAAAATATTGCTTTTTCCACAATCGTGGAAAATCGGTCTTCTTGAACTACAAATTTTTTCATATCAAAATTTAAATTTCTTGAAAAAGACTATTAGAGCATAATTGTATGAGTATTACGAATGTACAATTATCACTCAAAAGTTAAAAGATTAAAAAATACGAAAATGGTAACTCAAAAATTACGCTGACGGTGAACCCCATGTGGTCAATTTGTGATTATAAGAAAGTGTGACCACGGAGGGACAACCACCATCTGAAAAGACTACTTTTTTTCATTTACCTCGCACGCACAACCGCGGTGATAGAGACCCCTGTAGCCTTTCCGCTGTCGGCTGGTCACGTCAGCCCATCTCATCGGGTTGCTGCAAAGCGACAGGCCGATTTTTCCTTCGATTATCATCCCGCTCACGAGATACGTGTCGCCCAGTCTTAGGTGTACTCCGCACATACCGCTCATCGAGGGGCTCCATAAAATATTCTGCTTCGAGAACTCGTCCGGATTGATGGTGTTCCATTGCTAATGAAACGCATACCCACGTTAGAAGGCGATCGCCTCTATAAAATGGCCGTAAGGCAGCGGAAGTCGTAAAAGCTAGAGAAGAATTTCCATAGACGTACGAACCTTGAAGACTTTGTTGACTTTCACGTTGTAGGCGATCTCGTGCTCGCTCACGAGCTTCACCCTCTTCACTCTCACCACGGCGACTGTAACGACAGAAACGTGATCATCGCTTGCAGAGAGATTGATAGGAATTCAGTGTTTTCGTTTCGTAAAACACTTACCATAGTCTGAGTTGCAAAATAAAGTCTGGGGATGGCTCAGCATGCAGCTGCATCCCATCACCCTTTGCACTGGCGCTAGAGCTAACGCGATCAGCAGGAAGTACGTCCAAAATGTTAACTGCCCCATCTGAGAATAAAAAAGGTAAAATGATTTTGAATCACAGTGAAGATTTGTATTAAACGTAACGAAGAAATCACGGAATGAATAGTATTATCGCTGGCCAGAGATACGTGTGAATTATAAAGATGATAAGGAGTACGAGAATAAATGTTTCTTCGCTGTGGACAAGGTCCATTTATTATTGAAATCCGATTAGGTGTGTCCGAACGATTGAATGCGGATGTCACCTGTCGGATGCCAGCAGGCTCACAACTTTATTCAACGAATACAACGGGAAGCTCGTTAAGTCGAGACTACGCGTTTCTTTCTTTTTATGAAGGAATCAGATAATCGTGGCAATGAATCAAACTGTCCCTAAACATCTAATTTCAATTTGTCATTGGGCCAGCTAAATCTAGCGCCCTGTCGCCCACCTACGGGCCTTGTTAATGCAAATGTATTCGATCCTCCGCGCGGTAGATGCAAAGTGGATCTGGATTTACGTGTGAATTCCAAGAAACTGGCGACATACGATTGCCAGCGATGTCGTGAATGCACTGACACAGATGTGGGACTTCAAACCCCCATCGGCATGCATAAATGATTATAAGTAAGTGAATCGTGCATTAAGAACTCCTATAATTATAGTTAGATTTGCTTCAAACCCAGCGGAATAAAAATTCTTTGCAATTGAAAGTGGAAACATTCGAGATTCTCTACAGTGTAGCTCGCGGCACCTGAGGTTGCGGGTCAAGAATAATGGTGGCGGATTCCGTTGAAGCCGATAAGTATTGCGGAAGCGCACGAATGCGACCCAGTTGATCGACGCAAGCTGGACGAAATCTAAATATAGATATAAAACGGCAACCAAAGTCGAACACGCTCCGGAAAGCGGCGTGTGAGCCGCCTAAAAGATCGTATTGACGATGCGATTCCTTGGACTGCGAGAATAGACCTGTGGACAGCCAGAATCTAGGCAATTCTAACGGAACCTAGAGCAGTCGCGGATTGCTCTCCGCTAGCTAGACCCAGGACTGCACGAATCAATGAATCCCCAACGAAGGTTCTATTATCTGCGAACCAAGCAGCGTTATTTAATGAACTTTGGTATCTAAAAAAAACTGTAATAATATTTCAGGGACTGATTAGCTACTCGCAACTTCTGCTTGTGGAAATACACAACGTTGTCCTTTAAAATACAGATCCCTTACGTCAGCATGAAAAGGTGTTTCGCGCATTCTATTAAGACCAATGCCTTACAGAACGCGTTGCACGTGTAAATCCACCGAATCGCTGTATCGTTACCGTGCTCGAGCAGAAACGACATCGATACATCACGCGCGAAAGCTCGGCCACTAAGCGTAATGCAGTGTCACGTGCAAACGCAAGTGCATTTACTGAACGTGAGTGACTGTGCATGACAGTTGGTGGGTGCACCCGGTAGAGATCGTTGTTTAACACGCGTTTATGCCGAATTTATTCTCACCCGTTGAACCCTGCGCTCGGGCGACGATAAAGTTTCGTTGGACGATCGTTTCGGAAAATTTACAGGTTCTCGCTGACATCAGCTGCATCGTGAGTGGAATAGTTGTTGATCGTGAAGACGACGCGGCTGAATTAGACTGTTTTGTGGCTCGAACGTTGAAGCGCTTTTTAGCGTGTTACATTTCGCACAATTCTGCTTATCTGCCAGTTTCGAGGCTTACTTTGCGATTTAATTTTAAGCTTGCTGTTTCGTTATTGAGTTTATGCTGTGGTGGGGGTGTAAGGGGATTGACCATCGTAGATGCGAACTTAACTGGCTAGTAAAATTCATAAATATATTAATTGCTCGTCTCGTAAATAAATAAAAGGAGAGTAAAGTGTCTTAACAAACATTTTTAAAATTGGTCCAAACGACTTGAGTTTTTTTTTAGAAGCTAGAAGGATTAGTGTGTTAAGTCACCTGTTTCGTCGTTTTGAAAATTATTGAAATTGGTCGGAATACCAAAAAAATATTAAAGCTCGTTTTTCTTAATTTTTTTTCTCTGAGCTTGTAGTGAAAATTAAAAAAAAAGTTTGAAAATCACCAATTTCGGGAATTTCGCGATTTTTGACCTTATTCTGCGATCTTTAAACGTTTGTAGCTCACAGCAACGGTAAGCGATTTTGATGAAATTTTCATCATGTTCTTTGGGTTCTTTGAATTTTCATTACAGGCTCAGAAAAGAAGTTGGAAAAACGACCTACTATTTTTTTTTTGCTTTTCTGACCAATTGTAATTTTTTTCAAAATGACGAAACACTTCACTTAGAAAACTAATCCTTCCAGCTTCTCAAAGAAACTCAAGTCGTGTGGACAAATTTTAAAAATGTTATGCGATTTCAGAGAGTGTACGATTATGGCTGTGAGCCACTTATATGTTTATTATCTTGCATCTAAACACTCATGACTCTGCGCTCCGCGTATATAGAAGTCTCTTCCTGTAGCTTACTATACATATATGAGGCATTGAGAACAAGATCAGACAAACCCACATTGAAAAAAAAATGAATCTTTCCTATTTCATATGATTAGTAACAGCATACTGGAATACACTACTGCTACTAACTCAATTTCCCCACAAAGTGGGCTAGTCCGTTTTGCTTCTCATTGGCTCATAGAACCTGCGTTCGTATTTAAACATACATAACCAGGCTATAACTAAGAAACAAGCAGTTCACGTATCTATGCTTATTGTTACGCAGAGTATGCCTGTAAACATTGCGCCACTACTTTAGAAACGTACCGCGCTACGTAGGGAAAGCTCATGATTCGAACGCGACTAGTAGAGTGTGAACTGTGTCGAACAGACAGGCGCATAATTGCACAGAGGAGGATCTGCAGGCCAAGTTCGTGGCGCCCACACCCAGATGATACCAGCGATATTCTCACATGGCATTCATCCGATGCGCTTCATGCATCATGATGCAAAACGGATTGATTGGCCGGCTGATGTCATAGGCAGCCGTACGTATATTCGCATGTACTTTTATTTCCGCCGGCAATAATAAACAGACGGGCAACGATGGGTCGGTGCACGCCTCGTGACGCATCCCGGTGACGATCTCTCACCGGTTCCACGTGATTCGTCACACGTATCAAGATTTATTTCACCTTAAATTGAGTTACGCCGCGGCTCCGAGGGCGACTTATACGACGCTCGTAATCGTCCGCGTAATTATCCGCCTCGAAGTACGCTCGTCGACGTACTTAATGCAGGTCGCAACCCAGAATGAAATGACCATTGCTTGACACGGAAAACGGAATCAATTTCTCTGGACCCCCCACTTCGACAGTTTGTTTCTGATACTATACGGTATCTCGAGGTTCCAATTGTCCGTCACCTTTGCCTCTCCACTTAAAACTATCGTTGCCATTTGCAAAGCCTGTGCAGTTGCAGGGGCAATTGTTACCTCAACGAGCTTCCTCATTTTTCCTTACGGAACATCTTGGGGCACCGATATGCGAGTTCACTGTTGTGCAAGCATTGGTCATTTACGGACTGTTCGTTTTATTATGTTTTTCTTATTGTAGACAGCCAAATGTCAGCAATTTAAACGAACTGTACGTAAAAGTGCCTCTCGTTTAGTTGTTATCCTGGAAGGACCTCAGACAGATAAGAGTGCGGTTGATTTTTCGCGACAGGAAATTAAGAGATTAAGTTTATGGTTTGTTTCTTTCGGCAGAGCGTATGTAAAAACGTGTTCCCTTTCGCTGTTGTCGAATAAGGACCCCATTAACATTTCGTGTTCGCGGAACGAACAACCGTAAGTACACGCGGGGCCGTGCGTACAATGTGCAGAGTAATTTACGATCGATAATTCCCGTCTGAAACGGAGATTTGTGATTGCGCGATGGTAAATAAGCGCGCGGGCGCAAGGCTATGCCAATTAACCTTAAACTCCGAATAAGATTATACACGATGGAGGGCTGTTAAACGTAAATGAGCGCCGGCCAGTGTATACTCGCGTTGCACCTCATACTTATGGTAATCCAACATGAGCGCGCACTATAAGTGCAATATTATAACTCTCCCGCAAGTTTTTTCGCGCCTAGTACAAGCGCGGCTAAGCCCCGCGATAATTCACCCACCGGCCTTCTCATAAACGGCGATTTATCGTCACACAGCGATAATGGCTCGGAATTTGTTCGAGCTTGTAATACAAATAACAATCGGGGGAATCGATAAACATCCCGCAGTAATATTTACCCTGCTCGTTGTCGATACTCTCACGTATCGTTCGGGAGCAGACACTTTGATTTGAAACTTTTAAACTGGCGGAGCTGGCGCCACATTTCACAACACCGGTGGTCCACTAGAGTCTCACGAACTCACGTTTGCTTTCTCAAACATATTCCAGGGATATGGATTCTACGCCTTGCAAAGAAATATCCAAATCTAAGTAAATAATTACACTGTTATGGAGTGGAGTATGGATTTTATCGTGTTTCTTTTAAATTTTTACCTGTTCTTTGTTTTATTTGGGATTCTAAATTTTTTAAGTTCAGAATACGACTTCCTCTTAACAATAATTCTATATTAAAAACTAAAAATCGATGTAGTTGTCTTTCAAAAAAGGAACAGAGTAAACGGCTACTATTATAAATAAGTATCGTTTTATTCGCTTTCATTGCTCTGGTGACACCTTTCACACAATAGTCCCACGCGCGTTGCCCTTTCCTAGAAACGACGAGATTTCTCCTCAACGCCTGTACATCTAGACTAAAAAACTGGAGTAAAAGAGGCGGAGATTTTTAATAAACTGCAGAAGGCATAGCTAGATGATTAGAAATGGGTTCAAAACCGATTGGTCGTTCTCAGGTAGAAGGAAAAGACTAATTCACAACTGCTGTAGTTTTTACAACAGCGCGAGTATCGAAAGGTTAAAGAATCAAATCATTCCTAATGGCAGACTTTATTGAATTAAGTGTTACGCAGACTTACCGCAAGCTTAAAGTCAAGAATGAAACCCAACAACGTTTGATATCGTTGGAGTATTCTTAAAGAATCATTCGTCTAGGAGGAAACATCTCGAGACCCGAAGCAGCGCTAAGTAGCTGCTGCGTAAACACTTTATCGAAGTCAACGGCTATTGATTGGGTGTTGTCTTAGCGAGAGCATTAAAATCACACGCGTTCCGTCAGCACGTGACTTTACGTAACTCCGCGGACGCGAATTTATCGGCGCACACCGGCGAAAGGTGTATTTCACGTCCTGTCGCAACGTTTATCGCTTTCGTATATCTTCATTAAAGCGGGAGGGTCGGAGTGATATTGCACGGGATGACGTCGAACGGCGATAAAACGAGAAACCGCTGGTAATATCAACGATGCCTCCTGCGCCGCCGGTTTTAAGCCCCAGCCAAGATTCCGCGAGTCTTTTAAGCAAGGAAATGGCTCCCGAATTCGCAGAGCAATATCCGAATGTACGGCATAGTGGCAGTCGTCAGAGCGCGTCATAATACGCAGACACCGTCAAAGCGCACTTCCCGTGATTGTCGCGCGCTAATGTGTCTACAAGATCTTTTTCTACCTACGTGTCTACTTTCTCCAGCCTCACGCTTTCGTTCGTGGGTCTCATTACAACTCGCCGGCTCGTTGCTGCGAGCTTAGTATCATGATCGATGTGTACACGCTGTCGACTTAATAAATTCCTCGCTTGTTGCTTCGAGAAGTTTGAATACTCGAGCAGTCCGAATCGACAACTGGTCAAGCTACTTCAAGAATTCGGAAAGGTTGAGAATTTTCAATGTACTCACTCTGCTTGAGGCAGTAATGGAGTATTGGAATAGTTAGAGTCTTTAATGCCCGTGCCCAACAGAAGATAGACAAGTGGGTGGAGCTATCTGCCTCTGACACTTCACAACGTGTGACTACACATTTAGTGGTGAACTAGTTTGGTGGTTTGGGAGGTAGTATCGATTGGCTAGTATCGATATATCACTGCTAGGTATCTAGCGACCAAATAACTCCTACAAACATCAAGCATTTCAGATATCTTCGTTCAATGATAGAACCATTTGAGTAGGTGTTACTCGGGTAGGCATAATAATTTCGCGCAAAAATATAGCCACGATGATCATCTCGAAAACTAGTCAGGCTGGAAAGACAATCGAAGCTATCAGACACCGTCTTACATCAGACATTCTTGCAGCTGTTTACAGTGTACAGTAGGCGGATTTACGCGTCCATTAGAGCACGTTCTCAGCGAGTTCTTGAAGCCCTGTATTATGTTACAACCAGCATCAGCAGCGTGTCATATAATGCCAGGCGAGTTTTGAAGTTCAGCACTTTAAGGGTGAGCATCGGCGACGTTTTCGACCATGAAAATCTCCGCGCATCTTGTCGCCGTGCAGCGCGAGAAGCGTTGAATGTGGCCAAGTCGAAGATGAAGAATCGCACGCAATTTTCAGCGCGTAAATTTCAGGCAATCCGAATGTTGACGGTTTTATCGAAGCAGGCAGGTTTCGTGAGCTGATCGGGCGATTCGGTTAGAGTGGAAAGGGCGTGGAACAAAACCTGTTCAATTAACATTTCCCTACCGCGGCAATGGGAAAGAAAATTAGCGATGACAGTGCACGCATGGTTTGTACAGCGGCACACGGTCGTTATTTATTTTACGAGGCGTAGATGATCGGGGCAGGACCATAAATATATTGAAAAATCAGAATTCTTATGGATTTATAGGTTGTTGGACGACAAATGAGCAGGTTGAAAATTTGTTGAAATGTTCCGCTAGTCAGTAGGTTTATATTTCCAAGAGAATTGATGTGTGTGGAGAAGAATTTTGAAGTCCATTTAAGTGATAAGAGTGGATAGAATTGATCATGAATTATGCGATTATTCAGGGAAATTCTGGTACACCGATCGTATGATGTTCGAACGAGATAATTTTCAAACTGCATTCAACGAATGTTTTCCTTAGAGCAGTGTATGCATAGGAGCGAAAACAAATTCATATCCATGTTATCGTGACTGGAATCCATTCCGCGGTATTAGTTCTTCCTAGAATTCGTCTTGATAGTGTAAATCCTCCACGATTTCTTTTAATTCAGAGATGAAGTAAATAATCTTCTTTGTAAGAGATGAAACTGCCGCCTCTCTTGTTATTCAGATTTCCTGTGCATTTATAGATTCAGTAAAAAGGCAGGGAAAAAAACAGCTGTTGTGGATCTGCTATACGTGACGAAGAATAAAGAAAATCTTGCTTAAAGTCCTCTCCTGTTTCTCCCCTCGAATTTTATGAAACACGTTTGATCCACCGTCGACAGTTGGTCACGAGCTTTTATTATCATGTTAATAACCCAACCGCCCGAAGACAGAATCTTGAAAAAGCGAAAATAGCTCTATGCTTACACCGAAAAACAGAGAGTGTGTTGAAACGTAAATTTTCATCGCGCCAATTTTCGAGATGCGAAATTGCGCCGGGGGATCTACCAGAATACATAACGAAGCGCATCCTATTAAAAGTAATAATAACCCTTTAGCGACCAGAAGAAAGATTAGGCTTTCACGAGAATCCAGAGAGAATTTATAGGGAACCGACGTGTATTTTTCAGCAATCAAACATTGTCATGACGATCACGATGGAGCAATATTTTATTGAAGTATCATTTTCTTCGAGGCTCATTTACATATTCATTGATCATCGGCTTAGCGTTATACGTTAAAGTCGGGATGGAATTTTTCTTAATGAATCGACACCTGTCCGTCTTTGATAAAATGTGTCGTTTATTCCTGTCAACGAGTTGTCAATGTTAACATCTGTTCGAAGACTACGCAGCGAATAAGTGGAACTTTATCAAAATTTAAAAGAAAGTTTCAAAACTTTTGGTTAACGTTACTTGACTTGAATTTCGACTTCTTGACTGTTCTGCCAGTTCTACAAGCTAAGTAGTATTTACATATAAACTATATTTTAAAATTCGAATAATTTCTGCATAGTTCAGACTCCATTCACAATTCTGAATTGATTGACATGGTTGACAGAAAGAATTCCACTCAACAGATAATGTTTGCAATTCTTCATATTTTCTCATTCGAACGTTGATTTCTCGTGCGTGAAATTGCAGTGTACACGGTAGGGGCAGAGAATCGGGGCGATGTAATTTTCATGCACACTTAACGGGAGTGCGAAAGAGGCAGTCGTTTATGCGGCTAGTAATTAGCATCTTTCACAGTCGGGCCAAGTAGCATGCAGCCGTTTTCAAATATTCCACGAAGTTCAATATCGCGTTTACTAACGACGTAATCGGTTTGATGAATATGAATATTATTTACGTATATATTTCATGAATTTAATTCAACGCGCCTCGTTCGCATATAAATTTTAAAGGTCCGGGCATGATGGAACAGGATTCCATCGTCTGAAAACGGTTTCCACGTTCTCTAAGACATATTACATTTGCAGAGCACGAGCAAATATTCACTGCGATCGTTATTACAGTCTGAGTATGACATCAATCGATAAGACGAGCAACCTGGGAAACCGTTACGCAAACGAAATGTGCGTACATATCAAATATTGCAGACATTGCCGACAGCCGCAGTGAAATATCGTCAAGGTTTTCGCATGTTAGTTCTGCGACCGATCCCATCGCACTTTTACTTCTGTTAGTATGTTCTTGATTACTCAAAGGAACGGTATTCACGGCGATTAGATGAAAATGAAATATGTCCGAATAATTCGTGAAATTCGAATGCCGGAGAAAATTTATATCAAAGCAACGAACTCTCCAGTAGTTCGTCTATACAGGATGTTCTACAAAAATTGGTACTTCCTAGATGACGAACTTCTGGCTCGGTTATCATTGTTTCAGTAACCGTATCAAATAGTACAAGCTATAGTGAAAGACATGATCGCAAAATTGCTTCAAATTGGCTGATTGTCGAGTAAGTTGCAATTCATGCCATTACTCCAGAGGTTTGGTTGTATTAAAAACAATTATGGGCCGAGTAGCACCGAGATGAATCGAGATTTTCCCAGGAAAACAGTGGAATCATTATACGCGCTAGATTCTCGGCGGGGACGCAAGTGCGTGCGCGAATGCAGATGCACGGACAAGTATTAATTAGACGATCGATCAATCGCTAGCAGATGAATGGTCGAATAGGCGACGCGGTGGCACGGACCGCACGTGATTTCGAGTCACCGATCGTCGATGATGTATCGATGATATAACGCGTCTGCAGAAATGATTCGCATTTTCCGCGCCATTTAGGGCGAACAACGTTCGATTGACGGAACGATTTAATAAACGGCTGTTGAGTTCAGAGAGGCGCGGTGTCCCGGCGCTGTTCATTTCGCCAAGTGTTGCAAATTGATGATCATGCACGAGATAATGACAGACTCGCTTTACAAGGTGTCTTTCAAAAGCGGCACGTAGACAATGCGTCGCGCAAATATAATCGATACACGTATATACGTGCAAGCGAGGCTTGTGTTTCCGCGGCACACTTATTGTCATTATCTGATATCAGTTTAAAGAGGCACTGATCTTTTAAAGATTCTCGTTCCTTCTCGAATGGGTCGTCACCTTTTTTACAGGAAAATCACGCAAATTTGATTTCGTGGAGTATAAAAAAAGTATGCTCGAAAAGACTAAAATTAGATACATTTTAATTTTATTAATGTTTATTTCCTCCAAACATATTTCTTAACATTTTACCATTTCTAAATCACTCAAACGCATTATTGCGCTCAATGTTTATATTAAAATATATACATAATTCGTTTTTTATTAAAAGAGAGGCCTTGTTTCTCTCATCCCGCCGCATCAGATTCATGGTTCCTAGAGAAAACTTTCTCAGTAAATGCTGAGGTGGTAGAAACAGACAGAAGATAAGAAATTACTTTGAGGTAATCATGGTTTGTGTACGTTTGACAATTACGTGCAATAATATTGCGTTATCTTTCACGTAATATCATTAATAGTGAAATAAAGTATTTTCGCATACTTTATTGTTATTCAAAAGCATACAGTACATTTACGTTTAATAACGCAAGATAATTTATTTTAAAGTACGGGTGGCAATCCTTCACCTGTTGTATGTAACTCAAAAATACATCGAGTGCAGTAAATAAGGATGACTATTGAACAACCTGACAGGAGTATCGTACTGTGTACGTGACCTGCAATCGAATGCAGAGAATATATGTAGTTTCTCCACAGAATTTTTCGCAAATCCTCCGCGGATCGCATTTATATTTCAGTAGAGATAAATACTGTCGGAAACTGTATGACACTTTACAGGACGTGTCAATTATGGAGTAGGAACTGATTCTCAGAAGCTCTGTTACTGTTCTCAGTCGTTTATCATATCTCGCGTGACCTTCGTGTAAAGTAAACATTATTATCTGATAGGCTACATTAAAATATACAGGGTGCTTCAGGAGCTGTCTGCCATATTGCAGAAGCTTAGGTCACGAAGAATTTTCGTTCTGCAACTACAGGAAGTAGAGATTTTGAAAAGCTGAGAACACTTTCTAATTTCTTACTTTAGTTTCCACTTTAGTTTCTTTACTTTTCTGAAATACAAGGCGCATACCACTGCGCGATAATCCAGGAGCGATCATTTGAAAAGGAAATAGAAAAGAAGCATCAACATTCTCGAACATGGAAAGTGACTTTCGACGTGACCGCGCATGAGTCGGCAGGCATCGGTTGCAGACGCTTGTTGCATTCCATCAACGCAACATTTGCAAGTTTGCCCGTGACTGTCTATTAAATTGAAGTGGATGAACTCACTCTGGCTTCCCGGGAGCACTCGAATGCCTACAAAGTTGTGGATACACGACGCTATTCCTATTTGTCTTGCAGGCGAGCACCAGTCAAAGCTCCCCGCAGGATTCCACGAGTCCTCGCGACCACTATCACTGAAACGTCTGGGACGTTTCCGTAAGCGAGCTCCAAAAATTCGCACAAGCCACCACGTTGAAATGAAGTTAATCGCGGCAACGACGCACAACCGTCAGATGAGCCCAATTCGCATTCACCTCGCGATCGCGGGACGGTTGAGTCGCAAAAGGAACGAACCTTGACGATCCACCGTGTTCGCTTCCAAAAATAAAAATTCGCGCGGCCAGCGGGCGGAGCGGAGCAGGTGGAGGCTTCTAAGACGCGCGTCAAAGCAGAACTGCCCCAGTTTCATCGTATTACCGCTATTATATTCCGCGGCGGCATCCGCACGCGCGTGTACGCATGAGCTCTGAGCTCATATGCCGCGTGCGTACGTGCAGCGATGGTCGCGGCATGCGAAACCCCTCGCTTGCTCGCCGCTTCGCTACGTGTGCTCCGAAAAAGGAACAGGAAAGCGAGCCGCCTGTGTATCGAACTGCGATTAATCATAAATTTGGACGTTGCGTCATCCTGAGCGGGAGACTTGCTTGGAAGACGCCGTCAACGAGGGTGATTACGTCGATTCCATCGAGTACAGAGGATGGATCGGTCCTCCGAACACGATCCACGCGCATCGACTCATTCACGACTCGGTATTTGCGTGTATTGTATTTCTGATAAAATCGGGAGGTTCGCTGGAACGTGGATCACGATCCGCTGAGATGCTTAGCAAGCGATTTTTATTGGAGAAGTTCGCTGACTTTGTAAAAAGGTTTCCTTTTTGGAACTTCCTTTTAAATATCGATAGAATCCTTCTGTTTTGGATAGGGTTGCCAACTTTTTTTCTGGAAAATATAGTACTATAGGCCCAATGTGATAAAAAATATACTACATTTAGAAAAAATATAGTACTTTTCAGAAGAAAGTGACGTCTTAGAAAACGACACCTTATTTTCTATATGTATATTTTTTGTGCGTTTTCGTTAGTAATTAATTTATTGTCTTTAACAAATATGTTAAAGGTTTACTTCCACTGAAACTCCAATTTAACATATATAAGGAGCTCATTTATTATGAGAGATGGACTGGTTTGTTTCTCCCTTCCAGTCACTTCATATTCATTACAAAAAATCCTCTCCGTTAAAATTTAAATTCGCAAACTAAATTTTTGATGTAAGTAGCCATAAAATAAAAAAATAAGTAAAATTGTAGAATTTTATCGATTTATTAAAAACATGGTATTTTTACATACTACATCTTTTTCTAAAAGTATATAGTACACTAGACACAACTATAGTACAATACTATATATTATAGTACGGTTGGAAACCCCAGTTTTGGAAAATATGAGCACTTACAAATACGATGTTTAGTATGCGAAAGAAATGTGCTCGAAGCTGCGGCTGAACGCAATCTGGAATACATTCTGCGGCCAACTTTCATTCGTGTCTCGAGCCCGGCTCCATATTTCAGGCAGCGGGAACAGAGACATCAGCATCGGTCCTTTAATTACCCTCGCGGACGAATATCCCCTGCAACTGTCCGCCGCGATTACTCGATTAATCATGAATTCGGACGTGGCGTCGTGTAGCTCATTACCATGCACGAAATATCTTACCGACCGTATCGCGTGGCGTGCGTATTTTGAAACGGAACCGACCGATACCGAGCACACTCGATCTGTTGATGGCAGAGCGAAAAGAAAGAAATCGAGGGAGCCTGGCGCGCTTTCAAATCTGGATGGCAATGGATCTTTCATAATTCTATTAGTTCGCATAGCTACGTGATTCGCGGCCCTCTATTATTAATCGCGCACATAACATTCGGACTTCGACGTCCCTGCGAGACACGATTTTCGCTGGGCCACTTAGCCGCTCGTGAATCAGATCTCACCAGAGCCAGACCGCGCCGCGGACTGTTCTACTTGAAAGTAATTAAGCGGATTTCCTTTATTTATGCAACGCGTAGTCCGCCTGCTCGAGCGTCGCATCCAAGTAATCCTTAACGCGTTATCGTACGAGCTCGTAACAGCTTCCCTAGTAGCATTTATTGTTGGCATTTTGATAGCCAACTAATTCCCAACTTGGGGATACTGTGTGCCAACCAGAAATGCTACTAGGGTTGTATTCAATTACCGTTGTCAGTAAATGTAACTGTATTCGAAGTCTTATAGATTTGCGCGATTATACATCTTTACTATGCACAGATTTCGCAAAGGCATCTCATTAAAGGAAGAATACTTGTTTTCCTAAGAATTTTGGTAGAACCACCAAATAGAAGCGATAGCAAAAGGTTACTATGACTTCAAGTAGGTGGAAGCCTACTGTGGTTCCAAGATGCAACTATGCTGCAGAACGAGTTTACTATGTGGAAATCGGAAAAATGAAGTGTGACGAATGTTGCTACTCGTGAAAATGAAATCTGAGACTGCTCGTATCTTGCAGTGAGAACGATTACATGGATGAAGGAATAAGTCTGAATATTTGTGTTTTAGAATCTTTCTGTGTCTCCATGATTTGGTATCTTATTATAAGAAAGCTGAGTCAAAGGATTACACGTGACTTCTTATTTACCTGCAAATCCAAGATAAACATTGCTTCCCGAATTTCTTTGCTGATAATATACGAGGGATTAGAATCTCTCGTTAGCAAACCGTGACAACTTTTTGCAGATAAGCACATTCACAAGTTGACACGTTTTATGATAAGAATTCCGGGAATCAGGATAATCGTGCAACAGGGAAAGGCGTCTCGATAAAAAAACTGAACGAACTTAGCATTCGCTTCATGAATGCAATCCGCATTTATATTTACAGTGTGACTCATTGTAAATACATATAACGAAGGAACTGGTCTGATACTGGTGGTCGACAATGTGTCGTTCGTCAAATCACTTGTTAATGCGCTCCGCGCGGGACGATAATAATCCGCCACTCTTCATTCATCGGCCGAAATGAAAACTGTAATCGCTTTTATTAAGCGCCCGGCCGTAATAAGCGTCGCGCGCACTCGCATCGCATTAATTCAAAGATTCGCCAGTGCGTCTGTGACAATGCAGTCCTCGGTGGTGTCGACCGAATCCTAATGACCTATGATTCACCGCTGATTGAGCCGGATCACTTTCAGACAGCACTGCCATGAACAATTTCGCCAGGGAACAGAGATACGTCATCGATGGAAATTTCGGTCACACCTATTCGTGGACCATTTAGTCACTTAACTTCGGTGTTTGTAAAAAGAATGCAGTTAAGAACTTTGGAAATTATGGTTCGATGATATTTTATTTCATGCTTAGTTTCCTGTAGAAAGTTCTTCTCAGACGAATTACGTGGGCAGTAGAAACGTCCCTTCTAGGTACGGCTGTCTACTGAAAATTGGTAGTAGGTTGTAGAGCTTCGAGGCAACAATCACTTTTAACAGATAATTGTATGGCAGAGTACCTTCCTCAGTATTGAGTATGTGGTTAACAGAAGATGTAGTTACAAAACGGTATTTGGGAGACTTCCGAACGACACAAAAGGAAGTCAAAGGTACTAACATTAGAAGATATCAATCAGAAAGGAAATTTAATACTGTTGAAAAGGGTGTTTCGTAGTGCATTCCATGTCACGAAAATGTTTCAATTTCTTCCCCAACGATATGCACGTCGAAATATGTATTTGAAAACCAGCGTAAATCTCCGATCGAAATGGAGCAAGTAGTTTTAGTTCGATCCTAGCCAGACACTGCAAAGTAACCTCAAACGTATCTTTAATCAACACAAACAGATTTTGTAGCTTCCACAAATTATGTGTTTACATAACAAAGAAGGAGCTGATTCCTGGAACTTCTTACATTTGTGAAAATAATCGTTTGAGGGGAAAACCGCGGCGGATGTAGCCTCGAACGCACTTTGTTGCAAAAACACCGACTGGAATGGCAAAATTAATTCGCAAGGAAAATATCAGCCTGACACAAAATTACGTGCAGCCATAAAATCCGTCACGGGGTTTATAACAATAACTGTCTTCTTTCTTGTATGGAAATTGCGGTCGCTGAACAATGAGGAGTAATTTTGCGGTCGAGTCGCATCTGACAAATTTGGCGCGGTGCAATTTAATTTTAATTTAATTTTAAGTATTTCGAACGTTCCAAAGAATCTTCTTGTGTCAGCGTTGTTAATATGCACGTTTCGTGTTGCAAATAGATCGTCAATTATACTAATACTATTTAGGGTAGAAATTTGATGACACGGAGGTCCGTTGAATAATGCCCAAGAAAATGATGACACATAATTTTGAAAATGAAGAACTGAAAAATCAGGGTGTATAACTGAGGATGAAGAAAGTTGACGATCTGTACGATGACTGGTAGCTCGATACGCGGTATATTTACCAGGATGTTTAGGTTTAGTAAAATATGGGGCCAAAAATATAGGGCAGTTAACCGTACAGGAATAAATGGGTCGCTATTTTCGCGCGCATCGGAGAAATAAAAGTGTTTCAAAACAGCTCGTGGGTCACAAACCGCTGACACGAATTGTCTGTACCTATTTATAGCCAGACAGGAGAAAAATAGAGCCTCTGACTGACGAATAGCTCTATCTTTGGTGCGAATCCACTGCGAGCAATTACAACGATGCGCTTCACAGGCACGCTGGGACAAGTTGTCGAACAACCGTTTTTCATTGTCGAAATGTAGATCCAATTTGTTTCAAAGTCACCTTCATTTAGACTTTAGAACACCTTATTTTACGGCTCTTTTTCCTATTGTTACGCTTTTTACTACAACCTTCCATCTGAAATTCGCCTACGCGCCCTCTCATCTTTCAAACATGCAGTGACATTATTTTTTGCTAATCAACAATAGTCATTAACTTTTAACTCTTACTCTTATTATTTTTCAACGTCACACGTTATTTGGCTAGCTATATCTATTTTCCGTATACACTGTTAGTGTTAGCTTTAAGTAGTTTTAAGTAGTTTTAAGTGGCTAGGTTAATAACAGTTGACAGTTGTACCTCGCTTTTTGCCCTCTTCTACTTTTACACGTACTATATTATTTCTAACTATTTTTCTCTTTCTGGTCTTCTTATATGTTTTTTTCGTAATGTCTACTGTGCAATAAAGAATTATTATTTTATTATTTACTTTATTTACCTTTTTCACACAAATCTTTCCGCTAGATAAATAATAAACCTCAGAAATTCGTCGCGAATCTTATTAAAGTTAAGTTAGTACATCCTCCAAATTGCATTCTTAATGATAATCTTCGAAGAAAACGATCTACGCGTCGTGGTTAATTATGATTACGCCGTACGATTGTGTGAAATCAAATACGGCACGCTATCGAAGCATCCGATATTTAATTCTAAGCATTCATGCTGTCCACCTGCTGACGGGCATAATGAAAATAACAGATGAAATCACTCTCGGGTTATCAGGATGCGCACTTGGAATCGCGGCTGTTTCCTCGAAGCGTGGGCGAAAAGATGGAAGAAGAAGTCGGAGCTCCTTTGACGTTGATCCACTATTTGCGTGTATGACTTCATGGAAGGTCTGTCAAAGCAGTATCGCATTTGTCCTTCGTCACTGAGAAGCAGCGACATCCGCGAGATGCATTTTTAATAAACGCGCGACCGTGCGTCATTTTAGAGAAAAATAGGAGAAGCACATTCGAACAGATGTAGGAGATCGTGTTGCAAGGGAAAATTAATTTCTCGATTCAGGAGTCACAGAATCCGCGGCTGCAGCAATTAGTCAGGATCCCAGTGGGTCTGATTTATCGTTCCTAAGTCACGTGGTTCGTGTTACACGAACAGTGTCTCCCTTCATGTCGTTGGACTTGTCGCGCGAGAGAACGGGAAGAGAGGAGACACGTGCAGAGGGAGGAGCGGGAAACGGTGGAAAGCACGTCGCGTTTAATCAGCGTCTTTAATTGCTAAACCGCTTTCCCATCCTAAGATCTGTCTCATTCGCCGAAGCGAGGTTGCGAAAGCGTTTAGACGAGGTTATCGCGGTTCCTCGGTTTCTCCGTGAATGAGATTGTTGCTCGGTGAGTCAGCGACCGTAGTAAAGTTACGGCGTTAGTTAGCCGCGCGAAAGAACGCGGCAGACGTCACCGCCACGGAACAACCGCTGTGTATCGTTGGCCGTGCACGCCGGTGAAATTTTAAGAGACCTCGTGGTAGGATCGCCGTGAACCACGCCGAAGGTCTTCAACGTGCTCCAAGTTGACGAATGCTAATTCATGGATACGCGATCGGTGCCAAGGCTGACTCATGCCAGTGATTCGCTCGCACGTACGAAGCAACGCGCCCTGCTGAAAATTCATTTCTTCTGCGATGGTGATTCCGTGGTTTCCGGGAAACACGAGCGCGGACCGAGCACAGTGAACGAGAGTGGGATGAAAATCATGAACTAAGTAATTCTACAAATCCAGTACGACGATGACTGAGCTGTTTCGCCCCCGAAAAATGCACCTTGCGAAAGTACCTACCTACTCTGCCCACTCGGAGCTCTGTATTATGTTTGCAATTCATTAAGAGGAATATATTGATTCAAAACGTGAGCTTCTATGTATATGAATGAATGGTACTTTACTCGAGGAGATCAAGCGTGTTTACTTGAACCTAAGAGGACGGGAGCGTTGATGGCATTACAACCGGGACCGAAGTCTTTAAAATGGAAGCACCGTGAGCGAGAGTTTCAGCAACCGTTCGTTAAGACGATTAATGCATCGGTCGTGCCTAATGCAATCGGCTGGCTGGCGAACAGCGTGCCAGCGAATAATCGCGAATGTTAATTAAAGCCCGCGGTCGGTTATGTGCACCACGTAATCCTGCGGCGCGCGATGAATCCTCCTCGGGCGCGGGATATGGAAAGATAAACAAGAAGAAACGAACGGGCGGAACAGGAATGCCAACCACCCAGAAAGTGCATGACGAGACTGGCCATATATTCGTGATGATGTAACGGGAGAAACCGCGGAGACCGAGACACACCCCGACGATACCGCAGCACGTGCTGTTTCGTAAGCTACCGACTTTTAGGCAAGGCCACTTCGATGTGAGATGCTGCTTGCTCTGCATATTACGTTTGACCAGCAAGGACTGAGGAAACGTTGGTCGTTTGGGCCATTTAGCGTGAATGCTACTGCATTGGTACTTGAT
Source organism: Andrena minutula (assembly GCA_929113495.1). Lineage (NCBI taxonomy): Eukaryota > Metazoa > Arthropoda > Insecta > Hymenoptera > Andrenidae > Andrena > Andrena minutula. The sequence continues at coordinate 38,607,842 of OV815994.1, forward strand.
AGAGAATATTCTTACTACTTTCTTCATGGGTGTTCAACGAATGTCTATCTAGAATGTCGCTCTAGATGAGACGAGTGTAAAATAAATTGCTTATGGGGAAATATTAATTGGGCTGGGAATTATCAAAGTGGTTTAGAAGTCATGTGTTTTTTATTTAGACAGATATTTGGACGTATTAAAAATATTTTTCTATTATTGAACAAATTGTGTGATAACATTTATGGTCTTCTAATGGCAAATTATTTACATAACTAATATTGTAAAATTTTGTGAGTAACTTGTACGAAAATGTGTTTCTTAAACCTTTGAATGTCTCCCAAATTAGGAAAGTGTTGAAACGTAGTTTTCCGATCTTGACAACTTAATACAGTCAAACATTCTTTTGAATAAAAGCAGTATTTATTATCAAATACTTTATCTCTAACAACTTTAACATTTTTGATAATTCTTTACCACTATTTCTCCTATTTTTCCTCATGTTTTCAGCATAAGTATATAAGTATATTTCGCGTTTTCTTTCTTTTTCTTTTCTTGTCCCGCATCTAAGGTTAATATAATACAAATATATGTGAACCATCTAGATATTCTTGCCTTGTGTCTACTGTTTACCTCAGTCACCGGTTAACCGACTCGTGCGTCGCACGTTCCCAATAATGAACGTGATATTTGTTTAAATATAAAAAAAAATAGTATAAAAGCATATGCTGTATTTTTTCTTTTTATCTAACTTTTCTTGAGAATGGTCATAATCATTGACCGAAACGTTGGAATTTGATAAAAATTCTAAAAATTGCAAAATAGCTTTCATTTAATTATTTAATAAACCGAACCAGTGCGCCGATATCATCTCTTCTAATTAGAACAGAAATATGTGATTATTTGTTTTCTTACAAACCACTTTCAGAGAAAAGATAACTTACCCCACTATTGAAATGAGCATAAATCTATCGCGGCTCATTATGAAAGTGACACTATCATGTCATTGCTTACTTCATAGCTATTTTGCAACAATTCTTTCACAATATTGAAATATAAATCAATACATCATAAAATCAGAGAAATCTCATTATTTGTTGTCTGACTTACACCACTTTCATAATCACCAACACAATTATGACACGATGTTCTATCCAATAATTGCATCGTTCGGTTGTCAGTTCATCTTCCTTCAAGACCGCACTCATCGACTGGTTCTTGAACCGCGAGCAATTACCACCGAAGAAATGTAGTACCACTCAGTGGTTCCGGATAAAGAAAGCCCAAGTTTGCGGTTTGTGGATATTTTAAGACTTCGTCTAACGTCATTTCTTCTTACTCTAACAACGACTTCTCGTAACAGGCTTCGTAATTCCGAAGAAGAGAAAGGAACGCGCGTATACCTACGAGCACGGTTCCATCCATCTCCATTGATCTGGTGTTGCGGACAATTCAATCGGGCAGTACCCGCGAAAGGGTGGTCCCGTGAATTCCACGGGAACTATCAATTTATGACTGGCGCCAGCGGCGGGCATTGGATAATGGCCAACGGTGGAGGAACGCCGTTAATCACGGCTGTGGCGCGTGCATTCACGTTGCCGAAAATGCACGTAACCGGCAGAATGGGGTCGTGAAATAGCACCGCACTGAAAATAACGAACGGCACGCACAGTTGAAACGGTCGCTAATCTTTGCCCGAGCAAATATAAAGCATATAAAGCATAAATATTACCGAACAGTTGCCGTAATGACGCTCGATAAAGAATGGCCCTCTTGTGCACTGTAATCACGCTACGAGACAGGCGTAAAGCAACACCATATAGGCATAAATAACGAGAAAATTGCCAATAACTCTGACGCCCGTCCGGGGAAACGTTTGATCCCGGAATAGTTGACGATTTATCGCCGTGATTCCCAGATTACGCTGTCGTTCGCCGTAAAGAAGAATGAATCGCGAACTCCCGCGGCGTTATCGAAACGCGACACCGCACCCCGTCCCTGTTTTCCATCGTTTCTACACGCACGATAGCGCGTGTGCAATCACGAAAACGGACGGCTATAAATATTCGATTCGCCCGTCTAATCTGTTGGTCTACGAGGCCAGGTCTACCGGCGTATTCCACGAATGGGAATAACAAAACGCTGTTGGAGCAGAGGTACATAGACGAGCGTTGCGAATGTGCCTACTTACGTATCTACAGGGTGTCGCTTTAGCTAGCAGTCCAACCAGAGTACTGGTAGTTCTAGGTGGAAAAATCAGTCAAAAATTTAAAACACAATTTTCCCAACCGTGTCTTATTTTCAAGCAAAATGGCTCTCAACGTCGCGAAGTATGCAGGTTACATGCGCGCATTCCTCGTCTTATCTGATTTCATCATTTAGATGTTTAAAGTGATTTCTATCGCAAACAAAGTCGCGATTGAGAAATTTTCGCTTTAGCTTTTCGACCCTGTGTGTCGTCTAGTATCCACTGCTCCGCCACCCGTTACAGGACACCCTGTATAACGTGTTGTACAGGCGTGTACGTAGGTACATGGAGGCCGGCTGGTTGGCGCCACTCGGTCCTCCGCGTATCGGTGTAACGCGTAATAAACGTAATATCGTACACGCCGATATGGCTCATGCATTACGTTCCCTACGAGTCGAACCGAGGGATTATATCTTCCTCGGTTGGTTAATCGGCCTATCACAATGCGATGCCTCGACGTGGGGAGGCCGGAAAGGATTTATAACGCGTCCCAGGCTATCCGTTTCTGTTTGTACAGCAAGGGAGTCACTTGCTTCTAATGAACGTCCTCGCTGGCGGATGCTTTCTAACGTTACGTGGAGCCACGCCGGGAGACATTCTTCCGTGGAATAAAATGGAAATTTCGTAGGGATTCTTCTAGGAGAGTGAGATGTTTGTGCAATGGCGTAAAGCGTTTGCTGTTGGATTCTGTAGAGGTTGGGCCACGTGAGTGGTGCTGTGATAACGTCGTGAATACTTTATAGATTTCAAAATCACCTTCGTACGCGTCAGACATCCCTGTTCCTTATGTCAGAGAATGTAGTTACGGAGTTACCGAGGTAATTTCAATTGTACGCGCCAGTCTGAATTTTAAGGGTTTCTTTACATTTCCATGAAGGGAGCGCGTTTAATTGGAAAAGCAGACGTAACTTAATATCGGTTGCTCCGCCATCGGAAGCCTACGTGAAGAGCTAACGAAGAAGAATTGCTCGTTAACTCATTAACGTTAGGTACGTTGCGCGTTCCTCGACGGGACCATATCGTTCAGCGACTCCTGAGCTCGCGTTCTCCTATTTCCCGTCGCACCGTTTATCGAAATCGATTTCTCGGATGCATGCCGAATTCGATTACACGCGCGTCACTCTCGCGAATTGAACGCCGAACAAAAGCTCTCGTTCTCTTGAGCTTTACGACACGCAACCTCCGCATGCTTCCACTCTGATCGTTTGCCCGTGACGGAGAAGACGTAAGCAAACGTAATAAATAATATGGAACCCTGCTACTTTTATCTCTCCTCTGTATCTTCGAAACTATCCGTATTACGAAGCCCATACGTCTCGCATCCCATCGAGCAAATGACAAATTTCCCTGCCAACTAATAACGATCCCAGATTCCTGAGCGATAGTGTAAACCCTAAGTACCTAATGGAACGTATTTCGCATGATAGAAATGGTAATCCAGGCGGCTCGGCTCGTGGGCTTTCTCGATCATGGGAATCGTGGTCCCCGTTTACGAGAAAATCTGTTCGCACCGCGTTCCCAGGCCTGTCCATGAATATGGAATTTCGTTTGACTTTGTGTGGCTCGGGATAATAAAACGTAATGCATTGAAATTTATGCATACCATTCTCAACGCTGCTATCGTTTTTTCCTAAATCGATTCTGCCACCTTGTTGACAGCAATTGGTAATGGAACTCTGATATTATTAGCATTCCATTAGCATACGCCAAGAAACTTCGTCTTCCACCAATTTCCTCCATACTTTGCATTCGAAACACTTGAATGAGCATCGTATTTCACCAGGAATGTACAATGTCTTGCCGATACAACCATCACGAGCGATCCTATTCGCAATTTTTCATACATTTCTCCTCCCCATCAGTCGAGCCAAGCTAATTCACCTGCGATTGGCAAGCAGCCACATCTACTTCTTTTATCGCGGACCAGCGACGTTATCGCGATCGGCGTAGTCGCGGCAAAGGGAAACGATGATCGGCAGCGCGATAGATCGAAGATCTCGACTAATTAGCACCATGAATTATTCATGTCGCGAGCTGTCGTTTACGGAATACGTGTAGGTATAACGATGATAGAATATTACGAGGTGACAGTTTTATTCGCGTGTGATAACAAAAACCCGGCGAAGTATTCGGTGTTTATTCTTCATTTTTCGGGTCGGGACACGCCGGTTACATGCGCGATGGGCATAATGGGTGTCCGACGATGAAATTAACATAATGAAACGATCGTAAACGTCTTCATCGCCTGTTATTTTCCCTGTTCGCGATAACCGCGCGCGGTTTCAAGCGGCTCGCGCTTCGAAGCGAGGCCCGCCGCGCGCCATAAATGCTGCACACGCGTTTTTATTTGTCGACCTCTGCAGTCGAACATAAACGATTCCGTGTCGCGTCAACGTCGTCTAGCTCCTCTAGATTTATCACCTTATTCGCCATACGCTGTACGAGACGGCTCTTGCGGTATTTACCAACAATACCGCGAAACGAAGCGTTTACAAATCGTCAAATATCCACGGTTTCGCATGGAGTTCGATAAAGGGGACTCGTGAAAGGCAAGCTCGATCAGAGGAATCGATCGGGTCAATTCGGAAGCCCGCTCGTGGGAACGTGATTCGATGACTCCTCAATGCGAGATTAGCAACGTTTATTTTCGTATGAAAGTGTGATGTCATCGTCTGGATTGCTAGTTCAATAAAGCGTCAAATCTAATCTCCAGCCGAACGGAGCGAATTGAAGCCCAACACTCGTACAGAACTGCATTATCTTTGCTCTAAATTCGTTTAACCAATTAAATGAGCTGTGCCCCAGATGAATCATTTGCTCGATATTCGCGTGAATGTGTTTGCAACGTGATCGCATAATAGAGCTTCAAGAATCGATTCAATTGTTCTATCATACGAAGGAGTGACTAAACTTAATATATGTCACTAATATTCGCGACGAGTAAACTTTATACGATAGTTCACGTGTTCAAAAGAATTCTGCTACATTCCCACCAAAAATAATCCTAATCTAGTGCATCAAGGTTTAATAATTCTCTGCCTGAATCGCGATCGCTCTAAATCATAACAACAAGCCTGCCTGCGCCGCGATGCACGTGATTACCATCTACACAGACGCGGAACCGTGGACGACAGTACAATGTGAAAATCGCCAACGCGATGTGCAAAGATACCTTTCTCCGTGACCCCGCGCAGATCCTTCCGCTTCGGCTTTCCTCGTGCAGCTTGCTCGCACTCTGCCTTTCTCTCCGTTATTCTCCTTGACCTCAAACACGCGGGACCATGCTTCGAAATTGCCAGCGGGCAGGTCCGTCGACGAGCTCCCCGCGAGATTCGAATCGCGTGCACCTCGTTTTCCCTCGGCCGCGCTGGAAATCGGCGATCGAGCGAACAAGCACAGCCGGTCCGTGAGCTTTCACGCGCGCGTACCAACGATCCCGTGCCGCCAACTGTCTCGGCCGATATAGCATCGGGCGTGAAAGAGGACCGACTGGATTTTCACGCGTGTTTATCGATCCGCGCACACTCGTGCACGCACGCGAGCAACGCACGCACGCACGCACGCACGCTTGCCGCCTCTTTCGCTCGTACGTACGCAAGTTCGTTCGTTCGCTCGCAAGTCGAACCGTTCGCGCGCGAGCTTCGAAAAGCAATGCAAGCGCGAGCGACACGGGAGCCTCTCGTTCCTTCCTACGTTCTTACGTTCATCACCCCGCTGATTCCGTCTCTCTTCGCTCCGTTCCCACCCCTCCTTCCCCCTTTTCGCTTCGGCCCGACTGTCTTCATCGCGCTCGCTCAATCATACCTGTCCTCCGTCTCTGTCCTCATTTCTGACTTTTACCTTTCTCTCTCCCACGCCCGCTTCCAGCTTGCCCTCTCTTTCGCCGACTCCCCTCGCCACCCCTCCCCACCTTTTCAAACTCGATCTTTTTTCATACCTATTCCCTCTCTTCGTCCCTATTTCTTTCGTCCCGTTTCTCTGTTTCTCTTTTATCCCGTCGTCCCTTACTCCTCTGCTTTCCTCGCGTCCTTACTCGCTCTTTCACCTCTCTCCCTCTGTCGTTCGTCCATCGCAGCGTCGTCTCCGTCGGGCATTTTCATTATCGGCTCGCTCTGTCCCGCTCCGTTTGATCCTCCGCGATCCCTCCTCTCGTGTTTCCTCCCACCATCGTCCCTACGTATCCCACTCCTTCGCTTACCTTGCTCACTTTCCGTCTCCCATCGGCCACCCACAGTTCTCCTTCTCTCTCTCTCTCTCCCCTCTTCACCTCACGGTTTCACCGCAGCTTCATCTTCCTCTGTCATTTCCAACTGCGTTGATCTACATTTTTCTTTCTCCCCACCCCTTCCGTTTTGGAGGGAATACTTCTTCTCCCCTTTTTCTTCGAGGGAGTCCAACTGGGCTTCCCACTTCGCTCGCCAAAACGTGCACGCGGGGGTTCCATTCATCATCGTTTGATCCACGATTACTATCATTTAATATGTCCGCGGGCCTTTTGGTCCGTCTGTTCGCGAAACACGAACATGGGCAGGGTTGTAACGTATGTTGTCCCTGGTCAGTCGATGGACCACTGAACGGTTCCCAGTCGAGGAACTTGGCATTCATATTGACGATCAACTAAAATCGGTGGAAGCATGTTGCGAGGCACCCATCGACGTACGACGTATTTCTGTAAGTTCTGTATATTACAGTATCGGGATTGTGTTGGTTGTTAGAGGTAAAGTTACGTCGACGGACCCCAGAAATTCGCGCGCATAATAAATAAAGTAAGTAAAATATACTCGAATGAAGTATCTCCAAACAACCTCGACGACACGAGTTCATTATTGTCTCGGTTTGTATATAAAACTGCATTTCATCGGCGGTGAGACGGGCATTATTTTTAGTACGGTTCAAGAACGAGAAACAAAATCGAAGGCGACACCCCAGTCTGCCCTGTCGGAGTCCTCGAAAGTCCCCTTGAGCACGATAAATGATTTATCTCCGTGTCCCTCGCCGTTGATCTCCGTCGTTGGTGTCCGTACCAGAAGAGGTGGGGAGCACGCGTCCAGCGGTGCTCAGGAAGGCACTTTTGCGACACCCACGTGCCGGCACAAGCACGTGGGTACGTGCGGTTTGAGCACTGTTCTAGCTGACTATCAACGATGCCAGTCCATCGTGCACAGACCCGTGGGGCAATCCATTAAACAGTTACTTCCTTTTTTTCCACGTCAGCGGTCTTTGCGAACAGTCCACGATGACCTCCGCAGCGTGCTGCAACAACAAATTCTATGGAAAATCGAACGGTTGTCGATTGACAGGCGATCATTCTGAATTTGTTCGAGGCTGTTGAAAGGTACAGAAAGTACAAGATTCGTCAAAAGCGAAACGGATGAAGATAGTGGCAGTGATGCGTCGTGACTGAAGACTGATCGATGTTTGGGACATATTCAATCATTAGAGAGAGAGAGAGAGAGAGAGAGAGAGAGAGAGAGAGAGAGAGAGAGAGAGAGAGAGAGAGAAATGACTTATAAAAAGATGGGAAATGTGTGAATATATCCTTGGTGTCAGACGCCAGCCAAGAAAGTGTCTCGTTCAAAGAGGTCCTAAGGCTTACCCATTACTGGAACCATCCACTTAAGCTCTCCTGACGCGGTCTTCCTTCTATCAGCGAGGGAATTCCGTGGTTATCTGTACTAACGGGATACGGCTGGAAAGCGTTCATATTTTATGCTGTCTTTACACTCTTTTCCCCTAACTCGATTACAGTAATCGAAGGAAATTCGTGATTGCTGGAGATGCTACTCTACAGGTGGTTCCTCATTAGAGGGGGAGTAACAAGTGCGATAGGACAGAGCGCGTTTATCGAGCGTTTCCCTAGACGAAAGCTATCGATACTCTACCACCACATCGTCAATTTACCAATAATACACGTGAACGCTTAGGTTGTTCCCTAAATTGTACTGTTAGATGCAAGAACGGCCTCAGGACAGTTAGACGCTTTTTGCATAAAACGCATAATTAGGTTCGTCATTCTATTCTATATATGCCCTGTAAATTTCATTACCCTACCTTCAAAATTGGCAGAGCTATGGTAAATTTTGTGAATCGATGTTGACCAATTTACCCTAATTTGTAGGTAGGTATCTAACAAGGGAAAATTCCGAACCCGAAAATTCAAAAAATTCTTTTGAAATTTGTTATGAATATGTAAGGAATATGCTCCTGAATACAATGCAATTTTTGTTTGCTGCCCAAATTCACTCGATGGGGGTGAAAGGAACCTCTGAAAATTCGGTTATTTTCCGATTTTGGGTTATAATTCGGAAACTGTAAGAGATAGAAAAATGTTTCAAGACAAAAGTTACTTCGTTTAATTATATCTATCATTTGGCAAAAAAATTAATTTACAGTTCACGAGTTATAACAAAATCGGAAAATAACCGGATTTTCAGGGGTCAATTACACTGCCTTAGAGTGAATTGTGCAGAAAACAGGAGAAAATTAGGAGCAAATTCCTATATATTCACATAGTTTCAGAATTTTTTGAATTTCCGGGTTCGGGATGTTCCCTTGGCACAATCTATGACTATTTTCATGACTATATTTTTTCAAATATTATACAAATATTAAGAAAATAATAAAAACTAATGTTAAAACCAATAGTTTCTCTATATTTCTCTATTTTATGCAAAAAGAGTCTGAGAAGGCTATAATTAAAATTAATTTCACTGATTAATTTATTACATAATTCCGATTGTAGTAATGCAACTACAATCGTGATATCAAATTTTTATATATAAAAAATATCTAACTTCGTAATGTTTACATATGCTTTTCTCGAAGCTGATTTTTGGCACTGAGGCCCTTCTCGCATCCAACAATACAATTGTGAATTATATAATACTGTGCCCAGTGTGATTTGTATTCGCTGACCTAACGCGGATCAATATTCTCTGCGCAGCAAATCCGTTATTACATAGCGAGTAAAGGTTTCCCAAAGAAATACTCCTCCCGGGGCACGAAAAATAGTGGATCCCGAGGGTACGTTTCGCAAACAGTTACTGGAAACAGCATCGCCCGCGGATGTAACGGCTCGCGTTCAGTTATCAGCGTGTAATAATCTTTCCCGACCCACGCGACTATTGTAGACTGCTTAATCAACCGCCCGCGTATCGGCAGACTTTGATCTTCATCCACAGATGTCGGCTAATGTATCCGTTTATTGAAGACAAGCCGGGGGACCGCTGTAGGCGTCCGAGCGGACTGGTTCCCGTCTCTGCTAGATAGGAATGCAGAATACGTGGTACATTGTTAATCGATTCGCCGTTACTGGACGCGGAAATCCACTAAATAAATTCTGAACGGCCGGGGCGTTTGTCGTTCGGTTGTGCAACGGTTACAGAGTCGTTGATATCGACGGCTCACTCGGTCCAGCCGCTCCGGGCGGCTCAACCCGTACGCGCGCTCGTAACCGCCGGTCGCACTCATTATTCTCCTTGATTATCTTTTTGCAGGTGAGCGCATCTCGTTATCCGGTCGTCGTGAAACTTGGACACGCCCACGGCGGAGTGGGAAAAGCCCGCGCCGAGACGAATCAGGAGTTTCTAGATCTGGCCTCGTTGGCGGCTTTGGCGAACACCTACTCCACCTCGGAGCCGTACGTCGACACTAAGTACGACGTGCACGTGCAGAAAATAGGCAATAACTACAAGGCGTTCATGTGAGTGTCGCGAAATCTCTGTCTGACTGATCGTGCGCATTAACCGTGCCTGCAAATGTCACGGGAGCCTTGCACCGGACGCGAACTGACGGGAAATGTCATAATATGGGGTTCACCCTTGATTGGTGGGGTGAAATGCTTGTTACGTCTGTTTCAATGTGAGAGCAGTTACGAAACCATCAGTTTTCTACGGTGCAATGGGTAGGGGACACGCGTTTCTAATATTCACAGCTATACTTGCTAACACTTTGATCCCACAATCGCTCATCGCGAGACTGTAGTTAAATAAATATGTACATAGGTACCTGAACATGCGACAAATAGATCGGCTCATTGTGAAGCCGTAAATTGGTAAATTGACTGGAAAAAGTTGCACGTTCGATTGTCAGTCGGAAGTAATCAGGTGCGAAGTATTGAAAGAGAAAGATCCTCATTTAGACCCAACCCTGCCGGTTGAGGGTTAATCGACCAAGCAACCGCGATGAATGCAGCAATGCGTTACGACCGCGAAACTGTTAGGACCGTTGGTAATTGCGGTCTGTCGATACTGCCCCCAGGCGGAAGAGCATCAGCGGAAACTGGAAGTCCAACACCGGTTCGGCGATGTTGGAGCAATTAGCCGTGAGTGAAAGACATCGCGCCTGGGTCGATCACGTGGCCCAATTGTTCGGTGGATTGGATATCTGCGCGATCGAGCTGTTGGTTGGGAAGGATGGTCGAGAGTACATCATCGAGGTGAACGACAGTGCCTTGTCGTTAATGGGAGACTCGCAGGAGGAGGATCGTCGCCACATCGCAGACCTTGTCACCGCTAAGATGCAGGTAAGACGAAGGCGGCCGATACTCCTTTTCAACCCACTTGCTCCTTCCTCAGCAAGGAACTCCTCCTTAATACGATCTTCTGTTTTGCGCTTAGGTATGCTGTCGACCCCAAAGCGTGCTGACGAAGACTACGTCCAGAGGGTCAATGTCTGGCTCCAGTCAGGCAACCAGCCCAGTAGAAGATCGCCCTGCTCCGCCAATTCCGCCTCTGGGATCGCACGGGAGCATGGGTTCTATGGCAAGCACAGGAAGCTTAGCGTCTGTAGGGTCCACGGCTGCTGGGGCGATCGATGCAACCAGTACTGATAGTCATCATCAACTGCAACGTCGTGATTCTCAAGGTCTGTACGCCTTTGGTTCGTTGGATGATTCTTGTCATTCTTCAACTGCTTCCGATACATCGCACGATGTAACAGAGTTCTAACTTACGTGTAGAGCATCAAAGTGAATCCCTATAATCTGCATTTTAATTTTTCAAATTTTGCCGTCCACAGCATCACAATCGAGTACAGTGAGCAGCGCACCATCCGTTGGTCGACGCCAGGAAGAGCCTCCGCCATCCAGAGTACCTTTCCACAGGCAAGGAAGTCAGTCCCAAGGCGAAGATACCGAAGACACCATGAAGAATCTTCGGAAGACGTTTGCTGGGATCTTCGGAGACATGTAAATGAACCGAACGATCGTGCAGCACCAGAGAAGGTCGTCTTAATGTTATCAGGATTTAAGTTGAACGAAGAAGAGAGAATTCTTTATAGAGTTCCATTATGTTACATGTATTCTACATGGATCCTTTGTTGTTAGACGGTTCGATTTGAAAATGTTCAGGCTGGTCTGATTTAAGAGAAACGTTAATGTTCGTTGAGTGGTGAACGTAACACCTGTATATTTGCAGATCATCAACCATGACTAAGTGACACTCGCGTACTCGCGCGCGGGCCGCGACGTAACGATGTAAATTTTGCTAGCGCTCCACGGCGATCTGTATAGACATAAACATAACCCTTTAATCGTTCTATTTAAAAATTCGATATTCAATTGGTAACTTCCGTTTCGACGAAATTACGGTAAACGCGATCTACAAGTCATTCTAATTCATTCTTAATCTCGTGACTATGATTTCACTGTGAACGGTGATTAATTAATCTTGCGCATCTCGTTATAGCAGTTGCATCTAAATTAACTACGTGTTTCGATACCAGGGGGGGGGAGGGGATGGGTGGAAGAAAAAATTGAAGGGGGTATTAGGAGGAGCAGAGGGAGGAGAAGTCGTGGTCGTTTATGTATATTAAAGGGGAAAAAAATGGGGGAGGGAAAGTAATGTAGGTTCTATGTATTCGATGTATTCAGCATTTAAATAGTGGCTAGGTAAATTCTCAGGTTAAACTGGACAATGTAATGCTTTTCGAACGTCCGTTTATGTTTCGTTACCATCGACGTACCCGTTCTGCATACCACTCGGTCTCGTTTACGGGAGCGCAGCACCTCTGGTTTTCGATTCGAGCAGGAAACAGCACCATAGGGCCCCTGTCATCTCCTCATCCGACTTTACTTCAGGCGATCCGCACACCTTTTTAGGCTTAACTTTCGATAATATAGCATTCGCCTAAACAAACTTGGGGAAGAAAAAATCAAGTGAGAGAAAATTTATGGGAAATATAAATTATTGGGAGAAGGATGTCTCGCAGTGAAATATTTGTAAAATTTGTTAAAATATTTGTAATAAGCCTACGTCATTCAAAAATGAACGAGGAAAGCATAAAAGAGGAGATTCGGGCATTATACTGATCATTCGGCTAGAGAAGACTTTCGTATCGGTCGCTGGGCGTCCGTCGTTCGACGTCGACGTCAGCTGGAAGAACGAGATCTACGAGTCTGTATCTTAAGCGCACAAATAGTCATTAAGCTTTCGAGATGGGACAGTACGTTGACATCGTGCATGCGAGCGAACGCAACACTTTTAGACCGCAGACGGGCTATGGTTGGGACAAAATTTTCTCCTGTGGATCGTCGGCTCTCTCATGAACGATACACTTTTGGACATATAAAAAATTCGTCGGCCGGCGACCGATCTATTTGGATGATTGTACGAAATTCGTCGCATCGAATAAGAGAGTGAGCATACCTCGATGTCGAAAACTGTCCTCGATTCCAATAACGAACCGCTTATTTTTCTTAAATTTTCGCGCGTCGTGAGTCGTTGACGAAGAGACGGGAAGATGTTGCAGATGGCGACTTAGCAGCTGGTGAAAATTCACGAAAAATGAAAAACGTTCGTTCCTCCTGTAGAGTTAAGATCATTACCGTGAAATCAAAATGTAATAAAACGGGTTCGTGAATCTAGACACGGGAAAGGGAACGTGGGTTACTAGGTGTCACGCGAGAACGACGAAACATGGGCATTCAAGCAAAGCGTTCGATGGTCTGCAAATATATACTCGTGTTTGTTCCCCCGACAGAGATTCAGTTCTACAGACTTCTTTGGATTGGTACTCGGACAGAATCATGGGCCGATATGAGATCGATCGGCGACGATTGATAAAAGAGAGAACGATAACGTCTATATCCAATGATCTCAATTTTACCTTAGCGTAAGAGCCGATGAATGTAAAACGACGAAGATAAACCTCGTGGTGTCAGCTTTGAAGGGAAAAAAAGCATTTCTTCTAACATTCTGTTCCACTTTCTTTCAATACAGCTCGATATCATTTCGTTCGGTTGAAAGTTCTTAAAGTAACATCAATAAGAACATTCGTTTGCTGCAGAAACGCGATAGGGGTTAGGGCTGTAAACGAGAAAGCGCGTTGCACCTTTTTTCGCGACAATTCGGCTTCTTTTCTGTTGCCGATTAATTATTTGATCGGTATATTAGATTCGGGAATATACAGTAAGCGATACGCAGACGCATAGATGTGAACTTGATCCATCCTCGATTGCAGTGTCTAGGTTTAATTGGAAACGATTAATTAAACAGCACACACGGTTAAGCATTAATTTAAAATAATTAGGCGTCCAAACAGTTTGGTTTTTGACGTGCCTTGATACTTAAGTGCCCTTCTTGTCACCCTTCCTCACTCATCCGTAATAGATGATTCCGTCGTTTACACTTCTTACTGTGCACTTAACCATGAGATCTGTTATTTGTACTTTTTTATATAAGACGCGTGCCCCATTGCATTTATATGATCACCGCGACGAGACATTTTCTTGCTCATCGATATCGTGGATAAGTGCAGGTACACCGTCCAATCGTGAACGATCGGTCAGCCGAACGAAGGCGTTAGTTCCACGCGAAACGTCGATTGTTAAAAGGGTACACAACACTTACGATAGCTCGATCGATATACTAATTCCGTTGGATTAATCTGTTACAAAGGACTGTTTGTTAGTCTATTTACGTTGCAATTTGATAGGTTTAGTGGTTTCCACGGCAGGCAGTGGCACGTAGGAAGGATAGAGTACGAGAACGTAGAGTCTTGAGAATAAATAGAACAGGAATTACAGACATACCCTCGGAATGTACCCAATCCATTGAAATTTTCACGCGCTTCTGATGCGCGATCGAAGCAAAACGGGACAAGCTATAACACATCAAACGGATATCAAAATCATCGACATTGAAATAATACTTTAAGGGATAACGAAATAAGAACGTACACTCGTAATTACTCCTGGACAATCTTTACAGCTGGGAAGTTGCAGTTACTCGGCAAAGTACAAAAGGTCCTCGAGGAACGAAAGTTGAAACTCGCTTTCGGAGCTGACGCCACGATGCAGAACGAAACGAAAGCTTTGGGGTGCGCTTAAAACCGTCGCCAACGCGTTACACAACTTGCACAGAGTTCTGGCATTGAGTTTCTTCTGACGAGCCATTCAGAAAGCGTTCCGAACAATTGAGAATATGAATAAGCCTCGATTCGGTTACTGTGCACACCATCCTTTCTACGAGTCGTTGAAATATCGCGGGCACATAATCGAATGTTGCTCCCATTCACCTTGACTGGCAGATTCGATGCCGAAATCTTTTGCAGCCGAGGCGAACGCACCCTGGCAGGCTCGTTAAGCGGGGCACGTTTGATCTGTACTGATACGTAGACGCGGTTAAAGATAACGACTATCTCAGGGGTGCGAGTTTAAGCACTATGTAGGATAGGAAACTAGAAGAGGCAGTTGGATTCAAACGTTACAGCCTAGACGAATCAACGGCATTGACTTCGATCTTAACAGCACTTTTTCTTCTGGAGAAATCCCAGCGATTATCCATTTACGGGGAAATTGGGAATTGGACCGAGAAATGTTACACGATCATCTGTTCACCACCTTAGAAGACGGTCCACATATTGTGAAACCATTAAGCAACCGAGCATTAATGTTGATTGTTATTTTTCACCTCGGCGTACTTGTACATTAAGGAGCTGATCAGTTCGTATAGTTTAGAATTAAGTTTAGCGCAACCTAATCGCATAACGATTGTGTTCCCACTAGGATCATACAGATCATCACCCACCAATCGGACGCAACACAGTCGTCAGGCATTTTGTTGCTTGATCGTTATAAAATCCCTTAGGTAAATGACCTTATCATTTGTTCTAGTGCCCGTGTGATGTAGTCTGCAGCCGTTAATAACACCTTTCTATCCCCCTTTTTAAATCGTATTTATGTATACAAAACGATGTTTGATTTCGTCGTAGCGACGTTCCAGTAATACCCATTAGATCTATAGATCCCCCGTTCCACGAAGCCAGAAACTTTGCACCGCCTTGTATCCCGTTTACTTCTCTTTTCCTAGCTTACTCTGATCCCGTCACTTTTCCCCTTCTTGCCGGACATAGTCTTAGGATTAAGCTAAACTATTTAGGATCCCTTGTCTCCTGTAATAATGTGGTTGGCCAAGGTTCACCACGAATAGATATTCTAAGGCCGTGGAACTAATTAGATGCCTTCTGTAATGGACACCGTATAAACGAAGGTGAGCAAACGAGGCAGGCATGACGCGTTGATAACGTTACGATAAGGTAATTTCGTGCTACTGTCACCCATCCTTTCGTAACTTCTTTCAAGGTGCTTGACTTGGTCTCGTAGAAGGACCATGCAACAAGCTACGAAACTCGTGGAATCGAACAGCCTAGGATACGTTAAGTAACGATTTCAATCGTCTCGCCGAGTATATCGAGCGTTCTGCATTGCGAAGCGGGACTGAATCTGTCGCGCGCCGGTCGAGTTGGCCGATTTTTAGGCGCACGATGCCAAGCTACATAGTGCCTCTCGTCGCTTTCCTTCTCGTCTCCCCTTTTCATTCCTCCCGACCGCGACAATTTATTATCCGAGTGCGATCGTGATTGCTGGAAACCCATCTCTCCTTTCGTAACACCTTCTACGGGTCGCGGAACGAAACACCAAAGAAACTACGAGTTATCACTGTACAACGAATGTGGGAGGGTCGCGAATATCGAGCAACCCTCTCGTACTAAAACGTGGCCAACTAGACAGAGCAGGCAGGTTCGGTTTGGTCCCAGTCGCAAAGGAAACGCTCGACCGTTAATTACGATTATTCAGTGTCTCTGTGTAACGAACTTAAGGATAATAAGAATAATAATCGTTAAGGTGAGATTATTATCATCATAGGCTAGAAGGTACGTTAGGCTCGATGTAACCGTGCGTTACCAACTTGATTTCAATGAGTGCTAGCCACATGTACTATAATCACACTTATTGACACTCGTAATTCTCGAAACACAAATATATATATATATACACACACATACACACACAACATACAGATATATATATACATATATAAAACTATGATATGCAACAGTTAATGCTTATCGTCCCGAACAAACGGCAGTCTAATAGCCGATTTGTTCCAGGGGCGTAGTGTGGTGTTATAAGGTGTGAGAGTATCAGGTCTAATTAATTGTAAATTGGTCGGAATGCTATTTAACTAAATAAGAAGAATGCAGTGGCAAATTGGAGCGTCTACGTGCACGGAGCGCCATTTCATCCTCCAGGAATGGCCCTCTGACTCTCGTCGAATGATTAGCCTCTTTTAATCGTCGACCGGAGCCGTCGTGGCACGAGAGGCGATCCTCCGTTATATTCGATATCAATTGTACGACAATATAAGGCATTATAGGACGGGTGACACGGTAATCCGCGATCACTCCCCTCGGAGACGAGACAACTGTGAGAGAGTAGCGTTAGTGTTTAAATCGATGTTCGTTTCCGCAGCGCATACATCCCAGATGCGGCGCGGAAATATTTAGCGTACCTATGGAATCGCGCGCGCGGACCAACCCTCGAAGTCGTTCGCTGTCCTCCCGTAACTTCGCAACGGAGGGCCGCTTGCATCCTCCTTGCAATCGAGTTCGATCGTTCGGCCGCGTGCAATCATCACACGCCGCGTCGTCGATCCCGCGGATCGTCCCATTCTCTCCGCGCTCGTTAATCGAGCCCCGCGCGAAGCCAACTTCCTCAGGTGTCTCGATTACGAGCTGTTGAACCAACAACGAATCATCAGGGGCCGAGCCGGCGCGGTCGCGAGACGGCGCACCGTGGCTTCCATCGGTACGCGAAAGAAAACCGCGAACACGATTATTTACCAATCCCCCGATTGTACGACTATTTATTACGTTTATCTAATCGCCATGTAAAACGAGGAAGGAAGGAATGTTAAGTTAATATGATGAAAATGCGAGTTCTATCTGTCATCGTTTAGCCGTTAAGAGATCATCACCGAAGTAATTAGGGGGTAACTCTGACAAAAAAAAAACAGTATGCGTATAGCGTTAAGTGCAGCACATTGAGAATTCCAGAGAAAATGATACAAGTAGCACAATGTATAGGGTCGTGTATAGGTAACAAGAAGGCATGCGTAAAGAGTCGCCGCGCCGGCCGCTGCGTCGGGTTGCTCGTTACCGATCCTTCTCACGATTCCAATCTAAAAACGCATCCTACACGGCCGAGCGGCCGGGATGCCCGTCGAAATTCTTCGAGATACCGTGGAAATGCTTTCGATCGACCTCCGTAGGACGCCGGCTTCTACCTTGCCCCGAGGTGTGCGGCGAAGGTGAGACGATCCTCTCCGAGGGACCGTAAGATAGCTAGGAGAGGCTGATAGGTAACGAGCATTACATGTTTCACGGGGCATCGAAGGAGTCTTCCTCTTAAGACAGCCACAGAGGCAACGACTCCTGATGACCATTTTATGGCCTTAATTCAATCTTCATCAAGGGTCGAGTGCTCCTCTCTGTCGCGTCTCGCGAGCAAACGATCGTTGACTCTGACGACGATTCGAACAGCTGGCAGAGGGCAACCGAATTGCGGATTCCTTATAAATCCGCGATATTTCCCGCGGACCGATTTTAACGTCCAGCAAGGAGATCCCCGGTAGTTATAGTGGCTTATATAGAATTCTTCACCGTAATTCTTCCAGGGGGTAGCTTGCCGATCCGACGTGCTCTCCCTCCTTTCGCTGGCTTTTCCACGGGACGCCATTCAGGACATTTCGATACGTGACGTGTTGTGGAGAATTGCTGGGCGAGAGGTGCGACGATTAGGTGAAAGATTGGACCGCGTGTGAACGAATATTATCGGCGTTCCTTCGATCGTCGATACGAATCGAAGGATCCTCTGCCGTAGGTACTTACGGTCAGATTATCCGGCGTGGAATTTCATGGCGATGTCACCGTGAGACATCCGACGTGGCCTGCTCGCAGGTAACAATGGACGTTGCGCAGTCTCTTCGATAGAATTCTGTGTATCATCCCAATGCATCCCATTGCCATATAAGACTGCGAGGTCGTTATGGTTGTTAAGACATTGAAGATAATTAAGAACTCTTTGACGAATTCACCTGTCTCATTGTGTTATGTACACACATTTATAAATATATAAATATATATATATATATATATAAATATACATGTTGAAGTTACCATTACCACTGTGGTGGACATTTACTGAGAACCAGCGCGATCGAAAGAATGGCACGCACTCAGATTATCACACCTTACTACTTCTGAGGCTGAATGAGGCGATGTTCTTTCAGATTTTGATTGAAAAGGAAACGGGCTGTAAGGAAGGCAAGCGTTAGCGACCGTAAACAATAAACCCAGTAATCGTAACACGAAAGAAACCCTTTTAATTCTGTGCTATGGTGCCGGGACACCGTGTAACCCTGGGTGGGCCGTTTAGGGTCTGCTCTAGTACGATTACTGCGATACCGTAAGCTAAACTGTAATAATGAAAAAAAAATATATATATATAAACATGGAGCATTATACCTTGGACTCTTGTCAGTTTCACAACCTAGCCTCCCATTGATCACACCATGTTCTTGCTTATTTTATCGTTGTGTTAGTACATGCTATGAAGACAGTACACGAGTATGTTATTTTAAGAATTTATTAAAAATATTCGTTCGGTACATTACTTCGACAGAAAGTGGAGTATTTGTTTCGAAAGACAGAGCAATCGACTCTGGGTGGATTCTGATCAGGAGCAGCGGATGAAATATTTATACGATGCTCTTATCGAGTTCTGTGTTCAAGGAGCAGTTTCGGTACATCCCGCCGCGTGCGAGATCTTCGCTGAAAGAAGTGTTTCGCGGATAATAAGAGGTGGGCACGGTGTGAACGGTCGGCGCGTACCATCCGTAATCCATCGCCGTGCTCCTGTAACAAGGATGGGGGTGCGGACTCTCGTCCTCTCCATATCCACTGAAGATCCCTGTAAAAACAACTTCCATCGGATAAACAGTCCTTCGTCCCACCAGGAACAATTACAATCCCATCCATTTCGACGAATAATATATTTCAGTATCCTACAATTCACCGTATAAAAATAAAAAATAACACGAGAACGTCTAACATAGTTGCGCAAAGTCTCTAAAATTACAATAGAATCTTAACAAGAAAATTCAGAATTCTTCGAAGGCGCTAGCATAATCGTCGGCACACGTTCGCGTATAGAATGATTACAGGTTACAGGCTTATTAATTTTGTAAATCTATTTCCGTGCACTCGTAAGGCAGCTGAAAGTCCACATGGTTACACCGAAATCGTCCCCGTATTTTCGAGACACTGTCCATCGTCGTTCCCCGTATGTTAAACCCCGGATCAATCGTGACGTTATTCATCCTAGCGAAAGCAGACATGTCGACGAAATGCAGCTCGTTGCTATTCAGAAACAGAAGCAACAGATTGTCCAGTCCCACGAACGCGTCTGCCTTCAACGTAGCGATATGGTTGCCGTTCAGCCACAATGAGTTGAGATTCTTCAGGTATCGGAATATCCCGCCGGAGACAGCTCTCAGCCGATTCTTCCCGAGATCCAGTTCGTTGATCTCGCCGAGGCCGCGAAAGATTTCCGGCTGCATGGCCGAGATTTTGTTCTTCGACAGGTAGAGGAGGTCTAGATAAGGCATGCCACTGAAAGCTCCGATCGGTACCTCGCTAATATCATTAGAGTCCAGCGCCAGTGTCTCCAGGTGCCTGAGGCCCTTGAACATGTTCCTCTTCAGCGCGATGTTATTATTCGTGGCGTACAACTCCCGGAGATCGACGAGGCCCTTCCAGGCGCCGGGCTGGAACGTGGATATGTTGTTGTAATCCAGCAGCAGTGTCTCGAGGCTGCGCAATTTGGCGAACGCGGCATCCTCGATGTCGCTGATGGTGTTGTTCTTCAGGTCCAAGTACGTGAGTTGATCGAGGGCGGCGAAATGGTGCCTGGAGATGGTGGAGAGCTTGTTGTCGCGTATGTAGAGTGCCGACGAATTGGCAACCTCGAGGAACGCGTCCTTGGCTATGTCGACGATCCCGAGGCCCTCCAGGTGCAGTTCTATGTCCTCGATGGTCTGCACCGCGTTGACATCCTCGAACGCGACGCTGTGCAGCACGCCGTTGCCCAGGCAGACGTAAAGATGGTTGTAAACTTGGCAGTCCACCTCGTCCGCGCGAACGTCTTGAGCGGTGACCGATAAGAGGAGATAAACGAGCAAGAGGAAGCGCATGGTGTGCTCAGATGCTGGATGCGCACTGAACGCGTGAGAGAGCCAGCCTTTCGACGTGCAGCCGAGGGTATAAACCGACGGTTACCGTAGCAGAGATATCTTTCGATACGTATGCACGTCCACGTATCAGCTATACCGTGTACGATGTAACTCGACAGTCAAGTCCAGTTCCGTGGAAATTAGATGTTTCATTCATTCTGATCCGCGTTTGCCGATCGCCGGCTTTATTCCGACATCTATACCTCGTTGTCGATGGGATCGCGTGGCTGGTATTTCGTCCTCAAGCTCAATTTTATTCAGATTCCGATTATATTCAGTTATCAAAATTCAAAATTTAGAGGGCTCTGAGGCTATCGGATTGAGCGACGTGGAAACTTTTTGGCCCCTATTCTGCATCGTTTTCCATTATTCGTCGACGACCCTTCGCGGTGGAAATTTGTATTTTACTGTTGAAAATATTGAAATCACCCGATACGATGACGGCTCAAATATGAATTTTCCAGTTTTGCGTCAACGTGTATGTAGAAGAAGGCATGTTCAATTCAACTTGGTAGGTTTTAAGATAATACACGACACGCGTGAGGCAATACTTTTTTTCTCAAAACAAGATTTCGCGAAAAAAATTAGAATGTTTAAGAGTGTACATATTTATGTAAGAGTCTACCTTCTTACTGTATCGTAAGAAACGATTTTCTAGCGAAAGAGAGTGATTGCGCGTACGCCTAACAATGCCTATCTTGTGACGGATTCCTGCGACATATGCAAAAATGTCTGCATTGCCGATAAGCTTGGACGAGCGTACCGATCGACAACAGTGGCTTATTAATAGCAGAATGTTATCGTTTTAATACGAAGAAGCTTCTCGCCGTGGAGTCTACTACGAAATGTGTTACTTTCGCGATTACGCGGAATCAATTTCCATACGGGTTCAGCGAACTTAATGCATACGCCTTTGTAAAAATCCTTGTATCACTCGTTCGTAATTCGTAATGAGAATATTTATTAATTATCACATAGTCAACTACAGACGACATCCGTCTATGGGATTAATAAATTATAAAAACTCACGTGGATACATGAATCGCGTTGGAAGGTTGCTGGTTCGATAAATGTCACTGGTGCTTGGACCTAACGCAGATTCCCTTTCCTGCTCTTCCCTCTTCCTTTCCACGCACACACACCGCGTTCCCACCATTTTCGGATTAGGAGCGTATCAGTCGACTTCCGAATGTATCGCAAGGCTTGAATCGTACAGCATAATCTCTGCCGGATACCACAGAATCATGCTGCAATTCCTGTCCCCTAATCAGCCGCGAATGTTTTGTTCCCATAGCGACAGTATCTTGAGCGCGAATGGCGCATCGATTAAACAAGTTCGCCTTACTATACGATAAGGATCTTCGGTGAAATAGATAATTTCGCAATCTGTCATTTAAAGCAACATTCACGCTGACTTCTGTGAACGAATGTTTTATCGATGATTAATTTTACTATATTGTTTTTGTATTTTTGTTACGTAGAGGGTTAGTGAATGGAGTTAGGTATGTATATTTTATTGCACTTTATGCAAATCGATGTAGTTATTCTGTACATACACTGATAGGAAAATAGGGGCCGTGTCTCCAGCGCGCAATTTTTCGCGAGGAAAAAGGGTTATTGAACCTGCCAGGTGAACCGCTACTGCACACTCAGCGAACATTTAAAATTCTAGCTGAGTGTGCACTACATTACATCGACCGTGCTATCAGCGACGCCGATAACAGCAGCGGTTTTGTTGACCGCCTTAAAATCGTACTTCCCTCAACACTTCCCACCAGGAAACCGTCAAGTATGTCTGGCAGTGTAACGCGACCGGTAAGTCGAGAACTGTCATTCAAATTGCGAGGAAAAAATGTAGAAATCTCTGGAACACGATATTCAAGTTCATTACAAAACTTTCGCTTTACTTTTTGCGTTATTTTTTTTCTTAGGTTGCTTTCTGTCGTGAAGTTTTCTTGGACAGCAGTTCGTGAAAATAATTTTTGAAGGAGGTAATTATCGATAATATTCACTGGAATTCTTGGTCACTCGTGGAATTCACTGGATTTTCACTGGGCAGGTGGCGACCATAAATAAGAACAGCTGTTTCATTTGTCCTGCACCACCTCTGCCAACATACTCGACAACATAAGTGTAGCTACAGACTTAATGAAACGATTATATCGCCGGCGCTTCCAGTTGCGGTCTGGCCACCAGAAGTGAATTACTGGCCTGCTGATAAGGGTTTTGACGCGTACGGAACTTAACGATGAGTATTGAAAAATATTCGAACTGCTCGAGCAGTTAACTTCCAGGCTATTGAATAAAAACATGAAGAAGGGGGCAGTAAAATTCTAAGTGTTAATTTTTGCAAATTGTAGATATTCAAAATAGTGAAGTGTGAGTGAATGTGTTGTTATCGCGAGTGAAAAATGAAACAAAGGTTCCCTTAAAAATTATTGCAAAAAAGGTATTAAAAATAGTTACTACTCTGATAAACAGATGTGGATATTGTTCTAACTGAAATATTATAAATGTAACGCGTGACATTTCAAATTCCTCTTTATGGAAGCGCGAGCCACGTGGCATTTAATAATAACGAAAGGGCTAATAAGCTTTAAATTTCTGTATTACCAGCCATAAATAGTGCTACTTTAAATCTGAAATATTCATCTTTTAAATGCGTTCAAGAGGATAAAACGTTGAAGTGTATTTCTTTTTGCTGTATGCAATCGAAATAATTACGTCTTCGTCCTGGACACTTGTGAACCGTGCACAATAATAATTTACGATATATTTACTCTCTGTTACAGTGGCCGTTTTATTTCGCAACAATAATGGACAACATATGTTTCGCTAATACATCCTCTGGAACCTTGATTTTCGCGGTAGTGGTAGAAGCAATTATAACAATTCGCCTATCAAAAATGATAAATGTTAGATAATTGCAATTGCGAAGAAGGTCATTCTTTATCTCCGCCCGCGTATAAATGTCAGAGTGCCGCTGTCCTGTAATTTATCTGTTAGCTTAGCGGACAAACGAGGAGGGAAAAAATCGCTTAATTATGTTAATTTTTATTACTCCCTTCGTATCTGTCCGCATGAACCCACAATTCTGAGTTTACGGGAAATACGAAGACCCCGCGATCCATTTCCATCGGTCCCACGGTTAAGAAGGCATTTAAATTCAACGAAATTTACACTCGCCTTGTCGTTGACGAATTTACACCAGTTGCAGGATCACATTGCAATCTACTAATGAATTTACGCGTTGAAGTTGCCGAATGACGCAGAGTTTCACAATTGAAACGAGAGTTATAACCAACAACGCCGGAGGCTAACGTCCTGTCACGTTGACACGCGTCAACTCCGTTTTATGGGGAACATGTTGCCCGCGGGGCCGTCGTGAACAGAGTTTAACATTACACTAAAGCAATGTGAAGATATCTCCCGAATCGTGGGCGTAATTGAAGCATTCGACTCGAATAGAATCGCAGGAGCATTCTAAGAACGTTTGCCAGATTCCTTTGTGGTTCGCGACAAAAAGCTCGAGTGACCTTGTGGCACCTTGTGGCACCTTGTTCGATTCGAAGATCCGAGTAGAGACGCGGGTGGAACATGAGTTGTAACGTGATGCCGTTGAAGAGATACGCAGAAATCAGCTACCGCGTGAAATGCGTGTCGGTAGAGGACGAGCGAGTTTTCGGGGACGTGTATGTCACCAAGCAGACGCGAAATCTGCTGTACTGTGCGGATGGGTATCAGTTTCCCTCCTTGTACGGCAGAAGAAGATGCAATCTGATACAGAGAAGCTGGGAAGGACCAAATTTTATGGAATTGAACAGGAAGAAACCGATTCGAAGGTCTAGTGCCGTGCCGATCCAACTAGCTAAGAAGCGTTTGAATTTGAAGAGGTCGAAATCTGTGGGTGACACGAGGATCGTGAGCGAGTGCTGCAACAAGAGCAGCGAAGGCATCAGAAGCGAGACTGAAGTTAAAAACCCAAAGGTGATTTACATTATTTAGGGGTAACGTCACGATGATAGACAAAAAATGGTAAAATAGCTTAGGAGGTTATTTTAAAGAAATTTATTAACTTTATTGAAAATGTGACATAAGGTTCTTCTGATATGTAAAAATAAGAACGAATAAAAACATTTATTCAGGCTTTTGTAATAAAAAGTAGCGATACAATAGCCGCATAGCCGAATTTTTCAAAAATACAACACATTTTGTAATTTACACACTGAATACTAGAGAAGTACACACGATTTTTGCAAACTATTGTAAACTCTGTTTGTAATTAACAATTCTAGAAGAAATTTTCTACCAAAATATAATAGTTTCCAAGTGTTCGTCATTCCTTCAGAAATCAATATTTTCTCGAACTCTTGAGTACTTCTCTAGTATTTAGCGTGTAGATGACAAAACATTTTGCCTTCTTGTTCTAGCTCGCCAAGTGTGTACATGAAAATTGAAAATACGTATCGGCTGTGCGGCTATTGTGCTGCTATTTATTATTAAAAAAATATGAAAAAAGGTTTTTTATTCTTCTTTATACATATCATAAGAATCTTATGTCACATTTTTCACGTTCATAAATTTCTTTAAAATCACGTCCAAAATTATACTACCATTTTTGGCCTATCATCGTGGCGTTAGTCCTTAACAAAAATCTTTCTTTCTCTATTTAACCACGAAGGAAATTATCGTCTAGTTACGATGCCACGTAAAATACGAACCTAAAAGTGTAACTTTTTTAAATAAAATTATTTGCAGACGTATCCACCGCCGTTACCAAATCCACCCGCGAGACAGGATGGCGAAGTTTCATCGTTGGTGGATCAACTACTGTTAGATATATACGGTTTGCCAGACGGCGACAGAGGGCGATCGGAGAGTGACTCGACAGCCTCGTCTATGAAGACGCGTCCGCAACATCAGCATTTGCAAAAGGCGCGTTTGTTGTGGAAAAGTAAGTGTAATTCAATATAGAGATAGAAACGTCTATAACACGGAAAAAGGACGGAGTGAATGTGGGCGGCTGATAAATGTGTTCAGCTCATTTGATATTGGCTGTTGTTTGTGGAAAGGTAGAAAATGCTTATTTAACCGATGATATTCCAAGCTGAGGCGGAAATAAGCCTCATTGTCTAATACTGATTTAATTTCAATTAAAGAATAGCTAGAAAATCTGAAACATCCACTATACGTTTGCGAAATTTAAATTGACACGCGGAGTTCGAAATTCGCTTGATTTAGGAGAAGACACTTCGGCAGTAGCTGACGAGACAAGAGGTCGTAGCGCCGAGACAGACAAGCGACCTCGTTGACTTCGAGGCAAGAAGGTTCTTTGACTTGGAGTGCTGCTTTTTTCCTCCCTTTTTCTCCCCTCTTCTCGAGGGGGGAAAGTCACTTCTTTTATCTCTATACACGATGCTACTTAGTTTCGCCTCGTTGAACATGCATAGGGAACACCAGGGGAGAGATTGTGCGGGCTTTACACCGAAACCCATGAGGAAGCATCTCTTTTCATGTAAACTATTAAGAGTGGCGTGTTTTTAATTTCAGCGAAACAAATGATATTGTTCTTGATGAACGACAGCACCATTGTGATTAGAGTGGGCAGTGTAAAGTATAAATATGTAAGACACAAGGTTAATTTTCGAACATTATTAGAAATTCATCTTCAAATCGCACTGTAAAGCTTTCCAATTTAAATGTTAAATAAAAGTTAATGCGATACAGGTTCGTTAAGAGTGGCTTAGGCGAACTTCCGGGGTCGCGATCGAGAACATCTGGGCTCGTGTTCAGAATGATCAAAGAAAATGGTCGGCTCTGGAGTTGTTTCTTCTAGCGAGATATCGGGGAATGCGGGGAGCATAAGCAACCAACGGAAAGAGTTGGAAAACTGCAATCTTCGGTGCTTGTGTACAGAGGGTGAGCCCTTTCGGGCCGTTATCAAGATCGCGGTTTCAATTCAAAGACTTCCCGAAGCATCTCGTCCTTTTAACCAGACCGAAATAAACGCGCCCTCTTCAATTTGAATGCGCCTCGTGCAATCTCCAACGATCATGCGTGCTCGTTACCTTCTGAATTTTGCAAAACCCTGCTTATACAACGCCGCGTCTTTCATTCTGTAAAGCATTCGAAGGTCCAAACATTCACGTCTCAGGATTGGATTCTTTCGTTTGTGACCCATGTGTCTAATGTTCCAGGTATCGACGAACTTCAGGTTATGGTGCTGAATTTACGCGATCATATCAATCATACTGGCGGTATACTAATTCGACAGTTGCGCCGGAAGGATTATCTCTCTATGAAACTGGAGAAACAGAGCGACATAATTACCGCCTACCTTCAAGCTCACAGCCTAAAACGTAGTGAGTATATTGGTCACATTTTCACTGCTATTGGTAGAAAGATATGAATGCGAGTTAACGTCTTCCAACCATGTGTGTACGTCAGATTGAAAACTCGCAAGGTACTTTTCACGATTATAAAACATTATGTGTATAAACTGTAATTTAAAATTATCACTCAATTCGAATCCACTCAATCGAATCGTTACGCGACTCACCCTCGACATTTATACCGCCCATTACGAGTACCAGAGCGAAAAAAAACGTTTAACAGACAGAAACATTCTAGCCACGACGATAGCTTTGCTGAATAAACAATGGAGTCTCGCATAATACGGAAACAGGACCGTTCGTTTGGTCTTCCTCGGTGAAACTTCGCGTCTTCTTTCGGACAATAAAACTGTCGTTTCACAAAAGCGATCTTCGTCCTGGCTGACATTAAAAACAACGACGCGATTTATACCGCCTCTGTCCGTTACCGGCGGCAGCTTATTATTTATCTTATCGCTGTTTTGCATTTATAAATATGGAACAGTTGGAACAGTAATATAACTTGGTGCTGCGGGACGAACTTGGACGACGCAATAGAACAATCGTACAAATTAAACGCAACACCGAGGCCTGGGAAATGTCTTATTAAAGTAATAACTATTTTCAAGTTACTCGTGCACAAATAAGTACCTAATTACTCTACAAATTATAAAAGATATCTTGATGTTTCCGCTTCCTCCTATCGTCAACACCAATATTAACATGTTTAACATACCGTACTCTTCATTACAACTACAGCTGTTCAAAGCAAAGCTACGCACCCTCTTCCCCAACCGCGCATGCGTCAAGGTCCGAAATTGCCTTCGAATTACATCACACGAAGGTATTGTAACACATTCTTCCATAATTTCCATTGCATCGTCAAGTTCTTGTAACCGTGCTCGCTATTCACCTATACACGCGTAACTCAACACTCTTACGTGACGCTGCGAGTCGTTGCAAATATTTTAGCCAGGGGGTGGGGCCGGTTTAAAAGCTCCAAGTGCGCCACTCGAAAACGACCACTTCGAGGAACGCGTTATCGATACTTTGAGCGTGGTATCGGCACGGCAAATACACCTCGTGTGCCGTCATCGACACTTCCGGGAAACAAAAAGGTTCCGTTTCACGTGCGGCGACTCTGACTGATCAATAATTAGAGTTTGCCGCGCGCGTGCCGCGCGCACTACGCATGCCCGGCGAGCGGCACGCGCGTACCGTCATTGATAAAGTTTTAATGATGTTGCGCCTGCGAAGAACGGAAATGCGGAACTTTCCTCGGTCTTCGCCAAGTTTAGAGCCGCATTTAGCGCGATGAACCCGGTCCACCGCGGCCCGATGCCTGTCAACTCTGACACGCTTCAGCTGCAAGGTATCGTGAACACATGGATCGCACAGAAACTTGCCATTTAACAGAACGATTATGTAACTTGGAGTTGCTCTCTGAATTCTTAGGTTAGAAGGATATGATCCTCCCAAACGATTAGCATTGCTGCTAAGTTGTGTAATACTTTGGGCACGTTAAGGAGACATTAATTAATTGAAAGTATCTATTGAAGCTTTGGTGGCAATGTTACTGCAATTTTTTTCATCCCTTGCAGTTGCTTTGTTCCTCTTAACTATACAGAAGCGTTGTTCGCTAATTACTTGGAGCAGTGCTTCAATACCTCCCAAGGGGAATTAGGGTAAAGTCAGGGTACCTATCAAGGCGTGCTGTTTTTAAGCTCTTAACCTTCGGGGCGGCTGAGAAAATGTATAAATATGCATAGTGGTTGCATGTTTCACACATGTAGTTGGAAGGAAATTGATTTAACAGGAATATAACCGGCGTTGCTAAGGGCGAAATGCTTTTACTTTGTGCAACAATTTCTTTCAAGCGATTGAGAAGTAACTCGTGTGTTAATGAACAATGATTTGACGTAGTACTTGTGCTTCCGAATTTTTTGAATCTGTATGTCACCTCGTATATCACTAATGATGGGAAATGGTTATTCTTCTGTATGTCGTTTATCATTTCGTGACTCCTCCTTTTGGATCTTTCATCCTTAGTTCCCTTCGCGACAGTCCTTTGGTGGCGTTCGTTCTCTTAAAGCGACGGGGTGATATTTCCGGGGTAATTTTTCATCCTTAACTCCAGAAACTTATTGACCCCGCGCAATTTTTCAAACGCCTCTAAACTCTGGCTTTTCTGTCCGGGGCTGCTTCAATAGTTCAGCCAAGCGTTCAAAATATTAAGTAACCGTTTCCGAGCCATTACCCTGATATGCTTGCACGAGCGACAAAAACACGGATCTTAGGAGATGACCGTGTCTGCTGAATACATCCGCGCAGATTATGCGTTGATGATTACGCCGATTATCGTGAAACTTCAGCTTTACGTAACCTCAGGAACGTATTTTTTTACACGGAGGGTAAATACTGGCGCGTTGTTCGCATGCCATCTTTTCATTATTTTCTTACATCGTTTATCTATGATTTGCAAGCACATAAAACGCGAGGTCAGGGGTTTAAACTTTCTCAAGTGTTTATCTATTTATACTTCAGTGCCCAAACCTTCATTCCAACACGGTAAAAACTTGTACAAGGAGATACTCTCGTAAACTGACTGATTCGATTACCTTCAAAGTTTTAGAAATTGTAAAGAAACTCCTCACGTGGGAATAGTTCGGAGGATGGTATCGTATGGTGAATATGGATATGTGTTAGGTCGAAATGTCAAGGTGATGAGGCGAGAACCTTGAGGTCAGCTCGCTTTTCTTTCAGCTAACTCGGTGTGTTTTAAATAAAATATTATACATTTTATTTAATACCACTTTGTAGATGTTTCCATCATTCTTTGACCCAAGTGCGTTTTATACAAATAATTCTTATGTGAAGAAACTGGTTTCTCCAATTTTTAATGTAAAGGCAGTGATCACTTCATAAGAATCATTTCGTACATTATTAAATATGCTGCCTGAAGAAAGAACCTTTAAATTTCCATCTATAATAATGAAATGGAATTCTCATTGTGACTACAATGAACATAGAACATTCAGGCACTTTAAATTAAAAGAAATTCCTGCCCCATAGACATCGTCTCCTTCCGTTTCCCCGAACAATTGCACTCTCAAATAGGAAATACCTATCCACGCGAGCTTTCCATTGAAATTCGAGCGCGTGGACTGGCAGCTGCGCGCGCGAATCTGAAAATAAGCGATCACACGAAGTTCCTCCTAGATCGAATTGAGTCGAATTGCATCGTATTCGCGCGACTCTCGCAAAAGGGGTCGCGTGTCTCAATCGAATACGGAGGTATGCAATTCAGCTTTGTTGACATCGAAGTGGGTAATTCTATCTACAAACGAATGCCGCCGCCTCGTCTTTAATCAATATATTCAACTGGATTTCCCTACTTCGAGATTGAATCCGCTAAGACTGGGGAACGTCGATAACCGGCGATTTTTATTTTCGTCGTTCCTCGAATCGGCCTCATCGTTCTCAGCGAAACGTATCGCTGATCTCTTGGCAGGACTCCTAATTATTTCCGGCACCTAACCACGCGAACGATAACGTCGCACAACGTCTATCGTCGCTTCTAATCAGGAGAGAATTAGACGATATCGTTCTCCTATGCTATCATGCATTTACTGCCACGAGAACTGTTATGTATTCTGGGACCATTTGAGACCTGCACTTTAGGTTCAATGAGTTTCGATAGAGAAGACAAGAATGTTAAGTTAATAGAGCCACTGTGGGTGAGAAGGTACGTTTCGACTTCTATAAATCTCTGTTGAATAATGCCCGTATTAGTTTCAATCAGGTCACAGTATATACCCTTTGAAATGAATACCTTGAGAGTTTCACTTTGCATTCGACATGAAGGGCGCGTGAATACACGCTGTATCAAGCGAATGTATCTGATGGCCTTAGTCTCAGCCGCGTAGCTACTGAATCTGACGACATTTCCGACTGACCCATAAAGGGACCGAGTCGATAATTTCATCGATCCATAGTACGCGGCTTTGTTGTGAACGCGGATTAAAATCGACTGCACCGCGTTGACGGCGCGATACAATCTCTCCCGTCGTCGATTACGCGCTGCAAGCGTATTTGCAAATCAAGCCAAACGAGAGGAAGTACAAACACGGTAATCATTAACCAAACCGTTTGCGACCGCTCCTAGGGAACTAAAAATACCAACGAAAGCCGGCTATGAAGGCCTCGATGAAAAGTTCCTTCACCCCGGGGTGACAGTAATGGGAGAAGGGGAGAAATGCGAATGGAAAGCCTCCATTATCCCCAGGCAGCCATAAAACGGAAAAGGACCGGCCGGGAAGTCTGCGTGCGATGCAAATTGCAGCAGGAAGCGGCGAAACCGCGGCAGCGTCGCCGTGGAAAAAACGCTAACAACCGGATTCCAGCCGCCCCCGACGGAGCGGTCACGGTGCTCCCGTTGGCCGTCGACGACGAAAGGCGCACGCGAGCACCCCACCGATGGATACAAATCCCTCGCAGCGGGGTGGCGTGCGGCGTCGGCTTCCGCGCATGCGATGTGACGGGAGTGGCGGATCGCTAAGGCTGCTGTGGCCGACGTTTCGTGGAACGGCTTCAGTGGCTATTGCAGGGCTCGGCAGGGCGAAACACCATCCCTCTGGTACGGTTTTTCGGGGCACGTATTTATTGTCACGGCGGACGCACGCGCGGTATCGCTCTCTCCTGCCGACGTGGTGGTCGTTCAGCTGACTCGGCGTTACTCTTCCACGACCAACGGGGTTAGCCTAGCTTCCCTGGCCCCTTGTACAGCTGTCGAGAAAGAGGGAAGCCCGGCGGCTGGTTTCACGGTGCCTTCTCGCGACGAGTTCGATCGTCTGCCCCGTTGCCCCCTGGCTCGTGCACGAAGACGTGTGCGCGAACACGCCGCTGTCAGAGGGGGTGCACGACGGGGATGTGCGTCCGGCGAGACTTCCAGAACCGTGTGCTCGTTCAGATGACG
Source organism: Andrena minutula (assembly GCA_929113495.1). NCBI lineage: Eukaryota > Metazoa > Arthropoda > Insecta > Hymenoptera > Andrenidae > Andrena > Andrena minutula. The sequence goes on from OV815994.1 coordinate 38,639,984, forward strand.
ACAGATGAGTAGCCTCGAGTGCGGTTTTCCCGGGGACACGGCGCCGATCACGTTTCCACGGCGTCGTATCGCGCTCTGAAAATGGTAAGACGTGACATGGGAGGGCAGGGGAAGGGGGTGGTGCCTACGTCTCGTGGGGATGTGTTTTGGTAGCTCCCTTGACCGCGATCGAAGACGTTGACGTTGATACAGCGTAGTAATTTCTTGTAGCTCAACGTAGTTACTAACTACACAGGACGAATTTTCTGTGCTCGCGATAACGAGCTTCGAACTGCTTGCCAGACTTTACGTGGCTCCTGTTCCTCTTTGGAACATTCTATTTTGCAGGAGAATACTCTGCTTCCGGCAAGGGAAAATAGAGTGCCTGGAAAGAAGCGAGAGATCGGTGCCATCTCCGTATACGATTAGATAAATCAAAACAGTTGACAGGGGTTGGATTAATGCTTTCCTTCGCGTTAACGGTGCGATTCATTGCGAACGTGTGCGCTGAGGTTCGTGTTGTGTATCTCTGCTGGCGAGTGTGGGGAGGCTAGCAACCATATGCAACCACTCCATATATATATATATACATATTTTTGTTAACAACGATATACTGAATCGTGGATACTTTCTGTGATCGAAGTTCATCCTGCTGCTCGTCGAATCTCTATTTCGACGAGATGAAAACTTTTCATCATGCCTGAATGATTATTGGCAACCTGGTAACCCATCCAATTCGCTTATTTCTTCTTCGACATTCGAATTTCAGTAGAATCTTCGCGAACACTATTCCGTATATTCCAAAGGACGAATTAGTCTCGCTAGATTTGTCAAGTGCCCCTCGAGATCGAGAGTCGAGGGTTCTGCAGTGTATACATTGCTCCCCGTGCGTCACATACTTTCAATGGGACCGCAGATAACCGATCGATTTATTTCGCGAATGCGAACGCTGGTTTCCTCGCAAAATCGAACGCATACGTTGCTCCAGCAGCGCTGTGTGCTTCGTAACAGGTGGTACGTCTGCATAGACACGGCCAAGAAAAAGCACAGCGCTAATGATTTCGTTTGCCGCTAAAAGCGTGGAATAATCCTCTCTCCGATATAGTCAGAATGCACTGCATAGCAGAGGAATTAATTCTTCAAAAGGAGTCGTCGCTACGTTCCACTCTGAAGGGTTTCATACCCTCATTGTTGTGTTCGAAATGGAGCATCTATGTCTGATTACGTTTCCTTACATCAATGCAGAATTCCACTAGTGCAATGTGTTCCATACACAAGCATTTGAATAAACAAACGGTAGCAATCGACAATGTATAATTCTTCAAATTTCTTCCTGTGCCAAAAGACTCAAACAAGAAGACTTGTTTTAATTTACATTTCCTGCATTCGATTTCTGTGTACACACCTTTAAACTCATTATAGGTTTCGCTTACGAGCTCACTGGTCATGTCAATTGCACGTTACCTTTACCTATTGGTATAGATACTCTAACGTCTCGTGTTACCTAGTTATTTGACGCGGTCTAATCGATTGAACTGTTATTATCAAGGGGAACGATACTTTCTTCGAAACGAAGTTTGAGCTCGATTTCGCGGCTGATACCGTGCGACACGCGTTCAACGAATCAATGCAGCGATCGGAATTTCAGACACGTGATAAAAATGCGACTCGCACGGATGAAGCATCGCAACGGGGAACGGTGAAGCACGAGTTTGAGAAACTGACCGCGACAGCTACGGATGATGACACACGAAAACGGCTGAAAGCCGGCTGTACACTGTACAACAAGAGGCGGGAGAGGTGAAAGTGACGATGAAGAAGAAAGAGAGGCGTTCCTAATTGGAGAATGAGCGGATTTTTCAACTCCCTCAAAAACCTCGCGTCAGGAGCCGCGTACGCCGCCAGCTCTGCCTCCAACTACGAAGAACTGGAAGGTGAACAATTTTTAATTCTATATTTACCTTAGGTTTAAACGGAATAAAAGTGCGATCTATTTGAAGTTTACTTGAAGAGTGCTACTTAGCACACACTCTATTGCCATGGTTCCTGGACCCCTGGAACCTTTTAAACAACCATGAACGGTGTTGTAAATAACGGGGACTGAATCCCCACTGCCACAAGAGACGTGTATGCAAAAACGATAAGTGGACTCGAGGAGCAAGAGAAATTTATTTAATGCTTAAGACTTCATAACTCTTGAACTCCAGTTTCTTGCAAAGTTCATTGTCTCTCTGATCCTTGTTTTAAATCAGATAAAGCTCCATTACGTGTACTTTACTGAAACGATAAGACTACGGTTGAAAGAAGATTTAGTTACCGCGTATTACTAATTCAAGATACAAGAATTCTCGAACTCTATCCCTCAGACAATAAATGGGTAATGGATATCAATTTACGTCGTATTTGTAATGCACTCTGATAGACCGCTGGCGAGTTTACGTTATTCCGGTAGAGTTGTACAATTTATGACGCAGGGAGCGTGCCATTCTCGCTCGCTGATGCGAAATTGTGCTTGGGTAATTAACTCGTAGTCGGATGGTCAAAATGCAGTTGAATGCCGACGGTTTTAAAAGAACGTGCAGAGTAATCGCGCAACGTCTGGCCATAACTGCTCCTATTCTACTGGGAAACGGACATTACCACTTTACCGAGTCACGTTCTTTTGCTTATGGAATTATGAATAGAACAGATCTCCAATCTGATATCTATTAAGACGAAAAGAATGTACAGACTTCAAAGCAATCAAAGAAACAGTTGCTGGATTGTCATACAATTTAGAGATATTAAACGTCCACCATATGGGTCAATATAAGAACCTATTTTGAGTATTTCTAATTTTTGTTTCACAGCTTTTGCAAAAGAAATAACGAAGAATGAGGGACGAGTCAAAGTAAAACTTTCAAGCGCAACACATGGGTGTATTATATCTCCAGTGTCAATGTTGATTTCATCGTTTACCTGGCTCGATTAATGCTTAATCAAATTACGATGCCGAGGGGGATAAAACTGCATCCCGGATAAACGCATTAAACGGGATTAGCGTTCCGTGATCAGCGAGCCGTTTGATTATGCTTAAACGCGTCCATGTTTGTCGTTCGTTCTGTGCGTCATGCTGCATTGAATGGGACGTCTGACTGCAAAACTTTGCAGCCGACGTGTATGAGAGTTGACATTTCGATTGAGCTACATGTATTAACGTTTCTATTTGTTTAACGCAACTGAAGCGACTGCCGACGTTTAACGAGTGCCGCTTCCACAGTTTGCCATACCCTTGTCGTTTTACCGTTTCATATCTCGTGAGATTAAATTTTTATCGAATGCTGTTACATACTTTGCCCATAATTGAGTTTCACGGACAACTTTCTTCTGCTCCCTTGATACCATTCAACACGGACGTTGCAAATGTATTTTAAAGTTTAACACAGTTAACTCGCACGGTTAAAAAAAACAGACGTATTCAGGTCGATTCCATTATTCATTTGCCATTTTAAAAATTGCTACTCCACCCTTTTCACCAGCTTAATTAGTCGCTGTTATGATTTACAATTATAATGCACCATTTAACTTATGTCGATGAAACAGGTTTACTCCTTTCGAATATCTGATATTCCCAGATATCCAGTACTCTGTCTTTATTTACTAGAAAAGAAATTCTACGTCGTCTTAAAATAATTCTCGAATTTTTTGTATTTACAGTCGAAGACACGAAGATGAGATTTAGCCTGACACCGCAGCCAGGAGAAAGTGGGTTCATACAATGGTTAGACGCGATGAAAATGGTGGCCAGGTTGCAGGGAGGAATACCACCGGAATTTCGAAAAAAGGTAGGCACCGAACGGTGTTTTTCTAGCTCGTAATTTTACCCTGAAAAAGTGAGCGGATCCTTAATTTAAAATGTTTCACAGTTATGGCTGACGCTGGCGGAACGTCATCTAGAGCAGCGCGGTGTAGATTGGAAGCAGGCTGAAAAGGTCTGCTTCAACGAGTGGAGCAATCCTGACGATGAAGAGCTCGGTATACAAATCGTTAAAGTAAGACTGTAAAGCCTACCATCCTTTTTACAATAGCCCTTCGTGCGCACTACTGTCCTCGCGAACTATACATACGATTCTACTTCAATCTCTATCTCATCCTGCCTGCTCCTTTGCAACGATAGACGTAACGGACGTTTCGCAACGAATGTTTGTCAACTTTAAAATTCAAACTACTTTCTCCCTGCAAATAGCGAGTTGGGCTCTCGTATTCGAATAATTCCTAGATCTGTTTATAAGCAACCTCCTTAGCACATTTCTTTTATGCATCCATGGATCGTCAAAGTGCCTCGTAAAATACGGAACCCGTTTAAAAATCGCTCCACTACTATCAAGAGCCCAATTAAACTTAACATCCTTGTCTTGCATAACGCGACTGCAAAAACTACCCACGTGACGCAATTCCATATCGCGAAGCTTCGCGCCTCGAGTGATCTCGGTTCGGTGTATAATTACGCGCAATTAAATTTCCATCATTAATCACTTCGACGCCAGGCAATTAAGTGTCGCCGATCAGCCGTCCAATTAGTTTCGTGCCCGCGCTCCCGTACGCCCCTGAAGAAATGACCTTTAACGAACGCACCAGCCACTTATAATCGGGAGAGCGCCTAGCCGTGCCTCCAGGTTCGGGGATCGTAAATTCAGGCTGGTTGGCCCGAGCAAAATCCGATATCTGGTCGTCGGCCCTTTCAGGATTTACACAGGACGGGCTGCAGTCTATTTTGCGGCGCAGCTGGCAGGGACAATCAGGCGGTGCTTCGTCGAGTTCTGCTTGGCTTCGCCCGATGGAACAAGTCCGTCGGCTATTGCCAAGGCCTGAACGTGCTTGCCGCCCTCATTCTGCAGGTTATGGATCGCGGCGAGACCGCCGCGGTGAAGGTGATGATCTACTTGATAGAGGGTGTCCTGCCGGAGGGTTATTTCGCGGACAATCTTCGCGGCCTCTCGGTTGACATGGCGGTGTTCCGTGATCTGCTACGCGCCAGGCTGCCCAAGCTCTCGAAACACCTGGAGCTGTTGCAGAACGACGCGAAGGACAAGGCGACAGGTTGGTCTTTCGTGAAACGCAGAAAGCATACCTGCACTGATTGTATATTCGATGGAGTGATCGTACAGAGGCATCGAACAATACTTTGCTACTAATTTACTGAAACATTTTGGGTATAGATGCTTAGGGTGCTTTCTGAATTGGAATTAAAGATGTTCGAAGGGTACTGATTACTCAATCGAATAATTGTGACACCATTCAGCTAATTTCAATGATCCAATTATTGATCCAACAGTTCCCTCTTGTTCAGGCAGCAGTTACGAGCCACCTCTGACGAATGTGTTCACGATGCAATGGTTCCTCACTCTCTTCTGTCACTGTTTGCCACAGGAGGCGGTTCTCCGTGTCTGGGACTTGATATTCCTCGAGGGAGACGACATACTCCTCAAAACCGCTTTGACCATATGGGAGGGGCTTTCAGAGTAAGTGGAGGATCCAAGACACGTTAGGTTGCTTCGATTCGCCGTGGATACTGTAATGTCGTTTTTCCTCAGTCGCATCATGACCGTGACATCGGCCGACGAGTTTTATAGCATAATGGGGGTTCTGACAAGGGAGATGCTGGAATTTACAGACACGAATAACCTCATAAAGGTTTGTTCGAATCCTTTCATAAAAGTTTCTCAATACTCTGTATTTCATAAACTTATTTGTTTGTTGCGTTGGTAGAATATAGTTAGCATGGGGCATCTGCAAGGTGTCACGGGCTTGAGAGAGAAGCACAGATACAATATCACCCCGTGGGCAAGGAAACTTAGCGACGACGAAGACAGTGACACGGAGGAGGATGAGAGATTGGCCGTAGCTGCTGCGATGTTTAGCATGGCCCAGCGGCTGAAGAAAGGTACAGAATACAAAAAAATATATTATCCACGTGGCAATGGTATTGTTACGATGTTATTTGTATTTCTTCACGTCACAAGACACATGCTTGTAGATCGTATACCGCAAACGATCGGCGCGCTGCAGGCCATGGCGCCCAGCAGCGACAAAGACCGCCTCGCCTTGGACATTAGCACTTTGAAGCAGCAGTACGCCAAGCTGCGAGAGCGTCAACGGCAGGCACACATTATACTCTCGGGTAATTGCTGGCTCTGATAATACAATTAGAAGTTACTTTGTATGGTTTAAGGTACAATAAATCGTTCGATCCTCTCGAATCCCTACGTTGGCTTAGAAATGGTAGTTCGAGAGAATGGTCAACATTTGGCGGAAAGGAATCGCGCGAATGTAAAAGTCCTTTGTGTCCTCCAAGTGTCGAGGAGCTAGTATAAGAACTGTGAAGATACGCCTGCTTGAAATAGAACCAGTACGAAAATGCATAAATTTTTTTTTGGCGCAGCAGCATGTGCAAGGCAGACCATGGTTGCACCTCCTACTTCTCAGGCCATGAATCATCTTTTAGTGGGCAAAAACGCGCTCGTGAGCAGCAAGAATCGACCCCTGAGCCTACCTTCTGCCAATGCACCGCCGAAGATACGACCCACACCTCTAAGTCAGGGCCGAAAGGACAAACAAGGCGTTACGCTCCACTGGAAGGATACCAAGAAGATGAAGCAGAAGGCTTTGAATTCGTTCGGTACGTACCATTTCATTAAACGAGACGTTATGGTTATAGGATGCGCGATTATTAAGCGAAAACTGTGCTGCAATTGTTCATGGCCTTATAATGACACGAAGTTTGAGATTTAACAAAGAATAATCATTTGTCCTGTATTTCAAGCTCTGGTCTTCTTACAGTCAATTTAAAGTGCAGAAATCGATTGGTTTTATATAAAATGCTTTTTACACTCAAATTAAATTAAAATTAAATTAAAATTAAATCAAATTAAATTAAAAATCATTTCTTAAATTACAAGCATAGCCTCGTATTTGTTTATAAAAAATGAATAGGGGTGCATTTTTCTATTTACTGAATGTTGGTAAAAGAGAGTGTATCGGAGGTTGATAATATAGACTGTCCGTTTCATACTTATCTTCTGCTAGTTAGTATTACCATCTGTCGGTACAGACGTTACCAGAATTGTTCCAGCAACAATAGATAAACAATAGATAGTCAGCCTAACATCCTACACGATTATAAAAAATCAGCACTAATTCTGTCCCTTTTACTCTCATACTCAACTCTCCACCTCCAAAATCCACAAAAGACAATGTATCGCTATTCACTTTTTTCAATTTCTAGCGAACAAGGAAATCCAAATTCCCACCGATACATGAACCAAGGCATTGCAAATTCTCCAAATTCCTTTTCGTATATGAAGCACCTTCGTTCATTCGATTTCTTCCAGATGTGGCAGAAGTCAGCACAACAGCGCTGCAACCCTTGGAAGTGGACTTGACATCTCCAAAGCGCAGTAACGCTGACAGCGACAGCGACAGCACGTCAACGGAGTTGTGCGACGAGCCGGATCGTCTCAGCGACGTTGACAGCGAAGATCTTACGTCAGCATCCGAGTCCTATGTTATGGCGACGGATGAGGAGAAGAGTTCTCGACTGGAAAGCTCGCCAATGCCTGAGAAGCTACTCAAAGGTGCACCACTCGATGACTCGGCGAAGTCGATCAAAATCAAGGACATCAAGGCGGCCGAAGACAGTTTGAACGATATATCGATCGCCCAAATCACCGATCAAATACGACGGCTGTCGGCGGAGGATGACAATAATTCGATGGTTCCTCACACGTTCAGTGCGCAGAGCAAAGTGTCGTTGGACGATTCAACGATGAAAGCGTATTCGCCGGAGAAAGAGAAATCAGTGCCAGACCTTGTTGTAGATTACGTCTCGGACGCTGACAGTGTAAGGAAATCGCTGGCTTTGGCCAAGTACGATTACTTAAGCTTCACTAGTAGCACGGTTAGCACGAAAGAGGACGAAGTATTGGTGCACGAGAGGCATCGGCCAAAGGATGCTACAAAAGAAGTTGAGGAAGTGTCGCCTGATGATACTTCAACGAAGCAGAAGCACAAAGTTAAGGATACGGTTCCCACGATTGTTCGTCAAGAGAGTTCGACCGTATTTCCAGAATACTCGTCGCCATTGGATAGAAAGTACGATACGATCATTGATAGTATTACTGTCGATTTGGGAACAGAAAACGTGGACCGCTTCAAGACATCCTTCGATTTTTCCAGCAAACTTTCCTTGGAAAAGTCCTACGAAAGTTCGACACCAAGTAGTTTAATCAGCGACACATCTACTACGATTGCGAATGCTGAAAGGACGCTTTACTCTAAAACGTACATCGGTCATCTTCCCATCTCGGCGGGAACAGTCGACCAGAAGCTGAGTAAACCGATCCCCATCATCCACGGAGCGAACAGTGTCGTAGGATTGTCTTCGGAAATCTCTGCAACCGCGGAAGTGTCGTCAGAGAAAACATATTTAGGTGATAGAGCGCAGGCGAAGGTGTATTCTGATCTGAAGAAGAGTCCTAAGACACCGGAGAGTAGTAAGTCCTTCAGCTCTGGCGAGACGATGGGACCTGATTCGAAGCCTTCCAGCTTGACTGTAAGTCCTCGGACTCCAGTCAGGTCGGATTCGCGCGATTTCTCGATGGACAAGTCGGCGTGTTCCTCCGCCAGCTCCGATTCGAAGACTCTGGTGTTTCATTCGGAGGACTCCGATGTCACGAGAGATAACGCGAAAACGGACACGAAGAAGGTCTACGAGAAGTCAACGTCGTCGACCCCGATTAGCATGGATTCGTTGAGAAACAAGTCGGAGAGCAGCCCGAAGTTGGTGGTCAGTAGTTCTAGCGACTCCTGCAGCCCCGGCAAACTAAAGTCTTCCGAGAGGTCGTTCAGTTCGGACCTCCAATCGCCAATAAGTGCCAACTCCATAAAGTATACCTCGAATTACAATAGGCCGGGCCAGGACAACATATCAGGCTCGCCGAACGACTTGAGCTCCGCCACGTCGCCGTTCTACCCGATCTCCAATCCTAATCAAAAGACCCCGTCTCCCTACAGCGTGTCTAGGCGAAGCTTGGACAGTACGGAGACGTCGCCAGAACAGAAGTCGACCAGCTCGAAAGAATCGACCAAGTATATGGGGTATCAGACAAAGTTCGATTCCTCGGTGAAATCTCCCGAGACCAAGGAAACAGACAGCGCCTCCCGAAATAGTGCCGGCCTCGTTAGACCCGAGTTCAACGCGAAGATAGAGGACACCAGCAAGAATCTCACGGAAAGAAGAAACGGCGACGAGAGTGTTGACTTCTATCAATCGACTGCTAGTAATTACTACCGCAAGGACAAGGATGTCCTCGACGACGGTGCTGACGATCCTCTCTCCGAGAAAGATGTGGTTCCCTCGTTACCACAAGAGAAACTGGACAAACGCTATCTGAACTACAATTACAGACACAGAGACAGATCGAAGGTGTTGGAGAGAAGTTCCAGCAGCCTGGACAGCAGAAGGCTTGCTGACATGAAGTCGTCGGCCTCCACGGACGAGTTCACCACTTCCATGGTAAAGAAGAGATCCAGTGATATATTGGAAGATATAAAGCACTTGGAGGCGAAGGCGAACGATGGGTCCACGGATACTGGGTTGCTGACGAAGAAGAGCAGCTACATTTGGGAGGACCTGAAGAGCTTGGAAGCTAGGAGGCAGGATAACTTCAGCAACTCTGCGAGGAACTTCTCCAAGGATCGTCTGGAGGTACCTGACGTGACAGGAGATGGTAGAAGAAAATCGTACGTGATACATCCAAGGATTAGTATCGACGAGAACAGTGACAGTATATTGAAGAGTGTAGCTTGTAGTCAGAACAACGGCGACACGGACGATGGCAGGGAGTCGAAGTTGGGCGTGTGGACAAAGGTGAAGCCTCGCAAAAGGGGTAACGACGGGAGGAGAAACAGTGACAGAGCGCTGAAGATAATCCAAGAGAATTCTGCCATACTTCAGAAGATCCTTGCTTGCCAGGCCAAGAAACGATTGCCGGACCTCGAGGAGATAACCAAGGAGATCACTATAAGTCCCATAAACGAGGAGATCTCCAAGATCTTCAGCCCCATATTGGAGAAAATGGGCCTGAACGAGCACGAGATCAACGAGGAATTGGCAAGGATCAATTTCAAGGATTTCGACAATATGTCCACCACCAGCGTGTCCGAATTCGATGCGAAAATCAACGAAGAGCTGTCTAAGCTTTCCTTGATCGACGAGACGGAGCAGGTGGATCACTTCGGCGTGGACGAAGTCATATCGCACGAGTATCTGAACACCAGGGAGGCGTTGATAGATCGCAAGATAAACGAGGAGCTGTCAAAGCTGTTGGCAAACTACGAGGAACGCTCCCCTGTCAGTATCGCGAATCTGGACAAAGGGTCCTCTAGTCAAAACGCCACTGAAGCTGATGGACTCGATTTGTCCAGCATCTCCACGAATGTATTCTCATACAAATCGTCCAACGATTCTATCGAGACCAGAAGCGACTTGGGATCAACGCAGGAGCCGTCGATCGCGGTTGACAAGTTCTCCCAATACACCGAGAAGGTGTTGCCGTACGCGGTGTCCAAGTATCGAGACGACGACTCATCGCCCAAGAGCGACATCGATATCTACAGGGAGCTAGAGAAGCTCGATAAAATCTCTTCGGCCCAGGTACTGCCGGACACGACGCTGGAGCTTCCTCAGAAGGAACTGTCCTCCATTCCGTACGTCCCTGACACGTCGCCGTTCAAGGACGTGCCAACGTTAAGGTACACTTCAATGCCAGTTTCCTACGACACGTCGCCTCTGAAGAGCTCATACGATCCTTACAAAGCCTTCGACTTCAAGCCGATGCTGTCACCCAAACACGCGCCGAACAATCCCTTCTCGACAGCCTCGTACGATAAGCCCATCATGGACACCACCTTCGAATACGTCAATCACAAATCTGAGATCTCGATCAACACGTACGATCTACACCTGAACAGTCCAATGCTGTTGAAAGAGTCACTGGAGTTCCGGGTACGATACGAAGATGAGCCGGTTAGAGATGTCGGCGCGGACTACATGTCCCTGCAACCTGATGGTAGACAGATGACCGCTTCTAGCAAGTCATCCCCGTATTACAGCAATGGTAACAGTGATCCATTGACGCCGACCAAGTATCTTCCCATAGAGGAACGGTGTTTGGACGCTACTGGGTCCTCCTTCTTGGATTATCCCATTGAATCCTCAGACCTTCTTCGTCGCAAGTATGATTCACTGTCACCTAAGGAATATTCTCACGGGAAGAGTACGGACTACGACAGACATATGGGCACGCTGCCTCCGATAGAGCCAGGATCGGACATAGGATCATACTTGCCCACGAAGCACTATCATGCTTTGTCACCGAATCGTCAGTTCACCGAGCAGCACTTCCCCTTCTCTATAAACCATTACGCCTCGAAGCTCTCCCCTGGTTTTACCGACGACACCAAACGGCCCGTCTCGCACCCGGAATTCCCTGGCAAGATGAACATCGAGAAGTACACCGAGTTACCGGACAGAGATGGCTCCGACAGCTACAAGAAGTCCTCTCTGAGCTTAGGCAACATTGGACACTCGAGCAAAGGCGGCGAAGACAACTACAACACTCTGGCTAGCCCGAAAACGCAGTTCAGTCCTTTCCCCATCAGAAACGCCCCTAGAAAGCCGAAGGAACTGACGCTGAAGCTGGGTCTCTATTCACCGAAGGATCCCGACGTGGGACAATTAAGGAGGTCATAGTGTAGAACGGCAAAAGCGTTGAAAATCAGACTTTTCCTGTGGGGTTGTTTCTATGGGGAATCGAGTAAACAGCTCATTGTATCCAGGATGCAAGGGATCGCTGTGCTACGGTGATTCCAGTATTAACAAAGAGGGCCTAACTTACTGTTTCCGATTTCTGGAGTCTGACACTGTTATCACTCGATCCTAACGTTACGATCCAACGACGTGCAATGTTATCAGGTAACTTATTCTCCGTGCGAACTCGTTCCGGGTGACGTATGGATACTGATTGTAGAAGTAATGAAGTCTACCTGCTCCTCACGCCAAGGAAACTCGCTGATAGAGTAAAACGGAAGTCTTTGAATCTCTGAAGTGTACTGAAAATTCTTGGGGATTCTTGTAACGCGCTTGCATAAAAATTATAAAAGGAATATTCGAAATCCTTGTTTGTTTATAAGTTAGAAAAAGGATGCTGATATCGCAGATTCGCGCGAGGATAGTCCCTCCCAGTGATCTTGATCGACCACTCGATTTTGTTTCAACTATAGCACGGAGTAACGTGAAGAGCAAGAAGGTACGACTTCGGATTGTTGAAACACACAAAGTAATCGCTCAACAAAGCTACCGTTGAACACAATTTTCACAATTCTACCGCGTACTTCCCCCTCTCCTTAGCATTAATCATTAACTCCGTTTTCTTCGGACGTTTATAGTCTATGAATCGTTGACTAATTACAAACATTTTTTACGAGCTCTGCTTACAAAGAAAAAGAAGGAAAAACGGCTTCGCGAGAATCTCATAGAACCGAGGACGAGAGAGAAAGAAAGCTTGCGAAGTAGCATAAAGATCCACGCGAGAACGTACACACTTGCAATTTCTAACGCGATGCCTTCGATCTCCCTCCAATCTCGCAAATAACCTCGTTATCGCGTCCCGATTACTCCGTGAATCACGATAAGCAGCCTCGATGCGCGCGCGCGTGCTGAGCTTTCGAGTGGAGAAAGGGAGCAAGTGAAAGAAAAAGGAAAACGCTAACAGAATGCCTTCCATTCCTCCTCGAACTCGCGGTGCTCGCTTTGCTACAGTGATCTCGCATGCGATCGTAAATCACGACACTGATCGCGAGACCACGCGGCAACGTGGAATTTCCTTCGAACAGATACAATATAATGCCGCGGAAGATTGTATAAAATTATAGAAGTTGTTACGAACGGAGCCGCGATTAGAGCTTAATTTGTCCGTACGTTTGCGCAATCTTAGGCCTGCAGAGGTTCTACCGTTTAAGTAAAAGTAATCGTATACTATTACGAGGCTGGACACGAAAGGGGAGTGAATACAAACAGAACTGTACATAACTATAGGAGACCCCCGTTGATTGTACATTAAGCAACCGAAACTTCAGAGTCGCTCGAGATCTTTTTTATATAAAAATAAAGGCGTAGTATTTTTAGATGTTTCTAATAAGAGATTGTCCTCGTGTTCAACGTCAGCGTTGAACGCGCGAGCTTAGCCGAGCTATGCTTACCGTACTGGACATCGTTCTCTTTGCAAACCCTTCATGCCTCTTCAGTGTTACACGAACCGAAAGCTTGCAGTAATCGTGTTTGATTAATTACGAAGCCTGTACATTGGGCACAGATCTTATCGATTAACTTTGAACGTACGCGAACCTGTGGAAGCTGTTTACTGTTCTTTTAATATCACGTTTGTAGAGAAATGGATTCGAGGCACTGTGTTGAAATTAATTGATGAGCTACACCCTGGGCTTCATTGAACGATACTTTTAGAATATCCTAGCTGAAAGTGGCGATTAGAAATTATCTTGAACTCAATGGATCAAAATTTCACTCTCAGGCTGCTGACGATGGAAACAAAAATTGAAACTTATCGTGAGCACTAATTGTAGCTTATAGGCGTCGCTCTGTTAACCATTACGTCCAATTTACCCACCGATGCCAGGTAGATTCGTCAATTCGTAACTCGACGCGTGCAATTTTTTATATGCACTACTTAAAAGAGTCTGACACAGAGCACTCGATTTTTCGTCAAAATCACAACGACGTTTCGAGGGTTACGGTTTACACGAACCACATTTGCACGAGCTTTCTCTAAAAAAAGTATTGGAGCAACAATTTTAACGATAGATTGATTCTCGAAGCCAAGATATGGGAATTAGTGCGATTAAGGTTGCCGCTCAATTGTCTCGATGTCGACGAGTATATTCGAAATCACGATTTTACAAAAAATTCACCACGTATCTACGCTTGCTCCCACACAAATTTTTACTAACTCACCGCGAAGAAATAATGATCAATGTAGATACAATGGAAGTCCGATACGTAGATCCTCGCACACGAAGCTTCTGCAGCAACCTTGCAATCGTTTAAACGATGCACCTTTTGTCCCGTGTAAAATGTCATTGTAGCGTAGAGGAGCGAGTCACAGTGAGCAATGAAGGCACCTCAGTCACTGTTTCCTAACTTAATTTTTGATACAAGAAAGAAGCTCGCGTTTACTTCAGCTGTGATGAGTTGTTTTGAGAAAAGTCATTAATTAATTTCATACAAAGTTGCAAATCAAATTATATATTCGTGAATCCAAAATGTAACAGATTCTTGAATTGCCTATATCACTCACTGTGAGTCGATCAAAATGTTTAATTGAAATTCGCTGCTCAAAATAAGTGGAGGATCGCCAATTGTAATGGAGCAGGCAACATCTTCGCAAAGCTCAAAAGACATTAAGCGTATACAATTTTGTCATACATGAAACTTGACGGAACTTACGGAACAATTAAGCCGCTCCTGAAATACGAAGTTCGCTAATTATTTTGAGCAGTACATCTTTCTGGCGAACGTGGTGAAGAAGCGAGGTATCGCCGTCAGTTCTCCCCGCTGACTTGCGATTAAATTCGGCGAACCGAGTCGTAAATTCGGATGCCTGTGAGGTATAGAAAGTATTGGTAAAAGTGCTTTGAAGTGGCATTGTCGCGTTGAACAAAGATGAAACCATCTTAGACTGTACGTAGCTATTAAGAAAACGATAATATCCGCTGTTCGTTATGTCTTGTAACATATCGTTTTCAAGAGAAAGAACAGAGCAAACGGATCCTCGATGAAATTCTCCTGCTTTCGGTTCACGGAACGTTTGTATATTCGGTTCCCTTCGGTTCAGACAAATCTCCTGAATGAATCATTGCCCGACAATATGCATATACTCTGTTCGTTTTCCTCCTTTACTTTTCTTTTTATAAAGTATTACTTCTGAACGCCGCAAGTATTTTTCAACGCGTATAACTTGACACGAGATCAGGTATAGAGTCAGAGTCTTTTCTACAAAGTGGCAAACCGAAGAGGGGGCGAGTTATAGCGATTAAGGTGAAACGAGAATGTTGAGTGTGCGTCGCGTTCAAGCGAACACCGTCGCGAGTCCTCGCCTCGGCGACGGCACACGAATCCTATAAGAGACGTCGTTTATAGAGAAACGTTATATTTCCAAAAGGGTGTGCGTGAAGTTGTTATGTGACGTTTTGTGAGAGTTGTTGTAAATACCTGTCGGTACGAGTCATGCCAGATATAAGACTGTATATTTGAAAAGCATAGAGATATAAGTCGTTATGAATAAATAAACTGAATAAATATATTGAGAGAGAAACAATGGCTAACATCAGTCGTCACTTGGATCCTAGACGTTGCAGAGAACGAATCTATGAATAAAAAGTTAGTTCAATGGGGGGAGCTTCACTTGATTCCGAGTCCGAGGGTTCATCAGGTGCGAGGTATACGATGATCGAATAAATTCAGAGAGAAATATATCGTGTAATTAATCAACGCTTTTGTAAAATTACAAGTAATTCAGAATTCAAATACTGCTGTTATAAGAGGTTCCACTATTTTTGGGAACAAAGTTCACACGTGCGAGATTTCACGGGATTCTACTTCAAAGTTTCAAAAGTATAATGCTACACTTAAATTCTAACTCCTTTCTCCAAGGTATTCTTGAAAGCATACGCGCGGAGATGGTACCTCAGAGCGCGAAGAAGAACTTTTTCGGGTAGTTCCCTGCATTACAAAACACGTTCTGCAAAAACCACTACAGGAACACTGCGTATCTCCCTAATTTACAAAAGCGACCCGCAATCTTGTAGCCACCTTCCTAAGTTCGGCTTTCTCATAAGTTTAACATAGTTTACAAACCGCAATACTAAAACTCCCTTGGCAACGCATAGAGAAATTAAAACTGTTAAATGAATAATACACGGAAATCCTGAGCCTCGAAGGTAACAAAGAAGGCACAGTCAGTTTTAAGTAATCGTAAGAATCTAGAATCTTTATTCCCCCTAAAAATGTCATTATCTACTTGGAGGAATGTTTATTAGTCGTTATGTGAAGAGCTCTCACATCTTTTTCGCAATGAGAACATTATACCTTGTGTCCGAGTGGACATTCCATTTCGTTAACACGATTACACGAGCATCGCCCGCGCTGAGGATCGCGAGCTCATTTTAATTGGGATTACGTTTCAATTAAAACTCCACCCCCATTAGGCGGAAGCGCGGAGTTTTGGAGAATAATTGATACGAACAACACCGTTATCCGATTGCGAGGGGCTGGATAAAATATGCATGCTTGCCAATCAAGAGGTGTCCAGGGTTACACACCTGCTCTTCCCCCTCCGACTCTATAAATATGCGATTACCAGGCTCCTGTCAGGATCGCGTATGCACATATGTGCACTTCTGATACACGAGACGTAATAGGGCAAACATCGATGCCTTCGCGATGAAACTTCGCATTCGTGTTAAAATGGTAACTGTATTTTCATTAAAAAATTCATTCTAATAGATTCAATTATATCTCGGAGAGATACTTTAGGATGGGTTTAACCAGCTCAATGTTTATTTAACGCAAAGCGTTTCAATATTCGCTCTGTTAATATGGAAGAAATAATTTACAAGTGAATTATAGTGCAATACTACCGCGAAGAGTAAGAAACTTCCCATCCGGAGCGAAATAAAACTGATGGAAAGCGAATGGTTACCCGCCAGTTGTAGTAAATTCGGACGGCAGAGTGTCAAACGCATCCAAATTCGTTCCATTGAATTTTTTTCCCCCCAAACTGAATGCTCCCGCAGAGCACCGCGCGCTCTGTATTTCGTGCTCGCGTTGACGCGCTGCTGGCAAAGGATGCAAAAGTTTAATAAATCCATTCAGCGGAGTTTAATACGAGCAGGGTCAGAAGCGTATGCACTCGTCGCTTATTGCCGACGCAACATATTCAGCAATTTGTCCGTTCGATGAGATATCCGTCAAGCAATTTATCCGTTTGGCAAAACGACAATTCGACAGTTTGTCCCCCGGATGACGCGTCCGCGCGTCGATTGGGCGCCGTCATATTCGAGCATTCGACCCTTTCGTTCGATATTTTTTCGCCCTCATCACGTGATACATTCCCTTCTCCTCTCCCGCCCTTTTCATCCTCGTCCGGCTCGATAAACTTCGAGCGGTTCGCGTAATTTCCTGGCGAGGATTCGCCGAAACTCCGGCCAGCTCGAAACCATCTAAACTTCGTCCGTTCCGCGAGCAACGCGTTTCAACTTTCACCTCTGTTTGGTTAAGGGAACAAGAGGAAACCGCGCGAAGTGGAACAGATAGACAGTGGACACGAAGTGCGATGGGGCGATAATAAAACGGAAATGCTAAACGATGGGGTGTAAGTAAAATAAGAGGAATAGGTACACACGAAACGCCGCAAGGGTGTTGAAAATGAAAAGAGGGGAGGCGGACGAGAAGCGAAAAGCAGAGTCCAAGCAGAAAATGGTCACAGAACGAAGTGAACAGGGATGATGGTACGTAAGGTAATATGTACCTATCCCGTTATGGAAATGAGCGCGAACTAAGGCGAGCGCGTGTACGTATGTGTGTGTGTACGGGCGCACTCGAAACCTAGAGACATCCACTGCATTGGTAATGCCGCTGCCGTGCTTCCAACTCTTGCTTCTTGTCCTCATATTGCGCCCACTGACAATGTATCTTCGACGGTGGCTCTGAATTCCACATTACACCTGAGAATCTTATCACGAAATCGGAATAATCGAACAAGCCATTGCTGCTTCTTGTCGCCTCGAAGCTTCGTGATCCGGGAGTCTGATGGGGGTTGGAGGAGAACCCGGGTATACATCTCTGCCGCGTTTCATTTAGGATGCAGGCATTGGTACAGAAATTTCAAAGTACTTTCTCTCTTTTGCGAAGACAAAAATAGTTTATCGATTGAATTATTAAGTGGGGATTCGAATCTGGAACATGCTAATCAATTGAGCTACTTCGGGGATCGATGATTTATTTACGTGATATTTGTTGAGAGGAGCTATGTTATTGCCTAGCCGATGGTCAGGTGTTTCCGCATAAACAGCGTTCGTCATCTGGTGGACACTTGGATTACCGTCGTCGTCCATAAACTCGGGACTTTTATTAAAAACACCATTGCAAGCCTACTGAGTGTAGCTATTAGCGCAGCCAATTTGGAAAGTTCCAAGAGATTAGGGCAGCAAGCAGATGCGCGTTTTATTGCGGCCGCGCGGTCACCACTCCAAGTCCCAAACTCCGCGTCGCGTATACCTATAATTTTTCACCGGTCCCCGACACGCAAGGGGGACTTAGATTTTCGCGCGCTACACACCAATCAGTTGTCTTCAACCCTCCTCCTGCTACCCTCACTATTTCGGCAAATTCCTTGGAGAGGGAATTTTTACCTTTTCTGCGAGCGACCACGACACCAGAATGTCAGAATTAAAACCTTGATACGAAGAGTCACACGGCTCTAGAACTCAGCGAAAATTCAATACTTTGAAATCAATCACTTCAGTAGAGTCACAAATGAATCTCGTTTCAGCAGAGTCACAGTACACTAGAAATTACTATTTCTTAAGCAGAGTCACAGTACTCTAAAAATCACGATTTCTTAAGCAGAGTCACAGTACTCTAGAAATCACGATTTCTTAAGCAGAGTCACTCTATAACTCAACGAGTATTTAACAATTGTAAGCTTTCAATAACATTAACTGTACACCTGTACCTCTTACGCGTCATTTATTACTAAAAATTCAGTGAGTTTTGTGATCATAACCCATCACAAGAGTGTGGCAAAGTTAGACCAGTCGTCAATCAGATACGATTTGATCTTACACGTCGCAACAACATTTTTGCACAAAATATACGCTAACGTTCGAAATAGCTACCACTTACCACGAATTTTAGTCACGGCATGTTTGCAGTCCGACTCGACCCTACAGGGATCTCGAAATCAACAGATTTTTCTAAAAATTTTCGATAAAATCCCACAACCGCGTGAGAACACGTTTTTCTCGTTACAGGGACTTGAATGATCGGCGAGATTGACCGACTGTTTGTGCCAGTAGCGCGGATTTTTCTCGTGACAAATCGAAGGAGATTACCACCGCTAGGTAGAGGAGGCGAGCGGGCGCTGTATGCATTGAAATTCCAGCAATCCTGTAAAAATCGGTTTTCAGGGATCGACCATAGAGAACCTGGTTGCTGGGCACGCGATTGATCTGCATTGTAATGGGAAAATTTGGAAGTGCGCAGCACTTCGGTCTTCGCTCGAATTACCGAACCATTTTCGAGGAAATTTTCGAATGGAAAAATGCGGTTGCCCGAATGAAGGGAGCGTCGATCTGCATTTTAATACGAAAATACACGGGGGAGAAGATGGTAACGTTGTAACGGAACGGACAAAATGGTTTTCACTTGCGGCCCGGATCGGTTGCGCCAAGTTCAACGTAGTTTTAGAGAAACTTTCGTCCATCGAAATTCATACTGCGCTACCTCACATCCCATATAAACTTTCGATTCTGCCATTCAAGCCTTTCTGTTCTGATTAAAAAAAATATCTAATCCCTACACCTCGCCCAGTGGTGAAACTAAATATACAACGCTCATGAAATATGAAGAGCAATCGGAATATTTCGTCGAAATGTCTCATTATATTCGAAATATTTTCATATAGGATAGAAACTGGTGTGCCATCCCACCGAACTAGGCACAACGTTACATACAATGCAAGCATGAAAGTTACAGGAGTATCGATCAAAATCGGAAATGTCACGTCCCACCCAGGCAACATCCAGTGGTAATGAATTGATGTCGAATTGATGGCAGCGAAGTATACAGGGCTGCGTGTGCGCGTTACACAGGTCGCCCGTCGTCTAACTGGAATTATGCAATCAAATGACACAATGGTTCAACTATTATGTATCAGGCGAGCGACCAACTTGCCCGCAATGAATGCAACGGTGACAATACCAGACCTTGTCTCTTCTCCTGTCTGGCGCAGCAGTGGCGTGCTCGCTATCGCCCGAATTCTCGTGGATAATAATTGTCGCCCCGAAGGCATACGCTGTAACGACGATAATTAAAAATCAACCTGACAGTGAAGCATGTCCAATACACGCGTAACGTTCCCAGACGCGATTGACTGTAGAGGTACGGTGGTCTGTTATCCGTGGAATTTACAGAATCCCTGCAACATTTCGGTCTCCCAAGACTGATGGGAGCCCTGCAATCCTCAAGACTCCTTTAAATTTACACGAACTCGATGCCGTCTGCACAAGTCCTAAACGGAAGAAGTTCTCTGTGTCTTGTTACGTGAGTCCAAGGTTGCCGGTATCGTGTCTACAACCAATTAGTCCAAGGCTATCTATATTAGCACAAGGAGCCTAGAACTATCGATATCAAATACCGCAAGACTTATTCTGGTACCCAAGTTTATTTCACTCATAGTCAGTGGCGGATTTAAAGAAAAAGGGCCATGTAGCGAACGTTTCGGGAGGACATTCTTTCGGGAAAATGAAAAGGTAGTTTATTAAAAAAGGGGTTAAGTATACAGAAAAGTACAGAAATAAATATAATGTTTGGATAAAATTATAATTTTCTTTGAAGATCGAGCTCTAGGGGTGCCTTCTGGACAGGGGCCCATTTTTCGAGAAAATGAAGAGGTGGTTTACTAAAAACAGTATAAGGGAGAGTGGGGTAAATACGAACGCGGGGTAATCGCGAATTCGATGGTACGGCGTTTTAATAAATAAAAACGATGTTCCCTCTCCACTAGCTAATAATTTAGGTCGTATCCAACGCCAGGCAGAAAATAATAAATACAGAACGCTTATGCTATTCAAGATAACATAATTTATTATTTTCATCATGTTTCATGTAATATTTTGTCCATTTCAATTGCATGTAATTACTGTTGAATTAATGATACAATTGGGATTTTTTTAAGTTGAAATAAAGCACTTTTTTACCAACATTTTGTGACCAACGCGTTGCTTGAATTATGATTCTAACTTCTGAAATAAATTCTTTTTATTTTTTGATGTCGTGGGGCAATGACGAACAACTCGGATGGGGTAATCTCGAACCTTAGAGATTAGCAACGATAATCGATTTTGATGAAATTTTCAGCATATATAAAACTTACTTAAATCTACAAAACGGATTTTTGAATTTTCATTGCAGGCTCAGACAGAAAAAGTTTAAAAAACGACCTTTACTATTTTTATTATATACCGACCAATTGCAATTTTTTTCTAACGCACAAGAAGATGAATTTGAAAAATACATTAGGAATAGGTTGTAGCAAGATTGTTTATGCGTTGACCATTGCAACCGCGTTTTCTATGCGACTTCTGCGATATTTAACACTCTGTTCGTAATTCCCCCACTCTCCCTTAAGTGTAGTAATACAGAAAAAAATATGGTGTTTGGATAAAATCATAATTTTTTAGGTGAGGTGCGCTCTTCTGAGCCCAGGGCTAACTGCTCATAGTACTACTCAAATCATCGGCACAGTCCTTTCTCCTAGACTGACTGTTTGAAAAGGGTCATCAGCTACGTTAAAAATACCTGGAATTAACGCAGAAGCAACACGATCGAGTAGCCGCCTCCTGATACAGCGGAATCCTCTAACGAGCCCGTTAAAATAACGAGACCGTATCTTTCACTTCGTTATCGATTGAATTAACGAGAGTGGAAAGTCTCCGTCCCGTTCCTTTTCCATCCGGGAGCTAGAGAAAAGGGGAAGGTAGGGTAGGAATAGAAAGAATAAAACACGATGGCAGAGCAGAAGCATGAGCCCGTGATTAAAATCGTGTCTGCAATTATGTACCTTCTGCTTCGTACTTACGATTCATTAAAGGATAGCGGGAATTTTGATGAATGTTTCGAAACGAAACCTTCTCCGCCCCCTGCTCCACGTTCCCCGTTTCCCCTCTCCAGAGGCGAGCGTAATGGGATGTTTAAATTTGCAAAGGTAATAATCGCTGACTGCTTCAATTGAGACAGGCACTAGCCGGGGCGTGCGCGCGCACACACACCTTTTGGTAAAAGAAGCATTAGCATTGAAACATCGACGAGGAGAGGAGCCGCTGACGCGGAAATGGACTCGCTGCCGGGGCAAGGCTGAAAAAACGTTGCGGCACGGATACGTCTGTCTGCGGGGGCGTTTTTTTCATCCGGCAGAGTGGAATCGCCAACGCATCGCCATTATTGAAAGACGCGAGCCCCCGTAACAGAAGGAGGAGATGCCGGACGTGCCGCTCGGAAACTTTTCATCCGTTTCAACTACCCTGTCGATGAATACATAAAAAAAAGGAGGGACCAGCGGAGAAAGGGAGAAAGGAAGAAACGGTGCACGTTGCCCCCGGGCGTGTTGCGTGATCTCGGAAATGGCGAATGGCTACCGCCGGGAGAGAGATACTATCGTCCGCGAAACGCTATCGCGTGCCGCAGCGTCGAAAGGGCAACCCTTTGAATCTGAAGCTGATTAGCGAGAAAACGTTGATATGCAAAGAAAGGAAACACGGTGGAATTATCGCGACGATAGATGATTTATCGCGCGTCACGACAGGAAAGCTCGGATACACCACTCTCGTTCATTATTGTTCGTAATGGGCTTTGTTTCAGAGAGTAATTACAGCCTTGGCTTATTAACGTGTCGTTAGTAAGTTCCCTGATGTAAGTACGCAAAGTAAGAATGCACACCTCTTGCTGGACCAGCGAACGCGAAACAGTGATCGGGACAACTGCCGCGTCATCAGGATAGCCGTGTTATTACCCTTAATCGATTTCCTATTCGGCGAGTCGTACGAATGATAATAGGTACGTCTGGGCTGATGGGACTGGCGCGACCCCTGAGGCGGACGTAAAGTCTTTAATGCCGGTTTTTACAGGTCGACCGAGCGGCGTCTAATGGCGGTCGGGCGGTGCTCGAACGTTCTGTCTCCAAAACTCTTTCGTGCACCTGCCAACGGTGATTACGTGTCCCTGGCGACGTCAAGACTGTGTACGCGTCTCGGTAATAATGCAAATTCCGGCGGTGCGTGGCACGCATTCATAAACGCCGGGAGATCGGCTAAGGAAGCTGGGCTTTCAAAGATTTCGGGCCCGATTATCGCGCGTATAATGCTCGCACCGTGCGACGAGCGACGTAATCACGTTACAAGCCTCAACGATCGTGGCAACCTTCGAATTTTAATCGTACCCTCGTGCCTTCGCAGAGGTGTACACGGGCAAATAACGTTTTAAATTTTCTGGGGTAATGGCGAGATAAATATGCTGTAACATTTAATCCTTGACGCCGGGGGGTATTTCACGTAATCATAAACTGTCGATTGCAGCTTTCGGAAATTAATTTAGGCGGAGTTTGTGTGTCTGTGTAAAAATGTTTGGTCTTCTATGGGTGCGTATGCAATCAACACCTTTTTTATCAATTAAATGAGAGTGTTACGTTAACGAGTAGAAAAAGTTTTATTAATCAGAGAAATCGTGGATTTATAATATACAGTTTAATTAGAATAGAATTTAAGCTGCTCCAAGCTATCCTGGTATGTATCTCTAAAGGTGCTAATCCACCATGAGATTTTACATAATACTTTTCTATCATGGCACAAAAATCTCAGCAATAACTACATGTAAATAATCGAAATAGTCGCGAGGGATGAAATTTTAAGGATTTATCATGAAACTTTTCTCACGAGAATGTAATTTCATGAAACTAATGACGAAAGAATTTAAGAATAATAAAATAATTCAATAATTGTCTCATGAGATTAAAATCTCTTCTACGATACGATATTTTTGTTTCATCGTGGATTTGCACCTTAAAATAGTGCAGAGTATAAAATAGGTGTTTCGCAAGGATTATTTGTCAAACAATTTTTATATGATTTTCTTTCACGTATCAAGATTATCCTGAGGTTCTTAGAGGGTAACAAGCGTTGTTAGGTAAGCGCGTACTCACATTTGCGATCCATTTCTGTTTCTGAACGGTTTGCACGCTGCTCGAGGCGGTCAAGTAGAAACTGTCAGTGCGTAATCAGACAGACATCAGTAGTTCACGCCGTGGGCACGGCCAACGGCACACTGCATGGAATTAGAGATATACTACCAGTAAATAGAATGTTCAGCCATTCTTGATCGCACACGAGCAAATTAAAGATATTAAGACAGTTGGTGAATCCGCAGCTCGCAAACCTATCACATTAGTAAATCTCATTCGCGTCGCCGTTCCTAACAAAGTTCCACAAGTTCGTCGATGAAAATGTGCAAGCAAGCATCTTCGGATACCCAACTTTGATTCCACGTTAATAGCAGGGTACGATGGAATGCGCGGAATGGGTGACCTACTTGTAACAGAAGGATATCCGAATATTAAACGAATAGTTCGGCTGTCACCAGACACTTCCACCGCGTTTCGCGGGGATTTTTCCGTGGATTTAATATTCCAGAGAGGAAAGGAGCCAAGCTCACGCGCGAGAACTTCTTTAGGAATCCCGAGGCCCTTCCCGCCGATCAACTCTCCGTTCCCAAAGTTTTCAACGCGAAATTGGCTTCGCTGACAAGTGCCCCGGCGACTGAAAGAGCCTCGGAAGTATCCGAAAATTATACCTTAACCGGTCAAAGCGAACTTCCACGACGATTCTCTCCACGGAGTGGGCCACGAAACCACTCAAACCTTTGAAAGGCTGCCACCGGGAACAAAAGAACCGGCACGAAACAGTTTCCCGTCCCCCATGGCCCTCTCTATCGAAGAAATGGACTCTGCACAGCCAAGGAAAGTACAAGAAGTCACGCGTGCATCACGCGTTCGTCCCTTTCGCCGTGATTGCAAAGTTTCCTTCGTTCGAGAAACTTGCAGCTACCACCCCGACTGCTCGACCATTCTTGCTCGGGACATTTCTAGAAAGCATACCGGAGAAATCCTTTTATACCTGGCCAGGCCCAGCGTCAGATTATTTTCTCTTTACAAGTAATCCGTGATAATAACGCATCTCTAGAAATTCCCCAAAACTTGTCAATATATTTCTCATTTTACTCAAACGCTAGAACGCTTCCTCCGCGAAGTATAGTAGAAGAGGTAGACCAAAAAAGCGGGACAAACGTAAATTACAATAACGGCGAACTGCGAGCTGTCTCGCTATTTTCGGAAAGAAAGAAGCCACGGCTAGGTGGGAAGGGGTTGGGATAGCATTTCAATACTCGGGAACCACTCGACAGCCTCGAGAATTCCATATCGAACTAACAAAAGAACGTCAACTCGCCGCGATATTCGTATTCACGGGTCGGCCGCGTGTGTAAAGGGCGTCGAGCAGAAAGAAAACCGCACGTGTTTCCGCCAGGAAAGCGGCCAACAGATATATATTCTCACGGGGAGAACTCTCGGAGGCTCCCGGGGCTCGGCGAATAAATTGCGTGCCGTTTTATTTACGTCTTCGCGCAAGCTGGATACAAAGGCGGACAGAAGGGAGCAAGCGGCGGCGCAGCTTCGAATGGCAACGGGAGCTCGGCGGATGCACGCCGAAAGAAACGTTTCCTTCGCTCTCACAGCGACACGCACCGACACTTTTACTTATTTTTCGCCTTAACCGCGGCACGCATTCATCTTCTGCGTTCATTCAAACGACGCGACGCCGCGGAAGCTGCTGGCAATTTAAAGCGGGTATTTAGATATCCTGGTAGGCGCTCTCAGCGTCGTGCCGCCTTCCATCGACGTTTTTACGCTGCCACGTGAAGCGGTTCAATGCTTTGGCATCCTCCGACGCCGAAGAGTGGGCTTCTTCCGAATCCAATGGCCGACACTCGAGTACGAGTCAATTACTTTTTGCGAACGATGAAAGATAAAACGCCGTACTAAGGAGGTCGGTGTGAAATTGGCAGTTACTCGAGAATACGCAACTGGTTTTGTAATTATGCGAGTCCTTTGTGCCTGGAAGCTGCAATGGATGATTCAGTGGTGCTTTAAATTACGGTGGCACTATTATTCGCTGCTACAGAATTTATGAAATCTGTTTCCCTGTTTCGGACGTGTAGTTCGTTGGGAGAAATCGTGAATTATCAAACGCGAGGTGTTTTAATGATAAATTGAAAAGCATGAGAAGAGTTGGTAGATTCGGGAGCGACACTTTAATGTTCGAGATGACAGCAGTATGAAGCATTTCAATTTGTACAGAGCTTTTCTAAATACTTTACCGTCATTTTGCGTCGATTGGCACCCGCTCCACTGTCGTTGGGATAATGAATTTCGCCAATAACTCGGAAAACGCGTCGATAAATCAGACACTAACGACTTATCTAGCCGTGTCATGTACACGTGAACCATTGATAGCCAAATGAGGTCACGAGTGGCCCCATAGATCGCAGGACGTGAAATTTATCGATGCTTGCTATTTGTCTTGTAGGATAATTGGTTCGGCAAATATCATTCACCCTATACAGTTTACGTTTCTATGAAACATGTAATTGCTGCGCGAAGTAGGTACTGTCAGCTTTCCTCGCGCCACGAAACTTTCACGCAATTTAGATTAAGAATTCCCAGCAAGTTCTTCCGTTCCGTGTAATAAAAATTCATCGCGCAAGAGCGGGGAAGCATTATACGCAACTTCAGGAGGATGCGACCATTTTTATGGTACTTTTCAGGCATAAGGATTCGGTAACGCCACCTGCGTCTCCCCTACCATAGTATAACAGCGTGCGGAACCGCGGGGCAGTGAATTACTTTAACGCTCTTCATCCAGCCGGTCCTTTTCTCCCCATAGAAAACGAGGACGCGCCAAGGGATCATCTGCGACACGCGAACTGGGTAAAAAGAAAAGGAATCGCATCAACATCCAACAGAAGAGCCGCGCCCCTTGAAATTTTGGTGGGGCCATTATCAGCACGAACCGTTTCGCATTCAACACCCAAGATGATACTAATTCCGAAGGAGCGGATTTCTAAAGAGTATTCAATCATCCCAGACTCCCTTCGTTCATCAAAGCCACACGCCTTCGAATTTGACTTTCTTCCGCAAGATGGTCCACGCAAAATCTCGCCATAAGGAATTTAGGTTAACTCACCGTCCTAAGTAGTACCTATCACCTTCCTCAATCGAAACTACACCTTCGAGCCATTCGAAATCCTCCAAGGAACGCTCACCAAAATACCTCGAAACGTACCTACCAATCGGCCGGCGGTGAAGCCGAGGGGCGAATTACATTGTCACCCGCTTCCCATTCCGATCGCCTCTCCAGTCCGCGGCGGTGACACGAAGACGTCGACCACGCGATTCCACCGTACTCCCGAGGTATCCTATATTTAAAGGAGGTTCGAGGGAAGCCGGCCGCGGCACTTTTTGCGCGTCAACGACGTTGACGCACCCTTCGGGCCCTGTTCCGAGCGAGGACACTAATTTAGAGGCGTGTCGGCATTTAGAATGCATCGGGTCGAGCGACGTCATCATTAGAGGGATGCTTGGAAGGGCCCAGCCGGTGGGGCGGTGCAGCGCGGATGCCATGGGACACCGGTGTCTCGCGTCTTCGAGTGACACCCCGCGAGATACGGCGCTTATGTTAATGCGATGGGAAGCGTGTACCCCCGCGAGGAGTGACACACAATGCCGCTCGCGCGGCGATACCAGCGCACCCGAGGGCCATTAATAACGAACGAGACGAACTCAATGAATCACTGGCCCGGCGTTCCATTATAATGCAAATATTCGGCGCTGTTTAATGACGGTGTAACGCTATCTTTGGAGCGCGTCGCTGCGAACGGAATGTTAAGCGTGCACGCCCTGAGCTGGACCTGTTCCTCCCACGGAAGTATAGGCCTCGGCAAGTCCAGGAGGAGACGGACTTTCTAAGATAAACGGATATCGGTGATTGCCTATCAGAGGATGATGGGGCGTACGAGGGGAGGGGAGGGCCACCGATTTGGTTTAACGATATGGACTAACAAACACGAGAATCATCGACTGCCTTGTAGGAGGAAATGAGTGTGAGACTGAAGAGGTGATAGGGTAAACTGGGATGATAGTGTGAGAATTTGTCTATTAACTGCCAATATTCACGTGTTTTTAAAGTAAGTCTAGGATATAATGTTAGGTCAGTCACCATAAAAACAAATAATAAGTTAACAGAAATTTACTTGGTATTAATTAAATATATACAAAACTAAATTTTCACGACATACGCTGGTGAGTCCGTGATAGCTCTCGTAACTCCGTGATAAGTGTCGCTGGCCCGATATATGTTCATCAGCTACAGGTTTATATTATTTTATATTATTTTATATCATTTCATATTATTTTATATTATTGTTATTTTGTGTATAATCAATCGTTTCATGATCGTTAGATGTTTGAGACATAAGGAAACATTGTTTCCGGTATTGACCATCAGAGTTTCTGAAACAGCGCAATCAGAAACGCAGTCTCTGGCACACGAAAAATAAGAATTTAGTTGTTTTCATAAGCAAAAATAGCACTTATACCTTCAAGTTTACTTGCCTGATTCTTTTACCGCATCATGAACTATTAGTTTGTTTTTTTAACTAAGTTGGGTCTGGCAACTTCGAGCTACAGACGAATGAAAAAGTATCACGGAGTAAGCCGAGTTTACCCAATATAAGTAATATATAATTTACTTCCTCTTAACTCTAGTAGTCGAGACAGACTGCTTCCTATTCGTTAATTATGAAACTAAAGTTGTGCATTACATAATGAACAGCACCGATTATAATCTGCTCCGATTTTCGAACAGTTCGATCGGAGAAACTCGAACGGCAACGGTGAAACGCGTGAAATTACAGCTGTCGTAGGCTCGACCTTTTGACCCGTATTCCGAATGCGCCGTTAAATACGTAAGGGCCCTTTTAACTCGTCCACTCGTCGCTATTATATTCGACGGTTCGTCATTAAAAATTTGACTAACAATTTCGTCGTTAAAAGTCCCATCCCGAAACGCAATAACGCGACGTGCTCGAGTTAAAAGTGCGCCAGCATTCTTCACCGCTCGTTCTAAATGCAGCCTCTTCACAATCCAGTGACGCCCAAATTACATTCGAAAGCTGAGGCTCTCACGACCAGTTTAAGAGGAATAATACATGCAGAACTCCGAGAGTGACGGCGTCTATAGCTCAGCGAAATTACAACCGCCAGAGAAGACAACACGTCGTATTCGTGTTAAAGCGAAAAATCATGTTCGTCAAACGATCGCAACGATCGTTTTAAGAATGCGCTCGATCTGTCAGTTTCAATTCAATGGGCAGTCCCGTTAGACGTATGCTAATTCGAATGTCGCAGCTCGTGACCGCGTGTCTCCGGGACGGCTATGCATGCCGTGTGCTTACCGATGCTGCTTGTTCCGAAGTTTTGCCCGTGTCTCAAAGGTGGATCAGGATCAGCATAAAATACGACAGAATGTCTCGTATCACGGATATCTCGGGTAGATCTGCTCCGTCTAGACGTTTACTTTGCCCAGGTTACTGCAAGATAAACCGAACTTTCCGCGAGATGAGATAAGTTGAGTGAAGAATTAATACAGCCACCCTTCCGCCGCGGAACGCTGCGAGCGGAAACGGGCGAATATTCCTCGCGCGCTGGTAATTATCAAAATTTCGTTCCCGGGACTCGGCTTGCACGGGAACCAACGATTCCGCGTCTCGGTCAGTAGTTTGGGAGTTAAGCAACGCCGTGTTAGCTCGGTACTGCTCGGAAACATCGCGTGCCACTGTCTTTCGCTCCGATTCCTACACTTCAACTAGCTGCAACTGAACGTTGGACTTACTAATTCGTATGAAACAGTTCTTCGAGAGGAAACTTCCTGACGCTTGATGGACAAGCTTTCTCGATAACGCTAGTCGAAGTGGAATTGCTTGGTCAAGCCAGACTTATTCTACTTGTTTCATCAACTCCACGGGATCATTGTGGATTTTCTGGCTGAACGGCAGATGCGTCTACCAGCATTATGTTATACGGCGCGGGGCAGCTGTAATTACCATTTCTTGAGAAATTCAAACTAACAGGCGGTCCATACATCAACACCAATTCAACGTCCCTCTGTTTACACTAATAAGATTTAGAGTGTCCGAGGGTCTGACCTACATGCGCGTACGAGTTAACAGGTCATTAATTGGGGCGACGTGAATCGTCACGCCCGCGCGAGAATCTTTGCTCAGCATCGGGGGGACCTTTATAATTTGCCTGACAAACCCCGTTGCCATTGAAGTTGTTAGCTACAATAGCCCAGCGTCTATCTAACTCAAACTAGCCGAATGTCAGGACGTCGAGGAGCTCATGAATTTGCATGGACCAAGCCAAATATAATCTTAGTGCACACAGATGGTTTCCCCCTACCTTCTCTCTCTCTCGCAAGCTGTCTCGGGCTATAGGTGCTCGCAGCCCCGAGGATCCAGCTCATTCTCGCCGTTCAGGCGACATCCTGGGTAGGAACTGCAGATTGCCCTGTTTAATTACTGGTGAGGGATGGACCAAGGACTTCGAGGGCAATCAGCTTATTTGTATTTGCTTACAGATTTACGTCGGTTCGACCGGCAGCCGACTTCCAAATTTCCCGGACTTTCCTTAGTTAAAGCTCCATCGATCCGAATGCTTCATCTGGCTTCTTCTTCGCCAGCAACAGTCGTGTTCATTGTAAACACTAAAACAGAATGTCTGAAGACTAAAACACTAGCAGTGACAAGGTTAGCATAGAGAAGATTAACACCGACGCTTGAGGACCTGGGGATCTAGTCGCGACGGTGGCTAACATAGTGGAAGTTGGTACTCTGGACCCAAGAGGGCCGAGTTACAGTCGTAGCAATATCTAAAGTTATGAATGCTAGCTACATCGGCCCTTCTCGTACAAGATGTACTCGCGATGTTGGAATTGTCGTCAGAATTGGGACCATTGAGATCCTTGATCTAGGAGCTAGTACGAGCTTCACTTACAGGATATATCTTCCTTGGATTAATTGCAGTAAGTAGGAAGATCCTCTAGGAACGTTTTAATGTTTCATAGGAATATAATCACTCTAAAGCTTATGTATAATATCTCATCTGCAGCCGAGTACTTTATTGGATTGTTCATCAAAAGTTTGCCAAACGGTCTGTAATAATTCTGCCCCCCTGGCAGTAAATTATTCACGATTATCTTGATTGTATATCTATACGTGCTTGTTAAAATGTACGTGCACCAGTTCCGCCAGCTCAACATACTACAGTGTTTCCGTTACACTTGAACGAATTTAACCCTGCTCGTAGACGCAAGTTTCTTGATAGACTATTCACGCTCCCTTCAAATGTTCCCATATTCCCGTCGGTTTCCCAACAAATCTCCATTTCGGCCGAAATACCGTTTACTTTCTACATTAAAGAAGAACTATGCAGCGATGTAATGTCTTACAAAATAACGGAGCCGCGAAACTTAATTACGATGCCGCTGTTACACCACTTTACCAGCAGAGCACACAGAATCAAGTTGCTTCGCCGATCTCAATTACTTGGCGGAGCAGAATTAACGCTATTTCCTTGCTGAACAGTTTGCAACGGTATCAGCGTGTACAGCGTGCACACACAATTTGTTCCGTTCGCCCTCAATGAAAACCAATCACCAATTTCAAGCTGCGTTTACCGAAACTCAAACAGCCGTATCGCAGCTGTTGCAACTTTCAGGGCCAACTTCCGCCTGTTTCTTCGCTTGTACCTAGAACAGAAGAAGCTCGATCTGTTTGTTTGCACGTTTGCAGACGTTACGCGCCCTCGAATCGATTTGCGTTTAACGTTTCGCCGTGTTTCGCTGCGAGATTCTCGTGGAAGCACGATATCGGCGGATACACCTGCGTGCCTGCGAAGGGAACGACCGATAGCGCGTAACGAGAGTCACTTCTCCAGTGACGAGAACGGTTCAGTGACAAGGATAGCGCGGAATTAATCAGGTTTACCACCTTTTTATGCAAAGGGATGGAGATCGAAGAGCAGCCTTTTAACGCGGGTGCACTCGTGAAATTGGTAGTTGCGATCTTTCGTTCCGCACGCAATGTACGTGACTCGAGTACGTAAATATAAATCGGAAGGGTCCAGAGAATGAAGCAGAAATCGCGTCGGGCCCTTCTTTCGCGTTCTGGGCACGCGATGGCCTTCGTCTTCATTAGCGCGCCCCATTATGTTCACATACCTTTTAATAAGACCGCGATACGAGCAGAGAGTGGGTTTTCGATCCCATCGAAAGGACGTTCGCTCGCCGAATTCCCTCGTCCCTTCTCGTTTAGCTTGAAATGTATCAAAATCACCCTGTCGTGGCTTGAATCGAGGAGAATGATCGGGAAAGATTTTAACCGCTCGTTCCGAGCGGTATGAAATGAAGACTCCGTAACGAGGGCACTGTGAATTGAAAATATCAGTACTCGAAATGCGTTTTGTTGCTAACTGAAATGTGAAGGATGTTCAACGATGGCACAGTTTCAAGCTTTGTATTCTTTCTTGGGGACAAATATGAACCCCTCCATTGCAGAATGTTGACCACGTTTTTTTAAGGATTAGGCAGATTAGATTTAGTAAAAATTTAAATTTTTGGGGGAATTAATTACAAGGAAATTAAGACTAGTACTTTCGAGTAATTTTTATTAATACAGTGAACTATAACATTTTTTTTATATTATATACATGTATGTTACGGCGCTACAGTTGTTTGATGTGTAGGCGTTTTTTTCTGTAGTTTTGCAGTGGCTACAAAAAAAAGTTTTTACAGCATGTTCAATGTATATTCCTTCCTGCCCTGAACCTTAACATTAAAGTGTAAAAACTCTAGTTTTCGAGATAAAGCAGAAAATAGATATCTGTGCACCCGAAAATCGACATTTATCATACAAATCGCCTTCTGCTAGTCGCTATTTTAATAATTTTAGTTCGATTTTTTTTCCAAGTTTCAGGCCAAGATTGCAGGTTCCAGAAGAAACACGTTTCGCAGAAACTGTTGTATCTTTAGTTTTAAGCTAAATATTAGTGCAAACCCAACCACTGTTTCTAAAACACTGTATAATCAACTTCGTATGGCGCCATTTGTAAAATAGATACGTAGAAAAAACTTTTTTTCCCTACATGATAGTAATAAACATTACATAAAAGGAAAAGTCTGTGCTTGATTTCATCTCCTTATAATTAATTCGCAAAAATATTTCATTTTAGAGAGATCTGACTCCTTAAGTAGTGCAGATGACAATAAGTCTCTGAAATGAAGGGTAAGGGGAAAACCAAGGAATGTCACAAAAGTGACGTAATCGGGAAAAGTAGGTTTTAATACGTTAGTCCATCAGTAAAGAACAAGGTTCAATGAATTTAATTTTCTTATATATTTTTTCTTCTTAAATAATTTCTTGAATTACCCTGACAACAAAGGTTGTACTTAGGCAAAGAGTGGGGACATTCCCTATTATTTTCCAGTGCAGAGTGGACATTTCCTGTTTTTAACCAGTATACCAAACCTTTAACCTTATCTCAAGGGGGTATTTGAACCTTACAACCCTTTGCAATTCGACAGTTCTGTAGTCCCAGTTTCCACCAGCAAAATATGCTATAAATCGCAAAATCACGAAAAATTGACAATCTCGATTTTCCCTTATCCTTGAATTAGGAACAGGTGTTTTAACGTCCTCTTACAAACTCAGCTACCCGACGCATTTTATTTCTACGATTCCCGGAGCAGTCTGTGCATCCCGTTCCAAGGAATCGGGCTCGGCCCCAGAGCCGAGGACGAAGTCACATAACACGAAATCCGCCCGTGGAAGCAGAGAAAGGTCCGTCCCATTCCTGGATGATCTCCTTTTACGTTTCGGGGCACGCGATAGGCTTCGTCTTAATTGGTGCGTTTCGCCATATCCGACGAGGGGTTCCGCGGGCATCTCCGCAGAAAATCGTATTCGGGCCACGTCGTATCCTCGATACCCTAATGAAGCAAATTTGCATCCATACGCGAGGCGAGTGAGCAAGCACGGAGAGATACAATAAAACTGATTTCGCGTCTCCTGCCGAGTAACCGGCAAGATGGATGCGACTGCACGGCGGGTCGTCGTTTGCGAAGCTCGACGGCTGCATGATAATGATTCAAGCGCGCCCAGCCCGCTTCTGCGACGGACACACGGCGTATCGGTACTCCGGCTTCGCTCCGCTGGATTCCTAGACGACCAGATCCACGGCCTGGAATCCTGGAATCGTCGAATCGATCGGAATGCGCACGATTTTTGGGTACATACTTCCAAGGGGATGGATGTCTGGCGTTGCACGCATGACTTGCAGCGCAACGTCGGAAGAGGTCCTCGGGCCGTAATCGAACTGAGAACGGATCAGAATTGCACGCTAGGCAAAATTCATCCGGGCCTAAGAGAGGCTTCAGCTTCCTTTGGTGGAGTTCCATAAAGCAACGAATTCTTCAAATCATAAACATTCTTTCTGTAAGATTCAGCTGTTTCAGAATCAAAAAAGCTAAGTGGTTCATAGTGAAACTTATAAGGTGCACGTTTGGTTCAGGGGCATTATACGGTTGTCAATTAGATGGTGGTAATGAAGAAAGTTCGAGAAGATTCATATAAATGTGATATGTATCTACTACGTTGCGAAATTAAGGTGGTGTTCGGGGCACCGTTAAACGAGGCTTAAACTCGCCAGTTGCCAGTGCGAGGAACGGCTGTACGGTTCGCGTGCTCAAACCTCGACGCGATGCAGAGTTAACTCTGTTATCCATAAACTTCCACCAGGGATCAGGAAAACTTTCCGATGTGTAAAGCCCTAGGTCCGCAGACACAAAGGTACCCTGGTAATAGTGGCCGTTGAAAACAGGAGATTCACGGTCAGAGAGAGCAGCAGAATAGAACGTCAATACAGACGCTCGTTACACCCTGATATGCCAGTGCCAACAAAGCAGTTTTGGCTGCTGGCTGAATGCACTGGCATAACTAACATAAGCAGAGACTCTAGCAGTCCAATCGGAACGGACCCAACAAAGATACTGACTCTGCTCCATTGTGTAAACCGTGCTCCGCGTACGGAGAACGCCAGCCTGTCTTTTCCCTATCGGTAATCGAAACGTAATATCGACTAGTTCGCCTGAGAATGTACAGTTTACCGCGAACTCTACGCAAATTACTCTCCGACCATACTAGGTACAAGCTAATTACAGAAGTTCTGTCTGTTTCAATACACAGACACGTGTTGGTACACATCGCTATCATCAAGAACGTGGAGCAAACCACTGTTAGACCATTCGCATACCATATTCTTTCCAGGAAACCCTTGCGATCTGAAAAGCTTTAACGACATTTGTTTAATATTCCATACTTACTCGCGTTTAAGTTGTTTTAAACGAAGCACACTCAGCCCCTTTCCCGGTATCCTCTCATAAAGAAGTTTAATCGAGGAAGTTAGGGAGGGAAGTTTAAAGGAAAATTGAGACATTCATATTTCACAGGTCTTGCGCGTAGCGTTCGAGCAAACAGCGAAATAACCATCGCGGACAATCTCGATGATCCTGCAGCGGAGCTAACCGAATTCCAGCATTGAAATTTCCCTTTTCGGGCCTGCTTTGGCTCCGTTCATTTCCTCGGGATTCACCGAGCCGTGCATCCTGAACGAATTGAGGGCAAGATCCACTGGCACTCGTCTCGATCCTCCTCGGTAAGGAAATGAACGTTATCTGCCCGTCGAAGGATAGAATGGAGGAATCGACGATGAGAAAGACCGTTTTCAGAGCTGTAATTAAAAGGGGTACGCGCGGCGGCTGGTCAGTTTCGCGTTCATACATCGCTCGCACCGGGTGGGGAAGAATTTACGGATGGAGAAAGACGAAGAGGAAAACAATTGATCTTGCATGCAAACGCTTTCCCATCTCGGTGCCGCGCGTCTCGATTCGCTCGCCCCAGCGTTTTGCTAAAGTATAGGCGGGGGATTGCACGTAAGTCATTTTCGCTGGCCATCAAATATTGAGTAGCTTTTAGTGGCGTGGCTACATGCGTGTCACGCGCCCGCCTCCCTACCCAAAAAAAGGGCCACGCAGAAAAAGCCGATCCTTTCGCGAAGCAGAAAAATTTATGCGTCGCTACGGAATGCATAAACGATGAACCGGTCGCGTCACGTCGTGTACTCGTTACTCAAACGCCCATCCACGCGCATTTATCTCGAATTGCGACAATTACTTCTTCTTTTCTGGCTGGCAAACGGACGTGAGTAGTGAATGAGATTTTTTAACGATCTTCCCCCGATCGGTTAGTCCGCGTGAAAAGGGTTAGATTCGTAACTCGTTGCCGATTTGTTATCAGTATTTCTGTGCGTGTCGATTGCTTGGGAAAAAGCCAGGGAATAATGATCGCTAGCCTGTAAAGGGACTTACATCGACGCGAGGGCCATTTATCGCAGCTTTGTTCGCCGTTCGTTATCCCGCTCACGTAATAGGCGTACAAAGGGATATTAACGTTGAGTCGGTCATTACAGTTAAGTGTGTGAACAAAGCGCGTCAAGTGGTGCTCTGGAGGGCAGAAAGACGGCGCTAACAAGTCCCTCGGTGATTATCGATTTATTGGTAACGAGGAATTTCTGAATCCACTCTTTTAAAGGCTTCGTGAGTGTCCAAGTAACGATTACGGCCGAGACAGGATCAATTAGCTGCTCGAAGTAACTGAGACAATGTCCTCCACGTCGTTTTCCCATCCTTATCACATCATTTTCTTATCTCTAGAAAGGAGGAAAAAATGCAATTAACTGAAACTCCGTGGGAGTAAGTGAAATGACTCCGTCACGACAGACGATCCCCAAACGTTCGCCGTCCCGTTCGTGGGGGTGTGAGACATTATGGTGGCCCTGAGACAAACGCGCTGCAATCCGAATAAGAATCGCGTCCTCTCGGAGGAGTCTCGACAGCGGGAGTCGTCTCCACAGTGGCGAACTTTGATTCCTCGTAACAAGGAAAACGCTGTTGCAACGAGAGAACAGAGGGGGATGACGGGGGTCCGGGTGCGAGGTAAACTGCATTAATCCGCGAAGGAAACATATTACAGGCGACGCCTCGCCCTCTCCCTCTCGCCGCGGCTCTGACTGTTTCGCTCTCGGCAACGCAAGGGCCAGGTCTAACACAGAAGGACGGGGTAATTAAAATAAGAGCCCCCGAGTTTGCGTTGAATGCTATCTTAGCGTCGCGGTTAACCTCCCGGGATCCAAAGGTATTCCGGCTCACCTACACCCTCACAATTGACAGGTACACCTCGGTGCGCCTTGGATACGTACTTAACCGGGGAATTCCTTCTGTGCTGCGCTGACACCGCATCGGGCCAACTTGCGGCAGACTTTAGGAGTTTAGTTTCAGAAGGGTAGAGGCGGACTCCGCATCTCATGTTAGTGTGATTACTCGGGGGCTCAAATGTGCGGCTTGTTGCTTGTATCCAGATAACAAACCGACGCGCAGGGGGCGGGGGAGGGGCAGAGGCATCGCCGGGCGATGATAATAACGCGTTCCTCTGCCGTGAACTCCGATCCAATTAAGGATCCACGATCGCTGGTGTTACGCGACGACGAGCTGCCACTTCCCACTGTTCCGTCGCGTTATGATCACGATCAATTGTGGCCGCGGGCAGGTCGATACCGATCGTCATTAAATCGAAATGTTTGGCCGGTGCTAATTAATCGCGGGAGGGAAATGACATGGTGTAATCTCGTCTGCTCTCGTTGACCAAAGTGACAGCGACGCGTGGAGAATTTTATTGGTGGGGTGCATTGATGCGATTGGCAATATGTAATTGTGTAGCTGGTATTGTGCGATTAATTAATAGGGCTGTTGTTCGCGAATGTTGATGGTAGACCGTGGAACAGCGGGAGGATGCTGACAGGCTTACGTTTGTGATTAGAGAAATATAAAAAGCACAAGAATCTTTCAGTTTAAGCTTCATAATCTCTAACTCAGTTTCTTTTTATTAATCTAGCCGTGTAATTCAGGGTGATAAATTCTATCTGATTTTGACAACACCCGGGGAACGCGAGATCAGCAGCAGATATTGCTTTTTCCATGGAGGCACGATTTAAATCCGGATCTCTGTTCAAGCCGGACCGAAGCGTACCTGAGTTTTTAACTTATCATCCAAAGTAAACGTCTGGGTGCCTTTTCTTTGAAACGTTCTTTCTCATTTCCTGCGTATTCGCGTTAAAAGCTTTTCTCAATTTTCGCCGGAGTTTCTCGGCCTTTCGAAGCCTGACTTTCAGCTCGATTCGACGGGGAACAAGCGATAGTTCCAGACACGATTAATAGCTTTCGCTCGCGATAAGGAATATTATTTTCCTGTCTTTCAATTATGTCAGTTTCCTTAGTTGAACGCTGCCGCCACGCTTCGCGTTCATTTCCGTCTTATTTACATATCGATCGATCCACGCTCGCAAACTATCGCGAAAGCTTTCAGCTGGCTTGCCCGTCCTCGCAATTTTGATATTCATAGCGCGACTTTCTGACGTTTCGAGAACTAACTTCGAAAAATCTTAATTCATCCTAAGCCATCGAAAATGGAAGCCGCTCCCATCGCGCTCCGCGAGAAAGCGCGTCCAGAATTTCGAATAACATTTCGAGCAGCGGAGATTCAGAGTTGCGAAAGTTCCCGGCTGTAGAGTTGCCGCTGCCATCCGCACTAATCGCGAATCTGAACATTGCTGTCTAATTCAATGTAACAAACTTCTGCGCCGGACTCCTAGTAAGCCCTCCAACTGAAATAATCATTACGTAAACAACGCTGGGGGATTGGATTCCGAGTAGAAGAGGACTTCAAACGAAACAATGCGAAAGGATTACGGCCACTGGGTCCAATGAAACGGGCAGAATTGAAATTTGCCAAGTACCTTTCTTTCTGGAAGAACTCCTTATTTCCGCTTTTAAATAAACATATTCTCTTATGTATCTATTAATTCTATTGAGAGAGATGCTCGATCTTCTACGCCACATGTTCCTTGAGCTTTGTATGAAATTTGAATGCAAACACTTTCTTCAACATGATTCAGCATATTGGCCCATTCAGAAGTAATCAACGTGGTATTTCTCTAGACCAGCTGATGGAAAGCCTGTATAACAGAGCGGCCGAAGATTGAGCATGCATAGCGAATCCTCAGCAACGCGCAAATACGTTCTTGTCCAAGCCAAAGTGACCATTTCCATATGCTAGCGAGCGTGCACGTGAAAGCTTGCGCCTACATCCAACGAATTCAACCCCGCGGTGGCTATGCCAGGAATTCATTCGAGTTGACCAGCACCACCTTCTGCCGGTGCAGTATTCACTGTTGCCTCTGATGAGATATGAATGGACATTACGCGGCGGGTGCATTTCAAATCAAGCGATAAATTCACCAGCGGCCACCTTCGTCGAAGACCTAGAATCCACGCTGCCCGTTCCGACTGCACGGTAAAGCCCTCGATGGTTAATTAAGTGCGGAAAAAGTAGTCCAAGAGAGCAAGCCAATCGTCAAATTGATTTTCACGACTGACGCGACGTGATTGCTGACTCGTTATTCGAGTAATTGAATAAACGTCGGTGCTCCAAGTGCTTATTGTAAAAACTTGGGTGCGTAATTATTCGTGAAATTCTCTTTGCCAATCAAGGCGGTGCGCCTTGGATTCGCTTTACCAGAAATGTGATATAATAGAAAATACGGCTAACACCTTGGTGTGAAGTAAGTGCTTATACAATTTTACTTCGTGTTGCGTTTGTGCTTTAAGGGGTTAAACCACTTTGGAGTTCCGGAAATCATATGTAAGTTTTGAGAATTTTTTTGGGCGGAATTAGAAAATAAATAGAAAACTTTTTAAGAGCTTTATTCTACATGCCTTATGGTATTTACAAAAATTGTGATTGTTTTTTAAACAAAATGGCGTTCCTAGTGCTCTTCCATTCTGGCAGTTTTTGGATAAGACACTCTTCACGGCTAGCAATAGAAGTCCCATATAATTTGACGCAGAATTATTTACATGACATTTACTACAGAAGTACATAGCGATTTGTCAAAATATGGATTTTGCGAAAATGGTGGACTCCTGAAGATAATATCAGTTTTAACCGAAAAGTTTGCTTAAAATTTTAAGCCTAAATTGTGTCTGAAATTGCCTGGGGCAAAAAAGTTTTTAATGAATCATAATCCGTGCGTACTTCTGTAGATAATCTATTATAAAAGATACTCTTAAAATTTCAAGTGAATCGAATAAAATTGTTCAAGTTATGTTGCTACTGTTGCTATCCAATTTGAATAAAATGAATCATGTTTAGCGGGACAACATATAACTCGACTATTTTTTAATATTTCTGTACAATATTTATAACTACAATACATTCATGAATACATGCCCTAAACATAAAAAGTATAGAAATAATTTTCAACCTCGTACATACTATCATAAAGAAAAAATTCGTTTAATTTCCTGCTGTTTTGAGCAACTCAAGGTATAACCCCTTAATATAGGAGAACGACACTGGTTCCATCCTTTTGTACACAATATATTAACGCTCCTCCGGGGCTGGTAGAAGAGTAATCAAGCACTTTGTTCGATTCGATCTGGATGACACGGTGCAAAAGGCAGTCGGTGGCTAAAGAGAACGCTCGCCCGTCGAGTCACTTCCATGACGAAGTTTATAATTACAGCGAACGATGCCGAGGCCTGAATGCGTAATTAAGGTACGCGGTTTGAACGAGCCTGGAAGAGTTTGTAACACGGCGAACCCATCGGGCTCGTAGCGGTTATCAAAGAGGACAAGCGAAAAACAGGGGAACGCGACAACGAGAGCCGACAAGAACGTTTAAATGCGTGGATCGTTTTAAATGGAGATCGCCGAACGCAGGGCGAAGGATACATTAAAGCTTGACCAGCCCATGAATACAAAGAAGAACATTCGATGGCGTGCTCTCGTGTTCGACTCATTAAATGGCTTTATAATGACG
Source organism: Andrena minutula (assembly GCA_929113495.1). Classification (NCBI taxonomy): domain Eukaryota; kingdom Metazoa; phylum Arthropoda; class Insecta; order Hymenoptera; family Andrenidae; genus Andrena; species Andrena minutula. The sequence goes on from OV815994.1 coordinate 38,681,011, forward strand.
ACTCGCGTAGCCTGTCTACGTCCAATCTTCATTATCGCTACCATCGTCGCTGCCACAGACTCGGCCAGCCTGCCTCCTCCGTTCAAACCTGCGCTTTTCTTTTTCGATAATTTTCTGCCCAACCGACCGCGTCGCTTGCGAAATATGTAACCTGTCCACGGGGTGTATCGGAACGAAGCGCGCGGAATGCATGCAAATTGTATCGAAGACAAGCGCGTCGTGACGTAAAGTGCAGGTTAAATCACTCTGCATCGAAATTCGACTTTAAAGCGCCGTCCACGGAGAAACCTCGAGCGGCTGGGGAACGCTCTTTCCCGTGCTATAACAAGATTACGATGATTACGGCATCTTTATACAGTGTCCGTGCATTCGAGACGCAAAGATTGCTTCTAATTACGATCGAGACGCGGAATTAAGAATAATGCAGCATTTAGATACACCGGCGACTGTGTTGCAACAATCTGTAATTGAAATCAGGTGGTTACGAGTGCATAAATTGATAATAAACAGCAATTTCCCTTAATCTGTAATTTAAAGTCGCGGCCGGTATCCGGCTAACCAAATATCGCGAATAGCAAGCGTTGGAATTAAGGACCTTGCAGCAAGAGAGGTGAGAGCTCCATATTTACCAACTTCGTGTGAATTAGAAAAACCTGTTTATAAAATTATTGCTCTGACTTAATATTAAACACAGGACACTAATTGAAAATATATATTTTTTTACACAATAAACAGTAGTTATTGAGGTGATAAGTTTTTATTTCTATTTCTGGGGAAATTTTTCAATGGGTGTTGATTTAACATTTGAAATAAATCGTTTATTTGTTATCAGACTTACATTAAACGTGCACTAAACGAAGTAGAATTTTTTTACAAAGGCCTATATTACACGTAACTCAAAAATTTTCCAAGAATGTAACTACACTCTCTTGCGGCATGATCCTCAATTGCTTACAGAATAACGATTCAAACTTCCATCGCGTTTCATTGTTCCGCTTTTCGTTTTCCCCCGCAAGTACCGCAAGTACGTCTATTCGAAGGCAATAATTGGTTCTCGAATTAACGCGTAAAATTAAACGGCTCCATTCTGTGGAAGTTTAAATAGACGACGGAAGTTATTTGAAATTCGTGCGTGAACGGCCATTCATGCCGCCTGGACGAAACGAGATTCATCCACGTTTCCGCTATTTTTGCGGCTGGAAACGCGGTCCCGCTGTTACGAAGCCAGTAACTTCTGGAGCACGCAGTCGGAATTTGAATGGAAGGAATAGTCATTTTAAAGAGCACAGAAAACCACTCCCCCGTGTGTTTAGGTTTAATTAAAATAACGCAGCCTTGGCGTTTGCTAAGGACCAGAAGAATGTGCCGCTCCGAGGTACGCAGCAGCCAGGCAACCGCCTTTCTCCATTACAGGAGGCGTCAACGAGTCCAACAGATTCCCCTGATGAGTTTGACATTTTTAGAGAGAACCGTTTCAGCTGCCATGACGAATCACTTTCGTCGGGGAACTGTTGACGCGTGCGTGTCGCCTGAAATCCGATTACTGGGAGAAAACGTGAGCTTCCTTTCTCGAGGAAAAATAGAACTCCAGCTCACCCCACCCCTGTTGATGGCCACGATCTGTCCACAGGAAGTACTTACTGTCTAAACACCCGCCCTTTGTTATAAAAATACGATACAGAAACTCTTTTAAAAATATAGCGTAAAATTTAGTTAGACTGCTATATCGCATTTCTTATAATTATCAAGATTATAAAATTACCTAAGTAGTGTCCATTTAATGAAAGACAATTTTTAATCGGAATAAAGTTGGTAGTTCACCATTTATCGAGCATACGAGGCTCCGTTAATATAATCGTTTCAAAGCCATCCTCAAAGACAGATATGTACCTCTCTACGCGACTAACTAATTTAGAGTTAAGCCTAAATAAGCACGCCACCCCCTTCACTTGAAATAAACGCCGGCTTCTTTCATGTGAACATCCTCGTCGCCTTGCTCGACGGCTGTAACAGGTTCTCCTTCGGCCGAATATAGGAGTTTACTCCCTTCTGTTGATGCAAGCACTAAATTAGGGATGCTAGGGTAATAGGGACGAGCGGCACACTTGAAACGAGCCGCTGACGTGCTATATATTTTCGGTGAGTGGCCGCGTGTGTGTGCCCAAGTGTGTGGATCATAAAGTAACCATGGAACAGGGAGGACAGGGGATTACGGCCACCCTATGGCTTAAAAATTGTTGGCTGTCGCTGTTAGAAGCATGTTAACATGATAAATGGCAGTGTCGAAAAATTGCATCCTTCTAAACGGCTGGTCTGTCACAAATTCTTCCAACTCGAACTGCATCCCCGACTTTTCCGTACAATTCCCTCGCTGGTAAAAAAGAATAGGGGGATATCGAAAGTGTTATGTAAATCGAGGTGACGTGAACAAGCACAATTTATTTTTCCACCCTCTTTCAGACAGCTTGCGCTTAATGTGAAAATTCCACCCGTGTCGATGCACATTCAGATTTTGAGCCCCTCCGTAATTCAAAGTTGAATGCGATCCCGCACTTGGCGTCGGCCGTGCCGCCAATTAAAACTGTTCTAGAAGCTGAGCTGTCTGACGAAGCCCGCGGTCTTCTGATTGCATTACCGGGGTCCCGCACGTTCGCAATAATGATAATAATAACGGCACTCTCGCTAATGAAGAAGAGAAGAATCGCGAAGGGTTGGGCGCCGCCATGCATGGATACTCCTTGTATTTATGTGGCAACGCGAATTCCCTCGCGGAGGGGGTGGCCCGGCACGCTTCCCCGCGCGACAAATTTACCACATCGCCCACTGAAATCTCGTTATCGAGCATATTTAATCGCATGCGCAATAATTTCTCTCGATACGCTCGCTGCGACGTTAACGAGGCCTGGAATTCAGATAAGAGGGTGCTTCTTTGGAACTGTAGGTCACACCTGAGGAAGCCAAGTAGCTCTGTTAATTCAGCGGAATGTAGATTCACCTATAGATATATTTCGTTGAATAGTTGATTGACATTACTCGGTTGAATTCTACTAGATAGGTTAGACCAGGGCGAATCGGACCAAAATAGGAATTTAGTCCATATTTCTTATATCGCGATAGAAATGGGCATTCCGATCGTTCGTTGTGCCTCGTCCCTCTCCCCCGCACCTACCGCAATTGCTCGTCGATTGTTTTAAGTCATTATTTAGAGCTGGCATACGATTTCAGTGACATGGTTGCGTATGAACGTTACAATTTTGGTCCGAATCTAACCTACGTAATTTGCAATTTCGTATTTAAAATAAAAAGTGAACTTGAAAATTCAATTGCACGGTGTCCAAGTTTAGTATTTGATGTATTTTAGACTATTATATCATAATATGTTTATGTAATCTACAATCTTTGAAATACTTATATATGGGGCTAACCGGATCACGTTATTTGGGGCGAATCGAATCACTCTTTTTTTTCATTTGAGTATTTTTATAATTATAAATATGATAATTGTTTATATACAGATGGTTCGTAGGTACATAAAAAAGAGCAATCAGGGATCATGGTGTCCAAAATAAAAATATAGGAAGCTGTGATAAAAATTAAATCTAAAAAATGACGAAAAAATAAATTAATGGTTTTAACATGATGGCATTTTCAGAAGATTGTCTTAGAAGAGTGGGGCTACGAGAATTGTCCTGAGAGAGGCGGCAAAAACGGCAATATCCTTCCGATCTGTGTGTTAATTAAATAGTGTCTCTTGACTTCACTGTCACTAAATTAGATTTGTTTAAGTTGTTTCTAAAAATTGTATTATAAAAATTTCAGTTTTTTACCAAATTTCTGGGTGGTCCGATTCGCCCCAAGTTTCGGGGCGAATGGCATATTTCTCACTTTTTCGTTTTTTGTTTATAAATGGAAGATTTTTATGTTTAGTTTCAATTTTGATATATTCAAATTCAAGCCAAAGGTGTACTGGTCACGAATATATAATAAAAAATTAGTGTCTTAATGTTCGACTATTATTTTTTTACCGTCAAACACAAAGTCATCCGATTCGCCCTCGTCTACCCTACTCAACTGTTACAGAGTATTAAATGATTTCCAGGCCCAATTCAAATTCGTAAGAATCTACGGATACACTTTCAGGTATTACAATTATTACAGAAACCACTTACTGTTAGTCGCACATATCTGTACCCGTCGTATCAACCGCGCCCCTCCGTGTAATCTCGCGTCAAGACGTCTCGGTCGTTTCGATCGGTCGTCTCCCGACGCGACGGAAAACGAAGGATAATCCCCTGACGTCCCCGTGTCCCGCGATAACTGTTAAGTAGCAACAATAATAGCAGGTGAGGCTGACGGTAGCCGAGATACGTCAAGCCCGTAACAGGGAAATGCATATAACGGGCCAAGGAATATTATTGTTGGTAGGTACGTTGGCACCGATGGCGGCCGAATCCCGGATTACCTCGCAGATCAACCGGAAAGCCACAGGGTTAAGCGTGGCTGGTTACGGTTACTTTAATCTAGCTTAATCACCAGCCACTAATGATAACAAATCACCGATAGAGACTTTAAGGTCTGAAAACAAGGGTGGGAGTGGAACATCAGGTGTTAACAAAACCTAGAGGAAAGGCTTCTCTAGTCACTGATTATCGTTTAAAATTGCTTTTTAATGAACCCAATGGTATCCCCATACATCACAAGATTCGATGCATTAGTTTCTCGCTAGAAACGAGGACGCATGGTAGAGGAACGGCTGGTGTATTACGAGATTTCGACGAATTTCGAATGAAAGTCGCCTCTGCGAGGGCACGAGGGAGTCGTACAATGTAAGAGACTTCAAAATTCCGAGGGACCAGCTCCCGTTCGATATCCGATTATTATCGATTCAGAGGATCGCTGCTGGCCGGGGACGTCTCAAAGGCATTCCTTCGGGGGGTAGTGAGGTCTCGCGCGAAACGACTCGGAAGCCTGTGCAGAAGGGAGGGCGAGTGGCGTGGTCGAAGGGAGTCGCGGGCCGAGTGAAAAGCGTGAAAGTGGGTCGCGGAAAGGATTTCCACGGAAACGTCGGGACCTTGCGCGTATTTCTTCTCGCGCGCCACCCACCGGCCAGGGCTTCCGGTGCCGAGCTTCCGCTCCTTCGCGGGCGAAGTACCAGCGCTCCGTGAAGGGGCAAGAGGGGAGGGGGGGAAAAAAAAGGAAAGAATGGGAAAAGAAATACAAGAGGGGGCCACGGAGCGCCGGAGAGGCAGAAACGTGCGAAAAGAGAAGCCTCGAGCGACAAGGCGGCCAAGAGGACGTGCAAATACACGCGAGACCGAGCCCGACCGAGGTAAATGCAGTCGGTTGTACGTACACGGGGACTCTTAAATTCTCCCTGGTATGAATTTTTAATTTTCCTGTACTTTACGACTGCCCATTAAAACGCGAAAGGAGAAGGAACCGCTGGGCGCGGATAGGGAGAGGGAAGAAATTGCTGGAAGCAATGCTCCGCAGCGGCCCTCGAAGGCGGAAGCGCAGAAAAACGCGGATACATAGAGCCCCGGGGAATCTACCGGTGGAGGTTATATTTTTCTCAAGGAACACGCCTCTGACTATGTACCACGATTGCCCAGAGATATGCGGTTACGCGAATTTATCGAGGTATAATACCTCACCGGCTGCCCGAGGACGCACTTAAGCATGAAGTGCGAAATCAATAAAGCTTGCTTCATTTCTGGACCGTGTAACCTACCGGCAAATTCTTCTTTTATACATGTCAACGTCGGGGAATGTTGTTTCTAGGTAATCAGTGAATGGATCCATGACCCATTTCAGACCATCGTGTTTTCGTTACATATTCACATCTTGAACTTCCCTTTGACCATCGTTGTATGTCGTCATGGGATACGACACTGAAGGTCTTCCCACTGAAGCCTTGTCGTACTTCAAGTCTACAGGATCTAAAATTCTTCTTGGCTCTTCCCTTTCAAAGGGAAACTAAAAAGTCTAAAGACTTTTACACAGAGCACCGATATCCTCTTCGCGGTTTCCTTCCCGCAAGCTTGCCCATCTTTTATTAAACCAGGAATCCTGCTACCCTTCGTATTATCCACATCTAAATACCGCGCGAAGCCAGCGGCCGTGAGTACATTTTCCTGCACCTCCTGCGTCCTGCCAATAAATCACGCGTTATCGTACATCCTAACTGGTTAGCCTGAAAACTGTACATCCGTCGTGCTGCCAAGTCGGCGCCCTCGCTAGCAGCTGAGTTGAAAAGTCCCGCGCATTTCCCATGTCTGCGGGGAGCCGGGCAACAACTCTCGCCGTCACCGCCATTCGTTCGAAATTTCAATTTCCTGTGGATATCAGGAAGCATAATGATCTCGAAACGTAGCGATAAGATGATTTCAGGCATCCCGCAGCAGGATGCGGGAGGGGGCGGGCACTGGTTGCTGGAGGGCGGTTGGTATTAGGTGCAGAAACCGACTGAGTTACGAGGGGTTATAAATTCCGAATATTGGAGTTCTGCCTTCCAGGCCCCCTCGCCCCCGCCGCTGCATCCCTCTCGCCAGCTTCATAGAATGGGAGGAATCTCCTATCCCCCGTGCAACTTGTCTTGACCTACTATAATGTCTGTCCATACAAAAATAGAATCTCTATTCGGCTTGGTCCAGATAAATGCGAGCTCTCCTTATGTCGGCAGAGGTCGCCCGCCACTCTCTGCTTCTACAATGGGACGAAAGAAACCGCGATTGGCGAATAAGGAAGTTGGAAATCAAATATTAAGGTATGCTCTATTGAACCTGCAGAGCTGTGTGCACTCGGGCGCAGTTGCATGAAGATGAATCGTTATATTTGGTTGAATGATGAAGGATGCTTTGCTTTATTCATAAGGAACGTCTATTGATGGTCCAGCGATTGCTCTCTTGGCGGTTTGTCTAATAATTCCTTCGCTATTTGCAAAGTAATCGGGCAATGGCGTAATTTATGGACAGCCGTGATCACTCGAGTGTTTTGGTCACTCGTTTAGGGATTCCATTGCGAAGCCTGCGAATCGATCACGAAGAAAACTTTTACGTTCTCTCTTGGCACTTGATCTGCCTTTAATGAGTGTGTAATGGCACGAGGCGCTCCGTCTCGTCAGCGGGGAACTAATAAAATTGAATTAGCCAGTCATCGAGGGGTAGCAGCGTACTCGACGTCACGCTCAGGGCGCCGTTTAAACGAAATAGATTTTTTCCAAGGCGCTCGAGTGACGTCAACGGCAAAGCGAAGGTAAAAAGACTCGGCTGAAGGGGAGTGAACTATCACGGAAAATTGCTCGGCGGACCGTTCTTCCGGAAAATCGACAGTTTCTTCTATTTGTCGGGTGGCGCTTTCAGGATCAAAAGAATGAAACTTTAATTAGCAAAGGAGCGGGGTACGTGCTGGCGCGACGGCTTAACTGCTCCTTGTCCTTCTATACATATACGTACGTTCTTTTACGCATCCTTACAAAGGAGGCCTGCCGACGCCTTTCGGCCGAGAGATTCGGGACTACCCAGCACCCGTATCTGCACTTTCGCAATTCGCGATATTGAACGTTGCATTGGGGACATAGTAATATACTGCCCCCTTTAGTTAAAATGTCCTATCTAGCATTTTGAAACAACCGAGAAAATTGAAGTTTTATCATTTACTTTGTACAGCCCTTATTTCCTTTCATTCAAACTAAAACATGTTGTCAGTAGTTGGTAACAGCCTAATATAATTTTTTATAATAGGTATACCAGTAGGTAATGCATTATTAACGTAGCAATTAATTAATTGCTTTAGATAGGATATTTTATCCAATTGGAAAAAAGTTAAGGTAAATACATTAGAGTGTTTATAAATCTTTACGAAGCACGTAGAGTTTTCTAACATTATATAAAAGGTAGAAGACGTGTGGAACTTCAAATATTTCAATATATCTCAAAAAATGAAAAAATGTTAGATAGGACGGTTTAACTAAGGAGGGCAGTATATGTGCACACGAATGGAGATTCAAATAGCACCCACTGGTTATATTAACCATATATTTCTGAAAATAATTAGCATATTCTAGGTATTATCTAATATTTTATCATCATCCATTCAACATTTTCAACCTTCGTTCTCTTATGAACAAATTTTGCACCTTGAGACCCTCGAATTCGTTCGCCCACGCTAAAAAAGGCGCAGGGGAACTTCTCGCGCGAAAGTTCATCTTGCATTCCACTCTGCGGCAAACGGCGCCTGGAGGAGGAACTTTCATCAGCGATAAAACTTCATGTTTGATAACATTACTCAATGAGACAGGATGTTCTTTCGCTAAAATGCAAGGGAGAGCGCGAGCATATATCAATGGTCGATGGGGAGCGGCTGGAAGTAAGTTAGTCTCCATCAGAGCGATCGCTCGTTTTCCGAATCGACCGACTCGATTTCGGAAAACTTCGGTGGCCTCGAATTCGCTTATGGAAATGTCCGTCCTCCATATTGCTGCTCCTCAAGACCTGGAAGTAATAAGGTAGAAACCGTGAAATACATATCTGGAAATTTCAATATCGGCCACTCAAATTGCATACCGCCAGTGACGAAGCGGGGTTAGGCCCGTTTCTCGATTTCATTGGGCCCGCTCGTCGTTATCCAGTCGTTTCGTTGCACCACTACAAATTGCCGTTCTCGAAGCTGGCAAAGGAGGGCCACGGGCGGGGTATCGTTAATGGATGTTTTAGATCAACTTTTAAAGAAGGTCGGTGCACCGAAAAGACCAAAGAGAGGAGCGGAGGATGGTGGACGAGGGCGAGGGGGGAAGAACAGCGTGCAAAGGGTGGGCGGAGAACGGCGGGGCGAAGAATAGGAGGCGTGGGAGGGAAAAGGGAGTGGGATGAGTAACGAGATCAGGTACTCGATAAGTTCTGACAAGCGCAATTGCACTTTCGAACGGAGCTCGTCTATGCTTAGACTGAGCAATTCCGTGTGCCCGGCTCCTCCTTTTGTTCTGTGGAGCTTGCGTAACGACCAAAGTTCTTCCGATCGTTTTATTCGGCGCGATCTTTCGGCGTAAGAGCCGCGATTCGGTTTCTACGCCGATATCACTCCGCCTGTTATCGAGTATCAGAAGTAATAAGACTCATTAAACGCCGGCAAACAAGCAAAAGGCCTGCCGACAAAAGCTTGTTAGGGAAGTCTTTAGAACTGTTCCGTTCCAGGCGGTATAGACATGAAACGAATAATATCCATCAGATGTGTGTCCTATTAGCGAAATCATTCCACGCTTTTCCATCCCTATACTTAAGCGTCTTCCGTTGGGTGAAACTTTGAAAGAATTGCTAGCGATAGTCGGCGGTCTGTAAGGGTCTGCAAGCTTGAAAGTAGTGGCGTATGTACAGTGAACTGGTGTATCGTTCAGTTATTGATCTCGTAGGTACAATGATACTCGACTCCAAAAGTGGCAAGATTAAAAATGCATTATACAAGAGCCTGTGAGTTCCCCCTTTTGCCAGACCTGCCACGTAATTGAGCTTTTCAGGCCAATTTGGAAAAATGTATCACTTTTCCTCGAAGCTATTTTGCAGGTGGATTAAAGCAGTGATTCTCAACCCCAAGCGGGTTGCGAAGTGTTTTCTGGAGGGTCGCCACGGTTCTTGTTTTTTTTTAATATTATTGACTTACAATTATATTTTGAAATACCTATTTTTAATGTGTTTTCTTTACCTTATTAAATTTAAATTTACCTTGCCTTATATAAGGAGGGGGTCGCAGGTTGTTTGAATATTATAAAAGGGAATCGCGACTCAAACAAGGTTGGGAAACACTGGATTAAAACAATTACATGTCAACCCTATATTTAACAGACTTTCACTAATGATCTATAATGCTTCAAATAGTATTTTGTCTGTACCTACACGACTTAACGTACAAAGTAAGCGTTGTATAGAACAGGAAACGGCAGAAATGTGCAGCAATAATAGCCAAGGATTGAAACATGTATCAAGCAATTAAATTCTTCTTCGAAATCCAAGGTTCATCAAACTTTGTCGCATATCATGTAAGTACAAGTGTACGCTGACGAAGCTGGCCTGTGAGAAAGAGATAAATAAATAAAACAGTAAAATATATAACGTCTAGATGCGTATAGATAGCGTGTAGCGAATCGTTCTAAAACGTTAAACATTTCATTAATGAACGCGTACGCGGTACACAGCGGTAGCAATAAATAAATAATTTATTTTTTACTATACGCGCACTGAACAATGATTGAAAAAATGTTCCGACAAATAAAATTGCGCGTAAAGGTCCAAATAACAATTTTCCACTGCCACACAGAAACGGAATGCATGGTATAAAATTTGTAATTCAAAATTTAATAAATTCCGCGCAATCCCTCTTTTTCCTTGTGGACCTGCTTGTCCAAGTGTAAATAAATTCGTTGGAATTTATTCTGCACTTCTCTTTGATATACCTACATTTAATATTGGAAAGTTCCGTGCTCGCTGTTATTGGGCAATTTGGGCAATGAATTCCATCTATTGGACCAGCGAAGCGCACAAGTGGCAGGTTTTCAGGTACTTCTGATAAAAATCGTTCACGAAACAATAAATTTTGACTGCAAGTACTTTGAAGCGCGATTGTCTATATATGCAATTGGTGAAATAAATCGCGTCTATTTGGGGTATTAATGCAAAGTCCCATCTCATATCCTATTGACTCAAAGCGACTAGCTTTCGCCATTTCGTCATATTAGCATGGCGTTAGTATTCATAGACGCTAAAATACGATTCGGTTGGTTTATCTAATGCAGCACTTACAGGTAAATTTTGTTCAGAATGTTATTACAGTATCCGCGGTTATACAATGTAATACCATATTACCACATATGTACAATAATATATCTGATAAATGTTGGCGTGCTGAATGGAATACCCGTTTAGAATTAACAGCGACAACATTGATTACTTTCGCACGTCATTCACATAATTGAGTTGTCACACACGTGCATACGTTGGAGTTATTTGCAATATAAACTTGACAGGATACTCTCATTACTCAATCATTTTAGCTAAAGAGTTGGCGAAGCAACTTTAAATGTAAAGGAGCTTGAAAGACAACGATCGATATTCTGCTGATTAAAACTTCGGTAATAACTCAACCTTGACAACTATACGCTATCTATGGATTTGGGTATTTAAAGAAGCAGCAGGATTCCCTACAATATTATATTACAAGCAATGGTCCTTTCGTATAAATTGTTGACGTTCGAATATTGAAAGTTTCGCGGCAAAAATCGTAGCTAAAGTTTCGCCTTTAAAACCAATTAAGCCAATATAAAGGTCAGTGCTGTATACTAGAGAAGTTGAAGTTGATCCCCCGGTCCCAAGTACCCAGCGAGCAAGGAGGCGCGAGTTCGATGCGGCACAGGGACAACTTTATGGAAACTCGAGTGGCATAATCGAGTAAAATAACGAGCGCCCAGGGCGAATTAACGGCTTTTTATGCGCTTAGTTCCCTGTTGTATCCTTCTGTTCCGTTCGACGCCTGCTAAGCGCCACGAGTTTAATCGTGGCTCATTGTGTGAATGCGAGAATAACGTTTATGGGTGGCCCGCTTGTCTAACGATAAACCGATATCGACTGAAATTGGACTTTAAGGTTCGCTCGCTTAAGAACAAGAGGTTTTACCTATTCAGCTTGATTAACAATAATTAAAGCGTATTCGTTTCTACCCCTTCGGCGAGTATTTTCACAGCTCTCAGTTGTTACTTCTGCAGCTGTATTTTTTATTTACGAACATACTATTAAATGGAGCATTATGCCGAGGAACGATTTGTTTCATAAATTTTATATGGATTAAAAGGGAAGGGGAGAGGTTTGCGTTATTACAGGCAGATCGCTGGAATTGTGATGAATCTTCGTTATAAACTTTTGCCTGACTTCAGTGTGCTAATGAAGGGCCATTATCCGGTGGATTCGCCCGGTGAAATTAAATTTTCATAATTAAAGGTACATTACGGGGATAAAAAGCGAGCAAAAGTCACTGCTGAAAAATTCAGCTTGGTAAACAAATAGGAAAATTAAACCTGAAGGTAGACCGAGTAGAGCAAAAGTAAAAAAACTGATGTTAGCGCAGTTTACGCTTTTATGAAATGTTGTGATGAGGTTGATACTTGAAAAACATCCCCTGCAGCTTGTTAACGACCAGTTGAATGAGTTTCCAATTTTTTTTCCATCCGGGGGCACATTTAATTTATCATATGACTGTGACAATTGGTAACTCGGTAAATGGTTACCTCTTTCTAATAAACCTCGTACCGTAATGTATGCTGGATATTTAGGCGTCGCACTTTTACGACTTGTGCATGCATTTGGATTCTGAAACTGAACTCAAGGGGCTCAGTTATTGTAGCTGAATTTATGCCATTACATGCCGCAGTTGTACATATACTTATTTGTTACCAGCTTTATTACTCGGCCTCTCTTGAAATTTAGATTCCGATATTATAAAAAATTGTATTTATTTTTTCTTGTGAATATAGTTACATTCGTCTGGATTAGCTAGGCATAATGAGCTGAAACACGTTTCGTGATTCCGGAGTGTACCGTTCGAAAGTTTTTAGGCGCCAGAAAACACACAAACACTTTCTGCTTTATATGTTAAGATACCTAGAACTGATTTCAAGAGGCCAAACATAAAGTGACTTCTAACTAATCGTTAATAATTCACATAATCGATTCTCTGCGACGCTATTTCTATGTGCAATTAATATTTAATAGGCAAGCTGATAATAGGTTCTATTTATTTGTTCGAGTTCGCTGGCAATGATCGTTAAATTAATATAATTAATTAATTAGGTAGCTGAGAGAAGAAGGCTCTTACAATAGCGAGAAATATCCAAATGGAATCGCGGCAGTATTAAATCGCTATTAACTGTGCCACCGAAATTAATTTTTCTGCTATTGTGCATATATGAAGTGAATTTCCTGATATCGCCCTCTTCCCTGAGATTCACACATCCATTACCAAAAACGAACGCGTTATTAATGGTACAATTACCAATACGCCCTTGTAAATGACGGTGTAAACGATAATTAAATGTTTAAATGATAATGCGAAATTCATGTAATGAACAGGTGAATCGTCCCATTGGGGAACACCCTCGGTTCTATTAAATTAGTTTAAAGATTATCCCCATGAAAAATTTACTCAATCTGATATAATTTCGTGCAGTTAGATCTGTCACACCTCACACCTTCTCAGATTATTTAGATAGAATTTGCGGATGTTATTTGATTACCAGTGTCACAGTAGCTACCGAGAAATGTCACTTTATTATCGACAAAAATTGCCACCTCAAAACCAACCTTCTTCCTTAAACAGCTCCTCAATATCCACGTCGTATTTAACATCGCCACTATCTATCTGACAAAGAAGCATGGCAAGTTCCAGGCAGCTTGGATTTTCATTACGTTAAAGCGGTGCCCTTTGTTATTAACACATTATCGCTCGCGCACCTGCCGGCGAGAGAGGATTATCTTGATAATGCGTTTTCCCTATAGCTCCCACCTGAGTAACGTAACACGTTCCCTGGCGAAGTTAAATATTCTCGCCTACCGACCGTCTTCGTTAATTATTAGCGAGCAATAGCGTTCTCTCGGATCTTTTATCCCGAGCTTCTTCTGTTTCGACGTAACAAAAACTTGCTCGATTTTTCCCCCTTATAAGACGAACCCTGTAGAACTCATAAATATCTACTATATCAACAAAAGTTTACCCTTCGAAACAGCGACGAAAGGAACCCTCTGAACACCGCGCGAGACACACGAATTTTGCTCGTAAATTAGCCCGAAGTATTCACTCGTCAGCGGAGCGAAGTTGTTACGAGAAAGAATCGTTAAAACGATGGTGGGACGGGTCTACCTTGGCATCAATTCCCGAGGAGACATCGGCTTGTTAGGTGCACGGGGTACACAGGTGAAATTGGCGGGCAGTGTTGGCAAGGGACGCGACCAGATCTAATTTATACAAAGCCGTGTAGGACCTGTCGGGCTCTCTCAATCTTTGGGCACGGTTTGCCGGATTACAAATCGTTCTGGTCGGCGATGCAGACAGCCGGTGGCATCGGCCAGACACGGGCTGCGTTAAGGTTTACGCTTTGGCCCAGAAACGCAGCGAGCAACCGGAAGGAAGTCGGCCGGTGAGTAGGAAAATGGCGTCAGATGGATGCCCTCATTAATTAACAGCCACCTTGGATATTCCTCCGCGCGGCTCTATCATTCATTCGAGTCGCTCTCGTTTCCTGCGACTTATCTCGCATCCGAGCGTCAAATCGCGTCTCGTTTCAGCTGAATTTATACGACGTATCCGGGGAAGAAGCTGTAAAACGTCGCTTCGTCCGGGAAATGGGGACACGGGCGTACAGTTTGTCACGGGGTATCATTCGTGCAGGAGATCTCGAGTGTCCTTATCGTTATTATTAATAGACGCCGCTCGGGAACAGCTAATCATTTCATCGGACCCGAAACTATGTTAATGAGAGTGACTTCAAACGAAGGAGAGGCAGGTCGTAACCTCGAGAGTCAGGACGGGTTTGACATTTTGGTGTTAAAGCTACTTGAAAATTAATAAAGATTATAAGCTATTCTTCGTGTGACAATTGGCGAAGGATGGGGATTGGTGCAGGGCTCGCGTGTGACTGGAAGCACTAATTAAAACATACGGCTGACACTCGAGGATCACTCGTCTCATAAAATATTCTATTTAGCTGAATGCCCACCGAGATACATATTTGCTTTTCGAAGCACTTATTGCACGTCCATTCCTCCGCGTCCGTACATGCTTCGTGCATAATAAATATCGAATCCCGGTTAGTCGAGTCATCTTTTTTTTGTTTCCCTCGAATGGTCACTGAATGTTTTATCGCTAGTGTCTACCGTTTCGAGGAAATGAAACGCGGCAGTACGCTCGACCAGCGGATTCCGAGAATCGTAATAAATTTGCGACTTAAAGTCACAGGAAAGTTGTGAAATTTGTATCAAGAGTTCACGTAAATGCATACGTGAGTCATTCAGGCAGTAGATAAAATTGAAAACTTGCATGCGACGGGCTAAGACACGCGGAGCAGAGTTTAAAATTTCACAAGGGTAAGAAAATAATAACTAAAATGCACTCAGCGTAATTCGGAATCCTCAGTTACCTGTCACGGCACTGATGCACACTGGCTTTTTGTTCCTCAGTGGCTTATTGGCTGTCAAGTTAAAATTGCCAGTTAAAATGTAAATTCTAGAACCCGACTGTAAAATTCAAATAAAAGCACTGTTTGAAAAATATGCGCTGGACGATTCGGAACGCTTGCTTGTTTATTAGAACATGTGGCAGATTTCAGCGCAACGTTCTCTCCCACCTGTATCTTTGATCGCTGGCGGATCGTTCTGCAAACCCCGCGGTCATACGAACTTGCTTGGCTGTGTTTAATAAGATTGTTTTATAATAAATTTCCATAACACTCGGTACGGCAGCCCGTTAGCCACATGTTAGGCCGTATTATTACGTAAAGCTTCGGGCGGGTTCGTAACTACCCTATGTTTATTTAATAAGCCATAGCGTCTTTCTTGTCAGGAACCAAATACTCTTAGCCTTTGCAGCAAAGCGCATTAATGTACCGAACGCCGACGCGAAGATACTTTCTTTGTAGAACTTTTGCATAACTGTTTTCCCGAGAGTTCATCGAGCCAATTGGAAAATTTAATGAGCCGTCTCTCATCCTCCCCGCCCCACACCGTCCCCCCTCAACTCCACCTGCCATCAACGATTCTCAGCGTCCCCCCGAAATTAATCAGTTATAACGCTATCGGATTCCTTATGTTACCCCAGCCGAATCCGTCTACATCCGCGGCGGAATCTAATTACCACGGGACACGTCGATATCAGCCGATTATACGGTCTACGATTTTCGACGGTGCTCGACGGGGAACACGCGGAAAGCAGAAACACAATTGGCAATGATAAACGGTACGCGGCGAGCGCGGCGGGTCACGAACCACCGGCCGAACGATAATTCTCGGTCGTCAGCGAATCGGTAATTAAAAGCAAATCACGGCCGCGGAATCGACCGTTTACGTAGAATGAATATTTCATTCTCTCTGGTTCGTAACGCGCCGATTTTCCCGTGCTTCCACGCCGAGCAGCGAGACCTTCCGTGCCGGGAGCATTTTGAAGGATTCTTAAGGTTACGCGGCGACGTTGATCGCCGTCTTCGCAACGGAACCTTCGCGCGTACAGTTTAATTACTGTCCAGCGGCTCGTGCTAATGAAATTTTATATCGAGACCGTTGGCTGGACGCCGGGCGTGCACGTAGCCACGCCCGGCTCTATGTCCCATCCTACATATTTTTTTCTCTGGTCACGTATCGAATTATATTTTTATTGTTCTCGGGTGAGCGCGTCGCGACGCGTCA
Source organism: Andrena minutula (assembly GCA_929113495.1). Taxonomy (NCBI): domain Eukaryota; kingdom Metazoa; phylum Arthropoda; class Insecta; order Hymenoptera; family Andrenidae; genus Andrena; species Andrena minutula. Next base: position 38,697,444 of record OV815994.1, read on the forward strand.
CGTACCCCTCGGCCGTTCCCTCTGTTTCTCCCTGTGTGTACAGGACGCTACTTGGCCGGCATGCACGCGGCAATAATTCTTCGACGGATCATCCTGCCGGACTATTAATTCGTGCCAGATTCGCTTTGATCTATTACGGTGCACCATTACAGAAGCGTCGCCGTGCCAGTGGGTTGCGCGGACGATGGCCCGCCGAAGATATCGGAATTCCTGCGGTCGGTCGCTTCGATAAAATTAATACCGCCATCAAACGTAATGTAATTAAAATGTAAATTCAAGCGTGAATCATGATCCTCTGGCCTCCCTTTCTCGGATGCCGCGCCCCACCCCCCACCCCACAGCTCCCGGCCAGAGTTATTGTTACGCGTTAACGCTGGCCGGACGTCGCCGTGTTTGAATTGGATCGTAACGTCGATACCCAGCCAGGAAAAGTGTCGGCCGTGGAAGGGTTGGGAGTTTAACGAGTCGTGAATTAATGGCCGTATCAAAGTTACGGCCTTCCCGGGCCACTGTGTCGCTTGGTATGTTCGGGGTAAAGAATCGGACCGTTTCAGCCGGAGATCTTTCATTTGCTGGACGACCGATTCTATCAGCCGAGATTTCTAGGCTACTCGACAAATTCCTTCTTTTCTTAAAATACTATTTGGCTGGTCCAGGGAGTCTGGTCATTAATTATAGACAAGCATTGAAATGGCAAACATTTCGGGGATGGAATACACAGGACCAAAGTGTATTTTATTCCTGGAATATAGCTACTATTACCTACACCGATACAGCATCGATTAGCCAAATTGCTTTCATCAATGACTGTGGTTTACGGAAGTCGTTTATTCGGCGCATTGTATGCTGTGCCATTTCTGTATTGGACAATGCCCACGTCACTTGGACCACCTTATATTTTCAATGCTCGGAACCTGGGAAACTGCGCTCAAATATTGCGGGCTTCTTCCAGTAACAGAGAGAACAGGGGAAAACAAGTCACGTCTGGGAGTGTCCGGTATGTTTTTCGCGTTTGAAATGGACATTCCGATTATAATTCGCGTTGCTGTGCACGCAGCGGCTAACATGCGCATCATTTTGTCATTTGGTTTCGTGCTGTTTTAATTCCGGTGCGTTTGCTGATTCCAGTCTATTTGTTTCGATGCGAGTAAAAATGCACGCGACGGTCCGCGTGATTTAGCGCTTTGTTTTCTGTGAATTCACCAAGGAAAATTACGATTTGTCTGATTTTCCATGCACTACAGTGACGGTCGCTTTATTTTCTGCGCATAAGGCTGAATTTTAACGTGCTTTTCAAATTCTTCTGTAGCGTACCTCTGAAAATTAGCGTATAAATTAGGTAAAGAGTCTAGGACAATCGTTGCATCGAGGCGAAGGAATGAATGGGGGAAGTCAGGTGAGGAGAATAGATTGTGGGGTACGAAATGGTCGTTGAATTTGGCGGATCTTACGGAACAATGACGCATTCGTTAAAACTTCAGAATTTCAGTGGCCCGTGTAAACGCGTAGTGAAGCTTTACCTACTTTCCAAACAAGGTACAAATTTGACCTACCAAACTAAATATTAAAGTTAATAGAAACTAATTAATACTTTGCCAGGTAGTTTAATAATGTATTGACCTAATTAATGGGCTGCACTTTAAAAGACCAGAAATTATAATTAATGGTATTTATTGATTAGCTGTTAGTTTAGCTATGTATTGTTCCTTTGATAATAGTATCTTGTTCCCGGAACGCAATAAATTGGCGTACCGTAGATAATAGTGAAAAGGATTACTACATAATACCTTCAAACTTCGAGTACTTTTTACAACACTGGTTCATTACTTTAAACTTTTCCTCCAGAAACTTTCTCGATACTCGTTCAACTCCATATTCTTCACTCTGCGCTTACAATGAACTGACCATCCTCAAGGATACCCCTATTCAAGCATCCAGATTGTCCAATCTGAGACGCATTTTACACTCGCATCGTTCAGAGACAGAGGATTCGATCGATTAATCGTCCTGTAATCTCTGAAATAACAAGACGAGGCGAGGGAAGGTAGAAAATGTAGGTGTTTAAAATATTTACTCCTGGACACAAGGCGTATCGGTAGTCTCGTTAACCCGGCCAGTTTCTTTGAGGCCAGCAGGGGTGCGAACCCGACAGGTGAGTGACGGTCGGTCCATTTTATCGCGAATTGCCACCCACCGACCTTTTCCACGTGGCCCTTCGCGTGCAACGATAATTAAAGCTGCTGTTGTACGTGAAACGTTGAAATCGAGCCACGTGGCGGCCGGAAATGCATGCTTAACAGGCGTATATAATGGATGCGCCTCGGCTGTACGAGTGATTTCTTGCGCTACGCGGAGATTGATTGCTTTGGAAAGAGTCCTTAATGATTATCCCTTCCGCCACGATTAGCATGAATCTTCGATACGATGAGATGCAGATTTTGCGTGCTACCCTTCTCTGCTCTCTACGATCATAACTGCTTCCTATACACAGTGTTCTGCTTAGACTGAACATCCTACGAAGTGATAGAATACTAGGGAATCCAACATTTCATTAAATTCAACTGTATTACATGCATACGCATGTATGTCTCCTTCATCGTCTTAGATATACGTTTCCATCCGTACGTACAGTTTATTGCACAGTGTTTGGCATGCTCCGCAATGATGGTTAGCGTGCCTTCGTATCGCGACTCGAGATCTCACCAGTCAGCGTTTCAATCTTCCTCGGCATAATCCGCTTCGAGGTAGAATCGCTGATGGTTCACCTACTTGGCCGGTTATGAGCGGCTCGACAATGTGGTAATTACAGTTAAGTGATCATCCGCATTGTCAAGTATCAGGAAACATTTTGAATGACTCTGTTGTTGCATCGGGATAATACCAAGCTCATGCAGAGGGACCGAGAGAGATGGAGAGTAACTGGCAACTTTGCTCATTGTTCGTGTCATCGATCGGTCTCGTATCGGGCGTTTAACGAATACATATGTATCTAGTATCTAGCTACCGATGTTTCCATTACAGCCGAGAGAACGGGGATTATCGTAGCTCCAATGAATCCTATCCGTTACACGCGAGTTCACGCAAACTTTAGCGGCACCGTGCCCCTCTGTAAACGGATCTATGTTTACGGATTATATTTCCTTCGCGTATAACTTGTCAATTTCAGTTTTACACAATGACGCGGATGAAGTGATTCTATTAAGCGTGTCATTGGGGAATTTGGCACGAGCCAGATAATGAATTTTTCTTCGATGTTGCCTGTACCAAATTTTATGAAAAATTTGTACTCGTATTATAATATAAAACTTTTACGCATTTGCAATTTCAAAGGCGTTGATACATTGTTACCTTTTCTTCTAAAAGGATATTGACGTGGGTAGGGAGACGGGGGCTAGTTGATACAGACGAATTATCTCGACACCGTATATATGTAGGTCCATTTGAGCGAGATATGTGAAGTTTGTTGTTCAATTCTTTACTACGATCCAGCATACGTCTGTGTACCTTGACGTTAACAATCATTTTTTAACTGTTTTCTTTTATATAGAGAAAAAATCAATAGTTGTGTTCACTTTCCAATCCGTCGTGAGACGGTATATGGAATTTTATAACCCAAAATAATTTGGCATCACATGGAGTCTTTTGAAGGTAAGGTAATTACGTTTTGTTATTTTGTATATATGCTCTACATTTATTTATGGGGGTGGTAGCACATAATGACTTCCTGTGGGGTAAGTTCATACGTTTTCTCTGGGACATATTGATACAGTGTATCAATTTTCCCCGACTACTTTTAATTGGACATTTTCCTTCTATTTCTAGGAAAATGGTTCAAAATTATGTCAAAAAGACAAATCGTAGCGAAATATCGCAAGATACTTTTGAAAAAGCGTGTGTCGCGATAGAAAAAGACTTAATATCATTAAGGCAAAGCGCGAAAATATACAATATTCACAAAATCAGTTTATTAAGATACATTAACAAAAACAAGAAGACACCTCTGGTTAAAGTGGAATATTCCAGACATAAAAAAAAATAAAAATAAAAATGTTTTTATCTTTGTTGAAAAATCTGTTTGGTTTTTAGAATACATCTTTGTTTATTTTGAATCTATATGGTTGGGAAGGTATCTAGATTAAAATTTTATTTTTCAAATTGATTAGTTATTCATTAAATGGATATTTTACAGATGTATCAAAATGCTAAGGCACTGCTCTAAGGAGCAGTATCAACTTGAAAATTGAAAACTGAATAACGTATCAACTAACCCCATCTCCCCTACTATGACTGTGTATTGTAAAGAATTCAGATGAGATATGTTATATAAATGGAGAATATGAAACCCGCCAAGGAGTAAACAACATCCAAGCGCTATTTTCGCACCGGGTGCCATTAAACTCTACAGTAGAAAAGGAACGCCTGGGTCAGACGCGCGCTCCATTCGTTTCTTATTCTTCCTCTGATTACAATTTAATGGAAGAATCTTCCATTATCGTGCGCCAAATCTTAATTATTAGCATTTCAATAATTCCCCTGAAATCAAGTGTACTTAACCCGAATCCACACGGCTATAATATTCCAATAATTGCCACTTGCTCACTGGAAACTCCATGTTATTTACTTCAGATGTGTTTCGTAGGTAAGGGAGAGTAGGGTAATTACGAACACCTAAGTAAAAAAGCAAACAAAACGAAAACTATATGAGAAATGAATTTGTTTATTATTTACAAACATACTTAAACTATTCATCTATAAAGTACTGTGACGATTTTTTAAAAAATTATAATAAAAATCAACTTTATAGTGAAAAAGCAAAACCCTAGGTCTTCGCGATTTCTCGACTGCCGTGGGGTAATCACGAACAGAGTGCTAAATATCGCAGAAGTCGTACAGAAAACGCGGCTGCAATAGTCAACTCATAAAAAATGTTGCTAAAATCTATACCTAATATATTTTTCAAATTCCTCTTCCTGTGTGTTAGAAAAAAATTGCAGTTGATCGAAATATCGAAAAAAATTGTAAAGATCGTTTTTAAACTTTTTTTATCTGAGCTTGTAATGAAAATTCAAAAATCCCTTTTGTAGATTTAAGTAAGTTTTATACATGCTGAAAATTTCATCAAAATCGGTTATCGTTACTAATCTCGAAGGTTCAAGATTACCCCATTCGAGTTGTTCGTCATTGCCCCACGACATCAAAAAATAAAAAAGAATTTATTTCAGAGGTTAGAATCATAATTCAAGCTACGCCTTGGTCACAAAATGTTGGTAAAAAAGTGTTTTATTTCAACTTGAAAAAAACAATTGTATCATTAATTCAACAGTAATTACACGCAAATGAAATGGACAAAATATTACTTGAAACATGATGAAAATAATAAATTGTGTTTATCTTGATTAGCATAAGCGTTCTGTATTTATTACTTTCTGCCCGGCGTTCCATACGACCTAAACTATTAGCTAGTGGAGAGGGACATCGTTTTTATTTATTAAAACGCCATAACATCGCATTCCGCGCTTCCCCCGCGTTCGTGTTTACCCCACGCTCCCTTACTCCTCGGCGCAGCAGAGATCAAAAACATATTTAACTTCTAACAGCACGATGGAAACCCGTTAATATGCTTGCACGAAAGGAATTCGCAGGACATTTTATTAAGAGGGGACCAACTGCATGGCAGCGCAGCGGGGTTTATTAATTAACAGCAACAACAGTACCGATACGATGCAGCGTTGCATGTGTTTCCTAATTCTGACGATGGTTGACGCACAGCGTGCCACGCCGACTGTGTTACAATACTAGGCAACGACTTGCGCAAACACTTAGGGTGATCCCAGAATGTACGTTTGTTTAGCTACATTCCCGTTGCACATTGCTGTGCTCGCGAGCGCGTACACACGAACAGAGGGGGAGGGTGAATTGTTGCTTATGCCCGCATGTTCCTACTCAAAATACATATGCTCGATTATACCGAGCGTTAAACGTGACAAGGTACGGGCGCCGTTAATTGCGTCACACCATTACATTTAATTAAAAGTTCGCCCGTAGTAGTGCTCCGAAGAAATCCGACTGTTCGAAGCTCGCCGGATATAACGAAGGCCACCGGCACGGAGGAAGTTCGCACGAGTTCACGGCGTTACAATTAAGCTCGCGTAAGCGTGTCCGGGTAACGAGAGGAAATTGTACTCGAACGGAAAAACGCCGAGTCCCAAGGAATCTGTCGTTCATCGGGGAGATCTATCCGATGTGGCGGAAATCAGGATGTAAATATCCCCCCGGCGATCGCACACAATTTCCAGTAATTCTCTGGTTAATGGACTACTAAAATCATTTTTCTCGACCACAAAGACATGGAATACAAAAAACGCCCCTTTCTCGATGATCCCACGAATTCGCCCCCACCCTCGCAGTTCGTTAAATCGAACTGGGTCGTGAAAAGAAGCGTTCGAGGAGGACGACACACGCTCATCGTTTTACATACCTCGACGTCGGATGCCGTGGACGTTTCCAATCCCGCAGACTGATGTCGTAGCAGTTTCAAGGCTTTGCGCGTTCGCAAACGACATCCCCTCAGTCCGGCTCAGCTAGTGCTGCATCCGCGGCGCCCTCTCATAATAGAGCCAGCGGTTCTTAGATCGGTACGGGGCTCCGTCGATCCGCTGAGAACCGTGGCTCCGCGAGCGGAAAGTGTGTTTAATAACGCAAACTTGAGTGAAAGAGAGAAAGAGGAAAGTAATTTGTTGAACGCACGCCGCGAAAGACCTTTTCATTTCCCGCGGGCGCGACTAAAGGAAATCCTCGCGTAATACTCGCTATGTTCGTCCGGAGTTTCTCTAATTATCATGGTAACCTTTATGAAGCGACAAAGCCTCATTTTACCGGAGCACCAGCTTTCGAGGGTTAATAAAAATCCTTGTTTCCCCTCGGACGGATCCTTTTATTCATCGCTCGCGTTAATCGCATAATGCGCGCTCGCAGCGCTCCCGCGGATCCCAAAAAGGCTGGGCGATCATAGAAATAGGGGAGCAGGTCCGCCGTTGAATTTGTTCGGGGTTAGATATTTATGCTAACGACCGGCGTAACGCGTTATTAACAAACAAACGAAATACCGCCGACCAAATTTGCAGCCCCAACAATTGAGCCCTCCGCAACGGTTATAATATCAATTCGTTGTGCTTATGAATTTAAATATTACATGCCCGTAGATAAATCAAACTTTAATGTCGATCCTGCACGCAAACGAATCGACCATTTGTTTCAGCAAAGAGCACTGTTGGATCACGGTTTATCGTGTTTATTATAAGCCGATGGGCAAACTAGAAACACGAACACGGATTGAACAAGATTTCGAATGCGCGACTTGAAAGATTTATTCTTAGAATCGACTCGAACGTGTTATTGCACAAAATGGAGCTGCACGTAAATTAAGGTAAGTCGGGGGACGATGCGTATAGTTTCTTAATAAATTTATCAAGAATGTATCATTAATCTATCAAATCGACAAAGCTTACTTGAAACGAACACTACTAAATTAACAAAAATTAAATGTTAACCCATAAAAACAACAATTCTTCTCATACACGATTCAGCATCTTACCCCAATGCAATCTATACATCGTTAGGTAAGTCAAATTGTATGCCAATCATTGAGAAAAAGTTAGAATAAATAAGAAATATATCTTTTTTCCAGCTAACAACCCGCCACTGTTAATAACACTTTCCTTTTTTCTTACTAAAACCCAAAATATCAAGCGGCAGCAAAAATTTTTACAAACGCTATAGCATATCCTGCTTGAAAACATGTATTATATTTCTTAAAACAAATGCCAAGAAATTTCATTTAGCAACGGACATAACAACAGAACTCGGCACGATCCTACTAACGTCTACTGCATAAACTCTGAGTTATGGTTAATTGGCATCTTACCCAACGTGGTATCTACCCTCGACTTATCTTATACAACGTCGCGAAATATCAAAATAATATATACCATTCACGGAACATTAATACACATCAGGCACTCCAATACAAAGTCTCTTATTAACTAGATACCCTACCATATAATCACGTTTATTGATCGTTCGCACTTTCGTGAATAGCACTCCCACTGGAGCCTCGCTGTAGATGCAAAACCGCGGTTCAGGATTAAAGCAGAGTATCCCGCGGTAGTGGGAGCTCTTCTAATTAAGGCTTCCGGCAAATCACGTACAACGAGCCCGGATGCTGAGTGCCTTCGCATTTGAATCGTCCGTCGAAGGAACGGAACGCGGCGGAGATTCATGATGATGAAGGCGGCGGTTAAAGAAATGAAAACTCATCGAGTAAAGACGTGCCGTGCGAAGATCGAAAAAGGACGAGTCATTCTTGCCGAAGGTAAGGCCCGAAGGGGGGAAGGTGAAGAGCGGAAGGTCGTGGTACCGCTGGTGCCGCTGACCTTTTTCCTTACCCCCCTAACGTTACTCCACTCGAGGAGTCGCCTATTCCTCGTTCTTCCGCGTTGTGCACGGACACGACGTCCCTTCTTATAAAATATCCACGACACCGGCTGCATACCAACGTAAAAGATCGCATAATGCGGGAAGAGCAGCTGCGATCCATGAGATTATTGCACGAGTCGATGGCGACACTGCGAGGTTGTTACTGCTTCGCCGAAGCACGCAACTTTTACAGTTTTTGAAGGATTCTTTAGGATGTATGACATATATAAGGAAAACAATGAAATATTGATTCTTACACTTAAGTTTAATTTTGTATCAGAACGTCTTCAAATGTTGCCTTTCAATTTTCTTCTAGTTTATAATAATAATAATAAATCGTCTTTATTCTCACTAAAAGATTCAATACAGTTTATCTCCTCGAATTCACACTTTCAGAATATCTCGACTTATAAAACGCACTAAACTATTCCAGTAGAATTCCATTTTGCGCCCGGAAGGAGCGTGTCTCCGTTCGTTTCAAATAATTACGACTCAAGAAATTTAAAACACTCGCGTAACAGTGTTTGAAGAAAGTGTTAAAGTTTCTCCCGAGAAAACGAAAGCTCCTCGCCGGTGCCAGAGTGATTTTGTTATTTCATTTCTGGTTCAAAGCAACCGTTGCTTTTTCTACCGTCTTTCTTACTGTCGCTGTTCATTTCCGCGAACGAAACATTAGAAGAACTTACGAGGGGCCCTGGTAGCGTTTTAATTAAGTACGCTCATTTTATTCCGCACAATATATTCACTGTCACCGGGCAAAAAGGGATCTAGCCGCGGCCTGGTTAACAGCCAGGGTGTAATTAAATAAATGATCATTTGGAAGGCGTTCTTTGGCGGTTCGTTAACGATTTACGGCCTGGCGCAAGGAAATGAGACTTCTCGCGCGTAAAACGCGACAGAACGTGTAATATTTTTTTTTCCTTTCCCCGTTGGACACGGTGCTACATCGTACCGTGGAAATTCGTGTCGCCTTGTGCGGTCGTAAATCGATACGGTGGAGAAATAACTCCGGAGACAAGGGGAAACTTGCGTAAACTCGCGGAACTTTCGCGTTGTCTTCGCGAGACGATTTACCATGCTTCGTAACGTATTCCCCTCGGCGTGCAGCGACTCGTGTGTCCGCGTTTGACGTTCTAATAAAGTTCGTAATTTAGAAAGAAAGACTACGTCACAAAGAACGATCCGCGAAAAGCGATACATCCGTGGGGAACGTAGCCACCGTCACGTAACAAGTAACTTTATATACTTGCAAAAATGTTTTTATACCTCCGCCGTCCCGTCGTCACTAATGACGCGAATGTTTATACTGCGGGGGGAAAAAAAGAGAAGGGAGGAACTTATCTAGCGCGCGGCAGAAAGCACACCAGTGCATTTTCCAGGGACCCCGGTTGTTACTTATTCTCATAATATGCAGTTACCACTGCGCGCTTCTAAAGCCGACGTTGAAACTTTGATGGCGTTCTCCTCGAAAGAGCTCGCGTGTACAGTATTTTCCCGGCACAAATTTCTCGGTAGGTATTCGCGCAGCAACCCGGCAACTCGCGGAAATGAGAAGTATATTTCTAAACGGGAATAAACTCGCGCGTAATTTCTGCCGGTTACACCGGAACCGAACAATGCTGTCGGTGATCTCGTGAAAATATTTCTCATGTGAAACATGCTCCAACAGAGTATCCGTTTGTGCGAGCGTATCAAATAACGTAACGCGAATCTCAAATTTCCCTTAACGGTTGCAGTATTATTCCTCGCATTTCCAGGTATTACCACCGTGCCCGCTCCCCTGTAATTTCGCCTGCGACTTATTACAGAACGAAAACTTGGCCGCGATGTCGCTATTACTACGTATTAGCCTTCACCCCGCGCGGAAACTTTTGCCCTCCACTGTACAAAGACAGACAGCACTTCGACGGTGTAGGACGGTGGCGCAAGCGAAATGTCAGAACACTCTGGTTCTTCCCGGTGGGAACACGGCAGCTTACTCGACATTTCCCGGGGCCAGACAACAACCTCCCTCCTGGTTCCCGTCCTCGTAATATGAAGGCGTTTGGACAACGCGACGACCGAAAGCAACCTTCAATCCGGACGATTACATCTGCTCCCGATGTCTCGAAGGCGTCCTAACGGCCCGGATACGTCGGGACCACGCGCGTGGCCCTCCGCGGCGTGCTTGGCTTCCATTTGGTAGGCAAATGCAGGGAAACTCTGCCGTCAAATATTGAGACACGTAGACGCCCCGTACCTGCGTGCACGGACCAGTGAACGGGGTACACGTTGAAATCCGGCCTTTCCTGCTATTTATGTAAACGACAGTTCCCTCGGGAGAGCGTAGAAGGCGCGCGTTTGCTTATATTTCCGGCATTTTGTGAACATTACGTTGGCATTCAGGTGACGTATTCGCGGCTCTTACCCCCCCCCCCCCCAACCATCCCCTGTATCCTTCTTTTCTTGTACGGCAGCGCGACGCACCGTCTCCGAAGCTTCGCGCTCGCGGCGTGTCTTCCTTTATTTTCCCCTTTTCAGCCTCTCTTCCTGCGCCCACGCTCCCATACTTCCTTGTTTCTTTCACGGGAACCTTCCTGCGTGATACCTCGCGTACCGGGGGTACACCATGCCGTCGCAATAATTCAGCATTCCACCCCCGCCTCCCCCCTCTTCCCAACGTCCCGTTTTCTGGCCAAGTAATTCCCGCGAAGATTGTCGCGTCTGTTAACTATTATCGCCGACACCGGTGAATTTCCATTGTTCTACGGGACGTGTATATCCTCTGGAATAAATGTACATAGTTGAACGGTGACGCTTAAATGTTAGGATCTCAGATATTGATAGTTCGTAGGATTTGAGAGATCCGTTCAATTCTGTGCTCTTAATAGACGTACGCATTTAATAGATTATTAGGTGCATTCATAGATTATAGCGTTTCTCATCTCGGGCGGTAATTAAGTGTATTTTCTCTTCCCACGTAGTCAATCAACGGATAAAATTATCATCAGTCTATCTGTTCTCGGGTAAATTTATTCACCCGCTATTTGAATGCGCATTCACAGCTTCGGTTAATCGTTAAGGAACCCTATGATGCGACGTGAAAATAGTTTTCGAAAATAGACCACGAGCGATTGGAATGATTTAAATCGAGAAGGATTCGAAGTTCGGCTGAAGGGTTCATCCCCGATGCGTCTACCCCAAGGATATATGTATGTATATATATCATCCATCGATCCCCCGTCGGGTATTCACGCGGATCGTATTAATAAATACAGCGTAAATTCAATTTCACCCCCGGAAGAAGTGTCGTCCGCTTGTAATCAGATTCACGCCGATGTAAAAACTCGGAATCATCGAATAATGCGGTTACAACGCTCCGATGCCCTGCCGCGAATGCATAACCGCGTCCTGGAATTCATTTCGCTACGATTTCATTGAAATTACAAGGTGCATTCACCGTGGGGAATTACACAAGCGAATTCGTTACATCCGACACTTTTCTTCATAATAATGGAATTTCCCTTTTCAGCCTGCGGACTATGCAGATTCAATGGAACCACCATGTAAACGCGGTTAATACATCGACGCGTGTGTACAAGAGAGGCAGGCACAGGTTTGTAATTTCATTGATCTGTTGAAAAAAGGAGTCACCGTGCGTGACGGAGCACGTTTGTCAGCCATCGAGCAGCGTGAGCTGTCCAGAATGACAAACAAAATTCCCAGCAAAAATTACGAGCCGAGGGGATCAGTATTCCTAACTTCTTAACTAAATTATTCCCGAGCCCATTAAAACAAAACAGATCGAAATAAAACGAAAGAAACTTTCGAGTGACATGCTCGTTTCCATTCTAGGCTGGTCTCTTTTACGAGATAATAAACGCCAATGGAGGAGTGACTTGGCGGCTCTCGAACTGAAATTACACAGGAAAATCGTGGCCGGGGCAGCAAGCACGTGTTCAGCCGACGTAAAAGAACATATTTTTAAAATAATGGCCCACGGGGGTTGGACGTGGCGCGGCGTGGGCATCAGTTTAAATTACATTCGCCGGGCACGGGGCACCGTGACAACTGTTCACGCGAACGAAACGCAAAAACGTTGTTCCGCCCCCGCAGGGATAGCCAATCAATTCCGCGGACAGGCTCGTTGCATGTTGCATCGATGACAGCCGCCATTTGCATCGCTATTACTTTGGTCTTACCTGCAACAATGGGTAATTTGAATGTATTAATTCGGCGTTGACACGGTAACGCTCATTGTTCAGTTTAGACAGCGGGTAAAGACCGTGCACGCGCGCCGCTGTAGACCAAGTGACAACGAACACCACCACCCTCCGCGGAGACAGAGAGAGCCAGCCCGAGGGGCGGACAGAGAGCGCTGTAGGGCCGTGTAAATGCATGTATATTGCTTCATGAATGCGCGCGCGATGAGCTTGTAGTTAGCCGTCGCGGCGTCATTATTAGCGTAGCCGGCTTATACGTCGCGCGACCAGAATCCGCGGTGACAAATGGCCTCCTGGCAGACGAAACGGCCCGAAAGCAATTTGCACTCGCCGAGCCGGCGCAAATTTCAGCGCTCGCGCCGCTGAAAAAATATTCCCACCACCCTGCCGCACAGTGGGCCGGATTTTAAATTTGCCGCCTTTTGGGTCTTTTTTTAAGATATCGGGATGAAAGTTGCGCTAAAAACCAGGAAAAAATTATTCCTATCTAATGATGTATAATTTAATTTTTTAAACAATTATTTATTTATTTATTTTTTAATTTTGTTAACCTATTTTTGATAAAAAAAAAATTAATTCTGTTTATTTGGTACCTTATTTAATGACCTTTACAGTGGTGTGCGCAAAATCTTGGGAAACTTTTCGTTTCCAAGTTATACGGAAAATTCGAATAATGAAGGAAAGTAGCAACAAGTCGGTTTGTTTAAATTAAAGACCAGGTTATTGCGATAAATATCTTCTTTTATTAGTAACTAATATAAACAATCCATTAAAAAATATTTTTATACGCATTAACGAAAATGGCGACATTTTTCAAATTTGATTAAGGATATCTTCCAAACGCCGAAAAGTTCCACTTTGGGACCAATTGCAATATTTTCAGCGAACTTTACTCTAAATAATCACGTATCGATCATTTCCCCCCTCGTCCCACTGCTCAAATTATTAGTGTTTAAAGTTATTAACGTTCAGTCAGTCCGTAGGGTAAAGGTGGGTCGCGTTGTGTTGTTCATGAGCCCTTTAAGTGTTTCATACTTACCAAAGAGATGTACAATGAAATATAAACTAATGTATTTAACAAGAAAACCACAAACTAATAGTAAAAAATTAACTATGACTATCAAATTCAGATATAATGAAAATTTTTTGACAAGGGCTCTTCGTTATTTTAGGTTAAATTGAAAAATTGCATTTGTTTTTGTTTTTGTTACTTTCTTTTCGTTGTTTTCTGCGAATGAGATTATCTACCACAAAAAATCAGAATTTAGACCTACAAGCTGAGCAATTAATATTGCAAACATGAACATAACAACGCGACAATAGGGGCATATTGCAAATACATTAATAATAACATCTCTGTGATCATGTTTCCCTTCTGCTCAACTATCCCACCTTTACCCTACGGACTGACCGAACGTTGATAACTTTAAACACTAATAATTTGAGCAGTGGGACGAGGGGGGAAATGATCGATACGTGATTATTTAGAGTAAAGTGCGCTGAAAATATTGCAATTGGTCCCAAAGTGGAACTTTTCGGCGTTTGGAAGATATCCTTAATCAAATTTGAAAAATGTCGCCATTTTCGTTAATGCATATAAAAATATTTTTTAATGGATTGTTTATATTAGTTACTAATAAAAGAAGATATTTATCGCAAAAACCTGGTCTATAATTTAAACAAACCGATTTGTTGCTACTTTCCTTCATTATTCGAATTTTCCGTATAACTTGGAAACGAAAAGCTTCCCAAAATTTTGCGTACACCACTGTAAAGGGCATTAAATAAGGTACCAAATAAACAGAATTAAATTTTTTTTTTATCAAAAATAAGTTAACAAAATTAAAAAATATATAAATAAATAATTGTTTAAAAAATTAAATTATACATCATTAGATAGGAATAATTTTTTCCTGTTTTTTAGCGAAACTTTCATCCCGATATCTTAAAAAAAAGACCCATAAGGCGGCAAATTTAAAATCCGGCCCACTGTGTGCCGCTGGCTGTTGTCCCTCGAATCGTCATCGTTTATTGAAGGGCCGTTGATCCCCGAATGAAAATCTTGTTAGATTCTTTGCTCGAGTTACTAATCGATGTTGCGATTTATCGCGGCTGGCAAGAGCATAGGAAGGTCGTAAAAGCAGTAATTAAATGTTTTCGATACCTTTGACTAATTTGCATCGCACGCGGACGTATTACTCAACGCGATGCTTCGTTTGGTGAAACTTTAATGAGTGCGATTTGAAGGATTGTCGGATAGGAATTACAATCGCGCTGTTGTTAATTGAATTTTCCGATATTAATCTCGTGCGTTCTTCGCGATATTATAGTGGCGCATTGGTTGCAGCGTTACACGGGTGCTGTGTAATCGGAACGATAATTCATTTTCAATTCCCCTCACGATACCTCCTCGGCTCGTATCCCTGTGAATTATAGCCGGCGCGCATTTTGCCCGATGCATGGATCGACTAAAGACCGCCCGAGCCCTTATTCCGCGTCTAATTACGCTCTGGCTCGAGGCAACGGGGTGAAAGACAACCAAGAGGGACCTTTCGTGGATCGATGGCGACGGATACCAGCCGCGCGGAGGGAGTGTATGACAAACTCGTACCGTTGTCTAATGAAACCACAAAATACCAAACTTTCGACTGGGAAGAGAGCCTTGAGCTCCGCGGAAGGGTGTACTGAGGTTATTTTCATTAACCCACCCTTGATTAAAGGCAACTGAATTTCTACTTGTTTACTCCGGTTAGATTCCAGTTATATCCCCTCGGACGAAAACTTGCTTGATTCGGAAGTTGGGGTGAAAGAGCTGACGACCGGTGTCCAAGGATAAGAAAGTTTAGAAAGGGATTTTTGTGCGCGAATGGATTACCTACTAAAAGAACGCGGGGGAAGCACTGAATTAAGGAGATAAGTAATTCAGAAGTAGAGTTGTCCGTATGCGCAACAAGTTGCAATAAGAATTTATCGAACGTAGGCAACATCCTCCGATGAGTCATGCTCGGTAAGAACACGACCGCGGAAAGAAAATGCGTATTGAACGTCTGCTAATGTTAATCTAGCTAAAAGGGTGAAATTATGATTGGCCGTTGCGTTAAAAGGGGGTGGGGGCTCGATCGGGAAAGTTGAAGAAAGTCTCTGGGAGCCAAGGGCAACGGTTGTTAGGAAAGTCATTGTCTTGGAGCAGATCGGATCAGCCGCGGCGGATGCTGTGGGGGAAAAGGAAAGTTTTCTCGGTTTCGCCTGGGAAATATTACCCTTTATCACATCCCGCTACGATCATTGCCGGCCAATACATGGAAAGAGCTTTATTCTCGATCCCCTTTCAATCTCCTGATGGGACAATTTCCTTCGAAACGGCGAATGATCAGCCAATATCTATTTCTATACCTTTCTCCGAGACCCTGCCGCTACCCCACCTTCGTTTCCACCACGTCGACCTATTTCTATTAGCCATTTATGGCCGATGAGTTACTTTATGTAGTTCCATTGATCCGGTTGGCCATTCGATTCTATCGTATCAGAGTTCGGATAAAACGACGGGCCATTGTTATCTTGCGGACCCTGCTAGGGTGACCCAGCGGGTAGACGCATCGACTAACGTAACAGAATCTAATCTACGATGGAGAAAATAAGTTTCGCCGGTTGCGTGGTGCGTGGAAGGGCGCCGTGCCCGAGATTGTTTTCGAATCCGAGGTAAACTCGATTTTTCAGGATTTCTCCGCGATCCCGTGAAATTGCGTTTCCTTGGGGGCGAGCAGGATATTTGAATTGAATCAAAACCATGAGAGTGAACTGTCTATGTTGGATTCACGGTGGATGATAACGCGTATCGTGATTAATAATTGCATCGCGTAATAGGGGGTCGCGTAGCTATAAACAGAAATAATTACAAGAGTTCCAGTTTATGCTACAGGAGCTGCAAAAGTATCCTAAGACAGTGGAGTAAAGAAATCTTAGCGGAGAAATTCTTCTGTCTAGTGATTCGACAAGCATCGCCATGAAACAATTTAAGAAAGTGTTATCAATACCGTTTAGTCCGGCGAAACAACGCGAATTAAGAATCATTGATTTCCACAAGCAACAACGTTCGTTCACGACGACGTCTCACTTCGAACGTCTTCGCTATTATCCGAACCCTGGTCAGTAAATAAACGGGAGCCAAGCAGCACTAAATCTTCCAGAACTTCGCATGCCCGCAGAATCGGAGATTCGGCGCGCGATAATCTTTAACTCCTGCAAGATACCGCGTTACCACACACGCTAGTCCGATTCAACAGCCGCTATAGCTGACACCGGTGATATTATACCGTTGCAACTTTCAGGGGCGACAACGTCGGTGATCACCTACGCGCATTACGACGCGCGATACGATATACTGCGAGTGCAGCTGTCTTCGCGAGGGTAACGCGAAACGCGCTCGTTATTTTTACAGTGGAATTTGCAGGGAGCCTCGTAGTCGCGATAAAGCTGCATACGACGTGGGAAACAACTCGGGGATAATTTGTCCTCTGTTCACTTACCTACCAACTGAAGGAGCAGTCCACGTTTGCATCCCTTCTGCAATGCTCCTGGGGATTATTGTTTAACAGAACCCGCGCAAGTGCCGTGTGCACTCTCACAGCATCATTGACGTTTCTACACTTCCATCGTAGAGAATAGAGATTAGACGGCGTGGAATTGCTTTGCTTCGTAAGTTCGTTGACTGTCTAGAGTTTTTTTATTGTAGAATACTTTATACCTTTGTTATTATAATACAAAGGAGGTTTTTCAACTACGAAACTTAGATTTATTTAGCGCACCTCGGGAGTAGTGTGAAGCGACGATGGATTTGACTAAAGTTATTAATGGATTGTAGGCGAAAAAATGAACCTCGGGTGATGGGGACTTGAACTCAAGATCGACGGGTTCCCTACGTTACTGACCAGCCGCGTTACAATTCACCCACCGCTACTCTTTGCCGGACGCAGCAAGTACCAAAACCAATGGGGCGCCATCTATTTGCACCGTAGGCCGTTCCCAAACGCCGAATGCCTACGGGATATTATACGTTCTAGTGCGCGTTATGCAGCCACGTGTACAACGAGAATTGATATTTTCATTGAAGTCCGACAGTCATAGCGTTGCGTACCTAATGACGGCGATAATGGTATCGCGTTAGTAGGTCGCGCGGATTATAAGGAAGATACAACACAGGTTGGTTACTTGCCTGGATTAAACTAATTAAATTTCCAGGCTATCTGACTAATTGGAGCACGGTTAAGAGGCTAACGCAATTGCGACAAATTGATTGTATTTATCCGCGTAATTACCGTGCCCGTGGACCCAGGGGATGCAAACTGAAAAAAAAACTATGGAGCGCTCTGTCCGCGAGTTGATTATGAAACTTTTAGTCATTAATTCCCGTAACGAGACATGGTAAATGAAGCCACGGCACATTTGTAAATTATGTATCGAATAACGTGATTAATTCATCAGCGAAAAATAATGCAATAAGGTGAGAAATGTGGGAGGTGAAACGTAGCGCTGCTCGTTGATACTCCTCCATTATTCGAGTAAACGCCATTATTTGTTAATTTACAAATTGATTTCGGCAGAGAATTATATCTCTGTGATCTTCGTCCAAAAAGCTCCGGCAAACTTCCACCACAGTTACGCAAACGCTCTCGTTCAGTTGCACACACTCTTCAATAAAAACAAATTTACTTCAATACAGGTCGATCGTCGATACCGGCGCGGTTGGCTTTGCATCAAACTAAGTAAGTACATCGACAGGCTTTTTCTCTCCGTTTTTTCCCTCCGCCGCGTTAAAGTAAACCGCGCTTCGCCGTGCAAATGTAGCGTACACCTTATACGGTGGAAGATAAATGGACGCGGTTACTCAAATCAAACGATAGTATTCAGCCGTAGCAGCTTGCCCCGCTGCACTGCAAACAGTGATTTATAATATTTAATGAATCGCGGGGATCGCTGGCGCGTACATCTAGTTGCGTAATCCCATGCCCGAAGATTATGTAATTCGAAGTTGAATTCTGATCAAGCCAACATCGTGCCTCACTTAACCAAACTCCCAAAACTAAATGAGTCAGTGAGATTCAGTTTATTTTTCGCCTAGCTATAGCCAAATCAGAGGACGATTAAGGCTGGGGGAAAGGGTTAAGGAGCAGGGGATGACGAAAATGAGGCGAACTGGCGTACGAATTCGGGAGTAGTGACCAACTCCGAGGGAAACGGTGAACATGGAACGCTTGGAAGTCTCGAAACGGGCGGTCTCGGTTTTCCAGGGACGTTTACTCGGTCACACAGCATTCCCGCGTTCCCCATCATTTTTAATTCAGGTTACCGCGTTCAAGTTGCGAACGAATGCACCGAGAAGCCCGCCCGAGCATCCGTGTGTCGGCCCCATTAACGGCGCCGCGGTGCAAGCAAAAAAGCCGGGGAATATTTTTAATTGGACCGCAAACTTTTGCCAGTCGCCCCCGAACTCTTGTGTCGCGAGTTTTCTAGACGATGGCCGAGCGATTCGGGCCGCGCGGCTCGCGCACGGATACGCGCTGGGCGCAGAAGTGGCGGTCGGACCCAATGTCTACGCCATCGTCGATTTCCTCCCTTCATCCTCTGCCTCTCAGCCGTGCCATGGAAAAGAGCGGCGGCGGGGAAAAACGAGCACGACCAACTTGGAATCTTGTCAAGTACACGGGCCGGGGTTGTGAAACGCACGGGATTCGCGCACACAAGGCTCTGCGCGCGTTCGTATGATAGGAGATAGTACGTTTCACGGGAACGTTCGAGGGAGGATCGAGGGAGATCGGTGTTCGACGAGCGTGTTCGTGAATTTTG
The DNA here is from genome assembly GCA_929113495.1 of Andrena minutula. Classification (NCBI taxonomy): domain Eukaryota; kingdom Metazoa; phylum Arthropoda; class Insecta; order Hymenoptera; family Andrenidae; genus Andrena; species Andrena minutula. The sequence continues at coordinate 38,716,964 of OV815994.1, forward strand.
CACCGGGACCCTGGAACAGAACGACGAAACGCGAAACGAGGGTACATTACATCGATCGATACCTCCGCGCTGTCGCCGCGGCGGAAATTCAAAATTGATATGGGCCCTACGCGTGAAATTAAGCCGGGGATCGCGGTACGCACGGAATATTACTTCCGTTGGTTATCGTCTAGTTTATAATTGAAAATGCGAGAATCGTGGGCGGTGCGTGATACTACGAGACCGTCCCGGAACAGCCGAAGTTGGATCATCGATTCTTGCTTGAAATTCGCAGCATTTTGGGAAATGATTGTTTGGAAGGAAAGTGGTTAATCTCGCAGTACGAATGTAAAATAAAATTACACCATTGCACACGTTGCGCCTCGCAAGCTCCTATCTCCAAATCTATAAATCCATGGATATTTTGAGAAAACAGATTTTTAGACTGCGCGTGCCAGGGCGTCAGAAGACTTTTCCCTCAACTTTGGGATGATGGTAAAGAAAAATATACCTCTCTTGCTTTTTTTAACCCATTTTATAATGCCAATTAAATTTAATTAAAAATATCAAACGAAATTTGAAAATATTCCCTTCTTTAGTATAAACTTAATAAAAATCAGTTTCGAAAAATAAACGATTTTTTTTTAAAAACCAGGGTGGGGACAACTGCTTCTTTTGCACCACCCTCTGAACGTCCATGTGCACGTGATCTATTGCACTGAATCTGTATTAACAAAAATATTTAATAACACAATGGAACACTGCAGAAATATCTTTTTAAAACTACGAGTCATCGTTATTTGAATCTTGATCAATATCATGAGAACTGTTCACTTAGGCCTGTCAGGGTTAAACAGGCAATGCCTACTTAGTGCTTAATATCGAGAATTTTACATAATCATGGGGCTAGTCCTCGAATCTCCAACATTCGCAGCTTACAAATTCAACATCTCTAAGCGCCTTTGAATGTTCAATGCGCAAAACCACTAAAAACACCGGGCCACTGAAACATCAAGCCCTCAAACCGAAGCACGTGGAAACTGGTTCACCGCAGCACAGAATTTCATGAAACTACACCGCCGCAGAATTAAATTGTTCATACGTAAACAGGAAAGAAAATATTTTTCCTTCACCTGCGCGGCGAGCCGGATGAAGGCTCGTACCTAGTTCCCTTCCGCGGTACCTGCTTTCAGGCAGTTTTAAGAGCGCAACCACTCCCTGCACCCTTCGCTCGTTTCGTCCAGGGCTTACATCCAGAAATCTGGTGGCGCGAAGGACGCGGCCGCGGCTGTAAATTAATTTCAAGAACGTACGATTAAGCGGTGAAAAAGGAGAATTCTGTGTCCCATTGGCACGGGCAGGCCGCGTTCACTAAATTTCGCGGGATTGCGACGCGGGAATCGCGGTAGAAAATTACGCGGCTGCCGGGGTGGTCGTCGCTTGAAAAGGCCGCGGCGAAAATTAGTGCGGTGCCCGCATTAGCGTGTGCATACGCTCGCGTTTAAGCAAACACGTACGTGTGTACACTAGCCCGTTAGATCCTTTGAGAGGCGCGCCGTGTCCTCTGCCATGCCGATATTAAAGCAAACCAGGACGCCTGTCTGGGTCGTGTTAGGTTGCGACTTTTACCCCGGCATGAAACGAGCTCGATCTCCGCTGTGGGGACCCGTTGCGGGGTTGTTCGGTCTAAGCAAAAATAGGGGACGCGTAACTTGATTCGACCGCGGGCTGAATGTCGCAATTAGACAAGCGTCGCGGACGATCGTGCCGGGAAAATTACGCAATAAATGTTACGAGACGGAGGCACGGTCTGCCCCAGGAGATCGTGCGCCGGCATACAACATATTATCCGTGCTGGACGGTTCGCGACCGCGTCTCTTTATCCCGCGGTCTAGCTGAGGTTTCGTGCGGCAATTGAATAAATATTCATTTGCGTAATTAGTATGCACGCACCGCGCGCTATTCCAGCGGGCCAGCGACGCGCCCTTAATTGTAACCTCCACCGTGCACTTTTCGCGGTTCATAATCTGCTGGACTGCTGGTGCAGCGACGCGGCCGGTGACGAGCGAGCGCACGGAAAATCGCGATGGAAGTCTCGCTGATTCGATATAGGTGAGGATGGTTAAGGATTTAGAAACGCTGTTATGGTGGTTATCGATGAGGCATGAGCTGCATTCTGTATTACGTTATAGAGTCGAATTAAACTTCTTGTTGGGTAGTTAGTGGTATAAGAAAATTTCTTTGCAAAATCGTTATGGTTGGATGTGTTATTCGGTGGCGCACTCAGAGGAAAGAGAAGAAGGAGATTAGGTAATGTATCCACGATCACAGTAATTCAAGAATTTTGTAAAAAGAAAAGAAACTGGATTTTATTCTTTAACACGTTGCGTGCGGGTGACGTGTACGGTTACGTCATGGGGAATTCCTATCCTACGGCGGGTGACGCAAACGGTCACGTCTTGGGCCTGGTCCCAATAAATGTGGAAGGGGAAGAAGAATATTTCAGGTATAGAGTTTGCCTTTTGCATAGGCATTCAGTACGAACGTGTTCATCAGTGTGTGGAGTCGTTACAATATTGCGGCGTTTTTCACCATTCTGCAGCTGTTTTTTTTTATTTAACAAGGTAAGTTGTATTTTTTCTGTCGTATTCTACTCCCTATCGATATTTTATTCAATTTCTATATTAAATATTTTGGAATATACAGTTTTGAGGAGTAAACATCGTGAAAAAAGTGTAAAATGACGGAATTTTCGAGTGTTTCGTGTGTATTGAACGATTTTGCGATTATTTGCGCGAGGTTTTCAACGTAATTTCTAATCATTTATTCATTTTATATTTCGTACACTTTCTTCATCTATTGTTTCGTCCATTTCCATTACTATTATAAGGAAATGATGAACTGATTGTTTAAAATTTTCTAAAAAATCATATTTTATTATTTTTTAGCCACAATATTTTGTCTGGAAAAGACAAATCTTCGAAGAAAAAGCGAAAAGTATTCGTCCTTATCCGAGGTAAATGTTTTTCAAAATTATTTTTCAGTCATATATTATTGTGGACATATTTTTATAATATTTTGTTTTGCAGTCATGTGGAAAAGGAAATCGACTGAATTCATCGATGCTCCTTCACCCCGAAAAGCCCCTCAACCGTCGACATCTGGGTTCAGAAGATGTACAAAGAGTTTTACGAATGTTGAACCGGAGGAAGCGTTTGAAGACTATTTGTTTGACAGTGGGAGTGACGAAGATGTAGAGTTGGATTGCGGCTTTTCCACGACGGATTCCTCAGAGGAGGAATGTGAAGAAAGCGACGAAGAGTCAACTTTGTCTGAATGTACCTCGCGTTTAGTTGAACCAGGTATATGGAGCTCCGTTCAGCCCATTTCCCCAAGCATACCGTTTACGGGAAATCCCGGACTTATAACTTCAATGGCGTCCAAAGAACCCATAGATTTCTTTTTTTTACTGGCCAATGACCAGTTATTTGATATAGTTTTACGCGAAACGAATTTTCAAGGGCATACATTATCACGGTCTGTCACTTGCCCCAACTCGCGATTAAAAATCTTTAAACAGGTAAAAAGGGAGGAGCTTGAGGTTTTTCTAGGGCTAATATTTTTAGCGGGTAATATTCGTGTCCCCTGTTTTTCCCACTTTTGGAAAAAAAATGATTTATATCAATTCCCCGCCTTTGCCAACGCAATGTCAAGAGACAGATTTCAAACTATACTGGCGGCTTTACACTTTTCTCGAAATCCGCAAAAGGGACAGCCCAAATCATCTGATCCCTTGTACGAAATTCGGCCACTTCTAGATCATTTCACCAATACAATGCGGGAAATTTATTATCCGGAAAAAAATTTAAGTTTAGACGAATCCATGCTATTACACTTTCGCCAGTATATTAAAAATAAATCGCACAAGTATGGAATAAAATTTTATATGCTGACCGAGCCCAACGGAATTGTCCTGCGCAATATAATATATTGTGGCTCACGAGATCCTGATATTGGAGGTGTTGGGCATACCGAAAAAGCTATAAGAACGCTGCTAACAGATTTTTTGGGAAAGGGGCATTCAGTTTTTTTTAACAATTTTTATTCGAGTGTAGCATTAGTTAGGGAATTGTTGTATGACAAAACTTATGCAACCGGCATTCTCAGGGCGAATAGGAAAGGTAATCCTCTCGCTGTGACACAGAAAAAACTGAAAAAGGGTGAAGTAGAAGCACGCTACACTCCTGATGGTATATGCGTGTTAAAATGGCATGATAAGCGAGATGTAATAATGATTTCGTCGGAATACACAGCAAACCTCGAGAAAATAAAAACGAGATCTGGTAGAGATGTGCAAAAGCCAGAAATGGTAAACAAATATAATAATTGCATGTGCGGAATTGACCACAGCGATGAATTTTTAACATATTATCCATGCGAAAGAAATACAATTCGATGGCACCGGAAGATTGCGTTACATATATTTCACGTTATGATGAACAATGCATACTTATTGCATAAACTAAATTCAACTACATCGATATCATTACTCAAATTCAGGGAAGCGGTTATTGACCGACTTATTTATAAGAACAGGCCCCGCTTAAACACAATTCCGATACCAGAGGACAAGGAGGTACATTTACCGGCAATGTCAGGCCTGGAAGGAGAAAAGAAAATGCGAAAGAGATGTAGGATGTGTTTTATAAAAGGGATAAGAAAAGAGGGATTATTTTACTGTCCGACGTGCCCAGATAAACCAGGCCTCTGCCTCAACAAATGCTTTGCGAAATACCACAACTATACATAACAAATAACTCCCACCATTAGTTTATAACGATTTCTGTAGACGAAAAGAAATATATTACTATTTGTAAATATAACTGTAAAAATTAGTGAATATATACAATTTTTTATACAATATGAATTTTAATATAATTTTTTGTTGTTCTCCCCAAAGCCGTTACTAACATCACAATTTATAGCCACATATAAAATGGCAAGCCGAAATTAAAATGAAACACGGGTTTGTCAAATTAAACCCCTATCGTATGACGGGCGACGTGTACGGTCGCGGCATGCCTTTTTTCTAACAAAAACAAATTATTCTCCGTTAAAATGTTATGAAATGTCGAAAGTAGCATAAAGGCTATCGCCCACTAGGCCGAACGGAACCGAACCGAAGTTCGTCGGCGCTCTTCTATCATATGGGCGATGCATGGTCACTGCTGTTCTATCATATGAGCGATGCGTGGCTGTCGCGCTTCGCTTCGCTTCCGTTCTGTCTAGTGAGCGACCACCTTAAAAGGGCGCACTTTATACAAAAATCTATTTCCGGCCTCTGGTACAGTCAACTATTTTTTGTGCCACACGCAACGTGTTAAATAAACTTTTATAATAACCTAATGAATTTTATTGTATTTGCATTAAAAATATTTTTATCAATTCAACTCGGCTGCCCCCAAGATTAAATCTTGAGTATGCTACTGATACTCTTAGATGTAATTAGAGGACGTCGGGGGATATAGATAGCAAAGATTGTAAATGATTCGCGATATAGACGTTTCTGATAAAATGCTATGACACAACCCGATACATATTTACCCGTTATTGCATATTTCGAGCTGACAGAATGTCGGAATTTGTGGCATCTAATACCACGTTACATGTGCGTCCTTTGAATGATTCTCGGTGTACCATGGGCGAGCTAAGATTGATCGTCCTGTGTATCGGTTTCGGTATTGCGTAAACGATACCTCTGTAATCGATAATATATCCTGGGCATATCGGTTTAAAGGACGTTGCCACATTAATTAATCGCTTCCCGTTTCGCAAATTGTCTTTCAAATATACATGTATGATTTCGCGATGCACGTTAGACGTGCCTCCTATTCAATGCAATATATATTCTCACAGTGTTTGTATATAGCACTGCAGTTGTTTAAGTGAAAAAATTCAACGTAGAAAACAGCGGCATCAGTTTTTCCAGCAAATAAATGTTGCAGTACCAGAGCTATCGCGCCTCGTACATTCCCTTATGTAAACACATTTCACTGATTACAGCGTGTATAAAGGGATTCGTGGATTTACAGGGATATTAAACAGAACGCGGGCGTTTAATTCCGCTTTTTTCAAAGGTATTTATCGTGCGAATGTGGGTCACCGGCCGTTCGATCGCGTTCAAATCCCCTTTTAAACAGACTTTTCAATTTCTATGCGCACTCGTGTATCCGCTGGTCGTTTCAGCGTGCATTACTTTTCATTATCTCCTCGATGGAAAGAGCTCAATGAATTCCAGCGCGCTAGTTCCTGCCGGCACATCGCGTTTTCATAAGTCATAGAGTCACGCGATATGCGCCCTACACCAAACACTGACAATCTTCTAGTGTATAATATTCAAGATCTATCAGATCATAACAATCGACAACCATAGACGTTCCTCAAATCCTGAAACCGTAACACAGCACTCACGGTATAACAAGAGTAATGCATTGTATCAGCGGAACAAAACAAAAGCATGGTTCAGAGTTTATAAACATTGAGAGAAACATCGTTATAAACCTTATCAACAGTAATGGATAACATTGCGGGGAACAGAAATGGCACAGTCACGGTTTCGACGAACAAGCGCGAACCCGAAACCTACAAAAACATATGAACAATGATACCTTGGCTTCCATCCCGAGGAGGGTGATGTCGAGGGGGGTATGCATTCGCGAAACACGAGTACGCAGGCCATTTGCCGAAATTGGCACGGCCGAGTTTTAAACCGCAGTTGCAGCGCGTCCATGGTCCACGTGATCGCGGCAAAAAATATAGATAAAACCGTTTTTATTTCGATTATTGCCCAGCGGGCGAGAATACTTGTCCGCGTCGGTTAACGTAACGAACTAATCACGTAATCCCGACGCGGGCGTCTCAACGTCTACAAATCATAGAATTCAGAGCTTCTGCTTTCTCGAGGAGGCCAGAGGAAAGCCAGAAATACGGAGGCCGAGGGAAGCAGACGCGGCGAGATGCTGGAGGAGAAGGTGGTGCGAGACGAAAGAAGGATGTTCCGACAGGGAAGAATTTCATAACCTCTTAATTGCACATACCACGATAGCGCCACTCATTTACATTTATATATCGCATTCCAATACCTCGCTGCTTCGCATACTTCGGCTATATTTTTCCGCTCGCGTATCTTCCAGAGAATTTTCACGCTGTCGCAGATAGCTGACGGCTGGGCTTCGTTTCGTTCCACCCACGTGTCACTATTCCCTGAATCTTAGGAGTCTTCTCTGCCAAATAGCAACGGAGGTCCCTGCTTCTGATCTGGAAATACTTACTGGGTATTATCCTCGATTACTGCGCTCGCATGGAGAATTAACTGCTGTGCAGACGGATGAGGACAGGGTAATTAGGCGACTAACGAATCGCTAGTGATTATCGGAAGTGTTGCATCCGGTTTTGTAATAAAATACTCCAAAGGTTCTGAAGCGAAACGTTGATGGTACGCTTTTACCCAGTGGCGGATTTAACAGGGTGGCCGATGAGCAGTTGCCACCTGGGCCCCTGCGGCGAAGGCCCCTTAGGGCCCAATTTAAAAAAAAATATGATTATATCCAAAATATATTTTTTCTTTATTATTACACTGAGCCCGTTTTTAGTAAACTACCGCTTTATTTTCTCGAAAAATAGGCCACTGCTCAGAAGGCCCCCCTTGGGCCCCCCTAGGGCCCTGTCTTAAAAAAACTTATGATTTTATCCAAGCACTATATTATTTTAGTAAACCCTTTTAGTAAACAACCTGTTAATTTTCCCGGAAAAATGGGCACCTCAGGACGTTTACCACCTGGGACTTTTTTCTTAAATCCGCCACTGCTTCTACCGGAGCCGTTTGATGATATGTACTTCGAAAGCAGAGAACAATGCAGCGAATTAAGGGAGATACGTCGGAGGATAACGAATGGGCCGCAAATCTGCAGATTCTAATTCCTCGGTGTTCATCGAGGGATCAGTGGCCCGCAGCGGGGGAAGAGATCGGCCCAATAATGGCTCGTAAAACGCTCGTCAGTGCGGCGTGCGTGTTCAAGAGCTGGCCGAGCACGGGGTAAGAATGCAGCAACGAGTGGCGCCGAGAAAAACGGCTTTCATTAAGAACGTAGCAACGAGTGGTAATGAGAAAAACGGGTTCCACGTGAAATAGCGGCCAAGAGGAAGCAGCTTTTTATCCTGTGGAATGCGGCTATCGAGGGGGAACGCTTTTGCCCCGTATTCTTGATTGGTACAAGCAGCGTGCGCGCGCGGGCTCACGCGCGTACGTGGTCTACGGTGTCCAGGGGGCTCGATAATAGCTGAATCTTCGTCGGATCGGCCGTCCACCCACGCTGGCCAGCGTTTCCCTTATATTCGTGCTGCATTAAGTGGCCGCGTGCCCGCCCCAGCGTACGCGAGAAAAATTTATGGCGTTCGTTGAGCAATTACGTAAGTTGCGGGGGAGGGATAAATTGAAAATTGAAATCGCGCCGGACCTTCTTGGGTGGAATGCGAGCGCGTTCCTGTACGATAGGGATGATGCGGGAGAAATGTGGCGCGAGCGAGTATTGTGGTATCCACGAAACGGAAGAGGAATAAATCTACCGGAAATGAACTGAAAAGTTAATCCTGTCAGGTAATAAATATCTGACGAGCTTAGAATTTTAATTGATGACGAGCAACTATTTCCTTCAGTTCCTTTCAGAAAACTTCAAGTATTGATTAGAATTTTGCATTTTTATGTGTAACTGCGAAATTACCCAGATGGTACGTATAAATTTTCGATATAAAAACCAGCGGAGAAACCCGTGTCATAAACCCAGCGTATATGCTGATCCTCGATATACCTGATATTCCAATCTTATACATCCGCACGCATATTCGGAATAAAATAAAATCCTCCGATGTCCCATGCATAAAAACGAAATCCTTAGACGTCGCCTTAAAAATCGCATCTCTTCCTTCTTAAATCGCCCGTGAAACATCCGGCGTTAATTTTACGGGCTGCTGTAGATTGCGAGACGAACAGGCGTCGTAACGTTTCGAGTCGACGCGGGTGTGTACAGCGCATCGAACCTATAAAATAACGCAAGGCAAATCCACACACACACGCGGAAGCAGTGGGTATGCTCTACCATGTCCTGACATATGCGATCCTAGATGCGTTAAAGCGCACTTGCGGGCTTGCAGTATACAGGGTGCTTCGTTAAATAAATGCAGCACGCGTGAAAGAAAATATCAACATTGATCTCATGTGTCTTTGTTCCTTATTTCACAGACAGTCTTGTGCATTGCACTCGTAAAAGTAAACAAGACCAATCAATACCCAGATTTATATAAACTTTCGTCGTTACAACGACGTACAGAAATTACGCGTGAAGGTATGGCGACTAATAACGAAACAAGAAACAAACTATACACTTCGTTGCACGCTCTAGCCGAGTGCAACGTACCGATCCCGCGTAAATTCGTAGCGCAAGCTTGTAAGATGATGTAGAACGCATCGACGAGGAGATATTTCCTGATTGGCAGACCGTTGGGAACGAGCTGACCGGCATGAAGGTGCCGCGGATCACGAGCGGATGAGAAACGACGTCGTTTTCGCGGTGCGCGGTCCGCGTTGCTAGGATTAACGGTGCAGCTCTAGCTGCCGCGTCAGGACGCCAATTTCGCGGAATAATAAGACCGTTTGGGAAAACGGTTTTTCCGGGACGGTTACATTACCATTACACCAGCGCCTGTCGCAGATGTTTCCCAGCTACGGTTGTTGTTGTTCTTTCAGTTTGTTTGCGCTTTAATCGTCGGCCAACAGCCTGTTAATAGTTAACCGAGTTTAAAGGAGCGTTTGGTGCGCGACGCTCGTTCCTCCAGTCACGGGAGGCGAGAAAGTAATCGAATTTCCGTTGGAGACCATTCCGCGTCGGAGAAGGGGTGAGGATGAAGATTCAGATCCGTGGAGCGAGTTGAGAAATATCTGAACAATGAAAGGTAGGTACTACAATGTTCTTTACGGTGTGCTCGTGCTGCGTTTAGTCTTGATTCACGGCTCCCTTTCAAAATTCAATCCCGGCTATCGCGGGAAGCAAAAATGGAGCAGCCCGGGGGATGTCTCTTCCCGTCGCATCGTCGTCAGCCCCTTTCTCCCCTGTAATCGTGGCGCCGCCCCTCAATATCCATTTTTAACGAAAAGGCAGGTAGGTGTATGCTCGTCGGCCGTAGTCGAGCACCCTTCTGTCCGATAAAGCGCGCCTTAGATAAAACTTACATCGTATACCGGGCGATTGACTTCATTCGCGGATGAGGAGCGGCAAGTAAAGACGATCGTTGACCCAATGACCCGCAAGGGAGCCGCGTATGCCCGCCCGATTATATCGATTCGACCCCTATTCACGACACCCTCCGCCAATCGCAGTTTTAGCGACTTTAAACAACGGGGCCGCAAAACTGAGACCAATGGTAGGGACACACAGCCTCCGAGCGCTATTGTCTCTCCATGTGTAGGTGACAGCTATTTTCGAACGCTCGTTTCGGAGAAAAATACGCGAGTGGCTTGAGTGACTGAATTATTACGGTTGGTGGTAAAAAAACGAATGATTCAATTTTAAAACCTGTTTCTGCACAGCTTTCCGAAATAGCATTTGCGCCCTGGTTTTAATATCATTTTCGATAGCAGTCTCACGTGCAAATTGGGTGAAATGTGGGCGATAGCCGTTTTCGAATGCTACACTTAGAGGGAGGGCCCTCATCGATGAGTTGGATTGGCTCCAGAATCTGGGATCGTATTTCTGAGTCCTTGTTTTCCTGCAGTTTATCGAAATAGAATTTGCCTCTGCGTGTATTGTGCTACTTCGAATTTTAGTAAAATTGGGGACAGCCATGCTTGTGAATTGACCAAGGCGCGGGGTGCATTTTGCGAAAAGAAAGGAGAAGAAGGACCAAATATGCATCGTTCTCGATTAAGGAATCATGCCTACTTAGTTAGTTTTCGAAAAGGAACGCGATTTTTGGAAATTTTTTGTGGAATATCTACTGTATATTTTTGTACAACTATTCGCTTATTTTAAAAGTAGCAACTCCCAGTAATTTTGTTATAGAAAAACATTAAATCATGAACAAATAACAGCTAATCTTACGGAAGCTGTGTTGACATCGGTGAGCAAGATATTTCGGTAACCGCTGTATCGATTAGCCTGAAATTTTGCACACTCTTTTATATACCAAAGACTAGTAGCTAAACGAAAGATTTTTATTTTAAAACAAACTCTATTTTTAATTAACAAAAATCGAATAATTCAAACATCGAAAAAGCATGGTTTTGCGCTAAACAGCTGCCATTTTGTCAAAACTCAACTTTTTGTAAAAAACTTTCGTACATCTACTGAATTCAACCATATATTAACAGAATGTTTTTGAATTTTTCATTTTGGTTGATCCGGCTCAGAGAAAACTTGCTCACCACACAGCGCCTTTATCAAAACAGCTACCGCGAGAATAGCTGTAATTCGTTAATTTTATAATGTTTTTCTATAACAAAATTACTGAGAGTTGCTACATATAAGTACTTTTAAGATAAGCGAATAGTTGTAAAAAAATATACAGTAGATATTCCACAAAAAATTCCCGAAAACCGCGTTCTTTTTCGACAGCTGACTTGGCATTACCCGTTAATAACGTTAGGACGGAGGCTTCCGTATTGATTCGGCTTGCAGTGATTGTTCCACGACAGGACTACATATAACGCAATTGTTCGCCTCAAATTCAGACGACGTCCATAAATCCAAGTTGGAAACTATCGACTGGAGCGGCCGCAGAATTGATTAGTCGCGCGAGCAGAGCGATCCAAAGCCGTAACCTTAATAGCAATTCCTGCACCGCAGCCTTGCATTGCCTTTGCGCTACTTCCCGGTTCCTCTTTTCGCCTACGCGCTATTTTCAGCGTGCCCCGTCGCATCCGGAAACAAGATTGAACCCCTGAGAAAAGGTTAAGCCCCTGACCGGAGAGGTCGCTCTGAAATAAACCACCGGTACATACAATTGTCCCGCGTGTACATCTCAAAATTGCGAGGCCCGAGGGACGCGGCGATCATAATAATTAAACGATTTGAGAGCAAACGATATTACGGGAACACGCCGCTCCCTCAGCTCAATTAATGCAGTGGATATCCAGTGAAGGGCGGGGTAACGATGGACCTGAATAATTTGATCGGTTGGATGTGATACGCGAAATGGCAGAGAAAGAAAATTATGGAAGATACTTGCTCTATTTTTAGACTCACAGTAGTTGCTTTGAGTTTCGTGGGCACGGTCTTGGAAAAAGTGGGTTGCTCCCTATGTGACATCCGACAGAAATAAGTTTCCTAGCTCAGGGCTTCAGCATTTTATTATTTCATCGCCAGACTTTACTGTTTCTCTTACATCTCCTACATCTCACGGCTATACAGACGGATAGATAACAGCAGCTGGCTGTCTCTTATTTTCAGCAGACATAACTTGAGTAATTGGTACGTGTTCCAGTTAAAGGGATTATTTTTCGACGGCACGTGCAAGTTGATTTTTGTCAAAAGCGGAAAAACGTCAGCCTGTCCGCGCGAGTGTTCATCACGCCAGGGGGGGCGACGCATCGGCGCCAGCGATATCGCGACTGTCAACGCTGACCCATTTAAATATGATGGGAATTCTTTCTGGACATATCTCCGAGGGTACCGACGGACCTTTTTGCGAGGAAACAGTCTTGTGCCAAGCAATTCCGCGCGATACGTATCTCGTGCTGTGCGTTTTGTAGCCAGTAATATCCGGGGGGCCATATTTCGCCGTGCCGGATCTGCTCGAATTCGTACGGCGGGGAATCATCTTGACGAATACAGGCAAACGGCATTACGTGTCGCTTATTTATTCTGCTGTACATCGCCCTGTTTGTCCATGGACGGTAGACTATTGGCGGGACGGCACACGAACGGTGTTCAACATAAATTTACCTTACGAACTTGGCAAATAGCGAAGCATCCGGCACCCAAGGACCTTCATGTAGAATTCATGCGCAGCCTCGTGTAAGACAACGAACACGTAAGAAATTGTCCATACTTTGAATTATGAGCCGGGTACTCACGTAGACGTGACGTTTTCACGAAAATGTGTTTACTAGTGGGAAGCATAAGGGTGAAAGAAGATATTTTATCTGGACGCATCAGCTTCGCGGCAAACGGGACCCAGCGCGTTTCCAGATGACACGAATCCTTCAGTGAGAACCTAGTTTTTTTTAGTGCAGGGACACGTGACTATTCAAGAGGAATTACACTTCATTCACCGATGCAGTAAAACTAGTTACATATGGCCAAAGCGTCAAAACCAATTTCTCCGCCGAACGACAGCACTCCACGATTGAATCTCAAACTGCACAACCCGGGTCCACTGCTTTGGATGTAAAAATTGCTCTGCGATCTAAATCAAATGCCGATAATGGAGAGTCACTAGTTCGGCAACGAAGTCTGCAATTTCTCGACAGGAGCAAAAAAAAATGATTCCCTCACAGAAGCCGGTGTACCTCTATATCGCGCGAAGAAAAAAGGACCGCTGGAACGCACGCAAATTCCTTTTTCCCCGGACAAAGCGAGCTCCCGTGCCCGCCACAATGACGTTTCTCTTTCGTGCAAGCCCTCTTCAAAGCGTGTGCCGCGTTAGATCCCGCCCGGTACGTGCCAATATTCCCTTCCGAGGAAGCGCTCCAACGTCGCGGAATACCGAGGGAGGTATCAATATTTCCCGCGAATTGATAACCGCCTTGTACAGTCGACCACTATAAAGTATATCGACGGAGGGCTGCGGCTCAGGAAAGTATTGCGTAGCTACGTGCAAAGCTGCCCGCCCCCATCTTACGAGCGCGGGAAACGTGAGATTCTTTACGAATGCATTTTATATGCTGAGCGTCGCGCTCGCTTTCCCTGGGCTCGGCCCGAAACCGTGAACGGCCGCGTCGGAAAATTTTACTGCCGGTTTATTGCGGTCAACTTGTTTAGAAACTCGCCGCGCACCGCGAAATATTTAACTCGGCGGGCTACTAAACCTCCCCTCAAAGAAACGCTTACCACGCTGCTGCGAACACGCGTCCGTATCGGTAATAAATTTCTGGAAACCTGCAACGCGTGAAAGCTGCAACTGACAATGGAATCTTGTTTCTATAGGAGAAAATCCACGATGAGACAAAAATATTGTGTCTCACGTGAGACTTCAGAGTCGTGAGATAATTATCTCACGGTGTGTTTTTTTTAAACAATTTTCGAAAGTACATATTTGCAAAAATGTACTGTTAAATTTTCATGGAAAAATTTCGATTCTTTTAGCTTCTACAGAGACATATTATTAGGGAGCGCAGAGGCTCGAGATGAAAACTTTGAACGTGTTTTTCTCGAAACGTCATTTTTTCAAATCGAGAAGATAAAATCTCAAACTCTATGGAACCGATTGATTTATAATTTTTACTGCTTATTCTGCACACCTATGACTCTCGCAGGGACTACAATCAAGTATTTTCATAGAGTCTAACCTACTTGTAAAATCGAAAATAGCAAAAGAAATAAAGCCGAGAAAGATTTCTTGCATTTTGCCCGCTCATTTTTCTAATTTTGAAGATAAATCACTAATTATAGTCCGAGCGGTAGCGACAGTCATACTGATCAAGAATCTGTTTGGATTTTTGGGTTCAGATAAGTCTAACAGTTTAATTTTTAAACATGTTATCAAGACCGCTTTCAAAAGCATTTTAAAAGCAATAATTTTATTACTTTTGTATTTTTTATTTACTGTAGAAATATAGTTTAATAAATAGGAAAGAGTTTTATTGCATTACTACAATTATTTGCGTCGCAATAATTTCCTAAAAATCGCTGAATTAGGTACGAATCCACGATGAAACAAAAATATCGTGTCTCACATGAGATTTTAATTTCGATTAGGTATTATAATTCTTTTATTTCCATTATTTACATTTAGTTGTTGCTGATACTTTCGTCTCATGATACAAAAATGTCGTGTAAAATCTCATCATGGATTCGCACCTTTATACTGGCAAATGATGGCTGTTCAGTATGTTTACTATAAGAGATGGTTTTTTTTTGGCCTCCATCCTCCCTCTATTTCTCTAAGTCTCCAGGTTCAGGAAGATAGAATCCTTGATTCCTTTAACCAATAAGTGCAGCGTGTCTCCTTGCACCCCTTTCTTCAAACTCTTCCGAATATAAATCTATTCCGTGGAGAACGCTCACGGTCGGTGTGTAACATCAAAGTACGGAGGCTCGTTTCGTTTCGTCGTGGAATTTTCATTAGACTCCCAGGACACCAGAGGAAGCCTAGGGTGAGGAAAGCAGGAACGGAAAACGGGACGACCGGGTGGTAGAGGGTGGTAATGTTATTGCTGTGCTTTATTGCGGGCAGCTTGTTTAAAAACTTGCGACGCAACACTGGAGAATCGTCTGCGGAGAATAATAGAAAAGTTACGCGGTTTGGGGCTGGCGTTGGTGTACTTGGAGGGGGCGAAACATAGACGTCGGTGCACCTGGGTACGTGTACCAGCCGGAAAGCTTTATTTGCGTGTCTTAATTCATCGTGAAAATTTCACGGAGATACCGTATTGTGTGAGGAAACGGTGGGTCCTGCCTTTATGGCCCGCTGTAAACTGCAAGACGGTCCAATTAGAAAGTTAACCGCGTTTCGACAACCGCTGCAAGAACCGCCCCGTTACGTACACTTCCGCTTATGCGCCGTTAAGGGAGTTACGTGCAGAGATCGCGCGGAAGTGCGTACGGGGGATGCATTATCGCGCAGTTACCTGCTCCGCTTCCGCATCACTGCAATTCGGTGCATTAAAGTTTCATATACAATATACAGGGTGTGCGAGGAAGTCGTTATTTACCAGATGATATCATACATCCGACATGAAATGAAGATTTGTCTCACCGACCCGACTTGACCCGCTAATATCAAATTTCGATTTGGCTCAAGGAAACCAGTAAAGGTATTTCGATAAAGAACGACGAACACGCGCTAATTATTAGAATTTTGCAAGCATAATGTACATATATGTAACGCGTGTGAACGAAAACTGTTCGATTAATATTGTTGTGTTGCTAATGCCTACATGAATCACCATGTTGACACGTTCAATAATATTCCATCGAACGATCGGACAGTCGATCATATCTGGTCGTCCGTGTGCGTCTACAGCATGAATATTGCGCGACTCAATAATTCGCAAGCAGTTGGATCTGAATATCCCAATCCCCACCGCACGATTACCCTAATACATTGCGCATATTTCCGAGAGTGTGCGTTACCATGAAATTACACACCTTAGCCGAGCATCGGAATTGAAATATCGGATCGTTTTATTGGTAAAGCGTCAGCGGCTATTCTGAAACAGCGGAAATTATAGATAAGCTTCTAGAGACGGAAATGTTGCCTGCATAAGCCACCAAGGTTAAGCGCGTTGAAGCAAGTTCAATAAGAATAACAGATTAAGTGAGATGGTACTGAAGACATCGAGGCCATTAGATCCATTATGGAGGGTGTAGGATCATTAAAGGGAATCTAAGGCCACGCCTGAGACTAAGGATAGAATGTTAGCAATTCCAGTGCCTGTACGACTCGAATTTCTGCGACCACGGACTTATTGAACTCGATACTGAAAACCCCGGTTGATTGGTCCAGAGTTGGGCCATTCCAAAGTCATGGAATTTGTATCGAACCACATTGGAGTTAGGAGACCTAAATTGCAGCTTTCCAGGGTCTGCAGACCCACGATTTTTACGTGCTGGTATGAGCTCAGAATACGCAAAGTAGAGCTCCTCTATCTCAACGTGGTTTAACTCAATTTTTTCTCAATTTCCGTAACTGTAAAGGATAGTTCGCCACAGTAAAGGATGCTGCTCAAGCTATCATTTAGCTACTCCCGTTCACCTTGGGGTTTCATTTTCGTAGTTTGCCCACGATATGATGTACCGGAGAAATGACATTAGGTCGACGTAGTCCTATCGTGTTAACCGCGCCAGGTATCGTGATGGGTGTGCGGCTACTATATCGAGGTAATCACGCGGAGGAAATTGGGACACTCAGCTTCAACTGCACATGAATGATCGGATCCCATACCAAGCATGTCAGCCCCGTTGCTTCGTTCGATATTAGTCAAAAGTGATGCAACAAACTGTGCAATGCACCATCCATCAAAGATCTTTATAAATCATCTTGTATCGCGATATTACTCTCGCGTCCCCCGAGCTCTGCTGCAAATAGGTAGAATTTAATTGCACATGTTCATCATACGCGTATAATTCGAGAACACGATACGACAGTGCCTGCTCCGGAAACAATTGTAGCTGGCAGTAATTGTTAAAACGAGAATTTTATGATATTTAAATGTTTGTCACGAACAAAGGGCACAATAGCGCGGATAAAAAGCAATAATGGATTTTGCATTAGCTTCAGCATTAACTCGACGTACTACGTGCACGTAAATGTTATTCAACATCGGTGCTTGTTATATACAATTTCAATTAAAAGTGTTTTCAATGAACTAAAATAATCAGTCCAGGTACATCGCGGAAAAGAAAGAGTTTCCAGGGCATAAAGCCGTATTTATTTTCCAGCTCGCGAGCTACGCCATTCGTACACACGTTAATCCCTGCTCAATGTGAATTATCAAACGTATCCAGCGGTTAAGCAACAACTCTGCATTCATTTTACATCGCGCGCGTTTGAAAAGCAGCGCGCAAATCAGTTCCGAGAAGAAATCACAGAAATTTGCAGGCGAAAATTATTACTTTCGAATCGGCACGAACAGATCAGAACATCCGACATAAAAGAGGCCTCGTTAGAAGAGGAACGGCTGGAGTGTGCACGCGTTAAAATCGGCGATATTTCAAGATACCAATTTCAGTTCCGAGCAACGCGTGCTCTCGAATATAAAGTACGGAAGGTTACCCAATAAAGACCGATTATTCTTTGGCGAGACAGTGGAGCGGCGGTTCGTCTTAAAAATACAGGTGCTGGTACTCGCTGCCTCGGCTACGCCATCGAACGGACTTGCCTCGGTGCAGTAAATAAATTTTTGGAAAATAGAGGGTGAGTACGCGAGACACGACCAACGAGAGATCCATTATGGCGCCCTGGCCCCGTGTCATATCGCCTAAGCCGAATTTATGTCGTCGTTTTGACAGATTCGAATAGTTTAACGACGCACCAACGAGCTCCGGAAGGTGTGTCGCGAAGCACCGAGCCACGTCCGCCCGGAAATATGGCGCGGAGGATTTTATTGGCGTGATGTATCCACTGTGTGCTCTTCCCTTAATATTCTACGATCACAAAGGATTACGTGCAAAGTGTAGACGATACCTGAAAAGAGATCGTGTTCAATTGATATTGCGATATATTCGCGGATAATTAATTACTTTGATATAACACGCTGCTAAGGAAGTATCATTGGCCTCCACGCCACCTGAAACCACGTTTCCGCAATTCGGTGTGGATATAGTTACACGGACCCTGATGTGTTGAGTTAATCCTTCGTTTTACGATTTAAAAAGCCGATTGGAAGTTAATTAAAGAGTTATATCGCCGTTATAGCGTTAAGCACAGTTTACATCGCTGTCGGACGCTTAAATTACCTTTCCGGTGTTTCAATATACATGTCGGAATAATATTACACAGCAGAATTATCGACGTGCGCATTAAGCCCGCGTGCAAGCTCGTACTATACGATACAATGAAACTCCAGCGTTGACACAGCTACACACGAGTTCTGTCGTACAAATTTAAAAGAATAATTGATGGCGAAAATTAGTATGACGCTTTTATTCTTTAATCTCCGCTGTCTACAGCTTCTAACCACATTTTCAACTGTATTACGAGTGGTAGTGATATAGTACAGGCGCACAGGTTCGGTCAATTTTAAAACAATAAAAAACAAGCTATTTAGCAATAAAAATTATAAAAGCTTTCGACGTTTCGATCTTAATTCAGATCTTCCTCAGGAAAGTTACGAAAAATTATAAAACACTGCTTATGCTGTTAGAATTTAGTCATTGTATTCTCGTAACACTTGTGACACGCGAGTCGGTTGAAATAAGACTGTGTCTTATTCCAACTGTGTATTATTAGTAATCTGTGTATTATTCCCTAATAAGACTGTGTCTTATTCCAACCGACTCGCGTGTCACAAGTGTTACGAGAACACAGTGACTAAATTCTAACAGCATAAGCAGTATTTTATAATTTTTCGTAACTTTCCTGAGGAAGATCCGAATTAAGATCGAAACGTCGAAAGCTTTTATAATTTTTATTGCTAAATAGCTTGTTTTTTATTGTTTTAAAATTGACCGAACCTGTGCGACAAAAATAGATAGATTAATTATTACGGTCGAAATTATACTTATAAATAACTTTTGATATAGTACAGGATTTGACAGACACTTCAATCTATGTCTATCATTTCCGCGTTGAAATAGTTCATTGGCAAGGTACGGAGCAAAACTTCGTGTTAATACTTTTATTAAAAGCCGTCAATAAAGAATAATAACGTAAAGTAGAGAATAATATTCGACCTCTATTCTAAATCACCCTGTACTCCTTCGATACACAGTCGTATGGCGTTCAACAGCATCGACATACCGCGCGAGAATGACGCGCTCGCGCGACCAACGAAAAGTGCATTGACCAAAATCGGCACGGGCGCCGGGGGCTATCGAGTATACCCCCCTGTGTTCGTATCGATTCCGTGTGAAGTGCCGATAAGGGCTGTCAGCCTAACGGCACTTTACAACGGGGAATGGGGCGGAAAGGGGAACAAGGAGGCAAAGTAGAAAACGTCAGGGCACAAGGTTTTCCCTGAAAATTGTCCCTACGTTTCGCCTATCGTCTTATCGCACACGCCCGCAAATGGGGAGGAAAAATTTGCTACACGCCTTCCGCCCATTGCCAGCTTCGATTTTGGTAGAAGAAACGATGTGAAAGTGTGACTACTTTACGATTACAGGGAGGATGATTTATTGTTCGTTAAGGGTGCAGGGTGAATGGCTACGGGGTGACTGGGAAGTTCGATATTCATCCCTTTTGCCTGCTTATCTCGATGTTTGGAGAAACCAAGTAAGGTAATCAATTGGAAAGGCCTCTAAAATAATTGAATACGTTAGTGAGTGGAATACTCTCCTTGGGTTCATCTGATGAGTAGATACTAAGCGTATGCAAAGCTTGCATTGCAAAGTTACGAACACTCCGTGTGTTCCACGCGTCGTTTAACCAACTAGATAACACCACGCATAAGAGAGGAGGCTTCGAAGCTCCTTTCAATCGAGCACCTGTATTGGCGGGAGGGTAGGTGTTTTGAGACACGCTTGAACGAACAGATACGAAGCGAAATGGACCAGACTGAGGATTAAACGGGAAGTATTATATGGTGTTCGTTCTGGTTCGATCGCGGGAGGATGCAAATGCTCATCGGGGAGGCGATTTCAAAAACTTTCATCAAGGATAACGGGGTCCGCGGGCGGGTTTTGCACGCGGTTGAATTATTTGCGGCTTCCCGGGGAGATTAAAAAACTGATCCGCCGACGAGTAAATCCTGCGGGACTAATTTGAGCCGAGGATACGGCAGTGTTCGCTAGTTCCAGGGCTTAAGACTTCCCCTTGTCCCTTGCACACCGGCCTTCCGCTCAGCTCGCGAGCAGCCAGCCCCCGAACCTGCCCTGCCGCCACTCCCCGCCCCACCCCCTCCTCGCCCCGCTTCATCCTTATTTATGGCGCCATTCTTCGCTTCATCCTTCACCGTTGGCAGTTTGTCAAAGTTGTGTAAGTTCGTTCAACATCGTAAATTAATTGTTGCCTTCAATTAACCCTTCACCCTCGTCCGAGGAATTAGAGGACCCGAGGACCCGTCCCCCTCCCCGTACAACCAGCCCTTAAGTAAACACTATAATTATTTAAGGTACCGCGCCTCTGAATTCGTCCTTCTTACCGTTATGAAGTGCATACAGAGACGGACGGGGTATTGTCCCGTTAATCGGCCCGTCGAAGTTTGCCCAAGTGTTTCCTCCGGGCAAACTGCAAACGTTTACCGTCGTGTTACAGGTTAACGAGATTAATTCGCGCCATTGGAAGATTTTAATTGTTGTGCGCGCAACGTCACGCCTGCGCGATTGGAGGATAAAGCATAACGATTCGTTCTAATAGCGATGTCTCTGTTCGATTGAACTAGAGGCGTAAGTAGTATAAGCTTGCGTGTCTAGCGACGTTTCTGTTGGCTGATTTATGACGAGCGAGACTACTTCGACTACACGTCTGTGTTGAGTGACGGGAATAAATTGTTAAAAAAAATGGTTACACTAGGAGATCCTTAAAGAAAGCGAAACTAACTGCAAGTTCCCATGATTAACATCCAGGTGTAAGTGAAACGTCTTAGTGGCCGTCAAGTACGAATCGGTTGCACCCGGTATGAGGAGGCGGGGTAATTAATTATAATCAATATTCCCTAATCTTCGGCTGCCAGAAACCCCGGGCAAGTGGGCCACGTTCTCGACGGAGCATTTATCACGTTAAAACGGGCCACTTCTGTTACGAAGTTCGAACCAGTTATTACCATCCGCCATGCGTCCCAGTCATCCACACGTCCGATCGAGCGAAATACCAGTATCCCTGCTGGCGGACCGATAAAGCGGCAGTTATCAGAGCGACGACGAGGTGAACCGGGCGAGAGAGAAGGTGAGTGGGGAAGAGAGAGAAAGAGAGAGCGAGAGAGAGAGAGAGAGACAGAGGAAGAGTGAGCGAGCTTCGGTTCCTGGCTCAGAACTAAGCAAGTCACGCACGCACAATCTCCATACATCACCGTCGGAGCGTGTAAACTTTTCAACTGCCTCGCATATCCTGACTGCCCCGACTACCCTCCAGTGGCGGAGTCTTTCTCTACACCGATTTTCCTTCCTTCTACTTGTCGTTCCGCGTACACCAGTTCACCCTGCACCCCCGGCGATCCCCATCCCATTTTATCGTCCGCCCAGCCCACTGGCGCGGGGCCACAAATTATTGAAGCTCAATTGAAGCGAGGGAAGACTTCGACCGGCTAAACGCGTCCACGTCCTCGATTCTTTCTCCTGGACCCCGCTTTATATCCTTCTCCATACGACGTCTACCTCCTCGTCCATCGAACCCCCCTGTCCAAGTGTACGTTTCCCTTTTCCACCAATGCTCTTTGCTTCTTCGCCGGTCCAAACCATTGCTGCTCTCGCCGCTAACCTTTCCCCGCTTTCAGGATTATTCGGAAAGTCGCGCGGGTTTGCGGGGTGGAGACGGCAGGAGGGACGTCGAGGAGCTTAGCTGGTCGCCCACGGGCTGTTTTTACCGTCGATGCCTTCGGCGAGCATTCCGTACCCCTGCAATTATTCGAAATTTCCGTTCGATATCTCTTCCTCGGAGCCGCGGGGAAACTTTATTTGACCACGATTTGCAGACCGTGCCACGTCGATGGCCGGCGTGCGTCCGGAGACAAATGGCGATCCACGATATTGCCGTGAATTATGAGCTCTATTTCGCGGATCCTTCGACGATTGGATTATCCGATCGGATGCACGTATTAAAGTGCCATTAGTTCCTTCTACTCCTTGCTGGCCTCTCTTCTTTTTGGTTTAATATTGATGAGCTCGATGGGATTGGGGCCGTTTACTGCTCTCTACTTCACAATGCTTCGCGTTTGCGTATGGGATAAATGATGGACGCAGTTGTCAGTGTCTCTCCACTAGAAGGAAATGTCATGAGACAAGGTAGCTTCTGTGAGAGTTCAGTGGCTTGCTACTGAAGTAAACGTTCCGAGAGAGCGAGAATGTACTTGGCAACCGGGCATTGTGTCTCATCGACATTTTTCCTTTCTGGTATCAAGACATTGGCAGCTTTAAATAATGGTACCGCTCTCACAGGCACGTGAATCGTAACCAGACTCTCCAATACGAGGAGATTCTTCAAAAAGGATTTTTATACCTTTCATTCGAAGGATTTTACGATTTTCTATCGTTTCCTTGTCATCATTTTTCTTATTTGTTGGCTTCTGTATCTTTCTCTAAATCAAAAGCTTTTTCCTCGAGTAGATACCTTTGTGTTTCATATTAATATAAAGCTTTCAGTTGAAAAACGACACCGTTTGATATATAAAAGTAAACTTGTTTGAAGTAAGAACTCATCGAAAAGGGCCAGCAGAATTTCAATCAGAAGACTATCGTTAACAATTTACAGGGAAATTCTGCCATTGAAATATTCATTGATCTATATCTATGTGACTTGGTGTCGCGGTGGATGTCGATATTAACGTCGATGCCGTTGGAACGCCTGTAATGCGGAATTTATGGCGCGGAAATAAATGCTGCAAAAAACACGTAAACGCCGCTGGCAAGATCTTTAATCACGGGTTCTATTCGATCATGTCAACGGCAGGGACCTCTGTGCTCCACTTACATCACAACGCCAGAGGGAAGTACAGTAGTAACCACAGAATGGTATTACGATATTCTTTTATCGATAAGCAATCCAAGTCAACTGCGTTGAATATTCGAAGTCGATTACGTGTAATTCTGAGACAATACCTGTTGAAGGAAACCTTCACTGTTCCTATCAAGGGAGTCACCATCGCATCACTGTTTACTGGCACATTACACAAGTGATTGCAGTAGCGAATAGTTGCTTATTGGAATTTCAAGTAGGTCATTAATTAAAACAAGTCTTTTGTTACTACAATCTAAAACTTTAATTAACCCTTCCTGGTCACACTGGATCCACTTTCAGATGGCATTAACCTGACATTTTACGGAAATTTGAGGTTTCCTCTTCCGGTAGAGACTGACAGTTATTGAATCAGAAAGGTCGTTGGTGACTGGCAGCCGTTACAAAAACATCGGTTTTGAGCGTGGGTCCATCGAACCCATATGTGACCAACGCGTAAATTTTATCGAAAAAATGAATATTTTTTATTCTACTCTACTTCAAGAAATTTACTGTAATAAAATGTAATGTGTATGGCTGTGGCAATATTTTTTTTCTTCCAATTTATATGTCTGTATAATGAGTACGAACACAGAAAGTAGGTATATGTGTGTGGAATGCGTAAGAGAAGACAAGATTCAATTCTTTTCATTGAAAAATTACTTTTTTCTGAATAAAAATATTAATAATAATCATTTACTAATAATAAGAATCATTATAACAATAAATAGTTACTTCTCTAAATTAAACGCGATTTTACTCCACAATTGACCATCTTAAGATATCAAAATAAATACCAGTTTTGAAACGCACAGTATGAAACTGTATATTTTCTAAAGGGACTATATCTTATTAGTATCAGCCACAATCTGTATCAAAATGAATTTAAAAATAAAAAAGGTATGATTGTTTTAGTAAAAAAAAGTTAATTTTTCAGGACTTTACACCTTTCCGATTTTTTGGTACACGTTGTCATTTCATTTCTTACTAAAACGCGACTATTCCATATTCCACAATGTTCAAAGTGTGTATTATAATTTTGGGGACTCGATTGAACTGACTGGTTCGTACAGTAATTGTTTAAAAATCGGCCGGGTCCATTGGACCCAGTGTGACCACCGCCTATCTTTACAGAAATGTGACCACGAAGTGTTAAGAAAGAACTTGGCATATACGTCTGTAATAGCCAAGTCGCTATGAACGAATGGCCCCAACGAGAGCCGAGAGAAAGAATATCAATGCCCACTCGGCTCAATCAGAAAAGGAACATCTTTCCTTCTCTAAACAATAACTCATAATCGCAGTATATCCTCTTAGAGTCTTGAATCAATTGTGCACTCACGACAGGCCCGAAACATCCAACATTGCTCTCAGTTATCCATTAAAAATGACTGAAACTAATCAAACTCATGCCCCACTACGAATAAAAATTATAAACAGAGACTTCCTTCCCCATCTTCCGGTTGCAACGCAGAAGATCCTGCAAACGATCCCGCCGAAAGCACCGGATCACCGAGCGAATTCCAAATCCGTACCGTGTGCTCTTAATTTTACAGCTCGACCCACTACCACGAGCCCCCTGTAACATCCTCGGTCTCCGGGGAAAATAGCCGCCGTAGCGAAAAGAGGCGGCAATAATCGTTGGTAGGTTAATAGTGGCTTTAACCGTTTCCTGACAAATTGTACGACACGTACGTACGTACGTATGTATACGGGGGGGTTAACGAATGACCGGGCCAGCGAACGTTTATCGTGTCCACGGTACGGAATCGTACAGACGGGGTCGTTTCCAACTCCATGAACCGTCCAGCTGCCGGAAGCTTAAGAACCGCCCCCTGGTACAGGGAGAAACCGCACCGCCGCCCGTACGGTGATCCTAAGCCCGTGTTGTTATATATCGCGCACGGATTATGCCGAAATGTGTGAACCAACACCTTGACTGGCGCGATCTGCTTCAACCCTTTCGCCCGCTGGGGAACGATCCTCGCCGTGCACCGTCCCCACGGGCAACCGCGATCTTCTTTGGCGAAACTAACCCCTTCCCGAACTGCGTATACCGTGCTACCTCATTTCCTCTTGTTAGGCACGTCACTTAAGCTTAGTTTCCGCCGGAAAGTGTTATCGATCTACACGGGCATTCGGCCCTTCAACCGGCCAGGTTACCCTTGCTCTGCCCCCGCTACCTGCGTCCATTGTGCGCGCGCGTGGCACGTACACATTGGATAATAAGTACAGATGATCGTTTTAAACTGTCCCCAGCTGTGCTCGTAAATCGGGCACCGGGGAGAATGTCGGTAAACTGAGGCGAAGTGGTGGATGCAGGTATGTAGGTATGTACGTAGGTACATGGTACAGGATACACTGTTCCCTTGTTTCGGTAGGACGTTGATTGAAGCTGTATGGGGTATAATTGAAAGCACTGCACATCATCAGGCAAAGTAAATATGGTTCCGTGTTCGTTGGTTATGGCAAAATGTCTGTGAAAGAAGCTTGTAGTTAAGTGGATGGTCTTGAATTGCTCTACTAAAAAGGAAGCGAGTATTGCATTATTTCCCGGCGCATGCTCGCAGCTTTCCAAGACAAATGGTGTCAAAATATTGGGACAAGCTTAACAAGGGATATTCCGAAGCCCTGCCCTTTACAGGTGAAGGATGTTACAGGTGAAACAGGTATGCAGTTCTAATAAATGTCTATAGATTGGTGGGTATTATCGCGAGTGTACAAAATAGATGTTTCTTCTAACAATAATTGCTTAGTGAGTTTAGTCCACAATAGTTGAACTGACTCTTTAATATAATTTACATAGAGGCGCATAAATTTCTCTGAGAAATCACATGTTTTGCTATCTGATGTTCAGATATAACATCATAGGTACTAAGAGGGTGGACTACTGTGACGGCCCGAAAAATAGGTAGGGGAAGGTGGGGCAAGACGGGGTGGGGGGCAAGACGGGGTACCCGCCATATCTCAGGATTCAAACGCACGGACCAACTTTGCGCATACGCGTTAGACGTGTTGTTACCGGCGCAGTTACTGTACTGACAGCCAATGAAACACCGTGACGCGTAACAAAATTACACCACTATTTGTAATTTCATGGAATTTCTTCCGTATTTCCTTCTTTGTTGCACCCGTGACAGTGACACGATACTGTAAACGATCATCGGTGTATTTATATGTGTATGAAGCACAATTTAACTGGCTACAAGCTCCGTATGTTGTTTTTTACTTTTATGAATAATGTTTCGGGCAGTGTTCATATGAATGTAGTAAAACGAGAAGGGGCATGATGGGGTACTGATAATGAGAGGTACCCCATTATGCCCAAATGACAAACTCTTCATCAGGGTCAGAAGAAAACACCAAGGAAGACGAAAATCCTCCATGTTTATATTGTGATGGGCTCTATTTAGAATCTGTAGAAGGGTGGATATAGCAAATGGTCTCATTTGTTCTGCGCTGGTGTAGACGATGAAGACGATGATGATATACATACGTGCTTCTTCTGTCAGCGTATTAAATAAATACTATATATATACATATTTACTTCATTTATATCGTTTTTTAATTGGTACCCCATCTTGCCCCAGGGGGTACCCCATCTTGCCCCACCCGTGGGGCAAGATGGGGTGAAAGGACTTTTTCTGAATTTTTTTAATTATTCTATTAAAACCATTAAATAATCGGTTGATTGATAGTCAAACTGAAAGACTTATTATCAAAGAATAGTTCAGGCACAAAATTGATTAGTTGATTAAGAAAACCTGTGTTTTATTCATCATCAAACCTTAACTACCCCGTCTTGCCCCACCTTCCCCTAATCTTCTGATGCAAAGTGAAGAGAAACTAATCAGCCGATTAAATTGCAGTTTAGCACTTGGTTTTGGCATATTGTAAAGCATTAAAGACTATTACAAAAATTATGGAAATATATATAGATATATGTCACGAGGTGGCTCCAAACTGATGATCTTTCTTAAACGGTGTACCATCCAACTCAAATTTGGATTGACTAAAACAAAAAGACAAAAGTTGTCTATTAAGTATAATTTTATGCCTAAGTATTAACGGACTCGTTTTCTAATATTTTTAAAATTTGCTGAGTAACAGCGTGTTGAAGAAAAACACACCGATTTGCGTGACGATTCGTCTGTAACTCGTATAAAAAAGGAATTATCAGAAAATGGTCCGTTATTGCTTAGAGAATGTAACAACAAAGATGTCTGCAAAATTTGGTCACAATTGCATTAATGCAGATTGAGAAATCATGTACACTATTTTGAAAAGTATCGTTCGAGTGTGCGTTCGGCTCTGTATCTCCAAAACTAAGCTATATTTATATTTCAAACCGTTTGCATGTCATTCTAGAGATTTCAAACTAATATCTAAGTGAAAAAAAATTACGATTTTTCAACCGTTTTACAGTAGTCTAACCCCTTAAGCACTGTAAATACTTTATAAAGTTCTACTGCTCTAACAAGTGGACGTGAGCCAAACCTCATGTAAACTTACATTTAAAAAATTTCCTGCTCCGGTTACCACTGTCCGCAGAATATTCGACGTGCTAAAGTGACATGTTGTTCCTCTATTCTCATTTGCAGTCGCCGTAAGAGTGTGGCAATGGAAGCAGAATACAGGAGGAAGACTTTACGGGACGTCCACGTGATAGCAGTCACACAGCCCCGAAATAGGGGGTGTATGATTTCAAAAGATGGGCCAAAAATAAATGGAAATATGGGACGGGTTGTTCGTATAAAAGGTGTAGGGGTACGCGTGGAAAGCTGTTGTAAGGTGATACAGGCCGGTTGAACCCTCCAACACCGGCTCCCGTTCATGTCCCACCTTTCTCTCGCGATATGCCCGCAAAAGGGATCGGATTTGTTATGACATGAAACTATTCGAAACTCGATCTTAAAGGGGAAAGGGTTTAATATTTTGACAAGGGTCTTCCGTCCACGGCGTACGTGTCATTGCACATATTTCCGGTACAAATCGTTTTATGCGATCGTGCCAGGTATAACCGATCGTGACACTTTTCGCCTTCAGCCGAGGATCTTATAGAAACACACCTGCTTCGGAAGCCTGGCGGCCCTTCCAGTTGGATAAACGAATCACGTGTTTCTCACGTATTACACGCAACGATATGTGAATTGGATAAAAATTAACCCTTTCTTTTACAAACTTGGATGTCGGTATTAGGTGCCGAACTTGCAGCAGAATTTACAATTTTGTAGTTTCACTCACTTGCATTACATTTTTGCACTTAGCAGTTCTGGAATATTTATTTTCTGGGAGGAGAAGCAGCGTGCTCGAGGCTGGAAGGATACGTATTTTTCTGAAATTACCCGAAAGCGTGACTTCTCTTGTGAGCTTCCACGGGGAACGGACGCTGAGCTACCTACCGCATTTCCCCTCCGTCTGTCACACGATAGCCACGGAAATAGGAAAGTAACGAGGAAAGCGGCGGACAGATAATAAGGGATTTTACGCAGCAGACGAAATTCGCGCCGTCTGTCAAGTGCTTCCATCATTGCGTCCTAAACAATGAAGATTAAACGGCCGCGAGCGGTCCGCTGAAGCGTCAATCGGTCTGTCTCCAGTCAATCTTAACGTACTCCAGGTAATTGACAGTCATTTAATTAGCACGCCCGAGAAAATATAATGGACTTTGGCGGCTTCCTAATTTTCGAAAAAAATCATTGATTTGACAAGGAAAAGCTCCGGGTCCAAGTCAGCACGACTACTCACACACACTACTGCGTTAGTAATTCAATTCACGTTTCACAGTCCACTGCAACCTTTATTTAAAAAATGCACTTTCAAACGAAAACGCGACAGAGTGTGATTACAAGTAATTTTATTTTCACGTGTCAGTAATTTCATTTGTAGAAACAAAAGCGCCATGTTTACCGAAAGTCCGTTTAAACGTTAACAGCCGTACTACTAAATAAACTTGCTAAATACTCTGCTAGAGGCGTGTCGGATCTCTCGAGGGGACTTGGAAGCTTTGATAGTCGGAGGTGTTGGGTACGTCTCGAGACGGATGACACGCCAACGGTTTCCTGAGTGCACGGTGTACCGTGTCAAAGGCCTAACGTCGCTGGATTCCCACCTGGGGACGAATAATTATAATTAACCGAGTCGAATCAATTTATCATTGAATTCGTCGCGAGCTGTCGACCCTGATCTCCGCCTTCGCCGTCGCGTTGCGAATGGAACGTTCTGATTCACGAGCGTGCATGCGTTCACGAATCCCGAGATGTCCCTGACCGGACCGTCCGAGTTAGGCGAGCGCAGGCGTCCGCGACGCGGAAACCTCGATTCTCGTCCTCGAATTGAATGGAACTGCCTGTTACAGTGGCCGGGGCAATTAACCGTTGCATTCGACTACCGTGTCCTTGCACGGCCGCCGAGAGAAAACAAGGTTCGGGTCCTCTTGCGGATGCTCGTAGATTCGCGGCAGCTCATCCGGACCGCGCCTGTTGTCTACCTGCTACTGGAGTTCGGTTGGCCGAATAGGCCACTCTAATTCGTTGCAATCAGGGGAACCTTCGCTGCTGTTTGCCCACCTTGTTGCGCCTCTATTAGTTCCGCGTCAGAAGGCATGCTCACGTGATTTGTATCCCCAATGCGCCGCCCCGTCTGGACCAGAGGCGTGCGTAAGTCCCGCATTCGAAGAAGCTCCCTGTGTCCCCGTAGCACGGACAGCTTGCCTTTAACGTGGTTGTAATTCCGGGTAAATAAATTTCTAGGGTTTCCGTAGTTTCGATAGAGGGTGGCCTGAATGTTAATTTTTTGGGTTATTACTGTGGTGGGAGGTTTGAAGTAATCAATAATTACTGGAGTTTGCATCAGGATGGATAGAGTAGAAGGAGATACGTGAACGTCAGCGTGACAGTATGATAAATTATTCGTGTCTGTCGTGCTTCTAACTTATCAATTCGTGAGGTAATAAACATCACATAAAATATTAAGTCCAATCAATATTAGAGATTCTGGCATTCATGTGTAAAAATATTTGAGTAACTGTCACTATTTCTTGCTTATCATTTAGATAGCAATTACTGGACTGTGCAATTGATGAACATAGCACTAACATCGTTATCAGAAATTGATATATTAAGAACCTGAAAATATGTCCATCGCGCGAGGCTCATATAAATCAATAATAACGACACGATACAGTCACATTTATTTCAAAAAGCTAAAAACGTACACATGCCCCACCGCTAGTAGATAATTCCGCCAACAGTCAGTCATTGCGAACAGTAAAGATTACGTATATTGTGTAAGTTTATACAGTATTTTATCACCAAAATGCACGGTAACGTTGCTATCATTTTTTTATATTTTTTCCATCAGCATTTGTACCACAAAAATACAGACATTTCTGGAATATTAAGGACACCGATCGCTCGAAGATTAAGTAT
Source organism: Andrena minutula (assembly GCA_929113495.1). Lineage (NCBI taxonomy): Eukaryota > Metazoa > Arthropoda > Insecta > Hymenoptera > Andrenidae > Andrena > Andrena minutula. The sequence continues at coordinate 38,747,896 of OV815994.1, forward strand.
TTTTTGCGAATTAATTACAAGGAGATGAATACAAATTGTGATTAGTACTTTTGGGTAATGTTTATTAATACTATAAACTGTAAAAAAAAATTTACAAATCGAGGTTCCGACCGGCTTGAAATTTTTATAGCATGTTCAAAATATATTCCTTTCTGGAGTATAGGTACCTCAACATTAAAGTGCAAAAGCTCTAGATTCCGAGATAAAGAGAAAAGCAGCCATCTGTGCACCCCGAAAATCGACATTCATCGTAAAAATATTCCCCTACTTACAATTAATCGCTATTTTAATAATTTTTGTTAAATTCTTTTTTCGGTGGTCCTCTCTAAAATTAAAGGCTCTATGAGAAACATATTCCAAGGAAACTATTGTATCTTTATTTTCAAACTCAATATCAGCGCAAAACCAAAGACACTTTTTCTAAATCACTCTACAATCAACCTCGTGTGACGCTATTTGTAAAATAAATATGTCGACAAGAAAATATTTTTTTATTCCACGTGATAGTAATAAACATTGTGTAAAAGGAAAAGTTTATCCTTGCTTTCATCTCCTTGCAATTAATTCGCAAAAAAAAACTTGATTTGCGATCGATCTGACTGCCTAAGTAGTCCCCTTAAACGAATAATTTAACATGGCGGAGAGACATGATTTCGAAACTTTATAGCTGGTTACGGATACAATTTCTCAGAAACTTACAAAGAAAGAAGCAGAATTCACCAAAATTCGGGGTACCCATGAGAATAGTGTTGTTTCGCCAAATTCGCTATTAGGGCAGCTCTGTTTTTCCGCTGCGCGCTTATCTAGCAGTAATTTCAGGTAAGTCTCAGAATTCTTGCGTCAGAAGACAGGATCACCCGGCGCCGAAAGACTTTAATCGGACCGGATGCATCGCAGTGCCGTCGTCTCTTACCCTCCTTCTCCTTCTTGTAATAGAAAATATAAATTCATTGCGTAGAATATTAAACGTCGCCGGCGGGATAGCACGGGTAAGGTCGCGATGCAGATCTTGGTTCGAAATTACTATTCCAATTGCATCTTTCCAGCGGTAACGTCCTGGCCGGCAGAGGAACAGGAAGGGTTAAGGCAGCTGGAAAGCTTAATTTGTCGGAGATAGTAAAATCCGTGGGTTTAATACATATTTATAAAGCGCATTAATGTAACCCAAAGAATATTCATGAAAATCTTTCCGAGCGCGTTACGGCGCTCCAGCACCCTGCCCCTCTATTTTCGAGAAAACAGAAGTAATATGCCGAGGATTGTGGCCAGATGTTAGACGCAAGCACCGATGCAAGTTATAATCTTCCTTATCCCGTGTTGCGATTTACCTCATCGCGCGACGGAAAGTCGCTCGTCCTCGCGAACTTCCTCTTTCTAACTACCTATATTTCTCCCTGTCCCTTTGGAAGCAGAAGGAGCCGGTGAAAACCGGTCGACGGAGAACAAAATGAAATATTGATACGCTGACGAGGGGACGGATAGGTATGTATAGTATATCTACTTATTGAAAAAGTGGATCACGAGGACATCAATGTTATGGAATATTCAGGGTAACGGTTGCTTAGCGATACAAATGCCTTCTTTAATAGTGAAAGACACATCGTGTGTTTTAAAATTATTATTTTACTGTCGATTTGATTACACTTGTGAAGAATACAGTTGTTGGTGATTAATGACAGTATTGTAGTGGAAATTACTCCAATTTAAAGAAATTTGATAATCTTATACCTAATACCTAAGAGTCAATTGAAATTTCGTTCAATTTCCATTATCGCACTGCTTCTGATGACGGAAAAGTATATTGATCCGAATATTCAGCTACACGATAGTAATTTGAATTGCCGAGGGCCATGTTTACTCCGAGGAGTTGATGTCCATTACTTCCACCCACATTCTTTCTAATAAACAGAAATTAAATAATATTAAATAGCTATCACTGAGGGAAGCAGAAAATGGTGCAACTTATCGCATTTACCTCACACATGACGCGTCCTATAGGGTTCTTGCAGATTTTGGGGACGTTCTGACACTGCTAAAAATCAAGTCATATAAATCAATATATTTAATGTCTAGCAACAGTTAACTACGAATCAGGTGGTATAAGGTATTTCACTTACTCCTGCTGCAGGTGTTACGAAGTACCCTACCATGAAAACAACGAAGAGTACGAGAAAAAGTTTAGCTCCCTGATACATGTTTCTTCCTGTCGATATCTTGATGCTGCTAATAATAACGTACACTTATCGTTCTCGCTTATATACAAAACTTGGAAACGCATAATATATTTTATGTCAGAATTTTAACACCGAAAACAACTTCTCGTGACCGACGTGCTGCAAGCTTATCAATTTATGGAGTGATAAAATTCACACATAACATTCAAAGCGATAAACGGAAGTATCACCTTCGTACTGGCACTTCCTGTATTGATTGCCGAGTGTGACTATAAATACTTTATAAACTAAATTCGTCGGTGACAAAAAAAGCCAGTGTTTTTGTTCGTTCTGTTTCACAACTTCTGCAGGTTTTATTAATTCCGCTGCCGAAGGTTTACCGAATGTTGCTTTTAAGTTTCAACCCGCGTAGCTTGTTCCAGGTCGTCCGTGTTCCCTTTGACAAATTACCACTTAAGTACCTAAGCTGTTTTCTGTCTCGTAAAACAAGAAAGAACACTTCAAGTTTCGATGAGCTTACACATCGCCGCGTCATGCTACCTTGCTGAAAACACGTCAAAGTAGATGCGGCCGTTCGTGAAATAAACTCTGCCTGTATCCTCCACTTTTTCATCACTTCTTCTCAGAAAAACGAACAGCCTTCGCTGAGAGTAATACGGAAATCAATAGTGTAACATCGACATCGATACCGATCTCGATAAATATCACTTTACTATTTCACTAAAACGTTTGAGGTAGATACATGAATGTTCCCGCCACGTGTTCCATTTCATTTTTATTCAAACGAGTCGCACAACGAGAATACCATTCTCGCTAACAAAGTGTACTGTATATTAATTAATAATTTACCATTGTGTTAATTTATACTGGCACTGTTTACAACAAAGTGTTCCTCCAAGGGTTATATATAAATAGATAGAGAGGCTCGCCCAGCAATTCATTATCTGTCGACGATAATATGTAATTAGTTGCACAAAGTTCGATGCAACAGGAAGATCAAAAAACAATGGGTGTAATACACCACCGCGGGGGATGCTTTATTCCATTTAAACCATTAATTTAGTTAACAATGAGCTCATATCGGTTTACCGTTGAAATAATACTTGAAACTTTGCTGAGTAGTCTAGCCGCGTGTATGAAAGGGGATGAAATAATCCTCGCACGAATTTCGCCTGAAATTTGATTCTTTCCCCGACATTTCGACCCACAATAAAGATCCTGTCCAAGAAACACCTACGATGTTCAGCGGTTGATTGGCAAACAAATGAATAAAAACAAACGAATCGTTTTCCCTATTCGGTGTATAGAGACATCTGTTCCGTAACTGTGTGTACCCTGGATCGATCGCTCGCAGCCCTCATTCTGGAGGAACACGTGTTTACGTACTCGCGAACGCTCGGGCGACCGTATCGTAAAGCATATAAACGAAACGGCGCATTGTTTCCTCGTTGAAGTAACAAGAGTCACGCGGAAGTACCGGCTGGGATCATTTCGCGGATATACGAGTTTCGTAACACCCCCGCGAACGGAAGGGAGCACAGCTCGTTGAGGAAGTTTCACGACTTAAGCCCTGCGCTTCGTCTTTCTTCGCCGTTCTCGCGGCGAGTGCGCCGGCGACGGTGTATCCAAGGAAAATCCTCGGCCAGGTATCGCGAAGTTATCGCAAGACAATGAAGGGCAGATCAGGTAACTTAGCGACTAGCGCAAAATCGAACTCAAGGGCCGCTCCTGCCAGCGCAGATAAAGTTGCCCCCTTACCGTGCACTTCTTTATTTTTCCCTCTCCACTTCGTTTCTTTGCCGACGTTGTTTTCCTCTTTCCTCTTCTCCGAAGCGTCGAGGCACCGTTCCACCCTCTTCCTTTCTTCCGCCCCTTCGTGCCCCTCTCCCTTCCTCCCGCCGTAAGATACTACTTTCTATTTCCTTCGACGTTTTCATTCGAACGAATAAGAGGATACGCGTTTCAAAGAGAATCCTGATCTCTCTCGACTGATTCTGACAGAATGTGCTGAGATCTGATATTTTTTTCACAGAAAGAGCGAGAGGTAGAAAGGGCGGTTGGTTCCTTTTGAAGAGGGGAATTGTATATTACGGGGAAATGAAAAGTTCGGGCTGGCAGATTCGAACGGAGGATCCTCGGAGTTGATGGGAAACTTTCGGCGAACTTTAAGTAACCTGGGACTTTTCATTTGGCTGGAAGACAATTTTTATAGAAAATTGAACGGGCAATATGAGATGTGTTGTATATGCTCTTTGATATCGAAACGAACGTTGCTTCTTTAGCGGCGGATGAAACTGCAGATGGAATGAATGCTTTTGTACCAAGTTTCCTCTCGGCACCGCGTTCATAATTTAATTTAAGCAGACGAGGCTCTATCATACTTCTTATTCCGCTCAGCGAACGCTAAATTCCCTCCAAAAGCTGAATCCTTTATTTTAACACTCTGTAGGACACGCGAAACCAAATTCCTGTATTTCCCTGACGCAATAAGTTCCCGTTACTACCCGGGCGAAATTTACCATAGTAATAAGGGGCAGCCGAAAAATATGTACCACGATCCACGGATCTTGCCGGCCATGAAATCTTCCAGATTTACATAAGGGCCTCATTTGCATGAACTTATTAAATTTTTGGCATGAGTAGTAAAACATCGTACGTAGATACGGGCAAAACTACCGGCAGGTGGACTTAATGTGTTTTAATACAGGCTCCTTTTTTACGAGCGAACTCCCGGCCAGCAGAAAGCGTAAAATTCCTCGCGTCTGTTATAGTCCGGCCTTAAATTTGCGTAATGACAACTTCCTCCCTCCGTCTCTGCCTGCCCTTCTTCTACCACCACCTCTCCCTTCCTCTCTTCGCGCTCAAGTTTCGGCGCAAATAGACGTACACGGACACTCGCACACGCTCGCCTGTCCGTTCGTTATGCCCCCAAAGACATCCGGCTTAAATGCGCATCCACAATGAATTTCGACGCAATTCCGATTCGCCGCGCCTCAAGCCCATGCAAATACTCGTCTTTAAACGAGGTGACAGGAAAGCGTCCCATCAAGGATCCAGCTCCTTTGTCTCCCCACTGGCGGCTTTCTGGCCTCTGTAAGAACAATAAAACCGTAGGAGCCGCGGATTTCACCGTGAATTTAAAAGGGTAAATTGAACGCTGCTTAAGCGATATTTGCATAAAAGAGGGGACCGCCGTTGACGAAATGCTCGCGGATGAAAATTACTCTTTCGCCCTCGTTACTTCGAGGAAAGAGACGGCGCGTCGTTTCATTCTTTGATCGCGGCCAGACCGACCCTTCCATAGGCACATGCAAAATCCGCAATTAAAATCTCACCGTAAATCACGCAAGATGCTAAGTGAATTCTTCCATTTTGAACACGAGCTCCGAGGATGACGCGCGCCGTCTTGCCCCGCGCCGCGATTCACTGCAACCACCTCGCTCGCTCTCCGCGTCCAAAGCGCCGCGATTTACCTTTACGATTGCAATTTTACGAGCGTAACTGCGAAGTTATAATTACAGGTTTCTCGCAGCAAAGATCTACCTTGCGTTCCGCGAACTTTCCGCCGCGCTTTGCTTAGTCGCGGCAAGGTTGTAAGAGGCTGGGATGATTTCCAATGGAACAAAGGAACCGCTCCGCTGAACATACTCGTGCAGCTTTCTTGATCGTTAGAGCGACATAATTATCAAGCGACTTGCCGTCTTATAATTCGAATCCTAGGAATAATTAAGTTCTTCTGAAATTTCAAAAGGACGACGCTGGTGGCTCTTCATAAATGGCTCTATCGATGACGTAGTTCTATGAGAGAAACATACATGGCGCTTCAAACCAGTTGCTCTGAACGGCCACGATATTACGCGCCGAAATATCCACGGACCGAAGAAGCGGGGTCCGAATAGTTGCGGCACGTAAATCGTTCCTCTCAAGCATGCATCACCGAGCCGGCGTGTGTATATTAGGCAACGATTTGCGGATTAGAAACTTGGTCTGAGCGGAGTTGCCGAGACGCGTTGGCAGAGTACGTAACTAAGTAACAGCTAAGGAGACGGCGAACTTGGACGCGATTACATCCCGAATTTGTTATGGCGCCGACCTCGAGTTTGAAACGTGCCTCGCAGCTCTCGGGCGCAAACCGCTCCACGCTTACGTTAGAACACACTATGCGCAAAACTGCCTTGCGAGGTAAACGGCACGAGCGAAGCGAGCGGGCGGATAAAATCCCAGCTGGAAATTTTAATTTTATATATCAATTCAAACTCGTTGCTCTATACGCACACTTGATACCCGCTTTCACGCGCGCTTTATTCTCCCCGTTAACTGTGCCCATTCGCCTTAAAAACTTGGAAGCTTCTCACGCTTGGACGGCAACGCCTGGACATTCTGACTCTTCAACTGTGATTCCGACTCGCTCGTACCGCGACTACGACCCGCAGTCGTTTCCTCCGACTTTTTTATCCCGCGATTCATATGGCCATACCTTGACCCTAAAACCTATTCTCAAGGGCCGTTTGAACTACTGCAACGAGCTGTGCTGCGCGCAAGCCAGCAGGTTACGAGCGTTCTGACGTTTATTCCGCCGTAACAAACAGCGTGGAAGACATTTAAAGCGCTTTAAATGAAAAAGAATTTCTCGCGAAACTGAATTTGTCCCGGGGAAATTGTGTGGCGCGGAGAGGCGAGAGGAAGGTGTTCCACGGCCGAGGGAATCCTGCGGGCACCAGGTGCGGATGATAAATGTATAGGAGAGGTATCAAGTAATTATTTGCTAGGAGTTATGGATTAGTTGAAGCCGGGGTTGCATGGGTTCTAGGAACGTTCGTAGAGATATCCAGCGAGTTAATGGAGAAGAAGTCAAGAGGAAGGTGGTGGACAACGTATTAAGAGTCCTCTTTTGTCTAAACTCTTAGCGGTCACACCGATGCGTGTTGTAACAAAAGACTGCAGCCTTAACTTCCCCGTGATCCAGTAACTTCTGCCTGATCCGTGAACCCGCAGAGGGTGTGCTCGGCCAACAAAGCCGCTCGCCCAAGAAATCGGTCACACGGATGTTCGACATCCGAACTTCATCAGCGCGCCGGGCGCGTTCCGGGGGTGGGGGACAATGTATCCCATGCAATTTACCGTCTCCCTAAACTTCCGGGAACTTACGCCCGTAAGGAATAACCTCCTGCTCCCCGGTCGGTCGGTGGTCCTCGAGTTTCCAACTAGTTAACATTACAGCCGCGCGTATATAATATTCCATCTCCGCTCCGTTTCGACTTAAGCATCGAGCGCGATACGGTGGCGGCGGGAGAGGGTGGTGGGGGGGATGAGGGGTTGGCGTTATGGATCGACGAGAAAATACGCGACCGAGGGTGCAATAAAACGCGCGAACGCCTCGGGACAGCGGCGAGAAGCGGGGGCGGTTGCTTTCGCCCTAAAGGGGAAACCAATAAGAGCCCGAACTCTTCATTAAAACTCCACGAAGCTCGGTGGAGCGCGACGCCGGGGCTAGAGATGGCTAAAAAGTCGTGAGAGGAGGGGGGGGCGTGGGTGGAGGGAGGGCAAGGCTTGAGTACCTCTCCCGCGACAGCCCACTTTTTTCCAACCTTTCACCCTTTCTCCTTTTTTCTTTCTCCTCGCCATCGCCCTCGCCCCCGTCCGATCGGCGCTATGAACCCAGAAGCGCGAACGGAGGGGCTGGGGGGAGGGGCGAGGGATATTAAAAGTTATTCCGGCATCGAATAAAATATCCCAAGTTCTCGCGCGACGAACTTTCCACTGCGGCCCTCCTCCATTATCACGGAGTCCCTCGTTGCCCGCGAACGATATTCAGTGAAACGAAGCGACGGCTGCGCGAGACGCGCGGAGACGAAGGGGCGCTTCCCTTCATGAGCCTTAAATGAATCTTCCGCGGCGGGCTTTGGCCGACTCTGGCTTACTTTACGCCGCCGTATATTCTTCCGGCCGGTCTTATCGCGCGACGTACCCAGGGATTACCCCGCGGGAGAAACTCCACGTAGGAACTTTGCGTACGGGGTCGCACGTGTCTGAACGGCCCGAAGATACGCGAATTCCTCGACGGCACCGGCTCATTGTACGGGCCATGCACGTAACGCGGCGCCCGTAACAAGGTGGCAATTAAAACGATAATACGCGGGCGCGAGGATTTTCACGGGACCCCTCGGAGCATGTATATACACAGTGCGGGATCTTTCAGTGGCGAAGATAAGTGGAGGACGAAGGGGGACGCTTGTAATTAATTGCTCGTGCTTCTCTCACGTTTATTCCACTATCGATTCGTCACCGCTAGGAGCCTGGCAAGCTTTGCTCACAGCTACCACGAAAAACTGCAGGGCTAACCGCGTTAGCCTAGCGGGAGTAATCGGCGATGAAAAATTCGCGTTCGATGCTGCGTCGATGCCCAGAAAGCACGCGCGAGAAGGGCTGCGGAGGGAGACAAATTTTATTCGCCGCCCGTCGATAGCACGTAACGCGTTTCCCTTGCTGGCTACTACTTTTTTTCCACGGTAAAAATTTCATTTCGTCCTTAATCAGATTGCACTATGCCGCATGTTGGGCACGCAATCGAATAAATTTTCTGGTCAGCCCTCGTAACGCAGCGCGCCGATGTTTGACCACGATTCATTTTATGTCAACGTGACGTAGCGCGTGGATTACTTACGCGCTTATATTAAAAAGGCCTCCGTCCTGCGTGCATTTAAATGTATACTGGCGATATTAAAACACCGCGTTGCCGTGTACGTACGAGAAGGCGGGCATGCCACCGTATATCCGCTCTATAAACATCCGTAACGCGGCGCACATCACACAGAATACAGTGCAAAGGTTAGAACTTCTGCTTGTGTTCAAGTGTCCGTTGAAGTTGGGAACTGGTATACACAAACATTAATTTAAACGATATACTAAGGAAGAGCTAATATCTGTTCTCTCTAGCTGCCACTATTAACAGTCGGCCCCTTCGAGCGGAACATCGTTTTGATGCATAAATCGAGACCTCCCACGTTTCAGTTGTTCGTCGGCGGCACGCAAGTAATATCTTAATACGTATTATGAATTATCACAGTCGTAGCGGCGTAAATATATAATAATTTCTGGGAGACTTTGGGAACTCCAAGATGTGGGAACAAAAGCGGATATTCCCCCAGTCTGAAATATTCTACGTTCTTCAGCCTTTGCACCTCTCGATTTCTCATGCGGATTTTGCAAAATGTGATGTTTGTTATCTTTAAGTAAAGGTGGTAGAATAATAAAGTGAAGTTACAATAAACTGCGTAAACACATTTAAAAACATCTCTCTATTAGAGTACTCGTTAAAACTCTTTCTCTCTTTAAATTCACTTAAGATGTAAAAGTTTGCTGAACTCTCTATGACTTCACGCGTATGTTCCCTCTAAAAACTCCCTAAAGGCTGAAAAATACATTTTCACATTCGCGGTCCTCTCTTAGCAATTCTAATGCGTACAGACATAACCCGAAATGTTCTCGGAAAGCGAGTCAGTAGTATGTTCCCGCAAATCTTTGCTTATAATTCAAATTCTGCAAGATGTGCAGTGTTATTGTCAAACTTCCCAGCCATCGAACGCAGACGGATATACAGCAGCCGAAGCCCACCGCCCATCACGCAACGGTAATTGAACGGTCGAGTTTGCATTAAGTTTCACGAAGCGCTCGCAATGGCAAGCCCGTCCCTTCGCGCGACTGATCAATACCAAAATATTAATCATATCGAGTACGATACAAGGCTCACGAATAAGAGGCAAACAGTGTGGCGCAGTATTTGCTTGGTAAACGCTGTCCTTGCAACGGCATTAACGCTGGAAATTGCTGTTTTGACAGGTACTTTGTGCGTCGATAGGAAGGATATATCGAATATTCATGGCGTCGACCGGTAACAAATTCCCTTGGCTGCGTGCACCTTCAGTCTTCCAAATTGTACTTCCAATCGAGCGACGTCTGAGCCTCGAAATTCCTTTTCTCTTTCGTTTCTTCTTCTTCTCCCCAGCCCCCGACTCCACCCCGCGTCCGTTCCCTTATTCTTTTTTTATCGTTGCCGGCACGAGACTCCCCTTTCCATCGCCAAATCCACAGGGAGTCCGTGGGATTTGAGCTTTACGGATTTGCGGCGTGCCATGTCGAAGTGGAATACGTCTCGCGAGGTACGGCATAGTAGTCGAACTCGGCGCCGGATCAGACGGATCCGTTACTTCGCCCTTTTCTCTGCAATCTTCGCGCCGCTTTCACGATAGGAACCGTTTCGAATTCCCCTTTGATCAACGCAACATTTGTCTCGCGATCGCATAGATTCCCAGAGCGTTTCCGCTGTTCGTTTCTTCCTTATTTTTTTTCCTTTCCTACCCTCTTCGTCCCATCGCCCGCCGGTAAACCGACTGGGAAGTTTTTCCTTTAGCAGAGGAAACCCTTCGATCGGTATTGCGACGACGAGGCACTAACTTTGGGAACGGTTTTTAATACCCTCAGCTCCCTGTGCTCCGTCCTTTGCGAGTGTTTTGTTATTTCAGCGGACGACGTACTAAACGCCAAGTATTCTCCTTTTAGTCGATGGAAAAACAATTAATTGGCGTAGTTGCAGAGGACGTCGGAGGGGAGGTGGTAAAGGTTTAAAAATCGGTGCAGTGAAATTAATTACAACGAGCGGGGAATCGATTGTAGCTCCTTGGATAAAGCTTTCCACGGTGCATTCGCTCGCGTAAACGGTCCAACTTTGTGTTTTTCCGTTCCCATTAAACACCTCATTTAGCATTGCGATTGTTGCTATTATCGTCATCGCGGGGCGAAACGTTCCGGGGCCGCTGTTTCCGCGTAATGGAACGTTCACCGCTGAGAACTCTGTTTGATGTTGTCCTGGTGTAATTTGTTTCGCTAGGCAGCTGTAAAGATAGTTGTTGGAAATGATTATACGTAGCTGAATCCCGTTGACGCGTGTTCCGCGTCCAGATATGTGCCGCGGTAAGGCCACTGGCATGCTCGCTGGAATTTCCCAAACGTATTTTCTGCCACGTGAATTCGCCCGAAATGTAATGCGGCCGTATAGAGAACGCTTTTTTATCGTCCCGACAGCTTGTAGTTTATTTCGTTTCGATCGAAATTCCGCGCCGCGGCCGATGGAATTCACCCGAGAATCGCTTCCAAAAATATGACCGCATTTTTTTGATTTCCCGCCGCCCGTCAGTCGCGCTTTTTTAAACTGATGAGCGTAATGCTGGAATTTCCACGGCTGCCCCGAGCTGAATGATGCGTACAGCTCGCAGGCAGTTGAAAAATTTCCGATAGTAATGCAGAGGAACAATTTGTTTTGCCCTTTCGTCGGGTAGATTAGCGAGTAAAATTAGTAGCTCTGGTATTTCGTAAAATTAAAACTATCTGATGGAATTATTAACACGAGCGTTACAAGGTTCCGGAATCTTTTACGCGAAAATACCTTGCGAGAATCTGCATAATGCACTGTGTGTTTTAATTTTACAAAATCAGGTTTTATCTCATTATCTATCTCGCCCACCCGGCAGCTAGAATTGCAAATCTTTATTCTCTTGCCTCTGTTATTCCGCCAGGCAAAACCATTGGATTATGCACAGCTCCATTCTCATGGATCATTAAAAAATTCCGGGCCGTTGAAATGCATAATACATTGCGAGAAGTGAAAAAATAAAATAGCCATTCGAGCTCAACTTCCGCTTGTGTCGCGGCATGTAGCACGTTTCAATTGATTCGAATTGAACGCTTGAAACTTGCCGGCGTTTATACGAATCATGCGTATCGACATTCAGTCGCGGGTGATGTTTATCGAGATCACGCCACTGTACCATCGATCGTGATTAAAAGTAGGTTCAAGTGGTGAACGGTTTGCATTTTATTAGCCAACAGCGCCACTTAACTGCTTCCGCTTTTAACGAAATTTTCTAATTAATTTTTATACGACGGAAAGACACCGTCCTCGCTCCTGGGCCGTCGAGGCAACCCATTCAGAGTCCTTCGCTTTTTCTTCTTATTAACCTGCCACCCGGACAAACGCGATTAGCTGCATTTTTGTTCCCCGTGGCAACCTGCTTTCTAACTTCGAGACACTTAAGTGGCTTCAGGGAAATGCCGAGCGAATGGGGACGTCGCGCTGTCGGAATATTGTCCCGCGGAAATTATCGTGCCCCCGCATTATCGGAAAAAGTTCACCTTAATTTTAATTCGGCAACGAGAGGAAAATTTTAATTATTCTCCCCTGGCGCAACAACTAGGGCGCTACGTGCCTTAATTGCACCGACTAAACCACGATGTATTGTTCATCGTATATGGACTGCCGAGTCCTATAAACCTTTAGCTCTTTAAACTCCGGCTGGAATCAATTTACTTTCAATTCAATACATTATACACCGACCTTTTTGCGAGCAGTTTCCATGAATGTGAAATCAACTGATTGAATTGGCTTTCCTTTTTCAACGATCTCGCCGTACAAAGACCTCTTTCGTTTTATACGGATAAAGCGGAGAATCTTATGTGAGGTGATTCATATTATCTACATATTTATGAAGCTCTTGTTTACGCGAGCAAAGTCTGTTTGGTTCGACGCGAGAGTGGAGAGTGCCTGGGTTAGGGAATGTGGAGTGTCTATGGTCAGACACAGTGTGGGAGCTGATACACCTTGCCCTACATATTTACTATATTATCTACAAGTTTGCGAACGTGCACCGGTTTTAGAAATTCCATCCAATGAGAGTTGTTCAAATTGATAAGCTCGAAACACGAACAAAAGGGTTAACACTTGCGGATCGTTGAGAAACTTCAATTAAAGTGTGAGGAACTGAGTAATTAGGTTACTGTGGTAGTAGGGAATCGTGTTAGAAGCAAAGATTACGGCGAGAATAATTGCCTAGAGTCTGTGCAAGGCTTCGATATAAATGGCACTGCACGTTCCGCTGGAAATTGCGCGGGGGATGGATTTTTGAGTCACTCATTTACAGGTTCGGCGCGACCGAGGAGCGCGGTACACGCGTTTCCCTTTAATTAAACGAAAGAACGTTTCGCGGTGGATAATTAAATTGTCTCGGTACGTCGGCCGATCGGTCACAAAGACACGATCTCCAACGACATGAATAATGCAAAACGTCCCGCGGCGAGCGGTTTTAATGGAGCAGCTTTTAATTCGTCTTTTAATAAGAAGGGACTTTCGCGGCCTTTGCGACCGAGGAACCACGTGCGCCGGTTAATGCACCGGTCATTAATGCTACCGGCGTCGTCTTATCCTCTGATCTTGCATACTACGAGGACATAATTTATATCCAAGTGCCATGCCGGTGGGACGCGTCTAATGACGTGTAATTGAGTTTCGCGACGGACGCGGCCTGTTTCGTTAATTCCTCCTCGTCGGGGCGTTCGATCTCGTGGTTACCCTTTCAGACACCTTGATGATTTATGGAGATATAATGGCTGCTTGAAGGATCCACTTTGGCGTCTGTGGCCAAGAATACGTAGGCAAGCATCGAATATGCAAGATGTGCTCAATAGACGCATAGACATTGCTTACAAATTGTGCTTTTTAAGGAGTCTATAGGATGTTTGGACCGCGGGAATGTAGTTTCTAGAAAGTGGCTCCTTTGATAATTTATCTCGATTTTGGCAATGTAAAAGTAGCCGCACAAGAAATATTTGCAGCTAATTTCTCTGAAGAAGGAATTCATAAACATTCATGTAAATGTACCGACTTGTTCCTCAATTTCCTATTTTTCAAGTGCATTCGGAATCATCGAAGCTTCACGAGTATCGTCATAATTCTTTTCCACCCCCATCGGTGACTTTCTTCATCCAGCGACGTCGGAATGTTGCATGACTCGGCACGTCTCACAAGTCTACCAGGGAATGCTGCATATTTTAACGAGATGTCTTCCACGTGAAACGCCATACGGCTCGCGTATTTAATTATTTATTAGCCGGGAGTACTTTTACCTTTGAAGTTGCAGCGCGAGGTGAATGCGGCCCATGTATGCCGAGGGATCGGGACTTTTCCGAGTCTTATATTTTGCGGCCATGCCGGAAGCGCATGCAAATGTATAATAAACATGAGTGAACGGAGACCCTTTTTAGCCTGTAATAGATTCTTATGATTACTTATAAATCGAGGACTAAGCATCATATCACGATACGCGGATCGCGTTAACGTAGGGAGGTTTGTCCTTCCTTGAGTCTTAGTCACTTATGAAATATAGGAAGCTCGGGAAACGTGGAAGGAGGTCGTGGGATAAGTGAACTGGACTCCTGCCATGCATCCTTCAGACTTTAGGAGACCATCCCACCGTAGGTGGCGATTTAAAGTTCGATACTTTGTGCTTTCACTAAGAACTGATCTCATACTTTAGCCATATTCTCGGATCCCTCATATGAAATAGTTACAAGATTCAATTATAGATACCTACTCGTTAAAAAGGAATGAAAAAGCAATGGATCTTTCGCGACGCAAACATTTGGCCAACGGCCAATTTTCAGTCACGAGGTTCCGACAGCGCGTCCACAATCCGGTTGAGGCCAATCGCGGATGTCAGAATTATTTTTTTCCCTCCCTCGACACGGCCAAGGATAAATCCAGCGGAATTGCGTCGTGAATAACGCGAAATATAATGCCGAATAATAAACGACAGTGTGGCTCTGTCGTAGAACACGTAATCACTCGCTGGAACATTTTGATTTCGCGCGAGGGAATTTACTTTGTGCGAATTCCCTGTATATTCATAATCCGCGAAGCTTGCAAAATCAACGTTCGAAATCAATATTTCGATTTTATCTGGGCTTTAATTCTTCCTGAGTGTGACTGCATTCAGTGCCTTCATACGAACAGATGGTTGTAATTGGAAAATGGTCGGAGCTGTCTTTATACCGTCATGGAACGGACGTGGCCAGCTGAATTTTCGACGAGATATCGTCCCACCAAATGGACACCGATCGACTGTAGCCAATCATTACGGTTTCTGAAATGAGTCGCGTACGTTGATAAGAACCACGCGCGAAGATTGTTATCAATTTACCATTTGTGTCTGTTGGTTTCGTGAATTAATTAGCGCGTAAAATATGATCAACAGTACTAGACGATAGCGCGGAAGGTAAAAGGGAGATGATTTAAATCCTACTGCTCGACGACTCGCCTTACATTTTCCTACCCCAATCTGAAGCCCTCACTACAGGAGTTACTCAGAGGAATTTCGAAATCCCAACTCTGTGCTTCCCATTCCTTATCGCGTTGCGCACCACGCAATGTGCATTCGCGAGTACCTATGTCCTTCAATATTCACGAGCGATGAGCAGCCTCCGTCGATGACGTTGCGCCATCGACTCACCCAGAATCCTCCTCGAGCAGTAATTAATTCGCTACAGAGTGTATACAAGTCTGCGCGAGTAAATTATCGTTGCGTAACGTCAATTACCCTTAAGAGGATTAACGTCAACCAAGTCGCTAAGGAAGCCATGGTAAACCATGGTCAGGTTTCTCTCGAACCGTATAATGACGTCCCTGAAATCGGTATCGCAGGAATTCGATAGCGCACCATAGCGATTGTACATGAGAAACCGCAGCAAGCAGTCGTTGGAGGATCAGCTGTTTCCTCGGGTGGCTTCCAGTTAACGTACCCCTTCACCTATCCCCCCTTGGATAGTTCTACCCGTAAGTTCCTGCAGCTCAGGTTCTTCGACTCCCCTATATTCAGCCAAAAGCCATTCCCATCCTGCAGTTCTGCCGCGCCATGCACGCCAGTCGGCTGAAATTTACTGTCCAGCAGATTGCAGGAAACAAACGGTTTCTCTCTTCACCTCCAACACTACTTGGACCAGCTCGTAAGGAACTAACAGCCCTCTGCTCACCGAAGAAACCGTCATCGTTGCTTGGCGATGCTTGTGCGTGGGAGCAAAATACATTCGCCGTGTTAGTTCCAGCTTGGTTTCCGGACTCGAATATACAGATCGTTCCCGAATTCCTTAAGCGAACTTCAGCATGCTCTAGTAATCATGTTGACAAAAAGATGTCGTACTAATGTGGACTCGCAAGAACTTAGTCTGTACCACCAGTGGCATCCTTGTGAAAGGATGATACACCGTTGCTAGTGAACAACTAAAAGAAAATCAGACACTTTGATTGATCATTTTGATCAGTTTCCGCGTTTCTTTGCATCCACGAAATAACATCTCGATTTAAATTTAAATCAAGAAGAAGACTTTTAATGGCAGTGACTATTGAAAGACACACGCAATGAAATGCGCGAAACACAGAGGCCTTGCTACGATACCTCTGAAAATATATACATATATACATCGTAGTCTAGATGAAACGTTACGAGGAAAGGAACGCGGATACAGCCAAGAGTCGTGTTCCTTGACACGAGCACTTTCATCGACTTTGTAACAGGCTCATTTACAAAACGCGTTACAAGCCCGGAATAACAAAATGGAGCGGATGGTGGAAGTTTAAATGAAATATCGCGGACAGGCTTGATCCAATTCAACGCCAAAACGTCGCGGGTAATCTTTCTCTCGTTTCGCTATTCCGTATTACAATAAGAGGGGATTCCGAATACGCGGCAGCGAGTTTATTTTACCGAGCAGCGAATCCCCGCGCCAGGCGTAAGGTGGAATCGGTGCAGAGCGACCCGGACAAGGTGATAATCGATGTTCTTCCATCGATTAGGTGCGAAAACCGCCCGGCCGGCCGGGGAGGAAGAAAGAAAGCTGAAAAGGATTTATCGAATTCAACGGGAATGGTTGAGTTAAGATAAAGTCTCGGTTTCCCTGTTCCGTGGCCTGCGAACGGGGGACTTGTAAAGTTCGTGGGAAGTACGTTCGAACGATAGCCTGCCGACTTAATATCGACGGAAACTGCTGTCTTTAAATGAGAAATTGCTTTTGCAAATCAATCGAATGTCAACGTTGCTCTTCAATTTACAGAAATCTATTGGACTTCGCTACAATTCGTTGTTTTAAAGACAGTTTTCATGTTAATGTACCTAAGTAATTGAAATGATAATTTTTCCAAAATATACAGGTACTGTTATCGCAATGGTCAGTTTTAACCCTTCCTGGTCACACAGAGTGTATCGCACCCCAGAATATGTATTTGCGAATATTTCTGTAAATTATTACACATTAATAAATAACATTTGAAAATTTAAAATTTTTTTCAAACGACTATTTTTTCTAATAAAAATTTCAATATATCAAAATTCACATTTATAGTAAAAGACTGTGAGTGCGTTACTGTATGAGTATTATCACTCAAAAGTTAAAAGATTCAAAAATACGAAAATGGTAATTCATAAACGACGCTGAGCTGCAGTGAAGTCTATGTTCTAATTTGTAATTATAAGAAGGTGTGACCATAAAGGGTTCAAAGAGATCAGTTCTCAAAGAATTAAGAGCACAAATTAAAATAATATTTCTCACCTTTGCGTCACGGTGCCCTACCAACACAGCCACGCCTGTGTGTACAGAAACGGTGAATAACGTCCGTGAATAACGGGTATTGAATGTTAAGTTTCATTCTCCTCGCTCTCCGGAACCGTTTCATCTTTTTATATTGGATTTCCCTTTATCTCTCTCCTCGGTCCAAAGATAGCCGCCGAGATATCTCATCCGATAAGAATTTTAACTTCGGCCGAGGGAGCATTAAAGAATACGGTTATCGGATCTCACTGCGGAACTTTCGAAAAAGTTCCCCGCCCACGAACAGACTCATGTTACAGTCGTAAAATTATCGTTATTTAATATTCAATGCCTCGAAAATCGAGCGGCTTATCTTAATGCTCGAAAATTTTTGGAAAATTCTTGCAATCGATTAGTGCGATCGTAGGTATACTTACAAAATATGGAGAAGCTTTTCACGCAGAAGGACACGCGGTACTTCAGTCTTTTTGAAAAACAGGGAATTTATCACATTGCATGAATTCATCATTTACTTTTAATTCACGCGGAGTTAACTATCAATCCGTCCCCAATGGCGAATAAATAGATTGTCTGCTCGTTAACAGGGCGTCGCGAAAGCTTTTCGAAAAGCTCGCGCGAATCCCGCTTGTAATTGCACGCGGAGCCGTGGCCAGGGCCATTTTTCATCGGGCGAAGCTTAAAATCACGATGTCCGGCGCGGCACGACTTGCACGCAGCTACATATATCGAGCTTTAAACCGACGGGGCTTTCGCTGAGCCATCTTGCACGCGCACCCGTCGGGAGCGATAAAGATGAGGCATGCACAAGCTAAGGAGCGAGGTATTATTTTTACACCTGCAATCCGTAGATAACTCGCAGCCAAGAGATTTCCCTGGAAAATTTAATGGCTTATTATCCTAATAGTATTTTTCCAGTTCGCGTTTTACGTCGTCCGCCATTTTCATCATGATCATCCCTTCATATATTCCTTGTCCGACATATGTAATTCAATATTCATTGCAATTTCTCACTTTCACAGTATTATCAAGCATTTTTTGTTTACCTTTAATGTAGGCTTCAATTTCACCTGCATCCTATCGATTGTATGTTCAATCTATTTAGCTACGAAAGCTTTCCTGCGATTGATGCAATTTTAGGTACTTATGAGAATGGAAAGTATTCTGTTGATTACGTTCAAGTGGAGAAGGAGCCAAGCTGGGAGTTCACTTTTCGGTAATTTGATTCTGAGTGGCAATGGGTGTTTATTAATCTTAAATGACGTCAATGTGAGAGGGACGGAAGATATTTCATCATTTACTCTATCTCTGGTGATATTTTGCTCGGAAAATTATTGCAAACGGTACGGTCGATTGTTAAAGCGGTGCACAAAACCGCAGGGGACGCGCACGTTGTCAAACTGACTCAATGGCTTGCCGTATTTCCGCATTAACTTCCATCATAATTCCTCTATCAACTTATGGAAACTCCTGTGTTACGGAAGAGAGATAAGAGGAAGTGCCACTCGGGAGGAATATGAAGGGTGTCGCCTTATAAGGCCGCGGGCAAATAACCATGTCTCTTTCTCTATCTTGCCAGTTATTTGCCCAAGTATTAATATGCATAGTCTGCTGCGAAATATAATTACAATTTAAACACATCGTAGTTAATTTTCTAGTCAAAAGTAAATGTGATTATTACTTTACTTAATGAAAGATAGTTATTACGTGGCGGAGATCAATTATGTTATTAAATTCATACGTTCGCACGTTCATCAACCTTAGCAATCATTTTTAAGTTATACTTGTACAAAGCATTAAGCCGTTTAACATTGTCTGTACAGTTACTTTAATTAAATTAACCGTCATATCTAGTGACGACGAGCGTTTACCTTGGAATTATTACGACGTGTTTCAATAATAGAAATCCTGGGAATGGTGGCACATGTAATATTCGGCCGAGCCATTACAACACATAGTATTTCATCAAGCTCGTTACCTTTCAATTTGCTCTCGTAATTAATGAAATAGTACTGGCGCCCATTCTGCGGGTCCAAACCAATTGACGCAATAGCACATATCCGATCTAAATATACGCCACTCACGTCTGCGACTAATTTGCTTTACTACTTGTGTAATACGTTCGAGCAATTACTGCCTCGACGTAACGACGACGGGAACTGAATTCCAGACGGATCGAAAGTATTTCCAGGACCCTTAAATATGTAGGTCGCGTCTTGCGCGAAGTGTGAAAAAAGCTGAAAATTTCTTTACTGCACAAGGAAAGCCACATTTTAAAAACTTTATAAGCCTCCTCCTTTTTTGTGTCATAAAGTAGTAATTCCTTTCAAGGTATTAAGTTAACTACTGTTAAAAATAACGATAAGATATCGGCTATATCGGAAGCTCAATTATTCTGTAATTAATTATTATCAACGCTTATTATATGCATTGACTGAACTTAACTACACTTTTCTCCATTAAAAAGCTGCGCTTATAATGACGTTCCACCAGTAAACGCCGCGTTCTCGTTTCACCACCAAATATACCACCGGAATACGACTGAGTATCGCGATTTATTTTAACATTTCCAAAAACGTGTACGGCCGTAATTAGCGTCGGGAATTTTAATTAAAAACGTAACATCGTGCGACGGGTCTCCGTGTAAATAATTTCATGAAGGTCGCATTAGCGCGAGGCGATATCCAGGCCTCCTCGAGTGTTTCAAGGATCGCGCACAGTTTCCCGAGGAAAGGCAAGAGGGAACGCGCGCTTCGTCGGGAATTTATCCGCCGTTTAAATATCTTTTTTGCGCGTGAAATGAATGCAGGCCCCCGGATCAATTCTAATTGTGCGCGGTAATTATGTGCGCAAGGATTAACCGAACGTTTAACGCGCGACATAAAGGCTACAAGAGGATCCGTGTAATTCGCTGAAAGAGCGAGGAGTAGAGGACTATATCGCCTCGCAAGATTCCCTCGTAGAATTTTTCCAAGCTGGGTCTTAACGATAATGGGCTAATAAGCGGACAGATTTAAAGTTGGCGAAACGCGTGTAGCCAAACGCAACGATGCCGGAAGTTTGCCCAGAATGCCCCTTGGGCTAACGAAATTTCGACGTGGCTTGTTAAAAATAAGCCAAGTCAATGTTAATTAAACTTTCGAGGAGAGAGCTTCGAGCTGTAAGCCTTTTGTCGATGTAAAAGGGAATGGAGAAATTTAATTCCCGCGGACAAGAGGCGGCACGGCCGAATGAGAAGCGCACTGCATCTTTCTGTGGAAAGACATTTTAGTCCGGCGTTTCAACAGGAATTGGACTGTAATTTATTGTAGAGCGGCGCAATTAAGTACCTTCGGACGCGCAATTATTTGACGGACTTACTGTGCAGCCTCTTTGAGTGTTGGATCCGATGGTATTACTCAGGACCGAATCACTGTCGTCTTAGGAGAAAGATATTTCCATTACCACTGGAATAGTATAAACAATCGTTCAATATATTCATTTACGAGGGAAATTGATTCTCTGGACAAGCAGTTTTTGAACAAAATCGAATTTAGGGGGGTCTTTCTTGAAGTAGGTACATCATGAAAATGTTCCCTGAAAGTGTCAAGTTACTCCGACTAAATTTGACAAAGTTAGATGCGTGTAAGTAGGTAGGTAGGTGTTTCTCGGTGTACCGCTCACAATCAGAACCAAAATTTTAAACGGATTTTCCTCAAAATTCTGTTTTCAAAGTCGGTGACAGACATAACTTGAAAATAAATGAACCGATTTACTCGAGACTTTGCAGGCTTATTTTAGAGTTAAAAATCTAAGTGCTATCGGGAACATTTCCTTTCTTTCTGCCTAGATTTTTTTCACTCGAAAAACGAGCGATTTTTGCTAACTGTCGATGATTCAACTCTGCACAGACGCTATTTTGCATCAAAATAATTTTTTCCAAATCCAGCCCGATAGAGCCTAGATAATTTCATATATTATCTAAAAAATTCGCTTGAATTTTGGATGATCCTGCACTGACCCACAGTTGGCATCGCAAAGCGCCTAAAAAAGGGCGTCTCGGATATCGCCTATAACTCACAAACCTTTCAATACTTTTTACCACAAAAATGTTTAATAATACAAGTTTATCGGTTTTTCTAGAAAAAAATCCCAAAGAAGCATGTTCTTTTAATAAATAAAAGCCAAATCAGATGTTCTTTTCCACTGACCACAGCTTGCTCTATAATTAATATTACGTCTCCGAAAAAAATTCTCTAAACACTCTCATTCGCAGAGAAAATAGCTGAAGAGCTAGAAAGCAGCACGAGGATCCAGCTGTAACAAACGCCATCTCGTTAAAATAAAGATTTCCGCGATTTGAAAGTTGCCGGGTTAAGTATAGCCATATAAAACGCACGATAAGAAGAGGGAGCAGTAAAAGTGGGAAGGGAAAACAAGCGAATGAGCAATGAACGTTAGAAATTTACTAATGGAACTGAGAGGCCGGGGTAGAGGAAGGAAAAAACCGGGGGAACACAGCCGAGGGAAACAAGAGTGGCACAGCGAGAGGGATGAACAGGGAGAAAGGGAAAAAACTGGGGGAAGGGGTTGTAGAAAAGAAGGCGAAAGCAGAGTAAGAGGGCCATGGTTCAGGAACGATAAAACAGCGGAGGTTGTTGAACGGTACACCCTTTCCTCAGGTTCCTCGTCGAGCACGATGCAGTGCGATGCGGTGAGTAGCTAGGGTGGTTACGGTGCAACGAGCTCCCCGTATATAGTGCTCCGTTAGTGACGGCACTTACCGTGCAGTCTTCCTCGGGATGGTTGTGCGCCTCCGGATTTTCAGGATCACGTTTCGGTTGGTTCTTGCGCCGGGAGTAATTGTCGCGCGCGAACAGCGCGATCGAAACGACTGCCATTGCCAAACGGCGCCCCGCGGAAGGGTCTCGGACCCTTTCGACCGATGCTGGTTAGTAATTACTCCAGGGGGTTGAGGCGCACAGGGTTTAAATCCTCGGTCGAAGTTAACCAATCGGGGCTCCATTCCGTTTGGCTTTCACATATTTTCTTCGTTACTTGCGAATGTCTGGCTCTGATCAGAGGAGAGATTTCGTTCTCGGGAAATATCTCGAAGCTGATGAAATTCTTCCGCGAGATACGGGAAATGAAATTCGAAAGCTTTTGGTAACGCCAGTTGCTTCTACGCAATTATAAATACCATGGCATTTCTTTGAAACCGAATTCGATAATTTTATTAAATAATCTTTGATGATGCTGGAGTCGAAGGTGGAACAGTATGTTTCAGACGTCAGTACAGAAGATAATAATTTGTTCGTGAAACATCCACATGCCGGTTCTGCAAAGAAATAATAAACGCCATCGGAAATTCTTGTGTTACACAGGAAATAGGAATCGGTGAAACACGACCGGGCTAGAAAGGCGTAGGAAGAAATGAAAAGGTGGAATCGTTCCCCTCTTTAAATTACGACGGAGGGGGAGCCTTTCCGATAAGTGGAAAGGCAATTCCGTAAGGAGCAATGAGAACGGGTAAATGCGTAAAAGCGAAGCTTAAGGAGCCGCCGTAAAACTGCCAATTGTAAACACGCAGCGCATGTATTTATACTAGCTATAGCGGAGTTTCGTCGAGAAAGAAATAAGAAATGGGAGAAATAACATGGCAGGAATTCCTGGAAAGACAAGTATTGAGACGTTACGTCGCTCCAGTTTACCGTGCAATAACACAGGGGAAATACATAGCGATGTAAATAATACGATTGAATCAGATCCCAGTTCTGTTCTCGAAAACCTATGGATTTATTCGCAATAGGTACATATCTCGTTCATCCGAAAAGCATAGAAAACCAGAACTAGGGGATAGGTGCCATAAAGGGGACAGGTCTTAAAAGGGACAAATCGAATTTCCAAAATTCTAAACGCATTACACATGCAAGTTATTTTCCTGTTTATTGTAACACTAGTGCCTAGTCGTTTGACGTAAATTTCACTACGGTCTCACTTGCAACAGAGTAGTAATCCACGGTTGATGTTTTTCGGCAGTAAAAGTAAAATTTTCATTGGTTTTCTGTGTCGTTTTCTGAGATCAAGGTATATACAAAGTGTTAAAGTGTTATATCATTAAAATAGCCTGTATTCAACTGAAACGAAATCGCTTAACAGGTAAGCTTAATTAATTGTATTCTTTGTTTTGCGGCTATTTTATATTAAACTCACGTAAATTCGTAAAAGGGACAGCATAACAAGTCTTAAATGGGACAACCGTTTCATGGCTGTCCCTCTCATACACATGTACTGCTGGACACTATATGTATTATTAGTGTTCTTTGTTACACTTTTTACACTTTTTATAATTTTTACACTTTTTACACTTCTTACACTTTTTACACTTTTTATTCTTTTTACACATTTACAATTTTTACAATTTTTACACTTTTTACACTTTTTACACTCTTTACACTCTTTACACTCTACACTTTTTACACTTTTTACACTTTTTCCACTATTTACACTTTTTACACATTTTACACATTATACACTTTTTACAATTTTTACACTTTTTACACTTTTACCAATGTAAACACATGGTACAATCAGTGATACAAAGCAAAAGAGAAAGTGCAAGGAATCTTCCAGTAGCAGTCAGATATCAATTCCTGATTTGGATTCTTGTTCTGACTCAAGCGACATGGGCTTACGAAAACGAGCGCGCCTATTGACAAATCATTCAAAAAACAATCAGTGCTGCGTTTGTAAAGAGAATTATATTACTAGTAAGGAAAATTGGTTCCAATGCAAAATTTGCGGTAAATGGGCCAATGAATCATGCGGAATAAAAGGCACAATCAATTTTTTTTGTCCCATGTGCCACTAATAATAAAATTTTGATGATTTATTCTACAAAGAGTTAATTTTTTCGTAGATTTCGTTGTTTTGTATCATTAAGATTTAGAATTATAATTGTAATACTTAATAAGTTTATTTTTATTAACGTGTCCCTTTCATGACTGATACTGTCCCTTTTAAAAACACCTAGTCGTAAAAGGGACATTTCCCACTTTTTTGTAAATCGAAGATTTTGTTAATTTCTATTACAATTGATGAGTTTGCAATATACTTTTATTGAAGGGAAATAAATGCGCTTTCTTGTGGTGTAGTTGTTTTTTAAATACCTATAACGATATTGTCAGAAATGGATGCTAAACAAAAGTGTCCCTTTTATAGCACCTCTCCCCTACATGTATAAATTAAAAATGCGAAGTTACTTTGCACGATGGGTAGGGTAAACCAACCAGTAATTGACCGCACACCAGTGAATGACCATTAGGCAAAGAAATGTCAATTATAAATTTAAAATTATTATATGTTTATAAATGGAGTGTAGTTGTAGTTTTAATATCCCATATTTTTAGTTACGCGTATTAAGCAGACATTAATAAGTACAATTTTTATTCAAAGTATGCGGTCATTTACTGGGCTTCTACACGTTTTGCATTTTATAATCGTATTTTTAAAAATTACTACAAGAATAAGTAATTATTTTTATAGAAATTTCAAGAAGAATAAATTTAAATGCAATTTCAACAGTCGTTTTGTTGTTATACATAAATACATTCGAGTATTAATCTCAAAGGTCTATAAATTCAACAATTCGGTCATTCACTGGTTGGTTTACCCTACGTAAAAGTAGCTTACCCTAAAACATTGAATATAATTATTGAGAGAAGAACAGAGGAGCGAAAATTTACCTGCGATTTCTCCTCTCGTTTCATTCCGCGAAAGCAGAAACGAAAATGTTGAACGTTTCCACGTATTTCGCGAGTATTTTCGGTTCGAGCTTCTACTGTCATTTACCTGCATTACCGTCGAAAAACGCGGAGCCTAGATGCCACATAATTTTTCCTTGACGAATCTAGTCCCTATAGTGTATCATGCTCGCCAGAATTGGGTCAGCCTAGTGGTGTACGTACCCGGAGCTCGATGAAAGGTTTGAACGAACGCGTAGCGAGCGAAATAAAAGGTCTGAAAGAACGGGGGTAGCACGGCGCAGCGATGAAAAATTCACTAAGAGTCGCTTTCGGAAATGCACCCTTATGATTTCTCGCCGGATGAGCTGCGATCTGTGAAATTCGTATTACGGGATCGACCGCGGAAATGTGGGGGATATTTCTGTTCCTACCTCGAAGGAAACGCGATTATGCAGTCGCATGTCGACTGAAATTAAATCGAATCACTTATAAATCTGCATCTTTTAAAGTTGATTAAACATTCACTCTTTCTTGCGTGTGTAGCTAAGGTTAAAGGTAAATTACCAGCCTCTGCTAGATTCAATTAAACCAAACACAATTCGACCACATGGTTCGCTGTTTACGTCCTCGCGTTCGAGTAGAAGTTGCCAACAGTGAGGAGCGTATATATTTATACGATCTCCAGATTTACGAACATCGACGGTCCGTTTGTCGACAATCGAATTTCTCTCGTTCCCGGGCTGCATGCATTCTTAACGCTGTTTGCCATTCTTCTTCTTGGACGCGCAGCAGTTGCAGCAGAGAGGAGCAAAAAAAAAACTAGGACGGTTTTGGACGTAAAGTGAAGTGCACAGGTATCTGAATACTTTGAGGGTAAAGGTCCCTCTGAACAGGTAGGGTAGGAAATAAAAGGCTTGAAAGGGCAGATGGATGCAGCGACGAGCGACGAAGCTGCCCGCGGGGGAGGGGTCGCGTGTATACACAGCTAGATGACTGCTCGACAGTCGATGCAACCCAAGTAGACGAACACGCTAAAAGTCATCCCCACGTAAAATGCTGGCTGCTCTTTGACCGGTCCATTCAGCAGGACCAATTTTCGTTTCGAGTTCTTTCCGAGTCGAAAAACTGCGTTTCAGCTTGAACATGTTGGCAGATACATTTTCAGCCACGCCGATCCGCCAAAACTCTACGGTCTCATTCGGTAAAAGGGCACCGACAAGAGTCGGATTTCGGCGAGGATTGATTTAAAAAGCTCTCGGGTAAATGGGCGAAACGAGTATCAGTGGAGAAACCAATGTAACAGGATGATATTAATCCAAACATAAATATAGTATAAAAAATACCCAATCAAGAGGTAAAAAATATTGCTATATTAAATGCAACTCGAATATCCTGACGCGAGATTTTCTAATTACTTTTAACTGCTGTATAAACGTAATATCATTCACATCGTGTCAACTGTGACATTTAATCATCTCGCAAAGCCGCGTTTCATTAGCCTCAGGATGCACTGAGACTGATGCATGATTTACAATTCCCTCAATTTGTTTAATGTATAGACGGTCACTTCGCCGTTTGTTTATCACGAGTCGCAGTTTTTAATCCATCAGTTCACCACGGCGTTGAATTATTTCGCGTGTCGCGTCCGCTAATGCCAACGATTCAATTCAATTTAATTTAGCTATAGCCACGGAAACGTTAACGTAATCGTGATTTATGCAAAACCAGCGCCATCCGTTTGCCCATCTGCACATTCGCGCGTGCAAGTATGCGCATGCATCAACGCTGGCACGGAATGCGGGGTGGAATAGTTACGGTCGCGCGAGTAAAATCGAAAAATGCGCTGGCCTCATTTGGAGGCGGGTCCTCCTAGCTGGACCAGCTTTTCTTCGCTCGGTACCTTGTTGTAATCGAGGAATTTTTCAATACCACAGTCCAATTCCCGTACCCCGTCGCTGCGCCTCGAACGGCTCTCCAGCTCAAGAATCATCGTAATGGCGACTGGCTAGAAGTCGAACCATTTATCAGATTTATTTCGCGTTCAGTATCTGCGCCACTATCGGACCGCTTGAGGAAATCGACATGAATAGAAGACGGGAACGACTGCCCGTTAAGGAGCAGCCCGGCAACCACAAAGGAGTAAAATAACAGGCATACCACCCAAAATGAACGATGCTCTGGATAAAGGTGAACAAGTTGTTGATCTTCTAGCAAAGAAAGGTATGCGATAGAATAAAACGCATTATTCCCCGTTACGCCAGCGCTCCAAACTTAAATGCCAGAAAGTGGAAGCGAAAAAGGTTATTCACCTTTAATACGCTTAGAAGCAGACATTCTTTTACTACTTCTCACTACAAAATGAAGACGCAGTTGATCCAGAAGTAACGCAGTAAAAAGATCCGCTTGAGGCTCCCCTAGTCAATGCGAAGACGGTATCATCCCCTGCGCGGCGTTAAGGGTAAATTAACCGCGGAATGAAACGCGTTATCCGTCAAATGTGTACGCACATAAAGCAACTTCTTCCACAGGAGCAACGACAGAGGAAAAGCCGCAAATCGTCTTTTTGTCGCGTGCAATCACGCCACGATGGCGACTGTATATATAGGTATACGTATCTCGGCATCTTCCTGGAAGGCAAGGGGGCTAATGCGACGAGGGATGATGGAATTTGCAAATCACCCTGCACTTCACTTTTCTCTCCCTTGGTTCTCGATTCCCCCATCTGCGTGCTCATCTAAAACCTCATCCTCGTCTTCATCTCTATCCACTCGGTCTTTCTCTGTTCGCGCTCGTCGTGCCTCCACCCTCCTCCTCCTCCGACCCCTCCTCCCACCCCGTGGACCCCGCCATTGAGTTCCCTTCACCCTATTTATCTCACTCTTTCATATCTCTTTCTGTTTCCTTTGTCTTCCTATCTGACGACATATTTCAAACGTTACGTCTGTCCCGTTTCAGCGCCACGCTATTATTTCACTCTGTTTCTCTCTTTTTACCTCTTTTATTCGCTTCCCTCCCGAGTCACCCTCCCTCCGTCTCCGCCTCTTTCCATCTAACTTCAGGCCTAGCCCCTCCGCCCGCTCCCTCTTCCCTCCAGCGCCCAACTCTCGCGCTCGTTCCCGCGCCCAACCTTCGCCACGGTTACTTCTTCAGCCACCCACGATATCCTCGGCTCGTTCACCAGTCGAGCGGGCCACGCGTTTCACACTCCCGCCCGGCGGTACGCTGCCGCTCGCGTCCTTGTTAACCCTGCGGGTTTTAATAAAAAGTTGGAGAGCCAGGCTTACCGCACCCTCAACTACCATCGATCACCGTATCCCCGTCGCTTCCCCCGACCCTGCGGCGAACAGCTCGCAGGTTATGAGGAATAAATAACGAGTTCATATCCCGTCACCCTGGCCTCGCGATTCCTATCGAAATAAATACCACGGGGATGCGACTCGTGGTGTGGAAGCTAGACGAACCGAGCCGACGAGTAATTTACGCGGGGGGCTGAACGGTGGATAACCCGCGAAATTATCGTAATTGGCGGACAAACATTCGTGATTGCTATTGAGCTGACGGAAATTGGGAGGGTGGATTGTAGAAGAGACGTCATTGAAAAAGATTCGAATCGATTGAAATGTAAAGATTGCAGATGCTGGGGGACTCTAGTATTCAGGCCCGCAGATAATTGGATGCGAGATGAATCTGTGCGTCTATAAATAAAGGACGTTATAAATAAAAATGCTCACGGCGGACGATTTCTCTTTTAACGCCAGCATGTACGCTAAAAGTTCATAAGCGCGTAACGCGGTGATCTAGGAAAGGAGGCATTGGAACCATTATACCCGTCAAAGAACCTATAATCTTATCCGACCCTTTCAAGGGTCCACCTTCCTTCTTCCAGCCTTAATCATTTCATACGTAGCCTATTCAAGCCTTTCTATACGGGCGCGCCATTCAAGAGGAGATAGGTCTTCGACTCGTTCCTCGTTCCCTCGTACCTCCAACAAATGGGTTGTGAAGACACAACGGTTGCCGGTAAGACGCATTTATTTGCTCTAATCGCCCTTTGTCCTGGATACTTTCAACCAGGACTTATACAAATGCTCGTCAGAGAGACAACGCGATAACCGATCTTCCCTCCTCTGACAATCACTTCCATCACAGTACGAGAACACTCGCTTAGCTTTTCCATGCAACGATTCAGCGCCGCGGCATGCAAGGTTATCTAAGGCAAAGAGTGAGCGAATTTATGGGTGTATAATATTCGCAGAAAGTACACTGAAACATCCGTGCACGGTAGACATAAATCCCCGACAGGATTTGAAGATTTTTATTCATTTTGCCGCGTATCTTTAAACAGTTCTGTTCATGTTTAAACGTCATTCCGCACACAAGGCGATCGCACGGAAATCAAACGAACCATTATACCGAACCCGCACCATTTTCCGCAATATAGTCCGTGTGGTGTAAATCCCAGGCAGCGGATTCTCGATTCTTACACGGAAACTTTTTACACGATGCATTTTCCGCGTGCTTTAATTCCCGGTATGCGATTCCCTTGATGCAGATTCATATTATTTAATTAAAACGCGCGCCGAAAATCTGACCTGTGCGGATGTTATCCTCTATCTGCAACCAGCGAACGTCTCGACCGGCACAGCTCTAGCGAAACGTAACCGCGACCGTGTGTAAATATCTGTTGTTATCAAATAATTAAAGAACATCGGAATTATTTGTGCCGCCGACGAAACGCGCTGGTTATTGAATTAAACGCGCGGCATTCGCGGGACATTACCTGGGCGTTTGAGAATAAAACGCCGCTGGTTTGCGAATGAATCGATCGCGTGCCGGCCGGAAATTATTCAACGAGGCTAACGTCATTTAAAATTTCGCTCATGAACAGGGAATCGTTTCCATTGACGAGATTAACGCGTTCCAGCTGGCATCGAGACGCAAAGGATTGATTCGAGATTGCTGAATCTGCTATTAATCAGTACGCTTGCCGCAATAGTTGAAGGGAAGATAACTAGTTCACTAATTGGCATGCGAGTCGATAGCTAGCAGCCAGGTCCGGAGCATGCGTTTCAAAGTGGTGCCGTGATTGTAAGGCGTCGGGGTAATCTTCGACTAACAACCCATTCACCAGGTCACTTCGTCGGCGCACCGGTCTTCTACCACTACCATCGAAGAACAGGGTTCACGGCAATAGCAATTACCAATCGCTCGGTTGCTGTTTGCTTTGCCAACACTGCGATAGCCTTATTTACCTTCTGGACCTCCCCCCATCGATTTTCGTCTAGACGGAAAATCCATTCTTTCCACAGAGAGCGTCTCAAAGTTTTAGAATAAAAACGATATTGGAATTAAGCATAACTGATGTCCTGGCAGTAACAAGGGTGCTTGCTTAGTGACGTCCGGGATACGGTGTTCGCGAAGGATCAGTGTTATGCCCTCCGTGATCCGTCATAAACCATGGATACACTTGCGCGCGGATCACAGTGGATCTCTATCGCGTAAGATTCTCAATGAGCTGCGATCGATACCGTTTACGATGTCTATGAAGTCGTGACAGTCGTGCACGGTATACACGGCCCACAATAGCTCAGCATTAATGCGAAGTAAAATCGATGGTGGACACCGGGCGAAATTATTTATTGCCCCTAGTGGACAATAGCCGCTAGCGTAGGTACCTGGAGAGTTTTTCAGGTTCTTCGCGATCGCAGGAATTGGGTCATACGATTTAGGCTCGCCAATTACAGATTCCTCCACTTGGCAGCTGTTTCAATCGTATCACATAAGCCAGGAGGCACTGAGGCTCTGGTATTCTCTAACATAACTCCAGAGGCTTAGGGAGACTATTTAAGTTGGCAGACAAATTGGTCGAAGATTAAGTATTTTTTGCGAATTAATTACAAGGAGAGTAATGGAAATTGTGACTAGTACTTTTGGGTAATGTTTATTAATACTGTAATATAAATTGTAAAAAATATTTTTTTATAATGTATATGTGTATATGACAACGCTAAAGTCGTCTGGTGTGTAGGCGTTTTTTCTGCAGTTTTGCCCTGATTGCGAAAAAATCAACCTCATGTAGAGCCATTTGTTAAATAGATGTCTAGACAAAAAAATATTTTTACTCTACGTAATAGTAATAAACATTGTCTAAAAGGAAACGTCTGTGTTTGCTTTTATGTCCTCCTAATTAATTCGCAAAAATACTTGATTTTCAATCGATTTGACTGCCTAACTACTTACAAGGGAACACCGCGAACCCGGACTCACCGATTGGAATGCAACTTTGTGGGTTTATAGAGTGACTCAAGACAAGAATAAAAGTTTTATTCATTTATCCCCTATCGCCCTTTAAGGGGGTGAAAACTTACCTCAAAGTCGAATTGACACTTCCACTTTTTCGCGTACAACTCTCAAAGTACAACAGACAGAAAAAATGTTTCAAACAAAAGTTTAATGGCGCAATAAGCGTTGCAAACTTGCGTTAACAAAATTTTGAAAAATGTTTTTTCGTTCAGGTATTTTTTTTAAACTATTAGTATAAATTTCAAGCATTCTGGGTTCATTTTAATCATACCCTACGTCGCTGACTAGATAGTGCATTATCAATTTGCTGAATTAGATACGCCAGCGAATCAGACTTGCTCAGATTATAGATCGGTCACGATCCACAACGTATCGCCGCAAGTTTTCCAACTTCCCAAACGATAACTTAGCTCTTTAGTTCTCCCTCTTCCTCGCGCGCTTCCATCCCCCATTCGTTGCCCGTTTCCTCTTCCTCTGTTTCTTGCCAAATCCCACCCCCAGCGGTGCCCGCTTCGATGGCGGAAAAAGTACCGTAAAGCATCGGAAGGAAGCAGTTAGAGCGATCGTTTCGCAAATATGTTACGGTCTTTAATCCGCCGTCGCCGAAATTCGCGTACGTCTTCCCTTTCACCGTGGTCGGTGACCCGCCACTGACTGCAGTCCTTAAAAACTCGATCTGTGCAGCTCTTGGCAGATATCCGCAAGTTTTTAAAGCTTCTCCCCTGCAATTAATCCCGCGAAACGTACATTGACGAGAACCTGAACAGACGCAACTGCTTCCGTTCTCTATGAGAATATAAAACCGTGAGTAACAACGGCAATTTAATCAAGCACAGTGGCGGAAACTAAAGGAACTCTCGCTCCATAAAGGCTATCGCCCACTAGGCCGAACGGAACCGAAGCGAACCGCGACAGCCACGCATCGCTCATATGATAGAACAGCAGCGACCATGCATCGCCCATATGATAGAAGAGCGCCGACGAACTTCGGTTCGGTTCCGTTCGGCCTAGTGGGCGATAGCCTTAATTCCCCTAAACGTCCAAAGCTTGCGACATTTGCAGCATTGCAAACCTGCGAGCGTTTAATAGGTGCCTTGATTTCGTTCAACGACTGTTAATCGGAAAATATTTTCATCTCGCGTTCCAGGCAATGTTTATCTTCCCGAACCCCGAGATTCTTATTTAAAGAGTAAACAAGATGCGATTTCATCCGCCGAGGGGTGGATTTTCCTATCGGCCATCAACGTCTGCCGGCTCTTGACATCGAATTCAAGTGCAATCTGGCTGGATATTTAGCCGGGTCCACGGAACGAGGACCGTTCGGAGCGTGATTCCCCACCGTAACGGGACTCGCGCATACATGTAGTTGCACGTGTATCAGGGAACTCAGGCAACCAGCTTTTACTACGACCGGTAATTACCTTTCGTAATAGCTGCATATGTACACGCGGATTCAATAATGCGCGGCATGCGGTACCGCATGGAGAGCAGCGGGTCGAGAGCGTGGTTTTACCTTCGCCCCGGCGCGTCGACTTGCTTCCCGGCCGCTTTAACCCATAAAAGTTCTAAACAGAGCGGGCCGCCGTGTAGTGTCTTCAAACGGGCACGCGTTTCAGGTATAATTGCACCGTTATATTTTATGAGTCGGTCAAAAGAGCTACCCGCCGCGTCCGAATGAACTGGAGCACGCGATATTGTTTTACGCGCGGGATGCTAATGGGGATTAAAATTTTTAATGTTAGCTAAGTCGCTTTTATCGCGATACGAATACTTCTTTGTTACATGGTGGAATATTTCAACTGCTAATCACCATTTTATCGTACGGTATGGTAAGCTCGAGGAGGTTGGAAAATTCTGAACAATTAATGCGCGTATTCGTGTACCAGTGCAAGTGGATTGTAATCGTGCAAACGATACAGAATTCGCACGGCGATCGGTTATTGATTATATTGCATTAGTTACGTGTTTTTTTTACAAAGGATCGCGATAAATTGAATTTCAAAAATACTCGTAATGCTCGCCGCTCGAGGGCACTCGTGTATAATTTGCCTGCTTCAAAGTGGACCACCGGCGCGAGCATTATCGATTATTCGTCAATTATTTATGCGTTAATCATTGGGCGTTGTTGCACAAGTTTGGCGTAAACAAACCGGTTGAAATTTTTTCCAGAGGCGAATTCCAAGGGTCTTTTAATGCTCGCGTGACGAATTGGTGATTGCTTTGGCAGATAGCGTTAAGAGGATTAGGCAGTCAAATCGCTCGAAAATCGAGTATTTTTTGTGAATTAATTACGAGGAGATGAAAGCAAGCACAGACTTTTCCTTTTGCACAATGTTTGTTCCTATCAGGTAGAGCAAAAATATATTTTTTTTTCTATATATCTATTTTATAAATGGCGCTACATGTAGTTGATTATATTGTGGTTTAGAAAAAGTGTCTTTGGTTTTGCCCTGATATTGAGCTTAAAAATAAAGATACAACGGCTTCCTTGGAATATGTTTCTCCTAGGACCTGCAATTTTAGAGGGGACCACCGAAAAAATAATTGAACCAAAATTATTAAAAAAGCGACTACTTAGAAGAAGACGATTTGTATCATAAATGTCGATTTTCGTGGTGCGCAGGTGTTTCTTTTTATTTCGGAAACTAGAGATTCTACACTTTATGCTGAGCTACAATCCAGAAAGGAATATATTTTGAACATTCTGTAAAAATATCAAATCGATCGAAACCTCGGTTTTTTTCGCAATCAGGGCCAAACCGCAGAAAATACACATCAGACGACTATAGCGCCATCATATACATATTGTATATATCTCCAAGAATTTTTTTTACCATTTATACTGTTTATAGTATTAATAAACATTACCCAAAAGTACTAGTCAATATTTGTATTCACATCCTTGTAATTTAAATTCGCAAAAACATATTAGAACTTTGAGCGATCTGACTGTCTACTAATTGTTAATCCCCTTAATATCAAACTACGATTAACCTGCTCGTTATCCTTTACTAACTAGATCCCTTTTACCTTTACTGTCTTACGTCTATAGAATTTCTAAATTTTCTAACCTCCTATGCACGACTGCAGAATACTCTCGTGAGAGACTCCAACATATTACGTCTGAGATTAATACGAACGCGCACGCGGCACGAGCTTTTTAATTATGCATAATTGACGGTAATTAAGGTCGATTCCGATCTGATCTAGATGGTTCGCCTGGCGTAAATTTTAACGAGTGTCGGCCCTGTTACTGGATTATTTAAACGTTTTCTAAATAGCACGAGACCAGATCCTCCGGCCACGTTACCAGCCGCTGTTGCCATCGCCTCATGTGCGCCATTGTAAATCAGTCGTTTCGCAGTATCTAGAAGTATTATTTTCCACGAGATTATAACGCGCTTGCGCGCCATAAATATTTTGATACACGGCTGCGAATTACGCCGGGCTCATCGCGTAATAAAACGCACGCGAGGCGAGCAAGGGATCTTCGCAGCGTATCGCGACCGAGAGGGCGAAAAATCTTTCGGAAGGTAATTCCAGATAGAAATAGAATAGATATACCCGCGCAAGAAAATTGCCCAGAATTGTGAGAGCGATTCGCATTAGTTACGAAGCTCAAGCACGCTTCTTCTCACCTTCTTTTAAAGCACAGGTCAACAATGATAATAAATCTCAGATTATTTATTAGAGGTGTCTGGTCAGTCGTACTTGCCAAGCAATGGGATTCAATGTTTCTTCAATTTATTTACAATGCCAGTGCTCCTGGCTCGTACTCCGCAAGCAGGTAACGTAATTCTCCAACAAAACTTCTTTTTCCTTTCTTCATTTCGCCCGACTTTGCTTGTTACGTCTAATCCAACCGACACGTTTCGTGGACCGACCAGCAGGAAACGTTCAAGCAGCAATGATCCATTGAGAGGAACGGGCTGAGAATTCACCTGGCCACGAATGAAACGGCGGGGAAAAAACCGTTAAAGTCAGCGTCGAAGGTGACCGTAATAAATTTCCTCGGGACTACGGTCGACCTCGCGCGTTTCTGGTGCCACCGCAATTTTCTGCGGAACGCTTCTCCGCTGGCTCAATGGGAGAGCAGGAAGTTGAAGTAGGAACAACCACCCTCCTCGGTTTCCCTGCGCCGGCAGCAGGAAGAGGTGGAACAAGGCCAGAGCCGGGAGAAGAGCGCGGGACGAGTGAAGTGGAATTAGAGCAATCCTCTCTAATGGTAATTAATGTGCGGCGTAGTCAATGTAACTCACGTCGAAAGAAGAGAGGGCGATCAAGTCGGAAGCGGTCGGAAAACTCAGTCCAGCAGCTGTGCACTGCGCGAGGGTGTTGGTGCTTACTAAAACGTTCGTTGATCAGAATCTGTATTACACAGGGTGTGGTGAAATTAGTAGCATGCCGAATGAATGAAATATGGTAGCGCGAGTTAAGCTTGAAAACCCCAGAGATTTACCTACTCTGTATAATTACTCAAATTTCCATACGAATGGCTAGAACGCGCGAAAGTTGACAAGGTTGTTCGAAGGAAGAAATTATTTCTGCACAGGGAGCCACCCTTGCCCCGTTTCCCGCCCCACCCCGTGTAACTGGACGAGAAAGGCGATTGTCCTGCGCTGGTGATAGCAGTGGGAGCGTGGTGGTATCGCGGCCAGCACTTTTAAACAATGAAAGCTGATTGAATCGGGCTCCGTGCCGTAACCTGGCCTCCACTCTTTCGCCGAGGTGAAGCTTGGCCGGAGCTCGTCCTCCCCTTGCGGTAGCCATCCTGCACGTTCGAATGGCAGGCCACTTCTCCCTGTCGAACGGGTTGCCTGGTTGTGCACGTACATTCGGTGTCGAGGGACACATAGCGGCCACTTTTCCCATGTCACCTCGTTCCTTTCTACCGCCGCAGCAACTATTTTTATTATCATCGCCCGTATACAAAGACCAGCCACCAGGCGATGATTCTCAGCCGGTTATTGGTCACGGGACGGCAGTCGGGGTGTATTTCAACGTGGACGTAAGCAACGGGCCGACGTTACTCTTCGGCTTCCGAGAATTTATGGGATATGGAGATAAGCGGGCAAATTATTGCGAGAGTGTAAGAGGTTTGTAGGCACCGGCGACGATGGCTTTCTTTGCGCTTGAGAAAGGATTGCTCGGGCACGGCTGTTCATTCGCAAACTGGCTAATAAGTTTATAGCGCATGGAGGCTGCAGAGCGTTCGATTAATTTTTACACGGCCGTGGGATTTAAGATCCGTCGAGATTAATGTACGTCCATCAAGGGGCGAGCTTAATTATTAAAGCACGAAAAAGATCCTGCACTTTCGACACTTTCGTTTCGTTATACCGCGAGTGCTCCGATGCACCGTTCCATTAAGTGCTAATGCAATCTGAGGGACTGGACAGGGGCAAAATAGATACGGCTGCGAGTGGAGCAGGTACAAACTACGGCTCTTAAAAGCCCTCTTTTAAAACTATCCCCACGGTGCTTGGCTCGATCCCTCGCTGCTCCCGCTCTGTATGTTTCTTCGAAAACGCTTTGAAGTTCGGTCGAAAGCATTAACCAGTGCGCCATGGCTGAGTGCTAGTGAAACTAAATACGCGATGTCCTCGAATTGCATTTATTAATTCCCAAACGTGGTAGTACATATTGGTCGAGAGAAGCAACTAGACTGTCAAATAGGCACATTGCACGCAGCCGTTTGCACAAAAATCCTTCTATAAATACTTCCCTCGCTGAAATTTCTCGCAGACGGGACTATTACTTTGCAGGAATTTCTATAAAAGAAGAAGTCCTATTAAAAGCGAATTAAAATGTTTGCGTAAACTTTCGTCCCCGAGTGCCTCGCTATGCAGTAGCAGACAATTTTATCTTCTTTCCTGGGAGCAGGTAAAAACGCTTGCAATACCGGCAACCGTGTCGCAGCTTTGCAACAATTTGCCGCGCGTTTTGTAAATACCTTAATGCAAAGGTTGAAAATGAAGCATAGCGAAAAAATCGAGCACTCGCGAACAGGAGTTTATGCGAAGTTCGCTGAGTGATTTCGTTGTACCTGCGTACCTACATTCTTACTTAGTTTCGTTAATTGAAGGCCTCGCTTGGTACGCATACTTTGGCCCGATGATTTGCCCCGGCACAAAGTTCCCGCGTATTGGCGATCAGTATTCGCGACGTGTTCATCAATTACCCGGGACGGGTCGTCGGTGATGTCGGCTTTGACGTAGAGACGCAGTTAATAATGGCGTGGCGCGCTACTTGCTAATGGTTTTCTATTACACGCGGCGGAATAATTAGCTTATTACAAGTGATCGCGAGCTACCTGTTGCCAACTGGCCTGTTGTTTAAAGTTGCCGACAACTATCCAGGGTCAGCGCGTACATGCGAAATAATTAACGAACGAGCCGGCTCGTTACAAAAACAACGCCCGCGTCGACGTCGCTCTCGCGCCGGTCTACCTGTAATTAAAAGTAATATCAACTACGACGGCGACACGGCAGGCAAAGTTTGTCGACAGAATCGATACCGTTGACAGGTTGGATATTACACATTCCGGGGCGTCTATTATACGCGATGCGCCATAGGCAGCTGCCCAATAAAGATTAACTGAAGAAAGACTAAAGGAATTTCGAAAAACAAGAAGCAAGTACACGCGGTTCAGGTCCGCGAAGCTGCTTCGCGTTTGATCTCGCGAGGGAAGTGTTTCCGAGGGGAATACATTTTTAAATATTCTTCCGGGGCTTTAGGTCCCTTTGAATCTTGTTATAGAGAAAAAAAAATCTACCATCAGGAATAAGAAGTTGCCGCTAGATCAAAAGCAAAGAAATTACTTGAAGTTCCGACGTATAACGATCCTAATTTGCAATAACGCTGATAACAGTGGCAAGGCACGGACAGAGAAGCTACTCGAAATTAAAATCGAGACTTTTAATAAGAGAAGATTGCACTTGCCGTGTAAATTCGTATATAACGGTAAGCCGCGTAGCACGGCTTGTAAGACCTCGAACTAGCCCCGGCAACGTCTTGCAACTTTTAAAAGGGAAGGGATTTAATGAACCCGTTCTCAGAGAAGAAGCAGCCCCCGGGATAACCGTAACATTTTACTATCCGCGGCGTTCTGGAAAAACAACTTTTCCGGAGAACGGAGAACAATTGAAACGGCGGAGAAACGAGCTGAAAACGCATACGTGCGGGATGGTCTACGGCCTCAAACCTCAAACCTAGGAGGGATATTCTTCGACGAGGTGAAACCGTTGCGTGGCCAACGAAGACGGCGATACCCGTTTAATCGATTCGAGGCTCCTCGTAATCGCTTATTCGCTGATAGCTGCCTCTTTGTCCCCCTTTGTACGGTCTGCAATCGACGGCGACGGGCCCGGTCGCTTTGCGAACGCGCGGGAACGACGGCGGGGACAGTGTCGAGCGAGGAGCCGCCATAAATGTCCCCGGCCCGGTTGATTGAAATTTATGTTTTAATTCATAGTCGAACAGGCGTCCGTGGCGAACACGTTGCACCAACAGCCGCGGCCGAGGATGAATGGTTGGGGAAGGGGAAGGACGACGATAGCTGGCGAGGGAAAGAGTTCGAGGGACTGAGGTCATTTCGTTCCTCTGTTCGCTGTTTAATTTACAGTGACGTGCCGTGGCCGAGTGCGTCCTAGGCTAATAAATTTCTAGACCGGTCGCGCCGCCTCCCGCATCGCGGACAACGAGCCCTGCGCTTTTCCCGCGGCCTCCATTCTTCGCCTACCTACCATTCAAACCCCCTTGGCTTTTATTCCTCCCCCAAGCGCCTTCTCCTTACACTGTCACGACTTTTCTATGGCCTCCGTGGCAATTGGCCGTCCACGTTCGTATCGCCGTGCGTACGGCTTCGGAGATGCGTTGTTATTTCCATGATTTCCCTTGTACAGCTTCGTACGAGACATCGAGAGGCTCCTTTACATCCCTGGCAATTTCTCTGAGGAATACACAGGCGCCTGTGAATTTCTGCGTATAACGCGCGCCCCTGGAATCCATTCAACAGTTGCGCCATATTTTTCCTCCGCGCAGCAGAATTATCGAAGAGCGAACTATTTAGACGAGCAGCGCACGGTCCAATACCCCAGAGGATCACGGGATGGGCTCCCGTTTCCTGCCTCCCGAAGACCACCACTCCGTGATTTTATTTCCCCGTCGAATCCCTTTCGTGACTACATTTTACAACAGGGTGGATTCCGATCCCGTTTCAACTGAAGGGGCTCCCGAAGACTTTAAGTGGCCCATCTCTAAGGTAAAAGAATCGTTGAATTATTGTTCGATGGTGCGACGAGTAGAAGACTTTGTACGGTATTGATTTCGTTCGCCGGTGCACTACCAATTCCCCCCGGGTTTTAATAATTAAATTATTCGAGGCGTGCCCGATGGAACGAGAGTTCTATGCGGAAAAATTGTCGCGGGAGAAATTACTGCTGTATTTCGCGAGGGGGAAATATTCCGAGGCGAGGAAAATGTGTAATGAAAAGTGTTGGAAGGCGACGCTGAGCTCGCGCGAAGGCCTCTTCGACGGCGGAGGGAGGATTCTTACTAGGGGGGAAGGAGGTCGAGACTTCCTGTTTATGCAAATATAAACAATGCTCCACTGTTTACGGCAACGAGGCGTACGGTCTATTGAATACTTAGGCACAATTGGGATATTTGATGAACGGGTTGATTATGATGAATGTGAAAAGCGGACCGGCAAGGAAAATAGAAACGCTACAAGAGAATCGCAGAGTCTACAATATCTCTATTGACGGGAATCTTAAATTAATTTTTAACTCCGGCAAGCTTTTGAAATCTCAGCTTGTGTTTTCGCTTAGAAAGTTGGAGAATAAATTCCATCGCCCGCTTCGTCTACTTAAAAGGTCAATACGTTTGCTTTTCATCGCGACCGTTTACGTATTATTTACTCCGGCAGCGAACCTTTGCGGGGAGAAAACTCGCGGGTATTTTAAAACGAAAAGGGAAGAAAACTACTGTAAATCCCAGGGCAAACGTGTAAAACACGAGGAGAACAAGCGACATACCCCGAGGGCCAATGTATTCGGTTTTAACTAAGTTTAAAAATGGTGACGCCGAGCTTCGTGCTTTTCTTTCCATCGCCAGCTCAACTCTGGTTCTTCCATCACTTCCCGCCCCAGCGAATTTCATGAAATTTGTATTCATAGGAACTGTATCAATTCTGAAAGTACATTTTCAATGGATCCACGTGAATCATTATTTCGCCTGAAAAATAAACATGTTTAAAGTGGCTGAAGCGTCGAATGGAGGAACGGTGCAGGAAAAAAAATGAGCAGACAGGGACAGTGGAGCGTAGTTGACTGTAAATCCACATCGATGCATGCAAGCCCGATGAAAAATGGTGTCGCGGAGCAAATTATTCCAACGGCCAGTATTTTCACGTGGCAGTGATTTATCGTAAACGAGCAATCGATACATTTCACAAATTTTTCGGTCGGACCGTTGGCCGTTATATTTTTTTTCGTTTCCACCCTTTCACCCACATTTTTATTCCTCTCTCACCTGGCGGAATAAAAGGTCACGGGGACCGGCGCCGAGTCGGTCGATGGAACCGCCTTCATTCGATTACCGTAGTAACGAAACGCGGGTCGAAAGGTGGACAGAGACAAAAAAAAATCGTAACTTCCGTGCGCGAAATCCCGGCGAACAGATGAAGCGCGCGTTTACTTCGACTGCATGAAAAGTTCCCGCTCCGCGAGGGTTTCCCCGAATAAAAAATCGAGGGTGAGAGGGCTGCACGTGAATTTTACAAATGCGCGACGCAGGGCCGGCCGTGCAGCAACGTTCCGGGGCGAGGTGTATAAGTTTGCAAGATGGACGGCTGGCCGTCGGTTTTACGTAGAACTTGAACTTCCAAATATCTCATTAATTCCCAACTGTCTGCCGGTGGCAGTCATAAGTTTCGCCGCTCGTGGCAGTTTCAAAACTTTAGAAAGATCGCGCTCCGCGAGGGCGAAATAAAGAAATGTTCCCGGGGAAGTTCGGCTCTGGCCGCGCCTCTGGTCCAGGGCCCCCGAAACCACTGACAAACGAACCCTGGAATAGGCGTATTCGACTTGCCATGAGGGAACCCGTCTGGGAAGCAAAGAGGTAATGGGCTGTCTGCTTCTTTAACGAGCCACTGCACCCGAGCTGGCGGAAGAATAGGATTCTGCTGATATAAGCCACTTAAATGGCCCCTCTGTCTTCCGGCGGGGAGTGTCGAGATCTGCCGATTTTCGCATTAATTCCCGATTCAGTTTGATATTGTGTGTATGTTTCAATGATAAATATTAATGGCATGATTCAACACAGATGATTCCCCAAAATTGTATATTCATTTGATTCTAATATTAAACAAGGCCAGCGGTACAGCGACCCTGATATGCGAGAGAATATAACACGAAAACAAAAAATGCTTGACACAGATCGAGCGTAGGAACGCATAAACACCAGCGCGTATTTAAATTCCCGAGCCATCGGGTGTAGATCTGTGTCAGTGTTTTAAAG
Source organism: Andrena minutula (assembly GCA_929113495.1). Taxonomy (NCBI): domain Eukaryota; kingdom Metazoa; phylum Arthropoda; class Insecta; order Hymenoptera; family Andrenidae; genus Andrena; species Andrena minutula. The sequence goes on from OV815994.1 coordinate 38,790,044, forward strand.
TCAACATTTTTTATAATACTCGTACGTTTCAAAAAATAATACGTCTATTGGTAGCAGAGCGGAAAACTAGTTTTTTTTTAACGTAATACTATGAGAAACCAATTTCTTTCCGACTTGTTTAGATGGAACGCCGGAGTTAATCAGTTGCAGGGTTTACATAGCGCGCAGCGGAAGGTTCTTTATCGCAGGAAGCGATATCCGCGTGTTTTACAAACTAATACATCCCCCCGGAGTACCAAGCCCGCTCGGAGGTCCTTGCAAATAATTTTACTCTCCAGGATCGTGTGCAATCTCGTTCGCAGATTACGTACACACGCGGCCCCCTAAACGAGCCATTTATTCGTCGCCGATAACAAATGGCCAATTTACTTTGAATCGCGAGGGGAAATCGCGCAAGATGCGCGCGCCCCGTTTATTGTACGCATCCATAATACGTTCCGGTTCTGCAAAACGTCGGGAAGCTCAAACTTAAGCGCGCCAGTTCCGTATAAATCTGCCCGCCCCCTTCCCTGTAACGAAATCCAACTCTACACCAGCGTGATATCGTACTTGTTACCATTCCCTGTCTCCCTCGCCAGCCCCCGCCGCTATCTCGTTCTCCGCCGTCCCTCCCGTCCCATTTCCCGACCTACTTTCATCTTCAGCTATGGAACTTCGATTGTTTGTGTTGGAACTTCGATCGTTTAATTAGCCCATAAATTAACATCGAATTACTGGGGCCCGGTCGATTGTATTTCTCCTTGGGGCAGATATTTCCTTTCTGTGTTGCGTATTTTCAACTATTTTTGCCGGGTGATTTGCGCCCCCACGGCCACCACTTGTTTTCGACCGTATCCACGCGATGACTCGTCCCCGGGAATTGATGACCGCCATCCTTCGACGTTAATGTTTTCCTGTTTCCCGCGCAGTGGTGCGAGACAGCCTATGGTCAGACAGCACGCGCACGGCCTACCTCGGCGAGGTATCGATCAAATAGCACGGCGTTTTGTATCGATTTAATATGCTGGGCCGCGAGTTTACGTTAGCCCGATACCGCGGCCGGCTAGATTGCGGGTTTTTAACGGCCACGGGGAAAGAGTTTATTAAATCACGAAGCGTGTATTTCCGTTTGTTCCTGTGCACCCGCGCGAGCCCTGCCCTCCCCGGGCATTAATTACACAACGTGACCCACTTTAATCTACAAACGGATTTACCCGCGGAATGCACGTGCAATTGAAAAATTTCATTCCTGGCGGAAACAATAACGGGCGGTAATTCGTATATAAATAACCCCGTCGGGATATTTTCCGTTTCGTTCTTTTCTGCCGAGCTTCGGCTGTCAGTGCCCCTCCGCCTTGGCGGGGTAACTGGGTCGCAGAGGTTTGAAAAGGATAAGATACATGATTTCTATCGGTGTTCATCGTTGCAGCACGATCGCCGACGGACAATGCGGTCGCGGCAGTCGAAGACTTAGATGCAAACGATGCGTCGAAGTGCACGACCTCTTGTATCCCGGAGTATACGACAGCCATTGTGGACCCGCACAATGGGATTCATAAATTACATAATCTCTCTTTTATCATGCAAAGTGGGCCGGCACATAATTACGGCGGAACGGTGCTGAACACTTGGATAACCGTTCCAACTTACCGAGCTGTGAAATAAGCCGAGTTTTATACCGAGGAGAGAAAAACGACGCAAGTGGATCGCAGCGGCTACGTGTATCGCCCCGCACGATTTTTCGTCGCCACTGTGCAACGTATAAAATACGATCGTAACTTTTCTAATCTCCAGGATGAGAACTGTGGGTATGTACGGCGCGCGGGCAAATACCGCCCTGTTGAAACTTTGACCCTGTTTTTGAATGGCGCTGGGAGTTTTTGCTGGAATTCATTTAACACGGCTCACAGTTTCGCGTATTTGGCGCACCGTAGCTGGCCAGCTAAGTTAAAGGAGCAAACATATCGATACCTCGAATGTTTAAAACTAGTTGTCTTCGATAACATGAGAAATAATCGTCGTGCACTTATAATTCTATGAAATTACTGGCCCTCGGTGCTCCTCGAAAGCCCGCAAATATTAATAAAAATAGAGGAGTCTGGGTATCGGGGAAGGGAGACGGCGGATGGGAAAAAGGAGGAGGGGATCGTGCGGGATGAAAATCGAAGCGGCCAAAGCGAATTCAATCTCGAAACACTTGGGTAAACGCGAGGGTGGTCGGACATTGGGAGGGCGAAACGAGAAGTTTAGCGGGTAGGATCTCCAGGGTGTATCGCGGGAATGCCGAAATCCGCCGGCGGGCAACGACGGTATCGTCCATTGCGAGCCGCTGGAATTGGCGTGCTCCCATCGGACATAAATTTCAATCAACGGCAGCGACGACGACGCGGCCTCCACCGCTCGACGCCAGCTCGTAGGGAGTTCCGAAATACACAATCGGCCGTTCTCATTGAAGGCGTCGCTCGCATACTTCGTCCTACCCCCTAGATATTTATTGCTACCTGGTCGAAGGTGCCGAGGGCCGATTGGTTCTCCCGTCCGTCTCTCGTCTGCCGCGCACGTCGTTACACGCTGCCCACGGAAACGTAAATTCCGGTGCCAGTGTCCCGTTGATTGGTTCTGGCGGCACGAGATTTGCATTAAACGAAACCATCGGTCAGCTAACGTTCACGTTATTGCTGATCAATGGCCGTGAATTGGCACCAATTATTCATTGTCGATGGATTCACTGGTAAATTGGGCTACGCGACACTCTGGAGAGTTCTTTGAGCGTCGGGGGTGGGATACGGGAGATACGAAGACGACGTGGATTTTCTGGTGGTGTTGTGGGTTAGGGTGATGAAAAATTGATTCTTGTTCGAGAAGAAGACAGAAGAGAACGTCGGGATCTTATATTAACTCTTCGTGGTAACACCTTCGTATAATCATAAATTGGTTACATAGGGTTCATTGCATCCCAGCGTCATTTTTGAGTTAGCATTTTCGTATTTTTGAATGTTTAACTTTTCAGTGATAATTTTAGATTCGTAATATTCATACAGTCATGTTCTAATAGTCTTTTTCTTGAAATGTAAATTTTGATATGATGAAATTTGTAGTTTAAGATTCTTTCTATTCTTTTTTGTGACAAATCCCCTTTGGAAGTCGTGAAGGCGCGACATTTGAATTTGAAAATTACTCTTGGGGTACTATACACCCCGTGTGACGACGAAGGGTTACACGAAGTTCCGGCGCCTTAACAATAATGCCGATTAATCTAAAGACATTACTGTACATTAAGGAGTAAGCTCCCTTTTCTTTGAAATATTTTCTTGGCTGCTGAGATCGCGCCCATCTGCCCGAAGCAAGCTAGAACGATGCCTGTCGCACCCTCGTCGAACGAAAATTGCTTCATTAAGCTTTCCTTGCCGCCTCGTTCTCGAGACGTTTTTGTTTACCGATCGGCCAGCGCCGGGTCCATTCGAGCGAGGAACAAACGTTACAGGAGAGTGACATTCCCCGACAATCGAATGTTTCCCCCGTTCCCAGAGGCGAGGCGAGTCGCGCGTCAGAATATTGCCTCCCGCTGTTCATTGGCAGATTTTAATTAACTTCGCGTTGGGAAAAGTAATAATGCCCGAGCACTTTACATAAACTCGATAAAGCCGACACGAGAGGCGGCTGAGAACGGTGCACAAGGGGCACGGATTGATTCGAGAAACGTTGCATTGTACCCTCGTTATTGCAACCGAGTGCATGCTCGTGTTCATCCGACTATAACCGGCTGGTTGCGACTGCGTCGAGTCCTCCGACGGAGGTATTACTTCGTTCCACCCCGAGCCCACAGGAAATTGTGGATACTTCATGGCCTTTGGTAGCTGATCGACCTATTTCTCGTTATTTAATTGCCGCAGAACGCGAGAGTATCTTATTCCATACGGAGTGCAACGATATAAGTGCTGTTCATCACTGCAGGATCCCTAGACGGTTTTCTTCCTCTATGTTCTGTAAATAGGTATGTGATTCCTTATACACTTTTTACCTCGTCATCGAATGAAGCACGCGGGTAGGGATACATGATGCTGACATCGAATTGCAAGGAGGAGACGAAGTTTGAAACGTGTTTTTCACAAAAGTTTCGTCTCCGCGCCTAATTTCATTCCCCTGCATTACTCGATTACTGTGGCTGCATTTTCAGTGTTATCTTGTGGTAAATCTTGCATTAGTATACGTCGGTATTCTGACAAACTTGCAAGTAACAATTTACGCGTCTGTGCGTTTGCGAAGGAGCAGAAGATTTTCGAGCATGGCGAGTTTTTGAAAACTTCAGTATGATAGCATGTTACTCGTAGAAGTGAATAATATTTCGAATTCTAAGTTTTTCGGGCATATCGTGTAGTTTCTTATACGAAATAATTTGGATGGCCATCACTCGCGTAGTCTGTTAGAGCGATCACCATATTGTAACAGCGCGAATTCCACATTTCGTCCCCAGGAGGTGTCCTAATTTCATGCCGGGAACTCTACAAATTTGTTATTTGGAATAAAAACGGCGGAAACATGAACCGTTACAGGAGTGTTTTATTTTTTATCGATTTTCAAACAATTTTGGTAGAAATGTTTAATGTTTTATAGAGGCTGAAACGAATAAAAAGGAGTGGAATAAAAAGTTCATGCGAAAATAAGGCATTTATTTGCCGTGATAGCTTGCACACATAAACTGTAAGATCACTTGTATCGATAAAAAAATTAATTTTTCAGATTTAACATTTTGCACGTTTTCACATTTTGTTTATTATCTCGTATTGACGTGATATAATTACATTTTGCGATTCGTAGGTAGATAAAGAAACGTTCAAAGAAAATTCATGCCAAGTGCCAGCTCATTCTAACATTTTATACGCCCTCTACAGGGTCAAATACAAATGGGGAACGAAATGTGGGCTCTTTACCCCAATCGCGATGGCAGAGGTTTGCCAGACTGAAACACAGATATACCCAAGCGAGTTCATAACATTGATATGAAATTGCGGGTAATCAATTATTAATTGATAATTAACCATGAACGCACACCATCGTGTTATATTATGCGCATCGATCGTGCACTCAGAAACAGTAGATAATGAAAATTTTAGTCAATTAAAATGATCAAACGTTCACCTTTATTCTACTTTTCTACGAGGAACTGCGCGCTGACGGAGTCACTCGTTTCAATGAACTCCTCTGCGAGAAACACGGTGTAGGATCGATGGTTCTCGTTACACTCCTATACTAAATCGAAGCTTAACTTCCCGGACATTTCCACGAAGTCAATTATTTTCCATAGAAATAATTAACCAATTTGTTCCACGTTCAGTCCTGATTACAGACTAAATTAATTTCTTTTAAACCGTATTAATTCAAGTGTTCTTTCATTTGAATGAAAATTTCCTACGCAATCCTTTTGTGCTACGAGCTGTGCTATATAGTTCGACCCAATCAACCTATATATTCTCACTGAAGACGAAATTGTCTCGGAACCGTTTGAAATACCTGCCATTCGCAAAGAAACTGTAATAGACTGTAACGACGCCGACAAATGTAATAATGAAAAGGGAGCAATTCCGTGTTCGGCGAGAAAATTCCCATAACTCGCAACAGCGTTAACCAGCTCCTATTCATCGCCCAGTTTCCTCGATCACGCTCGTTCTTGTGTAACATCCGTCTGGAGGGCCCGAAACTTCCTGCAACAGGAACGCCCCGAGGGCCTTCGCAATTAGTAAATTCAGCGCGGCGAACGCGTTCGGCCGCGAAAGAAAAGAAGATCCAGCGCGTGTCTCGTTAAAGGTAACGCGACGGCGACGATGGCGGCGGGGCCGGAAGTTTGATTAGCCGGCAGCGGGAGCAAGCAGAATATTAGCGAACTTAGCCCGGGAACTTGTTCATTAATGGATCGGGAGTTGTACGCCTTGGTAAATCCACGTTGTAATCTGACGGCTGGATCGGGACGGCAATTGAAACTGCCAGCAACAGCCGAACAGTTCCAAGCTGCGGCGGTTACGAAGGGTCTGGGCTGCAACTAATATACACGCTTGTAATTAGTTGTGTCGCGCCCGATAACGTGCGTCGTGGCTGATCTGTCGCTGGACATGGTAATTTTATTGGCCCCTGAGTCGCGTTTCTATCGAACACGTCCACCGTTTCTATGATTCCTCGTCACTGCTGAGTCGCGTTTCGCGTAGGTATCCAGTCTTCACAGAAATTCATGACGATCGAAGGGGCGAAATTTTTGCGACGAATTTGGTCGGACGTTCGGCTACTGGAGACAGTGCTTGCAGGGGAAAAGGTCACTTGTGAATTAGCATACTCTGGTAACGTCTGTTACTTGTACATGGAGACAGAGTGTTTTTGGATACTCAGACTTTCTTGTTATCGAGAAATTTGTTAAGATATTTGAACACATTTACGATCGTGTCAGATATCACTGACCAACTCTACTATTTTCAACTGAAACGTTTCTAATTGATGTGTTCCAAAATATACTACTCGAAATCGGTCAAATATTTAATTTATTGGACAATGAGTTATTATAGGTGTCGACCTTTTACACATTCAATGTCCAATATGGATCATGTCATAAATCCTTGAGATTTAATTCATCCTTCTGAGTAGCTCAGTAATGCGATCTCTGTACTATATCATGTAGGACAAATGTGTCTAAAACGATCGCTCGGGGTAAAATGATTCCTGGCGGTTCTGGGGCTAATAGCACTGCTGTGCTATTTCGTAATATCGATGTACAAAGATTCAGCCCGTCGTCAAGGGTCACAACGATGTGCCGTGTAAATATCAGCGCTGTGTATTTTAAACAAGAAAAAACTACTGCCTTTTATCTAAGATAAGGTCTTTTTCAATGTCCTGTAACTTCTGTCATAAACGGCTTAAGTAGTGTGATAGCTGTTTCTTTCGCGAATTTAATGACAATTCTACAATAATTTAATGTGTGTTTCGTTACCGAATGGAATAATTTGACGTTACATTTAACCACTGAATGTGAGTTGAATGTTTGGGCTCATATTATCCCTCTCTACCAGGGTAAAATGATCCCAGGATTCCCAGGGAATGCGCGAAAAAATTTGAGTCTGTGGAGCTGATCTCATTTTCTTATATTTGTTAGTTGATTTGAAGTATATCTACTCATTGATTATGTACCAAAATTTATCTAAGATTTGATTTTTTTTAAAAAATTGTTTAAATTTATTATGTTCACATATTTTGCGATTCAGTTTAATTTCTGTTCTTCTTTCAACAAATAAATGCTTTTTAATGTTCGTCTTATTCATTATCAGTGTGTTTAAAATGATCCTAGGTGTCATTTTCCCAAGGATCCCTCATAGGGATCATTTTATCCACCAATGTGTCCTACGACATGATCCTTCAGTATGCTTTCATAAAATTAGGAATAAAAAATATAATTGATCAGTTAGCTAAATTTGATTTAAGCCAATAATAAGACAGATAAACTAATTTACGAAAACTATTTTACTTTTACTTAAATAATGTGCATAAGAATTTTTTATACGAATAACACCTTAAGGTGATCGTTTTAGACACCTTTCCTCAACACTATAATTCTACTCGATAATCTGATGAAAATAATAGGATATATAAAGGGAAAGGGGAGCGCAAGACAAGGGGAAGTAAAAGAATGAAGCTCATCTTAGAAAAACATTTACATATTTATATATATAAAATATAATACAATTTGTTACAGTGTAGATGATAGTGTAGCGTTTAGACGTTAATATCCAGTGTAAATTAGGTATAAATCTAACAAGAGCGGTATGGAAGGACAGGGCGCCCGGGTACGCGTACGACCTGTGCGCGCGCGCTCGTTAATAAGCTGAGGGACGTGCGCGCGTGCACATCGTGTACAGCTTAACATGATTACACGTAAATGATACAGATACAAGATACTATTTTTTCTTTCCAGCTAGCTACCTTGAAGTCGAGTGTAGGTGCGTATGAAGAGTCCGGGACGTAGTTTAAATCTAAAAACTATATACAGGGTACCTATGTACACGCATACGCTATTCGCTCGATTCCTTAATCCACTCGGTTGCTTGCGTTGTCGCTCGACCTGCCGTATCGCCATACTATCGATGGGCCACGGTTATCGTTCCCGACCGTCTCTAATCTTTTCTACATACAGTACATACACCTCCGATCTCCTGGCCCCGTCGTGTTCTCGCCACTCAATTTGTCAACACGATCCAACTCTCAACATTTACGGAATTATTGCAACAATGATCAAGTACTTCAATACAAATCGTTCGGAGATCGATCAACGTCTCTCCTAGCATGACGGTTACTCTTCTCAGGTACTGGACGCTGTCCTTCAACCTTTAAACAAATACTCACGGCGAAAAAGTTACCCGTGGATAATGGTTATCGAACGTCGCAGGGAATGTGGACGCGTGGATCGTTGACGATACCGACGAGAGCACGATGGGCGCCAGGCGCCTCGGCGCGAAAACGAACCAGCTAACGTACACACGATGCAAGATCATTGGGTATAAATGCGTAATATCGTTTCCCTATCGTATCTAACATACTTATCCCAGCGTAAATGACATTTATACTTGTGACACTTTGCTTGATTGTTCTGGTCATATCACCGGCAGTTCCTATTCAACCCCCTCCCTGCTCCACCGCCCACACCTCCACCCCCGTTCTCGCCGAACGGCGACGTCCTCGACACGGACGCAACAGCGTCAGGACACGGTCGCCGTGACTGGAATCAGCGTCGACATCATCGGGGGCCGAAGAAGTCACGGAACGACTTCCTCCTCGCCCCCCTCGCACCGCCGATTACAACGTGTTCCTTCGGCGATGATAAATCATCGCTTATCCCTCGACGGATCGTACCTACGGTTACGTACACGCAGCGAAGAAATTCGAGGGGAGAGAAAGCGGCGGTTCTCGTTCGAGCGTTCCTCGAAATTATCCCCCTTTCTTCTCGTCTTCCTCCTCCAACCGTCGGTCAATTACCTCATCGTCCCGTTCGCGGGCAATTTCTGTCTCCTATCTCGCGTATAACTGACTCTGTGTGTATGTGTACGTGTGTGTGTGTGGCTGTGTGTACGATGACACGATGGCTCCAAGTTGCTTCGAATATTAAAAACGGAAACGGAAAGGTACGCTTGCATCTCGAACTGGGAGCGCTGACATTAGCGAAGCGACGATTGGCAGTTCTCTCGGTGAACTAAATTTACATCGAGCACGTTCGATGATCGAAGGGAACGGACCTGTTCAGCGCCTAAAAACTGTTCTCCTCGAGGCAAGGTAATCGCTCGACTGCCCTACGGTCTCTACACATACAGATCCCCTATGACATTTACGAATTATCCGTTAGTATTAAATTGTAAAACGTGGCTACGCGTTATCGTTACCGATTTAGTCGACTACGTGAGGTTTCTTTTTTTTTTATCGCTACGCTAGGGAGAGAGAGCTCCGCCGTCTCGACGAGCCGGTCGTCGTTCAGGGGTGTCGGACCTTCACGAGGATCAAAAGGGCGCGGTATCCGCGATCAATATTGGATTTATAATCGACGACCGGCGTGAACAATTTTTTAGTGGCGAATCGAAACGTAGATTTTCCCCAGTTAATGTTCGATAAGATACGCGCTTACAAGGCTCCTCCCCGATTCCTGGTGTCTTTGTCCACCGCGTAAGCTGCGTTTTCCTCGATGCTAATGGAATTCAGGAAAAGTGCGCGCGTTAGGGGACTCTTGACTACAACGTGCCGCTATCGATCCAGCCGTGCTCCGGCGTAAGTCCTCTCGCTGCACGCCAACGTGCACGTCATTTTTTTCTCTCCTTTTTCTCCCCCCTTCCCTAGAAAGAGAGAGGGTAAGCTCTCTTTTCTTCCTCTTTTCTTCTTCCTCTCTTTTTTTTTAATACTTAAAGTAGTGCTTCGGAGACTTAATCGATTGCACGACACCGAAGTGTCGGGCTTGACGTGAATTAACGCAGTCAAGAAGCGAGTTGATTTAAATCGAATACCGTGCGAGCCTCGATAGGTCGATCTCAATTCAATCGGGGCAGAGAATCTGTGACTGAATGCGAGCGTTGTAATTGGAATTGGAGAAGTTTCAATGATCAACAGGATTGTTGTCGCGTATTCCGAAGAGAAGACTAATTTGTAAATGGTTATTTTCACGAATGTGATCATAAACGAGGTCGTTTACAGTTGTTTTCATTCTTCTCCCAGCTTGACTCCGTTAACCCACGGCAGATAGCTGGCAGTATCAATTTTCTGGCAGTGGCAATTTTTTTAATTATCTCGCGCGTTACGCGATGAATGAAACCGAGACTGCAGTGCAGATGAATAAAATATTTGATACCCAGTCGAATTGCGGCGAATTTCAATGCGGCCAAGCTGTGGAAACTTTTAATTAATCATGAACAAAAATAAAACAATCGGTCAATGTTAATTCCCCTCTATAGAGTTTCGAGCGTTCTCCGCTGAGCAGCGCCCCTTTAAATCGTTGCGCAAAGAAATGGAAGTACGTGTTATCCGTAGGACGGGCTCAATCAGGCAGAAATCGATCGAATCGCGGCGACAAGCGTCCCCGGTGGCGAAAGGCCAGAGACGCACTGGTACTCAAAATTTTCATCAGCAACTGATCTGCTCGGCACGAGTTCGGATTTGGAAAGTTTTCTGCCGCAGAAAGTTTTCTCAGTCCGCGCAAGCTCAATTCGGGATGGGTATTTGAATTCTGAGGGCTACATTTGCCATAGATGATCATTTTCGTATAGAGGTGGTACACAGTTTCATCATTTCCCAAACTTTTCCCTCATCAAATATTTCGGAACAAGCATTTGGCGTGTGAATTCGGTGGGGACTGGAGAGATAGAAGTGTGTGTTAGACAGACTAATACAATAAAAGTTTGAAAGCTTGATCACCCAATCCCGTCGCACAAAGTCCATCCAGAATCCAGCTGCGAGCAGCTCGAACTCGTATGTAACCAAAGAGCCTCGTGCGGAAAGAGACCTTCCAGCTTCGAATCGAACCTGATGGGAATATTTAACGTCGCTTGAAATTTTTGTGTACCCTGCACACCCTGGCGTGAAAAACGCATGAAGAAATCGAGCCTACGCTTCCCGTCGCACTTCGCGGACGTGGCTCGCGGAATACAAACGCACGCGCGAAAGAAAAACGCGAGCTGGCGTGCCGGCAGGCGAAACTGTGTCCTAACGTGGCAATTAACTCTATACAATTAAATAAAAAATAAATAATCGCTCGCCCGCGGTACGGGCACACCGTCGAACAACGTTACACTTAATAAACTGTACAGAATATTACAAAGGACCGCCGGTTGCTCCCATGCAAACTTTGGTCGAGTGACACGGCGGAACGACGGGGGAAAGTACGACGTGTCTCGCGAAAGCGCGAATTTTTTTACGCTCCCCGTGTGAATCAACCAACGTTTATATGGTCTCCGTTACAAAACGCATCTATTCGCAGCTCTAATAGTAACAGAATATACAGACTTTGCCAGGAACCAAGCGAGACGCGCTGGCGATCCGAGGGAATCGATCGAAACGCAGACTCGCGCGTTTCTCGTGAAAGCGGAATCTACAGATCTGAGAAGGTAGACTCTGAATGATCTCTGGCAGAGAATCGCCAACGTGTCGCCTGGCTCCCGGCTCTAGAAATAAACAGCCAACAATATAAATTCTTTCGAGTCGAGAATCTCGAAAATATAATAATCCCACTGGATCGACAGGACCCCGTGTCACATTTCTCTCGTGGATATCTTTCGGTCGAGGTCGTTAACGGGTAAAGGAGGCCAAGCACCGATGATACACGTACATAGCTACGTATGTATGAGGACTGTGCACAAGCTGCTCTTAACATAGAAACGACGAGCGAGTGTTCGATTTCGCAGCCCGCCGCTCGTCTAAATGGACTAGAAACCTGGGTCCTCTTATTTTTCCTTCTATCTGGCTAGAATCGCGTCCTCCGAACGCTGGCCAACTTAGAGAACGCCAGCTAAGCTCAACTATCAATATTAAATGAACATGTATGTGTAACGATACATTCTACTCGCAAGGGAAATTAGGCAACCCGAAAATTCAGAAAGTAGTTCATCCGTAAGATGAACGTCATTTTTGCGGTTCCATAGTGCGTTTTTTTTCGTAGGATATGTGAAGAACGGTGAGAGATATCGAAAAGAAGTTCAAAGAAAAATTGCGTTCTTTTTCTATCTGCAAATCAGTGTAAACATATATATCGAACTAAGGATTGGTTTTAGGGTAACTTGAAAGGTTAATATTTTTCGATAATTATTTTTACGCAGTTGTGTAGATATAAAAAAGGTGCGACTTTTGTTTACACTTGTTTTTGATATCTCTCGCCGTTTTTTAAACATTCCACCGAAAAGAAAATACTACATTTTTGCGAGGGGGTGATTTCACCCCCTAAAACCGCAGTATGGCACAAACAAAAATAAGTTCGTCTTATGGATGAACTACTCTACTTGCAAACAAAATTGCATAATTCTCTGAATTGTCGGCTTACCTAAGTTCCTTTGATTGCGATTCGCGACCCACATCGACGCGTTATTCTCTTTATCCTACCGCGTTAAGAGCGAGATACCACCCAATTGGACGTTTTCAGCCTGAGAAAAGCAACACCTTGCCAGAATTTCGAATGACTTTCTTTGATCGTACTCCGCATGTCCAATTCACAGAGTAGATCTCGAGCATCAAATCTGTAAGTCGAATGTTCGAGTCCCGCGGACTCGACCCACGTGTCGATACGGGGAACGGATCCTTTCACGTTGGTGCATCGATGGCAACGTGTAGACATGCACCGTTCCAAACACTTTCGTTAATATCTATGAGAGAAATTAGACCGATGCAGAAGTCGTCAACTCGGGCGCTCGGAACCGAAAGATATCCAACTTTACGTCCTGTGCAAGCACGCGATACGTCATAACAATAGTGCACGAGCAGAGGTCGCGAAAGGGGAGGTCGATCCTTGAACGAGGACAGCGTGGACCAGCGACGGACGTTCGTTATGGGAAAATATATTTGGCAATTCTACGCGCGGCGCATGGCCAACGAATTCCATTCGTTCAGCTCGATCGCGTTTCAAATGCCGCCAAAAATACGCTCTGTTTTTCCCCCAAGATCTGGGCGCTCCATCGATCGCTCCTCGGCGTCAACGAAAACAGATGGTCTCTGTATATTAAAAATTGCACGGACACGTATTCGGTGACTGGGGACAAACGTAGACAAGCGGCAAAACCGTGAAACGGAACATCGGGCGCGTTCATCACCCTGTCCTCGCTCAACGACCAAACGAACGACAATAGTTATTTAGCCTAAGTGACGCGTCAGAGAGTGAGAGAGAGAGAGAGAGAGTACACACCTGCACGTACTTACATGCATCTCCTCCCCGATCCGGCGCGATCAACAAGAGGATAAAACGGCCGTCCTAGATAAACAGGAACGATCGATCTGTCGGCGATCGATGGGCGTCTTGACGACCGGCCAGCGTTCACCTGAACGCGGCGCCAACTATCAGCGTCACCGTGGCCAGGATCAGAGCCACGGATACCGATCTGGAGGAGGAACTTCCGGCGGTGGGTCCGTCACTGCTGCGGGACACTTTGCTGCGCACCAATTGTCCTCGCTCGACGGCGTTAGTCTCATCACTGTCAGGATCCACTGGCGGCCCGATGTCCCCGTCCTCGTCCAGCAGCATCGACAGCTTGTTCCTGAGGGGCTTCTTCGAGCAGGGCAGACTGGTCTCTTCGTATGTCCTCAGGATCCTCGGATAGTGCACCTCCAGGTTGTCGGTGCCTGACAACGGTCCTTGGCTGGTCGAACACAGAGGCTTGAACGTGCCTCCGCGTGTAACTTCCTGGAAGCTTTGGAATTTCTTCTCCCAGTCGTAGAACAGCAAACGGTTCTCCAGCGTGATGCCAAACAAGTCTGGGGGTTCTTGAATCTTCACCGGGCTGGAGCTCCTGCAACCAGAAAGAAAGAGGCGTGAAGTCGAAGCTTAACTAGGAGAGGTCTAGGTTATGGGTTCGCCAGTTTCAATCGAACATTTTCTGGTTCAATGTACCGATATACTCTATGGAATGTCAAGGGTTTTCAAGGGAGAGTCTATGCCCCGACCTACACCACGAATGTGCTCGTTTGGGGAACAAAGCTTGCGGGGCCATTGTGTCTATCACGAGGGAGCACATGCTTTTCTTGACCGAGCAATCTTTGTGGGTGACCTAGTAAACTGGATACAATGAAAGCATTTAATGAATAGTGGCTCTCGAATAATGATAAATCGATCGTTCAAGTCACATCTGCGTGCGACCTTGTCTCTTGTAATCTTATCACCCGATACAAAGGAGGGTTGAACTTAACGTGGACAGGTTCGTTTACTCGTTGGATCAGGTTATCCAGTACCGATGTCACGCAACGATGACAATGATCTCCGTCGGAGTTAACGACCCAACTAGCAACCAGCGACCTGCCGATATTAGTGGTAGTAATAACAGTAATTTAGCTACGGTATTCCATGTGGCCGGGGCGTGTGTTTAGCGAAACAGGACGCTTGTTACATTAAAGTTCGTGACACGTCGCAGGAAGCGTCTTCGTGACATACGTAACGTTACGTAATGCAATGAACGATGCGTCTGGCGCAATATAACCGGCCCTCGTTGAACTAACGACAGGTCGTGGCGGTCGTGACGCACGGGCCATCGCCGTCCCTAATTGCCAATTTAAAGTAATCAGAGTAAAAGCAGCGAGAACGCCTGCTCGCTTTGTATACGTGCGTGTAGGGACACGCGTTGATCATTAGCGCGGTATCAAACGTGTGGCCACCGTGTAAATTAATATCAAACGGTCTTTGAATTCGAATCAAAGCGAAAACGAGCGTCGAACGAGTTGGAAACTGGGAGCCCGCGATTATTCCGCCGAACTCGAACGTCCCGATGACACTGTGAACAATTCCCGAGCGGCATCAAGATCGACGAAAACAGCGGCGAAACAAACGCAGGCCGAATCGAAACAGTGACGTATGATTTTGACGAGTACTCACGGTATCAGCTTTATGATTCCCAAACTCTGCAGAACGGTGGCTAACGAGGGCAGGGAGTAGCAGAGTGACAAGTCGATGCGTGGATAGTAAAGTGTGGACACAAAGCAAGTCTCCTCTTTCGTTGTCACGCCGCCCAGCGTGATTGCGTCCTTGGACTCGGACGAGTACTTGCACTCGGCTATCAAATGATCGCCCTGCAACAAAAAGCAAAATATACGTCTACGATTGGTCCGCGAGGACACGTTACAATGGACGGCCGTTTCATTTTCATTTCTATGCATTTGGTCTTGTTTGAATCGCAGCGAGTGGCGAACGTGTAAAAATAGTTAAATTGGGTGCTATACAGATCAGATGATCTACGGTGGTAGGAGATAATGGCACGAAGCCTGTCGAGGGGCGATAATTGGGCCTTTGGTCCTTCGTTACCGTTCCGTACAGCAAATCGCTATTTCAATCACCGCTCAAATCGCTACTTAAATGACCGTCTAATGAAACACATGGAGCGTGTCGTGCACGAATTCACGGAGCCAACACTCACCGGATAGACCCTGACGGGCTTCTGCAGCTTCCGATACTCCTGATAGCTGGGATCGTAATTGGTGTCAGACGCAATGGGTGGCAGCTCCTCGCCGGACCTTATCTGACGCAATCGGATCTTCCTACCCAGCTGATGAGTATGCATGATGACGGCGAATATGTTGATGCCGCTGTTGGGGATGGTCTGTCCGGTGCAGTCCGAGATGCAGTGACCTTCGGAGACCACTTCCGGCTGGCCGGGGGGTACGATGTGCCTCCAGTTCGGCTCGATGCCGATGCTGAGGATACCGGCGTCGTGGCTCCGCACACGATCCGTATAATGCAGACGCAGGCCTGAGCTGTCGCTGATGAAATGGTCCATATGCGGATTCGTGTAGTGCGTCTCCAGCATGTAATAACGAGGCCCGGCGTCTGGGTCCAGCGCGTATCCAGCCTCTGGAGGATAATTGAAGCCCTGCCAGAGAAAACAGACAGACCAGCACGATTACTTGGTAGCTCGAATCGAACGCAATGGGAGAAACGATACCGAATCATTAAACTATGGATTTCTATCCGAGTTCGATGAGCCACAGTCGACGTTCTATCGATGAGAAATCTGAGATCTGTTGCGGAGTGATGTTTCACTTGCAACATTACCGTTCTTATTCTTTCAAATATAATAACGGCGGGCCGCGTAATGCAGGCCGTAAATCCTGTTTGAGGTACGGTCGAGATCTGAATCAGTTACGCGACTAATTACACGGGGATAAATCACCGTCGCCCGGATGTTAATCTGACGTCAACGTGGGACAAGCGTAAGAGACAGGGGAGTAACATCAGGGTGTATAGAGGTAACTTTGGATTTCGCGTAATGCATACCAATGCGAGGGTAAGGCCACCGCAAACTCGTTCCTCCGCGGTCGCTGGATACACGAGCGTCCTGCGAAGACGCGTCTGGTCGCGCGATGGCGCACCGTAATTTCACACGCGACATCCCGCCACGATTTAATCGCGCGTATGAAATATTCTTGCTCGCCGCATGAAGCACGAAGAAAAATACACCCTTCTGTGCGCGTCAACCGGTACAAGATCGAAGCAACTCTCCGTCAAACGTTCTCGATCTGATATAAATTTAAGTCTATTCGATAAATTTCTACCAATTTCCCCGTATGATCTACTTGAATCTCGGTAACGAATTCAATTTAGCGGTCCGTTTAAGCCGAAGTTCATTTCGTCGGCCGGTCGAGCGTAACGGAAATTTATTTAATTCCTCGTGATTTACATAAACGTGTCACGCAGCATACCTCTGAGCCCAGGCTCCAGATAACCGCGATTGTGTTGCACTGAAGGGACGGCTGATTGAGCTGCTTGCAATCGCTGCCGGACGTCTTCGCCGCTTCGTTCAATTGTGTCTGATTTCCACTACACTCGTACAACGTCATGTGGTGAAGGTACTCGCAACTTCCGGGTTGTATCACCGGTTCATACTGGAAGAAAACCACGTGCATTACATCCAACGCCTGGCGAGCACAAGGGAAGCGGCTGGCGCAACTCATCGCGTACGCGTAAGGACTTAATTCATCCGGCATAGGCTCGCGAGCGTGCGCAGGCACCTTCGATAAATCAGGGATGTTTCGAGCAATCGAGATATTAGCACCTGGTCACCGAGATAAATCGGACGCGCGCGATTTTAGACTCCAGGACTCCGACAAAGGGTGCACTTTGAATACCAGGAGTTCCCGGAATCTAGAAGCTAATCATCTGTCGCGCAATGCGATCCCATCGCGTACCACCGTCACGTCCGATTGACTTCGAGATGCTCTTTGCCCCGACGCTGGATACGTGCTGTATCGATTCGACATTGTTTTGAGGTCCAGAGAATTATTCCACGTACTTCGCCCACGATCGTGGATCACCGTGAATGGAGAGTATGAATTAATGAGCCCCGCGACAATGAAAGAGCTTTGAGAGTGAATATATTAGCCCGTTGAATCTGTTGCTCTACTTGGAATTTTACCGAGCAATATCAATGAGGGGACGAAATGATCGGCATTGGATTCCGTTTCCCAAAGAAAACGATTCGCGAACACTAACTTTACGATCGACGCATAGGCACTCTCGTTGATTCTCCCGTTTAAAGTTAGGTGTACTAAAACCGTAAGTAATCTGGCAATTTCGATGCAGCGCGTTCGAGTTCGGCAATGGCCTTCGAATCACTTCGTACGAATGAGATTGATTTTGTGTAAAACCTCTAACACGTGTGAGAATAACTTGCTAGTCCCTTGGAAAGGAATTCGCGCCGGATCACGGCCGAATTCACGGTAATCGAGTCCCGCGATGTTAAGCGTAAATAGGGTCAAGAAACGGTTGCCCTGATCCCTGGCGAGAACTCGCGAGTATCTCTACTTGGGAAACTGGGGTACGCGGAGCTCGAGTGCTCCCATGTCGGCGGGAATCTGCACCTACGTTCCCGGGTTTAATCAAGTTTAGATGGGCCTGGATGCGTATGGCTCAGCGCAGGGGGGTGGCAAGCAGGTGGGTTATAGCTACGGGAGCTTACCTTCACAACGTGGTGTTTGCGAGTGATGTTTGGCATCTTGAGAACACGGCACCAGAGTAGCGTGTCTTGGTCCACGGGTAGGTGAACCTGCAAAGTAATTCAAAGAAGATTGGTTAAAAGAATGCAATTTGTTGTGAGCGGTGTTCTCGGCAGGTTGATTAAAACTTTGGCTAAGAGTTCTAAGTATTGAAAGAAGAAAATGAATTCGCGCGCTTGGAAATAGGTACTTCTCTCCTCAGATACAGTTTATCCCTGTGTACAAGAATCGTCATAACTCTTATTCCACATAGGACTGGGAGCTTCGCCACGTTACTCTATGACCACCAGCTACAGGCACTTCCCAATAATCTATCAATATGAAATAATAAGTCTTCACGTATCAAAGCTTGTAGAGGACAACTACAATACCCGTGAGTGTTATTCCAAACATACATTCCTTTGAGCCCGTCTGACAAACAAGTTTCACGTATGATACGAGCCCCTTTCTTGTTTTGATGCGGCAACCTCATACCCAAAGTTACGATTAATCTTTTAGGAACGGTCTGCCCGAATGATGGCTGCAGACAGAGAAGCCATTCGCTTTTCTCGGTGCGCCGAAACGAGGGGATGGAACGAATCACGGCTGGACGAGGGTAGGTGGATGTTGTTGGCCGTATACGCGCGAGGAATTTCGTTAATGCTTTCTCAAAACTTCTCGAATGTTAACGCTCTGTAAAGCCCATCCTCCCGTTCGCGCGCGTACAATGCGACTGGAAACTCATCCGACGGTGCACGAAGCTGCCTGGAACGGTGGAATCTGTCTATACCCGTTAATGGAGTAACGTCGTATTTAGCGGGTGTACAACGCTCGCCATCGCCGAAACGCCGGGCTCCAAACTGTTTTTCTAATTGCGACTGTCTTCGTACGAGTTCCCCGTATCCCCGAACTGTTCGTGTGACGAAGTTAACTCGGGCAACAATTTTCGAGGCCGGTGACGCAATTGCGAATGGGGCGATGTGAATGCGAACTATTCGCTGTTTTTGAAAAGGGCACGTCGACGGGGTAGTTTCGAAACTTCAGCCTGCACTTTTTCCTGCCAGTTCGATATTGATTTGAAGTAAACGAACGCGCTCGATCGATTTCGATGTGTTCAGCGTTCTATTTGTGGCGATAAAATACAAACCGCTCTATTTTCTTTATTCTTCCATTGCACTTTAGTACAACCACGTTTCCCCGCTATTCGTTCACTCAGGCTGGTCTAGTTCACAAAATCCTCTCTATCTAAACACCTCCCTACCTCTGTGCCCTGGTCCCTCGTAACGCTGAAGTACTTACTTAAGTATATGCACGTTCTTATAATTCTAGCCATACGAGAAGTGAACATCGTCTCTCCATTCCTAACTTCGATACTGCTAAATCCTCCGGCTCTTTTTTCTATGTTGCACGTCATTTCTATCATCTCCTGCCTGATGCTATTTATTCATTTTCCTCTCTACGACATCCTCGCATACATTAAGCCCAAGCCGACGCCATCAACTATTGAGTCCTCACAATGTCTGTATTTCTACACTCACACTTCCCCCCGGCCTCTCATTCTTTTCTTCTTTTTCATGTTTCCCTCTCCTTATTGTCTCAGATCAGTCCCAGGTCAGGCCTAATAGCAGCCACGCCGAGCATTGCCTGTTCCGCCATTTATATTTTTATTGTTTTTTTTTCTTGTTCACTTTTTATTGTAAGTGGCTTAATAAAGACGTTCTATTATTATTGTTATTATTATTATTATTATTACTATACCCACACGAACATCAAGAAACTGGTTAATAGTATATGCAAACGTTAGACGTCGAACGGATGAAGCTCTCCTCAGAATCTCGAGCGTTTTAACGATCAATGAAAAGTCTCCGCGTGTCGATCAGCACCGTCTTTAGTTTGCCGTTGAAAAAGATCCCTGCAGATATAAAAAAGAAGGGAAGGAGAAGAAAACGAAGGCTGTCCGTTCGAGCCAGTGCCGCGGGGTGTGTGCGCGACCGAGGCGTCCGAAGAAAATTGCGATTCTTTTTTCACAGCCGTGCTCCTCGGGCTGCCCTAAGCTCTTCGCAGCGCGCGGCCAGATTCTCCCACGCGCTTCTGCGAAATTATCGATGTCAAGATTACCGAGAGGGACGACTGCGTTTATTGTTTTGCGGTCGAATATGCTGAACGCGCCCGGCGGGCGAATATTTAGGCTCGCGAGCTGCATTTACGATTCCACGGCTTCTGATTGGTGCGCCCCTTTTGGCGTACCTCTCCTCGCGAGAGTGTAACGCATCTCTGCCAGATGAATTCAAACTTGGAACTTTTCAAAAATTTTATTCCAGGGAGAAATAGAGATGAGAATCGAGGAGAGTGACTCCGAGCCCTCGAATGCATCCATTTTATGCAACATTGTCGAGGCGGACGAACTATATCACGATACGAAATGAATGACGGAACGTGTACACGAAAGAAAATCGCAGAATTTGTTTTTGTGAATTTGTCACGAGCAAACGTCGACGTGCGAGCGATTCACGACGCGCTTCACCCTTGGCCGCTTTTTCACCGCTGTGCCGTTTCTTGGAATGAGAGGAGACGATAATTATCCCCCGGGTATACCGCGTTTCGCGCACTATGCGCTCAAATGGGAGGCATCTTTTGAACAGGCGGTCCACATAAAAACGCGTTTTATGCTTCTCGACTGGCTCACTCGCGCAACCACTTCGTATTTCGCCCTCTCCCGTTTCCCAGCGCGGCGCCAACTTTTTACCCGCGCATTTGCTCGTACAAATAGCTAATAACGGCGTCACACTCCCCTTTCAAGCTCTGGTAACTCGGAATCCGCGCAGAGCGCAGGAGGAATTAGTGTCGAATGGGATGAAAGAAGAGGAACGCAGCCTCGGAGGACGACACGTCCCTTCACTTCCGCCGCCGTCTTAACGTTATGCAGCACGGGGCCACACGATTCTGGCATTTTTCTCTTTATAAAGTGTATTAAAGATTGCCGAGGGTGTGTGGATGGGTACGATGCGATGTGTGCATGTTACGTAAGTGGGTCAGTAGACACAGACTTGCAAGTTTATTGATCTTTTAACGGAAGACGAGAGAAATGTGATGCACCACAGGCTGCGCTTGATAACGAACGAGATGCACGAGAACTGAATAAATTCTCCACGCAAATTCCCGAATATTACTTGCTAAATGACCTTTCCATCAACGTTCCAATTAGCAGGAAGTGCGCAACGTTGAATACCCCCCTGCTATTCAGACTTTTGATTGCTTGTGCATAATTAACTTTGGAGAAATGAAGTATGACTATCTGTATTAAGGTGGAATCAGACGGCACGTGAATCGGCGAGCTTGCTTGGCTCGCCCAAGTTCGGTGATTCGGCTTGGCGAGCTTCAGTCGACGATCTATGACCGATCTCATGGCACGTGATCCCGCAATTCACGCGCCATCTGATTCCACTTTAATATCGAAAGCGATAGTGAATTTACAATAGTGTCTGCCTAAATCCAGCCACCGCGGCAATTACACGGGCCTTATTCCTCGCGAAAATACAAAAGACTTGAGCAGAGGAAGCTATAAGGGCCGTCTGCAAACTGCAAAGGCGACGCACGAGAACGCAACGCGCCGCGGGCGAATCTACCTCTCGTCGGCGAAGTTTCGCTTTCGATTCGTCGCAAGAATGGTGCTCGCGAAAAAGGGTATCGTCTGTCGGTCCGGGAAAGGGAGCCGAATGAATGCAAACCCGTTGTAACAAGCTGGCCTCTTCTTTGTGCCCGCAGACATTCATATTCATCGCGACGCGATACAAAAGTTATTTCGACCGCGGGGAAACTTCCGCGTGCGCAGTTAGGGAAGAACAAGTAGCATTTCGCATAAGAAAGACGCGAGGGGAGCGGGGAGACAAGTCGCCAGGGTAAGATAAGCCGCGAGCACTGGCGACTTTAATGTCGTCGCCGTTCGTCTCGCACGAAGATGCTGCTTTCGTTGAGACGATTAAAACTGTGGCGCATTACGGAAGTTTCCGCAGCAGCGCGAAAACGTGTGTCGAGTAATTGACCGCTGGCGGAATTAAAAAGTTCGCGTGGAGGAGACAGGCGCGACACGTGTCGAGATATTGCACTTGAAGTCGCAAGGGAAAAGAGACACGGAAAGTATCATAGTCGCAAGAAAGTCGACTGGTTGCTCAAGGCCGCTTGCCCTGCTATAAATCACGTCAGACGTAACCAAACGGTGGAGAGGAGGTGGCTTCTCCCTCATTAACCCCATTAACTTTGCCCGAGTGTAGTAAGCATTCGTTTAAGTTGTACGTAGCACGCGTAGAATTCACTTGCTCGAGCATCCTCTAAGAATAGGCACGTAATTAAGGAGTACGTACGTACGCTCGGTTGCTCCACATCGGGGCAGGTGTGGAAACCGATTTGCACGGGTCGTATACCTACGTTCCCGAGGGAAAGATCGATCGCTCGTGAACCGAGCATAAAGGAAAAATCGTCGGCTGTCGGTCGTGGAGCCTTGCTCCGTCGGCGATGGAAATACTTTCCGTGGTGTTCTAAGGAAACGCTCGGTTCGATGAGCTCCGACGTATATGGGGCCGTAAAAACGGCGCAATTCGCAAAATACGGAAATAAGAAGCGTACACGAGGAAGGTACAAACGCGCATAGGGGTAGAAAAATCGGAACTATCCTCGAGTCAGCTTTCCTTCGAGGGTCTTTCTCGCTTTAGTGCTCCCGATTCGCGAGAATCGTGAATTCTGCAGGGAGCCTGTGTTTCGTTGCCCATGAAACTTCCGCCATCGACGCTCCCCGTAAAATATATATTTTGCCCGCCCGATGAGCCGAGGCGTCCGATATTTTTGAATAATTCAATCAACCGACGTGTGCCGATGGATCCCATAATGGAAGCGGCGAGAGGAACGGAATAGGGGTGGCATTATCAGAATACGGGGGACGAAATAATAAATTAGAATTACAGGGTTGGCGGGGCGCCGTTGAAACCGAACGAAGCTAATTTCATCAGCTCTGTTTACAATTTATATCGAATGAAACCGGCGTGTTTCGGTGTTCATCACGCCGTAACAAATTACTGCTGCTCCCGACTGGAAAGAAATTATTCGTTCGCCCGGCAAATGAAACGATTTCGCGTCCGTTCCTCTCGTTTCTTCGCCACACAATTGTTCGTAATGGATGATAAATACGTTGTAATACGATCGGCCTAATAACTTTTCTAATGAGCACGGTATTATCTAATTGTTCAAGATCACTGAGAAGATATTAATCCCCATTTCGTTCCATCTTTCATATCAACAATTTCATTTAACACGTATATGTATATATACATATATAATATAAAGGAGAGATGCTATATGTAGAAGGGACAGATTTTAAATTGGACAAATCATATTGCCAAAATTCTAAACGCATTATACATACGAGTTATTTTCCTGTTTAAGGCAATACTAGTGCCTACTTAGTTATTTGACATAAACCTCACTACAGTTTCTTTATTTTTCTGGGGCGGTTTGTGAGATAAAGGTATACATTAATTTTGAAAGTTTTATATCATTAAAAGAGCCAGTATTCGCCTGAAATGAGTAGTTTGTGGTTATTTCATTACATGGTTGCGTATAGTCTTAAATGGGACAACGTAACAAGTCTTCAATAGGACATGCCTTTCATGACTGTCCAATTCACATCTATTTAGGATGACTGTTTTGTCTCGAGTATGGGCTTACAAAAACGAGCAAGACTGTTAACAAATAATTCTAAAAATAACGAGTGCTGCGTTTGTAAAGCAAACTTTGCTACCTGTAAAGAAGATTGGTTCCAATGTAAAATTTGCGGAAAATGAGTTAATGAGTCGTGGGAATTAGAGTGTAGGTATTCAATTTTTGTGCTGCCATGTGACATTAATGATATTTTAACAATGACCTCAATTTTTCTCTCAATTTCTTTATTTGATTAACGTGTACCTTTCATGACGTCTAATGTCCCATTTAAGACTACCCAATCGTGAAAATGGAAGATTTTGTTATTCTCTGTTATTATTAATGAGTTTAGATATCAAGATATTTTTATAGAAAGCCAATAAATTGGCTTCCTATTAATAGACTTGTATTTTAAATACCTATCATACTATTATCAGAAATGGACGTTAAATATGATCTTCCCTTTTATAGCACCTCTCCCCTACATTTCAATTATAAATTGGGAAGTGGAGATTAGTCTAGATTCGATAGTTGCCCCCAGTATTGACGTGGAGCCAAGAGTCATCCCGGCGCAAACTATAAGCAAGCCAGGCAGCCCGTGGAATTAGCATTGTCCGATTCCAGCGATAGCGTCGACCCATAATCTATGACCCGGCGACGCTAATGAACGAATAGTTTTTGCCGGATGTGACCCGGTTAAGATTTATGCCGTCATAAATTCGGCGGCACAATGCTGCCGTGGCTTGCATCCGATAAAAATCCACTCGTACCCGGGCCTGAACACGTTAAACGCGCTTCGAACATTCATCTCACGCGCAACCGAGCCCACCGTGGCCGTCCTCGTCCCTCTCGCTCCTCTTCCTCAGCGGCTGTGTGTGCACGTGCGAAACAGAAGCGTGACTAAATCGACTTTGCCATAGTATCGTAGCTCGAGCAACTAAAATCAGGCCACCGTCGCCTTCGAGTACCGAACGGGGACGAATAATAGCCCCCCATGCGCGAACAGATTGCGGCGAGAGCTGGACGGAGCCGATGGGCCAACGAAATTAGCGACCATGTGGTGAAAATTCTGTTAGGGCGGCTTTCCATACAGTAGAAGCTTTCTGATTTCACTGGCTCCGCGTGCAAAGGGAATATCTTCCGTTCGATTGTTCTGGTTTCCAGTGATCGAGCCAGAGGACAGTTGGGGTGATTACAAAACTCGGTCAGACGAGAATGAGTCCCAGTAATTTGGAATTAATATTCTAACAAGGGTAACGAACCGGAGAGGTGGCTGTGCCCACTTAATCAATACCGAAACCAAGTTACCAATGTGGACGTGATTGGTCTAACAAGATCGACCTCAATGGGCTAAAATCTGATAAACATATTCGCACGTTCCCACACGATCCTATGAACAACAGTCCTCAAATAAAATAAGCGCCCGTGAGTGGCCTACGCTTCGCCGCAAAAACCTAAAGAACAAAAATCGACACTACAGGGCCCATGTACATAAAGCACTTACCACGTTACGTTATGTACACTCAGATATCCGCCAAGCCCCTCCATCACCCCCCGCCCCCAAGTTCCCCCACCGTCAATTTTCCTAACACCCAAAATCCTTTGAACACCTATACATTACATCATTACCACCTACGCCCGTGGTCTATCATTATGCATACATACGACGCGTTACATCGCGCCATATCCTTCTTCCCGCCGTGGTATAATCATATTATGGGATACTCGCCTCGCAATGGCTCGTATTACACCATAATTTTCCGCCCACGCGATTCCGCCCGGTTTCGCACATCATCGACCGTCGAACGAACGGTTCGCTTCGGTTCGCATCGGCTCGCCGGTACGCGCTGACCCTCGTTGCATAAGGATAAAATACAGCGTGCACTGTAATTGATCGTCTGGGAGCCACGCAGGGGACGTGGATAAATGACTGGATACCAACCTTGTTCATTATGTCCCACGTTTGAAGCGACGGCTCGGCTTCTTGGTTGCGCCAGTTCTGCCTGGGCTGCGCGTCCCTCTGCACCAGATAGAGCGGTCTGGATCCTCGCACCGCTCCGTGGCCGGGCAGAACACCAGCGGCTGACACTGGCTCCTCCGCGTGGTACTGCCAAACAACTTGCATCGTGTCGTTCTGAAACAGAAAGGGAGACAATACTCGTTAGCGCAAGTTGATGAGGAATAATGATTCAGTGTGGAGAGTCCGAAGGTTTCACTTCTTTCATCCCTGATAGCGAGGCATGATGGAAATGTTACGATGGAAATTGGTAAAGTCACGTCGGTTTGGAACAGTAGAATTTAGCGACCCTTCGAGTAATCGGGTTCGATCGTAGAACACCACGTCCTGGACCTAACAGCGAAGTCGCGTCAAGATGAACGCGGCCCTGGCCGTTCATTTTTGTTATCGAAAAATATCGATAAGGTCGGCTGACGGAGGCACAAAGCCACCGCCTTTATATCCAGTTTGCTATAAAAGTCGAAGCCTTCGGGTCAGAGCGGTCGGCGAGGGGCGGGAGGCCCTCTTCGTGCTTTCACGTTCAAATTCCGCAGGAATATTCTCGAGTCCCGGGCGAAGGACGGAGCACTCGACCGAGAATTTTTAATTTAACCCTTTTTATTTCGCAATATCCCCCGGCGGCGAATCGCATATTGCAGTGTTTCCACGAGGTCGCTCGAAAAGGGAAAAGCGTTCTCGTGTACATCGCGCGGTAACCTCTGTATCCCCGTTTATCGATGACTTCCACTCTTTCAGGCTAAGGGCCTTTCCAGATGGGGCACTCGGGTTGCTCGCGGCTGCCATTCGCCTCACATTTCCTATCGTTCGGGATCCGTCATAGCGTCGGATGCATGTGAAAACAAAAGATGGTAGGTGTAACGTCAGATCCTCAATACCAATCGCTAGTTACAGGAACGTGTTCGGTTGAAAAGGCGCCAAGTCTCTAACCCCTCTATTCGTTTCTCCTTTATCCTTCGCCGCGCGATTAAAATAGAATTCCACATAAATTGATTAGCGAGTCGCGGTGTAATAGAGTGGCGAACAACACGGAATCGAAGGAACCGCATTGGAAGAGCCCACGACCACGCCTGCCCGGAGTAATATTTCCCTCGGAGTCGTTCGCGTGGAATTTATCGCGATTGGATTATATATCGACCAGGTGAAATTAGATAGGCACACTCGCCCACCAGCCAAATCTACTCTTTCCCCCCACGCCGATCCTTGAAATCGACACCTTTCCCGACGATCGAACAATGAGATACACCCCGTTACTCGGAGCGAAATTAATTAATCCGCAACTGGATTGCTCGATGCTCAAAATTCAACACGCGAAAGAATTGATTGGGTGGAAAGTCGGGCTGGTCGATTGAGCGTGCAGACGGTGCACGTCCCGGTGCCGATAAACATATCTCGCTAACCCGACCAGTCGGTCACGCGGGCCCGCTCGATTTCGAATTAAGAACGGCTGGATTCATTTACGATTCACTTCTTCAAAAACGGACTAACGTTATCGCCGCGAAACGCGTATTTACCTGGCTGTTGGCGCTGCTCCAAACACAAAATAGTGCACGCTTGGTTTTATACCAACGTACGCATTCGCGCGGCTTTTCTGATGAAATCGCGTATAAAATCAATGGGCACTAGCACGAAACTCTGGTCGTGAGTAATGCGAACTTTAAGTAGTGTTTTATAATTGCTGACATGTATGCTGCTTTACACGTTAAGCAAAGAAATTAAGAGGTAACGCCACGATGGCCAAAAATGGGAGGATAACTTTGAAGGCGATTTTAAAGAAATTTATAATAATAATAATAATTCTTTATTGCTTAACACGCTTTACAAGAAAATACATATAAGAAGCGAGAAGGTGAAGAAAGAAAAGAAAAGATAAACATGAATAGCACTTATGACAGTAGAGGTGTGCAAAATGCAAGGTACAGCTGTTAGCTGCTATTAACCTTACCATTTAAAGCTACCTAAATCTAACACTAATAGTGTACACAGAAAGCAAATGTTGACAGCCAAATAGCATAATGTAGAGCAGGAATTAATATCATATGTGTTTAAAACAATAATAACAAGAGTACAAGAGTAAATGAACTTTCTCGACTCGCTATTCCTTCAAGAGTCAATATTTTTTCAAAATCTTGAGTAATTCTCTAGTATTTAGTGTGTATATTATAAAGCTTTCTGGCTTTGGTTCCAGGTCGAACGGCGTAGACGTGAAAAATTCCACCGCGGATTGACTCAAATGGAAAATACGTATCGGCTGTGCGGCTATTGTGCCGCCATTTATTGTTCAAAAATCTGAAAAAGGATTCTTTTGTTCTTCTTTATACATACCCTAAGCTCTTTATATTACATTTTTAATAAAGTTCTTTAATTTGTTTGAAATCACCTCCAAAGTTATCCTATCACTTTTTACCTATCATCGTGACGTTATCACTTAATGTATCTTCCGCTAAAATGTTGAGTCAACCACGAGGCTCCACTGTGGGGAATCCAAATGTAATGGGGGTAGCACTTCTGGCACTAAATATCGCGATTGAGTCGGTTACTGGGCAAAGTGTGACAGAAATGTTCACGTTACAGGACGTTTCTTGCGTGCGCCTTTGACGAGCAATGAGCATCGCGATACCTGTCATTTCATGCGAGTGCGTGATCCACAAGCCTTGTACGAGATTATAACAACTGTTTGTTGATCACTGTCCCGATACGCCAAATTCTATACAGAACCGTCAGCCTGTTACAGGACAGCTTAACCCACCCTTCCTTTGTTCCACGTGTTTAATAAATATGCCAACGAACGTGTCCGGTTTATTCACGTGACGCGGGCTGAATTTTCCCACGTGAACGCGAGCGGAGCAATCAATCCGTAGCATTTTCATCTCGGAAGGTTTTACGTGGAGGCATGCCTCAGGGATCAATTCCGCATTGTGTGTACCGATAATCTGTGTCTGTCGTGTGCCCGCGCAGGCTGCACCCTCGAAAAGAAGGGGCACGGGAGAGACAGGAGGATGGCAGTCTCGCGCGCCCCACACAATACCGGCGATGGTATTCCTATCCACCGGTGGTGGTCGACCTCGAAACATGTATGTATATCGATCCGCATTATATGCCAAATGTTTGGGGTACTCGGCTCCACTCACAATTCCGAACAATCACACTTGATTGGAGCATTGGCCAGATGCAGTCTCGTTAATCTTTCATTCGAATGCGGGCCAGCCCTTATCAAGCAGGCCTAAACTAATTACAATGATGAGCTCCGTCGCGTGGATCCTGCCACGGTCAATCTTTTATTCCGAGGGTCCTTTTTGCTCGTTGGGTAGGAGTTGACTACCGTGGTGTGGCTTTCACTGAACAGCGTCGAATATCGCGCCTAGCGTATGATACTTAACGTTATACCTATTACCAAGTACTTAATGTTCCCAACAGTCAATTGGCATGTGTAATGCTCCGAGTATACGCTGTATTCAATACTCAGTACGTAGACCGTAGCACCTTGACACTCTGAAAACGTTCCCGACTCCCTCAACCATCTCCGCAATCCAGTCCCGAAATTTCGGTCTGCCGTGCCACCAATGCTCCCCATTGGTATTCCGCAGTCAGCAGTCGAGCGCGAATTATCCCCTTACCGTTTTATAACGATAGATAAGGTAAAGCGCGGCTCTTAAACGTAACGGCGAGACGTGCGCAGTCAGAGAAAAATCGCCGATCCACGGCAGCCTCGTAATTTTCAGCGCGCGGCGGTATTACGCAGTCGTCGGAGCCGAGTGACGCAGGGATTCGGAGTCCTCTCACGCGTCAGCCGTCCACGTTCTTCGATAATCGTCGACGCTGGCAATCCAAGAGCCACAGGCATCATCGAGCTTACGGGTCCCTGCGCCTACGCTCATTCCAACTGAGACAATTGGGCGCCGTTTACCTGAATTGGATAGGTCGGAATAGGTGCGAGGGAGAGCCACCGACCTAGATCGCCGCGCGAGATCGAGATTCCGGCTGGGCCGAGCAGATGGAAGGTCGATAGGAGGAAATGGGCATCGCGTGAGAAGTCTGGTAG
The DNA here is from genome assembly GCA_929113495.1 of Andrena minutula. Classification (NCBI taxonomy): domain Eukaryota; kingdom Metazoa; phylum Arthropoda; class Insecta; order Hymenoptera; family Andrenidae; genus Andrena; species Andrena minutula. Next base: position 38,819,938 of record OV815994.1, read on the forward strand.
GAATCACGCGATCCGAAGCTATCGGAGAGCCTCTTTGACGACGTCATACGGGGCCACGCTTCTGCCTGAGTCTCTTTCTCTGGCAGACTGATCATTAAGAAAATTAAACGTGTCGCGTGCAAGGGAACGATCCATATAAAGAGCCTGCTCCAAAGCAACGATCTCTCCAATCGAGATGAAACCTACAAGATAAAAGCAAGCTCTCGAAGATTTCGAGGGGCTAGATTCTAGAAGCTCGTGGAAAAGTTTCAATCGCGAAATTCTCTGTGGTGGGTTTGGAGAGTTCACCTGTGTGGTGTCTTGAATTTCTTAAGTTTCTGGGCGATGGCAGAACAGGGACAAGTAGGACGTTTACTTCTAGCGACCTCTGAGAGACTACGACGAAAATTCATTTCGCTGTTTAAGAATGTCGAGTGCATAGACTGCTATTGAATTAAAACGTTGGGCGAATGTAGATCAGGAAGTGGTAGCACCATTAATTGTAAGTTAGGGCGGAGCGTTTTGCCAACAACGACCGAGGGATTAAGGAAGAAATGGAGAGCAATTCCAGTCGACAGAAAGCAAAGGAGAAACGACTGGGGCCTTCGGTTAAGTGGAAATATCTTTCCTTTCGTGGAAACGTTATTCTTCATTAAGAAACTTTGTTGTTCTTCGCTCTTGAACCGAGGAAATCACTCCCTCTTGCTCAGCCCGCGCCCACCCCTCGATTCTTACCCATCCCATCCTCGGACCGTGCGTCTATCTTATGAGTCCCCGTAGCTCCCGATTATCCTTTCCAATAGTCGTTGAATCCCGTAGACGAGATCCCATTTAGAAAGTTAAAGATGTCACTCGTGATGCGAGCAAATGGCCCCCGCTCCCTCCAACGACCGTACCATAAAAGATTTAGCCACCCACGCTTACCCCTCCAAGTTGTACACGTCCACGTCGGGGATGAGGAGTGAATATCGTGGGTGACGTAACCACGCTGTTCCCGTTAAATGTGCTTCTAACAAAACAGCGGGAAAGATTCGATTTAATTGCAAGGCGATCGAAGTGGAAATTTCCAATATCCCCGTGACAATGGGACGCGGGAGTTGAGAATCGCAAAGATTCTCGAGTCGAAGCGATACCAGAGAGGAAAGAGATTAGTCAAGAAGTCCGAATATAACGAACCATAATGGATCGCGTGAAAGGAGCCCTTTGTCAAAGCGATTCTCCCAGCTCCACGTTAAGTTCGTTTTAGTTTCCCCTTTCATTGTTCCTCTCGATTCCCCGGCACCTTCCCCATCGAACCGAGAAGGACCATGGCTCGCGATTAACCTTTCGCCAACGACGGTCGAACGCGAGAGGCGTGCTCCAATTTCGAGGAGCGAGAGACATCGGTGGCGAACGACTCGCTTTCGCGAAAAAAGCTCGTGTTAAGAGGTATTCGGTCGGACCCTCCTCGAAGCTTCCCAGTCGACCAGTAGAAGCTCCGAGGGGAAAAGATACGAGCAGTCTCTCCCTCTTTGCAAAACGCCCCCTTTTTCGCAATACCGTTCAGCCTCGCATTTGAATGGACGTTCGGCTTGGAGAATCCGCGGCGCTCATGCAATATGGATCGAAATTCAGATTAAACGCGTATCGTTGCTGGTACGTTAAGTAAGATCCTCCGTGAAACGGCTCGCGTTTCCGTCGTGCTTGAAAAAGGGGAATCGCTCGACACTAAACGGAGCGTCTTATAACTCCGTAATCGTATCGATATTACTTGTTATAATCATACTTCGCAGGCACTGCAACCGCTTTCCTGGAAAACAAGTCCCCGCGGGAGAAGAATATTATTCTACATTCTGGAAATTTGTCTCAACTCCGCTGCACCGTCAGTCACGGACCACTTCGTATAAAAGCTGGGACCGTGAAACTTTAATCCCGTCAGGGCTGCAGAAAGAAGATAAAATTTTGTCGGTTCGCGCGCAATTGATCGACCAAACGCTGACGAACCGAATTACGAGGCTCTCGCCGGATGGTGGCGATTCCCGCGACGAAACTTTCGGACCCAATAAAAGTATCCGGCGGATTGAAAGCTCGCTCGTTCGCTGGCGCGCGGCCGCCGAGCGAAGAAAAGAAGGACCGGCGCGGCGGGGGTGGGAAAGTTGGACGGCCGGGCACTTTACGGTTTCGCGGAGTTTCGCGGGAGAAAAGTGAGCTCGACGCCCGGAGGATAGACAAACCAATAGAAGGGACCCGGGGGTGCCGCAGCTTCTTTACCCTGGCAACGTTAATTGCTTCGAGTGCAAAAACCGAGTGGCGCGCGGCTAGTTATCGACGGGCCTCGAACTGTCTCTCCTCCCTTTCCCTTTCCCTCTATTTTCTTGCGCATCGCCACCCTCTTAACGCTGCCGAGCCTCGCCCCACCCCGTGGCGAGCGTGTTTGCAACTCCGATAGGGAAAACTAATATTGAACATTCCAAAGTGGAATGCAAAGGGTGCGACCAGGACGCGGCACGAGGATGAGGAACGACGAGGGGTCCGAGTCGAACTTGAAAGTTTTAAAAAGCAATTAAGGGCTTCAAACTTCCGACGCTTACTTCTCTCCCCGCTACAAGCCCATTCTTCTTTCTCTCAACCCTTATTTCTCCCGCGCCTCCCCGCTGCCACCCTCCAATGTCGTTTTCGTCCATCGCCAGCAGTTTTCCCTTTTTTCCCTCGCCTTCGTTGTCCGTGTCGTTCGAGAACAGGGACTATTGTCCTCGACGCCAGCGCTTGGATTCTTTCAATGTCGTTCGGAGTTTAGCAGGGCTCCCGGTCTATGCTCGAAACCGCGGCAAAGTTCGCGGAAGCCGCAGGAATTTACGTCGGCGGCGAGTGATTCGGGAAACAGCGTTAATTACTGTCGATTCCCCGTTTAATGGGCTTCCGCGGCCGCAACCATGTCAAATGACCCAGTTCGAACCTTATCCTCCCTAGTTAGCGCCCCGGAACTTTTTTATTTTTTAATAGATAAACTTGCGGCGATTCCGCTTTCGGGTAATTTTCTCGTGTAGAGCGACCGCGACGGTGAATTAGCAGATTTTTCAATATGCTTTTCAGGGAAGGGGTGTCCTCGAGTTCCAGGATGCGCCTACTCGTGGTAAGCGAACATCTACGGCGTGTCTCTGAAGAGCCACCCACGATTCACACAGAGAATTCGATCACTTATCAACCGTTTCAAGTATTCTCAACGCGTGTGTGAATCTCGCAAGGCTTCTGCGCTCGGCGCGTTCGCATCGTTTGGAACGCGATATGCATAGTATCGTTCCGCGAGCCAGTCGTCTGTAACACAGTTCCATTGAAGCTGTCGCTGATGTAGTTACAAGCTGTCTAGATCGATTAGATTCGAATTTGACGCCCGCAGCTCGGGTTCCGCCAGCTAAACGAGTCGAATTCCTCTGCAAAATTCTCTGTGCGGCGCCACAACCCGCACCCCGCAAACTTCTGGCTTTATTCCCGTTTTCTTCCAGTTGACTTCAACACGCAAAATCTAATTATTTTGCAAGCAAGGTTGTGGAAAGTCGACGGAAGTGTACAAAAGATGGCGGTTGTACTTATAATTAGTACCAAGCACTGAATCACCACCGACCGTAGCTCGAGCCATTCCACCCTCCGTTTTTCTTCGTTTCAACCGACCGCGCCTAGCCTTTAACCTTCGCCGAGTCTACGAAATCATACGCGCGCGCGGCGGCAGAGATAATTTTAGAATCGCGTGATTAAACTTTTCGCGATTAAAGTTCCGCGCGCCGGCCGTGAATAATGACTTTAAAGCGTGTACCGGCATGGCAAAGATACACAAGTTGCCCGGCTGAGCTGTATTATTTCCATGCTGACCGGCGTCGCTGACGAAACAAATTGAATTTTAGATGTTATCCAGGCAGCGTTCGATGAAATTTAAATGCGCGGCGCGTAATTGGCTTAAGAAATTTTTGTGAATTTTCCAATTTTGAATTTATCGACCGTCTCGGGTGGAACGATGAGACGGTTGACTTCGCGAAGTCCTTTGTGTCGGTCAGAGGCGAAAGGAAGTAGCAATTTTCCATGTTCGGAACAGAGCGTCGAGGCCTCGTTTCGCAGACTGATCCAACATAATTCATGAGGGACCATTGATTGGAACGCGGTTGTGTGTGCCGACAAGTCACGCTGCAAAAGAGACAGTCGGGGCTAACAAGATTCTATCGCTTGGCTCGTCGTGTCGCCGGTACTCTCTTCATCAACCTGATGCCGATGAGCCAACATCGGCGAATACGTGGCCACTGGGGTACCTGAGCACGCTCCCTCGGTATGTACACAGTCATTAAGGGGTAAACTCAACCGAAACTTCCGGCGAATCCCGTTAAGGGCCATGCGAAATAGCTCAAGACGCCGTGCTGTTTGCATGTAACGTTCGCGAGGATTCGATCCTATTGAAAAGAGGTGTGCGGAAGTCAGAATGCGATGGAGCTACGAGCGTAGATAAGGAGTGTTTAGTTTTACTTAGAGCCTTGGTTGTAGCAAATGTAGACTGTAATCCACGAGTTCCGAACTATTTATAGGGATCCAATTTAGAAGGAACTAACCGGCTGATAGGATCAATCAGGGCAATTTACTTTCATCGAGCCGATTACCTCCACGGTCCCACGAAAACCACGGTACCGATTCATCCTCGTGGAAAGAAGACTGGCCAATTACGATCAATCTCACTATCGATTCTCTCGTCCAATACAGGCCACAGAGGCTAGCATGTCATCCAGTTAAGAAGCAACGAACGTAATCGTTGGAAGAGAAACGGCCCGCCATTTAACCCTCAGCTATATCGTTTAAAGCCGCCGCGGAATTGTGTCAAATAGCTTTACTAGGGAGCTGAATAGAGCGGGGAATCGAACATTCCTGGGGAACTATCCGAAATTACTAGCCTGTTAGCTACAGTTAGCCGATGGGAGGTAAGACAAAGGGCGCGATAGCCGACCAGCTTGATCGATGGCTAAAATTAAAAGTGAACGGTGCACATGCCACTCTAAACAAGGTTTATCACCCTGTCCCAGGCCACCCCGCCCCACCTCCCCCGTCTCCGTGCAACCCGCTTGGCACTCTATGCAGGGGCGGCTGAATATTCGCGTCAGCAAGCCGTCGGGTAAGTATGTACGGTACTTGTATAATTAATGACTTAGAAGACCTTCCGCTATCCAACGGTATCCGAGATCCCCTCGGAATCACATGTGTCCGTTTACGACCAGGCTACTTATACCAGCCCCGGTGAATAATTCGTGTGCCCGACCTCTTGCCGTTTCTCCTTTGTACATAATTGTTCTTTATATCGACTCGGGGGCGCACATCCTACGCGAAGAAGGTAAGAGAAAAGTGTCGTTAATGAATAATGCTAAGCGACGTAGACATTAGCGTCGACTATAGCCCAGCGGAATAGATAGAACGGAGTAAATAAGGAAGAAAGCATTTCCATTCGAATGATTAATGTGCCTGTAATGGAATTCGAAGTTTGAGTTGCGAGTATCGTGTGTGCCGAGTGTAGGTGAATTTTGCAAGGAAGTGTGTTGAGTCCTACGCGCTTCTTCGGGATAAAATTGGTACCCATCGAAAAGAGCTAATAGTAACGGTGACGTGATTTTATTACAGGATGTAGTGTGATGTACAGCTGCCTAGAAACCCGAATGGGATCGTCGCGAGCAGAGTAATTTCACAATCCCTCTAACCCTAAAGTAGCGCTGCACCGGTACCCTTTTAACGCTTCTCAAAAGTTCTTCAGACGACTTGCTAATACAATTACGCGTTCACTTTCCTTACTTTGCGCCGGATTGCGCGGTAGATCCATTTAATTCGAATTTAGCAGCAGACGAAGGGCTTAATAAGAATACCCCGGTCCGTCCCCTCGAATTCTGGAAACGCTGCGCCGCCGAGGACGAGATATCCGAGCTTTTGACGGTGACTGTCGTGTCGACGAACTGCGGAATCCCTAAGGACTCGAGCGTAGGTGGGGCTGGCAGACACTAAAGTTTACCCACCACGTCTCTCCAGGAGACCGTATTACTCCCTTCAACGTGCACGTGGGTCAATATTAATCATTGTCATTAGTAGAAGCTGCGAGACAGTTTCGGAACAATGGATATCTGGGACGATAAAACTTGAAGCTTCTTGGTAATGCACGACGATTCGCCGTCGGGTGTATGAATATCCTTTCGTTGCGTGGTACCTAAACAAGGAAAAAAGACGATTCTCGACGAAAGAAAGGGCAAGGGTCCCCTTTATGGGACACCTGTGACGCGCACGCGTTGCTCTTCGATAGGGATCGCAGTGAAAATGAGGATTCAATCGTGCACCTACGAATTAAACTCCGGCTTATCCAGCCTTCGAACGATTGGATCGTTACCGGCAAACCAGGGACACGGCGTGGTTCCGGTGGATATGGTAAAAATAATGCTGGAATAAAATGGAATCCTCCATTACGGACCCCCGGGGTTCATGCGGGGGTTATCTAAGCCCCCCTTCCCCCACTGTTATCTTAATGGTACTTATTGTCTTGACGTATAGTACACCTTGCTTCCTCCCTTCTCTTCCCTCTTTCTCTGTCTACTTCACCCCTTCCAGCCTTACCCTCTCCACTTCTACGTGCATTAAGCTCGCAGGGCCACGAAGGTGGTAGGTAGAGGCGCGCTGCTGATGCCAGTCGTTATCGCACAGTGAAAACCCACCCCCCTCTATCCCTTTCCACAGTTCCCCGTCACCCTCCTACTTTTGCATCCCTCTCGTTCGCCCCTTGGCCCTATCGTGCCTCGTTTACCCTGCCCCTCCCACCCACTGTCCTTTCCTTTTCAGGTAGCGCATGCGTGTTTCCTATCGCCAGCCACCTGATTTCAAGAAAAGGGAAGTCCACTGACAGGGAAACGAAGAAAGGGGGAAAACTACGGGGAAAGAGACGGTCGAAGGGGGATGGTAAGAGAATAAGGGTTGAAGAGAGAAAGGGAAGGGAAGGAAGCGAGCTTGGCACGTCCGATATCTGTGCACATATTGCCAGAGAGAGCTCGCGCGCGCGCGCGCGCGCTTTATCCCGATCAGTAATTAGTCCGATCGTTTGCCAAAGAGCGAAAAGGAAGGACCGTTGATTGCCATTAACGGCGTCGCTGATTGGGCGAAACCGATTCAATTGCGCCTGGCGAGCCTTCGTTTCAACAACTCGTACTTTCGAACGCTTCTTTCCCCTCTCGTTCATTGGACTCCGCCCCTTTCGTTACCCCTGTTCCACGCTTTCTTTGGCAAAGCTATTTCACCGCGATCTACAGGATAATAAATTGCGGATCTATCCGTCCTCTGCGGATTATTGTGCGAACGAATGTTGGCATTCCACTGTTATTTCTTCATCCCCATTTCCAGTCTATTTTTTGTTCTTTGCCACGGCTTCCATTGTTCGGTCGGGATAATTTTGCAGGATTGACAATTGAGGAGCTCAGTGAAAAAAGCATATCCATCAATTTTCATTACTTTGTACCATTAATTCGTTTCTGCAGTGTAGTGTAATTCCACCATCTACTAATATGATAGCATGTACGTTTCACCGTGCAAAATCATATTTTTTCTTTACGCTGAGAAAAAGTAAAATCGTAGTGGAAAAAGGACCCATGTCACTCAGCTTCTTGATGACACGTGACCTAATACAAATTAACTTTTCAGCTAAAATTTGTCAATAGTTGGCATTTACTATCTAATTTAAGCACCGGGTAAAATAATTACAATTTCGCATCGAATTTCCTACAAAGGCAATATTTCCTTCAACTTGCTTTTCTCTAAAATCATAAAATGGTGACATGTGCCTGTTTTCCACTGGACCTCTCAATCAGTAAAACCACTGGCGCTCAGAGCAAATGAAATGTACTTATACCCACACTACCATGACACTGAAATTTCCTTTAAAAATATAATCCACTTTCCCGCGCGCCATAGAAGTAAAGAAGAGAACTGAAGAGTGCACCGGAGCACGCGCAGGTAGTGAATCTCGAATGTAGAATAAAATCGCAGTCGATAGACAGACGTGACGATTGGATGGAGCCGTCGCGCGATTCGACCCAGCAGAATTTTTATCAACCGTTGGCTTCCCTCCGCCTCTTCAACCCTTTCCGTCTATTTTTCATCTTTCCCTACCCTATTCTCCTTCGATGGCGAGCTGCCGCTTCGAATGTTCTTCACGTTCCAGATAAATAAACGCGGGGGCGCGCGAGATCGCGCGGGGCCGTGGCTTGCAATTCGTGGAGCGGCTACCGAAAACCAGGAAGCGGATATGTAACGGCGTGGAAGAGGATCGAAGAGTGGCAGTACCCGGGGATCAGCCCGTGGCTCGATAGGTGAGCCAGGATTTACGCGTGCACACACAGAGGTCGAGGAACACACGGGAGTCGAAAACGAATACCTTTTGCGCTTTGAATCGAATCGGCCTCGGCGAGAGCTCCGATTGATCCAGAAGTTCCCAGCATCGACTCATTCATGCGTGCAGCAGCGGGGCGAGCCATCCAATCAGCGGGAAAGACTTGCCGGAGAGCAACCGCCATTTAGCTGGTCGGATAAGCTGGCGGCCGTGTAACAAGGCGGGAAAATGCTGAAAGACGGCCCGGGGGGGCAACAAGAGAGGAGAGCCAGAGGATCGTGGAAGTGGAGCATGGCGAGCCAAGTCGAAACTGCGCGAGCCGTTTCGGTTTCGTTTCGATGCCCGTTGCGCGAAGGGGAAAAGGTCGAAGGCAAGAGGAACAAGGGGAGATTGATGGTCACGATTCTGGCGAGCCCGTTGGCAGAGCTGGGGGGTGGAAATGACGCACGGCCGAGCTGGTACGGTTTTCAGAAAGCCTCGAGTACACCGGCAGAGAAAGGGTTGGCCCCGTGAACCGTGGTGAACGGGGAAGTGCGCCTGGCAAATATGGGGTGGGCCGAAATACACGCAACGACGGAGAAACTGATGACTCCATATCTCAGAATGAATTGAAACGGTGGAATTTTATTTCCTCTTTATACTGATACGAGATACGACAGGGAATCGTGTTATCCGGAGAAAAAGTTATAACGGTAGTCTGTAATAAAATTTCAATTAAATACACGCGTTCGTAATTGATCTTCGAAGTCGAATTTTCTAGAACGCGAAGCTTCTTACGGAAAAAGGTATTCCATCGTTGCGACTCGCTTTCAGACGCGGTATCAGCTCCTTCACGGATATACCATCTATTCCGGTCCACCCTGTACAGGCAAAAGGGTGGAAGAAGGGGCTTGCCTAGTCGAATAGCGCGAAATAGCGCGGATTTCGTGGAAATTGAAGATCGAGTGGCGAATACCGGAAGAGTGGCTGCCACTCCACGCCGCAAACGGCTGTATTCAGCAGGCTTGTAGGCTCCGTCTGTTAAGGGGAACGAGGAGATGGCGCGTCTACGAGCCTGCGGAAGACCGACTGACGGATCGGAGCAACGAATGAGCCGCGTAATAGGAACGGAATATGTTTTTGCCTTTATCGCGCCGCGCGCCCTGTACCACGCGACTTACCCGTACTTTCAACTCTGATTGAATTCTCGCCTGCCCGAGAAATCGAGGAACACCGTCGTCACACCGCGGTGCCCTGTGACTGGTGAATTCTTATGCGGATGCTTGAACCCCTGATCGCATCGGTTTAGGGGTGAATCGATTTCCGGCTCGAGGAAATCGCGCGAGCTTGCTCCCGGCAGGTTTGAACAAAATACCGGGGCTGACTTCATTCTAATGCAATTTGTAGAGGAATTTCACGGGAATTCTTGCAGAAACAATTTATTATCAGACACCTGGGATAATGTCATATTGATTTTTCTTTGATCACCCTTTTTATACAAAGTCTACATAAATCTACTTTCTAAGTAGTAAAACTGTAACTATTTATATTTATTCAAATTCCCCCTTCGCTCCCACGGAATACGAAATAAGCATCGCAGCCGTCAAGGAAGAACGGCCACAGCGTTATTTTTGCCGCGAAACCGCGACGTGACCCAAATACGTCATTATTTTTGCCATCCTCGCCATTGTTTGCGTGCGTGAGTCGATATTAGAATTCCAAAGTTGTCGCGTTTCCGCGCGCATAAATCGTGCCTGTAAAAAGCTGATGAGACCTGCTCGTGGATACTAGCTATAAATATAGCTGTCTTGATGAGAGTGGAGTCGCGCGAATGAAACATATGAACCGCACTCGTGATATTCTCGTTGTCCGTGTTCGTGGAGTCGTGCATGTCACATGGCTCACCTTTTGTCCGACTATCATTGCCGTTTGCGATATTATTACCCGTTTGCCAGCAAATCGACAGAAATGCCTGATCTCCTCCTCAGGCACAATTTAGATGCCCGGTGATGGGCGCTTGAATTTCGGATTTGAAAACTCTTTATCTACATAAAGATTGTTAATCGTGGGCAAACGAACGAGACGTGCGTTCATTCAGACGCGTCGGATTTAATTCACATTGTTTGTACCTATCTAAAATTGTACACGCAGGTATATATATGTATGTACATTTGAATAACGTGACGAAATTTCGCAACTTGTAACGTTATTAACGCGGCCCTGATAAAGGCATCTCTGCGGCGTAGTTCCGCGCATCACTGCCTTCCTTCGCATTGCCATGCATGGGAAATCAACTTTGACAACGAGTCGGGGAAATTTATATATTCGACGGGCAAGGACAGCTCGAAACTATCGTCGGACGAAGCGAATGGGCATTAATTATACTCGTCGGTGGAATCGCGCGGCAGAAGCCGCGATATCGGTCCCCGTCCGGTTATGAAAGTTTCGAGTTTGTACGCTTTGCATAAAATAACACCGAAGTTTCCTTGCCGTAAGTACTCGGGGGTTAATGCCCCCAACAGTCGTGAACGATCTACTTGACAAACTTTGATCGACCCTGTCATCGTTTTTGTCCACGAGAATGCTCATTCTGTTTGAATTAATACTTTCGAACTTGTAAAAAGGGACTGAGTATTTATATTTGAATTTACCTAGAGAATAAATGGAATCTGATTTCTGCAGCGAAATTAAAGCTTGAACATTTGAAGTTTACACATCGATGGCTTAGTGCACAAATATTGTAGGTCCACCTTTTGTGAAATTTGAGTTTTAAAAATCGCATTTTTGCTTAATATCTGCTTCATAAATTTGTCAAAAATAATATTTCTGTTCATTGTATCCCCCGGATCTTACGTATCTTACGGACATAAAATATTTCTGCACTAATGTTCCACATTTCTGGCCGAAAAGGATTGCGCCATATAGCATTCCACCTAAGTGCAGACCTACGCCCCTACCGATTTGCGATCGATCTACGCAGCTCCCAGATACCTATACAAATTGGAGTACACGATTTCGCCCGATGTCCGTAAATTCGTATTACTAATTGCCGCTCAAACAGCCACAGGCTTGAACCGCGAAATTTATATCTGGCCTAAAGTACCGTGCGAAACAGCGATTATACTCTCGCGACTGGACTGTTGTCTACAGTTTGGAGTGATTCTGCTCGCATTTACCGGCGTTTCTCCACATAATCCCCGAACGCTCGGGCAACGTTCCGCGGCAATGTCTCCACTCGAAGAATTGATAACGCCGGCTTGGTTATTCCGCCCCGTTATTCAGGACGTGAATCGCAGACTCCCGCGCGTCCATTGTCGCTTCTTGTCTCGGCGAGGATCGCGAAAAGCCGCCGCCGTTCGAGCCGCTTTGACTAACGCCGGCGATGGGAAGCTTTTTAGCACATTATCCGCGGTAACACCTGTTACTGGCGTAGCCGCGTTTCAGCGGGGAAAAACCCAACGGAATGAGGGGGAGGACAGAGGGAAAGCCGTAGGGGGATGATGGAACCCCGTGGCCGAGCGTCCTTGGCCGCAAGCTCATGGGATTGCACAGTCTTAACATATATTAATCCAAGGATTTCGTGGAGGAACGGCAGAGGGGGAGCTTCGATGAGCACGTAATTCACGGCAAAGAAGATTACAGGCAAATGGGGGTTTTTCGTTCCCACGGTAATTCTGAACGGTAGCACGCCGAGCTTTTAGAAACTGGGGGCGTTTACACGGGTACGCGCGTAAAAACACATTTGCCCTCTGAAAATATATAATTATTAATGCCGTTGGAAAAAAGTGCAAAAGTATTACGTTCGTTGTTGTCATTTGCGTTACGCTATTATTCCTTTTTATCAAGAATGTTCGTGGAGCAGACACTTCGTCATATAATTTTATCTTGTGAAATATTCACTTCCTTTTTGGAATAAGAAAAAAATTTCAAACAACCTGCAACTTTTTCTGAAAACCGACAGACAAGAATCCTATTGTTTTGGAATCAGAATTTACGAAATCATGAAGGCAGGGACTGACAATGGATCGTCGTGCTGATTAATTGCCTCTCCCCCTCGGGAATTCGGTCTCCAGGTTCCTATTATAAAATTCTGTAATGATGCAGATTTCCAGCCATACCCTGGGGACAGCCGTCGCAGCGGCGCGCGAGGTATGTGTCGACAGCGCATACAGATTGAACGGACAAGGTTACTGCAATATGCAACTTGGCTTCTCAATTTCTTCGGCGCGCTTTCACGCATGGAATGGAATCCAATCGGTGGCCTACATTTCCACATCGATGCTTGGCGCCAGGACGAGATTTATATACCGAGGAGCCTGGTATATATGATATCCCAACCGTCAATTCTTGCGATCCTCTGAGCTGTCTATTTCGGTGGAATTCGTTCGATTCCTCCACATGTTTGACAGAAGAAAGAGAACAAACGCGTAAGGTAGGTATCTACTGGGAATATATTTTTAGTTCAGATCATACTAAAAACAGAAACATCAAGTATCTATTAAAAAAATTTCAAAACTACAAAATACCTATACACTCTCGAGAAGTAATTGGATTTTCTCTACTCGACGCCAGTCACGTACCCCTCCACCTTCGGGAGCAGCCGAAGAAGAAAGCACACCCGTCTATCGTAATGTCCCAAATCCATGTATCAACTCAGCTACCGAAGGGTTGATACGATATTCTGGTGGAGGATCATATATTATGCGCGATAACCCGAGTGCGGAAGCGGGAAAGAGTTGTTCACCCGTAACTTCGTTGAACTATCGCTGATTCCGAGATATTTGCTCGGGGTTACCTCTTCGTTTAACTTCCGCGTGCACGTAGGGGTGGTTCGCCGCGGAGGTGTGCGTACGTGGAAGAACAGAGGCCGAACGAGAACAAGGGAAAGAGGCCAATCACGGTGAACGATAGGTGGAAAGGCTGTGAGGGGAGAAGCGAACGACGTCGTCGTCGTCTTACTCGAGATATGTCCCTTGAATACGCCTCGAACCAGGCAACCGGAGGCCTGGTAAGAGAGAATCGGTAAAGGGAAGAAGTTCGAAGACGGTGAATACGAGGATTGGGAAGTAACGCGCAAAACTTGAACGCGAACTCTATCCAGGTATCAGCGGATTAGCAAGGAAACTACCGCTTTCGTGGGTGGAGGGTCGGGTGTAGTAACTCTTCTGTCTATTCCCCCAGTCAGGTATCTCTCGTGGGGATGGCTGCTACATGACCGGAACTCAAATGTCGTTCCAGATCTCCGAGACGCCGGGAATTTACGATCATTAAAGTCTAGCCGAATCTTGGTGTCCTCCGAACGAGAACAAGGAAGATGGCTGGTTGCGATTAGCAGGGGGCTTCTAAGGTTAGTTTTACGGTCTACGTATCGCTGTGGAAACGTCAGGCAATTTGTCCGTAGAAAATTTATTGATTCAACGTGACGATCATGCTGAAACGTGCAGGCTATTTGCGCGGGTAATGTCTACACGTATTAGGGTGGCTCTTAGGTATAAACCTGCGATTCCCTTTGCTCACACCGCCTATAATGATTCCATTTTATAAAAATAATAGTCCCTGAAAAAGATTATTGCAATCGGACAACAGGAAAGGGTGCCGGCCAGGCCTTAAAGTTTAGAATTCATTAATGGTTTGAATTTGAAGAATTTCTAAAAAATGGTAAGTCCTATCGAAATTTTGTTCAAATAATATTAAAAGAGCATTCAATTTTATACAATTATTGTGTATATAAGTTTTTCGTGCTTCCAACCATTTTTTAGATAATAGCGTTTAAATATAGAGAGGTCCGCATTTTGCTCGTCCCACCTGTACGGTCTGACGTATCTATTATCTATAAATAAACTTTTTCAGGGGCTATTTTTTATCAAATGGTGCCGTTCTAGGGGATGAAAGCAAAAAATTACAAAAAAAAAACAATTTCGACAGGTATAAATAAAGGCCACCCTTACGGAGATATTTTTCGCCAAAATTTTGGAAAAATCTCGTTAAAAGGAACAGTATGGGATGTTCCTGTGAAGTCTAAAGAGAGCCACAGTATCGTGACGTAAGATCCCACCTGCTAAAGAATAGCACAGATCGTAAACAGCCTCCAGGGGCGAAGAAAAGAATCTAATTTCCTCATCGCGTCGCGAGCATGACGCACCCGAGCGTTAGGTAGAAAATTCAATTAAATTAAGAAGTACCTTCGCTTTCCTATGCTTCACGCCTCTCCACCAATTCTCTCGGGATGGTACCTGACCGGAACTCAAACAACTGCTGCCACTTTCCTGATGGCAATGCTCGTTAAAAGTATGAACCTTTCGCGATAAGCCACCTTAGAAAAACTTTCGACTAAATTTGAACGATCCTTGCTAGACAACCTCTGCCCCTAATTTCCCCTTCGCCAGTACCCGATGAATCATAAAAATCAATGAAAACTCATACTTAATGCAACGTATCGGAATAACTTTCAGTGAATAGGTACTGGAAAGTACATAAACTCGCGATTGCGAGTGAACGTTTCAATAACTGGTTTCTGGCTGATACGTAACTGGTTGACCAGTCGTTGTTTCCTTTTTTTACAAGATTTCTGATCGAACGAAATCGCTTGGGAAGTGAAACGCTTTCACCGATTTAAATTCCGTATGTCGTGTGTATCTGCGCGAAAGAATTCCCATACTTCAAAGCAAGTTTACGCGCCGGGGAGTTCAAGATGCCTGGCCGAGCATGAGAAAGTTTAAATTAACTTGCAATGTCTGGTGGCTGTTAGCCGCGCCAACTCCGATTCGAGGTATGGCCGCAGACATAATAGTTGCATTATCGCTGCCAACGGGTATTTCCTAGCTGGCATTTAGGGCCGAGATGATCGGACAGTTTAAACGTGCAGCCAACACTTAATCGATCGGCCTGCGGTAGTTATCAAAGCGATAGAAATGCGACTGGAGCTGAAGTCAGGCGCAAACTTTGTTCGACAGTTGGTCAGAACTTGAATGCTCCAACGAAAACAGAAGGGTAGAGGGATAGAGTCTTTCGATCTCGCTCCTTCGGAACGCCTCGACGCACGCACACTTTTATTTCGTTTCACTTGTGACCTAACGAATGATTGATCCGCGTGGCAAAGATCATTCGATACAACCTTCACGATTCAATTTCGCCCCGGAAACCTTTTTTCCCCGGCGATGAATCCTTCCGTTCATCGCCAAGCACGTGGTGACCATCTGGACGCCCATAATTTTATTTTCTCGTCGCCGGTTGATCGAACGAAGACGTGCCCAATAAGGAGCTACAAGCTTTATCCCGAGATCAATGTTAAACCGAAGAAACGAAGAAACACGTCGCGAGAAGGGTAGAACGACCACCATTCTACCAACTGGAGGAGAATTCGAAACGCGGAAAAAATCCACGAATGCTACAAATAATGGAATGCAATATTTATGAATATTTGATACCATGTTTATACCGCAATGCATTTCCGCGAATCACCTTCGGATTTCCCCACTTGCCATTGCGTCCGATGGCAGAAGAAATACTTGAACCGATAAAGCATTCCACCCGCACGAAGGAAAAAAGGAAATAGGATGGGGAAAATTGCTTTCGGCCGTTCGATTATTTCAGATCATAAATCATAAATCGCATTCCGCGCACGAACCTAGGTAAACCTCGTTACGAACTATAAACTTCCGTGTGTGACTTTGATGTAATGCCGCGATGTGTACGCGTTCCAGGCCTGGCTACAAGTGAAATCGTTCGTCGGATCAGTTTTATTAATGGTGGGCCGCGATCGCGATCGGCAACACTATGACAACCCCGTCAACTTTCGAAAGATTAATGTCGCCTGTTCATTGCGTGAGACGTGTTTTCGTCCTCTTTTTCTCTTTTCCCTCTATTCCTATATATTTTTTTTTCTCTCCACCGGCGCAAAACCGGGTCGTGTCGCCGCCCGTTGCCCCCGCGTTTTTGCATATAAAACCGCAATTAATGATAATGGAAATTGTTTCCTCGGCAGAGCCATAACGCATAATCGTTATAAGCCCAGGTTAATCTCGCCATTCGGTGTTTCAATAAAGAACATGCAGAGCCACGGGTGGGAGGGGACTTGGCGCTCGCGTTTCACCGCGAATTCGTACATTCAAACGGGGGCTTCATGTCGCGGCAAAGAAAATCCCGTGAAGGATCAAACTATTACCCGGTAATCTCCGTGTCGCTGGCACAAACCCCCCAGTCGACGCGTGTTTTCCAAATGACAACGATTAATTGCCGTTTCAACTGAATGTATTTCATTCCGCGCTACTCAACCTCCGCGGGGAAGATTCTCAATGTATTTCGTAGCTTCTCTATATTTAAATTGTTTAATAAGTGCATATAGAAACCGTCGATGTAGTCGTTTAAGTAAGAATCGTTGGGTTTCTTAAAACTCAAAGGCCAGAGGGGAAATTGGAATTCTAGAAAAAAGTTTGTCTTTGTACTTGTCACCCCGTTAGTTTCTAAATTGCAGGTCGGCGAAAAGCTGTGTACAAAGAGCCTTTAATCGCGGACAGATCGATACAGGAATTCACGGTGAAACACGTGTAGCCTTGTTTCGTAAGAACGCGGCTTAAAATTGCATGACCGGCTCTTTCGCCATCGAACGTCCTTTTCCGGGGCGCGCAGCCTCCAACCAACCCTCTCCATCCCCCTCTTCCACCAATACGATCGCTTCCGCTTTACATTAGCTTATTTTGTATGCAGCTAATTTACATGTCTAACGGCCACGATAAAATTGGTTAACGCTGTTCCGAGCCTGTGAGCGAGCGCCACCTAATTTAAGCTTCGGTGTAAGCAGTTAAGCTCCGTGGCCGATTTCGTAATATATGCTAGATACGATTTAATAGCGTCGAGCTTGACCGTGTGGATAAACTGGTCCGCGCGCATTCCCGCAAAAGCGTTCGACGACGTGTACTTTTAATCCAATTTTACAACCGGCCGATTGTTGTCGTGTCCCCCGATCCGAGAACCGTCCATTGATCCAGCGGTTTCGGCGGATTGATTTGACCGCAAAGCGCATTAAACAAATAGCGAAAAAAAAGGAGAGACGCGGAGAGAGAAAAAAAAGAAGCATAGCTTTGATCGCGTTCGCTCGTCGAGAGATTTTCGTCGTTTTTAATCAATCGGCAGCTATTTTAACATCCACGCAGTTCACCGAGAAAAGAGGAACAGGGAATAATTGTAGAGCTGGGGTGCGAGAATGGACACGTTTTGGAAACTTTCGTGCTCGTTACTACGAACCGGAGTATAGGCCATTTTTCATTTTGCTCGGATTACAAATATTTGTCCTCGGATGTGTGCGCACAGAAAATATTCGTCCCGAGGCTTTTATCCTTTTTTCTTAGAGGCGGGTGTATGCGTCTATGTTTTAGATATATTTCGAACGCCATTCTTATAATATGTCCGTCGAATATTGATCTACCGCAGCGCGGCCGCACAAAGCTCTTCCCTCGATTCGTTTTTCTTTTTTTTTCAGTCAACCAGGTCTCCGCACCGACCCACTTTCTTTTGTAAAACGAAATTAGTGCGGAACAGTAAAAAGTACTCTCCGACCTTTTCTGTTTTCTTGTCGACGGCGTGTCGACGTTTTCGAATTGTGTATGTATATTAATACCCCTTTATCGAGTCGTCGAGCGTCGCTGAAGCGAATCCTTTGTGGAGAAGTGACATTGCATGCCGTCGCAAAAAATAATGAGAAATCGCAGACAGTGCAACGGACGTTTATGAATTCAACGCAAATGTCATTGTACGCCGTGGCGGGAGTTAGAATACGTTGGATTAAAATGGACGACGTTTCACCAGGAATGCCGTTTTGTTCCCTTGTCATATTTAAAAATACTTTTCTACGGATTTAGTACGCGCACGCGACAAACACGTTCTTCCAATGATTAAACACAAAGACAGCGCAATTTTCGCTCGAGACCACAAGTGGTATTTAGAGGCTGCTGCCTGATAAAAAATTATTTGGAGCCTTCGTTCTGCCTTCCATTTTTCCAGTAGGAAGTCGTGGCCCCGCAATGCTTACCCAATCTAGCCCGAAGCGTGGCGTCGATAACTTTAACCTGGGCGAAGGAAGGAAGCTTTTGTAAGGAAACCCCGGGCAAGTTTCTTCCAGCAGCTCGAGCTGTGGCCAATATAACGTGTCCAACAGCTTAATCTTCAACTAATCCTCGCCCCCTGGACGCGACGCCTGCGAGGAATTAGACGCTAATCCGAGACACGAGTTTAATGGGCAACCCCTCATACAATCACAAACTGAATGTTTACAGGCTACTGGGGGTTTATAGGTAAACAAATTTGCGAACTCCATTGGTGGTAGATTAGCTACTGTTTTTCTATAAAATCGAACGTGGCTCTAGCACACTGTTTCGCGAAATAAGCATCTGCTGCAAGGTGCATTTTTCACAAGATCCAATTTAATTTATAACGGAAACATATTCGAATATCGTTTAGTTATATTCAATTAACTAATAAAAGCACAGTGTCTAAATGGATAATATAGGTCGTTTTACTCATATGCACTATCATTGAATAATATAACTTCCTTGATTGCATAATACACGACGAAATTTATTGTTTCTAATCGATCGCGTTCGATCGCTAAACGATTTCATTAAAAGTAAAATAGCACGACGATTTAATTTCGGCTGATGTAATTATTCCAATTTCATCCCCTGCGGGTAGCAAATAACCACGTTTCGCTTTATCTTCCGTCTGCTCGTAGCCGTTTGACCTGGCACTAACATCTCTACTATAGACGACATTACCCAGTCACGATTGTCTTCGGGGGAGGATTCGATTTTCTAGATTGGGAGCGTTCTAAGAAGTACGGTAGAAGTGGCCAATTCTGCTGTTCGCGTTTTCGAATCGCGTCGCTTCCCGAACTTCCTGCCAGCCACGTGGAACCCTCTTAGTTCGTCGTTCCGACGAGACGTCGCGGACGAAAACGAACGCGATCGTTGATTGGAAAGCGCTGCGCCGCGATTGATCGTGTCTGGTCCGTCGATAACGCCGTCTGAGTGTAGTCCCACTGTCTGGCGAGACTGAATTCTTCTAGGTAAATGTCAGTTCGCAAGTTTTTGCCCGATTGGAAAACTTAGAAACGGGAGGGGAGGAACTTCTTCGAACTGTCATTAGTTACCGAAGTGTGGGCCCGCACGGTAGGCAGTCCGGTTTCATTCAATCTCGCCTCCCCGGATCCCTTTAACAAACATGTTGACAACAGCTGGATTGCTCGTAGCGAAAAACGAGGGAGAAACAGGCATCTACGTAATTGGAAGTTACTTCCCCCGTGACGATGCTTTCTCTTTGTCCGCTAGCTTTACAGGCAAAACTTTTGGAAACGGTCGCTTTCATCCTGCACTCGAATAGATCGATGTCCCTCCGGCGACCACGGTGAGATGGTCGATTAAGTGAAAAAGCGATCCACATCCGCGGTTAGACCGTTCAATTTATAAAATACACAAGGTCAAACATTAGGGCTTAAATACCTCTGCGGGAACACTCAACTATGACAACGTCAAGTCTCTGAATAAGATTAATATGTTTGCCAAGCGAGTCCTCTGCTAGGAGAAGAAAGAAAGCAAAGTGATGGAAAAAAGATTCCATCTAGTGTAATCTGGTCTTAGATGACCGATTAACGCGGCAATCCGGCCGACCCACTCTGACGTAGAAATCGAATTCCCGCCAATAATTGTCTCCAAACGTATGTAATCTGGGTGCTCGGAGGGCCCGCGGAATCTCCTTCCACGTTGATTCGATTTCCTGTCGCTCCGGATAGTAGCTTCCGGCAAAATCCCCCCGGCGCCCTCCTGCCGCGACGCTACGGGTATAGGGATCCACCCAATAAGATCGTCAGCGCACCTGGCGACTCACCCTCCCGCCCACCCTCTCTCCCAGGGCCAAACCCTCTCCTCGTCACTCCCAAAGGCATCGGTCAAATTCGATTTTCCTTTTACACCGAGCCGAACCATTCGGAATAGCGATCAGTTCTAGCGCCGAGGGAGGACCTTATTCAGGAAGTTCGCGTTGGTTACTGTAGGGCCGGCCAGTAGTCAGCCAGCCAGCCGGGGAGCGAAGTGGTAAACTAGATACGGCTACAGATAGGAAGGGAATAGAAGCAGAACCGGGTCAGCTAGCCAATCCCCTCTGCAAGGCACACCAATCACCCTACCGGTAACATTCACGTGCACATCCTCGAGTTGGCGCGAGCTATCTCTATACTCTATGCCTTCCAACCCTCTCCTCCAATCCGGTGGCCCCCTGCCCTGTTCTTCCGCGTTTTCTCCCGTCGATTCCAACCCCTTCCATACGTTTTCCATCCGCTTGTTCCCCGAATATGTACGTACCAGCTCGCGATCCCTCACTGCCCCGTGCTCCATTCCCCGTCATCGCACTCGTGAGGATTGTGTACAGGGGAGAAAGGGGACGGCAAGCCGCGACCATCCCCCAACAGAAAAACCGGACTACGAATCTTGCAAAGTGGAAGCTCCCGGTGACGGTCGATTCCATTTGCCAGGTCTGGCTGGATTGCATAATGCCACGCCGCAAAATCCTTGCTCGGCTGCCTCAAAGGGGAATCCGTTGCTACGCGCCGCGGAACTTTTGCGGTTTCTCTATCGTCCATATCCGACACACACACAAGCGCGCGTAAGAGGGGCTCCAGTTTGTCGCTGCTGACTGACTTCCCAGATCCCGCTGCGGCCTGTCCTGTTCCGCGCATTGGGAAATTTATCAGATGCAAAGGACCGGGGGACTGTTTACTTTGCCGGTGTGACCCGCGAACAAACGCGAAATTGGGCCGAGCTCGACCTCTGCTACCACCGCAGGATATTTCTTTGCCGGGGATGCAGTCAACTACCCGCGATTTCTGCAGCTTGTAGCGTCCCTGTTGTGCGTCCCTCTCCACTTGGCGATGCAGTACGTGTGCAGGGCGGTGCGTTATTAATGGCACAGGCAGGAAGAGGGTGGTGCTTCGAGCAGAGATAAATTCAATGCTCTGAAATTCAACCATCGCGTCTGCCGATTACTTAAATGGCTGTGCTAAGTTTGTGTGGGTGTTTTGGACACTTCCCTGTGAATCGATCTTTTGTGCTTTAAGCTTAGAGGCACATCAAAGCTTTCTTTGGTGCCGCGTAGATTAATTCGGCAGATGAGAAACCATCCTCGACCAAAAGCACCCTCGCGTTTGAAATCCCCCGTCCACGAGGTTCGTTTGCAATTGCCGCGCGGCAGACTAACGAAATAATTACTAGTTTGCATAACTACGTCGCGTGATTTGCACCCGGCAGAGAAGCCTAATTACGAAAAAAAATGCGTGCCCCAATGCGCGTGGAAATGTCACGCGCTTCGCCGCGGCCCGCGTGCTTGCTGGGTTAACGAACTAATTACGTGCACACAAGACGAAACACACCCGCGCCCCGCGAATACGACCCCAAGATCGTTTCCGGCGGTGTACATCACCCGCGACGCACTCGAGTTTAATTTCACGTCTCGTTGATGAGACTGTCTGCATACTAAGCCAAAGGGCGGGGGCAGCTGCGCAATATTAATATGCAATCGAAGTCCTCTCTCTTCTGTGTAAGCCGGTTAGGACGGGGCGTCGCTTAATTTGATGTTCATTCGATTAATTCACCGCGGTCGTCGGTAGAAATAACAATGCTTCGAGGGCCCGTAGCAGGACCCAGCTATTGGCAATTTGCAGCGACGATCGATATCGTGAATTCGCCGCGCTTACGTACACCGTGTATCCGTAATTCGGCACGGAACCGACACCTGCTTTTCAAATTCTTTCACAGTCTTCCATACGCCCCGTTCCACCCTGTCTAGCGTCGGATAAAACGTCGATTCATTGTCACATTGCCGTGTCCACCGTGGCTCACAACATCCAAACTCTGAAATCTTTTTTTTTCCTTGCACGATATTTCGAGACGTTACGTAGGACCTAATGTAAACGTCAGCAAGTCGTACAAAGATTAGAGAGAAGCACATAGAACACGGCTGTTCTACAGGGGTTTCATTTTTGTACAAATCCGTGTCGAAAGTTCGCACATCCGGCTGCAGTGTTAACGTCACTTTGGCGATTGATTTCCTGGAAAACGAAGCCTCGCGCAACAAAAATTTCGTTCCACAGCTTGCACCTATTTTTTTCACCTAGTATCGCCACTCCCCTAGTTGTAGGTATACCGGTCGACTTTTGCCATTCGCGAGGCCCGTAAAACGAGTTTCCAACGCCGGCCCGTGATTTTCGTTTTTTCGAACAAAGACCCTCCATACGTTTCGCGTTCCCCGATCGCCGATAACCTGTGTACAAAACGTACGTTGGTACCAAGGTCCGCAGGCCCATTTAAAGTATCTCGGGTCCACCTACGGATCCAGCGGTTCCTTTCGCGAGGCATAATGCAGGGGTTAGGGTCGTCCCGGCCAGGCGAACGTGACACGTAAAAATATCATGTAGGGTACCGATACATCACGCGATCAGATAAAAGGAAAGGGGAGCTGACTTCGTCGTTTGTCGTGCCGATAGAATCTCGGAGCCTGCGGTGGCTCGCTTTATTTTTGCACCCAGCTATTTTGATGACTCAACTGCCTAGATGGACGTCCTGCGGACCATGGGGGACCCGCCGCTGTTGCATCCACGGGGGGATTCGTTCAGTTGCTTCGCAGCGAGCTCCCGGAGATCAAGATCACGCGGACCCTCTAACTGCTTTTTCTAAATCGTGGTTAGCGGCTACGTGACGAAGATCCTGCCCCCGCTACAAACGAGATTCTGAAATCTTCATCTGCATAATTCAGACTTCTCCCACTTCTGTTAGTCCCACGTTCTCCGCAACACAGACCCGTGGAATTCCTTCGCATAGTACGGAGAAAATGAATTGGTTGTTCTGCCAACATCGATAGGGATTAAACATTCCTCTTGACGCAGACGCGAGCGTCGCGTAATTACTTTATTGACAAAGCAATCCTATTCCGCCGTCTTCGCGTGCGTAACGCACACTTCCATGGAAATTCCACGCGACAGCCCGTGCCAAACGTTTCTCTTCAACTTCGTGTTCGCCTGCCAATATTTGCACGTGCACGCGTAGATTATTTACCCGTACACAGAATGCGAATATTCATCGCCCGCCCAGCGACTCGACCCTCGGTTTTCCTCCGTGTGCACACCTGTTCATCGTCGAACGCTAATATCGACGACTTCGGACGGTATGTATCGACGCGCGGAACGGTAACCATTGTAATTATTACGGAACGGAGTTCCGTCGTCATCTGGATCAATCCTGGCACCGTGAACCGCGGAGAACAAGTATGTGCATGTATCTACATATTAGCGAAACGCAGCGGCGCAAGGCGCAACACCCGTGCCCTGCTCGGACGCCATAAATTCCAGGCTGCACAGGTTCGAACAGATCGCAACACGCGTTTAATCTCTTTTTCACGAGTTAAGCCCGTGCCGAGCACCAGTGGCGGCTAGTGGACGGCTCTATCGTGCGATCTACTTCTGAGTTAATTACCAGCGAAATAAAGAACTAGGTCGGCTTGTCCTATAGCCGCTGGGAATCCTGGGAACGAAAGCTACGAGTGATAACGAACCTTTGGATTCAAACGACGACTACGTTTATCGCTGCCTGGCGATGATCCTGAATATCGGCCAGGGACTTGCCGCTGGACCTGTGTGCTCGCACTGCTCGCCTCTCTGCTAACTCGACCGTGAATCGTTTGGATACTCCTGACACTTTCGCTCGGAGAATTAGGGCACGAATTGTATTCGTGACTAGTAAGGTTAATTAATCGAAGTTAATGCGATGAGTAATGAATTTCATTCGTGTTTCGACGCTTTTGTATATTGATGGTCGAGTGAAATGTAGTTCTGATGTAGTAACCCCCACTTTGTGTTGAGATTTTGTACCAGAGTTGAAGATTATTCGAATAAAATGAGGTTATTCGAGAATAACGAATAATTTTTATTTGAATGATTTCGAATAAGAATTGTGACTAAAATGAAGTTATTCGAGAGTAAGGAACAACTTTTTATTCCGCGAAGGTCCTTCAAATAACTTTGTTTGATTCGCAAGTCTTATTGGAAATTATTCGAATAAGAATTTATTCGTTTTACGATGAACAGCAGAGAATTTTGCAAATTTCTTAAAGGTCGCGAAATCTTTCCAAGCTAACAATAAGTGCTCCGAACTTTCGCACCAATACAGCCGCGGTGTTCAATTTCCTAAAGAGCTGCGATAAATAATTCCTGCCGCGGCGGTGGCTGTTCAATTTTTCTCGTAAATCCATCAAACGATCCTCGGGCGAGCACTTCGCGCGGCACGCGAAATTATCTTTCACACCGGAAGCCGTATAAATCAAACCACCTACCGTGATCTTGAGGTCCCGTGGGTCGCACGTATCGTATCGCCTGCTGAAGCGGAGAACCGTGTGCGTCTTGTTCTCGTAACCCAGTAGCAGACAATAGTCTTGGCTCAGGTCCACCTGGAGATCTCTGCTGGCATCCTTCACGTGCCGGTCCTGGAAAGAGCAATAACATTAGGTTCAACTGCGCGCCAATCGACCGGTAAAAACATTAGGATAATGTACGACGGTGATGGACCATTTCCATTTCCATTTCAGAATCGACCTTCTGTCGTCCTCAACGACGAAATCGAGTTCACTCGATCGAGAACTTTCGCACTCCATATTTCAGACACCCTCTGAATCTTTTATCAAATCCACTGATTTTATCAAATCCATTGCGGTCAATCGTTTCATACGTCAATTCCTTCGGTTTTAATAGAATAAAACTTCAACCGGAGATATCACGTTTCGGCAGAGCCATGATTATTTAAACAGTACTTTCACATATTTCAATTGAAATTACTTTTGTATTTAAATAGCAAAATACCCGTGCTTCACTTAATTAGAGGGATTTAATTTTATGTCAATTTTCTTGAAGTAAGTTTTTATGCAATTTCTGCAGAGTAACCTTTGTATAAAACGATTAACTTGTTATAAAAAGATCTGTTACGAGATCCAGATATGACCCTTTAAGGGTTGAGTAGGACAAAATTTAGAAATCTGTTTTTAGGCATTTGTGTGGGTAGCCCTTATTCTATGTAAAAAAATTGATATCTAATTGGGCCTAAGAAATACAAACGAGTCCGAGAAAATACATTTTACACCTTGGGGATGGAATTTCTAAAAATCCTTCCTTAGTGGGTGCCTACGTTATAAAAACAATGTGACTTCCAAATTTCAAGTTAGACGGTTTGACCTGGGCGTTGATGAGTCAACACAATCAGTCAGGACTTTTTCTTTTATATATATAGATATGTAATATAATTATATAAAAGATAGAAAACGGATAGATAGATTATTAATGCTTCACTTTCAAGAGGCAGTATTATGAGGTGACAAACCCTTCTGAAGTTTACAATATTGCTATATCCCCGAACTTGTTACTTCGCCATAAGTAGATTCCCTGGAAAACATACCCATTTACAGGATCTCTCTCCCGACACAAGAATTTCCTATCGTCCTTCTATTCCCTTCACCCCACTCTACTCGATTCCCCACATGCGAAGATATCAAAGCGCCCGCACTACGAAACACAATCCAGAGAGTGCGAGAATTCACGAAGCTGTTGATCGTGCCGCCTTTTTCACCCAGTCGCCGGTTTTTTCTCGGGCCAACGGACTCCGAAGCGGCACACCTAGCCGGACACCGAAGCCGGGTGAGAGTTAGTTAGACGTCCCGAGGCGGCGTCCGAATCTCCGTAGGCACAGAAGACAAGTTTTTCTGAGAGATTCTTGGTCGCCGCCTCGATATAATTATCCGCGGTCCGTGTCGGCTGGTACGACGCCTTCCAGCGCCATTGTTCCCTCGTAAACGGCCGGGGAGCCGCTTTTTTCTCGGGCTTTTCGGCGAGCTTTATTAGAATTTAATTTACCACCGAGCCGGCGGACGAGGGTAGCCGCGCGTACGCGACGTGAGCCCCGTCGAGTCACGCGTGTTACACTTCTGGCAATCCCCCCTGCCCTTTTGTCCCGACATTCTTCGGCACCGACCATTCGTCTCACCTGTGGAGTCGCCGTGCACACGCGTCTGTATGCGCAAACTGCGAGCGCGCCAAACGAGGGGAGAAGAGGGAAGAATAAAGAACGCCAGGAATATCCATTTACGTTAGCCTCGGCGCGTGAAAGGCTGGAACGAGCCCCGCCGCGAAGAGAACGGCCTGATTGGATATAAAATATAAAGTGTTCGAAATAAAAACTTCGCGGCCATGCGAGAGGGCCGGCTAGCGCAAAAACAGGGGACTCTTTCGAGACGATGAAAAAAGGGAACTGGCCGCAGGTGTAGGAGCGCGCGAACAGGAACGATATTGTCAAAGTTTACTTGCCGCTAAAGGCTGCGAGCGGATTCGACGCTTATAGATTTTTATTAACGGTCTCTTAAGGTCCCGAGCTGCTCCCTTTCCCTTTCTCTGTCTGGCGACGTCGAACGTCTGCAATGGACACCGGAACTGCTTGAAAATGTAACGCAGTGAATCTGGAGAGAAAATTCGAATTCCTGGAGGAAACAAGAACCATTCTCCCGCTTTGAGAGCGCGACGATCGTGCTTTGAAGAGGTAGCCGACGTCGATATTGCTTCCGCGTTTAGCGTTTCGATAAAGGCTTCCTCGGGGAAGAAAGGGAGACTCGTGCACGCTGATACCAGCTAACAACTACGCCCTTTTGTCTCGGCGGGCAGAGAATCCGCGTCCCTGAAAATAAGATGCCACGGATTTAAACTAGCCTAGCTATAGCCTCGCCCTTTATTGCCAGACGAACGTAGTTTTAATCGCGGACCGGTTCAGAGACTTGATCCAGCAGGAAATTAAATTTTCTCAGCACACTTACACGCTACTCGGGAAACGATTTAGGCTTCCTTCGTGGCAACCTCGGTTGCTCTCTCACTTCGATATGAAATGAACAAGTCCGCCTCGCGCGAGCTTACACGTTTATTAAATCGTAGATAATCAGCGCTCGGCACCTTGGTGCCTCGACATTCCTTGCCTTTCGTCGCCTCCTCGCACACACATAGAAGCTAAGAGTGTAGCTACCTGAGGAAGTCGAAAACGAGACGCCGCAGACCTTGAACGTTCACCTTCGCAAATAGCCCCGGTCGAAAGGCTGAGAAACCGCGGGCGGCAGTAAAAAGCGGAGGCATCGGGACGTAGCACGGGACGACCGAGTAATAAATAATTTCCAGTACCGTCTCGCGCAACTTCTTCAATTTCCGCTGCCACGTCGGAAGCGGGGAGCATACTTTTTCCCGCGCTGGCAGCCGCCGCCACCAGCAGCCGACGCACCACCGATCGAAAAGTCGGACCCCACCTCTTGCCCCCAGCTTTTCCAGCGAATAGCTGCTCGCTCTGTCTGCCGTCGTACGTGCCCCGCGACTACTTTCCTTTCTGGGCACGGTGTTCGTCATCAATTTCGTGTACGCCAGACACGATCCGAGGGTAGTTTACACAGAATCCCACCCCGGCATCTCGCCCTGCACACGGTGTTGCGCGGCATTGCACGCGTTCGTTCGCCGTGGTAACGTCGAGCCGCGCGTGGACGCGGTCGTCGAACTGATAAAAGGAAATCGGATCGAATCACGTACGGCAGTAAACTCGCGGATATACAGCTTTGCTGTTGCCACGACGCGAAGCGGCGCGCGTAGAGAAAGGGACGGCATCGAAAGGGAGAAACATCGTTTTCGCCCCGTGGAAAACGCTCGGCAGCCGGACGAGTGGGTTTCCGTTTCCGCGTCCCCACGCACAATTGTCTCCTCTCGTACTCGTCGTGCGCTCGGCTGTTTATTGGCGTGCACGTACGAGCACGCTCGATGCCGCGGAATGCCGCGAAAGAATGGCGAGCGCCGTGTGTCCCGCAATTACACGAATTATGTCTGCGCCTATTCAACCAGCGGACAATACCATCTCGGGCGGTGTGCCGCGCGGCTTCGTCGAAAACGAGAGCGCGCGGGACCATCGAGAGCCCACCGTTTAACTGCTCCGATTTTAAACGGGACGCGAGCTTCGACTTCCGTTTCGATTCACCGGCCTTTCCAGCGACCGGCTGCTCTTTCGGGGAAGCGTATTATCGAATTCGTCGACGCTCGTCAACGAAGCTCGCGCGCATCGTTGCAACCGGCTGTCGTTGCAACGAAATCGTTTTTCCTCTCCCTTATTCCTCGTCCTCCTTTTTTCGCCGCGCCGTGTGATGCCCGATTTTATGGAATAAAACTGCCGTGTTTGGATGCTCGAAGCTGGTAAGGTCAATTGGACGGGAATACAAAATTTATGAAATTTCAAGTAATATAAACTGAGGGACTCTTCGTTACTCAAGGTTCTTGGTTGAGGACCTTGTAGTAAAATAGTGCAATTGCATTTTTTACTTGTAGTTAACATACGTAAAAAAATCTACATCGTTTGGCGTACGTTTGATGCAATTTATTACAAATTTTGAATCAACACCCAGTAGGTACTGTTTTGCGCAATATCTATTTTTGTTTTTGGAAGCTCCAGATTTGAAAAAATAAGAACTTAGAATAAAAATAAATATAGAAATAAAAACAAATCAGTAACTACTACTTATTGCGTGAAAATATATATTTTTCATTTAGTATTCTCTTTTATAAACAGTTTTTTCTAATTTACTCGGAGTTGGTAAAGATGCAGCTGCATTCGTCTTGCTGCAAGAACCTCAATTCTTATATATCAATGTTTCGCCTAGAAGTTTTTAGTTACGACAGAGAATTTGCTGTACCAAGGCTCAAGGCATTTCAAGAATAGATTCCCCGGAAACATTTTGCAAACGTCTAGGAATAATCCATGTCTTAATCATAAAAATGTGTTCGCCATACGGATCAAGTCACAGCGCAAAGGGTGAACGTTGACTCGAGCTAGAGTACGCGGGTCGTAACGAGAAACTTTTCGCAAGTTCCTCTGGCTTGCGTGCAACCGGGCGGCATTGTTTGCGCGTTTACATCTACCATCCGGAGCTACTAAAAAAATCAGGAAGTGCACTCTGTTATAAAATGCTATCGCGATAGAAGCAGCGTTTCCGCGGCTGTACGCGTCCCACGGTGCTATTGCCTTGCCTTTCCATCGACTGTCGTTCCCCGTGTTTATTGTCGCGGGGGCGTCGTGCTATAGCAAACACGCAGCTCGCGTCGGCTGGTCCTGGAGTCAACTGATTCGCAGAACTGGTTTATCATACGAATTACGCCGCAGCTGTTTATCAAACCTGTAATATCTGCGCTGAGTAAGTACCTCAAGGAGCGGAGACATGGCCGAGATAGAGCGCGAGGTCAACGGGCCGGCACGGAGGAATGCTCTCCTCGCGAAAGAGCATTTTCTGCGATAGAACGTATTTAACTTCGCCGAATACCGCTGGGGCGCAGAAATTCGACAAACTTTTCGGGCGGTAGTCAATGAATTACTTTGTCCCGGCTCGTTACTGCAAGACCGTTCCACCGAGCAAGCAATAAATTTCTTTCGCTCGCAGTCGGCCTTGTTAATACAATTTCCGATACGCCGGTAATCAAATAGCCCGGGGAGTATCGCTTAATCCGCAATCAGAACCGTAATCCGCGACTGGGAATTATGATCAGCGTCGAGTCTTCCGTAAATCCAGCCGTTTCGTTCGATGTCCACGCAGCCCCGATCCGGCGTGTGTATCTTGCCCGACCCGACTGTCCACGTCCCACGGCACATAATTGTCTTGCCACTCTATCGAGCCGGGGTATCTCACGTTCGGTGGCCGATACGTGCGTTCTGCGTGCTGCACAGTCGTCAGCACGTCCACACGAGCACGCGGCGCAACAGCAGATCCTGCATCAGGAGGAATTATAGCAATTACGTTTGTTCAACGCGCATCTCTGCTTATCGGCGAGGGAAACAACAGATTTTGTCACTCCTTACAGGAACACAGCAGCGAGGACGTATCTGACGGCTCTACAGACTCGATGCACCTAATCCTTCCTGAACAATCGACCCTACCGTATTTGGTAGGCAAATGGTCAAGAAATTGCATAGGCACAGTGTCTATTGTCCCGAGTAGTGTGAGACGGTTTTCAACAGCCGCTGGCACGGTGACCTGTTACGCCCCGGCAAAAATCGCCGCAATCCCATTCAACGTTCGGTCACGCACGCGGGCAAACGTATGCGCGACGGAAACAATTACCGGACACGGGTAATTGTTAATAAATTGTCGCTACGTTCTTGTACCGCGCTCACGAACCTCGCGGACGGAACAAAGGGAAGGGAGAAACGCGAAGCGACACAAGGAAAACGTTTCCGGAAATTCCATGTCGCGAGTCCGGGGCAGAAAGTTTCTTTATAATACCGAGTGACACGAAATGAGCTGAGGCGGTTCTGTAATTGACCTCTGCACATCCAACGGCGAATTCTCACGACTTGCCGCGCTCGTATCACGAATATGCAGATCATCGTAGGGTAAATTCCGCCACTTAGACACTTTGCTCTGTTTCGACGCTCGTCGTCTCGTGCATCGTGAATGCCGATAGATAATCGTCACAATTACACCCGCGAAGAAGATCAACTTTGGAGTATTGCTCGTGCTTGGAATAAGCACCTGCTTCCTCGCTGCCGCACGATGGAAATGACAAACAACAGAAGCTATTTCAGAAACGCGAGGGTTCAATTTCCATAAAGTGGTGGGAGCAATTTCGCGGATGCTACGCTTACCAGGAGCATTCGTGGAGTTTGAATAATTCCCGCGGTAAGTACGGGGACTTTCCTTGCCGCGAAACCTTCCTGTCGCTGGGACCGATCGATTTCACGTGAGGGACAATTATGTCAATTACTCCGTCCCGATTCGTCGACGGCGATAATGCGACGCGACGTCACCGACGCTGACAGCGGCGTCCTGGCGGACCAGCTAATGATCGCGTTTAATGGGCTCGAATAGCATCAAGAACCGGGATCGATAGCCGAAATTCGCATAATGAGCACGTCATATTGAGGATCGAAGATGATGGTGCCTGGCTTTTCCCTTTGTCGCCAGAGATCGTTTCAAGCACCCGTGACAGAATTTTGTGTGGAATCGTGCATTCAGGTGCCAAGGATCTGAATCGGAGCGTCAAGGCTGTAGATCTAAAAATTGAGTGACAGAAAGTAGAGATGCCCTCTGGATGATGAGCCTTTGACACCAAAACGCTGCTGGTTAACTGTCCTCGCAGAAGGAAATGCCCTCGAGCATTAAATTTTCAAGTCATTCGAGACTTCAAGCCTTTCTCTTTAACCTTCGAATTGTTTTCAAGAAGCATAGCAAAGATCGCAGGAATCGTCAACGTGTGAAGCTGTGCCTGATACGATGATACGTCATACGCAAGGTGATAGGGTGTATTCCAGCGAATCTAGGTTAGCGTGAAATTTGTAGCCACGAGCTTCTTGATATTCATGAAACTTTTTGCTCCTATCCCTCTTTCAGGCTCCTCTTACCTCGCCGCCGCCTCTCTTCCTCGTCCCCCCCTGTTCTTTTTCAGGGCGTAATTGTCTTCATCTGTAACAAGTCCGGAGCCGCCGCTTACGATTCCACGGCAATACGGGGCAACGTCTTGAATAAAATATCTGCCGTGCCTCGAGACGTCAGCCGCGCTCAATCTCCGCGGAGACGATACATCCGCGTTGCCGCATCCAACATTCATTTTCCGCCGCTCGATAATTTCCAGTAAGTTCTCGGGTGCTCGTCGGTGCCGTTCGATAATGCCCCACTCGACACCCCCCGTAGCCATCCTCGGCCGAACACCCCACGCCCCGTCGAGTCGGCGGGATAATCCTCACGGAAATCACTCATAGACGATACCTTAAAGTGGTAGTCGGGAAACGAATTGATTTGCAAATGGAAGAGATCGAGGGAAGTAGCACGCCTCGAGTCTCCGCGGGCTTTTCATCGGCGCCGACCTTTGACTTCGCGAACTCCACTCGGCAATTTATGCACGGGCCATCCGCGGAAAGCGTCACGCCACTCGGAGGACTTAGAAGAGTCTGAAACGGAACGACACTTTGCGCCATGTTTCTTGACTATCGGCTTCTTAAATCGTCCATCGTCCAAGTTTTCGCGCCTTGCTGGCAGTAAATCTCACGATTCACAGAATCCACCGTTTACGGCACTTCTCGATGGTTCGCGAGCTCCAAGCGTTTGAACGTACCTATGTAGAAGATATCCAGATAGACATCTTTGGGGAAAACAATTGCAGTACTGACCCCGAGTTACGTTCGATGACCAGCACTTACGCATGCACCGCGGTTCTAATCCTTCCTGGATAAATGGAGTACGGGAAATCGAAGGTCGTTGTTCGGCATGAAACATCGATTGTGTCGTGCGCGCGCGTCATCGTGTGGCACGAAGGCAGTGTTTTCCTGGACACGAGCATGGTAAATTATTAATTCAGATTCGTGTAACCGTGTTAAGGCGAAAAACCACGGAACGGGGGGTTTTCGATGCTGCATGGCCGTTTACTGGGACGGAGGTTGTTAGTCCGCGGTTTAATAAACTGTGGGCGTTCATGAGTTTTATGCGAGGAATCTAGAATATTAATCTCTTCAATGCTAATCTCCTCGGTAAGAGAGCCACTTGTATTTAAATTAAATTCTATCGCTCTTTGCTGCCCGAGCAGCTTCCATCGACAATGACACCAGCAAGAGAACACGCAAATCGGTGCGAGCAATACCTACTGCCCGCTGATGTTATCGCGCGAGCACTTATCATTAAACCGCGACCGTTTTCGGTCGAGGAGCGGTCACCGCAGTTCTTCCTCCAGTTTGCGAGCGCGCGCGTATAAACGCGGACCGCGGATGCGTGCGGTTGTCGTTATCAATTTTATGATTTCGGGAGGATGCGCGACCGCCGAATGTTTCACGGCTGAGAAACGCCGAGCGGGCTTTGCGTTTATTTATCGAGCCGATAGCATCGGCGGCAGAGGAACACGGCCGCCGTTAATGATTACGCGGACACTCGTGGAAACGAGCGAGGCGGATAAAATCCACGCTGCCTCGGTACGCATTGCGACAAACGAGACGAGGTTAACCGCCGCCTAGATCGTCGCGGGACGATAACCGTTTTATGACGGGACGAGGGTGTATTGAACCTTTCTATTGCAGGTGGACGGGCCGCGAAGAACGCGCGGGGGCGTGTAAAATGCACATCACCCGGGTAAAGGTATAGCGTAGGCGATTTTTAAGTAGCATAAAAGATTCGTCGTATTCTCAGAGAGGGGAGAACCTCACCCCTGTCAAATGGAAATTAAATCGGCAAGGAAATAATTTAATGAAATTTCAGTTCTAGACGCTACATATAGCTAAGTAGAATTTCGTTCTCTAACATCCTATGCCTTGTACCCTTGCACAGTAAATTTCCGCGGCGCGACGCGACGCACGATACTTGGTACCGGTGTTACGCTCCACGGAACCGAGCTCCGCCACGAGTGCTCCACTATGCACGCAGATCCTTGTCGCGTGGAGTGCGGAACGAAGGATCGCCATATTACACGCTCGTGTCTCCTCGCAGTTTAAACCTTCCCACGAGGGGGTGTCGCGCGCGAACCTCGTCGACGTCGTCGTTGTGTCGTCGGCGTCGTCGCGACGCAGCCGTGGCTTACTTCGAAAGGAGTCATCAGTGCGCGACGCCATTATTCTTTCCGTCCCGTGCAGCCAGTTTTTCTGGATCACGAGTCGATCCTGGCGCAAGTCCTCTGCCTTTTCACCGGCCGAGCGGCTGCATTAATCACGAGACACTCGAGGATATTATCGTGGAAACGCGAGACGTCCGCTCCCCGTAAATTTCACCCTCCCTTTCTCCCCCTCCCCTTCTTCTGACCCTCTCTCGCCTTGATTAAATATTAATTTATTCGATTCGTTCGCATTCCTTACCACGCCCGGCGCTTGTTTCCAGGACATGTTTCGCGCTGCGACGTCTCCGCCCCGGGAATCCACTTTCTTTGTCTCTCTGGCATGCAATAGTGCATCTGT
Source organism: Andrena minutula (assembly GCA_929113495.1). Classification (NCBI taxonomy): domain Eukaryota; kingdom Metazoa; phylum Arthropoda; class Insecta; order Hymenoptera; family Andrenidae; genus Andrena; species Andrena minutula. Next base: position 38,854,270 of record OV815994.1, read on the forward strand.
GGATCCTTATCGTTCCATGCGGAGACATCCGGCGGTGATTGTTTCATCGTCGACCCAATAACCTCGTTGATCGTTCGACTTTATTGGCAATTGGTCCCTCGTTATTGTCTGCCCGCGTAGAAAGACTTCGGGCGGATTATAATTCGACGGGATCCAATGCCTTCCCGCTTGATGTGGAAGTCCGGCTTCCGAAGTTCAACCCTCTTTGCAATTGTACCACGAATCACGCCACGTCTTGTAAGATAAATGTACTCATTTTATTATTATAAGCGTTACGTTTGTACTGTAGTCGTAACAAAATAATTCTAAACTATTTGGATATTGACACGAGTGTTGCGCGAGCCTGGGGTTAAACCAAGTGCAGCAGGAGCGATGAAAAACTTTTAAAACAAGAGACTCATAATTCTTCGATCGTGGTGTAGGTGTTTAAGGAAGTGCGACATTATTGGTATTCGATAATTGGGGTGAAAATAGGCGAAAATAGTCTCTGCAGTGACAGGTGTTATTTAATAACAAAAACAGATAGGTACCGTATTGTGCTTTGGATTTAGATTTTTCCTGTTTTTATTTTTTTTTTAAGTTGGAAACAGGGCAGTAGATGTAGAATCACGTGAATTAACAACATGTCCAGTTTTCTACTCACTAAAAATGTTAGTAATATAGCTTCACAATTCAATGTATGCGGTGACTTCTATTTCTATTCGAAGACATTTTATTTTCTACATATCAATACTTTATGCTTTACTGTTGTGTTATGAAACGTCTCCATAAAAGATGTAACTTATTCTTACCTGAAAAGGCAATATGTTATATGAATTGGCACAAATGGTGACTAGAAATATGTAGGTACCTACATTGCTGTTTTTCGTGAGCAGAAATACGGACATTTAGAGCGTTGTATTTAATTACAAATTACTAATAGTTAAACATCTTGATATATATATCTTAAATATTTTTTGAATTAGTTGATTTATTATTAAGGAATTAATCAATTACTCTGCAAATTTTGATCACAAACATATTTTTTTTTAATGATTTTCGAGAGTTTGTATATTTAATTAGAAAAGTTATTATTAAAAATATAAGGCATTATGTCCGCGTTACAGTGTACAGGGTAAAGGATCAACCCACTGGACTATAGCGCTCGAGGAATTTTACAATGCAAATCCTGGCCACTTACACGTAATCCGCGTTAAAAACAAGTTCCCGCGGAGTAAGTAATTCTAAACAGCAATTCCGCGTTACCCCGTATATTAGTTCCCGTGACTAGTCGGGACTTAATTAGATAACAGGAAGCGCGGTTAAAAGTTGTATACGCGCATGCCGTGTGGCCGTTTCTAGCCGGACTCCAGGCTCGTTTAAAATGCAAACCTCGAAACCCGAGAGAGATAATCGTCTCCAATTTTGCCGGACCATCGTTACGAGCCACCCGTAGCGATGATAATTCCGTTACAATTACGCGCTTTCGGAAATTATCGGTGGGGAAGGGGGCGGGTATCGTCCGTGACCACTCGCTGGCCAGACGATAGAAAATCGTCCTAGAAAGTGTTTCGCGCTCGTAAATCACTTTCATCGTATTTAACATCGCACTGCTCGGGACCCGACCCCCGATATCCGTGCATCGTGAAAGAAAAATAGCCCTGCTATGAGGTCACTCCGAGGTGGAATAATTATTATCGTCGGTCCTTCGCCTTGTTTTAAGTGCCTCTCGCTGGATCGAATCGATGAACTTGACGCGTCGATCATTTCCAAGCGAAGTACACGCCAGCCACTTCCCATTAGAAAGCGTTGAAGAATAACCAGCAATCGCCCAAAAGAAAGAATGCCAGGCTGCCGCCAGATCGCGAGAATCCCGTCGATATCGCGGCTCCAACTTCCACCCCATTGTCATCTGTTACGAAGTTAGCGAAACGGTGAACGAGCCGTTGATATCCGATATCGATAGTCCCGGAAGATTAATATGAAAGAGTTCGCACAAAGAAAACTGGCTGCGAAGGGGCCGGGTTAAAAAGTCACCGTTCATCGGCTGCTCGCAGTCGAAGACGGGGCAGAGAGTTTGCTCTTCCTCGGTCTAATTCATTCGTAACTTCTCCCCCGTGCGGCGGGAACGGGGCACGGGTAGGGGGGAGTAGAGGGGGCGGTTTGGAGAAAGAAGAAGTCGTCGTCGGTCGGATGGGATGAGGCGAAAGCTGAGAGACGTAAAGGCAGTCTGCGGTAGGCAGTGAAAAATCTCAAAGCCATTCCTCATCTGTCCCCGGTGGAGGGACAGAGAGAGGACAGGGAGATAGAGGGCCCTCGACGTCGATTCGAGCTGTAGTAGCCGCTCCACGGCGAATACCACCCGCATCAGATAATATTTAAATTGATGATAAACATTTATAAAAGCGTTTTGTTATACAGAAAACATATTTGGATCATTGTGCGCCCGTAGGAACGAGGATTATGAATTCAGGGGCCCGGCCCCGAAAGCCATTGTCCGACGGACCTCCTCATCTCCATAACGGGTCCCATCTTCGTCGACCTTCTGTCTTTCTTCTCCTACCCCTTTAGCTGCTTTTACTCGCAGCCTTTTCGTCCTTCTTTTTCCTCTTTCTCTCTCTCTCTCTCTTTCCTCCCTGCGTCTCCATCTGTCTCCCTTCAGCAATGATTCCCAAGCACGGACACGCTTGGCCCCCTTCTGGTTCCACCTTCTCTCGCCGAGAGGTGGCCCCCTCTCGCTGCCGCTTCGCCTGTATGTACCACCGCGCTGCTCCCCCTTTGTAAGCCCAAACTCGACTCGATCCCGATCCCCGATTGTTTTCTCCTTGCCCGCCTAAATTGTCCAAATGAATGCGAACGGGGCACCGCGCCGGCGAGGCTGTACGCGCACGCAGGCCCCCTCGTATGCACGCTAAACGTCGCTGGCATTAATCGTGGCTGCCGGAATAGCGCGATCCTATCGTAACGAGGACTCCTCCTTTGAACGGTGAGCCGAGGGAAGGCTCGTAAAGGGAAGAGCCTGGCTACAAGATCCTTTTGTAACACCGTGCAACGTCGCAGACAGATATCGCAGGTTCCAGGGGGTCCCATTAATTTCCACCGAGGCGTTAAAATAACGAATCTCTAACGATTTTTCACAGACACTTATAGGCAGTGCATGACACTAGGATTCCTCCACGAAATGCTGCATAGCAAGTGGAACAGGTTACTAGTAATGTTCGAGACAACTGCGTCTCAATTCAATGTGTATAACAAAAGAAACTCTTGAATACTTTCAACTGTCCTTTGAATGACTTCGTCAGAAATACCGTGACTAAGAATGGAGAGAGTACACTACTGGCCATTCAGGCATCCGAGCCCGAGAGACTAGAATTACGCAGAAATCTTATGAAAAGCTTGTAGGAATGTTTGCCGTAAAGGAACAGGCTAGACGTGGATGGTTGACAGGCATTAGTCAACCCAGGCGAATCACGATCCCCTTCGCTGGGACGTTTCGTTTTCACGCGAAATCCGACGTGCGTCCGCCGCAAGGAATTCCGGGACATCCTTTCGTATCCTCTTCTCGTCCCCCGTGTTTTCACGGCTGACTGAGCCGGATCTCGTGGAACCTGCTACTAATATTTATCCTCCGAGTGACACCGGAGACCGTCCTTCGACGGGGCTGGTTTTTATTTTTCCGTGGTTGCCCGTCCCCGTGGACAGGCCGTGTTGTACAACCGCAAGGGGTGGGCCCGCAGCTTCACGCCCCCCCCCCACCCTCTTCTCTCGTTACCGCTGGAAATCTGTGTCCAGCCGAAAGCGAGGACGAAATTTATTTCACGGATAGAATATACGATAGCTGTAATATGCAAATCGCCGAGGCACACGTGACTTTATTGGCCGTGACACGTTACGTGCGCCCGAGTAAACGTAAGTTGCGAAGAGAATGCCTTCGTCGGCTAGCTGGTCGGCGGTTGTCGCACGGGACCCACGAGAAACAACGAGGAAAAACGAGGAGAAGAGACAGGGAAAGGGGGAGAGCGAGAGAGAGAGAGAGCGGTACGTTACACTGTCCGGTTCGTGAATTTATTATAACGGCCGCAGGTAATTAAATTCACGGGATTCCGTGAAGTTTTTACGCGTGTCCTGGGGGAGCGGAGGCGCAGAACGGGAAACGTTGGTTCGCTACGATTTCACCGGGTCTAGCATGAAATCGACTTGCAGCGGATTATCCGTGAAAGAATCTCCGCGCGGCCGGGGCCGCGTTTCTGCGTTACCACGGATGACGGTAACGAATGTTTTAATTTTATTCGTCGGCCCCGGCAGTCAGGCGTTAGCGCTGCACGCACTATCACCTTCGGTGATCTCGGACACGCTCGTAATCCTCCACGGCTCTCCAATTCCCCTCGACATCCTCCGCCGCCGCGGCACCGCCGTCCGTTTTATGGCTCGCGCTCTTTTGACACCGCAGCCGTTATCGTTCACCTGCGTCTGATGCGTGTTGACGCACAGAAGACCGCCCCGTTGTCCCGGACACAAAGTAGAAAAGGATACGGGCCTCTCTCGCGTTTCCTCGCCCTCGGTTCTTTCCGTGGAACCCGGCGAGGTGTGGCGCGGACCCACGGTCGAATTAACCGGGCCGCTGCGCTCGACGATCCCTGGCCCCGATCGTTCAAGATCAGAATGTAAATGGAGACGGGGGACCTTTTGAACACGAGCGTCCATGTCGTCAGGAACGGTCGTAGGTTTCGGTCGTTCCTGGGACAAGTATATACATGATTTGACTGGGCAACCTGCCGTTGATCCAATCTCTGCCCATAGTGGTCTGTGTTTCCCACCGACGCTAATTATTATTATGATAGTTACTACCAGAGGGAAGAAGAACGGGAGAGAGATCCTTGAAACTTTCATGAAACTGGATTCGCGCAGGTAACACTACTCCCGGCTGTCGAGTGCGAGTCAACGCTGCAGCGAGCTTTACCAGCTTCATCATCAGCGAGCGTCCTTCAGGTTTATTAGGGTTGCTGGAGTAGAGGGGTGGTACGACGGAGCAGGACTGAGGGAATTGTACTGCGCACGATTCAGCTGCTGGAATCTGGGTGCAAGATATGCAGGCCGATCATAATGTAATATTATGTCAGTAATATTTACTAGATACTCTCACGAATATACACTATGATGGAATATGTTTAGAAAGTATATCAGTTACGACACAACCCTTATTAGTCGGAAGTTTTAATGACTCCAAGCTAGAAGACTGTTCCAACTCAAGCTTGATAACCTACGATGACGAATCACAATGATAAGCAAGTTTCACAAAGAAACATTGCGTCATTTTCTTTCAAACAGAACACAAATATCTATAAACGAAAAAAATTGATATATCCAACATCACGCGATCGTGCTCCACTTCCAATTATAATTGGCATCGAGCTGGCGAATCGCGTATGTACATTTTCCCGCGTGCCAATCCACTGACATCTTCGTTCTATGCTCGATCGTCTACGCGTGGCAGTTTTTCGCCTCACTGGCAGCCCGTAAATTAGAGGCAGCAAACGCGGGGTGGTTCGCGCGCGCGACACAAATTACGGCGTGGCAGGGAGCCTCGCGCGCGAACGGTTTCTCCCGTCTATCAGGTTTTTCAAAGGGACGCGCTCGTTCCGCCGCTGTTTTATAGACACCTCGACAGCTCTCGTGTCCCGCGGTAATTAGAAATTGTTCCGTCTTTCGCGGCGCGTCAGCGGGCCAGGGCCCGACGCGAATCCGGCGCCGGTAATTAACGTCGTCGGGTGTATTGTAATTTATTAATAACGTGCAAGCTTACTTAGCGGCGTTCCGCGCGGATGCGGGAGCATCTCCGGCGGAGCTCGGGCTATTATACCGCGCGGCCCGCTGCGGTATTTCAACGGGGCCGGAACGGTTATTAATTCCGCTTTCCGCTCTCCCATGGTGACGCAGCCCGTAAACTAAGACCGCGATGCGCGTCGGTGGCTTGTTTTCGGCGTTGTTCTTCCTCCCTGGGGACCCGACGGTTCGCGATCCGATCTCCCAGATACATCAGAGAGGTCCGTGTGCTCAAAGGCCACCACCCCTACCGAAAACTTCATTCCACGTTGCCTATACCTTTCTTAGCGCACCCTCGTCCCAACGAACGCCCGTGCGCGCGCGGAATAACAAGTTTCCGCGTATCTAACTCGTGAAATGTTAGTGGAGGAACGGGGACGAAAGAGAGCTCGCGTGTCGCGAAGTTTTCGGTAAGGGGGAGAGGGCGGGAAATGGTGCGGAGCCATTTTTTTCTCTGACAAAGGGCCACCGTTTCTTTTATCCCGCGGCCGGAATAATTTCGTTTTTTTTTTTGCTTGTTTCGTCTCTGCACGCCGGGCGAAACCCAGCCGCTTTTAGCGTAATGATTTTGTGCCATTTTTTTCGGAGCGCGACACGCTCGCTCCGGCACCGATACATCTATGTTTCTCCGTTAATGCCGGACTACGACGCGGACCGACGTCGACGCTGCTAGTCATGGGTGCGACGTTCGTGGGAGTACAGTGGGTTATCGTAGAAACTGGGGCGATTGTAGATGTACGCTGGGATTATCGGGGACACGGGAATGTTTTTCAATTTAAAAGAGGATGCTCGATGGGCGTGGTTCTGTTCGAATTATGATTTCGTTAGGGTGGGATGCGAGGATTTGCTTTTAAGGAGTGTAGCTTTAATTTAGTTCATTCCCTTCTGGACTCTTAATCTCGTCGCGTTTAAAAGTTCACTGTAATAAATGCACGACGAGGCGCATGAACGTTTCATAAGGTAGAAAGATCTCACGGGTCGTGCGTCATTCGCGATCGAAATCACGAATGAAAGCCGGGGCGCCGTGAAAACTGTGGCGACGCCGTGGAATAGCTCTCGAGAAATCCCGACCACCTACGGAACAAAGCAGCCAGATGAAAAAGCTGGATAGGCGAGACAAATTACGCGTGAGCGCACGCTACGCGTTGCTTTTCTGTGCCCGCTGACTTATCGCTGGTCGCGACGCGGAAGATCAACCCGCCGCGGCCGCCGAAGACAAATCGCCCCCGCGATGGCCGCGGTTTTTCCAAGTGAAATCATTTCGAGCGTAGCTCAAGCGAGCGGTCAGTCATTGAACGCGACAAGTTCGCGGGGAAAATGGGGTCGACGACCGCTCCGTCGACCAGGTAACGCCTGCTTCTATCGTTTTCATGAAACTCGATACCCTTAACCGAGCTCCCTCGATTCCCACGAGGCGCGTATGAACTGTCCTCGTTGTGCGTGCCCTCGAAACACCAGGGGCTTCGGTGTAATAAAATGTCGTCGACATTCCGCCGTTGGGGGGCTATGAATCCCTTGCAGAGTTTGCTCGTCGGTGATCAAAATGAGTAAAGGAGGAAACCTGATCGAGAACCTTTGAAATGTAAAAAACAGTGATACTGTCATGGAAGATACAGATTTATTATCGCCACTTTGAACAAGTTTGGCCTTCGTGAATTGGGCTTTGTACTTGGACAGGTCGATTTTCTTTATGTAAACTTAATGTTCAAGACACTCGCCCTTGAGCCATCTTTGTTCAGGCCTTAATTAAGACTTGCTTCTAGGTACTCGCAATCGAGATGAGCGTTTAGAACTTGATTTAATAGAAGGGGTGCATACATTGAGAGAGAGTCGATTGATCGATGGCTGTTTGCAAATGCCAAAGTTTCAACCTACAAGAAGTTCCCGGAACTGCCGATCAATGGATACCTCGTGATCATTCGTGTCCTGTAATCGCAGCTAATTGCAACTAGACTCAAAACATGTGATATGCCGAATCGGATAGGAAATCGGGCCTGGTTAATACTATCGCTGTGTTTTTCGACTATAAGTAGTTCACGCATTAAAAAAAATGTATTCTCTTGTAGGTACTGTGATAAACATGTCAAATACAAAAAAAAAACAGTTGAAAATTAAAAACATTTTTTATCGATGTAAAATTTAAATATGCAGCGAAAGGGTTAATGGGACAATTAATACTCCTGAGCAATCCTAAAATATGAGTATCATCGTTATCGAAATTGACTTGATCGAATAGTTCCAATGCATATCTATTCGTAACGAGAAGCCAAGACCAGAAGCTCGAAGCAGGCAAAACGAGTTAAAGAAGATTTTGTCTAGCGGTGAGGAATTCCACGGCTGCCGTTCATTCGATTCGACCTCGCAAATTTGAAGGAAGACGATGCGAGGGTAGGAGCAGGTTAAACCGTGCAGCGTTTTTCCCCCTATCGCCTTCGCGATGGCTCGTACTTGCGGCACGCGGTGGCGAGCAATTATTGAAAAACGATTTGCCAGGCCGCAGAATATTCCGCAATTCCAGCATCACTGATACACGCCGGCCTGATCGTAGCTAACCACCCCCTAGGCAGCCGAGCTCGAGGCCGCAAACGCTCGGCCGCCGTTCGTAAAGCGTTTTAACGAGCGATCCTGCTTGCATCGGAATTGACATCCTTCGCGGTGCTAATTTATTTTCCGCCCATACTCGGAACGCTTCGCCGTCAACTTTTTGCCCTTTTTCGCCTGAGAATCAATCAGAGGATTCATCGGGAGCCCCAAGCGTCGAGCGGTCGATATCAATTATAATTTCTACGCGGTGGTGACGTCGCCGTGTAATCGATTCAAAGGTTAAATGAAGGGCGCCGCGTCACGATAGCGCCACAGTATTTATAAAGCTTTCACGGACGACTAATACGCGATCGAATTAGCGCGTAAACTACTTCCGGCGGCCGAGCGGGGGGAACGCGCGGCGTGTCGTCCGCGGCACGGGACTAATCCACTTACGTGACCTTTGGTGCATGCACGCATATGCACCGGTGAACGCGCGGCATTCAAGCAGGAAGCCGAATGGCAGAGCCAGGGCGGGCGACGATCAACGCTTCGGCGAACGCACAGGCCTCGCCCCCGATCCCAGGAATGTCAAGCAGCCGAAAATCATCCGGCTCCTTTGTGAGATTACCGTCATAAAGCCACCGAAATTCTCCGCGTGAACCTTCGCTCGGATTCCGTGCCGCACATGCCTCGATTGCCCTCCGTCGATATACGACATGTCTCTCGATCGAGTGGCTCGCGCGAACACCCTGCCCCTGACCGCGATTCTTCCCCCTTTTTGTCGCGCACACGTGTGGTGCATCTCTGGTTTCTGAAACTCCTGGGTGAAATCTGTCTCGGCGAGGCCGCCCGCGAACCACCGCGAAAGCATCCAACGCCGTCCTGGCGGGAGCTCGTGTTACCCACGGCCACCAAGGTTCATCGTCCACCGTCCAATCGATACATCTTCCGCGGTTACAGACCGCGGAGTGCTCGCGATTCGCCCTGGGAAAGGGGAGCGACAACGTTTCTCTGAGCAGAGGCACGGTGGAAAAAGTTGCGGTGTAACGCGAATATAATTGCAAAGAGACTGGACGGTTGGGGGGCGAGGGCTCGCCATTGATACCCTTGCTTCCTCGAACCAGAGAACGGGTGTGTTGTGCCGGTTCGATTGTATTATGGACGTCTCGTGGTGATACTGTGATAGGCGGAGGCTGATTGTGAGAAACTAGAGCTTTGAGGAGAGAAATACCGCTGTCAGTATTCCGATATTCAGTCAGTCTGGATACGTTGGGCAGCAGGTACTGCACGGCTATTGTGTGTCTTCATTTAGCAACTGATTTAGAGAATAAAGACCAAGTTCTAAGAATAAACAGGAAGGGAACAATAAATCGGGATGAGTTTCACTAATTCTTCATCGATCCTCGAAGAGAAGAAACATCCAGTGGCTTCCCTGATAATTTATGTACTCCCCCTACCAAGCAGTCGGACGGATGACGTCCATTTATCCGTCCCACTTTCCACCCGTGCCTCTTTTTTCATCCATCTCCAGGGAAATACTGTTCCTCTATCTAACCTCCCTCGCAGCTCGTGCCAATTTCTTCCCGCTCGGTAGCAATCCGAGAGGAGCCCGCGCGAAAGTGAATTTCTCTGGCTGGAATCTCGTTCGAATTGCAACGGGGGATCATCGGCACGTAACGCCAGCGACGAATTAATCGTATCGTCGATGTATCGTTCCGATCCAACGATTTTCACCCGGGAACATGGCGAGCGCCATACACCGCCTCGTTGATAAATTTTTTATTGCTGCAATAAACAAAAACGTTTGCTTGGGCTTTGCCCCCTCCGCTTCATTGTGAACGTATTGATAAGGAAGGTGTAAATTGCTCTGTCGTAAAATATAAATCACTCGGGAGCCCGGGATTTATTGAGCCTGATGCTCCGCCTCTATTCCGCGGAAAGAGTGCTCTTTTTATGGCACTGCAGAGTCTCCACGACATCGGGAAGATATTTCAGATACAGATAACAGAGATAACAGGCTGTGTTTCATCCAGTAGCGCGCGCTTTCTCAGAGCTATTCCTAATCTTGGACTTTCATCCGTAGGATCGCTTGAATAAATGTTGACTCCAAAACAATCTATGTTGAATCTTGACGAAAAAGATCTAGAGATCTCTGTATTACCCGTACAGTGCCCGTCTAATAATCTTCCCCCGCAACCAACGTCCCATCTTCCCTCGATGCACTTCCACCTCCTTCAATTTCCCGTGTTCAGCGTGCATTTCACGTTAAAAGAAGACGTCCCGTACAATTTACAAGGGGTCCGCTTCCAAGACATTCGCAACAGCGGACGTCACAGTCTAGCTACTGTGCCCGAGCAAAGGCAGGGAAGCGTCCGCGGCGCGGCTTGTCTCTCCTTCCATCCTGCTGCCATTTTCCCCGCTAACACGGCCCGTTGTTGTCCCGAAGTGGAAACACCAAGCGAATTGCGCCCGATTGTCCGTCCCTCGTCGGCCAATCCTCGAGTAACTGCGCCGTCAGCCGGAGTAGCGAAACTGTCAGCGGCACGAAGGAAAAACACAGCTATCTTGCCGGGACAGGAATAAAGCGCCGCGGCGGGAGGATGAGGAGGTGAAGCTGGAGGGTAGACGGCGGAGGAGAGAGCGAGTGGATGGATAACGTTATACACGGCCAAGTGGCCCGGTATCACGCTACGTTTCCTCCCACGTCACAGTTCGACGTCTCTTTTCGCCGTTTCTTGTTGCGTCTCGCGGCGAGACGTCGGAAGGGCGGCGAAGAAAGAGAATGGAGCGGGACGGGAAGAAGACGACTCTTGCAGCCGGCAGAAAGAGACGAGGGCCAGCCCCGTTTTTCTTCCCCGCCGTCTTATTGCGGCTCATTACTGCACGCAGGATGTCCATGGCCCCGGCAAAAGCTTTGTCCCGGCGGGGAAGCGAGCCGAATGCCAGGTGCCGGGGCCGCCTTCTCTTCATCACGGACGCAATACATTAGCCGGCGAGCGAAACGGAGCAAAAAGTAACTTACGACCGGGGGCCCCTGCTTGTCAACCCGGTAATGGCGTAGGCTCTTGCCATCATAATCGGATGACAACGGCCGCCGCAGAAAATCCAGGGCCCCCTTTTCCACGCCGACACAATGCCGGGACGGATAGGAAACCGCAGTGGTTACGTGAGTCTCGTTACTCGCGGGGAATTGAATTGTAGGTATGTACCGGCTCGCGTCTCCGCGGGAACGGATCGCAATGAGAGATTCTACGCTCGGCTGGCTCCGCGATTGTCGCGAGCTCGCCGGTTTCGCTCGTTGGGAGTATTAAATATGTTTCAATTAAGTTGCATCGTAGAGTGAGGACGTTTCGCGGACGGTATTACGGGGGCCGAGATAAAAGAGATAATCAGATTCAAGACAGATTTTCCGAATCCAATTTGGTCCCGAGCTACTTTGTTACATAAATGAAAGTGTGAATCACGATTCCATCGCGTTCGTTTCGTTCATCCAAGCGGCGTCCTTAATTTCTCGGACCAATGTGCAACGAGGCCAGAAGAAATGACGCAATCGCGAGCTGACCCGGCGGTAGCTGCGATGTTTCTTAATTACTTCAAACGCCTTAACTTATGGGCCTGGCAGAGACAGCCCGGCAAGAAACCAGCACGCCAATGAATAAGTGCCACCGGTGTAATTAATCTATTAACGATTATTGCCACCGTAACGCAGCCCCGTGGACTAATTGGTCGTGAGGCGTGACACTGTAGCGCGCTGAACAGCGAGCTCCCGAGGTAGAAATGGTAGCGTCGTTAAGGAGTGAGCCATTAAACGGACGCAGCCGTTCTACCAATTAGCCGTAATACGAGTTAAGTAGCCGAATAGCCGGAATTTATCTCGGGCTCGACGAAAACCGACGACCCCGTTGGCTTTCACCACCGCCCGATAATCTTTTAACAAGCCACGGTCATCGCCGGCCCACCGCCGCGACGCGAGCCGACGCGTTCCTCGCGGTGCTATTGCGTGTGAACGATACGGCTGATAATTTGTCGAATTTACAGATAATTCGTTCCCGCCGCAGGCCGTGGAAGGAATTCGAAAGATTCTCAAGATGCTATCGCGGCTACTATAGCACCGAGGTCCGTTGGAATCTCCCTCCCACTGGACGTTAACACGGCGATCGTGACTCAGGCGCAGCGGCCAGTTTGTTCCTTTCAACGGAAACACGATACGGCTTTAATTCCTCGCCGGGCCAAATTAATCTCTCGCGATCTCTCGAACCGTTCCGACTCAATTATTCAGGCTACCTTCGATGTACGATCGTGACTACCGTTCGGAATCGATTAATGGTCGCAGTTTACGTAGCGCCAGTGTTTCGTACGTGAGCTGTGTCCTTTTGCAACGGCAATCCGAAAGTGTGTCAGCTGTAAAGCCATCTTAGTTGGTATGGTCCTGTGTTTATTTCTAGGGGGTAAGCTCTGTGATTCATCCAGGTCTCGACCTCCTCCTTGCGAGACTCGTGATGAAGCCAGATATTATCTGAATTTGCGACTAACAGTAACGAAGAAACGGAGTTTTCCCTCCTCGACAGAATGGCAGAGTTATAGTTGGACGAGAGGAAGGTACGTGAGACCGCGCGGAGTAATCATCCGGCGGCGTGGCGCGGCGAACGGCAGCAGTCTTGACGTCTTGCCCAAGAACCATCAGGAGGAGGCATCCTCCGCGGCAGGAACGATCGCGCGCGTACACCGCGTCGAAACGGTGGACGTCCAAAAAACTTCCATCCGCCTCGCATCTGGAAATTACGCTCGGGCCGCGTTCCAGATAATGCGGCGCCACTGCGAGAGTTATTTACCATGTTTAAAGTGAGCAGCCCATCCCATTATACGAGGGTGCACGGGCACCGAGGGACGAGCAGCGGCCACGCAGACACAGGCTCGCAAAACCGTGCACATGAACGTGAACGTGCACGAGCGCGCGGTGAGACGCGGTCGCGATGCCACAGATTGCGGCCTCTCACACGGATAACAGCCATCTCTCGGACAATAAGGCGTAAAAGGTGTAAGCGGTCTCGAAGATCATTGCCATACGGGCAGAGCGAAGGTAAGGGAGTCAAGCGGGCCAGAGCAAAGCTGGAGCGGACGCGGAGCTATCATTGCATCTCCTCATTACCATAACTAGTTCCTCCCCTTCCCTCCCTCCGCCGTGCCTTCGTTCATGCCTCTTAGGCCTCCACCTTCTCATCCTCCTCCTCATCCTCCCCCTACTCCCTCTGTTCCACCTTCTTCTGTCCTTCGGCCTCCATGCATCATTCCTGATACACATTCACGCACCGTTGTCGGCGTACCACGGCTACCCGAGATGGAGGATGAGAAAAAGGACCAGCGCGAGGGACGGGGACGCGAGAGATCGGTCGAGGGACCTCGGGGAGACTCTTCAAGAAGAGCAACCGCGGCAACAGCAACAGCTGGGTCCGCGGGACGTGGACGTTCGCCTTATAAGATGAAACAGAGCTGGGAAATGAGAATCGAACAGCAGACCGAGATACTCGATGAATCTTCCTCTGGATGGGGGACTGGCTTGCGTCTACAGAGATTCATTCTCCGCAGATGCAGATGCTTTTCCTTGTTTGGCACTTTTCTATGGGACCGTCTGTTGCTCGCCCCGTCAGCTGTGCCAGCCAATTTTTGGCTTCGAAACGAGACCTTATCCCTTCGTGGTTTATTGCGCGTAGTCCTCGATAATCGCGATGAGAGGTGTTCAGGAATATTACGCCCCGTTACGGGTCCTTATAAGGTAGCTCCGACATCGGCCGGGGAACGAAGCGGGAGAAAACAACGTTCCCGAGGAATTTCTGGCGCTCCACAACCGCCACAATGGCATTAAGCTATATCTAGAGATATGGCCCTGCGCGCCTTATAAGATCAGCCCGGGGCCACGAGAGGATGAAAAAGGCGAGGGAAAGCAAGATAGATAATGACTCTTCTTTTAGAAAGATAAAACACGTACCGGCTAGGTTAGCTTTTCATGCGCCTAACTCGAGAGAACATCTTTGGAGAGCTCTGCGCGTTGCGACCTATCAAAACGTGGAATTTGTTTTACGACGAAATTAATATTTCTCTCGAGAAGAGGAGCTGCTAGTCAGACGTGGATGAGACAACGGCTCTAGCTGCAGGCGTCGAAAAGTACGAACGTACGCGAAGAGGAAAGGTGAATGGTGGCGGTGGAATAATTGGACTAAAAGCAGGAAGATGATTTCGGTCAAGCCACACACCTACGACAGCCCCGACGCCCCGTCAACGTGTTCGTCTCGGTTGATGTGCTGCCAGGGCAGCGCCGTAAACATGTATCTCGCGAAATGAGGAATCTCATCCTCAACCGGATTGCGGCCGCTGGCATAAAAACGTGTCACGCACGCTCCGCGCAGGAAGGTAGCAAGAAAGTAGCCGGTTCCTGAAATCTTGATGGGACCAGTCTCGTTCTCCACGCGTTAACCCCGAAGTTCCGGGCACCGCTCGCGGAAAAAATACCCCGGGAGTGATATAATGGCGCGCGCGTGACTTTTATAACGAAAACTGTTCGTTCCCCGCAAAAGCAGGTAGTTTCATGAACAATGCCCTGCGTCGGCAAGAAGACTCCACGGGAAGACAGGTAAGAATTGATGGTTGACACTGTTTGCCTTTTAAGGAGAATCATTGCCCTCGTTATTGTAATATATTTCGGAGACATTGAAATTGTCATTGGATAGTGCGAGAAATTGTTGGTTGCCAGCTAGCCATAGCAGACAAACATTCTAAGGACTAAGCACATGCCAGGGCATCGTGGCTGGTCATCTTTACAAATACTGTGTAGGGCGATAACAGCTGTAGTTACTATCATTGATCCTTGCACCGCTCATAGTTCCTTTCACGTCACCCTTATTCCTTCTTCCACCACCCCTGTATATATAATCCCATTTCAAAATCCTAAGACGCGCAGACTATTCTAGCATTTAAGAGCGGAACCTCTGTCAAACTAGGTAGATAGAATTTTTAAAATAAAAACCTCTCGTAAGACTTAGTATTTAACGTACTGTACTCGACTCCCTGCTACGGAATCCAACAAAATTCAATCTCTTAAAAAAGTCAACACCGCGACTGGTGACTTTGGCCCCAATACGTTTGCTTATACTAACCAGATTAGATGTGCATCATTCTGAAATATGTACCTCTACATACTAAATTATGCAGAGTGCTATCGGTACCCTCGTTTATTGAATGAATAAAGAGGCGTATTATTTAAATCCTCATGCATTTTCTATCCCTCAATGGAAAGTGAGTTTGGCAATAAAATATGTATTAGAAGATTGCCTGTTAGATGTCGGGCAAATGATCCAATCACTGACCTAATCAGTCGAACCAATCGCCCGTAACCGAAAGCTGGGTATTTGACTTTCGTCCTCACTTTGAATCGCGAGCTTCTGTAAACCTTTCAAGCAAACCTCGAAACAGCAAGTGATCAGGTCTGGCGCGTGCCTCTGTACACCGACGAACGCCGAAGAGAATTCCTGTACAACGGGACAATTTCCGGGTCCATTTGAAAAGGATTACCGGACAAAAGGCGTACGGCCCGTAATCCGCGATAAAGAAGTCAATACACCGGTTTCACAAGGTGTGCTTGCAAGGTAAGTCCATCCCCGGCGTAAAAGCTTCGACTGCGCGACAGTCGCGAGCGATTCAGGCGTTTCTCCAGGAGGGGATAGGAGGCGGTGTGCGCCTAGCGGTCTTTGAAGAGGAGCCGACCGTGCACCAGCATTTTTGTTCTGTCCCGGTGCAGGAAAGGCTCTCGGGAATTTCGATACAATGCTAGGCTCGCGAGGGACTGGCAGAGGGGCAGAGAGGGTGAAAGACGGAGGATAGGGTTGTACGAAGCCGTAAGAGACGAGGTAAAACTAGACACACACGGCCGCTAAAGCTGACTCGGCAAAGTCGACTTTTACGCCAGCACTTGTTACAACCGGAGATATGGAAGGACGAACAACGAAGTAGAAAGGGGCTGAAGTCCTCCTGCAATCCCTCTCTATCCGTCGACCAGAACCGAGGGCTTCCCTATCCGTTTCGTTGCCTGCACCGGCATCTTCTCCACGACGCCCACCCCCGTCTGTTGGCTAGAAGGTCGGTGTCCGAGAGTCGCGTAAGCCAGTTTCACCTCGAGGATTGCATTCTAAGCCGGGGATCGTTAAGAGCTGGCAGATTTGATCCTTTGTATCGCGCCACCACTTAACCACTGAGTCTCCTTTTGTCCGTCCCCTAGTTCCCGCGGATAACGGCAGCAGGAGAAACAATTATTAAGGATTTCTCTGACGTTACTCGGATCAGGGCCCGAGGCAGACTCGGTGAGTATTCTTGAAAAAGAGAGGAATAGGTTTATGTGTCTTTCCAACAATCCGTTTCTACTAGATTAAGTTATTATTATATTAATCGTATCAGAGAAAATTTTTAGAATCTTCCATTTTCTTCCAGGAGCTTGACGCCATGTCAATTGTTTAGCAGGAGATTTACACGGCTGCAGCACCCAAATAACATTGCTCAGTATTAAGGAAGAAGAAGACTCCCCGGTACATAATATAGTCATCCAAGGAGCAACACGAACAAGCGACAAGAAATTAGATTAATTACGTTGAACGTGTCGAAGCGACTTTTTACGCAGCTGCGCCACCACGCAAAGAACACCAAGGTCTGTCAGGCGGGCTGCCTCTTCTTGTCATTAATCCCTTTCGCGGAATCCCAGTCCCCGCTGAGCAAACATCAGCGAGAGAAGTCGGCTCGATTGCTGGTTCTTCTGCCAGACGTTTTACAAAGCCGGTCGTCTTGCGATCGCGCGGGCTGTACATTTTCGAAACGTTGGGGCCAGTTACGGGTGATACGAGAATATGACGATGCGTGTCTCCGGTTCCATCAGCTTCACCCCCGTCGACCACTCGAGGAACGTCAACACTCGTGCGGCTTCTCTCTGTCTCGAGTGAAAGTCCGCGCTCGTTCGCGTGACGGGATCATCATCCGGCCGACTGGTGGTATTTAAAGTGCCTCTCGGCTAAGTGCAACAAGATCAAACCGACCCTCCACCGAGACTCCTTCTTCATCGGGAAAGGGGACGTGTCGCGATGAACGATTTTTCATGCGTTTCTCACGACCGCGGTGGTCGGCGTTACGATTCCTCCTGGCTGATCCTTGTCCTCCTTTGACGTCGCTAAGTCCGCGCCCAGGGAGTAATTACAATTGAAAAAAGGAATTCATAAATGTCAGGGGACAGATTAAAACGGAACAAGCAATGGGAGTGCACCGGGGATTTTTCATTACGCCCGGTACAACAAGTCGGGCAGCGCGCTTAAAAATGCAATTACTTACTGCAAACGAACCCGAAGGATGAATCGGCAAATCCTCTTACGACGAGTTCATAATTACGCGGGGAAATCAAAAGGACCGCAATAAGTCCGGAGTTAACGTTACATTTGCCTCGGCGTCCCCTCCCTTTCCGTTGTCTTTCCTTCTTTTATTATCTCTTTAGTTTATTCCCTTGCCCGCGCAGATTGAGGGCGGAGGCGAGGCATTAAAAATTAAAAGACTAGCGTTTATTGGCTTTGCTTAAAGAATCGTCCCATTAGGAAGATACATCGCGCGGACAGAGGTAGAAGACAAAGCCCGTATCAGTAATTGGCTTAGCCGCAACACAATCGGTGAATCCTGCCGTCCTTTCCGAAGGACCAATAGAAGTTGAACCCAATTTGGCCGACCCCTGGGTAACTTTCCTTCCTGTGGAAGCAACGTTTCACCAAACCCTCGCTCCCCCACCCCGACGGAACTTATCGAACGACATCTAATTTCTGCTAATTAGGCACTCCTCAAGAACGATACTGCCCAAGCGGCCATGAAACTGCGATCGCAGCTAGTCCTCTGAGGAAATATTCATGTCGCGGAATAATGTGCTTAACTGGATGACACATGGACATTGTGGAGGTCGAATGGATTCCCGAGATAGCTGGAAGCTGGTCCATTTTGTAAGTAAAATTCGCGTATCTCTGGGATCGTCCCTCGCGAGGTTGTCAGGGCAGGAGGACACTGCAGCTGACCTCATCAGAAATCCTTAAATGGTCACGTTCGCGCCACCGTTTCGGGAGTAAAATTTTATGCAATAAAAAAGTGTCGTGAAGCGCTCGTGTCGGATGCACTTTATCCGTTTATCAGCACTGTATTCTAACCGCGACACACATCTACGCTATTCTCGGTAGAAATTAATACGATAGAGCCTTTTTGAGTGAGATTAATGGGTGGGACCTAGATACAGTATTCGAAATAGAAACAGCAATTGTCTCAGTTATCATTAAGACTTCTCGTCCGTCTGGTTCGCGGTAAGTTCATCAGATGTCCCGATTGTAAATTGCCAGACTGAGTGGTCTTATCTTGTACTCCCACAAATAGCGAATACTGGTCTGCATTGGATTTTCATCTTCGTTCGACTGCGACCCACGGGAATTGTAATTCCATCACGATCGTCCGTCCCAAGTTATTATTATTTATCGACGAATCATATTTCACGGCTCAATAACTATGCGTTCACCTGTCCACGAATTTGCATACGTATCGAATCAGTTGTCGGAGCCCTATCGGCCACTGATAACAGGGTGACGTATTTACGAGACGTATAGCGATTCGTGACAGCGGCAATCATTCGACATGCACACCGTTCCATTAATCCCTCTAACGAATAGCGCTGTGTAAATTGTTATTAAATCGTTGCTTTATGCAGTGAGCGCGGGGCCCCCGAGTTGCAGGGGCAAAACAGCTTTATAAAATATGATAATTGCCTTGCATAATGCAGCCCGAAATCGTCCGCGCCGCGCTAACCGTGCCTCGATAACGACGTTCAATAATCCATAAGCTGCCTGGGTCGTGTTTAATAACTTTTTCGTTCTGTTCGCGAAGAACGCAGGCTTCCCTTGCCTCGCTTTATTTCGGGAGATTAATTGGAGACAGGAGAATTAGTGAACGCCCGTATACGAGTATTCGGGCAAGATAACATTGTTCGGCCCGTTGGATCGTTTATCCCCGCGGCCACCGCGTTATTTAATAATTAAACGACAGTAATGACAGCGGATTTTAGCGTTCCAATAATTCACGTCACGCGGCATTCCCGGTCGTCGCGCCGTGTAACGGCCCCACGGATTCGCGTCGAATTAACAATAATTTAATAACATCTGCCATCGAATGGTCGTCCTTCTACCGGTTAACGAGCAAAAGTTACAGCAGGCCTCTGGCCTCGTTAAAAAATTGTTAACCACCTGACGCGACGCGTCGAGGAAGTCGAGGAAGATAATCGTCGCTGTTCCAGCGATCTCGACAAGGGAGGAAAAGAGAGAGAGAGGGGGGGGGGGGAGAGAAAGAGAGAGGTACGTTCACGCCCAGCCGACCAGAGTCCTGACAGTATCGGACAGTCCCATCGAGGTCCCTACCGAGAAAGTAGCTCCTCGACTCCCTTTCAGGAGGACACCGATCGACGGGGAGAACGAACGCATTATAATACCGATCTATATTCGCGAAACGAGACGCGATCCATCACTCGCGCGCGCACGCTCCTAGCCTGCAGCGTCCCCCTTCAGATCCTTCTGGGTGTTTTTATTGTTCCTGTTCCTCGAGAGATTGTTTCCACTCTCCCCCGAGTCAAACTGGGTGGTATACGATCTTTACTGTCCACGATATCTCGACGCACTCGATCTCTCGCATCGTTGCGCTGGACTGCACTAGACTTTGTGACGGTATTAATACTTTCACTGCATTCTGTACGAAATTCTCTCAAGCCATAACCGTAATATACCCTCAAACATATAAAGTCCATGTACATACGTATTTTTAATTGCTTTAGATTCTTCTTAATATTCTGTGCTTTGATATTCCGTACTCGACAATGTCCTGAATATGTCGAGTATTACTTAGGTATTACTTCGACAACGCACCATGCGATCCACTTTCGCGAAATTATCAGAGTAGCTGCGTTTAAGCAGTGGTCCCCCACCACTTACAAAATCAATTTCAGCGCCGCCACATTACCTCCAGAAGACATTGTCGATGGAAATGGTTAATAAGGGGAAATGGAGGGCAGACGATTTGATGGCACTCACGTTAAATCGCGACGACAATCGTATTAGTGCCATTAAAATCGTTCGAGGGTGACTCGTCTGAATTTTAAGATTTAAATGGTCCTTCTCGGAAGGATTTGGGTCTGAGTAATCTCGTCTGGAGAGTCTAGACGCAGCCCGGGGCGCCGAACAGCTCCAAAGACGTCGGCAGAGAGACGAATCAGCATGCGAGGCATGGCTTCGGGCCGAGAATCTTTTGAAGCCATTCAAGTATACAGTGAGAGAATCTTCCGTGGAGTCGTTCCAGGCATACATATATTTCGCAACCGGCTACAAAACCCCGCGCTGAATGCCATTACGTTGGTCCTTCCATGGGACACCCCGAGCGCCAGCGACGTAATTACAGGCGTCATTATAATCCAATTTGTAACAAGATTAATTCCTCCTCAAATATTTTCCTTCCAGCTTCAACCGTCACGCCACCCGTCGCCCCCTTTTTCTGGGCCCGGGTGAAGATTCCGTTCGAAATCGTGCTCGTATTCATTGTAAAATCAATATTATCTTTTGACGAATGGTTCAGGAGATAGCGGGAGTGCCTTTCAGCCGAACCAAGAAGCCACGGAATCACAAAGGCGATATATCCCGAAGGTAGTTTCCTCGCAACCGTTCAGACCCATCCACTCTTTATTCACTCCGTAACCCGTCCTACCCTTTATCTTAAAATATTTCTCAAACACCCGCGGTGTAATATAATTTACACGAGAACGATACGATATCAAAGCCCGCGTAACGCGCGCCCGCACGATTTGTGGCATTCAATTTTATTCTATTCGGAATGCGCGGTTCGAGGCGAGACTCTGAAACTTAGTGGGGGATATCCTCTATAGATGGAATTCTAAATAGTCCTTTGCGCGGGGGGGAATTTTGATTTCGCCGCTGCCTCTCATCCCGGGGAGGTCTGGATAGCCCGCGAACCGCGTCAAATGGCAAGGGAAGATCCTCAAAAAGGCGAATCGGCATGCGAGGCGTCGACGGGAAAACCTCTTACACGGCTTTCCTCTCTTCTCCAACAACGCGGGACCTAGGAACACCCGACTTCATTCCAAATGCCATAACACGGGGCTCCTATTCTGATCCGATAAGTAGCTGTGCAGAGTCAATAATGGAATCGACTAACTGAAACCGTTCGTCGTTGAAAAGGTGATCGCAACTGCGAGACCCCACCTACCGCCGGCTCTGCGATATGAAAGAAAAAAGACGGAAAAATTGGGTGCTCCTTTTCCTGCTCCCGCCGGGGCTCGAGCGCCAGCGCGATGGAATTATACTAATACTCGGGCGAACCTTATCAATTATTTCCATCTACGGGCATTAAACGGAATCGGTTTTTAAAGCGGAGCCCGGCGCAGAATTTATTGGAACTCCGAGGGACAGGATTCACCTCTCGGAGGAACGTTTTCGTTCCCGTGGCTGCACAGTGCCGCGCAAAGCAAACGATCTAACGATATTAAATGTTGTAGCGGATTGCCTCGATTGTTTCGTTGAAGTTCGCAACCACCGTCAATCCTGGCGACCCGAATAGAATGTCGAGGGAAAAACGGCAAACACTGCCGGCAGCTCGTAATTACTCGTGAAAATTTCATTGAACAAACCCGGCCGCCTCGCTGGGAAATATTTTCACGTCAATCTCCACCCGAGATGTCGTTTGCAAGTCGAATTCCGAGGCACTAATCAGCTGGCGGACCAGCTGGTAGAATAGAACGAAGTTCAATTCCTTGCGCAAGGCTAGGCTTGAAGTACAGAACAATATTTCTGTTACAAGCTTCGGTAACTTCATTAGCTAAATTGCTAGTTAGCCAACGCGTAACAGCCTCGATGGGACCAAATCTGCAAAGTGGATCGTCATTTTCATCCACTACCAAAACCCCCTCAAAGATGAAGTGGCTTCTTCATCATTCCAAGGAGTCGAGGATGAAAAGGAGAATCTCCACGTATCGCAAGTGCGCTTGGCATTCGTGGAACAGAGATTTCGCCGCGACGAGAATATCATGCAGATGCATGTAAAAGGGTCGGGGGCTCGGCGACGCGCAGGGTGGGGGACTTTTAAACAGTGTCGCGACACAACATTTACTCGAGCGTGCGTGGTGCGTGTGTATAGGTAACTGCATTTACGCTGAATCCTATTTACGGTGGGTAAAATCGCATTGGGGGGATCCCATGGCTGAAGTGCCTTGGGAATAGCCTCTGCACAGTTATACACCACCCATCCCCCCCTCTCTCAGCCCCCGCGCCACTTGTGCAACGTGGGTGCAGCGCGCAGTGCCGCGTATGCAGATGCACAGCCAGCATTTTTACGCAAGAACGCTGCACACGGCCGCTAAGCACTTTCGCGAGCTTCAGGTGTTTTTATCGTCTCTGGCTGTTTTTCCTTCCCACCCTGGATCTGTTTCTTTTCACCCGGATGCCGTTCGTCGTTGCGCTGCGTAGTCCCAGAGGCTCGTCGATGGTTTTGTACGCGGCGTCTCTGTATCGGTCGAAAAACGACCGATAGCTCGCGGGGATTTCGAACTATGTCGAAGGAAGAAGTATGAATCGTAGTCAGTTGCATGTCAGTTGAAATCGAACGTGACTGTGAGTACGAAGTGAACAGCGAGGTTCTAGCCCCTGGAAGTCGACTCTATCGTTCCAGGATACTTGGATACTAGTGTATCTAGTTGATACTAGAATGGATTCCATAAAAAATGTACTAAGAAATGAATAGGTCCAGGACTTTGACGTGCAACTCAATACTAGTCGCGAGAGGCTAATGCTAGTAATTATAAATTGAATGGGGCCGCTGAGCTGGGCCACTGAATCAGAAGTGATTTAAATTGAAGCGGGATTAACTTTAAATGAGATTCAAATGAAACTGATCCACTCATGGTTGGAATACAAATGAAAGGTTTATGTATTTTTTAACACCTCTCTTGTGCTTTGGATCTGTAGGCCATATATAAGTACTTTGATATTAAGAATAGTGGAATAATGACATAAAATGCTTACTCTTTTGTTAAATGGACAAATCGATATAAAAGGAAAACCGAGGAGCTTGCTTGCTAGCTATTCTGCTTGGAAAGAATACCTACCATAGGACTCGGACGTGAATCGATTAAAAAGCAACGATCTACGATTCAATATTGCAGATCACCTGATTCTTCCATGATTTATCAACCCAGCCGACTATTTGTCCGCGTCTCGCGATTCCCCTCGGCCCTATGAATGCCTCGAGTAGTACACTGCGACGTGGCATTACTAAACATATCATTTATTCACGGAACAGTCCGGGTGCACGTAGAGCAGAGCAGGTTTGGCCGGTTGTGCACCTCGTACAATAAAGCCCGCCGTGCGTACTGCATGTTTGCGAACATCGAATAGAATTCAACGTGGACACGCGTCCGCAAATATCCGCAAATTCTTTCAAGCCTCTCCTACCGCGGTACCATCGAAAAAACGTTTTTTTCCCAAGCCCTCTGTTCATTCAATGCGCTGGCTATTCCGCGGCTGCGGTCATTGTTTCAGTTTCGACGCGTTGCGTTCTTTTAACTGCCCCCACACTGCTCGATATTGTCCGCCCGGAAGAAATTAATGGCAATCGAGCGATCTTCACGGTATCGCGGGAATAAATTGAGAACTTAAAAGGTTCAGCGATTTATTGTTCAATTCGTACCAAAATATTTCCCCTGCCCTGTGCGCCTCCCCAGTTATCTAACACACTGTCCCCGTTTAATTCAGATCTAAACACATATGTAACGTCACACAATGACACATATGCTATTTGGAAATATTACACTCCCCGAATAGAATTACATCGAATGCTGTCTAACCCGGAGGAAGCTATAAGAATCTCGTTTCTATTCAGATGGGAAGATCCTCTATCAGAAATTATTCCACGGAAGTATTCCATGTATAACCGCCCCCGAAATATACGGAAAAATTGTATTCTGTTTCATACATATTACCCTCGTGCACCCACTTCGCCCGGGCTAAACTCTAATTTAAATTCCGATGCGCTTAGATCGGAATAGATTCTGCATGCGGAAACGCGGCACGCCGAAGTATCCGTCGACTCGAACCCGTTTGGGTAGCGTCCAAAACATAGCCTCCTCGTTGCTCCCTTCATCCCACCACAAGAACCCTCGTCCCTCCAGCAGAAAGGGCTAGCAGACTGAAAAAAAGAAGGGAATGCCGCGGCGAATTAGGAAATTCGCTATTTACTCAGCAATCGTCCGAACTGCTCGTTAATGGATTTGCCAGAGCAAGTGTTACGCCAGGCGACGACGACGAGACACGCACCCGCCCTCTGTACACCCTGGCAGCATTATCATGCGAACCCCCGGCGGCCGCCTTTTTCAGCCACTTTAGCCGACTGCAGTGGCGAACCGCCGACAATGCGGGAAAGGAATTTCATTCTGCTCGTTGCTCCTCGTTTTTTCCCTCTCGCCTCTGTGCCTGTCCTGCATTCGGTCCTGCACCGTGATTACATTCGAATCCGGCGCGCGACGAGAGGGAGAAGAGGGACGGGGGTGTGGGCGCGCAGATACCGAAATTAACTGCACGGGCGCAAGATCTCATTACCATTTCGCTCGAGGCTGGTTTTCGCCACGATCCACTGCCGCCTGTGCAGCTGAAATAATCGCGCATTAGCCGAGTTTTCGCGCGCCAGCCCGCCCAACCGTGCGATACTTTCTTTTAAACCGACAGAGAAACGAGACCAAGGCGGCTAAACCGGGCAACGATTTATCATACTGCATTATTTATCCATATGCCAGCCACAGCGACGGCACCCGGAGCGTTTTCTCTGCGCGCCCCTCGCCCGGCCGCTCTATATGAGTTGTTAAATATTAACCACCCACCTCTCTGGATCACTTCGCCGAGTGTCTCTATTCTTCCCCTGTTTCTGTTCCAAACGCCTGCCGTTTGAAATCGCTCATCGTATGGCGCTGCGAATAGTGGCGTTTTACGACACACGAATATAAAACCCGCCTTTCTTCGAACTTCCCCGGTTTGTCAAAATCGTGCCCAGTTTCTTTTTCCTCCCGCATTGTGTACCTACTAGTTGTTGTGGGATTGTGGAGGTGGCAGAAACCGCTAATAGGCTTAAGGGTAACTAAATCTAGGCTACCTAGAAGTGTGAATGTCGTTGTCCTGTGGTTGCTCGTTCGGAAAGCACTTCGGATAGAAGAGACCTCAAATGGACAGCGAGCCACGGATCCAGCCGTGAGACGACGCGCCGGAACGGAACAGGCGAAGTTAAACGAAGCGAGTAAAAGAATTAGACCAGGAAAATTGAATTCAGCTGACTGAGGCGGAGTGGTTGAGGGCTTCCAAGTGGTTGAATACACAGGGAGCCTTGGAGCCTGAACGGGGGAATGTATCGAGCGTACATCTTTAATCAACTTCGATTCGTCTTGTCGGGCCTCGCTCCTCTTCCACGTTCGCAATTTACCCGGGCGAGCAATAACGATAACGAAGCTCCCCGTCGAATATACTCTCCATAAACAGGCGCGAGCAGGTGGCGTGGTCGTAGCAATGACCATTAGAACCCGCCGTTCTCGACTCGGCTGGACGTTCGATTTCAACGTCAACCCCGTTCGTCCATCATTACCATATATTGCAGGAAGCCTCGGTTCGTTTGCCACGGGAGTGGAGGGCCTCTAAGGGGGAGGTGGAAGTTAAACCAGGCGAATAAAAGAAATCGGGCCGTTGGATTGGAAGCGTGTGCAACGGGGGTGGGTGCAAAACGGGCATCCCACGTCCACGACAAGAAATCGAGCGCTAGGAGTCGCCGGGGTCGTTCGGTCGTCTGGCTGGTCTGGACGCCCGCGGCTGTTCTGGTTCTAAGATTACGATCATAACGAAAAACCTTCTCGCTCCCATTGGCCGTCAACTCTCTCTCCAGCCTTCCTCCCTCTTCCTTTCGCTCGTCCTTCCGTCCACTCCGTCCCATTCTATCCATTCGCGCGATCCACCCTACCTCTTTCTTCCTGGCGTCGCTCTCCGTATGAGAACGTCCGGCGACGGCTGCATCGCATAGAGCATTGCGCGCGGCACGGCATGCATTATGGAACGAGCGGGCAACGATTCTACCGGAAAAATTGCGGACACGCGAGACGGACGCGATCTGCAGCCTGACTACCTACCTACGTAGATATGTACCTAAGTACCACCGACCCACCACTCTCGGCAACCCCCGCGCCAGTCGACGGAGAAGATTGCTTTCCTATATTGCATCCCTCTCTCCTCTGTTACGGCTCCTTTCCATTTTAGAAGAAACGACCGAGATCTCTATAACGCGTACTGAATGATTGCACGCTGGGTAGTAATAAGCGAACCGTTAGCGCGGTCCAACGCTAAGCTGCGTTAGCCCAATTCCTTTGGTCGAATGGACTTTGTTTAAACATATCTGCAGGGAGTTTTTTCTACATTATGAATAGAATGATTTACACGTTAAGAAGGTAGGGGCTGGTGTCCTTGAAATCTTTTAAAAGAAAGGTGCTCAGTAGATGGAGCCTGAGTACCGAATCCATCGCCGAGAATAGGGTATCATTTCGATGAAACCGAGCGCAGCCTGAAATGAACGAGTGAACCGGTGCCCGTGGATGAAGAGAAATTATAGCCATGCTCTCCGCGGCGAAGGGTTTAGCGAGCCAGAATTGCTGTCGTTAATCGCGAAAGGTAATCAGAAAAGGAAGAGCATCTGTCAGCCGGCTGACAAGTAACGCAAGCGCGATGCCAAGCGAATTTGTCGTCGCTGGAAAACCGCCGGCCAAGTGGCCCGGTCGTAGCTGATGATGAAACGCCGACGCACGGCGCAGCCGTTGGCAAAGCTGGTTGTAAAAGAAATGTTCAACGACAAACGGACGAATGAGAGGCGAAGAGTGAGCAACGTGCACGGTTGCTCGTGCAACGGCTGCTGCCCGTCCCCCCATTTGCGCCGCGGGAAAGCCACGGGGAGGAAAACAAAAAGACCGGCATCCATCTCTCTCTCCTGGGCCCAGGATGTTATGAAGAACCGGGTAAAGTGACAACAGCCGCGCAACGCTGATGAAAGGGAGGATAGCCGCGTAATCCTCTCGAGTCCGGTTTTCGAGAAGGGCTTGCGTCAACAGATGCGCCGGGGGGCAACGAGATGTTTTAAATTTAACAACACTCGAAAATAAACCGGCCGCGTCCCGAAACGACAAGATTCTACGCACGTTCCCTTTGTAAGCCTCTCTTCTAGCGAAATTAAACCGGTTCGAAGCGTTTGCTGGCGTCCCCGTGCCGCGATGTTTGCCTACCGTGCTTTACCAGATGACTTCCACGGTTCTGGAAGGCATTTCGAAAGTGCTCGGTTCCAACGAAGTCGGAGAGCATCCGGCTGATCCCTACCTTTTTGGTGTTACTTTAGAATGACGACAGAATATTCAGATGACTCTGCGGTTAGCACGTAACTACGTGCCATATTTCTGTCGGCGAAGCGAGCCGAAATTTTATCCCTGCCATCGAGGGACGCGATGGGGCGCCGTGAAACACCGTTTCGACAGAAGCAATACATCATACTCGGTGACTGAAAATTGTCCAAGATAATCGTCCCCCGGGAAATAAAACGACAACAAGTGTCGTACAAAATGACGAGCACGCGTAATGACAGGCCGCTGGCTTCAGTTGGCAAGATTGATAACTATCCGATGCACCGATCGAAACGAGAAACCCATTACTTATCTCCGGAAGGACTATCATTATGCGCGCCCCTCCAACCCCCGTGCACGCCGGTTAGCATTCCTGACGGTCTCCGCAACATTCGACGGAGCAGCTTGGGTCGGTAGCATAAGAGTAATTAGTCGAAATTATTCCACGCGAACGTTCGGGAAATGAACATGATCTCGATGGAGCGGAAGACGAGCAGAAAAACGGTTTTCAATTCTTCGTCTACGCAGCTGCGACAATTAGGTACTTTTCTCTTTTTCCCCTGTTTCTCGCGCGAGTCTTCGTCCGCGGACGTCGTTATTTCGGTGCATCAAGACCTTCCGAGAAATCGTGGAGAGAAATCCGATCGCTTCAGGGGAAATGGGAGCTTTCCTAGAATAACGTCTCTTAAGGACACTTACCTGAAGATGTAGCTGCCCGTTGTTGTCCACCCATCCGATGACCATGTCAGTGCCAACTGTGTCGTCATCGTTCTTGAAGCCCAGGCCCACGTAGCCGAGGGTCTTCACTTGAATCTCGAACGTGACGTCCCTCTCGCCCGGAGTCCATAGGACTAAGAAATTATTGTCCAGGACAGCGCTGTGCATCCACTCGACGGAGTGGACATTGCTGGCGAGAAGGAAGAGGACGCAGCACGCGATTACGGTCTTCATCTTTTCGCCTCGTGTGCTTCAAAACATCTGCAATCAGAGAATTGTGGGTTAGATTCACTGGTTCCTGTTCCGCGCCTCGATCTACTGTACTGACTCAATACCGACTGCGCACAGAACACAGATACCCTGGCTGGTGGAGTCAGAAGTCCAACGTTACAGGATTAAAAAAGGGGCAAAACATGTCACAGGAACAGCAGAGACCGGGTATTCTTTGCGCACGCTTCAACGATCCACCGTTACAGCTTAGCGATCTACAAGCAACCGAGCATGGACCAGCAGCTTCCGCGACGACCACAACCACCGCAATTACAAGTGCTTCGAATCCTTACAAGGTAGAAGGTTCCCCGTGAAAACGACGCAACGTAGCGGTTTTTTCCGCCGCTCGCTGATCTCCGCGTTTAAACGCTAGAACGACCTGTATCGATGCTCGTGTCCTATCAGCATCGAAAACACGGGGCGCCGTAAACTCGCGTTTCCACGCCTGCGGCGGATCGTTAGGCTTCTATTTAGAAGTTTTATGCACCCATAGACGGCCGAGTAATATTTCCCTTCAATATTTTAACGATGCCAGTTCCCCATTAACCGCGCTGCGGACACACGGACGCGGCCGCACGATCCTTTAAAGTGTAAACGACTGGACGCTGGCTACACGGCTGCTTGTTGCCGGCAGCTCGATCCTTCCTGTTTCGCATGCGACCCGTTTCATAGCGTTTAAGGACGCACCCGTATGCACACGTCCGCTATTTCCACTCCTTTCCTACCTAAAACCGTATTAACCTCTTTATCGTATCCCTGCTTGCTCCACTTGTCGCCGAGGGTAAAGGTTACTACCGGGGGAGAATGGAACAATAGGGTGGGATGTCAGGTAAATTACGTCAGTATTCGACAATTTATATTTTACGAGGGAAAATCCTCAGTCCGGAAATTCAAACAATTATGCAATTTTGGAGATATGTAGTGGATATATACGTGTGTATTGCGCAATTTTCTGCTGCTCAAATTCTCTGTAAGGGGGTGACATTGATCCCTAGAAATCCGGCTGTTTTCCGATTTTCTGTTATAATTCGCAAACTTTAAGAAATGTGAGTTACCAGACGGTAGTTATAAATTAAAAAGAGTAACTTTTGTTAGATAACTTTTTTTTATATCTTACAGTTCGCGAGTTAATAAAACTAAATCGGATAGTAGCCTAATTTTCAGAGGTCAATTTCACCTCCTTAAAGTGAATTTGGGCAGTAAAAAAATTCCGTAGTACGTATGTATTTATATTTCCTCTACATATCCCCAAAGCTTTAGAATTTCTTTGGTTTCCAGGTGGGAAATCTTCCCTTGTATGTAGTTCCGCTAATCTGATTTTGACGAGTCCAGATACACTGGAATTCAGCTATTTCGTCGACTATAGTTTAATGGTATCACAGAACCATCTATGCATACACAGATAGTCTGGTTAACAGGAAGACTAATATCGAGAAATGTACAGCGCATGTGCATAATAGGATCTTACAATTATTTCAGATTTTAGGAGCACGGATTTTTCCGAATCACAAATTTAATCATCCTCCGCGCGAGCGAAGCTCGATATTCTCAAAACTGCCAGAGCAATTCCAGTTAGCTTTGATCGACACAATGTCCTTAACTATGATTGATGTTAACCTTAATTCGCGATCGGAGCGAAGCGATTCGATTACCAAAGACGTCGCGGATATATTCTTGTCCGGTGCTTTGTGGGGTCACGCCGAACCGGCCGCTATCAATTTCACTTTGTTCCTCGGGTGTATCGCGATGCTATCGCGCCGTAGGTCGATGAGTATAACGTAATTGACGTCGCGGCTGAATAGATGCGCGGACAAAGGAAAAGCTGTGCGAAAGAGAACGATCGGTGCGCGTTTGGGGAAGACCGCCGATGCGTTGCGCGGAATGTATGGGCGGCAATCAAGCAAGACGCGAGGGAATTCGAGGGGATGAACGAAAAAGTCAATTTGCGTCCGTGGAGTAAGCGTTCTGCCGGCGCTGGCCCGGCCACGGAACTGCGCATCGCGAGCACAAGGGGAAAAAAAAACAACGAAACCATCGCCGCAACGAAAAACAGAGAAAATTCCTAACTGGGAGATTCGGAATACACGGGCGAAACGTGCGCGTGGGGAATCGACTCGACTCGAATGTCGGTTAAAGATTCAATGACCGTGGCGTAGCGCGGTGAAACGTCATGATAATCCCCGAAACGTTGGATGGTCGAAGGGAGAAAAAGCAGATGGAGGAGCAGGGTAGCCGCTTTTGTTCGCGGCGGTGCAAACATCCGCTGGTAAATCAGCGGGACATCGTTTAAGAGAACTGTCAATTCGAAAGCAATCGAATCGATTAATAGCAACGATCGCGTGACGGTCGAGCGGGCCGATGCAAATTGAGGGGACGTTGCAGTTACCAAGTGCCAGACGAGTGCCACTGGCCATTGAGCTATTCGTTTTGGCCGCGGATGGGTAAGCGGTGAATTAAGCGCTTCACAGAGATCATCGATCGACCGAATGCGCCTCAGTATTTTCCGTGTGCCTGCAGAACGTGAGATCGGCCGGGCGGCCGTGCAGTTTACAGTATCCACACTCGCGAATTTGCGAGAGGTTTTAATTAATGCCAACAATGGTATATGCGAGGCTTCAAGTAAAGCCTGCAGTATTGACTCGGTGAATCGCTGCGTGACAATTGTAACGGTGGGCTTCGATTTACATCACCGCGTTCATAGGTAGAGTATTGGGTGTTAATGCATTCCATGGCAGGTACTCGGGCTATCGGGGTGCACGATTAAATCTCTAGCTTCGTGTTCTTTTGTGTTAAAGATATATGACGAACGCGGAGTTTAAACCGGTGCACAGGTGGCCGGGGAAACTTTATTCCAATCGCAATGCAGTTTTTGAACGGCTACATTGAAACTCGGTCAAGTAACGAAGTAACTTGCCAGGGATATACATGGATTTCTGAAACATAACCATTCCCGACGCGGTGCGGCGCGCAAACTTCGATCTCAAAGAGCAGAAACCTCAAATAAGGTCATACAAATAGTTGAAGTTCGACTAGCAATCAAACTACACCGCGGGAACTGCAGGGAGTTTCAAGTATACGTCGGATAATTTCGCGTACATCCGATTCTCGCCAAGTACTTTTCGGCTAGCACGAAGTTTACATTAATGACGGCAATCCGTTAACCGAATCGGTTGACGGAAGTTTCTCTATTCCTGAAATTTCAAGCGAAATTTCAGTTGTTATTAAATCATGCCGCTGTGAAAATCCCTTTCCCTTAACCATCACTACAAACCATTGTTTCGCGCTGCGAGGGCCCAGCTTACGTCACAATAATGCGTGAAGCAGAAATTCAAAGAAACTCGTCAAACCCACGTAGAACAGTTTCGCTTACCAAACGAAATCGCATCCGACCGTATCAACCCTCGATCTTAACGACCCCTTGGCTCGCTCGAAAGGGGCACAGACAGTCGGAAGTTCAGTCGTTACCCGGTTCCTCGAACCAGCCCGTATCCGATACACCGAATTTGCGGTACACCCTCTGCTCCGAACGCGGCGCGCCGCTTCTCACCCCGTGCCGCTCGAGGTAGGGGGCGTCTCTCGCTTATGCATGCAGGCCGGGGGGCACGCGCGACGTGATTTCGTGGATTTTACGGTGCTAGTAGAGCAACCGCCAATCTGAAAACGATCGATTCAATTAACAGTAACAGCGGTGTAATGCGCGTCGGACGCGAGGTGATGCATCGGCGGGAGCAGCTGTCGCGCGGCAACTCGAATCGCTCGACCGTACGGAGAAGCGTCAACTCGAATTGAGAGGACAGTGGAGGATCCACGAAACGAAAAGGGTGGGCGTGGGTGGGCAGCGGTCGAAAGGTGACACAGAGAGGGCTGGGGTGAAGGGGGATCAGAGAGGGTGACACAGTCGGTGGAGGTGAGGCTGGCTAACACACGACTACCACGGACGGGTTTGATTTGCGGCGTGTCGTTCAGTCGATTGCTCTCAAATTGCGTCCAGCGCCAGTGGCATCAACCTGGAACGTAGCCCCAATACATTGACGCCCCCGAACGACGCGGCGCGACGCGACCGAGGGGTGCCTGCCCGCCGGCTTTTCCACCGATGCACGCTCGCGCATCCACCTATTCTCCACTTTCGCGCCCCGCAAAACCAGCTATTCACATCCTCCTCGCCCCTCCGCGGGGAAATCCTCCACCCACCTCCACCCTCCGCGCCCCTTCCGCTGGCCAACACTTCGCCGGTCAACTCCTCTTAAAGTTAAATAAATCGCCAAGTGCTTGCTAAAGCGTCGAAATCGAAATCACGCGCGGCGATCTCGATCAGCCGGTAAACCGTGGGGATTGCCCGCCGAAACAACTATTGTTTGCGAAAGGGGCTCCTACATTCGGACGCGAGACGAAATCGTTGCGCTTCTGCATTGATTTTCCTTTCGCGGATGGAGGGTAGTTTTTATTCCGAAGCACTGCTCTTGATCCTTTCCCTGATAGATTCTTGGTCGCCTAGAGCTACTACTTACCGGGTTTCGTGAATAAAAAATTCTTTTTCTTTACCTTCGCGTTCGAAATTACACTTCGAAAAGCGATCGTTCACCAGCGCGATCCGAGGGCGGCGAAAAAGTCGATTTTTATAACCGGCTATTAGCGCTTCGGCTGAACTTGGCGAAAGAAAAACGAGGAACGTTGTATCGGTACATGAGGGGGTCGCTTGAAAAATCTGACGTTGGTACGCTAAAGAGAAAGCTGAAATGTAATTTCTGCGGATGACACCGGAGATAACCGTGACGTGGAATATTACAAAGCTGCCCGCCCCCTCCCGTTCACTTTTAATCCCGGACAAATTCCGACGCTATCGGGAGGTAGTTTAAAACAGTATAGAGACGGCGTGCTCGTATCGGCTCGGGGGCAGGGGGGTATCACAAGTTTTCGAGGTTGAAAGTTTTAAACGAACCCGCCTGGGTCAACGAACCAGCGCGGTGTCGTTCGAACAGCGGCCAACTCGAGACTCATCCATCCATCAACCTGACACCAGGCGTCTTACTCTTTTTTTTTTCACGGGCGGAAAAAAGAAAGTGGGAATCATATACCTGCTGACGGCTTGGGGACGTGGCACGCCAATTAACGCCCGTAAAATCATTCGGTGTCGCGTGAGGACGCCAGGAACGCGCCCTAAATTGCCTTCTCTATCATGAGACACATTGAGACCCGGGGTCTAAACGTTTCAACGTTTAAGGCGCGCTGACGTGATGGAACCTAACGACGCGTGCAACGAGAATACGTTAATGGGACCCGGAGCCTGTGGATGCCTCTGCGGTACATCGGAACGGTGCACTTTGTTTCCAATCGATCAGAGTTTTCCTCCGATTCCTGACGTTTACGAGGCACGGCAGAAGGAGAGGGTAGGTACTGCGTAAATATAAAGATCCCGACCAAAGAGAAACTGGAGCTGGAAAATCTTTGGTATCCATAATCGTGTTTTGTGTCTTAAATAGGCACTCTGAGAAAGGAGTATTTGTAGAATTGAAAGAAAGAGTTCCATTAGTGATGTGCCAGCTTTTGAGTATCCACTATGCCAAAGCGAAAGGAGAATGGAACGAAGTCTTACGTTTCTCTGACATGCTAATTCAATTCCTAACAGAATTTAATCACGTAAAGAATAGGGATTTAATGATTAAAAGATTCCAAGTGCACTGATACATCTACGACAAAGATACGATCAAGGAAGAACAGATTTTCCCAAATCACGCAACATTTTTCTTATCTCTACTCACAGGAAGGCTACAGCCCCTTCCCGACCCCCTGAAACACCCTCTACATCATTTTCAACATTAGCACCTCATTTTAGAGAAATATATGGTACCGTCGAATGAAATATTCAGTACGTATCACGTGCCTGTAGGTATTAACATGGTAAGCTACACCGTATCCACAGCAAGTCGGCGACGTTGCATTTGCTGTGCAGTTTCGTTGCGAGCCACCGTTCTTTCGCTAGACTAAACAACACGTGAAATAAAGCAGCCCTCTTAGGTTTCAAATGAAAGTTGTCGATAACGGCTGTAAGTGCAGGCGATAATACGTTTCCATTGAACTCATTCGTCACGTCGCGACACGGTATCGTTATCGTAGTTTGCATTGCTCTCGCGTGTTTTTCGACACGGTCACGTGTCCTCCCGCGATTAGCGAGCGGCAACCCCCTCGCGATCGTTCGCGGCTGGGCAAATAATTCCTGCTTTTTAATGAACCCTGATACAAGGCTGCAGCATTAACACCGGCCAGCCCTGGTATTCTAATATTTCTGCGGATTACAATGTGCGAGATCGCGGTTCCACGATGCAAGCTGCCACGGACGCGTGCAGATTACGGCGATAAAAAAATGGCTCGCCGCAGGGCTCCGCATCGTCACGTGACGCGAAACTATTCGAGACTTATTAACTCGCATAGTTATCCGCTCTCCGAGAACGTGACTCTTTCGCATCGCGGGTAGCTCAGGAAATCAGTGCTCCATCGTGGCAGGGAAGGAGAAAGGTTTGTCGACACCTCGGAGCGTTATTGAAACACCAGTGTTCCTGGATAAAAAACAGAGTTGCTAATTAATAATACAACGGCGAAGAGTAGCGAGAGAAGGAAAATATGCCACCCCTCCTACATCCGGTGAAGAGGTATTCGAGAGCCGGAAAGCCGATAAGAGGATTCCAGGATCGGCGAGTCTAGGAGCGGCAGGAGCGTTGCTCCTAAGCCCGCGACCCACTTTCGTCGCAGTTTTCCATTTTAAAAATGACCGAACCGTATAACTTCTTTCGCGGAATCGTGGTATTCATAATGTACTGAGTGTAAAGTTGGCACTCGCCGGCGAACGGGCCGGGAATCGCGATGCCACCATCCTCCGGGCGAGGAGCGCGCCACGAACTGCAGAAAGAAAGGCGAACGGGCACGACGCGCGTAAAGATAAACTTTAAAAGTTGCCGGTGACTCGAAGAAAGGGGAGGGGGGTGGTTGGGATTTTCAAGGGAGCGTGTAAGAAGATGCATGGCACAACGAGAGAGGGATGGAAAGAGCTGACTTTTAGAAGTCGAGGGAGCGTGGAACGCAATTGCATCGATGCAACTGTCTACCTCCCTCAGACCCTTGGTTTTCTTCTGCTGTTCCCACTGGAGCGTCGTCTATCTCCGTGGCGAAACCGATGCATCCTACTGAATCGCGTTTCGGACGTCGGCAGTGCAGTAGTTATCGTCGTGCATCGATCACGGATATCTTACTGACGAGTTCCTTTTGAAGCATATAATATCCAAGAATTTTATTTGCTCCCTACTCTGACCGATAACAACGCTTCTGGGCTCTCCGCGACAACGCAGAGACACACGGGCGACAACTGGAATTCCACAGCGTAACAAGGGGAAGGCAATTAATTATAAAATGTAACTACGCAAACGTGGCGAGTCGCGGTTGCTGGGCAAACAGTATTTTTATTTTCACGTGTGTTTCTCTGAGAGTCCTGTACTGAACGCCGTGTCTTGCATGAATTCTGAGGCCAAGTTTGCGAGTCGTCTTGCGAACGTTGAAATTAATTTCCCTGTGTCCAGGGACCGCGTATATCAACCGCGGGGTCACGTGCTGGCGTTCTAAAGAGAAAAGACGGGAGGAAAAAGAAGAAAAGAGAGGAGAAATAAACGTGGAAGCTGGGAGCAAAAATACGACGTTTCTCCATGGGCACCCTTTGTCCCGTGAAACAGAAGATCGTCCGGTAGGTGCGTTCCTTCTCCTCCCCCGAGCCACCCCTTACGCCTGCTCTAATTGCGGTGCTTGCCCAATTAAGTTTAAAAAAATGATGAGGTCGTCGATCCTGACGGCGCTAATTAACGCTTGCCTGTCAAAAGTGCCTCCCCCTGCCGCCGCCGCCGTCCCGGAAGCTTCCCTTGACTTTCCCACGAGTCAGCGCGCACGGCAGCTCGCGTCGTCGCGTCGTTTCGCGTTCGCTCAGGGGATTTAATTACATTTCTATGGACCCGGGGGCAAATGAGGGAGTAATAGGCGGTGGATTCCGGCCTGCCACTGAGAGAACGAGAGGCGAGAGTCTTCGGAGCCACGGGAACTCGACTCCGGCCTGCCCTAACCTCGGCTCGAGTCCGCTTGCCTCGCAGAAGTGCCGGCGTATGCATAATAGGTGATTTAGCCCGCGGAACATCGTAAGGGTAATCCAACTCTTAACCACGTAGGATCGGGACGAGAACGATCCAGTCGAGAGTAACAGAGATAGAGAGGCAAAGGGCTGGAAGGATGAGGGAGGAGGCGAAGGGAGAGATGATAGACGAAGATGGATCACAGGAGGCAGAAGAGAGAGGTCGACGGCACTGGTGAATGTGCACGCTGCTCGTGCAGGTTGCCTGCGAAGGGATTTCACGCGTCTTCTTACGCGGTAGTCGCGCAATTTCGAGCTGAACGCGGCGGCTACTGGTTCGCCGTAGATGGAGGGTGTATAGGTATAGGGAGATCGTAAAAGCAATGGGGGGCGAAGATAGTCACACAGTGGAGTGTCGAGAGTCAAGAGCCCAGGGGTGTATTCTGTATAGTTTCCCAGCACTAGAATATTAAAGGCTTGAACGCATCAAGCCGGCGAAGAATTTTGGTCCCGTGGAGCTCTGTAATGGGAAGCAGGGAACATTTGTAAGCTTGCATCCCCGAGGATACCGATTTACACGCAGTTCAAATATACATTCAGTATATACCTCGTTGTATTCTGTCCATCCACGATAATTCAAATGTTTATATTTGCCCAGTATGATTGGGTTTGACTTTCAGTCGTTGCATCTGCTGATTCGTGTTAATTTGTCTCCAGGTTTAAAAACCGTAACAAGTCCGGCGGATCGATGTCGATAATGAATGAGTCGCGCAACCTGCACATGGGAGAATGCATCGCCTTCGGAATGCATAATATATTAGAATACAGGGAGCGGGTAATATATAACCACCGCAACGTAACCGTAAATATATTATGAGATAAGTCTTCGAACGCCTTATCCCTTTAAAGTAGGGTGGCGCAGGCATCATTGGGATACCCACGACAAAGTCGATGAGGCGGCTGCGAGGATACTTATGGTCCAACTCCGGCGAATATTTCTTGCCGATCCAGGAGATGGTTCGCCGGGTCGAATTTATCACAACGATCCCGTGGCGAAGCTCGACCGACCGGGAAACTCGATCGTCACCTTGCCTGACCTGGTCTGCCTTCCATCAGTGGCAATTTATTCGCGTCATCCGATTGCACCGTATCTATTTCTATCAACTCGCGAGCCACAGTTAGACGTTTACGAGACTGGTGACCCGTGGTATTTCCTTGGGTGATTTTCCGGTTGAACACGTCAGTAACGTTTACTTGGCAGATCCTAGCTTCAACATAGAAATACATACCTACTTTGGATGCGAACGAATTCCTTACGCATAATGTTTCAATGCAATCGGTACACCCCTTCTGGTAGTGGGAGGACTGTACGTCGCAGAAAATCACTGTGCGTGGAATCACGGCTATCATGGAAACTTGCAGCATGATCGATGGCTGGGTAACCTCCCCCATCATGCAATATTGACCATGACTATGCTCGCGCGCTCCGCACCAAGGATTACTCTTTCATACTTCCTCGCGCGGTGGTCGTGAGGTTCCTCTTATCTTATCACGACCCTTATCAAACTTGTCTAAGCCGCTCCAGGTAGCACTCGTTTTACCACCAGTAGTCAGCGCCGTTCGTGGAAGCCTTTCATCCACGGAACGGTAATCATAGCCGAGCCCCTGTCCACGGAACATGTCCTCGGTGAACGAAATAATCACGGGAACCACGCCCTTGCTCGTCCTTTCTATCCTTTCCTGCACACCTCGGAGCAGCTTTCTGAAGGAATGGCGTCTACCTGCGCAGCTCGCGATTGGCCGATGGACTCGCGCTTCCTCTTGCGATATCTTGCAGGTTTTAAACACGCAGCGCGCCTTTTGTCCCGCAATGGCCGCTCACGCGTGTAACACGCACCTGCACCGAGCGGAAGTCCGAGGAGCGGCGAGTCGCACGCTCCTCCCGTTGACAGCGAGGAGCTTCGACGACACGAGAGGAAGCACAAGGAATCGAGGACGATTTATCGCTCCCGATGCAGCTGCGATAGACGAGTGTACTCGCGACGTTCCACCTCTTGCGGCCTCCGACACAATGGACAAAAGTCACTGTTCTTTCGCTGGTGCACAGGCCCCAGCGTGACTTTGGAATACGCTTTACTCCTTCATCCGCCCAGGGGAGGAATAGAGTACGAAGTTCGTAGGTACCTAATCCTTGAAAGCATGTTCCAACTGTGCACCCTGAACTTTGAATCAACCAGTACAGCTAGAACATCGCTTCGGGGAAACGTTTCGCGGCGCATCTGGATAAAAGTAACCCGGCAGTACCACGGTTTAACCAGAATTTCCTTGCGATCGAACGAGCTATCTTTTAGAGCCATCGGACGGTTGTAGAAGAGCTGAATCCCTTTGAAACACGTCAACGGCAGTGTCTTTCCAGGAAGACGCGACCGGGTGGTTCACTTTGAGCGCTCTGAATAATTACCACTCGAAAGCGAAAGACCGATAGCTGTATATTTAGAACGCTCGCGGGATAGCTTGTACACTGGCATTGGTCTGAAAGGCACGGTTAAGTATTCCGGAGACGTCGGGCACATCAGTCGTGCAATTTAGACGGACCAGCAGCAAAGTATTATTAATCGCGTCGGGACCGGTCTAAATGGAATTGGATCTGATGGGAAAGTTACCGCCACGTGTATTCACGGGGGCGAACCGATAAAATGCGTTTAAAAACGAATTCTCAATACCTCATTGCCGCGGATTCCAATCTCGTCGGCCGTTTTTCTTCGGGCAACGTCTCCCGCGAGGCAAATTAAATTAACGGGGAAGCGAGAGGGAGCGTCTTCGGCGCGAATAATTGCGAGCTTAATTGTGGCGATTCGTTTCGGGGAACTTCCATCCCGTCCCTCAATGGGATTCCCAGCATTGACTCCCAATCGCGCGACGCTGGGAATCGTTAAAACCGTGCCGTGATCGTTACCCCAGCGATCAAAGAGCATCCTTTACCAACGATATCGAAAAATATCAGTCCAGTTTAACAAAGCAACGCGCGTGTGCGTTGTCGCCAATACCGTGAACACGCGACGTCGCGGAACCGTAACGATTAATCATGTATCAATTCTTCGTACACAACGACATCCCCATAAAATTGGCTCTCGAATGTCGGGCGCGCCGTATTTGTTTCAATTATACGTCGTCGACAAACAACGGATCCCAATTTGAAAATATCGAAGTACATTTTGTAATAAACAGAGCGGGGGCTGCAGGTTTATCGTTCGAAAAGCGTATCGATCGTTGCAGCCAGTAGAAAAAGCTGGCCGCAAACGAGTACGATTCACGCCGTTTCAATAGGAGGCCGCTTCGACGCTTGGCTTCTACGCCACGATCAGTCGAGGTATTGTAATTATCGTTGGTCGAAGGCAGCGGTATGGGCAAACCGTTCGTTTCGCGTTGTATTCAATGGAACCTGCTCAATAGTAACGCCTAGTGCGCTCAGGATCCATGCAGAGTGATACCTGACTTCGTCTTTGATGGTGTGGGAAAGGGGGATGAAAAGAACGTTTAAATTCAAGACGAAGATAAAATGGTAATGTTACCGTTTTCGACATCCTTGCCACAGCCTTCCCGCGAACCTGAATGCTCCCCAATTTTCACTAACCCAACTAACAATACGTGTGCACCCATGCTTCTGAAATATTCTGTATAGGTATGTCGGAACATATTTCGCGGCAATCGGCAACGGTTGGAGGGCCACGGCAACCTCCTGCCAGGGGTCTTGTTATCACGTGCTTTGAGGCGAGTTGCAAATCGATAAATAACTGCGGCACCGGCCCTCTAGAAGAAGGTGGTGTGCGCTGGTAGCGGGTCCAACGGAATCGGACGAAACGAACAAGAGAATATCGCGCGACCTGCGAGTGTCCGCACCGCAAACGAATCGCACGTAATGAGGGATAAACCACAGACCACCTTGCGCCGTGGATAGGCGAGCCAAGCGAGCAGGACGGATGCATCGATGCCTGAGGTGCTCCGCCGTCCCTCCTGCTACCCAACGACAATGAGATTCGAAATCCATTTCGATGGGAAGGCTCTAAACCCGGTCGTTTCGACGTGGCGCAGCCTTAAATTGTGCCGCCCCCCTAGTCACGACGAGGACCTAACCAGCGCGATACCGAGCCATTCAGTCACCCTGGGCACAGAGAGAACACGCCACGAAGATTCGCTGGTATCTAGGGGCGAAGAATTTCCAGGGATCCTGTTATTTTCGACGCTCGGGGTCGATAGTGGCTCAGCGAGCGGGTAATGGCCACGATGAAGGCCCGTTGGGCGAAAGATGAATGTGCTTTGATATCACAGTGGAGTTTATTATCCTGCTGACTTTGTAATATCAGAGGGTTGGGATTCCCATTTCAGGAAAGCTCGAGGTGGCGAAAGTGGGTCTTTCTTCCTGACGAGTTCTTTTTATCGTTGCGACCTCTCCATTCGTTCATTGGCGATTGATTTAATGATCCCCATGCTCGAGCACCCTGCGATGGACGCATAAAACACTCTGTTGAGATTGTGTTGATCTTATCTTTCGTGAAGTGTTCGAACTCGAATCTTCTGCAGTCCAATCCTGGGATCTGAGTTACAGTAACATTGGATAGAGATAAGAAACTTTCCCACCTCCTCCTTCGCCAGGAAATCAATCTGACAACATTGAAATTTCAATGTTGAAAGGCTCACTGGCTAGAAAGCCCTAATGCTCTAGGACCCTTACGCTCCAAAGCTGACTTCAGCCAGAGTGCTCGTCCAGGTCACGACCTCCCCTCGCAAGTATCTGAATTACAAAAAGAGTGAAGTGGAAGAAGGGCGTTGGCCCGCAACGTATCCAAGGAAACGAAAGCACAAAAGTTTCTCACAGAGCGGTGCGATTCATCGTTTCCTTCCATCGTTCCTATGTTGATTATCTCGGACTTTTAGACAGAAATATTTTAAACGGTAACCGTGGCCGTGCTCGTTAAGCCTGCCCGTGAAACCCCGGCGAATCAATGCCTAGCGTAATGCGCTTCTTATCGCGCGCAACATCTCCTAATAAGCCGTCTCGGTGAAGCCTTAATTGAACCGAGGATGCATGTGATCCGACGTACCGCGTTGCGTGGCGTATCCTCTCCGCGACTGGGAACAATCTCTGAACACTTCGCTGAGCATAGGCTAGAGGCAACTACCTGCGAGCTTCAGCCACGTTCAAAAAGTACGCGCTTTGAAATTCAGCCAATAATTCCCCGAGCAAAGGTCAAGGGAAAGCAAAATGGGCACTCATGACCGGCGAAACGCCTGCAGCTGTGCAGTCGTCGGTTATGACACGCACGACGTTTAACAGCCGAGCTACCAACGATGCTCTATTAAGAATCGATTGCCAAGCTTTGAATTAAACTTAATATCCAACAAGTTTCTTCTCTTCTTTCTCACAGTCAGTAAATCGAAGATGCGAAACGTGTCACAAGGGATGCGTAATTTGTCCAGTGAATTAATGTGGTATGAAAAATTTCGCTCGAAATGAAAGAACGAGAGACGAGAGAAAGGAATTCCTGGGGTGGAAGCTTCAGCGCGATAGGTTCGCGATTATCGCGCCGTGGCGCGGATAGGAGCTTTCGCAATTACTTCAATTAATATCGAAGGAGGGTGGAGGTCCGGCTGGTTTTCAGGTAAATAGACGTGGCTCTCCGTAGTCGGTCAAAGAGAAGACAAACCGCTGCTCGTCTCTGGACCGCCGAAGGCGACATTACCGTAATTGCTACGCAGGTAACGCGACGTGCCCGCTCTCTCTCTCTTTCTTCCGCTCCCTCTGGATATACAATGTCCCCTAATACAAATTCGGCGAGCGCCGGTAAAGCGCGCGACGACGCGGCCCTTTCACAGCAGCCAGAGGAAGAGAACGGGAGAGAGTGTTTCGGTCGCCTCTACACGCTGTTAGCAAACAGTACTCCGAGTAATTGTGTAAATCACTAGGAGCATGACAAACGACTCGACGTACGCGCCCATGACAAGGTAAAATATGCTCTAGCGTTGGAAAAAAAGTCTTCCCCGGTCTATGTGCCGGCCGATCGCGCCGGAACTCGCGCGCTACCGCTGGTGCCCCCCTTCGGAGCGCGGATCCGCGAAATGTCGGCGGATCGGTGAACCCGACCGAGATTATTGATTCAATGTTTCCGCTTCGGAGTTTCAACCCGCTGCTCCTTTTGTGCACTCGCGTTTCCCCCTCGAGGGGCAATAACGCCGAGAGGATTATGTAAAGGCTTAACAAACAGTGCCCGGCATAATAATATAAATCCCCGCGAACATGACAAGCGAGTTCGCACCTGGGGCCCCCGCCGCAGCGTTAACTGACAACAGGAACGCGGCTGAACTTCCTTCCACGGACACAAAAGTATTGCTCGGTCTAGAATTATTACTCCTCGGGAACTAGCGCGGCGTACAGAGTCTGTGGCAGC
This sequence comes from Andrena minutula, assembly GCA_929113495.1. Taxonomy (NCBI): domain Eukaryota; kingdom Metazoa; phylum Arthropoda; class Insecta; order Hymenoptera; family Andrenidae; genus Andrena; species Andrena minutula. The sequence continues at coordinate 38,897,651 of OV815994.1, forward strand.
TTTGAACGAGGTATTTTGTATGATGGAGAGGCGATCTCCCTTTAATAAAGGACTCGATGCAAAATCTATCAACGTTGTTTCATTTCCTCGTAATCACTGAGCCCCCAACACAAGCTACCCACGGAGGAATTCGCAAATGCCCCGCATAATTGCATAAATCATCCCACTCGTGATGAACGATCCAGCTTCCAAGCGACACGAAGAAATACCCTCGCGCAGACAATCTTCCGCGCGTCGTACCCGGGATCGAGATATTTCTCTTGTCATCTGGGAACGTGGCTTACGTCCCTTCAATTCCCTCCCCCACCATTGGCCGCAACGTTGCCCTGGAAATTTTCGACAAAAGGACGAGTGCGCGCCGAGACAAGGAATGCCGCGAGTCGATCGAGAATTTGAGCCGCGAATAGTCTGCCCGTCTCGCGACGCTATCCGATCCAAAAATTTCCGCAGAGGCGGGCGAGGCATCGCCGAGAGAAGCCGCTAGAGAGGATCGACGGGAAAATTTCACCTGAATTCGAGCAATTTGTCTCCTGTCCGGGGCCGGGATCGAAGCCATGTTCTGAAAATCAATCGCAACGTGTTACTCGAACGATCCAATCCATCCTGGAGGATTCTTTATCCGGGGAAGGCATCTGGTGTTGCGGGGGCATGTACAACGGTACACGCCACGGAAATCCAATATCCGACGGCGCGGGGGCAAAAACGCCTTAGGATGTCATGCGTCGCGAAAATTTACCAATTGATCGATGTCCCTGGGACAGGTCGCGGTACACGGCTCACCATGATACTCGATTTTATGCGCCGCTTGCCGAGCACGAAGCCTTCTTTTTTCGCGCGCGCGATCCACTTTCCATCCATCAGGAGCATCGGCGAGAGCTCGGCCAGCCGCCAGCCGAAAGGCCAGCGGAGTAAAAACGTGAAATAAGAGGATTGCAAGAGTGCGTCTAAGCCACGCGTAACGTGATGCATTGTGGGCATCGAGGATAACGTTGCGGTTGGAGAATCGAGCGATTATTAGACGTGGCTCTGGACTTGATAGAGACGGTATAAAGTTTCCATCAGCATCGACCTGACTCGTTACGTTCCTTAGCTTCCACGGAAACGGGTAAACGCTACTGACAGGTATTTAATCGGAGAGTAATTGTACATCGTCCGTCCAAGAACATCCCGGTTACATGTTAATGGATATTGGCTGGCTAGAGAGTTAAACGCAGGTTTATTAGAATTATTCTTGACCGAGAGCAGGCAGAATAAACCGATACTGTGGTAGTGACTATCGATTTACTCCAAGGTACACGAGGAGGAGCGTAAATATGAGCTTCTTTTGCAATTGTTTGGCTATCCGGCGGAAAGGGGATAAAAACTGCTTCGCGGTAATCGACTGCGCAATTATCACCGTTCCTCGCCGCGGGATTGCTTAAATTTGCGTTATCAACTGGAGCATCGTGCTCCTCGTTAACTCCTGGCAAGGATGATCGTCGAAAAGGCTAGAAGGAACGGCGCGTAATTATAGAATTCATTAAACATGGAAATCGTGTTTATGCACGCGAACCACTGAGAACAATTTGCTACTCATTAATGGAGGACTGTTTCTCCCTCGATGACGAAGTCAGCGATCGGAGGGATATGAGAGGGGAGGGTATGTAGCCCTGGGGATGTTGTTTTCGTCGAAAAATCTTCGTCACTTCGTCAGACATTCTGCGAAACGATCCTTCATATACCGCTGCTCGCGTTTCCGCCTCCTTTGTTCGCGTCGGCCCATCGAATCGACGAGTTGCTCGCCCTGTAACGGGCGATTTACATCCGAAATCAGGACTGCAGGTAGAGGGAGCGTATCTCTGCCGACGATTGTATTGCTAATCCCTCGGGCGACGTTGTCGGCCAGCGAAAATTGCAAGCTACCGGTTACGATATTTCTCGCGTCCGATACGTTCGCCAGGCGAGGGAAAAAAAAAAGAATCAAAATCATAACCTCGGGCGCCAATCGCAATTTCGTGCTTTCTGTTCTGTCGCGGCCGATACTCTGGGCGTTACGCTACAGTTGGAAACTACGAAAGCTCCGAGGGAAAAGCCTCCCTGCCCGTGTTAACTCGATTTACTTTCCCTTTGTTTCGAGAATATTGCGCGTAACTGGAGATCATAGGTTACTACATATTATTTAGAATATGTGGGTTCTTTCGGTGACAAAGAAACATTGCTAAGGGAAGAATGAGAAAGATGAAAAAAAAGGGGCATCAACACTAAGAGAAAGTAATAACTCGTCATTGTGGAGTTATCTATGTGGGTTGATTGGAGTCCCTTCAATGCAACGACGTGTTCATGCTTAACACATATAAAGCACCATTGTATAAATAATAAATAAATAAATTATGCCGAATCGATACCTATTCGGCATATGTGTTCCGAAGTTGGAGCGCGCATAATTCAAAAAAGACTCCAGAAACAACATCATCGTTCACTATTAATTGTGCTATTATAAGTGGCCAAAACAATAGTTTGCTTATAATGCTATTATGGTACTGTGACAGTACGCGCTGAACAAAACTGAAATCTACAATATTCCCCGAGGAACGTCAACTCTGCGCTGCAGGCTAATACAAATTTTCATTGTACCACTTGGTCCTTTGAATTGTGCTGTTAATTACATTTTAGGTGCACATGTGTGTGCGCGCGTTGAGACTCTTGTTTTAACGCAAACTGAATACAGTAGAGCAATAATAAATATCTACTAAAATCAAATACAGAAGTAGTAAATATGGCCACTCTGAAAATGAAACCAAACGTTCGGTATCCAGCAACAAAAGCAGAATGGTGATGCTCCTTAAAAAAGGAAGAACCGAAAACTCTATAGACCTGTGTAACCGTCAGCCTATTAGGCTCGAATTCACCTTTCTGTATGGTCAACCGCGCGCCGCTTCCGACGATTATCTTCCGCACGGCATATAGGAATTGGGACAGAGCACGGGCGACCCGGTTAGTCGTTAATTCATTTTAACCTAGCCAATTTCTGGACTTCCCCCGTAGGAAACTCAATTATGCCGGCTCGCGGGACGAAAGAGCGTGTGGCGCGACGACGAGTAAGGAGAAGGAATTCTGGCCGAGGCCGGCGCTGAAATTGCGGTCGAGATTATCCAGTTAGATCGATCAAAGCCCGCTCATTAATTGCATTCCATAGATTTGAATGCGCGGCTATGCTGGAAATCCGTTTAAATCGATCATTAAACTGTCCAGTTCAGCTGCCTATCGCCCATCTCGCGGCCTCCGGTTCTGGGGATCTTCAACTTCCGCTGTCTCGGGCATAGCGAGCACTTGAACCATCTAACGAGGAAGGAGTCCGAGGCGCCTCCTTCCAGTTTGACCTACTCTTGCGTAAAGACAACGCGCAAGCTCCTGTTGCTACGTGGAAAACATTAAGTATCGATATTCGTTGATTCCAACGATATTAAATCTACACTTAATAGTTCTAATGCTCGAGCGAGTATTAACGAACCCTCCTGCGGGTGCAAGTTGGAACTAAAAGGGGAGAAACTTTGCCCTTTCCCTCGCAAGGAATGGTCCGAGTAGAAGCGCGAAGGGGAAAAGAAGATGCAAGCTTTCTCTCTTCGTAGCTCCGCGCGAAGGTGGAGTCGCGCTTCTAAAAGCTGTCCCTCTAATTGTATCTAATTAGCCCAGATATTACGGAAGCGACGCGGCGGTCCGACATCGGGGTCCCCGAAGCCCGTTAAACTATTTAAATGGAAACTCCGGCAATTTCGCAGCGTAGGTCACAAAGCGAAAGTTTCGGGAATCTTTCGGACGATTCGGGCGAGCGGGTTTCAGGCTCGCGAGAATGGGTCACAGGAACGGTCGTGGAAAGCCATTTAAAGCGATCGCGGACGGTCTTGTGTCCAGCTTGGCTGCGTTAAATGGAAGGCCACGGGTGTAATAAGCAACTGCTTAGAATTTCACCTTCGGGCTGTTCAACGGTGCGTCACAGTTCCTCTGTTTAACCCGCCACTACCCACACAGCATGCGCTGCCTTTAAGTCTCTCTCTCCCTCTCTCTCCCTCTTCCCTCTTTTGTGTAGTCACATCTAATTAACCGAGGCATTGCCGGGGAGCAGGGTTGATCTCCACTCCCCGAGGCGGCCGAGAAATTTCAACCCTAAGAGGATGCGGTCGAACTTAAATGAATTAGCGATAAAGTCATTTCAGACACCGCCAGCTTCTGATTGAACGTTCATGGGAACGGGGGAGTGGGTACTTGGGTAGGCGGGGTGCGACGGAAAGCGGAAGGGAAAGGATTTCCGTATCTGCCTCCTCCACGTAAATGGACTCTCAATTTCAATGGGAGGCGTGGAAAGGCACGAATCGTTCGAGCGAGTACAGGGGATACTTTCGACGGGTATCTGGCCAATTTGCAATAAAGTCCATGGATCTTCTCCGGGGGAAAAAAGGATACTCCGGAGATTTTCCTAAGAACTCGATCCACCTGGATAGAGGTGGAATATGTTCTCCATTGATTTTCTCGGAGGACAGTTACGCGGAGTTACGCGATGGAGCCAAACCGTGCGTTATATCGCTGGATCGTGCCGTAAAATGAAACAAAATCAGACGGAAGTGGTGAAAAAGATTTGCAACGATTTTACTTGACGGAGGAACTTCGTTACGTCGCTGCCATCTCCGATTGCCTTTCCATTCGACGATGTTTCCTCAGAAAATACTCCCGACGATCCTTGGACCCTCTCTGACAAACAAGAATCGAACGACTCGTTTTGGATTCACGACGAGCAGGGCCCCTCGAGTTTGTGGTCGCCTCCTCGCGAGGACCGGCCATGAAACACGCACTCTATTTACACGGCTGCCCCGACCCCGTAAACTTTTGTATGCACGGGCGACTCGTCTACGGTGACAAATCATTGTCATATCCATGAGGGAAAATCAATATTTGGCGGCGGCTGATGTATGTACATACGCGCGATCCCGTTCTACGTAATTCCTGCGGTTCAGACGAGTGTATACGCGGTGAATTCCCAGCGGCCCCTGACTCCGTGAAAAAGGAAGACACTTTGGGACGGCGTGCCTACACTCGATCGAGCGATCGAATCGACTTGGGATGCAAGTCGAATTCCCCGAAAAATGGTTACCTATTCAGTCAACCGATGCCTTTCGCGAAGCAAATCTGCTGAATTATTTTACCCACACATGCTTCAGACGTGGATTTCTATCTTTCTATAAAAATGATTGACTATTTATTGGTATTATTCGCAAGCTCTTAACATTTTTAGTTTTGTAAAATTGGAAAAGTACTCTCCCCGTTCCTCACCTCGGCTCGTAATACTTTGAGCATGATCCACAGTGCATGCCATGTAATTTGTATCAGACATTGTCCAAACTTACCGGTTACTCCATTTTATCAAGCGCCTAGTATGCAGAATCTCAGCTCGCCTCCCTCCGCGCCGGCGGGCAAAAGTTTTAAGCCACGATTTGTGGAGATCGAGTCAACTTAAGCTATGTACTCTCCCCGCGTAACGCCGGTAGATTCCCCTAAATAAATGTATCCACTTATAGTTTGATTAATATAGAGGAACTGAAAGCGGCCGAATCCATTTAAGCCCGGGAGAAGCTTTTCCATCTGCCAGGTGGAATGTCTAGGCTCGAGGTCGAAGGAAACGCTCGTGGGAGAACCGTTCGTTCGATCTTCTTCCGTCGATGGAATCAACTTCTCAGACGGGACGAGATGGAGCGAGGGACAAAGCTCGAGGTATATCCAGGAGGAAAATTGAAGGGAGGAAAGAAAAAACGTTCGCAGCTAGCGTTTTCTCGTTGAAATTCGCCAATCAGCTTAGTTCGTGAAAGGGGATAGGTACATATACACCAGTCTGATGACACGGGCCACGTGTAGGTACCTCAATCCTATTAGCAGCAACTTTTTCCTCCCGCGAAAGAAACGTCCCTTTCGTGCTCAATGCTTAATAACATAACACATCGGACGGAAAGGTGAAATCAGTGATCGACACGGAAAGGTGAAATATTGCTTCGTTTAACTAACATCCCGCTGCTAGCACATGACTCCCGCTACTTTATCTGCATCGTCAGAGGTGAGCTTTTACGGACGCGCATCAGCGAAACCACCACAGCGGACGGCATCAAAGTAACGGCTTCACGCGCGGGTATAACAAGGGGGTCAGAGTCGTTTCTGCGTCAGCTGGAAAAGAGAGCGTTGAAGGGGTTGAAAGGGTGAATCAGTAGGCTCGAAAAATCGACGCTGATGAGTCTACAAGGACAGCCGAAAGTGTATAACCCAGTTTCACCAGGCGACACCATCGACAGGATTGTCGATAGACCGTTACAGGCACGGTAAGTGCAGACGAAAGACCCGAGAACGCGCACTCGCACGGCACATAGGTAAGGACGTGTGTACATCGGTCGAGCAATACCTACGTCGAATCATAAGTTTCGAAGGCACCTGCCCCTGGCATCGCCGGATACCCGTTACTATGGCGACGGCAGTTCGTTCTCGGTGAAACGCCATGACGGTTAGCTTCTTTCCTAACGAGGAAACCCGTCACCTCGGAGCAGAGGCAAGGGTGAGCAGAAGGATTTAGCGGGTGTGAAAGGACCCGGCGGCCCGGGGGAGACGAGCCTGGGCGGTGGAAAGATAGAAATCGCAAGGGTGAAAATGTCAGCGATGTTGGGAAGTTCGGAGACAAGGCGCTTGGGGATACATCCACCTCTCCCCGCCATCTCCCTCTCCACGCTCGTTCGTGGAACGGCATAATGGATATTCCCGATTTTTTTCCAAACGACTAAAGGCGATATACCCTTCCTCGAGCTGGCAATTTATTTCGGCGACCTTTCCGCCGTTTGCTCGATTAGAAACCAATGGCCGGGTACACCGAGACCGTGCCGCTCGGAGGGTGGAGAAAAATGAGGGGGCTCGAGAGACTGTCACTTTTCCTTCGCTCTTTATTCGTCGCCAGACAGGCTGCCACTAAATTGTGCACGCGTTAATTATAGGAAAACGCGACGCGGCCGAGGGACAATGGAGTCGGGGGCAGACGCATTCGATTCGTTCCCTTCGAGTACGGATTCAAGAACAACGGGCCCCCACACCTGAGATACCTTTGTCGAAGGATATCTTTTTTCCCTAATGAGAAGCCTCTGCGTAAGGGATGAAGAGAATGTGGGGGCGCGAAGGGCGGCGAGGGATGGGCGCGAGAGGACGACGCGGGGCGCGCGATTTCGTCGGGCGAGCGGGGAGAACGAACGCCGGAGATGGAAGACGAGGGGTGAACTCGGTTTGCATAATGCCTCCGCTCGCTCGACTGCGAAGCGTAAGCTGTTTTACCATTTCCATCGACAATAATCCTGGTAAAATATTATTTTAAAGGCGCAAACGCTGGGCGGAGAGGCGCCTCTGGAATTCCCCCCCGTTGTATATGCCCTTGGCGTGTTGCGCGGTTGCTAGTGTGGGTGCACTCGCGCGATCACGGCGGGGGTTGTGTTTGGTGTACGTGCGCTGTATAAGACGGCCGGTAAGTAACGAAGCATGTACGATATATTGAACTTCGTCGTACGTATGTAGGGGCGAATGTTTCGTTGCATATTTTATAATAAGTCCATGTTTGGGATTGGACCTGAGGCGTGAGTACCAAGGAATCTGGGCGCTCTAGTAACAGTGGAATGAACCGACGTTTGAAGTTCCAGATTGTCAGTCTGAATAATTGATTGATAACGATTTTCAAGTCCTTCCGGGACGAGACAAATAATCTAGCACGTTCTCGATACATAGACACACCATGTACTCCGTAGAATTTATAGTTTGTGGATCAAGGATTCTGTTTCAAACAGAGGAATGATCCCAAGCACCCGTTTAAATCATGTCAGCCACATCTGGTGCAACATGGGGAGACAGGCGTTCCCCAAAGTCTGATACGTCTGCCCCAATTGCCAAATCTTGTCAAGTTGACCCTCGCTGTTCCTCGGAACCTGCAGTTCATTGATCATAACAGTGGTCTATCTGAAACTTCCTACACCTCGTCCGTAACCTGCTGTTCGACTTTGGATGACGTGCACAGAAGTACAATTTCCGATAAAAGATAACTCGAATTTAAGGTAGGTACTTATATTCCAGAATCTTCGTTCCTCGATGAAAAATTGATCCTGTTCTATCGAGGATTCACACAGTTCCAAGGTATATACCTTATATTTACATTCGCAAAACTCTCTTTCGTTTTCCAATTAACAAGTTCTCCTCCACAGTTTTATCGCTTCAGCTGTATTTGAATCCTTTCAACCCTTTCGTCTCTTCGGCTTTATTTATTCGCCCTCGATATCGCTCCAGCGCCAAATTTCAATTATCCTAGGAGGAGCGCTGATCTCCAGGTTCATCGAATCAGCAATTAATCGCGCCTTCAATCGTTCCATGACAAATTCCGTCGCGTGAAACAATGCACGATTCATTGGTCGCAGCACACGCGTGTTTGCACGCCTCTACACCACACGCCCGCGTGTATGTGTGTGTGTATATACTCGCGCTTGACAAACACAGAGCGCTTGCACCATGGGGGATTGGAGGAGCAGGTGTGCTAACATCACTTGCGTTAATCTTCTGCCATAACTCTAGGAATGTTGCGCGAGATATCATGCTTCGATCGATAATTGAACCACGACTCCGCGTTGTTCGCCGGCTGGATCGATGGACCAGCGGGGTTTCTCTGCAGTCGAAAGTGGTTGACCCATAAAACGCTTTCGATTCAAGGAGACGAAAGCCTCTCAGACGACCGCAGAGGGAGCTAAGGACTACGAAAGCATCGTGGATCGACTTCGAAAGAGAGGGAGTCGTTCCAATAAACGGGAGAGAACGAAACGAAGGGAAAAGCCCAGCTAACTGGTTCGATCCAATCGAAATCATCCCTGCCAGCGCTCGGCATTCGATTTCGCCAGTACCCCGTGTTCATAAATTAGTAATGCGCCGGGCGAATCCCTTTACACTGTATCGACGATATGCTGTGTATGAATAGATACTCGGTATGTACTCGCGAGATGTCTCTTTCCTCGGGTGAAGTCTGCGTCGTCGATAGTCATGAATTTCCAACGAGCCACGAACCGAGCCATCTTCTCGTCCCGCGGTAAAACGCGCCAGGCCTCTAAGAATACACACCGAAACCATATGAAAGTTTCATGTGTGCGAACCGTGATGGACTTGCCTGTAAATTTAAACGGACGTCGTCGAGTCACTTATCCCGTGGCACTTTGCTGCCTCGCTGCGGAAATTATTTAACCAGCGAAGAGAAATTGGATTAACAGAATTCGTCGCGGCTCGTCCACGTGACGGAGCAGGTGGAACGATGAGTTCGCCGGGCGAACGATGAAGGATCTTCCTGGAAGCCGGGAGGAACGCTCGGCAAGAACCCCGGGAAATGTGTACCTATCTCGTGAGGTAGAACCTCGCTGGGGGCTACTAATGGCGACGGAAAGATCGAGAATACCGGGAATACAATAAATCACCCGTGCTCGACAACAATCAATTAATCCACATAGCGTGCAATTTGTTCGGAGCTGGCGCACGCGCGGCCTCGCCAGACATCCAGCCAGCCCGTGGTAACGATAAATAAACGTCGAAATCAATTTCCGTGCCACCGCTGAACGACTTGAGCCGAAGAGCACACGACGAAACAAGGCGGATGCGGCAGAAAAATTTTTTCCCCGCCGCTCGCCGCGAAGCCACGTTAACGGGATCAAACTTTTAAGCGGGCAGGATCCCCGGGCAAACTTTTCGCTAAGCGTGTTTCGCTTTTCAAAGGGGGGAAATTTTCCTATATTTTCGTGGCGCCGCGGAAATTTTGTTTGCATAGAGGCGAGTAGTTGCGCCGAAGAATAGGGTCATCTGCAATCTTGCCCGGGGCTAACGGGCAAGTATGAACCACCCTCGACTATATCGACGCCACCGGCTTCCCAACGTTTCCCTATAAAACGCACGGATATAAAAGAACCGATCGTATCGCCGCAATCTTTTCCTAAAGTTATATGTCAAAGATGCGCGCGGACCACGGGGTTTACAGGATCGAGCGTAACCCCGGGGCCCATTCGACCGACGTAAAAAGTTTCGTCGAAACTCGCGGATGGGAAAGCAGTAAAATGAAAAGTAATTTCTAAAGCTTGAGCGAATCTACGCAAAACGAGACGAGCGATGAAATGGACGGGGGCACGTGTCGTATCGGGTGCAGTTTCAGTGAAAGCAACCCGACCAGTCGGCGATGTTAAAAAGCGATTTTTCAGCGGAAAGAGGATCCTTGAAATATAAACCCTCCTTATGGGATAGCGGAGACGCGAGCCACTCAAAGGAGACTGCGATTCTCAGGTGAGCAACCGAAGCGAGCCGACTATGCGCTAGGAAGCAGAGAGGAAAGGAGGAGCATATCGAGAGATATCGGGTCTATAAAATATTTTGAATGCACATACCTCGATATATTCTTTACTGCGGGTTCTTACTGAAAGTTTTGACGCACGCGTTACCCCAGAAACGCTGCTCTGCGAGCAATGAGGATTGTTCGACAAGTAAAGAGAGGAAAACCGCGAAGGCACTGTGTGGCACCCATCTCAGCAAAATAGGACCTGGAGAGATTTTACTTTTGAGTGTTTCACGTCTAACGTGTACTCAATTGGTAAGACGATTATTGGCATGAATGTCTTTGCGTCAAAGAGAACTGTATCCAAGAAGTAGCCGTTGAAAATAAATGTTTCCCATATTCAAGTAAATGGTAAATATTCCCAAATGGTACGACCTATACAATCCAGCTCGATGCTCACAAATTATCGTTCCCTTTGCCCCCGGAAAAGATTAAAGCCGTCAAAAGGCCTGACATTACGTAATCGAGTCACTGATCCAAAGCTTAGAAGAGACATTAGCGAGGAAGATAGAGGGACTTGGACGGGCGAAGACTTCCTCTCCATCAAGGATCGTTCAAGAGGTGAATGCGCGACTAAAGGATGAAGGGGATCAGAGGATCGGCTGCATCGCGCATACAAATAACCGATCGAAGATTCCACGGTCGGCGGAAGTGCATTAAACGTGGCTTAGCTGGCGAGTGTAATAGGTGAACCTGCTCGACTAGGCGTTTATTGTGCCCGGCACGTCGATGCTTTTTCCTTACCCCTCGCGCGCAACCCGTCACCCTAGCTCGGCCTCTCTGCTCCCTTCCTCGCGCGCCAGGCTAACCCTTTCTCTGACACGAGCAGCAGGCGTTGGAGCACCGAACGACATAACCGGTGGGATATTTAACTGCGACAGTACCCCGAAGCTGTTGACGCTGTTGTTGCTATTCCCGCTGCCACCCGGCGAATTCCAGCATCCACGCAGGTACCAGGTAGCAGCGTGGTCGGTCTGCCGCTGGGAAGAGCGGAGGATCGTTTAAAGAGACATGCTCGGACAGGCTGAATGGGAAGGAGGATCGTTTTAAGGAGGTTTTAATAGAAATATTTATATGTTCCCTTTCGCTATGGCTAGGTAGACGGGTAGGTATGCCGCGGGTGTACAGTCCCCCAGGGAGGGCATTATTATTTATTCATGCGGTTTGACGAGGGAACAATCCGACGTATTTACCCGGCGGACCTTTCACGCTCGGCGTTAGCAAAATTGTCTCCCTTTTGTCCGTTCGGCGTGTATTTACCCGGTTTCTGAGCCTCGGTTTCGACGGTCTTTGGCGGAAAATCGCTGGAGCGTGCGCAGCCAGACATCTGCCGTGCTCCGACGCCGTTTCTTCTCTCGTTAAAACCGTCTCCCGGCATATGGCCCCGAATAATTCGCACGCCAAGTGGATTGCAGCTCCGGAGCGCAGGAAACGCCCGCGATGGGGCACGCAAACCACGGGGTACACGATTGTAATAAACGTGCACGAGGCTGAAGCTTGATAGTTACTGAGATATTCGTGCAGTTGTACTTCGGCGCGCGATTATTTTAGATTGCAATTGCTGCTGCGATTGCTGTCAACGAAATATCGAGCGTCGAGCATTCGGTCGCTGATATCTTAGCGATATACTACGTAGATACAGATGAGCGTTCGTCTGGGGAACAAGCTCATCCGTAAGATATCGATAATCGATAGATTCATGACTAGCAAGAAGGATTTCGGAGGACGCTCGACTCACGGCGGGGTAAGAAGCGTAATTTACATCGGTGCGCTTTTCTTTTCCAGCGAATTGAAGCGACGCAATCGCGGAAAGATAAAAATTTAATTCTCGTTAGAGTCGCGAATTTATCACAGAGGTATTTGCTCCCCGCCCGCTACCCAGCGCCGGGAACGTCTTCTCAGCACGCCGGATGATACAAAGGGGATCCGGTCGGCGGAAAAACTTTCCTTCCTCCGCTACTTCGCCAAGTTTTTGTTAGTAAAATGAAGCACTCCAGTTTTTTCCCCTCTTCCAACGAAGCAAGGGATTATTTGTATATCGTCCCGGCTTCCCTTCGGCTTTCCATCCTTTCTTCTTCATCGGCTATCGCCGCACAACAGGGAAACTCTGTCTGGCTCGGTCAAATTTCGCGCCGACCAAGCTTCTTTAAAACTGGAGGGCGAGAGGTTGACACAGAGCTACAAAAGAGTCGCGTTAATAATCTACGGAAGGTATCCTGCCCTCTGCGAGTTCAAAGAAGCTGCGATTAGCCGAGGAGGCGGCTAGGAAAGCTGGTGGCAGAGTCAGAGTCCTCGCGGAGGTGTTTGCGATGTTAAATAGGGCTCCGACTTGGGCGAACGTTATCGTTATTCATTCGGAAAGATACCATTGGCAACAGCCTTTCTGCAGCTCCCCTCCCCCTCCAACGCCCACCCCCGCTCCCGTTTAACCTCCGACCCGATAGAAAAGAACTCATTTGCTGATTAAATATCACACAGTCGTGGAGCCGTAGGAGCCGGCACAAACGGAGATTTAAACGCGCGTCAAACGTTCAATCTCTCGAATAGTTCCGATTGAGCGAGGGATTCAAAGGATCCAGTCAAAGGACGAACGCGAGCAATGCGCGCCAGAGACTCGGGCGCTCGAATCAAGGGAATTGTAGGACGAACAAAGGATCGCTCGAGTCGCAGGTAGGAAATCATGGAAAAGACGTTTCTCACCTTCCACGGATATATTTAAAGCGACCGTAGGAGACGGCGGTGTACGAGCGACGATCGAAGATACGAAGTTGTTTCACTGCGAACTACCGATAGAGGGAGAAAGAGAATTGCCACTCCCTCGCCCACGATTTCGGGATCGCAGGAACCCTTTTGCTCGCTCGCTCGCTCGCTCGCTGGCGGCGTATCCGACGATCTCGAAACGCCTCGCATGCGGGCAAATATATCATTACTCATTCCCAGGCGACACCTTTTGCTCGGTCGCCCGGTTATAAATCTGCAAATACGCCGCGTGTCCCGCTCGCGATGCCCGCTACGCCTCTCAGTCTCTCTCGCTCCAATCCTCCTCTACCCATCTTCGTCCCTCCTCCGACTTATTCTTCCTGTATCCCCCGGTGGGTTCGGAGACATTCACCTTGGAGCGGTCGCGCAGGAATTTCAGGTACATCACGCGTATTCCCGCCACGTATTATTAATTATCGTTGGGACCGGCGGCGGACGCGCGCAACGATTCCAACGGCGCGAAAAACTCGCAGGAATGAGCCGCGACTCGGGCAGCCGCAAAAATCGGCTGGTTTCTCGGGCGAGAGAAGTAGATCGCGTGGAACGTTACGCTCGGTTCGGAGAAACGGAAGCTTCAACGCGATCATTAGCACGTTTTGCGACGTGCTACGCGCGATAAATATAGGCGATTGTTCGTTCCGTCGTCCGGGAGAACGTTCCACCGGCTCTCCACGCGATGCTTTCTTGCGCCCCCGTTCGCGACGCAACGTTAATTTCAGTTAATTCCATTCTCCGTCTTCGGACGGCGCCCCCTCGAGCCACTCTAAACGCTATCCTGGCCAATTACGCGCGGTGCAGTTGCCAATTATTCGGGCGTCGTGGCTGCGCTCGACGCGTGTGGGAAGTATCTATGGGGATTGGGAAACCATGCTTTCGCAGAGAGTGCTCGATATGGAAGAATACATGCGTGGAACGGAGCGGAGAGGGAATTAAGATTCTCTGGCACATAAATATCTAAGTAGAGATACGATTGTTACAATTAATAGAATGCGAGCTGATCACTGCAACTTAGCCGCTTTCCTCGACCCGCGTTGGTATTTTAAACGACCCAAAATGTAAATGGCATTACGAATAGGAAAATTTAAATCATGTAATTGGGCAATGAGAGCTGTGCAACTCAAGCAGGCTCAAGCCAATAAAGTCACTCCACAAATTAAGCTTCCAATCAGCGTTGAACATTAATATGTTTATAGCCACGTCAAATATTAAGGCAGGCATGTAATTATATATGCGCTTTCCTCAAAGAGTGTAATTTATCCATTTAACTTCTATGTTCTGTAATATACATGTGAAAATTTAATGATAGTGTCATATTTGTGTAACTAAATAAACCTGAAAGGGTTCAAGTTGCTTATAATAATAAAAAAAGATTCTATGAATAGGGGAGTCCAACGTTATGATGTTTGGTTTCAAGAGACGCGTCAGGTGAAGAATAAAGAATGCTGGTAACCTACGTGGCACACATTATTAAGTAGGAAGGGGAGTGTAATGATTCGGAGTCCTCCTTCCAGAGTAAGAATATGTTATTTGTTCATCGAAATTACTAGAAGGATTGTCAAATGCATCTACCGTGCCCTAATTCTCAAAATTCTACTGCATTTGACTACGGAAGATTTAACTCGTTTAATTAGGAAGGGAAAAGCCCGCGCGCGATATTGCCAAACAAAAGTAACCCTGCCAGTTTGTCGGCTGCGATATATTCCGCGGAATCTCGTAATAAAGCGGCCCCGGCTGAAATCCGGACTAACGTCGGGGATTTATTCGATTTAATCCGCCTGAGAGAATAAAAAGGGTTGTTCTAGGTGCTGGAGAAGGGGGAGGAGCGGTGGAAAGGGGCGGAAAACCATCGGCCTCCGCGAATTGTGTCAAGAATCGCGGGGGAGGATACGCGTCAGCTCGTAGACGGCCGACGTATCCGCGGATAATGCAGACGCACGCCGTTTTATCGCGGATCTTAATAAAATTCATGAACACGAGCCAGCCAGCCAGCCAGCGAGTCAGCCGGCGACGAAAACTTTTCTCGATGGTAGACCCGCGATAAAAACCAAATTACCGGTCGCGACGCGAACTCGAATGGTTAAGGCTCGAGCGAAACTGCCCGACGAGAAAATGAGAAGAAACGTAACTGCATAATACGACGAAAGTGGGGGGAACGATCCCGTGCTGCACTCCGGGCGATAGGTAAATTGTTATTTCGAATTAGCCGCCATTAATGAGAGAACGCGCGGCTAGCAATTAAAGCGGCCCGAGACCGCCAGCGCGAGTAGGTACCTTTCCAGGCGAAACACTTTTGTGGTCTCCAACTGGTATTTAGAACATACGTATTCGTGCCTTTTCCACCAATTCTCATCCCTTCTTTAATTCCGAAAAGACCTCATCTTTTTTATCGCGAGAGTGCATGGTCTTCTCTTGATCGCCAATAGATCCACGCTGAAGGATCTTGGTTGTAAACGCGTTAATTTCTTCGCTCATCTGAAAAATCTCCGCGTGAAATGTCCGTCCAGCACGTTGGACAATCGCACGTTCACCACTTGGCGTTTTTATCGTGCCGTTACGTCGCGCTATTATATTTTATTGCCGCGTTATCCGGTTACGCCTCCGCCACGCGTATTTTTCGTCGACCTGTTGCTGGCTAAGACGGAGGTTCTTAACAGGTCTCCTTCGCGAGTGACATCGCGAGGCTACGTTAATTGGGTTTAATAAGCGTGAGCTGAAAATATTTGCGTTCCTCCGTGGGCAACGACTTCTTCAAACCGCAAACGTAATTACCCGTACCACTCTTTTCCCTCCTTACCGGTAGCATCGCGTCGGTGTCTGTCATTGCTTAAACGAACTTTTATCTGCTCTATTATTGGAACGAACATCCACCTCAGAATTAGATTAAAGATAGATTGTATTTCAAATGCCACTTTTAAGCATGATAATCTGGTAAGATAGTCGACTGTTCCGGGGCACCATCCTATACATAGGTACAACCTCAATAAACTTGGCTGTGAACCGCGGGAATTTTCACGATGTGGATCGATTGGACGGGATTAAATACACTCACGAGGGGGCCAACGAGCATCTAACTTGGTTTTAATCGAGTTCCAGCGATCTTCCCCGAACAAGATAAATTCACCACGCGTGTTTTATTTTGCCGCGAAAGTTAGGCGCGGACATGCCTCGCGAGCGCGTTACTCGCGCGCCTCGCTATCGAATTAAAAAGTTGGGTAAATGAATTCCCCGATAGCGGGTTCTGCTCTTCTCCCACTTGCTCCGCAACATGGCATAAGTTTTCTTTTTCCGCTCTGACAGTCGGTCTTGATTAAAATCTGAATGGTCCCGGGGAGGAGGGGCGGAAATATTATTCCGAGTTTTAGCCGAGGGTCGTCGCCACCTCTGGCCCATTCGTGATTTTCCAGGCTTTGGAAAATGCAAGAGGAAGGAACGGTGGAAAAAGGAACAAAGGGCACCGCTGCAATTTAAAAGAGAGTGCTTAAGTTTTTATGTGTTAGGAAGGGCGGGACGAATCGCGGAAATTCGTTCACATTTCTTCCCTCGTTTTTCCTCATTCCCATCTTTGTTTCATTCATTTTGAATCGAATCACGATGCATCCCTTCAGCTTGGCTATTCACTTAAGCAGGGTGTTCGGCGAGTAAATAATTAAATTCGTGGGGGAGGGGGGAGGGGGTGGAGAGGACGTTAAACGAGGAGAACGCGTAAAGTTTTACGACTCGAAAAAACTTTTACCGTGGATTAACATAAATTTGCTTCGGCCTGGGGAACTCTTGGCTCGATAATTTCAAAATTTCAGGAACACCGGGTAGTTTTAAGTGACTCTTAGCAATGCAAACGCCGCGGTCGTTAACGAACCTCCATTGGCACCCTAATTGCAGTCATTTCGCGCGCTTGCGACAAAAATATCATCTTTCCCTGTTTCACTGCCATCTATTACTACTACATGGCTTTAAACGCAAACAGCACGTAAAAATATTGTTATGCACATTCTTTAGCTCTATATCAAATTCACTGCATTATTCTCCTTAGTACGGTATCAGCATTACTGCAATGTCTTGCCGTTGCGAATTGCTTGACAACGACTACAGGCACAACCCAACATCCATACGTACTTTATCAACTGGCCAAGTTACCAAAAAGTTGCTCGCAAACTCCCAACTGAATTACTGATAGACCCGCGATAGAACTCCATTCGCGTACTCATCATCTCCCAAAAAGAATCTTTATTCAGTGCCCCCGAGATCGAACTGCTAACTTATTACCAGACTACAAACTTATCACGAGCCCTAGTCCCAACAAATAGTTCCCTCCCATCGAAACCATACGGTCAGAAGAATTAAATACATGCTACCCAACTTCATTCCCTGAACAGCACCTTCTCCTAGGGTGTAACAACAAAGTCATTGATGGAAGCAGGACAGCAAGCAGACCTCAATTACCCGGATCATCTCGTGCTCGAAAACATTCACACGAGTTCCCTACCGTTTCCGCCCACCGCGCCGGGGCATAAATAAACACGTTGCCTAGGCAGCTACGAATCGCTGACGTTCAAAGGAGACCAGATAACCGTGGCGGGCCTTGGCTATCTATCAAGAACTGGATCACGTCAGCGGGATGCTGAGAACCTTTGCACGCGCGCTTGAGGTTTCTTGCTGGTGTTGTGGGCACAGTGAGCCACGCTCTGTTCAATGGCAGCTGGGTCTCGGTGCAGCCTGTTTAAGCGCCGCTGGAGAATGGGCCCGAGGGGTGGCGTGCATTGGTGGAGGGTCTCACATTACATAAGTATAAGCCGGCAGCACCAGCACAATACCAACGCTGTCTGGAAGACGCCTGGCTCTCTCCCTCTCTCTCTTTCTCTCTTTTGTAAACATGTATCTGGGGTCGAATTCCTGCACATATGCATGTACACACCACCCAGAGCGAGGGGGGAGGGGCTCCGATGCGTCCGCACAATGCAATGTTGATATTGAACACACGCGACTCGCGGTGGAACTGCGAAGCGCGCAACGGAAAGTGGAGCCGACACAGTGGGGTCCGTCGTCTTTGATCCGGATCCTCTTCCCTTTGACGGCCAGCAGACCGATATGATAATATTCCACGCCATCCACAGGCTGCTGTCTTACCCCACGATCGATATCGATCGATACTGATCAAGGGCTGGACGACGTTCCACGCCTCTTTGTGGCCTTCTCGATACACCTCTATAAGAAGAACTTGGCGGTACTGGAAGAAGCTCCGCTCTGCGTCAAGAAACGAGAATTTATTCGACACTGCAACCTTCCTCTCGCGAAATCTATTTCGAGGATTCTAAATTGACTGTTGCTGCAGAAGATTAATCCTTAGTGACTCTAGAAATGGAGCTAATCAACTTCAATATCCAATCGACAGTTTCGTTGGATTTCTAAAAGTGTCCCTTCCCATTCACCCCGTGGTACACTAACGTACTCTTTCGTGTAAGGGATTAAATGGAAAATTCGACGGAGAACCAGCAACGATCGTTCTTGTACAGCAGAGGAATCGTGTTGGGAACATGCTCCTACACGGATCTCCGTAACCAGGGCTTCTGCTACAAGCGGCGTCGATTTTTACAACACACCGGGAACGTATCGCTTTTCCCAGGAATACTAAAATCCCATAGAGGCGCGTTCACCCAGCGGCGGTGCCGTGACCAACAGGATCGACAGACTTTAACGTCGGCCATTCAACGTATCAGCCGGGAACCTATATTTCCGCCGCGGCGAAAGATCATGAACGCCTGTGCCGGGGAAAGGCGGGGGGATACATAAAGCAGAAACGTGAGGCAGGATCGGAGGATCCGAGAACACGGAACGGTTGAAACGGATACACACCAGCGGTGGCTCGTCGCGCGATATTTCAACCGTGTATATAATCCCGTATCATGGCCGGGGGCTTAGTTTCGACACCGTGGACGACCAGCCCTAATCCTCTCTTCTTCCGTGGCAAGACCAAAAGTGGGAACCCTGCGCCACCGCGGAAGGAAAAGATTCTTGGAGCCCGGGCTTAGAGGCTGGGCGAGACAGAGGGAGAGGGGAAATAGTCCGTGGTGTTTGGAGGAAAGGAGGTAAAGGATCGTGGACTTCGCAAAAGGGAGAGGAGAGAGAGGCCGCAGAGAACGACGAGAGCCAGCCAACCCCGTGAGGATTATGTGGGTATAATAGGCGATCCCGAAGGTAACCTCGCGTCGATGGCTCGGCTTTTTGTGTGCCGAGTGGAACCGAGGGACAGGCCAGGAAGCGCGCTGGAGAAACCGACAACCGGCTCTCGATTTATCCGCTCTAGGGATCACCGCTCCGCCTGCATTAGTTTTGCGGAGATGCGCTGAATTATTGCGCGGAAAGTCCATCGATCTCGCGTTCCGCTTCGCTTTTCAAAGCGACAACTTCGCCGAGTTACGGTCCAACTTCCACTCCCGCTGGTCGGAATTCTTCGTCGATCGACAACCTCTGGCTTCCATCGGCCGAATTCTGTGAATGGCTTTCCAAGGACCTGGCTCGGGGTCCCGTTCCACGGGGAACCTGGGCAAACTTGGGGATGGGAGGGAACCATCTAGGCCGCATCATCGATGAGTAATGGGAGTTAAAGCGTGCTGGCGATGGGATGGCTTCTTCACCAATCAGCGTATATGCGGAAGTTAGCACTTGATCGGTGGGTCAAGGAATATCCGTGCTCGTAGCTTCCACCATCATTTAGAGATCGTGAACTATTCATTTTGACGGGTAAGACGCTCCAGGATGAAGTGTCAAGAAGAAATCTCTCTAATACTTTCCGAATCAATTCAGTAAACCTTGCTATAGATCAGAATCTGAGAAGCCCTAGGGTGAGATGAAGACGTCTTTGCTAACAACCTCGGTCCGTCGAATCCATCGCCGATAAAAAGCACATGAAAAAGCAGTGGTTCCCATGGGTCTGCTGTGTCACTGAAAAATGCACCGTGACTCATTGTCAGCCGTGGTCGATGCCGAAAAACCTGGGAGTCCCGCAGTGTCAAGCTCGGGCAAGCATGAAAGTCATCAGAAGCCGAGAAGACGGCGAGTGCAGTGGCCGAGGTTCGCTTGACCGTTGCGCGGAGTTAATGAAATCCTAATTAAGATGTTGTAGAGACGAGTGGAACGGCCCGCGTCTGGGAAGGCCGTGGGCAGAAAGAAATACCCGGGATACACCCAATGGTTGGACCGCCGAGCAATCGACCGACCGCAAAAGAGCACTTGGGCAGAAAGCTACAGAGCGCCAAGGTTTGCGCAGTGGGGTCTCCGGGCTCTAACTACGTTGAGGGAGAAGAAAAGGGAAGAGGAGGAGCAGAAGGAGGACGATGATGAAAGGTGGAGTGGCGGAATAAGTGGAAGAAAGAAGTACAAGAAAGGAGCGGAGGGAGACAGGCGGATGGGAGGAAGGGAGAAAAGAGATCCGCGAAGAATAACGCGCAGGACGTCCGTACGAAAGCGGAGTCATTAAAACAATTAGAGGAGAGCGTAGTTTTCTTCGCAGCAAGGAACGAGCAACTGCTGCCTGGAAAGGCGCCTTTGCGCCGACCATCACGACGATACACCAAGTTCCAAGCCGTTCTTAAAGGGAAGAGAACGTCTACGAGAGTAGAATAAGGTCTACGCAAAGAGGGGTGAGAGAGAGAGAGAGAGAGAGAGAGAGAGAGAGAGCCAGCGAGGCTGGGTCTACCCGCGTATTAACGGCGCATTAACGCCAAGCCGTCGTCAGAGAGGCGTAAAGTAACGCGGAATCCGCGTAATTGGAGCAGCCATTATGCCGCGGGATGCAGGTAAGTGTTACATTGAATTTAAGGAGACCGGCGAGAATTTATCTTGTTCCGTGGTGTCTCGGTTTGACGCGCGCTCGTTATTCTTACGGGTCGTGGAAGCTCTTTGTTGGAGCGATTTCGCGCGGAAAAGGCTTCCGCGGAACGCGCTTCTTTCCCCCCGTGGTTCACCGCCTCGGGGTGAACTTAACCGTTTCGAGGTCTAGAGGCAGAGACCAACGTGGAATAATTAAAAGCGATGCACATTTTTGTCCCTTCAGATCTGTGGGCGTACTTGACACCTACACGGTGTCCCGGAGGTGTACACAGCGATTCGCGCTGGCGAACGAGGATGTTGCGACGCGAAACAGAGACGGGAGCTCTCCGAGCGACAGACGGGTGTATATTTAGAGTACTGGTATATTAATATTCCGCCAGAACAACTTCCAAGAAGCCGTTTGATATTACATGGTGGAAAGAGGAGCGAGCAGATCGCTGCTAAACTTGGGCTCCAACAGAGGGGAACGCGTGCCAGACTTTCGTGAAAATAACGTTACTCCATTTGGGGACACGTTTCAACCTCCAACCGTTTCGTAAACGTTTAGACTATATATATCGCGGGATCTCGACCCAATTTTCGAAAAGCCACGCTGCCGTGCTTCTCGTCCGTGCGCGCGACCGTGTATTAACTATACCTACCGCGGAGAGGACCGAGACGACGTCGAACTGACGCGAAGTAACGCGGAACTCGGCGTAAGTGGAACGGTCATTATGTCGAGTAGCATAGGTAAGTAGTAAGTTAAATTCAAAGAAACCGTGCAAAGTGGAGACCGCCGACTCGCGCGTTTACCCGCCCCAATTAATCCTACGTACCTACATTCACCGCAGCTTTCTCCGTTTTGTCGCCCTTGCATTATGAACCTTAATTCGATTTTCCTCGCTCAACCTCCATATCTCCTCGACACGGCAGACTTAATGATCCCTATACACGTCGCTACCTCTTATAACCTGTTTAACGGTGTCATTGCTCGGCAAGAAACAGCTCCTATACACAAACATATTTCAAAACGATCGAACCCTTGAATTAACGTGATCCACTGCCAGCAAACGCTACACGCGACGTGACACTGTAGTATTCTCTTTGCACGAGGATGGTTATTAAACTGTTGCTACGAATCGACTTCCCCCGGGGAATGCGAATGCATTTGCAGGCGACGAGTTATCGTGGGGCAGATCAGGTGCTGATCTACCTGGGAGGACGAGCGGCGTCGCTTCGTATCGAATGAGCCCGCAAAGCTGCTCCCTAATTTCAGTGATCACTTCAACGTCGTTATGAAATAAGAAGAAGGTGGCGCGTATCATCGTGAGCGGTGGACGTGACAAGTAGCTTTCGCGTCGACGAGAGATCAACGTCGTCCTGCGCTAACGCGAGCGGACTTTGATCGAGCGTCGTGATCTCGGCTGGAAATTACCATCGGGCCGTGGCTCCGTTACTTTGTGCTCGATTTTTAAGTATTCAATCTCGCGTCGGTTCCCTTGCGCGTTTATTTGGCAGCCCTGGTTCCTGGCCACGCCTCGCTCGCCGATCGCCCCGAGCGCAGAAACGTATGTATTTGCATTCAGATGCACACGGCGCGGATAATCGTCGCGGGGACGCGAGCAGGCTAATCGCGGGGAGGTTTACACCGGCCGACGATTATACTCGATATGCCGTTGCTCGGTTGGACGCCCGCCTTCGGGACTTCTCAAAGGAACGATGCCGATTACCATTAATGGGCCGTAATGGCATGTTAATAGCGGCATATTCTGTCGGGACGCCAACGCTGATTCAACGCATTAGCCCTGGGACCACTCCGCTCTATCCTAAATCACGCGGTTCATTAATATTAGAAAACACCACGGTTTCATCCTCGTTTGATATACGCCCGCTGTAAAAGACTGTCTCCCGTAATTGCGATTAGCGCGCAACCGTTTGTGGCCGGCCATGAAATTATCGTGTGAGGGATCACACGAGCACTCGGTGAAATACTGCCACACGGAGTGGCGATTAATCGTTGCGGGAATCTTTGTCTTACGAGTATCTTCCAGTAAATGATTCAGTGGCGCACTCAGAATTTAATCTCGGGGGGAGTCGAGTCCAACGGATAAAAATACTTTTAATGCAAATTCAATCAAATTCATTAGGTGATTATAGAAATTTATTCGATGAATCAAATCCAGTTTTCTTTTTACAACGCTTATCAGTTACCTTAGCTGTGCTTATATTAATCTCCTTTCTCTTTTTTTTCAGAGGTGGGCTACTGAATTGTTTTTTCCGGAATGCTTTGTGCGTCTAAGATGAAATGAAACCGCCTCGGTTGATTAAAGCACTCGTGCATTGACAAGTTCTAGTATCGAGTAGGATAGGCAGACAATTTCTTGTTTAACTCTTTTCTCATACTTTTAGCAGGTACTTAAGTACCTACCGATTTATCGAACCCGCGCCTTTCTTCCCGCTATAAGTGAGACACGTTTCATTCGACAATATTTCTGAAGCTCGCAAGGGACCAGCATTCTTCGTGCAACGGATTAAAATATTCACGTGCGCTCTCACGACGGCGTGAACTCGGCCGAGTAATCGCGCCTTAAATTGCTCGGTTTGCAACCGTGGGTGTGCTGTGGGTCGGTGCAAGAGCGAGGCCATACTGTTGCAAGAATGCAGCGAGATTTACAACGGGGACGCAATTCCGGCTGACGCGTTTACAACGGGGAAACGAGCCGTATTATAAAGAGGAACACGGGTGTCCCGGCGTAACGCATCTTGACGGCAGGAAATTAGATCTCCGAGGATGAAATTGGTTAACCCCGGACGTCGCGTCGTTTTTCAGGGCATAAACGGTATTTCTGTAGCGCCCGCCGCGGATTATAAATGCATTTAAAAAGATCGTTCCTCCGCGGCCGACCGGAAGGAAATGTCGCTTTTAAACGGGGGAAATATCCCTGTGTTTTGGCATTTCAGACCCTTCCTTTTGTGAGAGCCTCGAATGCACAGAGGGACCACGATTCTTTTGTAATTCACTCTGGAATACGAAACGGTGTTTTCATCGTCCCCGATGAAGTTATAAGTTACAGAGAGGCTGGCCTGAAGCGCGAGTAATCCCAAATATGCGATAGATCCACGGGATTCGGAACGAGTCTGCAGACGCTCAAGACACCCGAGATATTCGAAACACGTTCCTATCGGAATTCCGACTGGAAATTAAAATATTAAATCCGGGAAAATGTGAGCGATAAGAAGTGCCAAGTTACGATCGGTTGACGTTGATGATAAAATTCTTTCTCTTAAAGTACTTATCCGATAAGATCCTGAGACGTGAAGCCACTAACGTTCCCGCCCGTGGTGAGGAATTAAAGAATGTTAATGGATGCTTACCTGAAACAGACAGAAGACAAATTCGTTAGGGAAATTAGTCAGCGATATTCACTCTGAGAGAAATACAATTACTAAACGTTAAAAGTTCTGTACGTGTGGTGACAGTATGTAGGTAAATTCCAACTCGAACAATTATAATCAAAGGGATTAACGTATTTCGAAAGACTTCTTTTAATAACCACATATTTTTCAACGCTAGAAAATGTCGAAGTATGTAATCACTGGTTTGCTGCGCAGGTTGCAGTGAAAAATGCATGCTTGAAAGTTCACGCGAAAATTACCCGGAAATAATTTCGGGCGTAATAGTCGGCGGCTAATTAATGCACCATTTCCCGCGATACTTGCTTACGCTGCAACCACCAAACTGACAAAATTGTTCGACTGTGCGGCTGAACGAAGTTAATATCAAACATGTTTGAGCTCGGTTCTATTCTCCTCGCCCTCCCAACCACCACCTCGCACTTTCCCAACAATTCTCGTACACGCTGCTCCTCCATTCGCGTTTCTAATACTGCATACCCTTCTCTGAGCGAATGTGGACTAAATTCGTGACGCGGGGACGTGTATTGCGCCAAATGTTCTCTGCCGCGAATAATCGCGTGGAAACGCTTATTAAGTCGCCTTCCCGCGGAGCCGGACGTTCCACGCAGCTTTTGGTCTGGTATATAAAAGGACAATTCTACTACGACGCTATTACTGAACTATGTATGTCCTATACAGTGGGATACGTTATGGACGTTGGTAAAACGGGAAAGGAAAATCCCTGCGCTTTCAACAGAGTCACGTTACATTTATTTCCAGTCAGTACAGGCTTGTTTATCTACAGCTGACCTACATTTCGAATATTAGGGGTAGCAAACGTTCGTCGTTGGTGTGCAAAGCTGGACTCGTTAGACCGCTCGTCCAGTACACAAACCATCGGGGCTTCGAATTCTGGTTCAGCAATCTGACCGATCCTTTCTCTCCCTACAATTTTCAAAGCTGCAATCGCCCTCGTGCGTTTATGTTTACTTATCGTGTTACGTGAAATTTGTCAGGCTGACCCATCTGTAAGAGACGGTGATTTTGGCTATCGAGTTTAGATAGAGCGAGTGCGTCAACAAGTAATTGAATGAACTGGACTGATTAGAGCAGTAGCTCGACGAATAGAAAACCCGATGTTCTCTGCTCCTTATATTCGTGTATGAAGAAGATAGGGTACAGTGTTTCGCAACAAGTCGGTGAGAAGACATTGGGTCTAACGAGGGCTCAGTTTTCGGAACCGAATAGCCCTCAGCGGCGAGTCTCTCAACTAACGACTTCTCCATTACGAGGTGCCGCAGCTCTAATATTTCTTGCGTTACTTTTTGTTCCAACGAAATGCCTTCCGTGCTCCACTCCACGGGCTAACGGGTAATTCGTTCTCTATAATGTGCTCAGCGTAGGGATGCACAGATGGAAACGTTTATCGAAACGACGCCCGCGCCCAACGATATCGCCACGGGTTCGTGCCCCGCTGAAATACTCGCGGATCAAATTAGGGCTCTCTGTAAATGAGAAAACTTTTCAGCCGGAAAATTACTCAAGGATTGATACTCAAAGCTACCCCGTGGCGCGTTGATCCTATTTCCCATCAGGAAAAAAAAGAGGATAGACCCGCTGAATCTCGCCGGTCTCCGTTTATCATTCGGGTAATGCTAAACGGGGTACGAGAGCCACTTTCAGAGTCGTTAAAACGCGTAGCACCGAGAGGAGCTTCGCGGGACGGGACGGGACAGGGGACAAAATAAATACGGGCACAATTCAGCTGTAACGAGACCCGTCGCTTGTATTTTCACGGCTGGACGAGAGAGATCACGGATTTACGTGGATGGGGGAGAAGAAACCGAGAACGGGGTGGGGGAAAAAAGCGGGATAGGGATGCTCGGGTGAAACGGGAGAAGGAAAGGCAGAGGGACAAGGACGAGGGTACAGTGGAGAGCGCGAAAGAAGGGTAGGAGGTGAAAGGAACGCTTCGCGAAATTATCCTTGGTTCGCGCGAGCCATCTGGTTCCGTGCAAACGCCAACAGGGAGCATAATGGGATAATACAGAACGGCCTACAAAACAACCTACCCAGACATCCCGTAATTGGCCGCGGCTACCGCGGGAGACTGAGCGCAGAAAAGCGCGAAAATCGTCGCATACCTGAGGGGTGGCCTGCGACCCTCCCTGCTGTCCCCATGCTAATGTCAGCAGGCGTATCGTCGTTGCTTGCGTGCCTGGGATGTTCGGGACGAAGACAACGACCACGCAGAAATTCTGACAGTGTACGTAATGGGGCGCGGTATAATTTTAGAAGATGAGAGAATACGTATCGTGAAATGACCATTCGTCGGTTCCATGCGCTCCAACGGTATCCTAGATACTTGAGAGAGGCAAGTGCCAACACCAGGAAACGCGGAGAAGTAGCAACCCAGGTCTTGAAAGTCGCGGACAGGAAAGAGTAAACGGGGACCGACTGAATGAAGAACGATTCCGTGTAATGAATGGGAGAACATGTCAGCGTTGTCGAGAACGTTCGCCTGGTGTCTCTTCAGCCAAGAGACAGCTCCTAATTAATACGATGCCGGGGGGACAGGTCGTAGTAAGACGAGAATATCTCAAGTGCCACGTCCAAAGTGAGGAAGTAATTCATGATGCGGGTGTAATGTCCCTAATGTCATTCGATCGCGCACAATAGACCGGTGTCATGCACTCGTTCTTGTCTCTCTGTTCCTCGCCGTATCGATCCCCTTTCGAGGGAACCACTCCGGCACCCTTCGCATCCTCTTCCGTCCGCTCTTGAAGCCGGTGTGTGCCGGCGCCCGTTAAGACGTAATTTCGTGACCACGCCAAGGCGAAGCACGACCGACCATTATTACCCCGTGCACAACTGTCATAAAACTCGGCTGCCGCGGGCGTAAGCTCGGGACCAAGCGGCGGTGGCATCCATCCTGATGGTAATTTCTGGCCGGGACATATGCGCATTGGAAGACGGATGAGACGTCAGGCAGCCGCTGTTCTCCGTGTCCCCAGCAACGCGGACACGCCGCTTGGAAAATGGATGCTTACGTGCTCGTAAGTTTGCTCCTAATTTCCTAAGCACCGCTACCCCCCGCCGCCCCCGTGGACGGATGACACGACGCGAAATTAATGCACGTCTTGCCAACTTTCGTCCAATTGCAGTCCAGCCCTTACTAATGGCCGCCCGGCCCGTTCTCGCCCTCAAACTGTCCCGCCTCGAGTTTTCAACGAGCCACACTTTTCCCAACGACCTCCGGACGGATGACGGCTACACGCGTTAACCAAAGTTCCGTCCTCGGATGGCGTGGGATGCGCTATCTCCGTCCTGCCCCGTCCTCGAAAGGAAGAACAGGATAAACGGATGAACGAAAAACCGATGCAACGAGGGAGCACATCGGTTAGGTCGCCGGGCAAGTGTGCCACGGTGGAAAAGGAAAGTTCCGTGAATTAATGTGGGTCAGTGTAACAGTGTTAGGGCGAGGTGTGCAAACGTTTCGGTGTTCAAACGGTGATTACGGGAGCTGCAAAGATTCGATTAGCCGGATGTTGAGCCGCCGGGCTGGGGGATATAGCGAGCGTGAAATTAGAAGCACGCGATCGCAACGGGTGATTAAGTCTTAAGCCTACTGTCAGTGCCGTGTTAATAACATCCCTGTTTGCGTATCGCTAACCACTCGTTGCTTGGTCCCATTTCAGTTTGCTCGATGCTCCGCGTTGTTGCGATAGCAAGAAGCAAAGAAGATCACGCGAACCTTTTATTCTCCGTTCGGGGCACAACCTTCTTACATGAACGTGCCACGTTTTTGCTAAAACTATTATCCCGTGGCAGCGAGGATCGTTAGCCAAACGGAGCACCGTACTCAATGCAATTTGCAGGCTTGATTTTCACGGAGACTTTATTCTGTACATTAAACTTACTTTTACACAAGGGATTTCCCCTTTCCCACAAATGTACCCTCCCTGTATGTTAATCTAGTAAACGTTGAGAACGGCGCAGTGCCGGGGCAATTGCCTGTCCCGGGGGAGAACGCATTCTAATAGAATTATTATGAATCGCACGGCGATCGTTCGCTCTCTCGTGGCGTCGCTGAGTTTGACAAGTTCGATGAAACACCGATATTGCCCCGAGACACTTTGCATTTATTTTGAGCTAGCGTTTAATCGATTCCCGATGATCCGTCTGTCTTTGACACTCGATCCTCGCTCTGAGAAACATAGGCGCAATCAGCCGTCGTCCGAGCGGCTTGATCGCCGGCTTTGCACCGATATCGTCGCAAGCGAATTAAGTGTTTCGAGAGGGGAAACATCGACGACGATGGTCCAGTCGGGAAATCTCATTATAAACTTACTCGCGAAGGGGCGCAGGGCGATGCCTGTGCAACACAGTCCCCGTTCCACTTCGACGAAGTCAATATAAATTGCGCCGAAAGAGATCACCCGTCGGAGATTCAATTTCTAAACGAGACAACGGGCAACTCGATATCCCTGCATTCGAGAAAGAAACTGGCTTCGTATAACTGACAGGTTCGCGTGACTGCACGAAACGCAATATAACGCGAAAAAAAAAGAGGGGGGGAAAAAATATGGCAAAAATACGAATTTTCCTGTGTTGAATCTGTTCTCTTGGTTCTTTTCCCCCCGATCGTTTTATATCAGCCCTTTTGTCCAACATTCCGTCAACACAGACATTACCATCCTCTCGCTACGCGTTTCCCTGTACGGAAAGGCACACGACGGCGACTGCATTATCCCCGCTCCACGTTATGATAAAAATACACCATTCTTCCGCAACGTGGAGCAAGAGCCGCGCAATATGTATTCACATTTTAAACCAAACAGACCCGCCGTCCACCGGCGGATGGGTTGTCGATAAAACCACCGGACACGGCAGGACCATCCCAGCTCTTCTCCGCCAGCAACACCCCCCCGGAACGATATTCCGGTTCCGCGAAGGGATCGATCGATCTCTCATGCATAAACAGCAGTCACGTTGATCTCCCCGTGAAGAAGTCGCCGGTACGCACGCGCCCAGGTGAGCTACTTACGGAACAGCCGGAGGGGATGACGGGCGCAGCGAGAAACTGCAGAAACTGCAGCAACAGCAGTCACCCGGCCACGGTGCTTTCTGACTTATGCATGTCGACCGGCTGAGCCACTGGACACACGAACAGACGTACGTGACCGACGTTACCGGTGCGGGTTTGCATGCACGCTTACACGATGCACAAAAATATGCAACGGCAAGCGAGAGCTCTGGCGAACCGAGGACAGGGGTGGGGTGGTGGGTTGCGGAGGAAGAAGGAGAGGACACGCTGCCGCGGGATAACTGCTACGAGAATATGTATGCCCCATGCAGACTAACGGTACCGCGGAGACTGTGGATGACCCCGCCTGTGTAAATGCACGACCTCGACGGAGACGGGACCCAGGACCCGGGATCGGTGAGCCCTCCTCTCGCCTCTTCCTCTCGTCCTTCTTCAACGCCGACCTCCAGAGCAGCTCTACCGGTTGCCCGTCGTCGCGCGCGGAACACGTAACCTCCCGCAGCATAGGTACCGTACGCCGAGAGAAACACGCGAGCAACGCGCGGCAATCGCCGCGCCACGCCACCCTCGGGCCTTATGCATTACGTGCTCCACACCGTATCGGCGTGGTTCACGTGTGTGTACTCGGAATGTATCATTTTGATAATCTCGCCTCGGAGAGACGGGGGATATAGCCGCGTACGCGGGCTCAGACCGGTAGCTCGGGATTGTCGTGTTTGTTTGCTCTCATCCATCGAGGCTTTCGAACGTGGTACTGGTTCTCACGCTGTTTTTCTCGGCCGATTCGGATAGACATTCGTAGTTTCGGTCTGCTCAGATGGTACCTACCTACTGGTTTCTTTAAAATGGCATTTCGTGGAGAGGTTCCGAGGTGCCGATGCAGAGGACATGGATCAGCGCCTCTCTCCCGTGATGATGAACTTTGGAGGATGCTTCTAACGATTTAGATAGCTAAATTGACAGTCCAGCCTGGTATTGCGTTTGCGGAAATTGTACCGAACTTTTACTACAGTCTCTTTTGTTGAATGTTTCCCAGAAATATTGCAACGAGACTGAAACGTTCAATATGGTGATTGTTGTTACACCTTGCAAAGTGGCAATTTGCGACGAAATTTCGGGCTTCGCGGCTTTATCGGCATTCAACGGATCCTATACATATGTTCTAGGGAATATTAGCCTGCAGTGTGCGTCAGCGTATGTGCACGCGACGCATATTTTTGCGCAAGAGTTTCACGGCCCGTAGTACTAACGTGCATTGCACGATAACGATTAAACACAACGCTATCGCGCTGCTAAATGACAGTCAGATCATTATTCTGGTTAATGATCGCTCTAGAAAATTTGGGGGCTTGAAAATTAGTGGAATTTTCGGAGCGGGATCACCGAGGGCGATATTATCGCGACTTTCGCTGACAATTAATCCCAAACTCAATATTTGACACCGAATTCCAGCGAGCACGAGTGTCCAGCGTACAAAGTCGTCAATCACGCTTCGATTCGATGATTTGATTCATCGACTCTATGAACTAGTACATGGGAGCTGAAGCGAGCAGGGAGATAAATCGAATCGTAAGGCTGCCTATCGCGTCATCAAACGCGAAAGGAGCCAACTCGTGTTCCGGCATTCGCGAGTGCATCAGCCTGACGACGGGGACGGAGACGGGAACCAGGACCGTAGTGTTCCTGACCTCTGTGTCAGCTCACCTGACCCCCGTATACACCGTATGTGGCGAAACACGCAACTGGCCAATCCGCTATGCACACACGACTCCAGCCGGGCATCAATTTACGCTGGAATGTCTGCTTACGGTTTTATCAATATACAGTGCTGTCTCTCAAATGTCACGCGTTTTCGGATTCTCTATAAGCGCGAAGCTATCCCCACTACTTCGGTTGTAGTCGCCGCGTCGGGGCATCGGGTATCGGATGTCAAAGAAAAAGCCGAAGAAAGGTTCATAAACATTCTCGATAGTGACACACCTTACACTCTGACCGCGTGAAATCAAAGGAAGCCGAATAGACTACTCGTCTCTCAAATTGCGTGCGCCCGGTCCCGACACACGCGACTCTAGAGAGACAGAACTGTACAACCTTCGACCGAGGCAATGGGAACTATTTGCAGTACCGATTCGTTACTCGCAGCGCACGTTTCCAATTTACCTACGTCCAGCTATCTCTCTTTCTCCCCCGTTTCCTATCCCTCTGCCTCTGGCTGGCCATCAGTTTTCCATGGATTCTTCTATGAACCCAGGTCTCGTATTTTATCGGATATTAACGACAGGCCTCGGTGTACACGCCCGCTCGTAGCCAGCCGCGAGTTTAATTATCTAATGAATCAAAAAATTTCGTTGCAACGGCCACGCGAACCCTTTAATCACCGAAAACGGTCGCGATCCGCCGTGTCCCGAGCCGAGAAACGGGCGTACAATTTAATCACTTAAATGAGATTCCGCGAGGTCGCGAGCGAGCGCCCTCCGCCCGCGTGTCGCTTGTTTTAATTTTGACTACGACACGGAAGAGAGATGCGCCCAGTAATTACGCCCGGCTCGCCTCGTATAAACCTGCCGCGATATCGGGGATATTTAGAAAGACGAGCGGGAACGTGAGAGAGGCGGAATGGGAAAAGGCAGAGAGGGTTTGCGAAGGCGTTGCATAAGGGCGCGGAAACGGTGTCAGCGTGGCAGCCGTGGCGGAAAAATTCTAGTGGAGAGGAAGTGGAACGGGAAAAGACGCGCAAAAGAGTAGGTCTGTCAAGGTGAATTACTGGTACGAGAGGATTCCAAAAAGGTACCGCGGGAGCTCGAGTGGAACCAGAGCCAGACCGGCCATGCTCGTAAATGGCAAGGTGTCATTAAAAACGGAGGAATGCGAGCTGCGCAGCGTTTCCCTGTCGCCCGAGGAGCCGTCCAGTTCACGCTCCGAGCAGCTCGTCTTTGCCACCTCGTCCGGGTTCAAGCGATACCTCTGACCATTGACTTCTTGCGCCGAGTACTTTAAATGTACCTGCCAGGTGAATTTACCAGCCATTTACTCGCTTATACGTGACACAGATTCCGTAAATAGCTCGCGGAAAGGATCTACAATCTCCATCTTCCGCGTTCACTTTAAGTGAACAGGATGAGTGTCAGATCTAATTGGAACTGATTGCTTCTGAAAAGAGTGACACGTTTGTTCCTGAAATTTGAAAATACCCAGGTTGCCGTAATTGAAGATAATTAAGGGGTATCGTAAGCTCCCGTTATTCCCTCCGGACGTTGAAAAATATTTCCGAAACGAGTCCCATTGATAAAGAAACGTATATACGTGAAATGGCACCTACGGAGACAGCTTCGCAATTAGTCGCAGTAATCGCCGAGTGGCTGGAGCAGAACGGAGCTCGCAGCTCTCTCCACCTAGAGACACTGTCAATTGGGCTTTTCATCAGGCTCGTTACCACCGTGAGCGCACATAATGCTTTGTTTCTCCGCGCGAAAACTGTCTTGGCGCCTCTCGACGGAAATTAATAACGGGTTCCCCGGGGACTAAGCTAGGCCGGGCGAGAAGTCGAGGGAAGCCCGTCGCCTCGGATTAGCCCGAATGGAACGACGTTACAATTTCCGATGCAGTGGCAGGCGGAAGGAAAAAAGTGGCGAAACCAAACGACCGGGAGGGAAATCAATAGACCTTTTGAGTCCCCGTGGGGACGTACGCGACTCGGGCACAACTCCCGTTTCAAAAGCGTCACGTCGCTCCTGCACGGTGAACGGCGGAGGCAAACAAAAACACTTTTTCACAGATTAATCCGCGGCACTCGTCCGCGAGGCTGCTGATAGCCGGCGGACGAGCAAAAGCATTCAGACGTAGACGCGCCGACATGGCGACCGAGCCGCGCATTTCTCTCCGGCGAAAGAATCCGTGAGAAGGGCATCAGGGATGACGCGTGGCTAATTACGGCGTCAAGGGGCTTAATTAGTCAACGGATCCAACTGTCGGCAACTTGGCTCCTTTGTACGACCGACCGGCGCGCCGACCGTTGACGAGCTTCCCGACGCGACGGAAGCCCGCGTCGCGTCGGCCGGCGAAATCAGCATAGGCCCATCCACGAATATTCGGTAACGAATGTCGCGTGACGTGGCGCTTTGGCCACGCTCCCGGACTCTTAATTAAACGACCAATTAAGGGAGCCCGGTAATTAAATGCGCTCTCGGCGGACCACGCGAAAATAGCGTAGTGGGCCACCGCGTTCCATCACTTACGCATTGTTCTAACCGCGGACGTAGGACGAGTCGAGTGGCATTTTTCTACTCTGATGATCGACGAGCCCATTGGTCCGGCCTGACTCGGGCGGCAGGTTCCTCGATAGCTTGAATTATGGTCTGGTTATAACTGTGGAACCGGAGCACCTTATCAGTTTCATCGTATCCTGCGCGAGCGTAAATTCATCGGAGTGCGGCAGCAGGCGCCCGGCGCTCACGTTCCCCCTTCGAATTCATGGAAATTAATAGAAGTTCTGGGAACTTGTTGAACAGAAGTGGGGAACGATCGTCGACGAATGGCGAAACTGCTTGGTTTTCGCTGCGTCACGACCGCTTCCGCTGTGTTGCGAGGTTATAATGCGAAGAAAAGCTTGGCGAGGCGATTCGATGTTTGAGCACGATATCAGAGCGTAAAGAGCTTCCGCGGGAAACATAGGGAAGCGTCGGTACAACCGTGGTGTAGCTTTGAAGCAGCAGAAGCTGCCTCGTTCTTCGCATAACGAAATACATTTCTCATTTCTTTCGCGATGAAACGCCCCGCGTGCCTTGTTGAAAGAGAAGAATGTGCAGGGTATGAATTACGGTATCGTTTTTAGTTTCCAGCGACCAGCCCCCGAACCCTCTCACATAAATTGCCCATCATCAATCGCTATACATTGCACCGACGATGTCAGCGACCGATCGACGTGCCCCGCTGTCCTCGCGCTGGGCGCAGCCCTCGATATGAGCGTCTTCCTTCGAGCTTCCACGGGGAAAAAGTCTCTGCAAAAAGGCTATACGTTCGTCCAATAGTATTACGACCACAGGCTGCGAGCCAAGCCACGATCACAATCAATCCGCGAGCGATGGGGTCGCGCGAGCCGCGCGGACGTGTCCGCTCTCTGCGGAACCTATCGATCTTCCCTATCAGAACTCTTCTGTGCGGCCAGAGTAAACATTCCACGTATTCTTCCTTAAATGCGTTTGGCCATAAATAACAGTCGCAAGTGAAAGACATTGCTGATGAATTGAGATCGACCGTTTATTAGATAGAAGCGATTAGTCTTAGCTAACACGGAATCTCTAAACCCCTGCAACCTAGCCGATAACACAGTGCAGTTTTAAGCCAAGATTCATATACGATCGTTATTATTTCATTCTGTCCACTTTGCTTATGGGATGAACCCGCTTGGACAAAGCAATTCCCCAGGACCAGATTTCCCCTGGCATTTAATCGCGACCTCCAGAACCACCGGCAGCGCCGCATCCTATCCGATAGCAGAAAATAGAGTGGAAAAGCATCGTCCTGTCCAGGGGAATAGAAGTTTATGGTCTCTCGTCAAACTTCGTTATGCCGGCAGCGGGCGTACCTAATTATGTGATACGGTGTGTTCGTTTGCTCGTTTGTCCTCCGCCTCGTTGGACACGCTGCTCCGCACGGGGTTACCGGAACTCGAGTTCTGGCTGGACCGAACCTACCCCTGTCCGCTCTCTTTGCTAGAGGGCCAAGGGGAACCTCCGGGGACTTCCGTAAACTGCGTTGCGACTCCCTCCTCCGTTCCCTATTACCGTGAAGATTAAATTGTTGTGCGACGCGAGCTTTTCATCTTCAAAGGCCACTCGTCTGTTTGATGTGGCGGGCCGTACATAGCCGGCCCCGATTGCGGCCGGTCTCAAGTTAAACAGAAAAAAAAGTTTCCGGGCGACGAAGGCGAGCAGCGCTTGTGCTTCCCTAAATAACCGCCCTGGGTTGCGTGCCCGCGTTTTTTTTACCCCGTACCCTGTACGCGTCGCGCGTTTGTAGGATTTTATGGACCCTCGGAATTAGAACCGAGAAGGCGGCCTACAAACCGTCCCGCTGTGCATGAAAAAAACTGTCCCCATTAACCCGGCGCTTTCTTCAGCGTCCCATAAACCTATCTCCCAGATACAGTTCCCCGTCGCCGCTCGAAATCAATCGCTAATTTCGCTTCTTGCTCCGTTTGAAAACGGTTCGAGAAGGGGGAGGGGTAAAGAGGCCAATTATCGTTAGGCGAAAGGCATTTTTCTCGTGCATAAAAGAGGACGGCGATCGGAGGATGAATGCGAGGCTCGGGAAATTAAGCCCTCCTAGAATTTGCGCGAGCTTGCGAGCCCGATAGGTCCCGAATCTTGCTGGATAACGAAGGTATTGTCCCGGGTCGCCGCAGGCGGTCGAATTCCGTAGAAATGACATAATTGTCGTTATTAGAGTTTGCCTATAATCGCTGGAACGGAACCTTGAAATAATAGGCCCCTGGCAAATTACTTAGCAGTCTTGCGATGGGGATAGAACCATGTAGGTACTCGGGGAGGTCGCGAGAGGTAGGTACGATGATCGATTGAAAACGAAATATCCCGATGACGTGGATTTCTGCGCACCTGTGCCGAGCTGCTTAAAAAAAATGGCACACAACTTCGAGGGTGCAGGAGGATCAGTGGTCTGCTGTCGCGAGGTACGCGAGGGACTTCCATCCTCCCATGAACTCATCGTCAATGCTCAACTGCTAACGGAACAATGCATGTGCTGACATCGACTGGGGAGGAGGGTCGAAATCGTTTCAGTATTTGCAAACGGTTTCGGTAATTCAACGTCGCTGGACGCCATAAGACGATCAGGGGCACTCTCAGAACAAAACCACCCACAGTCGGTTTCGTGATACGAACGCCGAGCCTGATTCGCGAGGCAAACAAATCGGAGCACGGAAATTTCGCGGAGCTTTATTTCCCTCTCGATGTAATCCACGTGAACGGAGACATCTGGCTCGTTACGACGAGCAAGACCATGCCAGTGTGTTTTACAACACGACGTCCAATCTTCACGTACCATTTATTTTTATATCGTGCTCGCGGTAAACGTTCATTACGCGCGCTGATTGAGGATAAACGTGAAACGTTCTTTGCCACATGATAACCATTCATTTGTCGCCTCGAGATTGGTTTGGAAACAATGTTTACCCGCCAAGAGCAATCTGTAAATATGCATGGGCACGTGCGGGGCCACGCTTCCGCCTGGCGCTGTCGACTATCGAAACCAGCGAACTCGTCATTCGGGGCTGATTCTCTCGGTTGAAAGAGAAAGATAATCGACGTTGTTACACCTCCTGGTTAACGCGGGGAAACTTCAGCGAAGATCGCTCGATACCGCTTACATAGAACTCTCGTCTTTCCGCGAAATGACTGACCCACAACTGTTGGACTGCCTGCGAGAATTTCTGGCGAACCAAATAATACAGTAAAACAATGACGCCTGGACCGTCGGCGGAACACAGTTTCGACATAAATAATTTCACGCTGCGCTAAATGCGATATTCATTATTCAAGGGCATCGGTATTAATAATTAATCCAGTGATAAATAACTCGTTCAAACCAGGGGGAATATATCACCAGCTCTGGCGGTCTGATAAAATATAGGACGTGATTTCCGACTGCCTTATTAATTCCTTCATCCGCAGTATCGACCGCCAGTTACGGACGTCTAGTTTAATCGGTCAAGCGCGGTTCGACTCGTACCACCGAAGGCCTTTACACAATTTACACCCTTTCGTAGTCCGCCGTGCGGGCTCCACACGCGCACGCTTTTACGTACGTATTAATGGCACGCATTAGCATATATTGACCGCGAACGGAGATCGTTGAGCGTGTCTGCGGCGGTACATGTAATTATGACTTACGCTCGAGCGTGGTTAACGAACGAAAGCGGCTTTCACGGACATGCGATCGCCAGTTCAGAGTATACGTATACACGTGAACTTGTAACCCGAGGGAGAAAGAAGTTTTACGATGCGCTGCGAACTTAATTCGAAAGCGTACAGCGTCCTTTCTTCGACGAAACAAAGGTGTTCTTTTGATCTACATCCATCAGGCCAGTAAATAGGGAGAGAAGGTCCAAGAGTCGTTCGCTGCTTGGTGATCGGTGTTTGAATGAATTGAACCTTTTCTTTATAACAATTACTTCGTAATGGGAATCTATACGTTTCGCTATCGATCGTCCTTTGAAGCACACCGCTGAGCTTCCTCAGCAGAG
Source organism: Andrena minutula (assembly GCA_929113495.1). Classification (NCBI taxonomy): domain Eukaryota; kingdom Metazoa; phylum Arthropoda; class Insecta; order Hymenoptera; family Andrenidae; genus Andrena; species Andrena minutula. Next base: position 38,935,313 of record OV815994.1, read on the forward strand.
TGCACCGTTGGAATTCGTTTCTTCCTTCCCATGTTCCATTAATTATCATAATATATCTAGGCGAAACGGGGACGACGTTTAATTAAAAAAGAACTGGTCGTTAGGCGGAGATCGACCGCCACAAAGTACCCAGTGCGTACCTACATAATGAGGACGGAGACGTTAGGGCTACTTCACCTCTACCCCTAATATCAGGAACCCTGCCAACTTTCAAAGTGGTTTCCCGAGGGGTCTCCACGGCCGTCGTTGAACTCCAACGACCATCTCACCTGCTCGTTCAATATCTGAACAGCATTCGGGAATGTAATCCTTCCGCGCGGCTAACAACCGCTGCACGATCAAACGGTTATACGGAACGACCAATTTTACCACGAGCATGAAATCTAGAGCGCGTCGAGCTTCTTTCTCGGGAAGTACGCCGGAGGGAAGTGTATTCTCCGCGACAAAACTTAGCACCGTGACATATCGAGCGCGAAGAGAAGTGAACTTTAGCGATTCCTTCAAAGTATCCGCGATCATTTGCCGTTATACTATTCTGGCAACAATCTCCTCGCGACCCCCTTTGTCGTTCCTATAAAGAACTTCCAACTTATTCCTCGACCCTTCAGGAACATCCTCTAAGAAGCGGGAAGAAGTATTACAGTGTCCTCGTGAAAAAGCACCGCGAAAGTCCGGGCTGGTTTGCACAAGAACGAAAGAAATTGCGAGCCATCCGTGCCACCCCTCTAAAGTGGCCTAATTACCAACTGAAAATTGCAGCAAGCTTAAAGTTTCAGTTTGCTTTCCTGTCTTTTTTTTAAACTGCGAGACAGGAAAGTAGTCCACCCGACGCGACGTGACGGATTTAACGGCTCCAACACGCGCGCGCGCGTGCACACACACACCCCGTGTCTCGTCATGGTTACATGCAAATGCGCCTCGCGTCTCCCCGCCCTCGTCATTATAAATTCCACCTATGCCTCTCCCCCATGCCGTCAGGTAATTCTACGCTCAGACCGATAGAGTCTTCTGCGACTTCGGGAGTAATTACGAGCGACGCACCTAAACACCACCCACGATCGCCCACACTACCCATCGGGGGTGTTCTACGTGCGTGGCATCCGAGGAAGGAAAGCAGGACGCTTGGTAAAAGTGAGCATTGAATGGGCGTTGAAAGATCGTGTGAACGTGGCAAGTTAATTTCTCTGCTGACACGTCAGTCCGGCCTTTTATGAAGACGCCTGGGAGTTTTATTTGATTAACATACCGGCAAATAGAAATAGAATCTTGAATCTCTCTATTTTGCGGGAGGACTTCATTACCACCCGAGATGTCTACAATACACACAGACTGTCAGAAATCAAAGCTTGTTTCTCGGTTATACTAAGCGTGTGTTATATTTATCATCATAAATCTGATCAGTAAGTACCTACGTCTCTTTCCACTTGAGTGCATAAAACTCACCAGGTGACTTCATCGAAATTTCCCCTTTGTTTGTCGATAAGCAACGCAAAATTTGTCAGTTAACTTCATTAGAAGTATGAAGTGATGTTGTGTAGAGAATATTGTGAGGGATAGCTCACATTTACTTATTGTTCATCCCTCAAAGTGCATACAGAATCACATAATTAGCGTCTACAATCTCAACCCCGAGCTATCCTGGCACTCCTAATATTCGAGAACTGCGGCTACTAGCATCCATCAATTCTATTTACCCTTTGCAGCGACGAGAGGCTTCCGCTTACTCAACCGTACAGACCGTGCGTCATTTTGTCGACAGATTAATTTCCCCTGAACTTTCGTGTCACAAACCATCCGCGTTCGGTATCTGGAACGTATCGGATAGCTATCGTCCCGTGGGAATCGGTCTGTACCAGCACGCGCGGCGTACATATTCCCCGGTAGATGCACACCTATGTAAGATCAAACGACCCCCCACGCTCTACGCACACTCGCCCACGCGCGCGAAATTCGCGCGCAACGGGCACGCGAAAGCGACCCGCGGAGGGTAGAAATTTTACATCCTGGCGCGTGAATTATTATACGTAGGCACATCGAACGACTTATTGCTTATTATAAATGCGCCCACGCGCGTTCTCCGGCCCAAGATCCGCCGAGACAAGCCAGCAGTAATTCCAGACGCGAAATCCACTTTCCCTCGACCCTCGACCGAGCCGCGCGTACAGAATCCCCGTGTTCACGGATCGATGGGAGGAAGGGTGATTAGTAGCATGGCTCAGGAAAACAACTGCACGCGCGTTACGGAAGATGACGAAGGGCAAAGGGAGGCGGAGCCCCGGATACGTGGCCGGGGATTACGGGCTACAGATCGGGGAATTTAGATTAGCTCTATCTAAATTCGTGCCACGGAGCGTTTCCGCAGAATCGTAGAAAGCCGAGATTAAACGAGATTTAACTTAATTTAACGCCGACAAGGTGCCCTATCCGGCTGCCGTTCCGAAAATATCGGTGGCGAAACTCGAAACTGGTCCGCGGTACAAAACCGAGCCACTCCGGTTGGCGTCACGGATATTCCACTTCGACTGGTAGTAACGATCCTCCGCGGAGGTTTAAGTAGGTCTCCGTGATCCATCATAAGCGAAGATTATCATAAACACGCCTACGCAGTCTCTCTTTCGGATCCGAGCTCCAGCTTAAAAAACGCGAAACTGTCTGGAAGCTCGTTAATAACCCCGCGTTACGCAATCCTCGAACGTCGTGACGCGCCCCGTATTTCGACGGCGACGGCGCCGTCGACGACACGGTTTAACGGGGAAATTTAATCTGCGAGCAAGTCCGGGGGACAAGGTAATCCTATTCAAGTTAATAGCGAGCCGTAACGTCGTAAGTCGGAGCAACAAGCGATTTACAACGAAACGAAGACGGCGCAGGCGGCGTGAAAGGGTCCCGCGGCTTCTCCATGGCTTCTCGAGGCCTGACCCCTGGTCCCCCGGGCGTCCCTTTACGATTTTGCTTTACGAGCCGGCACTTCGTTCCCGCTGCAGGATCTTACCCCGACGTCGAAACGTAACGCGCTTGAAACCATAGCGAAGCCGTCGGCTCACGGTGCGTACGTGTGCGACGTTATTTACGACGGGATATAATGGGATGTCGGTTACTAATGAGCCGTTCGACGTAACACTGCGAAACGGCCGCTGCTCTCGCGGAAATATCGGGATAGCCGGGCTCTCGCGTGTGCCCGTGTAACGATTGCCCCGAAGAAAAACCACTTGCCCCGGCCCGCGTGCAAGTACCCGCACACATGCACGGCTCGCCGATGGATTAAAGCGATGACCCAACTGCCTAACGGGGCAGAACGAAGCTATTGTGTCTCTTTTTCTACTAAATCTGCTGGGCTTGTGTTTCTTTCGCAGACTGCCACCCTGGCACGATCGCAACGAATTGCCAGCGGATTTCAAGCCGAATACGAGAGGGCTTGTGGCTCAATTACAAAGCGAAAGAAGTGGAGGTTGATAAATAGAGGACGAACAAACGATGTCTATTACATTTGCTTTTCACGATGAAATATACAATGTTTATCTACTTAGTCACTAAGGTGTTCGATCTACCATGACTGCGCGTGGCTGATAGCTGCACCTCGGCCACTTGCGAGGCTGCAAGAAGAGGCCGCTGAGCCATAAACTAACGAAGTAAGTGGTGTAGCGGCGAATCGAATGGCTGCAACGAAAATAATGAGGGGTCAATGCGGCGGCAATGACAAGTGAACGTACGACGAGCACGGTAAATCACGAGCGCGAGGAGAGGACCTTCTAACGAGCCACGGACCGGCGGCTAAGCGCAATAAATAGCCGGGAATTTTTCGAGCCGGTAATTAGTTTCGGGCGTGAAGTATCGGCGAGACGGCGGCCGCTGGGGGAACAATGCGCGCGTATGCGCAAGGATGATAAAACACGAACAGGCGAATCTCGAGAGAGAGTGTGCGGCAGATACAACACCATCAACGTACGGCCGCGCATGGGCCGTCCGTACCTCGGGTGAGTTAAAAATGTTCCATAAATCACATTACGATGAGAAATGTCCCGCGCCATCCGCATATAACGTTTCACTGCCATTCGGATCCACCGCGGTCCACGTCGATTTTGATGAAACGGCTCTTTCCACCCGCGACCCCCAAAAATTCCCTCCAATGAGGCGTGGAAAAGGTGGCATCACCGGGCGAGGTGTCTGGAAAGCCATTCAACGGCAGACAGGCACTCGGTGCTTCGTAAAAAAATGTTCTCCGAGTGCGGGGGTGGGTAGAGCGCCTCGGGTTAGCTATATCTCGCAGCGTGAAAGTGAACCGTTTAATAAGACACCCGAGCCGTCGCGGGAAGAAGAATAAATCCAAGCGTCCACGTACGGTGTACGCGGCATTTACCGCGTGCTATAAATCGCCAGGGCATCGCCCGAGTCCCTTCGCGGTGAGACAGTACTGTGTTCGTCGTCGAAACGTCCGAAGGAGAAGTTACAACTCCTACAAGCGTGTAGCACTTGCCACCTACGGCGGTATCTGCGGACATAACGACACTTTTGACGGGAACAACGTATAGAGCCCCCGTGAAGTCCATTCAAAGGTGTACGCGGATGACAAGGGAACGCGCAACGAGACGCCAGCCACCGTAACAATTCCCCTCTACAAATCGTTAAACTAGCTACGCACCACCGACAACGTCAGCCTTCGCTGGCCTATCGCCCGCGCCCTCGCTGGGGATGAGATTGCCGCTCTCGTCAGGACGGTAGGATTTCGCAGAAATTACCGCGTAACATAAATCTTGGTCCTGGTAACTGGCAACCGGGGATCCTTGCCACTCTTAATTACGTTCTTTTTTTCTTGCGGCCGCGCCCATTACGCCCGGCCATTAAGTCCGTCAAGTTAAGTAGCGACGTGATACCCCGGCTCGCCCTTCCTCGTAATATACGCATAATATACATATATACAGAGAACGGTGGCCCCGTCGTTGCAGCAGCCTCTCATCCCTTTCTCGTCGACTCCTAGTCTTTTCATTCGGACCGCCCTTCTTCTTCTCCTCTCTCTGTTCTCCACCGTCGTTCCTCCCACGGCCTGGCTCCCGACCCCACCCCCCCCCCCTGCCCAAACCCCGCGCCACTTCAGCGCCACATCCGACGTGGCGCGGCCAACTTAATTATATTTTATCGCAGCTTCGTCGCGCTTATTTAAATTTAAATCGTGCGCCCTGCGCTCGTTGCCCGACGAGAGGATGCTTTAACGACGCGCCACGGAGCCACCGACCGCCACACCATCGCCGTTGTACCAGCCTCGTGCATCCTCGCTGCTGGCGGTTGCCACGGTGTTGGTGGTGGTTAACCGTCGCTTCCTCGTCCCTGCCGTTTGGGGAGCGTGCGAAACGAAACCAGCGACGAACGTGCCAGCGGAAAAAGAGAAACGAGAACGATGAGCCAACACTGCGAGGGGCGAGAAGAAAGCAGCTTGCACGTGTAAACGGTATCTTTGGGCGGGAGGATGTGGCGGCTGAAGATAATTTTCGTGACACGATTGTACTTTAGAGCGAAACCGTGCGGAGTGTGAAAAGAGTAGTTAATAGTAACGGTTCCCAGGATCGAGTCGAAACACTTCAACTAAATGGAGGTCCGTTACAAAATGCACCTATTCCCCGTCTGTAATGGGCCCCTGAGAACGAACGTTGTGGTAACTTTGGAAACGGTGCATGGTGTTCAGTCACGGGAGCAGGAATATGGAGGTAACTCAATTTTCCAACTTCTTTGATTTACAGCAGCCTCGGTCTCAAGGGCTTCATTGAAGTTTAGAGCCGTGGAAGATTGCGGTTACAGTTTTTAAACATTTCGGGCGAAGTTATTACAGTGCCAGGCGAGAAAAAACTGAGCAGAGTAGGTATATACCACGAAATGAAGAAACAAAAGTGATGGACTGAGGGGAAGCAAGAGCGGAGAGAGAGAGAGGGGGGGGAGGGAGGGAAAAACAGAGAAGCTGGGAATATCAAGTTATACATGCTTTGGTATGGTCCCTTTAGCGTAGCCAACAAATGGAAACGTAACAGCATTAGCAACTAGAGCAAGAACTGGCAACGAGGAGATGCATACATTACGAAGGAAACTATGTCGGCTGAATAAATAGGCGTCGCGAAATATTACGCGGTGGTGTTTTATTTACGTCCTCGACGTGTCCCTTAGCGGAGGCACAAATTGAGAGCAACGTGCCCTACGTTTTGTGACGAGGCAGTTTCTGCTTCAGTGTCTGTTCAGTATTTATGGTATCAGGTACAAATTGGCACGGTTCCTTCATACCTTCTTCGAGGTTCGAAACTGCGAGACAACTGAGGCAGAAGCTGCCTCCATGCAAAACGTAGAGGATGCTGCGCGCTGTCACCCTGCCCAATGTGCGCCAACGCTTAGAAGCGTGTAATAGACAATACAACTGTGACATCGTTTCGGAGCAGTTAAAGCGAGCGCAAGAAGGTGAAGGGTGTTTAAGCGGGGATGGAAGACGCGCCGCTACGATTCGAAGTCGAAATGTACAGAAATAATAGAAACGGGGACGAGCTCGCAACTCGGATTGCCCGATGAATTGTAAAAATACTTTCTGCTAGCAACGAGATAGACTTACAAATTAAGCTACTGGCAAAGAAGATATTATCAGAAAGATGCAGCAACGGCCAAGCGAAGAGAAAAGAAGGGAAATAAGTCTCCCTCCCCGGCTCGCGGCGGTATTTCAATGAGCGCCGGTCCGAGGTAATATCATCGGTCTCATTGTACGATGGCTCATCTTTGTCTTCCCCCGAGTTCTTCATTCCACGGTTTCTTCGGCTCATCACTGTGAAATAATTATTACCTCTGGGGAACGTGGCTGGCCGATTCGATAACGCGCTTTGAATATTTATAATTACAGCCCTTCGGTAGCGATAATTACGCCGTGGCCTTTAAATCGACAATTCCCCTCTCATTATCGGCTTATTGGTCCCAAACTGAACTGAACTACACGCTCGGGGTCGTAGACGCGGTCGCGTATTACCGCGTCCAAGTGCGCGATCTTAAAATGCTAAAATCCGAGCAATAAAGTGGCAAAGAGGGAGCGTTGCGCGTCGTCCAGACGTTTTTCTGGGAACACTGCACGAGTACCATCCAGGTTCTCGTGCGGCGCGACTCTTCATCTTTGTCTCCCCGCGAGAGGAACCGTCTGTCTGTCTACTCGGTAATTTTCTAACCGCGTCCTCGCGAAATAATTATTATTCTCAGCTGGGTTAGGCAGTCAGTGGGTTGAGTAGAGCTCGCAGTCGAGCGATTATTAGCGGACAATGCTCGGCCGCGGCAACGAGTGGGCTCGACGCAGGGATTAGCATAAAACCTTTCTTCTTCCAGGCTCGATGGTCTATGATCACTGGGGGCGGTGGTTAGCCGACCTCTGCCACGGGAAACTACACGCATTGTGCGCGCCATTCAAGTATATTAATTCCCCAACGTAACCCTCAATTTATCGTGGCTCGTACTCTCCGCTCGCCTGTGTTTGGCGTCTTTTGCTACGACATTCGATCGATATTAACGTTTCTTCCTTGTTCACGCAACGTGATCATATTTTTACAGGCTCCCTGCTCGAGAAAAGTTTATGTAACGGCGATATTAAGCGTCGCGCGTCTGCGCTCACCGAGGGTGAAAGGGAAACATTTTACTTTGGTGAATATAAAAATAAAGGCAAAAGTTGATGTATACTGTATAGTCAAATGGGAATTGTGTCGTTCAGTAGGCGCCTAATAATTTTCTAATAATCCAGAGCAACGTTCGCTGTTCCGTCCAATAATTTGCTGTTTAACTTTATCGATTACGCGCGCTGAGTCTAATTGACGCGGCAGGCTCGTTCGCACGGTACCCAAATGAAATTAGCAACGTGTTCGGATATCGCAGCGATTCGAATACGCTCCTAATGCTAACGAGCCACTTAATAACGGCGTTCCGCGAGCTGCCGCGTCGCGACGAGAATTATGCACAGGAAAGTTGCCCAGCTGTGAGAGGGGGCCAGAAAAGAGACGTAAGATAATTGTAATAAAGGGGGACAGGGCAGGGAAGTCGGGGGCGAAATAAAAGTAACATAATTAACAAGGGAACGGCGCAGTTCCACGCGATCAATCGTAAAGTTCGCCGTTCCATCAGAACGCGGAGTTCTCGATGCAGCCCCGTGAACGTCGATAGAAACGACGTTAATAAATTAACGCTTCAACGCTCCGAAGCGAGGAATATTCCCTCCCCGAGTAACGTTTCATTTATTTAAAGCTCGAAGATAATTGCGCAAGCACGGCGGGGAACGCTAAAGATTACGTTCGCGCAATTAAACGCCGTTGAAAGTGCAGGAAAATTATTTAAGTGCACATGCATCGTGCACGAGCACAGCCGCTGCCTGCGTCGCTACGTGAGGATAATAACGTTCAGGAAAAAAGCCCCCAAAGTGGTTGTAGCCATACAAGTTCCACGCGAAAAATGATTAATATTAATACCAAGCCCGGTAGGCTTGTGTAACGCCGGCGAGATTATTAAAGCTATAAATCTTGCAATTACGTTTAAATTGCAAAGGAGGCGTTGCCTTCCACTGGATGGTAATAAACACTTTCCTATACGAACGTACCGGTGCTCGTGGAAGCATCGTTTTTTAATGGGGACGCATTAACAAACGAAAAATAAAAGGAGGGGAGAATGAAGAGTAGAGAAATCATGGACGTTGCAACGAATTTCCCGGGAGACGATCGTCACGATTGAATTAATCAAGCGGATAAAGCGCGCGAGCGGGACGGAAATATTTGCCTCTCTCGTTAAAATAATGAATTCGCTTCTTGCCGACGAGCAGGATATGATTTATTGTTTTATCTCCAGGCAAACACTATGCAATCTGTCTGCCAGGTCTGTCTATGAGTACTTCGTGTAATCACCAACATCCATTCTGCTTAGTCAGCTCATTCGTCTCTATTTCTCCGGCCTCCTCTCGCCCCGTATTATTCGTTAAGTTCCCGCTCGCGGGGCGCTCTCGCCGGGGCCGACGTTTCCTGATCAGATTCCCTTTAAATCCCGGCGAAAGAGGCGCACCGCTAGCTGCACCACGAATCATCGAGAATGCCGTTCACCGACGGCTAACGAGCAGGTAATACGCGGTGGCCACGAGGTATTCCCACGTCACCGGAAGTCAATAAGCCGGACGCGTATCGGGCCGTGCACGGATTCCCCTCCGCGTGAGCTCGAATTTCCGCGTGCCGCGGTACCGATGCATTTGCGAGGGGCCGCGATCGGACAGCTATCCCCCGTGCCCATGGTGAATTCCTGAGCGAAGCTCGACGTGACCCGAATTCCTTTCGCGACGAATTTCGGACTTCCACCGGCCCGTGATAGAGACGGCAAAAATAGGGCCCTGGTTTTACGGTCACGAGATCACTATTGCGAGACAACGTCCGAGACGATACGCCACGCTTGCAGAGCCTAATTCAGGCATTGCACGATCACGGTTCTGTCGCGATTGGGTTTATCGATGGGCAAATAGATGTGCGCTGATGAATATTTGCACATCTTGAAAATTTCAGGAAACTATGTGAAATCTATGTGGAAAGTGTAACCTTTCAAATAGATAAATAAAAAACGTTCGCTATCGAGATTCGGGAATCATAGGAAAATCGGGAGTTCTGTGTCAGTTAGCCGAAGAGCTGGACAAAAAAATGTATGACACAATATGACGAGCATCTCCGGCGCGCTCTGCATTGTCGGTTAAAACCGATTAAAAGTTTCAACGGCTTTGCTGTTCCCTTGACATTTTTGTCAATATTTTCGCGGGAACGATGAAACTATTGAGTCGCAAAAGGGATTCTTACTATAAAACTAAAACGGTATATGTACTTCGTAGATAGTTAAAAGCCCTTTGGCATTGAAAGTACGCTGTGTTAGTCTCGGTACATTGGTAACAACGATTTACAATTTATAATTCAAAGGAGTACCTACTTACTGAGAAGTACTTATTGCTGCGTTCCAAGAGCCCTCAAAATGCATTATAATTTAATAGCATTGAAGACACAGATCCAACTATAAGTCTCTACGAAATGCTTCGAGGGAAAATCGATATATCTGGCGGGGAGAAAGACACGTGTCACGCGTGAAAGGGAGAATCGTAAGAATCCGTGAAACTGCATCTGCTGTCGTGGCAGTGCATTTTCCGCCGGTACAGGCTTCCGAGTGCCATCGGGCTGGATGACGATGAAGGATTGTCAGGCAGCTGTAACCCTCGTGTCCGATTCCAGTCGGGACTAACGGGCCGCACGTATTTCTAGGGAACACGTCTCGGAAACGTGTCACTGCCGCGTGACACGCGTGCAAGCGCGATTTACGGTGGAAAAGGGAGGACGGCACGAAAGTACGAAAGAATGCGAGGCGAAACACCCTTCGCGGAAACAGTTTACCCTTCTGCAGTTGAACACGTCGGGCCGGCGATGAGCTCCCATCAGAGGATCATATCTTTCTCATTACGTTTGAATCCCGTAGGGGATGGCGCCATATTTCACGCTGCGCATTCGCCATCGCGAGACGCATCGTGTTTCTGCTTCGGAGCTTGTTTCCAGGCATCGCTGGAAACGGTCGCACAGAAGCATCCAGCGGCTGGTAGATCTGGAATTGCATTCTACAGAGTATCAGTTTCTTTGAAAGCCCAGTGGCGGAACAAGAGCGGCATTTGATCGGGCCATTTTATAACACTGAACAGATCCCCCGCGCGAGAAGAAACCGTAAATTTGTCATGAACACCGTCACTGTTCTCCAGGCCCCCCGTTCCCATTCCCTCCACAAATGAGGGCGTTCGGGAAAAAAGAAAGGACCGTCCCAGACAGCTCTCTAACCATCGTTGGGGAACGGCGTTGAACCAGCTGCGCGGGTTGGATTCGAATTCCAGACGCGAATAGTGGCGGGCCACACGCGCATCGTGACCCGGCGATACACGCCCTCGCCCTTGTCCGTGTAACCGGCGCGACACACGTACTCTCAGAAGCTGCTAAGAAAATCGGGGACATGTATACGAGGGCGCGAAGGAAGAAACGAGCGACGTTTATGTAGACAAGCTCGTCCAGCAAGCACGCCGACTCCATCTTGCATCATCCTCTTCCTCCTCACCCCTTCCAGCGCACATTTCTTCGTGGTCTTTTTCCTCGTTGTCCACTTCGTGCCCGTCTCCTTCGCCCTCTACATCGTCGTAACCGTTGTCGTGCAAGTCGCCGTCCCTGCCCACGCCGCAAGATCGCGGGGCGAGCACGGCAGCAACAGCACGTGGGAGTGTATCTCGTTCCCCGAGCCTGCCTCCACATATTTATGGTATCCGAGAGCGGCGCGAACGGAGGCACTATTCCTCGCGGCAGTATGCGTCTCGATTAGGTTTCACAGGATGAGGCCAGCCAGCGTAGGAATACCGAAAGCCACTCGGAGCCGCCGACTATTTACGATATCCTTCCCACCCGCGTCAGACGCCGGAACCGGGGATGCGTTCGAATCACTGGCAGTCCTTATACCCCCGCGCGGCGGGGCCCGTTTCGTATTTCGCGGGCTTCCCAGGCAATCTTTAGAGGCTTTGTCGTGTCTGATAAATATTTATGGTCGTGTTACAGGTTTCACATGAAAGGTGTCACATTAGTTCGCCTTCGAGGTTGGGAACATCAACAGGACTGACCTCCCATGCTGTATGTGCCCACGTTGCAACTTGGTCTCCTCGAAAACTAAACCACCTATGAAGACTCTTCGTTTCGTAGATATACAGGTACTCTTATTGCAGTGTGAGGAAGAGCGAGGAAAAAGAACGAGCTGCAGAGCTGTTTTTAATTACCACTTTATTACACTGTTCAAGGTGTCTAGTAAGTGGTCTTACGCTCCGCAGGAATATTATTTTCTATAAATACTTGCGTCGGAGTTGTCGATCAGGAACGTGAGAAAATTGCACCTTCCCACTGTCCGCGTTTCCAAGCGATAGTCGCCCACGGGGCAACGTCCACCATCGAAGCATTTCTAAGAATTTCTAGCGTAACCTGTACTATGGTTTTTCAACAGCTCCTTCACAATCGAATCACTCGATTGTCAGCGACACTCCCTTTCACCTGTGTTCCCTTTCGATACTAAATCAACCGGGCGATACTGCGGGGGGCAGAAATGACGCGAAAAGTGCGTTGGCTCTCGGAACACGTATGTATCAACAAAGGCAGTTTCACCGCAATTACGTGCTTGAAAATAGGTTACTCTTGCTTCATCGAGCGGAATTGAAGCTGGAAATTTATGACTACGGGGACAAGCTACTCGTGAAAGTCGTTATTCGGAAGAAAACCAACGACAGAAATAATAGCTCAGAGATACTGTCTTACCAATGTTCTTACAGAAATATTTTTGATAACCAGTTTAAAAAATTGAAGTTCCTTTGTCCTCTTCGTGCCTTTCGTTATTATTTCCAGCATACGCGTATCTACTCACCGCGTCGAGACCGACGCAAACAGAGGCCAAGAAGTCCTCGGCGGTGGAACGACGAGGAAAATCGCGTTACTCGGAGCCGGCGAGACGAATCGGCGGGTTCCGTGACGTGCCCCGCGAGCGTGCTTTAACCGTAATCGTTGATTCCAATCGTCCAGCCACCGGAGATCCCGGAACACGCACGTAAGAAGACGATGACGCGGAGGAACGGGGAGAGGGCTGGGAAGGGAACGTGAGAAAATGAAGGGTGATTTATTTGAGAAACAAACGGCCGGCGTGGAATGGCCGAAGAAAACGCGATGGTTAATGTTACGGAACGGGAAGAGACGTCGAAGAGCAGACGAGAATCCGGCCGACCGATGAGGGGATAGAAGAAACGGGAAGAAATAAAGCGTTCGTCGGAGCGACGAGGGCTCGGTTCACGAGACTGCTGCACGCGAGTTGAAAGCGAAAGGGGCCGATGAAAAGCAATCTGTACGTTTGCTTTCCGTGCGAGTCAATGGCATAGTTGCGGGAGAGCGCCGAGATTAGTCCATAGACGGGCTGGCCTCGTTAAAGGAAGGCAGTAACATACTATAATCGGCATAGTGGATCGCCGCTACTGCGAGCAGACCGGAGAACGGACGCACGTCCATGCTATCTCGTTACATTGTTCCGTGTGTACACGTGTTCCGCGCGGAAACTAACCGTGTACCGATCCAAATGGATACCAATGGAACGCGTTCGATGCAAAAGGCGCGTCGTCGAAGAAAGCCACCGTGGTTGGTTGGCTGCAGCCTATAGTTAACGCTTATCGTCTGCTCTTGTACGTACGCACACGATTTTGGCCTCTAATAGTCCGTTGATACAGGAATTCAATCTTATTTTATATTTACCTGGGTCCACTTTTTAACCCTTTGGGCTCTGATGTACCAACACCGCAAGGATGGTGCTCAAAGACTTTTTATTCGAATAGCCAGTACTATGTACGCAAAATTATCATCTCATGAGTTATACTTTTTATTTCTACGCTTTAGCGAAAATATTAGCAGTTACTTATAGTCTTTTTATACAGGAATGCCTAATGAGAAATGTTCAATTTCTGACTCCCAGGGAAACTTAAAATGCAGTAATGAATTTAATTCGTAATGAATTTCTCGACAAAAGTTTTCCCTGTTTCTCCTACTTTTTCCCTTTTTTGCCCCCGTACAACGTCCCGGTGTATTGTTTTTCAACTTCCCTCCGGGTCACCACTTCTGCGTGTCGACTCCGCTTTTAACGCGAATTAAGCTCTCGCGCAGCCGAAAGTAGAGGAACGGAAAAGAGCCTGTTTAAAAAACGGGTCATATTTTGCCTTGCGTTCTAAAAGTGGCGTATATAAAAGGCGAGGCGTGTCGTCGTGGAAAGTCAGCAAAACTGGCCGAAGCACAAAGACAACTGGAAAAGTGGCTGGTCGCATGCGGTAGGACGAGGTAGAGGAGGCAGAGATCGAGCCGAAGGAAACGAATGACGCCCGAAGCGGGCAACCCTTATCTAATTAGTTCCTTCGGGAAGCATGAAACCCGAGCGACTCCAAACTCGACTGTAAGCGGCATGGTCTCGTTAAAACGGAGCTCGCTGTTCCGAGGGTGCTCTAGGCTAATTGTCATCCCGCTACCTAGGCGGGCGATAAATTCTCACCACCGTCGCCCAACCGCCCGCGACTTCCAGCCATCGGCCAAGAAGACGCGTCGAACCGTCCAAGCAGCTCTTGATGGCGCGCCGAGTTTGGATGCCGCTCGGATCCGTCTAAATTCACGTTAACCCGACATCCGCGGCGAGAAGACTCGCCGGCTCGAAACGGCTCGACTAACAAGCGGAGATTTCACACGCGCGTGCACAGACAAACATGCGAATCACCGGGATCCATCCCCATCCAGTAGTCAGGGACTGGCCACGTCGACGATTCGTTAAACGCCGGCTCAACGTTATCAAGCGGTCGTCGTTTGCGGTTCACCATTTTCCTATCAGTGAGAAATCATTATAAACGCTTGGTAGACGTTGGTTTCACTTAACGTTCAATGCATTGGGCGGGCTGTTTAAGGAGCTGGTGATAAAACTTGGATCTTGGTAACAAAAGGGAGCCAACAGTTGACCGAGTGGAGTATATATTATGCGAATGTCCTTCGCAAAGCCATGGTAAGCCATGTTCTACCTTCTTTGTCACCCTTATGGCGGAACAATAGAAGAGAAACGTCTTAATTAACGTTGGAAGTCAAGTTCAGTCCAACGAGGTAGGAAGACCGATAATTGCACGGATTTGATAAATTTCTCGGAACGACGTCCGCGGAAATAACTGTTGGCGAAGCGTCTCGTCTAACAAGCGGAGAGACTTGGCGCGAATACACACACGCCCGCACGGATAGACACACGAACCACCCTGCAGAAGAGCTGAATCCTTTCATACGTGCTCAGGGTTGACGGTTGGCCGCACGATCTACTCATTAGACGACGGGACTTCCCTCCTCGCTTGTAATATTCATCAAGCGCAGTGGGATATCCGCGTTAAGAGGAAACGAAGGAAAACGCCCAAGCGTCGGATCGAGATTAAAAGGGAGGATTTATCTCGAAGAAGAGCGCGCCGTCCTCGTGGTCCAAAAATGTTCAGGAGTAAGACGAATTAAACTAATACAGTACCAGAATGCGATCTTATAGCAATGCTTGAATAAAAAAGAAGCCCATCCTTCGCAAAAAAAATTAGTTGATGCTTTATTATACACGGGTTTTAGAGTAAATTAAAATTTCTAAACTATTCATTGATTTGCGAAGACATTTCATATTATTTCGCATCATTTCACATTTTTGCTAATAAAAAATACGAATGTCTTATGCATCGCTTTACGTGGAACACTTCGTATGCAGAATAATCTATTCCAGTTCTCGATTACAAAGCATTCGTCCACCGAGGAAAAGTGCTCATTTCCGTGAGGCAAAGTGCGCTCTTTGGATGCCAACTCGCCGCGTGGGTAAACATTCCGTAGCGCCGTGAACGGCGCGCGCGCGTATCGTTAAACAGAAAAAGGAAAGGCTTCGTTAAAATCGCGCGATTTAAAAGCGGATAATTTGTACGCGGCACAAAGTGCGAGAGGGAGGGGGAGAAGAAGAAAAAACATGCCACGCTCATTCCAACCGGCGATTATAAGCACGTTCACACGTAGATACGGGTCGTCGCGAAGCGTTATACGTTTATCCACTCAACCCCCTACCGCCTCATTGAACCGCATACTTCGAATGCTTTCCATAACGAGCACCGTGCGACGAGAGTTCGACAAATTTATTTACTCGACTTGCGCCTCGTCCCCGGCCCCCTCGCGCCCTTTCCCTGCTTCCACTGTCCTGCATGGCGCGCGCGTTCCCTCTCAATTTGTATAGCGGCGTTATTTGTACGCGGCAACGCGATCCAGATAATTAAAAAGTAATGACTGAAATACCGAAACGAACGAGTTTATTACGCGACCGATTGCGTGTAGCGTTTTCGTCCGCGCGGATCGCGCCCGGTGTCGCTGATTGTGATTTAATTATTAATTCCCTCATAGCGATAGTAATAACGGAATAATTGCGTCGTTAAGGCCGGTAGACAGGCTAATTGCTATTAAAAATCTATCCGCGGAGAGGGAGCGGATTAGCAGGATACGAATCGTTGATCCTGCTAAAGGATATTTGCGCATATCTAACTGTTATCGCTTTGTATGTTTTATGTTTATCAATTTTTCTGGGCGACAGTTTCAAGGTGTAAAATACATCTGTCGAGAGATTCGTGTACCTTGCATTTTTCTCAAACTATTTCCCCCTCGGAATATGCCCGACCAGTATCATGCAGTTCTCCCCGTTAAACGGAACGCCGAAGGAGTAATACCTCCGCGATTTTACCTTAAAGTTTCCTCGTTAAGCTGCCCTCGCAGGGCGAGGCGGGCAGGAGGAAGCAAAGGTTTCCGCGGAAAGGACCAAGGGAAGCGCGAGAGCGCGGCCGCGCGATCGATGTTTGCCCGCGCAGCCTGACAATTCGAAGTTACGCAAGAAGCCAGGAAACACTCGACTCGGACAAGGAAAATATGCCCGTGCACTCGGGCCTCCCATCGAGAGGACTTCAAGTCAGGTCCAGAAGAGCACAACTTGTTCTTGACGGATGTAAGAGCGTCTCTTGACTCTCGGACGTGGACGTTAACGGGACGATTTACGAATTAGTATGCACTCGTAGGAATGGGTGCGCGATTGCAACCACGTAAAACGCATTCTCGAGGAACAAACGGGGTTGCACAGTGGCCCCCTTCACCGAGGGGGGACAACAAACAGAGAGCTCTTTATTCTCCTTCGTATAGAGAACCACCCTTTAATGCGGATTTCTTGACCGTGCTCCAGGAATAATGGTGCAAATGGGACCAATTGCGCATTGTTCGCGTATCATTTGTGATAATAATTAGAACCACGCAACAATACGTAAGCAGAGAAGGATTGAATACGGACATCTCCTTCGGTATAACTCGTTATTATCGCGATAACTGTTCCAACGCTGTAGTAACATCAAAAATCAAAAGCGACTGTTAGTGGGACGGCTTTCAAATTGCCGTGCGCTTTAGAAAATGAAAAATCGGCCGAGTTAAGCACGAATCTCGGTAATAAATGTGGTTAATTGTTCAACCCCCCCGACGATAGACCAGCGAGATAAAAGTGGAACGCGGTTTCACTGAAAAAAAGTACTATCTCCACGAATGCATCTGCGTTTCCTGGCGATGCTCGGTCGAATGAAGGGTATAAATGACGGACAATTTAATATTTTACCCGTTCCTAGCGCCGCCCCACCGCTGTTATCTCCCCACTGCGCTACGTAGAGGAGCCGGATGGGAGCAGATAGGGTGACACCAGCGTTCGGTGTCCTGCACGCTGCGACCAACGGGGCACGACTATAAATACGCACCAGAACCGGCATAATATAATTATCTACGTGATATATGGAGCCACTCGGGCATTTCTTAGCGGTAGCGTTTGTCATCCAACGCAGATGACACGGTCGATCTGTTGGCTTTATAGTTTACACGCCCAGGACACACGCTCCGCTTTCTGCCCCCTCGAAAAAATCATCCACAGAGTATTCAGACGGTTTAATAAAACCGTCTATTTCCGGAGCGAAAATGCCAGCGGGCTACCGCGACAACTTATGCCGCGACTTTTTCAGCTTCTCGTGAATAAACATTTCGCGCATGCATGCACCAGCTCGAAGCACGAAAAGCGAATGCTATTTGGACGCATTCGTTAATTCTGCGGAGCCTTTATATACGAAAATGCAATTTCCGCTCCTCTTTATGAGATCTCCGTATAAAAGTATATGTATTTCCTGGTGCACTAATTTGCCCTATACAGCAAACAATCAGAGGTTTTTATTCCTACTTAGCTACTGGGGTCTTGATGAAATGGGTTAAATTTACAAGTGACTAAAAGCGTAGTTGCAGATAGAGAAATTGATTTTAGGACACGGTGTCTGCTCAGTTGGTATTCAGAACAGGAATGGTACTTTAATTCAATGGAATTATTTGTGTATTCTTCTTAAAACGGCTAAATTGATTATAACGGTCCATTTTACGAAAGTACCTACACAAACTAAGTAAAATCACATCCTGGTAAATAGATCACAACTGGGTACCACGACCCCATCCTCCCTCTTTCCCTCCCGCTTTGTCCGCTAGTCCGACCGAAAAATGGAGAGTGTTACATCGACGCCAGGGATCGATTGCTCCCTCGCGCCGCGGATATACCAATATTCAATTAATCATTTTAGTTCATACCGCGAGGTTTCGGCATGCGACAAAAGCGCGAATCGATGGACACCAGCGAAGCGTGACGGAACGGACCAGACAATACGTTTCCCGTCGATGAAATCTCTCCGAACAAAAGCAAGCGCGCTCTTTTTTCCGTCGCCCGCGGAGATGAGGCTGTACAACTCCAATTTCGAATTAGCGAATCAAAAAGGGACAGCGGGGTTCTCGTCTAACCCTGCCACAACGATCGAAACAGGATGGCACAATTAATTCCCGTGTCACGAATTTGCAACATTTTCTTGCGAAGCTCGCTCAAACGTCAGACGTTGTTGACTGGGAATTGATAGCTGGTGTCACCCTTTCCAGATGAATATGACCTCTCAGCCACGGCCCGGTGTCAGAAACAGATCAAGTTGATATCCCCATTAGGAAGCACGTCTCCTTTATTGACCAGCTGCCTGTATTTCTACATTAAACATGACACATATACGAGTAAAATGATTCTTGCTTGCGTCGGGCCCCGTTTCCCCCAGAAAAAGCGTCGAGGGACCACGATGGGGCGTGCCAACGACGATCGGGAACGAATGGTGGCCCATAATTGTGCCCAGGAAGCGAAAACACGGAATGACCCATGGGACCGAATGGAAATTAGCAAGTCAAAGCGATGCTTCTCGTCGTCGAGCCGGCCCCCACCTCCATTCCCCCCCAATTCTCGCGGATAATGCGTACCCCTGTCGCGACGAAATCATGGTTTTCGAGGCGCAGCTTAATCTCGTCGCCCTTCCCAAATTACGGGGTTCTGTCCATCGCGACCCGGCTGCGTCGTAATTTGTAAGTGCGCCTTGATCCCAACGCACCCCTCCGCTGGTGCGCTCTCCTCCGCCCGTGTCTTTGGCATTTCCATGACGAAATTACAGATCAGCCGGGCTACAGCGCCGTGGAACTCCGTTTTCTCTCCATTAGCATTCTTTCCAGCTGTCATTACACCGATTCCTATTTCGGCCTCGGCTGGAATTTAAAGGCAATTAACACGCGCCACGGGGGAGACTCGATAAGAGGCGGCGTGGGCGTGTGCGTGGCTCTAATGTAACCTTCCTCCGCGGCCGGAGTAACTCAGACGCCTATGCCCGGTGGTGTAATGCAAGTATTTTGATATTTCCAGTGGAAATGGCCCGCTTCGATGTTTCCTGCGGCGATTGAGCAATAACTCGTCACGCGGCAGTATTTTCCTGTGAATTTCTTGCGCAACTCTATTCGAATTCGTTCCGTGAGAGCCCCAAAGGGTGCCGATACTTTGCCCCGTAATATATCGTTGGCGAACAGGGGATTGATTCGAACGAGGTCGATATGTACGCCGATAGCCATTCGCGCAAAGTGAAATTCTACAGTATCTTGTTCCATTCTTATCGCGAGTATTGCCGTTTGTAGGTAGAAGTAGGGGTGTAATGAATAATAGAATATTTGCATAATAATTCGGATTCGAATATTTGAATAATTATGCGTAATCGAATAGTCGAAGGAATTATTCGTATTCGAAGTTATTCGAATTATTCGGATATTAGGTAGAAGTTCCGCATGCCGGTAGAATATACAATTCGTCGATGGATATGAAAGTGCTTCGATAGGGACCAATTTTATTCACTGACTTCAACAAGAAAGATGTGCATGTACTTATGTATGTTTGTATATAACATTGTTCAAATGGGTTAGCATTTTGTTATTTAATCTTTATTTACTTACTTGAACGTACTGACCTAATTTTGACCATGTATGTATATTTGTATCTATTAAGATTCTCCGCGAATTTTTCTGTAACTACTGAACCGATTTTCGTGAAACTTATTGCATTTAGTTTAACTTTAATCAACTTAGGTCAGGGAGAAAGAATTATCAAAAC
The DNA here is from genome assembly GCA_929113495.1 of Andrena minutula. Classification (NCBI taxonomy): domain Eukaryota; kingdom Metazoa; phylum Arthropoda; class Insecta; order Hymenoptera; family Andrenidae; genus Andrena; species Andrena minutula. The sequence continues at coordinate 38,955,419 of OV815994.1, forward strand.
CGGTTAAATAGTTTCGAAGTTACACCAAAAATAAGAAACCTGTTTCATTAACCGACTTCATTATTTAAATAAATGTAGTTATACTTATAACTTAAAAATTAAAAAATAAAAAAAATTAAAACCGCCTTACAGTCGCTTGTTTTAATTGTTTTAAAATTTCTTTTAGTTCATGTTTATAGATACGCATTATCCCCAATTCCTTGCAGTTCTGGCTCGATCGTGGCACAATCGATACAGCTCAATTAATTTTATTTCATTCCCGTAGATTACCTGTCACCAGATATCTCGCGGCCTGTAATGTGCAAGGAATCAGATAAACGCGAGCACACGAATAGATACGTTATGGATACACGCATTTAACTAAAAATCATTCGATATCGATACAATTACTGTACAACAATTGATACACACATCAGCTTCGCAGCCGAGTGCAATCGAGAATATTTTTAGCACGGAAAACAGCTATAGAAATATGAAATTAAATAAAAGACCATATCGTATCCTGCAAAAGAGCAAACTAGCATAGCGTAAACGTAGGAAGCAAGCTTCGTACAATCAATTGACCAATTAAACGACCAACTAATTGTATCTCGACTATATAGAACCATTCTGAGGAACAATTAAAAGAGAAAAAAGAAACTACGATGGTACAAATGGAATCATATAAAGAAACACGAAGTCGAATGTACGTGGTTTTCATTCGTTTTCACAGTACGAAGTTAGGGTAATAGCTCTAACGGGGCCGTGTGCTCAATTCGAAATAGCGAAGCAAAGTTTACTTCGGATTAGGATAATTGGGGGGGCCGGGGTGTCACGCGTCGGGCTGTCGATTCCAGGCTAGTAGAGACCAGAGATTCCGCTCGGTTAGAATTAGCAGGCTCTGTCGGCTGATTATATTAACGCGCGCGTTAATCACGGCGCCGCTGTTGCTTTACATCCCAACCCTAATCAGGCTGAAAATCCGCATCCCCGGAGGTGGAAAACGAAGAAGTAACTAAACGCGTTGATACCTGGGCGAACGGACACGTGTGCTCGACACGCACCGTGGCACCGCAAAGTATGTCCACACGAGGAACATCGTCACGCGCACAACCTATGAACGGAAACAGATAAAACGCGTGATTCGATGACTAAAGAGAAAGGGATTCGTACGAGGTGCGTGCTGGGTGAGGAAGGGACGTGCTTGTGCTATAGAATTAACATATGTTGCGATCACGACGGGACACCTCCATCACCGAATTCGATTCTCAACGGGTGCCACTCGAATCGCCCTACCCACGTGAAGTATCATCTTCCACGAGGCTTTCATAATTGCGTTTTTATGTTTGCCGGTAACCGTTCGTAAGTTCTGTGAGAAAAAAATTGGGGATCAAGGAGCTCGTAATTCAGGTTCAAAGGAAAGAAACCCTACGCTCAGTTTGTGCGTTAACACCAGGCCCTTAATTGCCCAGCAGCTTAAAATAAGTTAGATCGATACGAGACACGAGATCCGAGCGGGAATATACGAGATCGTATCGCGCGGCTCGCAAAACGTGAATTCGCGTGAGCGGGCTATCCATCGAGAGCGGGTTCTACACGGCTGATATCGCCTTATCTGTTACTCCGATATAAACTGTGACTTGACAATTCGAGGCCTTCGGAGCTCACGAGCTAGATGTTTGACGTCATTATCGAGCCTCCTTTATTGTTAGATGCGTGAAGCTTGATAGCTGAGGAAGAAGATGGAAATCGTAGGAAGTGTGAGAAACATATCAAGGAGCACTTTATTTCTTTCAGTGCGTAAACCTAATAGGTATGCAAATTACCTAAACCAGCTGTATTACAGTTTACCCACGATGGAACTAAATGATGAAATATCCTAGCGCTCAAAAAGCTTGCAGATCACGTGCCTGGACTCTCAAATCCTCAATTACCTCCTATTATCTTTACAATCTCACAATATTCCTTGCACTATACTACTCTAGAGCAGAGAGACGCCTACTAAGAACAGTGCAGCAAAGAAGAACACCGTGGTCCGATGGGCATCGTCCAGACCAGAGCTCCACCAAAACTGCCGAATTACACCGCGAGAGATTATGTTCGCCAGTAGCCATCTAGAAGCACGCAACACCCGGGGAGTCGTGCTCGCGTGATTCCCTCGCGGAGGCGACGAGCGGAGAGCACGCGCTCGTCTGCCGCCAGCCGCAAGAAAGAAAGAACGAAGGGTAGGAAGGAAGGAAGGAAACGCGAAGGAGACGAGGACGCGAACGGCCTCGCGGCCCAGACGAACACCTTCCAGGGAGAAACTTAAAGGAGATAGCCGGTAGAGATCCTGGCGCAGGACAAGCGTGTAATGTATAGCCGTGCCGCTGCTATCCGCGGGCACCATCTCCGTGGCCCCGTCGGGCTCTGCCCCTCGCGACAATCTTTTCTCACTTTGGCGAAGAAGAAGCCATCCCTCAACTTATGGAAATTCGCTGCGCCCTGCCCCCGAAACTTTCCAACTGCTGTTGCTGCTGATGTCGCTGACGCCGACGTTGCTCGCGCGACTAGCTGACACCGTCGTCCGTATCGAAACACGGGGATAGGACGACACCGACGATCCTCCTTTTTCCTCCGTGATCTCGTTTCCCTTTTAGGGCTTACGCGTGACGTAGCAGGATGTAACATGCTAACTTCTGCCACGTATTCGCGCTCACAGCACGTCCTACGCCTCCGAGATACGTTTCTCCGGCCGATTCGTTTCGACTGATTTATGACGGACTTCGGGGAGCACAGCTCCGCGCCTTGCAACTAGCCATTTGTAACCGAACCGGCTGTTTAGCGAGCGAGCGATGGAACACGGCCGAATTTCGATCCGTCACCGGGCGAAATTTAACGACGGGACCACGCGAAGTTTTGCGTGCAGATTTTACCGAGACCTTGTAGGTAAATAAGGAGCAAAGGTATTTGACACGTGGGTAGCTGTTTGTGCAGAAATCCAATGGCGTTTGAAAAGTCAAAGTGAGATAGTATGTGCTTTGAGAACACTGCATTCAGAGCGTACAAAGCTTCTGGTGCAACAGATAGAGTGGAAGTATAATACAGTGCAAATAGTAAATAATATTTGCGATTGTACGCGATTTACCTTTCCCTCGTTGCTAAATTTTCAGCAAACGAATTCGAATGAACTTTGCTTTAGATCTTCGCCCTTTGAAGGGCTTAAACATTTACTACAATTTCGAGGTAGGTACAAAGAGAGGGACCAATCCGAGCGAAGGTCGACGAAACGTTTCGCCAAGATAAATGGAGGGCTTCTCGCCAGCCTGCAAGAATAACAGATTCCCTATCTTTCATTTATTAAACCTGGTATAAGCGCTCGATCTCCCGAGCAAGCATTGGTATCCAATCATCCGTTCTTTGAAATTACCCCGTCTGCTTTACGTACCATAATGTACTCCAACGCAGGGCAGTTTTTACATTGAAGCGTTTCCTCCGAAATGCGTTAAAAGAAACGAGGAAACGTCGAGACTGAACCGCACGAAAGCATCAGGAATATCGATTCATTGTGAGTTATCGTGAAAGAGTGGAAGCAAACATTAAAATCCTCTCTCAGGAATTAATTAAACAGTAACAAAAACGGAATAATAATGAAAGCTGGCGTAGCGCTCAGAGCTCTCAAGATAAGCGTAATTTCTCCGAGCTTAAATTAATGTTTTCGGGCGCGTTTAGAAATTCATTCGTGCTCCTTCTTCGCCTAGCCCGCGAATAAAAATCTCATTTCCCTCATAAAGCAATATATCTCGCTTTTATGCGGGCCGCGGCGTGTATCACGTAACATCAAGATTACAGCATAAAAACGAACCTTCGTCGAGCTTTTATTTCTCATCATTTCCGCGCCATATTTTTTATCGTGCCATCGCGCGATCATTCCTTCTTCGGCACGGATACACCGTGAAGATGGTTTTCGCCTCGAGATTTACAGGCATCCCTGATATCGCGACCAGACGAGAGCGGGCACGAGAGAAAAAGCGGAGAAGGAGAGGACTTTTCCCGCCGTGGATGCCGTGCAAAGAGTTTCATTCAAACTTTTCTTATTTCCGACTCGGCCGCGCTACACGACAATGCTCTTAAATTCTCAGTCTTGCAGGCTGGACAGTGCCATTATACTTCGGGCGCTTCATAAGAACCGTTTGACCGGTCACTGCGAAATTGGGTCAGTTGTTCTCGGTGCAAGGGGCAAACCTTGTGACATACACAGTATCTACATCTCAATTTTCGAAAACAACGGTGCTGCGTTTCTAAGAGACACCTATATATTGGGCCCGTGTTGTTCAATATAATAATTAATTGAAGAGTCCTTGTGGAAACCGCTGTAAGTGCCAAAAGTAAAAGAAAATAAATTCTTATAGGAAAATCTTCTACGTGTCAATGGTAATACTGTACTATAGAATTTGATTTTTGGCATTTACAGTGTATTCTACAGGGACTCTTCAATAGTTGTAGAAAGTAGGTACAGTTTTGTTTTTGATTTTATTCCTTTCACTAAATTTGATTATACTCCATCACATAATTGTACATTCGCAAACAAACCTATCATCCAATGTGCGCAACTGTAATACGAGGAAGAGGACTACATATATAATCTGGATGAATGATCATTTGAACAACCCATGAGTCACTGTAGGTGCTATCGTATCTGAGATACGCTCCCTCCATTTCTTTTTAAATGAATCATACTTTTCTCCAATTCAGGCGTATCAATTAGTCACAGGCAAAGCTGACACGTGGAACGGTTCAACACCACTCACAATAAAATTTGAATTATTATGGGCAGTGTCGTGGATAATCTCGAAGGTACATTGATATTTAACCAAAACGCGCTATGCGCACATGAATATTTTATACTCCTGCAATTTTCCATCCATCCCCCGTGTTTTTCATAAACAGAAATCGCGAGCTGCATTTCAACGACTCTAAATACGCAATTCCAAAATTCGAACGTGGAAATCGGAATCCAATGACGGTCGTGTGTGTTTTTAAAAAGTTCTCCTGCCCTCGTAGAGCGCCGAAATTTCGTTCCGGCCTGGTCGGTGTTTCACAGTCGGCCGAACGAGGAGTATTTTCCACTGGTATCAAGATAAACATTCGCGGGCTCACTTTTCCTCAGGAGAGTGGCTTGATTGTGAAAATTCGAATTGCAAACGGCCCGTGAATATTGGGGGCGTTCGGCATACATATTGCGTACGCAGCCGAAAGCGGGATACGCAGATTAAGCACTCGACTCGTGAATAGGGAATTTCTAGGAGCAGAAACTCTCGGAAACAGTCGCGAAAGAGCAAGTCGCTATCGGAACAATTGAAAATTTTGAAATGGAAATACGCGGCACGGTATGTAAACGGGTCAGAAGCAGTAAAAAATGTACGATCAACGTAATTCCTATCCGTTCTCCTACACCCTAACGAGCAAAATCCATCGTTTCCCTCGCCTAATTACAGCTACACGCGATTCTCTCTATTTATCCACCGCTAATCTCTTGAAAACGCGAAAGCGTCGTTCACCTACAAGAACGTGTACCTACACAATTGCCCTAAAGTGATCCACCGGCGATAAAGGCAAATATTGAACGTGTAAACCGATAAAACATCACGCAACAACACGACGAAATAAGTGAACGATTTCTTGATATTCGCATGGCGGCATTCACTAGACGGCTCACACTATTTCCGTAATAAACCGCAACGATCGCTTTTCGAGGGCAAACGGCCGAGGAAAAAACTGCTGGGACACGGTAACTTGAAAACTCGTAATTCGATTGCATGCACTCGGTAAAGCGATTTTTTTGGAGTGCATGTACCTAATCATTTTGGCGCGCAAACGCTGTTTCCGCGTTGCAGGAGAAGCATCCGGCCGATACACTAGGCAAAGGGGCGTCAAAGAGCCTAGATAAAAGGGAATATGGAGGGCAGACTATCAGCATGTTTACTATTTCGACGAAACGAAAGATCATCGTACTAATCTAAATAAATGAAAAGGGAATTAATAATCTGAATAGTGTAACATTCCCCTCACAGTAAAATAGACGATTAACATATTCTGTTGTCATTCTGACAAATATCATTTTCGTCGACTGGATAAAGAATATTACGCCAGAAATTTGGAGCAGCGCAAATGTGTGAGAAGCTCTCCGGACGATCGTGCGAACGTAAAGATGTGCAAAGTGAAATCCAATGAAAACAAAAATGTTCGTAGCCCCGTGTAAAATGACCACCATTTCATGGTTGAATATCGATGACCTAGATATCAAACGCGCATAAGTGACAAAAAATTCGGAGCTAATACGCTGATCTATCTTTTGCTGGCCTACGTGAAACGATCGTGCAATTGATTTGACAGGTATCACGTAGACAGATCGTCCCCGTTTCCTTTCCCTTGAACCGCGTACTCGACCGAGGGACATCGATGTCGTCAAAGAGATTCCACTGTAGGATCTCTTCAACTCCTCGAAACGTAGGATCTTATCCCTGTCGCGGCGGTCGGTTGGAGTTAGGCGCAAGTGCGCCTGGGTTCACGATTCTCGCGCACAAAAAGCGTGTAAAGAAGGCTAGAGGAGAGCGATGGGATGACAGAGATAGTACTTACCACTCGGTGTAGGGTGAGTGCCGTGAAGTTGCCGGCGGTTTTTAATAGTTGTGAAGCTCCTCGACCAGGGATAGGACAAGTGCCGCGAAGAATCTTATCTTAACGATGTATCTTGCCAGTGTCGGGAAGAAGAAGGTAAATCTATCTCGTATCACTTTTCGCCCCGTCCGCGCACTAAGCGTGTCACTCTCACTCACTACGAATCACGGCCCAGAGTCGACGAATCGAACGAGCGTGGTCTCCCAAGTTTTTGCACCAAGCGTTTCTCCGATTCGACCGTCCGCCAGCGACACCAGCAGCGACAGCCACGGCGAATAAGAGGCAAGGCAAACGTTTGCACTCCCGAAATCGAGGACAGAGTATCTACCGCCACCGCCGGTTCCAAGGAAACCTTCGCGCTCCGTTTGTTTACGCCACGCGAACGGCGCTACCGTCCGATGGCGAGTACACGTTCAAGCGCGATGCTTACGCGCACCGTGTCACCGTGCGACTCTCGACGTTTGTTTATAGAGAGACGCTGACCGCACTCGGAACTCGCGCGCCACGGTCTCGTCGCAGGCGAGTAACGTTAAGTTGTCACGGGGGGGAGAGGAGGATGGGTACGTAACACGTTCCAGCTCCGATATTCACTGCCACGTGAATAGCAGAATTCGCTCAGTCAGAATTGACACGCTGCTAGCGGGCACGGGTTCACACTGACGTCCTCGAGCTGTACTGTTTAATAATCAAGTCCGACGCGACTACAGAATACGGCACGGAGCACGCAAGCCAACCGCACGGTACGGCTCTCGCCTGTGAACTGAACACCCGTCGCGACCTGAGGCCGGGACTCGACTGGTTTCTGCTAGGGAATCTCCCCACTCTGCGTTCTCTTCTCGCGCGACCCTAGGCACACCAACCCCTCGACCAGCGCTCTCGCTTGCTCCGTTTGTCCCTCTCTTTCTCCTCGCACCCTCATCCCTCTCGTCGTCCTTTTGCCCTTACCCTACCACGCTTCATTTCTTTTTCTCTCTCTCGCTCCCGGCTCTCCCCGTTTATCCTTTTCCTCGCTATGCACGTTCCAACTGCCTAACGCCGACCCTTCACGTACGAGACCAACGACCACCCGTTTCTTCGGCATACAGTGTGTTTCGGAAATACAAGCGCAAAGCAGATGGGCGATTATTCTTGCTTCCAGTGGAGTTGATTTCTACCTTTGGTTTTTACTAGCTATCTGCCAGCCAATTCAGTGCTATAGTCGCAAACTTAACTGGATAAGAGAACTCGATTTCTTGGTATTGCTTTTCATATTATTACTTCTACTTTTCCCCTGATTGTACTCACTACAGTTATGAAACACCCTGTGTACACGAGTTATGCAATCCTTTCTGAATACTTCTTTCTTCTTCGGTTTCCCCTTACTTTTGTTTTCTCCCTTGCTTCTCTCTTTTCCCGCGTTCCACTTCGCGTTCTCGCTTTTACTCGACATTGCCTGACGTCGAGGTCCACTTTCTAAGGACTTTCCGGATTCTATTCCGTCGCTTCAGAAATATTTTGGCGCTGGTACACCCTCGCAGTCAATGCGAGTCAACTCGACTCGACTCGATCCGACCGCTTTGAAGGAGCAGCGAAGTGCCTCGGTCAATCCCGGGGCACATGCTCGCCACTTCGAGTCCTTCCATTCTTCTAGGATCAGGGAACCAAAGGGGGGAGAGAATGAGGGAAACGAGGACGAAGAACCGGAACACACTGGTAGGGGAGCTTTTTATCATACTCGCGGAGGAAGGATTTTCTCGCGAGCAAGTGCACGAAAGTGTTTTGACCCTTCGTGTTTGAGAGCAGTGCGATGGCCCTTTCAAGGATAAGGCGGCTTACATAGCAGTATGGTCGGGATCGAACATTGAAAGAACCCTCGAAATAGCCTCGTTTTGTGTAAAAGTCGTAGAGGGTGATAGAATTATCATTTCAAAACAATCGAATCGAACGGACAGGTTACTCGACTGTTTGAAACAGAAGGGTCTTCTGCTCGTTTTTCATCTGTGAAGACCCGTCTGGAACAAAAATTAATGTGTCTCAAAATTGAGTTACAATTTGTATGTACCGACGTTGCAAATCCCTGCATCGCGATATAAAAATTTTCCTTCCCCTTAACTTCAGGTGAACACAAGTATTTATGGTACACCTACATAAATAGAATGAATCCTGGATAGTTGGACCACTTTTTGGAAAACAGATCGTAGCATTTTTGGTTTTCAGATTTTTGTTGTTTTGTGCAAATTAAAGCAATGCCCAAGTAATTTAGAGTATACGTAAATTATACTTTGCGATAAATTAAAATATTTGTTTTCATTTCAAACAAAAACATTGACTTTGAAACTGGCCGGTCTCTAACACTGCAACTGTCCGGGTTAGAGTGTCCCACTCACTATGGGCGAAACCGACCTTGAAAAATAACAAAGAGGGTAACTTGCAAAAAGTATAATAAATGGCGAATTTAACTGCTATGTTTAATTACATTCGTTTTCGTCCCACTCTTCTAATGACATATCACTTTTTTGTAAAACTGAACTTTCGCTCCCTGAATCTGAAGATTGTTCTAACTGTATTTCGTGTTTGTTCACATTTTTCTTCATCTGAATTGAAAAGTTGTTTTGTTACACATGATGGTTAATTAATGTGGTCGAAGTATACCAGAATCACGGGAGTCACCACCTTCTCAATATAAAATAAAAACGACTACATGCATATTATTGAAGTTATACTGTAGTTGTACGAATATTATAACCCTCAATATCGGAATATTATAAATAATAATATTGTCTTTCAAATACCAATGTTGAATCAAATACCTGATTCATTTGTTTTGTTTCAATAACACACAGACCTCTATCGCGCTCCGGTTTTAAAATATCAACACTGGTCGGTCTTTCCCGGTGTTCAAACTATCCCGGACTTACCCTATGTCAATGGTACACCCATCGTTAAGCTTCTTTGACACAAACGTGCAATTCAAAAACTTTGCGTTTTATCAAAAGCTCTATGACCAAAGGCGAAACAGCCCGCACAGAGAGATTTACCGAAACTTGCAAAAATTCGGCTTCGAAAATTGGAAAAAAAAAGAAATATAGAGTAAAATATTTCGACTGCGTGAATGTACCCATGTATAGGTTTTTAAAGACTGTAGGTGAGCGCGAAAGCGACTATGCTTCCTCCGTCCGGGCCGAAAATTAAATTTTTGTGGTAGACTGCGTATGGAAGTGCGAATTTGAGAAAAAGGTTTTATGAATTCTTCCCCAAGTTGAATAAAATCTGTGCCCCTGTGGCAGATTCAGCGTAGAGCGCATCCAAGCGTCCCGCCGCTTTCAATGCATTTACGCAAAGCGACCAGAGATGAAGGTAACATTTCTCTACTCTAAAAAAACTCCGTCAACTTGAATAATACATCGATGCAAATGACGTGCATTGCGTGGAACGCGTCACATTTGCTCTGTATATCTCTCTCGCATTAGCTTTTGGAGTTAAATTCATGATGTGTTATAAATTGAAACTTTTATATAGATGTTTACCGATATCTGCCAATATGTACTTACCTGCACGTCTCTAACTCTTCAGCAACTGTTCGCTGTATTGCCACTTCGGCTCTGGAACCGAATGGTTGATAACGATTCCGCTGTCAGCGTAAACGAGAACAACAGAAGACATTTAGTATGTACTTGGATAACCAAACAGTTTTCCATGGAATATATACTTTTAATGCATTCAAGGACGAATATAATTACATCCTTGGGAGCCACTCCGAGGAGGATTGTCGCGTCCACGACGCAATGAGCTCTCATCCACCGCGATACTTAATCTCCACCTTAATCCGTATCTCCTTCACTTTCGACTATCGTGTTACAAGTGACTTCTTTTCGTGTTGCATCGTAGGCACTAAACGCGCATCATAGACTGAATTTAATTGTGCGTTTCAGCTGACATTCCGACGATCATCCAATTCGGAATGTAGCCCACGGCGGGCGTATAAACTCCATGCGTGAATCGGCATGGTTTAGTCCGCATGCTCTGTGAGCTTTCGCTAATCTTCATCATGACGCTCGCATCACACGAGCCAGTCAATTAAACGCTTGTAGGTATGTATACCTACGTAGCTCCGTTCGCTTCAGGACAAGCCATCCCCCTGCGAGTTTACTCGGAATATGAACACTTCCAATGTCCACGATGGTAGGAAAAAAAGTTTTTGGTACGAGTACAGTGGCATACATCGCGCGGTAGGTGGACCGTATAAAAGTATTCACCGTTGTTTAGCTCACGAACTATGTACATACTCGTGTAGATACTCTTCCCGGCAAAATGTCATTGGCTGTCCGCTTTAGGTATCTCTTGAACGAACCAAGTTTCATGCTTCCACGAGCAGAAAAGGAGGCACGTGAAATTTAATTCTGCCCCCCCCCCCCCCTCCTTCTTCCCCGTAGGTTAAACGTAGTCCCTCTTGAAAATTCGATTTTTTAATGAAAGTTCATTCTCTCTTGAACCCTTAGCCCTTAGTAGCCGAGGATTAAATTCCTACCCGGCCGTGTTATGGCTACTTAGTCTTGGATCTTGAAAATGAATTGCAACGTAAAATACAATATATTATATAGGTACCCGTCTCATTCACGTTCGCCGAATTATTAACATTTGATACGCTGTCCAATTATAGAGCACGTTATAATGATTTTACGTATTTAATTCCTTAAAAGATCGATACTATTAACCGGCGAAATGATTCTGTAATTATGAATTCCATTTGATTCTCTGGCGCTAACAGGACGAAATTAGTAATGTAGTGAGATAGAAGCCATCGTTCAAATGTGCACGGCCCGTTGTAATGAATTTTTAATTGAATCGTAACAATTTAATTCGGTGCATCATAGTGATACTGCGCTATTGCATTCACGTACCTAATCATAATGGTAGCTCCAATATAATCCATTTGCTTTGTGCCGTTCCAGTTTTCTTGCTGCAAGAGTTAAAATAAATAATAATAATAATAACAGTGATTTGTTGTCAATTAAAGTACACACGTGTACAAAGTCCGCAAAGTTTGGATCCTCGAGCTTCACAATTGAAAATTATTATGCACCATTAGGGTACAAAATTGCGGAGCTAACGACCCTTCGGTGGGTGACAGTAAATCATCCCACTGCTGGAGGCTCAGTTTAGTCACGGGTCAAAATATTTTGAAGACTTTGAGGAAACTCGAAAATCCCATTTGGAACGGCAATGAACGTTTGACTGCTCGGGCATTAGGAATAAATTGCGAATGATATATTGCCACTAAAATAATCCCGTGGCATTCATCTGTTTATGGTGCGAGGTACAGTGGTCCGGCTTTGCAAACGGAAATTGCAGTCCTTCCTTCCTTCCTTCCTTCCTTCTTTCCCTTTCGATGGGCCTGCCCTTGAGTCCTACGCACACGTAACGCTAGTGATCGAGCGACCGTAAAGTCTCTACCTATTGCGATTCCCTACTTTCGCTTTTACGGCACGACAGTCGGATTACGAAGGCGCTGTCAGGCCTCGTAAAACCCGCAATAATCGTAATTTACATCTGTTCCACAGCGCATGATTTACGGGGCTTAAGGATTTTCATGAGCCACAAATAGGTATCGATGCAACCGGTTGGGATCACGCGTCGCCTGGTCTCGCATATAATAATACACCAGGAATTCCGTTTTATCGCGTCGAAGAATACGCGTGCACGAAGACGCGCGATCATCCTACCACGGCTTTATTATTATAACTTAATCGACGTGGCTCGTTGAGTACTCCACCGCGTATAATGAACTCGTTTGCGGGAAAATGGTTTTATTGCGCGTGTGGCTCCTGGTGGACACTTCGCGTTAATATTATTTATGAGATTACCAAAGTGGTTGCAAGATGCCAAGCGGCGGATGGAAAAGTCGCCAATTTGAATATTTCTGCATCGCTTTCAATGCCGCACACTATGCTTCTCCATTCATTCTTTCCCAGCGTGCACAAACACCCCACTTTTCCCGCAATCACCGTGCAGTCATTCATGCCTTCCCACTCGTTCGGTTACCTTCACCACTCCCACGTACTTTGCCGCGCGGCTCGATAATTCTTGCATCACATCTTGCCGAGATTCCTGAAATAAATGTGCAATCCGGCGTCCTCGTCGAAGATTTCTATTTTCTTTCTAGAACCCCAATGTTTCAGCCCCGAGGCAACAGTAATTTATCAACATCCCCGCGGTATCTTTCCCGCGTTACCCCGAGGCACGTAGAATTTTTCTATTTATTAATCACACCTTACGGGTGCACGCATCGATTCAAGACACTCTATCAATTCATTACGCCGCCCCAACTTGCGTACACGAATTTCGTCGAGTCCCTGGAGCACCTTCGCGCGCTCATCGATCATGCTCGGCGACTAAGCCTCGTCGGATGGAAGGGCGAAAAAAAAACCGAGCACCTTAACGACCCGGTACGTCTCGTACCGTGGCAACCATACAGAAACACAATTACGGAGTTTTCACCGCGGACGCTTTCACGAGACAGCGGCAAGACGTTGAATTTCTTGCGGCCCTCGCCCGTCTCGGTTCATCCTTCCGGTTTTTCTGCCACCGGGCCGACGATCCAGAAACCGGGCTACGTTTTGTCCGCCAGGTAGAACTTAACGAGTGTGTCTTCGAAACTTTTAGAACCTATTTCACGACTGCCCCGTTCAGGGCGTTTACAATAAGTTGGGCCATTTTTTTGCCTCGTCATTTAGCCCGTCGTCGTAATGCCTGATGGGGGAGAAGGTATGATTAACTTTCGGCGCTTTTTGCGTTATAATGCAAAACACTACTTGACAGTAAATCGTAATTAATAAAAATACAAATACTATACAACTATAAATCTGACTAAATTTCACAGGTTGAAATTTAGGACATTCTGTCATTTAAAAACCACTGATATTCATCAGTTTCTATATTTTATGCCCCAGTTCAATTGGCAAGGCGCTCATCTATGCCGCCATCTCGTTTTGCAAAAAGCGTCACGCTGCTGTCGTCGAAATGAGACCTTCGAGATTCCATGGCAGCGCGCAAATACGAAACGCAAGGCGCACACAGGGACTCAGGGTCGCACGACGTGAAAGCGTAATTACTACGGGCAGGCAGTTGAACGAAGATGAACACGTTTGCCTGCACGGCTGGCAGCCACGCTGGTCTGCCCAGTCGTTCGCGTAGCCGTAGCCCATCCTACGCGATGTCTTTCTCTATTCTTCCCTCGTCGATGCTCCGACGGCCCCCGGTCCTCTCGTCAACATCTCCCCGCTCGACCGAAATGACTCTTCGAGGGTGAGAAACACGGAGGATTGCTTCGTGTAACGGCACTCTTGCCAGCCTACCGCACAGGGTAGTCGCCGCGTTCTGTCCGCCTTTCTTCCTCCCCCTTCTTCACCCTTACCCACTGCCCATTAGAACGGCCCCACGTTTTTTTCTTCTCGGACATCGCATCGTTACTTTAACGCCGTATTACGGTGAAACGTGGGGCGCTTCCTCGAGATAATGTCCTCTCTTAAGTGGCGATCGTTGTTCGTTAGGGAAGCGTGAATTTTAGAACGTTCGTGTAATAAAAACAGCGCGATAGCCGGGTGGCGTTGTATCGCCGGCGTTCACCAACTTTCCTTTCACAAGTTCTTCTGTAATTTCCCGACCGAAGTGTGAACCACAGCGTAAGTTATTGCCTGTTGACATTCCTCGTATTCATGAGCGCACGTTGCTTGCGTTCATCTCGGCGACTCGCGAGTTCGCCGCGCGCGGCTCGGTTCGGGGAAGCTCGAATCACCGGGACGCAGTGGTACATCACGAAGACGGATTTCGATTAAACCTATCAGAAGCCGTCGCCGATTGAATTTATCCGCATGCAATCTACGTGCTATTAGATAGGTTAGAGGTTCTCCATCAGGTAAGCCAGCGCTCCATTAGCTTCACGAGTAAGTCTAATCGAAATGCCACGCGCAACGCGCAACAGAAAATCCGACCAGTTGAATTTCACATCTGCGAACCTAAATGAACCCAAACATCTGATATTGCTGAGTCGACGTGCCGCGATATACGTATGTAACAAAGAATAATGTCGCAGTCGAGATAGAAGAAGCGTAATCAGTTCTGGGGAACTTTAGAAGATGGCAAGTTTCAAGCGCTTTCGACTTTTTATCCGCCACTGCGCGGATACGTACGTATATAATCGTGGCGCCGCAGAATGCAAGGCCACGAGTCATTGTAACAAGGAATCGACATTTCCATGAAACCCATCAGGAACTTTCGCCGATAGGATTTGACAAACGCGGGCTGGTCCCCTAAGTCCGTCAGAGTTGCTGCTCCATCGACAGGGCTGTCGTATAATTCCATTAGTCGCGCGAACGTGGGCGTTCCCACGTTTGTCCTGTCGTTCTAGCAGAGAAGGACCCGGGCATCGTTCAAAAAGTTTGCCGATTACAGCCACTTTACGCGATTAGTGCCGCGAAACATTCAGTGATGGGCTTTCCTCGACCGTCCATCTCCCTCGCCAACCTGCACACTCGAGAACTAGCATCGTGCCTCCAACTACTTGTAAGTTTGAAAATATTTGCGTATATCCTTATTACAAAGTTTCATGATCGAGTTGAGTGGCGGGTAGGGATAAGGGGGGAAAAAAGTTCAAATGACTGGTAGCAGAGAGGAAAATGTAGAGGCGAAGAGGGATTAAAAATTTGTACACGTTGGTTTTAAACATTTTCTGACTTTGCATATTAAATAAGTGTACTGTGACGGGGACTATTAAGGACTTCCAGCCTTTGATTTCCTCTAATATTTCTTCCATTCGCTTTCTGAATGGACGAGTATTATCTACGCAGGTCCACATACTCTCAGAAAAAAATGATCAATGATAGACGCAATAGTTTCTCAAAATAGTAATTTCTGTACAGAAGGTCCGTTTAGCTCAAAGCTTCTGTATTGAAAGGATCCCTGCCTCGTATATTAACCCATAAACTTCAGAGTCGGATAATTCCTTCTGTAAAAGCAAATAAGGTCCTTTTCGCGGGTCAGCATATGGCTGAACTCGTTCTAGAAATCGCTCACGATTTATTACATTAAAGCGTTCCTCCGTATTCGCAGTAATTGCCATAAGCATAAATCATTTCGCTAATCCTCCGGCGGTCTGTCTCGGTACAGGCGAATCAAAGGCTCGCCCGCGCCCCCTCTCCTGTAACCCCGCGACGGCAATGATTGCGTCCGCTAATCCTTATTAGGATAATAAGGTGAGCGCAAACGTCATACGAGTCTTAGGGGCCTTGCCAAGCATCCATAACCGGGTGGAAGCGGTTGTCCTGGCGGAAATGTTTATCCCGCCAAGTGGCGAGATTTGGAATGCTGCCACTTGCTCTACATACGTGAACTGCACCGGCAAGCAGCTATTCGCATTTCGCAGCACACTCCCAGCGATTTACACCCAGATTGCATTACATGATCTTGAACAAGCTCACCCTCCACCCTGCCACTCCCTTCGGCTGAATATTATATTTCACGTCCACGTGTCCTCAGCCTTTTATCCGACGCGCCCGTGGGCGTCCCCCTAACTTCGACTTACGCCAAACCGCCGTAGAAGAGAGCCGATCGGACTCGTCTTTAATTTTATTAGCCGATTCGAATATGGTCCCCCGAGGGAGCCGGGAGAATTTACGCGATGGTCCCGTGCGTCGAGCGTTGCCAGGATTTCCAAGTGAAAAGATAAGGGAGCACACCTTCTTCCATTTTTACGGATTCTAACAACAGATCTGTACCGTTTTTTAATACGACACCGGTGGCTTGCCTCGTACGATTATCAATCGTAACTCAGGCATTTCGTTCGCCGAGGGGGTCGAACTTGAGAAGAGGATACCCTCGGCGGTACCATTGTGTTTTATGGAACCGTGCTATAAACGAAAGGATTGCCGTGTAACTTGGAAAGATCCACTTAACGCGCGATCCAAGGTTAATAAATTTCTACGTTTCTGCTATCCGCGTCCGCCTACCGCGTTACAAGCTCCGTAACAGGCGGGATTAATGTAAAAACGGAATCCCTCCTGTGGTAGAAATATTTCTGGGGCATTATCTGTGAAACGTGTCACAGCTGCAATATGTGGGAGAGCACGTATTACGATACATCGACCGCAACAACGTTTCCCGATACGATGCCGGGGAATTACGCGCATTTCTTGTTTACACGGGCATCATGGTCTGTGCAGCGCAGTTCGCGTGGCCAGCTGATGAAAAAAACTGCACGTTAACAACGCGATGACGAATATCATAACAAAACTCTACTGTAGAAGAGAGGAAACGCCCAGCATCCATTTCAACGAGAACAGCGGTAGATACTAATTGATTAAAAAAAATTGCAATTATTTCGTGGCTATTGCAAATTTAACAATATGGACGATGACCCGTGGACGGTTCTATGCAGTTTGAAAGGCCGCTTCAAATTTGTTCGTTACATATTTACCCACTGTTAACTGCGTCTGTCACCATTTCGGTCAGGAAAAAGAAATATCGAACGAGTGCAAGCGTACTACATATCTGAACTAGATATCTCCACGATATGTTTCGCTGAATGCGGAAACATACGAGCGTAGCATGAATTCTTGATTAAATAGTCAACGGCGTATGGTAGTAGGTACGGAGCGATCGCTTTGTACGCAGAAATGCAACATTCCTCGATGCTCCAATAAGTTGATATAAAATCCAGCCGTTTGTATCTTTGTGCAGTTTCATTTTTCATTTAGTTCGCTCCGATGAAACCATAAATCAAAGCGAAATCTTTCCTGAAACGAAATAATACATTTTTCATGACAACCTGATAGTCTGCCAGTCTTAGCGGTCCATGAAAGTGTTTCACAGTTTTTCCGGGAATATCGCGGAGTGTCAGATCAACCCCGTGCAGTAAAAAAATTTCTGCGATCTCTATAATACTAACCAACATTGCGAATCTGAAAGTTTTACTTCAACGAATCGATCCTACGCTTGAATTTTAAAGTTCCCTGGCTACTGTGCACGCAGGGGGTTACTTCCCACGCAGTGGACAGTGGATGCAAACTGCCTTGCATGCTCCACGCGTAAACGAGGTTCGCGCTATAATTCAAGAACATAAAACCGGCACTCGCGAAAACAAGGGCTATCTAAAAATCGCTTCTGCGTTAATTAATATCGTCATTTACAATGGCGCAATGCGTCCAGGCGCCGGCGTAACGGAGGAAGGACGATTCTTCTGTTAATTAACGTAACCGTTGCGAGTAACGTGATCGTAAAGTTACCCCCGCGGGGCAGTGGGAGGTGGTGAAAAATCGTAAATATTATAATTGCAAATGACCGGCGGCGACGCTTCGCCCGTTGAAACGCTTGTCAGGGACGTATTTTATGGGATCGCGCAAATAACGCGATCGCTGATGTTTTATGTAACGTTGCTCCAAATATATTGTATTAAATATACGCGGCTCGTAAACAAGGGCGCGTTAACTCTTATCCCGGGACAAAAAGTGGTAGGATAATCGGTTGCTCGTTTCGAGCCGATATGGGAGGAGATGGCCGCTCGCATCGAGGGAAATTAACAATAAATCCACGCAATCTTGGGGCGCGGGAATTGTCTGCCACGTATAGCGGCTGCTCCCGCTTACCTTACGTTCTTCATCGATATTCCTGCCTTCGCTCTTTCGGGTAAAAAGGAGATGCAACGGTTCTCTGGAGGACGCGTACACATATCGCGCACGTGTTCGTGGGATAAATTTCGCCGGGAGAGATACGATGGGAAAATAAAAGGTGTATCGGTTGAAAATCGGGCACGATCCGGCGGAGGCATGGATTGCCGGTCGGCCACCGTGTCACACACTGCTCGGCGATGATCGAGCAAGTACCATTTCACGTGCAAAGGACCGGGCACGGCTGACTCAGCCGAGGCAAATGGCTGGCCGAGATCGAAGGACGCTCTTTCTCGCCAGGGAAATTTCAATTACTCGCTCGACGACGCAATATCGGGTAACATAAATATCGCATTGACAGGCCAGTAAATAGGGATTCATTGTAAAAACATCTAATGGCCGAGAGAGGGGTGCTTGGTCGGGGGTCGCTTTCCATTTGGTTCCATGGTGGGCTCCGAAGTAACCCCAACAGTACCCCAGAGTGTGGCGAACTGAACGCCGGAGGGGAAAGGAGTCAGAAAACGGGCATGGAACGAATTTTTGCACGTGTTAAAAATATGGGAACGACTCTATAAGGTCGTGGGTTACCTTTTCTCAGAGATTTTCTCGTATATGATTTTTAGAATATATCCACCAGCATGATTGATGCGGGAATCGTTCGGCGATAAGAGACACGGAGAAGTTTACAAGTTTTCGTGGATCTCGCATAAACGTTCTTTGGCGAATTGTTTAGCTTCGCAATACATTGCAAGGTCGTGAGAGACGCCCACTCGACGACGGCGAAAGTTTCTCTGAAATCTAGCGTAAAAAACGAAGGTCTAACGGCGACGGGGGATCTCTCATTGTAAATTCATAGTAGGCGAAGAACCCCGAAAGTGTTTCAGGGTGCCTCCGAATGAGAAATGTAGGGCGACCTCGGGGAACTGCCTAGGACCAATCAGGCCGTCCTTTCGTCGTGTTAAAACTACTGGAATGGCTTAAACGGTCCTGCGAATCGCAAAGGGCGAAACTATATAGGGTCGCTCAACGTGAAACTCCACCCGTGAGCCGTCGTTATTCAAGTGTTACACGAACACGTTATACTACTTACCCCGCTACTTGCCCCTTGTATTGCTCCGCCAGGAACCGTATTGCCTTTACCCACGAGTACTACTACGCGTTGCAAGACGAACATATCTTCTCGGCGACGTGCACCATTTTTTAAACCGACCCAGTAACGGATATTCTCTCTCTAGCAACAGATATGAAAGCATTAAACGAAGGTATTTAATAGCCTTACATAACGCAATTATACTTGTTAAAATACGACTACCCTTCACGAGGTGAAGTTTACCATTGTGTTGAGGTATTCGTTGGGTGGTATATTGATATCTTTTATAATATGTACATTAATCAATTTAGTGTTTTAGGTATGACAGTAAAACAACAGCTATCAAGTTGATTGAATCAAGATATTAATATTGTGTTGTAATATACAAAGTGTGTGCGTGGACAAAGGTATTGTTTGTCTACAACAGTGATGAGCAACCCGTGGCCCGCGAGTCGCAGTTGGCCCTCCACTCACTGACCTGCGGCCCGCAATTGTTTCAATTGTAAATCTATGTTAGAAATAATAAATTCACCCCATAAATTAGAATTCTTAATAGTATAATTAAGTATTTAATATTGCAGGTCGTGTAGAGTATTAGGTTTCCACTTTTGTTCCACTACGGGCTAAAGGTTGCTCATCCCTGGTCTACAATGCTTCTCTCTACATCAAAATAGAGATCAACGCTCTTTCGTCGGCGCAGAAACTCGGCCACATATATCAAGCTAGACACTGGCAATTCTAAGCAACTCTGTGAAGGAAAGTTCTACAATATTGATCGACCACGCCAGATTCACCTCCCACGCCACTTTTCCCGCCACTTAAACTATTTTCTGAGAGAAAAGCGTGGCTACAGAAAATGACTATTCAGAATTCGTAGACCCTGCAGCTTCGAAATCTTGTACAAAAGAACCTCGACACTTTGAATGCAAAAGCATCTCCATTCCACTGGCGAATACTTGGATCAAGCGAAGTTGCAGCACCAGGAGAATTCAATGGCTTCGTTTCGATGTAAGGGAGAGGAGCGTCTTTATCTATCGATGCGCTACGCGAGTGGATCTTCGGTGTCTTGGCGGGGACAGTTGCACGGAGAGAGAAAACTGGAACGGGCTAAGCCATGCAGGAATATCCATCGATGGAATAACGATCGGGAACACGCGGGGGTTAGCTCGAATTCCCTCGTTTTCATCCATTTTTTTCCTATTCCTTTTTTTTCCCCGAGACAGCGTAGATTTGATTCTCGCCGAGAGGAACGATGCCAGGCGACGCCGGTGTCGTCGTCAGTGTATGCCATTTATCGGTTGACCCACTCATCCTCGCGATAGAATCCGGTGCACGAGTCCGATTTCCCCTGTAACCCCCAGTTTATTGGCGGGGACCCGATCATCCCTTTGTGAGACCCCCATTGTGAGCCATTGGTCCACGTAAACGAAATTGCCGAGGGGCGACGGAGGGATTGAATACAAAAGCGAATATAGTATCTGGGCGTGACTGGCGACGATTCGCCGCGGCTTCGCCCGTTTTCACGCTACAGTTGCCGAAAAACTGACCCCCTTCGATCCACGGCGTCGCTTCCTTACGAAACGTTTCTTTCTCTCCTCGGGTTATCCCCGTGACAAATTAGCCAGGCCCGATATCGTTTAATCTCCGACGCAAATACGAGGGCTCCAACGACTTTCCGCTTTTCTTACTCGCGTTGTCCTCTTTCTCCAGCCACTTTTTTCCTCCCCCTCCCATCCATCGTGTCGGGGGGTGGGAAAAAAATATACCTACATATCCGTTATATTTCGACAGACGTTCCCGGGATGAAATGTTCTCGCTGCCTCGTTCCTGTTTCTTTCGCCGGGCGGGATTACTCCGATCGCGAAATTGCAAGGAGAGAAGCGATTGGATTTAATCGTTCAATTAATCGGCGCGAATAACGCGAAAACCAATGAAATAGACGGTGTTTCGGCGACCACCGTGGCCTCGCTACGGCAACGCGGGATTCCATGTACGTGCGGTGAAAAATTGGGCAAATCGGTTTTTATTGGATCCGATGTGTACATCGATACCGCGTGTGTACCTTCCGTTCAATCTCTTCTGTTTATTGAATCGAGAATGAGAACGCTCCGGTATTCGTTGCCCGAAGTCCTTCCGATACTTTCCGAATATTTTCAGGCAATTAGGGTCTATGTACCTCTCGCACCGTGCATCTTCAAACAACCACTGTTTCACCTGTAGAATTGCAAACACTACTTTAACTCCGAATAGTTTATTTTTATATTTAGATACTGTTTCAGGTTTCAGCCACGTCGACGAATGATTTATCTTATCTGAATTCGTGGGCACACGGTAGATACTAAAGCGAGAGACAAAATTCCATTTGAAATAGAACTTTTGTTTCAATGGTTGATTACAGATTACTGTGACAGGAATGATTTATCGTGTGACGTTAACTGGAAACTTTTTTTCCATTTCGGTGAGTGTGATATACTGCTACGTCCGGCTACACTTATTTTAGGTTGTCCTTTATACCTGATAAAATTCATTCTTTATTCGCGAACCTCTGGCGGATTTGAAGATAAACACGATCAGGCGGTATGGAGCACACCGGTGATGAAACTGAATTAAAATCGAATCTCCATTGTCCTCCTTTTTTCCCTCCGACGGATCACCGCTCTGAACGATTGCCACTGTTATCGAGTGCTCCAAGCGCAGAAACGGCTACAGTTAATTGTAGAAAAATGGATCACCGATGAAAACCAAGTCGCACGGCAATGGTATTTAATTCGCTGCCGTCAATCACGATTTCATTCAAATGTCATGCGCGGCGATAGTGTCGAATAAAGTTCCATTTCCGTCGGCGCTGATGGGTGGCGCGAGAGTTTGTCAAAATGCTTGACACTCGCGGCCTCTTAATTAACAGCTTGATTTCCTCTAAAACTCGATGCTTAAAAATATTAATTGTGCTCTTCGATGGAACGCGCAGGTTCGAGAGTAGGTCAAACATCAGCCGCACTTAACGAGGACATACGCGGAATATTTGAATGTTACACGTCGGCTTCGCCATGATATTCGCGTGCCACCAATTGTGCAAACCCTCGGGGAATAACCCGCGATACTTATCGCGTAAGTTGAAATTTCAAGAATGCGAATATACCGAATGGGAGTCATGGAAACTGAGGAGCGCTTGGATTAGTGTTTGCTCCTTTGAAGACCCAGAACTCAGAACACAGAAACGTCCCCCTTGCCAACAACAGCATCCCGGGAATGGATCGAACGATGGTTATTACCGAGATGCACGGAAGACGAATTACTTCCAGCACCACGAACATAGTCAGCGTGACGAACTTGAGAAGCCTGCTCACTGCCATGGGGTCTCTCCTTAACGATTCGCCATCGGTGGGTGCAATCTCCGCAAGGCATAAAGATGGATTAACTCTACGGCTGCGGCTTCGATCTCGTTGAATCGAATTATCCTTGGGACCAATGCGAGAGGCGGTCTGCGTGTACGTGATCCTGAAATTTTATGAACCTGATTCGTCACGGATGGCGAGTATCGACACCCTAAATCGTATATCTTTTCTGAATAGCGGCAGCTGCGCCAAAAGTGGCAAATTAAACGTCTTCTGGAAAGAAGTGACTGAGCTTTTGTCAATTTCGCATTTCGGATGTTCAATGAAGAAAGTAAATGTTTCTTGAAAATCCGGAAATTTGTAAATAACCTACTTAGTTTCTGTACCTATGCTTTTAAGGGGTAACACCACTATTATAGCGGCACAAAAACGTAGTGTTCCTACCTTTGAAAATTGTTTGTGGGTAAACAAAGAAATAAGTGGAAAATTTGTTTATATGCCTTTAGTATACACATCTTAAGTAGTTTCAAGCTATTTTTTCTTTTCTATTTTCAAAATGGCACTTTCAACGCATTTTTCTCGGAATTACATTTTTCAAATTGGCCAGCAGCACCATTTGAATAAATTTTATTCGAGTCACTTGAATTATTTACAGTAGCTTCTAAACTACATTCTCCGTCGAAGTACGTACCGATTTTACGATTCGTTGAAAACTTTTAAAGTTATGTACAATTTTTTAGCTGAAAATGGTGCTGGACGTGGATGAGTGGAGCTACAGAGTGAACTTTATGTTGAAATAGTTACCATTTCTAAGAAAAGCAATATTTTGCAATATCGATACGTACTTCGATGGCGAATGTAGTTTAGAAGCTACTGTAAAAAATTCAAGTGAATCGAATAAAATTTGTTCAAATAGTGTCGCTGGTCAATTTGGAAAACGTGGTTTCAAGAAAAAAGCGTTTAAAATGCCATTTAAAAAGAAAAGAAAACAAAAAAAATATCTTGAAACTACTTAAGATGTATATAATAAACGCGTTTAAATAGATTATCGACTTATTTCTTTCTTTACCCACTAACAATTGTCAAAAGTACACTACATTTTTGTGCCGTTACAATGGTATTACCCTCTAAGTCATCAATACAAAGAGGAGGGTGAAACTTTACATTCGAAGTAGACCCGAGTAATTAGAGGCCTTTTGTGCGTCGAATTTATCCTGTTTCTAGGTGTGACAGGCGTATATTTCAATTCCCGGGTATAAACAACCTAGAACAAGTAACACATTATGTTTCCAACGTGCTTGGGACCCTCTTGAGGAGTTGGAGCAAAGTTTTCCTGTAGCCGTGCCTACAAGCGCGTATATACGCACCAAACTTTCTACACAAGATCGCTACATCGAACCGTGGGGGAAGCGGCGGGCTGATCAGCACGAATCCGCCGGCAGGTACCGCACCGAACTTGCTATTGTTAGTTAACAAAGAGTTATGGAAAAGTTGGGTATCCTATAGCGACCTCGTCTCGGTTCGATCGATGAAAGATTGCGAGGGGTTTATCTCTTGTTAGCTGACGGCGTTTCTGAAAATCACCGATAACGAGGTCACACGCGGCCGCGCGGTCCTTTCCCAGGCGAGCCACGCCGAGAAAAAAGTCGCCCTGTGGTAAGAGTAAACTCATTATCCTTCATCGGCCGCGGATAAACATTCATTAAAGAGTGCGCAAATTATGAAACGCTCGCCGCGTATACGTGTATAATGCATGCGCAATTTAGCCGGTGGTCGGGGGTCAGGGGGGGGGGGGGGACTGTTTAAATGATAATTGACGCGGGCACAAATGACGCTCGGCCGTGTTTAGCCGGGTGAACGCGAGCCTCTAATTAAAACGTCGTTTACAGGATTTTCGACATTTATGTAGCGACAGGAAATTGCGGTTTTAGTACGGACAGCTCAGCGGTAGGAGATTTGTTAAACGCGCTGAAATATTTACATTCGCGGAAATTTATTGCATATTTGATGGACAACACGAACGAGCGCCCGCGCGCCCCCAAACGGCCGCGCCCGCGTTCTGCCCGCGTAGAAGCGCGCGGTTAATAAAAAATGTATTATGCAACTTCTCGCGTTATCGATCGGGAAGATAGCATAAATGATTGAATTATGCAAACGACTCGACGTCAATTTGCATTCTTCTCTCTTTTCTTCGTTCTGTCTCGCCTCTCCTCCCCCTTCATCTTCCTTCTTTTTTTATGTAACGAGGAAAATAGGAAGGAACTCTTGACGAGGGGCAAGAAAAGAGGTAAACAAAAGTGCGGGGCATTATCCGTGCACCGAGGCTACCGCGGTTTTACTTTTAGAACGAAATATTGTGCCCGGTTTAAGCTCATTACGCCACCACGCTACTCGAGCCATTATTCTTCATTATTCGTACCTTCAATAGCCTCGTGTTCGGAACTTTTACGCAAGAAGAAAACAACGCCGGTGGCCGGCCTGCCACTCGCTCGCGCCTCGGATCGTCAGTAAAACCACCATTACCCGAATTGCCGTCATCCCGAATCCTGTGCCACCTAAATGGTCAAATATTTAAACGTTCGGTAATCCGAACAGAGAGTGGCAAAAAAAGGGCGAGTGCTCCGTTATCCCGAAAATTCCCTTATCTGAATGGCCATGCCTCCCCATTGGCTCGAATAATAGAGACTCTGCCGTAACGCGAACGTGATAATCTCGCGGTTAGTTCCGTCCGAGGGGGCACAAAATGTCGCAGAACGCGTCGACCTGCGCCGCGCTGGTAACAAAAGCATCAGGTGAATCGGGCTTTGTTTAAGCTGTACACGCGTTCCTTTTATATGAGTAATATGAAACGGCGGGTGGCATGAATCAGAATCACGGGGGAAGCCAGTGGAAATGAATGACAACCCATTTGTATGACGTATTCCTGCCCCGTCTACGCGCCATTTTGCGTACACGCTGGTGGAGACTACCCGCTCACTCGGTGTGTCATAGCCAGGTAAAATATCACAGCTATACGAAACACGATTCTGGTTACCACCCGGCGTTACGATGCCAGGCCGCGTGGGATAAGAAACCGGAAATCCACCGTGCTCTGTAACTCGCGTGGCCAGCGATCGCCCGTTACAATTGCCACGAATTCAGGTATAACACGTGGGCCACACGTCCACCGGCATTTCACTTCTAGGAATGTATGTAAAGGCGCCAAGAAACCGGCGCGTAGGTGTTGGGCGTTCGTAATACCAGTTGTCTGCCTACAATCCGAATCATGATTTGCTCGCCGGATAAAACGAGGGAACCTGACGCACGGCGAAGGAATTGCCTTAATAAGCGGTAGCTC
The DNA here is from genome assembly GCA_929113495.1 of Andrena minutula. Taxonomy (NCBI): domain Eukaryota; kingdom Metazoa; phylum Arthropoda; class Insecta; order Hymenoptera; family Andrenidae; genus Andrena; species Andrena minutula. The sequence goes on from OV815994.1 coordinate 38,981,459, forward strand.
TTAAAATTTAAGAAGGTTATTAGTTGCGCCGGACTAAAGCGAATCGATGCTGTCTCGATTCCCTGTAAGCGGCTTATCAAAACTTCTTACCCGTTCTCTGCCCGATGAGAAGTCCATTACCAGAAACGGTAATATCTCTTTGTGTTACGATACGATTCTTTGTGTACTTAGGGACTTGGACGGATCGGACGCTCGATACTTACGGGAATAATTAGAAATTTTCCAATAATTTCCTGCCGGTGCTCGGGGTTCCTAAAAGTTCGTTGCACGATAATCTTTCTGTATTCATGGCTGTTTCACTGTAGCTACAACCTTTGTTCACCGATGGATTATCCGATTCGTCATAAAAACCACGATTGTTTTCACCATGACAATGTATATACAATCATCTTGTTGCATCGTAACGCTAGAATTACTTAGGATTGCCAATTGTACTATAATACATAGTATTATATATTGTACACTTTGGATACGTCAATAAAATTCTACAATTTTTACTTATTCTTTTATTCTATAGCTACATCAAAACTTTAATTTGTGAATTTGTTTGATAAAAAACTTTAACAGAGAGAATTGTTTGCAATGATGAATATAAAGTTGCGGGAAGAGAGACACAGATCCAGTCTATTTCTAAAAAAATGAGCTCTTTTATATAAAGCTATGTTAATTTGGACTTTCAGTGATATCAAACCTTTGACATAATTGTGAAAGACAATAAATTAATTGATAATGCACAATGCACAAAAAATATACACTTAAAAAATAACACGTCATTTTAATGTAGTTTGATTTTCTCTCAATTAACTATGAAAATGTGGCTGTAAAGTACTATATTTTCTCGGAAGAGTTGGCAACCCTAACTAAACGTGATTCCGTCAACTTAGTAAATTTTAATGGAATTTGAATGGGATGTTTTCTGTACCTATCTAAGTAGTTAATTATCCAGATTATTCTATCCCGATTAGAACTTAATCCTGTGAGTGCAGCCCAACCCTCGAAATTGATATTTCCATCCACAATCATTCTAGAGGGAGAATTTTTTGAAAAACTCGACAGATATTGGTTATCAGTTGTGTATTCCGTTCTAGTGACTTTCAATCGGCAATCCTCGAACATTTTATTCGTCGCGACGGTGAAGGGACTGCGGAATATCGTTCTGCAATACGGTTATAATTTTTATCCGGGAAAATTGAATCGAGATGAATGTCGCCGTACAGAAGAGAAGCATGTCGACCCGTTGGAGCACGAGTGGAGAGACTAAAGGTACCCCGGGGCAGAACTCGCTAGTCTGAAAATCCCCTCGGGAGGGTTGAAATCTACTTCTCCCCCGGCGTAGTTCGCTTCTCCTAATTCTGAGTTCCATCACATTGATTCTGGCCTCCCTTCTAGACCTCTATCAGCATATACAAAGAGGGTCCAATTTATAAACTGCCCGCAGATTCACCCGCCTGCGGTGTCTGATTAGATGCCCCTGCGATTGAATATATCTTGATGATAATTGGGGGAGAAAGATTCCCGGACGGAATGAAACGCGTCCATTTTCAATTAGGGCCATTGTGACCAATGAGAAAACGTGACGTCAGTTTTTTTCCTCCATTTTCACACCGGCTTCTACCAAACGGCTCCATCGAGTGCCACGACGCGTGTTTCGATAAGTCGTTCTCGTTCCCGTGACGCGTTTCGTGCGAGGGAAATGTTAATTCCCCACGAGATCTCCAGAGATGATTATATGCAACCTGCTCCGACATTAAAAATAATACGCCAAGTATTTAAGTAAAATCATATCACGCAAGGGTTTTATCGAGAATTCGCACGTTACATCGTGTTTCCGTATTCAATGGCTCTGGGGTTGCTCTGGTTCCAAAATTGCGTGGCACTAGCTAAAAGAACTACTGCGCGAGCAACGTGATGTGTGTAAACATGTGTAAGTGTTCGATGAAAAGAAAAAGATTGGGGCGGTAAATGGATCTTTAACAATTCACGTTGAATTTCTTTTATAGTATCACTCGTGGTAGAGAATTTTCTTCAGCAGTTTCATCGTGATTACCTACGATCGAAATCGAAATTACCTACTCTTACAATCGTGTGGGTATTTTCGAATTTTATTCAAACACACTCTGTTTGCATCGATAATTTTTTTGTGTTTGTAATTCATTTCCGTTAAATCCACCTTCTGCTTTAGATCTGATTCTATATTGAATCACTCACGCCGAGGGGTTACGGTGTATAACACAAAATAGATATGTATATATGCGAATCTATTCAGCAATCGAGATCCCCTGTTTTGATACCACTGCGTCACTCTTCCATTGGGTGGCTCAAGATATGATTTATAATATAGACTCGCCAACGTAGCTAGCTGAATAGATAACGCTAATTTAAGTAATCGGATGATAGTAGAGAATAGATCGTGAATCTTTTGGTTGAATAAACAAAATCTAATTTAGTTGTAGATACTCTCTACTATACATATTGACATTCCGTAAACTAGGGTGACTTTGCCCGCCGGGGTGACATTGCCCACTTTTTTACTCTGACTGAAAAATTACCATATGATTGAATTCGCTATTGTTTGTTCCGTTTGATCTTGGAGAAATTATTGCTATTGATTACAAAACACCATATGTTTTAATTACTTCATAATAAAATAAAATAAAATTCTTCCGAAAAGTGAGCAATGTCACCCCGAGCGGGCAAAGTCACCCCAGTTTACGGTATTACATATTGCAAGGAAAATTTGAACTCTTAAGGTTGCTTTTATGTGCATTTCATCCAAGGATGATTTTCAAACGCTATGCAAATAATTTTCAAGTACCACCCATTTACTTCAGCTAGTTAAATAACAGTTTTCTGCAAAGCGTACGTTTACTTTATAACCGACTATTATATAAACTCACCAAACTGTGCCGCTGTAATTTCAATATTGGGAGCATTTCAATGTTCTACTGGTCAAAGTTTGGAATCTTTTAATGCAGCGATAAAGTCTCGAATCTTCGAATCTGTTCTCAACTTTGCCTTCTGTGTGCGATTCACCGATGTGATTCAGTGCAGTCGAGTCACTTGAATGGGCACTTCAGAAGCTTCCAGGTCGACTTAGATAACGCTCGACATTTGAACCAAACGCATCATGCTTAATATTCACGCCGCGAACGGTCTATTCGGGCTCGCCAACTGTTACGCGAAAATTATTGACGATTAAATTACTCAACCAAAACGTAACCTAATGTTTCACATGAAAATTGACAGGAACTTCGATTTCTATGTAACTGGATTTTAAGCTGCACAGTGGTGCACGCGTGTCTACACAGCGATATTCGATATTGAGGGCAATTTACCGACAGCAGAGAGAGAAATACACTTCGAACGTAGATTTTGAAGCACGATTCCCTCTGGTTTCTCAGGAAGATTCGAAGAACAGTGGCAGTGCATTTCGAAAATGCTAGCATTAGGAGCAACCTCAGCATATTTCACAAGAATCCCCTTTATATCTGCCGTGTGCTATTCAACTTTCTCGATAAAACCACTGTACAGCGCAGAATTCTATCCTCTGCGACGAACTGAGAATAACTTCAATAAATTGGCCTATCAAGCGGATGACATCTTTCCGTCTATTAACCAGTTCCGAAAATATCGAAATGAGAATCCGTCAAACGCCCAGTCAAAGTATCGCTGAAATTTTTGGCCGTCTTCTTGAATATAAAACGAGTAGGTAATGACTCGTTACGAGTGACAGTAGGTGTATCTCAATAGCGCGCTGTAAAATCAAGTGGCCAGGCACGTATGCGAAACTCGACGTTATATACTTCTGTACTATTCCTAACTTACCTCTGCATTCTTTGTTGTCTTATCCATCTCTGTCCATTTGTGTTCATGCATATTCCGTGATTGACTCAGTTTTTGATCTAATCTGAATGTACTTCTATTAATTTCTCTTTCTTGCTTCTTATTTCTAGTTTTAGTTCTCTTTTCTAGTTACACTTAGGCTTCTAATCTGTTTGTATTGCAGCCTCACCTTTTACTTCGATCTGCTTTAATATCCTACCGGCACTTTTCTTTGTATATTTATTGAATAATAAAAACAAATCATAATAATAATAATAATAATATTCTGTATAGATTTTAGACCCTACTAAGAAGAGTTATTAATACCGTATCTACTGGTAACCTAAATCGTGCCTCATCAATTTCTCAGTGATTAATGAATATAAACTTCATTTGATAATAAAAATATCGAGCAATCCTCCCTTATATTAAAATTCCGAGCACATTAAGATAGAAAGGCAGCCCATTACTTATTCCTGCATTATTTTTAACCACAATAGACATCTTCCAAAGTATAAAGTCATTCCTTTCTTGAACCGGCTTTGCGACATTAATTTATCATAAAGGAACAGCGCAACGTGCAAAGATCAACCCCCGGCGTCAAGAAGCCACCGTGTGCGCCGACAAGATGTATAAGCGTGCAATCGTAGGGATCGTGCGTGTTAGAACGATCAAAGACGAAAGTAAGAGTTACCCCCCAAGGGCATGGCCTCCTGTATTAAAGCGACCACCGGGGAACCCTCCGGGGTATCCCTCGAAATCACTGTTCCCTCACGGTGTTCAGCGCGCAGACTCGCCGTCGTTATCCGGTACATTTAAATAATTGCGAACGCCGGGTGTCGTTTTAGCAAGGATAATTTATAGGAGCGATTCGCGACGCCCGCTGAACCGACTCGCTCCGTGGCGAATTCCAGCGGAGCTTCCTGCCGCGGTGCAATCGTCTCCGTTGCGTATCCAGCCGGATTCATCCCCCTCACGGTCGCTCAGCCTTCTTTCATTGCCGCTAGGAGGGGTGAACTTAAGCCCGCCGGTGTTTCATCTATCCCCGTGACGCTGCCTTTCGCCCCGACAAGCCGCTTGTTATGATTGTCTCGGCTACGTACGCGCGTGGTGGATCTTTGTTCAACTCCCTGCCCAGTGCCGTCGGTTCAGGGGTTGAAATCGAGTTGCACCCTCGGCACCAATATGAACTTCGAGTCCTTCGAGGAGAGAGAAATGGGAAACTGTCGCCAACTCGGTTACTCCCTTTTTTTTTCTCCCATTCACGGAGAAAATTGTTGGAACCAAGGGAAAGCGTTTTGGAGGTCGTTTACGTGTGAAATTTTTCAGGGCGAAAAAAGGAGGCGACGTGTCGAGAGTTCATCGCAGAGGAAACATGCCTCACGATTTTCGCGGATTTTTATGTTGTAGATATCCATGTCAAGTGTAATGTAATTTTACCGCGTCGAGGAATTTTAATTGCGTAGACGCACGAAGTTGTACGTTACGGCTTTGAAGCCGTCGCTATTTAGATACTTTCTGCGGGGTTTTACAAGTAAAATTTGCGCTGATAATGCTTCTCATCTGAAAGTCCATTTATTTTAATAATAAGCAGGAGAAAAGTGTATGCGCGTACCGACGGTGGAGTCTTTGATGTAAATGTACAGCCCTGCCTTGGCGCATCCTTTAGCCACCACCCCCTCGAGTCCTTCGTATCTACCGCCCCGTGCAATTCGACTCTGTCTGGTAAAGCACTGTGCAGCACAGAATTTATTCCCCGGGGAGAAGAGCAGCGTGCATTTCGATAAATCTCCCCGCCACCAATAACGTATTAAATTTTTTTTTCCAACCGGCCAACCCGCAGACCCTCCCCGCCGCCCCTCGGCTAGGTCGATGCCGGAAGGGAGCAGGGGCGAACTATCGATTTCGAGTAAGAATTAATACCGCGAGTAATAAATAAAAATAGTAGAGAACGCGTGACGTAATTCCGCGATTTATCTCTGGAAATACGCGACGCATATTTTTACATCTTTTCCAGGGTGGAAGAAATATCGCCGGCCGGAGGACTTCCCCGGATTCGCGGTTACACGAAACGAACCAGTCCCTCCGCGAATATACAGGGAACGTAAGACAAGTTGGGGAACGTCGGGGCAAGTTTCTTGAATATAGTTGCGACGATTCCGTTCGGGACGGATTTGTATAATCTCGTGGCCCCTTCGTGTTCGACTATTACGAACAATCCCAGCCGTGTCATGTAAACCGTGCATTAGAGAAATCGCAGGGAAACTGTGGGAAGATTAACTCGCCTCCGTGAATTTGATTTCTGTGATGTTGAGCACGTGTCACCGCGCCGCGAAACAAAATCCTATTGTAGGTATTACAGAGGATTCTTTGCTACTTGGCCGATCAAATGACCCGCGCTTTATCGCTACAGTCAGCAATTCAAATTTATTCGGACGGCAGTTTCGGTTACTAAAACGATTGATAAGGAAACGTTGAACGGTCCAAGCGCGGCATGATTCAGCACGCCCTTTTAGCGACCCTTAAACGCTCATACCTCACGCAAAACTTGACTCAGCACTTGGGTCAAACGCAAATAATAGCCCTGCATCGCTATAACTGATACGACTCAGCCACCCCTGTCCCTCGATATTGTAGCCGTATCTCTGACCGTTTGCAAGATGGCCAACAGCAATTAATAGTAGCATCGTGTGCGTCAAGCTTTATCAGATATCCGTAGAACATTGCACGTATAAGATAAGACAGATATTTGGGTAAAATATGAAACAAAAATACGTGGGCAGAAGATAAGACGACACAGGAGCATATATATTTTTTAAACGCCTGACATCGTCTGGCGATGATGCTCGCCAAAAGGAAATAGAAGAGACAGGGAGGCAAACAATAAAGTCTTCTGGTCCTACTTTACCGTGATACCTCCGAGTTCTCTTGACATATTTTATAGCAGTCTACTCAGTTCCTCTGGAGGCTTGTACCTAACACACCGCACAATTCAACTCTATCAGACAAACTGCTTTCAAGCACAGGCCAGCGTCTCGCGGGACAGGTCGGGATAACGTTCCGATAAATTGGAGTACTGTACGAGCAGCGAGAACTTTCATATCAAAGTCAATTACGGGAATGAAGATCGAAATACCCCGAAGAATATTCTTGATAATTAAGGGCCATATAAATTATCAGCTATATTATTATAAACTGTACATTCAACATTTGCCTGAGGAACTGCGAACCTTTGGAGGAAACTCGAATATATGTCTGAACGCGTATATCTACCCACACCAAATTGCCCAGTACGAGCGTTTCTTCGGTTATAAGCTCGACGATGCACACAAATGAATTTAGCCGCTCAAAGTTCCGCGCGGACCGTGGTTCCGCGGCATTCAAATTGATTCCAATGGAAGCGTGTTCCATCTTGTCCGGCGGCAATTAAATTACAAAATATATGCAGCGGCGAACGGCTGGCCACGAAATATCCCTTAACAAACCCGGCGGAGTCCTTCGAGTGCAGCGTTACAGCCGGAGCACGAATTCGGCTCTATCGGGCAGACCGTTGCGCAATAGCAGGATTCGGTCTCCAGGGGACCAGAGGAGAACAGCGTTGCGTTTCAATAAATTTGACTACCGCCCATCCGCCGCCACGTCCAACCGCCCATCCACCCACCGGCGCTCGCTCGCCACCCACGCCGCGCATATCCGGCTGTACTACAAATTAAACCGGCGTGTACTTCGCTCATCGAACAAAATTTCAACACCGGCTTGACTCGAAACTCGGCGCCAGGGGTGACGAAGCATCGGGTTAACATGATCGTACTCCTGTCCCTCGTTCCACTGATGGTATTGCGGGGGTGTACGGGAGGGTGCTGTTGCGATATAGTCGCGTATATTTTAGAACCCGATGGCGGCTTGTTCGCGCCGTTCAAATGAGCCAGGATTTTAAAATGGGCGGGTTAGTTGGTCGAATAGAAGTATGTATTGAGTTCATGTTCCCTAAAATCGGTTACAAGTTTCTCTAGAATTGCATAGATTTAAGTGTGGGTATTAATATTTAAGGTCAGGTATAATAACAGCACATTGGCTGCACCTCGCCTTTTACCTTAGTAATAAAGACGATTAATAATAATAATAATAATATCGTAAGTGTAATATTAATTATTTGTACTTTATCAGGGATGGAAGCTGAGGTGGACACTTTTTACTTTCGTAATCTTGTACCGCGTATAACTTTATGATTAGGTATGTTGTATTTGAAGAGGAAATGTTTAATAGAGCCTCTGGAGGGATCATCATTTCACTATCAACATCAACTAGGAATTTACTGTTTCAACACTCGTTGATAATGTCTCTATAATGTCCCGAAGTGAACGTGTCAGCGGTTTATACGCGGCAGGATCATCGAGAGGCACAGTAATGCAAATACGGTACATATTTCATGACGCCCCGAATATTCGCTAAATATGCGTAAAGCTGTTGGGGGATATTCATTTCGGCCGAGTGTTTCGTATCATTATGCATGAGTTTATGGCACGTAATAACGTTCGACGGTGTCGTGGCTACGCTTCGCAAAGAGTAGCCATATTTGTGCGATACTTACCGCCACGAATCACGTTTTTCCTCGATTTTTACAGTCATTAAGTTTGTGAAATGCGAGGGGAATAATCGGGAATTACGAGTAGAATTTGTTCCGAAATTCCACGGGGATCGGGGGCGCGGCATTTAAATCGAACGGAAATGCTTTCCCCGTCAGTTTACGAATCTCCGAGGCGCCGTTGTTGAATCAAAAGTGCGAACCGCAGTTTACGACGCCCGCCGTTCCAACGACTTATCAATTTTCCCCCTTCTCGTTCCACGCTTCGCATCGTTTAATCGATCGCTCGTCGGATGCCTCGATTTATGCCCCCTGGGGTGAAAGCGGGGCGAAACCACTCGCATTGCTATTCCCAGATTACCAAAACGGCGGCAAAATATGAAGGGTACGGACAATGGGGAAACGGGGACCGCTGGGAGGTAAATATTCCGCAGTTCGTGTAGTTCGTTTGAAAATCGGCGAAGGGAAAGTCCAAGGTATTGTTTTCCCAACGCCAGCACCGACCGGGGAACACATATAAACGACGAACTCTGAGAAATTTTCAAGCAGTGTCAACAAATAAACACTTGGAGTATTTACGAAACGTGCCCAGTTGCCGTTCGTGCCCTCCAAAACGGCTTCGCCCAGTGTTTTCGGATTCCTAATCCTAATGGATGAGATTTCACCGATTTTCCCTCAAGATCCTTCGTAAGGTGATTTATTATCTCAACGCGTACGTGTGTGCCCCTCCCGTTCCTCTGTCTCGCCGCTTTTCCTCTCGTTTTATTCGAAAAAGAGTTCGCCTCGGACCTTTGTTCAGACGTCCCAGGAGGTAGTCCATCGTCCAGGGCACTTTCCTTAAAACTAAACTATACCTCCACTCCAGAAGGCGAACGAGCCTGTCCGCCCTCCGCAGAATACTTAATTTATTCCGTCACCGCCCCCTCCCTAACTGTAACGGAGCCGGACCAAACCGAACGGGGAAAGAGGGACAGAAAGGGATCATTTATTACATTCAGGACTTTACAGTTCCGCAAGGGTAACCGAGAATTCGGCCCGGTCGATTTTTATACGCGTGATCGTCGCGGCGAGTCATCGTGATCAGGTAGAAACCCTCCTAAGTAATATACACAACGATTGACTGGAATGGAATGATTACCAGCTATCTTGTTCCGTGATCGGTTCGATCAAGATGTGGGTGCATATACAACTCCATTAGCGTTAATGAATCGAGCTGAATTTCTTTCCCCCGCAGGTATTGTCGAATCAATGTTTCTCACTTAAGCGTCATGCAGCTCGAATTTACAGAATAATCACTACCGAGACTGTAGTAAACGAATTCACTAAACGATTAAACCAAAACCAATCCCAAGCTGAAATGCAGAATTCCCGCCCGCATTAGAATCAACAGAAATTTCCGTAGGCTGAATTTACGCTCAGCCAATGTACCTACAACGTCCCAATTCTTTACACTGCGCAAAGGTCGACTCGTTACCTCCCCATCCCCACGTAATCCTCTGTTTGGACGTGAATTCGTCCCCCGTGACTTCTCGCGCGAGACTCGACTCTTGCCGTGTAACCAGACTTACGTATGTATGCGCGTTTCTGTTCACAAAGGGCACACTTTTGTAGCATCGTTTTATTGAATATAAATTTATAAACACGCAAAGTTTGCCGGTTTCTCGCGCGGCGAGGGTCGAAGGAGAATTTAGGGAGGGCGGGAGGCAGGGGATAGGGAAGGAGAAAGGGCGTTACTCTTCTCTCGAATCCCCATAGGAAGACCCTCTGGGAAATGTAAAATAATATACGTTGTGCTGCTTTTATGCATTGCCTCGCGGCCGCCGCGTCGCCATTTCGCCAACTGCCGGGGTTTTGCATAGCTGCACCGCCCCACCGCCGTCGTAATTTCATTTTCGACGAGACAAGTGAATTATCCGACTATCTGTGTGTATTATCCAAACACAAGACAGCCAGCGTCGCGACGGCTGCTTCCCGTCCCTCCGCCACGGGAGCAAGATTATTTCGACGAGTGCCGAATCTGCGTTCCGCAGTGTTTGCCCGCGGTGTTGCGCGTTTCCGTGGCGGCATGAGATGGGCCACTGCGATAACACCGTTTTTCGATGACTCGGGGATGGAATGCCACGCGTCGTGCCTCTGTGACACGCGAGCCTCTTCTTATCGCTGGCACTCCAATTATTTAGCGTTTCTGGGGCTCGACGACCGGTAGGAATTTCTGTATTTTAACCCTCGATCGAGATAAGGGACCCTTCGGATGACCGATAAGGTGCGGTCAATTTGTCACCTGATACTCATTATTTCTCAATTATTGGAACCACCAAACCGGTCAGTTAATTAAGTTTGTCTAGAAACTTAGGGTTAGCGTAACTTCTTCTGGATCTCTTTTGACCTTGACCCAGGCTCGCCGAAGGTTAAGCTTTATTTCCCAGTATATATCTTGAAAACAGTGAATCTTCTTCTGAAATCTAATCTGGGTACGGCACGGGCGTACCTACTTTTATCTGGGAAATGAGATTTGCCGTTTTCTTTGAAATGACAAGAAGCCCCCGATACCAGTTGCACGAGAAGTTTGGCAGGCTCTGATCTGTTTGCTCGTCGATCGCAGAACTCCCGCTGCACGTACACCGCGGATCCCTGCTTATCTCTCGGGAAAAATCGAAAGCACCGGGCGATATTCAAAATAGCCCGAGCCGCGGGACCTAAATCTATTTGTTAAAGTCGTAAAGCGAGGATCCATAAAGATAGGGATCTTTATCGAGGAATTTATAGCGCTGGTGCACGTGCAACAGAGAGAGAGAGAGAGAGAGAGAGAGAGAGAGAACCAACAGAGCAAAGACGCGTCCTCCAATGAGGCGTCGCGGAAATAAGATATCTCCTGTTTAGATGTGATTCAACGCCCCCGACTACGTCGTCGACAAACACAATCGACGGCTTCACAAAGACGAGGAGCGTCGTCTACGAGGAGGAAAACGGGCACAAGGGGAACCTTTCTATCCCCACAGGCCCTGCCGGGGTCAATTGAGCGTTTCTACGGTTTTCTACCTGCCGCGCCGTTGCGCGGAGGAATTCGGGGTAGGCGGTAATACCTACGACAACCAGGACCTGCCGAAAATATTGACTGTGCCCGGGACGCGACGAGGCAAACTGCCAAAGCATACCGGTCGGACTGTGGGCTCGGCTTCCCTTCCGCGGAAAAGCAACAGTTATGAGCTAGGTCAGGCCCGTGCAAACTAATTTTTCTCGGCGAATGAATCGCCATCGTCGTGGAATCCCTCTTGTGTACCTTGGTGCTTTTGTCTCTGCCCTTTCGTTGCTAAATTGAAATCGTCATTGTTCCACGACGAGCACTCGTTGTTTGATCGCGAGCTAACCACCACTTGCTCTTCATCCAACGCTGGTATCCGATGACCTGAACCCAGAAACTTCTAATAGCACAGCGCCACCCTTGCGACGATCGCTGGTATAGATAATATTGATTAAACCCCTGGCGCTAGTAGAACGATTGTCAATACGTCGACATCGAAGAACAGGAAGGTGTCTCTGTTAATCTCCCCTAGAAACGCGAGATGTATATTCAGCCAAGACGGAGTTGAATGAAAACAATCAGCTTACTGCAAATACACCTGCAAATCGTCGTCACTTACGCTCGCTGTATCCATGCTGGTGATTGTTTCAGGGTAATCAAAGTGTCGACGAAACGAGCGGCGGGAGTTTCGTAAATTCGTAATTTACGGATATTGTTCCGGGGTCGAGCGTTTCCACGAGTGGGGAAAACGGATTAGCTGGGAATCCAAAGTTTACCCAGCGATAAGGAGAAAGCGAAAGAGAAGCAGGCAAGCTGCCAAAGCGGTCGCGTAGGTATCGAACTCTTCCAGCCCGAAAAATAACAGTCACGCTCGCTTACGAGCCGCGTTAACCGGCGCATAAACACGCGAACCAATTTTCCAGGGGCAGGGGCCCGTCATCGCTGGTCTCGATAGAATCTCTCGCGGAAATCATATTGTTCCGGAACCGACGACTTATTACTGCTGTCAGTAGGAAATCGCTGACACATCCAGTTTAATCTCTCGCCCCCTTCTGCGCTCCTGTCTGTTTTTCGGAGGGTGCCGCTAGAGATCGGCCCTAAACGTTGGCGCAGCGCTGTGGCCGGTCACGTAACTATACGCATAACAACTGCGATCGCCAGCGTCGAAAACGACAGCAATACGGCTGCCATGGTCGCCACCACCACCGTCACGGTTCACCAACACGGTCACGAGCAGTTTTGAACGTATAATAGAGCGATACCATTGGAAATCAGAGGGTGGATAACGTTTAAGGCCGCTGGAGGGTGTATGAATTATGGATCCAGGAGGGATGTTTTTGCTGATTCCGTGTGGAGAGAGAGAGAGAGAGAGGCGAAATGTAGAAAGAGAAAGAGAGAGAGAGAGAGCAAGAGAGGCGCGGCAAAGAAAAACTTCTGACTGGATAAACTACGACATCGTACTCTGAAAAACGTGTTAAGGAACGGGGGTTGGAGGCGTCGAGGCAGGGTAATGCGTTCGCTAGCAAAAAACCATGGAGCTACGTACGGTACGGTGGAAAAGAGTTGGCGCGAGAAAAATGAGGTCTGTTTCGCTTTTTTCTTCCGTTGTATAGCGAAGTTCTCTCCGAGACGGAACGGAAAGAAATGATCGAATCGAGGCGGCGCGCCGGTCTTGGACGTGGGGACCGTAAATCGTTGGAGCCTCGAAAACGCAGCCCGATAGAACTGCGAACCGGTCGCCTTCTGAATCGAACTCGCTAATTCCTTCCGGATCGCGTGAACCGGCGAAATCTCGCACGGCAGACTCGTATACAGGGAAAGTTTATCGTCTTTGATCCAGGGGAAAACCGGTAGGAGAGTCCGAGGTTCCTTAATCAGGATTACGTGTACACGGCCGCTATCGTTTGTTGTCTGAAAACTCGCGATGAATCATACGTGCTTTCAGCTTAATCACGCGGGCCGATTAATCAACGGAAAGGCTTTCACGTGGACGGCTGATCGTGGATAATGAATTAACGCGTTTATCACTCTTCGGGAGACGCGGGGATGCGCGAGAAACGTGGAAAACACTGTCTTAGCATTCTGTCGAGGACGACTTTAGCAGACGCCACAGTTACATACCGCGATGTAATCGCCTTAAGTAGCGTCGCTCGAGGGCACGGAAAAAAGGAGCGTTTCGGGTCTCATTACAAATTTAATATCGCCAAGAGCAGCGGTATTATTTTTCGTAATAAGACAATCTTACGGTAGTGGTCCGCGTTTATCAGCGGCGTAATAAAATTATTCGTCGCCCCTCCGCCGCAATAATCTCCCGCAATTTCTCTAGGCGGGAATAAATCAAGATAAAACACTTTTTAATAGAGACGTCTGCGGTTCGCGCTGAGTATGCCATTAAAGTGGCAGCTACGGTGCACGCGGACTAGCCTCCGACCGTCTCTCTACCCCTTGACCGCCATTAAATTTATGTACACGCAGTAAATAATAACTAACGCAACGTTCCCCCAAGTGTACATTAAATCGGCGATACGTGTACGAATCGACATTATACCCAGCGGGGTGGAGGTGCAAAGTTCTCATTACTTTCCTGGCCCTGGTCGCGGTCTATGGGACGAAAGGGGCGTGCTCGCCATTATTTATTGCCGCAATGGTTCGCCAAACTTCTTGCGAACGGAGGGGGCCGACTCTTGGGGTTGACGCTGAATTTAAGCAATCCCATTTTTTATCCGGACGCGCATAGAGAGGATTCTCTTGGTCTAGTAAGCGCAGACTCGGTGACGGCCCTCTCGCTAGAATGAACAGCCTGCTCCTCTATTCTCTCCCGTCTCCTTCTTCTTCAACCCTCTGACGATGATCGCTCTCGCCTCTCTTGGATAAGCACGGAAACCACATTGCTCGTATCGCGATAAATTCTCAGGTCCCTGCTGGTGAAAGAATGGACTGCGAGTAGGAGGCCCTGGAATCGAGTATCGGCGAAAATATACGATCTAAAAGCAGCCAGCTAATCCGTGGAATATTTAATAGAGATTCTCGTGTAAAGTTCGCGTTAAATATAATTAGTTTAATACGAGGTTGGAAGTGACTTGGTAATAATTCTCAGCCGGTATAGGTTCCGCAGTCTGTTCCTCTAGTAAGAACATGCTTTCTGCTTCACTGAACGCAGACTCCCTGACGTCTCTTTCACAACATAAAGCAAATTCATCTTCCTCCGTTGTTACAGCACCGGCGGTGTGACCTGGCATATTGGTAATAGATGGGCATCCATTTCTCCGTCTACACGGATGTACCAACACTCCCGTGCCCCGGGAAGAAAGTCGAAAAACTTGTCGCTCCGAGCCCTCGAACGAGAGCATGCCACTTCTAAAGGATCGTCTGCCATGGAATAAGACCGCTAAGTGTTAAGGATACACGGAAACACTCGCTGATTTACGAATTTAAGCGACAGCCACGCGATCATAGTTCCGTGGGGACATGCATTTTAAATCATCCAAGCGACGTTCTACACGCGCTGCCCGATATTTCATCGGTCCCAGCCGTAAGGTGCAAAGTTCTCATTACTTTTCCGCACGAAGTACGAGCTGCACGGCAATCGCGATATTATTTATCGCCATGGCGGCCGGCTAAACTCCTTAAGGAGGGTGCGCGAGGCCGAAGGGTGCCCGGTCCTCGGGGTTGACGGTGAATTTAAGCAAGCCCATTTTTTATCGGCCACACACGGAGGATTGTCTTGGTCCGACTAGCATAGACTCGCTCGGTGACTGCCCCGCACCCCCATCGGCGTCAAGGAAATCCCGATAAAGTGCTTGGAAACTTCCCCAGGAAGTGCACTTTTCGAGCAACTTCTCGGCTGACATGTTTACCGATCCCATAGACGATCGTGTTCGAGGCTCGCATTTCATGTATTTATCGCCATATTGACGTTTCGGACGTTGCGGCCCACCCCCTCCGGCTGAAAAAAGTATCGATTTTATGGGGCCAGCAGAAGGCGCGAATTCTAATGGCGACACCTCGTGCTCGTTTCACGTTCCCTTTGCGAACGATACCGCCTGGCTGGCTGAACTTTTGTACTTACTCCCCTCGACGGTGTAGCGGTAGCTATGAACTTACTTGTACATTCATTAATTTCCTTAAAAGCGGAGCTTCGTAATTACGCGAACGCCGTGCTTCTATTAATGAACCGAGGATTCCTTGAAATGTCTGTATAACGGTTGGTTTATTAATTTCGATTGGAATGAGAGTAATTGGAGGCTCGTATCTAGGTAAAGGGCTATTAATATTTATAAATTCGATCATTGTGGAAGTGAATGCTGGTAGTAATTTATTTTATTCTGCTCTCGCTCGTGTGTGCTCCGCAACTATTTGGTAAAATTATGCATAAAAATCGCTGTGACGCGTATACGTGGCACCGAAGTAAAGATACACGGCGCGGGGTAGATATAATAGTGCCGGAATTTCTGAATGGGACGTTCTCGATCCCCTTTCGATTGGGTGCTGTTTACCTTGCGTTTCACAAACAATCCAATTCGGCAATCGTTATTTTCCTAGGTTGACCCAAATCGCTAGTGCATAATTAACATTTCGATTCCCGCTGCAAATTTGCTTATGTTCTTCTGATGCTAAACCGTCGAATGCTCGCGCGAACGGAAACGCACAGTGGAAAGCGAGTGCTTGCGAAATTCGGCCACAACTAGTGGTCCAGGGATAGTAGCGATAAACGTTCGACAAATATATTTGGAGCTTCAATATTCTAATCGAATTTTCGAATAAAAACCAAACTACTTGTGGTGCCACATTTATATAGAAATTGTGAACATCGAATTTGTAAGGAAGTGTTGAAAATACGATACCCATGCGAAGGATGAGAATGAAATTCACGTCTTAAAGAGAAATCATTCACTCCGGACTTTCGAAGAGTAATGGATGTATCTATGTACATCGTTGAATTGGAACGGAGGTGTAGAATTCTCACCAGCGGTATCAGTATTTCTCTTTTTGGTGGCGCAAACATTAGTACCGCATGGTCGTCAGCCACCCCTGTTCGCAAAAATACAAGCCGGCAAAAATGGTCGTAGGGTGCGCTCGGTATTATGAAAAAAGCGCGTCTATACGTGCCGAGCGCGGAAGGGAGAGTTAAATGCAGTGGCAAATTATAAATCATCTTAACGAGCTTTTGATTACCAGTGCTTTTTATGTGGCGGGCATAAAAGTGTCACCGTCGATCGAAATACGCGGGGCGCGTTTCCCTTATCGTTTCTGAACCTCATCCGCGACGCGTATTACTCCGCCCGCATATTCGAGCGTAGAATCGCATAATAATCGAGTGGCACGACACATGGACATCAAGCTGCTGCTCGACATACGTTCTGTTATCTGATGCTCCAACTGTTAATAAATTAGATGGACTCTCGTGGAATACGAAACTAGAAGATGCCTTTATTCGAGATAACAGCCGGGGGAGTGGACACGCGTCTTTCAAAGGAGTCATAGAACGAATCGTGGATCTAGAGAAGCTGCTTCGAGGAAATACCTCCCTCAGAGGTAACTGGTCATTCGTTTTTAGAGAAGAATGAAATTTGTTGCGGCTGCAATTAAGATTCTATCTTAATACACATCTTACATTGTATGAGATACTCTTTTTTTAAAGATTGGAGTTTCATAGAACATATAGATCCGAGATCGAGCACTGTAGGAGTAAATTAAAGAGCAAGGGGAAAAAGCTGAGAACGTCACGAAACGGCTTTGTCTGGCTAATTAAGTTTTAATACTTTTGTCCCTCAGTAAAGAAACGAGATTCAATGAATTTAATTTTCTTATATGTATAATTTTTTTTTTAAGGCTAACTCAGACAGACCACTTTAGAAGCCCCCTACAACCACAAAAAAAACGATTGTGCGATGTGTCCTCTACCGACAGTGACAATTTCGTGGTACAGTTTTTTGTCGTCGATACGGATTTCAAACGTTATTGATTCCAGCGACAGCCCAACCACAGTCTCGTGGTTGTGGTGGGCTTCTAAAAGTGGTCCGTCTGAATTAGGTCTTAAATAATTTCTTATTTTACCTTGGCGACAGAAGCTTATTGTTAGATAAAGATTGGGGACATTACGTATTTTATTAAAGTGCAGAGTGGATATTTCATGTTTGTAACCAGAATAGGTTAGAGGGGTGTTTGAGCTTTACAACCCTTTGTAATTCGACAGTTCTGTAGTCCCAGTTGCCACCAACAAAATGTGCTATAAATCGCAAAATCACGATAAATGGACATTCCCTGTTTTTCCCCTCACCCTTCAATTGTGATATTCTGCTCCAATAACTGGAACACGTAGCTTCCTTCTAACAATGACAATCCATCACTTGCCTTTTTAGAATTTTCTTGCACAAATCGTCCAGGCTCCCGGTTCCACCCATATTGCAGAAAAGCGCATCGTTCCTATTTCCAGTCCTCTTCTTATTAGAGCAGAGCTCCTAACTTCTTTCATCTTGGTGAAATTATTAAATATAGCCGCGACGTCTGAAATAAGGGGAAAAAAGGAAACCAGAAACGATGAATAAGACTTTTTATCGCACGGTTCCAGCGTAACATATAATTCCAAGGGGATATCCGGTGCAGAATTTTAATAAAGTCGCGCGCGTAAGCCAAAAATTTTACTACCTTTTAGGGGCGAGCTCGTTCAGCTGGAAACAAGGAACGAATAAAATCTTCGTAACGGCGCGCCTCACTTTAATTAAGTCCTCCCCACCGAAAAAAGCACAAGGATAATAATTCTCTGTTCCTGATAGATTTCTTTAATACGCTTCTCAATAAATTCATCTATCGTTATCATTCGTCAACGATTCATCTCTCTGAACAAATATCGTGTTGCATTAAGGACGTGGCCGGGGCATCGTCAAAAGCGACCGCAGAAACATCTATGAACCGTGTCCTATTTGCCATTGATGTTATCTTCGTAGGAGAGACTGTCGGTTCTTTGAAGACTCGCTTTGAAAAGCGAAGCGACCACGTCCACAGACGGCGTAACGAGTAAAATTGGACCCCGAATCGACATGCGTGCTCCAGACGGTCTATTAGCCGTGCTCGATGCGCCCGCCAAAGAAAACTAGCGTTAAAAGACCTTCGAGCTCCTACAACACGAGCTCGCGACTCGAATTAGCGTCTTGGATCACAAACGCGAGGGTGCGCGCCTTTGTAGGATAAGTCTCTCCATATTTCTTTTAGCAAGCTCCATTGAACACTGGTCTTTACATCTGACGTACTCTGACCTCGCCCCTTTCCAATTAAATATAGACGGCGACGTAGAAAAAGCGTGACGATGATTAGACGCACATAGAGCCGAGGCAAAGTGTATTACCTACATCGGGATCGAGATAAATAGTCAGTCCAGGAATATGATAATTGAACGTCAATTAATTCGAGAAGCATGTGCAGTGGAATGGAAACGGGACGTGGAAGCGAAGCTCTCGCGAGTCACATTTCTTAGAGGGAACGCTGAACGATGGCCCGAGAAATAAGACACGAGAATTGCCGTTTTATCAAGTTTTTCGCGGGAATTCTTCGGAAGGCTCGTACATCACTTAGGGGAGCGAGGCGGGCGTTATCCACGAAAAAATAATAGCCAATCCTTTACGTTTCCCGACGCCACTTTTTTCCAAGCCGGGGTCGCGAAGACGCGGGTAAGCCCCGTGGCTAACGAAGCCTTCGATCCCGTCGAGAAGCCTATCGGTGGAAGCGCGCCGAGGATTGTTTCACGGCGGCAAAGAAGCAAGATGGAACGTTGACTGCTGCAGGCCGGGCATAAATTCAAATTAATATCGCGAAGTTTCACGCGTGCCTCGTTGCAAATTACCCCGACCACCCCCGAACCTGCGGCGATCAAATTATAAAGTTGCGCATTCCTCAACTTACTACTTTACGGCGGATAACTTTGCGGCAAGGAGGAATTACGCGGATTTAAAAGTTGATGGGGAGAAGTCAGCGCACTGGCATCCGCGAGTTCGCCTCCTCTAATGCCCCTCAAATACTCCGTTTTGGGAAGTACCTCGTGGATACGAGCGGTTGTCCGACGATCCCCTCTTTTCTCAGCGTAACGACGCGTAATAGAGACTTGGAAATTCATGTGCAAATTTTTTATTATCTCGTGGTGCCTTGTGAAACCTTTGGTGGCTGGCATGCGGAGCCCAGATCTCGTTAAAGTTTATATACGTCGAAGATATATGTATTTCGCAAATAGGTTGGATGTAACGTAATACATATTGTGTTCATGTAGGGATTTCTTTAGATTTTTATGTTTTAAAATTGTATTTCTATTTCAATTAAAATCCTGGGAGGCGGAGGGAAAATTAATTACTTATCGTTTTAAATACATCTCTTGGCTACGTGGGCTGGAAGTTTATTAGTAGCTGCAAAGAACGTGCAACAATAAGCTTCCTCGTCACACTTAATTAAACCTACGGAACCCTCGTAAATTGGTCGCTCTTCAAAAGTAACTTAAGCCAGTATCACAGAAAACAATGCTACCCAGTCAAATCTAAAGAGAAGAAGAAGTGCCGCAACATTGTGGTCTCTCTTTTGTCCAGGAACAGTTTGACGGCGACTGCAGCAAGACAATGGCTAAACTGTGCTCATAGTTGGCAACTGTTGTAAAATAAAATAGATTATATAACATTGCAGCCGCGGGGAATATGATGGACATTTCCGTTGTTAGCCAAGAAGAGAAGAGGAGAAGAAACTTGAGAAGGACAATCTTGATTCACTAGATGCAATTTATTAAGTCGCTGCGAAGTTTCTATCTACCAATATTCAATAAACTTTGAGCTATCTGAATTATCGTTTACCGGTCTTCTTTCAACTTGACATTGTTTCACTGCCGCGAAACTCTCCATTCCACGAGGAAACGCAATCTCACAACGGTCTTCCTTCTTGTTGGAAGCAAAAAATTCGCTTAAACAAATTCAAAGGACTCGATGTATTCGCGCAATAATGGACCCTGCGTAAACGCTACGTAACTGGAGGCTGCCTTAGAAAGTTAGAGGCAAGCAGAAGGGGGTTTGAAAAGTAGCGCCGTGGAAAAGAGCAGAGATGAATCGTTTCCTCCCTCGGCCCAGCCGTCGAGATCGTTGAACTAAGCTTTCCGAGCAAGAACTTGAATTCGTGCCATTCCACGGGGGTAATTAAATTGAATGTTCCTCACGAAGAAAGTGGCAAGCGGACGGTCTTCCCTCGCGCCTAACCGTTCCGAGGATAGCTGAATCGAATGGAGAGAATCCATCGTGAAAGGGCCTGATTGCTCGCTAATCTTCGCGAAATTGCGCCGCCGCGCGCTAAGCCGCAGTTCAACGTCGCCGATTAGTCGAAGACCTCGAACTTCGAGGCATTGTTTCGCGATTCGTGCTGCCGCCTGCTGCTTCCTGCCCCTGTGAAAGCGACTCAAACCGTTACATGGTAACCCTGCCTTCGATTTTCCAAACCCAGCAAGTCCATTTTGCAATACAGACGGTAATAATAATAATGGCACTTCAAACACACACAGACACTCACTATGAGGGAAGATAGAAAGCTACGCTCTATTACACTTGCTTCAAAGATCTACCTACCGCTTCGAAGACAGACGTTTCATTGAAGATTCAAGCATTTCACACAAGAAAATGTGCTTCGACCATTGAAATTTATTTCTAATGTACCTAGTAAAAATTTCACTAGTGGAGGGTTAATAGATCTCAGCAGTAAGTACGCTTTTCAGGAAATTCCAGGCTCATGGAATGCAGCGGAACGTGCTAACGCACAAGGCCGTAACGATATCCGGAGCTTTATTGCGCACAAACCTCCGTGAACAAATACAGGGGCTGACTGATTTATTAACTTAAAACAAAGGGGCAAAAGGGGAGCGAGCAAGTCGAAAGTGGCTTTGAACATTAAGGAGGACGTATTTATGCGACAGTTGCGCCGCTGCGGTACCAATAACACCGATACGCAAGCATGAGACACGAAATTGTGTTATCTGTTCGGCTATAGGGAAACTAACCGGAATTCCACTGCGGCCATAAACATGGTGATCCTAGTGTGTGTGGGAACACGAGCTCGTCGCCGTGGGCGTTAGATACTGTACTCTTCTCTGCCCGCTGCTCGAACATTTAGACAAGCTTTCTACTCTCCCCTATATTCTCTTCCTTCCTGGTGCTACAAGTCGTCCAGAAATTGTCAAGTGTCTCCAACCGAGACTTCTAAACGTGACTGCATTCTAGTAACGTTCAACGTTCCACGGTAGACACACCTAGCACACAGGCAATCTATTCCATTCCCCGAAAAATATACCTTTCCTCAAAAGAGTCTAGTAATTTACAAAGCTCTCTAATCCAGCAAATATCCCGCTCGTGTGAGCATTTTTCTAATAAGGCTAGTCAAACTTTAGGTCACGGGAGTCACGAATTTCGCGGAACGCAAACACCAGCGCGTATATACCTAACAGTTTTCCGCTTTGAACGAGCGGGTACAGGACGCGGCCGGTGATTTTATTCTCGAATTTCATCGAGCGAAATATCAAACGCGCGTTTCGTGTGTCGCGGGTAGATTTTTGCCCCGCTTTGAAGCAAGCATACGTGGTCGCGTCGCGGCATTGAAAAGCAAGGTGACCCCAAGAGCCATCCTCCGCGAGCTGGAGGAGACACCATGGAAGAGGCCCCGTCGTTCCGCTGACAATGCCCAGCTGACCTGGCCCGGACAGGCCGTCCTTATTAAACCTAAATCATTTGCGTCGACCACGACTGCTATAACTCACGGACGTCTCGGTGAAATATGACCGGCGTTCAAATTATTATTGTGCCTCGGAACTCTTTCTGCCTTCGCGCCAGCCGCGTCCACCAACCCTTTTTCTTCGTCTTCGCGCTCTTGCCTCGTCGGTGATCCGCTCCGTCTGATCTCTCTGCGCCGCGTCATCTCGACGTTTCGCAGCCAGGAACGATTCCGTAACGCGGCCATGATTTACTGCGCGTGTCGGGATTTAACTTCGGGAATTTTAAGGCACTCGGTCGCAGCTAGGTCTGCTTTCCTTCTCCATCTTTTTTTTTTATCCCCGGTGGGCTCGGGCCTCGGTTCAGCCCGTAGAATCTCATCCGTCTTCCAGGAAATTTGTTTCCACCTTACGGTGATCCTCGGTCTCTTCTCGAGAACATTCAGACGGGACTTTGAGTTTCAAGCTCGTTGCTTGTTGCATTCACGGGAGGATAGGACGCTCTTTTCGCGGCGATAATTAAATAGGTGCTTATGCATGCGAACGTGAATTCCATTGCTCGCTGAAATTATCGCTAATAAAACGATGGAAAGTTCCGATTCGCGCACGAAGATTCGCGGTTCGATAGGTATCTCTATTGTTTCGCGGGGATGTTAAATATTGAAAACAAATCGGCTAGAAACTGGCAGAGACAGCGTGTGTCCCGCGCCCGTTTTGTAAGGACCCGATACAACGCACGGGTAATTAAATATCGTTACCTGATTACCCTGCTCGATTGTTGATTGCAATATTCAATGAACCGTTAAATGATATTATCGTCGGCCGCGAATCATTTCGACCGTTACGCCGTTTGACCTTTCTATAACGCACGGATACATACCTCGTTACCATTATTCAATTAGGCGATATTAGCGTCGTTCCGTGCGTCGTGGCGATTATTCCCTTCGATATTCAACGACTCGTTTATAAAATTCTTTTCATCGCGGTTCCCCTGTTGGTTAACGTACACCGATACCCGCGACGCGAACGGAGAACTATTAATAATTATTCATATTATGTAAATGGGGGACAACGGGATCCTGTACAGGGTGCTCCTTTTAACGTGACCAGTCGAAATATGCCAGTTGTTCTTGAGAATACAGAAAAGTGTCTAAGAAGATAGGGTGTCTTTCAAAAAGATAAAAGTTACCATTGGCTTGAAATTTTATCTGAGGTTTATATTTCGAATGCTCTAGTGCTGCACGAAAGGACACCCACATTTAGAAGTACTTTTCTGATAACGTCGCGAAGACTGCCCGTAAATTGCACGAGACACCGTACCTACAGTTTGTGAACTGTTATTTTGTTCAAATCATCTCTATTTTTCTTATGAAACCACCGCGAACAACGGTGCGCATTTTTCCACGTGGAATCATTAATTTGCCCGCGATACCACCGGTTACGGGACACCCCGTGCATATTTCCCTTTCCATAAAGTTAATTCGCCGTTGTAAATTATGACGATCGTCGTGTAGGCTGTCGCGCGTATCTCGTCGGACAAATGCTCGGTCCAGGGCCGAGCGTAATATCGAGAGATCGCGGAACACGGGGCGGCGTAATGTTGCGCTCCGCGGCAAATGGCCGATTGGAATCGTTAAGAGCCGCGTACATCTTATTTATTAGCGGTGTAAGCGTGTCGAGCGCGCCTTACAAGGCATGGATATACGAATATACGAGGCGAAGCGCAATTTGATGAATGGCCCCTGCTTACGTATTCACTTAGGGCCCAATAATGGCTTTATAAAACACGGCCGAATGCTCGGCCGACTCGTAACCATTCGTCTTCCACGGTGACCCTAATAGCTAATTGGAATGAGAAAAAGGCTAAGGCGAAGTCGCGGGGCCCGCGTTTTAATTGGCCCGCGGCACGCCGTAATCGAACGCGATTAATATAGAGGGCATCAAACGTCGACCGGCCAGCGAACAAAGAATCATCGTCGGTTAATAACGACGCGATCTAATATGCGCGCACCCCGCCAGAATTAAAGCGATGTGTTTCACGATTCAATATTTGGTTTATATGCCCGCCCTGTCCGTCCGTCCCGTGATCGTCACGTTACAACGTTTTAATTACCTTTCGATCAATAATACCAGCGTGCGCCTTGAAATGAGCAAACCTACCGTAGCTGGTGTTTTATTAAAAATCCTCCGGGATTAAATGAACAATGACAGATAACGATCGCGCACGATTATATTAAGTTGCGACGTGAGCACGTTCCGATCGTTTGCTGCTCCGTCGATTCACGGAATATTTACAGAAACATGAGATTAATGGGGTAGAGGGTGGTCGGACTCGCTCATTAGTGAACGTGGTAGAAGAATTCTGTGGTGCACTAACAATAAGTGTCCTCTGGTCTTTTATGGGAAAAAGGACGTTTCTAGATACACAAGAATTCCTTTATGTCACGGGGTCGTTATGCAATTATACGTGCATTCGTTTCCGCAGAATGGGAACGTCTGTGTCGGCTGGAAGGGTGAGACAGAGAGAAAGAGAGAGAGAGAGAGAGAGAGAGAGAGAGAGCAAGTCAGACCGCGTCAGGCATAGGTGAAACCTGGCGAAGCCTTGATTACTCGGAATTAGATTCCCAATGAGTTTAATTTCCAGAAAGGCTCTCTCACAATTGGTGTCCTCGCGCGCCAGTTGGCGCTGCTCGGCGAAAACCCTGGTGCACTTTTAACAGACAAAGTGCAGACGGGAACACGGCTCATCTCGTCAAGAGTAGGTATATTTAAAAGTAATTGCCACAAAGCAGCGTGTTTGTTGGTTTCTCTTTTGCCCCAGCAACTTCGCCTGGTTGTTTCGCCGCGGCTACACGAACGTAGCATTAATCACGGGATTAACGATTAACGAGAGCACGTGGAAGGCACAGAAACAAGTTCTGAATAACTTGATGTAGCAAAGCCGAACGCACGCATCGTTGTGAGTAAAAAAATTACAAAAGCATTACATGCGATGGAAAAAATTATTTTTATTTATAATAGCTAGGAAATTACGAGAGGTTTTACATCGAATTAAGAGTAGGGGAAAAACTGGGAATGTCTATTTTCCGCGATTTTGCGATTTACAAGTATATTTTGTGGGTGGGAACTGGTACTACAGAACTGTCGAATCACAGTGGGTTATAAAATTCAAATACGTTAAAGATTTGGTAGGTATACTGGTTAAAAACAGGAAATGTGCACTCTGCATTGAAACAAAATCTGGAATCTCTTCACTGTTTGCTTAAGCATAAGCTTCTGTCGTCAAGGTAAAACAAGAAATTATTCCAGAAGAAAATTATATTAGAAAATTAAATTCCTAGCAGCATGTTTCTTTACTGACAGACTAAAGTATTAAACCTTAACTTTCTTGATAAAGCTGTTTTCTGACTTACCCCGTTTTTCCCCTTGCCCTTCAAATAATAATCCTCGAAGTTACGAACAATGCAGTCCCAATATTCTATTCTTGAAATATATTCAGAGACTTGAACATGATTATCACCAATAAATAAGACGTCTCATTACTTCGACTATTGAATTCCGAAGCTAAATCTCTGCGACCCTAGTAGCCAGGGCAATATATTACTGCTACCCAGAGCATTGTGTGATTTATTTATCTCCCTTCCCATATGACCCATTCTATTTAAGGCTAGTTAAAATGACAATACTAACGCGATCATGGAGCCATAATTCCGGAATATATATTTCAAACGCCGCCGTAGCTATTTACGTCCAGACCGCCGCTACCTTGACCACAAGGGTAAAAGGGATTAGTCAACTACTCGTTATATATCACGGGTTTAGACCACAGACTGCCCAGTCAGGTAAAGTATCTACAGGGTATAAACATTCCTACCTGTCGGCCGTTCCAAATTATGGCAAAGGCGAGCGTGACGAGAAAGGCGCTTTCCAAGGTGTCCCGGTGATCATAGCGAGCGTCACAGCTCATGGAATCGGAATTTCTCGTTCCCACGTCGCGACGGTTGACTAATAACCGGGGCCTCGAGATTTCACTTATACTTCCTTAAGTGGAAATCACAATCTGTCACTTCACGTCCAGCATTCGCTGGAAGGGGACGGCAAGCGGAACCACTGTTTGCAATCGATTTGTCGAAAGTTCGGCAACGGAGCAACACACCGTCACACCTTCGCATCGTAGGAGGCGCCAAAAACGCGCGGGTGTGCAATAATTTGTCGGCGAGGAACGCGTTAACCGAATCCAACTGCAAATTGCTTTCGCGCCAGATAACACCTCCCCAACTATTTCAGGCCGAATTATTTCCTTATTAGTATTCAAGGATCGATCCAATCTTTGGTTGGCCGATACACGAGGCAAATTTCCAACTCACTCTCGGGCCTGTCCAGCCGGGCACACAAAAGATCGTTAAAGAGATAAACCGCAGGGCGTTCGAATCGCCAAGGAAATCTCGTCCTTTCTCTCGGCCGCTCGTATTTTCCACCGGTGGAAAGGGTCCGCTTGTCCAAACTGCGGGACGTGGAAATGTAATTGTACCCTTGCTTGGAAAGACTTCCAGGACACCCAGGATTCGGCGGGCGGGTTGACGTAAGGGGGTAACTACGTGTCCGGGACGACTGTTTCCTCGGGAATACAATGGGCGTAATGGGCGGTTGCTGCGGGCAGACGTTTCGGTCACATCTCCAGACGGATGTAAGGAGCTGGTTCCGGGGACCTGGGGGCTCTGGGAGGTCCACGGGACGGGCTCCTTCGACGTCACGCCGTTTACGGGCTCAATACATCATTCTTTTCACAATTTGTCCGAAAGCCGTGAAAGCTGTGGGTTTTCTCGGGTACCCGGTCCCGGGGATACGCTCGTCTCCGGCAAACGTGGCCTCTGACGCAACGGAAGTGTCAGCTACTTGTCCCCGACAGTTAAGTCTTCCAGCGCCGTAGATTTTCCTCGGTTGACCCGTCCAATTGAACTTCCAGCGGCTACCGTGGCTTCTGATCCACCCACCAGCCCTCTCAAGCCCCCGATCGAACGGCACATGAAACGCGGGAAATTTGTAGGAACCAGGATGTTACGCCTTCTACCTCGCTTCAAAGGATGTTTATTTTCGCTGATACTCGTGCGACGGGAACGTATAGACGTAGCAGGGGGATGCTGAATGGGGAGGATTCTCTTTCTAAGCAACGTGTCGCGCCCCTACGAAGTTCAGTCCTACTTGGATCGCGCATCCTCCATTGTACGCACTTAGGAACAATGGCAGGGCATCTGCGGACATAAAATATGAGGATGCCCGCAATTAACGTCACGCGAATTATGCCTCATCCCTCCAAATGAGCGATTTATGATGCACGATGCCGTAGCTGGAATCCGGTAGCCAATAATGGGATGCGAATCTCTTCATCCCCCTCGTTAAGCGTCGTTCGCACATAGCGGAAATATCTGAGTAAACAAATAAAATCGGCGCGCCCCGTGGGAACCGAAATTGGCCCTGGACCCTTGACAACACCTTCATCAACCAGCAATCGCGGGGAACCTTATTACGGCAGCCTCTGCCGTCCATCAGTCGTGTGGCAAATATTCCGCTGGAAATCTTTCGGCGTTCGCCAGCCGCTCGAAGATTAAACTAAAATAAATAGAGAACGGTCACGTAGCGATCGATGGGCTAGGTAGGCGCGCGTAATCCCGAAGTATAAATTAATCTCGAAAGGTCGAGGATTAATTTACAATTCAGGATTACCGTCAAGCATCCGTCCCCGAAACTCTGTTCTACCCTTCGCCCGTCCACCCACCCTTCACCTCCCTCCCCGTTTTTCGCTGGTGACGAAGGGCTGGCTGCGTCTGGGTGGGTGTACCATAACAAGGAGGGGGGGTTCAAGGGTGGATCGCGGATGATAGAGAACCAGAAGGGGGGTTGTATATCGCGTGTCGGATCGAGGCTCATTGTCTTCCTGTCAGGACCGCGCAAATATTGCCACCATCTCCAGCGAACGCGGCCATTCCGTATATATCTATGCAAACAGGGTGCACGCGTGTGTACGCGCGCGTATTAAGGGATGGTAGGCGCCGCATGTCCGCGAATGTTGGTGAATACGGCGAGGTGCTACGTACAGTAGGTAAGTGGAGGGTTGGTATTTCTGACAAAGCTTTCCACGATCGTCACTCCTTTGACACGAGTGCCGGGGCTCGTGCAAGGGATGACAAATCCCGCGCGAGGGATTTCCACGATAACCAGCCGCGCGCGCTTGATGGAAACTCGATTCCGTCTGGATATTCTGGGTCGCGGATACGTGGGGGCGTAGGCGGGTGCTAAAAAATTCTTAGCCAGATCCTGTATGTTCGGCAAGGGACCTTTGTCTGGTGGACTGTCGGAGCGACAGGCACCGGGGACGTGAAATTTAACGCGACGAGTCTCGCTCGGCGAGGTTGATGTTCTTCGGATCGGTAACCTGCTCCAGGATATTGATAAGCTACGGAATTTTGGAAAATTCGAGAACCGCTGCGGAGTCCTTCCTTTGACCCAGCCTTTTAACTTTTAACACGTGTCGTGTCAATCACGTAGGTACACAGGGCTCGCAGACTGTTTTTATAGGTGCTATATTATTTTTAAATATCTTATATACTATAAAGCAGAAAGTGTATTGTATGTTTTTGTGTTTATCTGTCGCTTAAAAACTTTCGAACAGTAAACTCTAGACTAGAGTCACGAAATGTACCTCAACTTTTTATGTCTGGCTAATCCAGATAAATGCGACTATTTTCACAAAAAAAAATAAAAAAATGTTTTCTTTTATAAAATCAGAATTTAAATTTCGGCCGAAGCCGAGTAGTAAAGCTAGTAATAGTATATTTAAAAAAGACGGACCCCTTTTTAGAAACATGAAGAGAGAGTGATATCTTTTAATATGTTCACCTTTCATGTGACCTCCGTCACGTGTGATATCGCACTTTTGCCATGCACCCTTTTCCTATTCCGTTATTTTTATTTCCTTTCAGATGAAATCCCCCTCCGACGGCAGAGCTCTAATTATTTTGAAGCGCAGGGCGCCACCACGTCGACCTGTCCTAATGCATAATGTATACTCGGTTTTTCAGAGACACTTCCGTAGCATGAATGCGCGGTCTCTGCTGTATTAACAAAGGCGTCGTGAACGGTTTAACGATGTTCGTCTCGTGGAAGATTCTATTAACCTTATGCCACGACAGCTTCCCTAGAAAACGTCGGAATGCTACAAAGAGCATCCTATCGTGCCATCTGGCCTATCCTGGTGAGCATGAATTAACCCTGAGGAACCATACCACCTATTCGACTCAGGTATAAGACCGAGAGCGTGGATTTTTGTTACGAGGGTGGTCTCCCACCTGAGCGTCGTGTTTCCTTGCTAAAACATAGAAAACAGATGGAAATCTTTAAACGTGGACAAACAAACTTGTCCTGTCGAGCCTTTCCAAGGAATAGATATTTTTAAAAACATAACGCATGCACCCCAGCGATTCACAGTGGAGATAATCCAGACACCCCGCCAATTCAAATTTCCAAATTACTCCGAGGGGGTTCTGTTCCAAATCTAAGTCAATTGCATATTTTTTATCTATCACTGTGATGACTACATGTCGAACTACCTTCTTACTTTACCCTATATAAGCGGAGACAAGTAATCGCCTTGGAGGACATTTAAGATCGATGGACAAATCATTTTTGAAGCTTCTACCAGAGACGAGCAATCTCCTTTTTCCCCGCAAAAGAACCATCGCGTTTTAATAGCAATTTTACAAGCAGCTTAAAGTACAAGGATTTATAACGATGTTCTGTTTCAATCTCCTCCGAGATACGGTAAACGAGCCGGATATTAATTCGCGCTACTATTTAAACGCTAGGAGAGAACGAAGTGGCTGTAGAGAATCTAGTCGTACATTTCCATGACTAATTAAAACAATCTTCTCTTCGTCGATATCTAAATTTTACTCATTTATACCTCAATTACGCTAAAACCATGGGAGCCAGGATTTCCCAGGGCCCGCTGCAATCTTAGCGTCCGACCAACCGACCGAACACGATCTCCCGTTTTTCCGCTTCATTTTGAAGCCGGGCAGTCCGAGGTAAATGAGCCAGACGATAGTGCCGAAATTGAAAGATCAAAGGATTACCATTATTACCTTGTTCCTACGGTAACCTCGGCCGTGCTCCCTGTTTTTCACCTTCGTATTACAGAGGTAGAACCTGCAAGGCAAGCGTTTCACACGGGCCTCGGCTCCTTGCGAGGGATAAGACCGTTATCAGAGCGAACAGTTTTGTGGCTCGCGACTGGCACCCGGGACATTTTCACTTTGCAAAGTAGCGGTGGATCTAACGTCAAATTTCCTAAAAATTCAGAACTGCAGAATTATTCTCGCATGTCATTAATATCATGCTAATTGTAAGTTAATAGTAGATAATTATAAAGTTAAATGCTGTCGGCGCTACGGTTCGGTCCTTTAAATTTAAAAAACCGAACCGTCGCGCCGACAGCATTTAACTTTATAATTAAAAATTATTTCGGTCGAAATTCTGAATCATTTTATTTAATAGAAGATAGTTTAAAATGTCGTTTCCACTGATTTTTAGTGGCGAGACACTTACGTTTTCAGTGTCTAAGACTGTGTCTAAAGGAGAGTTTTTCCCAAAAAAGAACCCCTTAACAATGAGCCGTCCCTTCTTAATAGACGAGACACTGACAAACCTGTTGGCCATTCGTTTTACACAAGAGAATGAGTCATTATGTAATGCCGAACAAGAAATAAACGGTAGAAAATGTTTGAATGCATGAATGACAGTCGCGGCCCACCACATTGTCGTATCTGAAAAGGCTCTAGCGCGAGTTGCAGAGTATCGATCGGCCAAGTAGACTCGATAACCGATTCGATGCTCGAGGTACATACGTATATATGCGCGTTGCATGCCGCAGAACAAAGCGCGAGCCGATAATCTATGAAAGGCGAGCACCGCAGCGAGGAACAGCGGGTTAAGCAACTGCTGGTATCTTTATCATCGGAACACAATTTCATTACAATGCGGCCGTGGCGCTTACGAGTCCCAGGAGCGAGCAAACCGTGTGCGGTTTAATTAATCGTTCGTAAGCACAGCTTCCATCCTCGGCGTTAATTATAGGCGGGGAGGCCGCGCGCAAACTGTGCAACCCGCTTTTCGGTATAAATCGAAACGAGCGGAAGGTCGCGATCGAAGCGTTTTTAATTCCAACGTTCCGCAGGGGGAGTACGGCGGAAAAGGGTTGGAAAATAAAAGCAAGAGGCACGTTTGTTGCGCGTTACGAATGCAGCTCTCATGCCCGGAATTCCGCGAATTAGTCCGGAAATAATGTTGAACGGGGAACTGGCGGTGCTCCAGCCATGGGTGAAACATTCTCGAACGTCGTCGCATTTTTATCTTATAACGGGAAAAACGTTTCCGGGCCGCGGGAACGCTGGAGATCGCGGACGCTCGCGAAATAAATTATGAAAATGAATAGGCCCCGTAGGGCGTTGTCGCGTGCCGCGCCGCGGCGTCGATTATGAAAACAACGCTGGCTAATTGTTCGTCGAACCTACGCGACGAAAGGAGCCCTCTTTATCCGAGATCTTCATTATGACACGCCAACTGGTTTAGCCCCGTGGATCGTCGAACGGGCGCCGTCGTTTAAACGCAACGATACGAAAGCTAGCCGTTCGCGTGGCGAAGAAAAATGCGCGAACAGGTGCGAAATACGGGACTGACAACGTGTATGCTGCGTCATAACTCTCACTGGCAAGAGTAATGCCCGCGTCGCTCATAAAGAACGGGAGGCTTTGTCAGTATCGAGCTACTCGTCGTTTCATCGCCGCTCCTCCCCCGCTCGTGCGCGCGCGTGCATGCCTACCCGCGGGCAAAAAAAGGAGCGAGCTGTACTGGATGGCCTGAAACGGTGCAACCTATATTTTATCGTTCGTCCTTGCCGAGCAGGGCCATTGTGGGCCGTCTTACGCGGACCTTCGCCATAGTTCAGCCGATGACATTTCAATAAACCCGTTAGGGAATAAGGTCAGCCTGGAAGCTGGCCGCTGCGCCGCGGTCTATGGGGTCTACCGTCGGACAAAGCATCGGTTTCCACTGTGTTTCGCGTTTAAGGTTACTGTGTGCAGGTTCATAGGACAATTGGGTCCCTCTTGTTTGTGTTTAATTAGAATCGTCGATTTAACGCGCACGCCGCTTTGTCCAAACATCGACGACGTTGTTTAAGTTTCATTGGAACGTTTAAAACGAGGAAGAACGTGTGTCTCTGAAAACAGGTACAAAGGGTTGCGTGCTTTACGGAATTAGATAATTACCCAGTTTGTTTTGGAATATTTAATTCACCCATAGAAAGATAAACACATTACAGGTTTGTAAGGTAGCTGGTAGAATTTACTTACGAATTTTTTCGTTCACCAAACAAAGTCACTACGAGTTTAAGGGGGGAACTTTTTCGGAACTACAAATTTGTGAACTTTTGCTGGATAAATTATGGAGCAAATCATTTTGAACCTTTTCATGGCTTTATATTCAACATTTAACGATACGAAAAATATTTTTATGTTAAAAATATATATAAAACCAGAAATTTGTATTATTTATGAAATTATATCGTCGATGAATCTCAAGAACGAGATAAAAGTCGAAAATTCACAAAATTGTAGAGCTCAGGAGAAAAAGTACGATATTTGAAGAAAGTTTTTGATCCTACTTTTTCTCCTAAGCTCTTGAGGTTCATCAGCGATATGATTTCATAAATAATACAAATATTTTTTTAGTTTTTGATTCTAGATAAAAATTGAAGGCACTAGAACCCTCTCCGTTTTGCTACTTCGGCGGCGCCGCGGTAGCAAGATGCCTCGATAGCGATATCTACAATACATATTTTTAACATAAAAAAATCGTATCTTCAAATGTTAAATATAAAGTGATAAAAAGTTTAAAAATGATTTGCTTCATAATTTTTCAGAAAACATCTTCCAAATTTTCCTTTTTTAGCGTTGCGTAAAGTGTAGGCCCCCCGTGTAGCACGGTTCACTTGAATCTTTCATTCTACTCTTCTCTTAATGACATTTACTAGTGGTACATCCACGGTATCATCGAGAAGCTATCAAGAAGAATGTCAAAAGGAGCTTCGGTCTCGAATACCGCGCGTCACTGGTCATAGTATGCAGGCTCACCGAACAATTGGGTCTTTCTTGTTTGACTTTAATTAAAATCGCCGATCCAAGGTCCGGCCGGTAATTAAAGACGTTCCTTGCCGGAAATATTATCTTTCTGAAAATTGTACGACCCTCCGAGGGACACGGGATTAAGCTTCCCCGCCGAACCGTGAATTAGCTCTTTTTCGGGCAACGAGACGAACGGCTCTAAACAGGGCTGGGCACGATGAAAGCGGTGACATTTCAACAAACTTGTTAGGGAATAAGGTCACTTTGGTCCGACGAGAAACTTCAATTGAAATGCCGGCCCGTAATCACGCGCCACAGAATATTGTGCCGCGTCGAGAGGGGGCGATTCGAGGAAAACAGGATGAATTCTGCATTCTTAGTAACGCATGTTACGATCGTTACGAGCGTTAAATTGCTCGCCGTTGCTGCTAACATTTACCCTTTTCGCCCACATGGGCAACGCTGCAGTAAAATACCGCTATCGGTCGAATAATTCAAATTTGAATACTTTAATTCATACTCTATACTCTACAGAATGAAAATCCTCAGTTGAATATGTTAAAACGAGGCGAGGGCATGATACGCGTACGAGCGATTCCAAATTTAGATATTAATTTCCATCAGGGAAGCTCAGCTTCAGCCGTTAATATTACTCGTAACTGGCCCATTAAAGTCTTAGCAGGGGTCTCTGTAATTAGCAAGATTGCTATTCGAGGTACAGACTTTATATTTTGATACGTCTTTCGCATCGTGTGTCAACGGTCATCCATGTTTATTACGACGAATAACTTTCAACGGTCTCTTTGGAAGTAATACGCCGTGTTTAGTAAAAAAACTTGAAACTTGGAATGCTTCAAAGTAACAGATCTTCGTGAAATCTCTTGAACAGCTCTTTGCTGTAACGATTCCAGAAGAATCTGAAGAACAGAGATCAGGACAATGGCCGCAGCGGGGGTTGAAAATTAATAAAAACCCCTGCACGGTGTTTTTATGACAAGGATGGCACGGTCGGCTGCTCTCACCAATTAGTCAAGGTCGAGGGGGAGGAAAAGGAAGCGGAAAGCAACGGATCCGAGGCGAGGCGCCCGTTTTTCCCTCCGTGGCCGTGTAGGAGTCACGCGCAGATATGGTTTTCACGTGTCAGCACGCGGGGACGGGCCAGAAGGTTGCACGAAGAAAAGTTTTCAGACCACCTATGGAGACGGAGCTGCGGGTGGGATCCGCGAAGGCAATTCCACCGGTATTGTGCGTAAATACTGAATCATTGGCGATCATAAAGGCGATTCCAGCGCGGTATTTAACGGCTTTTAAGGCGGCTCGGAGGGCCGCCAGGGAAGCGCAAGAACACCGACAGCCTCTCCTTCTCGAAGTCGTTTTTCATTTTCCACCTTTTCACATCGATTTCCGCGGCACAATGAAGTTTCACTGGGGACCGTTGTGCAGCCTGCTGTGACTACGAAGAGAGAGAAAGAAAGAGACGCTACGTGAGAATCGGAACGAGACGGTGCACCGTGATTCTTTGGAAAATTGATATGTGACGCTCTCCAGTGTACTCTCGTCCGAGTAAAAATTCATAAAGCGAGAGGCGACAAAACGGAAACTAGTTTATAGCGTTTAAAGCCTGAATTAATTATCATTTAACGTGGAGACAGATCCCGTGGCACGTACCCCAACCCCTTAATTATTCAACGGCCCCGATAGTGCGTTAAAACTTGTTACGTTGAACGGGAGCCACCGCAACGGCGCTGGGGTGTCGTAACAGCGTGGGTACACGTCGGAACAAGGAAGCGAATTTAGCGAATAAGGAAGACAGCGTAGAAAATTCCGGCGGTTTGCTATGTTCGCGTCAACTGCTCAAAAATGTTCAAAATCATCCACATAATTGGCAACGTCTGGGCTCAAAATTGTATTTCATTCAGTCCTGTGCCTTAAACTTCGTTACCGCGGTGTTAAAGCACTGTCCGATGCAATATCGAATACACGAGAAATGCATGGACCACGTGATCGCTGTCGGGAGAATCTGTGAAGCCAACATATTTTACACTCCGTGTGTAGAGTTATGAGAAATTAATTCGCCAGAAACAGGGTGCATAAACCCTGTTGACCCCGTGCTTTGCAGAACAGCCTTTTGCTTCGAAACAATATGACAGGGACGTTCCCCATTGCACTCAAGCAAAACTGCAAATAGATTGTTGGATTAAAGCGACTGGTATGTAGAATATTTAATCTGGGACTCGTCCGTATTTCCACAGTTTAGTCTAATCTTCCATTTGTCAAACATTAGCCAGAGAATATACTCTATGTAAGTCTGAGAAGCGGTGTCCACGTTTGTCATTTAAATAAGCACAAGGTGGTCCGTGTAACCGCCATGTTATTGCAATTTCCTGTTGGCTCGGGCATGACAATTTGGATATCTGACGTGGCACGCAGACTTCCATGGCAACGAGGTTCGACGCATAACTCTCCGGCAGCTAACAGGGTTCCGCCTTCGCGGGCGAAATTCACGGAGGATTTGGGGGTGGCGCGAAACGACAGCAGAATTTCCGTGGAATTTGGCGACGATCGACGCGCGTCGACGTACGTCGAACGGTGACGTTTACCAGCGACGATTCGGTATTCCCCCGGTTCCCGATGACGTATGCATGAAATTGCGGGCTAGTTTATCGGCCGAAGCCGCCGATGCAAATTGTGACGACGCTGTGTATTGCACGCGCTCGTAACTCGGCCACTTGCTCGAGTCCACCAAACGACGAACTAAATTTACGGGCATTGACGGGCATCAAGGAATCCTCCCCAGAGAGTGTTTAGGTATCTGAAATTTCATTAGTTAAATGGACTATCGTTAACTTCGTCGAGGTTAACTTCTGGCGAATACTGGCTGAGCGAGTTCTCGCTGATACCGGGCTACCGTTCCACTATGCAACCATCACGGACAATCCTTGCATCCTCAGGTTTGTACAAATTTATTACGATTCAGTGCAAATTTATCGCACGAAGGTCACACATGACCATCGCGAGGGTCTGGAGAAACTATTGCCAGGTATTAGCGACCGGAATTAGTGATGTAGATAATGCTTTTCGAAATATATTTTTTTTGTTCAATATCGATACATGAAATATATTATTGAAAAGGTATTGATATTGATAATTTCCATACGAAGATCGTATAAATTTACCAATTATAAAGTAAGCTACAGATATGCAAGAGAATATGATTTTGGATTAAAAGAAAAGTTCCAAGGTAAAAGTTTTTGTGTAGAATTAGAAACTTATTTTATTTCAATTAAGATTCAATGTATTAAAATGAAAACAAGTAGGTAATTTACTTTTCAATTTATGTTTATACAGGAAACTACTTAGAACTGATATTTTAATTACAAACCTCATGGGCATGATTCAATATAGGGCGAATTCCACTTACGCCCAAATCGTCCGCGCTCACGACAGTAAGATATTTTCGTTTTTGTACTAAATTGAATATCTTAAATTATATGTTCCTGCTTTCGAGTCGCGATTTATAATTAAAAACCTGTATTTTCCGATAATGACTCTTTTACAGATTTCTCTTCCATATTTCAAGAGATTTTCATGAATTTTGGAATGTTAACCACGGGCATTGCGGACGATTTGGGCGTAATTGGAATTCGCCCATACGACTATGAAAAACAATTACTGAATTTTACTTCCACATACCTATCTAGTAATTTGAAAATGGCTTGAACGATAGAAGGTGCAGTGAAAATTATGGATATTTTTACAAAAATTATCGACACCTGTAATTATTAGTGTTTTAAATATCGATACAAAATATTGATATATCGATATATCGATATATAGTACAGTTATCGATAAATATCGCACATCACTAACCCGAGTAACTTATGCCTTCCTTCACCTTTACTTATATGTATAATAAAAATGATTCGCGAGCTACGTGTTTTGCTTATTAACAGTATCACACTTTGTAAATTGTAGCCATGCAATTTTGCCCGACTTTAATTGGTCTACGAAGGGAATTGCTGAACGTCGTAGGAAGGTGGAAATTTGTCGGCTGCATGAAGATATCTCGGTTTCGTTTGGCGTACGTGGCGAAGGATTTCGTGCAACGCAAACCCCGTGTTTTCTAAGGCTGACGCCTACCTTACGGTCTGCCTGTGCTCGCAACGATCAGAGCTGTCTCACCGCGGGGGATCACGTAACGCCGCAGGTGTGCCAAACATTTTTCAGGAAACGTGAGCAGGCCGGCGAGCCAAAATTATACGAAATCTCCAGCGGCGAGGGACGTCCCTTCTGTAAATTCCGACCTCCTCTTTCGCGTCACCCTCTTAAACTCTCCTGGAAGTCCTGCGGACACGTCCTTATTACGCGACGACCGAAACTTACGTCTTTATGCCGGGCGACAAGCCTTGAATACATCTCACGAAACAAGTTTCTAATTAAGGGAAATATATCACAGTGTCTGTCACTGGCTTTTACAGAAATATCTAATGGAATTGACTTCGAGCATAAATGAACAGCTTACTTTTAACAAATCTACTCGACTGTGATTTCTCGGATTTCCAATTATAGTATATTTAGCAAACTGTTTTTCTCCGCGTAAGGAAAGAGCTTCTACAAACGCGAAAGCAATTGAAGATTTATAAGAGCGGGAATTTATATGAAACAGTTTGCACTGGCCCGATGAAACACAGAGGTGTTGAAAATTTTTGCTCGAATTATTACTAACGTCAGAATCTTTTACGAATATTTTTCCGCAACGCTGTTCGTTAAATGAAATTTCACGGGCCGTCGCGTGGCCGCATAAAATCAAGCAGACATTCGACGTAATCTCGCGCCGATGTAATTTCGCCACTGCATTAACGTTACTTTCGATTTATTTGCAAAATCGTTATTCGGAAAAACGTGTGCGCTCGGCCGTACATTTCCTCCAGCGATGCACGGGCGGGACCGGCGGAGGGAGGGAGAGTTAACTGTGATTTCGGCGTGATTCAATTTCCATAAATACTAGTCGCAGGGTTCATTTTTAATCCTCTGATTTGCAATCGGTCGTAAATACAATTACCGTGGCTGGTGAAACGACGAATCCGCGTCGACGATTATTGACTGGCCGGTCATCCATACCCGTCGAAATGAAATTTCCAGAGGACAGCCAGCGATACGCGCGGATCAACCAATCTATCCGTGGCGATATCGTCTCATTGCCAGTCGAATCGATCCGTCGAAGATCGTCCGACCGTGCAGGTGTTCGAAATGTTTTTCTGCTTCGTGATACCTGATCGCCACGTGAGTCGAAATTACATGAAATCTCCAACAGAGTCTCTCAGGGAACCCTGGTGATACCCACCTCCTCTCCCACGTTCCGTCCTCCTCTTCCTCTTTCTAATTCCTTCCAAGGGGTCCCGGCTAGTGAGCATCGGTTTGGAGCAGCGTTGCACGAATCGGTACAATACAGCACGCGGGATATATCCTTACAGGCAGCGTTTGGTTCCAAATATTTTTGTAATAATGTCCACCGAATGGGAGGGTCCGCGGTGACAGCGACAACAACGGGATATGTCTCAATGTTTTGGCCCGCTCCTTCAGCTGTCCCCATTGTCGAAGGAAATTGACAATGGCACGGTTCAAATGACGTTCTCCTGCCGTGGGCACACTCTGTATACCTGCAAACAAGAGGGAGAAAGAAAAAGGATCCCACACACCATGGAGGTCCCCCATTCCGAAGCGATCACCGGCCGCTTTTAGCGACACTTAAGATCGGTCGGTGGCTTCAGTTTGCTCTTTTGTGGCCCGGTTTTTGGAAATACGCGCCACCGACGCTCTCGCCAGCCACGAGGATCGAGGGAAGATGGATACCTTCCTGGACCCCGGGACAATGCCACCGCGGTCGTTCTGCTCGACGAACTTTTAATAGATTTGTTGTTGCTCGGTCGCGAGCACCGGAAAATGAAGGGCTTGAAAGGAAAACGTGGCCACTTCTCCATACTTCGAGCTGTAATTCTATTATTGGAGGAGCGGAGTTAAATTGTTACTAATATTCGGAGAAACATTCTATTTCGCTTTGATTGTAGCAATCTACAACTCTCATAACTCTTCAATCAATTTAGTTATTCTCCTCTTTCATATACAGTTACTTGCAAAAGTATTCGAACACCCTTTAAAACAGTGTATCTTTTTTAAAATTCGTCCAAACGGCTTAAGTTTGTAACTTAACTAGATGGATTAGTTCGTAAAAAAACTCAAGTCGCTTGGACCAATTTTAAAAAAGTTATTCTGTATTAAAAAGTGCTTGAATACTTTCTTGAGCGACTGTACTTTCGAAGAGTATTTGGAAAATCTAGAACTTAAATGTTTGCAAGCTAAAACGTTCAGGGCCTAAGATTCAAAGTGATTCAAAGCGCAAGTGAGGGCGCCACTTGCACGCGCGGGCGGCAATGAAAGTGCAAGGGCAAAACACAGTGCGTCAGATCGTAAAAAAGTGATTACCTAAGTCTATTAAAAAACAGTAATCCTACAATATTTTTCGAAGATAATAGCAGAACAGGTAATTAGACTTGTAGTGTAAACTTATTTCTTATTATGGACACGTTTCAATTAAGATTCCTTGTTGCTTTTGCAACGACAAAACGCAGCAATCTCTCCTTGCTTCAAACTCTGTTTATACAGCTATAAAATCTTTAAATCATTACTTATCCATTACTAAAGAATTGCTTCATTTTTTAACTGTATAATTAGACAACTCGTGAAATACACATTAGAAATTTTTAATACAGGAAAATGAATGCAACCACAATGATGAGCTTTTTACTACAGATTTGATATTAATTGTTTACGTGGAAATGGAGCCACTCCTCCCACTTCTTCGAAGTCAGCCTCTGCAGCTGGCGAGTCTTCAAATCATCACTGGCGGAATTTTAAAATTGTTTCTAGTAACTATGAATTCATTTGCTTCTTTCCACAGTATACCGTATAATTAGATTATTTCTCAACTATTTTAAACGTCCTTTCTCGTGAGAAAGGAGCAAATGTCATCCAGAAGGTCGACTTTTCGCTTATTCGCTACACCGAGTTTAAGAACCAAGCAGCTTCTTTTAATTTTCTAATATTCGGATCGCGTGTAGTATTTTAATAGTACCCGTCGCAAAAGCCGAATAGCCATTCGCGTAAAATGGGAGGTAAATTCCCCCCGAAAACGCTTGCGAAAGCCAGAAACCCGTAATCATCGAGTGACGAGGTATATTTCCAGCGTGTTTCGCGGTGGGTCGTTATTCGTATAGTCATGATTAAACCGGCAAAAGATAGTATTCCGTCTAATTGCCTAATGGCACCGTTTAAGGGGACCCATTTAATTTCTTCACTTTGTTGCGCAAATCCCAATCGCCTAATGCCCGGGCGATTCGAAATGAAAGGGTTCACCTTCGCGCACATATATCAATCCCGAGAAAT
The DNA here is from genome assembly GCA_929113495.1 of Andrena minutula. Lineage (NCBI taxonomy): Eukaryota > Metazoa > Arthropoda > Insecta > Hymenoptera > Andrenidae > Andrena > Andrena minutula. Next base: position 39,022,231 of record OV815994.1, read on the forward strand.
CCTAGCGTCTTCCAGGCCCTCCGAAACGCCTAGATGAAATTATATAGCCAGCAGTATTCTCTAAACGATGGAATGTAAATTCTATACCGTTTGCCCGGCAAGCAGGTTGTAGATCCTAATTACACAATAGCCACAGCCCTAACTGACCGTTCAGAAAGGTTCGCCGTCTTGAGGTACGGAAATGGCCGATCAAAATAATTGGAATTGATTCGCGAAACCGTCTTTTAACGTCGACGCAAGTCGGAGATCCATGAGTTGTCTCTCCTCTTTAGTTGACTCGACCTCTTCTACTTAATCGGTCGTGGCACACGCGCCTCCTGCGAAAGGAAACGATAACTTTCGCCTTTCGTTGATGCCACGCCGGAAAAGCTGGCAAGAAGCAGAATCGTCTTACTGTTTCTTTTTGCCCAGTTTCCATAAATCTCTCCTCGGCCGCTCAAAGGCGAAGAAGCCCACGGTGCGCGCTCGGAATCGAATTTCTTTGCCACGTGGCGGGCATATTTTATTGTCGGTTCCGGGGGGATGTTTAAAAAAAAGAAACAGGAACAGCTGCCGGTCCTATATGGATTATCCTGTTTGTTGTGTGAAGGCAACGAACGGGTGCGGGTCTGTTTGTGTTTGCTATACGCCCTCCCTGGAGCGTCTTATAACGTGTTATTATAATAACGGCACTTTCGTAGAGATTAACTCCAAATTGGATTAGGTTCGCTCTTAATTGGTGGATTTACAGCTGAAACGTTTGCATCGCCGTGGGATCCCATCGCAAATTAAAGAAATACACGTGCTATTATTTCTCCCTTTATACTGCTCATGCCTTTAGGGTGTAGCATGACCTCTAATATCTTAAAAAGCTCCGAGCTGCTTCATAAGTTACCCGTTCAGTAATAATATGTCTGCGTTAGGCAGACAGTGCTCCATCCCTGATATCTGCTTCATTCTTCTAAATTATTAAAGAATACAGTCCCCTAATTACCCCACGCGAGGTGTACCATCCAACTCACCTTGTTTCATCATTAAGCTTGTCCCATATACGACTAAACCGATATAAACGGACAGCACAGCGAACCGCCGCCGTCTGGCGTATTTATCATCCGCGAGGAGACACAGCTCGCGCGAAACTTTTCCCAGAGTTGCATTTCCGCTGCAAACTTACGTCATCTTCCGTAGTTTCGAAAGTACTTGGACGTATAATTGTATATATCAGCGCGAACAAACAGCGTCGCCGTGAACGGACGTGAACCCGACGGCTTCATTAGTCCGACTGAAATACGCGTAAGACTGTGGACCGACGACGGGGCAAACGAGGATCCCTTCGCGAATGGAAAATAAAGCTTGGCGACCGATGTTTTTACGAGAAACTCGCCATGTCGACGTTTCAACTCGCCTCCTCGCTGCCTTACGCTCGGCGAACACTCACGGTCTCTGGCCACGTTTGCTCAACTCTTTGCAGAACCGACTGCTCGGCTCATCGCCTTACAAAATGAGTTAAGCAAATGTCCCCTTTCGTTTCTGGGGAAATGGGGCTGTCCCTGTAAGTCCGCGTAACGACGTTACCGCGCGTTCGTACTGCGCGTATTGTTGGTGATGTGCGAGCTATTAACCAGGTCTCTAGTTTCGATAAGCAGCAGAAGTTGGAACAATATCTAGCTAAATAGATTTAATAAAGAATTAAATGATTTTGATGTATGTATAGGAGATTTTGGTAAATTCTACGTGTTAAATCTTTCGCCGTCAAATTTTCGTAGTTTTAGCTTGTAACACACGATTTACGGTTCTTCTTGGATGTAAAGCAATGTCTTCTTTTCATCTCCACTTCTTCTCAACCCATAGATAGGTTCCTAATCGCCGTAATCAAAGGGCATTAGTATTCCGCATTAGTTAGTAGCTGCGCCTTCTATCCTCGCCGTATCTCCAGCTATTAAATCAATCATCTCGAAGATTGGATCGATTGGATCGCGCGTGGGTCACGCCCATAATTACGACCCTACGTGACAATTTTGACGATATAGTCCACAAATTCACTCTCGTTTCGGTGTCGATTTTCGTCCGAGCGATAATTTGGGCCACATTTTTCGCGACAGCGTCGGGAGAGCGCAATTTATCGGGCCACAATTTTAAGGGAAGGATTTCGCGCGGGCGAATTTAGTGTTGGGGGAAATATCGGGGGAACGATAGATACTGAAAATACTATATTACAGAAATGTCTTAATATTAATAGATTATTGTCCACGTTCGAGTTTGCGATCTGTTTTTTCCCTGCCCAACCGTGTTTCAAATATGAACGTGAAATACTTTCCGTATCGCGTAACGCGCACAGAAAAACACCGTATTTATTCTGAACTAAATTTATAAAAACCACGGGAGGGAAAGGGCTCGGAGTGAGAAAGCTGTTTTTCCGACCCTCGACAGACGCCACCCTACCCTACTCGACTGCCTCGGCGTTGCCGCCGCGAGCAACAACACTCGTCATTTACAAAAGCGACCCTTTAAAATAAATCCACATCGCCTCTCGCAAGAGCCGCTGGGGGCGATTTGCTTGCGCCTGTTTCATCCCCGCTATAATCCGCCGTAGTCCGCCTCGAAGCTTGCTCGCACCCCCAGAACTACGAATTCCTCGCGGCCCTATGATTAACTTCCATTCATCGGTAGTTTATCTGAACCACAAAATCGAAAGGTCAAACGGATCGCGTGCCATCCTATACAGAAGCGTTTACTATCCTTGAATCTAAAGGGAAACTAAGTACATGGTATAGTAAATAGTTGAACATTGATTGCATCAGGTAAATCATTATTTACTGGATTGTTTAGTTCGCGTGTGTCTGTAATGATTGAAGAGGTCATTAGGCTGCATTCATAGCAATTAAATGATGCATACGAATGTAAAATTAACGGGCAATGCATCAACCACGATAAGTGAAGTTTTAGGAGAATGGGGAGAAAGTTATTGAAACTACTAATTACGCACACTGCCATAAATTCGATGACCACCGCGCAACTGTGCTCCGAAACAATGATTCCCAATTATGCGAGCCGATATCGCAAACCCTCCAAGTCGAGATCCGATAATAGGGAGTTCCGGGTCGTGTGACGCGATACCAACAGCTTCCGGCTTCTAGAATCGAGTGTGGAGAACCCCCAGGCCCCCACAAAACTCGACACGAGCAACATCCATCTCTCAGCATGTAGAAACCGACGCGTACGAATTTCAGCCGCACTTTGTCGTAGAAACCGACAATTTTCCTCATTTCAGGATAAACGATCGTAAGGCAGATGTTGGCGTGGCACGTTTAGAACGTGTAGATAGATTTCAGGGCTTAGGAACGAAGCTTTTCGTGCACATCCATCGTGCAAAGTTACGTGCGAGCATGTGTCGCAGAGAGAAGTCCTTAATTAATCGAATGATTTGTACATGGTTTGTCGGCTGAGTCAATTAGAATATACGGATCAACAATAAAGTTATGCTTTAAAAGTAGCGTTAATAGATATGGGACTTTTAATGCTGTAATTCACATCAGATTATACACTTTACTTCTGGGAAGTTCAGTAAAGAAATTCTTGTGCAGAGGAATATCAACGTTTCCACGGGAAACAGGCTTCCATCTTCGTAGTTGTATCAACTGCGCGATGGAAATTGCCGACACAGGAGCGCGGAATTCACGGGGGCGCATATTTCTTAATTAATATGCCCAGCTCCTTGTTCTATCCGACGCCATGCAGAAACCCTCGACGCAACCAACCCTTATTTCGCATTTTCGTCTCATCGCCGGGCGGCGCATCCTCATTTTCGTGCGCGAAAGTACGAAAGTGTTCGGCGAAGGGGAATATGTACCGAGCATAATCGTACGTATTCAAGTTTTCGCGCGAAGAAACGGTCCCCGATACGATCTCGCAGCGCAAAGTTCGTCGGGTTTAATCTCGCGCATTAAGAGCGTACAAGCGCTTAATTAAGCCGGGACGCGTGACATCCCATCTCGCTGTAACGATTTTCCCCTTTCCTTTTGATAAAGCGGGTCATTAGGACGGAAGGGGTATAATCGCGGAAATGGAGAGGAACTTCCACTTTCCTCGGTATCTCATCCTCATTTCATAATAGTTTATGCTTCGCGTTATATTCCCGATTGAAATTCCTTTCCCATAATTAAGCGGTATACAAATCTGTCGCGAAACGTTTAAACAGCCGACGATGACCTCGCGAAAGGAATTATTATTCGCCGGGGAACCGTGATCTCTCAAGGAAGAAGACGGAACTTTTATAATGGGCACAGAATGAACCACCTCGGTGAATGGAAGTTTTTCTTAAGTGAGCGTTTAATTAGACAAATACCGTATACCGGACTAACAGCTAATGCTGCCTTTATTTTCTCCTTGTTTCCGGTCTTATGAAAGAGTAGCGCTACCGAGGTAATCTCGCAGACCAACTTCTCCCCATCTTCTTATACTCTAGAACCGCTTGCACAATTTGCTGCCGCGATCTTCGTCTTCTTTTCATATTATCCTTTGAAAATACGTCTCCACTCGGTAGATAGAGATTGTACATTGACCTGTTTCTCATCAGATTTATTTCTGAAGGAGGCGGACTCTTTTCGAATCACCTTAAACAACGATTTCCTTGTCACTTATACATCCAATTTCCTTCGGTTAAGAGGTAATTGCGTCACTTTGATTAATCAATTCGGTTTGTGTCTTTCATCTGATTCGTCGCGTCGCCGTGGCAAACTTCTGCAATCTGTCAGAATTGACCGTAACACAGTTCGTCCCTTGTTGAAGGAAACAACTTCCTCAAGACGCCATGCAACGAAGTTTGCTTCCCCAAAGCTTGGTCATTCAGGCCAAGTACGCGCTTTAATGAAACAATTAACATCCACCGCATTTGCATATAACGGTAACGCTGGCTTTTCTTAACGACCCAACAAAGGAACAGATTAAACAACGGTGTAACAGAAACATCAGATACCCGGCGGCTCATCGTTCCATCCTTGGAACGAATATTTGCCCGTCCAGATGAGCTTGGAAAGTACGGGCGTTCAATGTTCACTTTGGCTTCTTTTTTCTAATTTTCTCCCGCGAAAGTCAGATTTAACCCGCGCCACCAACATACGTTGCAGTTGGAACACCCACTTCCGGCGTGATTTGTTGCAACGAATCCCCTATTATCCTCCTTGGATTTTCATTTCGCACTTGCTGGTTAAAGGGAGGATGGCTGCCTCTTCCTAAGACGGCCGTGTAGACCGACGCTAATTGAAATCCATCCTTCTCTCCTTTTTAATTAAAGTATAAGTGTCCTGACTACTCGTTCTCCCGTCAGCGAACCTCATAAACCGCCGTTTCCCGACTAATCGGTTATTTAAGTCAGGACCCTGGATCCACAATATAATCTGGAACAATAATGTTGGGACAATGGTGCGACGAAGCAGGCTTTGTAGGAAAGGAAACTCGCACACCTAGGAATAGAAGGGAAGCCTCGTTTCACAATGATTATATTGGACATGTCAAATTAACTATACAGTTATACAGATTCAACTTATACCCCATTTTCTACGTCGTTCATCTTACGTCCTATCTTCCATTTTGTTCAAACCTTACGCTTCAACCCCTCACAGTCCGCATTCAGCTATAGTTTACCTTCATGGATAATAATTCACAACGTAACTCATTTCAATGCTGTTCCACTTCATCCAGTTCTAGTAGACATAGCATGCAGTACTGTACCATCGTGATCTAGAACACAGAACCTAACTCCTTCTTCTTACCTGTCCACGCAGCAGAGTAACTCAGAACTACCCTTTCAGTTCGGTAGCGCATAGCGGACGTGCAGTAACGGAAAAACGTTTATCGTAATTAACGCGTCTAATCTCGTCGTTCTCTGAGCCAGCGACGGGAGCCGGTCCACCGTTGCGGCATATTACGAGCTTAGAAACTAGCGCCGCGGATCCTCCTCTTTCCCTGTCTCATGGCCAAAGTTTGCTTGCCGCTTGAAGCTCGGACGTTCAGCGGGCGCGGACAAGCGCTTAATTAAGCGAATAACATATATCATCTTAACGCCTAACGGCCATAGCGAACTTGCTCGACTTGGCCGTGGAAGAACGGATCCAGCCAGGCCAGCCGGCGTGTAACGCTCATATACGCGCATACGTCTAACCAGGGGCTGCTTTTCACCGGTTCCCCCGTTCTCTCATATGTGAGAGAGAACTGGGACCACCTCGGTTCACTGGCAAAGACGACGCCTCCCGCACCCTTGTCCGTGCTCCATTCTCCTTTGCCGGCATTGCACACCTTAACGTGTACCTACATTGCTGCGCATTTGCCGGCTAACTAATAGAGGGTCCCTCCTACCACGGCCTTCCTCCTCCTTCGACCCCATCCTCCTGCGGCACCACCTCCTACACAACGGCTACCGAACGTGCAGCCCGTAACGAAGATATCCTGGAATTACATAGCCGGCTTGTGTACGGCACCCTCGGGCGGTCTGCGACCGAGATATCGCGCCGGTTGCCAGCCCTCGATCCGAAAGAGATCGAATGAACCGCCTTCCACCTACACCTACACTTGCATACAGGGTGATCTAAAAGCGAGGTGGAATGATTCCGAGACATAGTAGTATTTACAAAAATTTTTGGAAGTTAGGCAACATCGAAGTTTAGAAAATTATGTAACTTTGTGTGTAAATAGAGTAGTTCATCCGTAAGACGAACCTATTTTTAGTTGGTGCCATAGTGCGGTTTTGAAATCGCATCTTGAGAAGAATGCAAAATTTTCTTTTTCGTGGGATATCTCGAGAACGGTGACGAATATCGGAATGAAGTTTAAACAAAAGTTGCATTTTTTTTATATCTATAAAACTGCGGTACAATAATTATTGAAAAATTTATAGTTTTCAAATTACCCCTATTACCAATCCTTAATTCGATAATTATTTTTACGCAGTTTGATAGATATAGAAAAAGGACGCAACTTTTGTTGAAACTTCTTCCTAATATCTTCTACCGTTCTGGAGATATTCCACGAAAAAGAATCCTGTATTTTTTCCAAGGGGTGGTTTCACCCCCCAAAACCGCACTATGGCACCAACAAAAAATAGGTTTCTGTTACGAATAAACTACTCTAGTTACACACAAAGTAGCATAATTTTCTGAATTTCTGGGTTACCCAACTTCCCTTGTAAGCTGTTTATGTATCCTCGTAATAAGAAATTTGGGGAGTTAACGTATGACGATTACGAATGTCAATAGTATCTTATTACAGCTCTTGTGCTTCCGTCAGCCTTGATTTGTGGATCAATGTTGACTCAATATATCCTGCGTACTGTCGTAGAGCAAGTCTCCAAGTTCTTCGACCTCCTTTCTCGATCACCCGGTAGGTGCCTACGTATAATATCAGTCTGGCTCGATTTTCCGAGGCGTTCTTTCGCACGGTAAAAGGGAATCCGGCCGAGCAATCATCGGCACGGTGTTCTACGCAAAGTGTTTGGGTCTGCGGTGTGTCCCGTCCCATCGGGAAATCGATTCCCCTCCCCGATGTAGACGGTGTTTATCTCGCGGCAAAAAGTCTTCTCTATTGGGGGAGACTTTTTGCTCGGGCCTCCCTCTTCCATTTCGCGAAATCGAAACGTGATGCGCGATCATTGAGTATTGGGGAGTAGACGGGTTATTCGCGAGCGTGTTGCTGGTTACAAAGGTCGTGGCTCAGTGAGAGTCGGTGGAATAAGGTTGATGAGAAATATCAAGGTATATATTTAAATTAGAAGCTTTATTGCATTAATGCTCATTGTGCACTCTTATTAGTCGATGAATGAATTATTCTCGATTCTCGTAATGAGACTATGACGCGACCACAGAGGTATAGAATAGACCTAACATCCAATGTATTTTCACGGCAAGATTTTCTGGGGCTCTAGAGCCCCATTACCATGCCCGTGTCACCTGCAACGTTACCGGCATACTACAGAAACAGATTAAAATGCTCATTATGGTGGGAATTAGAATTTAAATGAATTTATATCATAAATTTCGTGATGAAGATAAAACCGCAGGCGAGGTATAGAATGGAGTGAAAACCCAATGTAATTTTCTGTCCCCGGTTTGTGGAGTCATATTCCTTCTCGATAAATGCAACTTGGAATACCTCACCAAGGAATTGGAACTTGGTATATCTCAGTAACGTGCTGAAGCAGAGAGGACTTTTTGAAATTTTTAAAATTCCATCAATTCCATCACCTCGCTGAAATATCGGTACACACCTATTCTGGGGTAGGAATAGTCGAAACACACTTGATATTTTCAAACATCTGTATTTCATATAGATACACATGTAGAGGGAAGAGAAGTAAAGCTTTATTCAAACATTTGAAGTTACATTTATTGTTACATATTATTAAAATTAAAGTATTCTAAGTTAAAGAAATTCTTATATCTAACTGGAATACTTGCCAATCGCAGCTATCGACTCTGTTCTCACCAATTACCAGCTCTCACCACGGGGAGGTTGCTACGTTTCGAGATCCGTAGAGAGATAGATGGAATCAAAGTTTAGGTATAGAATCTAGGGAACTTTCAAGCAATTACTCGATTAAAACAAATTTAGGAAAGAAGGAAAGACGAAGGGTAAACATGAAATGAGTATTGGATGGTGCAGTTCCTACCATCCTGCTGTCCGAGTCGAAAGGGAAAAGCATTCGGCTCCCCCGAGGCGATTCCTGTTGCTCCGAGGAACTCATCAGGAGCACACTAGGTGTGACTTGAATCGGGTCGGATAACGCGGAGATTGGGTAACCGGCCCGGGTGACTTACGCAGGCAGTGTACCTAAAGGTACACCCCCTACGTTCGAAATTTTTCCCTTTCAACAATAACACCAGGGGACGAAACTGATCCATCTATACCGATTCCATGCCCACTGGGCATTGCCCAGTCACTTGCTTCGGAAAACGAAAGGAACGGGGACCTTCTCATCAGAAATGAGAAGCCAACAAACGAGCAACAAAGCTAATAAATGATCAATTCAGTGGCTACTTGGCAATTTGACATGGAGCCTTAAATATTTCATACTATGATAAGTGATGCGGATGTTCATGAAAATGCATATTTTTATAGGCAAAAAATAAAATAATGGAACCTAGACAGAAATTTGTTTTGTCATTAGAGAAATTCAGAATTATACTTTTTATTTTGCATATTATGCATATTGCATATGTTTTGCATAATGCATATTTAATGTATATTGCATATTCTTTCTATATTATTTGCACATTTCGTGGATATTTCGCATATGTTTTGTGAATACGCGGTTGACTTTTTAATTGCGTGCTGAATATAGGCACAAAAAATTGACAAACGTACATGGCGGAGTCAATAATTTTGCAATATGTATCCCACGCCACAGGGAATTTCTGGTCAGTTAGATCACGAGTGTCGCGTGATTTATATCAGTTCATTAGTTACATATCATTCGAAATTGAAGATGCCTAAATCGAGGACAATTAGCAATTTCCAAGAAATATTTCAGGTCTCAACTTTGGATGACTCACTTTGTATTTTGCATATACATATGTTGCATATATGTTGCATAAGTGTTGCATATATGTATCTTGCATATATGTTGCATATTACGACATATTATACATGCATAAACATCCGCTGTCTAAATTGATAACTTAGCCTAGCCTTCCTTAGATGATTTCTTTCACTACCACTATTCACTATCTCCTTTCACTAATTTCTTTTTAAATATATTATCTTATTAACTCCTTCTCCCGCGGAAGGGTGAACCTGAAAAGCTGAAAGAATCAATTATGTTACGTCAGTAATGGGTTTGGGAGTGAACTAACAAAATACTTACTAGGTTGTTGCCGATGGAAATGACTCGCAACGACAAAAGAGCCTGTATAAGCATGCAAAACTATCACAGAGATACATGAAGGAGAGCAGGAAATGTAACCCACCGAAGAAATGCATGAAATAAAACAAATCATACAAAAACCATCGAAGATATCAGGTAGAAAAGAACAAAACTGAATTTGGAACTTTGTAGACGAAGAAAACTTTGCCAAAGAATGCGTTTCAACGAATCCCAAAATTTGATCGGCACCAGCCGAATAAGCTACCTATAACCAGAGGGGCAGAGGGGTGAGGAGAGGACGGTAGGTCCAGTGGTCCGGAAGCTCCCGGGTTCCCGAAGGTCCTCCAAGCCCGAAGGATTTGGAGCTACGCCCGCGACGCTTGCTCACCTATTTCGGAAAACAACACTTGCGATGTAAACAAGGTCATCTGTTAACTTCAATTGCAAATGCCAACGAATTATTCGACAGAAATTAATATTTCCCCCAAAATATTCATCCCAATGGCTATTACTATACCAAATAATGTTAACAACATATAAATAACTATTAACTATGTTCAATAAAACACGAGATGTAAAACAGTTAGTAACATTTGGACTTGTAGTTTGAAATAATTTTATTTTATTCTTACTTGGTTCCCCGAACAGTAAACGGGTCTCAAGGTCTCGGTTGAATTCACTGAAACAGAAAGGAACTCTCGCGTGCTATTTATTTGTCATTTGGAAATTCCATTAGTCGACAAACAGCGCAGCCTCCGCCCCTAATTGTAGCCGGTTAAAGTCTTTAACTATTCAAGTTAGAAATTACCGGGCGTAATTTCAATGGCGCTTTCACGGCCGTTCTCTATTCATGCGCGAGGAGAGGAACTACTGTCACGCTGCCGGCTAAGGACTCCTCTCTCTCCTAAAGGCTGAAACGTGTCTGGCATAATTGAGGCATCTGAATGGCTGCGCGAATATTTCAGCCAGCCGGCTAACGTCGATGTTTTGCACGTTAATGTATTCAAAATCGTACGTGTCGCGGCGGTAATCCGGCCCAGCCGTTCGGCGCTTTAATAATCCGCCCTAACGTTCCGGACTTTGCCCGCGGACTCGCTCGTTCGCCAGCTCGCTAGCTCGCGCCCCGATGTAAACACCAGTTGACGAGCGATACACCGTGTAACGCGGCAAGGAGATAATAATTTCAAACTCCAGACTCCAGGCGGAAGTTCCTCCGCTTCGAAGCAACCGAATCGATGCATGGCTCTCAGTAGACGCTCCCACTTATTACTTCTACTGATTAATTACATTAGTTAACGCTCGCTAACCAAGTGGCAGCAATTTCAACAGATTTTATAGAGAAAGAAGCTAAGTCCAGGTTGACATTATTTTATTAATATAAAAGCGAAAGCAGTGGCCGTACGTGATCAGCAATTGCAACATCAACGAGTGCGCTGCACACGATGCATCAAACGCGATTCCATTACGGCCGCATAAATACGTCGCTCTTTTGCATACATTACGCCCCGCTCGTCCGGCCACCCTATGGGATTACAGTCGTTCTTAATCCATTCAATTACACGGAAATGCCTTCCCCGTATCAAGGATACGCGCGTTTATATCCTTCCCGGGCTGACGTGCCGACAGGTATCTAACTATCTCGGAAAGAAATTCAGCCGGGTAGGCCGTGGAGACGTGATTAATGCGCGGAAGATAAGAAGCAGGAGGGGGGCAGGGTGGTGGCCCGACTTCCGGGCACCCAGAGACAGGGCGCCCGCGCAGACAACGCGAATGATTAAGTTACAGACGCGGACTAATGAAATCATCAAATTTACCTCGCTCTTCCTGTATCAGGCAAACAACGCCGCGCGTACCCTGATCTCGAATGAGAATCTCCCGCCTGGAATCGTGTTACTACGAAGCACCGAATAAATGAAACGCAACCGGATGCAATGGGATCCCTGTGCTTGAAGGCTGTTATTAATTGTTGCTTTTCATAGCGGGGCTGCGGGTTTGTTTTAAAATTCTCTATACCTTCGAATCAATATTCCTCGCTATGGAATAGCGTGCGTTTGAACAGTAAACTGGGCGCGATGAAAAATCACCACGTGATTAGATTTGCTCACTCTGGATTTATCCACGTGTTTGCGAATTATAGGTTTAATGAGGTTACGCATTATGTGCCAGTGCTTCGACTGTTGCGCTTCAAATTATTGCACATAGCCCACCCGCGCCCACCGTTCGCATTCGGTTAGAAGAGTATTTCTGCATTAGTTGTAACGAGTAGCTAATGCCGAATGTGGCACGCATTTGCGCGCCGCCGCTACAAAGCAGGCACAGAAAGCTCCCACGTTTGCTTCCCGCTGTACCATTGCGGTCAGCTGGTATTTAAGCATTTCCAGTCGGCCTTTAAAACTACGCATCAGTAAGACATCAAAGGCTCCCCAGTTACAGTTACTATTGACACTATTTACCTTTGTTAGTTAACGCTATTGTATCGCTGCGCGAATTTTCGGCTCCATTAATAACGACTAACACGGTATACGGAAGCCGGCATGTGTATAATTCTGTCTTCGGGAACAAAGTGGTCGGATTATAACAACCGGCCGGAGGAAATTGACTTTGCATAACGCGAAGGAGAAAACAAATTCGTGTAATTGAACACAGGGAAAGTTTCCCCTCGGACCGACAGTGGGGGAGGCACTTTTCCCTCGAAAAGTTTTTTAACATTTTTTTAAGTAGCTCCGAGCAAAAGTGGCTGCAAAAATAAGGGCACGCTGGCCCGTTTGGATATAATTAATGACTGTCCAGGAAAATAGAAGCGTAATTAACGAGTGTCCTAGGAGGTAATTTTCTTCGTAATTTAGTGTGTCACTCCGACGGTGGGAGTAATGCTCCCTTTTCAGACCCTGAAAATACTTTGTACCGTCGATCAAGTTAAGTTGAGTAGAAAAAGAGAAAATAAATTGTTCCACTGTGTTTGCTGAGTGGATTCTGAGATTTATTATTATTATTATTATTATTATTAATAAATTTATTTTCATCGAATTTCACGATTTTCGAAATAAACGCCGCCCAGAGGCATGCGTTAGGGTTCTTCAGCAAGCTCGTCTTGCTCTTCTCGTTTCGTCGGCTAGAATGTTATAAGACTATAAGAGGTTACGATAAGTTACTCTTTAAGCAGATGAAGATAGCCGAAAGAGTACGATTCTCCTTCCCCAAGCTATCTTTTCAGAGGGACAGAAAAATAGGGTTTCGTTTCCAGGGTGAAACGGAGCAATAAAATGAAAGGGCGGTGGCGACGGCCATAGTGCGAGATTAATAGCTTATACGAAAGTTATCGTTGACTGATTTCAGTGGGAACCCTGCCAGTGCAGCGGGTGTAAAGCAAACGACAGTGTCGCTTTGTCTCTTCGCGACGACCCTCATATATCCAGCGATAAAAATACATATCTCAACGCGATTTTTTACAATGGATGGGAACGGGAAGAGGACTGAAGACACGGTGAAGATGGGATAACGCTAAGAGCATAAATTAATACGTGCCTCGTGTTTTTTTGCGCGCTCGTATCTTAAGAACGCCCTGTACAAAGTGCAGTGTAATTCATGGTACAACTGAAAAGGAGGTGATCTTTGTCTAAGAATAAATTCGAATGTGTCCAGCAGTCGATCTTTATAAACCTAACAAATCCTCGGCAGATACCCCCATCAATATATCCAAACCTTAGCACGCAAGTAGAAAGAGCCAGTAATAGACAGACACATTAACCAAATCGTACTTCATCGGACGCTTATCCATTCGCCAATGAATCTTCAAATGGTATATTCTCCGAACCGAACCCTCGTACGAAGAAATCTCGTTTCACGTTCTCCCTTCATTTTTACACCGAGAATATCCTTTCCTCCCGTTTGCACCGGGAATTGTACACCGTCCCTGTACAGGGTCGCGAGGAAGAATATTTCCCGTGTAAATTTAGCTCTACATCCTGCCCGAGTGGAGTAAGTGGTCTCATCTGAAAAAACGAAAACGGTCCACTGTAAATCCGTCGTCGTCCCCTGCATAAGCGTGCGCGGGTCTGCGGCTGAAATGGAGCGCATGAGAAGTTTACGTTCACGATCTGTGAAACTGCGTCGCCTCCTCCGGCCCGTTGGACACGTCACTCGTGAACACGTGTTTATGCTTTCTCGAGTGTCATTCCCGGCAAGAAATTAGGGATCGGGCGTGTAAGCGGGGGCGGCTCCCGCTTGTCTCGTGGCCCCCAGTTTGATCGATTCTCCAGCCGGGGCCAAGACGTGTCACGTCTCCTCCACTGTCGTTCCACTGCGTCCGCTCAAACGGGGAATTAGCTTTCATTTAAAAGGGAACGGTTGTACCGCCTGCCGAACCCCACTCTTGCACACGAAGGGCTCTTTTTGTCGCGTCGATTCGTCGCTCGGAATGGGCTTTAGAGGTCTATTCGCGTCGTTCTAGAACTGTTGGAAATTGACTTGCGCTCATAAAACACGCGCGAGTTCAGAAGTCATGAGCTATGAAAAAAATGATGTTCTCGGTTTGGTGGAATGTAGTGGGACGTCACCGCGTCAGATTTTCATTATTCCGAGTTCGAAATAGTTCGTTTAACGGAAAAGGGGATAAAACAAGCTTCTGGCTCGTTCCACTGTATTATCAAAAATGTTGTGTGTGGCGACTAATTGGAATAATTGAATAGATTTACTACACTCATAGTTGTCGAAAGTATATAGGTACCTTCAAGCTTTTGGATGAAATATCTAATTGGAATTCGACCGAGCTACGTGTACACAACGAAGTCGCGACAGAATTTAATGCGAATTATCCTCTCTGAATTATGCGATTAATAGAGGCAGAAGCAATTAGAGAGTTATAGGTTTATAATGAATCGAGATCATAGGAGCGGGTTCTCGCGGGGGGCGATCGGGCGTTGATAAAGCGTTGAATAAAAGTACAATTATTACGCTATCTGATTCCATTGTATGCAAATAAAGAATATAAATGCAGACTAATTTCACGTCTGACACCTATAACAGGCCTCGCCTCGTGAAAGACTACATCTTCCTCTTCTATTCATGCAGTAAAAGCCCATTATCTCGTGGACCCACGAGAAATAAGAGCAGGAAGGAGACTCTTAACGGTGCTTCGTATTTTTTCCTTCCCTTCCCTAACTCATTCGCCAATAATGTCTCTTAATACAATTACGGTACTCGACCGTGCTGCAATTACTTATTCATTATCGGAAAATACGTTAGCTGTATTGCGCTACTGACGACGCGTGCGTTTCCACGATGAAATCGCGGAGAACGCGATGCCTGTTATGATAGCGAGGAGGAGAGCGGGCTTGTAGTCCGAGTTAAAGGAAATTAAATTACCAGACGTCTTAATACGGGTATTACCAAGTGAAATTACAAGGGTGGGGCAGCGAGTTTTACGGGGGATAATTAGTTATATAATTGCACAGCAATTTGCCCGGCCGTCTGTTCCCGGATTAGGAGAATTCGTTCAGGGGAGAAGAAAAAAGCTGCGATTCGTATTATCGAAGAATTTCTCTCCCCGATGGGGGATTACTAAACACGTGTTTGAACGAGAAGACTATACACGGTGCTTTGAAGCTATATACACTTTGCTGGGTTGATAGAGATCACGGGAAGTTAAAGAAGGGTTGCAAAGCACCTGTTCATTGCTCTCCGCTTTCCTTCCACAAACCAGGAAATTATAAACCTGGTATACGTGCCATTTTAAGAAGAAAGGTTCAAGGCTACCCCGTAGTTCGATATCAAGCGCTATATTATCTTGGAGGACTGGAAAAGAAAGAGGAGAACGAGAAGAGAGCAGAGGGGGAGAAACAACGAGCACGCGGTCTTTCGAATTCCTCTTTCGCACCTGTCAATCCTCGAAACGCACTATTTCCGTGCGGCCATCAATCTCGGGAACGTCCCGCGCTGGCGGCGCCCCCGACGACATAAATCCAATTTCCAAGGTA
Organism: Andrena minutula; assembly: GCA_929113495.1. NCBI lineage: Eukaryota > Metazoa > Arthropoda > Insecta > Hymenoptera > Andrenidae > Andrena > Andrena minutula. Next base: position 39,038,038 of record OV815994.1, read on the forward strand.
GGCATTCTATTTACAAACTATTCGGGGGTTCGCGTGCACCTGACCGAGGCCACACGTTGCAGCGAGTTTTCGCTCGGTCCTTTTTCTTCGGCGCGGCCCCAGCCGCAAATTCAATAAACTTTTCCGAGCCGGTACTTAAGCGGAATTGACCGAATCGCGGCCGTTCCATGGGAGCATTTCCATACGAGCGGATCCGCGGGCGTCTGCAGGTGCGGCGAACGATCACCCACGGGTTATTTAGAAGGCGTTTTGCATTAATTATTCAAATGGGGATTCTCGGCCGAGGGGGCTCCCCTGATAAATTACGCGGCCGTACACTTTCCGATTCTTTTATGCCACGTTTGACCATAACTTTGCATACCATTTCGCAGGGGGGAACGAAATGAGACGGATATCGCCCCGCGCACAGTGATATTCGGGCTCCAACGTATGGAGTGTCTGTTGTTCCTCGTTGAAATTGAACACGCCTCGTTTTTCTCTTCTCATGAAACCGTTTTATCGATTAAAGCGCTTTGATATCAGAGTATTTTCGCCAATGGAGCAAAGCAGTCGCAAAATTTTATTTTGGTTTGATGATCAAAGAGTAGGTCCGTATTTCTGTTTCTTTGACGGAAGAGCGACTATTTTAGAATCATACCACGCAGGCATAAATTTGAAATGGAAGAGACGAGAGATGGAATGTCGATGATAGCCAGGAATAGAAGTGACGACGAGGCTTTAAGCAGCCTTGAGCAAATATTTGCAAAACTTCATTAGCTTTTGTTTGTAAAATATTTTCAACTGTAATATACGTACAGAATCCCATAGTCTTTTATATACCACGTAGTATAATTCTAGTGTACCGCTTCGGGCCAGGTCGAACATTTTAACAGTCTATCGCAGGGAGCCGACGAGCTTCAAACAATTAATAGGTAAGGATTCTATTCGATCGAACAAAGGAGCAGAGAAAGACCAGGGGAGAGAAACTGTTACGAGAGACCAGTATTATATTTAAGTGATAATGTTCTTCTCAGAGACTGAGCTTCGCGGAAGAGCACCTTATTCTGAATTTACTGGCTAAAAGCTTGCCGGGAATATTCGATTCAGTTCGCTACGTGCACACTGCCACCAGAAAGACGTCTTTACTTCGCGAGCAAAGAGAACGCGACGTCTCCGAAGATAGCCGCGCGCCTTTATTCATCGGAATGATTAATCTATGCTCACAATTTTAGCTTCATTACTTTCTCACATTATACCGACAGTGATAATCTATTAAAAAAAAAGTTTCGCCCCGCGGCACGTTCCTGAAACCCTCAGAATAGAATTTCTGTGGCAAAGTAATATCAGCGTAAAACGAGGAGAATTAATGTAATGACGAAAACCACGCTCCTTCGGCGAGTATGTTGTCGAAGAACAAAAAAGAAGATGAAGACATATATGGAAAGCGACGTCAACGAAGGATATTGAAATGTTGGTTGGCGCGGAGGAACGCAGAGTGACGCGAAATTCGCAGCGTTAATGCCGTCCTTTACCCGCCGAGAAATTGACTTTTCTCGAATGAGACACCGCTCGAAACGCGTCCCGTAATGACGTTACGGCATGAAAGTCGGGAAAATCTCATTCCGTACGGAGTTGTAGCAAATAATATAATATTACGCCGTTGGAATATTGGATGTTCAAGCCCGACAGACGCCGTAGCCGGCGGCGGCTGTTGTCGTTAGCAAGCTCGCCGGTTTAAATATGCTGAATCCCCGCTGAGCGCGGAAACGCGACTGTCCAACAGCATTTCCAACCTCGCGGATCATCGTAAACTGGTGACGACGACGCGACGGATTAAAAATCGATCAGTGCACCAACCGTCAATAATCTCGACTCAGAAAGCTTTTAGTTGGAACAGTCTCCCTTTATCTGACCTCAATTAAATTTTATCACTTGTAACCTGTTCTTGGACCGTCCCAAGTCAGCGTACCTACGTCCACGGCTTGAAAATTTCAACGTCCTTAAACGATAGACCGTACCAAAAGAGATCTCCATTGTTACGTAATGGTAATAATAATTTATTTGACCTCTCGAGACCCCCGCAGTCGGAATTCAATTATGAAAGCTCTCGAATTGATCGTCCTTTTCAAATGGACGGCAATGGATCGTGTGTCGCGCAAACTCTCATAGACGAAACCTCGTTTTCATGCTCGTAAAAGGATCGTAAAATTTTTATTCGATTGATTTCTGGCCACGTTACATTGAGGATATCTATCGATTTCGGTAGGCGTCCGTGCAACAGCTTTCAACTCACGCCGGAACCGGACGATACGCGATAAAATACGACGGCACTCGGACACTTAGCGCGTCAATCTGTCGATACAGGCCTATCCGTGGCCCTTCGAAGGAGCCATCAGGCGACTCCTAAAGGGCCGACGATTCGGCCGTGAACGAGCGTGCTGGTTCAAATTAAGACGTAATTTAGTGTCGCGCTCGGCCCTCATTTATGTACTTTTATGGAGGAAAGATAAACACCGCGTTCAGTCCGAGAGATGACTCTCTTGCCGTGTTATTACGTCGATCGTTAAAAGGCTTACTTTATGCTGATTAACTTCGGGACGGAGAGTTGAAAAGGGAAGGTATCGCGCATAAATACGCGAGCCCTTTGTGGGTATGAATATGTATGAATGTTAACGTAACTGTTACGACGGCGATAGTCCTGTCAACGTTCTAGTAGGAGACTTACAGTGATTGATAACCCAGTGTAGCTCGTTCGACCTCGTTGCGTGAAATTGAAACTTAGGGGAACACTTGTTCATAATGATGGGAGCGAGTACATGTACATAGATATATTACAAATGGTACTATTTGATTCGATGACAGGATGAAATGGGATTCTGGAAAAATCAGAAAATTTAGATGGCTCTTTATTTCCATGAATCTAGAACAAGAAAGAGAAAAGTAGTTAGAACTTATATAGTAGGTACATGCAAAAGTAGAAGAGTGCAAAACGCGAGTTACAGCTGTCAGTTGTTAACCTCTGCCACTTAAAACTACTTAAAACTACTTAAAACTGACACGAACATTGTATACGGAAAATAGATGTAGATATCCAAATAACGTAATCGCGAGTAAGGGCTAAAGTCATATGTGTGACGTTGAAAAATAACCAGAGTAAGAGTTAAGTAATTCGCCACCTGGCCGAGATTTGCATAAAATGCGCACGGCAACATTCTGCCCAGCGAGCACGCGAAGAACGAAGTTTCCCGTTCGAATTTCGTTGCTGTCATTTAAAAGTTGGATTCCTTCGTGTGCTTTACGAGTCCCTGCGGGTTCGCCCCGCCGCGTTTCTTTTTTTATCCCCCGGAAATAAATTTCGTTTGCCCAACGACACACAGCTCTTGAGGCGTCCCTACGGTCTCCTGGAAGCATTACACCTTACCACGGCCAAAAGAAGAACCGTCGTCTCGGGACAGGGAACTTTGAGCGGTCTAATTTCTCGATAGTCGATAGCCGCGCGTCTCCTTCCGACGACTTCCGACCCACCGTATCCTCCACATCGGCGCGAGTAAAGCGGAGCGTCAAGCTGGCGTCCCAGGGAACGACCGAAGATGGTCGCCCCTGTCTTCTAAAATTGGTTGGCGCAAGAAAACTCGACGGGGTTGAACGCAGCGAGGCAGGTAATCACACAAACAACCAACTCTCGCGACGAAGATGCCTCGCACCGCAGCAAGACAGTGGTGTAGGGACTACACTGTCTCGCAAGGTTTAGAAATCTTTAATCCTTAGAAAGCAGATGGCTGAGATGGCTGCTCGAACGGGGAACCACGCAGTTCATAAAGATGGCATATAGGTATCGCATAATCGAAGCGATAAAGAAGAAATAACTTGCGCGATGAAGTGATGCGAGTCGTCAAACGAAGCAAGATAAAGAGGACACTGATTTTTACAGCTCCGATAGCTTTATCCTCAGCCACGAACGAAATCTCTGTCGGGAGGAAAGGTTATCAAGCTTCACCCTCCTCGATCCATTCGACAGCTTCCCAGGGAGCTTTGAAATTTTCGTGGACCAGGAAGCAGTTAGCTACGCCATTGAGGCTGCCGCAGTGGGGCAGGGAAAAACGCGAAAAGACGGCGGCGAGGGGGTAAAGGGGGCGAGGTGGATGAAATGTCGCGCGGAGGGGATCGATCGGGGATAAATCCGATTCGATAAATCTGAAATAGATGTGAGGGATCGAAGAAGGAGCTGGCGGACTCGCAGTTAATAGAATAGTCGTTGTTGAATCGCTGGCCACACGCTCGAAAGGGATAATTCGAGCGTTTCCACGTGCTGCCCTGGGGAACGATTGCGGGAGAGACAATCGTCTCTCCTCTCGCACGACCGTCTCTTTTCCCGCGTGTGCGCCTGATTCTTCGATTCGATACCGTTCGTTTGGCCGACGATCGCTGGGACGCGACGGGCTCCAACGATTAGGTCGACCAGGGAGTTCTTTGTTTCGTGGATGTTTGCGAATTTACATGGGTCACTCGTTCATCGATAAGGCGGATCGATTTGCGGTCACATTGAAAAACGTCGTTGAGCGCGATTCACGTACCCGTGTAACGCTGAATCGATCCCAATTTACGGTTTATTCGCCTGTCCTCGTCGCAACGGCTCGCAGCACATTTTTTTTCTCACCGCGTTCCCGTGTGGATTATACCAGCGATTGTCTGCGTTGAAGGATTTGAAATATTGATTCCGCTTTTATATTTGCTTGCAATATTTCTTTTTGTGCCAGGTTAAAAGGTCTCATTAACAACTCAGCGCCACGCACCTTCTACTCTGCTGGTGACTCTCGCGACTTTCAGAATCGATATACATAATTCGTTTTTAACTCGGGAGAACTCGTGGGTCGCTTGAATTTCTGCGTGCCACAATCGTTTTGTTTTTAGACTGCTGCACAACTTTTCTGGCTTGTTAGACGACGAGCCTGTAATGTAAATTGCGAAACCGGTAAATTATGAAAAGGCGCATTGCCGGGACCAGATATTCCAAGCGTTTTTAATTAATAATGGCTGGTAGTGGGACCGCCACGTTAATGGGACTGATAAGACAAATATGGAAGGAACTCAAAATAGACGGTTGCCACTTCTCCTCGAATCACCGACGTTGATCGTGTGAAACGTATTAAACGTACCCCGAAATCTAAAAATTTCCCTCAAAGTTGTCAGGCTATTTCCAAAAATAACGATTCAAAAATACGTCCTCTTCTACACTAATTGCGACGGCGCGCTGTAACTATTAGGAGCACCGACTATATTTGCCGAGATATTTTTAAATCCGAAATTGGCACTTTATCTACGTACTTTTATTAAGGCGTTGGTATTAAAATAGCGGAATCAAAAAAATCACGGGTATACCTGAAAGCTAAAAAGAGACTTGCAGAATTCTAATACAGTGGTTCACAACCTGTGAATTGGGAAGCGTTTGCTACATTTGTCGCCGCGATTATTCTTAGTTGAAGATTCTTAGCATTTATTTATTTTAATACGGTTACATTGTCATATTCTATTAATAATGTAACCCTGATTTTTCATAAATGAAAAAAATAATAATATATAATAAATAAGATAATTTAATATTGTAAAAATTATTAAGTAACATTAATAATATTATAGAATACCATAATACTTTAATGTAATACCTTACCTTATCTTATTTGAATATTATAAAAAGGGGTCGCGAGTGAAAAAAGATTAGAAAATAATTCCAAAAACGACAAAGTTTGAAGCTCTACTCTATCCACATTCTTTCTTCAATATCGCAGTCCGAAGTATGCTCGTAAATTTTTTAACATCATTTTAAAAGCACCCTAAGTCTCTGCCACGAAATGATCGCCACCTGATTTCGCTCATAAGCCAACACGTTCCTTGGAATTGTCTCGTTAAAAGCACCGGACTCTCGGCGCCATATTTAAATTCGATTAAATTACCACAGGGCACAATCGTTAACTAACGTGAATCGTCCCGCAGTTAGGCAGCGGAGAAAAAAAACGTATGCGCGTTTTAAGTGGCGCCGTAAAACGAGCGAGCAGTTTTAACGAATAGCGCGTTAAGTGTCCGCGGAGATCGGACCCAATATACGAAGTTTTACGGGGCAGCTCGAAAAATCGGCCAGAAACGAGCTGCTACGCGCTTGTAAATAATCGAGCACGCTAATGCATTTTATCGTGGCAGCGTAAACCCTGATCCTCTATCCGGCGACGGCTTTTATGCTGCTGACATAAATTCGAAGCTGCATTCTCAGGATGGTCGGGGACCGCGTGCTTCTCCGGTACGTCGAAATTATCTTCGACACATGTTTCGTTGCGTATTTTCGCTCGCCTACGAAAGGTGTCACCCGTAATTGCATTTAGTTTACACCCTTGGTTAAACCTCTACGATAAATCTTCGCTCGTGCTACCTTATAGCGACGGGGCTGACATTTCGAAGGCAAATAGGAGCTCAGAGATGTTCCATGGAGTTTCTTAATAAGAATTCAAACCTAGACGGAGTATGCAATGAAGAACTCTATTATTCTAATAAATGCTTTAATCAATTTTGAGTTTCTTGTACATATTCATCGGAAATTCACCATACAGCAATCCGCAACGCCAATCAAGTCGCTCTGCCAGCCCAGTTTCGACTTCGTCCCATTTGTTACCTCGCCACGAACGCATATGGCATCGGAGGCCACGCATTACAAGAGAATGTGGCCAGCGAAACGATACGGCGGAGACAAGGCCGACAGAGATCAGGACAGAAGGATGAAAAAGGTGCTGTTGGGCGTCGGTGGTTTTGTTGGTGCCAGAAAGGAGATCCCCCGCTGAGAATCGCGCTCAAAGAAACCGACGCCGGCCTTGCTTCGTCCTCCCCCCCTTTCGCCCGCGTCCGGCCAGCTGATCATAAATCTCTGGGCTAGACAAAAGCAGGAAAAAATGGAGAGCATCAATTAAAGCGAGGGACCGGGGCCGGTTTTTGATGACGTTTAAAAATTCGCCGATGAGGGCGTGTGTACACCCTCTGGCGCCTCGGGGGTACAACCGCGATCGTTAGGGAACAACTTGCACGTGCCTTCAAGATGTTCGCGAGTAGAGATCGCCGTATATCATTTTAATTACCGTACAGAATTTTTCTGAATAGGAGATGGATACTTTCGACACCTTTCTGAAGCTCTTGCAGACTCAATTTCGTATCAGATAGTAAACTCCGAAATGAAACAAATCGGTACGTACTTCTCAGTTGCCATTGAGTTAATTAATTTCTTAATGCTGGGATATAGAAGTGTTTGTGCACGGTATTTTACAATGTAATGTTTCGGTGCGACTATTCGGTACCGATATTGTTGACGGTTTCACACACACCGCAGTGGATTCACTGGTTAAAATGCTCCAAGGAACAATCCGGCGTAGTTTCATTAGCCATACAAGTAAATGGTCCGTATCGACAGACGTCGTAGCAGAAGGGGAAAAAGAATACGGCTTCCACTGGAGTAGCCGTCCATTTACTTTTGAAAAAGTACATTGACTCGTTTTTAACGGAACTTGAAAGACCGCCATTGAAACACGATTCTATTGTCTTGTCACGATTTGCGGGTGCTTGTACACCGCGACTAGCACGGTTTCGCGAAAGAAGAGAATCCTTGACGTCGAACCGTCCTGTTATGAAAATCTCCACGTTCGTGGAAAAGTCCAATAAAAAAAAATGGTAGGCACTTGTGAAATTAATTATTCATCTCGAAAATCGCCAAGCTAATTTGTACGCTCCTCAACATACAATTTCGAGGGAGCTCCGAAACACCGGTGTTAATAGCGTGTAGAGGTCTCAGATCGTGAGTCATGAAAGCTGTATTATTAAGTTCAAGGATTAACTAAAATTAATGCCCTCTATGTGGATTCAATGAGTTACTCGAACCGTTTCTAAATACTCTAGCTATCGCGTTTTCGGTGTTCCTGATGCCATCTGATCAGATCGTAATAGCACCTGCGTACCGAAAGTCAACCACCTGGACTTGCTCTACCGCACGTATGATTAATAATTCCTGTCTGGCGAAGATGGTAACGGAATCGCGTGCGCCTAATTCATAGGCGAGAGTTTTTGAGTTATTGGCGTTCGTGCTTTGTCCACCGGTTTCGAGGCACTCAGTCTAAATTCGCAACGTAAGGGGCCCGCGCTACAGAGGAGATATAAGAGTAACGTACTCATTTATAACTTAAGAATCTAACACGAGGAGGAACGAATGTAGTAAACTAAACGGCACAGTGAACATTTCTCTGAAAATAATTTTGTGGTAAATCCTTCTGCGAAATTGTAAAACACTCTTCTATAATCGTGAAGAATTAAACTTCTCCCATTCGTGCTCCTTCCATTCTATAATCTTCTCCCCGCTTGGCACGCTCAGGAAACACAGTATACAAAAGTAATCGTTATGGGAACGAAAAATGTTGTGTCGCCACGAGAGCAGAGCCGTAGCGAGAAGTTCGCCGAGCGTCGACAAGAAAATCCACTAGGCATACGGTGGTTCCGGGCGGCGAATTGGGAAAACATGTCAGCCCCATAAGCCCAATCTTATTTCACTCAGGCCTCCCGCCCTATCTCAGTCGCGAGCCGCGTGCACCTGTAAACATCCGACGGAGACAAAGGAGGAACTAAAACGTGCCCGGAACGATTCCGTTTTAACGGTGAATTTATGGCGGCGCGTGATTTTCTCACGAGAAGATTTCCGCGAGGCGGTTCCAGTTCTCCCCCCACCTCTCCGCTGGTGTTGCACAACCGTGAAAATACTTTTCCCTCGCCGATAACGCGGGAACGAGACCGAACGAGGTTGCAATAGCTTTGGTGAATGTGTGCATTATAAAGAAATAGCGCAATCTTCGCCCCGAGAGCAGGTCTGTCGCGAGGGGAAAAGAGATGAAATAGGGGGGCGGTCATTGAGGGGGGGTAGGAGGCGAAGGGAGAAACGGTTAAGGATATTCTAGGGTTGAGAACGAGCGAGAGAATGCGGAAACGGCGAGGACAAAAGGAGAAAGGGGTGAGTGCCGGAGAAGTGGGAGAAGAATGAAGTCGAAAAGGACGAGGACGAGGTTACGCGACATTCGGGTTATACGAGCAGCAACATGCGTGTTCGGGCGCGTGCATCTGCGTGCACACGCACGCCGGGCGATCCGGTAAGGGTTGCAGCGCGTGCCCGTGCACAGGCGCACACAGGGCAGGGCATTAAGCGTTACTCGCGAGCATGCACTCGCGCCTGCATGTATATACATGTGGCTCCCTAAGAGCTACCCCTCAAGTGAGATATGGATCTTCCAGCTCGTTGAACATACAGAACAGAACGTTACGTTACGTTACGCGCGGTGGGAAGGGGTTGCGCGAGTGAATGTAAACCGCAATGCCGCCCTGCGGCGACCACTCGACGTTACTATTGATACGAACCACCTATCTCCACGTACTTCTGTTCCTCCTCGCCCCTTCTAGTGCGTCGTCGAGCCGTCAACGCGAAAATAGTGACCCCGCGTCGTCCAAACGGTCCACATTATTTCGAGCAGGTAAATGGACGTCCTTTCAGAGCGCCCAACTGTGGCGACACTTACTTTTTAACGAGGAAAGGGCAACTCGTTAAGATTCAGCTGGTGGGGGGTGATAATATTTATCTAATCGCCACGAGGTTTAATATTAAATATTTAGGAATATCTGTCAATGTTAAAATCTAGTTCTAAGTACTTTATTCAATGACCTTTCCTCTTTCAGTTTATCGAGGTAAAAATTAAAAAGCGCGTCGTCGAACGTCACCCCCCGCACGGCTAGTGAATTGATTAAGGGTGAAGGGCTGGCAACCGTAAACAATAATCGTCCGTCAATAGCGAACACTCTGCACGATTATATGCATAATAGTATACCACTCTGCGTATCTATACATATAACAATAATAGGATGTTAGGTTACGTCACGCGTAATGGTTAGGGGGTTGCCCGAGTGAATGTAAACCGCAACGCTACCCCCGTGACGTTCATGCGACGTTACCGTTAATACGATGTGCCTGGTCGCAACGTTCGTTGTCCCGTTCGCTTTTCCATAGTGAAACCGAACGCGCCGCGGGGTATTCTACCTCGAAATTCATAGATTGTCTGAGATAACGTGCATGTTCCATCCCCGCACCGTCGAAAAGAAAGGAGTTCGTCGCGCGAGAGATCGTCTCAAAAGCATTACGGGTCGTTAAAGGTGTCGCGTGAGAATTCGATGGAATTAATAGCAAAGGACTGCTCCTGAATTATCGTATCGCGCTACGTACTCAAGTGCCGCAATGGGGATGAATTAAACCGCCCCCCCCCTCCCCCCGCCATCATCCCCTTTAAGCGTCAGACAAAGCCTGAAGTTTAAGCGGGATTCGTCGGACCATTCTGGTGAATACGCAAGATAAATCAGCTTCATTATAGAAACTGCACCGGAAGGCACCTAAAAGAGAATCTCGTGATACATAATACAGGAGTCAAATATAGTAGCCTTTGCGCTTCCCTTCCTGGGATTCAATTAATTCGTGATTACACACGGTCGCGTAACGAGTTAGCTATATAGAATTCAAAGTTTCCACGAAGGCGGAAATAAGGTTCTGTTTGGCTGTAGAAGAGGTATTCTGCCCATCGACAAATCCCGCAGACTAAATAATGGAACTTTGTTAACCCTACAGTGCACACGTAAATTAACATTGAGTCTCACAGACCCATATCTTCATTTCCATATCATAGATTTAGATCTAGGAATGCGTGGATATTTTGAGAGAAAAATATTTTTAGACTCCGCGTAATCTATTGCACTGAATCTTTATTAAGAATAGTATTTATTAAAAAAAAATGAAATACTGAACAAATATCTCTTTAACACTCTGGGTTATCGTTATCTAAATGTTTTTCAATATCATGTGAACTGTTCATTTGTCACGCCTCACGTGTGCACTGTAGAGTTAAGCGAAACAATTGCTTCTGACTGAATTTCTCTTTGTTCCTTTGACAAAGTAACCCATTGAGTGTGTTTATTAATATTCTTTGAACACAAATTTCATGGATCGATCAAAACATATGTAGCACCAAAGTCAAAGTTTAATTCCGTACTGGAAACTATCGCCAATGGTTTGTACGTACTGTTCAAACACGTCCACGTTTCTCCCCATTTTCGAGCATTCCAATGGTCAAAGGCGATTGCTTTTATTTTCGTATTTTACGTATCATTACTTTATTCCTATAGATCCAATTGGCAGAACAAGCAGAATGTCACTAATTACGAGTGACAATGGAACACCATTCTACGACTTTTAATGAATTGCTTTCGTATTCACAATCAATGCATGCAAATCCGTTTGAACGATTGCAGAAGACGTGTGTTTGTCAAAGATATCGATTTTGAATTCTAACCTACATCCTTTGTTTTCTGCTCGGCACTACGTTTTACCGAATATATGAGTACCTATTAATTACACATTAATTACACATTAAAAACAAATTCCCAAGAAGAGTCATATACAATCTTCTTAAAAATCGTGAACGATGTGAATAAGACAGAGAAAATAATTTGAATACCCGAAATTTGCATATATAATTCTTTAAAATAATTAATAAAGTAATTCTTCAAAAAGTTAAATAGAATCATTCCCATAAAGTATAAACCAAAATCCAAACGTACTCGAACTGTAGCATTTCACGATTATCTGGTTCTAACATAGTCAGCGATTTGGGTTCAGAAACTTGACAGGTTTGTCGGAAATAAATGAAATCGGGGTGCGCCGCGGGATCGAAAAGTCGGTCTTCTTGTAATTTACCACTCAGACGGTTAACCGCGGGAATGGCAGAACTTCGTCGAAGCAATTAATCCGATAACGATAACGACGTTACCGATGATGAAGTGGAGTCGTGTAGTAGCGACCAATCGTTTTACAAACACCGTGACGTAATCTTGTTCTAGAAACTGATCCCTTGGGACTGGTGGATGTATTCGGGGCCGGTGTGCACACGTTATGCAACCTAGCCTACCTCATTCGCTTGTGTAACCGTGCATTGTGTGTGAAATAAACAGTGCCCTCGTATTCAACGATCGATGCAAGTAATTTGTGCGGTCGCGACGCTATCTAAACAAGCGGATTTTCAATTTTTCACTTAACCCGAAGCTTTCGCTTAAAAGTCCTATCCGCCGTCGTTTCTGGAAATAATAGTCAACGAGTGATTGATTTAGTATATCCTCTCAGAGTACAACGTAAACATTTTATCGCGAATATAAATTTTCGGCTTTCGAGCTAAGTATCTCTGCCTTTTCGGAATACATATTGTGTATGTATGCGCGAGCTCGTAGGTGTAGGTACCTACTTCAATTTTCTCGTTTTCACTGTTACCCCGAAGATAACCAGAAATTGACGCAAAAGATTGTACGTTGCCCGAAGGTTTAAATTCCTTCCTTTTACTCTCTTCTTTCTAATTTTCTTCCTTTTAATTTATTGTGGATAAATTGATGTGGCTTATTTGAGGACAGTAGCGACAATTCGGTAAAGTTTGAAATAATATTGCGGAATGCAGATTCTGGGATAACTGCTTTTATTCAGAAATTTTTAGAACGAACGTTATCGTTATATTAATGGGAAACGAGAAAATTGGAATAATATACCGTTCGAATTGGAACGATTTGTTCTCCGGAAGGGGCGGTTGATTAATCCGAATCTTTTCAGTAGAGCGATGGTTGCTGAGTCGTTGAGAACTTCATTCTATCGGCCGGGTGCCGATCGATGAATATATCCTTTTGTCAATATGTCACTTCCAAACGAGAGTATAATCTCATTTTCCTACCTTCGTCAAGAGTGAACCACGTGACGCGACATAACTGCCACAGCAGCATATCAATCTGATAACGATAACGATATTTTCGATGATGGAGCACAGTCGATCAACCAGTTCTCCTTGGACCAAAATTGTTCCCGATTTCACTTCGTCGTACACACCGTCTCCTGTTTCTCTCTCTTTTATTCCGTGCTCAGATTATCACTGATTCTCTCACATTAAAGGTAAAGAGGGAAATGGTGAATGTCCATTTTTCGTGATTTTGCGATTTACAACATATTTTGTTGGTGGCAACTGTTCAAATACCCCCATAAGATAACGTTAAACTTTTGGTACACTGCTTAAAAAGAGATAGCGATCACTCCACGCTGGAACAAAACACTTATTTTTCTCGATAAAGCAGTTTTCTGACATTCCCCATTTCTCCCTTACCCTTTTTACATAAACCAAACTCTGTTAAATAACAAACAAAGCAATTCTCTAACGACTCTCTTTCCCGCAAGTCTTTATTTTTAATTTCAATATATATAAAACAGAAAGCTTCAATATATTTGTGTATTTGTCTGTCACCTAAAAACTTTCGAACGATAAACTCTGGGATCACGAAATCTGCCTCAGCTCATTATGCCTAACTAATCCAGATAAATGTAACCATTTTCCCATGGAAAATTAAAAAAAAATAAAATTTTGTTGTAAAAGCAAAATCTAAATTTCGAGCGAAGCCGAGTAGTAAAGCTAGTAAAGGAAAATTCTTAGTTCTAATAATACAGAAGAATACATTCTTGTGCATAGGGAGGAGAGGTTCGATCACCATAGCCAACAAAATCTGTATGCAATGTTAGTTCAAAATTCACTCTGCCTCGCAACCACCCCACTCCCAACACCTCACATTGTGTTTGCTGCCTTGGGGGCACGTTTGAATCGCGAAAGCTCAACGGCCAATTACCAATACATACCGCGAATCGATACTGATATTCATAAAACAAAGCGAACGGACTCTTCTCCGAGGGGAGTGAACTCTTAAACGTCAAGTTGATTAAACTGGTCCAGAGCTCGATTAATTAGGCCAGACACGGTCAAAGGGACATTACGTGTACGTAATCGGATTGTCATGACCGGACGATTCGAAAGAGGCCCGCACGGCGAGACGGGGCCATAGGTTATCGCTGCCGCCGAGAGCCGCAAATCAGACGTAATCGATAACGATAACGACATTCGTGACGGTGATGCACATTCGGCCGGGGCCAGTCAATTGTTCCCCGCGAACGATGCAATCTTGCTCCAGAACGCGATACCGATTACTATGATCAAGCCGGAACGAGGCGAGCAACGGCGCATGAAATGCAGACGGAATGATTTCAATTATCCAAATGAACATCTATATTAAGGTCCGCGGCGGCCTGTGCAACTGCGGACGCCACCTTCCCGCTCAGCCGACGGACGCATTGAAACTCTATCAAAGATATTGCTCGACGTCCCTCGGACGAATCTCGAGCCGTTCCTTCATTGAGCACGTCGATGAGACTTTTCACTCGAGTTGCCAGAAGTTTAATTCCAAAGGTGGCTGTCCCGAACCAACGAACGAAAAGGCCAGCTGTTAGGAAAGACGGAGGGCCCGGTGAGCGGAGAACGAACACTGAAAATCTCTATTTTCTTCGCGAGAGAAGCCCGTCGTAGAGAACCCTATGTAGTGGACACATACGCTGGCAGGCTTCTCGTTCCCGAGACGAACAGAACAGAGCGCAGAAAGGCCTCGGCCCACAAAAAAGTTAATTACGGAATCATCCTGAGCAAAGAAACCGCACAGTTCTCATCTTATACCACATTCTTCTTTTTCATCGGCCAGGACCCTTGTGCCTTCTTCTTTTCTCCTGCTTGGTTATCGGCACCGGCTCTTCCCCCGAATTCAATGGCAATTCCCGTTCCACCCCGGCTAATAATATGGGTTCTTGCCGCCCCGCGGAACCATGCAGATTATTACGCGCGCGAATAAAATTTCAGCTGTTGGCGCGTCGGCCGATTGAAGCTCGCGGCGTAACGCGTGCAAGAAATACACAACACCTGACACACAGTGCCTCCTTTTCGTACGGGCAGCCTTCAGAGATGCAACGCATGGGTCCGTGTAAGAAGAACAACGGTAAGTGTGAAATCGATTCGCTCGCTTGGGGGCACGAGGATATTAAAAATAAATAAAGTTCCATCGGATAACGTTCCGCCGAGCCATCGTGGCTCGGCGCAAATTGATTTCGGGCGTTAAACGAGGGAAATTCAGATCGGAGTTAATTAATCGCGGCATCGACGAGCACATTTCGCTGGAAACCGCGGGGTGGGAAGGAATTCCGACGGTGATCCGCGCGCAGTTTTAAAGCAGAGCGCAGAGGCAGGGCGAAAGGTGTCAGGCTGAGGGGCAAAAAGAGGACGAGGCCAGTATGCGAGGAACGCGCGTCTAACCGAGTGCATCGTCCTGCCCGCGATCGCAGATAGGCACGCACGCGTTTTACCAAGAGATTGATTAGAAGCGTTGTCTCTATTTGAATCGTGAATCCATCCTCAAAGACAAATGAGCGTCGCGTCATTTATGTGAACGAACCACCACCCGTGGTTGCACAGCTGGCCGCCTTCCTCCATCACGGATATTAATACGCGAGTATACGTCATTTCGCTGCGTGGTCGAGCAATGTTTATCGTCCTTGCAGATCAATCACACGACACGCCACTACACCAAATTGCTCTATGATCTGGCGGCCGCGTCGTTCTGAATCGCGGCCCGCGACGACCACCTAGCCGTTCCGCTCGTTTCAAGTTCATCCAAATTGTTATGCGGCCATTCAATTATTTTTTCAGAGACTACAATGCGCACCTTCTTGCTGAGAAAAAGGGTAACACGAAGGATAGGTATGAACCTTGTTCCTGGAAAACTATTCTACCAGGGTCTGTTGCCAGTTTTACAGTTCGCTGACGGAACAGACCGATGCGATAATTTTGAAATTGTAATGATTAAGGGAGGAAGCTGGTGTAATTGGTAGAAATCAAGGTTTTTTGGGGAATTTTTTGTAAGTAAACTGAACATGTGTGGTATTTAAAACTGTCGGGCTATATTATTATATATATAATACAAACAAACAATTTTTTATATAAAAATAACGAGGTAATTCTAAATAGCGCAAGTGTTTCGGACCGGCCTCGGTGCAGAAGTTGTTCAACAGTGTGCAGTCTAGTAGTGGCCTGATGCCAAACAGCCACATAGTTTTTATTTTTAATAAAATTACGCTATGGATGGCCCTCTGTCCGCATTCAGAAATAAAAATTACAATAATGATGAGAGTTTGAAAAAATAATTGCGTTTTTCAGTAAAAAGATTCAGGTGAAACAAAGCTATTGGTTTTTTAGTTTCAGACCGCTACAGTGAACCCTAGACTGCACGCACTTGAACAACTTGGCTGCTCCGAAACACTTGTACCATTTGGAATTAGATAGGACATGATTGTTGTATCAAAGAATGCTTGTTCACTTCTTGAAAAACATATTGATAACGTAAATGGCCCAGTCCTTAAACAAGGCCCCATAATTAAAAATTGAGAAGAATTTTTATTAATAGTAACAGTTTTACTAATTTGCAACGTTTAAACTGTTCGAAATATAATTGCAAAATGTATTACCTTTATATAGATACAATTATAAGCTTATATAACTGAATAGTTATATCATGCAAAAATATTATTGTACAGTAAACCTTCAACAATTTCATTCTCGCTTCTTACCTAGTGTGCTCAAGCAACCGAGAGAATATTTTTGTTAAGGTTGAAATTAATTATTATTTTATAATTTTTTAAATAGTACAGATGTTTTAGGTTTACTATATATTGAAAAATTGCAAATTAATTGGATCTCTTATTAAATTTTTGTTTTTAATATTGATATTGTTGCGTTTATCCTCTAGTACACGATACCATAACACGGGCCAGTTATTAAACGCGTGTTTAATGGTACAGATTCCAGTATTCAGTGAAGTTTTAAAATTATTAACATTTATTGTACCAAAGTATTTTTTTTGTATCCTATAAATTTACCTTAATAATACCTAAACAACAAATTATTACTGTTTCAGAATTATTAGGATAATTAATCTCAAACTCGTCACCAGATTAACATAACCTAAAATTTTATAATACACGATTAATCATTTTTTCATGCCGAAAGTTTAACACAAATTTATTATAAATAAAATGTTTTTATTATCCCAAAATATTACCACATTGATTTATTTTCATTAACTGATCGAAATAGTTAAATGAAATATATATTCAATAATTGGGACTCTGATAATTAATGACTGGGACACGCTATGAATTCCATTTCATTACTGGGCGATGTGAACAGTTTAATGTTTTAATTAATTTAAAACTTTTCCTTTAACAAATGTAGATTCTTGTTACGTTATCTGAAAGTAGAAATTTTACGCTTTCGAATAATTATTAATTATTTATAATTTATTAGTTATAATTTTATACTATTTAAGTATAAAAGAAATTGCAATTATCTCAACTGCTTCCTTAACTGTTTCACCACTGGGTCATTTACCTTATTATCTGAAAGTTTTACAAAGATTGTGTGTACAGTTTCCTTACAAAAAATTCCCCAAAAGAACCTATATTTCTGCCGATTACCCCAGCTCCCCCCCTTAAAAATATCCTCTTAACAATGTTAAACCATTACTGGATAATAATCCAAGATTTACCCATATCCATTGGCATATGTCTCTTAATCCCAGTTCCATCCAAGAAGCATATATTCCGTCCATGCTCCCCTCGTGGTTCTACTCTAACGTATTCATCGCAAGTCTACCTACATATGTACATAGCAAACTCAATGCTTAGACAGAAGGATACTCAGCGTTAGAATTTGCAGGAATAGAGACTCCCAGAAATCCCTTTGCTGGTGAATAGGGAATCCGTACCAAAAACAATTCCAGAGCTTCTCGCCAATCGTAATAATTAAAACATCTACAAGTCTCTTTCCCACGATGCGGTCTAATTCCTCCCCCAAATTCGAAAACGTTTAGGACCACGATCCCCTGCACACTGCGTACCATCGTGACGTATCCGCGTAATCGGTAAGGCGCGCGTACAGCGAGACGTTTACATCATGTCGCGTATCCAGCCTGGCCATGGATTAGACTCGGTGGTCCCGGCACTCGACCACGAGGAAGATATGTGTGTGACCCAGCTGTGATTCTCATTGAGCGCGTTCATCAATCATTTAAATGTAACACACGGTCTGATATCGAGCACACCCCTTTCCTGGCTGGAGGCTAACCGGCCACTCGGCTCACTTTGTCTTGACATCTGTCAAATCGCGGCCCGCCGTGGCTGCAGCCCCGTTCATTGTTCCTTTTTCTCCGTCAGCCCAACCCTACCGTCCTCATCCCTGTCCCTCTCTCTCATTCTCTCTCACTCTCTCTCCCTCTCTCTCTCTCTCTATCTCCCTGGCACTGCTCGTGCATAATTTCGTATGCGCTCCTAAATAAGTCCGCTCGGACAGCCATTACCATTGATAGCGAGCTCTCCCTGGCTCTCTCGCTCCGTCTCTGGCCCTGTCCCCTTTCTCTTCCATTTGTTTCGTCCCATGCAAAGCCTACGTTCCGCAGAACGATACCATGGAACGCCCGATGGGCGCGGGCCCCTCCCTTTGCCTGTACGCTCTAGTGTCGTATACATGCTCAGCGCCGGAACAGGTTCGTGAAATATGAAGACTTTAATCAAACGGATGACAGAAGAAGAGCGGCCCGCGTTCCGACTGGAACCGTAGCGATGCGATGTGGGGAATGAAAAATTAATGATCGACGCTCGGGGCCGCGCGCCAACGCGGCTTATCAACCGTTTCGCGTGCACGCGGCCCAGTTAGCCCCAACAATTTGATCGAGCTGGATTTCTTGCTCGACATCGCTCGGGCTGATGGAACGCTTCCTCGGTAGGTACAGTGTCCTCGTAACGAGTGCAGAGAAACACATTTTCCAGCTTGACATAGAAGAGCATAGGTATCGCTGAAGCCACTTGTGCGTGTTGTATCCACAATCTTGTTATCCAATTGTGAGATGCGCTACCGTTTCCATTCTCAACAAGCGCAGAGTTACCATTCCCGAGATGACACGCTCTTTGGCCCAGAATCGCTCTGTAGATTCGACGTTGCTGTTTAAAATTGTACGGGCTACAGGCAGAATAATTTGCGAATTTTTACCACTTGCAAAATATATCCCGGCCCAAGTGGTGCGCTTTTATTTAAGCTCGCGTCTTCAAGAACATAAACACACAGAGGGGGGTGGAAATAATGGGGCGACGTAAAGTCGGAGCGGATGAAAAATTAAAATGGTGGCACCCCCGTCGTCCATTGTGCATTCAAGGCACGCTTTCCCGATCGATCAGCGGGCACGGTACATTTTTCAGTGGAGCATTGTGCATTAAACATCCGATAAATTGTATTCGCGGCGTGTTCAGGTGATCGCGCGACGATTTATTTACGTGCGCCGCTCGCCTAAGCTGAACTCGATGCCGGCTCAGAACCACTGTGCAAATACGATGCACAGAAACTGCAGAGCTTGATGTAATCACCCACATCCAGCCTCCGTAGGAGATCTAGTTAAAGCCGTCTGATTCGGTGCCAAGTCATGATCGAGAGAGGGCCGTGCAAATGAGGACATCGAGTCGCATGAAATCCGTGGCAAACTCATTTCTGTATTACCAAATATTTTTCTAAATTCTTTCTCTTCTTTTTTACCTAAAGCAACGTGATAAATGTTGCGCAATATGCATTGGATTATCTATGTACATATAGAGCAATACTGTGCTCGCAGGGTTAATAAACGGGCATCCTAAACGTGAAAGAACAGGAATCAATTACACCGGCCATCCGCACCACCTTAACCTCAGAAATCCAAGCTGGGGGCAATTTTTCTCTTTCCACTTTCAGTGATTGCCAAAGAGATTTACTACCGCGCTCGTGCTCGTGCCCGCCCCGAGTGAAGGTGCACGAGAACCGATGCTCGAAATTCATTCTGCTGTCTATACTAAACGCGTCCACGATCGCGGAATGTGAATTATACTGTCTTTTTTATCTCTGCCTTTTCGACAAATGTGCATCGAAAACAGGGACGGCCGATGAGGAACGACCCTCGGGGTACAGCGCCGTCGACTATTCTCTCGCTTTAACGTCCCGTAAATCTTTGAGCGGGGAGATGTATTAGAAATTGACGAACGCGACGATTGCACGTGAGATTTTCCTCCCATTTCTCCGATATTATGCGAATTGTGTTCGTACGGAAGTAGAAAATCCGTGGCAACGGCGAGGATCCGGCGAAATCAGAAATGCAGAGACTCTGGGGCGATATTTAAATCCGATGGATCCTCGAGCGCAATCGTACAAACGAAATCCACGGTGGAAGGGTGGATCTGCGCTAGACGTAAAGATCATTTCTGTTCCTTTCAATGCAACATCCGCGCCAGCGCTCGCAGATATATCGAACCCGCTGTATTTGATCGGCCGGGTGCCTTGGGGAAATTACCGAGTCGCGCTAAGGAAATCCTCGCCGCGATTGACGTCCAACAATTTCTGCGCCAATTGCGGGGAATTCTGAACGCGTTCGATTCTATCAATTGCCGCCATCGTGGTCGTCACTATTTCTTTGACGTGATATCATTATGGGGACGCTGATGACGACGTGCAACCACGAGTATCATGTTCCTGCTTAAAATGGCATTTTCAAATATGTATATATTCAACAGGACTGCACCAAACATCTCTGTAAGAAAGGACTTGCCTTTTCGTCTGGCTGTAGGTAAAGGAAGTACAGCATATATGGGATACTGTTGGTAATTTGGAATACCGAAGTATCTAATAAACAACTCACGTTATCTAATTTTCAACCCCGCAGATGATGGGAACTAATAACCTGTTAACTAATTTGTGAATGAATCTCCATTTTTACATTTTTTACTTAATCTGCAGAGTAAGAAAACGTTAATCAGCAAAACTTTTTCAGAAAATATTCTATCGTTCCAATCATGGTTGAAATAAGTAAAAACTTTAAAGTTAAACACTTAATCCACTCATTTGCTTATTCCTTCTTTCGTTCCGTTTCAGTTTTGCGATAAATCGAGAATACAAAATGTGCCATGAAATTTTTAGTTTCAATGCCATGTTGCTAATTCGGAATACAGAAGGTGAAGGTAATTTGGAATATCCCAAAACGTAGCGATGCTGCCATGTCGGTTTGGGAAAATGCTGTCTATTTATATTTACCTAAGATTGTTCCTACATTGTGATTTTTGAGCTTGATTAAATTATAAAAGAAACTAATTTTATTATCTACATGTTTTTTACGTTTATAAAGTGAAGGTAAATTGGAATATCGGTATTCCAAATTACCTGCAGCTTAACGAAATCGATACTTCCTGTTATTTTTTATTTAGACCAAAGTTTGAATTACTTTTTGTTATTCATTATTACTGAGAGTTTGAAATATAAAGTTTTATTAGATTCCCTATAATATTATGCAGTTTTATTTCTTTCCACCCTCTGCCGTAATTTTTTATTCGCCTTGAACAAAGTAGTATTCCAAATATACTGAACTTCCTCCACCATTAGTTTTACATCACCTTGGACATAAAAATAACCGCGATATCACGATAAATTACGCTCGATTTAAAGGAAAAATAGAAGAGGTGCGATTGACAAAGGGTTTTAATTATCACGATCGATCGAAAAGTATGCCCTTAATCGGGTGGGCGTGGACACGTCGATCCACTAGGACAAAGAAAGGGACTTTGCTAACAGGCGAACGACGAGGGGATGTTTTTACGTGGCATTCAAGTCGGCTTACGGTCAGCATATAAATTGGGGTAAACGCGATGGAATCGCGATCCTCGTCGGTTTTGTCCCAACCAAGGGGCAGCCCGACGGATCAGCTGGGGGGGGGGGGGGGAGAGGTTCAGATTAGGAAGGTTGACGATCGGCCAGCGTAGCAATGATTAACCTTAAAATCGGTAGAGCTTAAACCCAGATCCTCGGACGTTTCGTCGAGAACGGTCGACGCTCGCCTGCGTACACTTCGATGCTTAATTAACGTGGTCCATTTGCTCTGTAAACTGGGAAAAACAGGATATTCAGCGAGGAAGTAGCTGGGCTCTGTTTCTGGTCAAGCCTCGCGCATATCGAGTTTTCATTTTCGGGCTTATCGCGGCAACGTGTAGCCTCTATTTTAATAAAGCGAAGAGGATCGCGATGGGATTACGTTTCTCTCTCTCGCTCTCGCCCTTCTCTCCTCTTTTTTCGCCCTTTTCCCGCACGGTACAAAAGCTGCATTTTATGTATGAGTTTTATCGATCGTGCAGGGTTATCTTTGATCGTTGTTTAAAGCCATAATCACGTTACACAGAAGGGAAGGGCGCGATAAAATTCCGCGGGAAATTTTCACTGGACCGGCTATCGTGGCCAATAATCGCCGATGTTTTGCGCGAGGCTCGCGAAATTCGACCGACGAATAAAACATTCAAGGGCTATCGGGTGGAAGGGGGAGGATAAAAAAAAATATATACTGTATAACGAGAACGAACCGGTAGCCGAGGCAACGTTCGTCGATTTACATACAATCGGTCGATGCGAGCAGCAGCGTTAAACGTCGAACAAATTCCGGTTTTAATCAAGCGTTTGATCGAATCGCAGAAATTTCGGCGCACTAATTTACTGTCCCGCGGCGCCTTTCGGCGGAGACCCGGGACCTGGAATTGCGCGACGCCGAAACCTCGGCGGGAACGTTTTGATCTAGCCCCGGCGCATTCAGACAGCCATGACGGAGCGGAGAAAGAGGGTTCGATTAGGGCCCAAAACTGCGAAGGATCGTAATGAAAGGAGGAAACCGGGCTGGCTGGAGTAACGTCAAGAATCGGAAGGGTGGTTAGCTCCGAGATTATACGAGCTCCCTCGGCACTGTGGTCTAACCTTCCGAAACCAACCACCCGGCAGTATTTTGTTCCCCAATCCCGTGCTACCAGTACTCCGTCCGGGAAACCTGTAACCTGAATTCAACCTATGGACGCTTTTATTTAAAAAAAGAAACGGGGAGAGGAAAATGAAGGGAGCTGGTTGGTAACCAGCGTTACCGTTTTCCCTACAACATTGCGGGGTTCGGGGAAAATTAAAGCGATATACATAGAATTTTATAAGGAAAATACCGTGCCATTTTTTTAACCCGCCTCTATAAAATCTGTGTTTAAATGATATAGAGCGACTTGGGTTATATCGAAAAGAAAATGGTACATGGAGGCTACGATCCACAATGTAGGTTACCTCGGGCATCGCGTGTTTCGAGTAAATGCTGGACCATTTTATAAAAATGGCGCCCTTCGTTTATCAGCGATCTCATTATTCTCAAAGAGCGTGATTAATAGCGCAAGAAAGAAGCATTTATTTCACCTCCGAAGGCCGTACGAAAACCAGGCAAAGCGAATCGCAATAAATAACCATCGGCCTAAGAAGATTCCTCAGGAAGACCGGTTCGCCGCGCCGCCAAAGAATGCTCCCATCAAAGCGCAATTAAATCGCCGGGGGCCACAAGGATTACATAAAGCCAAGTTATTGGCTTTATTGGAAATTCGGCGAGGCGAAATCTTTTGAGCAATCGGCCGCTTTTCTTCTTGCCTTCGGCTCTCGCCAGGCTTCGGAAGCGTTCGTCCTTAAACAAGCAGCCCCGCCAACAAAGCCCGCTGCACTTTTTCGCTGCGGAATTCCCCGGCGATTAAATATAATTGCGACGTTATCGTGACGAAACAGGACAGCGTATGCACGAAGCGTTAAATATTCTTTTATCACCTGGCCAGTCACCTGCATAGGTACATTATCCATTTACTACTGGGCATTACTGCTGCTGTCATTAGATACTTATTTAGTTCGTCGCAAACATCAATTATTTCTCCATTATTCTGGAGACCTGAAACGTTATAGGTACAATGATTTAACCATTTTATCATTTTCCACAATTGAAATGAATAGTTGAGAATTTAATAAGTATATAGGTATAATTACTCATTTAAACTTTTGAGACCGTGGACTTGGTGGAGTTTTATTTTCTTGAGGAATTTAATTATTATTCTCAAACTTCACTTCTGTATCCTTTCCTTTCGACACATTTTAGTAGAGCACGGATTCAATCTGTGAAGCTGTGCTGAAATATCTCCCAAAAATTGTCGCGCATTCAGAATAAAGTCGACACTGATAATTCTATCAAATAAGAGGTTCCAATTCGAAATTCCATCTTGATAAATCTGAAACACCCTGCTCGAAATCTCGTGGCCATTCACACATCTCTGTTCGTGCAGCCGGCACGATCTAACCTGGGAATAGACGATTCCCGTGGTGATTCGCCTAAAGCGTCTCCCATCGAAACGATAAATTCGGGACCCCCCAAATGGATCTTCTGAACGGCACGCAATCTAGAGCGGCCCGCCCGTATCCCGCTCGTCTTGTGGATTTAGTTATGATGAACTTCGGATGAAGTTCAGGCGATTATGCGACGTCCTTTTTATTATTACGCCCGCCGTGGCGGATAATTTATGTCTGATGGAGTTTCGGAATTCATTTCGTCGTTTACGAGATGACAAAACTATATAAAGCGCCGCGGCACGCTGGGAAATGCGAAGGAAATTGATGGCCGGAAGGAACGAAATAATCAAGCGGAATATTCTTCGCCTCCCTCCCTTTCTTTCCTCTTGCACCATCATTTCTCTTCCTCTTCTATAGCCACGAATCGTCGATGACGATGACTTTCTTTCTCCTTTAGCGGTCGTTTCTTAATTCCCGGATTATTGGCGTCGTTAATGCATCCTCAGCCCTGCGTCATCGCTGCGCCAGGCACTCGGTCGACGCTTATAAACGACGGGATAGCGGCTCGTGAAATACTTTCCGACATGGTACAACAGCTTAATATTCATTTATTAGAGACCCCATTCTTACGGCTCGCATTCTGGGTCATATTGCATTTAAAACCACTCCCACCGCTCTCTGTCCAAGGTATTAAAGCGTTTTACTTCTGCCACCCCTCCTCGAACGTAATTCCGGGATACGACGACGGGAATCTCGATGCTCCCCATTGTTGCTCGCCTCTTCCCCAGTTTTAACTTGCCGCGAAACATAAACTAGTCGATACACAGACTTCGCGAAACGAACTCGAGAGCATTCCTCCGCGTCATGCCCCGTCCGCTGCACTTTATTAAATCAGCCAGTTACTTTGGAATTTGTTTAATTTCACGAAAATGCTGTTTCCACGCAGAATTCTGGGGGAGAACTAACTTTCCGCGAATAGAAGGAGAAATTATTAAGATTATATTGCAAGTGATTTAAAGTGCCATTGAATTCGAGATCTGACGATTTACTTTGTCAGTATGTACGTACGTGGCAAGGTTGCGATTAAAGTCATGCAAAGTGTGACGTTTCATTCCCGCCCTAGTGTCTTGCTTTGACTGCTTCGTGATTGCAACCGAAGAAGGGTATCGCTTCGCGACAAAATCAAGAATAATCGCGCGCGAATCTCCGGTGACAGCTGACGCTTTCGCGTTGGAAGAATTATATGTACAATAGACTTCTACGTGTACTGTCATCCGATGAAATATCGTACGGGATACGATGGACGCGCCTCCCACCGGCTCGAATCACAGTATACAGATTTCGCAATGGGACGTTGCTCGTGACAGCTTTAGCCTATTTCGTTGATGACAAAGTGGTTATCTATATTCTTGCCTGGTCGCGTCGAGTGGCCATTAGTCTTCAATCAAAACGGTCCGAAATAAATTTCGATATACTAGGCATAAGGAATTACGACGTTCCACGGCAGCGTTTCATATAATTCGCCCCTTGTCACATTCCATTCAATCTCCTCTGCATCTTCAAATACTCCACCCCCCGGCGGGTAGATTTAATTTCAAGGAATAACAAAAAGTTTCGCGGGGATAAATCAATGGTGCGGAGGGGTGATTTAATTCAGGAATCTTCCATCTAGGAACATGAAATCCCGCCTCATCATTAAACGGCAACCAGCTTCCCCTTTTTCTGGAAAAACTGGTCTTCCTCGATGAAGTCTCTCAACTAAACTTATTCGTTCTCAGAAGATTCATTATTCACTTACGCCCGCAACCTCGCGCTCTCCTATCAATCTTCCCTCTGCCGCGAAACCTTCAAAACAGAAACAACTCGTCGATGGAAGCTTCGCATCGGTGGCAAAAAGTCTAGCGACTCGTGGCCCGGGGTTCGCCCACGCGAGGCGCTGGTTAAAAAGGATCAACGATCAAGGACTACCCGGCTCGTACCTACCAATCCTTTTCCGCGGTTCCCATTGATTACAACGCTGACCGACGAAATCGCGTGCGATCGTACGCGATCTACGAGGTGCTTGTAGTGGACGTACATGTGTACATACCGCTTGAGGGTAAAGGACGCCGGGGGCATGTCAGCCGAGCTAGCCGGACAGGCAGCCCGAGCCAGACAGCGTCTAATTATTATCGGGAGAGCCGAATGAAGGAGAACCGGCGGCTGCATGGCACGATGTCGATCCTTCACGTGTGTCCCCGTGATTGCACGTCGCGCTATTGCCTTGTAATCTCACCTCTCCACTCGGGGTACCCTTCCTCTCCTAGGGTACCAAGCGATTCCACCGCCTGCCCTAGCGTTCCTCCGCAGTCACTCTCCCTTCTATCATCGATTGCCGATTACATCGAACGACGTCATCACCTGTCCCGATCGCTTTCGATATCTCTGCACCTGTTTCAATCATTTCCGTCCTCGTGCGCTTTTTCGTTCAAGCTCTGGCGCGCAGATGTGGTTCTGCTGAGTTTGAAGACGCTAGTGGGGTAGAGATTTGTAATTAGGGATCGATGAGAGACTGATTTACCTATTGACTCTCAGTTCTCTTATTCAGTATCAGGATTTGAGACGGTCATAGCATCGAACCTAATACAGTCCCAATTTGTGGCGTCGGTATTCTGTGCTACTGTGCTTCGTAAATGCCGTTGTTCATGACTACCTGGCCTAACAGGCAACTATGAGCTTACGTTACGATTATTCGCGCCACCTTCGCCGTGCCTTCATCGTCTATTATGCCGCTTTTGCTGCTGGATATCGATTGATTGCGAATGCAAACACTATCAACCATGAATCTTAATCCTATTTCCTATGCCTGCCACTTGGAATCAATCACGTCGAAATGTCTAATCGATTACCGACTATTGTGTAATATTGACTTGTGAGGAAAATTTGAGAACTCAACTGAAGTTATTATCACACCATAGTCCCAACAGTTTTGAAATACCGCATATGTACCTATCTACTTTATACAAATTTGCATTCATCAATAATTACACAGAATTTCCATAAAATTGAAACACGTTTACGGCTTAATCTAACTTGACACGCGACTTCGTGCAGCTTCTTGAGTAATTACGGCGAAGTCTGTGTCATTAATTATTGTGTCGCGTCTGCGTCGATAAATCAAAGATCTTTGGCCACGTTATCAATAATTCAACGTGGAGTTTCGAATTTTAGAGAGGAAATCGAGTCGCCATGGTATGTCTGATTTGAAATTTACGTTTGACATCTATTTCGATATGATCTCGCCTCCTTGATAGCAGTTTGACCGAGATATCGGCCACGTTTTTGGTACTTATGAATTATTACCAGAAAGTGAATCATTAGAGGCCCTCGGTGGAAATATTATAACTTGTCCGTGGCGCGGGCGCGGGCCGATCGATCAAATCCTTCACCGGTTCACAGGCGTGCCGGTATAATTAAAAGGCTGAAGGATAATTAAGGACTTCGTCAGTGTCAATTTTCCGGTAATGAGGCGGGGTGGATGTAAATTAAAAATTAAAAACATCGACGCGTCCCGATGGCACGTACCTTCTCGTGTGCAATGCGCAAACGCGCCCGTTAATTATTTATTTGAGACTCATTAGCAGCCGCACGCCACGGGCACGAATTCCTTCGACCGCGTTTACATTGAGCCTCGACACCGTTATTTCAATGCGCTGCTACTAATTTTGACGTGCTTCTATTCCATAACCGCGACCAATCTGCTTGCTTACGGTGGATTTGGTAGTCAGCGCCCAGTCGATTTTTTTTGTTTTCAGGCAAAATAGATACAGAACGGAAGCGAAGCTTAAGGGTACTAGTTAAATAGGCAGTCGTTTCTGTCGAAAATGAAGCATTTCTTTTTTAATTAATTACAAAGAAATCAATTTAAGCTGAGACTTATTCTTTGACTCAAAGTTTAGTAACATCATAAGCTTTAAAAAAACATGTTTTTTTAGTCAAAAATATGCATTATATATGACGCTACAGATGAATCATTAAAGCGGCATTTTAAAAAAGTTGTTTTTGTGATAAACTTTGTATGAAGGAACAAGTCTCCGTTTCAATTTATTTTTCTAATTAATTGAAAAAGAAATGCTCCATTTTCGACAAAAACGACTGCCCAGCATCCTTAAAATACACTGCTGAAAATAATTGGAAGATCATTTCCTTAAATCCCCGGTAAAAATAAATACGAGTTGTAAGAATGCAATCTTTTAATGAATCGTGAACTCCTCTAGAATTTCTTAATCTCGCAAATTGAAGAACACGACATTTCTTCGAAGCGTGATTAGAAGTGTCATGAAACTTCGGTGGCCTGGCAAATTCAGGCCTATCTAGAAAATGTGCAATCGCTAACGAATTCGAAAGGCCGCGTTATTCCCGACGATAAGGAAACCAGTGCAAGCAGGTCCTCGGCTTTAATTTTTAACTCTTTCATAATTGAAAGACCCAGCCCGTGGCTCGGTTTTCTCATTAAAAAGTTTCTCATCCACCATCTGCGCTTCTCGCTCCGTCTTCATATTTTATTCTTTATAACAGCATAAGCTACTCGGCGAAAGAACCACTTTATATTCGTTGAGATTAGTTGCCGAAAGTGTATCTTGCTACTGGTTCGCCATCGTATTCGCGACGACGGACTATAGCGCGCGAAAGGCGCGCGATTTTAAGCATTATACTAATTCAATTTGACAAGATTGGGGGAGGGGGCTGTTTTGTTTTTCGGAAGTGCAATTAATGGCAAAGGTTCTTGAACGCGTTATGGGAATTTTACTTCACCACACGCGCCGATATCGTGTGCACATCGACCTTAATCAGGTCAGCTCTGTTCTCGAGCATATTTAAATTCATTGCAGCTCGACATAATGGACGCTTTCGATTACGCCCGTGGCACAGCTATATAACACGCGTTATTAAGAATCGTATTTGCAAACGACGTTGCTGCACTGCGACAATACGTGATCCGAAAGCTTCTGGAATTCATACGCGCCTTTGAAACGTAACCGTCGTTAATTGTACGTGTTTATTGCGCTAGGTTCGTGAGCTATAAAATGCCAGGTAGACGTAGGGCCGAGGCACATGTGGAAATATATTTTTTATGGACCAATGCCCCTGTTGCATGCTAATCACGTTCCTATGGGAAGTGATAACGGGAATGTGTAGATTTATTACTCACGTACTAGAGTAGGGTCTAAAATGTCTGACAGAATCTCTGTTAAACTCTTCCATTTCGATTGATAACAGCATTGAATTCATTATCCATTTCCAGCTGCATGGACATTTATTCTGCGCTTTACATTTACATATTTAGTAATACATTTTATCCAACGTTCATTCATAATTAAATTTAATTAATATTTACTACTTTAATATTTAGAGTTTCGATTGACGTCATGTTGGTTTCTCGATTGGAATGAATTGGAGTTGCGAGCCAACATTACTGAAATATATTTCCGGACTCATTTCAGCGATCCATTCAACACCACTGTCCAGTCGGATCGTTGGCTGAGCAACTGTGATTATAGTGATTTAAATAGGTATAGGAAGACGGAATGATGTGGCTATGAAGGATTGTATGGTAACAATTAGACGTTCTGCTCAAAATACCATTATTGTCCCTTCAGCACACCGTCGCCAGAGATTAATGAAAAGATACACGCAAGTGTAGGTACGTGTGCCTTTGTACAATACGTGTGCCTATAGAGATGCGTCGATCGCCCGCTGACTTTCTCCTCGATTATGACCAGTCACCGTTCGACAATGAGCGTGTTCAAAGCGATAAGTTCTCTCCAGCAGGCCGGAACGGTAACAACCGCAGAAGGAACTTTGATTACCTGCCCTTTATTAATGCAGGCTCGGTTTAAAGGAACACTGCCCGACAAATTGTGCTTTATCTGTGTACTAATCAAGATTAGATGCTCGCGACCACACAAAAGGAATGTGGACGTCATTATAGCTGGACGCAGCGATAAACGGTAATGCGGGTTATCCAGATAGAAACAGTTTGATGCGCATCCCATCCCGTGTCCTTTGCATCTTCGCGCAACCGTCGCTGACGTTGCTGGTACAAATTTCTTCTTTCTCGTTTCCAGATGTCAGCGATAATCCCATTAACAATTTTTAAATACTCAGATACAAAAGGTATTACAAAAACACGTTGATTTTTATGACCACCTCGTCGATTGCCATTCGCTATAGGACTTTTTAATTGAAAGGATCAGTCGTGATAACTCGTTAAAATTATCATTCGCGCGCGACGCAGCGTTCGCTTAAGTACTTTCAACATTTACATCGCATTGGCGAGCACGAAAATCCCAAATAAGCTCGGCTTATACGGCTGTGAAACAGCGTTCACGAAATCTGCTAATCCGATGGTAAACGAATAATTGAACATCGAGTCACTAGTGAACGAAGCATTATCAAGCGGCCTACCCTGTATTATTATAGTCCGCTATAGTTTGCATGACCATCGCTGCGTCTGATGGTGATTAGGCTGTATCAATTAACACAAGCCTGCAATTGCTCGCATTAATCTCTCCCCTCTAACGGGTGTCTCTAACAAGCAGCCAGTAAATTCACCTCTATTTCTGTCGGCGCGACGTGCAGGGAGGGAGGGAGAGAGAGAGAGAGAGAGTGTGTGTGTACATGGGATGTGCGTGCGTGTGCGCGCGTGATCAAATATTCTATTAATCGTATGGCCGTCAAATCGTTATCATTGTGCTTCTCGTTAACCAGAACACAGGAGGGGAGGGGGTTATGGCTAATGAGAAACGACGGGGCCTCGAGGCTCCATTATTAATCGCTGTACACGATGTCTAACGCGTTTTTACCGCGCTTTTGTACCCGGTTCATTTTCCCTCGACCATCAGCCGTCGTTCCGCCAACCGTTTCGAAATGGAATCGCATCCGAGTCCCGACGCCATAGCGGTGTTTTATTAATACGTTTTAATCGCGATACCCGGCCAACTTTGAGTTTCGATTGGAATGTATTTTTAAATGTAATTGTCAGGGGAAAAGAAAGGGGATGAACGTTTTCGCTCATGCAGCCGATACCGACGGTTGTTTATTTGCCAGTTATAGTCGTCCGAGGTTTTTCCCAAAGGGGAAATATGGTACCGCTGGAGAAAGGTGGATTAAACTGTTATTAAAATAATGAAAAGGAACTGTTTGAAGTATATATCCTCCTGTATTATGCTCTTTTTTTAAATGTGTATCATAGCCGACGAACGCGCGGCGGTAACGCTGAAATTTCCCGTACATATTTCGAATTATCCATTCGCAAATGACGATAGGAGCGGCGTCGAGGAATGAATTTAATAGGTATCTACATATTTCCCTGGCCCCGATGCACGCTCGCCGCGGACGGATAAAAGTTGACGGACCGTTGATTTCCAGCCTTATCAGCTCAATATTGATTTACCTTCGTATCGGTCTGATTATATTTTATGTTGTTAATTGCAAAACGTGGTAGATTGCCGCGGCAGAGCCATTACATATTTGGAGTTTCGGAATTCATGGAAATTCGCGTTCAAAAATCGGTAAACCTTGTTAAGCTCGCAGTAAAAAAGAATTGTGCTTTCTGGGCGTGCAAGAATTGTATTGTTGAGGGCAGAAAATTAATGAAGTGGTAAATCAGACGCTACTACAAACGGGAGCACGTGTTGATTATTGAGTTGAGTAGTTGAAAGGGATAAAGCTTGATTAGAGTGGCAGAGTTTGGAGGGGTGGGAGGCTACAAAATACCGTATTGAAATTGAATAAGGATGTTCTTCTTACACGTCGATATTTCTTCCCTGACATTTGTCGTGTCAATAGTTGTCTAACACAAAGAGTGACAGTACCTAATATCACCTAGAAAAAGTTAAATCGCTGTCAATTGAATAATAATTTATATTTTCGCATGCAATTCATTTCAAACTAAAGAGAAATTATTCATCTTTCATGTAGCATAAGTTAGACTCGCTGAAACCTACAAATTTTTAATTAGGAATTGAAAAAAACGAGAGACATGCAAAAATCGGCTCCTGAAAAAGTGTACTTAATATCTCGGAGGACTCGTCAATCTCCTTCCTCGTATTTAATTGAAAAAGAAATGCTTCATTTTCGACAAAAACGACAGCCTACTTAATACTCTTAAGCCCTTTAAGTGCATGCTGTGCGCTCACCGACCGTTCATCGAGTTAAATCTAGGTTGCAGACAACAACAATTTCGAATATGGAGGATATTCCACTTCAACACATCATCAGGCGACTAAATGCAAATTAAGCCCGATTTATTTGTCAATGAAAAAAGCATTTTTTTAGATAAAGCTGGCGTAAACCAGGGACGGGGAAAATTTACACTCGGCTGGTAATACCGCGGGGCCATAAAAGCAGCTAAACATTCGTGTCCAGGCGGAGCTGCTTTCGAAAGAGTTGTAAAGTGCCTCCCCTTTTTATTCCATCTTTATACCTTTACTTTGCCGGCGTAATTACTTCGCCCAGTAATAAGTAATAATTAGAGCCGTTTCGTTGGCATTGCCTCGTTTCTTTCTACGATTTTATACGTCGGCGAGGGCGGTGCGTGCCGGGGGCTACCGAACAGGCCAATACTTGCCGCGTCAAGAATAGGAACGGTCTTTTAATTTCCGCGATTACAGCTTCCTCTTTACGAGGGGAGTTCCCGCGCGAATGTACGTGCACGGCAGAAAGAGCGAGAGAGAGAGAGAGAGAGAGAGAGAGAGGGCGAGGGAGGGATAGCACTAAACGCGCTTCCTGATACGATCGAGAGCCTCGTTAAAATGTCGTGATTCCTTTAAAAGCTTCTGAAACGAAGTCCACCCAACTTGCAGTCGCTTCGTGTCCCGAGCGTACAAACAAACACGCGAGCCACAAGTAGCAGCCAATAAAGACGTTCGCGCGAAATACACGCGAAATGGAAATGCTAGCTTTTATACCGTTTAGTATGTCCCAACGATGCAATGCATATGCATGCGCCGTACGTCTAATTACTCCGCTTGAAAGCATACAGAGTGATTCACTCAACTCCACGTGTAATTGATGTTGATTGCTTTCGCAGGATTAAAGTCGTCGATAGAAGTCGATCTGAATTTTCTCCTCTCAACGCTCCGCCTCCAATGCTTCAGATCACTTTAATCATTAAGCGGATAGTCAGAACTTGTGTAACAAAATATCAGAGACTTCAGATATTCATAAACGTTTAACGAGGTCCCTCGAAGGTTTCCAACGAAATTTCGAATCACTTCGTGGATCGTTACTAAGTAAAACGGATTGAAATATTTAGGAGTTTCAAAAGTGGAGCGCACCTCAAACGTCCCTCGAATTTTTCACGAAGTTCGCCTTCGATTTTCATAATGATCAATTTTGCAAAGTCTTTGAGGTTTTAAAATTCATGGAACTCTTGGTTCGTTACGAAGTAAACGATTCCATGATTCGTTGCAAGATATTAATCGAACGGCTTACAAAGGCTGCGTCGTATTGGTTATGCGATCGATGTAAGTCATTGCAAATGTCCCTCTCATTTTTTTATTAATAATACTCCCTTGGCGCCCCCTTCCCCACCCTCTCCTCACCTATTGAAGAATCTTTCAGAAAATTTCATTTCTCGCCGATGCACTTTCGACCAATTTAATATCTCGACATTCACTTCGTGAAACGGACCAGACATCCGAATGTAACGTGCCGTATATAGAACGGCGGGACCTTTTAGACTAATTACTGTGTTCGGACGCTGTACGCCCTTCATTCCAGCAGAAAGTCGGAGGGAATGAAATTCACGTGTCGTTCGCATCGACTTCGTTCAAAAATGAAATCAACGGAGGAGTATCGTGTCATATGTACCTATATAGAACTCGCGTATTATTCGAGACAGTGCACGAAATCATATGGCATGCATTCTTTTTCGAATTCTATTAAATCCAGAGGGCAATTAGTATTTTCCCTCCCGGCTCGAATATTATTCCAAGGGCTTTTGTTCCCATTATGGGTAATTTCATTCTGTCAGATTATTGATCGGAAAGAGAACTTTCAGAGTCATCTTAGTATGAGGGGAATCGGATCGAATCTATTACGATGAACAATTAAACGCTTTTTGCAGCTCACCGTCTTAATTATGGAGCGGATCGGTCGGGATGACATGGAGTGTAGAGGAAGGTTCGACAGTCGGCTAAAGACGGTTAACCGTTGATGACTATAGGCTGGTTATTTCTATTGGAAGGCAGCGGAGTCGAAACGGTCAGAGGCCTCCCGTTGCGCGACGTTCTACCTCCCGCGGCTCTTTGTCCTTGTTTGGATCACTCATCACGGGGCCCGTGTGCCCGAAAGAGTCATTATACAAGCTTGATTCTGACCGCTCATTAACTCCTCTAAATCTGCCCAGCCGTCGTTGCTATTTCCGCCACATCCCACCACTTCATTTGCAAACAGGATCCACTACATTCTTCTTCCTCCAGTTTGCCCTAGCGGCCAGAAGTTGTTGGCTGATATTCCGGATAATATTTTCACAAATAGCTGTAAATAGCCGGAATACCAAACACTAAAATCAACTTTCATCATCTTCAGTCCCGAGGTATCTCATTCTGGAGTCTCTCTGAAATTAGTCGAGAGGTGTTAAAGCAGTTCTATACCTAATCAGCAAATTGCATTCCGAACAGTCTTGTACACGAAAAAACAAGATAGAAATAAATTCGAACCGTGTCACTCGGACGGCCGGAAAATCCCCCCAGTAGTATAGTCCGCGTCAAGGTTGCCGCACTCTCGCGGTAGATACATACGAGTTCATAAACTAGAGTTTATGTCGTTGTAGACAAAATTCGGTGAATGTAGAAGCGTGTCGTTGACCTGTGTAAACGCAAACAAGGCAGGATATAAAAAGCAAACGTCAATAGAGTGTCAGGCATTGTTACACTATGTACGCCAGTTGTTCGGTGTGGGCCATCAACGTCCTCCTATTTTACTATTTTCTTTTTCACTTTTAACGCACGCCATTCGTTGTATACACATCCTCGCGAATTCCGGCAGCGCTTTTTTTTCGCCCGTCGATCATTTTAACGGTAGGCAACAGTTCGAAATTGCTGGACCGCGCGCGTTGCTGAAGGTAACTCGTTACAATTTGAAGCGCGATTAGGCCGACCTGAATGTTGTCCGCTCTGGAACTCATTAAAAATTTCATTCGCCACCCTTGACACGAGTGCCGCGGTTAAGGATGGCCGCAGCCCCGCGTGGAGCAGCGCGAATGCAAAGGTACGCGGTCGCGGAATTTGTTTCTGAATGCGTGACGCGAGCCACGGCCGCTCCTGCGATTTGAACTTTCAAAAGACGGTGCAGCTGAAAGATGGAGCCGCCCGCGGACATTTGAATTGCAACCCTTGGATTCAGGTGAATTCAAGTTTGACCTGTATCCGCGGGCACGGATAAATATATGCGTCGTCTGGTACAAAGACAGTATATGCATTCGCTTTTAGCTCTAGAAACGGGCGAGTGTTAACCCCGGGATAGAGAACTCGCGGCTTCTGACGGACTTGCAAATATAGGAATTCCTCGTCGTTTCCACCATTCTCTTACCACTCAATGAAATTAGTCCCCTCCGCAGCGATACCGAAGAGTTCCACTTCGAAAATTAATCTCAGAGATGTGGGATACTATGGGGATTCCCGTATAATAATGATAATATAACCATCGCAGGTAACTAAATAGTTTCAAGTCAAAAACTTTCAGTCGGGTGAAACTTTGTCAAACTCATTGTCAGTTGCAATTTATTTACCGTATTCATTGCGATGCAGAGTTTCCTCAGCGCGACGTCCATACATTGCACGTGATCCGCAGCGTGGACCTTAAGAAATTGCACGCAACCCTCGACCAACTGCATCGTCTTCATTACCGGGCGATTTGATCGATAGCCAGGCGATACGCGGAATTTCCACAGCGACGTAGGAAATTTCGTAACAGCTGCGAATCGGTGGTTGTCTAGCCAGCATAGAGCAACAGGAAGAAATGGCCAACTGTGTTTTAGCGATCAGGAACCCGCCACGTTCTTCAATCACGTCAGTCCAGCGAATAGAAGGTCAGGCCTCTGACTGGTTGGTATAATTTTTCGATCAATTCGAGAGAAAGCTGGATCAAAAGCCAGTGGATCTCGGCTTGATCGGGCAGCCCTGGGCATAATTGGCCGGGAAAGACCGATAATACGTTGGTAGCCTTTTGACAGATGGTACGAGGCCCGGGCAAATTGCCGCTTGAAGCTCGTTCGCTGGCTCGATGGCTCGCATCGTACGCTGGCCGTCTCTCTTATCCCTTCTCACGCTAATACGCGGCGGCCGGACGTTGTTTTGATAATTTATTGAAATCGTCGAGGGTCTAAGAGCCGCCACTACGTGTACCAAAGGATCCGCGCCGGTGAAATATGGCCGTGCGAATTACACGAGACGTCGGACCCGCGTCAGTCGGCCAGCCCCGGCGATGCGGAATTTCCCGGCGGAGAAACGAGCGGCGTGCACGCGCCTCACGCGACTCCATCTATCGCCGTTGCGTCTGAAGAGGATGCCCGCCGGTGCTCCGTTTCGCACAGTCTAGCTTCCAACCATCCTGCTGATTGTTATTTCGCCCCCCTCGGAATTTAACCGACCGCACGATGGGCCCGCGTATCGCGATCGGCTGCATGCGATGGAGAGAGCATATCTTAGAACGTAGAGATTCGGGAATCTCGTGGCCCCGCGAGGAGTGTGCCTGACAAAATCGTTGAACCGCTAAGATTGCTAGATCAGACAGTTATAATTCTGAAAGTCGAGTGTATAAAAGATCTGACATCGAAGTCCCATTTTCCTGAACAGCTGTTACCTTAATTGTTCCACGCTCCAAAAGAGCTCCAGCATTGAATAGTTAATGAGACAGGTCTGATTTCGGAAGCTCGGTAGCACAGAAAGCTTTGACCCCGTCAGAGGAATGTCATTACAAATCTGTCAGCGGGCCGTTTCGTTTCATTCTATTTAAAGTGTTAACAGACTCCTGTCTGAATCTAGTACGCCCATTAAGCTCTCAATGAAAAGTTACCGTATTCTGGTTGTACTTCAATATGCATTTCCAGATCGTGCTCGATATGCTTGTGACTTTTAAGAATTACCCGCCGCTGTTGAAAATAGGACACGCACCGAATTTACGTCTATCCCCCGCGTAAATTCATGCAGGTTTATGTTGTTCTCGAACGTGCAACACATTCATCCGAACGAAACAGCACGCGACAAAGGGAAAGAGACGAAGAGCTCTAGGTAGTACCATATGCTCATGAAGCGTTTTGAATAATGTGACTAATATTTGCGCCCTGCGGATCGCTCGATTACGATGCCAGCCTCTATTCGAGGATAGCGCGCGTTCAATGTATGTAAATGAAAGGATGCGCCGATCGTAAAAATGACAGTCATATATCAGCAGGCCGGCCTTCTGCTTCTGATACAGCGCTATTGAAATATTGAGCCAGCGAAATGGCATCTCCTAATGGATTGAAATACGCCGGATTATTAATTCAGCAACACGAGCTTGCAGCTTGGGACCGTAATTACCCCCGTTCTAAGTACACAGCTTCAAAAACATTGTCTGCCGCGGCAGATAGGGAGCAGCACGCTAGAGGTCCTCCGAAAATTTCAGAGTTCACGGCGGACCATTGTTTTCCCACAGCACAGTAATACAACCTTTATTTGACAGCGACGGTCCTTTTGTCTCTGGCTGAATTTCGAGTACAATAAACAGCTACAATGAATGTTCTTTGGGCTGACGAATTTCGAGATTGCGACAACGAAATGACAAAACAGGGGCAATCGAACCGTCTCTACGAGTAACGAGTTGTATCGCTGTAGTTTACCACGGGAAGCAACGAAAGAGATGTTCAATAATTGCCAGTATCCTCGTTTTAGCGATTGCCATTAGCAACTAATTGCCATCAGTGAGCTGTAAGACGCTTTTCTTCATCAAAGAACAGAAATAAAAGTAACGCGGTATTGCAGGCTCCTTTCCAGGCGAGTGTACATCGCTGGACGATTACATGTTAAATAAGAGGTTCGCGTCGATGAAAGTGAATAAAAGATAAGAAGAAAAACCTGGAATGATGTTGTCGCGTTTATTCGTTGCGTTTTAGGCTGGAAAATTCAGCGCAGCGAACGTTCCTCGCCCAGTCAATTAACCTCGATACCTCCGCCATTTATTTACACAAAAGTCATCTTCCAATAACAGACTAATTGGCCATCATCCACTTGCCCTCCTTCGCGGCCGATCATTCAATAATCAGAAAGGGTATCTAACAAATTGAATTCTATTCCCACGTGGTGGCCATTTCCCTTGGTCAATTATATCAAGGCCCAGGCACGACGGATCGACGCCCAGAGGCGTCACGACATCGGAAATTCCAGCAGCGTTTTCCGAGGTACCGGCCGATTATGAAAACGGTCACGGCGGTGCACCCTCCGTAATTACGGATAATTGGATGGAAAATGCTGACAGGTCGGGGCACCCATGGGCTGCTCCCGTCCTTTTTCTCATTTGCGCAACAGGCGGAACGTTTCGCGATCGGCCTTTGACGTAACACGCGCCACGAGCTCTCCACTTGTGCCCTCCTTTTGATCTTTAGCATCGCGCCATTTGCAGGCACGGAAAGGTTACTACCGCTTTATTCGAGATAACGAAGCACAGCGCTCTTTAACTGATAGCACCTGCAAAGATTCCTTCGGTTCCAAGTGATTTCAGTCGACGATCCTTCCCCTTTGTGTGCCTCGCTGGATTGCACCGATCATTCCCTGCAATTATGCATTTCTGCGTGTCGCTTGGCTGCATCTACCCTTCCGCAAAAAGCTCCTCTAATTATGGAAGAAGTATGAGGAGAGGAAAATGGAAAAGATAGCATTGAGACTCGAGCTTCTTCCAGTGTACGTCATCATTCTAATATTGAAATATAGTCGGTACCGGAGTAGGGTAGATGTCCCAATTACTGCCACCTTAAGATTATAACTGAACTTCATTTAATCATTTCACGTGTTGTTTAACCTAAAAATCGTCTCAGTTTGAAACATAATATTATTTAACATCTCTTTCATTAAAAAAAAAAATAGTTTTATGAATTAAATATGAAGAATTTATTAATAATTAATTAAAATTCGCGAGCGATCCTAGTGTACTTATAACTGTCACCTCAAAAATCGTCTTGTCCGTGTGACTGCCACCCGATAACTGTCGGTCCTAATAACTGTGACCCGATAACTGATGGTCCCTATTATTGATAATGAGACCTGATTACAGTCTGCCCTTTTTACTAAGACTCGATTAGATACTGCCAGTAATACATATAAATACCTTATATGTCTTATACCTTATTATAATTTAATATACATATATGTAAATGTAATATATATATCTATAATTTAATATCATACAATCACACGCTACACGTGATTTTGCGGTTAGAAATTGGAACTTTGACATGTGACAGTTATACGTACTCCACGTTCTTTTGTTCCCAATAGTGCCAGCGGTAATAGGGACAAGCCCAAAAATTTTGTCCCTAATGATGTCACCATTAATTATTATAATTTAACAATAAATATTATGTATTTTATTCGTTACATCATTAAAGTAATTCTTATAGAATGGAATAATTCATTTTATGCAATAGATAGAGGTTGAATAGTAAAATTGCGGCTCTTTCTTTAGTATGATTTCGCCATCACCTCCTACTAACATCGTCGCGTTCTTGATGCTCAAATGGCACTTTCATTTTTCAATATTACTTTTTAAGCACTAAGTACATATGAGTATATATATATTTGTTTTATTTTTATGTAAATCAGAATCTCCATTTAATAATAACATATTTTTGTACACTTTTTTTATACGTTACGTTTTTATTACATAAAATAAATAAAGTGTCAGTAATTGGGACGCTGGCAGTAATTGGGACATATACCCTAGACACTTTTTATGAAACGCACTCTCTACTAATTGGTCCACACCTTCAACCTATATCCAGGCTCTGCCTCTCAGATTCGTCATTTTCTGCTGCACTTATGTAGCGAAAAATTCAGCGCGATGGAGAACGGCGCCGGTCAGTGGGCACAGCCGCGCCGCCGCCGTCGCGTTTCCCGTGGAAAAACAATAGCTGTCGCGCGATCGCCGCGGAAAGCGTTGCATCGCCGACGGTTCATCGGCGCGTGTCGGGCGCGAAACGAGTAGAGTACACTGGTAAATGAATTGCCGCGTCGAACCTGATGCACAACGACGAAATATGCGCGCGTGAACGAGCGAGCGGAAGGGAGCCGCCAGGCCGGGCAGATTAATGTAACGAACGGTGACGCGCAACCCTGGACCGCCGAAAATCGGGATTCAGGGCCAGATTTGCGATAAAAATGTTTTACGACGGCGGCCGTCGCCGTGGCATGTCACACGATGTACAGCCAGAGCGCTGTTCTACAGCCTTCCAGAGTGAATAGAGGCTGGGAGTAACGAGTTTCATTCGTCAGTACTGAATCAGCTTCGAAATAGTGTTAGATTCTTTTCAACTGCAAGAAGAAAGAAAGTAATATATATGTCTGCAAGCCAGAAATATGCATTCTGATAGAATACTGTTCTATTCTTAATATCTGACGTAATAACCTCCGTCAGTGACTCACTCAGGATTTAATTTGGGTGAATCGATTTGAAGGGATAAAAATATTTTTAATGTAAATTCAATGATATCGATTAGGTGATAATAGAAACTTATTTAAATAATAAAAGTTCTCTTTTCCCCCTTCTCTTTTCTTTTTGAAAATTTATTAAAACCACAAAATCCAGTTCCCTTTTATTTTTGAAAATTTATTTAAAGAATAAAACCCAGTTTTCTTTTCTTTTTAGAAAGCTCTCAAATTTCTCCAATCGTGGTTACATTAATCACTTTTTTCCTTTTTCTTTGGGTGATACCAGGGCCCTATGGCCTTCCTTCTGGGTACGCCACTGACCTTCGGGAAAAAATTCTGGTCTCCTTTATATGTATGTACCTAAGTACATAGAAATCCCGGATGTTGTAGCAGACGATGAAATAATCGCGAGACATTATACATAATACAGACGATCAGCTAACGACTCTTAAAACACTTATTTTGGATAGACCGAAGGAGAGTCTTCAAGTTTTTTACGCCACCCCTTTGTTGCCGTTTTCGATCGTTCGCGAAGAGCAGAGATATTAAACGCGGTCCTTCGCTAAAGAACATTTCTGCCTGATTCACGATCCGGCAGACGAATTGACAGTTAGTAATTTCTCGAGAACGTAACGGTACCTTAATTATCGGATTCGCTAAATCGATCCTATTGATTCTCACCTTGGGCAGGTCGTAACGAAGGACCGTGGCAAAGGTGAGAGGATATTCTCGTAAACGTGGACGCCAGCAGGCAAGTAGAATCGCTTCACTTCTCTCCCGGGCAGCGAGAGCTGTAATTAAGCCCCTTAGAACGACGTGTAGCGTTCGCAACAATTAAAATAATGACCAGAGTCGTAGCGGTCCCGAAACGTTTCGACGGAGTGTAGTAGGAGTAGCGTAACCTGGTGATTTAAACCGATACGATATATTTTTCGGTGTGCAATCTGGCCCGTTCCTCCTAATCGTTATTGATTGCGCCAGAGCGGCACGCAGCACGCCAATAAATTACCCGTATGAGTCACTTTTGCCCATGTTTTTAGGGCATAGATTCGGAATCGCTTTACGATACCGCAAACGTTAAGAACGCACGAGACGAAGAGCACGCGAAATCGAAGTCGATCGTGGAACGCATTCGCCGAGGGGATATTTAGGTCGACCCGAAGGAGAATACAGAAGAACTGGTTCTGAGGGATAGTAAAAATTGCGAGGGAGTTCCATCATATTATAGCGTCTATAGAAAAATATCGGTAAACT
Organism: Andrena minutula; assembly: GCA_929113495.1. Taxonomy (NCBI): domain Eukaryota; kingdom Metazoa; phylum Arthropoda; class Insecta; order Hymenoptera; family Andrenidae; genus Andrena; species Andrena minutula. The sequence goes on from OV815994.1 coordinate 39,080,123, forward strand.
ATATAAAAGCGCACCGACCCATAAAAACAGTTCAGGAGAATGAAATACAACCAGGAGCAGTAAAAAGTAAACTTATTGGGCAAGGTAAATCAGTTCCGATTCTTTTAAACGAAATACAGCGGCTGTAAAACGGAATAGTCAGAAGCCCGTTTCCCCTTGCAGCGTTATATCTGTGCCGCTTGTGCCTGACGGCGAACTTCGAGCATCCTGCACGGTGCAGGACATATAGCCCTTCCAGGAAAATCCTGCCAATGGAAAGCTCGGAGTTGTAAAACCTCCGAAAACGAAGCAGAATTCTCTTATCAATTTCGCAAACATAGCCAGCATCGACAGAGGGGTTCGCTTTTTCAAGTTTCCATCGATTAAAAATTACGACCCATCGGCACTGAACAGCGAAATTTCATTCGGAACGAAATTAGCCGAAGTTTCTCCCGTCGGCGAGAGGAGCAACAGTTGTCTTCCAACCTATTTCAATTCTCCGATACTTCCGAACAGAGGAACGCGCTACTTCTGTGGCGGCACAATTCTCCATTGTGCCCCTCGACAGTGCAACGTAACGTCAGCAAACGCCTTGAAAGGTCCTCGAGGGAGGAGAGCGTTCAAAAGGCCATTGTTCCTCTCGTGAAACAAGTGTACGAGTCATTCTTTTAAATTTGATTTAGCCGCGCGGCCGAGAGCCGTCATCGCGGATGTCTTCGAGCCCGTTTCCTTGGCCTCGGGCTCGCCTCCGAGTGGTAATTCCTACGAAAGGGTCTGCGCGGCCGCCCCACGCCTTCTTTTCCCTTATCCGCGGAAAGTTCACGGTCGTAACTCGAGGTTATCTGTTTGCAAATTAGCGCCACGGATTCCACCAGACACGCGCGCACGTGGCCAGCAATAAAAATGGAAATCGATAGCGACGCTTTGAGGGACTTTTCCAGTGGCGGGGCTCAGGAATTTTCAGTGGGTTTTTGTCGATGAATCGGGGACTTAGACTCGGAGATGATCCCTGGAGTTCTAGCGGCTTTACTCTGGCCCAGATTGTTTGACTGTGATGAGACGCCTGGTTGAACTCTATTGTAATAGATACGAACAGCGGGTAGGTAGGGTGAAGGTAGGTAATATGGAACCGCGCGTAATGTGGAACATCGCTTCGATAAAGAAATAACGAACTCTATAGACAATCGTTTATATTAGATATCTTAGTTCCCTAGAATAATAGACGATCATATTGAAAATTGAGCATCAGTCGGGCACCCATTATAAAGAGTAGCGTTTTTATTATCCAACAATAGTTTACCAGTGAAGTTATATTCTTCGTAGCATATAATTCGTAATTTCTTATCGGAACGTGTTTGTACGTAATAATATGGAACATATCAAATGAGTGTAATATGGAAAATATGTTATGCCCTACATGTAGAAGACGTAGAAAGCAAACTAAATTCAAAAAAATGATATATATTTATTTATTTATATCTTCTACTTAATCAATCTCCATTTTTAATAACAAATGTATAGTTTGTTCAGTTTACAAATGTCCTAGGACCTAGGTGTTCCATATTAGATACCAATTTTACGAACTGCCGATTTTCAGTCTTTTCAGTTTTTTTAGTATAATTTCAAAATATTTGAATATTTTACATTTGGCTATGTAAAAATGATTATGCATTAGTTCCTACGTCCCCCTCCTGTCAGTGTTATTAAAAAAAACAAACTCCCCTACTTTCGGCAAGCTTTCGGAATCAGGTCTTTCATATTACATACGTTTACTCTACTCTATGGAGGGTAAATATTTTCGTTATGTATGTAATTCGTTGCCCCTTTGGAAAAATAGCTGCGTCTGAGAAGGTAGAGAAGCTCCAACGGCGCCGTTCACAGACGGGTTCGTGTCGAGAATTCTTCGCGCAATGCTGTTACACTTCCGTTTACGAGAACGCGATATCAATTTGCGCGGCCTTCCTCGTTCGCGCCGGGGTTCACATCGTAATTAAGGAACACCCGGAGACTAGGATGCCGTGGAGACGCGGACGGCAGAAGTCGTTGCGCCCGTTGGACGCTCTGTAACGTCGGACGATTCAACTGAAGTTACGATGCGTTGGAGAAAGAAAGTTTATTCCGTGTCTGAAAGTTTCCACGGCGGGGCTTGGTAGTCACAATGACGCGTGGGTCCACGCTCCTTCCCTTCTCCGCCTTATTCAAGCAAGTTACAGCGACAGAATTTCTGTTATAGGACGGACTCGTCCTGTAGATACTTTCGTGAGCACTTTGCCCATTCTTAGTCAAAGTATCTGCGACGAAATAATTCAAAGGCTGCCTGAAGCGCGACGTCTGCTTTAGACGTGCGCGGCCGAAAATGCGAAACCGGGACCCGCAGGACGCGCAGAACATCGTTGCACAAAGATTCAGTAAAGTTTTTGGAAAGATAACGTTGGCGGTGACACTTTTAATGTAGAACTACGCACGTGTAGATTAATTATGGATTATTTCTAGCCTTGGGGGAAGTAGACAAGTGTTTCTTGAGTGTTGACGTAGCTTTGGTGCTTAAACCTCTCAATGATGACTATAAGGGTGAGGTGCTATAAAAGGGACAATTTTATTTACTGTCCGCTTCTGATAATATGATGATAGGTAGTTAAAAGACAAGTCCATTATTAGGAAGTATATTTATTGGGTTTCAATAAAAATATCTTGTAAACTTATTAATAATAACAGAAAATAATACAATTTTTGATTTTCAAATAAGTTGAAAATGCCCCTTTAACGACTACTAGCATAATCTTAAATGGAACATTACACGTAATGAAAGGGACACGTTAATGAAAGTAAACAAAATGAGAACAAAAATGAGATCAATTGTTAAAATATTATTAATAGGACATGGAACAAAAAAAATTAATATGTACCTATACCCTTTATTTCACATCACTCGTTGGCCCATTTTTCGTAAATTTTATATTGAAACCCATCTTCGTTACAGGTAGCAAAGTTTTCTTTACAAACAGGAAAATAACTTGTAGGTACCTATGTGTAATGCGTCTAGAATTTTTGTAATATGATTTGTCCCATTTAAAATCTATCGATTTTATAGCACCTCTCTCTTGCTAGAAACCGTCAACTACTCCTCTGGCACTGATACTCAATTTCGATATGTTTTTATAATGAAATACATTTATTAAATATAATTATAAAAACATTGTAATTACAAATCGCGTGGCTTCATACTTGTCCTCAGAATAGTAAATATACTAAGCGAGATAAAAATTCTGTAACGTACAGAAAAGAGGATAAGAAGAGGCTGTTGTTTTTCAAATGCAGTGATATTTTTCTGGTTGGAAGTAAACGGGACAAACAACAACAGAGTAAATAAATATGGATCGCATGCGTATCGTTTATAAATCAGGATGAACAGGTCGAGCAAAACATCCAGCGAAATTGGATGTCGGTATTCTCCTGTCATTGATTCTCTCCCCCCACTGGAAACTGCATTCCATCACTCTTCGATTACTCTGGAAACCAACAATATCTATCACGGCAAGTATTGATGGGGACTAAAATATGCGCTATTTTCATTCGTCAACGCAAAGGTCACATGGTAGGTACTCTATCTTCCTGTAAAAAAAATATCATTTGGATGCACACGTTTCCAAATCACTGAGGCATAAACATGTAGCAACAAAATCTGTTACTGTAATTCATATGTAGCACAACCTCAAAGGAGATGATTTTTAATTCATAAATAAGGAAGAAATGCAGAATGTGTCCTTAGCTTTGATGGCTCATGGCATAGATAGGCAAAGTTTCTATTTAAATAAAATTACGAATAACGAATAAAAGTTAAAAAAATATTTGTCATGTGTTCATTGAAGCTAACTCGGGTTAACGAACGAATGGCGAATATTTTTTTTACTTTTATTCGTTATTCCAAATTCTATTTAAAATAATATTCGCCATGTGTCGAATGAAGCTAACACGGGTTAACGAACGAATGGCAAATCATATTTTACTTTTATTCGTTATTGGAAATTTTATTTAAATACAAATTTCGCCCATTTCTGTCTCGTGGGGCATCCGAGCAACTTCTTAAGTTTCATTTGTCGATATATTTTTAAACCATATACCTAGGTAAACCACATATTGCTGTGCCACAGCACAGAACACTACACTGTACAGATATATACTATAACTTCATCATCAATAACATAGATTTTCAAGAGCAAATCTCCTGTGGTAGAAGCCGACGCATCGGCTTGAATAATCATATGACCAATGCTTTAATTGTCGTTAAAGTTGCGTGACACCGCGCCGAAGCCTTAGAGAATCGAAACCAGCAGGGAGCTGTTCAGCGGACAGCAGGGAAAAGCGGACGTGATCGCAAATTAGGAGCAAATGAAAAAGCAGCTCCGTTGAAAGGCGTGTTAAACCGACAGTTACGTCGGACCACGTGCCCGATGACGGCGTTCCCTATCGGCGTGACAAAAAAGAGGACAGGAAATTGTATCAAATTGGAGAGCGTTTGGATTAAGGATCCCTCGAAAGCGGGAGCGTGGTTCGCCGAGCGGCGGGTTCGCACATGCCGCGCTGATCCGACCATTGTTGTGCAAATCCAACAAAAACCAGCCCTCTAATCTCGCGAGCCCACTTGAGATCGCAATGTGCACCCCGCAATCGTACAATTAATTTATATAGGTATCTAAAGTACTTGCGTCGCCGTCCCCTTCCCCGTTCCCCCATTACCAAACGCGGAGCTTCCCGACCCTGCTTGTCCGTTGCATCGCTGATAATCTTAAATAATCTCCCAACGATCCTGCACTCGAAAACGCCACTTCTACCCAGATAAGTTCCCCTCCATTGTATACACACGCGACAACTGTTTCACCCCCCCCCCCCATCGAATTATTAAAAAATCGTAAGATATAATTCCTTTTCCGACGCCTGTACCTATCGCTCTTTTGCAGTACGTTCGGAGCTTCAGAGAGTGACAGAACAAAGTTATCATTGAACGTGCAGAAAGTTTTGTGTAAAAATTGCTAAAAGGCTAAATTGAACATAAAATATGGTGAGGGCACAAAAAGGAATAATAAATTGTTTTCAGAATAAAAATACGATTGACGATGTGACTCTGTGTACCTGTAGAAAGCTGTGAGTTTTATTAAGCCAACATACTTGGGTGATATTAACCAAACAAATAACTAAATACCTACATATCTCCTATGTTATGACTTTATCCTCATGTCGCGTGGGGAATACATTCATCTGGACCATATTTTCAGATGCTAATATTTGTTGATTAAATATCGGGAGGAGCAGCAATAACCCATTTTCCAGTGTATTGTTATACATATTTTGCAACGAAATATTATAGGACCACCATTGACCGATGAGCGACAGCGGCCTTCTATCTTTCCCGAAAGGCACGGTGATTGATAATTTCCACATCGATTATAATTTAGGACAATTTTCCCCGGCCGGGCCGGGGAAAACACGCGTTATGTAATTAAAACTAATATCGATTTATTTGGGCATTTCGTATAACCAACGTATCACACCGGCCCCGTTATAAATGATTTAATTAAAGTCTCGCGTTGTCGTTACCATCGCGTTAATTTGATAACGCGTTTAATTAACGCGGGATGAGTTGTCGACGGTACAAGTTGCTAAATCGTCGGCTATACGGATGGAAATAACGATCGGACTCGGTAAAAATGGGGACAAGAATAAATTATGATGTCGGGGGATAGTAAGGTCATACTTCGCGCGTAAATGGGGGCGAAATGACGCAACGGTAGCTACTTCTGAACATCGTTAATACTTTTTGATACGATCTCTGTATCGGACCTACGTTGAAATGTCTTATAGCTGGCGCGACAGTAGATATGGTGAAGCAGTACGTAGGTATGTGATTCGTGAAATGGCTCTTGCTCCCGATGCGCCCAATTTCGTATTTACATTCCAAATAATCCGAAATCGATGGACAAACCATCCGCTGTTCCCGAAACGTCATCACACGACACATTTCGTCACGAACGTACAAACGCAAATGTCGCTTAGCAAATACGAATAATCGACGGGGATATCAGCAGCGGACGATAAAAACTCCGGCGAATTCCAGCGACCGTCCCGAGCTTGCGCTTCCGGATCGGAAGCTGCGTTAATCGCAGCCAGGTGCCTTATGCGCCCGTTTAAGCGACTATCGTACGGCGGCTGGTATTCGCTGCACGATAAACGCAGCCCAGCCGAATTACGCACGGTCGATAACACGAGCGTGCAACGGTGTTTGCACCGACGTCGCTTTAAATCGCGATCGAGCAGTCGTTGCTGGCCCACGCGACACGGATTCATTTCCGAATGGCATGCCCGCCATTCGCGACACTATCTAACTTTTCCACCGTGTCCCCGATTCTCCTGCTTGCCGTATTTCCACTTGTGCCAGGCAAACGCTCGTCCGTTCCTCTCCTATCTGAAATTCTCAAACTTCACCCTCCCCTGCCATTTTCTTCTGAATATCTGTCCTTTTCGCTCTATCCCGTTCGCCACTTGACTCTTAACCCTTCTTACCCTTTTCTGTACTTTTTAATTTCCCTGCCTTTGTGTTTTCTTTTCTGTGCCTCGCGACCCCCCTCCCCCGAACCGTTTCAACTTTACCTTCTCCTAACCCTTTCGCCCCCTTTCTCACCCCCCACGCCCCTCCATTCCCTCTCAGTCCACTTCGCATTTTCATTTAACTCCTTTCTCTAATTCCACTCTCCTTCCCCTGACCCTCTTCAGTTCCGTAGCTGCTAGCTGCTAACTGGTTCCACCTCTGTCCCCCGCCCCCGGACCCACCCTCCGCGCTCGCCCTTCGTGATCCTCTTCTCTCTCCCCCGCAAACACGTCCGCGCGAAGTGTTTATACACGGTGTTGCGAGGGCGTGTTTATCGAACGTACGGCGGCCGTGTATCGCCGGGCACGAAAGCGACACGGTAGTGGCCGCTATCTTCCTGACTGGTTGGAATTACACCATTATTGTGCAAATTAGCGAAGACCCGTGCATGATAGGGCGGCCGGACGTCTAGCGGGATTAGAATTAACGCGGCTGCCGTGAGCACCGGCGACAAACGCCTCGTGATTACTTCGGGATCGTCCGTTCTTCCCAGGACCCCTGGGCGGGGATCGATTAATCCGCCAAGGAATAGAAAGAATTTCACTGCTTTGATGATCCGCCACGATCTGTTCGACAGTGGATGGCATTAATGTGTGTGTGTGAGTGAATTTCAAAGCGAATGATTATGATGAAAGTAAAAGGGGCTAAAGTAAGAGGTTCAAATCAAGAATGGTTATCCTTGAAATAGTTGCGCGCGATATTCACATTGTTTGCAATTTTCAGATCGGGAACATAAAATTCACGACTCTCTTAATTGCGCGTGGGATGTTCCTCGGTAAATTATCTCCTACCTGCAGGGTATTTAAACAGTATAAAGTAGTTAACACGTGAGATCGGAAACAATTTCTGGGACGCCCGGCAACGATCGCGATTGCGGATCTACAGTGTTTTTCACTTAAAGCACGCAAATAGAATGCTGGATCGCGATCCCACTAATTCAGCAACGAGCCCGAAATACGAGGCACTTTTGCGCTCGCTCTCGTGCTGGCGCTACGTTCGACCCCCGCTTCCGGTTCCCGGTTATCTGGCCGTGATTGCGCTTAAAATTCCAACGACGCTACTGCCGCCGCTGTATCGGGCTAATTATGCATCCCCTTGGTTTAACAGCCAACTAAAATCCTCCTTACGATAAACAACAACTACGTAGCGTGCACCGAGAGGAGGAAGGATTTAACAAAGATTTCCGTGGGACCGAGTTTTTCTCACCGCCAATGGATTTCACTTCGCATTCTAAAAATCTAGAAAGTACCTACTGAACGAGTGTTCTATCGATTCGATTGCTTTCTCGATCTTCGACGAATAGAACACCTCAAAATAGTATTGAGTATTATTCGAATAATAAAGTTTGATTCGAATAAATTTCTATTCCAATAAAAAATTATTCCTGATTCTCGAATACCTTCGTTTTATTCACGATTTCTATTCGAAATTACTCGAATATAAATTTGTTTTGATAAAAAGTGATTCGTTATTCTCGATTAACTTCGTTTTTTTCACGATTCCTATTCGAAATTACTCGAATATAAATTTGTTTTGATAAAAAGTGATTCGTTATTCTCGATTAACTTCATTTTATTCGAAATTTTTATTCGAGTACCTAATGCCCAACTCTGCTTCAAGATTCTTTTACCTACACTCACGCGACGCAGTGAAAATATAACTTATCAACGTAATCGTGATGGCTCACGTTCATGGGTCGTTGGCGTTGCAGGGAGCGGCAAAAATTCGGCCATCAGGGGTGACGGACGTCGGTGCGTGTCCTTTCTCGCCTGCGGCCACAACTGGCAGGCTCACCCCTCCCTCTCTGCGCAAAAGTGCATTGTCCTATTGTAAATATAAACTGTGTATTCCGCAAACCATTTTCCTGACTATTTGTCGCGTTTCAGAACATATTGCGCGCCATGGCCATTTAACTGTACGCCTGCTTATTGTATAGAGACAGCATATGGCGCGAAAGTAACGTCTCTATTATGCGCCGCTGATAAATGGCCGGCCGTATTTAACGTGGCTAATCGTGCTGGTATAGGTAAGGAGCGCGCGTGGTTATACATTTAAGTGGTTGGCAGTTTTTAAAGGCGTTTCATTCGGGGCATCGGTCGTTAATCTTCCCCGCTGCGAACTCAGGTCACGTGATATTTTCCCAAGGAGATATCGCAATCGCGAATCCAAATATCTTTGAAATGAATGGAATTGTCACGAAATATTTCCGACGATTTGGAGATTCCACGAAAGTGGGACATCTTCTATAGATAGATATTGCTGAATAAGTAAGCGCGACACGATTTAACCTATGTAACAACGTGACTTAAATAGCCAGATCTGCCAGCGATCAAGGCTGCTGATCCAAGGCTAGCGAATATCCACTTGTTAACGGCTGATAACAGTCATGACCGAAATCTAAACACTTGGATCAGAGAGCACGTGCTCGTCCTTTTACCATGCGCCCCGATTGTCGAGGATCCAGGGAGTACGGGGCTCAGGTGGTTTATCAGCGAATTAATGCGCTCCGTGAAATCAGAGGATCCGATGTACGTAACGTGCTTCTCATTCGTTTAATAGCGATGCCAGTCCCGCGTGCAATCACGAAGGAGGATTAATATACGAGCACGCCCATCCAGCCGCTAATTGAAAGGGAAAGGACGCGCGGGCCGCGCACATTGTCGACGAAATCCAATAACACCGGTCAGGAGGATACGTACACGGGGCCGCGGTTTCTTTCGTATCGCGAAATCGAATTGATATACCCCGGCTGCCCCCCAATGTATACAAGCGTGCTGTATGGAATCGGCACGGACAGAGACCGGCCTCTCCCCGCAACAAGATTATGGTAATTGACTATCCGACTTGGAAACCCCCATCAGGCATATCAATTACGTACGTATGCATCCCAACCGGGAATTTGCCTTTGATCCGCTCAAACTCGGAGGTAACACAATTCACGCCTGCGTCTAATCTCAAATGGGATTGCCTGATGGCACAAGGGACATCGAAATGGGCTTTTCCGACTTCACAAGAACGCGACGACCGTCCCGATACCGCGCCCGTGCCCCGGATACACCTCTTACGGCCGACGATAATCCGGTTACTTCTTCCCTCTGTGGACGACGGCCGCGCGTATTCAGCGGGGAAATGATTTCCAGGATTTTCCTGGGAAGCCTCCTACACGGCCGTCACGCCTCCGTGACCACGCCACTATGGGAGATTCTCGCGGATCCGCTGCCCGCTGCAACACTCGTGAGTCGAAGACGAATAGAGGGCCGATCGCTGTTAACGCGCCGATGAACACCAACTGCGAGGGCTGCGACTCTGACCTTTCATGGTGGACACTGCCAGTGGTATTGAGTGATCCACAGGCTAGTTCTAACGGACTGTTAACACTTAAATTCTTCGTGAATCGAGAGTAAAGCTTTTCTATACTCACTAAGAAATATTCTACTGACGGGTAGTAATATTTTTTAAGATATGATTCAGATTTTTCAAAATCGTTCCGCGATTATTATAAAATCCGTGATATTTAAGCGAAGTGAAAACATCCGAGAATCCACGCACGATTCAGTTAGTTGGTATATTTAGATAACGGTTGGGATTTAATTTTGGAGGAAGCCGAGTTGCTCGGATAAAAAATTCAATAAAATTCATTAGGTGGGTATAAAAATGTATTTAAAGAGTAAAATAAATTTCTTTCTCTTTTTAAAAAGGTCTTGAATTACTTCAGTCGTGGTTTCATTGATTTCCTTTTTCTTCTTTCTTGTCGATTGGTAACACGCACGCGATAAGCGCGCGGAAACGTGAACCACGATTCAAAGTAATTAAAAAATTGGTTCTATGACCGTCGAAATATTCTGCTTTACATCTTTTAATAGCTAGGTACGTTGTTTGGTGAAGGCTTAGATAATATTTCCATCAGAATTGATGAAGAAATAAATCTGGAATTTTCCGTCATATGTAATTTCAAACCACGTTTTTGTATCGCGTTCGCCCACAATCTTCGTCCATTCAGCAAAATGCGATGGCCAGTTACAAAAACAGTGATAGTTATTTTTAATAGAAATTAGGGAATCTCAACATGTATGTGGCCAACAACCCTCTACCGATGCCCATTATTTCGATATAAAAGAACTCTTTCGGGCGGTCGTTGTTTCAAAGACACCGCGGACACCAGCAATATGGCACGGTTCATCATTTTCGCGACTCTTCTGACCGCGCAATTCGCCGTCGGCCTTTCGGGTAAATCAACAGATTTATGGTTCTTCCCCGGTCCCACCCTTTCTCTGTCGGAGCGTAGCTATCCTCCCTTCATCCCTGCGCCACTCGAAGCGTCCCTCTGCTTTGCTCCAGATTTATTGCTCTCATCTTTCGACGTGAAGCAACTAAATCCAGCTGGAAAATGCGTGCCGCGTTCCCCATTCGACAGCTTCGCCGACCAACAACGCCCCGATTTTACCCACTAATTTTTACGAGAAATAATAGCAAGGATCAGTGACAGTGCAACAAATCAAATCAGGTGCTTTCAGCAGATCTGATCAGAAGCCGTTGCGGGCAAGACAGAGCCAGTCTAAAAGTGGAAGGTACAGCGAAAGGATGTCGAATCCAGCAGAATAACGGTACGCCAGGGAATTCGCGCCCTCTCGAGCGAAATATTTGGTCTTTGAAGTGATCTGACACCTGTACCTTCAAAATAAAACCGCTACGACTGGGAGACACCGGAAACTGGACACTTACGACGGCCCTCGCAGAGAATAGTAGGAATTAATATTACAACCTCCTTCAAAGTTTGTAAAGAAGAGCTACCGTAACTCTTTATATAATAATAGTACCTATATCGATTCTCCAAGTTATTCTTTGACAATTTTAAAGTTTCTGATAAATATGACCTCGAGGAAATATTATCTCGTTTTTTCCAAACGTCACTAGCAACAGCTAATTAAATTGTATGCGATAAACGGGCTGCGCTGTAGATTCCCTGTTCGTACGGCGAAATTAGTAAATCAAGATGAGGAAGCGAACGTGAAGCATACGCGTGCATTGTTGCCCGGTGGCAGTGCCATCCACAGTGAAAAGAGTCGAGCAACAGGGAAGCCGTTTTAATGCATTTATTGCCGCGGTAGTTGAATGTAACAGCGGACATAACATTTTACCGCGCGAACGTCGCGAGAATACACTGGACGCTTTGTCCCGCGATGAAGCAGTGCAACCACGGCGGAACGGGCAAATATACGGTAGCCCCGCGGACTCGATCCTTTTTCCTTCCTTGCTCGTAATGCACCGGGCAGCCTAGCAGCGTTTTAAACCACGCCACTGCTGCATCTTACGCGACTCCTATATGCGTCCTGTTCTCTGCAGAAGAGGCCGTTGATTCCAGCCAGCGAGTTCACAGTATGCGAAGGCTACTACGCAGTCGTCAAAATTAAAAAAACGAACCCGGCGGAATGCACGGCGATCGCACCGAATGTAGGTATCCTATGTTTATTATTATTATTATTATTTCAACGGGAAAAAAACCTTTAGTGTACAGAGTCTAAAGCTAGTTAATACAAAGATAAAGATATTATATAAAATAAAAATATATACAATAACATAACGTAAACTAAACTAAAATAAAATAAAAACAAATAAACTAACATAAAATAAAAGAAGAAAAACAGAACACAATACAACAGTAAAATGTTTACGCTTTAAGTAAAAAAAATATTCATCTGTTGAGAGCAACGTCGCTATTTCCGCGTTAATTTATGATAATACGAGGGTAGGTATATTAGAAAGTAAATTCAATGTTTTAATAGAAGTCAAGAGGCGTGAAGTACTGCAAGTTCCTACGAAATTCTTAACGCACCATTACGCAAGTATGCACCGCGTCCTTCAATGATCCACTTGTATAAAATATCCTTGTATAATTGCTTCCACTTTTCGAAGTACCTACTCTAGTATTTAGAATTTAGACTACCCAAGGATGAACGTTTGCAAAGAATTTCCACAAACTTGCGAATATTTCAAAGCACTAAAATCGATCTATTAAACCTGGACAAACCAGACTTCTACAGATTCGACCAGTGCAGGTTCCCTGCTTTACTAAAGGGTGCCGATGTCGGCACATGGACGTTGACTGCGAATGGAAGCCCTTGCATGATATACACTGGCGAGATTTCAATTGATGTGCTCCAGGAGATGGACGAAAACCATATAATAGTGAGTGGAAATGAGAATTGGGGGGAAAGCGTACCTACTTCTACGTGTTGCGTACGGCAACGTACAGTGGTGTATAAAACACCGAATATTTCTACGCGAAGAATAATCACAGGTGAAAAATAACTGTGTTTCCATTGGTTTAATAAAACGCAAAAATACACAGGATCGAAAGTTATCAGAGATGATTGAACTGCATTGTACATTTTTTGCATCGAATTGCTTGCATATCGATATTCGAAACTGTTTACATGGCGAGCACGAGTATGTAGGTATTTACCGTCAAAGTTAATATCCAACATTTTCGATCCTCTCAGCCAGCGAATATTACTACTCTCTCCGCCTTTTTAACTTAACCAGCGCGCAACCTCTGAAACCATTTATTATACGCATGCAGAAATGGCGATTATTTGCAAGGCGATAAGGTTGCAGCCGCGATAGCAGCGCCCCAATAGTGTAGCTATAAGCTATGACAAACTAACTGTGCCCGATGAACTTGACCGCAGCTACCAGGTCCAAGATCCGATCGATATTCCCAATATTTCCTGCATTGTCGACTAGCAATTAAAGCTCTCACATTCGCTCTCTAAATTAACAGTTTCATTACGAGTCACGCTTATTTGAAATCAAAGCGAAAAGTATTACGACTCGTAATATTACTTAATACGTAATAATACTCGTAATTTACGAGTCCGTGTGCGGTATTTAATGGACTCGTACGATCCACGCCTAATCCCAAGGAGCGAATTGTTTAGTTTGGAAAATGGAAAAAATATCGAACGTTCGCGTATGACGAGAATTCCTTGTGTATCGAAGCAACTTTATTTTGTCGTGCACGATATCGAGGCGAAAAATATTTGTTACGCGTTTATCGTTACACCCGGTTATCGGAATTCGTGGTGGGGGGGTTAATAAGTTTACGATACGAAGCAAGCTGCCCAAGTAAATCACTAACCGCATAATTATCGTCAGTCGTAGCGGCAATGTTAATCTCGGTTTCGGTAACTACAGCCCCGCGTATCGACATCTGCTCTGTTTGGTTTTGGCAAATACCGCATCGAGTTAACTGAAGATTATAGGTATTCGGCAAGTATCGATTATCAATATGAGACGGTCGAGACCGTGCACGATGAAATCGTTGATGGAATGTCACTTCACAGTCGCTGGCAACGTTTAGGGAACCGCGATTCCAATTCTGCCGCCTCGTTCGGATCCCAGTTATATATTCAGAAATCATTATCATTCGATTATACATATGGGGGGTTTAACCGACCGCGCGTGAATGTTGTTTTGAGTAAACAGTGAAGGGTTTGCAGGAATTAGAGGATTGGAGATGCGAAATAATGTATTTATTCCATGGGTCGAATGAAACTGTTAATTTTTATGAATAAAAATTATTTATCGAACTTTTAACTTTTAAATCATTTATTTTCAGTTTTGAGTTAACTTTGTACGGTAACGCTTTAACTCTGTTGTAAGAGTTCAGTTTTAACTGTTACTTTATGTTCCTATTAATGAAAGTTCTTGTCGATTACATACTTTTAAACAGATATTTAAGGATAAAATATAAAAGTTGGGAATACTTTTTTAATTAGTATTCCTTGTTTAAGGATTTAGGAGCAGGATAAATACAGAAGAGAAAGTACATTATAATTTTTATATAACTATTTTCACCAAACGATTTAAGGTTTCAACATCATATCAACGTCTACCCCATTTCCAGGGAATCTGCTTGTCACAATTTTAACTTTTTCAGAGCAGAATAATTGTTCCTGTTTAACTAGAACTTTGTTCTACTTTCAATATAATAAAAGTTTCATAGTTAAACATAAATGTATGGAATAAAAGTTTCAGTTAATACACTGCATTTTACAACAGTTTCCTCGGAACAGAAAAGATAATAGTCATAAAATTCCAGTTAGGTACTTCATAATTCATTGAAAATTTTAACAGTTTCATTCGACCCCTGATTTATTCGAATCGATTTATCTGCCACAGCCAGATATCTTGTTGGAACGCGGTGATAAAGGGGAACTGGATCTAAACATCGGAGCTAGGGTCACCTATTGCCAGCTGGAAGATCCAACCAGCCCGATGTTACACATAACTCTCGGATCCTGTAGGTACATCATACCAGTCGTCACAACTAGTCACGCAGGTGACTGGACCGCTTGTTATGATGTATTGGGAAACACAGAATCTACGGTTCTACGCTTGGAAGTTATTACTCACAGTAATTGTTTCGTATTCGTGTCACAAAGTAAAAAAGAAAGTTTAAAGAGGCAAAGTAAAAGTGCACGAAGTTTAGCTTGCAACAATACGAGCCTTGCACAATTTTTAGAATGCATGCAAGTAAAAAATTTGTATCCATTCTCGAGTTAAAGTTGTTTCGACTGTGCTTACAGATCCGCAATCTATGGACAGCAGTGCTACAGTAATGGAGAATAATAGTATTCAGCTCCTCTGTCACTCTTTCAGCAGCACGCCAAAAACATTATCATACTGCAAGTTTACCAGACCTGATGGATACGTATTGAACCTGCCTCCTGGGTTTGGAACAGGCTCGTACGTCCTCTCATTCACGTAGCCGTTAACTATTTATAGCAGAGAGCAGACAGTGCGGACACTATTTATTCAGATATTTTAGAAAAGAAAGACGGTACTATTGGTATCGATGAAATATTCGGTGCTTCATTAACGGCGACTCGCGGCCAGTTTGTTACAGAGCAGCCTACGTTGCACGATACATATTGCTTAATCAACGTATTTTCCTTTTCCGTCCATAAACTTCACTAACTTGTAGTCCGCGGTACGCGCACCTCCGACAAAATCGCGCTTATCATATTTCAAGCCCGATCGGCGGGCAAACCGAGCGAAAGAAGATAATTTATTCAAAACTAAAAACACGTGTCTGATGCAAATGAAATTGGTTTATACACTGGCGTGCACGCTCCTCGAATTCGCTAAATGTGACACATTTATTATGACGAGCACGACCTAGCCGTATCCTCCCTGCGCGTTGATTTTTTTTTATCTGCATATACATATTTGCCATATCCTATACCGTACGAGTATTTTCCCTCTTTTTATTTTTCTTTTTTTTCTACTAGATGTT
This sequence comes from Andrena minutula, assembly GCA_929113495.1. Classification (NCBI taxonomy): domain Eukaryota; kingdom Metazoa; phylum Arthropoda; class Insecta; order Hymenoptera; family Andrenidae; genus Andrena; species Andrena minutula. The sequence continues at coordinate 39,096,043 of OV815994.1, forward strand.
ACGTGCCCTCCACTACACAATAGCGTGCCGTTCTATTACGTGCCACGGTCAACAACCCCTACAGCGTTTATTTATCACCGCATAGACTATTATTTACCGGAACAAACGGCTGCGCACGAGCGTTTCTGGCTTTTAAAAATTCGAATGGCTGTGCACTCCAGTCTAGTCATAAAGGCTAAGTGCTTTACAATACGGCAATAATTATGGATCGACGCGTTACCAACGAACCGCGCCGTTGTGATCTGCCCTGTAAATCAGAGCGAACGTTCGAAATAATCTCAGGCGTCCAAGGAAGCAAACGACCTTTTAACCATTTAATAATTATGTTGCCTCCAGGAGAGGAAGGAAAACTTGAGTTCCTGGTAGATCCAATGAAACTTTAATTCTTACACAGATTTCACATCTTATTTAAAGAACCACTGCGTTATCCTCTGAATTGTCAGCTTTAGTCTACAAAATCTTATTCTTTCTTTTGTAACAGTTACAGCAGTTTTAAAGCATCCTATAGTCCGTTGTCAAATTTAGACTTTTACTGCTGTTTAATCATTCGAAATGCGAAAGACGGCGATTACGGAAGCTGGAAATGCGACATAGGCTTGTATGGTGGCGATTACGCTGGTTTGGTGTTTCGCATTTCTGGAGATAAAGTGGGGACAGATGTCAAAGTGTCCGCAAGAAATTTAGCAGTGTAGAGGAACGGCCCGTTTTAGGTGATTTTAATTGACATTTCTTTACTGCTGGACTCTGGATCGTATCAGTTACTTCGTGCAACAAACAGATAGAACTGAAAGAGATAAATAGTGAAAGGGAAACGCTAGTTGAGGAATCTCCATTTAATACACGAAACACAAATTACTTAATCACTTTGTCAATAACATGGACAGATTGGTGATAATACGGTGCTTTCCAATCAGCATAATTAAATTATCAAATGCAGTATCTCGCTACGTGTATCGTTAAATAACTTTAAACTTTGTTTGGCCTCCGCTAGACTCGTAGGTTGCGACGTCTCTCTGAAATTTGCACATTACAAGCTGTCTGCTCTTTCCATACTTTCAATGAAATTCGTATAACTTCGCGCGGACCGTTCGTTCCCCGTCCTCTGTTGCGCTTCGTCGAAAATTGGCTAATAAATTAAATCCTAGTGTCCGTTACAAAATATTAATGCCACGTTCGAGTGCTTTTAAAGTATTAACAGGGAGCTCTGTGCATGGAAATTTCATTCCATTCAACGGTATATTAGAGGTTTATGTATTTTTGCGCGCGTACTTTCCTCGATACTACGTTAATTCCGCGCGATTGCGATTCCTTTTATAAAACAGTGAACGTTATTTTATTTTGTACGTCGTGTTTGCAAATTCATTGGTTGAGATCGAGGAACACGGCAAAAATAATCGTCCCCGCGTAATATTATATTTAAAATAGAACGATACTACATGATCCAAGTAATGCTGCCCAATGAAAATGCATCTGAACGGAGATTTAGAATGAGAGGCGCCAAAGATACGAAAGGACTGTTGCAAAATCGTAAAGAACTTGCTCGACGACCGAATAATCATGATTGTTACCTACCATTCCCTCGGAGGCGGTGTTCGACTTTCTGCCTTAGCCGGGGAAGAAGTTTCAAAGGCACATACGTTTGTTCGGAAATCAGACGGAAACAAGTAAAGAACGGGGGCAAAAGTATCCGAGACCCACGCAGAACGAATACCGAAACGGTTCCAATTTGCAGACTCTTATCTCCTCGAAACGCAACATCACTTACAAAGAATCACCAATTTCGTTTTCTCTCCCCTCCACCCCTATCCCGACGTCGCGGAAACTTTTTCCTCCCTTCATACCGGAATACCAACTACCACTTGATATACGCGAACACGCTCGAACAGAATCGATTCCCCGGGAGCATAAAGTACGAGGTCACTTCTCTCTGGCTGGAAACTCAAATTTCCACGTGGGCAGAACTTCTCATTGACCGTTCTTCGCCCCTAAGCTTCGAGAGAACCAAAGAAAAGACAAGGGGCGCATTGTTCTCGAGAAGTTTCTTTGCAAGGTGTGATCTCTTTTTAACGAGCTTTTGTACAGCGACGGGGTGTAGATATTTAATTGCAACGTCTTCGAAGTATTTAATTTTCCAGTGTATACCTTCGCATTTGTAGACAGGATTTCAGGTTGGATTGGAAACGTCGCAGGGAAGATATTTCTTTGAATTGTGAGACGGGTCGATTTTCGTTTCAGCTGTCAACTACAAAGAGGATATCGGCAAGTGGACATGCGTGGCAGGGTTGCTTGGCTTGGACATGGAGGAAGCGCGGGCGACAGTGACCGTTGAATCGAGGGATCATCATGTTAAAAAAAAATAGCAACTTGTAACAAAACCTGAAACTAAAGAAGTGAAGCCGAAAATAAAATCGTTTAAAAAAATTAATGATCTTAAGAAGGTCGCACTGCGTTTACTGTGGTGAAAAATTAGTTCTTCCACTTTCAGAAGATTTCCGAGAAGAGTGGTGCCACGAGAATTGAACTGATAGAGGCGGCGAAAAATGACAATATTCTTCCGATCTGTGATATAAAATTGATAAACTGTAGTTGATGATGTTCCAGTTGCCAATTGATACTTCAACGTCTGGTTGAACATAGTGCCCCACGATTTTATTTAAACAAAAGTGAATTATTTAAAGTGAAAAAACATCATGGAAATTATAGTAAAAGAAAATAATTATTGTTTAGTTTTTAGTGTTCGTTTTTTGTTTATGAAAGAAAGATTTTCATTATTACTTTTAATTTTGATATATTAATGTTCAAACCAAAGCTGTACAGGTCACTCATACATAATAAAAAAATTAGTTTTTTAATGTTTCACCATTATTTTTTATCATCAAACACAAAGTGATCCGATTCACCTTGGTCTACCCTACAATCGTAATACCGCACAGTGCACAATCCTAAATAAACACTCATATTATACGAAATCTATTCCTATAATTTTAATCTGCGTCTCATTTGCCGTTGCAATGATATTCATCGTTTGAGCCTTGTGCTTGGTCCACGCCCGTAGGACACGGTGAGCGCTGCCGAAAGATCCGGCAGCTTACACCCCCGAGCCTGGTCTGCCACCAAAATGCCCAAAGCCCGAGTACGCCTCAAAAGAATTTCGATATTGATCCCGGCCGCGGGACGTCGACGTTCTCACCGACGCGACGTGTCGATGCCTGGCCGGTCTCAACGAATCAAAGTCCATCCTGTAATTGGAAACGGCAGCGACTCCGTTCGGTCGGAAGATTCACGACTGAATTACCGTAAGAACACAATTTACTGGGGAGCTATCTCGACGACGCCGGGGCTATACCTTCGATATTCCCCGGGAAGGAAATATGCTAACGATCTGCAAAGAGAAACGGGGCTGCGACGGGAGTTCTGCCTCTTCCCCCTCACTTTCTCTCCCCCTTCCCGAACCACCGTTTCTTCCGCCACCGGTCTCCGTGGCGATTTAAAATGTATAAGCCAAAGTGCTTTCCCGTAAAAATGTAAATAAAATTGATTCGATGCGTCCCGGGACGGCGCGGCGCTGCGAGGCTCCCGCCTTACGTTCCGTTTGTCCTCCACGGCCGATCGTTAACGGCGGAAGTAGAAACGCTCCCGCCCTCTGCGAGGCCGGGGGGGGGGGGAGCGGGAAACAATTAAGGGTTGCGTGAAAATGAAATTATAACTGGTATATACGCGGCGGTTTCCCCGCGGGCCCGCGCAGCTTTCCCCATTAACGAACTCAGTCGCGGGCGAAAATAATTTCACCGCAGACTGTCGTTGACAGTTTTTGTGTGTTCGTTAAGAACCGGATTTGTAAGCATTCGTTTTCCGCCCGAACTCGATTTTCTTTGCGCGGACGCGACGCGACGTGCCGGCGGGAAAAAAGAGGAGAACTCTCGGCAGGCGCGGCGCGGTGGTTGGGGAGAGAAAAAGAGGGAACAGCCGATGGGATGTTCGCGAGGATTTCAGAGCGGCGGAATTACTTCCATTTACAGCGGCCCGGTAACGAGTTATTGGATTTCGAAAGATTGAAATTGTTATCTGACGTTCCTAAAGGGCCGTATTACAATACTTTCTGAAATGGCTGACGCCCAGAGCTGCCCGAAGATTATCTACCCGCGTGATGTTAAATATATTAACGATACCCCCGACATTTCCTTTCAGACACCACGATTTACCGAGATCGCCGAGCTTTTACCAAACCAAGGTTTCCGCATTCGACGCCAGTAATATACATCCATTACGCTTCTTGTACCGTTCGAATAAATCCACCCTTGTGCATACCGTGTGCCAGTTAATTTGTACAAACGATTTGCCACGCGAAATACGAGACTCGGCGCGTAATTGAGATCGAAGTTCGGGGCTGTTGGTCCATTTCGCGTTCGTTCCACTAGGCTTCCAGCGAATCTTCAACCGCGATATGTTGTAGGACTCGGGGAGGAAGAATAATACTGGAACCGGGGATCGTCTTTCGACGTTTGTGTAAGGAGCATCCGGCGAACCAATTAGAGGAGCGAACATGTAATCCGGATGTCCGGGACTGCATGGCTTTGTTACGTAAATCTTGGAGAGAGAATCGGGGGAACGTCGTTTGGTATTTGAAGTGTAGGCACGGTGTTACAAATTAAAAATTTGCTTCGCAGTAAAATATTCGATTAGCAGAGGCACAGCGCCGTTACAGTGACTTTTCTTACGACCGATCTCTAATTTCAAAGCGCTTCAAACCTTTGCTCCCTTTCAATCGCGTTGAAGTACGTCGCATGGAATGGAAAGGGTTCGCCGATTCTATTCTTATCCCGAGTCGTTCCACGGGCACGCGATACGCATTAAACAATCGGATTCGTTGCTGGACACCGCAATAAATTGCAAGGAAGGAAAAAGGGAAGGATAGAAGGAGCGTGTTCTCTCCTCGTGCTCGAATTACTGAACTTATTTGTGTGTCGGTGTGGTCTAGCCGTAGCTGGGCCACCGTGATTAAGACCCGGACGCTGGGACGGCCGATAGCAATAAGTTCCCCGATTTGCGAGCGAGTTTGTCGCGGTGTACGAGCATATTCGCTCGTTTCATTGCGGGTCTAAATTACCGGGGACACCGGCGGACGGGACAAACGCGTCTTCTTGCCCGAGCCCGGCTCGAAACTCGCCGCGACTCGATCATGTTCTTCCCACACTCGTGTTCTTGTTCCCTACGTGCAGCTCGATCCCACGCATTCTAATGCAGCGATACTCGTCGATGCTGCCTTGGTACAGTTACAGACAAGCAGAAGAGAGTTTCGAGCTGTTGCCACGGGAAACAGTGGCTCGCCACGAAATTATTCGGCTCGCTCTAATTGTGGACCGTTAAGTTGAAAATTTGTCCCGAAACACACATCGGTTCCTCGAGGGTTTCAGTTAGGGTTCCAATTTATTGAGTGCCAAGGCGGTAGGTCCCAGCAGTGCGTGGCAAGGCACAGAATCCACTTCGGGTTATGTAGTCTTGAGGACCACGGTGGTTCAACGACCAGTTGAAGAATTTTCGAGGCGGCGGCTATAATACTGAATGCTTCCTGTACAGCTTCCTTGAGATCGTGGTTGTTCCTTTGGATTGCCGTCGCCTGTTCCCTCCAAGGAATTACATAGTCGCAATTGTCACTTTGGAGTCAAGGAACGGATCCGAAAGGAAACGTTGCAATTTCAATTCACCCGAACGCGAGCCATTCAATTCAACGAACGGCTTTAAAGAATCCCACAGCACCGTCACGCTAAGTCCGTGGAAAAAAGATTAACCTCCAGGCAGCGGAGTACGGCGGACCGTTGATCTAAATTACAGGAAAAGCCAGGCAAACGGAGGGAAGTAGCGAGGAACGTGTTCTGTTACCAATGCCTCCATTTGCCCGCCCTGTCTCTTTGCCTTATCCACCCCTTATCCGCCGTCCACGAGGGATGCGCTGACACGACCATTCAGTCGTATTTACCGCGCTGATGCCGCGTTTCTAAATATCTCGGGATACTTCCTCCCGAATGCGTAATGAGTTTTGTCGTTCGGATGTCTTCAAAGTTCACCCACAAAATTAGCCGTTTAACTTCGACAGGATATTGGAGCTTAGAAGTCATCACTAATTCCATAAACCTATTTCTATTTCCCGCTTCCTGAGCACATAAAATATAAACTATAAATGGTTATCGTACGTCACAGACCAGAATTATTCGTTACAGATACCACTCACCTTTCCCCCAGAAACTACACACTCGCCAATCCTGCTCCCGATAGGATTTATTAAGTTCACGAGGGTCCCCGGGTGATCCCGGAAGTCAGACTCGATAGGAGCCGTTCTAAGGCTAATTGGCGGATCAGCCGGCGAAATATTTGACCGGGGCGGAATTATCGTTAGTCAGTTAGTAATCCGGACGCCGGTGTCTCCGCGGTTAGCCAATTAATAAATTCGTGCCACCGTTCCGAGGGACCGGGAGATTCCCGCGGGCTCGCTCGTTTTACGATCGAGCAGTCGAGTCGCCGGGACGGCTGGCGATCGAACCGCGATATCACGCACGCGTACTTACCGGACGGGCGTGCATACAGGACGGTACAAAAGGGGACGGAATCGTCGGCGGTCCAGGGGATCCGGTCGAGCCTCGAGTCGTAACGACGGGGCGGGACCCACGGTAAATCCCGGACTGATATCTTGAGCCCCGGGTTAATCCACCGCCTAGATTACTCCTCATTGCTTAGCGCACCGCCAGCGTCGAGTGTACGCGCGTGTACGTGCACGGCGCGCTTATATGCGAGGCCGGGCCGAGTTAGAGATTGCGAGGGCAACAAAAAGGAGCTGCCACGGAAAGCGAAAGATTGCCGCCGCGCTAGTAATTTCGCGGGATTAATATTTAATATCCTGAAGAGCGGGCCGTGAAACGAGCGGGGGCTGCGGGGCTGGGGACGATCGCGGCCCCCTCACCCCGCTCGTTCAGCCCGTGATCACCGTATCTCTGTCCCCGTTCGGAAGCGAACGATAGGACGCTCTGCAGCCCCGTTTGGGTTTCTTCGACGCCTAACCCTTGACCCACTGTCACACCGGGTCCCGGGAAACAATGAGACAATCTCAAATGAGGACCGATCGAGCCTCGTGACGGCGCGTAATCACGTGCTCCCCCTGTACCACCGCCTTCTTCAGCGTTCTCCAGCTTCTTGCAATCATACACGGCCTCACCCCGCGCCCCTAACACCACAGCTCGAGATTGGAATGCCTTTCGACGTAGGAAACATTCTGCGCGGTGGCTGGGTGCCAGCAGAAACAATGAGGCGCCACTTTCGGTTTTGCTCTTTGATACCTGTGATCTCGACGAATCTCTATTTGCCAGCGCGGTATCTGTGCCTCGTTTACTTACTCTTGTCATGTAAATATGTGTGTCAGTATGGTCCTGCTTTGATTCTTATTCTACCTTTACCTTTGTTGGCACCTCTGCGTAGCTTTGCCGTTAGCGTGGATTGACAAGAAATGTTCGGGGAAACGTGGAACAGACTGGCTTAGGAGGATTAACTCTGGTCCGCGAAGGGGGGCTTCGAGGAATTTAAACGATCGATTTATGAAACGGAATAGAATTCGATCAGCGCGGAATCCGCTATGACAGGGGAAATACTATGTCGCGGAAACAATTCGACAGGATGGAATTGCTGACCGATGAAACGGAAGTCGATCGAACTTTTCTCCATTCGAAGCTCCATGCAATCGTACGCGTTCACCTCCCCCGCCCGTCGTTCCCCGGGCTCCAATCACCGAATCCGACTAGGTCTCCGGTGCAGGGTCACAAGTACCTACTTCTGCAAAAATCTTGGCATGTCGGTAGGTGGGTAGGTGGCTCGGGAGCACCGGAATTCGAAGAAAAGCGCGAGCGGAACGCGCGCGGAGTTATTTCAAGCGCAGATTATCAGCGATCTCTCGCGATTTAATCTAGGACTGCGTATCTAGGCCACGCCGTTTCATTTACACCAGACATTCCAGCGAAGTTCTTTCCTATTTTTTCCTGCACGTTGTTCGGTGAAAGAAATTGGTATCCGTTTCCGTTAAATACTGAGGCAAAACAAGGAAATTTTCACTGCCAGATTCGACCCTTTAAAACAGACTCTGAATTGACAATTAAGGGGGAGGCCGTATTTAAGACGCTAGGAATGAGGTGATTCTTGGGAATTTTTTCTAATATACTGTTCAGCGGATCTGTTCCAAACTTTCAGGGTATTTTAGTTCACATTCAAACTATAAAAATTAATTTTTTCGTTACAAAGTGTTCGGTAGAAGTGCAATTTTGCAAATTTGCGATTATGTTGGTGGCCCGAATTCTTCCCTAAAATAAAAAACCAAAGATTTTCTTATTTCTTGTACAATTACATTGTCGATGGACCTAAAACTTTGATAAATAAATTGAAATGAACAACTCTTTTTCTATAGGTAAATAATACGAAATATCTTGGGATAGAATCGTAACTTTTTATAAGTTTTTTCCCTTTATTAGGTCCATCGACAGTGTAATTATGCGAGACATACAAAAATCTTTGGTTTTTTATTTCAGGGAAGAATTGGGGCCTCCAACATAGTCGCAAATTTGCTACTCCGGCGCGAGTCCCTACGAACCTGTTCATCTATCTCCACTTCTACCGAACACTTTCTAAAGAAACAATTAATTTTTATTGTTTGAATGTGAACTAAAACACCCTGAAAATTTAGAAAAGATCCGCTTTACAGTTTCCTAGAAAAAAATTCCCAAGAATCACCTTATTCCTAGCTTCCTAAATAAGGCTCCACCTTAACCACGAGATTATGGTGTCATCGTATCCTGCAATTTCACAAGGAATTATATAAAAAGTTCCAAGCTAACAGAGTATTTTATAACAATGCCGAGCACTACTCTTACTGTCTACCTGTTACTAGATACCTACTTCTAAGGGACGCGTATTCAAGAAAGGAAAAGGTAAAAGAAGTATCACTCGTTACGTAACCACAGTTACTTCAACGTAGAATAGAATATAGCACCGCGGCAAATGTACTCTACTTTTGGATGGTGAAAAGCATAGTGTTACGTCACCAACGTGCACGACGTTAAGGGGACAATTCAATCTCGCCACAGGAAGCTTGTAAAGGAAAAAAAAATCGTATTACCAGCGAGAGTACAATGCGAAAGAGTAATACGTGAAATGCATCTTCAGCGCCGTTTTCCCTGGGGCTACAAAGGAACGCAGAAATCGGTCTACGCCGGGATATCAGATTAAATCTCTGTCGAGAAGCGAAGATCGAACAATACCCCGTTGTACGATGGTCCACAGGCGCCATGGCCACGTGGACAGGGGTCACGGAACAATCGAATCTCGTAGGAAAACCGATCAGACCGGGCGTCCCCCCACGCTTGCCTCCTAGAGGGCGAGGGGGCGAAGTTAAAGCCGCTTTTGTAAAATTCCGGCGGCCTTCGTTCGCCGCGAGAACACGTGTGGAAAGCGCGTTAACCATTCCCCTCCCGCTCTGCCCCAGTTTCAATTATCTAATTGAAAGTGACGGCACCCCGACGCTTCACCCTCTGACCTATCTATCCCGTTTCCCTTCTCCACCGGCTCCGTGGCTCTCCTCCCGCGTACGTGGAAAAGAACGACCGCCAGGACCAGCCCCAAATGTAACCTCCGATAAATTGCTCTAACCTAGCCGGGCCCTTCTTCCACGAGCAACGACGCAGAAACGGCCACCGCCGGCCAATAAGTGTTAAGGATTCCCATCTGCTTTGTTCCCAGCACGAACGGTGACCAATGAAGGCAATAAACGCCGCTGGAAACGCGTGTATACGCTTTGCCGGCACCGTTGTCCGCGCTTCCAGACCCGCAATTACGATCCACGCTGCATTACACGCGGCTTACCCTCGTTTCCGCCGCCTCTGTAGCGTGCACCACCCTTCCTCACCCTAACGCCACCTCTTTCTTCGCGTCGCCTGCGTACACATCCATCTCCAAGGAGGATCCTGGCACGTTTGCCCTCCAAGACCTCGCCGCCGCGTAACGGGCAAACTTTTCCGCTAGACTACGCGCAAATCCTGCCCGTACATCAGCAGCAGATACACTCTGTTTGCGATCCTCACTTCTGCGATCCGTTCCCCGGCGCGACAACCTCCCGTCGTTTATGGTTCCGTTGATTAAGAGCGAAGGTCCTTCGCCATGGAGCTGAACGCGCTGACACAGAAGCCTCCCAGACGTCTGCGGGCGAATTTTACGCGAGATTGCGCGATTCGCGGTCGAATCACTTTGGTAAAGGATGTAGAACAACGTTTTGTTTATCAGGGGATTTTCGACCAACGTCGCTGTGCAAGGTTTGGATCCTCGAGTTCAGAAGAACTGTACGAAACGAAGTATCTGAGTGGAAGGCTGTGGTAAATGTACCTACCACTGGCACGTAGAATATTATTGGATAAAAATTTTCTCTCCTAATTTTGGTACGTAGAATATATTTGGGTAAAAATTTTTCTGTCCTAATTTTGGCATTTATAGCGCTTTCGGATAAAAAATTTTCCGTCCTAATTTTGGCACTTACAGCGCTTTCTACAAGGACTCTTCAACCGTTTCTCAGTACATAATATTCTATTGTAGTGAGTATTTCTTACTGTGTGCAACCACCATGACGCGTTTCTTTCATCCAGCATCTTTCTATAGATTTAACAATGTTCTTTGACGTTCAGGAGGACATAGTGAATCCATTCCCTAGATAGATCTGCCTTCACTGTATGTCCTCAGTTTGCTTTAAAGTCGCTGACGGTTTAGTATTGAATAGTTTGTATGATATTTAGAATGGATCAGGCGCATCAGGGCACTGTGCGCCAAAAAAAGAGGCGACTCTATAGGTGTTCAAAGTGCAGCGCAGGGAAGAACCTAAGGATCTAAGAAACGAGGAAAAAACAGCTGGAAACTTTGCTGCTAAGCTACGCGCGAATCTCGCGGTAGATTCGCGCGTACCTCGGCCACGATCCTGCTCCGAAAATTTTGTTTCCCAGAAAAGACGCGGTTACTTTACACCGGAATATCTTTCTTTAGCGCGCACCCGCGGAAGTGCATTCTATTAGAGTGTTGCGTGCAGCACGCGCAGCTTGAGGAGGAATAGAATTTAAACTTAGCCGCGGGCGGTAGATCTATTTCGAATACTGGCTCGGAGGACAAAAATCTATGGCTGACCTAGATAGCGCACACGGTCGAAGCAGTCGTCCAGTAAATGACAGACGCAGGCCCGAATTTGGAATTGAATTGTTGGGTCGATCCGTCCCCCCCTGTATATGATACTCGATCGCGGAGCTTCCGTAGCTGGAAGATAGAATAATACCCGGAGCAAGAAACAATCGAGGCTTGATCAGAATTCGGAGGGCGGTAATCCGGGGGCGTATCAAATTCATACGTTCAGCGGCGACGGGGCACGCGGAATAACAAAAAGGGAGCGTATAAAAATTCACGTCATGCCGGCGGGAACGTTAACAAGAAAGTGTATGTAATCAAGAATTTCCGAGCCAGTCTCCACCACCGTCACGGACTCGCATTAGGTGCTTCCCTTTATTTGCTGCAACCAGACTCGCCCGTTCTCACGAAACCGAGAGACAGTCCACGTCCGGGAGCGGTGAAATACCGTACAGTAATGGAGGCAAAGACTATCGCGAAGCTTACAGGGGCGCAATTGGGAGGAACCCGTGTCCATTCTTCCATTAACAGATTGAAACGGGCGCTTTCATCGCGCACGGAGTGCTGATAGAAATGAACGACAAGTTACGAGATGTTTGTCGTTTAATCGCAGAGAGATGTGATACAGGGGAAGAACGGAGACACTGCTGAAAAAAAATAGTAAAAGAGAAACGCCCTTCTGAATTGAATTTCGCTCGTTCACCTTATACCGATCAATCGACCCCAACGGCACGAAAATCTAGCGCGCGTTCGCGTGGAACAATCATCCCCCGTTGGCTCTAAAAGCGGGCGAAATAAAAAGCAAAGTGCGAAGAGGGAAAAAAGGGGGCAGAAGCGAAACGAGACACGGGGCTGTCTCATCGGTTGAGTTAATAACGGTGTTCATCGACGACATACTTCGAATGTGGGGGGCTTCCTCCCATAAACATCGAGCGTAGTTTCCAATAACAGGGAGCGCTGCGCTGCCCTTTTTTCCGTGTGTTTCCGGGGGCAGTGGCTCTGTGCGGGGAACACCGTGCAAAACAGTCAGGAAATGTCGCGTGCAATTCGACGCGCCGCTGAAAAAGCTCTGTCCCGGCTATATTTGCGAAGCGCGTTTCCGTGTGCTTTTACGGTGATCAGTCCTGGCTTTCGCCACCCCTCCGCCCTGCCTGTAGCCAGAAAACACCCCCGCCGGGCCGCGACGCGGATGGGAGCGTGGCATTAAACGCAGATGGCGTCAGTTTTACGCGGCGAACGTACAATTCAGCGAGCCGCGTGGGAGAGAACACCGTGGGGGCGGCGAAGGGTGGGTGGTGATGGAGGGCGGCTACGAGAATCGAAGGAAGAAAGTTCATCCTCTTTTCCCTACCTCTCCACTGGATTCCACCGAACCCCATAGCCGATTCCCCCGAAAGTACGCAACCAACTCGAATTATCGTTGGAGCGAGAGATTTTTGTCTGCGCCGGAAGAGACCCTCGCGTTCTCTGCTCTCCCCGCCCGCGGAAAGGGTAAACTTTACCGAGCCGGGAGACACGTATAGAGGTGTAATAAAAATTCACGTTGCGTTTGGCTACACCGCGCCCGCTGTATTAACCGGCGCGCTGCCTCGAGCGTTTTTCGCGGGAGGGCGTGCGTGGTCGGTGAATAAAGCGAATCCCACCCCTCCGAGCGACGATACTCGAGCTTAATTTTATTAGTCGAGCGTTCGTCATGCGCCTTGGACTTCTTTTTCCCTCGTTCTTTTATTAAAATATCGAATTAACCCAAGCAAACGAATTTCATTTCCCGCCGATCCCTTTGTTCCCTTCGCTCAAGGATCCTTCGACTCACGAACCACCTTCCTCCGAACGTCTTTTTCTTGTCCACCGCGACAGCGCTAAGTAGTTTAAAAGAGTAACAAGAGCGGCGTGATTTCGGTTTCGACGGTCGACATGGAGGCGTGAATATTTATCGAGAACTCCGGGTCGACGTGCCGATGTAATTGAGACACGATTTCCCCATTTGTACTCGACCGCCCTTGTGCAGGGATCCAACGGTTCGCTTCTCTTTCCCCGGCCGAGCTTGGTTTTCGCGGCCTACTTGGATTATCAGCGAAGCGGGATTCTTTTGTCCGCGGTGACGCGGCGGAACGGGAAGCAATTCGATCGCATCTCACGCGTCGAGGGCACAGACAGACGCCCGGCTGAGCGTGGGTGAGATACGAAAATTCGCATTGCCATCTCGCTGGTTTATCGGGGGATTAACATTCCTCGTTTAGCAGCTCTGCTAAAAATCCCATTTACCCCTCCACTGTTCAGGGAGCACCGTTGCGCGAATTTTTCCTATCAAGGGCGTTCAGGTGAATGCTGCCATCCGTGACCTAGTAATCTCCAAACAGGAAAAAAGTTAACGAGCAACTGTTGTTTATAACTTTCCGGCAGCATCGTTATAGATTTATGTATCGCGAGAGCGCACCGCGAGCAAAAGTTTCCGCATCGGCGGGAACGTTATCACGACGCCCGCTTCGTTATTATCAAACACCGTTATAGGTAGCTAGCTAGCGCGCGCCTCGCTCGGCCGTCCGAAATTTTATAACGTATTAAAAGCACCGATAATGTGCATACATAATTACATGATACAATATAACATAATGCCATCGTTTTAATAGGCCCCCTCACACACCCGGTATCACTAGCAAGCGTGCGCGACCGCGTACGTACGCCCGATGTGACGCGAATCACGCGACCGTTAACAAGCGTGAAACAGTGTACGAGCTTAATGGTAACTTGCCGTGGAAACAAACTTCAAACCTCGATCAATTTCGTAGCCGAGAGAGCAAGCTACCGGGCTAAACGTTCTTACGAACCTCCAGCCCTCCCCCGCACCCTCCATTTTACGAGCTAACCGTTGTTTATCGAACGGTCGCTGTAAGTAATTGCGCGCTTTGTTGTCATTTCACCTTTCCACGATCTACCAGCAGTTTATCTAATTTATCTTCGCGTTCCTACACTCTGGTATATTTGCGCGCTGGTATATTTGGCGCGTGACGCAAGCTCGTACACTTGATGCTTGATGCAGGCTGGCCACTCGATGGACCAAGTTCTCTTAATAGGTGTAACGTACGTGGAGAAGTTCAACGTCTTTGGAGTACTACTCTTTCTACTGCTCCGACATTTCCCTGTTAAGATCATTAGTATTCTTCATTAGTTACTTTCGTACCCTCGGTTATAGCCCTAGTAGCATTTCTGGTTGGCCCGCGGTATCCCCAAGTTGGGAATTAGTTGGCCATCAAAATGCCAAAAATAAATGCTACTAGGGAGTGTAATCAGTTTACTGTTACAATCGTTGCTAGTGTCATTTATTTGAAAACATGCTCGCGATTCGATGTACCTACCTAAATCTTGGTTCAACCTCAACATCTCCGAGAATCCTCCGAGCAAGAGTTCTTCGTAAAGACGTAACGGGGAGTGCACGGAGATCAATATTTCTTCTCCGCGTTCGACAAACGTCAGAATATGGTCGTTCAAGTCCAACCAGCCGATATTCCTTCGCCCGTCGTTTCTTTCGCTTCCTGTCGCATTCTGATCCAGATCCCTCGAAGAGAGCTCGCATGTACGCCGCGTTTCTTCAGTGCTCAGCCAGTTTCAGCCACCCTACACGAGGGGAAACCGACAGTGGTCCAGAATATCCAGCTAGAGCGGGCTAAGAGCATCCTAATCGCGTCTTAATCTAGTAGAGGATGCACAGGACTCGGCGTGATCCATAGGACCCACGGCTCGCAGGGACAGCAGTTAGGATCAAGGATGTGCCACGCCTACTCCATCTGCAAGGGCTAAGCCCGGGGTTTCATCCCTCGCACGTAAAACTAAGTCTCGAAATAATTCAATAACAACATTAGTAAGCAACGCCCCTTCTCCCCCTTGACGAGGCACGTTCCCTCTCGCCAGCACCGTCACGGACTCGTGTCCCGCGTGAGCCGAATTATTACCGGCCACCCCCGTTCCCTCGTCAGAGTTGCACGCCTCCCCCGAGATGGATTCGATGCTAATACTGGCCGACTAATTGCACGCTACTAAGAATCAGAAGGAACTCGGCATGACAGCATGCGGGGAGTCAGTGACGGCTCGCGTCAAACCGTTCATCCTTCATAGGGGATCCGGTGATCTCTTATGACGCGCAACGATTGGACTTGCTCGCTCTCCTTCCGAGGGAAGGCTTACCGAGCGCTTACGAAGTTGAATGGCTGTCAAAGTAGAATCGCGAATGGGTTACAGTGGAAATTGTTATCGCCGGTTAAAGGTCGAAGCTTAAGAGTTTTGGAGTCAACCTCTGAGAGGCTCTGACGAGCTTCCCATGCTCGTACTCGACGCGTCGAACCCTCGCGGGCAGCGAGTGATCGAACGACTAATCAGGAATTTCTTCCCATCGAGCGAAGATCGCAGCGTTCCTCTGTCGAGCCGAAGCAAATAGAATATAGATGCATATCGTGATATATGAATGCGGGAAAGTGGAGCAATCGCATATAGCCGCGATCCACCTACGGCCACGTAAGTAAACTGTCAGCTCTTTCCAGGCACAATAAATCTAAGAAATGTCGGTAACCTGAATTTTCACAATAATGCGCCTCGAGCCGCGCGCGGGTGGATGTATAGAAGAGCGGAGTGGATGCATTTCGCCGTATCAGGAATTCCGCTCGTGCATCACCCGCATAAATGTTCGTCAAATTACATATCGCCGTGCCGCGCGGGGGCCCTAAGACATCGATCCATACCGATATTGCTCCTCGATGGATGCATCTTGTGCAGCTAATAATCTTCCCCGACGCGCCTGCTCCCTGATGCACGAACGTCGGGAACCGCTGAGCCTTTTGTTGTCGATTTTCCGTCGGGTTTAACTGTCTTAATTGAAGACACGACCGCTAGAAGCGTGAGCTCTGCGGTAGATCGCTGTCAGAGGAATCGCTCGCGCGCATCAGTCTTCCTCGGCGGGCAGGCCGCCCGGCGGAAACCGAAAGCGCCAAACGCTAACAAGAAATTGCGCAATCGCCGCCGTACGTCTCCGGCCGCGTACTTTTGATGCGGGCCGGTTTTTGTCTCATAAATAGCACCGCTAGACAGAGTACAAGCAGGCAAACACATGGCCAGACAAGACCACCAGAAAGACTCTCATCCTGGGCGGCGCACACTCGGCAGCATCTGGTTTTGCAGTGACGATAGCCTCGTTAGTCACACCACTCTCGCTCTCTTGTAATCTTATTACGGCCCGGGCAAGCTGGCTCGTCGAGGCGCCACCGCTTCCAATTTTTATTCCAATGCCTCGGCCGCTTTGTCATCCGAGCCAGAACCCGTGCGCGGCCCCTCCGAACTCCGAACTGAGACGTCGCGCACTTTACCTACTGCATCTCTTGGGTCCACTTGAAGGAGCCACTCGCTCCTTTCCCTTTGCCTCCACAATGACACGCATACATATACACTAGGGTGGCTCTTATTTACTCTTGGTGGAATTTCCTTTCAAGATTTTCTTCGTGGCACCCTCCAGAATAGTTCCAATTAATAAACAAAATCTGTGTAAAGCTTGAGCCCTGATTGGATAAGGGCAAAGGAGGCCCTTAAAGGTTTAAATAATTACTTAAAAACTCGATTTTATTTAATTAACCTCTAAGTTACTTATGCAATCGGACTCAAACTTTACACAGATTTTGTTCTATTACTTGTGATTCAAAAGCCAGAAATAAGACCCACCCTAATGTTCACTTGGCATTCTGGTCTCTCGGCGCTATATGTAGAACCATCTGACGAGGAAATCGTCGGTCGTGTCAATCATAGACCTAACAACATCAACTGGTCGCTCAAGATCATTTACTTGACTGCGAATCAAGACAGAGGAGCGACTCGGTGAGGAAAGCAGGAGACATGTGTGTCTAAAGCCAACTGCAAGTCAGCTGCTTCTGTCTTTTTAAGTGTAATTATCGTAGTGGTAGGAGAAATAATTAAGGGAATTGATACTGAAACGGTGTGGTAGGAGCCCTTCAATCGACTTAGCCGGTACGCAGTTGATTCTGCTCCGAGTATGGATGCCCATCGCGACGATTGCTTTCTAAGAGCGTTCTAT
Source organism: Andrena minutula (assembly GCA_929113495.1). Taxonomy (NCBI): domain Eukaryota; kingdom Metazoa; phylum Arthropoda; class Insecta; order Hymenoptera; family Andrenidae; genus Andrena; species Andrena minutula. Next base: position 39,113,306 of record OV815994.1, read on the forward strand.
CACTGTCTAAGGGACAAAGTGTCTTAATGACCGGTCGTTAGCATGCTAATAGACGGTGGCCTCGCATAATCCGCGCGAGGTATAAACCGAAAGAATGGGAGGAAACAGGACAAGATGGCTGAGTCGATGTTCGACGCCTCGGGGCGATCCCTGGCGATTAATTATCGCGGCCAGACTGTCACGGCCGCGGATGAGAAATCATTAATTTCTTCTTGAAATTTTAGCGCGCGCCGCCAGCACGCCCGGCTCTAGACCCCGGGACGACGAACGATGCGTACGCGACGGGGATGCGCGAGATTCCACGGTGGATATTAGGTTGAGGTAATTACAGCCATTAGTTCGCGCATACATCAATTATCGATGACACGATGACATGAGTCTGCCGCTCGGAGGCATCCCTCACGATGGGAATGCCTGCGCGCTCTCTAGGTATACATCATCCGCACGGAACCGCTTCTCTCCGCGTATCCTCGTGCTTCGTATCCTCCATCGTAATGACTCGTCGGTATTGCAAAGCGAAAATGTGGTTAACCATTAATGGTATCGCATAACAGAGTAAGTGGAATAGTTCTTTCGCTGCAATTAATGGCGGTTAACGAAAATCAGCTTAAAAAATACTGAATGGAAGAGGGTCTAAATATTTTTACAAGCTTTTATTTAGGTCCACTTGTGAGTTCGTTAGTTAAACTTTGCACACATACGTAGTTCCGATGAGAATACAATATTTTCACTAAAAAGCATATAATAATTTATAGTATTTTTTTTAAAAAACATGCTTTTATTAAAATGTACTAAAAAGAAAAAATAATTTGGATACCGGCCTAAGTGACTGTCTTAGAAGAATTGCCTCCTATGACTGAAATTAAAGTGTTGGAGCGCAAATATTGAATATTAAAAGTTACCGTAGCTTTTATTTTTATATAGTCGAATGAGGGAATTCTTCTAAGGCAGCCTTTAGGCCGGTACCAAAATTCTTTTTTCGTATTTAGTACATTTTAATAAAAGCTTGTTTTTAAGGAAAAAATTTCTATAAATTTTTACAATTTAAACCGCAAGCAAGAATCGAATCAGTTTATCTGCTTCTTTTTATCATTCCACCTCTAAACATTCATGACTATAGCAGAAAGAGTTACGTCCCGCCTGCTTCTCTCGGCCCCAAAGATTACCCGGGTCTGATGAAAAGCTCATTAGCCCAAGTCGGAATTAGAGGCGCGTAACTAAAATACGTCTAATGGCGGCCGGCCCACTTTTCTTTATCGAGTCATTAAAAACCAATTTCGGGGAGTTCTATTAATCATGCCGGGTCGGAGCTCCGTTTTAACCGTGATATCTGCGACCGCGATATTGGATGATCCACGTCCAACTCAAAAAACCACTTTTACACTCCAGCTCTTTTCGGACTCACTTCTCTGAAATTTTGGCAATTACTCTAAAATCGTCGTACCCCAGAATGAAAGCATAGAAATCTCCATTGCGTTCGGATTTTCAATTAAACTGCGAATAGAAGATAACACAGTCCAACAAAATGAAACTTTTTTTCTGTTTCGCAATATCCACTGGATGATTCTGGTAGAGTTTTTCGCCCTGAACACGAATCCGCAAACCGTTTGTCGTCATCACCCTCAGTTTTTGAAAAATTCGATTTTGAAAAAAACTACAAATTTTCAACTCTGAACATCTTTTGTGTCGAAACGGTAATAGTTATTCGGTTGCTCTTTGCGTCAAATTATTCTATGAACCCTCCCGAATACAACGGTATAACTTATTATTGCATTATGATCATTTAAATATGTTTCAACAACGATCAAGGGGAAAATGACCCATTTTTGAAGATATCTTTCAATTTATTTCCAAAACTAAGAGTCTAGGAGAAAATCTGACTATTCCACGCGATGCAGCAGACATTTTTCCTTCGGAAAACGTCAACAGAAATGGTAAGTCACGATTTGTTTTCAATACAAACGCGAAATAGTTTGTCAAAACTCGGGGTGCCGACAGTGGTAGTCACGCGCGTTAAGCAATTGTGTTACGCTGAGCGGCAGTGGATCGCGCGCCGCTGTTGACTACCACTGTCGGCACCGCGTGTTTTGCCAACCTATTTCGCTTCTGTATTGAAAGCTAAACGTGACTTACCATTTCTGTTGATGATTTCCGAAGAAAAAATGATTTTCTCCTAGACCCTTAGTTTTGGAAATAAATTCAAAGATATCTTCAAAAATGGGTACATTTCGTGTGTCATTTTCCCTTTAATCGTTTTTTAAACATATTTAAATGTTCATAATGCAATAATAACTTATACCGTTGTATTCGGGAGGGTTCATAGAATAATTTGACGCAAAGTCCAACCAAATAACTATTACAGTTTCGACACAAAAGATGTTCAGATTTGAAAATTTGCAGTTTTTTTCCAAATCGATTTTCTCAAAAACTGTAGGTGATAGAGCAATTCTGCTTGCGGATTTGTGTTCAGGAAGAAAAACTCTACAAGAATCACCCAGCGGATATTGCAGACCAAAAATCGTGTTGGATAGTAATAATCCGATAGTGGAACTGAGTATCGTCTTCGATTATTTCTCGATACCGTGCGACGTCCACGTATTTTTCTCGGTTTCCAGTCTCCGCGGTACGTATAGCGCAAATTGCGTGACCGAGGATGATCGTCGCCGGTTGCACGTCTGCGAACCGGTTCAGCGATATTAAACTATTTTCCCATATTATACCTAGATGAGCAAGAAACCAGCGAGGTCCGCGTTAAGTCGTATGGATATAATTGGCATGGGGTTCACTTTCCCGTATTTATGTACCGGCTGACGGCGGAATTACTTACTTTGGACTCGTACAAACCGGTCCGATTTCCTGACGTTTAATGGCCTGCCCGGCCGATCGAACGAAATAACCGCGCCGCGATACGACTAATTCCAAACGTCTATACCACGGCATTGCGGCCGACATTTACCACGTTTGTCCGCGCCGCTCGATTCTACAAAATTAAACGTCTGTTCTTAACGTACCTATAATCACATCGGTTTCGCTTTTATTCCCGGGCCAAGATACCGCTGTGCCTCGCGTCGCTCCCGGGATAAAGAACGGAACGTCCCGGATTGGCGTGAGTGAATTTTCAGCCGCTCGAGCCCCGCTGACCTCCTCGCCCGGAGCCATTTCTTCGCCGTGTCCGAGCAGCCGTCAATAATTAGGGAAAGAGGCTGTCGAAGTCCGGCCACGTTTACACGAAGGCGTTCCACGATTACGGAACTGGCCCCGCTGGGTGAATAAACCCATAGATATAATGGACATCCAGTCGAGCAAGCCGCGCGATAAGATATAGGGAGACGCGGTACACGAAGTCCCCTGGGACCAGTTGAGGTCTTAATTACTACCCTCTCATGCTGGAATGCGGCGTTATCGTGCGGTTACTTTTGCTCGGCCCGTGGCACGTCCACGGGTCGGACAGTGAATTACACTTTCCTTTTTGGTGGACCTTCTCCGACGGCATCACCGTCGGATAAACGTGTTAATTACACGTGACACTCGAGGGCTCTGGGAAAGAATGGGTGCCTAGTCGCGCCATGGTATTTAGGGACTCTGGGAAGGGGGTCAATGAAAGGAGTCGAGAAGCAAGTAAATTGCAGAGGGCAATTCTTAATTGTACGTTGATAGCTCGGGGGGCAAATTTATAGGATGAACAGGGATAATACTATATGAAAGTTAGGTTGTTTAAGCTCTATTGTTCGTGATAAAGCGACACAGGGGGAGTGGTCGATTAAGAATAGGGGAGACCGGGGCTAGTTGGCTAACGAGGTTAGTTGACTAATTCCATTTAATTGTTGTATTATGGAATAAATTATTCGGCGATTCGCGATATTGAAGCATATGACTGACCAGCTTACCATTTAATGTGTCGCCGTGACAAAAACTTGCGTATTCTGTCAGTGAGAATGAAAAATCTAAAAAGTTCGGCGGGAAGTAAATATTTTTATTTCGACTATTTATGAATTTTTGTCCACTAAGTACTGCTTGATGTTTTTTCATGAATATTTTGTGAAAACGTGATACCTTGACTATAATTTGTGGTATTTTATTTTATCCGGTGCGTGAAGGTTTCGTATGTACGGCCCTTAACATGTTAACAATGTCGGACGGGGTTACTTGACTAAGCATAGGAATACCACTAGTAATTGCATTTTTATCCTCAAGATGCAGTCGAGGCAAAGAGTTTAGCTGCTCAAGTCCACTTCCCCCACCATAAAATTCTTCCAAACTCACCCCTACCAGTTTTACACCCTATCCTCCCTTCAAACTCTCAGGCCTTCCAAATAGAGCATAACAAATAAGTACAAAATAATTACAGTATCTAACACCATGATAATTAATAAAAAAATAACACTGTGAAGGAGTGAAAATTTTTTTTTTAAAAATTATTGGTTGTAGTATACATTTGTGCGCGTTTCGTATAGTATATTGGTGGAATTGGCAGCGTATATATACGCTTTTCATATATATTGATGTACTGTGACAGCGTATATATATGCCTTTCGCAAGCAAAGGTTTAAAACTGAAAAGTAAATGTCAAGTCAACTAACCCCATCGTATTTGTCAACTAACCCCGCAGCCGGGGTTTGTTGACTCATTCGTCTCACTACTCTAAATACCATAAAAACAACAACGTAGACTCAATTAAAACGATTTTAAAAATTAAGCCTGTATACCTAATGAAATTTGTAAACTTTTGGTATGCAGCAAGTCAAAAAAATAACAATGGTATATTTATAAAAATTAGGAATGTAAAAAATTAGTCAACTAGCCCCGGTCTCCCCTACTTAGAAATTAGATTGGAAGAATAATCTTAAGCGTTTTAGGCGATTATATAACTTTTAGAAATTTAACATTAAACTGAATTTGTCTGTGAAACGTTGTACTACAAAGCTAAAGTGACCAAGAAGTAAACTATAGGTATGTAACACTGAAGCAGCTTTGATCTCAGGTACGACACTTGTCAATGACCAGCTTTAATGCTCTACAGAGAAGCTATCTCTATATAATATTGCATAGAGTCGCGGCAATATCTGTTCTTGCTGGAATAATTTAAGTTGCAGTTAGTTACAGACTTTCTGAAATGGAGAATAGGTGCGAAGACAATCTATAGCCCGCTGGATAATATCTGCAAAAGACTAGATCCATTCTCACTGGCAGACAAATATAAAATTCAACAAGTAAAGCTGCGATACAATCTATATTGTGCCCGTTGTGTCGTCTTGGTACAGGACACATAGTATTGATGCTGACAAACGCGGCGGGATCGTGTCCCGCGTTGGTAATAGACAGTTTACATTCAGCAATTCTGGTGAACAGCGAAACGTTTACTAGCGGCAACCGATCGTTACACCCACCGTCCATTTCCCTATATCCAGCTCTCTCATGAGTTACTGAATCCACGATCAGCTAGCACCGAGCGGCGAAAATTTACAGGCTAACGATCAAAGCCGCGCAAGAACCAGCCATCATCCGTATCTCGGTGACCGCAGCGTTTGCGGGAACCGGCCGCGCTCTATGCTGCGTTATCGCTCGCAGATATCATAACAGAACTTTATATTCACAGCGTCGTGAAGAACAATGAAAAAACGGCATTAAAATCGTCGCGGCATATTCAGGAACGAAGTAGACACACCGCTCCCGGCTCGTCCCTCTCCGGAGGCAGAGGAAGTAAATCGGTTAAAACTTTGTCCCCCCCTTTACCTCGCTTAATTATGTCCTAGCTAGGTATGCATTATGTATCTCGCTGTGTAGAAGACGTTCGAGCGCCTCTGAAAGTTTGTCTTCCTCAGGAAACTTCGCTGTCGAGTTTCAATTGTAACGGCACCACTTAAAATGAATTATCGATAACTTCCTTCCGAAAATCTCCTTGGGAAATACCTGGCTGGCTATCGATAGCGAGCGATCCAACTTTCCTCGACGCAGAGAGCGGGAACGGGCGGGGGAGAAGCCCGCGGAGAATCGAAGTCCACGGTAGCCGGGGACTCGGATACGTAGGAATAATGGGGAGCAACCGAGCGATGAGCCGAGCAACCGCTGCGTTATTTTTGCGTCGGCCATGGTATCTCGCGGATCGATGATCGATTCGACGATCGTATTCGAGCGCACCCAAGGGGAATGCTTTGGAGGAACTGTTCGCAGCGGACGCTGAAGGGCTACCCGAAGGCCGCGGCGCACAGCCAACGGGCCAGGCGTTCGAGCTTCTACCAATTTTTCGCGGCTCACCGTAGACTAATGGCGGACCCAGGGACATCAATGAGGCAGATGCGGGGAAGGGTCGCTTGGGTTTCAGGTGAAAAGACCCCACGGTGCACGTGCACGGGACCGATCTTGGTCCGTTTTAGACGCAGCCAGGCGCAAGTAAGGCACTTTGAAATGAGATAGGTTCGTTATTTTGATAGCCTGCTCGATGCTCGCCGGTGCGGTGCATCCAGGAGATCGTGGCCCCGCTTTAGGCACCGCGGAAACGGATTAAGCCACGGTGCAGTGAAGTTCCACGAAGTCGTCAAAAGTTTGCAGACTCCTCGCGCCGGTGTTCCCGGATGCTCGTTTGCCGCTCGTAACGTGATCGATAGGCGTAGCTGCTGAAACAATGGGGAAAAATCGTCTGCCGAGAGCGTGGTACGTGGAAGTAATGAATTGAGTCGACTTTGATGTTCTGCAACTGAATCTGAACTTAAATTCGCAAAGCTCGGTATGTGTAACTAGCTATTCAACGATCGAATTGATATTATAAACGCGGAAAGGTTTCATGCACCTATGTATTGCGAAATTGGAATATTGAATATTCATACAAGTACTTGGCCGTATTTGCGGTTCCCGTCATTGAAGGAGTGAGCAAAACGTGGTAACCTTCTTTGAGAAATATAACACACGGCGGGGAAACGACGGTGGTTTGCGGAAGCAGAACTAAGGGCTGAACATGTTAGTACGTGCGCCACGACCGCCTCTCTTAGGTATCATGTCAAGCATGTAATGCATCTATAGCCCTATGGACCGAACGAATCCCCTACCCTACCCTAAATACGTATCCGTCTCTTGTAGTTGTAAACACGGCTGCCGTTTATGGGTCTGTGAACAATTTGAAAAAAGTTCTCGTACCGTTGTTCCATCCGATCGAGTCGTTTTAAATGTTTTAGTTGCCCAACTCCCTCGATTTTTATATCGAGCCAATACCCACGCGCACTGAAGCATTGCGTCTTCATGTTACATCGATGTTTCCCCCTTTTTTCAGGGACCATTCAACGGGAACCACGCGAAAACTGTAGCATTCAGAACAGTCTGTTTTTTTTAGAGAAATAAACTTTCCAGTGTTTTTAAACAAACCGTTTCCGTTATCGGAACTAAGTGTTAAATCAAAATATTGTATATATTTCTGTTTCTCTGGAAGAAAGGAAATAGCTTGCCTTTAGTTATGAATTATTTGTGAATTTTATTCTTTGGAATTTTTATTTGCTTCATTGAGAACGCCTGTGGAAGAGCAACCTTCTTACAGTTCAGCACGGCGGGTATTCAGTTGTTTTGACGACAGCTGACGCGCATGGGTGAAAGATGGTTGCTTCTTTTCAGGCGCCTCGGATCATGTTTTATGAAATACAAAGCAGTGTAGCGTAAGTAAACAATTAAGCGATATCGCGCATATTTTCTTTAGCACCCTGTATTCGTGATAATTACCAATTGTAGTAATGAACATTGACAAATAATAATTCTTTCTTTGATCCTGTAGGAGTTGTGTGCTTCATTTCTTAGCCATACGGTTTTACGCTCCTCCTTTAGAAATACCACCTAAAACTCGCGTAATTACGAAAGTGCAGACGTTACACGGGCAGCAAGTTTCTGTTTACTCGCTGATCATTAAGCTGAGCTTGCGTTAATGTCCGTATTCCCTTTTGCAGGTGGTAGTCCATTGAATTGCACGGGCACAGACATAACATCCAATGTAAATTTTTGTTACAGGGCATGGGGGCTTCGGGGAGCCCCTTTAGTATTTCCATATCATATGGCAACGTTGTCTATTAGAAACAAAGAGATTTCCAGGATTTTCAACATATAAGATCCATTTATCCTATCTAATTAAAGCTCTTTACTATCTCCGCCGTTCCGTGTCATGATTTGAAGAGAGAAAGAGAGAGAGTCAAAAGAATTGAAAGCCAACTCGGAATTGTATGAAGCCGTTGACATAGTTAAGTATGAGAGACCCGAAATATGTGCATGCAAGATCTGTACACTACAGGGTGATTGTTCAGCGACGCCTGTCAAAGAGATGCCGTTTGGTACCTCGAGGCGAGATCAACTCCCCGCAGTGCCTCATCGAATTTTAATTTCGGTTTTCGACCCTCGAAGGGGTTGGAATACCATTAAGAAGTGAAAAACGTCCAGGATGTCCGCATGTCTCATCAGATCTTTGCGATAACGACGCCAATCGATTCCTTATGTTTCGCCGATGAAACTGACACCAAGAACGACGTAATTCAGTCCATAATAAAGGAAATCCCATGAAAAATTGATTTAAATTATTTCAAGTTGACTTCGTTAAAAATAGTCCAATTTACATGAAATTTGGTATGATTTTCATTGGAAAAATGTAAGGAATCCATTGGTGTCACTTCCATATCGATAGGATACAGAATAAAGAATTATTTTAATTCTGAAACAGGTATGAATCCCCAGTCGACCGCAACGAATCGATGTCGGCACCCCGCAGTCGTCGGACTGCGCGAGTCCCGCAACATTCCTGCATCATTGCTACTCTATTGCATTATTACACTGCTCCTGCCCCACACCACAGGTCATACCTCACAGTTCACGCCGCACATCTCACATCTATGGCTGCCATCCGTCCGGGTTTCCCCGGATTTGTCCCCTTCTTTAGGGCGTCCGGGGACGTCCAGGGAGATTTCCTGTAGTGATCCGGGTTTTTCGATGCTGCTCGCTCAAAAAATCATAAATATTTTATCTTTATTTCTTGATTGCGATTATAGTCTTTAATTTACAGGCATTTTTGTCTTGGGATATTGTACCCAATATAAGAAATAGTTAAAAGTGTCCGGGTTTCAAGTGAAAATGTCCGAGGTTTTAATACTCTCTGTCCTAGATTAATAACTTTACGGATGGCAGCCCTACTCACGAGGGTAAGAGCACATTTTACTTTACCGAGTTTACCAACTTCTGTAATTCAGTTGAATATATGTAGTTCCCACTCAGCATTATTTGACATAAAGCGCGTGATAAATTCATTCAATTTTCACTAGCCTAAGTCGGTATTTTAATTAATTTGATAAGAATTCCCATAAGATGCGAGGTCTATCCCACACGTTGTGATACAGGTCATGGATATCGAGATCAATTAAACATCATAATTTCGTAAAAAAGTATGTGTATATTTAAATACTATCGACAGAAGTACACTTATTTTCATATAATACAGATTCTTTCATTTTAGTCTAGGGTGCGAAGCGTATTAAAAACGATTTCATTATGATCATGATAAAAGTTTAAGTATAAAGTCAGATGAATCATGGCATGAAATTAGTTTCTTACAATGATTTTTTGTAACAAGCATTATAGACATAAGTATTACATATATTAAAATCGAAAAATCTTCGAACGCAAAATTATGATAACAACTTGCAATTAAATAGTTACGTACTATATAAATAAAGAGTATATTACGACAAACGATGTACGTGGGAAAATTGTAATTGCAAAATAAATATTAACCGTCCCCACGTCCATCATTCTTGCACATTTCGTCTTTTCTATCATTGGTTTTTGAGAGTACAGTGTTTGTTATTGTATCACCACAGGATAAATCATCGCAAAGTTCGTGACAATCACTTTCCTCGACAATAGTTTCTGCTTCTTTAATATTATTCTGTGGAATCTCAATAGCTTTCGGTTGTTCGATCTCTGATGCACTTTTTATCATTGGCACGCTGGTGCCCTGAGGAACCTAGAAAGTTTATCTGTTTTTATTGGTGAATAAACGCGGAATTGCGTAAATAAAAATGTATCGCACGTGTTTGAAGATATATTGCTAACCACATTTAAGGGACTATGTATTACCTGAAGGATTATTTGTATGGGATCTCGTTTGTTTACATTTTCTAATGAATTACCTTGTCTGTCATTTGTATTTTTCTTATCTTTCGTCCGGTAATCCATTACAAATCTGAAGAATGGTCCGAAGCCAAAACTGACAGAACCACGAAGCATACCAATTGGTAAGATTATCATAACGAAACCTACACACAGGAATAGTATGCATTTAATCAACCATGCGTATGCCCATGGAAGATTATCTGGAAGAGTAAGATATATAATTAGAGACCTAAGATGGAAAATTATAATCATAATAATGAACTATTCTACTTGTCTTTTATGAAAATAATATCACCATTGCATAGTTACCTGTAGCATTATGTATAAAAACAGATACAACAGTTCCCATATGTGTAATTGGATGAAGTATTACAGTGGTAATAAAATGAGATAGTGCGAATGCAGGTGTAATTTTTAATTTTGGATTAGACATTGTTGCTTGATAATACTTTTCACAATCTTCATTAGCTGCAAAAAAACACATGAAATAAAAAATTCGAAGAGCATTTCACAATATACTAAGCTTTTCAATAGTACACTTACAAGTTATAAATGAAACAAATTTGTCCCACATGCTCATTTTATCTGGCTGACACGAGATCGGTACATTTGCAAATTTCATTTGTGCTGCAATAGACGCAATTTCAGCTTCCTTTTAAAACACAACGTATAAGTTTAGTCACCAGCAACTATACTTCTACAGCTTCAATTATCAATTAATGTCATTTACCTGTAGAAGTTGCCACCACGTCATAAAAAAGCTCATTATAAATATAATTTGTATAATAATGAATATGGGAAAACCTTGTCCCCTTTTAAACATTCTAAACATCAAACCAAGCATTATCATAGCAACTACTATTAATGCACCATTAGGCTGAAACATTAAAACCATAAGATTCCTATTAATACACGCATAAAAAATATATTCAAATTTTCCTACATGCTGTTGTATGGTTTCAAGTGCCATGCTGAACGATTTCAGCAATATATCCAAAATATGCACAGCCGCAGCTAAAGGATCTTGTCGAGGTTTTCTTATTATGTTACTTAAAATTTCGTCGATCTCTCTTAAAGATATCTTTTGAATCTGAAAGTTTTGTAATATCTCCATTTGTGAATGAGACACCTCAATCTCCAATATTCCTACTGTTGATACTTCATCCTTTGCCTAGTTTTAATCGAGAGAATTAGGTATCTTCTTTGTTTACGTCCATATTGCTGATTGTGAAAGTTTTTATTGTAAGTATTAATCATGTAATTACCAGTATTTTCAGATTAGATAACAACATATTAACAAGGCGTTTGTAAAAAATTTTTTCATGACTACTATGATTTTCTGTTTGTTGAGTAGGTTGAACTACATTGTCAATGTCAGTATATACTTTCATAGAATTTGGGCTCCTGAAAATGTTAATATTCATGTTATCTACAAACGACTATTATTATTGTGTAAAACATGAACTTCTTGGGATAGGAACGAGTTATAAACCACTCTAATGATACCTTACTCGTTCTGCTAAATAAAAACTTTATGAAACGACCAATATTATGCTTTCATGGAGCCTTAAAGAAATTATTACTAGAATGTGCAGTTTGTTATCCTAATACAAATCAAATGTTTATACATACGTTTCCGCATCTATTTTTTTGACCATCTGCTTGCTGTGCTTATCATAATGAAACGAGTGTGGGTCTACCAATTCATCTGAATTCCTGCAAAAGATTTATTCCTTGTCCATTTGTATACAGAAGTAATGATAATACATTCGTTTATTGAAAATGACAATGACTTATTAAAGTACTTACATTACATCTTCAAAATAGTTTTCATCTATACACTGAACTACCCAGATAATGGCAAAAACATTTATTATTACATAAATATAACCACTTAAACACTTCATGATCACTAACAGAGAAATATAATACTCAAACTAAGTAGGTTCAGTTTGTAGACAACTCTAAAAATATTGATGTCGTCAATTGATTCGTAACCTCTCTTATGGTTTTCATTGAGGACACTATATGCATGTGGTATGCATTTACGACAAAAAGACAGTTCTTGTCATAAAACTTGTATTTCCAATTTGTATTCCAAACAAGTCGTCACATGTGCTACCTACGACAAGTGGTTTTAATTTAAATCACAAAATGTGGTAAATTACGGTTGACAAACAGTGATACCATACCAAAGATACCAAATCATTGAACTCTAGAATACCATGGACCACGGTATAATAGAGAGGTGTTCCTACTCCTGTTCAGAAAGTGTAACTTTTCCGTTATAGTTCTTCTAGCGGCCGCTAGATTAGCGCTCAAGGAGAAAAACTGACTTTTTGCGCATAATACGACTAATGACCGATTTCTTCACCTCAGACTAAAGTCCCGGTCAGTGAACAACCAATTGGATGCTATCATGTCGCACTCGTCGACCAGTCAGATGCTATCATTTGGCAGTTATGTGGAACAACTCTAACTAGAAGATTATTGAAGGTGAAGAAATCGGCCGTAAAGGATCTATTCCCAGATAGCACACCTCGTCTTAGAGACGTCTAGTTTATGTCCATTTTAGGTCTGAACGTCTTGGTTTGTAACAAGGCGTCTTTAAGACGCCTTTTCGACGTCTTTAAGAGTTTACCAGACGTGCTATCTGGGCTACTACAATCACATAAATGGATTTTTTATCACGACGCCTCTCGCAACGGCCAGAGGAACCACAAAGAAATCAGCATACAAAATCGCTGGGTAAAGATGCTGAGTCCAAACACCTGTCTATTACACAATGACCAGACTAGAACCGATGTATGCGAATTCCACTTACGCCCAAATCGCCCGTGATTTTCATTAAGCTAGGTTTTCCTGTGCGCGACTGGATGCAGCGTCAAGAATTTCAAAACCGATTTTCTCGAAAATGAAACGCGATATGAAAAAAAGTTACTCTTTCTGTTCGACTTATAACAAGTAAATAAGTTGAGAAGAAGGAATAAAGTTTTTTGATATTGGGCTTCATTTTCGAGAAAATCGACTTTGAAATTCTTGACAATGCGTGCAGTCGCGTATAGGGAAACCTACCCTAATGAAACTCACGGGCGATTTGGGCGTAAGTAGAATTCGCCTTTATTCACCTCTGGATAAATTCACGGCGATCCCGGTTAGTTATCCGCCATTTAAACGCACACTAAACGGTCAGATAGGTCACAGCAGTTTACATCACTAACTGGGACTTTATCCGGAGGTAAAGAAATCGGCCTACAGTCAGATAATTTACATTTACACTAATTTGTTTAAGGTGGGTATTGTAATTATAATTTGAAATGCGACTCTCAATTATTTCTGAAAAGTAAAGGGTGATAGGTTAAAGCAGCATTTTGTAATACTCAATATGCGTGTCCCTTATTAGATGTGCCCCCAGGAAAAGATGAGAAAAAGGTGTGCGAATTTTACAGAGCAAGAGACAAAATTGTTGATCGATATCGTAACGAAATATAAGAAGATAATAGAAAGTAAGCGAACAAATGCGATGACGTGGAAACAAAAGAGCGACACCTGGGTTAAAATCCAAAACGATTTCAATGCGTGTACTAGCATAGTGCCGCGAAACTCAAAAACATTGCGATTGAAATATGAATCTATAAAAAAGGAAATAAGAAAAAAATGCGCCGCACATAAGAATGATACAATCAAGAATGGTGGTAGTGCAGAAAATTCAAGAGTTCTGTTACCGTTTGAAGAAAAAGTCTTAGCAGCCACACAATTATCCTCAGGTGACTTAGATTCTACAATCGATGATACATGCAGTGGTAAGAAAATAAAATAAATGAAAATTATTACGTATCATAAAATATTGTAGTGTAGTATGTACAACATTAATGAATGTTATGTATAGAGGAAGATGTATCTAATGCAGACATGCAAGTGGAATACGTGGAAGATGAAGGTATCTATTTTCTTCTTTTAAACATCTTGTAAAATCTTTTAATGTGCACATGAATATATTATAGAATTTTGGTAATGGTATTTCAATATCATAATTCTATATCGTATTGTGAAATTATATATTATATACATAGGAGGAAACGTAAATGTTTTTATTTGTATGCATATGCACAGATACAGAAACTTATATCTCAACAATGTCACCAACCCAAGGAAAAAAGCAAACCATGGCATCGCAAATGAAAGGTATGTAAATATGTATTCGATTGACTGTGGCCAAAGGGATGCTTTTGCGTAATTATAGATTTCTATGCATTTATAATACGGATATTATATTTTTATAAATAGGTGACACAGAGGAAATTGGTAAGAAAATAGGAGAAAAGACCAAATCACCTTGTAAACATGAAACACAAAATGGTAAAACCATGGTTTATGTAATTCATGCATTCATACTTTGAAACGATATTATAGCCCATATTAATGTAATGTAAATTTTTATATCCTTTATTTTTGCAGAGTCGCGGATGAATGGAACCAAAGAAAGAAGGACACAGAATTACGACAAATTATTGAAACTCAAAGAAGAATGTTTGGAATTGCAGAAGCAATTCTTGACAGAAGAAAGAGAAGCAAAATTAATTATTAACGAATTAACCATTCAAAATCTAAAGGCGGATTTAGAATTAAAGCAATGTAAACTACAAACAGTAAAGAAATCTTTTGAATAATAAATTAATACTCATATTTTACTTATCTATTTGTCTCCTCTTTACAATGTTTCTTAAACTAATAGTGCTACGAAATACGTTTTTCACCAGTGGTGCACTCAACACTTAATTTCGGAGAGAGCCGACTTGATGATAGCATACACGTCCCTGCTGATATATATGGAATACTAGCCGTAGTTACTTAACAGTTTTAAACATATAAACAATTAAAGGTCGTACCTCTCGATATGCTATAGATGTTAGCTATGTACTTGTAGGATATAGAAATATCAGAGAAATTGCGGTGGCAAAGTGGGACGGTTCGCAGATTGTAAATCAACACATCAGTGATTGATACACATGTGGGATAAAGTTTTTTTTTGCATTTTTATTGTGCCAACATCGTGTACAATGCGGTTGTATATGTGTTGAAAATTTCATCGAAATCAGTTAATGCAGAAACAAGTGACAGGCATAGAAATATATAAGAATCTTTAGGTTTATTACAGTTATTGGCCGAAAACTGTGATTTCCCCTACTTTGAACTGTTTGTAGCTCATAACCAGAAGGAAAAACGCTGTTTTTGAACTACCAATTTTATCATATTTACTTTCTAGAAAAAGACTATTAGATCTTGATTGTAAAAATTGAAAGATTCGAAAATACGAAAAGTATTAAAGTTTATTTAAAAGTTATATCTTATAGTAAAAATGTAGATAATACGTTTAGATACAATATTGGAATGTATAAAGGTATGTAATGTGGACAATTTTACTCGCTCCACTTTTTGGTACTTTATGAAAACTTGAATTGAGATCATTGTTTATTGTAGCGTTACAATTTACTACACAACATTTTTTCTGCATACAATTCGTAGATACTGTAAAAATTGGTAGACAACAACAGATAATAAATCGCATACCTACAACCCCCTACGACAGCCGTGGTCGGCCATTACTATTAGTTCGCGACCCGAACACCGGTCACACCGAGGTGAACCGTCGCAGCGTAGAGGTGCAACGAAGAACAAGGAATTCAAAGTGATTGTACCACGTGTTGTACCTAGAAGCTTACGAAAAATTGCAACATCTTCTAAACAACAAGAAGAAATACGTAATTATGAACAATTATAATTTCAAATTATCTTGAGTTTTGTCGCGCGGGTATTTCTGTCGTATAGGACTAATAAAAGAATAAAACGCAGGAGATAACGTTTAAAATGTTATATTCCTCCGATAAATTATAACGATGCGTCGTCGTCATCAACGCGATACATTCACGAATGCTTCTCGGCATCGCAGTTGTCCAAAACCTGTCTTATTCAGGCCACGACGCAGTTCTCGGAAAGATTTGGTTTATAACACCGTCAAGTGTTGATTTTTCAATGCCTAAGTTGACCGCTAAATGACCGTTTGTGAATTCGCTCGTCTGTCTCGGACCTAAGAGTGTTCCGTAATTTTTATCCTATCTTGTTGAAAATTGTACCAATGGATTAGTGAAGTTTTCCCGACAGAAATAATCCGAAACACAACATACATATGTACATTGCACTAGTTTTAATAGTAACCAATCTAAATATATATTATCCTGAATAATGATCGGGATAAGACGTACGAATTAAGATATATATTGTTAAAACTAGCCCGTATATTGGCTCATTATTGGTACTATTTCCAAAAAGATAGAACGAAAATCATAGAAATTGAAATTTTCATGATTGGACGATACTAAATACATCTCGCGAACCGATATCGCCCGTTTAACGCTTTTGACGAGAAATTTCGCGACTCACAAGGAAACATATCAAACCCGAAAATTCTGATTTTAATGAAACTCCGTACGATTGTAGAGCATGTCGGAGTATGTAAGAAACGATTTTTTTTCTGCGGAAAAACACTCTGAGGGGGTGAAATTAACCCCTGAAAATCCGGTTATTAACCCGATTTTGTGTTATAATTCGTGAACTGTAAAATAATTTTTTTACCAAATGATAGATTTAATTAAAAGAAGTAACTTTTGTCTTGAAACTTTTTTTCTATCTCTTACAATTCGCGAGTTATAACACAAAATCGGGTTAATAACCGGATTTTCAGGGATTAATTTCACCCCCTCAGTGTTTTTCCGGAAAAAAAAATCGTTTCTTACATACTCCGACATGCTCTACAATCGTACAGAGTTTCATTAAAATCAGAATTTTCGGGTTCGATATGTTTCCTTGTCAGTATCGGTCGTCCAATCATGTAAACAAAATATATTTTGCGTCGTCTCTCTTGTCCTCCGAGAGATGTTTCTTCATAATGTATTTCTATACGTTCTTCAGTCGGGTACAGCTTGTTGTAAGCTGTATGTTGATAAATATTGAAATCGTAAGCATTGATAGATTTGAGGAAAGTGGCACAGGTGGCAAACGTTATCAGAGGCAAAATTTTGATTTGAATAAATATTTCGAATAATGAATAAAAGTTAACAAAATTATTCGTCATGTGTTTTATAAAGATTACGCGGATTAACTTTATTCGACGCACGACGAATCATGTTTTCCTATGAAACTGGCCCCCAAAACGACACAATTCGGGCCATAATTAAGGAAATTACGTGAAAAATTGATTTGCATAATTTAAAATTAGCTTCGTTAAGTTGTCCGATTTACAAGACATTTGGCATGATTTTAATTGAGGAATATAAAATTTATTGAATATAAAATGTATTAAAAATATATGTGGTTTGTGTGGAGGTCGTTATGTCTGGAGAAAACCTAACTCATTGTCAGAAATAAGTACTAAGAGTGTACGTCCTACTGTAATGTACTGCGGTGGTTTCGTGATGTTGTGGAGATGTATGGTTGCAACCGATACTGGAAATTTCGTTTTTATAGATGGCAGTGTAGATAAACATACATTTTTAAATACTTTAAAAACAATTTAGAAGAAAGTACTACTAAATTGTGGTTATTGGAAAATTTTTATTTCCAGCAAGACAATGAACGCAAGTATACGGCCCGAATTGTGCAAGAGTGGTTTTTGTATAATACACCGCATTGGTTACATATACCCCCGTAAAGTTTGGACATTAACCCCATCGAATATTTGTATGTAAATAATTTTATATGCAGTAACGAAAACAGCGACATTTTTCAAATTTGATACGGAATATCTTCCAAACGCCAAAATGTTCCACTTTCGGACCAATTGCAAAATTTTCAGCACAGCTCCTCTAAATAATCACGCACCGATCATCCCCCCCCCCCCCCCCTCCTCCTACAGTTTAAATTATTCATGTTAGAAGTTATGAACGTTCGGTCGTTCCGTAGGGTAAAAATGGAATAGTTGGGCAGAAGGGATACATGATCACAGAGGTATTATTAATATATTTGCAATATTATTGTCGCGTTGTTATGCTAATGTGACTTTTACAATATGGCTTATTAATTCCTCAGCTTCGAGGTCTAAATTTTCAATTTTTTTAAAACATGATTTCATTCGCATACTAGATACATAAGGAGACGTATACACGGTATCCCATTTGAAATTTCGCAGCGGGTAGCCCTGGGCCCCAAACATCTTAATTCGGGCCTGATATCCTGGCTGAATAATCCAGCTACCCAAACAGCATACAGACCTAAAGACGTTTGTGATATGTGGATAACTCACTTCCATTAACATTCAATCTTCAGACTTTGGAAGTCGTTTCAGTCCCCGGATAACGTTTCGTACAGCCGGATGTTTCGGGGAGACGGAAGACAAACCGACTCCACGGTCAATCAGCGCCGCCGGGAAATATATTGTCGACGCTGGTTGGCCGTGGCGTCACTCGCTTGGCGCTAACACCGATTCGTTTCCAATCGTGGTGTCTCACGCACATCTTACCACCCCTCCTGTAGGTTTTCCCTCTCCAGGAAACATCCGGCTCTGCAAAATGTTGTTCAGGAACCATAGCTGCACTTGGCTGCATTTTTCGGGAAGTGAGCGCGCGTGTGTGAGGTGTTTCCTTCTTTAAAGTTTACAAATAATACTCATACGTTTAATTTTTATGCTTTTATTTACTGGTTATTCTGTTGATTGCTCGTCATTTTTCTGCGTGATAACGAGGTAATTTCTTTCAAATCAATTCGGTATAAAGTACAAACCTATTCAAATTAGCGTTTGGCTAACCGAGTAGGAAATTCTTTGATACTACGTAGTACGTCGTAGGGATGAAACGGCATACATCGAGGAATTCTTATCGTGATGAAAAACCTAAGCCCTCGCGTAATGAAGACAGTGATGCGGTTTTACGTGCAAGAACAGAAGAAGAGAGGCGACGGCGTAGACGCGACTGGATGATCGAACAAGAAAAATTTGACAGGCATAATAGACTGAAAAGAAAAATGGCTGTGGAGTATGAGATACGACGCGCTCGTAATATGAGCTTAGCACTTCCCGAAGGAAGATGCAACAGACCTCGTAGGAGCAGAAGCGAATCTCCACTTAGTCGATCTAGAAGAACTTCTACGCATCATACAGCTGAAGATACTGTACTTTCTAAAAAGTAAGTATAAAGTGTCTATAATTATAAACTGTTGAAGTAGACGCAGTGTCCCAAATGAATTCTGAGGGATTTCATAGATAAAGAAGAATTTTATCATCAGGGCATGGAATTTTCTGTCTTATCTTGTGACAAATACATTTAAATTAAATATGTTTTTGGCTATATCCAGAAAAGTACACTGATGAAGTGTTAACTTATATTTGTATAAAATATCAAATTTAGGTGATATCAGTTTTCAATACAGTTGTATACTATATAACAATATACTTCAAGAAATGATCAAAATATTAAATTGTAGTAAGTTTTAAGTACAAATCTATTAAATCATATACAAATAATATTATTCTGCACTTTAGATTTGGAACACTAAGTGGTACAATGCCGTTATTTAAAGGATCTGAGGGCACAAAAATTAATCCAATAGAACTTTGCAAAATCAAAGTAGATATTCATAGAAAGATTTTGGGAAGAGAAGTTACCCATGAACTCAAGCGGAATATACTCAACAAGGAAGATGTGGTGCTTAAAAGAAGAGCGGGTAACAAGTGGTTTTTTTTATCGTAATTCCCTAAGAATTTTTATCCACAAAGGAAAATGAGCTCAACGCGGAAGATGATTGTGAGCTATTCTAGAAATCACGATCAACAAATTGAAGTTTGAGAACATTGTGTTCTTTCTAATGTAAAAATGTCTCTTCTCTGTGAGACATTACTCTCTACTTTTTTAGAATCCATTCAATTTCTGTTAAAATGTATTATCGAAGTCTAGATAAATATTTCCGTGTTTTTACTTTACCAAGTGCTACATTTGAAGAATGGAATCCTTGTCACTGATTTCTACAGTCAGGAAGATTCTGGACTTTATGGTCATATTGCGTCCCCTGTAATATTCAAGAATTTTTTCAACTTTATTCATCAAAATAATGTGTTCTTGATTCGTCCAGGATATAGCAAATTTGGAATACAACGTTGGATCACAGTATTGATTGCATAATGTGCAATATGTAAGCACAATTTTTTTAACTTCGACTGTTTTAAGATTGCTATGCTTAACGTATCTCGCTTATTGCTTTATGTACAGTATTTTTTTTTCTTATGAGCTTGCACAAAGATTTATGCTTCAGGTATACTATAGCTATAGTATAGTTAATACATTAACTGCTGTAATGAATATAATATATTTTAGTACAAATTAATTTTTCCCCAAAAACGTAGTTCAAACACGTTTTGTGCATTCTCCTTGTGTCCTGGTTTTGGGAATGTGTGCATGTTGGGATATTCTTTAAGTGCTTCATGTAGGGTAAAGGCACTAGTAGTCGACCATGTATCAGTAGTCGACCACTTTCAGAATTACATAAAAAATAAGGTTTTTAGAAGTGACGATCTTTTGAACAAAGTGCAGTTAAAGAACTGCACTTTGTTCAAAAGCTCGTCACTTCTAAAAACCTTATTTTTCAAGTTTTTCTAAAAGTGGTGGACTACGGGTGCCTTTACCCTACTAAGAATAGACCATCTGGAAGATTTGCACGTCTTGGAAGATGTATTAAATATTGACATTCGACAATTGAATAGGCATGGTAAAACATTAAACATTAGGTTCCAACACTGGAAGAAACGAAATAAAAAATTAAATCTTAGAATTTTTCAAAATTTTTGCATAGTGTGGTATTTCTTATTCTTATTCATCTTTTATTTTACAATTGGGAAATAGGTACTTTCTTTTTAAAGTACGAGTACTCGTAGACATAGTTTAGTTGGTTTGAAAAATATGCGTTTCAAAGCATTGTATATATGTACAGTGAATATCGTGGAAGCTTGAAATTGTGATTCATCGAAGTGGAAGATTACTTAATCATCCTGGGAAATATGAACCCTCTCGGAAGATTTTATTGTGGAATCATGAATCCTCTACACACAAATTAAACTACTTTATTTGAATTATATTGAAAGGTGTATCGATATCTTTATATTTTTGTAATCAATTCGTAATAGACAATGAGTAACATTCCAAGAAATTAGCTACATTCTTCTGAAAAATTATTTAATGCGATTTGTATATGCTTTGTGGAAAAGAAAAGAAAGTATTACATTATAAATTAAAAATTTTCAGTTACTACAGAATATTTAGAGTTAGACTTTTATTAAAATAATGTCACCAAAATAATTAAAATTATAAAAAATATCTCTTAATATATCTGGCACTCAAGAAAGTTTTAAGCGATTTTTAATCATGTAAAATACATACATACTTTTAGTATATAAAATCACATAAATTAACAATAATTTATTTAAATTGAAATTGACAATATGAAATGATTTGGCTTACAATTGATTAGAGCGAGTCAGTTTATCTGAGTAGCGAGGTTGATATTTTCAAGATCTGTCTGTGGCTGGTAGTGTTGCTTAAATGCTTTCCCAATTTTTACATACGATTGTTTATCTATTATTAAATTTACTAAACTTAACTGCAGGAGAGGGATCCAAGCCAATATTTGATAGAGAAGAAATAAAGAGAGTAATAGGTGAAACAGAAGAAGTTGAGGAACATCGTTCTGTGGTAACTGTGAATTTGGAAAATTCAGGTATGTTTATTATTTCAAATTGCTAAGATTTATTACAACTTCTGTTTCGTAAATACGGACAGTTTAATTTTTAGAAAACAAATTGAAAACGTTGAAAAGGCATTCGGCGTCCTTGAGTCCTACAAGAACCCGAAATCATAGCCCTAGGCGTACGTGGTCCCGTCACTCCAGGTTGGTGCCTTCATTTTACACAGAGTATTGCAATATAAACATAAGTTAAACATAAGCGTAAATCATGTACAAAGAACTTACTATTTTAATTGTGTTAATATATAATCTGAAATTGTTTAAGAAATTAAATTTTTTGCTAATTTGTTTAACCTTTTTCAGGTATAACGATTCTAAGCATGAAGATAAAGGAAGTTACAGAAGTGATAGGTAAAAGCTATTATTACACTTCATGTATCTGCGTTCATTACATTTCTTTCAATTGTATTTCACCAGACTATTACATTATTTACATAGGGAAAAAGATCATAGTAGAGAGCGGAAAGATGGTGGGAGATCCTACCGAGACCATCGAGAGCGATCCAGAGATCATTCTCGAGACAGAAGGCAAACAGATACATCCAGAGAAAGAGATAGGCCTAGAGAACAAAGGGTTCCCCGAGAGCATTATATTCAACCAATTCCTATTCCTATTTATTATGGAGTAGGTACTTTATTTACATAAAAATGCGATAATTTAACCATGATATAAAACTCATTCATTTCTTTGCTCAGAATTTTCAACCGAGACCATTAATGGTTCAACCGTGGGACCCAATTCGAGGACCTCTTGGGGGTATTATGCATTCTCCTATGATGAGACCTTTAAGAACATTACCATCACAATCAATAGGACTACCTCCAGATATGTATGGATTTCGTCCACCTCTTAGTTCATGTTGAATGAATAATGTTGAAAAGCACAAAAATGGTTGTATGACCAATGAAAACATAAATTTTTTGTAAAAGCATTTGTTAATTTTCTGTGTTGTAAAATTGGATTTTTGCAAATAAATACTCCATTCCAGTCCACACGATAATCACATTCATATAGATTAAGAAAAATTGTGTACTTTGTTTCCGATGACTACGACAGCCAGAATCATCTTCGCCAGCAACAAACTTTTTTTTAAACCCTTCTCAATTAACCCTCCGTATCCTGTGCCCATGGACATAGGAATATAGGGATGGAGGAATTGTTGCGGGGATGAACTCCTTGAGGGAGGGGCGACGAGGTAACATGCGCCTTCTTTCTATTGGCTGCTGCTTCGCAGAAGCGCAGTGATGTGTAATGATGAACGTTTGTCACGTCGCAAGCAGGCATATTGGCAGCCATATTTGAAGCATTCCTCGCAGTGTGATATTCACCTCATATATTTTAACTACCTAGCTTTATTACTCGGCTTCGCCCGAAATTTAAATTCTGTTTTTATAAAAAAAAATTTAGTTTTTGTGAAAATGGTCACATTCATTCGATTAGTCAGGCATAATGCTGAGGCACATTTCGTCATCCCAGAGTTTATCGTCCCCAAGTTTTTAGGCGACAGACAAACACAAACATATAGAAGCTTTCTGCTTTATATATTAAGATACCCAGATAGCACACCTCTATGTCCATTTTAGGTCTGAACGTCTTAATTTGTAACAACACGTCTTTAAGACGCCTTTTGGACGTCTTTAAGACTTTACCAGACGTTGTGCTATCTGGGAATGTGTCCACCATTTTGTTCTGAAGCGGAAGTCGAACATCGACGGGCACTTCAGTATTAAATGAAGTTTGCTGCTCATCCCACTTTTCGCTCAATCTTGTGGAATCCAATTGGTAGTGTTACGAATTTTAGCGGGGAAATTGGGATGAGGACGCGGGTTGGTGCCCGTGGAGCGCTGACCCGCTCTGCTCGTTGGAGTGCGGGGGGAATTTGAAATAAAACAAGATACACAGAACTATTTTAAGTTAAACTTCAAACTGTATTTGTACTACTCAAGAAGGTGGTTGGCGATAGAATGAAGCAGTGTTAAAGAAACAGCCCCGAGCTCGTCGACGAAGTCGCTGCCAAGATCCCGTTGATCCTCCCTTAGATCCTTGTTGTCCAATCAGCAGGATTGCATCCCTCAAGCTTCATCAATGGATTGTTCTTCGCCCTTCCTTCACGCTTTCTCCCATTCTTGTCTAGTGATCGAGGCACGCTCCCCGTTTTACATATAGTGGTACATAGGCTACATACTGTACATACATATCTCGCAGGTAAGTAAGCGCAAATCTCGGGGTCAAGACGATATCACCTGGAGAAAGTTTATGGCTTTATGACTTTCAACCTCCCCCGACCGGAGTTTTTACCCTAACAGGACATCGGCAATTATTGAAAGGGAGGACAGAATTTTAAGTACTTTTACGAGACGTACCGTTGCCCGCTCGACGAAATTTGGCACGCAGATGTGCAAAGGAAAAAGTTAAGCTATTTACTACCTTCGCCTGGTCTAACGGTAACTTGAAACATTCAAAACTAGCAAGGAAAACCCTCCCAAGAAGCACAACGCGCTCTACAATAAACTCTTTCTCATCCTCCGTTTCAAATCTCGCTCCTACGTACACTACATATCGATTATATACATTTCCGCGGCCATATTCAAGCGATAGCGTAACAGTAGATTCTGTCTCTATTTCCGGTTTCGGTCACTAATGGCGTCGACCAATAGAAAACGCGCAACACATTCTTTGATCACTACCTAGAGGATCACTAGATGTCACCAATGCAATGCCACCAATTTCATGCGCTCAATGTGCAAATCGGAACACACCCTAGGTTTATTTTATGCATCGGTCCTTTAGGTCCATAATCGGATTCGGAACGTACCCACGGTCCCACAACAAATATCCCTAGATTCCACGTGTCGGTCAATACTTTCCCTGCTGCATCGGCGGGGAAACACCCCCAAACAAGCCCCAATCCCTTGTTGAGTTTTGACTATTTTAATGCGAAGCTGCCAGAAACGTCCCTTGTTATTATTTAACCATGCTATTAGCAAAGTCATTTATGTAAATACGTATCAATTATGTAATTATCAGAAATATTTACTGTTATTATGAAAGACAAATTATGTGTTAAATACAGTAGTCTTTGATACATACAGATATTAAAGAGCAGTATTTTTCGAAAGCACCTTTGTTTTCAATGATTTTTAAGCAAAAGTTTCGTCAATATGCTTGCGCAATGCGCATATATATGACGTAGGTGTATAAAAAGCTCATGTATAGTGGGGCAAGTGCAATGCGGTGCATTCTTGTGCACATGAAACTAATATAAGGATCTCGGGTCGAAAGCAACACAATTTTATAAATTAAAATGGAAGTTTTGAATCATTTCGATCATATCGACGAGAGGTAAATGTTTTATTCTTGTTCAAAGTTTAAACGAATGAACCCTTTCTTATAACGTGTCAAAATAAAAGCGGAGCTGATGATGATTATAACCATAGTTCTCATTTATGTAATTTCCTTCATTAACTTCACAAACCCGAGAACAGTATACAAACGTAAACTCCTTCTGTAGTTACAAACGTGTTTAAAATCTTTCGCAAAAATAGAAAACCGTGCATTTGGTTTCAAACTGTAAGGTTAACTCGTTGAAGATAGTGTTGCAATTATATCATTTAATCATAAACATACTACTTAATTAAATCCTTTTTCGTCAACGTTTGTAAGCATTTATTATTTTATAGCGTGGATGAGAGCACAATTAGCAATGACAATGTCGGCGTCGTTCTAGAGGAAGCAGAAATAATAGATTGCGATACAGAAATAGACACTGTCGCAGAAGAGGACAACATACAATACCAATTGTGTGAGGTGAACAGAAATGATAATGCGGTAGCGTATCGCGTGGTGCAAGTTGGTGACGGTCATACAAACAATGCTGAGTTATCGATAGCTACGCCTATAAATAATACAGTTCAAGTTTTGACATCGCCTATAAATGGTCAATTTTATGTACTTAGTAATGGTAACGAAGTAGTTGCCTCAGAATCTACGAGAACAGCCGCACCACGTGTTAAACTTCAAATAGATAATCCGCAGAATATTCTTACCACTATCAAAAAGGTGAGACTTTCATTGCCCTTAAGGTGATACTAATTGTGCTGTAGTAGCAATTATCGGTACGTAATCTTCCACAGAGGGATGAAAGGCGAAGAGTAACCCATAACGAGGTAGAAAGACGCCGCAGGGATAAAATCAATACTTGGATATCAAAGCTGGGGAAGCTTTTGCCCGACTGCGAACAAAGTACGGCAGGAGGAGAGGGAGATGTGAAAACAAATTTTGAATTGCAGGTGACATAATTTATACCCTATGCAATATATCACTGATTAATTGTATTCACAGTATTCTGTTTGCAAAGTGCTTAGAAATGTTTTTCGCTTACAGAGCAAAGGAGGAATTTTAGCTAGAGCATGTGAGTATATTACAGAGCTACGTGACGTACAAGAGAATTATTCACAAAGTTTAGATGAAAATGCTCAACTATCGGAAGAAGCTAAAACTTTAAGACACGTAGTGAATCAACTAAGAATAGAGAACTCACAATTAAAGGCCCAAATTTCGAAAAGTACAACCTATATACTTGGTACATAATTTTCACGGCCACATATAACAAATAGAGTACAATTTTATTCAAAGTATCGTAAATCTAATTGTACTTGTCGAACTTAATATGTGGCAGACACATGCGATTTGGTGCAATAAAGTAATAGTAATGTAGTAATTATAAAATGTTTATTTACATATATTTAACTGAGTATATATTTATATTTTCAAAACAAGTGTAAACAAATTATGTAACTTCAACTGTACATATCATAAACAGTAATTATTTATAACATGAACGATAGAGCAAAGAGAGTAATTTATTATTAAATCATTAAATTAGATATACAAATATACAAAACATTGCGCTATTTAATTCAGTAATTAACCTTTATCCAAAAGTTATACGTCATTTAATTTTAATGTTACTTATTGCCTAGGTTGTGTTGAAAGTTTTTCCGCTAACAAAGAGTCCTATGGTATTTACACTTATAAAGTACAGTACCTAGTTATTTACACGAAACAAAGCGATACATTATTGTATCTGTTTTTTTTAACCGGTTAGCGTAGATTGCGCGTGCATATTAATGAGGTGCATTTATTTAATGGCGATCGTCAATATACACGTGCAGCTACTAATATGAAATACAAGGGAAAGTGTATGCGTTCACAAATACGTGTGTATACACTAAACTGTTATTACTGTACTGCCTAGTAGTATTATTGCTTCAAAGCACATTATTTTGACGTTTGTGCAGAATCTGTTTCGATATATCCAGAGTAACAGTACAAATTATTTGGCCTGTAGTTACACGAAAATAATAGATATCAAGCTATTAATAATGTATTTCCTAAAGCGTGGATCTTTGTCAGGATATGTGGATCATGGCCAATACAAAGAACAAACGTTGCTTAGAATTTTTTTTACAGAAACACATTGTGCGATCATCTGTAGTATTACTCTGGTAATTTGTAGCAGTTTTGCTCGTTTACTCGTGCCAGTGAAATTCAACGAATGAGAAGTTCCGAGTTGCGTACTTAGTATGCAGTATTATCCTTTCAGCATTTATAAGTAATACGAAATATTCTTTTCTTACGTTTAGTCACACATTGGCTATTAGACTTTTGGGCTATTAGATTCTTAGGTAGCAATGCTTATAGAGAAGTGGCGCTCGAACAAATGAGTATGTCCTATAAAAATAACTCTTGAATGAGTTAGGTCCAGCAACAAATGTATCGCTTCTAATCTACACATCAACGGTTAGCTAACGTTCTCTGTACAGTTGAGTAGGAATCTTGCTCCTTCATTTTTTTCATCATATTGTCCTCGTCGTATAGTAAATACAATGCCAGAAAATAAGCAAAGAAATACTTCTGTGTATTGTTTTTCTCTCGCAAATATTCTTCTCTATTAATTACATATTTCCGAAGGCAGAGAAGCATGAAGAGTCTGTCGGTATAGAGTAACGATTATTCTTTATTTTCTGTAAACGTATATTTCGAGAATTACGTATACGTCAAGCATGACGAGAAACCATATAAATAAACAAAGACACACATATTAAACGTATTGGCAGTGTTGAAAACTTTCACAATTGGTGGATCAGGTTTTGAAACATTAATTGAGTCTGTGATAAAGTGTTGCACAGATAACGCGTACAATTCGTTACTTTTACATACAAAACACAGAGGTTTTTGCTGGCTGACTGGCTCTGGTTACGATATTCTCGTAACATTTTTCTGTACAAGAGTAGAAAAACTTCTGAAAGATATCTCCGGCGATTCTTCTCCTTAGAAACTGCTGCAGCAGCAGTAGAAAAGAGGCTTGATATGCGAATATTTACACGTTTAGTGATACATGTTACCGTTAATACTGTCTCCCTGTTGCGACGTAGAAATATAATTCTCCGTGCTTTTTAACAAATTTAAAATCTTCGTACAAACTACTGTGAGTATTTACGATTACTGCTTTAGGTCTACTAACTTTTTCGGCAGTAAAGGTACTATCTCGTGTTACGTTTTCTTTGCTTGAAATTCTTTTCTATAAATACGTGCTAATGATACGTTTCGCTTCACTGAGAGAGAAGTCTCTAAAGGTGATGCTACAGTCAAAACATTCTAGTTTAGTGTGCACTCTAGAACACTATCTAGAAGATTCGCGGTACAGGAATACAGTTTAAAGATCGCCAAAGTCCTCCACTTCGGAAACTACGAATAGGTTGTCCTAAGCGAAATTCGGTTATACAACTTCGATCACACTTTTCTCTCAGTGCTACCTTCGTACCTATCCTCTTGTAGATATCAGGGGAAAAAGCATTCCTCTCGTCAGTCTTTCGATTACCATAAAAAGAAAAATGTGTATGGCCGTTACTATTCCGTTCATTGTTCACAACACTTATTCAAGCGGTCGCGTTTCGATAACACTAAAGTTTTTTTATCACTGTCCTTTGATAAGAGTGCGCGCGATAAGAGTGACTAGTACTTTCTCTTTAGTACTTCGAAAGCTCGCTAGTATGTAGCTTGAAACACCTATTATCTACATTTAATAACAAGTGTATTTATTTTCCTAGCTTATGCAGTTTTTGCCTCAATGTTTATACTTTCTAACGTGACCACCTTTCGGTACTTGCCCCTTTACCTTCGATCGTTACGGGCCTCGTCCACTGTCACAATGTTCTGTGTGCCAAAAGCTTGCATAAACGTTGCTTGTGCGCATATTCTCCTTCGCGTAGATTTAATTGAATTTAGTTGATAACATTTCGTGGGATAAAACTTTTATTTTGAACAAACAACGTTCATTATTTGCTAGGGAAATCTAAATAATAATACCTTGTCACTCCGTGCAGTGATTTTTCTGGTTCTATGACGATAGATCGTTTACGTAGAATCTTTCCATGAGGCAGTGAAATAAATAGCGATGATGATGCGGACGTACATCATGGTCATCGAACTGTACGCTTTTAAATTAAATATAGAGCACTACGATTGGACTGGCGAAACCTATAGCATTCTGCTACCCTGTCAACAGGATATATCGATGTCATTGAGTCAGTGACAAATTCTGAAGTAATATTTAACGATTATTTAAATTAAATACCTTCGTTCCATACATCTGACAAGCGCTTAGCGTGGAGTACGATCTCGATTTGGTTCCGGTGAACATTCAAAGGTCTAATATGGTCCGAGCGTGTCGGATCGAAGAGACTTTTTGCTAAAATTATTTCCAACTTACGATCGTGGGACAACGATTAAGCGCTTTTCAGCAGAGCTTTACAGGTCAATGTATGGCACGAAGGTAGGCCTGTCTCAGGACGGCTGAGGTCGAGTACTTTTTTTGCTGCTACCGAACGTGAACCAAGTGCCGACTTTACGTCCTAACGAGTTCGTTGTGCCCTGTCCGACCATAGTGGGCATATCGTAAGCCGACTCTCTTTTGTACGCTTTGTCTGTAATTATTCGATTCAGACAATTACAATGATTTCAAATGCTTCAGATACGTTTTTATTAACGTTAAAATGGTCAATTGTTTTACGTACTGCGAGGTTTGATTGGCGGCCTGATCTGCTGCCTCCTCGCTGCGAGCCTGGCCAATTGTCTAGCTGCGGATGGAAATTCCAATCCGTCGTTCCTGTCCTGGGCGACTAGTCTCCGTTCCTCCGACATGGCTGCCAACCACCGATGCTTCTCTTCCGCTGTGCGACAGCAAAACAGTAACCACTTGTCTCGAACACAGCTATACACTTTTAGACAGTGTCTCACGGTTACTCCTAATTGATGATCTTTAAACAAGACAGTGCATACATTGTAGTACAACAGTGTGGTATTAATTAAGCAATTTGGAAATGTGATCCCTTACCTTTCCCATCGGGTACGTCGATCACTTCGCTAGTGTCCAGATATATCCGACCTTTGTACACGTAAGTATTTCGTTTTATAATATCCTTTTTACAGTAAACTAGTTGATGGTCGAACAAAAAGAGGGTGATGTTGTTTGTCCACATGCCAGTGGTGACTTTCACAGCTTCACCCTGATAAATTAACTGGGACGATACTTCTATGAGATCCTCACCCTGCGACGTTATTAAAAATAACATGATCGGTACAAAGAACAATCACACTATTTAATATCCAAAGCGAAGAAGCCAAAGTCAACTCGTACCTCCCATCCTTCGACCCTCAGCTGCCACGCAGCCAATTTCTCGAGGCTCTCCATCCGTCTCTTCCTCTCATTAATTAAAACTGCCACACCTCGCATCGCTTCCAGAGCTTCCTGGATCTTATGATAGTCCGGGTGCTCGGTCTTCGTGTATTTCAACAGTTCCGCCAATTGTAGCGGATATTTACATATTCGTTGGACGGGCGTTAACAAATAACCGTCCAACGGAATCTCTATCAGACCTCTCATTAGTCTACAGGCTTCGAAGAATTTGCTATAACGATTATGCTGATATAGTTCTTGCAACGTGGCGGTGGCCATTGGATGACTGTTACAGTACTCCGAGTACATGCGAAATCCTGCCCTCTGGAAATAATTTCAACGATGATTAGAATACAACAAGGATTAACGCGAACGACAGCGATACAGTAAGCCCTTTCGGCTGTTCTTACATGATTAAGGAAACATTCACCGACGCAACTTTTGTACGGAGCGCTCCAGTCGATCCGAGTCTCAAGTTCCTTCAAGAACTCGGACTGGAAGTCCAGCAGATCCTCGAGATTTATAAATATCGTCTCTATTTGATCCTCAGTGAACATGTCCGTGCGCCGTCGGCATTCAGCTACATAGCCTTCAGCGACGTCTCTCAGAACTTTAACGAAATCTCGCTCGGTCTGGACCAGCTCGCGAACTACGCTGGCTCTCACCTGCTCGTTCGACAGAAGCGAAACACTTGTGCGCCTCCTCAATTGAGAGTTGGAGGTGCCGCCGGAAACCATCGCCGCCAAGCAATCCTCGACGGTGTCTTCTTGGCTTACGCGTAACTGGGGGAAGAGAGTTTCACTTTACTTTTCACCGACTCAAATTTGGTATCAACCAAGTGAAGATTCGTGAAGAAGGCGATGCTGTACCCTAACAAATGCAGCCGGGAACCAGCCATGCTCTCCTCTACAGCTACCCCACCACCAGTCCTTGTCCAGGTTGTCCAGAACATCGATCACGTCGCCAGCACGAAAAGCCAGCTCCTCCGGTTCCATCGCCACGTGGTCCCAAACAGCTTCAGCCAGGATCACCACTTCCTCGTCCATCGTCTGCTCGAAGGACTTCTTTCTGTCCGTTAAGGAGGCGATGGACGACTCGGAGTCGGACATCATCTCGTCGTCGGACGTTCCACCTCTCCCGTCCTGTTCGTCCTCCGACAGGACATTTCCACCGGGCAATCTCGCGCCTGGTTTCAAACAGAAGGGATTGTTCTTATCACGCGAACAAATGGCATGCACGAGCAGTTCGAGGCTCTGTGTTGGCGTGCATTGAGTTCCACCGGTCGTTTGTATTTCAGATTTTTAACTCGCGGTACGAGACGAACATTCACATAGTCGAAAAATCACCCTGCAGGTATCCATCGTAGGCGTTGGCAGCGAAAGATTAAAAAAAATCGTTTATGATGTTTCACGGGGGGACAAACTAATTATCCAGCTGGAGCTTCGTGAAAACTGTGTTGGGAATTTAACGATAATGGAATTGCCGACGTTAAAGGAGTGCCTTGCTCGCGCAAAGAAACGTTTCGCGAAGCTCCTCGAGGATAATTAGCTTCTACTGCGGCTTGCAAACAAAAGCGTATATTCACAGGAAGCAGTCCTTACGGAACGAAGAGATATATCAACACGTTTAATACAGGAGCGTATCCGCATTCCTTACTGTCAAAAAACTCTTCTTACGGGTGCGTTCTGTTACAACGGTGAATGCTTTCAGACTTTTACAAGGGTGCATGCTAATTCAGAGCACTCTCGGAAGTGGTGTCTAGAGAGAAACTGGATACCATTGGAGTAGAAAGTGTGCACTAATCTTCGTCAACAGGGCTTGCTACCAGTGGACTTTCGCACCAACCAAACGAGCAACTGCGCTAAACTAATTATCGTGCCGTATACTTTTCAAGTATCTTCGAAAGGTAATCAGATACGTAATAAGGCAAAGCGAGAGAAAGAGAGAAAGAGATAATCAAAGCGCAATCATCGTAGCTTCCAGTTAACAACGGTAAAGAGAAGGCGCGGATCAATTGCTCGTTTGCTCGAGAGGAAAGCGAAGAAGATGTCTACGTTAGAACTCGTACAGTGTCAGCCGGTAGATCCGACTCTAAATCGACGCGAGTGTTAGCTTTACCTGCAGTTTTGGTGCGCATCAAAGGTGATAGCTGATTGATACCCAGTGGCTGGCTAAGTGAACGCCTCAAATTTGTCCGAGAACTCCTCCCTTTCGCGTTACTGAGACCAGAATAAAATCGCTATTAATCTTCTTCCTCACCCTCGTACACATTCGGGTAGAGGATCAACAAGCTTGTGTTTACGTATAAGCATCGATACAACATTCAGCAACGAATTACAATAGGTAAGTATATATATATACACACGACAAGGTATACACGTGTATACAGAGTGGTTCTGCAAACTGACCTGCCTCGAGCAATCGCTCATTCCCTTATCCTCCTTTTCCATTATTACAATTAACTGCTGTCCACTATCGCCAGCAGTCATTATAGCCCACAATTGAATCAATCCACTAATCAACGCTAAAGTCGCCGGCCAAAGAGAGCTTAAAGACGATCGCGAGCAACGATTGTGATATTGTTAATATTGGCATTTCTTGGTCTGTGTACATGCGAGCTGAAGCTACGTGGTTCTGTATGCAAAACAAATAAAACGACTCGTTCTTACGGTGGTATATGCCCGTCGTCGCGGAAGAACCACTCCGTACATTGTTATGCGTGGCAGATCAACTTGTTTTACGAGGAAAAATTGAAAGAAGGTGGTTTGTTATAATACCCGTCTACCTACCACTATTCTCCCTCGATTTACTGGAAAGGTT
The DNA here is from genome assembly GCA_929113495.1 of Andrena minutula. Lineage (NCBI taxonomy): Eukaryota > Metazoa > Arthropoda > Insecta > Hymenoptera > Andrenidae > Andrena > Andrena minutula. The sequence goes on from OV815994.1 coordinate 39,146,782, forward strand.
CGAGAATAAAGAATTTAAATTTCGTCAAGGACATTTTTCAAGGAGTTGTTGTTTTGATGATTGTCTAATGTCGTGCTATGATTCGCCCCGGGTTGACAGAGAGATTGAAAAATAAGGGAGAAGAACAACGAAACGGCTAGCCGTCCGTGTAGCGCCCGCCCGAATATCGGCAATTCGATCGCTCGCTCGGGGAAAAGGGGGAGAAACAACGGTAACGAAGCACCTGGACTTTTCCATCGGTTTTGGGGCGGCAGTGTCGCTACGATTATCCACGCGTTCGCCACGACGAACGCGTTTGCGCGCGAGTGTCTCCCGCGGAACTCGAGCGGTCGCCGTACACGATAATAGTAGTGAAAGTCTGAATAGTAATCGAAGTTCCAAATATTCGCTAAAGGGATCGTACGTATGTATATTCTCTGGCAGGGCGATCGCTCCAGGAAGTTTCCAGATTTCTCGTTAGAAAGCTCTTGCCCGCAGATGGGAGATAGTCAATGAGGCGTCTGCGATAAAGGGTGCGAGGGCGCGAGTATGAATTCACGGTGGTACAACGCACCTTCTTGGCGTAACGATGTCATGGGAGGAGTGCCTCGGACTCAGCCTGGGAGGCCTCGTCTTGATAGGCGAAGGAGTCGACAGCATCCTTCGATAATTGTGCGCGTGGCTGTAGCCGGACCTCGTGTCCCACTGTAGTAACCTCTGACCTCCTAAATCACTGTTCGTTCTCCGTACATGCTGGTGCCTGGACGTTCGACTCTGCAGATCCGCCTGAAAGTGTTACACATCCTCGTTAGCGCTCGCGTCTACGTTAATTTTCGTTGGATAGCGAGGATGCGCGATAATCCTGGGCGTGACGCTAAACCGTGTCCTCCGGATAACTTTGCTCCCCACCTTTCTTTTTATAGACACGTTCCATCGGATTTCGTTAATGCGGAGGCGCACAGAGACTTGTAGCAGATTCGTTACCGTCGCAATTTCGCGATCACGCGACAGAGAGATTAGCGATTCGCCAATTAGAACGTACGCGATGACGTTAGAGAACAGGCCTTCGTGACTTTAAACGCTCTTCGCTTGCCATTTTCACTTTCTAAAGACGGAACAGAGTTGACTAGGAATTCTTTGAAATGTTTCAGCGGTGTGTTGGATTTTCACTGTGTCAGGTTTAAGGTACACTTTCGGCGAAAGTAACACGGTCGCGTTCCTCGAAAACGATCGTTCTGTCGTGCAGATGAAAACGAACTGTATGCACGTAGACGAAGACGACGGCGGCGAGCGAGTAGCTCTGATTCGACTTTAGCGCACGATTCCATAAATCGTGCTCGCTTGGGTGAACAACTCGATATCAACTAACCAGGACTGTGCTTCCTCTCCTCGTATCCTGGCTAGCGCGATATATATTCTCTCGCCGCCTATCAGCCACAGTCAGTGATCTGTACGAGCGTGGCTAAACCGTATACAAACGTGAGTAATGCGAGTTATTGTGTCGAAGGAAACAGTCATACGCGTGGCCTGATAATGACTACAAATGCGTGATGCTCTTAATAGCAGTTATAAATCGCGGCTGAGAGTGTAGCGTCACGACGAGGATAAAAACTGCGCAAGAAATTAAACAAAAAGAATGACTCGCTTGCAAACGTTCATACATATCACTGTAACCCTTTGTGACCATTGATCCTTACTTCTAGCTGCGATATCCACGTAATTATTAGCGTTTTGGAGTGAATTAGTTGTCGTTAAGTCTAGCTACCAACGGAAGATTGTTTTGCATTGGTAAATCGCGATAGAATCGAATTTTATTGAAATGCTTTTTATACTTTCAAGTATAATCAAGTGCAAAACAGTTTTCCTTGGTGGTGCAGTAGGTTCGATTGGGTACGTTAGGTACGAGTGAAGCGAGAGTGAAGTTTCTTAAACAACACCGATGTTATTGGTATAACACTGGTTAATATAAAAGTGAATACAGCGTGTAGCGGGAAACGGGGCAAAGAGCGGCAGTCTTTACCTTAAACTTGTCGATCAGTATCTGGTTGATGAGCTCGGACTGGGGCCGTGATTTGTCGGCGACTCGCCTACGAAGGGCTGGAGGGCTGTCCGTCTCGTCTTGGACATCCGTGTCGTGGGACTCGGAGCTATCACCACCCCCCATCATTCCACCACCACTGCCCCCAGTCAATGCTCCACCAGATACCATCTGCATCGTTTATACAATTCATTTCATTATTCGTACTTTCCCGTAAAGCCCTTCTTCTAGCGCGACGCTTTATGCCAAGGCAATATTCACGGGGGACCTAATTATCTTTAATTCTCGAATGGATGATTTAAAAGAACGGGATAGTATAAGTTCCGATGATCCGTTTGGCTTTCAACTTTGATATTATCCCTCCCTCTTTTTAAATGGAAATGCGGACTTAGAGCTAAAGTACACCGCATCTAATTTTGAACGTGGCATTCCCTTACCTCGATCTGTATTCCACTGTCCCCGCTATTGCATTTCGCATTCCTAGCCGCCTTGCTGGCCTTTTTCCTCTCCTTGCTACTTCTCCACACAAGAGGGCCGAACCTGTGGTAGCGAGTTTCAGCGTTATTATTGTACAATCGTTTCCCTTTTAAAGGACGCCAGTTTCTATGGGGAAAAAACTGGGCCGGTGAAAATGTGCTTAACCTACCGGAATTTCTGGTCGTTGCTGGTGTCCTCCTTGTGCTGAGAGGACGGCTCGACGACAATCGACGGTGGTTCCCGTTCCTCTTCCTCGTCCAGGGGGCCAGATCCGTCGTTATCGTCCGCCGGACACTCGCTCTCGTTGCTGTCCTTGCTGCCCTTTTTGTGGAACCTCAGGGAGAAGCTCTTCCTGAATTTTTGCAGAACGCTTTCCTGCTGGCTCTGCGTGCTCGAGCGGGAAGGATTCTGAGGTCCGGATGTGGCCACGATGTTGGTGCTCAAGGGCTGCTCTTGCAGGCGCGAGTGGGAGACCAAGGGAATAGTCGCCTCCGCCAGAGGATGCTCGGTTGTTACGTGACCGGTCGTCCCCTCGTCCTCTTCGTCACCCGACCACTGTCGACTGTTCAAACAACACAGTGACGAGTTATTATCGCTTCCTTACACCGTTAACGATGTAACTGCTATCAACTTCATCCTTGGGACCGAGAAAGACATCCAATGAAAAATCGATTACGTACACTCGACAAGTTTTGTATTCCTTTCAAACACCAAGGCTTCGTTGAGGGGGGATTCTCGTTTAGCAGCCCCAAAAGTAACTGATATTTAAGAATTTTTTTTAAAAAACTGTTAGTCATATTGAATTAAACTCTGTTGGAATACAATGAGGCATCTTTAAACTTGGAGAAGATATTTTATTTATGTCCATCCTTCTTATTATTTATTAATTATTGTGGATTCTTGTTCACCTCTTTGACGATATAACTCCTGTTGGCGGGATGTGTAGTACCTATCACAGTAATCTGATTGTAAAAAAAATGGAAGTTTCTTAAAGTTAGATAGTTTACGCTGGGATTAGTCCACTTTAAAGAAAACAAATGAAAACTACATTAAAATTTTAGGTCCTGTACCAGCGTAAACTATTTAACTTTAAGAAAATCATCTTTTTGCAATCAGATGACTGTGACAGGTAGTCCACAGGTGTTAAAAAAAATTCTACAAGTTTAAAGATGCCTCCTTATATTTCAAAAGCGTTTAATACAATAGTGACAACAGTTTTTTTTTTAAAAAATCAGTTTTCGGGGGCTGTTACACAAAAAGCCCCCCTTAATCCGTCTGGAAATCGGATTTCTTCGAAATATAAGATGCAACGTAATATACTCCTCCGGAAATATCCAAGTTCGACTGTCAAGTTCCGTTCGAAAAAAATTCTTATTATCCGACCACTTCGATACTTGACCCGTTTCTTGAATGGTCCGCAAGGCCCGATTAAATGCGCGACCGAGACATCGATCGATTCAATTATCGGTGTAATCAATGGCCCATTGTGATCGCGGATGGAAAACAATTTACGGGCCGCAGGAAACTTAACACCGCTTCTTCCTGCTGCGACTCCGCAGGAGACTCGCCGTAAAATTGATAGATCACGAAGGTACGCCTCGCGTCTGCCGTCTCCAATTTATGGAGCTGAACACCGGAGTGCAGCAGCTGACGAGATGACTGGCCGGAGCTGCATAACGGAAACGACGCCGTCACGAAACAGCCTCTGTCTGTCAGGCCACTTTGGAAACGGAAACCCGCGGTTTCTCAGCGAAGATTTCGAAAGCGTTCCGCCAGCCGGCCGGTGTTCGATTACAATTTCTCGAGCTGCGATTGTGCATCGCGTCCCACGAACGCGACCGAACGATTTATATGTTGGACCCTCGCTCAGCTATCGTAAAATTTTATGGTAATTAGGCGGGCCTTTTAAATTTAGGGCGCCACCAGCAGTGAAACACGAGTCTTAGAAAAGGGTACACGTATAAAGAGTGATTTACATGGAAACAGAACACCCTGGTGAGTTCTTTCTGTTTAAAGGTGTGCGTAAATTCTTCAATGCTCCGAGGTTTTAAATCTTTCGAATTTCGTGTAAGCGAAGTATGGTTTTGAAAGAGTAACGTCGATGGGATATTTCGGTCTGAAGACTAATGACTTTTAAAAGAATAATAATCCCTGCTCCTCGTTAGTCTGATGAAAACATCAAAGGAGACAAGTAGATGTTCCGTTTCTGCTGAACCATCCTGTATATTTCTCTACTACTCCTAACAATATCCTGAACACTTCGGGGTAATTAACGCACGGCTTTTATTACCCCCGCGGTAATTACATCGAGAAAAAATAGTTTTTTCCCTTGGAAACGCGAAAGCGGCAAATCCAGAGCGTTAACGGGGGCGCAGATGTTATGATTTTTCATTCTGCTGGCGTTTTTTCGTACACACGTTTTTTCGTACACCGGGTTTTCTCCGCGTCAGATTAATGGGGAAACATTGCGCAGCGTCACGTACCACATCATGGAGACGATTCCGATCGATCCTCTTCCCTTTTCAGAGCAATGCTTATCCGGCTTTCCTTATTCCTTGTTGAAACACCATTTTAAGTCCCTTAATCCTTCTATCTCTCGAGACTCATCACGACCACGTATACACTTCTTTATTCACTTAAACTCATTTGAATTTCAATTCTTGACACAAAACAAATAACTCGACTAATAACTATCTCAACCTTTCCAAAATATTTGGAAAAAACTTGATCTCCATTTACCACTGTTTATACCAAAAAGAATTCTCATTTCACCAACAAGTTTCCACTTATACCAGTCACTTTAACGCACTAAGGCCCACGAAATTATTATGCACACCAAGAACCACTCGCAACCACTTTTAGACAGGAAATGCGTCGAGTGGCGGTCCGCAGGCGACTGGAACCACCGGATGATACACGAAACCACCTTTGTCCGTATGCGTTTGTATGCCAGTGACGCTTGTAGGCTTATACGATTCGTGGCACAGCGATATTCATGGAAACCTTGCTGAGCACCAGAATACCTTCCACTTTGAAAGTCTATCCCCAGTACACCGAGCCTCAAGGAGCAACCGTCACTTGTTGATCCAAGGAAGGGATCACGTGCGCTCACATTTTCACACACGACTACCTTTCAAGTGAAAAAAAAACTAACAGCTCTAGAATTAGTCGAGTTTTAAAAAACCGTGCTCACTATGAGATAAATATTCGATCTTCGCGGCGGAGACCAAGTGGAAGAACCGTCGAGCGAGGGTGGTAGGTGCACTAGTTGGCGGGTTTCGAGGTACGAGTGCAAGTGTATCCGTGGAGCACGATGCTACTTCCCGCTCTCAGGGATGAGGAGCGTGCGAAAAGCTAAAGGGGCACTCTCGAAAATAAGAAAATCGCCCGGTACCACTCTTGCACAGGAAGTGCATTGAACGACGAGCTGCGGGCGACTGAAGGCCTCGCCGGCCACACAGAGGACCAACGCCGCTCACGTGTGTGCGTGCCGGAGTTCGTGTGCCAGTGCACCTCATGAACTCTTCCGAGAACAGATTTCAAGGGTCGCTTCAGGTATAAACGGACGAGCCGAGGGTTGCTCGTCCCTCCCTCCACCGTCGCTCTTTTTCCTCCGTTCCTCTCCTTCCGCCGCGTGTTTCACCCTCGCTCCCTCCTTTTTTTCTCCACCTCCCGTTCGTTGGGGGGGTTCGTGGGCGGGAGAGGAGCGGCCAAGAAGAGCCGTCGGTCTCCACAAAAGGTACCATTTATCCATTGTAGTGACAGTGGCCTGCTGCTCCTCTCTCGTTCCCCTTTTAATCGCCGGAATTTTTACTCTCCCTTCAGAGACGCGCCACCTTCCACGTACAAATTTGACACGGTGCACCTACCACGCGTTCCGTCGTTCTTGCTAATCCCTGTCGGCGTCCTCGTTTCCTCTGTTCCCAGATTTTTGCCCCTTACCCGTGTCCGGTCTCTCGTTTGTTGGACCATCTCTTGCTACGCTCTTCCTCCCATCAGCTATCGATTTCTAGATCTTCCGTTCCGATAAATTATCCTCGGCTTGCCAGCTCTTTTACGCGATACCTTGTTCGGAGGATAATTCTTCACAGATGAAGACAAACATTCGATGCTTGATACCTACTACGTAAGATGTTCTAAAAATCCCACGAACCGCGAGAATTTGTAGCCCAGTAATGGCTTTTTAGCTTTACAAGGGTCTGATGCGAATCGCCGCGTATTCCTGGAAACTCGCGAAAATTTTGTAAAGGTAGGTACTATGTACGCCACTAAACGAAAGCACGGAAACGGTGGTCACGTTCGTGACATTATTATTTTTCATGGGGCACTAGTCTCTTGGCAAACTCGCCAGTCGTTCCCCCCGATTTATAACTTGTATGTGCCAGAGCAGGTGGCACGGATGTGCCATAACTTACATTCTTATCGATCTGTGTACAAACCTAGCTGCAACACGAGCGGGCGTTACACCTTCAAATTTTGACGGTATTGCACAGACGTTTGGAATGATGAAATTTGGTCGTTGAATCGCAAGTTTCGTAATCGCTCGTGCAGAAACTTCTGATCTAATATCGCGAAAGGATCGTGACGAGATCGCAGATTGTAAAGTGCAGGAAGCTCTCGAGCACTTGGTCTGAAAATATTTTTCATGGAGGAATTTTTCACGGAGACTGGGAATTTCCGGCAAAGGGCCGATAAAGAGAAACTTCATAATACTTCTACACGACTGATGGAAAGTAGGAAGTTTCCTACGCCCGACGAGGCAGTCGGGGGTAAAGTTTCGCTCTTGAATAGGTCGCGAGATGAGTTGAGGCCGCAGCCGAGCCGAAGAATATTAAAAGATGACACTCCTCTTTGAAGAGCCTCTCCAGACTCGTCCATTTTTTCTGCGACGAATTACAAAATAACCTCGCGGGAAGGATTAAATTATTCCCCGGCGAAAGAAACTCCGGTAGAAATGCTGCGAAACGAGCGACTTCGGGGAACAGCGATCAGACTTCGAAAAGACAATTAAAATCTCGTGAAAGTGATCGCTTGAATGCTTGGGCCGCAGACGTTGATTTACATTCGCGCGGAAGTATCGTCGGCATCGCGGGATCTTTAATTGGATTCTGCCGAGGAGCGATGCTTTCTTTTTTCTCTAAATTCGTTCCATCGCCTTGGAACCGGGGGGGTTGAGGGCGAAACATTCGTGTACGAACGGGGGGAAGTTCGTAGCGTTAAACGGAGCGAAAGTGGAAGCGAAGCGACTCGACCGAGTTAAGAAAGGGGAACTTACTATGTCCTGAAACTTCGAATTAGAATAATGCCGAGCCACGGCTCATTGTTGGAACTGCCGAGCGGTGGAAAGTTTCGCAGCAAAGTGGTTTAACGTTCCACTAAATTATTACTAACTCCGCGGAATTACCAGCCGATTGCGGAATGAGAGTTAAAAATTCATCCGTTGTGATTTTAAATTTCAGAAATATACACGAGGTATTAACGATTCAAGAATTAAACACGCCTCGCCGTGGTCTTCGCGATAAATATTCCCGAGGACAGTAGCTTCTTCGTGAAACGTCCACGGGGAAAATTCCCCGGCGAGACGAACCGGAAGCAAAGGGACGCGTCCGTGAAACCGGAGAAGATGTCGCGGGAGATCCTCCATTCACGTTGTAATTAGTGCAACGACCGGATGAATGTTCGTCCAGTTACAAAGTCGATGGCACCGTGGCGGGTCATTCGAAATAACGTCTTTATTCTTGCCTCGGCAAAGAACCCTAGCTGCGAGACACGCCGAAGGGATCAAGAGGTCACGTTGGAAAGCGGGAAAGCACGAGGAGGCACTTCAAACGAATCTGAACGCGATCATCCCGGCCCCTTTGATCTATGCTTCTGCTCTTCGATGAACTGCTTTTTTCCAACTATTTTTAGCCCCTCGTTGCCATCCCCTCCTCCGCGTTATCGATAATCCCACAAAGTGGAAACCACTGTTTTCGGCGAGCGACATTCTTTGCCCCCGTGACATTTAAACTTGTCATTTTTTTTCCAAGAGGAGGGAAACAGTGAGATTAAAATGTCCTGTGATACGCTCGGAAGTGATTATCGAAATTTTTTTCCTTCGAGAGATTCTTTGCTACTCCGCTTGCTTTCTCTTTCCCCTAAGCGTATTGATTTATATCCTCTATGCAGCCAAGTGGTGCAACTCGATATCGTTAAAACTCACAAATAAACGTGTACTGAGAGCAAATAAATTGGGCGTTTATGGCGTTTGTCTGGCGCGAGAGAAGCCAATAGCGCTACTTCAATATTTACCTGCACAATATTTTTGTCTGAGGCAAACACAGCTTCCTGAAACAGGAAAATCTTCGCGCGAAGCCCACGGGGCATGGTACGAGCAGGTTTCATAACTTATCTCGCGTATCCCAGGTGTTTGTACGAGACAAAATGACGGAGGGGCGAAAGGAGAGACAAACGCAACCAGAAGAGACGTGGAACACCGACCTCGCCAACGAGGGCCACACACTTACACGAACGTACTACATAATGTATGTCACATAGCATTACTTCCTATTATAGCAACAGAAGTAATGCTACGCCTCTCCATCATCTCTGAAACCGATCGATCCACTCGAGTTAATGTGGCTCGAACAATCTTCCGGGTGATGGAAACATTTCATGTTGACTAGTGTCTCAACACTATCAATCAACGATTTTATAAAAGGAAGTTGTGGATAAGTAAGGTAAAAGACCCAATACGTGGATACGTCCCAGTAGCTGGACACTGGTGCAAAAGAACTATTTTCTTCAATTATTCAAATATTTAGTAAAATATATATATGAATATATTTTACTAAATATTTGAATAATTGAATAAAATAGTTCTTTTTGGATAAAGCGGATATTAAATGTACTAATCAGTACTTTTGCACCAGTGTCCAGCTACTGGGACGTGTCCACGTATTGGGTCTTTTACCTTAACTTCAGGGATGAAATGGAACGATTCAGAAGACAGACACGAGCGCAGAGGGCCAAGACGCTTTTTTCACGCGACCCGAACTCCGATAAAATCACTCCACCGCGGTGTCCCCCGAGGTCCCATAGAATTATAATGTTGATTAAAAAATAACTCACCTTTCCACATCGCGATCCAAGAGGGCCGGCGTGCTCGACGCTTTGATACGCCTCTGCGCCTTGCTCAGCTCAGGAATTCGTCTTCTATCCTTTCCCGCGTACGCGCTCGAGCGTTGATCGTGCAGCGGCTGCAACGGAAACATAATCGGAATTATTTTACACGTTGCCACGGTATAAGTTGCGCGAAGCCCCGATCAAAATACTAGATGCAATAACCCGCTGATAACCTCACGCGGGAAAGTAGCGAGCCCGTCGATCTTTCCCATGATTCGACACGCACGAATACTCCCGATCGCTCCCATCTAGACACGCTTATCGAAAGGAGTCTATAATAGCTGAATATTCGATCGAGTATCTCGTTAGCGAATTATTTCACAAGTGGAACGCTGCTTAGCCTCGATATTACCCCTGACTATGGTATCGCGCTTCTATTTACGTTCAACTTCAACGTTTCTTCTTACGTTGGCTGGCCATGTTGAACAATGGGATGCGGCTGGTAGCGACCAGGCTGCATGCTACTGCACGCTTATGACGCGATAAGGACGCTGCTACTCGAATATATTTGATTTAATAATCCACTTATCGTAGACAGAGATTATTAGGACAGCTAGTAAAGATAGCAAGATTATTTCAAAGCTATCCAACTGCAGAGAGCAGTATTCAATTCGCAATTGCCTTCAATTATTTAATGCTCGCCCTATTTCCAACACGTATATGTATTTTAACCCTACACTGCGTACTGTAGACGATCTGACAACACCTTTAAGTTCGTAAAAATAAAAGAGAACCAGGGACGTTTTTTGTGCATTGAATGGGTACCGTTATTTTCTGCAAAATACAAATCATTGTCATTTATAAAATGTAAAAAATTATGTTTGCACTTTTGTCTGAACAAAAATAATTTTTTCTAAAATTTCATAATCAATAGAGCACATCATTAAATATAACTGCACGATGTAGCAGATATGATACATGTACATTAATTTAAATGAAAATATGCACACCTAACCCAGAATTTTTCATTATATTTCCTGGGTTCACAGGCAAAATTTACGCTAGAAATTATTATTTTTTGTACAAAAGAAATTTGCGCGAAATAACACCCACACGCTTAGCCAGTTGCCACCCCGCTTTCTTTACTCCACTCTAACTTCTACTCTCATCGTCTACTCTCAACTTTTCAGTATTACATTACTTCGCCAACGTTTTCCAGTTTTTAAGGAAGTGGTATAATACTCGGCTCTTGTACCAAATTATTCATCCTGGATAACAGCGAGTTATTTAATCGCCTGCCAACGTAGTATATTTAATTAAGTCTTTAAGATAGATAGAAGTCAAGCTATTTTACTGAATTTCTGGTTCTGAGCTTCGCTGCAATGGAACACCACCGAATGGAGGTAATTTCGTCAATGTGGCCCCTGTATCGAGGCAGTTTCTTCATTGCCACGAGCAACGGCAGAAAATCTGAGCGTCGCGTACATTTCGCGGGTTCCTCGCACAGCAGAAATGAAAGGGGTGCAAATGGCACGATGCCACAAAGCTTGATTATATGTACGACCATCTCCTCGGCTGCCACGAAGTTCTGCTAATTAAAGCCCGCTCGTTCAAGCGACATTTTTACGCAGTATAGTTTAATATTTTAATAAAACTTCCGTCGGTCTGCAGTCACGAAGGCGTCGCTTAATTAATGTCTGGCAACAAACTAGGAACAAAGAAAAAGAAGAAACAACGGCCCAATTATTTTTAAAATATCGCTCTTGCGTGCTCGTTCTCTTGTCGCGCAGCTTCCTCTGCTTCGCGATAACATCGCGAGGAATTTTTTTCAGAGCGTTCGAAGGAGAATGGTAATTGGGTTACCGGTTGCAGTGAAGAAAACAAACACATACGGACCTATTACAAGATTCGTACGAATTCGGGGAAGCATCAAGCTGTATAAAGTCTCTTATAGAGTATCAGTACCGTGTCTCTCTTAAAATTCAAGACGATACAGGAAGCTTCGCAAGGATGTAAAAGCAGAGATGTGTTTTCGAAGACAACTGTGGTATGTATGTGAGAAATGCGTGTATGTGTGTAGACAGTGATAGTGCAGATAAGTGTGAGTGTCGCTAGAGGGTATGAAGGAGAGAGAGTTTTAACAAAACATGACAAAACATAACAAAAACTGTGTGTTGTTTCTCTGTTCCATGGATCCGTTTTTTGCAGGGTAACTTCGTGGAACGAGCCGGGGAATGTATTTCATACTTTCGGTTGGTGATTCAGGCTGCGATTCGGGATCACGTACCGCGGCGTCCCGCAACAGAGGCAAACACCGTCAATAAATATTTTCCGAATGGCAGGGTTTGTTTCGTGGCCGAAATTTCGCGGTCCAGACGTTTATAAATTTGAATTTGAACGGTTCGCCCCGTGCGCTCGCACAAGGACCAATATTTTCATTACGCGCCCATTCTGTCCGGTTTCGTTGGTTCGCTTTCGGTCCCCGGTGTCCGATCCAACTTTTGAATCTGTCTCCGTGGTACGTGTGCACTTACAAGGATTACCGCGTGCACCAACGATAGATATATAATATCGAAGTACATCGCGTCGACCTTAATTAAAAGTTTTAATTAAAGGTTAGCACGAATCCTCGCATGGTATGTGCATATTCAACGTTGTAAAGTATGTATCTTTTTGCGGTTCCCGCCTCCGTTCACCGGTATATCCCTTTAACGCGTGTATTCAGTATCAGGGTGCTGCTTCTTAATTAGGAAATTCGCGACATTTCTGTCGTTTCGTTACGATCGAGTTCAGCGTAACGGGGTTACGACTTAATCAGTTTCTTGAATCTGCAACAGCACGTGTTTGCTTCAGGAACGTTGCATCGCTTCGAAGAAATTCACTGTGAAAGTTTTTAGGGGACGTTTTAGGGGCGCCATGTTTCGAAATTGACACAACTTCCGGGTAGCGGTAGACCAGTCGATCGAATCGTGGACTCCTCTTCCGCTATAATACTTTTTGAGATGCCACCGTGGGCTGAAACTTTGAAGCTTAAACAGTTGAGGCAAAAATACGTACCTTCTAAGTTTGTCTGCTTTAGAAGTATGTAAACGCTTCATCGAAGTTTGAAATTAACATATGTCAGTGTTTTTTGCTTAGCCACAGCAATGTTGGTTGCATTGAGTAAAGTAGGAAGGGGAATACTGAACTTTTGCAAAATTTGCTTCTCGATGAGATTGATTGCTCTGATATTCTAGGTCTAGTGGGACTCAACGATCAGGTTAGGTCACTCCGGTACAAACACTTTTTCATATCAGGTTCTTTAGATCTGGCGGAGACCGACCCGATAAACAGAGTCTGTAATACAGCTAACTAGCTGGCGTTAAACGCTGTTATTTTTGTTGACTTCTTGCGCATTCTTAAATATAAAATTTTGTCTGAATTAAGTCCTGATTAGCTGTGGGATATCTGCGATGTAAACCCTCTATACCTACGGGTTTTATTGCTCACTGCTTTATCGCCACTTTTTCTCTGTTTAAGTGGATTTTACTTCCATCAATTAAACTATTATTATTATTATTAACTTGACGGTTTCTCGAGGGGGCGAAAGAAGCTGAGGGGTTCCATGAAGAGGGCAACAGGAAAAAAGGCAATAAATGGAAGTGGAATCAGTCGAAGCAACCGTTCGTAATTAAGAGACCGGGACAATAGCATCGAGACATTTCGGTGCACTGAATTCCTTCGCTGTGCACCGAGTGACGCGGACAATGCTCGTCCTCGAGGAGTCAAGTGACTTCTCGACCTCTCTTTGGATAGACCGCCTTGGACAGAAATGTGGTCCAAGCTCGTTTAGAATACCGGAAGGTGTATACACCGTCGATCGATATTTTGTTGCCACCAATGTCTTCACCTGAACCCTGGCAAACTCTATTTCGTTTGAAACGCTGTAGGTATTCCAATGTGCATGTTGTGGCGTACCTCTTAAGAGGAAAGCAATACTGAAGAATAAGGAAACTATGCATGAGGTATAGTATATATCTTCATCTTTGAGGCCTTTGAAGATTTCGACTAACCTATATATCGACGTAACTCCAAGTTTATATTTAATACTCTTCAAGATTGCCAGAAGTAGGTCGTGTCCTTTCAGAACACAGTGATACTATTTAAAATTCATGGTCCAAGATTCTCACGTTGCTACTATTTAAAATTCATAGAATTTGTGGTGTTAGAATGCTTCACTTAAATCTGTGTCTTCTTTGACCCAGCAAGTTGCCATTTTAAGGCCACAAAGTTCATATTACACCTATGCAGTTCCTAACTTCTTCCCCAATTGCATTATCTCTTCTCACTAATTTAGTTCCGAATACGTTTAACATGATGCATGAGTAGTCTCATCGAGCATCGAGTAGCCAATTGAAGGGGTTATAAACGACGGCTGGAAAGCGTCGACCTATAATAGAGCCAAGTATTTTTGAGTCGCGTCGAACCTTAATCCATTGACGATCACTTCAGTATCTATCTCGTACGGACCCCCAGTTTTCCACTCGTCGCCCGCCACCGTATCTCGTACGGGCCCTAAAGCCGTATTTCCTACACCGTCCAGGCGTACAGCGAAGGTTTTCGTTCCGAGGGCCCGGACCGCACGGACAAGTTTTCGTTTCAGGGCTCGGACGCCAAGGAGCTAATTTACAGTTCTCTGAGAGGATTTGCATGTAGCTGTTGGAGGCTTTAATCTACGTACACCTCGCTCGTAAGTTGCACAGAGCGCCGATAATTCGAGGCTAGCGAGGATCATGGAATTATTCATCTGTACGATTTCAATGCCATGGCATGATTCGCTGGGATTCCAAACACTAATCGATTACGCATTCAGTTCATCTACTACGGTGAAAGAAAATCTGATTTAACGAACGGATATACGATACCAAACGGATCGATACGCGCTTATTTGTGCCTCTGCACGGAATCGGACCGCCGTGCAACGCGATCGCTCGAAACTATTTTTATTCGTGGTTCGTGAAAAGGCACAAGTGCATTACGTTTTGGTAAAGTGAAAGCTGCACGATCGAACGTGATTTTCCTGCGTTTAAGTTCGACTGTCGCGTTCCGACAAGAAGAATCTTAGGCATCCGCGTCTACCAAGTAGCCGGCTGAAAATTGTGCATTAACCTTCGGAACTTTTAACGAGAAGTTATCCAATGATCGAGCTACCATTAATAAATAACTTCGTCCCCGAAGATCGATCAAGGTCCCAGCCGTCGATGATTCTCAGCCTCGGTAATTAAACATCAATCAAGTGGAAGTGATTAAATATTTGAAGGGGCAAGTCGCGAAATTATTTCCAAGGATGGACGTCAGACGTTCGATCGGCTAGACAAGAGATTCGTAATTTCCTCCTCGGAAGCGGTAGATGATAGAACGGCCGAATGAATAATGGTCGACGCCTGTGACGTCTCAGCCATGAGCTTGAATGCACGCCGATGCACGTGCATTGCGTTTGCATACGAGTGGGCGCATTAATTATATCCACATATTCGGTGTATTCGAATGTTTCAATTGTCACAATACTGTATGTCAACGTCTTCCAATTTTCCTTTATATTCCTTCCCTTCCTCTGATCCACTCGATTACTGACTTCTACAGCCTTTAATGCAAACTTTAAACACGAGGACGAACGAACAACTCAGGAGTGAAAAGAAACACCGTGACCTCATCGATCCTCACTTACATAATTGCTGTATACTATGTATAGGTGAATTCATATCCGATATTAATCAAATTAAAAAATATAGCACTTCAGTATGAATAATATAGGCCTCTGGGGATAAAAATGGAAACCGATATTTCACGCGCAGAACCGGAAACCGTCGACAGAATTTCATCAACTACTTCAATTACCCTCGACTTATAATTGGACCGTGTTAATATATCGATTGCATTACTGCGTTTGACTGTACGTGTGCACTATATGGTGACTGACAACGACCTACATGCATCATTCACAGTGACGACAGTGCACGCCGGTTCGTTAACATTACCGGTAACAATGCCACGTCGAATTGACTGCATCTCCCACGTTTGTGCGCAGGTTACTGTCACCGGGGACAAGCATTTATCTGACAATTAGATGTAACCGTGACCGGGGGCATCATAAGCCTCGCCGCGAATTCCGTGATTATCTTAACGAGGGTAATTCGATGTGTTTTATCGTGCGCCCTGTTATACAATAATTCTATGATCCGTTGCTTCATTAATTCCCTGCCCTTTGTCTCCACGCGTAGTCAAAATACATCAACAGGCATCAAAGGGCACGTTTAGCTTCGAATAATAAGATCAACGAACACGGGGATCTAAAATACAGAGCGCGCACCAAAGCTCTCCCGAAAAGTTACTACACACGAATATTACAGAACTGAACAGCAATCGCACAACAAGCTATTAAATCTTTTCTTGTCGCCTAGATTTTTCCAGCTGATCCCAATCACGCTTCCCAGCACCCCCATAAATCACTTGCCTCCAGAAAGTCTAATCCTTTCTACTTCGTCTACTTCAGCCGCTACATCCATCAATAAAATATCACAGACATCGACTTCTCCTCGCGACCTCGCGTTTTTTCCCCTCCTCGATAATTTACCGATCCCTCCATCGACGGAAACCTACAGGTCGCCCGCCGCGCGTACCTACCAAGTACCTAACATCCTGGAAAGGTATATCGATCATAGTCGCGCGCGTGACGGATTGTCCCGGAACACGGGCAACCTGGTTTTTAAAGTAGCGTCGCGACGTCGCGTTACGCGACTCCGAGGCTCCATTATATTCGTATCCAGCGGTAGGTTCGTCGTTTGCGAAAGAAACCACAGGCGCCGACTCCGGATCCGGGGGAATGTCTCCGCGGACGTTTCCGGTTGGCAGGCTTGCCTTCTCTGCGGGGACACGCCTGGATCGGGATCGAGATCCCGGGTATGTATTCGCGATCCGTGCTTTTAGAGACGGAGCGTCGACGTGAACGGGTGCATTCCAGATTCGTGCCGCGAGATCGTGGAATTCCCCACGGCGATGCAAATCTTAGATACGTTATCGTGCCCGGGACGTGCCTACCCGCAACGGTACCAAGAAACGAGCGGGCAATGTTCTGCCACCCTCGTCACGGTACACCTCGCCGTGGAGGGCTTATCGTAATTCGAAGCGATTACGTAATACGTCCGGATGTCGTAGCTACCTCGATCGCTTCATTGCAGGTCCGATAGCGACGGAGGTCGTCGAGGAGGGTTATTACACTTTTTTGGACGATCGTGAGTGGAAATGAAGGTAATTGGTCCTTGGGGAACATTGAGTAGCGGAAAAAGTATGTTGCCAAGTGTAGAGGTAATTGAGAACTCAATTGCACGTTAGTTACAGGCTGATCGCTCAATCGTTACAATATGTTTCAAGGTTTATCTTTGATGGGTTCTGAAGACTCTGTTAGCGCTAGTGTTCCTGATTTCTCGATATTTTTCGCATCTCGAGAAATGAGAAATCAAATTTTATTTCTCGAGAATTCTCGAGAATTCTCAAGAAATTAAAAAAATTTTGAAAAATTTATATTTTTGGAATAGTGTTGATAATATTGATGTAAATTTTTATTCGTGTCCAACTTAGACAAAATTTGTGTAAATGAAAAAAAAGGATACTAAATATAATTGATAAATTAATTTATTTAGTATAAAATGTGAGCAAGACGAAACATTACTTTTTTGTTTTAAAATAATTTTTTCAAAAACACAATGCGTCTAATGTCGCCTCAACCAATCTACGTCTTTTTTGTGACAAAATCTGCGGCTTCAAAAAAATTTCTTTCATTTTTCATACGAACAGAAAAGTTTATAAACAATCGCACAATTCTTCGTATATATTGCTAACATTTATCACTGATTGTTATATGTTCGCGATTAACACACAATTTGAACTAACTGAAAATTTATGTCTGAAAACAAAGGATTTATAATAATTTTCCTACACTGAAGATTCTCGAGAAACACTGTAATTTCTCGAGAAATAAGAAATTAGAAATTATAAAATTTCTCGAGAAATTCTCGAGAAAGAATTCTCGAGAAGGAACACTAGTTAGCGCAGTATCAGAAGATCGCGATTAATCGGCTTAATTGGGGCGAGGTTAGATAGAAATTGTTAAAACTAAATTTATTTACTCTCCTATCGCGGTACTTCCTCCTGATGGGCAATCCTCCCGTTCTGTTCATTTTCTACAGAATTAAGTACACGCGAGTCATTTACTCCTGGAATATTACTGTTTCCGCACAAATAGCAAACGCAATCGATCTTTTTATGCGATCGAAACTCATCGTCGAGAGCATCGAAATGCGCTTGGTTATCCTGTTTGCTCTCCCATGAATCACGAGCAAGCACTTCCACTGCGAGGCAGTGTGTACTGTACGAAGAAGGGCGGAAATGGTAGCGGAACCGCGCCTCTTCCGAGTTTCTTGGATAAACTTTGAAACTGGGGGGCTAGCAGCATCGCTTGGGGTCAGCTTAATTAAACCCCGTGAATGTTTTATCCGGCTAGCCGTGGCATTGTTACAAGTTCGCGGATTTATTTGGACGGTCGGTGCGCGCACCGCAAACGGAACAGTTTCTCGCGGCAATTTATCACTTCGGTTGTGATATTAATTGGGATCGTTACGCGTCCAAGTTCCAGCCGTTCTCCGAATTTACGAATTTCTGACGACGTAATTAATGGAATTCGGATTGCCACTAGAGTGGCAACAAATTACCCGATACAAATCGCTAATTCGGGATAACGAAGTGTTCGCCGGTACCGAACGTATCGCTCTTCCCCCAGCGATTTTTCATTTTTCATAGGACTCAGTGAAATTTGTCGAGTCGTTTATAAAAAATCGAGGACACTCTAGCCGTATCTGACGAAACAATCCCGCGCGTATAAATCCGAGGGACAAAAACCGCGGTAGTATACCCGTTGGAAATGACACAGAAAAATCGCTGATGATTCCAGTAGAATTGGCAAGCACTTAGAAACGTTCTATCGACCGCGTCGGGGCGGTATAAGGTGGCTAAAAAGTTCAAGAGAGACGCTCAGGACTTTCCCCCCTTGGGAAAGAAAGTTACGGAAGGCTGCCCGGTGAATCGACCGCGAAACTTTTAAAAGGGAGAAACGTGGGAGCCTCGAAATGTTTAAATCACTCGAGAACGTTGCTCATCGCACGCTTGGCAATCGCAGCGTTCATTAAAGCAATAAAATGTAGAGATCGGCTAATAGCTGAGAACAAGCTAAATCAATTTCCTTTCATTTCGAATAGTTACTAAATTTTACAGCATGGAGTGCGATGGAAGCAACGGGAACATGAGGCAACGTAATTTTCCAACTTTTACTCTCGTTCTCACGGGGTTTAATTAACGAACCGATTATCGTTCCCGAGCAGCCGCGAGAAGTCAGAGTAATTGGGCGATCAAGAGCGTAGATTAAAAAAAAAATCGTATTTCCGGAAGGGGGATCCAAATACTCACAGAAACAGGGGCTGTGTGAGGCGTGGTTGCTTCCTGTGTGTGGTGACGTCGACTGGGACTGGGGCTCGACCTCTGGGAACTCTGCCCATGCTGCCAGGAGCCTCCCTTATTATTGCTGAAAGCAAATTAAAACGATGGATTGGTACAATTTACTTTTGTCTCTGGCAAACTAAATCTTTCTACTGTGGTGATCCAATCTCTCTTTGACTATTCTACCGCTGCACGTATATTGTATAAGCAAACCTCTGTCACTGTACAGTGTACACAACCATTGGCACAGATATCAACTGAAATGGCTACGGTGATAATTAAAAGTTGCAGCTTTAGAAGCTCCAGATTGATAGGAAATATCTCTTGACAGGGGAATGCATAGTTGGGATAGGTCTGTAAGCCACCTTCGGTTATTCACGCTTACGCCGAGACCTCTGACACGGTCACGGCGGAGAACAGTGACTTTCACATTAAGAAGGGGAAAAAATGATGCCGGCATGCGATTAGATCTCCCCATAAATAATTGTAGGGCTAGACTTGTCATCGTGGCCAAGTAATGGAACGGAGTAATAAATTACGAGGTCGAAGGTCGTTGGACGTGATTTACACGCCCGCTCATCGATAATCGTCCCATGGAGATATCGATATATTACGCGGGACAATGATCTACGAGGTGATGATCCACGCCCGTGTGATCAAGAACGTCTACTAATCTCTTTGTATAAATCAAGCCTTGAAACGTTGTCCGTCGCATTACGACGGAGAATTCTCCTTCATCTATACACAGGGTCTCATTCTAAGAATTTAACCAGTCGCCTCATAGCGATCTTTGAATAGTAAGAAATGTAACACGTACATATAGATCAATTAACATAGAACACCCTGAAAATCCTTCATCTATTATCAATAAAGCTTCCCACAAGTCCTGCAACCATTAACCAGAGAATTCCTGAGACCGACCATCAAAGGCCACTAGCCCCATCGTTTCCCCGTTTTCAAATTAGAAACTCGCTCGTCAAAGGCTCTCGAGCATCTCCTTCGAGCGTCCATCGCTGTCGGACCCGGAGAGGAGGACACGCTTATTGTTTCTAATCCGACAAGTCTCATCCGGGGCCACTCCCAGGCCACGAGAAAGGATCTCTCAGGTTCGTTTCGACCAGCAACCGCGTAGAAAGTGGAATGAATCGATGCACCTCCGTCGCTGGCTCGTGACCCGGCTTTCAGCCGAGGACGACTCGCCTGCCAGTCAAGCTGCCCGCACACCTCCGCCGCGGAGGAGCTCTGGCTAAAAATGCCATCCCGTCTCGATGAAAATCATGCCTCGACATGACACCCCAGACGCGTGCACACGCCGCGCCGCAGTCATTGTGCGCACCTTTCGCTGGGCAACGGATCGGTTCGTTAGTAGCGTCGCGCGTTAGACGATTCATCGTTTATCAAGCGGCGATATCTCCGCGGCCCGATAATGATGTATCGGGTCGCAGTGAAAGCATCGTGGGAATTCATTTGCGCTCGCGTGCGCCCGACGAGCCGGAAGCGTTCGACAGTAAGGTCACGTCAAGGTAATAGGTGGGACGATTAACGCCATTAATGTCAGACTTTGTGGGCTTTCCCAGAACAGCGCCGCGGCGGCGGATTTCACACGGAAACCTCGTTACCGGGGAGAATTTTCGCGCGTCTTAGTTGCCGTTAATTTGCAGTCTAACGTACATGGGATCCGAAAGGAGGCTTTCCCGTCGATATAGAATTTCTTTAGACACCGTGACCCATTTAGCATCGAAACGGCCGAAAGTTCTGGCTTCTCATCCACGCTCCGCAGTTGATACATGCCTGCTATGGGAGCGGTTTCAAAGAGGAAGCCGAGAATTTCTGTTTCCCGCCGCGCGATTCGGAAATTGAGATATTGAGACGCCGGCAGTGAATCAGAGAAATGCGGGTGCCTAGCTACTCGGTGGGAGTTGCAGCGGATTTCTCGTATGGCGCGCGGTAATCCTGCCGTTATCAAGAGTTTCGTAATCATCGGGCGGCACGACACGCTGCACACGGTATCGCCCCGTTTTCGTGTAGAAAGTGCAAGGAACTCGGTCAATACTTCCAAGGCTGATGGAAACGAGACAGTTTCCGCGCCGTCACGAAACGGAGCTCCGAGCAGAGGCTCCAGATAGATATCGATGGAAACTACACCAGTTCGTACTTATAATTATCGCGACCGTTCGTTGCTCTCTGCTCCGCACCGCGACGCTCGAATCTTTTCATCGGCACGCTTTGTTCTCCGCTCGATCTGCTGGGCCACGTTAAAATTAAACGCGGCAAGGACGAGTTTGTTGGATTTCGAGGAACGTCAATGCCGTTCGTCGCTAACCGGGTGGTATTCACGGGTAACATTTCTCGGCCGAGACACCAACGTTATCGGGTGATAAAACTCCGACAATGTCCAATTTGCGCGACTTCTCGTACAAACACACTTTTGTCACGGCCGCAATTAGTCCGAATGCGTTCGTCGGGAGGCGCGATTGGATCCGCGGCAGTTTGGTACCCGAGAAACTAGATTTATCGAAAAAAGAGAGAAAGGGAATAAAACATACCGATCCATCGTCGCGAAAGTTTTCTGAATTCCAGCGCTGTGCAACGAGTTACAAGCAATTCGGATAACGTTGATTTATGCAAACGCACTCTACCCGGCGCACGCCACCTACGGTATCAGGATTTTTTTATCGCGTTTCCACAAAAATCCCCGCTGTCGCAACTACGTTTCGCCACTACCCCTTTTCCTCGGCGTGGAAGAGCTCGTTAGTCCGTCTGACGAACGCGATTCCGCAAAATTATTTTATCGCTGGATTCACCGAACGCGACTGCCGCTCCACTCCAAAACAGAGGGTAGATAGATAAACGAAGGTAGAAAAGGGAATGTGAAATTTGTAGAAGTGCAAGCAGAGGACGTTATTACGTAGAAGGGACATTTCGCGAGTTTGCGGATTGAAAATTCTGATAGCTCCGTGCCTCGCCTTTTCGAAGGTTGTTCAGTTTCAGCGGCGTACTCAGAATTTAATTTTTGGAGGAGCCGAGTTGAAGGAATAAAAATATTTTTAATGCACATACAAAGAAATTCATTAGGTGATTATAAAAATTTCTTTAAAGAATAAAATCCGGTTTCCTTTTTGAATTAGGTACTTCACTTGTGATTACATTAATCTCCTTTTTCCTTTTTCTTTGGGGGGTGCCAGTCCCCGTTTCCCTCTAGGTGCGCCACTGGTCAATTTGATCACGATAATGAATCAAACAAAAATACTACTTAAGTAGTTTGTTACTCTGTACCCTCAACGTTCACCTTTCAAATGTGTATCTGGTCGTGTGATCACTATTTGCGATCAAAGGTAGGTACGTCCCTTATTTATCGAATCGTACGGGTGTTTGCCCCTGTTCCAAGAAAGGGGGTGTGAAATACGCCGAGAAGCGCTTGAAACCACGATTACAGATAAAGGATTAAGGGCATGCGTTAAAAATCGAATTTATTCGAGCCAACCTCCCCCAACCCCTATCAGTGCCCTTTCGACTCGTTTTCACTTGCTTCTTTTTTTCATCGGCGTTCCAACGGCGCAGCGTGCATAAATCGGCGCGCCGTGGGGCAAATAAACAATCGTATTTATCGTTTCGGGCACACGTGGGTGTGCTGTTACGAGCAGCGAGAACCGGTCGTAAAAGCTTACCGGTTTCGCAATACGGCTTCCCTCATCCAGCTGCGACCCGCGGTATATGAATGTACCTGCAGTTTTATTTGACTCGGTCAGGAGGCGCACTCGCCGCGACTTAAATTGATTTAAGCTTCACGCTAACTGCGAGGTATGTAAAAAGTGTCGTCACCGTTACTGCATTGTACCGTCGCGATGATTTATCGACGATGACGCCGTGAAATCGGTAATTGCGAACTTGGTAGCCGTGGACGTTGCAATGCACCCACCTCTGGCTGTCCACAGAGACTCTTTTGTAAAGCAAACATTCCTTGGAACTTTCTCTACGAATCCTACGGTATCTTAGGTTCTCGAAACTGAACACTAGTAGTAGCGACGGTCTCTCTAGTTGAGAATGAATTGGTGGATGCTGTATTGAAACTTCGAGTCGTAGTCAGCACTTCGGCAGGCACATGCGGGCACAGTTATGCGGAAAGCTACCAACCCTCAAAATGACAAAAATTAATTGAACGCGGTATGGATCCCATAATTTTGTGTTATTTATTTTGGAAAAATTACCAAGCCATAGCAACAACTCTTGAATTATACAATTATTAAAACTACCAAGCCATGGTTCCAATTTCAGGATTAAAAACCAAAAGCTATAGAAAATTTAAAAATGTAGTAATTATACTACTCGCTATTAAATAATTCATTATAAAACATTGTAAAAGAATAACAAGAAGTAAAATATACTCAATATAAATAAATTTACTTTTCTTTTACAATTGAAATTTTCAAACTAAATTTACTTAGTTTCAGATCATTGCTAGCTTTTTGAATAATTAAGCCTATATTAATTTCTGCGTTCTGCTTTCACTGTTCGATAACAGTGAAAAATTAAGAAGCTTCTTTAGTGACAAGCCCTCGTGCCCAATTAAGCTGATTAAAGATATTAATTGCAAAGCGTAGAGCGTGGCTCGTGGTGTTCAAGGTACCGAGCCTGCTTTTCCTCGCACTTTCAAGGATATGGTTTTCGTAATGCCATCGTTAAGACGGAATTACGATACTTGTTAATTTGTTTCTGTCGGCCTTACCGTTGACTCGCATGGGGTAACATGTTACGGGAACTATCGCCTTAAGAAACTCCTTTGACGTAATACGATTTAACGCGCGAGTATTTAGTAATGATTCATGCTTCCTGACGGCTTTCTGGCTCTCGCTTAACGCTGACACTCATTCCACCCCGGTTTAGTTAATTTTTATTTAACTACGCAAAATGCCAAACGATCGTTACTCGACAAATAGAACGTGACGCATATGAGTTAATCAAATACGGAATAGCAAGGTACGGAGCGCAACCACTAATTTTGCGCAACGGGAAAATATGAATTTCCATTACTGTATTAATATTAATATTGTGACCAATTCAAATTAACTCGCGTGATCAGTTTGATATCCGCTGGCTACAGGAATAATCTAACCCGGTGCACCAGTATTTTGCGCGAATGGTTGATTAACTGCGAGGCCAGTGCTGCACTGCTGATCGAAGGATCGAGAGATCAGCAGTAGAGCACAACCGTATCCCTCCAGACAGACCTTCTCCACGTAGGACGTAGGTGATTTCTGGGCTGCGCTTTACTATCGACACGGGGTCAGATACATAAATCTCGGCCAGCCATGAATCACAGGTTGGAAGTATCGAAAAGATAAAGAAAGAAAAGCGCGATTTTCCCATTTGTTCGATGCCGTGCTGGGATAAAATTAGAATCGACCAGAAGATAACAGGGGACAAGAAACACAGAAATTTTCAAGCGATGAGATCATAATACTGTCAACTTCTCTGATTACGATATCGTAATACCGCGAATTTTTGTATCACCAGAGTGTAATATCAACAACTCTCGGATTATGAGATCAGAATGACAACAGATGTGAATCAAACGAAACTAAAGAACCAAGGAAATGTGGCACAGCTTTACGACTCCATAAAAGCAAAGAATTTAATTTAATCTCTTTGCTAAAGGCAATAGAACTTCTTTTTTGCTAGAGGACGAGAATTTATGAATAAGACCGAGTCCCCCGTGGCCAGGACCACGTGATAACATAGCTGAGATGTGGATACGTGTCCTCCGAGGCTAAATGCGTTCCCGTGAAAGTCGACACGACTCCGTGCAACCAATGACCCTACACGCTGCACGGCTATTGAATTACAATTTACGATATCATCGTCTAATTAATACGATCCTCTTCTTCCCGTTACCCACGGTCCATCGCCCCCGTGACTTCTGTCCCGTTTTTTACTGCACGGTTTGTCAACAGTTGCTCGAAATGGGTTTGCTCAGTTTTGCATCGAGCGACAGGACCGTGAGAGAATTTTTTTCGCGCTGTCAAAGTGGCCACGTGCGCGCACGTTGACGCAACGAACAAAAGGGCGAAAAAAGGAGAATTCGAGCGGACTGTCATTTTTAGGGATTTTTCGTAAATGGACTTTTCAATCCCTTTCACGGTTTTGGAGCTTGCGGTAGTAGCTTTTCGAAAACAATGCGAAGAATGCTTGTTTACTCTGCCCCGCTACTTTGTTAATGGTTTTGTGAACGTTCGTAATGTTCGGTGGAATAGAATCGATTTTGTAAGATCGAATAGGCGACTGTCATAAAATTGGATGAGCTCTAAAATTCAGTAGATACGAATTTGAACATTCGAGTTGAGTTAGAGAAGCACAAATACTGGATATAATATAAATACTGGATTCACGAAGTCGAAAAGCTTCACGAGTATCAAAATAAGTTTGCATTCTTTAAATGTTGATGAAAAGCTATACCTAAATTCTAATTTCGTCCCTCAGTTCCTTGCTACAGGTAAACGTGGTAGTTCAAGCTTCTCAATGGATACTTTTTGGACGCTTTTTTGTATTTTGCATATGCCCAGTATAAACCAGTTGCATGGAGCACGCAGGCATGCAATGCACAGGCGATACACACCCCTTTAATTTCGGGTCCAATCTGCCATCCCGTCGTCCCTGTCTGAAATCTGCTGTTCTCATGAATTTACAATGCGCTGCTTCGTATGAAGAAGCAAGAAGGAGCTCCATATTCTTCGAGCTCGGAACAGAAAAAACTAACTTTGCAAATTTTGATCACTAAAGAGGCAAAGAAGAAGCTCTCGTTTCATAAAGTCTTTGTGGAGAAAGCTATAAATTTCTGGAGTTTTTAAGCGGCCCGGAACCCGAAATGTCACTCAGAAATATACTGTCTATTCCGCGGAATAGGAACGCGCCACTTCATCGACGCACAATTCGAGCGTCGACAGAACGAAAGCGGAGCAGCCGTAAATCGTTCGTGATGAATTTTCGCGCGTAAAGTGCAATCCTATTTGCCAATTCATATTCATGACAGCGCGCTGCAATCATGCACGGCGTGCTTTCAATAATACCCGAACAATCTGACGTTCGAATCAGAATCTACGCACCAACAATGACACTTAACGAGTCGTTCGCCGTTTTATGCCCGGCAGCCGCGTATATTCCTCCTCCGTTCGCGGATTAATCGCGGGAAAGTGACTTTTACGCGTGTCCCGCGATTTTGTAAGTCGGCAATTTCGACGGCGGTTAAGCGTCGTTATGCAAATTCCTCTCGATATTAAGTCCCCGATTAAACGGGTTCGAACGGTCCGAGAAGAACGCGCCCCTCGGCCGTTTAAAGCAGGTATTTGCAAGCAATTATGGCGCACAATAAATTCCGTGAACGTAGCGTTCTCTCATTTCTCGGAATGCCCCCGCGATTCCCATGGCCGAGGCGTCAGGAATCCTTCGCCGAAAGTTCGCAAACACCGCGACTCCGTGCAAACACGTGAAGCGATCTCCCGCGAGCAGGTAAAGAATAGAGGCTGGAACTGTTCCAAAATCGAGAAAAACACGCCGCAACGCGGTCGCGTTCGACTCTACCTGGAACCGCGCGCGCCCCTATGCTCTTCTTCCATTACCCAGAAAACAGCTGGACCGCGAAATAAACTTTTCCCGATATTCTTGAAATTACTGGCAGGCGTGGCGCATGAGTGTTCCACGGATAAACAAAGCGCCCGCGGCGCGATCGCTGTTGAATATCGCGGGCAAAACGAAAGCACAAAATATTATCGCGCAGTGAAATTAAGAAGACAAAGGAAGCGTCCGAGTAAAAGAGAAGAGATTTGCAAGTGGGAAATTGTTGCAATTTTAAATGGTTGAATGCGTCGATTACAAAGTTCATTTTCTTGTGTGGTCTTAGGGAGATTATGAAAACACGAAATCCAGCAGAAGCAACATATCTCACGTGCTCAGCTCCCAGAAGCCGAATTCACGGTTCCCGCGAACTTTCTAATGATTTTACCGGATTAAGTGCTCTCGCTAAGACGATTAACAGTTGGAATCGCTCGTTAAACTATGTTCAACGACGTTCGTGTCGCTCCTCGACAAATTGCATTCTTCGCGGCGAAATTCTGGAGGAACTTCGACTCTGTGTGTGTGTTGTCCAATTTGCTGCTGTAGTCTTGATGCGTTAAGAACAAGATGATATATCCAAAGTTTCCACGTACCGTGATTATAGAGTTACAAATGTTAGACACTCTCTGGGCACACGTGAGATTTTTTGAGAAAGGACATAAAATTAGCAGCCAATCGCGTAGGAAATATATCTCGTTTCGCTTGGAATCCCCAAGGTTTTACGACCCCTTCGAATGTTCGTGGAAAAATTCTGGTCGAACGCTGAGAATGAGTTCGATCAAACAAACCGCTGAACCAAGCTCACATAAAAATGATATGCTGCCCCAATTCGTTCCACGTCCGAATTTACACAGCGGCCAAGCTCGTTACTCCGCTCGAGTACGTGGCGGACCGAATTCGAATCAATTCCTGTGAATTTCATTCCCGACGACTCCCAAAAGACGATCCGGCAGTTCGTTGTCGTCCGCGAGAAGCCCGCCGAATGCAAGGACTGCATTGTTCTTGCACGGTTCGCAGAAACTTTGTAAATCAGTTCATCGACGAGAATGGTGTGACGCGAAAGGGGAGCGGGTCGAATCGCTGGATACAAATGAAACATTCTTTGTTGCACAGCGTGGCGAAGTAGAAAGTCGCTCCAAATCGACGATAAAATTGTAACGACACCAGAATAATGACGATTACGATGAAAGGCAGGAACCGTCTGAAATTCTTCTGTTCGGAATGAAGATAAACGAGCCAGGATTCGCTTGGGTCAGCTGTGATTCAGATTGGATTTGCAATCTCATCAAGAGGATTAAATTCTTGAAACTCTGTAAACACGGTAAATTGGAGAGCGTCGCGGAGGAGAGGAGTCTCGGAGAAAATTTCAGATGCTATCTCGTCATTTTTCTAGCAGGCGCGCTCGAAGCAGGAGCGACGCTCCTCTTGGTTCTCCTCCCTTTTCCGTGGTAGGTCATTGTCAATGAAGAAAAGGGTAACGTGACGGCGCAATCAGACGTCCACATAAATGGGAACAGGAAGGAAGGAAGGAAGGGCAGGCTCGAAGGAATAACGAAGAAAAAGGAGCAGAGAGAGGCAAGCAGCAGCAACGAACCGAGCGGATTCCAGCGTCCTCGTCGTCGCTCGTACGGCAAGGTACTTTTTCTAAGGGCACGTTCACACGGATCGTAAGCTCCTTGTACTCAACGCGCGTTCTCACCGTTCTCGGAACGGTCTTGAGAGCACTACAGAGTTGGCTTTGTTTTTACAATAATGTCACGTTGGTGCTGTCGCATTTACTGCTCGCATTGCTTTCAAACGCTGTTAACAAGTTGGAACGTTTCCAACGGGAATTAACTGTGAAAGCTCTGGCTTGAGAAATCTCATTTCTGAACGGTATACGTTAAAAATCGGAAGATCGCAGTGTTTGAAGACCTCACATGCCCTTTTATTTTCGACCTAAGGTAGTTGACCCAGTCGTCGATCGGTACCCAGTCGTCGATCATTTGAATTAATATTGAGATTTTATAAGGTTTTTGAACAATATTGTGTAAAGGACAAAATTGCAAGTTAATATTTAAGAGTCTTTACCTACATATATCATCACAATATTGTTCAAAAACCTTATAAAATCTCAATATTTAAGTGATCGACGACTAGGCCTAAACCGATCGGCGACTGGGTCAACTACCTTACCTATATTTGGAAAAAGGAATTGATAGATATCAAGACCCGAACACCGTGACTTCGTGCAATGAAGTATTTCGGAGTCACTATAGGAGCACGTAGGTAGACGAGTATTCAAATCCGGTTCTAGCAGATCTGAAACGTGAGAAATGTCGCTTGGCAAAACGTTCTCGATTTCTAGTTCACTTTATCCCGCCCGGGCTGTAGGCTTTGCACGAAAGTTCCGTCTGTAAGTTAAATCAAACTGAAGTTACTTCTTTTCACGGGTGAAATGGAACAAATCTGTTCAACTGGAAAGGATTTAGATCGCAAAGAGATACGTCGAACCAGAAGTTTTCCATCTGCTCCGTTTTTCTTCTTCCCTTTTTTTTTTGTTCACTGAACCTGACAGCTTCGAAACCGGTGCAAGTGGATGGCGCCGAGTAGCGGGCGAAATTTAGGGCGGTAAAATTACGTTTATATAAGTAACGTCGAGCGGGGCGATCGAACAGCCAGCTATATAAATCCTGTCGCAAGAGGGTAGCCTGTGCGCTCTAATTTAGGATGCACAGAACTGCGCGCGACGGATTACGCAACGGACTCACAATCAGTGGAAACGCTGCTTGGGGCTTAAAATGGTTCGCCATTGACGTTCGAAACAAACAGGTTCCCCGACAATTGAAACATTCTATATAAACTTACGTAACAATTCATGCGGCCAGCTTTTAAATTATCCCGCGAACATTCTCGACTATCACCGCGTTATTTGCCCGGCGGCAAGTTCAGAATTCCTGTTTTAAAGGATGGCGTAGAAGCGCAGTTGCTTCTTCCTCGTAACTGCGGGCATTAATCTCAATTCCGTGACCTCGACCGCGATGCAAACGATTCCAGGTGATGAAAGAGGTCACGTTTTAGCTGCAGGGTTTGACTTCTTCTCGATAAATTAAAACCCCTTTCTCTGCAGGCCAATACTGCGTCACAGAGGTATGGAGGGAGGGGGAGAGGGCGGTGGGCGAATTTGTAAACTAAACGAAAAAGGGCCGTCGATAAAATCGATAGCTGTTAGCAATTCATTGCGCATACTTAAAAGTCCCTCTGGCGTATCAAAGTTCTGCCAAGGGGGCGTCAATATTGAGTACCGCGGCCCCGAAATATATGGCTACTACTAAAACACTCAATCTTCACGTTGCTGTGACCTAGAGGCAGTATATATTGAGATTCCGTGAATTACACTAGCTAGGATGCTGGATCCTAGCATTAATATCTTACATTCCAGGATTCGTCAACATCCGGATCGTCTGACAGGATAATCGTCCCTGCAAGTAATCATCCCCAGTTTCGATTGATCCCATCACCGAGCCATTGTTGCGTCACGAGACGAGGTATTACGTCGTTTAATCCACGCGACTGCAATTAAAAACAACGCGAACGGCCATTATTGGCTTGGAGTGGATACCATCGCCCGGCGAATAGTAATGACGGATACGTGACCGAAATGCCTTCGGCCGCGGCACGTTGGCCAAGCTATTACGAAGAGAAACGGAATACCAAGAGAAGAATCAATGGCTTAACTATGCGAGACGCACGCGCACGTACAATTTATCCGAATGATACGGTACTTTTCGTTGAATACCAACGAGCCGTCTAGTGGCTGGCACGCGCCACAGACCGGACCCGCGATAACGCTAACGAAATCGTCCGTATAGGTCTGCTTTGTCATGGCAATCCAGCGCGAGGCATCTATCTCTGTAACACTCCCTTCCGAAGCTAACCGCGCCGTGCCCTTCGTGCCAACGAGAAAATAACATCCATTATGAATGCACGGCACCGACGCAGAGGTGCAGCCTGCCGCAAGGAGCTCTTACGCTCGCCTCCCTTCCCTTCCCGAAGGACCTGCATCGTGGCAATCGTTTCAATCTATCTTCCATCAAAAACTTCAATGCATATCAACCGAGGAGCCATCCGGCAACCTCTCGTGGACGTTTATTTGGACGTTGAACGTGGTGCATGGAAATATTTTTATCTTTCCGCGTGACCAACGGCGAACGGGTGGCTGCCGCCGCAACCGCGTAGATGAGCCTCCGCCGGGAATTAAATTAATTACACCTGGACAAGCGATAATTCCCCACGATATACCGATTCAAGAAGAATGGACAGGCACAATGTTGCATATTCACCACGGTTGCTTGCAGGCATGTCGTACTGGGCGGCAGCTGCTGTCCAACTACCGACGGCTCCACTGGACCGGTTTCTGCACGCGGATGGACATCGGCTGCTCTTCGTACGGGGATGAGCGTATTTATCAGTTACCTACCGTGATTTATGCTAATTTCAGGGTGCCCCCGATGCAGGGGGATGATGCATCGCGTGTCAAATTAACCGCGACAAACTCCAGAGATCGAAAGGGAGCTTCGGACCTGGTCCCAGGCGATATTACGGGTTTCTTGGATGAAGCAGGGCTTGGAAGGTCCGGAGTAGCAGTGGGCACGAAGCGATAAAGATAACGTGCACAGAATGTTCTCTTGGATAATGTCAAAAGGTGAACTTCATACACTTCTAGCCGATTCAGCTCCCTGAAGTACCTCCTCGTGACGAAGTAATAAGAACACTGGGGTCGAGATGGTGGTATTTACCCGACACAAGTATATTGCACGCGTGACAGATCCTTTCATCAGAAGGGGCCGCTAAATGCCCGGTTCGTGTGACTTTTTCAGAGTTTGGAGGGTGGCAGACGCGAGAGGGCGAGGCTCACTCCCTAAGAAACATGTGGCACGCGTGACTTCCCTCGTTAAAGAAACCATAAGCGGATATCCGTGAACAGATTCAGTATTCCTCAGCGAATCAATGCTTGAATAGTTCGAAGGCTTTCGATTAAAATCCACCTTCCGACGGTTTCATTTATGTACCTTCTCTGAACGTCTTTGTTTCGGGGCAGGCTACTTGGATGCGAACCAGTTTGGTTTTATAGAAACGTATTTACGCTCGTTGGTCCGTGCTCTGGGGCTTCTCGAAGTGAATGCAAAAATCCGCACTCGAAGCACGGAACATCGAGCCGCATTATATATTATTTCCGGAAGGACATATATCTGTGGAGGTACATAGGACGGCAGCTGGTATGCCACTTAAATCCGCTGCATCTGGACCGGTTTCAGGCGTGCAGCCTAGGGAAGGATGAACGACTCTGCGGAAAGAGGGTGCTTTTATTCTTCGAAAGGAAATATGTGGCACGCGAGTCGTGTGCCACTGGTCTAGACGTGGGTGGATGTACTATTTCTATATACACACGAGTAGCTGCGTTACAGGCCAGCGGTTCTCATCCCAAGAAACATGCATTTCACGTAAAACATGAACATGTTTTCACATATAATTCGACGTATGTGGAATAGCACCTATGTAAGAGTAGACCTACACCCCTACCGATTTGCGACCGATCTGCGCAGCTACCAAGGATCTGACACATGATTGGTCGCAGCGTTTTCCTTACTGGTTTCCTACCAATCAACGGTATCTCTGCGCGGGACGAGTCTACTCGTAGATGGAAGTCAGAATAGATTTGTAGGTACTATCTCAATATCGATGACTACACCCAGTATTCCCATGGTGCACTACGAAAAACCTTGCCTTTGCTCCACTTTTGAAATCCTAGAAGACCATTTCACGTGGATTTGAATCCATTTAATTGATTCTAAGATACTTGTTCCTCGTCCAAGTGCTATAAGATGACTTTCTGAGGAACACCGTATAAGCGAGTTGACGGTAGTTCCTGAAATCTGGTTCCTCGATATACCTACAGAGATCGCGACCAAACTCGATAAGGAGTTGCAAGGGTGCACTGTCTCGAAGTTTGTTTTCTTCGAGTCAATCCGAGACACGACTTATCTGTTCCGCAGGATACATTTTCGGGTAGACACTGCATCCCTGGCCACTTTCACTAGCGTGGCATGGGTAGGTTTCTGTTTTACTGGAAGATATCAAATCACCTAGACCTAAACGAAGGAAGAGGCCGAATCGTGGCGCACAGCTGTCGCGTGCCCGAAGGAACATCTGCTCCTACCTGCGCCTCCTGACTCCACACAGCCCTCCCGTCTTTTTGCCCTCTCTTCGTGTTATTATTTCGCGGTACCGCCGACGACCAGAGGCCCGCGGCTCTTTTAACGTTCACCACCTGCCTCCGCTCCGTGGAATTTTATACGCTGGCAAGGCGATATCCCGATCAGATCGATAGTGAAATTCTATGAACCGTGAAACGCCCATGGCTTCAGCTTCCTCCTTCATTTCCCGTGAATAAGCTTAAGCGTTGTCAAGAGTCCCGTCAGGTCTTGCCGCCAGATCCTCGCGCGAAAGAAATAAGCAGCATCTGGGACCCGCCGAAACATGGGAAAACTCTTAACACCAGCTTTTCCCGCCAAAACACCAGTAACATTCAGAGTCCGCCAAAAGCGAGAGGAACAGGCAACACCACGCCCTCGAGGGACATAAAAACCTCGAGGCTCCACCAACGCATCAGACTCCGTAGACCGCAGAGCCAGGCACGACACCCTGTCGCTTCGCGTCCCCATTCGCGCGTATTTCGTTCTCCAGTGTAACAAAGCTTATCATTTATAATAAAGTACGCTACTTGAGGAACAAGAGCGCACTAACACGTAACAACGTCGTTGTCATCGAAGCGAATGGAAGGCTATTTTTGTTTCATCGCCACTTTAACTGTGGTGCCGTTTGATAATGTTACGATAACAAGTGCGCGATGTAAACTACAGATACTAGCTGGATGATGGAGGTACTACGTTCTCGAAATTTAAGTTTAGATTAGAACCTTGATGCCTCGAAGGCAGGCTATTAGTTGCCATACATTCTGAGCCTGCATACTTGACGAGTTTACAACCTCTCGGGGCCATTTTCAAGAAGTTCCCGAATTTTCCGTGTGCTTCACTTGAACACATCTCTGTTGCACCTGAGGTATCTGATTGATGGGAGTGATTGTATTACCTCGACTGGATTGAGAATACGTTTCGTCTTTAATTAATGGGAACTTTATAGAGACTACTCAGAGTTCATATTTCACTGGAAATAGGTCTTGAACGATGGACTGTAAAGAAGTTATTTCAGGTGCTAATTTACTGTGGCTCGCCCTCTATATTTGCCCCAATTACACAGCGTTAAGTTGCCGTGCGACAGGTAGAAACGAAAGCGCCTTCCCAGTGCGCAACAGTGCCCTTTGCAGGGTGAAAACCGTTCGTGCTCCTGGCAAGTTCGTTATCGCCAAGAGATTGGAGCTAAATCGAGGCATTCGTTTAGGGAATTTCGATAACGCCCGTCCCCCGATCGCGGCGCGATAGTATCGATTCGGGTTATCTAACAAGGTCACTGAACCTCCTTGACCATTATGGAGGACGTTACGTATCGATTCCTGTTCCCGCGATGCTTCGCCTACGAACGATGGAAGCTATCGTAGGCCAAGGATCGATTCTATCGTCCACTGTACAGAATATTATTACCAATCCTCGCAATCGCAGACTGTAAACGATCGAACGTTCGAGGGAAGATTAAACATCAAGCAGAAGAAAGCACGATATTATATTCCATACGATTCAATTTCCTGTCGACCGGGATGAAGATGAAGAACGAAGCAAGGATGCAAGTAGAAAAACAGCGTGAACATTTACCTGTACCACTTCTCCCATAATTATTTTCCTGCGAAATGGGAATGAGAATCAAGCCCACGCTATAAGAACGTTTGCAAAAGCCTACAATGCTCCCATTTAATGGGACAGATTACATACAGGCAACGGTTAAACGAAATTGTCCGTTCTGTCCCCCGATGGCTGGGCTTTTATGCTCAGGCGATAGTCGAGGAATTTGCGCCACGACGTAGGTCGAGCCGGTGCAACGACTTTATAAAAAAAATATTGCAACATTCGCAACTGCCATAAGAATCGGTTAGCCGCGGAAGATTCACTTAAAACTTATCCTTTTACCAATTCATACTTAAATGTCACACTGAAATTTACCGGAATAAATAAATTCGCTCTGAATTTCTCGCTTGCATGCGCGAGCACTGGTGATCGAATGGAAATTACGCGCACAAGTAAATTACCTCGTTCGAACGGCATGAAATTGGACACCGTTCAAACAATAGTAACGTCCAGGCTGATTTGCGCCGATAAAAGGGTCAACGATGATTATTTCAATGACACGGTGCATCAACAACGCGGCCGACTGCCATTCAGGGGAGAGATTTTTACAGCTCCTTAACCGTAGTCCCACTTCGCCCTATACGGTTGCATCGCGTATTATGCTCGCGAGGTTGTTACGAAGCACGGGTGCAATTTAGGAAATTTAATGATCCTTAATAAGCGCTTCGGAATATTTAAGGAACGCTTTCTTGATTGCGTCTGCTGCGCCTACCTCGGTGCTCGCGCACGATGTTTCTGCATCGTTAACTTTTAATCTCCGCGTAGAACTGTTGGTCGCCTGGCTAGAAAAACGTGATGAAACGGAACTTATGCTTTCCCAGCCGAACCTATGGATCACGATACAGATTAAGCCATTAACGTCGTTGCTCAACCTTCCTCTTTGGTTAGCACGCTGCTTCAAACACGTCCAGACGAATCTCGCTTAGGAGACGCTTATTCGCGTACCAGCAACACTGTAATTATTCAACCCGATCAGGGTTAACCATTTTGATTCTAACATTTCTACGCGCAGCATGCTCTGGCCGCGGAAATTGTTAACCTTAATCACTGAACGGCTGACTATGGGCGCCTACTGCATGCGCACCACTGTTCGATGGTATGTGCACTGTCTACTAGGGCTGGGATTATTCGAATAATTTATTATTCGAATATTTTACAAGTATTCGAATGCTACGAATAAACTTCGAATATTTTACAAGTATTCGAATGCTACGAATAAACTTCGAATATTTTACAAGTATTCGAATGCTACGAATAAACTTCGAATATTTGAGTATTCGAATGTTATTATTCGAATACTATTCGAATATCGATATATTCGAATACTATTCGAATATCGCTGTATTCGAATAGAGCAGTATTCGAATAGTATGGTGTGAAGTGGGTCAAAATTAGCTTACAAGATTTCACCCTGACAAATGAACCTCAACAACTTGATTTATAATTCACACCATACTATTCGAATACATCAGTATTCGAATACTCAAATATTCGAATAGTATTCGAATACTTGGATATTCGAATAGTATTCGAATACTTGGATATTCGAATTATATTCGCCAAATAATTGAACAACTGAAGTATTCGAATATTCGAATACCAAATAATTCGACAAATAGTCCCAGCCCTACTGTCTACAGCGATGGATAAAGAAACGTTTAAAAGATGCACTATGTCAAAGGCACTGTAAATCGATAAAAAGGAACTGTCTGTGTATTTGTGTCGCGCAGCGTCTGGGGATTCCTCTGAAGAGCCTTGCGATGCCAACCTCGCGAGTAAAGGGCAATTTAAGCTAATGTCCGTGCGTTTTCTGTGAAGGGTCGCGTGTCCGTCTGTACACACGTATATACGTACATTGGACGCAAACGAAACACCGTCCCACGCACATTTGCGTGAGTTTACTTTGGAATAACGACGGGAGCGATAACTCGGAGGCAGCGCGAGTGCGTTGACTGGCGCGGTTCGAAACGCATTTGCATGGCTAATTCGTCGTAAGAGGGAAATGGCACCGTCGACGTTATCAGGAAGTCGTGCGGATAAAACGGTGCATACAGATTCGCCGGGTCCTCGACGCCGGTCCTTTGCTACCGAAGCTTCACAAGTGGTATTGCAAGAATTCAGTACCCGAATTTACGGGTGCAAGCTATAGTGCTTCCACGAACTGAATGAAGCTACCATTTTTTAAAGGAAACCCGGAGTCACCAAGTCGCTTCGTCCATGTTCCTGAAAAGAACTTTTTCCATCGTCCCTCTGAAAGACTTCGATATTGACTCTCGTGGTTAATTAGCGTTCTGACTGAAAGTGTCAAAGAGCTTCATGGAAACTTTGAAGTTGCGCTCCCCGCGAATGAAACACAGTGCGCGGCGAACGAAAATGGAGAATCGGGGGAGTTTTGGGAACTCTAGAGTATCCTGGGCAAATATTGAACACGAGCAAGACATCGTGACAGATGTGAAACGTCTGAAATTCATGTGCACACATCTAGAGTGATACGGTAACGGATTTTCCATGCCAGAAATGATAGGGAGACGAGTTAAAAGGGGCACGCGGAGGGAGAACGGGGCAGACAGTTTCACGGTATCAAGCTGAATTTCAGTGGGCTCCTGCTGCATTTTCATTCCCATTAATTCTGCCGCGCGAATTTCCGGGATAGTTTAATATCGGAAGCGGGACGACTGTTTCGAGTGTTATTGTCTACACGCCAGCGGGCAATTCAGAGCGCAGCCCTTCGTTGGCTTTTATTCACTCTCTGCCCGGTAGACTTCCGTCTCTGCGTCTCAGCAACTTTCAGCTCCTTTCTTTCTCCGAACTTTCGCAGAGTTCGGCGAACAAAGCTGCGGAAAATTGTCCTTATTTACCATAATTGCGTCTGGACGTTACTTAGCGTTTCATAAATTCCCTCGAAATTGGGTTACGCTTCGACGTCTCCTCTTTCGATTCCAACTGCACGGTAGAACTATGTATTATCGATGTAAATCGAATCGATAGCGCCGTAGAATTTCATATATTCTTGCATCACCTATCCATCGTCCTCTCCATCCCCTTGAACTTCTATTTGAAACATGATTCGATAATGCCAATAATTTGGTCGATAATTGAATGAATTAAAAGGAGCAGCAGCCTCTCAACTTTCCGCCAAATTGCGCCCGTAAATCGGCCAACTCGTAACCGTCTGGACGAAAGAGATAACGAGGCGATAGCATTTAATATCGCGTTTTTCTCGGCTCCGTCGCCAATTTCTTCGGGTTTACGGGTTGGCTTTAGATTAGCCGTTGTACGTGCGCCGATCAGATTTTCCTCTGCTTTGTAAATTTACGTTCTCCGCGGGGCCTGTTACTCGGCGATTTCCTAGGTGTACACACGGTGATTCCCGGTGTGCATCAACCCGCGTCCATCTACGCGTGCACCAGATCCGCGCGGAAATTATGGGTTGTTGTAATCTTGGTTAGCTCGACATTGCCCCACGGTGATACGATTATCCTGTCGATGCCGTCCAACCAGCATTCATGCTATTCCGCCTCATTTTCTGTGCAATTATCTTTTCAGGCTATCTATTGCAGCATCTAATGACGTTATACATATAGGTACCTATCGCGGCTCATTATACGGTCCTCCTTTGACGACGAGCGGAGACAACCGACCGAAACATATTCGACCATTCAATATCTAACAAGCCTAGCTCAACCGGCTGCTGCTTAGTTACCCCCGTCCAAGGAATTAATCTATCCTGTCCCCGGCGCAATTATCCACGTGAATTAATGGTTAAGAGGCACCTGATTTTATGCGAGGATTCGTTAAGACTCCTGAATCCCGCGCAATTAAATTAATCGGCAACGTAGCCACGCGATGCACCAGGAAAGTCGGACACAGCTTCAACTTCGTGGAAGTTAATTGCTGCTTAACGTCGAACGAAACAATAATTAATGCGTCTTAATCAGGAACGCGGGCATAGAGATCTCTCCCCTTCGAATTAGCTGGCCTGTTTCCTGTATCTTCGAGGATCGTAAACGTCCAATCTCGACATCCTCGTTTCCCTCCTCGCGAATTATTTCGCGAAGACGGTAAATTTGAGCTTCGTCGCCCGTACTTGCCGCGGCTCCCCTAAATTCTGCGTCAATATTTGCCTTTTATTCCCTGCCGAGGCGGGGGACGGATTTTAAATGGGTAATTGACAATCGTGGCTGAATACTGGGAACAGGCAAGAGACTTGAAATAGACACTAATGGTTCTAGGTGGAAATTCGCGTTGCGTCGAGTGCACAATTCGGATCAACTAGCCATTAATTGCGGGCGCGGCGTTGAATTATCGGATCTCAATTTTAACGAGAAACGTCGTCGAATTCTCGGAATTTCATTGATATCCTTTGATATTTGCATACGATATTCGTGTGCTGTCACCTAGCCAATTATTCGTGCATTCAGATTGCTGGAAATCATTAGCAGATTGGCTACTCAAATAACTTTATACGCTTACGGTGAATAAGGTATTTAATTCACTAAAAGCTCCGGAAAGCGTGTTACTGTATCCTTACTCCATATAACGTGGTCCATTATCTACAATTGCCCAAGAGTACCTACCGATGTTTCAGCTACCGTAAACATTTTTCCTCGTACAGCGATATATATACACAATCACTAGAATTCAAAGCCACACAAGGTTTGCTCGGCGCTAGAAACGAATAATTCAATTTGGATTATCGATTTTTATGACCCGCCACCTTTGCAATGCACTTGCATGCCGCACGAAACGCGGCAGCAAAACGCACCCGCTTGAAATACGTTCAATAATAAGCGAGTAAATACTCATTCCGCGGGAATTAGCTCAATCATAGAGTTTCACTTTAACAGTTAGGAGGGCGCGGGCGCCATGGTAACTCGCATACGAAGAAATAGATGCTAATTTCCCCTTGTTGAACATGCTCGACCAAACACCAATAAATGAGCGCGCCGCAATAATTGCGAGCGGAATAAAACAGTTAATAATCGAATCTCGGCGGACCGTCGGCCGGGAGCCGCGGAGAAACTTGGAAAACGTAGAAAATTATGCCCCTTTATCGCAGTCGTACGGTTTCAAACGTGCACGCGCAAGGTTGGCGCAAAACGTCGATCATTCGCGTGCACATATGCAAAGCCGAATGCCTGAAATGCCAGAAATCAGATTTCTCAAGGCGGCTCGCCTCGGGTTCGTTCGTAAACTTATTAACCGCTGCACCGCGGCCAGGAACACACGTTATTAAGCACCGGCAGTAATTAACTTAATTACTTTCCGGCCGTTGCATTAGCGGCGCATACACTACGCTGCAACCAGCCTCGGCAATTACGAATTGCCAACCGTGCGATTTTAGGAATTACTGATAATGAAATACGACAGAGATCGGGGCATTAGTTATTTCGATGGCGTCTTCTTGTTAACGTGGCAATTTTCGTACCAAGGATCGCGTGGAGAAATGCACATTTTACGCAGGCTTCTAAATAGAATGGCTTTTACACCGCGTCATAGGGCTTACTGTATCGGAGTGAGATTAATACTTCGTTTACTCTTGCATTCAGTTTCTTTCACCGTGTACCGTGAACTACAGGTACCTGTCTGGGGTATTCTTCGTATCGTGGTTCGGTGGATAAATTTACTACGGCTGTACGTGTCTACAAGCTAAGAGACAGTCGTCAATAACTTATTTCAAAGCAGCTGTTGGACATTTCCTCGATGAGCCTTCGCTTGCGTTTCGTCACATCGCGAGGCGGCACATTTATTATTCACCTTCTCCTGGTACGTGACGAGGAAGAAGGTTCGTATAATAATTCAGACAGGGAACCATGTCCCTGCCTGTATCCTAGACAATGTTTTATAAAGTCGAGTCACAACAAAAGTAATCGTCGTACAAGTTCCCTAAGCGATGTGACCATTTTCAGGACTCTTACGTTTTACCTTCACTTTTACGCCAGATATGCTTCACTTCGCGTTTAATTCATGAAGGTAACCTTTAATTACATTACACAAGTTTCGAAGGTGAGTATTTATGTCCCCTTGTGCTCGAGGAAGGCTTGGAGGGGGATGAAGAAGAAAAGGCTCGCGCAGGCCGATTCGAAAATGGATGCAGCTACGTCTCATTGGATGAGACACCAGTTAATATTTCGTAATGTCGGTTGGCTAACGAACGCCATTCACTCCAAGCCCGACAAACGTATCCTGCATCGAATGCAGCCGACTCGTTCCGCGGTGCAATCCGCGGAGGCACTCGTTGCAGCGTGAATGGCGGCACGTGTACCAAGTGCCGCGCTAGAATTAATATGCCGGCGTTTCGTTTGAAGGGGAGAAAATAAAGGAGGAAATAAATTCCGAACGCCAATAGCCTTTTCTCTGGCTCCATCCTTCCTGGAAATTCTTCTTCATTATGCATGGAGAACCGACAGCCCCGGCGTCTCCACAAGAATTCAAATGGCTACATGCATGATACAAGTAATATCGTCGATATTTACTTGTCGAGTGACAGACGAATTATTAAACACAGGATGTCCAGCGACCTCTCCTAGAACCGGAAGAGGGTGTGTAGTTTATTCAAAACTAAATTCAAGAGGTTTCGGAGTCGAAAAGATCGACGTGGGTTAAAGATTCGTCGATGTACATTAGGGTGGTCCACGGGCTCATGGGATTTTTTCTGGTATTATTTGTTACTCTCCACAAGCCTGTTTTTGTTCACTACACCAAAAGAAGTGTGTATATCAAAAACTGATCCATGTGAACCATATTTGCAGGTCGCTACAATTTGCAACATTATTTTACACACTTAAGTGTATATTATTCCTTAATAGTGTAACAAACACGTTGTTTTTGTGTCAGGTACAAACAAGACTGCCACTAGTTGCCCTAAAAAGAGAGTCGTTAATTGGAAAGCAGACAGAAACTCTTTTCCATGCCGCTAGAAAAAATTAATCCTAGACCTCCAAATACTGTCCCACTAGGCTGAAATTTTGCACAGGTTTTAGTTAGCACGTTTGGAACAAAAGTAACCTTGTGGAAAACCTACATTTTATAATTGAAAAAATGGACCACCCTACTGTACCTGCAATGTACATCTTCCATTAAGTTTCCCAAATTGTACAATTATAATTCCTTCACCAATTACCGAAAGCAACGGCGACACCCCAATCTTCTCCGGACGCGCATACAAATTCGTCTCGGTACCACATTGCCGATACAATCTGCTTGGAACACAGAGCAATCCCGCTTACCGCCGTGTCGGCGTAATCTACCAGGAACACGAACCAATCTTAGACCGTTTCCAAGAGTGTCATTCAATAATGTAAACGTTCGTCGCCGCAAAACGTTCGATATCCCCAGGCATCACTTGGGCCTCGTCGAAATCAGACTCGACCCTAC
This sequence comes from Andrena minutula, assembly GCA_929113495.1. Classification (NCBI taxonomy): domain Eukaryota; kingdom Metazoa; phylum Arthropoda; class Insecta; order Hymenoptera; family Andrenidae; genus Andrena; species Andrena minutula. Next base: position 39,188,731 of record OV815994.1, read on the forward strand.
GGCTGGCTCTGTTTGCCCGTTCAACTGTTCATTCCCGAATTCACTGAAATCCCAGCCGGATGAATTTACAAACACACGCGCGCACTCGGGATACACAAAACCGGTGTGTATCCCTTCGCGAGTCGAGCTGAACGAGCTCGGAGGGGACCCTAACGAGTGACGCGAAAGGAAAGGAGGAACGTGGAATGATCAAGGCCACCGAGAGCGAAGTGAAAATTTCGCTTTTACATCAAAGCGAGCATCGGTGGAGTGTAGTGCACGTACGCCAATTGAGCGGTGCGCATGAGAGACAGTGTCGTTGTACGCGCGCCATTCTGGCTTAACGTCTCGCGCGTAATTTGCTCGGGACGAATCTTTTGTGCGTGCACGGCCAAAGGCCCGCAAGAACCCTCCAGCCCGCAACGCACGAAAGTCGTGCTCGCTAGTAATGAAGCTCTTGCGCCGCATAATGAATGGAATTACGTAAAAGCCACTTATCCAGCGTGCGCCGGGACGATAAGATCGTCGAATGTCTTTAATCTTTCATGGATTACGCTCGATCCATTTGCCAGGTGATCGTTGCAATACACTATTATCTTCGTCTACCACTCTTGGCGCTAGCTGGCGTTTGATCATTATCGATCATCAGCCCGTGGATTTACGGCTTCAGGCTCTGCCTTGATATGTGGGTCCTGATGAGCAGGGATAAGTATATTGCTCGGCGCAACTAGAAAAAGGTGTCTAGGTACCGGTGGCGGATTTAACGGGCGGCAGAGGAGTAGTTGCCGCCTGAGCTCCTACTCGGAAGGTCCCCCCAGGACATTCATCTTCAAAAAAAATTATGATTTTATCGAAACGTTATGTATTTTTTCTGTACTACTACACTTAACCCGTTTCTAATAAACCACCTCTTCATTTTCCCGGAAGAATACCTTTGTTTTGTTAAATCCATCACTGCTAGGTACCCTTTTGCACACCAACAAATCGGTACAAGCGAATTATTCGCAAGGTTAAAACTCGCGTGCAGCTTGGTATGGAAGATAACGCGTGAACGGTCAATCACCAGACTCGTCTGTGTACACGTTTGCATAGACGCGCTGCGGACACGCACGTCCACGTTAATAATTTAGGTTACCGTGTGTCATGTATGGCGCTCCAACAATCGTAAATATTTAAACTTCTCCAGCCGTCGTTGGTGTTTATTCGATTAACCACAGAGCCTCTTGAAATCCGCGGACATTCTGTTGCTTGAACGTAGAGGTGTTGAAAATTCTCTGCGTTCAATTATTATTATTGGATCGTCCTGAAGATTTCTGTGAATTTCTTGTGAGAAGAGTAAAGTGTGCTTCAGGTTGAAGATTCGCGTTAATGAATTCAATTAAGACTGGCTGCATCACAGACAGTTTCCATGGGCAACGTCCAAGCAATGACTAACGCCGAAAGAATTAATCTGAAATTAATTCGAGGCTCCGTCGAAATCGCCGCGATTACCACCAGCAAAAATATCGATCCCCGATCGACGTAATTACAGAATAATAAATCTCGAAACTCAGCCTGACCCAATCCTGTGATTCGTTCCGTTCCTGCACGCACCGAGCTGACGAATAAAAGGTTGAACGAAAAGCGGAGGTAAGGGGCGTGCGAGAGATATCGAGGAAGGGGGATAAAAATTAAGATGGGACGCCGATGAAGCCTCGATGGAATTCGCTGACGCCCACGAGGCTTTTGTACCCAGGGCCCACGTGCCGGTTCAAACGAACGAGTGGGCTTGTTGCAAAACACCTCGATCCATGGTATCCGTATCACATTTTGAAAGTCCAACCCGCCCTGCCCAACTACTTTTCTTTTCATTTATTACAGAGCAACGAAAGCGAATGACGCTGAAAGCACATTACCAATCCAATATGGACCTATTCGAAGTACTTAAAGCTACTAAGCGAATGCTCTGGTGGACTCAGCCCTCTTCAAAGAACCACCTACCTTTTTAATCCCCACAAATTTCGACTACTCGAGCAAGTCAGTTTGCAAAGATAACTCTGACGGCGCACTTGGCGCGTCAAACATTCGGCTTTCGCTGTCGTCGCTGTGTACAAAAGGGAGCAAGTGCACTTAGCGACACGCCCTTCCTCCGATCCATGGCGACGCGAGCCACGAAACCCGGCGCAAGCGTAAAACGGTGCAATTATGCGGTCTAATTACGGAATAGCACGTCTGTCCGCATATGTACCCTGTCCAACACAATTGCACTCGCATAACGCACAATGTACACGTATCCACCTGCAGCAGCCCAAGTTACGACTACCGAGGATCTATTACGACGGGCGATCTACGGCCGTCTGGAATGTAGTCTGCGGCGTCGTTGGACTTCGGGGTGTGACGTCTTAAACTCATCGTCCTGGGAACGACATGCTACGACCTGTTCAATATTTCTTTCGCCGATCACCGGTAAAACGGTAAAACCGTTCGAAGCGCGGCTCGGGCGGATGCGTTTATTATTGAGCGGCACTGTACCGTGTCGGTATCGTAATTCAGCGGGGCTCGTAAATGCGGAATGTTTGACCAACTTGCGCTGAATTCATTTAAAACTGCTGGAGATAGACGTGAGTCGTGTTTTATTTGCTGAAGTCTATCGTAATACCCGGGGCGCGTTGCTAACGACGCCAGTGATTAAAGCCTTCAATTACAGGACCTTAGGAAAGAGAATAGACGAGAAGAACGAGCAGTGAAGGAAAAAGCTGAAGCTTCTCAATAATGTACACTTTAATGTTTCGGAAGCAGCTCTGTGTTCGAGTAGAGAACGGAGAATGGCTGTTCTAAGTCGATTCAATTCGAAGGGAGGGAAATTTGTATGCAATTATAGAGAAACTGGGAATAATATTCGTTGGGAAGTATTGGTAACAGATACTTGCATTCTTATCGACGCCATATTTAGGTTTACATCCCAGGAGGTCGCGGAGGAATTAAGTGAAAGTTAAAATTCTACCACTCGACACTAAAGCTTGCCGAATCTCATAGTTACTATAAACATCGACCTAGTTTCTACCCCACTTCGTTTAACTTTAATCGCGGCATAAATCGCCGCCCATCTTTCCGAATTTCGGCCCCGATACGAGTTTCCGAGCATAAACTTCATGGAAACTTCATGATCGAATAATGGAAGTATTCAACGCAGTCGAAGCGCAGCTTCGGTGAACGAGTCGAAATTTATGGGAGCGAACGGTTCACTTCGGGGGAACAAAACGGTCGATCTGTTGTGGCTCGTTTAATCAGAGCGGTAGCAGGTGGTTGGCAGCGTTCCATCTTCGATTCGATGTTGGAATAATACAGTCCTGGGAAGTAGTACCTTATGGAATATTATCCATCGAATTTTCAGTTTTCACGCGTATTCTCCATTTTCATGTCAGCTTATCCTAACAATCACGCTGCTCTTCTATATAGAGATTTTAAGTGACGGTCAGGGAAAAAGGTTCTTAAAAAGAAGTTTCAAATGTATAAAATTGGTAAAAGACAAGGAAATCTCTATATAGCTCCGCAAAGAAGACCGTCTGTCGAACAAATAACCTGTGACGCCGAATTTAGAGTTGGCATCCTAGAGATCCTTGCAATCAAGCGCTAATTCCTCCGTCCTCTGATTACAAGTTGACTCGAATCCTTTCTGACTCCAGCATTCCATTACGCTTCATCGACTTATTGGACGTTTCAGAGAAATTCCGAGCACCGGCTAACGAAGTCGGTGACCGAAATTGTGTGTTCCATAAAAGGACTAATTCTGAAAGGAGAGACGTAATCAGTTTTCTTTTCAGAAATTTTAATTCCAGGAAATAGTGGAAATTGCTCCGCGCGCTGTAAAATTCAATCGAAATTTTCGATGAATCGAGGTCCTTTCTGGTAGGAAGAATGGCACCTATAGAAAAAGCACAGCAGGGTATTGGCAGAGGGGAGAACCATCGTTTCGAGAGAAAAATTCGCAGGTTTTTTCTTGCCAGAGCTTTTTGTCCCAACAGTATCATTGGACGAAATTGACGGCCGATATTGGATCTGTGATGAGATTCCTAATTGTCAAAAGGGAGGCAGAAGGGCATTTATTGGAGGCTGATCAGATTGGAGTAGTTCGATTTATCGTCCCTTAATCTCGGTAAATTAACGACAGAATCCTCCACGAGATCTTTTATCCACCCGCGATCTCTCGAGGAATAATCATCAGACGCTTTGAAGCAACAATTCTCATTCCTAAACGACAGATAAAACCGAAGTGTCAGATAATTCATTAATTTAAACTGAAAGTACTTCAAGGATAATTCCCATAAAACACAGGTTTAAAAAAAAATTGAAGGCCCGTTCAGCGCAAAAGGGAGTGGCCAGGAAGAATATTTTCTGAAAATTGGATCTCTCGTGTAATCTCTTTCGGGGTCGGAGAATTGCTGGAAGGGAAAAGGGCCACGTGGACCCTGGCGCAAGGGAGGAATTCAACACGGCGAGATCCCTCCCAGCTTCCGGAAATGATATTATCGTGTATTCGCATAATGAAACGATCACACAATGAGCGCGTGGGCACCCTCGTCAGAAAGCAGGGTACGTTTCCACACCGAGAAACAATGAATTTCCTCGTCGGTTGCGAGATCTGTTTATTCGGTGCGTACTCTGGATTGGATTAGATTAAAGGAGACTTCAGCTTCGAAGCCCGTTGCCGCGTATTAGGACCATTTGTTTTCACCGCCAGAGTGTTAAACCATTTGGAAAACCGCCAGGGTTTGTCTACGCATGTAAAGTACCAATTTGACTGACGCAAGTTCGCATAAACCGATCAACTACCAAATACAATTAACCGATATAATTTGAATGCTCCGTTTCCACGGGATTACGTACCAGCCCGTGAATAGCGGATAACTTATGACTGGACTGTAAATACTGATTTAATTGCTTTGCGTTATATTGCCCCATTTCCGTTCCACGACCATGTTGACTCTGAAAATCAGCAGCTGGCACATTACCGATCGCCACGTAGTTAAGTGTGGTACCTATAATCGAGCTTCATGCCCTATTACACATCCGCGCCCCTCCCGCCCATTGCAGTTCACTTTCAGTAGAATCTCCATAGAATGCGATAAAGAGTGAGGGGCTCACGGTTTTTTTCCGCCACGATCCACGTCAGTAAGTCGGAAAGGATACGGGGAATTCAGGGCGACAGGAAGGGACGAGGCTATAACCCGAAAATCTCGTGAAAGGACGAAGCTCCCCTTTCCGTCTCGCAATTACGATCCCGGAGGAATCTCGTCCGATGAAGTGTGCCCTTACCCCGACGTAAAAACTCGGGATCACGCGAGCGGCTTCAATGTTTCTTGCGGTAACGAGATTTTATGAACGGGGAGGGGACAAACGTTTTATCTCGACACACGGTTAATAACCGCGAGATCTGTGACGCGGTCGGCCATTAGCGTTACCAGAGTGTAAAATCTCGCCGCTTGCGGTACCGTTTTACGAGGCCGCTTCCAAACAGTCGACGCGCGCGTATCGCGATTCTTGAAAGCCAGCGAATATGAATCTGGCCCGTTATTATTGCGTCAGCGAAGTCACCGTGATAAATTGAAACGCAAAACCGGATTAATTGGATTAATTCATTATCCCGGTATTATTTCGCGGTGGCCGTTTTACCGAGGAGAACGCGTATACAGTTGGGAGAGCGTACCGCGAAGCGGTGTGCGCTGGGTCCCTCATCGAGGAGGTTAGGGAAACAGATTGGCCGCTCGCCAGATTACTTCGAGAGAGGAACGTGGAAAAGAGTCAGTGGAATGAGTCGTTTTTCGCCAGCCTGGCCTACCGCAAGGGGACGCGACAATTATGAAGAGATATTTCATCGACGCAACGTGTTACTACACCACTGTCGAACCGTAATCGCTTAATGCGACAGTAAATTAAACGATTCGCCTACAATCCTAGAAAACGAGGTGGTGGAATATAACGCGAAATATGTTTCCAGAAAATAGCGTTGCTTTCTAATTCGTAAAGTTTCGTAGTTAATTTCGCTGCTCGTTGCAAGGGAACTTCTTTATAACTGGATGAAACCTTCCTCCTTTGCGCCGCTTCTCCCGTCCCGTTAGATCCCCCGGCTTTTTGCATCGAGCTGCAGACGAAACTCTCGTCTGAATACCCTCGCGTGCAAGAAGTTCCTGCGCGCAGGAAGCGCGGAGTAAGTTCTTTGACAATCCATCGATCTGTGAAACTCGGCGAGGACCACCCGCGTTCGAGGGCCCTCGAGAAATCTTCGGGAACGCCGGTCTCTTTACTGATACTCCATTACGTCATTACTGTGTATACTTTCTGCCTGACTCTGTAACCCGGAAGTCTTTGGCAACGTAATTGTTCCGCTGGTTGACAAGCATCTCGCGATATTTAACAACAATTACCTTAAAAGATTACATCTCTCTGAGATCTAACAAAGATCTCTAAGATTCCTCTGGATCGATACTTAATCAAATTCAAGCATGTTTCATTTCACATGGAACAATCTAAGTGGGCTCGATATTTTGAGAACTGCGACCTTGTGAAAACTTCATTGTGGTCCACTCAGTCCGGTTATCACAAATAAAAAACGACGGATGTAAGGAGGGCTGAGAATTATAGTGGTGTAAAAGTGCAAATTTTGATAATTTGAGTTAATCACAGTTTTTTAGTTTTAAAGGCTCCATCTGTTTACTGTCATAGTGAATTATATTATAACTTTATTCTTGACTGAGAAATAAGGCTATTTCTCTTTAGCACCTAACTAATCATAATAGCGTTTCAAAACATACTGATGTAATTCCGACTAATTTGTAAGTATTGTCGCACTTAGCAGCATAACGCATGGAGAGTATAAATTAATATAACGAATGTGCTGATGCTGCTTGGACCCTGTTCAAGAATTAAAATAAAAATTTTAAAAAATTTTAAATTTGTAACAAGGTACATATTTATTATGGTATTATTTTGAGCCTTTAGATATGTTATTACAACTGCAATATATATGTAGAGTTTCTTACAACAGTCGTATTCAGAGACCATAAAGTGAGGTAGTTGGAAGGTTTCAATTTTTGGTTGCCAAGTATAAGGTCACTCATTCAGTTGATTTCAAGAGGCTTCGCCAGCGATTTCGAAGCAAGGAACATTGCCCGCGGGAATTGTCAAATCGTCAATCCTTTGAGTGGAGGATCCTTTGGCGAGTCGCTTGTCTTCTCCAGCGCTCGCGTCGTTCCAACAGCGTGGACAGTGCGGCGCCAAGTAATTTTAAGGTCTCGCAGGATTTCGGAGCCTCGCATTGTCGGGTCTCGCACGCGAACGAGCAAGGAAAAATATTCTTAGGACGAGCGTAAGGGGAGGAAAGCGTGCATAATAGCCGCGCCGAGAAGACGAGACGAAATTATTACCGTGTCCTAGGTGACAAAGAATCCTCACCTCGGCCTTCGTACACTCGGAGATGCGGTCGAGGCAAACTGGGTCAGGTGTGTGTTCGGCCCTCTACGTGCGCGCGCGTGTGTGTGTATATGTGCACGAGCGCGAATTCAAGAACTGTCGTATTGTCAACGCGAAAGGAATATCCGGGGACGAGGTATCATTTTCCAACAACCTGGAAATCCATCATAAAAGTTGGTGGAATTAATTGCATCCCGGTATTTTCTTTCAATGCCGTGCTGGCACTGTTTCGCTTTCGTTCGTACTGTTCCCTCGAAAAGTAATTGGCTGAAAGTAATTTAGGGGGAACGGTATTCTCGTGTAAAATCTTGAAATTTTCAATTAAAGTAAACCACAGTACCTACTGCTCCAACCGATGAATCGCAGTCTTTCGTTTAAACTCGTACCGTTGTTACGTGGATACTTACATTCGAATTTAAAAACAGTAACACTTCTCCAACCGTGAAATGTAATATATGAAGGTACTATTTAATTTCTCCTATTGGCATATTTCCATCAAGGACAATAATATTGTAAAATTTTTTGCGAATGATGATAATCATATCTGGTCTGTCGAGTGAAGCTTACACTTACGTATCTACGAAATACTTTTGTCTGTGCTTCCCGTGGCAGAAATTCGTTGGAATAGCAGCGAAGTTTACTTCCATAAGCTGTCTTATCTTCGAATTCGAACAGCCTCCTCGCTGCAGATATCACGGTGGCCGTCTAGAGAGGATTTACAAGGGATTTCCCGGAGTTACGAGTCGGCTTGCACGGTGACAACGACCGGTCCAATGAAAAGCCGGGGTGAATGCAACGCGATGTACCAACTCGGCAACGGGCGCATCGGCACGCGTATTTTATGCGTGACGTTGGGTCGTACGCTGAATGGACAGCCACTGCGGGAAGGATGCGGTTAACCTCGCTAGTTTCGTGTTTCCTACGAAGGTGAAGCGCCGATGCACACACACGAGGTATTCCCTTTCGAGGGATCCAGAAATATGTCACTTTTCCCACCAACCACTGAAACGATCTGCCTACATATATATACCACGTGAAACGCCTCACCTAGCTCAATGATTACAATTCCGCCTGGATAAAAGAAGATTCAGCTTCTTTAATTTCAACAGAATATCGACGGTATTAGACTATCGGTCGGAGTATCCTTTCAGAAGACACAGTTTACACCAGAAAGACTCGAGTAGTGTCAACCCGTACCGTGAAAACCACGAGCTCCTCGGAGCTAGCGTTCGTCGGTGGAAGATTGAATACTCTCTCGGTGGGTGACAGTAGAGTACGGTAGCCAGATTTTCAAATGGAATTACGGAAGTCTTCCCGCGCGATTGTCTCCGAGCCCTCGACTGTGATGGAAATAAATGTCTGGGAAAACGTAACGTCTGCGAACGTCTCTTTACGGATGTTTATATCGTTGCTCGCGGCGGGAAAGGCACGTCGTCGCGACGTGCGCATAGGTAGAGAGGCAACCCCCCTGTACAAGGCAGGTTCTTCCAAGACCAGTTTTTCTTTAATGCCGCACGCCGGTCGGCTCTTCATGAAGCAGTTTCTGCTGAAGCAGACAATGCACGATACGGACGAGGCAGCCTCGGGGGGCTCGTATTTCATTGATATTGCATCGTGAATTCCCGACCTAAATCACATTCTGATAGCCAACCAACCCCTCCGCTCCTCCCTTTCTTCATCCTCTCCTATTTTTGCCACCGTCCCCCGCCACTCCCCTCTCTCTCTATTCTCTCCTCCTCTCTGTATCGTATCGCGAAATTATTCACAAGCGGGGCCCCGAGGAAACTCGGGGAACACAAGCCGCCTTCCGCCTAAGGCTTTCATTGGACATCTTCCCCGTTGCATTTGTTCGCAGCCGCCTCGCGATCTCGCTCTTGAATATTCCATTTCGACGTCCTTACGGGCTTATTGCACAGAAAGTCTGTGTTACTCTACAATTTATGCGTTTCTTGGTGTTCAATTATCGCGGCAAATCAGTTCTTCTGTAAAGTTGGTCATGTGTATTTTCGGATAGAGTTTGGTAGTTTAAATCCTCCGCTGATAAAGCGACCAACTACTGTCGCGCCACGAGTACAGCGAGGGCCATTTGATAAGACGTAGGTGTACGATAAAGAGAAACAGGTGGAACGTAAGATACACTCCCAATTTTCATAAATTTTTTCCCAGTTCAACTTTAAGCAAAAATAACATTTTCTTCATTTCCTTTTATCCCTTCCGTTACCTTTTACGATTATTTCAGAACCGAGAGGAAGGAGAAACAGGAATGTTTTTCCATGTCGGTATAATTGTTCTCCAGCGATTTCAGCGGCCACATGTTCCGACTGAGGTGAACGGAAACTTTGTTTCTACCGAACCGGAAGACGATTAATCTTTGCTTTCGTCGAATTAATAATTCATTCTCTAGTGCCTTTGGGCTTTGACGATTAATCGTCTTTCCGCCCCCACTACCGTTTCCACCTTTCCGTAATCTTGTTCATCATTCACTCCTCTGTTTAACGGTTGTAAGAAATTATGCAGCAAGTTTCAACGAGGGTACGTTCTCTCTTGCGTTACGTGAGAAAACCACGGGTCGAAAAATTTCCATAATATGAAATAAACACTGAACAGTGCTTTCTGTAAATTCATCTTGCAACGAAAAAAATTTCCCTTCTTGTTTGAACGACGAATTGCCTATGCACCAGGTTGTTTTCATTTCACCGTCACTTCTGTTTTACCTTTACTCTCTCTCCCTCTCTTTCTCCCTGTTTGTCGACCGGGGGATTATTCAGCAAAGGAAGCTCGAGCAAAGTGGATCGGGAATTCTTTTATCGCCGCATCTGTTTCGAGTCCTCTTTATACGAGGGACTATTATAGGCTAAACAATCCATTCATTGAAATACAGAGGACTGTTTGGTGAAGCCTTTCTAGACGCGAAATCGCGGAGGGTAATGAACGATCAAATTGTTTTCCTTCCGGTCGGCAAAATTAATGAGGAGGACAATGGATGAAATACAGTCTGGCTTCCTAAGCAAGATAATAGATGTTCTTGCTACAAGAGTGATATCAGTGATAGCGCAACACCTAAAACAGGTGTCTTATCGTTAAAGAAAATTTGACTTCCTATAGAATTGCAATCTTATTCTTGTTAAGTGATTGCGATCGTGTGATCTCTCTATAGACAAGACCGTGTCGTCAGTCTGTAGACATTTTGTAATTCGTCGTGCTGACACGAACAGAATTAATTAGCGCCGAGTCATCACTTTCCACGCCACCCCAACCTCAAAAACCGTTTCTCACTATGGAAGATCAATGACCCCACTTTTTCTCAGCATTCCATCGAACGGGCATAGTTAAAGCGTGCTTTAAAAAATACATATATACGCATACTTTCCCTGAATTCCGACTTTCGTCGGGGAATTTCTTGAAATCTCTTGAAATTTCACCACCGCACAGGCAACGAGGTTTCCCTTTCGAAGCTTCAACCGCTAACATTGTAAAATTCTGTTTAGATTATATCTAATAACGCGTGTAATGGAAAACTCGCAGCTGGAACCGTTTCGCCAAGCTTTACGGCCACGGCACTTAAATCCGGGGGTTTCGTAGTCGACTAATAAAATTCGGGAAACAACGCAAATTGCTGGAATAAACTCTTTTCACGGTGGATGGGGCCGGATTGACGTTCCAGTAATCGAGTTCAAAATAACCCCTTTTAATGACTCGAACGAAATTTTATAACCGGCTCTTAACGCGTGCGCGTTCGCCAGCCCGCGGCCGTGTGTGGATGCAAAGTTTTCATCGGCAATTAATAAAACGGAATTTACTTAAAAGGCTCTACGCTGGTCGGCGTTAAACGAGCGGGCCCGTAACTTTGCGTTTCGCGTTCGAAGCCACGAACAACACGACTATGCTCCGTCCGCTACCCACGGAAATTTCGTTCGATTTGCCCGCCGAAAGATTCAATTAATTTTGCCGTGTCTGCCGTTAAAGGCCCCCCGATGGCGTCCCCATTCACGTGGATTTCGTGTTTCGCGGCGATATCAAGTGTTTATCGATCGGGACGGAAATAATGCTGAGGAACCGTCGGCTATCGAACGGTAACCAGGGACTGTGTCCTCTCGTTCAGCAAAAATGCAGCGAAAATACCAACGTATAATTGGGCGCGTCCCACTAAAAGAGGAACAATCGCGCGGCAACGGCTTTGCGAAATTTATAATGCACAGCGCGAACGTTCTTTAGTGGAACGCACAGATATATCGTGTTACGATACTGCGATCAGCGTGGAATTTAATAACAAGAGTAGGTATAAAATATGAAATTTATATCCGCTACCTCTCGATATTCGATATGTTTACACATCGTATTGTGTAATACACGCTCGTTCAAAATAAAATTACATCTCATTTGTTTTTAAGATTGATGATATCCTCTGCGATATCTGGGTGTTGCTCTTGGAGTATATAAGGGTATATAACTTTATGAGCGTGCTCTAACTGTTTTGATAACGAAGGAATCTGGTATAGTCTGGTATAAAATCTTATGGTGTATGGAATTGCAGTGATCGAAAATTTGAAAGTTAAAGGAAAGATTGTAGGAAACACTCCAGTCGTGGAGAGATCTTTGACTTACAAGAAGCATACAGGTGCAGGACCACGTTTTCACGTTGGACTACGTATTCTCTCAAACGTTTGCCTCCGTATAACCTACACGATCTGTGTTTACATTACATGTTTTAATCTCTAGAGCGAGTAGAACACGCTCCTGAAGTTAGATACCTCGTTCTAGGGCCTCTGTGTGCCTTTGTCGTGTCCTTCTTGGTCGCTTCAGGCATTGAAATACAAGCTTCTCGTTTGATAAGAAAAAAAAATATGGTATAAAGGGTTCTTGAACTCTTACTTGTCGATCTTGGCTCGGGCCATGTTGTCCCAGCTACGAACAGGGCAGTTGAGCTTGCCAAAGGACAATTCCCTCGATAAATAGGCGGAGCAGTGCCAGCTGTGCCTCCAGAAGATACTTCCGCTCACCCTTTCTCGGTTCTTCAGCGTCGACACCGCACCTTTCTCACTCATTTCACTATCGCCGACGAATCTTTCCCCGCCGAACACGATTCACGCGTTCACGATCATACCGACCCCCGCAATTATTCGACTTCAGGGACAGTGATTGGGAACGATGTCTCTCAAGCAGCGTCGTCGGTTCCTGCGTCGGGGGCGCAACTTCCGAGCTTACATTTTGACGTCGACCGATCGATATCGACGGGTTATTTACTTCTCCCCCGTGATACGACTTTCAGGCAGGTTCATGGAATTTCGGAGTTTTATCTCTGGCCGGCGAATTTTATCAATCGCGACTCGTTATCAATCACGGGGAGCTCCTATCACTAGGCCCCACATTTCTATCGCGCTCCAGGCATCGCGGGACCTCTCGTTCCCTTCTTCTTCCTTCCTTTTTTATTACCGTGAATTTCGACAATCGATGAAACCGCTTCACGTTCACTCCGAAAACATTTTCATCTACGGGAAAAGAAACAAAAATGTTTACGCAACGAAAGGGAAGTTAACGTCGATTCCTATGATCGGACCCAGCGTCGACGTTCCATCGGAAAGTTTTACCCGGTTCTTGGAAACTTCTGTACGTGACCGGTTTCACGTACAATCGATCCTCGGGGCAGAGAGCCTCGAGCAGCTCGACGTCTCCACGAAGGTGTACGCCTTCGTTTAATAAAATAGTTCTCTTACTATCGGTCTCGTGGATCCCCGTTTCTTATCCGAGCTACGAGTTCGCTGTAGTTTCGCGATAGCCTAGAATCAAGTCATTCTTCCGTGTAACGTATCCGTACTGCCGATACTATTTAGAAACTTTCGAGCTGCGATATCCTCGAACACGAAGTGTGAAATGTGACTGAAGGAAATATGCTACCAGAAGTGCTATTAAGCATCATATAATCACTGTTAGGAATTTATCAGCTATCCCACTAGTTGTTAGGAACCTCGTGGAACGAGTGATCCTTTCTACACTGCACTGTACAAAATGTGTCCACTCGGTTTGTTTACTTTAGGTAAGAAACCTGAGCTACAGGCTCCTGAAGAAAGGAGAACGGATCTGCGGGTGGACGGAGACCGTTCACCTCCACCAGCTTTCCTACTTTTTCCTATTGCTCAGCTTCTTCAGTTTTGCTTCGCGAGACCAATACGGGGCTAATGAAACTGCCGGAAACCGAGGGACATTCCCGGGGCGTTCGGTGTTTGATGGAACAGCCGGTGCGGAAGTTCGAGGTCGACGTTAACCAAGGAAAGCCGACCGACCACGAATCGATTGCGGATTAGTAGGTACCCCCGGTGGTAATCGAAAATTGTTAAGCTCCCGTGTAATTCGCCGGAGCTCGAACAATTTCAGGGACGACATTCGAGAATTTCTATCGATATTCAAGGGAATATTTCAACGCCCCCGGAGAATCTGAGTCAACGAGTTCGCCCTTAATTAAGAGGGAAGTAGCAGCAGCTCAGAATCCCGCTGACTGCGGGGCTTGAAATTTCCGAATAACTGCGCGTCGCGGTCTCCTAATGAAGACGGTGCAGCGGTGAGTTTCAAAAGATGACTGAGTAACCGCAATTACGTGCGCGAGAAATGATTAAATGTTATAAAGTACTAGGTATTCCCCTTTTCTAATAAATATCAATGGCGCGATTCCACGGTAGACGTGATTCAGACAGAGGTTGCGAAAGAAGAACCGGCGAAGGTCGTCCTCGTCACTTCCTTTGCTAACTCATCTTTCTCTCGTGCTGCTGCCTCTGTACGCAATCTGAGTCACGTTTTACAAATCTGCGGTGCTTATCTAAGCGGAAGGAACGAAAGACGAGCCGCGGATATCTTTAATTCGAGCTGGGACGAAGGTGAACAGGTTTGTGGCGAGGATCTCGCGAGTGCACGTCGACCTACTGCACTCGGTGGACCAGCGGACATATTTTCGAACGTTCAAGGACGGTCGATCGCGTGCACACCACGCCGCGGAGAAAACGATCCTCTTTTTGCGAGGACGAACGAACGCAGCCATGTTGACCCGGCCGATGTTTACCCTCCCTCCGAATTTCCTTCGTTAGCTAAGGTTCGTTCGGTTGACGAAGCAAACGAAACGTTTTTTTTTTTGGAGTTGAACGTGCGAATCGACCGACGACAGAGTACCACGTTCACGGAATACATCTGTCATACGTGTGTGCGTTTGCATACGTAGCCAAATTAAAAAACGTTAATTGCTTCATTAATTGCTTCATTAATTGTGTAATACTGAACCACGAAATAAAAGATTCGATTAACAATTTCAACAAGGGAGTTCAATAATACAAGTTTTAAAAGAAAATAGACAAATTTAAAAAGGAGAATATATAAACTCGCCCAATGCTGTCTAATAACAATTTGAAAATGGTTTAACTAAAAATGGAGCGAAATGTGGTTCGTAAAATGGAACGTTGTCGCTGAGATCCAATCGCAATCGATCTGTTTTTCAAATGCATATAACATTCATGGAGTCCAGTCTAACGTAGCCTGTCGTTTCGGACTGACGGATAGTTGGAGGAGAATAGAAGAGATAGAAATCATAACATACCACATTGAGAATTTCTGGAGACGTCGGTAAACAAAATGCGCGTGGGAGGATGCGCAGAGAGGCGTGGAGGAACACGTTGATAAGACCGATAAAGGAACGTCACAACGATACGACATGCATCCGAGTCGAAGGCGCGCGGTGTACTGGCGTCTCGATCGCAGCGCCGCGCTGCTCCGCGCCAATACACCGGCGCGTCGCGATGCGCCGTGGCAACCACTTTGGTATCACCGAGCCGGTTCGCGAACCGGTGTGCTCGCCAACACTTGTTCCCAGCACAAGGAGATGGCACACTTGAAACGATCCGCGTGCAATTCCAGTTCTTATTAAAATTCTCATTACATCTGCGAGACATGTATCTTTTTAATAAATCTGATAGGTTCCAAGAGAAATTTGTCGTTTTAACATTCATTCCTGTTCCGACTGTGAATAATAGAAAGAGGGACATCGCGGAACTAATTGCGTCTATGCTATAATGAAATTAATTGTATAATTCATGACATAGGTACCTACTTTCTAATCTGAGAGATTGGGTATCAAGATCCTGGAAACGATTATAGTCGACCTTTAGAGATATAGAGCACGATATAGATAATACTGGTTCCATGAGACTCGATACAGACGACCCCTGACACTTGTGACACGATATGAACGACTCTGGACCCGTGGAACCAGATAGTGTCAACCCGAGAAATTGACTTGACCCCAAGAGACTTGGGGAGGTATATAAGGTATATACCTAGGTGCAATAGGAGCTTCAGGGACTCAGGATTCGTCAGATTATGGGGGCCCAAGGACCCCACGGAGTCTACCGGACTCTAAGGACTCCGAGGACCCAAGAGATCCCAAGGACTCAAAGGACTGGTGATCTTGATTTACATATGTCTCGTGCATCCAGGGTCATCTGAATAAGGTCACACGCAATCATGAACGTGGAACCTTTTATATCGAGTTTTATGGATCTGTCTTAATCTTTTCATGTTTACGCAACTCGAAAACATTAAAATTGAATTGCCTTAGCCCAACCTTCCCCCTGCCACTATACATCACAGAATTTAATTAAACAACAGTTATTACGCTGCAAAGAAATCCATAGGACTTTTTCACAGACATACTAAATCTTTCAATACCAGATGGAAGGAAATCTTCGGCTAGACGTTCGAATTGCAAAAGTGTCGATAACACATGCGTACGAGCGTTTAGTTGGCAACAATCGTAGTAATTTTTATCAGGACCTTCACCGATTAATCACGTTCCCGTTCGATAGAATCCGACAGGTTTATGAATCACGATTCGTAACGCGCAAGGGGAAGGGTACAGACGTTCCTTATCGCGTGTTATGCTCGAGTTGTTCAAACAATTTCCTGCTAAAGCTCGGGCGCGACCCTACTCGCTCCTGACGAAGTACCATTTTAACATTTCAACTAGAAAGGCTCCGTTTTGCAACGTATGTGCCCAATTACCTACACGTACCGGTATGCGTCGAGCACTTTGACCCGTGCACAGAGACACGAGAAACGAATGAAGTCCTACGGAATTCGTCACAGGCACAATGCAATCTATTGAACTCGACGGTCGTCGAATTGTTGATCCATGATTAACCGCGCGGAGATTCCGACGAAAGAATTGAATTAAAGACCGAGGACTTGTCGGAGGAAAGATTAGATCAGCGCATACTTTCTGCGTATCGTAAGGCAGCTAGATCTCAGCGTTCTTGCCGTTAGAACAAAGGCGCGTAACGATCATTACATTCGGTCGTTAATATCAGACGTCTGCGCCAGGTATGCATGTGTGGGCGCTACCGAATACGCCGCCACTTGCAATTTGCATTGAAAACCGCCCCGAGCTGATCTCCGCTTCGACCCGCATATATCATACTAACGATACTTATGCCTGCTGGAAGTTTTGCCTTTCCAGCAACTCATTTCGCCATTGCCGCCGCGTCTGGGATGTCTGAGAGGTTTGGGCAGTTAGTCTCGTAACAAGTACGCCTTCTTTTCCTCAACGTCTGTCTCCTAACGACAGAGTCAATCGAGCGTCGAGCTACTCACGGTTTTTCCAACTGGACCAATAGATATTTCCTCACGATTGACTCCCAAAGAGGTCACCCTCAGACTCTCCCGAGTCCATTCGTGAACGCGAAGGCGTTCGAGCGAATCCGTAAATTCCCCAAACCGTATCTTCAGGCTCCTCTTTGTGCTCGATTCTGCTCGATTCAGCTCGATTCTGCTCGAGCTGATTCGCGAGACGTCCTGGTTCCATCTATTTTACCGGGCTCATTGATTTGCGAAGCACTCGGGGATCTGTTTACGACGCGCAGGACACGTTCCTTTCACGACGTGCCTTCTTTCGCTCGACTTTCCCCGCACGGTCGTGCATCGTAATCTCATGGGCGAATTTTAAGTACAGATCTCCCCCTGGTGAAGTTTCATTACTCGGGGACTGCTCGCCCGGCGTATCGAGATTGAACGTTTAGGTGCCTCGCAGATTGAACGCGTGGGCACGGCTCCCTTTGGCGAAATTTCTAATTAGCGTGCGTGTAATTTTCCGAACGGGATGCATAAATTCTGCGTGCCGGGGCGCGACGGTTCGAAACTTGTCAAACATTACGGCCAGTGTTATTCGGAAACTCCGTGAAGTTTCCAAGGAGAAGGGAGCGAGTTAAACGAGACCTGGTGCCAGCCCTTTCTCGGCTTCGGCGTCGTGTTCCACGTGACTGATCCGAATATCACGGCCGAGTGTGTTCTATTCGCCCGGTACCTCGTAATTTATGCTCACAATCAGACCAGCATCCATCCTCCAGAGTACATGCACGAGTACAAACAGAACGATGAACATGTACATGGAATGGCACCGGTTACAGCAATTTCTCAGAAGTCTGCACGCAGATAATAGTTGACAACAAATGGGTTGTACGACGACGCCTTCGACTTTGATATTAATCCAACAGGGATTGTCCACGCAAATGATTTCCTTTAACCGAAGATGACGAATCTGTGGAGCACTGAAAGTATGTTCATCCTCGATAATGTAGGTAGTTGTGAGCTCCCTTGTTTTTTGATAAGTAGACATCAGAGATGCAAAATTTATTCAAGCAATCAGAATAAGTATAACATGTGATATAGAAATGTACCAGTATTTAAAAAAAAAACGAGTGTAGTGCTTATAATTATTACAATATAGGTACTATGTATATGTACGATTAAACTTTAACACTGCCTGAGGGCAGCGCGATAGCCACACATGTATAATTAAAAAAATATCTATGCGTTTTCATTTTGGATAATCCTGTCTAAAGTTATCGTGGCGATAGTCCAGGCCAGTTTTTTTACAACGATGCAGCACGCAATGCATATCATAGGCGGGGGTGGGCAAAAATGAAATTAAAAAATTGGTTTATACTCTACATTTGTAGCAGAATGAAGTGCAAAAAGTTTTAGACCTATACATTGTATACTTTTTTCTAAAGAAAAATTATAAAAGTCACTTATGTTTTCGCGCGATTTGACTGGGGCGAAGCGATTCGAAGAAATGAATAATAATTAATTAATTGTCGCTGCGCTTCGGCCATCAATTTTTTATAAACTTTTCTCTTCGTATCGCCGCGCTTCGCCAAAATGCTCGTCAGCCTTTATTCACAATTCGCATTATTATTGACTTGAGTACCATGTTTAGCGAAACGAAATCCAATGAAATTCGAACGCAATCCGCATTCGTACGACAGCCTACAGCAATCCGTCGAGTATTATCGTCTCCTCTTCCATGCTCTTTTTGATCCCCCTCTGCTCTCTTCCTTTCTTACGGAGGAAATATTATACACACAAGCTATATGCACCAATCTAAATATTGAATTCCGATACGTAGTATTAAACTTTCCTCGCCAATGCGCCTGAATCCAATTTTCTGTGAATAAAACTCTGTTTCTACGATTTACTAGAAGAAGACGAAGATCTTTAACTACAAAAGCCTCGTTTGAAATTCATACCGCGCTTTGGACGAATAAATAATTACATATATTCGAGCCGTATAATGCGTTCAACGAGATGCGTAATTGCTGTCGCGCATATTTTACGAGTCGGTTGTAATGCCGCCAGGAATTCCCGTTATTAATCCAGCTCATTATGCGACATGCTAACGTAGGAGTATTATGGGACGTGTTTGTGGAATATGTAGACGAGAATGCTCAGACTGAAGAAAATCAATTGGGCTGTTTCAAGTTTAAACAAGTCAACAATTTTAAAAAAATACAAAATATACGTTTTCCCTATTCCCCATTCAATACTTCCAAATTTAATGATCATTCCCTATTTTTTATTATTCTTACAACCATCTCAAATATTCCCCCCTCGTTACTGTGTCTCCTGTGACACACTGTAAACAGTGCTACTTATCACGAAATGCGAAAGCACGCCTTTCCCGTTTACGAGTCTTGAAAATGTAATAGTCGTTGTAGCATATGCTCCTGCCATGAGCGTTTCATCCGTGAACCTCGAAACTTTAAAGCTCCATAACGTCATGAAAAATGGCTCGGCAGACGGGAAATAAAAACCACCCCAAGGTGCCAGCGTGCGACACAGGCGTACGCCCCGCTTTTATAGGTATCCTTATCGCAATCCATTTGCATGTAACGTTGTAACCTAGGCGAGCACGTCAACTCTGCTGCAGGAACGTTAACCGTGAATAGAAATTACTCGCGTGCTTGGGCGCGTAACGCTTTTTAAGCATGAAAGATTTCATCGAATTACTGTCACCTGAACCACCGATTTCCAGATGGCAAAAGTGAAGCCACTTTAAAGGATTCGCGTTCTCGAGGCACGTGCTTGGATTCTTAGTTTTCAGCGGACGTCAGCAGTGCGCTGGTTCTAATATTTCGACAATCAGTTTTACTCACCGCTTGAATCAGATCATGGAAATCCCGTGGCGACTGGAATTGAGGTTTCGGTAGTGGAATTGATTCATCTATTCCGTGGAATAATAGGAACGTTTCGTTCCTGTAGTAAAACCTCAGTCATGTTTACGGAAATGACACCAAGTATTTTTCATATCGCTTAACTTAAGGAACGGAAATTAAGAGACATGTGCTCGACGACTTTCATTCAACACTTTCGTCGATCGTTAGTCTACGCCCACTGATGGGAATGATCGCGCAATTTTTTTCTACGCGAGGCAGAAGTTTCTAGATGCATCACGCAAAGTGGATGATTCCCTGCAAGTTTTGACGGCGTTGAAAAGTTTTACGGAGACTCCAGCCGTGCACAAATGAATAATTAACAGAACAGAGAGAGCAACGTTCCGAGGCAAAAGTTAGTCACCCAGCGTCTGTCGTTCCTGAGGAAAAGATCTCTCATGGGGGAGCTAATTACGTCCAATTGTAGCCTCATTTTGTTCGACTTTCTCACCCAGCGTTAAGGATAATTCGAGAAGAGAGTGCATGCATTTGGAGAAGCGACTAGTGGTCAAATTATGATGTGAATCTAAGGTAAACTTTTGTATGCCTCATTGAAACTGCGATTTCATTAAAGCAAGCAGGAATTTCAACAATATGACCGTGTAAGTCTTGTAAATTAAATTGAGTTTGAAACACTTAATACTATCAATAACAGTTTAACAATGTTATTGGTATTGCTACAGCTGAAATTCACAATTACGGTCAACCGTCCATTCCCAAACACAGCCGCAACTGTAATCGTTTTAACGATGACAGCGTGTAATCTGCTCCAAAATCCCATATATGTATAATGTAATTCGAGCAGCGTGTCTAAATGGAATTGGAGGTCGGAGTTTCGATAATTCTTCCAGCGTGAATTGCGTGTACCACGTGAAAGGAAATTCAGCGATCAATGCAAACTGTGCTTTGAAATCATTTTTCCTATCTTTAGGTTCGTGACCGTTACACTTTGCTGGCGCATTAACCGATAATTGTGTTTCATAAAAGCGCGAGTTGTGTCGTTCTGGAAACAGGATCGAAACGTGAATTCAGCAAACGATCGTCTCTCGTAACGTTAGTCGACCTTCTGCATTGTCGGCAGCGAAAGCATGTAATTTCATCGCCTCCTTCGTATCATTCGACCTCAACGGGTGTAAGTTGCAGGTGCAACGTACCGTGCGCCGCTCCTCGCCAGGATAAAACTTGACTACGTGAGCAATTCCGTCAAGTCAATCCCGCCGACGGAATGGAAATTAATTTCTTTCTCGAGCCGATGATCCTAGGCGAAATCTACTTTGTGTGGATCGTGATTCGGGCATTGTTTCCAGGTGAATAAAATATCGAAATACCATGGAACGTTTGAATGTTTATTAATGCTCCTTTGAAAGAAGAGGTTTTTAAATAAATTAGGATTACTGTAAAAGCGATTCATATTTTGCAGCTGCAAAAAAGGTAACCGATTAACTTAATCTGGTCAATGAGGGATGAAGAGTCGTTGGCACCGTCCAACGTAAAGTTTCTGGCATCGATCATACGGTATCGCGCGATGTAGACTCTAATTGCCGCTTATCAGTGAAGTAACAAAGAAAATATTACAGCCACGGAGTCTCATTGATGCGCCAGCGTTTCGTACCGTCTGGAAATTCGAGGGTAATGATTAACACACCGGCACGGTAATTTAGCGGTTTAAACTTGTCCATCGAAACTCTCTCTTTTCGAGTAGGAGTAATTATCGACTTTGTAATTAACGCGTACTGTTTCGATGGATTCCATCACACGGGCTCGTTTCACTCGATCGGCCATTGAAAAGGAACTCATCGATCCCAATTGCAGATTACACCTGCCAACGATATTCCGACAAGTGTTACGGTTTGGAAGCTTTTTCAGTCGTCGCACTTTAAGTTCTTTACTCATTTATCGTTGCACTTTCGAATATTTTTACGAGAATATAATATAGGAAAATTGATAGTCTTTTTTGAATACTTATGAAATACAAAGGTCAGATTTTTGGTTTTCAAGTTCATTTTGCGGATGAAAAGTGAATTATTTTTTATAAGAAAACTTGCCAATTAAGATTATTTAATTTCCAGGGATTTGAATTTTAAGAAATAATTGAGGCATTCAGAGCAAAATCAGACTGAGCCACATATTATGCGAAATTGAGTTAGTAGCATTAATGTATTCCAATATGCTATAGTCACTTAAAATAGGGAAAATTAATTTTTCTGAGTGTGGGTTAGTCCGTTTTTGCTCTCAATGCCTCAAAGCGTCGCTAGAGCTATCACGAAGAAGATTGAAAAAGTGAAAGAAATATAATTATGATCAATCGGTATTCAATTAAGTGTCTTTCAATGAGAAGTGATTCGTTTCGGACAGACTAATCGAAGCCACGAAGGTTTTCATTGAATTGAAAACTGTTCCTCAGAGAAAATTGATCATTGGCATTGCAAAGAAACGTGGCCTACGGCGAAGAAATACAGGTAGCAACGAACAGGTGAGAGAGCGGGATGGAAGGCCATCTGTTAGTTTCAGAATAAAGTAGCCAGGTAAAGTAGACAGGTCGATACTAATAGAACCTCCAGGTAACGCTCACGGCGAAGAAATTACCACTCTGAGGAAGTGCATTTAGGTAGATGCAATCGATGCGACTGCTAAAACTTGTGAGCGGGTTCACGTTTGTAATTTTTTCTTTAGGGCTATCTTCGAGTATTTACTGTGTCGAGGTAATCACGAATTTCTCATCTGGATAACTATTCCTGTCTCTGATCAAAATTCATAGGATTTACATGTTTCAATGAATTTTCAATAGGCTCTAGAACCAAACGGCCACCTGTCGCGTAAATGCATAGATACAGCTGAAATAGTATTCTGCATTGAATCGAAAGTGAGATCGTAGAGTAGAGATTTCTATTAAATATTTATAAAGTATTATACTGTATAGTGATAGTCATGCGAGGGTCCGGAAAAACTACTAAACTTCAAATCAATTTTTATTGCGAAAGGAAAAAAATATAAAAAAATTTTAAGTTGATTGATTGTATTTAATTTGATCCAAAATGCACTAAAAACTTAAAAAGAATTGCTTTCTTGTACTATAAATAAAATCGCGGGGCAGGATATTTCATCGCTTTTTATCGCTCATTTCGACGGTTGATTACGTATTAATATGATTCATATCCTGCTATGAAATATCCTGCCCTACGATTTTATTTAAAGTGATATATCACCATCGTAATTTTAGTACGAGAAAATAATTATTTCTTAATTTGTAGTGCATTTTTGTTAAAATTAAACCAAATCGTTTAACATACATTTTCTTTTTATACTTATGTATCATTTATTATTTACTTTTTAGTGTTTGAATTTTTCAACTAATAAATATGAAAAATTGAACTATTTGTACGTGACGAATCATTTCTCTTATTTCATTTCTCTACTACTTACTTAGACAACGCATCGACTTTTTGTCGTTTTGGAGAAGAACGCGAGAGACCGATTTCAAGTCTATTGGATTTGTGGTTATGTATTGAAAATGTGGGGGATGCAATTTTTTCAACCTCACCGGGGTGTTTTTCTTTTAAAAATTTGTATCTATTGTCATTATAACTACATACGCCTGCAAAGTTTCAAGTCTATTGGAATTGTGGAAGTGGGTTAAAATTCAGTTACAAGATTTGATCCAAAGAAACAAACAAACGGACAGAGAAATGAAGCTAAATAATAAAAATCGTCAAAAAATGGATTAGATTGTATACCGTTCCCTTTTGTTTATATTCTCGGTATTCATTCCATTCGAAAAAAGAAAATTCAGAGAAAATAAAGGACAGAGCCACTATTTCTATTGGACAGGACGACAGTCTAAAGATTAATGTACCCAAGGTTTGACAACAAACCACGCGGATATACCATACAAAATTAAACGTCAGAAAGTGGATCGATAAACAATTTATCCTTCGACAGCGTCGGGCGTAGTTGTTCGAAATTTTTTACGTGTGTGGGTGTCGTCTTCCGCACCAGGGGGAGAGACGTAAATGAACGATTTCATGGCCGTGCCTCGGAAATGCGTGAATAATTCATGAAGGAAAAATTAACAGGCTATTCACAGGTGTTTGAAAAGGGCGATTACAAAGAAAACTGTAATCGTATGGAAAAATCTAACAAAGCATTGTTATGTAAAAAATCCGTGACGTATCGAGGTAGCGATGAAAAAGCTAATAACCCAGGTAAACATGTAAATTTTTAATCAAGTCGGTGTTTCAATTTCGGAAAAAGTATTTCGAAGGTGTAACGAAGGGGAATCCAATTTCAACATCTCCATATCAGAAAAGATGGATTTTAAAGCGAATATTTACGAATCGCCCGGAATTATTCTATATCCTGCATCACAGTCCGAATTTATATCTCGATATCTTCTACTGAATATCAAGAGCCATCCTTCCCCGGTTTTGAGGAGCATTTTCATGCGCCACATCCACCACGAGATATACGACGGCACAGGGGTCGGCTCACTCCAGGAAGTTGTACGGTTTAAGAGAGTAGAAAAGAAGGAATGCCGAAGCGCGCGTCTTTCCGGGATTAACTATCGGGCAGGGACTGCGGGCGAACTTCTCGCCTAATGCCTAGTTTAAAAGTCTGAAGACACGCGAAACGCATTCCAACTCTGCGCCGTGGAAAATGTAAAGCAACCGCGGCACTGTATGTGACCAACCGAAGTTTTTCCTAATTTCGCGTCGACTTTTCACTCACCTTAACCCAAACAAAAAAAATGCCTCTCCTTCCGCCTCTCTATCGTTTGTTTCCCCGAGCATCGCTCCATTGTTTCACTCCTCTATACCTTTGTTTTCCACCTCTCTACGCAAATTTTACTCACTCCTCCGTGCACCCGTGCACACCAGATTTCCCCTTTGAGAAATCGAGCATACTAGACTCGACGGAATTTTATAACATTTCATTAAGCATCGCTCTTTGTGTATACCTGTGTCAAGCGCCGTTTTGACCGAATCAACGGCCACCCCTGCTCCACCGTGCAGCAGACTTTTATAGAGTTTCTGGCCGTGCTCGGTATAAACTGGAATCGCGCGTGACGAGCGGTATAATGTCTCTTTGTCTGCTCGCGGACGTGCTCGCGGATTCCGCGTAGGCAGTGCGTGGGCGACTCTACACGCGAGACGTAACCGGTTCGACGAACGTACGATTACGTCGCATTACACTTTGCACGTTCATAAGTTCGTCACTTGAAGGCGTCACTTTAAGTTTCCGTATCTGCTTAGACCATAAGGTGGAGAGGCCTCTATGAGAAGCCATGCAATCGATGTCAGTCCTTTAGGAATTTCCAAATCGTTCTGAACATTCGCATACATGTACCTGACTTTTTACTTATTCCTTTTTACGAGGGACTTGTAGCTGGTTGAACCAGGATTTACTGAACATCTTGTATACTAATTGCCTCGTATACCTTGGAATATTTCTGCTTTGTTGCATCGATAATATCATTACCGTAACTTCGGTATATTTATGCCCATATGGAATTCTATATTCTCGTATTTTATTTAAGAATGGTGTATTGGTGGAACAAAGTTTGTCAAATGAAGATAATATGGCTGTGGCCTGAATAGTGAATGTTCCAGTTTGCTGCATCGCAAATGGACTTTCGAAATGTCATAAACGTTACATATGGTACGCTGCACTTCTGAAGCCCTTTGTACCTACCAGGAGTATAATTTAGCCAGGAATATAGTCACACGCATGGTAGTGGAAAGGAAATTACGGCAACTTGAAATTAAAAAAATTCTGCTGCATGGCAACGAGTCGAATGCGACAATTTAGGGGAAGCGAATATCGTTCGTTATTTACAGATAAGAGTATGACGGAGCACGCGTAACACGGTTCGACAGGTTGATTAAAATACCGGTGACGCTGAGCACGAGAATTAAACACACACACACACACAAGTTTACCTAGAGAACCGAATATCTGCAGGGGTTGGAAGCATCCACTGCATGTGACGTGTATGCGATTGCATCATTAGTAACTTCGAGTTACGATCTACTGGTATAACATGAGAACGCGAAGTAATTGAACTTGTAGAAAATTGAATTTCGCCTGTACTAACACCCTATGAGATACAGAAGGTGTGTCACTGTAGAACATACAGTTTGAAATAAAAATCGGGCTAAACAGCCCACGTAATGGTGATCGGGATAAATAATTGGGATTGTTGAATTCATTTTAGCTACGTCGCCATAGCTTCTCGCATCGAACGACCGAGAGAATGAAAGATTTCTGGGTAAACGGGATTCCCGGGCAAGCAAAAGAATTCTTAAAAGTCTTACAACAATCGTTAGGGGATTTGTACGTTTAAAGCACGTAGAATGGAGTAGCCGGTGGGTTTCAGATGGAAAGCCAATTAGGGGAGCAATCGAACTTCCGGGCAACCGAGAAGCCTAGTAAACTAAACTGGGATTTAAATAACGCTGTCGCCTGTTTCCCCGCGGCTATCGAAAATACGCTTATGGAAATTGAACAAACGAGTGCATTCTAGCCTCTCTAAGTTGACTAAACAATTACGTGGCAGCAGCAGCTTTAACTACCATCGGAATGAATATCTCGTGACTTACCCATCGGTGTTGTGCGTGAGGAAGGACTTCGGCAGGGACAGCGATCGGTGATGAGGATCCAAGGGAGCATCCCCGGGCAGGGGATCCTCCCCTCTAGTCGGAGCGCTCCCCGGCCTGGACAGCATTCCATCCTTCGGTGGCTCGATCAGCGTCTTCAGGGACCCAATCACGGCATCTTCCATGGGAGTGGACGCCCCGGAACTTTTCGCGTTCCTCGGGCTCTTTGTCACCGTTCGATCAGAGGTGGTGACCCAGATATCGCTGCTGGATGAAGAGGAGGTGGTCGACGAAGACGCGACCTGAGCACTGGGCGATCTGTTCACGATACTTTTCCCCTGTACCGGCGACACTTTTCTGTCCTTGTTCTCGCAACCTTCGAAGCTGCCGGCGAACTCGGGTTTCCTGTAAAATCGATGATGCTCCCTCTTCTCCACCGCCGAACTACTCCCATTGGATCCTTCGAGCGGCGACCATCGATTTGGCTGTTTCAGCACGCTCTTCGGCTGTCGCTCTTGATACTTGGACGCGCTGGAATTGTTTTGATCACGGTTCACTCGACCCTTCCGCGAGGTCTCGCGTTCACGGAACTCCCGGTCGTCCATTCGCTCTAACGATGCCGGGGACGAGCTGGCGCTTCCTCTGCTCGCGTGGCCCCCGGTGTCCGTGGGGAGCCTCTGATGAGCTGGGTAGCTCTGAGACAGCTTCATGAATACTGGAGCTTGGCTGGGCGAGTACAAAGTATCCCTCTGCGAGCAGTGCGGCCAGAAATCGCAGGTGCTGCTGTTGCACCGTAATTTCGTGTCCGGGCTGATGCAGAAGTCATGGTTCGAGGCTGACGGGTTCGCGTTCGGGGTCGTTGCCCCCCTCTGCAGCGTCTTCGGCCGTCTGGACTGTTGCTGCTGTTGTTGTTGCTGCTGCTGCGACTGCTGTTGCTGTTGCGGCTGTTGCGCGGACGAGCCGGTTGCTTTGGAAGATTGCTGCTGTTTCGATGATATAAAGTAAACGTCGTAGGTGTTTGGATTGTTCCGTCTTTGTTCCTGGCTATCTTCGCGACGCTCAAAGCGACTCGAGAGAAGATTCCTGGTTACTGCATGGTTTCTTGGGCCGTAAAGAAGCTCGGATACAGCCTCTGTCTCGCGAAGAAGCTCTTCGTTTAATGCGTCCTCGGTCGACTGTGCTTTCCCTGGGAAACACACACGAGCAGGATACTGTAGCGATAAAGGGATTAATCGTTTATAAAAAACTTAATTTTGATTAGAGATGAAAGCTAGAGTATTCGACACAGTCGATTGAGATATTAGCTTCTACAGAGTGTATGATACATAAAGGTGTCATTTACTTAAATTAAGTACACGCGTAAATAAAGACAGCGTAGAGACGAAGCAGTACGTACTGTTTTGAAGGGTGTGCCGTTTCCTGTCGTTCCCTCGGTCATTGGAAATTTTAACAACGACTCTGTGGACCTCGTTAGACTCCCTCGAGTGATCCCTGCTCGGAGTTGCGGTGCCTGGAGACCTCTTCTCGGGTAATTGAAGACTTCTGGATCTTCTTACTCGCGACTGATGAGATTCTGGGGATACTTGCGTCGTCCTGGCGCTCTGGTGTTGCCTCGCAGCGTTCCCACGTCTAAACGGATTGGGCGTCGGCGATCTGGCCTGCCTCTCGGCGCTGCTCGACGACGACGATGAGGAGCCAGGTGAGTTGAAGGACAGCTGCTTCCCAGATTCCGAGGAGCCGGGCGATCTCCGCAATCCCTGCTGACTCCTGTGATGACGGGCCTGCCTGTTCGGCGAAATTCTCTCCCCGTTAGCGCGTATCGATTCTGTGGATGAGTTCAACGCTATGATGGAGGAGGACACTAGGCTGAGGTTCAACGACGAGCTGGGATTGTCGTCCTCGTCGCCGTCGTCGTATCCCTCCACCGAAGAGTCAGTGTTTTCAGCCAATCTAGGCATCGTCGATCTTGTGACACAGCTATCAAGGCTTCTAAAGCCCATCGACGACGAGGAGGAACTCGATGACTCCATGTAACGTTGAACGAACTGCGATCTCCTCGAGGACGATTGATCTTCCAGCGATTTAGCCTGCGCCATTCGATACTGCTGCTGTTGTTGCTGTTGCTGCTGTTGGCTGATGGTGTTCTGCCTGCGAGATCTGGACGGTGTGTTCGACGTTTTCCGAGAGGAAGACGGCAAGGAACTCCAGTTAATTGGCTGCGGTGGCGAGGGTGGAGGACTGATAATGTCGCTGTCCACTATGGCGTTGGATCGCGGCAAGAATGGCGCCTTCCCGTAGTTGCTACGTCCAGAAGAGTGCTTTGAAGAGGACCGTTTACCCACTACATCTTGGAATGCTGGCGGAGGTGATATGATTGGAGTGATCGACGGTGGGGAATAGGATTCTGGGATGCTGTGGGGAGACGTGCAAGCACTGCTCGCCACAGATTCGAAGTCTTGGCCGTGGATGGCCAGATAGTCCGGCCTCTGACTGTCCAATCTTGAGAATTCTTGAGGGCATTTTCCTGGTTCGCTGTTGCAATGATAATCAGCCAATTTGACCGTAGCACGGCGCGGCAGGGGTAAGGTGCCGGTGGTGGCCGTCACCAAGCTGCTCTCGTAATTGATCCTTCGATTCTCGTCCAAAGACCTTTGCTGCACTTGGACCCAACCCGATCGACCCAAATAGACTCCGTCAACCTCCCTGTCGCACCATCTCACCGGTGATAATTCCCTGCTGCAGTCGCCGCTGATGAAAAGCTCGCCGGAGGTGCCGCTGTTACCCGACAGGAACGAATTCGAGGATTCTCGGCGACGAGAACTTGACACCTGTCCGCAAGTTTATCGGTAGGAATGTTGAACTTCGAAACACTTACGGGGTCTTGAAACTTTTTAATGACAACTAGAGAATATTCTATTCTTCCTTTCTACGAAACGGGGTTAACAAGGGATACGAAGGCGGAAGAACTATACCGTGGCAGAGGTCCATGTTTTCGCGACTGTTTTCAGTTGAACGATCGTTGGGAAATTGCAAAATAAAGAGTAGAGAAATTTCGGTGGGGAATCTATAGCTTTCGAGGAGGAAGTTTAAGATATTATCGGGTCGAATATGTATTCCAAAGCGGAATAGAGAATAATGGAATAAACTTTTGGAGTGCTTCACTTGCCTGCCCGTGGCTATCCTGTCGATGCTGCTTTAAACTCGAACTCGACGCCGTCGACACCGTCGTGTCGTGACGCTTTAAGGATGGTATCGAAGTGCCACGCGTGTATGAGCCGCGAGTGTTCCCGCTTGATTTCCCTCTGCCACTAGTTTGGCTTTTATTGCTGCCGATGCTGTACGCGGATCCTTGAGAACCCACTTCCCAAGGATCCGCAGCGCCGCGCAAATGCAGAATCGACACGTTCGGGCCTCTGTAAAAAATGTTTATTCTCCTGTTACGGATAAATAGTGGATGGGAAGGGTTTAAGCCGGGACATATAAAATAGAAAATAGTACGACGGAGATTGCATCGCACCGATTTTGTAATGCAGAGTATCGTCCAAGCAGAGACGCAACGAGATACATTTGCTCGTAAATATTCTACGTTTATCCAGGAGAAAACTACCCTTACAGATCGACGCAAACATACTACGTACGCATATCTACAATTCGCGTCTGCAGAAATTCTCGATATTTGAGGAGGTTGTCGCGGCTGTTGCAACCTGGATACGCTGCTGTTCTCCCTTCGCCTCGTACAATCTCCCCCCAGTATAAATATTCATCGAGGCTACGTGGTCGGCGATATAGATATCGCGAAATAGGAGGGGAGCAAATAAAGATGTCACGAGGGGGAAAGAACGAAGGAAAACGAGGACGTAGCATCCATCTTGCTTCGAAATGTCTACAGAGACGGGGGCCTCCTACCCCCTCGATACCAAACTACCACGTGGTAGCGCGAGTTTTCTCGAATATGTGGTGAAAGCCAGTGATACACGAAACGAGGTGAAACGTCGACGTTTTGGATTCCAGCAAAAATGCAGTCTGTGTTTCACGGGCCACGGGAACGTCACCAATTTAACCGTGATTAAATGCACGAGCGCTCCTTCCTTTTTCATCTTGCACCGAAGCGCGTTTACTGGATTAAAAAGTATATGTACTCCGATATTTCATTGAGCAAAGCATACAAGAAAATGTGCTTTCAAACTTGTGCCTTTTCGTTGTTAAAGGTGTTCCAGTTTAACAAACTTATTCGCGCCATAGCTATCTAACTTGATATCATTAATAACTTTAGCAATATTCAGATAACTCGACTAAGATGACACACTCTGCGAACTTGTGGCGAAACAGGCGTCCCTGCAGTATAAGAAAGATAGATACTTGTAAGAGTATTAAAGCGTTAATCCTATTTAAAAACAAGTACACGAGAAACGAGATGTTCTTGCGAGCAAATAATTTAAATGTTTCGCAAAACGGGCAGGACAGGATATAAATTCTCCAACGTTTCGTACCTCGATGTGGGTCGAGACAGAAATTTTCGGAATTAAATCTGCGCGCGTCTAACAAATGAGTTTCGGTTTGACACCGTGACAGCTCGACACCTCGGTAATTCGCAAACGTCCCTACCGTTTATCATTAATGAATCTTCGTAAATGTAGTCCGCGAGGGGAGGAAAGAAGACAACGGGCGCAAGTATAACCTTCCGTCGTAATGAATCATAAAAGAAGGAGCAGCCTAGGAAATGGGATTGTTGGCAAGGTTCGAATCGCGACACGACCTGTTAAAACACTGGAATGATGACATTTTAATCTTACAAATGAGTCAGTACATCTAGAAATCGAACGGTGCCAACGCGGCGTGTAAAAATTTAATGCCAGTTCAAATTTATATGAAATGTTCTCTGTAAGATCCTTAATCACTTTAAGTCCACGTTATGGAACGCGAATAATATTCGTCTAATTGTAAGTGGCAATTACGAGTGAATGCTTTTAATCATTTCATATTTTTATCATTTTCGAGGGTCGATCCTTCTATTTGCAGCGAAACGTAAACGGGTGTCTGTCCATCCCCGAATATACAATCTTCTAATTTGTTTCACTTCGAATGTCACGCGTTAAATATAACTCTATCTTGGCGATCGTTTCGATGGATGCAGATATAGACGTCCTGAATTAATTATATTTACCTTTTAACGGACATCGTCTGCAGGGGGCGTCCCTTGGTTTTTGCAGTTTGATCACTCTGGCCCGTTAAATTAGAAACGGCGTATCACGTCAAATATCACGTCGTTACGGGAAATCGATGCACTGTCATTTTGGGAGCGCATTAAGGCTCATATTAAATGGGTTAATGCAATTTCCACCCGTCTCACGAGTCAGATTTCACTGGCACATTTCGGTTTATCCAAGCTGGAGTCTTCGTTTAAGGAGCTTATTTTTAGAAGCAGAAATAATATTCAAATACTCTAATATTTCAATCTCCTAAAGAAAGTGTAAAGGTTGTGATCGCATCTTTTCTTTGTGGAATCAGTCGTTAGAACGTTTCAAGAAGGCGTTTCTAGAAACCTAAGGTATTTAAAGAAATCTTGCAGCCTGCTTTTTCGCGATCCCATTAAACTCGGTAAAAAGTATCCCAGACAACTAATTAACCGTATAGGGGTTGAGAAGTGGGTCTAGGAACTGTTCAGCTCCCTCCACCGTATTCTCGTTGAATTTTGCATTCGCGTGTGTAAACAAGTTAAGCTCCGCGGGGAAGCGTTGCAGGAAGCGGTCGCGTCGTTTCATTGAGCTTCATGAAAGTTACATTGCATGTAACCGCCGCGGAGGATTGCAAAAAAGTAAACACCGTGAAGAGCAGACGTAAACTCCGCAACGATCGAATTAATTCTCTTTTTACTCGTTCGATATCAACGATCCTAGCCGCGGTATTAATCTCAGAGCGAACGAAGCTTCTTGCGGCACTCGATCTCCCACGGAACAAATATTCCCCGTTTCGCGCTTCAATCGCGCCGTCTTATTTCGCTAGTGCTATTTGTCTAGTCCTCCACCTGTCCTTCTTTGGTCTGCTCGCGCTACATCGTGGACGCGCGGCGGCCACTGAACCCCAAGGCCCACGTAAAAAATTGACGAGAGACCGAAACGCGTAAGAATAATTTCGAACTACATTTGACATAAATCTGCTCCTATCTTAGCCTCTTGATGCGCGTAGAATTTTAACGATGCGTATTGCGCGAGCATAAATTTAACATCAAATACTCCCCTACGAGTTAGAAATGCAGGGTACCATGGAACAATGCAATTACTTTTAGCGTAATGACGATGCAGGAACGACGTTAAAGGACCATTGTCCACAGAAAAATCTAGTTAGTACACGGTGAACACTAGCCTCAAAGTATTTAACGAACACAGAGCGCACATATTACAGGTACGTACAACACGGCCACGTGTACAACGATGTACTATGGTTAAAAGTCTTCCTGTGACATACCAAACGCTCTTTAAAAGCGGTGGGCTCTTTAGAAGCAACTTGCAATTTTCAAACAATCAACGATTAAAACCTTGTCGAGGGTTCTATAACGATGCACAGGCGGGTAATGGAAAAAAAGCACGGAACACGCGCGTTACCTGTCGCCGCGGGAGCCAGCGGCCGTGTTCGAGATGTCGGTAGAATCCGCCGCGGCTGGACTGACTCTACGAGGTGGCAAGGCGGGAGCAGGGGCCTGGGCCTGAGTCGAGGACGAGGACGAAACGGGCCCTATGACGCCCACGTTGCCCCCACGTACCCCGTCCTCGGCCGAATGTTGCCTGCTGGAGGATTGCGAGCTCTGCGACAGCCAACGACGCCCGGCGCCTCTGGTCGCCACCGCTCCACCGCTGGACCCCGACGCCGCTGTCTGATGGGGCACCGCGCCTCCGCTGTCCAGCGATGTGCTCTGCGATCAGAAATTCAAATCACCTTCGCTGAACTGCCACGGACCCTGGGACGGGGTTGGTTTCCAAGGGCGAGCGACGCTTCGCGCCTACCAGATAAAGGAAGCCTTTACATAGGAAACGCGAGCTGGCGAAAATTCAGTTTTCAGAGGTCTGCTTTTATCTGCATAATATTTGATTCTAGTTTTTGGGGGATTCGGCTTGCGACTGTTTAAATTCATGGGCTGTTGAAGAGGGTGTAAACTACTTAGTCTACGCTGTTTACTCGTCAGTTATTGTTTAGCAATGTGTTAATATGTAGAAGCTTTTCCGAATACGCTAAAGGTAGTATAAAAGTAGCAAGGTTGATTTAGTATACAAGAGGTAACGATATTTTGTCTTCGATTTCTTGGACACGATGATTACATCGGAACAAGATTCTCGTAATCGGCGCACTATTGATGCAGTAGTCTGGATGCGGTTAAATCGGTGCATTTGGCATTTCTTCCCGAGCGTTTTCAATTATTCCTTTGTCGGGCGAGCTAATCGATTCGGCATGGCCTGTCGCTTCGAGGTTTCTCATCGGTCTCGTTTATCCATCCCTAGTCTCTATTTTTTCCATTCTCCATTGGTCTTCCCTCGATAGACGATGGGAAACCTTCCTGGTTGATCGAAGATTCACATTCTTCGACGGGAGGATTCGCGATTGAAGAGTCGCTGCCAGCGAAACCACCACGGGATTTCTTAAGTGTTCGAAGAAAATCCACAGAGGACACGGTATATCGTCCTTTTCTACCTTTAATGAATGTCACCCAACGTCTCCACGTGACATTCTTCTGACTCCACACGCCGAACACGGATTGTTTCACAAGCGCTGCCGCTTTTAAGAGGAAAATCAATTAACCAGGACAACATACGTTACGCGAGCACGCCGACTTTCAGAATTATACCCTCATTTACGAATAAAGAAAAAGGAAGACTAATTAATCGGGCAACGTTTTGCCTCTCCTCATCCCCTAAATTCAGCGCCCTTTCATATAAACCATCCCGCATATACATTATTAGCTGCAAATTTATTTCTTCTACGTCCATCTGTAAAACAGAAGAAGAAAACGCTGCCTGTCAACGAGGCCGATGTACTAGCCAGCAACTCGGACTTGTAACCGTTGATTGCATAAAAGTATTCTTGAAACTCTGGTTAAGAGCGTGTCGGCGCGGCAGCGACGTGACACGAGACGAACTAAACTCGCGGCTACGCGCGAGAGAGGCTGCCGCTGTTTCTACTTCCAAATACGGATGAGGCGCGAGAGACTGGCTACGCAACTCCTTCGATGAAAGTATTTTTATTTTCGTCGCGGCACGGCGAAGAACCCGTCTCCGGGCGACGATCTGTCGGGGATCGAGAATCGAGCGGTGGCCGTAGCCGTGCGAGAGTACCACTTTGAAGCGCCGATCAAATTCACCGATTAATTGTGCTGGTTTTCTTCCCGCCGGCGCGGAATCGACGCCGCTGATAAGAAATACATAGGTACGTATGAGAAATCGAGGTCGCCGCATCACGTTTGATTAGACGCCATCGGATTTCTTTCGTGTCGGTTGTTTACCTAACGTGGAAAAATTGAAATGACCTCGCGCCACGCGAAAGAGGATAGGCATCAAGGGGGATATGTAGGTCGACCCGATAAATCGGTCGAGCCGATCGGAGTTTCTCGTATCCACGCTGGCAGACGCCGTTGCACCGATCGACTATCGACTCAAAATTTGTCTGCTGTACCTACTATCCAAGGTAATTGATTGTAAATAAAACAGTCGTGTAACAATAGTTTTGGGGTACCTACATTCATATCTGTAACGAGAGAGTGTTATCTTGACAGGATTTACTAGAGAATTAAGTCGCTCGAAGGGATGTCGGGTTTACGATTAAACGATTCGACGCAGAGAATCAGTAAGCACTTACGTTTAAATGATTCTTCCTGGACGTGACGGATGAGTCCTGCGAAGAACCTCTCGAGTAATGTCTGGCCAACACCTCCGCGAGCCTGAATCTCCCCGAGCTGGGTGCGTTCGATTTGGATTTATTCGACGGGGACTCGTCGGCCGTTTTCGTCAAATTCGGATTGCTGCTCTTGCGCTCCGGAAAGACTAAGTGCTCGATGTTTGGCGTGTATCCAGGATCGCTTCTCACGATATCCTGCAGCGTCACGCGGCCTCCGGCACTCGGCCCTCCGTTGCTGAAACAGTCGACAGACCGAATTCCCTTTGTCAGACGATTCTGAACAAGCCAGCAAGCGATACCGATACAGAAACGACACGTCCCTTCCACCGATCAATCTGTGAATTCCAGTCGAACGTTAATATTTATCGGGTGTTTGAACTATTCGCCCCCGGAGACGGGTCTCGTACCGGGTCGTCGTGAATCCTTTCCGGTGTGTGAAAGGAATTTTCGCCAAGGGACGTCGTGAAAGGGTGTGTGCGACGTGAAAGCGTAAAAACAACGTCGCAGGAACAAAAGGGTAGGATGAAACAAAGACGGGGCAGCTGGCGGATCGCTAAAATGCGTCGTGAATGCAATGTCGCGCACGTCGACACGTGTAATGTCGGCTTAAAGGGGTTAATTATGCAAGCCCACTGAAAGCCGCGGATAGTTTGCTGTCTCTCGGTATTTTTTCACCGAGATTTTCTCTTCCTTTCGGCGCGATCCGTCAAAGACGACAAAACAGAAGAGAAAAAAATGAGGAAACGGTTGGCTGGTAATAAAAATGTCGACGGCAGACCACCCTGGGATTTATTGTAGTCGAGAGTGTAATGAAGACGAATATATCAGAGCGCCAAGGAAAAAATAGGCGATGCACTGGGATCGGTTTTCCGTTCTGTTCGACCGATTTTTTTTGCTTTTAATATTTCCAGCGGACAAGTGACGTATAAGTACCATTTATGGGTACGATAAAAGGGAGAGAAACGTAAAACTGGGGGATTGAAAGCGGCTCTCGTTTAAATGCACGTTGTGCTTTATCCTTGGTATAATATCGTTCAAAATCAATTTTATTAAAAAGGAGAAAGAAGCTGGGAAAACGTGGGTTGTATGTGTGTGCTCAAGTGATAGATTCTACCATGAGCCACTGAAAGCGTGACGGAAAAATCTGTCAAAGTGTTGACCGAATCGAAGAGCTACAAGTATGAAATTTTCATTTTATAAAATTTCTATGAATAAGGAAGCCACGCACGTGAGCGAGATTAGCAATAGACAATGTTCCCCCATCTATGTGGGATGTATATACTTGGTACTGTATTTCTCCGTAGCGCTGGAGGATTAACGATTTCCGATTTCCCCTCCAGTTTTTAGAATTTTTATAATGCCCCATGCACACGAACGCAACGCGAGTATCTATGTCGCTTGAACGATATCGCCGGTAGAGTAATTAAAAAATTTTTGCAGACTGACCTGGGTCCGAATCCATGTGACTGCCTCTGGCCCCGTCTTTTCCCGCTGCCACGGCCAGGCTTGATGTTTGTCGCCTCGGCTAATTGCAGCAAGCGGGTGCAATGCTGCCGCAACAGCGGGTCCTCCCTGCGATTCATTTTAACCGGTGCAAGTGGAATCCTGTCGTCCCTGCATCCTGCAATTAGAACAAAGAATGCTGCACTGATATTTCGTCGCAGAAATTACGCGCCAACGAAATCCTATAAATTTATTGCAATCGCCACGATTCCGAAAAATCTTGGATATGAAGCGACGGGAATATTCTACAAACGCTAGAATTCCTGCAGCTATTATTTTTACTTTATTTACTTTAATTATTACATGAAAATGTCAAAGGAATTGAAATACTGAATCAACAGATCGATTTATTTTAATACATTTCTTAAATTTCTTTAAACTTTGTTTCTCACTTAAATGTGTCAGCGTCGAATTTACGTTTACAGTCTCCTTCTATAACGATTTTACTAGCTTGTTAATTTTTAGCACTTTAATTTCTTTTTTATTTTGGCACCTGCAACGAGCTAGTTCGCGCTAGGCAACAGAAATTTTTGTGCTTTATCATCCCTGTTTTATAGTGGACTAAAATCCCTAGAAATATTCGAGATGTTTAGAAAATTCAGGAGCTGCGTTCAAGTGAAGTTACTTCACTGGGATTACTTTTATTTAAACGTTAGCTGTCAGTGGGCACGACGTAGAACTGGAACAATCTGCGCAATTCGATTAGAGTGCGAGTATTCGAAAGGGAGGAACGATTGAAAAATGGAAGTGCATTAAAGGTAGGAAATAATTTTCTGCAAGACGTTCCT
Source organism: Andrena minutula (assembly GCA_929113495.1). Taxonomy (NCBI): domain Eukaryota; kingdom Metazoa; phylum Arthropoda; class Insecta; order Hymenoptera; family Andrenidae; genus Andrena; species Andrena minutula. The sequence goes on from OV815994.1 coordinate 39,226,450, forward strand.
GAGAACGTTATCCTTCTATAGTGTTTCGTTCCTAAAGCTATTGGATAGTAATTATCGAACTGTGAGTTCTTTTCTCGGGGACCGTGTCGGATCAGGGACAGAATTTACTACTGACGCTGTGCCCGCCATGCCTCTTATTCCTCTTTCAAGCGGATCGTGGAAAACGAGACTTGGCAAAGACGACCAAAAGTCTACCTTTTTCTTCTCTTTGTTTCGCACGAAAAACTTGTGGCATTGTTTCGGCGACGTAGCACCTCCACGAACGTCCCTTTCTGTCCCATCACCTTTGTAGTATTCGCAGAAATTGTATTTGATAAAATTGCACGTCACTTTATCGCATTCTACTGCTTAAACTTTATGTTATAGAAAAATAGTTGAAGAATTTATTGACGATTATTTACCAAGTGGGCTTAATAAATGGAGAACAGTTTCGTTTTTAATTAATAAATATCTATGTCGTTCTTCCTCTCACTAAAAGTATCGGTAGTATGGGTTTCCTTTAGTTTCTGGCGGTAAACGATAATGAACCTCGTTATTATAATGTCAGATATCGATGAAAGTTTCTCGTCTCTGACCACCCCACCAAACAGTTTGTGCTGAAAATAATACGTCCACGGAACGGTAATATAAAGCTAAAGCTGTTTTTCCCAGGAATTTCAATCAACGTATATTAACGTGGTACCGACGGATATATTAAGAAAGTATTCCGTGCATTATAAAAATTCGATTATTCGTCCACCCTGGCTTCAATTCGTCCCTCGTTCGTGTCCATTCTTCCGCGATTATTCTATGCGAGTCATAGCAAACTTTTCTAAAATGCAATTTTATTTTTAACCAGTGGTAGCTCTTAAAATTTTCATGGCACACGAAGCTGGGCAGTTAACCTTTTGTGATCCCTGCAGATACCTCCCACGTTCGATTTATTATATTTTTTATACGTGCTTTTAACGTCATCGACACGCGTTTGTATTTAAATAAAACAATCACGTCGCGTTAAATTTATATTCGTGTTAATATCCCGAAATATCTGCTGGCCAGTTATACAATATTACATTAGGACATGCATTTTCAAGCTTTGTCACTCTATTATTTACAACATTTACGCAAAACGTGAATCACGTAGATGGGAAACATTGAGGACAGTTTACTTTATTTGTTTAATGACGGTCGTGCGTCCACTTGCGACATACATCTCTCGATATTAACTCAGAAATGGGAGTACCTACATCCCTACGACTTTTCAATAATACCACTTTTCAAAAGATCATCCTTGCCCATCCCCTTCGAATTTCTCTCGTCAAGTGCTTGCAACCTCGTTCCATTTTCAATATTGACATATTGAGGATAGGGTGGAACAAACAAGAACGATGAGGATGGGTAATCAAGCCAACCCCTTTGCGCGCGTCTTATCATATTTGCATTATAATATACATTGTCGGTGCTGTTGGAAACTGTCTTTGATGGTGGCACTGCCTACTCTGCATAAATTTTAAGGGGATAACTTAATAGGGGGATCTTAGTCTCTGGTAGATAAAAATATAATATGAAACTCGAAAGTAAGCATATTCGTTATATTACAAAAAAATTTAAAGACACTTCTTACGTATCAATCACAGGAATCGGATGATAGCAATAATCAACCGTTTCGACGAGTCTGCGAAAACATTTCCGATCTGTTTGAAATACAAAAGTTTATCGTTGGGTAGTGTTTCGAGAACAGATAAATCGCGGAGCAAATCGTGCGGTTAGTCTCGCGGCGAAAACGAGTGGATTTCTGTGCGCTTCTCAGTGTTCGTGCTCGGCTAAGCTACTCCATAAATTGCAAATTCTGATTGGGATTTACGGGCGGCATGTATCGTGGAGTTTCAAAACGAAAACTATGCGGGCCAGGCCGGTACTCGGAGTCGTGCGATCGAGATATATGGTTACTCGTTCAAGAAGAAAAAAGAGAAAGAACCCAGCGGTCGGGGATCACCCTCACTGACAATCCTCCCCCTCCTTTATCGACCTTTTGCTCGTTCAATGTACTTTTGTACAATTTCGTGAACATTGGAGGGTCGAAAATTTTCGGAAAAATATTCTCGAATTCCATAGTGGAACATAAGTTTTCGACGAGTTTGAACAGATAGATTCTGTTTAGTAACAGATATACCACTGATTTCTGAATAATTTGAGGTACTACGGTATGATATCAGGAATATTCCTATAATCATGTTCCAAGTACAATACGATAAAACACATTAAACAGTGCTTTGTGAATATTAATGCAGACCACAATTTAATTTAGCCATTAGTGACTGCCATTCACTGTGTAAAAGAAAGTAATTGGTACGAATACTTTCCGCAGCTGCATCAATTGTGTTTGCTCCGCACATCTCTAAGATTAATATGGAGGAAGGTATTTGCAGTATAAACCTTGATTACCTATGCGAAGTTTCATCGATCAACGCGCCTGTACAAGGAAACGCATCGACTCGACTGTAAACCACACTGCCTATTTGCAGGCGCTATAATTCCTCTCCACGCCTGAATGACTCGAAGGAATTGACAGGATTTCGAATGAGATCGTTTCACTGCAGAAGGAATTACTCTGTGTCTCTTGAAATGTGCCAATCTAAAAGATTGCATATACGTAAGTACCAGCGGTAATTGAAGAATGTTCGTTTCAATCTCAAATGATTTGAATTGAAACATGATTCGACATGTAACAGTTGTTGTAATCTTGTGAGCAGATACGTATACGTTTGGTGATCAATTTCCCAATTGCTTTCGATGCATATGCAAAATGCATTTGTTCCATACTTCCCCCTTGTTTTTTTGTCGAACAATTAACTACGACATTTGAATTTTGAATGGCAGTGCTATGCCTGTTGTATCTACCTGTTATTTCGGAGTATGCACTAACACAATTGCTTTCGAAATGGCACGGAACAAGGAGAAATGAAATATTCATGTCAGGGTTTTTGTGTCGGTAGCCATATTCCCGGATGAAGTTCGCCAAATTCTGTATTGCATGATTCAATGAATACAGCAAATAGATTTTTAATAAATAAAATTCGTTAAAAGCTGTACACTACCCCCAAAATATATGTAATATTGAAATAATATGAATTACTAGTGGAACAGAAACATCGCCAAGCGTTTCAGCAGAACCAGAAAATTTAAGTAATCCTCCACGAGAGAATACCTACCCCACGAGAATCCGGTGATTTCACCACGAATGCGTGGCCATATTTTTTTATACGACGACCGTGGTTTAAGGGAGGATGGGTTGAATAAAGAGGTAGCTTTGGGATTTGGTACGGTTCTTTACAACGAACCGACGATATTTTCGGGTGACGGTATTTAACGTCACCATGCAATTACCCTGTCAACAATTACTACCAGTGTCCCCTCGCGTGAATATATACAGAGAGGAACAACTTCCTGTTTGACCGTCGAATCACGGTTCTAACAATGGCAAAGACTTTAAATATATTTCCCGCGACAGGTGAACTCACACACATTTCATATCGTATCAAGTGCAAGCATTAGCAATATTTCTGTAGACAAACGACGTGAAATCTGTAAATATATTTCATACACCATTTGTATTTCGTTCGATATCCTACGGTTGTGCGCGCGTTGTTTGCAAAGATCAAATTTATCTGCGCTGTGAAAATGTTCAAACAAACATCCAGGACAGCGTGTTTGCGAGGCTGATAACCTGCCGCACTTTTTCAAAGATGAAAAATCGACTAGCAGTGTCGTACTGAAACGAGCGACACGTTTAATTGCTTCACTGTCGCGTCTGCCACGTTAACGATTAATACTACTTCGACAAGCGATATCGCGCCCCTTTTAAATGCTTCCCTGCGGAAGCTACACCGCAGGAACGTCGCGTCGTCTCAACGACTACAAAGTAGCGCGTTTTCAAGAAGATTTTCCGCTTGCCAACACGTTTCGCGTGTCCTCGTCGTTTGCATACGCGCGCGAATCTAACGGGCGCATGTAAATGTGTGCAATATTCCAAGTGAACACACAATGTCGGCATTAACCGGGGGACTTTCGTGTTCGTAGCCAGATAAATACAATGGGGGACGGTGTTAAGTCAACGCGACGTGGTTATCTGGACCTCGAAGAGAGGAAAATGCTCGTAAAGACAGAAACGGTCTGGCTCGAAAACTCTCAAAGCTCCGACGACTATCATCGAATTACGCTGGATTTTCGAGGGTCACGCCATTGTGTCGCGTTTTCGAGGCTCCATGGAAATTTTCTGGACGTCCCTTTATACTTTAATAGGATTCTGCTCCGGACCGTCTCTTACTTGCGCGCTACAATCAGAGAAATGGATTCTCTGTTCTACTTTGCGCGGCGGAGGGACGCGCATTCAATCGGGATAAATTGACGGGAGCGATTGTGCAATCCCATTCAAACCGAAGGGGCCAGAGCTTGTTGGTGGTTTAGTAATTAGCGTTTAACTGGAATAAGACAAAATTTCATCAGAGTATTGCAATAATGCATTGTTTAGCTTGTCATACCGATTCCTCGGAGGAACAGATGTATGTTCGACTGGGTATCGGATATTGCTAATGACTCAACCACGGTAATCCTTCTTCCACCGTCTGAGAGATTAATTAATCACGTAACCCAACAAATCCTCTACGCGAGACCATGCTGATAGCGGATCAAAGTTGCTGAAATTCCGTTATGCAATTTCCCGGATGATTTCCCCATGGAATGCTGTGTAAACCATAAAACTTTGTATCGGGCATAATATCGGGGCAGTTCTCAGCCGAACGGATGGGTATCGGCTAGACTTTTTCAATCAAGTCGTTCAGAAGAATGGCATATCGGAAAATTTCGACCGTTTCCCGTCAAATATACAAAGAGGCGTATTTCCAACGTATGAAATGCTAGTTGGAATACTGGTTCAAAAGTGCTTAGCCGCACAAAATGATTTTCATGCAGTCTGAACAGTGGCAGGTACTTGTGCTCCTTCGTATTACAATAGAATTAGAATTTACAATATTAATTTCGGAGGTGTTGAAACCTTCGTGACCCTGTCACGTCTACCCCGTCTCAGAACAATTCCCTTCAATTTACCAAACGCGTTAGAATTTCATGCAGAGCCTCTTGTAAGTGACTTGTTTACCGTATACATGAGACAATATATTCCGGCAGCCAAAGTATGGCACAGTCTATCGAATGCCTTAATATATCATGACAAAGTGTTCGATATACAACTCTATGTCGCATTATATCATAGTACAGCCATAGACGGTGTGGGTTTTCGTAGGGTGCTTCGAGTACCGCCGTTGACGACGGGGCGCATGCATAATTCGCGTTTTCGAGTGCAGAGTAAGGCGCCAGTGGAATGGAAGGAAGAGGAAGGAGCGATAGCACTTCGACAATGGCAAGAAAACCGCAGGAGTAGATTTTCAATTATCCTGGAAAAGGTGCTTGAGGAATTCCAGCCAAGGGGCAGAATACGAGATCAATTTCAGAACGTTCACCAGTACCAAGTTTCCCCTCGACCATTCATTAGAAGCTTTCAGAAAAATACTGCTAGCATAATAGCGTAAAGTCATATTTTCCTGGAAACTTGCTTTATTAAATCACGTTAATACGCGCAAGAGTGGCGATACAATTTCGCGGTGAATGAAGAATCTTTCGTTGATCTATTCGCTTGTACGTGTCGTGAAATCCTTTGAAAATAGCGAACGGTGTTATAAATTTTCAGGGCGTTGTATGTTCGCTCTTTCCATAAATCGCGAAAATACCGTTCTTCATGGTACAGGAGGGATGCGATAAATTTAGGAAAATATTTTAACACGCTCAGGAGAGCGGTTACAGTACGATTCGAGGGACTCGTATAACTCATCAAATCTGTATTACTGCGTTTCGCGGGATAGATCGCCGTTAGTATCCAGACGTAGCGGTGGATAGTACAGCAAGAACCATTTGCTCGCGAATAGGAGCAGCCGTGATCGAAACGGTCGAGCTGAAATGGACTACCCGTGGTGCATGCGGTTGTTTTAGTCAATGATATCTACCCGTGAACTTCGTGCACGTCGATTCAGCTCCCCGAGTCTTCGTCGACACCTGCGGGAAACTGATATCTCACGCGGAGACTTTATAGGAGACTTATGAGGGCTTATGGGAAGATATACGGTTAAGAGGCACTTACAAACTGCACCCCTATTCGAATCCAGTTACTGTCATTATTCGTCGCGAATCGCGCAGTTATGACAAAAATTATGCACCCAAGAGAGATGCAGAGTGTTTCGAATAAAACGTGCACACTCAACTGGGTTTAGAGATATCTAATAGTTCAACTTATTCAAGGGAGTTTACTTCTTTTCGCGGCTGTTGGCAATTAGTTACGTTCGTGTACAGTTCTGGAATAGTCTGCGGGTGGTGTGTTGGTTTACGTAACAACGCGGAAGCAGAGGGAATATTCCGAAGTGACAGGACGTTTTTAAAGTTCGCAATAACTTCACTCCCATGGAACTTCAAACGAGAAGCGACAAAACTTTGTTACGTCATCGAATCGTTGACAGAACTGGTGGAGTAAGTGCAGCCAACATCATCGCAACTGCATCGCCAACCAAATACTGCAAATTCGCTTGGAAACTTTCAACGCGCATCCCTACGTTGCAGTCGAACGTACCCGTTGCATTCGCGCCATTGCGGTTCTGAGATAGTACGTTAACTTTCACCGATTTCCTTAGGAGGTATCATTTACAGTCGAAAAATTCAGAACATGAACTGTTAAACGCTCCAACGATACCACGACAAGGTTGACAAAGGTACGGGGCTGGAAGACAGTTGAAGAAAAGAGGATCGAATTAAAGGCGGTCACAGGGAAAATTCCAACAATGGAGAAATATTTCATAGAGTCAAGAAACACAATATGTAAGCGAGGGAGAAACTTTCTGGTATTACGTTTCAGAAACGACGAGCGCAAAGAGGAGCCTAAATGAAATTTCGGTTGGTAACAAATGGCGTCATCAAGATGAAAAATTAAATCGAGTGGTACGAATTCCTGCGCATTATCAATGTCTAATGCTCATAATGTTTCTCCGGCGTCCAAGCAACAGGGCTTTTTATCCGTGAAAATCGTGTCGTGCAATATCCGATATGGGACCCCTACCGGCGCTGTCGGGATATCGTAAATCAATTTTCTTCGTCGCGTCGTACATTTCTCTTCCCTTCCGCTCCCTGTCGTGATCCTGTCGTAAGTTTAGCTTCGTTAAACTGAAAATTGGCAGATCCTTCGGAGCTTTATGAAAGAAATTAAAGATCAAAACAAAATTGCCTAGTACATCAAGCCTCTTCTCCTTGCAGTTGGTGTCATCCCTTGACGCCAATGACTGTTACAGGGTAGCCTCTTTTAATGAGACATCATTCTCCAAGCAATTCCCTCGAATGGAAACTATTGTGAAATATGAAACGTCTTTAGCATCCTGCTAAACGTGAAAGAGCAAAGTTACCATCATATTCCAGGTATGTAGCTGTAAGTGAATTCTACTCGGCATTGTGTACGACTGTTTAATATTACGTATCCCTGCAATATTCAGCGCGCAGCTCTCGACGAAGATAACGAGTACTGACATTATTGCGAGCATTCGGGGATGAAAATCGTTCCTGTCTTAACACATGCGCGTCTTGTACATAATTATGTGCACGTCGAGGTTCGTAAGATGCGGAAAGGGAAAAGCTTATGAGAAGTGAGGCTACACACATGCACAGGGTATTTCGCAGAAATTGTATCCTCCGAGGTGCTTAAATGATGAAGGTTCCTTCTTCATATTTTAGATTCACTGAGACACCTTACATAGCACAACGATGTTAAGAACCTTCACCACACGATTCATATTATATTGATATAATGATACAAAATTCTTTTTTGTTAATTTACTGGAATTTTAAAAAATAGTCCCTTCCGAATATCGCAGGAATATGTGGAATATGACGCCCGTATTAAATATGATATTTAATTATCACCACATCGTGACCTCATTACTAGTTACAAGATTTAATGGGCACGAGAAATGAATGGGGAAAGTACAGAATTAATAGGGAGAAGTGCAAATATACATTAAAGGTAACGTGAATATAAAATATTCTTTTGAACGTAGTTTTGACGTTTTTAATGATAATTTCACTTTTAAAAGGATCTGAAAGCATAAGAAAGAAATGAGATGAAATAAACTAAAGAAGAAAATAGAACTACTTAGGTTTTACCTATGTTTCGATGGAGGAAATATAGGAAATTGTTTTCTCATAGATTTGAATTTACCATCAGGTACAGAACGAATAATGTCTGTGATGTCTCGAGCAAGGCATGTAAGTTTCATAATTCTACGTTCTACAATACCTACGTCTTCTTGGAATACTACGTCGTCGTTTGATGATTCTATGTCCCAAGCTTTGTTCGCAAGTTTCTACCCTTCGTAATAAGTGTAAGCTTGCGGCATAGAAGATTACACAGTGTAATTGAAACTGGTTTGTGTTGGGACTCGTGAGGAATGCTTGTTAAAGGAGAAACTCACCCCTTCAAGGGTTTATGCGTGCATTCCTGTGGCAATAATAATAATCGAAGACATTAACAGTAAATATTATTGTATGGTAGATGAAATGCCTGGTTAATTTAATTGTTGCGAATGTAATGCAACCCGCTCCATCTACCTCCATTTATAACTGCACAGAATTATTATTTCTGTGATTGTAGCAGACATTACTTCTCATGAAATGAAGGGGAATAGGAGAATTCGTATTTCTAGCTCGTTTAATAATTATTTCCAAACTAAGTTGGATACGTTATTCAACATGCGAGAAAGATTTTAACCAGGAATATTAAATTTCCCGCAAATCGATAAATGCTTCGGTCGAAAGAATTTAAAATAATATCAGGAATTTTTTAAGCATCTATTAATGTTATACTGCAATCGGAGACTATGTAGTTTACGCAACAGCGGTAAAATTGCTTATAAAAATACGAAACGCCATAAAAGATCGTAGTCGCGGTAAAATTGATTGGAATATTGTGGCTCATAAATGACAGACACAGTTGTGGACGATGTTGCCGTCCATTATATAGTTTCTTTGATGAAAACTGTTCAAATACGGCGAATCAATAAATTCTATCGCAAAGAAATAATTTGCAGTGATGGTGGGAATGGATTCCTGAATGCATCATGCATTTCTGCTTGCTATAAAATCAAACTATGTATTTCCAATGGAACCAATTCAAAAAGTTCGAAAATGTTTCCCAGGAGATGAAATAACAGAAGAATATCGAGTTAAATTAAATTTTTCAAACGGGAATCTTATTTTGTGGGGAAAATTACTCAAAGCTAATGTTTATCGAGGTAATGATGATACTTATTACTGTAAATAAGTGTTGAAAAGGTAGACGGGAGTGAAGGTCCTTTAGAATATCGCCGGGAGGAAGAGAAAGACGAGAAGGAAGTGTAACACGTGAAATTGAATGGGAGCTCAAAAACAAGTCTCCCATTCTGCGAGGAAGCATCAACCGACGACGATAATTTTGTTTTCCCAGCCTGGTTGACGTTCTCCCATTCATTTTCGTGGAAAATGGAAGGAGCTGACGGGTAAAACGGAAAACTATGGTGCATTCTACTCCATACGGTTGAATGGAAGTTTGAATATGAGTTGGAAACAATTGGTTCCTTTAATGAGATTGGCCGTAGAAGTGTACGTGTACACGCCTGACGCGGATACGTTCCTACACGCGATTCTTGCCGGAGCACGCCAATCGTTGAGTGAAGCATTATTGAATCGAATGGCAATGGAAAAACGCTTTCATGGTCGTGACACTAACGAATTTTCATTTTTGACACATACATCACAGTCTATTAATAGTAATCATTCAGATTTGAAACGTTTCATCATCTGTAAATATATTGACGACCTGTGCAAAGTGTATTTACCCCCTTTTGTTATATCTCATTATAGAACGCGACCAATCAGAAAGCTCTCCGAAATTACTAATTAACGCCGAGGGCCTAACATTGCGATTACACGTCACAGAGCAAATAATCGGCTTATTATTTTGATGAGACACACTAGGGTACATAATAATGATTGTGCGTAATAATTATCATCGTTAGCGAAATCGCCAGTTTAAGCTTGTTTAATGATACCCTCTTGTACTCTCCAAATTATTGCGGCCTAATAGCAGTGCCAACCGATTCAAGATGCAAGCATACAGTTTTTCCGACAGCGGATCGTCCGTAACGAAAGCAAATATGCTGTTAATGTGCATTACTTATCGCTGAATGAAGTATTGAGGATGCGAAGGAATTAGAGAGCGCGCATTCTGCGAAATGAACCTTTAATTGGAGGTTTCTTCTTCAGCCCCTATAGCCCAGGGAACGCGACCTAACGATACGATGATTTAAATTTGCGATGTGAATGCGCGTGTGCAACGGTGGAAACGCGTTGAAGAAACAGCGAATGTGTAATTACGGTTGGTAAGTCAAGGATAAGTATTTGCTCGTCGGGAGCGTAGTGTTTGCCGTAAAATTTCGGGCTCGTTAATGAAAATGTTTTCACAGAAATTGGGACACGACAAGCCTAGGACCATCAAACACAAAAAGTCAACTAATTTGCCAAATAAATCGCTTAGCGTTGCGCTTTTGTTCGGTTGTGTGCTTCATCGTCAACTAAACTGCTGTTGCTTTTATAATTACTGCCGCTAGCCATAGGGCCATTAAGTTTATTAGCTGCTACCATTGTCCAACCGCATAGCGGTGTCCTACCGTACATTTGCTGCGAGCTGAGACATAGGATCGCCACAAAATAGGACAATAAATTTTTATAAGCGACTGTAGTTTAAAAACAAACATACATATAGGACCAATTAGCATTTCTAATCTTGTCTAATTCATTCGACGATACGTTGCCAAATTTAAAAACAGCTCCTATTACGTTCTGAGGCAAATAAATTTCTTATTATCCTGTGTTTATACGATCCTTTAGTTTGCCTATCCTCTTTAATACTTTGCCTAGTATCAGCAAGCATAATGAAATGCCTGACGCAAGATTAGACTTGAGCATAGACTCGAGATAAAATTCGCCAGTAAATAGATAACTGGGTCGTCGACCTCGAGAGGTCACCGGGGCTTTTGGCAAAGAATGGGCAAAGAAGAAACGAAGGTGGGGGCTCGTCTCTCCTAGGTGCCTACGTCTAGCAAAGAAGCTGTGCAACGTGTGCAAGGTGTTATAAAAAAAAAGTAGAACGAGGTCAAGGCGGTTCGACGCTCCTTTTTTACCAGAAGAAAATTGCCCCGAGCCAAAGCGAGTTGTCTCTTTTTCGAAGAACTATCTAACTTTATAATTTATTGTATCTTCGAGCTCTCCACCGAACAGAAAGCCCTTTCTCGCAATGTCCTTTGATATCCGAACAACGTTATGGCACGAAAGACATTAACGTACAGTTCAACGTAATTCGCAATTGTATTTACAAGCACATCTTCAATTGAATTTCCTGTGTTCGCTCGTTTCCCAAGTATAAAAGTAATAAAAAAGTTTTATAAATGTTTCTCGATGGCTCACCTGACACGCTTCACGTTCTCTCCACAGACGCCGATTCCATGCTCGAACATCGTCCAGCTCTCGAAAAGTCTTGGATTCCCCCACGAAACCGTAACTCCGCACAATTCCATTAAGAAGAAAAGCAATGTCTCCCAAATGTTACAAATCGGAGCAAGTGTTGCACCTTCCATTCGGCACTGCTTCCGGTTAGGGCTATCGGAATAACGCCCGAACCGAAACCATTCACAGCGGAATTCTTTTACTGGGAAGTTTGCCTCGCCCCACGATGCACATGTCGGGTACAGTTTCCTTTTTACTCGATTCCCAGCGATTTGCATTTGTTCTCGTACAAGCAACACGATCGATACGTGTTTTCGAAAATGTCGCCAGCCTCGTCGCGGAAAATCGGCTTCCCTTCGAGTTCGTCGATGGCGCGCTCGTTAGCGAACAATGCGTGGACCGGTTGATCACAGATATCGAAACAACGATCGCCTCTTCTCAGCATTTTCAGAAAAGTCATGCTCCTCTTGCGCAAGCTGGTCCTCCACGACAAAATGTCCATTATGTATAATTATTGCAACGCTGATCGACAGCCGATTTACACGTTTATTGCTATTGCGAATCCAATATCCTGGGCGCCTCGAGTCTCTCGATTATTATTATTAAATCTCACAGTTGGCATTGTTGTAGGATCAGGGAAATGATCGACGTGGTGTTATCAAAGGGGCGCGTGAACGACGAGCTCCCTCGACTAGATCCGAACACGTCGTCGCCTGGAGTTTCATTGTTGCCCCCTTTTAGCGCCAGGCAGAAATCGCGGATTAGTCCGGCGCGATCTTTCTCCGCTTTGAATGCTCGCCCTAAAAAGTGCAAAATGAAAAGCTGCTCTTTATTGCTCTGTGGGGGACTCGGTCGCATCCACGGGTTCGCGAACGCTTGTGTTACACGGATTTAACTTTGTTCTTGTTTCGCGAATTCTTTTTAGATCTCGCTGTCCGCGTTTCCCCAGGGAAATCTTTTTTTCTACCCGCGGCCCCTGGCGAAGTTACCGAATACATCCGAGTTCCAAAGCATCCGTCGATTCCCTTTGAGCTCTAAAAGTTTATAATTCACTCTGCTACTTTATCCACAGAAATTGCCTCACTTTTAAGTACCACGATAAACGACCAGAGAGGAAGACGTGGAAATTGTGGAAAAATTCAATCTCGCTTGAAAGCCAAGAGAAATTCGTCGAACGAGACGTAGGTACACAGCTAAAGCGTTTCAAACTCGTAACCTTTTGGGTATGATTTGGAGTATTGAATTCCTAAAGCGCTGGCATTAGATAAGATCATTAAGGGGTCTCCCTAGTGTGACGGTTAAAAAAAATCGATTTTTTTTTTTTTGTTTTTTCTGAAAGTTCAACATCTTAAGAACATATTCCTAAAATATTATAGCTGAATTCGAAATTTTGGCAACGCTGTGAGCTATGAACAGTAGCGCGCGACCGATATGGCGTCATGTATACCTGCTACATTGGCGATGGCGACAGTAAAACGTATAAGGGCATTGTGGATTTGAATCCATATGACGTGCAGGTGAAAAAGTTAGAGTGTGTTTTACACGTTAAAAAAAGGATGGGTTCTCGTTTGAGAGCAGAAAAAAAGAAACATAAAGGAATAGGGGGAAAAGGTCCGGGAAAATTAACGGATAAGTTAATAAATGATTTAACAGCATATTATGGGTTAGCAATTACACGACACACGGATTCAGTGGAGGAAATGAAGAATGCGATTTGGGCAACGTATCACCATAAGTGCTACTGATACAGCGCCCGAACATGATTACTGCCCTACCGGAGCCGACAGCTGGTGTTCGTGGCGCCGCGCTGAAGCAAAAGGCGCCCTCGACAATTACACTCATGATCCACCCCTTACTGAAATCGTACAGCAGGTTATAAAGCCCATTTATACCAATTTATCCCAACACGAATTGATAGAGCGATGTCTAGGCGGAAACACACAGAACAATAACGAAAGTTTTAATCAGTTAATTTGGCATTTCGCCCTCAAACATATATACTCTGGGCCAAAAACAGTTGAAGTAGCAACATATTTAGCAACTGGCATATTTAACGATGGCTACCAGTCACTATTAAGAGTATTAAATACGATGGGAGTAACAATTGGCCCAGAAGCCAAAAGTTTTGCCGATACGCAAGACGTGAACAGAGTTTGCCTTGGAGAGAAAAGGCATCAGGAAGCATCAAAAGAAGCTCGAACTGCTCGAAGGAAAGCAAATGCAGCTTTACAAGAATTGTATGAAGAAGAGGAAGGTGTACTCTATGGGCCAGGCATCGGAGACTAATCGTAAGTATGATTTATTATTTGAAAAATGGTACTTGAATCTTTAAACGCGTTTTACTCGAAACTACATTTTTCGGCCCGGCGATCACGATATCTCCAAAACTACTCAACCAAACGACTTAAAACTTAACATATATATTGAGTGCGTGTTCTCTTAGGATCTGACCTAGAATGAAGTCATTATTTGCAAAATTCGAATTTTGCAGCTCAAAAAACTGACCACTTTTTTGCCGCGAAATGAAAACTTTTCTTTAAAGTGCCGCCATTTTTTTATTTGGTGATTTTCTATTTTCATTCTAGGTCAAGTCCTAGCTACATTCATATAGCTTAAGAAAATAACTGTGTTTTTTGTTTCAGATAACCATGGCAGCCGGAATCGTGATCGCCAGCAGCAGGCGTTTTTTTGCGAGCTTTTCATTATAACCCTTATAACATAAAATATAATTATCATTAATGCTTCAAAAAATTCAAGTAGATTGTCAAAATGTAACTGAATAAATACCCCAAAGTTAGAAACCGCAATATCAAGTACATTTCCTTCAAAAAAATTCCCAAATATAGCCTTATTTTCCAGGCGTCACACTAGGGAGACCCCTTAAGCCCAACACCGTTTAGTGTGTAGAAGAGGAAGAGGGTGTACGAGTTTGTTAGGGAAAAAGTGAATTTTCCGGCAGGGCTCTTCCATCTCGTCGAGCTCATTTCTCTTCCGCGTCTTTCAACCAGTCCTCGCGGTAAATCGCCGATTCGATCTACATTTTTCCAACCCCTGGGTCAGGTACCGTGAAAATTTGTATGTCAACGGCACGCATGCATTAGGCGGAAGATGGTAAAATGCGTAGCAGAGTAGGAAAGTGAAGTAACTGAAATCGATACGAAATGCTTGACGCTTTCACGACCAGAATTGCTAAAGTTCCAGGCTTCTAGGTTTAAACCGTGTCTTTTGGAATATTGTTCTGACGTTTAGCTATCATCAGACGTCGGCTGTCGGACTGATGCTGAATGATACACTTGCGATCGAGCGCTTCGTGTATGGAAATAAACGTTTATCGGAATATTTCTCTTTCTACGATCCGTTTAAAAAGGAAACGATGGGGAACGATATCTCATAGCATAAAATGAGTATAACATAAAATAACCTTCACATAGGTTACACGTGGAAAGGAGGGAACATAAATTGAACGTATGTCGAATGTCCTCTATTTTTATATGTACCTAGCGGTTCTGTTTGCGACGCGCAGATTTTACGGTGAGTTTTGTGTCTTGGCACAGCAGCGAAAACGGAACACCGTGTCGTGTGTTATTGTGAAAATCATTCCGCTCGATACGTTGCTGCTGTTTTGTAATTTATCTCGATACCCGCCATATCGTTTTATCAGAATGACTAGCGCTTTCCGATAACAAGATATCGACCCTAAGGACACCCCCCGAACAACTCTCTGTTCTTGGCCGTTGCGCTTCGCAAACTCCAATTTTTCAATTCTACAATTCTGTTGTTTCATAGATGGCCACAACGTTCTCGTTGACATTGCCGAAATGGGCGGATGATACCTATTTTCTCGCCGCTTACAAATTTACAACGGCATAATACGAAGTATAACACGAATAAGAAGTTCCTAATAAACTCTGAACTGAATGATAGTTAGATTATTCCAAAATGGAAGAGAAAAAATGAACAAAAATCGGTCATAAAGTATTTTAGGTGCGGTGAAAATACGACGGATGCCTTCGCAAAAATAACTTATGGAACATTTCGACTGTGATATAATTTATTCAGGGACCGTTCGCCCGTCGAGGAATAACAGCGACTGTTGGTTCGCTTGTCGAATAAAATTCGTCCTCTCCGAAATTCTTCCTCCGTACATGAGCGCATCAGCGTGACTATGTTTCGCGAGGCGATCACTATACCGGAAACCCTAAAGCACGGTGCAACCACAAACTATTTGGAACATCCCGGCCAATCGCCAGAGATCGAACACAAAGGGAGGGATATACCGCGAATTGGAGGGTAATACAGTTTATTCGTGGAACGTGACCGGAAGCGACAACCTTTGAGGAAATGAAAATTCGTGACGGATAGAGGCACCATGCGTGAAAAATTCTGTGACCTTATTCTTGACGAAAGTGCATCGCGAGGCGTGGGCAAGTAAGTGCGCGATGAAGTATACGAACAAGGGCCATCGCAACAACAGAATTCACCTGGATACACTTATGTAAGTTAAAACTTGGCATCTGAATTATTTGACACGCTATCTATAAATTCAAAAATCACGGGGGACCTCGATAAGTTCCAAGGTTTGCTACTCACGTTTCGTAAGTCGCCCGTAAAAAGTGACTCGAGGACCATTCGCTAATTACTGCCAGACCGTTCAGTCAATTAAGTGATCAAAGTGGTATCTCGTGTATCTTGGAGCACCGAATATCGAGCTTCCGCGGCCAGCTCAAAGAGGATAATTTGCGGGTGCAATTATACGAGGACTGTCGAACTGCTTTGATGAGGCTTAAGGGTAGTTTGCCAACAATAATAAGAAACTCGAAAATAGAATGAAGGCGTTCGATCTGTAACAATGTGATATGAATCTCGAAGGAGGAAGACATTTTTTAGGGAACGGAGACGCCGATAGAGCACACAATTGGAGATAAAATCGTACAAACGGGTTGTATCCCGTGTAGCTTTGGGCTGGATGATCCGTCGAGAGGTAAAATAATAATTGCACGGGACTTAAGAGCTTGTAACGTCTTTAACCTTTCACGCTTATATTGGCCTGTGTACAGGGATACGTTGGAATAGGCTTGACGAGAGTGGAGGATTGCTCTTGAGGCAGAGAAGTGACACGGAGTGAAAGAATGATGGAAGAAGGGGAGAACGTACAAGAGAATATTTCAGTATTATGCACGTTGGGATGCATTGTAGTAAGCCGCGACGCTGATTAATAATGCTCGTGCAGCAGCAGCGACAAAAGAGAATGAAAGAACCAAGGAAAGATGTAAAACGAAATCCAAAGAGAGATAGAATTAACGAAACGTGGCTACATTTCGCTGTATTTCCAGTTCTTGTCTACGTTTAAACCCCTTAACAGTTTGCGCCGAATTGCATAAAGCGAACAACGAGTGTCGGAGGAAAAAAAAACAAGAAGGATGAGACGGTATTTCAACTCTAATTCCAACAAACACGTATCACTGTGTACGTTCAACGAGAGATTTAGTTGCAACGCGACAAAACGATGCTTCTATAAATTACGAACTATAAATAACGCTACACGGACACCGACAGAAATTCGAGCACCGCAAAAACCGCATTCGGTCTAGTTGTAGCGGTACTAACGACTTTAGTGTAGCATATTGTGCAGCGTTGTTGAAAGTATCACACAACGTTCCCGTTGTAAATGTCCTAATATGATTGAAAGTTGGCCGTAGTTTCGCCAACACCGCCGACGCGTTAAAGGGCATGTTTTGACATTCGTGCACATCAATTCTCGTTTCGAAACAGCACAGAAACACGAAGCTAAGCTTGAGCAAACACGATGATCCTTGTTCCGCGTTATCATTCCACGGAAATCTACCAATTCTAGTATCACAGAGCGTACGATTAACAAGTATCTGCCTACTCTTTAGGCCAGACACGGAGACGGGAAAAGATTGAAGCGGTTAAGCGAGCGACCGTATCAGACAGGCTCGGAAGGAAGCAAGGTACACGGGGTCATTGTCCTCTAAAAGGCGCGTAGCGTAGCATGGTATATTCCGCGAGAAACTTCTCAGCCAGTAAGCCCCGAAATCCCCGCAAGACAGGGGGGACACGATGCATCTGCCCGAATCGAAATTATACTGAAAATATCAGGGGGCCAAGTCACGCGCGGATCCGTCGAAACGTACGCGCACATTGTACGGCTGCTCGCCCGGCTGCCGGGGGTGACATTTACCGTTCACTTAAACATTTATCATCCACTGTCGGGAACGTGGACGAGCACGGCGAGCCGCAGGAGCCGGAGCAAAAGTCCCAGGAGCGTGTTCGAGCGGCGTGTGGCGTGTGCCGGGGCCGGTGGTGTGGTCACGCGTCACAACATGCATTCATCTTGGCTCACACGCGATCGGTCCGCAGCAGGAGGGCAGGCAGGAGTGCCGGGAGAGCCGAGGAAGCGCCGTCATGCCGCGTCGTATCGCTGTCACGTTGTGTCCCGTTGTGTCACGTCGCGTCACCAGCATTGCATTTGCTATCACACACCCACTGCACGTCCGGTAAACGAGCCACCACGGCCGCCGATGCGCGACGGCTCCTTTTGCGCCCGTCCGTAGCCTGGGGACCAGACAGCGTGCTCCGCCGGGGAAACGAGTCCCGTTCGGGGCACGGCACGTTCTCTCAGGGTCGTGCGAAAAATAGTTCGAGGACGTATAGGTGTCGGAAGGGGGTGCTCCAAAAGGGGGAAGGGGGTGGAGAACGTGCGAGGTCCGCGTGTGTCTTTTGGGCTGCCGGTCCCAACGGTGACTGCACCATCGGACTCTATCCTGCTACTCGCCACCACCACCACCACCACCATCGTCGCCGCCACCACCACCACCGTCGCTACCACCGCCACCGCTACCATTGCCGCCGCCGCCGACGACGACGCCGACGGTTCGCGTTTGCTATCGATTTTTCCGCGCAGCCTCCGCGGCCGGAGCACACAGACCGTCGACGTCTGCTGGATGGTTCTAACATCCTTGCTTTGCTACTTTAACCCTTTCCCTCACCTGCCCTCTGTTTTTGTTTATCCTGCCCCCGACGGAAGCCTTCTTTTCTCTTTTTTGGTTGATCGAGAAGTACGGAGGAGCTATCGCGATTGCGGATGCTCGGGCAACTTTCCTGCTTTGCAGGTAGAGTCCTTTGGTGTAAAGATCCATTGATATCGGTGTATTCTGGTCCCATTTCTTCGGTTCTTCCTTCTTTTTAGTTCACTCTAATATCTTTTAAATATAAAGGAACCCGTTTTTTTAGTTTCCACGAGGATTTTAGAATTGGGGCACATAAGTCTGCTTCAGCTGAAGTTAGTAATTTAGGCTTATTGTTATTTTCGGGATTTTATAGGCTGGTCCTAATTTTCCCTCGTAGCATGGAACGTAGGTTATTTTTTCAGTGGCCTTACGCGTTCTTCAACTCTTCTATTGATCGCATTTCTGTTGATCTTTCTTCCATGCCCTCGTTACAGCGGAGTTTGAAATCTCTCCGCGATTTTATGAAGTAGTTACGCTCTTTTGTTTGTCATTAGCAACAGCCATGATCCTTGAAGTGTTTACACTTACCTCGCTATTCTACCAGATATCCGCATCATTTTATGTGGACGGCATTAATAACCTCTGTCGGTGATTTAATACTTAACGTAACATTGCATTTTCACTGCCTTTGTTATATTATACAATCTTCAAACACTTTTAATTCTTTTCTTAAACTGAAAGTCAAGTTCGTAACAATGATTTGACTGGAAAATACGAGGGAATCTTTTTCATGAAAACGAGGCTCAAAGGAAGACATTCTTACCCGAAGGGAAGAAACGCCCCTACGATAGAATGCACGATTTTCTGGAAAGATTTTAGAGAAAAAAGTGAAAGAGGAGGGCTCGTCCCCAACTTTCGTATTATGCGATCTTTTATTCGTTTCTCTGCCCTCCTCGTTCGTCGGTGGTTCCTTCAAAGCGAAGAATAGCTAACAGTCGGCATTCTCGTTAACGAACGAGTCGGGGATCTACACCAACCTCTGCAAGGTCTTTGCCTTCGTTAAGGGAAATCGATCTATCATATCGAAACAATTTTCTCCGTTCTAGATCGATGGAAGGTGAAAATCGGGACGCGAACTGAGACGCGCAAAATATCGTTTTAAATCAGATTTTTCTCTCGAGAAAGGATACCCATTCTTCTTTTCAAGTCACAAGGGGGTGCGCAATACCCAGCAACCCTTGAAATCCTTTTCGGACGTCTCCTACGTACTAAAACGTTTTTGAAAAGCCGACAGCTCCTTATAATTCGCGAAGGAAACAAAGAGAAAAAAGGAATATTTCAGCTTCAAACTTATGCTCTACTTTTACCTGCTTTCGTTACTGGAATCCTCCATGCCATAAAACATTTTATTAATACTTTTATTAATTTCAACGCTTCTCAAAGTACACGACAGACAGGACAAGAAGCATTTCATATTGCATACACATGTGTGACGATAACTGCGCCATGATTTAGTTAAGATAGCTTAACACGATTCTCATCACATCAACTTAGCGAAGGGCAAAGTCTCGCGAGAAAGACAGAACTTGGACGATTACTGAGGGCGTGATCTTAAAACGGGGATTGGATGTGTCTAGGTATCCGTTAAGGGGCAGACAGGGCTCCACATGGTTAAGTACTCGTTAACTATCTTGAAAGGTATCTTATGAGGAAGTTTGAACTAGAGTGCCGAAACTTTTGCATCATTCAGTTACTATGGGAAATCCGTAAGGATTGCGATCTTCATGAAACAAGCGAAAGATGTAATGAAACTAGTCAGAAAATCAAAATTCATGTTACCAAAATTACACAATATTTAAAATATTTTATACTATGTTGTATGATGTGTTAAAATTACCTATAAACATAAATGTTAAAAAAAAGTCTATCGAGGCAATCACCTTCCTAGAGAGCAGCCTTGGTCTGATCACGGACAGATGACTCTACTTGATGCCAGTAGTGCTACTCAATCTGCGGCCAGGCAATAAAGGAAGTAACGCTTACGCCAGCGAGTTTCCCGCGATAATAGGTGATCTTGGAAATGGAAAAAAGGTGAAGGGAAGAACCTTGGGAACCCTTCGTACACGAAGGAGGCCGACCTAAAACACCCTACAAAATGGTCACCGATATTATCTCAACGGCGTTCGTAAAAATTAATGCGCGGACAGCGAAAATGTATTCTGCACAGATTCATATACATATATTTCGTACAATTGAGACATTCGTTCGCAACATTTCCACCGGGTAACTTCAATTACTCTACAACCAAAGTTTAATTTTTCATCACGGTTCTGAACGAGGAACCGACAGGAATTAATTAAACCTACGCCCAAAAGGATGACCTTAATGAGATCGGATTCCCAGAATTAATTTCAACCTCGACGTTCTTAAAACGCCAATTGTTTAACTTAGCAATTGAGAATGGAACAATGCGAATTTCACGCGAATAAATCTTTCCTCCTGCGGTAATTTCATCAGAAGCATATTGACATTATAAGCCTCACAAGTAATTATGTATTTAGTAAAATCACAGTCCGACAGCAAAGAATTCAACTGACACAATCTACCTACGTGTATGAAAACCAAGAATTACTCCACTTTCTCGCGTGACGCACGACATTTTTGTTTCCGTGTAATTGCACACGGCGGACTGCAGGATACAGCTTTTTATACGAGTATTGTACATACCATGACGAATACAAAGTAAACACGTATTCACCGCGATTTATAGAGGGTGTTCTGGCGCGCGAAGCCGCAGGAAGCATCGTAACGCGAAAGATTTTTCGAAGTGAAATGATAAAAAGACGTTCTCTGAAGGACACCAGGAAATGGGGGATAGGAGTGGAGGCGAGGGGCATTCAGATAAATTCAGAAAACTGTAAATCTCGTGGAAATCTCTCTTCGAGCTGTTGGAAGCAGGGCAAGGATAGACGGACCGGCACATAAGAAAGTATACACATACACGTGGGTGATAAATACGCGGGTAGATAGTAGACAGATATATAGGCAACAGATGCATTACATAGCGTGCATCCTTTCTTGTGCAAAGTCCTTGTTTCCTGCAACGGTAATTTTAATGTTTTACTCGCAATGTGAATTTTTCACGCACCGTGAATAAGGAACTCTAATTTAAAACAGTCTTCAACGAAGTTATTTACGTCGCAAAAATTTTAATTCCAGATTTCAAAGATGTAATGAGAGTAGGTACGGAATACGGAATGTATGACGATTCAAATTCCACTCAAGCATGCATAATTTTATTTACCGAGTTCTTAACGCCGGGTGGTTCGTGAAAAGCAGGACACATCAGCACTTGTACATAATATGTTGACGTCTGCAAGAGATGGTCAAGCGTTTTGTGTAAGATTAGTGGAAAACTGTTTATAAAACCTGTTTCCCGGTAATTAGGTAACTGATCATGTACGTACGTTGCGACACGCATGATTTATAAAAGAATTTTCGTTGTACAGCTCTACGAGTGTTTCAAGCGTAATTTGTAGGAAATACGTGACACATGAAACTACAACGGCAAAGACGTAGGTAATGGGCACATCTAAGAATCTTTTCTAAAATCGTAAAATCTCTCTTGTAGCTTGAAAAACAGCCGTCTATTCCGCGAGAACCAACTTGCGGCTAATCTGAAATATCTCTTTAGGAGTACACGAGCCCGAAAGCCAGGTCACCGAACAAAAGATATACCTATTGAGTTTCCCTTTACAGTAGTGTCAATTTCTGCAACGTCTATCTAGAATCCTTACTTTTCCGATCAGTATAAGCAGCAATATACACATTTATCAGTAGGTACACAGAATGGTCTCGTTTTGAAATCTTGAAGCTTTTATCTTCGCACGTCGAAGGCCACATTTTGCTCGAACAAAGCAACGAAATTAACTTCCAATACAGTGCGATGAAAGAGAGTCAAGTGTGTTTTTTTCCTTATTTATACAACAGAGTTTGTCCTTTTATTCGGGATTGGTATAGTACCTAGAGAACTCTCTCAACTCTGACAAACCGTGAAAATAGGTATTTCCGGCCACTCAGGCCCCGATCGCTGCCACTTACGCTCCTTTCGATTTTCATACGGAGAACATTGAAATCCTCGGCGAGTATTCGTCAGTTCCTAACACCAGAATCGAGGTAAAGAATTACTCATGTTTTATTCAGGCATCGCTACACAATGTATTTCGTCCTACCCGGCCACAGGAATATATTCACGCGATCCTTGAACGAACTCGTTATTTCTCCTGTACGTTTTTAATCCCTTCACATTTTCCCTCCGGGTGCAAATATGTCTCGCGCGTATTTCAATGTTACCTTTAACGTCATTCGAATTATTACGATTAAGAGAAACTATTTTCCAAGCGACATCCGGGGAGCACATACATATCAGAACTTACAAGGACATGATTTAAATTTCAACCTCTCCCTAATTCGCCTATGAACGCGCCCGACGCATTCATGGTGTCATAGAAGCGGGTACATTCTCACGAGAGCACCTAGATCCAGTCTCCAAACCGTCGGATGACCGAATTTACGGAGATTAACTGGCAGAGGAGTAGCAACTGTGCTCAATGGTGCCCTTTCCAGTCACTTGTCACGCGGAGTTTAGTCGTCTTAATCCGGCTCATTATTGGAACGAATCGCCCAATAATGCATCAGTTTCGAATGATTGCTCCGTGCCCTGACCTCTGAATTAAAATTGCATTTGCGCGGCGGTCGGCGATTTATGGAAACGCTGATACAGAAATGGAGGGAATTTAATAACTGTTACCGTACGATCGAACTTGAATACTGAATATTTTATGCGCGAGATGTGCTGCGATATAAAAAGGCATGAAATATCAATATTAAAAATTTAATTTAAAGTGAACGGTTCCTACTGAATCACCTTCTTGAAACGGGCATTTAACTGTTGGGAAAATACTTTTTGATGTTTAACTTGGGTAAAGTCTGTGTTATAAATTTCAGGCTAGTAGTTAGGTATAGCAAGGACGGCAATTTCACGGGATTTCAACAGGTAATTACGTTCCACGGTTAAAACGTTTTCGCATTTTAGTGAATCCTGATAGGTCACTAAACAAGCGGTCGTAGAAGTGCACAAGGAACTCAGAAACAGCTCTCCAACAATTTTGATTTCAGCCATTTCGTTTACGGCAAAGCCCCAGTAGCCTTAATACGACCTTCAGTCAATTTGCTCGGAAACTTTCTCAACTTTCCTTTAAAGCTTTTATGCAAGTTTGCCCGCGTGACGTAATCAACTTTTCAAGACAAACGAATGAAAATGATGGCAATATATTAACGACTCTTTCACTGTACAGCGAAATTTCTAAACGTCGCAGTGATCAATAATGTTAACAGACTCTTGCGTCACAAGGATATCTCGCGAATGCTCGTTTCAAGGTTGTATGAGTATCATTTTTTCTTAAACCTTTCGCACGATCATTTGAATTATTACATACGTTCATGGAAAATACATATTTCAATGGGATTACTAATGTGCTTTCCAAAACGCAATGAAAACGTAAGAGGTCATTTTTCAACGATTCAAGGAAAAGTCATCCGTCGTCTGCCTCAATTCCTTTCGACAGTATTCCCCGCTGCCATTATCGAGCACTTCCTTGCTCGTGTCCGTGAACATTGAATTTAATATCTCTCGCTGAAGGAACCGTGGTTTCATCAATTTTTGAAGGATCACTTTTCACGTCAACATTTGAGTAGCCAAAGATTAAATAAAATAGATCTCAAGTACGTTATTAATTAATTCACATGAAGATTATGATAAAATAAAACTGGCTGAACCAGCCGAAGAAATTTAAATCGTTTCTCATACCACAATATTATACGAAATAACTTATATACGAGAAACTTCGTATTTATTTGGAAGAAACGCGACTATTTAGAATGGCCAGTTAGAATAGAATGACTAAACGCAAAATTTATGACAGCAATTTAAACAGTCAGACCTTGAAGGAAACTTTGATATACGCGAACAAAGTGAAACAGATAGCGCGGCAAAAGTTAGGAGGTAAAAATACTGTGTTGAAATGGTACCATTTGTCCGAATGTTAGGTATCAAAATACAGAAAATGGTATAGGAGCTGTTATGGGGCGTCAGTTTAGTTAAAACAATTTCAGTAAACCAAATTTTGATGTTAAATGAACTACAGAGCCACCTTAATGTTTCAAAATTTTAAACTGTTCACGTTAAGTGGATGATCAATTCCAGGCATTATTGTAAGCAGTATATTATTCACACTAATCCTTTCGTTCGTTTTGCAAGCCCAAGTTCGCTGGCGGTAATTCCAAATGTTTCTTTCATTTTATTGCGAGTTTCTAATTACTTTCTAAACCATTACTGGTATTGGCGTGCAGGAAGAAAGCATTACCGAAAATAATTTATAACATTGAATCGAACTAATCAGTTTATATCGGCGAAACTTGTTCCCAGACTAAAGCAATTTTTTTCGTATGTTCAATAATTACGAAACCATCCCGACCACAGATGCGAGAAAGTAGAACACAGAATCCGCGCATTTATACATCAACGATTTAAGGGGGGATTGCGCCTTGTTAATCCGAAAAATTAATTTGAAGTTTGGCATGCTGTTTTATTGTATATTGTACTATTCTTCTAAATCTTTGTGTGACAGTGAAAAAAAAAACATGGTAGATACAGAAAGAGCATTGAAAAATAATCGGATGGCCCTGGCGTTGACGAAAAATACTGGAAGGGTTATCCGAAACACAAAAGGGAAAAGAGATTCTTAAACTATATGACTATGGCTATGGGTGGTAGTAGATTTATTGCCGTATCTGTTAGCATTCCGTTTTTATTTAAAGAAGTTTTCTCGATTTTGGGGCAAAACCTTTCTCATACTCAAATCAGGGCGCTTCATCTTCTTCAAAAAGCTGCCATTTTAATATTTTTTTATTTTTTTTAATGCAGCTACTACCAATCATAGCCACATTCATATAGTTTAAGAATTTCTTTTCCCTTTTACGTTTCAACCAATTATTTTTCAACGCTATCTCTGTATCTGCCATGTTTTTTCACTGTCACAAAAAATTCAGAACAATAATTCATAAAACAGCCTGCCTCAACAGCCAAACCTGAAACTAATTTGTCCTACCGCTTTTGTACGGAAAATTCACAAAGAATTACCTATTTTTCGGCCCAACAAGGCGTAATCCCCCCTTAAAATACACAGTAAAATATTCAAGTCCGTGGGATCATAAAAAGTATCATAGGATCGTAATCCAATCAACCACTTCATACATATTCCGAATACACTTTGAATAAAGTTATGCACCGTCTTCGGGAGGGGGAAATCTTCGTATAAACTTTGTACGATCAGAAATTTATCAGTGATGTACTTGATGTTACCCGGGAAACAAAATAAGAGAAACTAATCTTATAAATCAATATACAAGAAAACGAAGAAAGTGCAAGTAAACAGTTTTATACACGAAGCGACATTAATTTTATGAATATTCTAGAATTTTATTAACGTATGTATATATGTGTATAAACAACCGAAGATTGCTGAACTTTAGCCATTAGAGCAGCTCTCGAGGATTAATCGCCCAATGATGTCCATGCAACCAGTAAATCTATTGGAGCATACGATTATTTATCGGGCAACAATTCACTTCAAACGTGAACTGGTTTCGATTTAAAGAATCGTTTGATTCGAAAACCATCTGGCCAAGCACTGTGTGTTAGGGTACATGACCGCGTTTCTTGCAAAATAAATTCAATTTAATCTAGAATCGGGGTTGAATGCCCCAGTGTTAATGGAATTCAGCTTGCTGGGTGTGACACGCTCGACTAGGTCTCCAGACTCAATCGAGAAACAACTACGAGGCTCGATTTATCGGAGCGTGAAAAAAAAATCCAATGTAGGTACACAAGACGAAATAAAAACGAACGCTATTATATAATACGGCGCACTCGCGCTGGAAATTAGTTTCTTCCATTTATCTCATGTGCGATCATACAAAGTTATATAGGCAACAAAAGTAATTACGACTGTTTGCTTTCAAAGCAAGGGCTCATTATTTGCATTTGTCGTTATTAAGACAGGTATGATTATCCACAAGTTATTCTATCTGAATTTACACGGAATTTAGAAAATAATGCGACTCACCTCCACTGTTGCTCTTCCCCGCACAAAATAACGCGATTGATACCATGCAGGACGTATAGCTCCTTGAGGTCCAAAATATTCACTTCGACCTCACTTAATACTTGATTAAACAGCAGCGACGTTGGTCTGAAATAAAAAGAGAAAGCATTTACAAAAATCCAGTTAATAATCGAAGCACAATTTAATCTGTTCACATAGTGTGAAGCTTGAAATTTTATAACACTGCTCAACGATTCGAATGTTTCAGGTAAAAAACGCTTTTACTGCAGGTAAGCTTGTTTACAAGTTAGCAAGCTTACAAGCTTCAACTGATTGTAAATACATGGTCTTGATCCGGGCTGACTTGGAACACAGGGAGCCAACACAAAGTAGTTGAAGACCCAAAGACTCGATACTGACCAACCTGGACCTTCTTCCTTAGAAGAAGGCTGACTGAACGGGTGACCCCAATAAGGTCCTCTGATTCTAGGATTGACCAAATAGTGCCCTTGGTTCTGAAGTGGTCCCAGTCAGGATCCTTTAATCCCAGGATGGCCCAGTCGTGTCTCGGCCTGAAACTCTCAGGGTCCTATATTGGTTGGAATCTGATATCTTGGTTTCGTTGATTTAGATCGGGTCTTTGGATGTCGAAGTGACACCACAATTAAATAAAAATAAAATTTTACTGTTTGCTAGTTCACCGTGTGTCTTGGCTCGATTGCGTCATTTCAAACAACCAACATGTAACACATTCGTGACCCATATCCGAATATCGATAGACGAAGTGCAGTATCTCTGAATATCAACCACTTTATTAATAGAATTTAACAACGAAAGCAAAGCTACTACTTGATCAAATTTGAGGGATGTGAAATGGTTGAAGTATCTACGCGTGCATGGGTGTTATAGATATTCGAAGGACGATCACGTAGCCTCCGTGCGCATTATGTGGGTTACTAGTCCAAGGTCTAACTTCGTTCGTGTCCTGGAACATAAGCTCGTTTGTACCTACGCTGGATAATTTACCCGTACTTCCGGTGACCCATATTACTCCTTCCGCCTTGTCTTAGCCTAAATGATTCCCTTTGATCGAATTTTCCAAACAAATTTGTCACAAGATGTACAAATAACGATCTTATCTCGCAAGTTTCGCAACAATTAACCATGTGCCATATCGTTTACTTCTCCTCACAAGCTTAATAATTATTTCCCATATTTTTTGTGGCACATACTACTGTACATGACGAAAATAATTTCACACTCCCTGCTTATAAATTCTAGTTTAATATATGAGGCTCCCCAGCACGAAGACGAGCGGGACGAACAAAACTTAGGAGAACGCCACTTTTTCTTCCATGTGTTTTCATAAACTTCGCAAGGTTTTAAGATACTATTAGGAATATTAGCCACCCTTTTAGACCCTGTTTCCACGAAGGAAAGAGTGTCGTTATTAGACAGGTGAGAAACTGGGGGTGGCGAAAACTAAAGGTATTGCATTAAGGTGGATTCAGTACTGAAGCTGCTGAATGTAGTCTATCGATTTCGAGCTGATCTACCGTGGTTCCTACAGAAGGAAGTTGTTCCCGAACGTGCCTTCGCATCCTACGACGTCTGTCGATACGTTATTCAATTCCATGGTATTGGATTTCCCTTCTCAGCGGTTTGCAGTCAGACTACAACTGCAACTGCAGCTGCAGTAGCTAGCAACGATGCGGTTCTATCAGGCTATCCTTCCGTCTCTTTTTCCCTCGCTTCCATGTTTCGACGTTCGACGTACTGCGTAACGTACACAAATATTTGCGAAATCCGTTTGTAACCTTGTGACCCACATCATTAGAATCCTCCGAAATATATTTACATATATTCATAGAACATGTCTCTGTACGGATTAATATGGATTTCAGAGAATTCGCGCCAGAAGAAGATAACATTTTTCGTTAAAAATACTACACGAATCATTTTCTCTGAAACGTTGCGAGTTACAACTCACGCAAACCTCTTCGCAAACTCCGCATCTCTGAATTGTAGTTAGGCTATGTGATTTAATAATGACAAATGTATTTTCCATTCAACGTTGCTCCACCCATTAAAAATTGTAATGCATAAGTGATTGCGGATTACATGAGAGGCGTGCACGTGGCTGTACATTCGCGATAAGAAGCTAGTCTAATTTGTGACGCTGTTGCCTTGCAGTCTGGCACATCCATTATTAATTCCCCGCGTAATAATGCGAGCTTCGCTCTGCATCTCCCACCAATCAGAAGGTTGCATCTGCAGTCGGATTAAAATTCATGTATAACCTTCGAAACGTGTTCGAGTGTAGGCCTCAGCGAAGGATAACGCTGAACATCACGATTTCGATTAATGAGAGATTCATAATGACATCCTCCTGGCCCACAAACTCGATTACTGTGGCCGACGGATTAACGAAAGGCGGTTTTTAGGCTGTCGAAATGGGAAGCTGACGTGCACCATTTGACACTTCTGGACAGTATATCACTGTAGGTACTATTGTACATTCATTCGAGCCTCCATAAAACTTCACGATGCAATTATAAATTGGATAATTAAACGCCGTTAATGGTGTTTCCCAGCTGCTTTAACACTACAATTCATACCTGTACACCTTCGTCAATTAAAAATACATTATCTGTTCAACTCGATACACGGCATCATAGAATACCATGCGTTTCTTTTTTTAAATTTATTACAGCCGATAAGCGTGAGTATCGCGCTACAGGTAACGCCGTGAAGCCTTTACGACTCAAACGTGATGTATGAGGATTTTATGCCCCAGGAGACATTAACACATTTCGGATCCGGCATTCTACTTTTTTTTATCTTCTGTTCCACTCACTTTTATGCCCGCCCATAGACGCAAGGCCGTTGGATTAAGGATCTGCATGTTCGACATCCGAGATGTATTATTCCTTCGCGCAGTTAACCCCTCAGACTCGAAGGGCGTACCATATACGTCAACGCAATCCATCGTATGCGGTTGGGTGACGTGCCATGAAACTTGAAGTAACTTTTTCGTATTTACTTTAAAGTATGGTGCATACTTTGAATAAAAATTACAGCGGTATAATATTTTAACACACTGTAAAATAATTTCATGCACTCTATAGATGTGTTTTCTAATTTTATTTTACAATATGCTATATCCGAACGTCAACCATTCACTATGAAGAGACGATCGGTATTTTACCACAGGTTGCAATCAGGCTGCGTAATTGGTAGCACGTAGAAAATATGACGTCCATGATTCCTCGGGGCGACAACATATCACTAAATGACGGGCTGGTATGCGAATAAATTTGCCAAACAAATGGACGGCATCAAGCAAGAAATTCCTGCAACAGCGCGCGTGATAACGCACGCAGAAACGTCGCGAGAGTTATACTGGAAAATCCAAGTGAAGGTTAACGGAGCCTTGAACGTGCAATCGAATAGTCGATACACCAGTCCGGAGATGTGTCGATGGATAAAAGTGCAATCGTTGCAACGAATCTTAAAAAAGGCAAAACGAAGGATGGGAAGCGATCGTGCCAGCCGGAGAGAGAGAGAATAGTATCAATCTAACGGAAATTTTGCATAAAGTGACGCGGCTCGCGGTATCTGGAGATCAACAAACGTTCAGGCTCAAGAATCGATGGTTGTTTGAAATATGTGTCTCGCAAGGTAGGTGGAATTAATCAACAATTCGCAGAACACATTACAGAGTAAGATAAACGAGCGATCGGTTGTCTTGCATCAGTACGATCGCGAAAACGCAACTGATTTCTACGTACATGTGCTCCTACAAGAGTTAGTCGAAATCTGAACAGTAGCACGCGAGCTTCTCGTGTCACACAAAAAAAGCTTTGCCATTAACGTTGCTTGCGGTACACAATATGTACTTGTTGCCTATAAGTAGTCCACCTCCAAGAAACAACAAACGGCGAGGAAGAAATACTTTTAGCGTCTATGCATATCCGTGATCCTTTTTTTGCAAAGGCTTCATAAATTTTGCAATAATCTCGCGACGCCGGGCTTGCAGGTGCATAAAACCGTAAGCACGCAAACGCGCGCAATCGCGGGAAGGAAGGGCGGAGTCAGTTTTAATACGACCGCGGCGTTATTTCTTTTATATAAAAGTTTATGGAACCTTTTCAGTAAGGAATCACCGCGCGAAAAGCAGCAAATAATGTCGGCACACCGCACTGGAGAGTATCTTTTTAAAAATTCATTAAGAACACAGCGGTACGGTTGTTAGAGGTTATGGTCTTTCAAGACCGGTTTGCCTTTTTTTCACCCCCTTAATATGCATGCCCGCAATAAGACAGAGGCGTGTATCAGCCGGCCGTAGTCGCGACACACCCACAACTCGTTCCTCCATGTGACGTTCTTACCGCGTTAGATCTCTGTCCCGGCGCGGTTCGCGGATCCTGCGAACGCGTTTTATGGCGCATCAGTGCCGTGAAATAAATTATGCACGGTATCGGGAGCGATTCGTCACTGTCGACTGCCTCATAGATTCAGAGCCACCGCGAAACGCGGCTGAATAGTTCGGCAATGGGCTGCGACGCAGGATCAATTGGTTCTTTTCGAGGAATATGGTCGCCAATACCGAATAAATACATACACCGAATAAAAACATACTTGGTGGTATCTCCGACGAAGTTTCAGTGTTCGGATTTACGAGAATGTAATAAAAATTGTAACTGCTGTTTGAAAATATTATTTATTTAAAGGAATAATTTGCCTTTTGTGTTATCGTGACGTCAATAAAGCCACGACTGACAATTTCTGGTTAAAGAAAGTGGAATCGAATCGTAGAACGGACGGTGCATATAAACACTTCATGTCAGGATCCCAGTACCAAAGCGATTTCCGCAACGATTTACGTGGAACGAGAGACGTATGACGAATGCTATTCAGATTAAACCACAGATAATTGATGTTTCCGCTTAGAACAATCCTACAGGTTTACTCTATTTGGTGCTAACTATACGCCGTACAATACGGCATCACGATTAAACAAAACAAACAATTAACGATGGTTATTTAGGAAATAATTGATATTTCAATCGTGTAGGCGTGCAAACAATAGTGGTACGCACTTCGCGGTCTGTACGAAATCGCGGTGCAATCGAAAACATTTATTTACATTTTGTTCATTAATAAAAGCCATTTGAATATTTCAATGTGACTTGCCGGAAACTTATGTAACGTATGTAAATGTATATACCTACTACAAGAATTATATTTGCACTTTGATTTTGCTGCCGAAAAATGTTGGACGTTCAAGGATATTTTTTGCTCGCCCAAAATGTCGTAACTGGTCACGTAAGAAGCTATTTTAGTAGTCGTAGAAAACACTTGATTCGATCTAAAGTCTTTACCAAAAGGAGAGGTCCTATATTTATTTTTGTCCCATATTGGATCAAGTTTTGGTTCGCTACCTTCATAACAATAAACTAGGGAAGAGTAATGAAGAAATGGACGAGTTCCATTTAGAAGCCTCGTCTGTCAAAAAGAAATTGCTAATACTAGCTACTTAATTAACAGAGAAAATACAATTTATACTATACCTTACAGTGTATCACATAAGTACACATGTGTCATTGAATCGCGTAAAATGGAACTCATTTGTTACTCCGATATAAACGTCAGAATGTATTCAAAGCTATTTTTTTTAATCAAAGAGATAAGACGCGCTAACGATGAGAAAATCCAGTCACACCTATTATCCGGAAACGCGACCTATTCATAGTAGTTTACATAATATATGTATAATTGTGGTATTAGTTTGACCTACAGTGCTCACAATTAAAGGCAAGGTGAAATACGCGCGTTAATGGAATTTTCGATTTAATCAGTTCAGCAGAAATTTGTACCCTTTTCTGAAGGTGTTAATAAATTGCTAGTTTCAATATTTATCCCCACGCTAACGGGGATCCCTGTCCACGGTAGGAAGTCGTAAGAGGAAAAAATGAGCACCGCAGGATTGCTAAACCAGGAATTCCATTATACGTCAGATACTGTTAAAATACAGAGAGATGATTAACATAACTCCTGACGTCTGCATGAAATAACGAGTTAGACGTAGATAACTACTCGTGATTCACGGGATATTTCCCCTTTGACTATTTGAATAATTATCCTCCGATTCTGAGTAAGTACAAAAATTACCTACTCGAGAAAATGTATGAGCAGCTGTATATTTTCATTGTTTAACGGCCTGATAAGTTTTCAGTATATATAGAAAATCAGGATGTCGATGAAATAGAAAGCACCGCATTAAAGTACCCGGAACAGTTTGTATGTACTTCTATCGGGTGTGCACCCAACGCCGCGGAGCAAATATCACAAAGCGAATGGCCAATGCACCACAATGTACTACTAATGTCGCAATCAAATAAAGGTTACTGATAACGATCAAGGCAACATATCCTTGATAAACTTATGAAACTAGAACGCGTGTAGGCTAAGAATACTTGGGTGCCATTTGTCTTTCTTTTTTTTTCTTCCAGAAGAGCTCAACAACTTGAGAATCGATAGTTATCGATACAATACGCAGTCAATTCTCTGATGAAGGAGAATATTCACCCGAGTCGTGGGGATAATCGTCAAAAAATAAAGCCCGCATCCCTCCTAGCTGACGCTTTTATTGAAAACATAAACAATACGCTTTATAGGCTCGTATTGTCGTTTACGAACGTGCAATAATTTCAGAGAATCGGAACTCTGATTAGACAGCGAGAAGTTTGTAAAGCAGTAAACGTTTTCCTCGTGAATTCCAAGTATTTCGGTTTCACGTAGGGATTCTTTTTCAAAGAAGTGCCAAAGAAATATACGCGAGCTGAGAAAGAGCATGCTCCTGCTCCTAATGCGGGGTTCCTGCGAGGAATATATTAAAATGATCCGCAAAAATATTTCATAATCTTCCCGGGTAATTCTGTACCGTTTACGAACTCCTACTTGATATTCTCGTGGCTGCGACACGAAACCTGTTATTTTAGCAGCATGGCAAATTACAAATTGATGTAAGCTCCGCAATTATACAATCAATCAATTACGCATTTTAATGACAAAGATTGAGTCACTTTCGTTGCAACTGAATATTTCATTAGCAGGATCGTTGGTGATTTCCCATTTTCAGGAAAAAAATACTTCATCGTAGGATATCTTTAACAAGCGCATAAACGTGGTTCGTCTACTAGCCAGTCTTTCGTGACGTTTTCACTATAAAATTCATTTCGTTGTGTGCAGTTTACAACATAAACCGCATCTATGTTACATAACGAAAAATTAGAATTCCTTGCAATAATGCCAATGATCGAGAGTTGAGGAAAAAATCTTTTTGCATATTATAACCGCGTCGGATCGAGGAAAGTTAAATACAGTCGTCACCTACTTTCTCCGGTTTCATTTAATTTTGGACGCCGAATTAAGTAACGCGCGGTCGTGGATTCTAGGGAGATTCGGAGAAATTCTTGCAAGAACCACACGTGCGATAGAGAGTACCTTCAAGGTAATCCACGGTAATCTTTGTTTAACGATAAAGTACACGTTTCTCGAGTATAACAAGCTGAACCTGATGCGCCCAGTCCGGGGACAAGCTCCGCCAGATTTCCCATTCTTTGAGTACGTGGCCTTCGAGGAGTACCACGAGATCGCGACTCCGCAGCGGGAAAAGGATCAACGTAACGAGCAAAAACGGGGAACCGACGATAAAAATCGAGAGAACTGCAAACCTGTTCGCCTGTGTTCCTTATCCACCCCCACTCGTCCGGTTCTTTTAGATAAGCACCGGCAAGAATATATACTTCTTCGTAGATTGTCGAGAGAAATTGTACATTCCGGACGTACCTGTCGTCCTGCTTCGACCGTCAGCCGAATCAGTGTCCGGGAAAAAAATGTCGCTCGATCGGTCGACGGTATTCTTTGCCATTCTACTATTCGTCACCGTCACTGTGGTCAATTGTGATCTGGATTTACAATTATTGCACGTGGTAAATACTTACTCTATCGAAATAATTTTAGTGCGAACGTCACGAGCGTCATCGTCGTCCTCAAGCGAGATGTAACTCGCTTATAAAAGCGTCTCTCAGTGAAAGTGAAAAGTCATGTATAAAATAAAAATAACTCGTGAATGTTTTAAATCGTCGTCGGTGAAGTCTGACAATCGGAATTTTAATGGTTCGACATATTTTTCAAGGTATTTCGGCATGGAGACAAAGTGCCCCAACGAGAATTTCAGAATTACCCTACCGATCCCCATCGAGACCATTCGTACCATCCAATGGGTAATGGTGACTTGACAAATGTAAGTAAGAAAACAATATTCTGGAGTAATTCATTGTCACCATATGTTCGCGTTCTTTATAATTCCTAGAAATATTCTTCTACAATCTCCTTATAATGGAAACAATCCAAGTGAACGTTTGAAATTCGTACATATTTAATGCCTCATTTTTACCTACATATGTACGTCAGCGCAGTGCTCATTACCCAATTACATCTACGTAAATATGAAAACACCGTAAACATTATCGAGATTCACTGTTCGCCGCGCAGTCATTAGTAATGCACATCGGGAAGCACAAACTGTAATTGTTTCGTCTAACTGTGTAGCAAGGTAAGCTACGCGAATACAGGATTGGCACAATGCTTCGTCAACGTTACGATCGATATTTCGGGACGGATTATTGGCCGGAGAAGATCTATGCGCGATCGACAGAAGTGCCAAGGACTCAGTTGTCTCTACAGCTAGTTCTGGCTGGATTATTCCCACCCTCGGAGAAGCAAACCTGGAATCCGCATCTACCCTGGATTCCGGCATCAACGTTCTTCGTACCCTACGAAGCCGACAATCTCTTCTTCCCGCATTACTGCCCCAGGTAATTTTTCTAGTGCCTTCGTTCATTAAAAGAGCAATGCGAAACACTCGCGGGAAACACGGTAATACGAGCAGTTGAATACTCTGCAGCGTCGAAATATTACACTGAGTAAGAAGAAAGAATATACGGATAGTAATAATATTCCAAAATGGCTTGAAAAGAAGTGATGATTTGATGATACTTGTATAAACGAGAGCTAACGTTCTGTTAACAAATTCGAAGAACCTTATCACGCGACCTAATATTATTTATAATCACACTTCGTCGGAATGGAAACATTATTTATTCTCGAGGACATTTTATTTCCGTTTTGATTTAAGGTACAAGGAAGAATACAGCAGATTTCTTCATCAACCAGGTACACAGGATATATTAAAGAAATACAAAAATGTGTTTAATTACCTAACTCAGCACAGTGGCAAAGTAGTAAACACAACATCCGCGGTGACTTATCTGTACAATTTATTCAAGGAACAGGTAATGTGACTTCTATGCTGTGGCACCACTGAATACGTTTCGTATAAAAATGTAATAATTAAATGGCTATTTTAGACTGCTCAGAATCTGACACTACCAAAATGGACTGAGTCAGTCTATCCAGCTCCGATGAAGGAAATACTCGCCTTGGACTTTAAACTCAGATCGTACACAAAGACTCTGAAACGCCTGAACGGAGGTATAAGGATATTCTTTTTTCCTTATTCAAAAAAATTTACATTGTCGCAGTATATACATATATAATCATTTCCGCCCTTTTTTAAGGTATACTATTACGTAAAATGATAGAGGACATCCAAACATACAAAGCGGGTAAATTAGAGCCGTACGATAGAAAAGCGTTTTTCTTCTCTGGCCACGAAATGAATGTGGCTGCAGTTGCAAATGCTTTGGAATTGGATGAACCTGTTATACCCGCGTACGGTTCTACTATTATCCTGGAAACTCTGCGCGATAAGAAAGGAACTTATTACGTTCGGGTAAATGTTTGAACTACGAAAGACAGAATTTCGAACTTTCACTATTTCTAAAACGTATTTCATTGGATATTAGAGATATAATATTCATCTCTGTTTGTATGTATTAGGTTCTGTTCTGGACTGGAGTTACTGAGCAAATCGAAATCGAAACGATCCCTGGCTGCACGGAACTATGTCCCTTCGATCAATTCCTCAACATCGTAAAGCCCGTGATGCCCAGCCACGATGAATATGATTGCCACGCTAATCAGGAAACGGAAAAGCTAGGGAACAAAGACTACATACACTCGTCGGCGTCGAACGTAGCCGTTGGCAAAACTACTTGGTGCCACATCTCGTCACTTGTTTTTCTTGCAATTTTATCTGCCCGCAGTATCAATCGCTGATTTTATAGTGACACGATATTGTTACCGATTGCAAAATTCAATGAAATAGTTTTGATATTCCGGTACCATCGGTGCAACCATCGAATCGATTTGGATAGGAAAACGCAAAAGTGTTGAACAGAGTTAGCAAGCCTGTTCGATTATCCGTGTACCATTAATGAATGAAAAATGAACATTAATAGAAGATATAACCATAGCTAGTAATGTGAATACAATAGTATTAGTGACGTAGGGCTTCGACGTTAGAGTAATAACTTAGATCCTCCTGAAAGTATTAGATTAAATAGCCATATATTGTTGTAACATCTAGTCAGAAGCGTTAACTATTCTCACGTGTCTCTTTGTTTTTCATTCATTGAGAATGACAAAAGTTATCGATTGTTCAGACACGCATGCGCGAATGTTTGAGACTAACGAGCGGCGTAAATCGAAACAGTCGGGCAATCTTGAGCATTAATTTCTAAAAGGAAGATAAAATTGTCTTGCGCCGTTCTCATTCTCCGACACTCGGGTAAAGAACTTTCCGAATAAAATATAACTCGATCTAAAATAATACGCCAACCAAAAATATAACCCAACGATCGTTGGCCATGCCAACAATATCCCCGCGAGTGAATAAAACATTGCTTTTGGCAGACATGAAATGAGAGCAGATTCGATTTGCAAGTTGACGATTCGACTCTCCTATTTCCGTCCAGGTTAAAGGTTCAAGAACCTTCCGCAGAATCGAAATAGTCGAAACGTTTATTGTATCTGGAACGATAATTCTGAACAAAAATATCGTTCTGTCAGTAGCGCGCTCTTAACGCGAATAGTAGAAGCAGAAATGTGAATATCCATTATTAGCTTGAAGGGACGTTGATGAGTACTAAAATTAATGGAAACTTTTTCTCGGGCTCCCTGGAAAGTGCCTTTTTACGGCTCAAGACTTTTAATTTACTGTCGGGGATGCATTGAAAAGGATCTATCTCACTTCTTTCCAGATGATTCACTGTGCTCGATCTATATTATACTGTGTAACAAATATATCTACGTAATAGGAACACTTGTATCCAAAATGAAAATCCTGAGTCGTAAAATTGAAATCAGCGTAATGATTTAAATACGTCGCCACCTATCATTTGTTCCAAACTATCTTCCACTTTACACTCATTAAGACAAAATAAAAGAGATGGGTCCACTTTAATTTACCTTTGGTACGAAATCGGTCAATGTAAATCTCAATTACGACGAACGCTTTGAACATGATTACAAACGTAATTGCTGGGCAGAGGATTCAGTGGCTCATGCAGAACACGATTCGAGCAGTAACACGGTTCAAGTAACCTGTGTGCTAATTTACACAAAATAGCGTATATGTACGTAGTTGTATTGCAAGGTTCCTTGGCAAATTGAATTCCTCGACTATGTACCCTGAACGACTTTTTATCGAATAACGTTCCTGTGGTTAATTCTTTGCTTACAAGATTTTAATAATTTTTTGGAATTTGTGCAAGAAAGATGATCGGATTCCGATGAAATTAGGGAAATATTTAATTATATGCAGTTCTAGTTATTATCAAACGTACTAATACTTTTGTTAACATCTAATCGTATAGAAGTTTAAAGACATTTCCATCACGGTGCTAATTAATCCTACACTTTTAATTATGAAAATGATAATCGCTCTACCTTGCGAGCATTCAAGTTCCACCAAGTCCGATAATTCTACGGCGAAATGCTCGTAATTACTCAGGGTTTTGTTAAGCGGAAATTTCGAAGTTGTTCATAATGAAAGATGAGTGCGAATAATTGCCGGACGTGCAAATATGGGCTGCTACAATTTAACTTCAGTACGTTTCATACATACATACGTACTTTCTCGCGAAAGCATCACCACGTCTAAGAAATATTTTGACACGAACGCGAAATATGTTCCTCGCGAATGCACCAGAGTGGTACATATAATTTGTAACATTTGCTAAGTTACGTTTGTTGCTAAGAAAGACAGTTATGAAACTATCTCATTCTTCAGCCTAACTTTTCTACGGACAATTAATACATTTCATTACGTTCACTAGCCTCGATAGTATCGATATACATTTGAACATATGCATATTTTAAAGCCTAATTCAGGGATCGAATAGATATTGACGAAAATATTCCATATCGCCTTTCTTATATAAGGATATGCGACGGAATACTTTATAAAGTACAATCTGTGGTAATTAATCATAAAGGATTGAATGAAGATCACACAATGTTCGTCGATGCGTGTCATTTTATGTACATCGAAATAGATTTATCATGACTACGTGGAGAGGAAACGTGTGGGATTTCATTCAACGACAACGAAGACAGAGAGTG
Source organism: Andrena minutula (assembly GCA_929113495.1). Classification (NCBI taxonomy): domain Eukaryota; kingdom Metazoa; phylum Arthropoda; class Insecta; order Hymenoptera; family Andrenidae; genus Andrena; species Andrena minutula. The sequence goes on from OV815994.1 coordinate 39,265,784, forward strand.
GCGTCTCAAGGCGAAGATTTCCCAATAGGCATGTGATTACTTAAAGGCAGACAGAGATAAGGAGCCGATGGGTAAGTACCCCGAAGAAATTCCCGAGGCAAATTGTGTGAATTCCGACCTTGCATACCTTCATGGTGTCGTTCATCGAGGAGCGTGTATAATTTCGTACTGGTACCAAATTGTAGTGTCTATAATAATATATTTTACAACTATTAATGCATAATCGTACATGAATATTATAAACTGATACTTTTGTATACCCATGTCCCATAAATGATACCACACAAAAAAAACGTGTCTATTTATAAAACCCTTCGGCCCTTAAACAAAAGTGCTTTCTTTTGAAGCTCCTTAACGATGCTTCCCTTCTCACTCCGGGCTCAGAGAAAGTGGATACCTATATCACGTTTCTCTAGATATTATGACGGAGTCATTCTTGTTCATACAAAAAGAAGGTCAAGGTAGATTCAAAGTAAAACCGCCTGCTCATTTATTGGGAGTGGTATGCATATACCAGAACGAAAGGATAATGATCAGAAGTGTCTTTGACGCGATTACATAACTGAAAGGAGAATACAGTTTCGTAGGAGAAGCTTATTGTGAAATGCGTACGCGTGAAAAAGAAAGGAGACGAGATTGAAAGGGATACCTACTTGTATGTAAGAGGAGAAGAGCACGCGGAGTCAACCTTGTTGCAATCATTGAAAAGAATAACACGGGAAGAGCATTGTTCGAGTTGTACGGCGAGCTGTGCTCCCATAAGACGGGTATGCACGCCTTAGCAACCTCTATCGATATTAATGTTGTGTGTAGGAATGCGATTTTCCTACGAGAGCTAATTGCGTGACGATTGCATCACGAAGAACCTTCGATTTTTTGTAATCATTAATTTGTTTCAATACTCAACGACGCAACGAATGTACTTCATGAAATTGAAATCTAGGGTTAATTATTTAACCCTATTTAGCCTCATTCCCCTAATGTGACAGTTTAAGATCACTATACGGTTGATACAATAAGGTGGTCACTTTTCATTGTGAGGCCCTGGTAAGGCACTGCTGTTTGCAACTTTTTTTGTCACAAAAAGAATGTGTTTACTAAATTGAAGTCTTTTCTATTTATTAATATGTGTTTTGAGAATACAAAAATTCATAGTTTAAAAAGACTCGACTGCGTGGTCGATTTTGGAGGAAAGTATCTGAGGCGATTGTATCAGGGAGGCTTGTAATCAGTATGACTGTCGCTATGGCCCGAACTAGAAACACACATTTTCGTTGTTTTTTCTTATCTTTCGAATCCCAGAATAATTAAAAATTTAGCTGATTTAGATAGTTCAACTTTGGACGTACAGCATTTTGTTAATTCTTCACCAATCGAATTATTCTTAGTCCTTGCCATAGAGACAGTTATACGATTACAAATCTTTTTCGTTTTTTGTTTCAAACACATGGTTCCTCCAAAATCGCCCAGGCAGTCGGGGCGTCTTTATTTTACAGCGCATATTACACCCATTACTTTGGCGAAAGCAAGCATTAAAAAAATATGAAAAAAAATAATTTTGTATTCTCAAAGCACGTATTAATAAATAAAAAAAATTCAGTTTAGTAAACACATTCTTTTTGTGACATAAAAAAGTTTCAAACAGCGGTACTTTATCAGGGCGTCACAGTGGAAGGACACCTTAAAACTGAAATGTAGTTCCTATATCAAATATCTACGTATATTTTGCAACACTTTGCTTCGACCTCAAACTTTTGTTTGATAGCCTAAATGGTGAAACCGCGTTTGTAGAGCGCATGCAAGTGCATTATCAACACTAACCGTAATTACGTTAAACCGGTAAATGCGTTTTGTGTGTTTTCCCGGAGTAGCTAGCCAACGTTAATCTGTTTCTGAACGAGAAATACATATCCACCTTAAACGGCGCCCAAGTTTTAAAAATCGATCCGCCGCAAAGCACAACACGTTTTTGTAGACATATTTTGCAGAACAAAAGCTCATGGCTTTCACGGATGAATCTAAGAATGAAGATTGATAAATATTTCGAAAAGACCCTTCTATAAAATGCACATTGTTTGGAATAAGTATAAACAAAACGTAGATTGTTTTCTTTCATTTCAACTCACTGGCGTGTATAAATTGACGCTCCACTGAAACACGGAATCGACTAGCAGCGTTTTGTTATTATAATTACTTAACGCTACTTAAAGTATGACTGGATCGAGCGCCAACACCATAGAAGCGTAGATAATTACGGAGAGTAAATTGGAACGTGTGATGGCAATGTCAGCGATGCCAATTATAGTGATAAGCATCGCAAGGCGCGTCGCGAGCCTTCTCAAAAGGCAGCTGAGAACGGAGGAATGAAAAGTTCCCCCAGCTCGAGAAACATTCGTCACTGGGCACTCCCGAATTTTCCCGCGGAAACCTCTTCCTCGGATCTCAGACCGGCAGACAATTAAATTAAAGAAGCAGCAGGATTTTCATACGTTGCCCAATAACACGCTTTCGAATTTTCCATTCATTGAATATCCGTGCGAAGCTCCTATTATATCCTATCTGTTTGAAATAATCCGACTCGAGCGCCGCGTAAGATTGCGTAAATCCTGACTCACAGACTCGGGCGTTCGAAGTATATTATGACACATTTTATATAACACGCTCGCGTATAAAATTGTACGCAGAAAATACAAATACAAGCGTCGTGTACATAGTTGTTCGCGTCCCAGAGACGAGAGTGGAAATGACCATCGCGTCCGCGATTCGAATAGTGCGACGCGACGCACACGCGCGCGAATGTGATATAAATATAGAAGCAGAATTCTTACCTACTTTTATTCCCATTGATAGTGCAGGATCCTCCTTCTCCGACAGGATTACGCCCGCTTTTCGCGATGCGGCCTTCGTAAAGCACGCTTCGACTACACCTCCCACGGTCAACTTTCTTCTAGACAGGATCAAAGTCGAAATCGAACGGTTCGGAAGTCGGTCTCGGGAGTTGGTCCAGTGCGGCGTGGTTTGGGAAAAAACTAACAATGTTTGTGTTCACGATCGTCGATCACGCAGCAATGTTTATCGTTGCACTGTCCTGTCTAATCAACGATTACACTCCGATTGCCTGGCTCGTTGCTAAGTTTACCGCAAGGACGCGCACGTATATTCGAAAAAAGATGGAGACTTTGTACATAGTTTCACTGGACACTCGGCACGAAGCGTACGCACAACCGTTACGCGATAAACCGTGGGTATGCGATGTCAGCTGTCAGAAAAAATATAGCCACTTGGCAATATACCGGACAGCTACAAGCAAGTGCACGTTGCCAGGTTGAATCTGCTGTCACGCCTCGGGCTTCTCCGGTGCATCGCGAGCAGGTGCCAGGTAAGGGGTTAGAAAAGTCGGTGCCCTCGGCATAGTTTCTTAAACCAACTGTATGCGTCCTTGCTGCCCAATTCACCCCACCACTCCCGCTTATTCTTTTCGAGTCTCGGGGGATTCTAACCACAAATTTCGAGAATCAAACGTTCGTTCTTTTGATTAAGAGAGTTAAACTGCAGATATATTTGCTTGGTAAGAGCACGCCTATGCTGCTACGATTATTCGTGGTACTGCAAAAATTCTTTTGTGCTTAAATACTTTAATAATGATACGTGAATTTTGATGTGGCACATTCTCTCTTGTCGGAATCGTGTGACGCCCACTGTGGATACTACGAATGCTTGATCGTATTCTTTCTATTCTTCCAAACACATATCCACGCGTGTATCACATGTTTGATCTACTTCTATGCTAATTACAGTAACATGAACCACGAGGCGCAATATTTGACCCGTTTCGGATCCTTGCACTTCGCCAGCTAGACTTCGCCGGTAACCGAATTACATGTAGTGGCGCCAACTTTCAAGTTCAACTATTCATCGGCGCGCTTTCAAGAAATGGCGGATAATGAAACAGCTGTTTTGGCGAGTATAAGGACATCTAACGGAACGCGCGCACAGTCGAGCCCGCGACGACAGGGAAGAATGGGAGACGTGTGGGTCGAGGACCGATCGTGTCCACAGTAGTCGCGCTCCCCGTGAGAGTCGAATAACGAAAACATGGCTGCAGGTTGTTGTGGAACGAAAAAGCAAAAGCTGAACAATTCGTCGAGCGTTCCGTGTAACGGCTCGATATTACAGAATGGTACACCGTTGAGGAACAGTGTGATAGTGAAGCCAGAGATGGGCTTCTTTTGTTTCGACGTCCTTTACTGCCAATTACATCAGCTCGACCCACCAAAATCGCCTAACTTCAGCAACGAAGCGTTGTGAGTAATAATACTTGCTGACATCGCTGTACGCTTGTGACCTTCCCTGGTCCTTCTTTCGTATCTCTATCTTTCTCTTCTCTACGCTGCCATCTTACTCTTACACACCGGAGCCATCAGCTGCTCTCTCTTTTCTTCCCCAATGCATATCCCACGTACCTTTACCCCCTCCTCGAGTTTCTTTGTTAGGATGTTCGATGCCTCCGAGTCTCATGTCTTGCAGTGAGACAAAGACTTATTTCTAGCATGAGCGTATGTTATCGGTCAACATTTTCATTGTTGAGTTTTAAATATTCATCGGAAGCTTATAATCTCTTATCTTCTTCGTTTCTAGACTTTTCTTTTAATTATGAATTAAAAATGCTTGCTCTGTTATAAATATTGAAGGCTTTTAATAATAAAATGGATTAATTACATTGTACATACTTGTCATTGTTTCGCAACTATTGAATGTCAAATAAATTTTTTTTAAAAGATCACTGATGTTTAGAAAAATTATTGACATCACTGCTGTCGTATTTGAATAATAAAATACATCGTTTTCATTTATGTTGTAAATGTGCGAAATATTATTTATTTGTATTTTTCAGCCCATTGTTTGTGACATGGACTATCGGAAAAGATATGAGGTTAAGAGGTTGTATCGGTACGTTTAATGCCATGCAATTACACGCAGGGCTCCGTGAATATGCAACAACCAGGTAAATTATTTTATGTGTTTATTTCCGATAATATTGTTACCCTATACACTTAAAGACATTAGATACTTTCTAAAGTGCATTCAAAGATTCACGTTTTAATCCTATAACACGGGAAGAACTTCCACGCTTACATGTAAGTGTCTCAATTTTGAGACACTTTGAGGATGGTGTTGATTATTTAGATTGGGAAGTAGGTGTCCATGGAATTCGTATAGAATTTCATAACGAGAAGGGTAATAAGCGGACTGCTACTTATTTACCCGACGTAGCAACGGAGCAAGGTGCGTACATTTTACTCCTCGCGATGTAAACTACTCTGAGAAATATATTCAGCTTATGCAACGATGTTACTACTGTGAGCAATATATTGTTATAAGATTACACGAATTCTGCGTACATGACTATTTTGAAAATTAGAATTTATCATGTTTAGGGTGGGACCAGATACAAACGATAGATTCGTTACTTCATAAAGGTGGTTACAAGGGACTGGTGACTCCAGATATTAGACGTAGCGTAAAGTTGACACGATACCAGAGTGAAAAAGTGACTGTAAGCTATCAAGACTATATGACTCATTGGCATAGTCGAAGATGCTAGCAGCTGGCCTGGGGTCCTACTCAAGGGCCCCAATTATCTCAAAATTCTATTGCCGTTCATTGCAACGCTAACATCTCCCAGACTTCTCATTTACCATACAGTAGTACTCAATACAACTCTTACATGGCCAGTCAGGAACATGGATTAGTGATGACACAACGTAATCACCCCGCATTCATACATCCTCTTCCAATGCCCTCTGTTTCCCCAGTGATGGTACCAGTATGGGATTACTCTTCCTTTTGGTGGGATCAAACAGGGCCATCGTATCCTCCCCTACATTCGCATCATCATCCTCTGCCTGCTCCTCCTCCTGCTCCCCCTCCTCGTGTTCATCGCTTTTCGTCACAAGAACCTGCAGATCGTGGAGTTCGTAAACGAAAATGACATTGGAGGCGGCTATTGTTTGCAATTTTTCTTTGTTTGAAGTGGTGCCTATTATACTTTGTATGCTTCTGCATACACAGTTTTCCCCCATATGATACCACATAGTTCTCCTTGAGGATAATAAGTATTCACGTATGATGGCACTAGCTTATTCCTTCAATAACTTTTACATACTACGATAATTAAAATTGTTATTTACCTAACAATGCGAATAAATAATCGTAAGATATACCAGAAAGTGCATTAACGTTTAACTTCAATATCAATAATCGTTAATCAGATTAGGCATATGTGAGATATTGGAATTTTTAAACTTGTAATAAAATGTAATTACTTAGTCTGGCGCGCTTCAATGTGTTTATAAACTAAATGACTCGATTCGGCCGGAATATAGAATATGAATAATATCATTAGCTTTGCCATCATACTTATTAAATGTCCATTTACATTTATGTCTGCAGTATACAGAGGACATGAGCGATTGCATAGCACAGTGATGCTGTCTGCAAATTTACTGCCTGCTTCACAAGATTTAATGTACAAATTCACGCGAAAATATGTTTCTATTATTCGTATACTACGAAAAAACGTAAAATATCATTCTTAGATCAATAAACATAAATATATGAATGAAGGGTGAAAGATCACAGATTTTTTATCGATAGTTTCTTCTATTACGAACGTTCTGTTAATTCATATAGAACATAGTTATTAATAATTACAGCATCATTTTTGTATAATTATATATTTTTATCACAAGTTATGAGGAATTCGCATGAAAAACTGCATTACTATTAATTAGGCAATTGGCGAATACGATATGCTTCATTCCTTCAAAATAATCATATAAAGAGAAAGTTTCTTAGAATCTTTCTTACTGTTGTTTTTTTTACATGTGATGAGTGATTCACATATAATAATAAATAAACTAATTTTAAATATACTAATAGAGATTTCTTTGTACCAATGGTATAAAATTATAAATCTACGGTTTTTATTATATCAGATGCAAAATAGTTATTTATATATTTATTCGTTGAAAATTGTAAATGCGGAAGAGTGTGTGAAAAGTTTCTTGAACGATTTTATCGTATTTACGTTTTAATTCTTCATACCATTGCTACAGTGAAGTTTATTTTAGTAATCATAGTTATATTATAGTCCAGCGTTTTATTACAGGAAAGGATTCTTTGCTTTAGCGACGGAGTTAGTACGTAACTGTTACATATACATAGTTCCTGGTATTGGATAATTAAAATATACTGCAATTAATTAAATTAGGAGTTGTTACTTTTAAAACTTTTAGCCGGTTTCATGAAAATTCTGTGATTTTATTATATGTTACAAAACTGAATTTTCATTTATAAACGTAAATAATATTTTGGAGGCAAGCGATGTTAGTATAATAAAATTGATAGAATGGGACCTCTACTGTAAATAAGCAATGGACTGCATTATGACTATTAAAATGCATTAATATAGTTATAATATAGTTGTAAGTTAAAATGTGACGATCTCATTGTGATTCTTATTATTATCTGATCCATGAAACACGAATAGAATTGCTACTGCTTCATGTAAAGCGCTTATACCGTTACTCTGCTTTTACTTAAACTGAGACACATTTACGACATTACAATGAATCGATGTTAAATATGCAATCTGCAATTACGAAGACAGTGCAAGATACGTTCTTCCATGACTTACTGCCTTTGTTTTTCTTATTCCTCTATTGTCACTTTCACTTAGCTAGTTTCATGCACTGCCAATCTTATTCATTGCTGTTTTTATCACAGCAAGAATATTTAGTAAAAGTAAAGAAACACTATTAAATTGTTTCCTTTAATTAGCAATTTTGTATTTATTGTCATTAATATGTTCTATTATATCTGTGGTTCGTCTTTAGAATCAAATTATGTATTTAGCATTATATAACGTCCAATTAACTGCCAATTACATACTTAGATATAGAGCATTCAGTACTTGAAGGATAATTGTATGTGCATTTGCGACAATAGGATATGCTGAGTCTCTCGTTGAAAATAAATTATACATTTGGTATAAATTACTTTGATATTAATATTTACGAGACAGAATTAGCAATTCAATTTAACAGAAAGAGATAAAGGTGCACATACAAATTAAGTAGCTATTCATCATCATATGTAACGGGGTGTGATTTTACGTTGCCAATCCCCCATAAAAAGACTCGAATTCGTCTGACATTTATGTCGAGTTAGAATATCGTAAAATAACGTTACAAAGAACATTAAATTATTGTTTTCAAACATCCGCTAAATTCCTCTTGTGCAAATAATTGGAACTGTTCTTTTAACAAATACGATTCAAGTGTGTGATTTAAACGTACATAGTAATAAGAGAAGAAAATCTAACATTTTATTCTAGAATACAGACAAATTTTTAATATGTCCGTGGATGAAAAATGCATTGTGCCTGATATTAAATAATTTATGTTGAATAGTCCATACATAACGATATGTATGAGCCTACGGTAGAATCATCAGAAATCAAAAATTCGCGATTAAATGAGCGTAAGAAACAGTTCGAATAACTTATCATATAATTGGGATGGATGAATAAAAATTTTATATTACCAAACCGACTGTCTTTATATACCTACCTACCTCCGTGTGTATTTTTACGATCTTGAATGATGTTTCAACATGTATTAACACCATACTTATTTCATATTTTTCGAATAGATCGCTAAAAGTTCCGCTTCCGCTTTTACATGGAATTTTAAAGAAACATTGCCAAACAGGAGAGCTAACTGCATACTAATATTCGTAATTTACAAATTGTTCGAGTTTTCTCGTACATAAAACAAAGAAACGCCAATTCTGCAAAGCGCGCCAAATTTCATACGAATTGATGAAAAAATTCAATAGAAAAATGGCGGGCAATGAAACAGCTGTTTTTCAGACAACAAGACATCTAGCGGAACGCGCGCGCAATTTAGTATGCAACACCAACAGTGAATGGGATATGCATACGGTTCAGAAAGCGCTCGTGCCTGCAGTCACCTGCAGTAGTTGCAAGGGTTGATTAAATAAGAGAACATGGCAGCTAGTTGTTACGGAACGAAAAAGCAGAAGCTATACAACTCTTCCAGCGTTCCGTGCAATGGTACCGTAAATCTGCCGAATGGTATTCGTCCCCGAAATTCCATAATAGTACAGCCTGAGATGGGCTTTTATTGTTTTGATGTTCTTTACTGCCAACTGCACCAACTTGATCCACCAAAACCGCCCAACTTCAGCAACGAACCGTTGTGAGTACCTTACCACGGGCATCGCCTCGCGTTTCTTATTAATTTTATGTTCCATCCTTTTTATTTTGCAATAATAGTTTTTCACATGATCCTCTGCGATGATCCTCTCGATCTTCTTTGTATCTCTTGCAGTTTCCACTTTCTTATTGTACATGCATTTCATGTTTACGATTTCATCTGAAACCTAAAACTTTTCCCCTCAATGAATATGACATTGATAATATTTTCCGCAATTCTTGCGACACGTAACGCTCGGTGTAGAAGAAATCATCGGAAATATCTATTTTTATTATCCGACCAGCACACTCGATATTTTTAGGTCAATTATACATAATCTTAAGTATCTTGTTGTACGTATATTTGTGGCATACAGATCCACTACACGCGTATGCACATACTTTCTACAAATTAATTTTAATTATTAATTAGAATAATTCGATTTCTCTATGACAGATGTCATATTTATTTTTGTAGCATTTATTTCTAGATATATCAAATTGCTAAAGATATTACCTATGTTATTAAATATAATAGCATTATTCTGTTACTTGTATATTAATAAGACATTTACATTCAACTTTGAAGCCCATTGTTTGTAACATGGACTATTGGCAAAGATATGAGATTGCGAGGCTGCATTGGTACATTTAATGCAATGCATTTACATGCAGGATTACGGGAATATGCTACCACTAGGTATTATTTAATATCTGGCAGAGGATAATGATACTTTTTGGGGGGTTTTAAACGTGTTATGTCCTATAGTGCTTTTAAGGACTCGCGCTTCAACCCCATAACGCGGGATGAACTCCCACGTTTGCACGTAAGTGTTTCTGTACTTCGACATTTTGAGGATGGAACAGATTACTTAGATTGGGAAGTAGGAGTTCATGGAATACGTATTGAATTTCATAATGAAAAAGGGAACAAACGGACCGCAACTTATTTACCGGATGTAGCGATGGAACAAGGTTCGTATGCGATATTATTTCTTACAGCTTTAACGATAGTTGCGATTACTTGGCTAAGCAAGAATTTCATGTATTCAGGATGGGACCAGATACAAACGATAGACTCTTTGCTGCATAAAGGTGGCTATAAAGGATTAGTTACGCCAGACATTAGACGCAATGTAAAGTTGACTCGATACCAGAGTGAGAAAGTGACTGTAAGCTATCAGGACTACATGACGCATTGGCATGGTCAAAAATGCTAGCAACTGCCTCGGGGCCCTTGCCACGGGCCCCACTCGTGCCAAATTTTTCATGAGATTTGTTATTTCAATGCTGATACAGTTAATTCTTGTGTACAATATATTAGTGAGCAATGGAATAAGATAATGGCCAGTGAACAAGCATTAGTAACGGTAGAACATAATCATTTCTCATTTGTGCAACTGTTTTCTATATTTATTAGTTCCCAGGTCATGTTATCTATGAAAACGTGTCCATTACTTTTGTGGGAACATATAGAATTCCGTTTTTCATCGCATCACCATCATCATGGGCAATGTCTTCCTACACAGAAACCTGATTCGTGGAGTGGAAAGTCGAAAACGATGTTAGGGGCAATTGAATGCAACTTTATACTATTTAAAATGGTGCCTATTATCAGGTTTCATGTTCATCTTCTTTATAATGCAATATACTTCTCAATAAAGATAGTAGAACTACGGATATAGTGGCACCTATTCTTTAATAATTATTACTTATGGAATGTTAAGTGCAATTAAGATTGCGTTAAATGTACGCGGTACAGTTAAAAATAGGCTTAAACTTTTCATATAGTATCGAATCATTCGCTTAAAAATTTGCACCTTTTAATGTTTATTTATTGTTCTTGTGTATAATAAGTTTCCATTATGGAACAGTTTTTCTTTGCCTACTAATAGGAGAGTATATATCGTACTTACAAAGTCAGACCCTACGCAAAGTCTTTGCAGCTTAGATTTCAGTAAACAATTTCATTATTCCCGACGTGCTTGAAAAAATACATTGTTTCCCGTGCTTAAAGTTAAAAACACCTTCATTTCTCTCATGAAATACCGCAGTAAATAACTAATATAATAAACCGAATTTCTGTGTATTAATGGCAGATAAAGAATGTTAAGTCACGAAAGACAAATTATACTAGTTTGTATTCGATCTTAAAGTAATGAAAACTCTAAACAGAATTAAAAACGTAGAGAATGTATTGTCATAGCTGTTTATTTTAGTTTAAACAGATCTAATTTTTAAGCAGTGTGTGATAATTGCATACGATGGCATCAATTCAATAAAAAAATTTCATTCAACAGAAGTATTTATTGTAATAATTCCGTACAGATATGTAAATACATACCAGCATGTACTCGCACAACTAATGAGAAAGAAAATTACTGAAACATTTCCAATTTTTCACTTTCTTCTCGGTCGTACTCCTTTCCTATATCTAATAAAACTTTTGCTACGGTCTCTATCGATACGAGTTCCCTATATGTAATTAGACCTGCGAAAACTGAATTAACAGTACACAAGATCGATAGTTGCGTGGATGCAGGTTTGACCACAGACCACCAAAATTTACCAAGCTCCCTTACTTCGTTGATATACGGTACCCTTAATCCCATACTTGCAGCACACTATACAGAAATAACAGAAAAGAAAACACACTAAACCATGCGCAGTAAACGACGCATATAGAAGTATATGGAGTTATTACCGCAATATTTATCGTTGGCGCAAGGAGTAAAGGAAACAATACAGCAGTACAGTTTATAAGAAGCGCTGCTTTTACTTCATAGCATATCGGGCAGTGGCGCTCATACAGCAATATGGGATGTGTAATCATCTGAAAGCAATAGTTAGTTTATTATTGAAAGCAATGTTCTCTGCTTTTGTATATACAGAATGAAAACATTTTTGCTGAATTTAACTTGTGAATGTGACATACAAACTCGTGTAAGGTTGCTGTAAACAGCCCCGGTCCTGCCAATGTACAAAATGTAAAAGCTATTCCATGTGACTGTAACTTCAATTTGCGTCTAAAAAGACCGTTAATTGTTAAACTAGACATGGCCCCTAGTATTGCCATTGCTGTGTTTGCATGTTTAAGTGGCCGCCTTATAGAAAAACAAATAAAAGTATGTTAACTACAAAGAGGAAAGTTGTATAGTTAAATAGTTGAGACAAGTATTTACAGTTGCAGAGGAAGGTTACATACACTTCGGATGCTGGTTCCCAGTGTTTAATTACTTCCTTTTGATACGAAACAGCTTTTAATCTTGGGACATATTCCTGCTGTTCATATTTCGAATAGCTTTCTTGGCTTTCTATAGGCATCAGTACCATTTTTATAGCTTTTTAATTTTCGGTTTTGACCCACGTGAACTGCACGTGCGCGCACTCGCGAAGCTATTAAAATATTTTAGGGATGCTGACAATGTGAGTAGTAATACATAGATCCGATTAAATATGCAACATTCTGAAGGATTTAAACGGCAGTGATCCCTTTGGAACACAGGAAGACAAGATTCCTTGGAATATGAAAAATAAACAATAATAAAAACTATATGCCGTGCCCTTTTCAATTATAGTAGCCACTCTCTCTTATCAAAACGTCATTGCATATGGTAGTTAATTGGTAACGTGAGAATTTATATTTAATTTAATAATTAAACAAATAATTAAAAGCCGAAAACTGGGCCCCTAACCTGTTTCATTTACTACTCCGAGATGGCGTTACTATAAGCCTCGACAGCTAACGACACACGTTAGAAGCATGCCAAAGTACAACTATAAGTAGTTCGTCTACTGTCGGTATTTCAATAATCTCGTTTATCAATAATAAAGTAGCATGCATTGCGCAGCGATATGAAAATCTGATTTCTGGGGAGATACTGTTTTGATGTAGATGTTCGGTTCGAGTGTGATACAGAATTTTTGCATCGGGGTCTCGGGAAAGTTGTACAGGCGCGCGTCGCGTCGGTCGGTGTACGCGCGAGGGGTTGCTTTTACGGGGGAGCGCGTCAGAAGGCGACCTGACGTCACGCATGGTGCGATCGACCAATCGGAGGTGGCGTTCTCGCGACCAGTCAGTTTTCCGGCTGCTAGAGTAAGCGCGACGCCATATTGCCCGTGGCCGAGTGGTGGCGGCCTGTGTTTATATCCGTTTCGTTTTACCACGTTTCGACGGGCCACCGGGAGGTCTCGCGAGTGACGTGCCGAGTCGTGTACGCGACCGTCTACGCCATCCGTGAAACAGGTCGTCGATTCGCGTGACAATAGTGAACCGTGCGCGACCGTCGTGTAGTATCGAAGTGACACGCCGTGCTCTGTGCTACTCTCTTTCGCGTTTCTTCGCCCTCCGGTAAAGCAGTGTGCAGTTCCACGATCCCCCGTCGTCCACCCTCCTGCCAGTACACGGTGTTGTGTTCCCGACGTATGCGCAACCAGGATATAATCGTCGCCGAAAAGGATGCCAGTCCGTAAGCAAGGTGGTAAGCTCTCGTATTCTCTTTGAAACAAAAGCTACAACCCCCTCCCTCTCCGTTTGAACTTGTCGATTCCGAGTGAAATCCAGAATCGCCGAGTGGGGAGGGGCGATCGACGGTGCGGGTCACTCGGTCAGCTGTCATCTGGCCTGTCACTCGCATGCCTCTTTAATCTCGCTCTGTTTCTCCCATCTCCGTTCGCATCGAACGCATTTAGTTGCACGTGCGGTGGCTTTTAAACCAACGGGTAGAGCACATAATCTGTCAGGGAGCGTCCGATCGGGGCGAGTATCGACGCTCTGAAAGAATTCGTGGGGCTCGTTGTTATTGTTGGTTTTCCTTCTCGTTCGGGGCGCGAGTTGCGCATTACGCTACGACCTTGAATCACGTAGCTAATCGAGAGAGGTCGCGTGTCCACGGGAGTAAGATTACCGTTCCGTGTAATCGCCCGTGATTACTAGAGGGGACGTAACGGCGAATGTAACTTGTTGAAGTTCGGGCCACGTGCAATGTAACTTGGTCCGTGGTTCGTACATCGTTTTGCCTTTGTATCATAAACGCGACAGTGCAACGGAATATGTGTGTAGGATGTCGTCGAAGTTCAGTCATTTCACGGTTTTTGTAATTTCGGTCTGTTGGTTTTCTATCGTTCTACTGTCGTTCGTTACGTAGTTCGCATTGTTGAAGGAACTTTTCCAATAATACCGAAACGATCGACGATCCGATCTGTCCGAATGCACGATTTTCGGCCATATCGATGTAGGCCAGTATAGAATGTGTTGCAATAATCACACGGCTGTTAGTTGTCGGTGTTTGGACCAGGGCCAAGAAAACGCAATAATTTCAGCTCTGGCGGGGCTCTTGCCGCTGTTATGCGACGAGAAACTCACGGCCATGGGCTCGGTCGTCCGTACCACGCTTTTCGTCTCGAAATTTTCTCCTCTTCTGCTTTTCGTTTCTGGTCTCACTTGCGGTCATCTGCAGCGCGTTTATTTCAGCTTCGAGTGCAGTTAATCCCTATTTTAATAAACTGCCAAGGACAATGGCTCGTTTGTTCGAAACTTTTCAACCGTCCCTTGTTAGCATTTCCACATTAACGAGCGCAAAACGAATCTGCTAGGCGGAAGGGAACTTTTCACGATACTGGATTGCTCATTGTCCTCTCATGGGAGTACGACGAAAATGAGTAGTCTTGCGTACCACGTGCCAGCGACTACCGCGTCTCCCTGTGCACGCGTATCGATCGATACAGAGAATTCCAAAATGCCTTTGCATCCCTGATAAGGGAATTTTTACGCATCGGTGCGAGGCAACGCGTTATTTAAACGATGTCGCGCGCTTTTTATCATTTTCGTCGATAAATCCCCGATACGTTTTATCGCTCGCTCTATTAAATTCGCTTTCTGGGGCGAGCAAACATTTGAGGAACGAGCGAAAATAGATCACACTTTGCATGGCAGTCATGGCGCCGAAAGTACGAAAGAATAGATATGCAGGTGCAATTCCGCATTGAAGCCTATCGTTCATGGGGGAGGGGCTGGGGGTGAGGTAGTTCGCTCCAAAAATTTTTGGCAAGGGATGGAAGGCACGGGTATTGTTCGCAATGACCTATCGCGATGCTTCGACCATTTCATTTAATATTTCCGAATCCATTGTAGAGGAAGCTCGATTCTCCGTTCCCTTAGGTTACGTCGGAACATGCTTTCGCCATTTCGTCGATTGCAAATGGCAATAGATTCTGCCTGCATGCTCAAGTACGAGCGCGTTTTATAAGATAACAAGCTTGACCCTTTGCGATCAAAATCTGCGTCACAAGCACGGACAGTGTTCCTCGCTCTACTTTAAGCACACTCCCCACGCACACTGGTGTTTAACGTTTCATGCTGATTTTATTATACTTTAAACAGAATGGATTAGCAGGCTCGTAATTCGAAAGGTTAACGTATTAGCAGCTTCTCTGCTTTGGCCGTGTAAATACTCTTCAATCTTGTATGCGAACCTTCGTGCTGAAGCTTTAATCGAAAGCGTTGCCATAATTCAATGTCCGCGAATTGGGACATTGCTTCGACCCGAGACAGTGTGCTTGCACGATCGTGAAATAACTTTATCCCCCTTCATTCAGTCTATTTCTTATTTAGGCTATCGAATGAAGTAGTCCAGCACAACATATACGGGGCACGGCTGCGTGTTTACGTTTGATATCGCGTTTGACGCAGCCGTGTGAATTTGAACGGGGCGCGCATAAATGCATACAGGGAAACGTATACATGTTACACAGAGAAACGCGCGGTGGAATATAAAATGTACATACATCGGCATGCATAAAAGCTTTGCGGGTCGCCGGTGTAAGCGAATCACCGACCCATAAACCATCCTTGACTCTCTCCTCGTCTTTGCCTACGAAGTGCCTGCACCGCAGAAATTGAAAACTATCGGGCGTCGGTGCAGCCTCTCCTCGCCCGCGCATATCGTCTTACGGGTAGGGGTGTGTGGCTCGGGAACCCGAGCTTCGGTACGGGTCGGAAAAATTCGGGCAGGATTGGGTGGGATCCCGAAATTCCCGGGAATCCCGAAGTTTCCGGGACTCCCGAGTATATCGGAATCCAGAGCAAATACGAGAGAATTGCGGTTCCCGCCCGAATTTTTCCGACCCGTCCCGAGCCCGTAATCTCGGGTTCCCGCACACCCCTGTTTACCGGGCCTCAGCGGTCGCGTAAAACTTTTTCACGCGGCTACAGCTAGCGGGTACACTGGCTCGGTAATTAGCCTGCAACGAACCGCGATGGCTTCTAAATAATGTCGAAAACGGGGTGATAATTAAGGGCCATTTTAATTACGACCGTTCAATGAGGCTTGCCTGCCGGAATCTTTTATAACGTGCCTTGCGCAATTTAGTAGGTAAGTCGGTCCTCGCGCGTGAGAGACGACAGGAATATTTTTGCGCGTGGAATTATTAAAATTCCATGACTAGTGGATATTTCAGTTGCAACAAATTAGAATAGTTAGGACAAGGCTAAGTCAAGTTAAGGGCTACCACAGACCAACGCGAATATTCGCGGAGCAAAGCGGATCTGACGCGGATTAGATAAGTGCCGGATTAGATAAGCCGCCACGTATAAAAAACTGCTGAACCGCGGCGGATCGGCTCCGCGCCGCGATATTCGCGGTGGTTTGGGGGAGCCTTTAATGCTGAGTTTACACCTGACGAGTGTTTGGCCGATTGAGCCCTCTGGGCCGAGCACTCGTCCAGTCTGAACGCATATTCTAGTATGTACTCGGCGGAGTAATCCGATGCGCAAATCGGTCAAGATTTGCACTCATCCGAGTAGCAGATCGAGTGAATCGGCCGAGTCATTCGTCAGGTGTAAATTCAGTTTAAAGATTGCATTGAGCACAAGGAAAAATTGAGAGCTGTGGAGCAAGAGAGGTGCAGTTTTATTTTTTATAGTTTTTGAGTTATGACGTGTAATGTAAATAAAATAAAATTCTACATTGTTTGGTTCAAATTTTGAATCTGCACCTATTACTGTTTTGCGCAATACGAATGCTCAGGATTTGACAAATTTACCAAAAATAGAAATAGAAACTTATCAACTAAATAACACTACAACTTATTGTATGAAGATATATATTTTTTAATTAATGTTCTCTTTTTAATGTCAAGTCAAAGCAATAATTTTATAAACAGTTTTTTCTAATTCACTGGAAGTTGGTAAAGATGGAGCTGCAGCCCTCTTGGTGCAAGGTCCTCGATAAGAGCGATGTGTGGCACTTTATCGGTCGTACGTTTTGGAGTAGGTAATGCTTCGGTGACGCTAGCCACCGACCTCCTTCAAATTTTAGAATATTCATTGGTTCTTCAAAGCAGGTACCTATATACAGTTACAGTACATCAGTTAGCGTTAAATGATAAATTCAATGAAAACGTTTCCAAGGAACGTCAAGTAGCAACTGGTATATCGATTCCGGCGTGTCACTCGACACTGTTGCGTAGATTCCGTGCTCGAGACTCCTATTCTTCGTGGATTCTGCATTTACCAGTTGCGCGAATATCTGTAACTTATCCCCTGGTAGCTTTTTGCAGAGCAGGTTTCCGTCTATGTACACGACACTGATTTACAAACATTGATTTGGTGTACGGGTTTGGGTACGTAAATTTGTGGGAAATCGGTGTGTGCGTGCACGTAGGCGTGATGTATGCAGAACAGAGGCGATATAGGGCGACAGCGCGGCTGATAATGAGAGCAATGAATGGGAAGTGGGGCGAGGGCTTATGTACTTACTCTTCTCGCGAGGATGCTCGCCGTTTACCTACGTGTCCTCTATGTATCTGCAGTTCTCGTACCCATTACTCACCTTGTAGATGATATATTGTAATTTTTTGTTCACCTGCAGTTGACCGAACCAGTGCACTGTTGATTCGTATCGGTCTGGAGAGAGTGAAAAATATTTTTCTTCATTTCTCTCAGAGTTAATTGCGTTCCCTGTATGTAGGTTAGTTATTATTCGTTTTAAAATACTATGGAGTATTCTTGAACTGCTGCGAAGGACTTTCCATGAACTATTATTTCATGAAGTAGACAAAAAGGCAGAATAAATATGAGGGTTTAAAGGTTTAAACAAATTACTAGGAATCGAGCGTTTGTGAAATATTTATGAAGTTCAAGGGGATATACCTGTTTGAACGCTCGAAAAATGTGTACATTTTGTGGATTTTTTTACAACTCAACGGCTTGATGAAAATTTTTCGTTTTTGTATTATGTTTACATAGTATTATGAACTACTTAAAAAACGTTTCAGTTAAAAAACTACTGTTTTTCGGAAGTTACGGATTCATATCCGACACTCTCTCGATTTCAGAAAAACAGTAAATTTTTTTTATAAAATATGTTAATAGCTATCGATCTACGTCGCCGATTTTGAAAATTTTAAAAAATAAGAAATGGTGAGAGATCAAAGATAAAGTTAGATTTTTCTAAGAGAAAAGTCCACATTTTTCTTTATAAATAATAAACGGGGAATCGGAATAAAAAAGGCGTCGTAGATCGATGTGGAATCTTATTACGATTCTGCATGCAAAATCGGAAGAAAATTGGTTGGACATGGTGTGAGTTTTTAAGCCCGAGCGGTCGAGCCGCCGCCCCGTGCTACCTGGGTTGTTTCACTCAAATGCCTATAACTTTGCCAATCTTCCGAATTTTTACATCGGACTTGATTATAATATTCCTAAAACATCAATCTATGAAAATAAGGAAAAAATACAAAATCCGGTTTTTGACACTGTCAAACGGTTATACATACCCCCTTAAAAAGATTAATATTCTATCTATCATGGATACCAGTACTCCAAGAATGCCCTATGTATTTTCCTCTGAATATACTAGAAATTAGCCTTCTTTCTTCATATACTCTGTTCGTCCCTAGTTTCTGTATTTTCGTTTCGTTGAGCTCCCGTGTATTATTCATCGAGCCTTGCATTAAAGCGGCAACATAGTCGGTACTCAATTCAGCGTTGCAAACAACACACCGTGTACCCTCCACGTTGAACTGGCTGTTATGCAGCTTTGCTCGAGAAGTCTCGTAATTGCTTTCAACGATATTGTTAAGACAACCAGCTGGTTAAGTTTAAACCCTGGCGTAAGAAGAATATACGGGACTTTACTAGATTTGTGAGCTAAGATATTACACCAATTTCCAACACAAAAATTCTCACATAAAAACAATAATTCTTCAAACTCGAGTTACACAACTGAACCATCAGCAAATAACTTTTACAAAATTATTAAAGTGTAAAATATTTGCTCGAAAGAAATAAAAAAATCCTAAATTCGATCGTCTGAGAGAAAGGAAGTTACAGCGAAAATACGTTTGCGTTTCACTAATAACGGGCGTCGGATAATCGTCACCGGCTCGCGAATCGTTGGAAATCGTCGATAACGAATTCACCCAGCCAGGTAGAGACAATACTAAGGATTAAAATATGTCGGAAGGCGAGTGGAGCGCAGGGCGACGTTAAATTGGATTCTGGCAGCTTTAGGAATACCTATTCGTAGCTGCACCTGCACGCGCGCCGTCTGGGGAAGTTCCGGCAAAACAATTCGCGGTGGCGTCCGGTTGGTGTAGAGTTCGCAGATATTTCATGGTATTGGTTTCCACCGTGAAGCCGCTGCACCGGGGTTAACCAAGATCGTTAATGTTAGTTCGAACTGAGTATGCACATCGTACCCCGTTTTACAACTTTCCGCCCTTTCAGTCTTTCTTCTTTGTCCTTTTGGGTGCCACGTTCTGTTCGCGCACCCCCTACGTGCAGGGTGAGTCGCTGAAAATATGTAACCAAACAAGGCCTGGTTTATTTTTAGAAAAAAAAATCGGTCAAGTCATATATAGGTACCTAGGGAATTAGAGCAGACCAATTTTTTATTTGTTCCGCTCCGACATCAAAATATTTGCTTCAGCTCCGCTCCTGCTCCGTTCCAGCTGCTTTTTTCTAAATAAAAATTCTTTTAATTTGCAACAAGCTACACCTTTCTAGCTTTTCATTTTTAATGTAGAAAAAAATGCGTCAAGAATGTTTAATTTTCGGGCAAAGAAAGTACCTACTATACCTCCTTAACACCGTGCTGTGCGGTCGTACGATATAATACTTTTTCACTGATGAAAAATGGACAATTGGTATTTATTAAAAACATTCCATTCATCTGCTTTTATGAAATGAACGAAAATTCTAATAAAACAAATTTGGAGCAGTGCAGCAGTAAAAATTTTCCGGGCTCCGGACAAAACTCCATTGCTCCACTGCTCCGCGCTCCAGCTCCGAGCTTCGCTCCAACGCTCTGTATGTACCTACTCAGATATATGATTAATGACATGTAGTAGAGTGTTATTGGAGTAGCCGCAGAGTTCCTTTGATTTGTAGCATTTAATATATGCGCATATCTTTTATGAGGGAAGTTTGACTGAAAGGGTGTATTGACGTTTAAACGACCTGGCATTTGCATCTTCGCTTTAGACCATAATGTTGAGCAATAAAGAGAACTTTGGCGTAAATGGCTTTAAATCCGACCAAAAGCAATCCTCGTGCACGGTTAATGTATTTTGATGCGAACTTGTGGTATATGTAGCGTGGTTCGTTTAGTATCATACACTTTAATGATCAGGTTTGACGGTGAGGCGATGATGTACCTATGTATAATTGTGCCAATCTACCGATATAATATTGAAAGCAAATTCGATCGAGCATTGTGAATTAATAAATCCTTTTAGCTGCGATCTATTATCGCTGTTCCCAGCTAGTGTTCGTGAAACTTCGTTTCGTGATCGAAGACACTATCCGGTACTGCGCATCGTTATTAGACCACGGTCTGATTAAATAATTTAGCTTAGCTGTATAAATTGGGTATCAATTATTTGAATTGCCTGGCAGTGAGAAAGCATTTAGTTATGCGAAAAGATTATCTTGGTATTCGGCCGATCTCGGTACGAATGATGTAGGTAAAATTCTTCTGATCGCGAAATCGTGCTGGTGCATGGGCACGCGGTGTTTGGAACAACAATTTTGTAATTTAATTGCATGGTAATTTTCAGATACCTGTAGATTGTTTCTCGCGATATTTGTAGTTTTGTATAAACTGTGCCAACGTTGCCGCGGTCCGTTCTGATTTCATTTTATAATACACCAGAGCATGATACACAGCGTCGGACCGTCAGATATGGAATGTGCAGTCTAGTTTGATCGTAATCCGAATAGCGTCGGTCACTACATCTTCTTATCTTCGGGTGGACCTTACTCATTAACGTGAAAACAAAGACACGTAGTAACGACTTTCTTGTGCCAACATTTTTCGGTTGAACTTCGATGCGTAGAGATAATGAAAATTGGTACAGGAAAGTATTTTTATCGTTTACTGAGTAAGTGCAATTATGCACCCTCAAAAATTGCAGTATGTTCACTGATATTCAAATCGTACGAGTTAGAACGGACTTGATTCAATCGTATCATTAATGTTTGCCCTCGATAGTATCGAGATCGTGTGATAAGAGCGGGCGAACTTTCCTGACGTAGCTCGTCGATTTTAATGAATTTTGTGCACGCCGAAATATTTAGAGGACCGTGTATCGAGGTTATGGAAATTCGGTTCGATGATTCCGCAAACAGCAATGGTCGGCGTATTCGCCGTCGAGGAAGGGGATTCGCGCCGATTATTGTCGATTAATATCGAGCTAGGGCCTTGGGAAGTTGATAGAATTATTCATGTAGTGGTATTACGCGCAACGTGTTCTGATCGTAAACCTAATTGTGTCGGGAGATTGTCCAGGGCCATGTGTACGCAAATCTGCACGGGTTTACAAGAGTGAATTTCAATAATTCACACTTGCTAGACCACGGATGTTTTCGTTGCATTCCCATTCCTATTTTCCAGTTAATTTCGCGTTGAATTCATTTCGTTTTTTAATGTCCATTCAAAAGATTATTTTATGTAAACAAAACATTTGAGATGATTCATTTCCCATATAACGATCAATTTGTTTTCGATATATTCGAACTCTCCACTGCTTTTTCACTCAAACTTTTTGGGGGGATCATTAATATTTAATGATGGCCAACAAATCCAAGTCATCGTTAACTCGATGTCACTGCCGAGATAGCTGGTATATTTGGCATTAATGAGCAGTCGTTGTTGCCAATTAGTATCGATAGATCGAGTCTGGCGACCACGTCGGGCGATCGTCGCGTGGTATTAATTTGCCTGTCGAAATCATTCGTCTGTCTTTAGACCGCGGCCTGTCTGCACGCGTACACGCGGCTGCATTCTTTTGCGTGCAGGAAGTCCTTGAACGAGCCATCGCTGTCATCGGAAACGATACGCCTATCCTAGACTTTATTCTAACCGAATTATTATTATGAGCCGGGAAATATCCTTTGACAGAGTTTCGCACATGCCCCTCCAGGAATTTTTTGAAAAATTATGTGCAGACATTTCAGCAATCTCGCTTTCATGGTTTAATATTAACGTAGTCGTAATTACATTCGCGTCTGTCATATTTTGGGTACGCTCCAGCTATTAAAGCGAACGAATACGTGTATAATATTGAAAGAAGCACGGGCACGTGCAATTACGCGTGTGTTATTACGCAAGTTACACGTGTGTATATTTATACATAGGAATGGTTCAGAGCGAGAGTGCTGAGCGATAAGTATGCGGACAGAATTGAAGCTAAATTTCACCTGGCCGTGATCCGCGCAATATAATAATTCGTTCCCTTATCACCTTCCTAAAGTTAGAGGTGCAAGTAGTAGAGACGGTAGTTACACTGAATCAGAGGTTCCAGAAGCACAGTGTTCTCGGCCTTAGTCTTGGTTTGTACTTCCCGCACACCACGGGATTTGTCACTGCAGCCTTACGCGTGGTTGGACCCTACTAATCGATAGTATTGGTAGCACACCCACGCGGCACTGCACGGATACGTTCACCTACACATAAAATATATACGTCAGACACCGAAACGAGGGTGTGTGTCTATAAATGTGCCTGTATGTGGGGCACACGCAGGCACGTGCACACGCACAGGTGTATCTTTACACGCGACACACTGTTCAATAAAATACTCGCACGAGAAACGTTTATATATATATAAACACTTGGAGACAGGTTATATACGTGATTCTTCTAATGTGGGGCGCAGCCGAGAATGCTAAATTTAGGGTAGGTTCGAGCAGTCGATTCTCGAATCGTGCCCACGCATGTCGCGGGTGCGTCTGCCGAACGCTCCAATCGGTTATTCGGGGTCAGAAGTTTTGTCGGACGTTTTTCTGTGTGTTTCACGGGTTACGTTACGCCGCGAAAGAGGAAACGGCCACTCTTCCGGCGAATAATCGCCAGCGCTCGCGTCGCGGCTCGACATCCAGCGGAGCTCGAAAATCGCGGAACAATTTTCCATGTCACGTGTCATCGAACCGCCACCACGTGTAGAGGCGTCACAATACAAATAAATAGTAAGCGCGCTGGCTGGGTGCCATCGCGCGCCATTGTCGTCTCTGAAATTGGAAATATATATCCCAATCGAGGCGGATAATCGCGAGAATTATCGGGCGATCTTCTGCACACGACACCGCGAGACCTGTCCCAGTGTCATGCTCCTTGACGCGTGAATTATTCTCGTGGAGGATATACGCCGGATTGCTGCTTAAAAAAATCGTCATTACATGGTACCTTGAAACTCTGATCACGTACAACTCAGTTTCTATTTTGGAGTAGGAAAGTCATCAGATAAATGTCAATCGTTTGCAGAAAATAGCATTTATATAACATAGAATGTTATACGTTTCGAAATACCCATTTGGAGTTGAACTGTGGGACTTTCTTTGCGAAGGAGGAAATAGAGGAGAGATGAAACGAATGCTTTGATGAAAACGATCACTGGAGGAAGAGATCTGGGAGTTTTTGCGAATTACACTGAAGATTGTGTGGGGGGACTTGATTTACATATATTGTGCACGTTGAAAGCTGTATACATGGCGACACGGCATGACTATGTCAGAAATGTGACTACTGTCTATATGCCGTCTACACGTATGACGACATCTGCGGTGTCTCGGGTCGAGATTTTTTCAGACACGTCTCGCCGAGTCCACTTCGTGTCTACTACGGTCGATGATCTCTCAACTTTCCTCAGTAACATTTCTTCAGATTTCTAACCAGCTCCACCGTTCGTCGAAGTCTCTGAAAGTGCAGCAATTAAAAAGATTTTATCAACTCGACTTACACTGAAAAATTTTATTGTTTCAACATTTATAAAATACTAGAGGTGTGATTGAAGAAATTATATAAAAACACCAACTGTACAGTGACATTGAATTTTTGATGTTTGTCTGGTGGACAATTTTTCTAACAGATAAGTGCAATATTGTGATTTAACATGTGGGTCCCTGTAATTTCGATTCTGTGGTCTATCTTGTACTTAGTGCAGCGTAAAATTACGATGAAAAGTGTTGTGTATCCTTCAGTAATGGATAATACTGAGAATTACGAAGGTAATTCAAATCTGTCGTCTTCATTGATAATGAAGATGTACTTTAAATAAATAGAATTATTTTTCGTGTTTAAGTAACTAATATACAATTAAATGATTTGGGTGTAGTTTCTCTGAAAATCCTTTGTAAGAATAACAATATTGTTGACAAAGATTATAGACAGATGAAATTGAAGCACTGTATCATCATAGTATGCGGTGGAATAATATCGATTACTCCCCAACTAAGATTTACGAGCATTTCGGATACGCGAAGCTGCGTTGCACTGTGTTAGGTAGTAATGCAAGTAGTTATGCGATTTCTATTGCCATTTCTGTGCTCAGCCGTGATTTATACGATTCACAGTATAGTAGAATATCGTATCAGGTTCCCTGGAATTTGTTGGATAGTGGAGTTACAATTCCAAGTGTCAAATTAGCTAATTAATTAGCAAATATCTGAATTGGTGGAATGCTTCTCATCGCCTGCTACAGATAGATTTATGCTTGGTTAATAATCGAGCTCGTTACGGATGCCTTAGATCCATGGTCATTCACTTATGTATTCCTAAACATAAATGCAACACAAATTAGTTTAACACTGTACTTGAGCAACATTTGATAGGAATTCCATCTATGAGAATAATGAAATTGACATTGCAGTATTAGAATTACTTTGATCGAACTACTGCGGTTTATCTCTGGATCTAAAGACTTGTTTTGGGCGAACGCAAGACCCAGAGACTGAATTCAGGTCAAAACAGATGTCAGAGACCCGACTCGGTTCTACTTGGTGTCCAGAGATACTGGCTCGCCTTCCCTGGAACCGAGGGACCCAACTATGTCTCCTTTGTGACTAATTCAGATGATCTGAGGTCCCCAAACTCGGTCCAATCCAACACCTCACACCTAGGGTGGTCCCAGTTGAATTTGTAATTCTTGAGTTGGTCGGTGTCTTGTCCTATGGTGTTGCAGCTGTGGTTCCCCAATTCCTGGGTGTCGTGACCGTTTATTAATACGAATGTAGAAAACCGCGGACCTGGTGAATATTCTAGGCATGCGCCAGGTAAACTGATTCAAAATTTCAAGCACAATTCAACGAGCGAATTGGCACCGTGAAAAGTCTTAGGAAGTTCTCGACAAACGGATTAGCATAACGCAAAATCCCAGTCCACTGATTTAACCGATAAAAATTGGCATGGCAAACTTCTAGGGAACATCTGGCAAGTTGACCGTTGCGATCGCAGATTCCAGACAGAATTCAACGTATAAATTGGCGTCATTATAAAGTTCGAAGCAGCTCTCGCGTGATGCATTACTATAGCAGAAAAATTGCAGACAGTGGTCGACGAATGGATTGGCAATAACCGTGCCGGCTATCGACTCGAATCCTTTACGGTTCAGGCTTTCATCGCGAATTCTCGGATGTTCTCGAGCAGCTGACGCCTCTGACTCTTCCCATTCACTCTTCCTCGTTCTATTCCGTTCCCTTCGTTCACTAGCGTCTTTGTTTCTCTCTTTGCCAGCCCGTGTGTCCATTCCTACAGGGTCTATCTTCGTTCCTCACCGTCTATCCTCTTCTCTTCTCTTCTTTTCTCCATCTTCTGTGCGTTCGTCTTCGAAATTCGCTCGGGGTTACCCAGACATGACGTAGATGCCCGCTATTCTGGTCATCGTGTGACGTCGTCCTCAGGGTGTTCAGAAATAAACTCGAGTGGCAAGGTGCTCCTCGTTGTGTGGCCTCTTTCTCTCGTCTACCTCTTTTTAACCTCCATTTGTCACTGTCTTCCCTGCTGGCCCGGCGGCGATTCGCGGCCGATCCGGCGATTATTGTGTCACGGACAAGCATCAGAGCAGAAAATTAGTGGACCAATTTAAATTTGTCCGACATTGTTGGTTACACGGTGAATAAACGGTCGCCGGGTTCCTTGCACGGCGAATCCTGCCGGTTCGCCACATCTGTCATTAAGACGATTAATAAGCGCATACACAGATAGTTGGCAAATGATCGGCCAACCTTGCTCTACATTTCTAGAAACTGATATCACTGCTAATACTTGCGGGTCACTGTTTTCAGGGGATGATGAAAATGTTGTCTGCGCTTGATTACGAGAATACTCTTATTTCGTTCAACCGTACTAGCTCGATTCAGCACGTCGCTATCGTTGACCTCGAGAATTCTGCCGAATTCAAGGGTCGAAGAAGCCTTTAAGAATCAAACTATCCGCACGATATCCCATTTCCCTTCCGCGTGTCGTCACGGCTTCTCTGAATGCAATCTTACAAGCCAAGCGGACCATTGAGGATGTCAGTCTTGTCCCAGAGCAATCCAAGCAGACGGAAGTTACCTACATCTGTTCGCTGACGAGTCGGCGGGAGCACCGGTGTAAACGAGCGGCTCAGCCCGGTCGTTCGCCGCCAACAAAAATTTAATTAGAGAGATGCGATTCACTTTACGGACGTCCGCGGCTTTTCTTTCGCCGGATAATGAAGTAACGCTGGGAGCTAGGCACTTGTGGTTACCGTCTAAGGCGAGTGGAGACGGGAAAAGGGACGGAAAAGGAGGGCAAAGGGCAGAGGGTTGGACACCTAGATACATCTCGCGACATTTCTCTATTTTTCCATCGCTTCCGAGCGAACGACGAACGCTTCTCCACGAACCGCTGCATCGATCTGCCCCTTTCTTGTTCCTTCTTCTTGCCCCCAAGTTGTTTCCTTTCGTCGGGCCTTTTGCCTCCTCGCCCCCCTCCTATTTCCCCGGTCCTTGGACCCGACCGTAAATACATTTCCGCATGGAAAGCGCCACTTTTAAACTTCGCGATCCTTTTTTGACGCATTCATCTTTTATCCCTGTGAAGGTGGTTGCTCGCCTCGCCTCGGCTTGTCTTTGCACGTCTCGTCGCACCTAGCTGCCCGGGAAGAATAGAGATTTACTTCTTCCCTCCCGAGCAGAGAGAACATCAACATTGCTCCGTTCGGGATAATGGAACTATTTTGAGTAACGATAGCTTTGCCGTCGCCTTCGGCGTTTGTTCTTTAGTGACGCAGGCGGCATTCCAAGTTTTCGCGTATAGGTACGCTTACTCGTGACTTCGGAGCTTTGCATTTATATCCGTTCTGCCGCATACACGAAGTGGGTTTAGTAAACGGAGTCGAAGATAAAATGTGCGACACAAACAGTTCTGTCAAGGGGCAGACGAATACGAGGGACGAAATTCATCCTGATTAAAAACTCTTTCTAGGACTGATATTCGCATTCTCGCGATTGCTTTTTCTGTGACCAGCTTTGGTTCTTGCTATATTCATCGCCCCTCTTTTTCATTCTCGTTCTCTATGCTCGTAGATACTGTACATTTTCTAGTCCACGAAATCACCGAATGATGAATGCTGACGAATAATTAGGTGCTCGCATAGTCTTTGAACGACTATTCCCACGATCAGGCTGCTTCCTTTTGTCGGTGCAAAATTTTCGAGGTATTTTTGCTGGCGAGGTACCGTGCATGCTTGTGTCCTCTTCATTACAGGCTGAATCCTCGTCGTCAAAGCATGCAAAAGCTCTCCTTGTTTGCCAGTTTCCCTGTTTCACATCTACGCATCGGTGGGTTTAATACCGTCTACGGGTAAACGGGCTGGGTATTAAAATATTTCTTTCGAATGGCACGGATGCGTTCGCGGGAACCTTCTTTTTAGCTTGCATATTGTTCCATCCCGTGGATCGCGGCAGGCGAATATTTAATGGTTGCACTGCTCGCGGTGTTCCAGTTTTATGATTCTTTTATGCAAAATGTCTGCGACACGATAGAGTGGCATCTAACAGTCGTGCGCAGAAGAGCATTCAGCTGGAGCAATTGTTATGCTCGATTTGTATTCAGTATTGAAAGGTTTAACATTTATTCCTGTATGTGGAGATGTGTGAATATTATGCATATCAACGAGCAAGGTAACAATTGATAAGCGATCAGTCACGGAATGAAGAGGTTAATAGACTCAACATGAAGTAGTTAATACCCGTATGCGAACAGACACCTAGCGTGACTTTGGTGTGGAAATATGCAAATCCTACCTCAGTGGGTGATTACCACGAACATTCTGATGCACAGTGCTTAAGGCTTTCAAGTTTCTTAACCTTTCCTCTCGCATAGGTTTACGGTTAACGAACTTCCGCAATCTACCCTTTGAAAGACCCTTCTTCTACAGTAGTTATATTTATCACACTCTCTTAAATGGAATTTGTTTTGAAACTACTAGTGGGCCCCGACTTCGGGGAACAAGAATTCGCTGCGACAATGTACAGAAATGAACTTGGAATATGAAAGGAGTCTCCCGCGGCTGGGTACAAAATTGAGAATGTTTTTTTATTTCGTTTCACCGCAATTCTTTCGCATTTGAAACAAAATCTATAACGCATCTTCTACGAGAAAAATCGTATTGCCGGGTTAAAGTTTTGTTTAATGAGTATCTGTCTCAAGGGACGAATAAATTTCTGAGTCTGCCAACTTTCATTCGATTTTCTGCGGGGTAGGCGGTTGACCCAGGGCAATTCTCCAATCGTTTTTGTACGTGATCTTTGTGCAAATGTTGAAGCACAGCGGTTCGGTGAACGGTGGAATAATTTCTGAATTCCTGAGAGCAAACTTCACGAAAAGTTTTTCCCGCGGCGTTTGTCGTTCTGCACACCACCAGCGTCTCGTGGGAACGTCAAACTAAAGGCGAATATTTTTGTATTGACCCGGAATCTTCGTTGAATGTGAAAACGCTGCGGACAAGCCACTTGGTTGTTTAAATATATCTTATAATTTGTTCGACGATCCACATACCATATAGTATTCCGAAGGTGTTACCTTTTACAAGTTCCTCCGCGGTACCACGATGTGGATTTTCTTACGGTTCAGTTCTGTTCTCCATTTTCGAGGAAATTGTCAGACCAGGGACCTAATTACTTTGTCCTCCGCTGTGCATCTACCGTTAGAGGTCCATAAACTCGTATGGTATACTCCCGTAACAATTCAATCTACATTAACGGTGAAATTTGATTATTTATAAGATATTCTATCTCTTTTGAAACTCGTTCTATTTGTCCATCAGGTCGAACGCTTATTTTACCAACTTTTAGCGTAGTCGCGTAACGTAGAAATCATGTAAACTGTGTTTTTCGATAGAAAACAAAAATCAAGCATAATCGAAGTAGAAAGGCAGGGTTGCCGGTGATTTCTTTCTTTGGTCTCCAGCCGTCCATTTCCGGAACAATCGGGAAGAGAGATCTCATTACCTCTCGCCCGGATATAACGTCGTTCGCCTTTGACGCCGTCGTTCGATGGGTTCACTTCGTGCAACCTCATAAACGATGAAAATAGGTCAGGGATAAAGTTATTCCACGCTCTAGCAGGATCGTTCCCTCCTTTGTGTCGATATTGCAGTCTTAATAACTTATGTCACGAAATTTCATCTTAATTTCCTCCACTTCCTATGGAACCTCGTTCATTACATATTTAGCTTGACGCATTTGCCCGCAGGATTTAAAATTTTGCTGCACATAAGTGAACGAGTGCATAATTTCCTAGTCTTGAAAATAGCGAGAAAGTCACGTCAGTATCGCGAGGACACTCCACCTTGCTATCCCCAACACTTTAACCGAAGAATGTGCAAGAGAAACGTTTCAAATTTTTTATTATAGTAATTTCACTGAGTTTTGAATATTCTGCTTTAACCTTCTTCCTATCTCAGTCTGGTTTCTCCCATTCATGATTATCGCATGGTGAAGCTCTACGGTTATATGTTCGAGATATGTGGCTGTAACCTTAGAACTTTGGCAAATTTTGCTCGATTTCCACGTAGATGGATCTGTGCTGGCTGCATCAGAGCTGCAGCCTGTGGATTAGAACGAAGGGATGGAGAGGAGAGGGAGGGGAGCATGTGCGGTTGTAGCACCGTGCAAAGTGATAAAACCGCTAATTGTTCGAAAGCAAACTTCGCGCCGGGCTATATCTGTGCTTAGACTACTGAAACAGCTGCGGTGATCCGGTTGATATATTTCCCGGGATATATCTATCGCGACAGTTTTTACTCTTCTAGTCCATATCTGTGTGTATCTCGAATTGCTTAATAATTGAACAATTCGTACGGTTTCTGTTACAGGTGAGTGCGACCAGTTTCTGGGGTACAACGACATCGAATTCATCAAAAATGTCGCGTATCGTTCAACACGAAAACACACAGGTAGGAAACTCACCAGAGATCACACAACTGTGAATAGTTATTCACATATTAAAATAAAAAGAGAGAATGTAACAAGCACCGCGAAATAGGAAGCAATAACGTCCAGAAAGAAAAATATTATGGTCGTGCGTTTGCCATCAAAAGATTTTATAGGTCGAGTGTATTCTAGGTCACGAGTGCTACTATAAAGTTGTTCGTATATGGGAGTACATTGCCCGAAAAATATTTTTACTTATACCGTAGCTGGACGTCGTTCAAGTATTACCGACTCTCAAAGACAGTAAAGTTCAAGAAGAGCGATTCTTGGAAGCGAACGCGTTGTTTGCTCCTTGGCTGGGCTTTGCAAGTCAAGAAAAGCGAGGTAGCAACGCTGCTAACCGGTCAACCCGCATTGCTCTCCATTGCAGTAGATGCACACGAGTGCAGCGTCCTTCGTACGTGTGCATCTCTTGCTCCTATAGTGAATGTTTGCTACAACGATTGGAACGATAGCGTCCTATGAGAAATGGTGCTGTTAAATCTGACTGCAGTCGCGTCGTGCGGCTTCACTCTCTCGCGACAAGCGTAACAAATCGGAGATGCGTTCAGGACGATGCACCGACGTCAGTAATGTTTGCGTCAGGGTTTCTTGAAGGTGCGATTTGTACTTCTGTAATGAGATCAAGGAACCATCGAACACGCAAAGTACCTACTCTGATTGTAACAGGAAATTTAATCTGTCATAGATGTGGATAGGAGTGTATCGTTGATTGGGTTGACCTCTTTTAAAATTTGGATCGGCCGTTTCTGTCTCGACAATTTTATTCGCGTCTTGTTCGTTCCTCTTTACAAGTTCCAAAGAATAGCGAATAGCGTTCCGAAATTAGAAAGACGGGAGTCTCGACAAAGGAGCAGTTTACTCTGAGAATCAGGCCCGAATACAGATAGAGGTCGCAGCGCACGAAGGAGCCGAGATGCATAGCCTTGATTTCAACGGAACGGTAATGTTGGCCTCCCTTGTGACAGAGGAAACTGCACGGTAACTCCGCGCGGTTCAGAGGGAGGAGTAAGGTCGCGGAAAGAAAACTAGGAAATGTCACGCGAACCCATTTCCAATTCTCCTTTCGTTGTTTTTTCCTCGTTCTGTAGTCGCGATAACAATCGGCGCCAAGGATCTCGTTTTACAATCTCCACTGAACGATATGTCATCCGAAGAGCGATGATTTGCCAAGTCAGCACGGTCGCCCTTTTCTTTCCCTCCAACAATCCACGCTTTTCTCTCGTATTTTTCCTCGCCCTCTGCTTGTTTCTACGCTTTTTACTATACTTTCTCGCGACGTTTGTGTCGGGGAATCGTTTGAAACACCTTCGAGTTTTAGGATATTCTGGAAATCCTCAGTGAAGCAAAATTCGATGACGAGAAATTTTTCCAGTTACTGGTGGATAACGAACTGTGGATTTGGCGTGGGAAAATGTTTCAGAATTCTCCGTAGAATGTGCGTACGTTACAGTGAACCGAGTGGGATTTACTGCAATTTAAGATCACGTTTGGTGGGAAAGATTACGCTGCCTATTTCACCTTAAGTGGCAGCTCATTTAATTTACGAGAAATGGAGTTAGAGATGTAGAAATTTCAGGGTACACCCGGCTCGTTAAGTTAAACATACGCGTGTAGACGCGAAACGCTTGTAGTGAGCCGCAATTGGTGTTCCCTTGATGTACGGGCCCCGTCTTCATGAATATTCCTCCCTTCTCTGTATTATGAACGCCGTAGGTAAACACATTTGCGTTTCTTCTCCGCGTGAAAATTTATCCGTTTCCGCGATCACCTCGCGTTGGTAAATAATTGCCGAGTTCTATCGCCGCGGCAAGGGGCGCATGAACGAGTCGCGTGACGATCTATTTGACCTCCCAATCCCATCCGCGAAAGTAAAAGAAACGCGTGCATTAGAGATTAAAAAGTTTCGAGCCGAGCCAACCGGCACACGGCGAAATAGTTAATTTGGATAGACTCCAATAATTCTGCCAAAAATGGTTTCCTTTGAGTTGGCCAACCTCCACGTAACAGATTTAAATCGACGTTTCATTAGTCGCAATATTTCGGTTCTTTGCTTCGAGGACTTCCTAATAGCCGCGGGACGGTGTGTAAAAATCGCAGAAAAGCGATGCGATAACTGATGACGAGGACGACTCGCAATCACGTTCCGTTGTGTACCTAGAGACTAATGAGACGATTATTTAGTCGAGTCGAGGGCTTGGAGTGCTTCTACGGCCTCGGGGCTGCAGTGGATAGTTTAACTAAGGATGATGAGAACAAACAGGCTGAAAGCGCAACGTTTTGCTCGGGCTTTAAGTCTGTTTTTTCGGGGGAAAATATTGCGTAATATAGAAATTACAAGGGAGCGATAAAATTCTGGTAGATGCTTGAAATCAGACTGTGAGAGTTAATAGAACTAGAACTACCAGCGTTGGATATATACCTACCAATTTAACGGGTATTCGAACAAATGTGCTTTTACGTGTAATTTTCTTTTATAAAAATTATAAATGAAAAAACTGTATTTAATTATTTATTTATAAGGTAATTGTATTGCTAAGATATACCAAATATTAATTTCAATTTGGTTAGTCATTACTATTTCCACTGAATAAATTATAAATCAAATTTACACAGTAAACGTGTTATTTCATATTATAATGCAATATTATCACTGGTTTCGAAATTTCGGAAGAAAGTACCTATGACGCAATAGCATCATTTATTGCACCATTTTACAGTAGGAGAAGAAGAATACATTTTTCAATAACAAATGAAGATCAAAATTTTTCTGACAAATAACGTCGAATCTTTGTATAATTGACTAAAAATATATTGATCTATATTTTTTAGTCTAAAACTTCTTTTATGAATTTAGGTAGGTATACATTAGACAGATAAATCATAATTAAAACATTTGAAAGAAAACAAATAGAGAAATATAACCGTTCTTCCATCTTATTAAAAGTCATTATAAATTCCTACATATAGGTATACCAGCATAATGTTAATAATTTTAAAGAAAAACATCCGAAACTCGTTATTTTGACGGGCTTGGTAGTTCTACTGTTAAACCGTTAATCATAGCAGGATATATTTTTACTTACCCGCCAGAAAAATTCTACCGTAATTACCAATGAATCTTATCCTCAGTGTGTCGGTGAAATAGAGGCTCTAATGCAACGTAGAATGATATTAGAGACGGTTAGTTGCGCGTCACAGGTTCCCCGAATTAATTTCAGACGTCCCTCATCTGCCATGCACGGTGTCGCTGTAGGTGGTCCTTTTGCTTTGTACCGAATCGTCTGGTGACAATACACCCATTTAGTTGTACATCCCCCCGAGAATATGTTCATCCCTAAAGGAGACACCGCGATGTCGACTGCGAATTCACGGATCAGTCGTATGGGGACATCGCTGCTCCGTTCTCTCCGTAATTCACGTGCGTTGGTGTTGCAGCAATTATAGCTGCGTTAGTTTCGTCTGCGATCCGCCGCACTGCTACACCGTGGATCAGATTAATCGTTAAGGGAGTTTCGGGAGTTTAATCTTTCCTGTTCCAGTTGGCTCCCTCGCGCGAGCCCCATTCGAGGCATTTTCAAAGCCGCATTACCAACGATCAGAATCTTCTTAGCTAGCATTCCCTGCTATTACTCTGCGAATTCTTTAAACATCACAGTTACATAACACATTCACGATAAAGCGCGCGAAGTTTATGTACAGCAGTGTTCAGGAGCTAAAATAAACTTTTGCGATCCTCGATCGTTCTTTTAGTATGTGGTACGCGTAACCGTGGAATGGAATTATCGTAGAAAAGGCAAGGCAGATAACAGAATTTGCAGTGTGTAATTAAAGCAGACGCGTTAATGGCCGAAGCAGCGCGTCAATAATAACTTCCCGCGATTAGTGCCGTTTTAGTACACTTAAAGCTTTAATCAAATGTATCTCTCCTGACTAATACGCGCCCCGTTCCTGATACATATTTGATTTAATGTTGGCGCACAGCGAGCATCTCGCACCTGCACTCTCGCTGCATTGCCGTATCCGCTGCAGCTTTCTGTACAAATTACTATCCAAGTGGATGTAAACGGTAGCGACGTATTACGCGTAAATCATTGGCGTCAACGCTAAACGCGGCAAAGATCGTCCCTATTCATTTGCGTAGTTTCGCCTTAAGTGCGCGGGGAATGGAGGGCGATGTAAATAAAGTATGAGAAGGAATGAACCGCGAGAGATCGGATTCGGGTACGGAGCGCGCGCTACCGCCGACATTTATCACTTCGCGCGTTTAAAACCGAGCTGTTTCGCGGTGTGATCTTCGTCGGGGCGATAACAGGGTGGAACACTTGTTCAAAGTGGTATTTTTCTTCTTCTATTTTTTAATTAATGGACACAAAAGAGCTGGGCTGCGCGAATTCTTGCCGCTTGCATTCCCTTGAAATACACGTTCTGAACGCATTTGCATCGCAGAGATGGTCATCCGTTGCCAAATAAATTGTAGAATGGTCTTTGGGAAGGCGTGCACGGTGGGGCGAAGGGGAGGTAGGAGAATATCGTCCTAAAGTGCCGTGGATGCAATTTGCTAGCCACGGGGCTCCCATGCGCTATTTACTTCGAAACAATTTAGGTTCTGGCCACCGTGGCACAGTTCGTATACGTCACTGTCAGAACGCAGCCATGCCGCATCCCGCTACTCTACGGTCCTGGGAGATTTTTGCTTTTCCTCGTCCTTTTTACGTATCCACAGCGAGTTCTCTCTCGGAATCCGCGCTCCTTGGCCCCGAAACGTTTTCCTGGTGTACTAATGAATTTGTTTCTTGGCATCCTGGGTCCTACTCGTTCCCCACTAATTCTGGTCCCTGTGGAAGCTGTCCTCGATTACCTTCGGAGTATACTTTTCAAACTTATTAGCTTAAATTGTGGGTTATCTGGTCAGAATTCTGTGCTCGTTGCGCATTGCGGTATTAAGCGTCGGAGTCAAAGTTTCAGTTTATTGCGTATCGTGAAGTTAGGTCCCAGGAGGGTGGGGAAGAACGTGGAACCCCTTTAGGTTGGGCTCAATGCAGTGAATATAATTAAACTCGAGGTTCTTTTGTCGAAACTCTTGATTAAACGATTTAGAGGATAGAGAAATAGAGGGAGTAAATTACAATGGGCATGACGTTAAGTTTCTTGACCAGAACAATCGTAATACACTTGACCACACTCGAATGCGTCTCAGATATTTTGCTACGTTCTTCCATTCGGTATATAAGTTCACAGGCACCGTTGTCTACAAATGTCGAAATTACAAACCGCGGGTCTAATTTCGAGGATATTCTCATCCGACTTGGCATTCAGACTTGGAGGTTCTATTCGATTACTCTCGGCGAAAGATTCTTAAGAATGTAAATCAATTGCAGCATGCTCATTTGCTGTAATTGCCGCCGAGCATTGTCCCTTATCCCGCCAACGCTTAGGAAGCGTGAGAGTCCATGCCACGAGAATAAATCTGTATAATCTGGAAATGATTTTCTCAGCCACGGGCGTAACTTTTCCCGATATTTCTGGATGGAGATTGTAAGTGATAACGTTGCGTGGCTTCCTTCGGGCGGTCCGTGCTTTATGACCCCCGTCGTTTTTATTTCTGACTTACGATCGGAGTGCAAGCTGACTCATTTATGAGGGAACGGAGAGCATCTCGGCAAGATGTCTGACCGTCTAGCCGCCACGTAACCATCGACTGGCAGGAAATCGATTTCATCTTACGGGGCCTTTAAATATCGTTCGGTTTCTTCCGTTATTTCGACGAGGAGCAGAGAGATTCCACCTTCGTAGCTCCTCCGAAGATAGAATCCTCGATGAGGCGGTAAAATGAGAGTTCTGATCGTTTCTCTTTTTCCTCGTGGCAATACTGTATTAACGTTCCCCCATAGTTCCTTTGATCATACAACTCTCTGGAAACCGTGCAATCCCATCAAGACCTATTTTCGAAACTGTTATTTTACGGAGTGCAAACGCTAAAATGGATTTGCCATATTTCTTCCTCGAATACCGTGGTCCATATGGATTCTGAAAGACTACATATCGGATTTCACAAACATATCGAATCTCACAATCAATGACATCCGAATTCGGATTGCTTTTGTTTGCACTACGTCATCGAAGCTTTCTCGATAGCTTTAGCGATGATCGATGGCCAAATTGATAGCACAAGCGTATTCGACAATTTACATTCCATTATTCGTTTTTTCATGCTACTTTATATTGCTCCCGATGCTTTCGTTGCATTTATCGCTTTTTGTGCCCTCCATGGATATAATTCTTACGATCAATACCGATATGCCACGCAAATGAATAATATTTTCCCAACTGTTTTTCGTTAATTTGTTTTGTTTACGAAACGTTATTACCTGCTGGGTAGGTATTATAAACCATCTCTTTTAACATGGGATTTCTGCGAAATTTCGAACCGCCCAAACAGTGTCGGGCACGGTGATTAAGTATATGATTCTTCATCACACGACAATCAAATGTATCGAGGAACTTTCTGGTGTTCGTCAAACGGCCCAGGAAGAAGAAAAAAGAAGCGACGATACGTATACCTATAGATCGGTACGATCGTCATAATTTCGAACCTCTCTATCACCGAAAATGCATTCATTCGTATATTCCCGCCAGTTTAATGAAACTTCCAAACGGGATGAATTCGTAATGTGGATTTGAGTAAACATGCGAACGCAATTTCGATGTTAGATAAATAACACTTGTTTGCACTGAAAGATGAAGAAATATAATCTTCCTCTCGGATCACTTTACAATTTACGTTATTACGGTAACTCGCGAATCCCGTAATTTTAATGAAGCCTGCAACATTCACGTTGACTTTAGCCATCCTGGTTGTAATTAATTTCTTTGCGAGGTTGAACGTCAAACGGTAGAAGACCTCTGACATCGGCGTAACGGCGTGATATCTACGTTGCAAGTTTCCTTTTGCTCGTTAAGGGAGGATTTTCGTGTAACAGCCCCAAAAGTGTCTGATAATTACGATTTTTTTAAAAAAACCATAGTTATAAGTATTGGATTAAACTTTATACGTTAACCTCTTCCACTATGTAACTCCTGTTGGCGGTACGTGTAGCACCTGTCACAGTGATCAGTTTGCAAAAAAAGAAAAGTTTCTTAAAGTCAGATAGTTTACGCTGATATTGACCCTAATTTAAAGAAAAAAAAACGGAAAATTGAAAAAGTATCAGCGTTTCGAAAAAGGTAACATTTTTCCTTCGATAAGTTTACTTTATATCAATGAAAGAAGTATTATAAATAAAAACTAAAATCGAAATTTTATGTTCAGTTCCAGCGTAAACTATCTAAATGTAAGAATTTTTTCTTCTTTTTGCAATTGGATTACAGGTGCTACACAGGACTAACATCGTCCAAGAAGTTAACAAAATTCCACGAGAATTAATAAACAATAAGACGGATAGACGTACAAGAGTTGAACCTAATATTAGCAATAGTTTTTTCAAAAAAATTCATAAATATCATTTACCTTTGGAGGCTGTTACACGAGAATCCGCCCTTAAGTTCCGCTATTGGGTAATATAGCCTCCCGCCGGGCAGCGCGATGGTCAGCACCGTGGATCAAGTTGGCAGATAAACCTTTTCGGTGATTACGGCTTCCCATTTGGCGATACACCTGAAATCTATGCTAATTCGCCGGGATAAAATATTTGCTTTGGCCGTGCATGCAGCGGAGTCCAGCTCGGAACCCGCGCCCGTACAATAGCGAGCGGGTTGATTTATGCTGTGCGCCTGACTCGGGACAAATCCTACGACCGAGCCGCGTATTACAGTCGTGCTCGGTGAAATTTTATGGATTACGTTGCCTTATCTTTCTGTCCGATCGAGGGGGCTAAGATCGATGCTTTTACCTCCCCGTAAATCTGAAAATCTCGATAAAAAATCAGCGACGAGAAAGGATTTCTGGGTGATAACGTTTTCCCTCGCGTTGCACCGATGCGCGCTCGATTGGAACGTTTCGTATACGTATCAAAGAAATTTATGTCACTCGCTCGTGCGTCGTGTATATCAATAATACCAACCAGTGATAAATAATTATTCGACGGCGTCAACGTTGACACAGCCTATGCGACGTCAAGACGCGAGAGATATTAACGCAACAACCTAAACGAAGAGTGTCCTCCAGCTTTCGAAACGGTTATGGAGAACAGGCAGTGAAGAATTCGGAGCTGCTTTCGAGTATGCCGCATTCACAGTGTGGCTAGGGTCAACCTCCGACCCCTTTCCGTCTGCACTGGTAGCCGTATAGATCGCTGTATTCATTATTCCGGCGCTAAATCGTTTGTGAATAATGGCCCCATGAATCTTTTCTCGGCTGGCAGCGCCTGCAGCCAGGGACTCGTGTGGCGCGTTAGTCCTCTCGCCTGCAGGATCATTCAGGAGACATAAGGGTGCTACCCGGACCTTCGGGCAGAAATATCACGGTCGGTGGAACCTTCTTTTTGGCTATTAAAAAAGCGATAGTCAGCTTTAAAAGTGGCAATCGCGCTATAAAATTAGGAGGGCGATATTCCGTTGAAATAGGAAAGTGGGTCCTTCCTAACATTTCCACTCGGGAAATCAGTTCTTCGCACAGGATACTTGTCGTATGAACTGTCTTATTATGGGAAGAGGTTTCACGGTTTAAATTTTCGCTTAACCGTAGTGTAGGAGGGCCAGCGGGAAAAATAGCAAGAAACAAGCTGTACTGGTAGATTGGTTTTATTCAATGGTAACTCCGTCACAGTTCTAGATACAATCCTCTTCCTCTTCGCATTCACGCTCTTATATCTCCCATGCAACCCTCACTCACGCGCACACACACATTCATCCCTAGCCGTAGTCTTCACGGTGACACACCATGCGGCCACCTCCAAGGCCCTGGCACCCGAATCTTTCGTCACGCCGCTATCGCCTAACAAGTGCCCGCCTATCCGGGGCGCCTGCATAGCATCACCCGACGACCCAGCCGGTCCAACGCTTACAACTCGGCCATCCTGACCGTTAATCGTCCCGATTAAACCGAAATACACATAACATGAATCCTTAAAACACTACGTACACTTTCTTACTTTAGATACCTACGATACAATAGTCTTAACTACCTTACATTAATAATCATTGAATATCACTTTTATGGTTGAGGCGGCACCCACCGACGCATATTCGCTGCCTCCCAAGTCCCTTGATAAGGAAGTCGCGTGGTCTGAAACCCGTCGATATCCTTAATCACATACCGATCATTCCGCAACACTCTCGCCACCTCATACGGGCCTTTATACATGGGTAAAAGTTTCGCAGAATCGCCAACATTGCTAAAATTTCTGATCATGACTCTATTGCCAACCTGATACTCTTCCGCCGACTTATGTTTCTTGTCATAATATTTTTTATTTGCATCAAAACTTTTTTTAATTTTCTCCGCAGCCTGATCCCGTTTCCCTACCAAATCTCTAGTCTCCGTAACTTCATCCGCGGCTTCCAACGCATCTTTAAGACTGTCTACTACCTGACCCCGTTGATGCACCCCATACAATAACATACTCGGAGTCTCTCCCGTTGACTTGTTTACTGTATTATTACATGCATATTCTACATCACTCAACGTTTCATGCCAACACACATTACGCTCATCTGCTAGCTTTGCAATCATAGGTATGATTGTCCTATTAAATCTTTCCACCTGACCGTTTGCTTGTGGTGAAGCAGTGGCGACCTTAATATGACGCACACCTCGGTCATTAACAAAATCTTGAAAATCTTGCGCCGTAAAACAACTTCCCCGATCCGAAACAATTTGGAGAGGCCTACTAAAAGTCGCAAAGTAGTGGTTCAAACATTTAATCACTTCCGCCGTATTTGTGGTTTTCGTCGCGTACAATTTCAGAAATTTCGTAAATCCGTCCACTACTAAAAAGACATATCGCTTGCTAACAGCCTGCTTCTTGGTCATCGGTCCCAAGTGGTCTATGTGTACTGTAGTAAATGGTTTATTATCCTTCGGAATCTCGTGTAGCATGCCTTCCTCTTTTCCCGATTTTGGACAAAACGCAATACATTTAAGGCAACTTTTAATATGATTTTTGGTTTTTTCCTTCATTTTCGGAAACCAATAACTATTTAGCACATTCTCTATAGTCTTATCTAATCCTACATGTCCCATTTCGTTATGGTATTGTTGTAAGACACTCGGTTCTAACGCAGCAGGAACATAAAATAATGCACGATCTCTAAATTTACGGTAAATGAGACCATTAGCCATCTCAAAAAATTTATCCTCCGAGTTCTCCAGCCTCTCACGGACCTTAACTATTTCAGGGTCATTATCCTGACACAACGCGAGATTTCTGTCCAACGAATTATCATGTACGACGAGAATCTGCCGACTAAGGGCATCTACATGACCCATTCTACAGCCTGGTCTATGTTCTAAAACGTAATCATAATTTTGCAACTCCAAAACCCAACGAGCTATTCGCGGGTTGGTATCCTTCTTATTTAAAGTTAGACTAAGGGCCTGACAATCGGTAACAATCTTGAACTGTATTCCAATGAGATACGTTCGAAAACGACGTAACGCGTAAATAATTGCCAATGTCTCCAGCTCAAAACTGTGATATTTGGCCTCCGTCTCCGTTGTTCTTTTCGAAAAATAAAAAACCGGATGGAACTTCTGATCAGTTTTCTTTTGCATCAAAATTGCGCCAAATCCCATCGCGCTTGCATCGCAGTGCAATTCGGTCGTATCCCTCGGACAGTAAATACACAAGATAGGAGCACGTACTAAACAGTCCTTCAAACTATCAAACGCACGCGCTTCTTCCGGGCCAAATTTAAAATCTGTTGTTTTTCTGGTAAGGTCGTACAATGGTTTTGCGATCACTGAAAAACCCTCGATGAATTTCCGAAAATACGAGCATAATCCCAGGAAACTCTGCACATTCCGAACGTTTCGCGGGATTGGAAAATCTTTAACGCTACTTATTCCCCGCTCTGTAGGCCGAATGCCCTCACCGGTCACTACATATCCTAAATACTCTAATTCCGTCTGCAAAAATCTACATTTATCCAAACGCAACTCGAGCTTATTCGCGACGCACAAACGGAAAACCTTTTCCAACACCCGTAAGTGATGCTCTAAGGTGACCGTCGCAATAAGGAAATCGTCCAGGTATACAGATACATCCCCTGCGGCTATCAGGTCCCTAAACACCTGCGTTACAAACCGCTGGAATTTCAACGGTCCGCCCTTCAGGCCAAAAGGCATCTTCAGGCACTCGTATTGTCCCAATGGCGTAACAAACGACGTATACTTGATCGAATCCTCGTGCATTTTGATATGGAAAAATCCGTCCTTCAAATCTAACGAG
Source organism: Andrena minutula (assembly GCA_929113495.1). Lineage (NCBI taxonomy): Eukaryota > Metazoa > Arthropoda > Insecta > Hymenoptera > Andrenidae > Andrena > Andrena minutula. The sequence continues at coordinate 39,308,193 of OV815994.1, forward strand.
GTAAAATACTGCTTTCCTGCTAATAAATCTAATTGATCCTCGATCAATGGTAATGGAAAGTTATCCCGTACCGTAATTTTATTTAGAAACCGAAAATCTATACAGACTCGAATTTCCCCGTTCTTTTTTACAATAATCACGACCCTAGACGCGTATTCGGAGAAACTCTCCCTAATCGCTCCCTTCGCTAATAACTCGTCAATAGCAGTCTTCAATTTTATTTTCTCACTATGAGATAACCTACGCGGAGGAAAATGAAACGGCTTATCGTCTGTTAGGTTTAATTTCATAACATTCTCCGTCTGCGGCTGCTCGGGTCTGATGGGTTTCTCATACTCGTCGACAAATAAACGGCGAGTCCGTTCTCGAATTTCCGGCGCGATCTGCTCGTTAACGATGAGTTTCGACGCCTGATCCTCGTCGCTCGACACAACATCGATGTTCATAATCTGTTGGACCTCATCGTTTATTCTTAAGGTTATTTTCGCCGCCTTCATAAAATCTCTTCCTAGTACTAATGAATGACGCATTGTTCCCTCCGTTACCACATACAAATTCGTAACATAAGCAGTGCTAAACAAAGTAAGTCGTGCCTCAACGCATCCGATAATCTGCATTACACTATTATTTAACCCCGCAAACTTATAGGTCTTCAATACCGTACGCACGAGACTACGCGGTACATAAGCCTCTTTAATAAAACTAATAGGGCTACCCGAATCAACTAAAGCATTCAATTCAACCGGAAGGACCTTACTTTTAGGGTCGCTTAACTCTAGAATTACCGTCGGAAAAAATTCGTTCTCTTCGCTCTGCGGGAGATTCACGTAGTTGACGGTGTCCTGCGCAGCTTGGCACTGGTTAGCCTTATGCCCCATGACTCCGCACTTGAAACAGGATCCCGGTTCTCTCTTTGGCTTCTTGCACTCTGCTGCAAAATGTCCTGTCCCGTTGCAGTTGAAACACCGAAGCTTCTTCGACTCCTTCGAACCCCGATGTTCCTGGCTGCCCTTTGTCGCTGGTGCATTCTCGGCCGGTGAATTCGCGGTCGGCGAATTTGCCACTGGTGGATCTGTCTCCCGTCGCCCCGTCTTCTGCCGTCGCGTCCCCTCCGGCAACGTCAACCTTGCGTACGCCAGAACTACCTCCTCGACCGTTTTGAACCCTCGCGTGTACGCCACTGATTTAATATTTTCGTCCGGTATACCCTCGATGACGTAGTCCACGATCTCATTGTCTGCAATCGGTACCTTATTTCCCAAAATCAGCTTCTCATGGACGTAGTCTGCAAACGTTTCACCCGTCTTCCAGGCTCTGCGCTCGAAATCGCGTCTCCTTTCTAAAACGTTTGGTCGCTGCCCGAACATACCTCGTAAACCCCTGAGCAGTTCATCATAAGTGAGGTCCACACAGTCGGGCTTGGACTGATACCACCTGAGCGCTTTTCCTTTAAGCTTGTGGCATATCAATGCCTTCGCTGTGTGGGACTCAAGCCCATGCAGCTCAATCAATCGTCGCATCTGTCTTTCCCAAGTTTCCGCTTCAGCACTGTTGCCGTCATAATCCCCGACCATTTCTTTGACGTCTTTCCACATGCCTCGTCTTGATTGTGCTGATGTGGACGAGCCGTCTGATTGAGGTGTCAACCGTGCCATCTCCAGTTCTCGACGCAACAACTGTATCTCACGTGCAGCTATCTGCCGTTCCCTTCTTAATAATTCGAGCTCGGAAGGGGGCCTGTCCAAGGACATTTCATGTCGCGGTGCCTCAGTCTCGGAAAGAGGGTTGTCCAGCTGTTCGTCAGCTGACAGCGGTCGCTCTTGATGCGTGCCGTCCTCCGTCCTAAATTCTTGCATGCTCGACTGACCCGTTGTGCTCAGCTGCAACATTGATCCAGAGACACCATAGTCCAGTAATCGACTCACTAATTCGGCTTTCGTTCCCGATGTCGACAATTCCCTTGCTTGGCATAATTCTTTCAAAGCCGTCACTTTTAATGCACTCATCTTAAACGGTCAACCGAAACTTTATGCACTTATCGTATACGAGTCACTTCACTCGTAGCATCCAACAACACTGAATCCGTAATTCGCGACCGTATGCCACTTCTTCACCCACCAAATCAACCAGCAGACCTGTTCCACACTTAAATGTCAAACTTGACACGCACACCAAATACGTAAACTTCACACGCACTGGAATCCGTAAATTCACACGTACTATAATCCATAAACTTTAAACGCACTGGAATCCATAAACTCCACACGCGTCCCGATCCCACTTCTGACTTGTAGGAGGGCCAGCGGGAAAAATAGCAAGAAACAAGCTGTACTGGTAGATTGGTTTTATTCAATGGTAACTCCGTCACAGTTCTAGATACAATCCTCTTCCTCTTCGCATTCACGCTCTTATATCTCCCATGCAACCCTCACTCACGCGCACACACACATTCATCCCTAGCCGTAGTCTTCACGGTGACACACCATGCGGCCACCTCCAAGGCCCTGGCACCCGAATCTTTCGTCACGCCGCTATCGCCTAACAAGTGCCCGCCTATCCGGGGCGCCTGCATAGCATCACCCGACGACCCAGCCGGTCCAACGCTTACAGTAGGTACGCACATCATCATATTTCTGCATTAAGGTGGCGTCCCCACTGGTCTTTGACTCCTATGCAGGCTTTCATCAAGCTCGTTTCCCGAGCGAGTGTCACCGCAATGGGGAGCAGAGGGCTGAGCGACGCGAAGCGTGCGCTTTGCCGTCGAAAGTGGAGTTGCGAATTGATCCGCGGAAAGATATAATCGCGAATGCTCCGCAAAACATCACGTGATTACTACCACGGAGGATCGGATGTCTCCGTCTTTGAGACGCCGCAGGCACGTGCGTGAAACTGACGCGAACAGTCAGCCCCATTGTTGCTGGAGTCTTTTGTAACTGTTACAAAAGGGGACCGGATAAAGTACTCGATACACTTGCTTCGCACAATCCAAATCAAGAACGAAACGTAAGAATTATCGCGAGCCGCCTTCCTCAGGAGAATTAATTGTCTTCGTTCACTGCCATTGTTCGTCGATCTGCTGTGGGTCTGAAGGTTTGTGGGTTTGATTCTTTGCTCCAGATCATTTCTGTGTGACAGTTTAAAGCGCTCCTTATCTTCTAGAAAGCCGGCTCTAGGAAATCAATTCGTTGTGTTAACAGCTCTCAATTACATGAAATAATAAGCTGGTAAAGAACTATGGAAGAACTGTCAAAATTGGAAGAACTAAGCTACGAAGTAGAACATGTTACCTGTTTGCAACCGTGAACTGTTTTGAGACAGGCGAAGGTAGAGGAAAAACGGAGTCGGTGATATCATATTCCGAAACGGAGATAAATAAATTGGAGGCGCTTCGTTAGGAGCTTGTAAATTATTCACTGCACGTTTTTAAAGCCAGCGAGAACGTTCGTACATTTGCACGTTTAAGAAATGACGAGAAGCAGTATCCTCCGTTGCAACGATTGTACCAATTGTAGTGGCAACGTGGATAGCGTGAACGTAGAAGCTGGTAAGATGATAATCAGACAACATACCACAAATTCTGACACCACATCCGAGATCTGGGAGCTTTCCTATCTGGCAGATACTTCGGTCATATATTGGAGAGAAATGGGGTGGCGCTATATCGCGCAGATACGGGCCGGAAGGCTTCCACCTAAGACTCGCTGATCTCCTAAGCCCTTGAGGCTGCTTCTTCGCCAAGTCCTTTCTTCGAACTGTTTTCCTTCGTTATGTGGCTACGTGCTCGTTGCACCTGCTCCTAATCCTGTCTGATTGTAAATATCGAAAACGTTCGACGGCTCACGTACGCGTCACCTTTATAACAATAGTCTAACGCGTCAATATATTCTCCTTGAGCAGAGGAGACTAGAAGATCCCTAGAATTTAAATAGAAACAATTCATGAGTTGATTAGAGAAGCTAGTAAAATCTGCAATAGTATAAAGGTAACATAAAACCTCCTATAACTACTCTTGGATCGTGAGCATTTAAAAGCGTTAAATTTTCACGTTCCGCAACCCCTCAAAATTATTCGCTCGCACAGCCCAAAGAGCGCACAATACCTCGCACTGAATCCACCATTCCGCGTACAGTTTTCCCTCCTTATTCCGGGCGTTTGCCACTTCGTGGAAGTTGGTCGCGCGCCAGAAAGATGGAAATTACGTGCTTGCGACATCTGTCATACACTGCGATTGGCTGGGACAAAGAATGCGGCGACCTAGAGTCCTTTCATTCCGGCTTCCTTCCCGGCCACTCGTCTTTTCTGCCTTCCTCGGTTTAATCTGCGCGCGGCGCGGACCACGCGCGTGCCAGCAGCGAATGAAAAAAATGGCAATGCGGTTGAACGGTTGCGTCCTCCCGCGAGTCGGATCCGTCGTTTTGCGGCTCGCTTTTCGCAACGGGCGACTCAGCTCTTGGCACAGGATCGACACACGCCGCGGGTAAATATTTTATTCCCTCGAACAATCCGCGATTAACTGTATCGCGCGGCATTGTCGGTGCGCTGCCAAGTGTCAAAACTAATCGCTTACCGAGTTTAGAAGCCAACGCGAGAAACGACGCGAGCGAAACCCTTGAATCTGTTCTAAGATCAATGTTATGAGAATAGTTCTTCTTCGCCGCATAGAGCACGGCTGTCCGACTGAACACTTTAGTGTAGCGTGCTGTGAAGTATGGGCAGTTGTCAGCCGAGAATGCTTCACTTCGGATTACGGTTATTTGTCTTATCGGTTTTATAAGATGCGCGGAAGCGTTTGGCCATGTAAGATTATAGCAGGAGATTGTTCGCAGGTATCCTTTTTGCTCCTTCCTTCTGTTATACATATACCTTCTTGATCGATTGGGTATTCGAGGTCAGCAGCAGCAGCAGCAGCACCGCTTACGTAATCCATCCACTTCTGTCTTCTATTCAAGAGCATCGAACGGCGTCGCTCGTATAAGCCTATTATCCGCAGTGTTCTTGCATCGAGATTTATTGAACGCCCGTCTATCGAGGAAAATATTCCTACATGCTGCAGCAAGTAAGCCGCGTCCCTTGCGTCTACCATTCTTATAGTTTGTTACATAATTAGGGGTAACTAAAGGATCCAGGGTGCCGGATGCATCGCCCTGATTCCTTCGATCTCGTTGAAGAGAGTACTTAAAAAAAATGACGTCTAGCGCATTTTCCGCTCTTGTTACCTCCCTTTCTAACCGCTTTTTCGAGGCCCCAATCCCCAAGCCTCGTTCCCGTTTTGGAGCATCTCGTTTCGTGCGATCCACCCTTCTACACCCCCAGCGTATTTCACCTCTTCCACGAACCTCTTGAGGTAGATACTTCTACCTAATCTGGAGTGTGGATCGATGGAAGGACGAGGCTTCGCCAACGGGCCTCCAGTCCGGCTCTCGTGGATTTCATTCAAAGATTTCGACGACCTCAACCGCCGACTGGAATGGCGCGGGGAAAGCTACCTGGAAATGGCGACACGAGTGCAACGTCGAAAGGATTCGAATACGTCTTGCCGGATAAAGTCGGCGGTTCTCTCGAGTTTCCTGCCCGCGGATGCTGGGCGGATTTGCGGGACGAAGGGGGGAAATGGGAGAACCGGCAGTCCGTTGGAAGAGGAACGAGGAGGACGGTTGGAAGTAATGCGGAAGAACACCGGAAGATTATCAGCCCCAAGTGCAACGTGAGTTACGAAAATGTAAGGCGGGTCGGAAGTGAACTCGAAATCTAAGGTGTTCTTAGCGCGCTGACCGAAATGATGGGAAAGTTTCGTGGGGAAATAGGAGCGATGAAAGGGGAGAACGGCGAAGAAGGCAGATAGCAATAACTACAGTAACTTATAAAATATTTACAATAAATAATCAGAAGAGTAACACAAGAAGTTGTGTTGTAAACAGATGAAGAAGTGATTGAACTGGATATTTGGTGAACATTTTGCGTTCTTAAAGAAAGTTTGCGGGAAGTGGATGAAAAAGGAGCACGGAAAGAAGAAACGAGTATACGCGGCGAAAGGAAGGGTCGAGAACCAATTTATGAGACACCAATCGTTTAAAATCCTGAGGGTGCAGTCTCAGCACCACTTGGTAACCGTTCGAACGTTATGGCGTGTTCATATTTTATCGCAGTCTCTGTCCGCGGAATATAAAACCTTTACCGTGTATGTGCTCAGGGTATACCTATATCACAGCTCCCTGTTGAGATGTATTATACATAGGTTATCTCATGGGCAGCGAATGCGAAAAGAGTCACGGAGTAAGTTGCATCTATTAAAGGTCTGAAACTCTTCAAACTCCTTATTCCATCGACCATCACTGGGATCATGCGATACCATCTTGTTTCCTCAGCTAAGACATACCTTCAATGAAATCCCTTTGTAAAAACTTCACAACCTTCAATCACATCTCTATACCGCCAACTTGACGGAGAGGAGAATTCCCCGTGACAGTGATCGATGTTCATCATTTCAAGTGGTTAACATATGTACTTGTTTACCCGTTGCGTCTTGTTAGGAGCTATAGAAAATTATTCTCTCGAGGAGAATCATTCATCCCTCAAGAAAGTTTCACCGTGTTTGGACAAACATCCCTGACGAATACAAGCAATCGATCACCACAGTCGATAGGGTGGAAAGTTCGAGGAGGAGGGAAAAGTTCCTTGATACTGATTCGCCCGATTTCTGAAACTTGATAATTTTTACATCGCCGAGTGTTGGGGAACAGGGAAACCACCTCCCAGTGGTCACACGTGTAACGAAACTTAAGGTTCCACTTTGCTCGACGCTCGCCGCCTAGATGTCAAGAAAATTTTCTCCACGGAAACTCGCGCGCGAGGCATACGAATTCCGTGGTTTATAAAAAATTCATGCTAGCCTTTTATAAAAGTTCGTGCCGGGAATAACGGAACTAGTCTGCGCGCGGACGTACAAATGTGCGAAAAAATGTATTCGGCCTTCCCTTTATTTCGTTGTTGTATCTTCAGCATCTACCCCGCATTCCCTTACTGCAACCCCCTTGGGGGGAGTTTCTTGGAACTTTTCGAGGTAATAGGCGAGAGCAGCGTAGCCTCGGTGTGACGGAAAATTGTCGGCGAGGTTTATCGAGTAGCACAGACAGAATTTCAGACAATCGCGATTAAACGTTCCTCGTTGTTGAACAAGGGGAATCATTAATTATTCTGACGCATTATCGGCGATTCCATAATCATTCGGCGCGTTAACGAATTTTCCCGATAACTTCATCCTGATACGTGCAACACATCATGATATCGTTCGATAAGCTTGTAACAATAGCTTTATCTGTCCAGCGTTAATACGCATAATGGCCGAAGTCCATTAGGGATGATGGAATTTTTCAATCGTTCGAATCTCCTTCAATTTCTTATCATTTCCATTATGTCCCGAAGATGCATTTGCGAAATCTGGCGCGGCTTCGTGAAGCACGTGGCGGAAGAGCAGCTTCAACTGTCGTCGCAGATCGCTGTCCTCTTTTCGGCAGTAATTAAAACTGTTCGACGGCGATTAAGGCAGCAGAATCCTCGAAACTCAATGGCGCTTTTAACGTGCATAGATCCAGTCGAAAGAAGCGAAACCTTCCCCGTTCGTGTACCTGTAATAATAATGACGAGACGATCCGTTTCCTGTCCGAAGCCTTTTAAGTCTCACTCGGATGAGCGTTCAATTAGATTCCGTTCGTGATTACGATTTCGCATAATTTAACTATGCCCGGGTGTACAATGGATCCATTATTTTAAAAGCAGTTGGAACAATGAGCTATCTCCGTGGCTTTGAATAAATTACTCCATTGTGTTGTACTGTCTGACTAGTGGAAGGGCATTTCTACTTAGAAATATTTTTCAGCACTACCAGGTGTAGATATAACTAATACGAAGCTTCTTACTGGATTATCGATTCGAAGAGCCTCGACGGGATGTGCCTGCGATTAATTGATTTTTACAAGTAGAACGTAGAAAGTGTTTGCCTAGGTAATTCACTAGCGTAGAATGTCACTGTATTTGTCGACGGAAAGTAGGGCGATTTAAGACGAGACGACGGGACGCGGCCACGAGCAGCTCGCGAATTGGCTTTATCGCACCTACCTGAATTCTCTCTTGGGAAGATTCGGCTAGATTTCTGCAAAGAGATAAATAAGTTTGCGGGCTGAATCCCAGAAGGGGGAGGAGATATCCTGGCTACCGGATAAACTGAAGTAAACCAGTCACGTTTTTTACGAAGCTTCTCCCACACCCTCTGTTTCATCTCTGTTTTGTTTGCTATACTACTTTCGTCCTCATATCGTCTGCTTGTCTGTTTGCATTCCGCAGAATTCCTCTCACGCGATTTCTTTCTGACGCGATTTTCTTCGCGTTCCTTCTTCCGCGCGACAAGTTTACGATAAAAGGAAGCGAGCAGGTTGTCGCTGATTGCAGGCTGATACAAATTGCAATTTGATTTGGTAATCTGGTATTCTGAAATCGTCCTCGCATAATTGACGAACGAGACATTCTTTCGCGTGTTTTTGTATTTTCTGTTTTATTAAAGACTCATGTCCACGCCATGTTTGACCGCGGGAGCTGCGGCTCTTTCAAAGGCTGCTTTGTCGCTGTAATCTACGCCGTTGTTGTCGATGGACGGACCTAATAAATCGTAATCGGGCCAAGGCTGTTGGTAGCGCGTGCATGGACGGCTTTAACAGTTCTCTGTAGTCTGAGATCGCGAAACAATCCGCGCGGCTATTCGTGAAATTCAATTAAACGCTTCGAACCTTATCATTTCTGTTCTGTGATCTATTTTCTTATAAATTTAATATTCTCTTGTATGTTAATTAACTCTATCCCGTACTTTATTCTCAACGATACTTGACAATGCCAAACCTAGGAATCTATCCAAACGAAACACCTCCCGTATTTCATCTCTCACAATCACTGTACAAAATATATAAGAAAAAACATCTCGAACCATCGATAAATATCTGCTGCGGAGGAAGTTTCCACAGTTCAGAAGCGGCGACCTAGCTAGGGACATTACACGCGACCCCGGAAAAGCTCCTCTGAAAGCAAAGTTCGACAGCGAAACTGGTTGAGCAGATTTCAAATACGATTGGAAAAAAATTGCCAACTTTAATATTCCGCTGGTTATTTATTTTCTTAGACGAAATCGTGCTCGGAACGTATCTGCGTTAAAAGCAATAGTTGCACGGCGCTCGTACAAATATAAACTCTTTGATATCCGCATTTAACGCACGGAAGGATATAAATATACATAAACCGGGCGCGCGTGCATGCAGCAAGACCGCGGCACGAGGAGGTAATAACGTATCTCGTGTTGTGATACGTTCTCTTTTTCGAATCTGAGCACCGAGTAGCGACGCTCGCTGAATAGAGCCGGGCAGACTTGCAGCCCGGGGCTTCGACTGATTTTGTACTCGGGACGAAAGTTAACCGTGATTCTGTGATGTGCAACTCCGCCCGAACTGTGAACGTCTACAGTGATATTGAAATATTACCCTTTGAGACGCGTGAACCGTTTACATAATTTTCAATCATTAGTAACTTTTTTACCACGCTGCATGCTCTACATCTACGATACTAAGTACAGCTTGGACCTTGATTGCAATAAAGAAATGTGTGTTTAATTTTCTGCTCACAAGCACAGTAGCTGAATTACCGCTCGCTAGCTCGATATAAAGGTAGCCCGAAGCTCCAGCATAAAGGAAGGTCTTCGAGGCGATGTAATGGATACCTCGGTTACGTCTTTTTTATCACGCCATATTTCACAAGCTTCTTTTACGCAATTTTTTCCCTTTTATTGTATTCGTGCGCGAATAGGGCGAAGCCTGATGTCACGAACACCGTACACGGATCAAGCTACCCTTCTATTCAAGAGGGTTCATTTTCTACGCTTTCACGCCATTTGAAATATTGTTTCTCGCTGCAGAAACGAGGAGCAAGGCCCGCCCGCGCGGGCACCGGTCTGGAAAAGAAAGAAAACACTGTATTGCCGTGGAATTACCGTCTGTTAACCACGTGCTCGAGAGTTCTAGAGACAAGCAAAGCTCTCCAGGTGCAAGTGGCGAACCTTGGAGGCTCTCTTCAGACCCCATCTAGCAGAGAACGACGTTGCCTTCATCGGTTCAAAGCTCGCTAAAGTCGCCGAACCTTTTCGTCTCGCTGTCATGTCAGTTCGGTCAGGCCGTTTCCGCGAATGCTGTCATTTCAGAGAATGTTACCACGGGCTGCCAAGACGTTTCGCAAGCGCGCTCTAGCTGGCAAGGGTACTATCGCGGAAGCTGAAGAAAGAGGTTTGTAAACAGCGGGTTGGGGGAGGGAAGCAAGAGAATTGTTGCTGGAAGTTGTCTCTTCCACTGGCACCAACATTTCAACATTGTTTCCAGACATGCATTACAGCTTTTCTTCACCCTCCAGAACCTTTTCTTTTAGAAAGCTATCAGTCTCTTATGCGCTTATGCGAATTTTGCTGGTGGCAATTTTAATATATAAAGCAGAAAGTTTATGTTTGCGTGTTCGTCTGTCGCTTAAAAGCTTTCGAACGGTAAATTCTAGGGTCACGATTCACGATATGTGCCTCGGCGTATTATGCCTACCTAATTCAGACGAATATGACTACTTTCACAAAATAATTTTTTTTGATAAAATCAAAATCTATATATAAATATAGAGAAAAAATATAAAAAAGAGAAAAAATATATAAATGATCTTTCTGCTGAATTTAAGGAGTTAAATTTTGTTAATGCAAAAGCATCGAAAACTAAGTTATCAAAATCAAAAGCCAGAGTTCAATGTAAAGGACTTTCAGCAGGGAGAAAAGAAAATTTAATTATGAATTTGAAGCCAATCGCCTTGCCTTTTGGGAATTATTAAACGTGTCTAATAATAATGACGATGATGATTATTAACTTGAAATAGTTATGTTCATGTCTATTTTTAATTTGTTCGTGTGTTTAAGTTATATGTACATGTTTATGTTGGTATGTTTATTTTTAACTACCTAGTTTATGTCAATGCTATTTTTGTTTAAGTTGCACATCTAAAAGTATGAATTAAATACGATTTCAAGTGTTTGCTATATTAAAATGTCCTATCGTACTATCTTTACTAAGTTAAAATATCCTATCTGAAACATTTAATTAATTACCTCGTTAATAATACGTTATATGCCGGTACACCTGTGACAGAAAATTATATTAGCCTGCTACGAAATAGTGACTACATTTTTTAAATTAAACGACGAAAAACAAGGACGGCACAAAGGAAATTATTAAACTTCAGTTTTCTCGGATGTTTCGAAATGCTAGATAGGACGTTTTAACTAATAAAGGCAGATACCTATATGTTAATTATCGAATTGCGTGGGAAGGCAGAAGAAGGTATACCACATCAAGTATAGTAAGGTATGCGAATTATGTTGTATTTCCACCAATTAATTCAATGGAACAGGGCAAAAAACGTGTTTCCCTGAAATCCCCTCTTCTGTACGTTGCAGTAGTATCATCCTCTCAATTCTGAATTGTTACGAATGTACACTCTGTTCGCCGGAACCGTATCATTTCGAAAGTTATTGTTGATTTAACGACCTCTTCACCCGCTAGCGTTATTTGCTCGTCTCGATTTCCACGTTCAACTGCAAATGCGCTGTAATTATTCCCGGTAGGCATGGATTCATGGACGCGTCAGGGTTTAAAGGTTTGCCTCTGTTGCGCGCCGTATTTTGAATGCTTTGCTGTACCGATCGATTGCAGCTTCCATTTAATACCAACGATGAACTCGTTTAACGTTGTGGTTTCCGTCCGTGACGTTTCGCAGGTGATATTTTGCAATTCCTAATTTCATTACTGTTGATATCAAACGGTTTACGCGGTGTTATTCGAAGATTCGTTAAGGGTATTTTCTTTGTATTACGATTACCGCAGCAGCTATTGAAATTCGTCTCTGCATGTTCGTTATGTGGAATCATAGGTAAGTACATGGGCATATACATATAATCCATATTCATGAACTGCAATGATCGTACAGAGTCGATTAACGGTTCACTCTGTATAGATATTAGCACATAGTCAGACGTAGTCATCGAGTAATCAGTCTCTATTGATTATCATTTAGACGGATTGCTTCGGCAGGGTAAATTGCATGACTAATGATTCGACTTTAGAGGCGCGATGCGCCTGTACTTGTCGCATGCTTGTACTATATCCGACGTGCCATGCTAGCACAAGTTTATGTTAACGAAGACCGATCGTAGAATACGTGAAATTACGCCGGATTCGTTGCGCTATAAGGACTCCTGGATATTCCAATCAACGTTCCACACTCTGCAGATCGTATGAAAACTGAAGACTATAAAAGAAAACCGAATGCGCCGGTTTTTCTCTGCATATCCATTGTACGACCCAAAACATTTCACTGGAATACCGGGGGAACATCGATCTCTCGAAATGCTTTCTATGGAAATTCAGAAGTAGACAGCGGAACGGAATACCGCATTTAAAAACAATACGGGGAAATAGTATGGAGTCGTATTTTTCCTGGGCTTCCAAGCCAAACATCCAGAATATCTAGATCTGGGATATTCAGTTTTGATGGAGATTGTAACGCGCGGGGTATCGAAGAGAAAAAGATCATTATGACGGTCAAACGTAGATACTTTTGACCGTACGGAAATTTGGGGTTTCAAATAGCCTTCGATCTCGTAAGCGAAAGGACGCTCGCAGGTCAGACGCGAGTTTGGTGGTCGAGCCTCCAGGGGTTCGGCCATATTTCATCTTCCACGGCACAGCCGATGCACGCCAGGAGGAGGTCCAAGCAGGAAAAGGAGGAAGAAAGTTACGATAGCCAAAGGAGTATTCCCCCAGGCATCCTAACGTTCTCTTCCACCGCTTTTCACCAGGGTAATCATATATGTAGGATACGAAGTCCAGAGGCTACGGCATCGATGTGTCGAGGCTCCTTCAGGATTGTTCGAATATTACCCTGCTTTCCGCAGCTGTTTATTTCTTGGGAATCATTCTAACGTACACGGGGGGTGGTGGTGCGAGAGTGAGAATCCTTTCCTCTCTGCGCGAAGAAAGGCGTTCATCACACTTTGCCGGTTTGCGTAGGTCTGGCGAAGAAATCCTTACTGCGAAACGTATGAAAACTTAGTTTCATTAATTTAACTATAAAATAAAGTTTGCGGGGTAACGAGGAAACTGGGTCACAAAGACGCGAGGAGATACGATGGCTGGAAGTTGATGTCAGTATACTTGAAGGAAGACGTAGAGACACAAGAGTACTGTGGGAGCCACGAGCAATCCCTTGCGAGTCCTTGCTTCTACTTGTTCCCTGCAAGTTCATTTCGCTCGTATAAATATTCACGGGAAGGTTGCTCCGCGCGCACCTGTGTTTCGCCTCGATTCTTTTGGAGCGTCGATAACTTGTTAGGTTCAGTTCGTCGCGTATGGAACCTTGTGAATGTATTCGTGACATCTGTATGAGAAGCCTCACATTGTTTACGCAATACCTATAAATAATTGCAGAGCGAGAAGTGAAAGCGTTTCGTCATTAAAAATCGTCAAGTAATTTGCCTTCCCCAGAAAACATTCACGAGTTCACTCGTCCGATGTCGACGCATTGTCAGATCGAGCGTCGCGTCGTTGATCCCGTACAAATGCTTCAATTAACAGGCGAACCAAAGGAAGATAATGTTGCAAAATGGAGAAACTACTAGAACACCTGGACGTTCATTCATCAGAAGTGGCATTTACCAAGCAGATGACAGAAAGCTGGCTTTTCAGGGTCGTCTTTCGTTTCGATTCCGTCCCAGAAAGCGCTCGAACGACCGGAACACGGTGTTACGTGTCGGAAGTGGTGTATCGCGGCGCAACACTGTGTACAGTTGACCACGAGTATCATTGATCCACCGGAAGCAGTGCAGGCTGCTTCAGAGGGATCGCTGGAAGTCGGTGCGCGAGAATTTAGGTTACAGACCGCGTTAGGTTCGTTCCCCTTCCTACCTTCGTTCCATTGACTATCCGCGACTTGGCGACCAACCAATTCCGGCGTTTTCCGTGACATACTACTAGCCTACATTTTGTCCGGTCGATGATACGGTGCATCGAACTTTTCAGTCGCAGGACACCGCTCGGCCAAACCGTTCCTTTTGTTTAAATAATTCATCGAGCTCGCGAGAAGTCGACACAGGGATTTGGGGGGTGGAGGGATATCCGCAGTCTTCCAGGGCTTCGTGTTTGCTCCTATCCGCGATATCTTTAGTTCCCGTTTTCATCGGTCGACGAGGGTCCAGCCGTAAAATTTTATTTTCTTTTTTCAGCCGCTATCCCGGGAAAATAATGTTCTCGTTTACGGGCTCGATGGCGAGAAAAGAAAGCGGTTAGACAAGCAGCGGGGTGGCGACGAGCTCTTCGGCGCGTCGTAAAAAATTACTTCGATTTCGAGATTCGATTTCCCTCGGACCAGCCGATATCCCTTTTCACCTCCGTTTTGCCTTTGCTCGCTGCTGCGGGATAATGCCGAGGCATTCTCCATGTGGAAATGAGAAAACGCGCATCCCCTGCACGTTGTCGTGTAAGTGGATGGAATAGAGGCGATTCCATTCAACGCGCCCTGCCACCATTGTACGCGTGCGATCTTTTGATTTTTACGGCCGATCGAACCCCTTGCCCCGCGTACCAGTCCCCGAAGAAGAAAACAGAGGGGTGGAATCGCTGTTTGTAAGTGGAAAGACGATCTCCCCGAGGTTCGTTGAATTTTAAGGTTCTTCTCCCTTGCTGTCTGGTTGCGAAGGGGAGGCTTCGGGGAAACTTTGTCGATTGCCGCGGCACGAAGGGTTATTGCATTGCAAAATGGATTTCGGAACTTCTTTATTGACTGAAACTTGGAGGCGTTCCATTATTATACGTCGTATATATGATTTTTCTTGCGCCTCGACGTTAAGGTGTTAGAAGGAGGGATCCCAGATTTTAAGCGCGCATAATAGTCTGCAAGGGGAGGGAAAATAGGGTGGGAAGATTAATTAACCTTACATATACGATTATTCGTGAGGTACCGCCGTTTGTTTCTTAAACTAATCAAGCCCGAGTGACGATATAAACGGTGGTGTCGTGGGGTAAATTTATTTGCATTTGGTAAACGGCAATAATTTCTTTCGCAACCTATGCGTGTTCCCCTGTTGTATCTCGATTCAAGACTGCCGTAGAAGTAAATTAAAGCTACGTGACGGGCCTCGGCGAGTGAAACGAATGGCTCTGCTGTTTCGTTTTTGGCGCAACAACCGAGTGCCAGCAGTTTTATCGATTCCCAGCGACTGGGGCAATAATCGGAACCAATGGTCTCTGCAAGTTCATTTTCGAAATGGTAGTCGATTCCGGGCGCTGTAAGAATTCATAAAGATTTACAGTGGTAGCTTTCGATGTTAGTAAAAAGACACACGGGGCAGTGAAATATGCACGAATCAATTGGACAAATTAATTTTAATACACACATAAGAAAATTGTCAGAATGCAATCAGACCTATCTGTGAGCATCGAGCAAATCTTTTACTCGCGGATAGTTCAACGGGCATTAGCGGACTTAGCAGCATAATTGGTATCGGATAAGAGAATCTAGAACAAAGGGTTGACAGGATAATTGACTTGGTTTAGTAGTAGGCAGCTTTAAAGCGATTAGTGGTTCTGAAACGGACGTGAAGGCTCGTAGGTGAACGATTGGGTAACTGTCCAAGCATCGATTATCTATGTGTATCGTCAGCTTTTTACTTTCTGCTTAGAGCAAAACTACTTAGGGTAATTCCGGGAGACGCGGCCGGGCTGGAGAGTTGGTCGAGTTGCTATATTCAGGCTCTACATCTGTGTATATGTAAAAATGTGTTAAGGTTCCGAACAATTAATTCTCAAGAAATCAACTGTTTCGACCAACTCTCCAGCCCGGCCGCGTCTCCCGGAATTACCCTAGTGGTATTCACGCCTGTATCTCCGATCACGAATAGTCGAAGGACGTGCGAACATGAACGAGACAAGCGCTCCACTATCTTTTTAATACGTTGCAGCAGATCAGAAGTGGATCTGCGATGCGTCAGGTTTACGATGAAAGCGACATGTGTGTGAGTGTCTCGAAGGAAGCCAGTGATGTACAATGTGTGCCTTCCGGCGTACAATTTCCGCGGCTTTGTCGAGAGAAGCGTTTATATCCTCGCGACGATAAACTATCTAGTTTGTCCACGGGAAAGGTTTAAGGTGACATCAGACATCTTCATGGCTCTGACACCGAAACGAAGAAATTCGTTCCATTCAACTGTGACACTTGTAGCCATACAGACTTATGTTCTATCTCGGCCTTTGTTGTACATTGATCATATGTACGTAAGAAAGTATATGCTAATTATCTCCCTCGTGGGTAGAAAGTGTGCAAGCCATCTCCATTTGTCGATAAACTCAATAAACTGTCACGAATCTTTCGGGGTTCACTTCGATTCGTTCTGCTCTGTTCCATCAAATTCCACAATGCTTCCATCTCTTTACACTAATCTAAATTTACTCTGCTTTATTCCCGATCGTTTGAATCTATTCTGATTCATCGTTACAATCGACGGCTGAAATCCTCGAATATTATGCTCCTCCGATATTCTTCTTAGATTCCCGTCTAAAAAAGTAATTACCGCCGAACGAATGTACCTACTACAGAAAGCTAGCACATCGCTGCATCGCCGTTTCATGCTCGTTCGAGCAGCCCAACGTTCTCGTGAATATTCCGGTTTATTTCCGAGTAGCAATCGCTCCTTTACGACGGTTTTTTATGCCCACTAAATCGTAACGACCGGTTCGACAAAGGAATAAAAAGGTCGCTAAGGAAGTGCATGGCACTGATAACGGCAGGAAAAGAAGCGATATGAATATTTCACGAGGCGAGCAGGCAGGGCCGTGTTAAAGCCCTTTCTGATACCTCAATCTGGATTTGGCGACGGATACGTGGCATTAATTGCGACAGTTTCTATGATCTCGCATGCCGCTGGGCGATTGGCTTGAAATCGGTTTAACCGGTAAACCCGAGCTGGTCGATGCAATAACTTAACGACGTCGGAACGTCAGAAAGGCAAAGTCGAGCGCGGCCATTATCTGGCGGTGGTTGGAGCAAACAGTTATTAGTTCCGCGCACCTCTCGTATCGTAATTGGGTTGCCCGGTAATGAATTTAAAATGTTAATTAGGCGTGTTGCCCGGGTGGAGGTTCGTACGCGGGTGCGGCACGCTGAACATTTATTGTGAAGCAACGGTGACATTTGAGTAATCGATTAACCTCGTTTATATCTGAAATGTTATTAAGGAAACTTCACCAAGCACGTACAGTATGTATGTATCACGGTGTAATCCGTGATATGTATATATTTCGTGGAAGCTAACATCGAAGATTGCGTAGATGACTCTCATTTTCGTTGGCGTCGAAATAACGGTGTTTACAATTGATAGGTATACAGCTTGCATGTAGATTAAGACAGAGCTTGGTTTAGGATTTAACTCGAACTGAGAATTGCAGTTGGCCTGATAACTGGAATTATATTATGAACCGAACTAGCTGGGATTTCGAAGGTGGAGGAAGAGCGATAACGAGAGGCAAGACTCTGGAAAACATGTGTCAGATTTGATTAATAACGTTTTAAACTTTACCGTTTCTGAACTTACGACTCAATAAAATAATTTGATGAAACATATGTAACCGCGAGACCCTCCTCGCCGCTCTAATTTCTGCAATGTTTATCACGAAAGTCATCAACGAGAGTCACCAGCAATGACCCGAACGAGATAAGGTGGCATCCAATTTTCAACAGCGTCACCATGGGACCGTGACATCTTCAACGTTGTAGCCAGGTCGGCTGAAATATCGTCTTCTAAAATATGAAACTGGCCGAGTTCCATCGTCGACGTTACCGCGGCGTACGTCCGCCCCCAAAGAGAAATAGGTACATCGTTTCTCGGTTAAGGGAAGAATGGAAGGCAAAAGAACAGCAGGCATCCGCGACCTTTTCTCCCATTATTATTTGAGGCTTCGCTCGGCTCTTTGGATTTACTGGAAACTTCTTCGCGATGCGCTTTCCCGGGTTCCAATGAAATATCTGCTGTAATAAGACTCTGCTGGAAACACTATGGTTCGTATGGGAGCCAACCGTGACGTTTTCACCTAATGCTTAATAGAATATGATGTATTTTAGTATGTTTACAAAATTTATAAGAGATTCGTGAAATAGCGAAGTGCATGTTGGAGCTTAATCTAGAAAAATCACTAGCTGTTACATTTTATCATTGAGATTGTTACACATATGATGCAGGTACATTGTCATCCTTGTTACACGCAGTTGTGCCTATCTCGACGCAACTTCTCTCGAACGTTGCATTGTTCGGATTCATTTGAAACTGTGACAGACTTGACAACTACTACAATTTCCAAAAGATCTATCTCTTCTGTATCAGCTGAGTTTGAATGTCTTGCAAAGACATCCCCTTCGTCTCGGGTAGAAAAAATATCGTGTATGGCACGGCCGTTAACATCAAGAGTGCGTAAAGCAAGAAAATGTATTGCTCGGTCATCAGGTCGAGCAAAGGCAAGTAAGTAGCCGAGGCGATGAAGGCGCATAGACCGGACACGCAGCTGCCTAAACACGCAGCAATACATTTCTGATGCGAGGGGAATATTTCGCTTAATACCGCGGATGGTACAGCGAAAATGCCCATAAACACTGTGATGTAAAGGGATATCAGCGCAAAGATCGGAAGTCCCTCCACCGTTTTGGGATCGAAACCGAAGCTCAACAGTTGGAAGTCGAGCGTCAGAATGCACAAAGATATCGTCACACCGGTAGAGGACGCGATCATCAGCGACTTTCTTCCGAATCTATCCACCAGGAACATGGACAGGGCAGATCCAACGATTCCGAACCCCATCACTATGATAACTACTTGCGCTGGTTCAATCACAGAAACTTTCGTCGATATTAAGATTGTTTCCATGTAAAACACGATACTGTTTATACCACACAACTGGCTGTACGTAAAAAGAATTATGATGATGGACAACGACTTTCTGAAGCGAGCGTCCTTGAACTCTTTTAGAGTGTTCACGAACGATTGTTCATTCGCGTTCTCCACGAACTTCTTTAGCGCCACGAATTCCGATTCCACGTCACAGTTCCGATGGTACCAACGAATCGAGGCCTTCGCTTTCTCGTCCAGCTTCTTCTTCACCAAGTGGTGAGGCGACTCCGGCAGCCAGACGAAAATTACCATCAGGATCAGACAGGGGGCCAGGGAAATTATGCCTGACGTCGTCATAGACATATACGCTCCCACCAAGACCATGACGAAGTTTCCGAACGGCATGCCGATTATGCCCAATGCGACCAGTGCTCCTCGGATGCTGGGGTCCGCTATTTCCCCTAGATAGAGGGAAAAACAGCTGTAGGCCATGCCTACGCCGATGCCGCCGAGAAGTCTGGACACGTACAGCCATTCGACGCTGTTCGCCACGATCGTGAACAGCCAGCACAACGCAATGGGCACGCTGTTGATCAGAATGGTTGTCTTGCTGCCTATGTAACTGGCGGAGAGAGCACCACCGATCGCACCGAACGGTCTCCCGACATTCAGCAACGACGCCACCCAGGACGCTTCCGTCATCGTGATCGGGAGGGAGGATCCTGGAGAAGTTAACTTGGCGATGTACGGGGAAGACCATCCTCCCATTAATCCGATTTGGCACACTAACAGTGCAACTGCGAACAGATTGGAAATCGATGGTTCCTCGACTGGAAAGAAAATGAAGTGGAAGTTTCTCGTCTAAGGCGAGTTTGGCCCTTTCGGACTTCCGCTTATTACCGCCGCGTAGAAACTGCAGCTAGTTTTATACTTTTTACGTGTATCCGAGATGCTCGCCGGCTATACAATCTAGTTACCTCCGATGCCGCCGATCCATTGCGGCCACGTCACTTTTCCGGTCAATTTCTCATCTGCCTCTTCAATCATGGTTTTCCCTCTCAAGATACGAACTGACTGAGTGTACTCTTATTTGCATCAGAAGTGGATGCCTTTAGAAATGATAAAATATGAATGTACAGTTGATTTTAAGCAGATAAGATAACAAACGCTGCATTTCCTCGTTGCAGGGTATATTCGAGTACCTACCACGCTTTCGCACGTTCAGCGAACGAACCGGCGATACGTTTAGTGTCCGGCGTTAACAATTACTTTTTTTGATGGCTAATTTCTTGTCTGCCATGTATGTAAATGGCAAACCAGAAATTAGATGTGGCGGTAGTAACGAGAATACTAGAACCAACCTTGTAGCTTTAAGAGATAACAGCGACAATTTTGACGATACACTTTGATCTCATTCTCGCGCAAACGTTGAATCGAAACGAATTGAAACGAAAGAATCTGAGATCCACTGTGTGGTTTTTAAGAATGAATTGTAGTATACAGGTACGACATGAAAGATGTTGGGATGAGTAACGTAGAGAAATCTAGCAGATTTACAAGATAAATTTGCAAACACAGTACGCGTTATTTCAATTAGTTTTTACGTGTAAATTTAATAGCACAAGTGATGCAGCGCGGACTCGTCACAAGAAAATTACTCATTTTTGCCTCTGCTTTATACGTATACCGCACAAGACAGTGTTGAGAGGGTGGGGTCTGACGTACGTTTTGACATACGAAAGTATATTTGTACCAACCTTATCAGTGATGACATCACGCACTTGTGACATACACAATTCTATGATAAATTGATACAAGCAAGTCTGCCAGTCATTTTAGTTTTAAAGCCGATTGCCAGAAATCTCGATGCATTACTATCCAATTTGATTAACTAAGTAGTCCGTGATATGAAAAGCCGATGCTTTCGAATGAAACTGATCACAAGTTTAAACAGCACTTTCGCGTAACCGAGTCGAGCGTATACGCGAACCGATTAATTGCACGTTTGAATGAGACAGCTATTTAGCCAATGTCGCGTTCATTAGCGATACTGCCTTTGTTCGCAGGCCGCTCTTTCCGCGCGACATCCTAAATCAAGAAACTTGACAGATGGTATTATCGGGATTACCAATTTTGATTATACCGCCTAGTTGATAGTTAGCGTCCCTTTACGACATGCCATGATAAGATAAGGCACGAGTAGTTCCGTATAAATTATTCACAGTTCTTGCTGTATCGAGTCATACATTTATAATAAATCCCAATTCCGTCTTTGTACAACGAAAGGGAATTTGCAAGAAACCGTAGTAGCACCGTCTTTATTTCCTATTACACAGATATAAAACACAACCGCCTATAAATATGTATGATTATTCAGTAAGTGACTCCTGAGATCATTGTTCCTTGCATCGCGTCTTATACCTGGGTTCCTTGCAGGCCCTCTCTGACAGCCAATACCTGCATGCTTTGGCTGACCAGCATATCTTGGATTTCCTGTAAACATTGCAATAATAGAGCCTCCAAAAATGACGTAGACCTCAGACTCTTGTTTATGTTTCCGAATATTACCACGATCCAAAAGTATTATCGTCCAATGGATTTTGGAATCTATAAACAATACTTGTAGCGAGTAATACTCAAAAACGATAAACTTCATCCTGAATCTACCAAGAGATTTATAGAAGTCGTACAGTAACATAACAAGCCGCGCGAAGAACAGTTGCAGGTTACCTGCAATGTCTTCCCTTTGGTTTCCGGCACGCTCCTCAGCGAATATATCACGCAGATTATCATAGCCACCGTGTACAAGAGGAAGACGTATTTCTCGGTCATGAGATCGACCATCGGCTGATAAGTTCTGCTGGTGATGAAAGCGAACACCGCAGATATGGTGCTGGCCAGAAATCCGGCTATGCTCTTTAAATCGGCTGGGAAAAGCTCGCCGAGCATCGTGCTCGGGACCGGTATCATCCCAATAGACAGCATTGTGAAAAGCATCATCGAAAGGATCGTCAGCCATTCGAGATTCTTTGGATTCAAATCGTACTCCAGCAGCATGAAGTGTAATGTTAAAAGTCCCGTGGCGACGATTACGCAGATGCAGGACAGCACCAACAGAAATCTTCTGCCGCACCGATCGATCATAATCACGCTGATCCAACCGACCACTATACCTGAATACAAGCATGGTGAACTGTATAGATTTGAAAGCGGCGATACGAGAAATAATGGGCGCGAGGCGTTCAAACGACTGGCTCTCTTCAACAGGAGAGAACGCAGCTTAACCACGAAACTTTCGACTGCTTTAGCCTCATAACGGTTCTACGAAATAATTCTATGATATACCAAGGGCGCCGGAGAGAATTACAACCACGGATGGTTCGATGCACGTCACTTTCGCCTTCCGCACTATGATCTCCATGTAGAACGTGATGGTGTTGAGGCCACTGAGCTGCATGAAAATGAACAGCAGCATGATCATGATGAACACGCGGCGATTCTTCCTCTCGGTCATCTGCATCAGCTTCTCGCGAAAATTCTGGGTACCGGAGGACTCAACGAAGCGCTTGATGATCGCCAGTTCCGCTTCGACGTTCGACTTCCTGTGGTACCATTGGATGGTCCTCTTCGCCTCCTCCGTGTCGTTGTGGAGCGCGTAAAAATACGGCGATTCCGGCAGAAACGGGAATATCGCGAGGTAAATCATATTCAGAATTAAACTGATGACACCGAACCACACCATTGATATCAGAGTGCCCATTATGTTGCCGATCAGCAATCCGATCGGGATGCCATTTACTATCGTGCTCACCAGCGCGCCGCGAATGTGCGCCGTCGCTATTTCGCTGATGTAAATCGAAAAACAGCTGAAGTGCATTCCGAGAGAAATTCCTGCCGGGAGCGGGATTATTTTCAAAGTGGGGAAATGTTAGCGATGGAAATAATATGCATGTGTAGCGATAAATATCGAAGCCAGGCGTGAACAGTGAAAATTACTTACCCGCAAAAATTCTAGACACATAAAGCCATCCGACTGAATTGGCAACTATTATGAAAATCCAGCCTATCAGTATGGGCACTCCCGCGCCCAAGAGAGCTATCTTGTTGCCAAAATATTCCATTATAGCCGCCCCACAAATGGAACCAATAACGCGTCCAAGTGGCATTAAAGAGGCTACCCATGCGGCTTGACTCGCCGTCACGGGAAACGGTGACTCCTCGCTGGTTAATAATGCGAGGTAAGGTGACGTCCAACCAACCACAAGTCCAAAATTCAAAGATATCAAAGTCACTGTAGTAAAAATCTTCGATTGATGTTGCATAAATATGTTCTAGGTTTAGCGTGAAGGTTCTACCACACGATTGTTTGGAACTTTCGGAGACACAATAACGAGGGTTAAAACATAAGAATTCATGCTATTTAACTTGAGAAATAATAGTAGCAGCGCGTATACAGTTGCGCTCCTACTTCTACTCGTCTTTGTGTATCCATTGGACTTTGCAGCTTGTTGCAAAGTTATAAATATTTTCGATACCTATTGAAGTCCAAACGAAAGTGTCGAAGAATAGTAAAATTCATAAAGTCCCACTGACCTACGCCTGTGGCAGCCCACTGTGGCCACAGCTGCGTAAAGGATTCCACGAGTTCAAACGTCATTGGTGCGCCGAGCGAGCGAAGCAAACAGAAACTTCTCTAACGGTCCTGCGTCGTCCTCATTGTGACAAATTATATCTTCCCGTAATTGATTTATACTTTTTTATTTCCTCGATACTTTTCGTGCGGTCTGTTTCCGTAAATATGCGACGTTCAGCAGCCAAACAATTGTGCATGATTTATTGAAAAGCCCTCGCTGTCACAGAGACGAAAATCGCGCACTTCCGTGGATCATATTTCAATCGACGGTCCGCGATCGCATTGAACAGGCGAATACGCTTGCTCTTGATTCGCTGCTGGTGATTTGTTTCTTTAAAAAGGGATTACAGGGACAGAGCGAGTTTATCTTTGCGGAGAGGACAGTGCGGTTAAGTTTGCCGCGGCTGTCATTCGGCCTCAGCTGTCATTGCTCGTTCATTTTTCGCCATCTCGACGGGGACTTATAATAAACGCTTTCCAGTTACCGTTGAACGGTATGTATTTTCGAGAGGGCAGTCTGGACATCTCGCGTCGTATCGATCTTGCCACGAAAATATGCTTTTTCGTATAGTCGATAGAAATGGAGGGCTGGATCTCTCGTCCGAGCACGATTTCATTAAACGCGGTATTTATATTTACGAGCTGATTACACTTTACCAATTGTACACCTCAGTTTTCGCGGATTTAAGGAATGGTATGTACGCTTCAAAGTTTCACGAGAGTGTGTTTTCATTTTTACGCGCGTTTACGTTACGCCACCATCAAGTACACACGTTTGCGGAGGAAAATAGTATGTTTTGAAATATAAATTGGCCGGGTCTCGTGGTAGTAAATTATATTGAACAAGTCTAACAAACTTGTTGATTCTAGGCTCGATTCTGCCTGATGTCTGCCACCTTGCCTATTACACGCATTTATCTCAGCGCCTCCACTCGCAGCATCACGATGTTTGCAATGCGAGTCACATGTGAGTGAGTTTCTGTTCGAAAATTCAAACAACCGTGCGTCCAAATATAGATCGTTACGCGGTACGGCGACATTTTCGATCGTATAATTCTTTTACAAATTCTTTTATAAATTTACGTAGGCACAAAGTGGACGATCAGAGTATCGCGGAGGGTGGAGAGGTTTGGGAAATACAGTTTTCACAGATGGGTAAAATAACATTCGTTCCGGGAACGCGAAATGACCGTGTATTGTTAACGAAACGCATTCCGGAATGCACTCGACGCACTCGATGCACACTCGGTGCGCGCGCACTCGCAAGAGGTGTGGAATTACCCCGGGAAAAACGTTAATACGCCCGCTACTCAGCGCGGCTGGAAATCCTTGCAGCCGAGGCGTGCGTAATACGTTTTTATTTTTGCTCGCGGGACACGGCTGCGTTCCTTTCAACGCGGACGTTGTACCTACCGTGCGTTGCCCCGTTTGCAAAATTTTCTGAAAGGTCACGCGTGATCCCCGTTGCTCGCGCAAAGGAACAAAAAATCTCGCTCGTACCGCGAACTCCCTGTCAGTGTCCTCAACAGTCGTAAATAACGTTAAGTCAGCCGGTTTAGCGTAACGTTTACGTCATATATTCCTCTAGATGTCTTTTTTTTCGGGGCAACTGACAGGGAGGAACGGGAGCGCGAAAAGGCGGAAGACAAGGGCGGAGACTCGATGCGCGTGGCTGTGACAACTTGATTCCGAGTTTCCTTTGGAAGTTAAGTCCCTTTAGAACGCACCGTCGATGCAGATCATCGCAGCGGGCTAACTAGAGACGTGTTTCGACACAAGCCTTCGCGCGTTTTCAGGCCGCGGCAGTTATTTGGCGTCCCCGAGGGCAGTCCGGTGCAATCTAGGAACTTCAATATTTGATACATGTGGTCGGTTGTATGGCCGGGTCTTCGAACTAGTTTCGCCCGCGTGACTTGATGACGTGCAAATTGGATTACTTGCCCTCGGGAACCGTATAATTGAATTTGACCAGCTGTGCTTATTATCGAATATAACTGCAACCCGATCGAAGGTGTGCGGCTCTAGTCGGAGTCGATCAAATCGCTTAAAATTTTCGACGACGTCCGCATGCCGATCGGATTCGTAACGCTCGCTATTTGACTTTTACGCGACTGTTTACCTAGCGCGTATCTTTCGCGGATGCTCCGCTCGGTTGGTTTATGACGCAACATCGCGTGCAGCATCTTTTCTTGTTGTATTTTCTCTATGTACCTACACGGTTTAATCTACTCGAAAGATCGTAAACGATGGTACAAGGGCTTTCGTTGTTAATTGCCCGTTCAGTTTCGGGAACTGCGTGGTTCCAATGCTTCAGCGACGGTCGGGGGACTCGACAAGACTTTTACGGCACGGAGAAAGCTGCTCCGTTGTCGTACACGGATTACTACTTCCCTTATTCACTTTACGCAGGAAGTTCCGTGTAATTTCGTCAGGCTATGCTCAGCAGTGTCGCTCTATTAATCTCTCCGAAGTGCGCTTTTCATCTTTTACGATGTTCCCTGAACTTCCCTTGGAATATCAAACAAAGGGGACGGTGGGATATGTTTTTGCAAAGTACGTACCTTGTGGAAAGTTCAATTCGGTAGTCGTGCCTGGGTTTACCTCCCGGCCAAGTGTCAAGAAAGATCGTAGACAGCGGAGATTGGTTTTATGAACAAATTCGATAACGTACACCTATAAACATCGCAAATACATTTCAGAAACCGAGGGAAGCTCGCAGCTGGCGATACTCGAGGAAAGGCGTATGTGTAAGTGGCTGGATTATGTTTTACTCTTAAGCAGATGACGAAACATGCCGGAGAATGGAGACGCGAGTGTAAAGAGGGTTAGAGGCTCATAAACTCGTCGCATATAGATAATACCTGGTACATACTCTCTGTTCTTCCATTCCCGGTTTTCTTCCAGTTTTATCTTAGCGAGTCTCTTCGTTCCTCCTTGTCTTCCGTCCTTTTCACCTTGCGTTCATTCTGCTGCTCTCTGCACAGTCCTCTTCTGCGTCTATTTTATCGACGGGCGAAGGAGGCAAAGATGAACTGACGTACCAGCAAAAGGAGTTCCTGGTGTATAATGTAACGTTTCGAAAGCTATCACTCCCCAAGGTAAAAGGAAGTGGCTGCTCGAACGTTGAAAAGGGCCGAAGGTAAAACCTAGTGGTAGAATAGGTAATGCTAGCGAAACGTGAAAAGGACATTCGGGCCGTGCGACTTTGCTTCATCTCGTTTCGGTTCCTTCAAGATTTATGCACTGGGTATTGTTTAGTGTTATTTCCAATGATTCACCGATTATTCTCCGAAAATCAGTGCCTTGACTTTTGATACATTGTAATGAAATATTTTTCATCGAAGCAGATAGATTTATCACACTGTGATTGTTGCTACACAAGTGTGAAGGCGTTCGTGTTTTATCCAGAATTCTGTCAGTACCTTTAATCTCATGCACCACAGAGGTTTACAACGTTCGTTGGCGGATTAATGGGAATTCTCTCGGGACTGGTCTTCCATCTTATGTACCTACAGATCGGTTAGGGATCCACTTTCGCGAGGATTTTATGCTGGAAATCGTTTACTTTTGTCGTTTACTATCGAATTAAAACAACATCTCGCGGGGAAATTAACAGTTTACTGGATTTTACTATTGTTTGGTGGGAAACGAAAGATTCAGAAGTTGCGCGTTCTTCGCACGAATTTTGGTTTACGAGAACACCTTTCCGTTGGTTGTTCCTGCTGTAGAATACATACAATCTCTGTGATTGCTCTTTGCTTACCTCTGGAGGATAACGTTCCGTCATTGGCGACTGCCGTTCCTAGTGTTTGCGCTCTTGGTTTCGGCCTTCTTCAATCTATACTCCCTTTCCGGCGATATCCACCATAAATCCATCGAGTGTGCCGTCCCTGCGTTTACCGAATACACTGCCAAAGAAAATTTCAATTTTCTTACGTGCTGACGCAAGGTGGGATCGATCGAAATGGGGATTTTTCCAAGCGAAATTCTCTAACTAGTAACAACAAAGAGGAAGATGTAAAAATCCAAACAGCGTGATGAAATACAAACTTACGCGGGCGAAGTATCTTTTCGAGTTTTCAGGATCAACCGCCCTGCTGTTATTAGGAATTGTTTGCGCGTAACACTGTATGCACAATCCAACAACGCCTCGACTAATTATATCACGAAAGCGCAGTGCAGAATAGACATTTGCGCAGGGAACTAATCGCTTTCATTGTTCAATATAAATTTCATTTCCGTGCTGCAAGTGATAGTTACCGAATGTTCACGCGTGGAGTTAATTATACTTGTTACTAATTAATGTATCATACAATAATGATTTCATATTCTCCTATTCATTCGCTGGTTACATCACAGCTCAGTAAACCGTGTAACCAGGTTAAACGGAATTCGATATTAATACAGACGTCATATGAAATTCTTAAGCTTTTGCGTAAAATTATTATACACAAATTAGGAAATATTTTCCTTCCTTACCGTGGACAAAATGATTCCTGTATTCTTTTAGTTCGCGTATTCGGATAGGCAGAGTATCTACACTTTCCCGTATGCATCCATCCGGGTGTGTTGATCCAGCAGTCCTGATTAAATGGACCCCGAGAAAGTAAGGTTTCTCGCGTTCGCAGGCTGTCTAGATTCTTTGCAACAAAAGGCGAGAGGGCTACTTGTATCTCATTAATTAGGGGCCAGGGCAGGGGCGCGATTAAATCGCTTGCCCGTTGGTCCGTCTTAATTCACTTCGGAACTCAACGCGCGTGCCGACAGCCCGTGAAATCAGATTGATTCTTCCTGTAAACTGAGCCCGATGTATCGCCGCCTCGCAGCTTAAACTTCGAATAATTAACGCTCTTTGTAATTAAATCCGTAATTAAGTTACGGGGCGCACATCGTTGCCGGCTGAGTCATAAGCCGATTCGCTTCAACTACCCGAGTCAAGGCTGTGATTTCCGATCCTGAAATAATGCCATTTGAAAAGCTGCCTCTGTCACCTTCCAGCATTTAGTGCATGGATTACGTTCACTCGAAATGTTTCTGTAATTCCTTTCTTTATTTCGTGCTTGGTCTCGTGCGAATTTCAACGCTCCTGATGTTAGTTTATCGTTGGCAATGTTGGATATTGAGTTTCATGATTCAGTCAGTTGCACTTCTTCACTTTGTTTATTGATAGTTCGATAAAATATTCGGAGAACGCGTTTATTGTTGCATCGCATTGGACCGGGCACAAAGCGAATCCGAATTCATACTCCATTAGAAATTTCATTCTCTACTGAGCTCCGTGATGTATTTGGCTCTGTTCAGAATCGAGTATTCGAGTGAACCTTCAAATTGGGTCACTTTGCTTTTTGCCTTCGACTATGTTCATCTTCCTTTTTCACGTTAAACCGACAGAGATCCTTCACCGTCTCATTTACAATTTTGCCTCCTTTAACAGATGCAAAACAGTGGAATAAAGCCACCCTTGAGATTCACACAGGGTTTTCCTATTAATGCCAGGTCCACGTAGTTTGAGAATTCAAACTTAGACCATTTCAATTTTCTAGTAAATGAGTCGACGGCGCAGTAATTACTATTTCTATTTTTCACTTCTGGGGCCCAGCGAAATTTGATAATCGAACGCTATCAGGTGGATACTTTTTTTTTCTATACCGATCGTTTCTTTTTTCTTCCTAGCCGTAACGATGAGTAATAAGGCGTAAAAAGCTATTAGATCTCAGAAGGAGATTCCCCCATCTCGTGCTCGCCTCTTTTTCTTCTTTACCTCTTAAGGGGACTTTCGATGTGAAAGCAGGATTCTTCACCCCAGTCAACGAGAGACGTAAAGCTGAAACGAAGAGAAGTCGGTACCGCGGATGGCTTTCTTCCATCGCCTTCTCGTTTCATGGGATTTTATCTCGTTTTCTTCATCCCGTAATACTTGTTCACGCGGCTCTTCAACTCCACGATAGAGCACAGAAAGGAAGAAAACCAAGGCTGCTCTGTTTTCCTTTTCCACGTCTGTGCGTTTTGTCATATTGCTCGCGTTCGTTAGATCGACGATAACATCGAACAATCGACGTTTAAAACAGACGTTCCAGGCACTCGTAAGGCGCAGTCCATTTTTCCCGTGACAATTTTTAATGTTCGTCCTGCTCGTCGAGTGTTTGGTTTTGTGAAAATGTTGCATCCTCGCTTCGGTATCTTTTCATCGTACTGGATCGTCAAGCTTTCATACCTTTGCTTTCACATTCTAACCAAGTCTCTGTAACCAGTCAAAACGTTATTCTGCTTTGCAGTGTGGAACTCAAATAAGAGACCTAGTTCTCCTCGTAATGGGCAGAAAGAGAATCGCGAATTTTAATTACCGGGCTGATTAAAAACTACCTGTCTGTTTTTTAACTGGCCTGTAAATTTTCCACCTACCTCTTTGCATAGATTCAAAATACCACTGGGAATTGTACGAAGTGAGACTAGCAATGCTTTAAATCGACGTATTTCGGTGGATGCGCGGCGTCTGACCAAGCGCGGTATAACACTACTTGTCCCTAATATTCACGGCAATGTGAACTGTCATTCATTAAGCAAAAGTACTACTCCACCACGGTGTGCCTCATAAAACTCGTCATCTGTATTTTCTAGGCACCACGTTGTCACACAACATGATTATTTTGAATTTATATTTGAAACTATATCGCGCAATTAGGTACTGCGCGCGCTATACAATACCACGTGAATTTCATTTGGCATTTGGCTTTCCGTGGTTAAAAATTTAACCGACTTTCGCACTCGCGACTGAATACATATTCGAATGACCGGTTATTAATGCTAAATGTTATTCTCAATGATAAACTCTCGATATTAAATGCAACAACTGTACATATATCGATTCAGATTATTATGGACTGGGGCGATACGTCAAGCACCGAGCGCATTAATAATAAAAGTATTCTGATTCCCGGTTTTTATGAAACGGAATAGAAGCAGCCCGTTAATCAAGGGTACCTACTTGCTCGCTACTAGAAACATTTATCAGCAAAGTCACTAGTGCGCCGTAATTTTTTTTAGCACCCTCACTTTGACAGAGAAATATAAATGGCGAAGTTATTTTCTAGGTGACCTATATTACAGTTTCCCAATCATAATGTCGTTGAGGGCGAAGCGCGTTAGCGGTGGGTGAAACGAGTAGCCGTGCGAATACTTTTTGCGGTGGTTGCGCGTGAGTACATGTACCGGTGGGTGGAAGGATTTCGCGAAGGTAGAGACGAAGGTAGAGGTCGTAGATGAAGTTGGAGGGATGGTGGTGGGTGGGAGGTGGGGTTGGAGGCTGCGAGGGGCCAGGAGCACAGCGGAGTTCGGGGGTGGTCCGGGGCGAGTCAAGGGGTTGGAAAAGGGGCGACTCCGGCAGTCAGCGGGTTAAAGCCGCTCCGAGCGGGCGTTCTGTCTGCGTTGCTTCTGCCTTCCCGATGTCCCGGCCAAATCCCGTGGAAAAAGTACTCTGACGGTTGTCCCTGTTAACACGTGATGATCGCGCACCGACACACACACCGCGTCGACTGCAGTTCGTGCGACGCGAGTGATTAGTTTCAGCGATTTCGCGAGCGGTGTTTTTGTGCGTTCGGTTGTGTCGCCCCAGTGACTCAGCGGCGCACTGTTATCAAGAGTGCTATCGCTTTTACCGTGGCACGTGTTAATTCACCAAATTATTGTTCACGCTCTGTATACTCAGACGAACAGGAAATCGTGCACCGTCGATCGAAGACCGTTCCAGGCGTTCCTCCAACATATTTTCGGAGTGCATCGACAACTCGGACCATTATGTTCGAAGCTGTTTTCATATTTCGTAACGCCTCGCTGAGAATGTTCTCTGTGGACGCTTAAATCTGGTTTCGACGGCGTCGTTGTTGGAAAAACACACTGGATGTTTAATAACTTTTCGGAAATTCTAATGGAAAACTGCGAGAAGGCGACGGTGCTATTATCGGCACGATGTTAATCTCCCGCTGCGAATTGTGTCCGCTGAAAATGTCGCCTCTATAGCGTGGCCAATTTGTCGGGGCATTTTTCTACACGGGCACGGTATTCAGTTGCCTTCCGGAAAAAGGATCGCGACCTGCCTTCGCGAAGATGCATCCGTAAACATTGCCAGCGCGTGACGCGCCAGTAGCGCTCGATAACACGCACCTACGTGATCCTCGCGGAGCGCGACTAATTCGCTTATCAGAATTTGACTTACGAGCGGGCATAAATTATTTACACCGCCATCCGTAATGTGCGGCAACGATTTATCGTTCGAAGCAGGCGTTCGAGTACTCCTCCGAAACAATGGGCCGAATAATCAATCGGCTCCCTTTTTTAATCTCCGCACTTTGTTCGCGCCGAATCTCAAATGCTCTTACCATTGAAAAATTGAGCCGCTCGGCCGGGCTCGTTCGGCGGGAAATTCCGCGTCGCCGGCAATAACAATAGAGATCATAGTAGATTTATGTGACTAAAATAACGAGCGCGGCGGGAGCATTATCAACGCTCGCCGGTGTCCTAAGCAATAGCCGTGTGTAAAACGTGCGGTGCAGTGATTCGTATTTTCCCCGAATTTTCTGGAATTAATTTGTGCAGTGGATCGGTAATTCGAGCTCGAACAAGATTCCTGCATCGATAGAACGCCGATTTCGATGTCATTGTCCCGCATGAGTAATGACGCGGCGCGACCTGTAATTATTAATTGCGGATTTGTCGTTCGTGCGCCTTGATTACAAGGCCCGTTTTGTTCAATCCACTCGCTGTTACGTAAGTTAATGTTTACGAAACAGTAGACACACGAGATTCGATGTTGAGCGGTGATCAGCTACCAGTTACCGCCGATTGGCTGGTCAAGAGCTTTCGACTACTCCCAATTAACGCCAGTTTTCGTCACAGCTAGAGAAACTTTCCCCAGTCCACCAGTTTCAACCAAACTTTTACAGTACCGCTGGCTAGTCACTACGAATGTTAAACAGTTATCGAAATTCACTCGTTAATTACCACTTTTTCACCAGGAAATCTTTCTATATCACCGACCGCAATAGAAAGACAGACTAGAAGAACTGCGAGAAATTATATTGTCCCTACGAAATTCTGAAGTGTAACGAATCTAGAGATATACTCGTACACTGCCAGCAATTATAATAGTTTAATTAATTTGGAACTAAAAAATTCCTATAAATCGCTCGTATCTGATGCTACGATGTCGCAAGCCCCCCGGTCGTCTGTTATTAAATTCGTAACTGGCTGCGCCGCGAAAATCTCGTAATCGATGCGCGTAATTCGCCGGTACGGCGTGTCATTTCGGCGTCGTTGAATCGGGGAGGAAGGAGGGGAAAAAAGCTCACTGTAGACGACGCAATTAACTCGTTGACAAGTGTTCGTGTCCGCAAATCAATCGCGTGTCCGGTTCAGGTGAATCGGTCACGTGCGCGTGTTTGGCATCACGAATGCACTTGGCTTGGACCATTTTCCGTGCAGTTGCATAACAGTCCTCTCGGGCAGATCGTGTTAACCCAGGGTGGAAGTCACGGTCCCGACTGTTTTCCATTCGCGCAGGGCCGGCGTGTCGTTTGTCAGTCGTCGAAGGGACAAGATATCTTGCGGTTAAAAATCGTTATCGCGCTCCGATGCGAAAGGAACGATTTAAGAGTGGCGCTGGGCCCATTCGTTTCATCTGTGACGGTCGAACGCACTTCGGTAATAAACTATTCGGACTCGTTGCTCGGCCCGAGCCGCGTACATCAGGAGATCATTTATCAATCCTATCGGGTATTGATATCGCGCGCGGTGTAATGAAGCAGACCTTTTGCACGTGATCTTTCAATTGAAAAATCCCCGTTCCTCTGGGCGCATATTTAAGCGGCGTGGTCCAATCTCGAAACATGTTCTAGAAGACGCAGTGCTCAAAAACGTCTGCCTAAAAGAGATTGAACGCGAAACAGAAGTGTCATTATAGGAAACAATTAAATTCGGCTGGTATCGCGTGTATTAGACACGAAGTTTGTAAAGAAGAAGAGGTGTGCCTCGTCTCGAATCCGGAGCTGGTAGCCGCGCGTAATTTCAGAACGTTGTCAGAAAGAAAGACCGTTGAGAAATTACGCTCCCTAAATAGATCATTCTTCCCGTCTAATTGTATCCCGCGGTAAAAGGACTACATTTAATTTCTTCGCGAGCATTTATCTCGCGCGTTCTCGGCGCCCGCGAGTTCCCGCAGTTGGCTGAAACTGGTGCACACGGTGAAACTGGCTCAAACTACAAATTTCCCTCCCCCGATTTCCTGCTTCTCGAATATCCCGAGCGCAGACGGCGCGTAAAGGTAATGAAAAGTTTGCATCGCGGTGGTGCTCGAATCCGCAATTAAAATCGGTCGACGGAAGTCTCCTCGTCAGACAGTGTGCACAGGTCGCTTGAACGGCGTTCCACGACGGTGACTGCAAGAGGACGGATCGAAATTCGCGGGCGAAGTGCGAAGAGAAACGGAACGACGACATTTTTCGAGGGACTGAGACTTTGTTGGTGATCGGTGGTATTTGCGGGTGACAATAACAACGGGCTGGCGGGACGCGCGCCTCGCGTCAATCTGTTCCTCCACCGCCGAAAAGACGGCTGATCGACGAGAAGTTGATCGATCCCCATCGATTCCACAGGCTGGCACGCATATCCGTCCACGGATACACACGTTGTGTACCCGCAGTCTAGTAGTCGTCGGCCATGTACTCGCGTCCTACCGGATACGGCTGTTCCGGCCACCAGCGGAGGATCGTCGAGTGGATCGGCGAATTGACAGAGGAGGCCCGCTGTTAGGCACAGAGACCACGGCAACGCTCTCGCGTGCTCCGGTTCGGGGTGTTAATTAGCAGACATGTATGCCCACGTGCACGGTGATAACGGCATGTGCTGTTATCTGCCTACTGTGCTGTACCTCGAGCGATACCGTAAGTTCTTTGTTGCCGCCTTTCGAGCACCACTTTCTTACCAATAGGGATTGTCAGATATCTAGTCGCGTCCAGGAGATTGAAACTAATTCGTCAGGCCTCTCGACATTCGACGATTTGTACCACTCTTCAGACTCTCCTCCACTAGAAAATCCAAAACGCGTGTAGGTACCTATTAGGTATCCGTTTCAGCTACTCACGCATACACTCGCTGCTTGCAAATGCTTGCCACTTCGATCTTTACGCGTGCGTGTCTTTACTCCGCGCGCGTTTCAGGGACGTGTAACTTTGTTGCAGAGCTTTTACGCGAAGGTCTGCACTTGGCGCAGCCTGTAAATCCGTGCCGGGAAAATGTGTTTCGCAGGTGAACAGAAACGATTGTGGCCCTTCCTCGTTTCGTAGCAAGTTTCCTTAAGCGGGCGGGTATATTTCTAGGCGTATTAGTGTGGAGAATGGGAAGATTAGCGTTATTTTAGGGGTAGCCTAGCGCTAAACGAGCAACGATCCGGCGGGATGGGAAGCGACGTAACACGGGGCCCAAACTTATTTAGGGAAAAGATAGCGAAAGGTTTTGCATAATGAAGCAGTTAAGCCACGGTTCTTCTTTAACCTGGAGACGTTAGCCAGCGCCACGCGGGTAAATGTTGTGGGACGGTAATCGAATGGAACGAGCGGCGAACTGAGCTTGTTTATACCTTCCATGTAAATTCGCGGAAATTTATTCTTTGTGTGTTAGGTATCTGTGTGGCGGTAGCTCTAATGAAAACTTTCCAATAATTTAATCAATTAATACTCTTAAAATATCCGAATTCCTTCGAAATTATGAACGCTGCAGAAACCAAAAACAGTTTCGTGCTACCTTTAATATCGGAAGGGTACAATGAAATCAACAGCTGTCGCTGCTTGCACTCTATCGATCGTATATTGTTTTTTAGTTTATCGTTCAGCTGATGGTTTCAATATTGAATATAAAAAAAGACAAAAAGCAGAATTCACTGGATTTTGCTGAGTTCCGGCCATCCCGCCGATTGGCGTGCGATGATTTATTCGATGCTCGTGATTCAGTGACACGTGCCACTGCAATGATTAAACTATCGAAATTTCATTTTCGCTAGTCCGTCCAGCGATGTGTCGCCCGAAAAATTGCTGGAAAAGTTAGCTTCCTACGGGCACCGTGTTGGTGGTTCCGATGCAGTTTTAAATTAAAGAAGCCACGCTACACTTAAAGGGAGAGGCACGTCAGACTATGGGAGAATAAAGAGATAGCTGTGCTGTAATCATTTTCCATTTTGCTTTTACCGTACCAAATCGCAACTTCAACTCCCCTGAAACGAATTTAGTCTCCTCTATTAGAGTTTCACACATAAACGAAGGTTTAAACGAGAAATAATGCGGACTAGACTCCCGCAGGAAAAATGTTTACCGGAAATATTTACAAAATAGCTAGAGGATGTGATTTCTGCTTTTTACGAGATTTTCAACGGTCGGCAACGGAACTGGGGGCGAAATGGACATTGAGATTATCGCGGTTTCACGCTATGGTTGCTCCAGACCACTGCCGGGTGGGCGGAGGATCGTTTTAGCTGTCGCGCGCAGAATGGAGATTAAATTGGCACTGTTTGTACGATCGCCTTCGGGGTCCCCTTGCGACTCTTCTTTATTATCATTTGCGTATATCACGGAGAAGGGGAGCGACGGTGCAAGTGAGCCTCAAAATTGCTGGAAAATCGTGAATTTTCGCGCGACGTTGGAGATTATAGGGTATGTCTGCGGCCATATTTCTCGATCAAATAACAAATTAAAGCGAATGATGGTTCCTACCGGAATGACAGGACTTATTGGAATCTACTTTTTCATCGCGTTATCTATTGTCGAAGGGGGAATCGATTCGGAGAACATTCCAGCGGCAACCGCGGACTCGTATGTTATCTCGCAGACATTTCCGATTAGCGAGGATCGTCTGACTGAAGACACTCCGCTGGAATCGTGATATTATACAGGAACAGATCGCAGCGTGTTGATTCTGCGGATTCGTCGATCTGTCCAATTTTTCATGTCTTCTGATCTTCGGTAGATGACTCCGTCGGGTGATTTATTGAATCTCGACGCGAGATGTTCACCGAGTCGATCAAATTGCGAAAGGAATGTTGAATTTGATGAGACGTACGGTTGGACTTTGAAAGAGGAGGAGGAAGAAAGAATTTAAAATTAATTGGAAAGAATAGGAAGGGGAGCGAGACTTTGGGAATATAAAATTACTTATGAAGACGATTGGATGCTGTATTGGTTCTTCCTTCGTGTATAGTTCTGGGAATAAGCGTCTTACGGTGTTAGGTATTTTATTGGCGGCATTTTCGATGCGAATACTGCGCGACATTCTTCCGCTGTGCTTAAGAGATGGTAATAAAATCAAGGAAATTGCAGGAGGTACTTCCAGTGGACCCCGGCTTGCTTTGACGATTCCAACTTTAAGTTGCTGCAGTAATTCTGCTATTACATAACCAGAGAGTAACAGCTAGACTCTGGTAATGTAACAGCCGTTATATTTTAATTGCTGTGCTTTAAGTATCGGTAAAGACAAAAGAAAACAAAGTTAATTAAATTACGGGGGTAGTAAAAAGTTCGGTTCCTCCAGAGCTGAAAGCATGAAATAATTTCTGACCCGCAGGTTATCGCTGGAGCTATAAAGATGGTACACTCCGTTACCCGAAGATGAATTCGTACCTTTACGATGCAAGTTTAAATCATGGGCCAACAATCCCATTGGCCGGGAGGCTAATATACGTCTAGCAAAGATAATGATACCGTTTCACCCTTGTTTGGAAATTCGTGGTACGCCAACAGGTCTACGTATGTGTACACATTTTCAGGTTGTACTACTTCTGTCTGACCTTTCCGGGTATCTATTCCTCTTTCGTACATCTACTACTTAGTTAAGCACCACTGACCCGTCAGTTTCTATTTAGCGGTAGCTAATTAATTCTTACAGACACAATACTGTATGTATTCAATTTGATATACATTTCACATCTCAAGTTCCATAAATATGAAAATTCACAAGCACTGTATTTAGCACGATATAAGGGAGCGTGGGGTAAATACGAACGTGGGGTAATCGCAAATGCAATTTTATGGCGTTTTAATAAATTAAAACGACGTTCCCTCTCCACTAGCTAATAATTGAGGTCGTATCCAACGCCGGACAGAAAATAATAAATACGGAACGTTTATGCTATTCAAGATAAACACAATATATTATTTTCATCATGTTTCAAGTAATATTTTGTCCATTTCAATTGCATGTAATTACTGATGAATTAATAATACAATTTTTTTTTTAAGTTGAAATAAAGCACTTTTTACCAACATTTTGTGACCAAGGCGTTGCTTGAATTATGATTCTAACTTCTGAAATAAATTCTTTTTTATTTTTGATGTCATGGGGCAATGACGCACAACTTGGCTGGGGTAATCTCGAACCTTCGAGATTAGCAACGGTAACCGATTTTGATGAAATTTTCAGCATGTATAAAACTTACTTAAATCTACAAAACGGATTTTTGAATTTTCATTACAGGCTCATGCAGAAAAAGTTTAAAAAACGAAATTTACTATTTTTTTTTATATTCCGACCAATTACAATTTTTTTTCTAAAACACAAGAAGAGGTATTTGAAAGATACATTTGGGATAGGTTGTAGCAATATTTTTTATGAGTTGACCATTGCAGCCGCGTTTTCTGCGCGACTTCTGCGATATTTAACACTCTGTTCGTGATTACCCCACGGCAGTCGAGTAATCACGAACACCAAGGATTTTGATTTTCTACTATAAACTTGATTTTTATTATAATTTTTCAAAAAATCGTCACAGTACTTTATAGATGAATAGTTTAAGTATGTTTGTAAATAATAAACAAATTCATTTCTCATATAGTTTTCGTTTTGTTTGCTTTTTTGCTTAGGTGTTCGTAATTCCCCCACTCTCCCTTATTTACACGCCGCAACCGCTGGATATTTTATGCTCCAATAATACGGAACGCCGTATATTAAATTGCGAGTTCGTGTAGACTGTAGATTGAACGTAGACGGATGGCAGAAGATGCAAATGTAGCTCTGGAAAGTGTACCGTGCTACGGAACAAATGAGTTGGATAATAGGAGAGGAAAAGTAAGAGAGGTGGAAAGGAGGCAGGGAGAAAGAAGGAAAGCATCAGGTGAAAAAGTCCACTGGACGTCATGAATCCGTTCCTCTTTCTCTAGCTGCAGTAACGTACAGAACTTTTGCCGAGAAAAACGTAAAATTTCTCCCTTCTATGTAAAGCGTCGGTGGCTTCTTTTTTTCCTTCCAACTTCCTTCGTTCCTTGCTTGCTTTCTTCCCTCCCTCTTGCTCCCTCGGCATCGATCTTTTCCATTCATAGCGGACGTTACATTGAACTCGTTACGGCATTACGCAACGTTACCTACATTTCCGCGTAAAATGATCAGCAGTTACACTCGAAGGTCCACGCAAAGATTATTACGAGAGAGATTGAATTTTTATGCTTTAAGCTGAATTATTTTCAGCTGTAGCATTTTGCGTTTGCTGAATGTCTTTACACCGTGTTTCTTACGACATAGATCGCCATGAATCTCAGCCAGTCCTTTTTCGACTCTCCCAGAGATTGCTTCTCCAGTATACCAAAGCTTTTGTCACCGTTCACGAGGGAAATATACGAGCAAAGGTGGCACGGAATATTAAGAAGGGCGGAATTACTTTTTTATCTCGACTTAACGTCGGCCTATCGACCCGTAGGAAATTTATTACCTTTAATTTTTTCTCTTTTCCTTCTTGAGTGGCTGAAGGGTTTGATATTTTCTTGCGATTTTCATCCGAGTTGCCGACAAAGAATTACCTTCCGCTCGATGAACACGAACGCCTATTAAATGGACTTCTTTATTCGCGAGGAAGAAGACAGTATGCAATATTCCAGTTGACGACAAAACGCAAGGCTGCAGAGAAAAAAATGGTATCCCTCAGGGATAATTAACAAATTCTAACCGACATTATTCAGCTGATAATTCATCTCACTCACCTTCAATTTCATATACAGTAGACACTCCTGTTCCGTGCCATTTGGGATCGATATATCCATGGTGACAATTCGAAAAACGAGGTGGCACGGTTTCGACACGTCTCCTAATCACGCCCACTTGCATTTCTCCCACGCTGGTGTGTTTTCGCCAGGCGGAAGCAGTCCGGGATCCAATTATCCTGAATTTCCATAACTCCCGGAACTACGGGCCCGATATTCCCTGTACCCCGTAAATTCGTAAAATCTGTATTCCGCTGTTCCCTTGTTTATCTTACGCGGCAGACGCCACCAGCGGTAATATGATGGCCTGGATTAAACGGTGTCTGCGAATTCGCGCAACTTCGCCAACTGATTCGCGTCTAACTTAGTTTCCGTGGCCCCGAACGCAACTTCCGCTCCCGATCCTTTCGGTTAGCCCCGACGGCCCTTGTTCAGTCGAACGCAATTTATAATGCCGGAGGATTATTCGTTGCCCGCGTTAATTCCGTCGCAGCGATAAACGCTTCATCGGGTCCGTTTTAACGAAGTTTATCCCCTACTCGGATACCGTCCAATGCCTCCTACCCTCCCCCATGTATTTCCGCTTCCCTCCGAGGTCGAATTTACGGACGTATTTAGAAGCGCGAGTTTCTTTCGCGTGTGCGGAGCGTATATCCGACAGGATGTTATGGATCATCGGTCACAGGGACGCTTCGCCCACTATTTTTCATGAGCCTCGGAATGACAAGCATCCTTCCATTTGCCTTTTATACGTGGTCTCATAAAGCATGATAAATGCCCAAGTTTGTGCGGTTTCGCCTGTATCCTATTTGCATAAACTTAACCCGAAGAATATTTCCAGCCGATGCTGCGACGGGTACACAAACGAACTCGTACTGTTTCGTTTTACGTCGTCGCCTATACGTATGCAGGTTGGGACGACCTCGAGCGGGATCGTCTTTAAGATTTTAGCCATTCATATCGGGCCTGCAGTGCTCGCTGATTAATCCTTTGAGCATCTGTTATTCTATGCAGGGTCGGCATCACGGGCTTTCCGTGATGTTACATCGAAGTAAAATGCATTGTGGTTGGAAAGTTTAACGCTGGGAATTACAATTAACGTTGCACGTTTTTCAGTTCGGGTTGCTGCAGCGAGCAAGTACTCGCGAAATGTAATTTGGGACCAGTGTTCGGCGGTGTTTTAAACGTTCCACCGTCGAGGTGGGCTATGGGAAACGTCGCCGAGACACGAGTGCCGTAATTCACTTCGATAATTAGCGTGCTTTAATTAGACGTGCGCGAGGGGCCAGGGCGTCCTTTAATTATTGCGTGCGAACTGTGTCACCGGCGCACGTGGTAATGAACGGCGAAAATAATGGTGTAGCAACCGTCTTCGTTCATCCGTTTACTTCACTGTCGCAACCTCCCCACCTTAATACAGCCCCGAAATTAACGTCTGAAAGGAAGGCTGAATTAATTTCAACATTCCAGGTGTTTGATCAAACCCTGCTCAACTTACTTTTTACATTATTGCGCGTCCTTCGTGCGAGACACCTTCCTGTTCTACGTTCGCTGCACGACGTGTTTAAGTAGAGTCCTCAACGTCAAGTGTCTTCGAAACTTCTCTAGTTGCAAACTATTCTAGTTAACGGTAATACATTTAACCGATTCATGACCGAGGAAAGAGAGAGAGAGAGAGAGAGGGGGAGAGAGACTTACATTTCCCTAATTTAACGTTATCCCCGCGCAACTCTTATCCGTCTCGAAGCATCTCCTTGCAGTTTCTTTGATTAAAAATCCGGAGGTCGGGAACGTTTCCCAGTTGTGTAGCTTTCTTAATTAAGTCCTTTGAATTCATCCCGCCTCTCGAGGGAGGAGTTCTGAATTTCTCACTGTAAACAGGAGTAATGAAACTTATCTTATGACACGGCGCTTCGGAAGGTTGAACGCTTTTTACGCTGCATTTACAATCCCTGTCAACGGTGTTGGACGAACACGGAATATGTTTGCCGGCGTTCGGGAGCAATTTCGATAGTTACCGAAGATCGAGCACCGGAACGCTTCCTGCGGACGATGCGACGTTATAATTCAAGAGGCAGGGGCCACGTTCGGTTGAATCATAAAGCCGTGATAAATGGTCATACTTGGCATAGTTTCATTCCCGTTCCGCGAAGCTAGATGACTGGGCCGTTGCCTTCTTATTACACCTGAGAAATTTTCTCCTTGTCCCAGAACCGGGTGCGTTCCAGCGCGCGAAGATATGCGCAAACATGCTCCACTGCGACTGCATTCTTATTTTTTTGGCGCCGAGACGCTGCCAGGTGTGCTTTCTCTCGGAGGGTTCATTTGAAATACCTCCTATCAATGCTGCGGAAATATTATGCAGCGCTCCTATTGTTTTCTCATCACTGTTCCTATCTATAGTCATCGTAGAACGCACTGGAAGGAAATATTGAAAGTCTGTATGTAGGATATGATTGATCTACTTTGCAATACCATCATTTAGGTTTTAGTATTATTACAGTTGAACTGAACTCGTACGTACATTCTGGCTTGAATCGCTTGAATTCTCAGTCTTTGAATATTCGGACTTTGAACTTTCAGAAGTCGAACTAATTGAATAATACACTAGTTAAATAACCCCGCGCTTCGCTTCGGGCCTAAGAGATATTAAGGATTCCATGAAAACACGTTTGACCACTTCCAGGGGTTAATTAGGGCAAAATGCTAAACTTGGTTTTTAGGCATTTGTCTGGGCAACCTTTGTAAGTAAAAACCAAGTGAATATCTAATCGGACCTAAGAATTAATAAGGAATCCGAGAAAACATATTTCACTCCTTTTTACCTCCTTGGCGTTAGAATTTCAAAAAATCTCTTCTCATCGAGCACCTAAGTCGCAAAAGGAATATACCCACCGAATTTCATGTTTCTAGGGTCAGCGGTTTGGGTTGGACGATGATGAATCAGTAACACAACAATTATATAAGTACATATAGAAGATGGATCACCATTATGGTTGAGCTATTCTCAAACTTCTGTTACGATTAGACACAAGCTGCGATACCAAGGATCACTATTATTGCTGTACTTTCAATCCTGCTTTTAATCTATACTAATTCAACGGTACAGGAGAAGCTGTAACTTTAAACGTGAAACGTGACCTTTAATTTGATTAAAGGTAGAGGTTAGCAAGGATCGTGCAAACTATACGCAGTATGGCCGATGGCTCACGTGATCTAAGCTTGGTTCTACAGTGTCTCTACAATGCATCGTGCGTCGTGTGGAACGCGAATACGTTCTTGTAAAGCGTATCCATATCCGTCTACTTTTTTTCGTTTACGCGCAAAGTGGTTTTCTCGTTTTACGATGTATCCCTGGACGACGAGAAAATGGAACGTACGAGAGGAAACGCTCTCTACTTCCACGCACCGAGAGAGCATTTTTAAAAATCAAAGTGCCACTCTGAGGCAAGTTCCTTCACGCTGTTTTATTAGCAATCTCGTTTGTACACCCCCCCCCCCCTTATTTACAACCAAGTATTAACCTTTGGAAGACGAATGGTGGGTTATGCAGGGTGTGAATGCAGGGTTAATTTGAAAAATTAAATATAAAATGAATTAAATAATTACAATTTCTCAAATTAATCTCCCGTATGATTTTTACAAATAATGTTACTGGAATTTAGGCATCATATACTATATTTTGCCATTGCCAACACAAATATAACATCGTGATAAACTTTGTCAGAGCTGGGTCAAAATGACTCTGCATTCGTTGTAGGTCGGTTAATATCAAATAATTAGAAATTCAGGGTTTAAGGATGAGGTGGTCAATCTGATGCTAGTCTTTTTCATTGCCTGTTGTTCGAATTAAGTTTTAGTCGGCTCTACTAGGGACATTATACCCTTGAAGCTGCCACTTAACGTATTTAACCGTAAATGCTCCTGTCTTCGGCATACTTGCTAATTTCGAGTGCCTTCTATAAGGAAATGCCTGCAATTATACTCCGAGAGGCTACAGGTTGCTTTGGAAATACAGCATTTACCAGTAATTGCCCTCTTAGCAATGCTCGTTTAAGAGAACGGTTAATGCTAATTATCTCAGTTCGTTGTAAACATCCAACTTGTTATCTGAAAAATAATTCTTAAACCAGAGGCATACTTTCTTCAGCCTTTTACACTGGGAAGAAACTTTTTTACTTTTCTACTCGGTAGAAATATAGTAGAACCAATTACTTACGACGATGGGAATATCAGGTTCAAAAACAGAACGCGCACTATTTCATTGCATTTTAACATAAAATAATTCGGTTATCGTGTCCTCAAGAACGTCATTCACAAGATGCTCATTAAAGTCATCTTCCAGTAATAGCCCGACTTTTTAGCGACGTCCGAACGTTTTAATTTAATCTGGCTTGCAATTTTAATTGTTTTGTACTCTTCAGAGCTCTACAGCTTAATTCTTAACTAACCGTCTTGGAACGACATTGTTAGGTAAATATAGGGTCTAAATATAATAGATTCAGACGAAAGAAAAGTTTGTCGTATTGCAAAGAGGATTTCTTGGGCGACAACAATGGTCGAAAGTGCAGAATAGAATTTTTCATCCTGGGAATTGTTATCCCAAGGAAGGATGTCCGATTTGGAGTGCGTTTCACTTGAAACTAGACGCAAGTGTGCCCGTTGTCCTCAGTTCTTAGCAGAAGTTGCAGAACTCATCGAAGAAGAGCGAGCTGGTCGAGAGTTAGGAGGGGGTGGAGGGGGGACGAACTAGAGTAGAGTCGTGAAAATTCGCATTATCATCGGACAAGACATTTATATCGGTGTTTGCGACCCGCATCCGTAGTTCTATCTGCTACCGTATTGTGCCACGGACAAAAGAGGGTCACTGTCTTTTAGAAAGGAACCGAAAGGAGAGCGTACGAACGTTTAAGAGCTGATCGATCCTTTTTGTAAGTTCAGGATTTGCTCAGGAAGTAGTACGAATCAACAAGTGTGCCGACCACTCATCCACGACAGTCTGAACTACCCGGAAGCAGATCGTCGAGCTGATCCTCAGGTTTTCAACAATTATTCAGCAGAATCCATTGGTAGATTCTATAGAAACTCCTCTAAATACACGAATTGTTAAAGATGAAACGATTGCCAATAGTCGCGCTATCAGCGTCCAATATTTAATCAGGATACTAGTTTCTGAACTACCGAACTATTTCCGGACGCAATTTCTAACTTCCTCCTCCAGGATATCCCCGGAAGAAATTAACAACGAAATGGAGTAGTTTAAAATGCACTCTTAATACTTTCATTCTGATTTCTCCGAGAAA
This sequence comes from Andrena minutula, assembly GCA_929113495.1. Taxonomy (NCBI): domain Eukaryota; kingdom Metazoa; phylum Arthropoda; class Insecta; order Hymenoptera; family Andrenidae; genus Andrena; species Andrena minutula. Next base: position 39,353,127 of record OV815994.1, read on the forward strand.
CTATTGGCACACCCGAGTTACCTTCTGAATTTCTTCAGAGTGCATATGGAATTCTAAAGCAGTTCTATCTGCTTTTATGGCGTTGCTGTTGCCCGTCCGTGCGTCGACGACAGATGCTTCTTACTGCGAACAATGCACGAGGAAGTGGCGAGAAAATGGTCTGAAAGTATCCTCCGATTCATTCCTGCGTTTCAGTTGCTTCTTCTTTAAATCTGCTTGATCTTTCAATGCCAGTATATTTAGCCAATGTTTCTGTAGAGCAGAATACGGCTGAAAGCTTTGGAGCGTCGTCCTATCTCAGTAATTCTTTGAAATCGAAATGTCAATATTTTAGCACACCAACGTACCAAGTGTTATACTTTGTGTATCAGAGTGCTGAGTAAAGTGTGTTAATTACAAAGATTCCATCTCGGAATGATGTCTGCCGAGAACAAGAAACGATCCGTTTTTCACTCGCAAGCTGCCAAGTATCGGGATGTAAAGGCGAATCCTCGACGCGAGAGTGACTCGTTATTAGCGTAGCTCCAGAAAAGGATTTCACGTGCACAACGTCCGTTTCGCCGTGTGTCGCTGGAAATCAGATGCACCTGCGCATCTACGTGTCTTTTATTTCTTGCAATTTTATGCATGTCCCTGCTACTCGTTTCTTTGTGCGCGGGACTTTTGCCCTCTCGTGAAAACAAACGCACGGTTCACATTCTGGCGAATGTTACCCAACAGATATTAGTATTTATTTAAATATAAAATGTCTTTGCGCTAAATCCTGATAAATTATGAAAATTTGTAATTCCGTCCCGCATTCTGCAAGAACCATTCTCACAATTAGAAATGTAAAACCACGCGATATTAACGCGGAAAATGTAGGTGGACTCGCGATTCGTTAGCTTTTTCCCACACAGCTTTATCACGATTGTTTTCTCTGTTTCATTGCATCAGTATGGTCTTGATAAATTTTCATCTTTCTTCCTCTTCTTTATATCAGATCTCACCTTTCAGTAGCGCAACATTTCATTATGCTCGCGAGATTGCGTTCTGTATTTGTTAATCCTACTACACTAATATAGGCGCGCTTCTCATTATACTAAAAGGTTCCTGTTTTCAAAGCGAGAGACTACAATACAAAGAACATTCATTTAATCTATTCGATACTTGCACACTACCATTTAAACGCAGATTCAACAGCGTATACATTGCCAGAGATGTTTTTCTAAATTCCTTCATTTCTTTACTTTCAGAGGCTCACAGAGCTCTGGAGCTCCTGGAAGACTACCACGCTAAGCTGACAAGGCCCCAGGACAAGCAGCTGCGATTGGCCATCGAGCGTGTCATCCGGATCTTCAAAAGCAGGCTGTTTCAGGCGTTATTGGGTAAGTGGTTAAATTTCACGGGACCTCGGAACCGAGAAATTTTTCTCATAAAATTCATGAAATATCCAAGCCGATCGTACAGCGGCGTTCGATCGGTATCGCGGCTTCCCCGGGCGTTCGAAAATCCGAAATATTCCAGGGATTCGTGGAGGATTCAAAGAGGCGACGGCACCATCCCGTTCTCTATGCTTCGCCTCAATCTCATCTTATTTATCGGAACTGGCACGATGCCTCCCGAACGTTTCTCTTGCCATTGTTATTCGACATAAAGCTCGCTTACCGCGCGATTCATTCCGTTCGAATCCCCTCAGACCCGTAGCCAGGCTCGCCTGAAATTTCGACGGAAGCTTTGTACCGTTCGTGGATAAAAAAAGAGAGAGAAAAAGAAAATCGAGACACTCTCGGGCCTTGTTTCCGCTTGGATTCGAAACCTGGCCCCCGCCGGCGACGGGGAGAGTGCCCTGTGATCTTCGCACACTAACACAGGCACGCGGCTAACGCCGATATCGCCGAAGCGCTTTTAAAGCCCCCGACGTGTTCTTTTATTTCCGGCGCGAGCTCGGTAACCGTCCGCGAGTTACTCCCTAGCCAGGATTGTTCTGTTCGGCCTGCTCGGTATAATGCTTCCGCATAAAGGAGATTAGTCGGTCGCATCTGCAACTGCGCCAGGGTTGCAGCGAGGTCTGTACGCGGCGCTCCGCCTGTTATCGCTGATAACCCTCCACTCTGTTGCCCCCGGTCCCGTCGTTGACGTGGACAATGGCCGCAAGATTACACGTCATATCAGCGGAACGCTAAGTACTTAACGAGATTAGAGTATCCCGCGAAACACCCGGAATTAACATCTTTGCGCTAAAGTGATTTGAACGCGGAGATACGATTTATGCTTACGGTCACCGCGGCTGATCCTTTTCGAAATACTGCTGTTTCTTGTCACGTTACCTTATGTTCTTAGGGAAATCAGTTTGCAAGTCGACGGAGCAATATGCATATTGTAAGAAGGATGAGCTGATTCATCGATTTCTTGATGGCTCGTGGCCATAGATTAGTTTGCTTTAGGTAACTAAGACGTGCTTTAGTTTACAAAATGTTTAGGGTTAACCCTTCGTGGTCACACCACAAAAGCAATTTTCGAGTTCAAGTGTCGCCCCTTTGCAACTCCCAAGGGGGATTGATCGCAAAAAAATATCACCTTTTCCCACAACCGTGGAAAATAGCTCTTCTTTAACTATAAAATTCGTCATATTAAAGTTTACATTTCTAGAAAAAAAACTCTTAGAACATGAATCAAAGTTAAAAGATTCAAAAATACAAAAATGACGCTGAGGTGCAGTGAATCCCGTGTGACCATGTAACTTGTTGTGATTATCAGAAGGTGTGATCACGGAGTGTTAACTATTGTTACTATGAGAGTTACATAGTCACGATTTAACAAAATATTCCAGGTTCTGCATATATTTTGGTAATTTAATTTGGACGAGGTCGAATTTGCAATATCTCACAATCACTAAGATATTGATAGATCTAAATTTAAGAAATATTCTGTGCTGACTGAAAAACAGTTAGCAAGATGAATAGGTACAGATTCTACAATAGTTTGTCGTCATTAGATCCTTATAAGGTGAATGTAGTAATTAACGATCGGACAGAGATGGCTGTATCGTATCGTTGGCCGTCTACGTACCATAGTTTCCTGGTCAATGCCCACAAGATTACGCGTCACATTGGCGACCCTAAGTACGTAACAAGGTTACAATTTAGAACTAAGCACGTAACCGTGGTATATGCTCGGAAACTTGGTGGCACAAGTTCAGCCTGGCTCCAGGAAATAATGACCTCGATTGCAATAGAAGCGGAAGCTCAACTTGCCGTTGATTAGCAACGATTGTCTTACATCCCGCCCCACCGTTTTTTTACTTTTCGCATGTCGCGAGATTGTAACTGAACGAGGTTGGAAAATTCATTGAAGTGAAAACCGCGAGGTACCTTATTCAATTGAACTCTACTGGGGCCGACGCAAAAAGAAACAAATGACCCTGAAAGCAGTCAGGTGGAATTGTGAGTTACAGGTATTTCGCGCGGACGGGAGAAAGAATTCAAATTAATTTATTCGGATGCCACGATAATTGTTGCACAACGGGCGCGGTTGAAGTTGCAGCTGCAACCGGTCATCGGGGAATGTCATTCTGCGTGAATTTAATTTCGAATAATTTGGATCTTTTGCACTTATCAGGTGTCTCACTTGCCGGGTAATTGCCATGATGGCAGAGCCTCGCGCTGTGAATGCCGCTATGCGTTCGTGAAGCTGCGAAATTGCGTTTTGAGTGGTTCTGTGGCGTTTGTTCTTGACGTTTACAAGAATTTAATAACCGAGCGGTGTTACAACGAAGTGACTCTCTTTTACTTTCGTCAAATTCATCAAAGTCTGGTGACAAAGTCGTGTTTACTCGTGGAATGCGTTCACTTTGGTCAGCAAACGTGAAAGCAGTTCCAGAAGCGATAGGACCATTTAGGGCGACGTTAGTTTCGCGAATACTTCAAGGTCTACGAAGAGGACAAGCCCTCGAGTGGCCTTGGACGAGTGCTCTCAATTTATCGTCCTCTCGCCCTCGGCTGCTTTCACCTCTCTTCGAGTCGTTACCGTCGGCATCAGCTTCTTCATAGCTGTCCAAGTGGGTCGCGTATTATAGGGCCGAGAACTCCGATGCAAATAAAAAAGTGTTTCCCTCACAGTATCGAGTGGTTCAAAACCAAATTCAAATGCGGATTGTGTTGTGCGTGGAAAATTGCATGGAAAGTTATTTCCCTTTAAATGATGAAAGTACAGACATGCCTTTTAATTGTATTTATGTTTATGTTTGATAAATTTTATTCCTCGTTTCGGAGGATTCTACTTCCATTCCGTGCTCACGATTTACAGAAAGTGTCCTGTGAAAAATTGCAGCCACTGGCGTTCCAAAGCTCGACGTTCCTATTCTCTTACCAGTCTCTGAATCCTTCGTGCTTGATAGAAGGATTCGAGATCCAGGATGCAAGGAAACACCTACTCAGGGATGGGTGGTTGTTTGTTTCCCGTGAGCTTCATTTTCCTCCTATTTTCTCAAATCCACTAGCCACGGAAAATCCCTACCTGAATCGCATCGATTGGCAGAGCTTGGCTTTCCAAACGTCTAACAGAATTTACGGATAGCAGAGATCAGGACCAACTTGTGGAGTCTGGTGCACACGACTTTGGACTTGCCGAAAGTGATACAGCATACATTAGGATCCAAGGGGCCCGATTTAGATTACTCACGGACGAGCAAGTTCCGTGTATCAAGTCTGAGGACGTCTAGAAGAGACTTTCCACGACGTAGAAGTTCCACTGCTTCACTGCATCCACGTGACAACTGACATCTCCTAGATTACCAGCCTATCTCCGTCAAGATCCATCATGATGATCACTCATTCCCGTGTTTGGTGTCATTTACATCACAATTTCACGAGGCTAGGTTTGTCGACACTGTTTCTTACATGTCCAAACTTTCAAAGTCGACTAACACGAATTAAAATCGCAACTGAGACGATCGCACTGAATTAATCAGATGGCAGCGTCGTGTCAAGGGATGCTAATTAGAGGAACCCAGAGGATTTAAAGTTAAATCAAGCCTGTTTATGGAAGGCGGACCGTTTGGGGGTTGGAAGGACTGTAAAGTTGCGACGTTACGTAGCCAGTTAGAGAGAATTTGGTCTAGTGCACCGGCACTCCATGCATTCGAGGGCGTAACTTGGTAGAACATGAACGTAGAACATAGGCACGCAGGCACTATTTTACACCTTGGGTGGCGGATGCGTCGGACGTAACGTTACAAAACACGGCCGGCTGACAAATTTCGCTCGCCTTCACGCACGTGCACCAGTTTCGGTCAGTTTTAGGCAATATTTCCAGGCCAGCGTTTAATTTATTCGCGTGGCGCGAGTCGCAGCTCGTACATTCAAAAATCGTCCATGATACAGGTGTGAAACAACGTTGTTATCTTTTATTTATAACGGTAACATTCGTTTTAATCCAATCCCGACGTACTTTGCGATTGAATGCAGATCCGTAAGCGCGAATTCGAACAAGCTGTTGAAACAAAAAGCCAAAGGACTATGGCTCTAGTCGCGAGAGCTATGAATCGCGAGCTGTTAAAGAATGGATCAATCTTTTAAACAGGGCGGGGTAATAAATCGAGCAAACTTCATTATTACGTTCGCGACGTTTTAATGCAATTTCTGCGAGGCAGTGAGCGTATTCCGCGGCGTTAATAAATCAGACGTACCTTGTTAACTTCGAAGGAAACTAAGCTCGTTGTCGCGGAACTTGAAAATCAGCTTCTTCTTTTCACTTTGAAATTCAGGTCGGCCGCCGATCGATCGTGAAATTTTTCTCCAACGCCTTCGGAAAGAATTGGGAGTATCGTCTACTTCCGCGTTTCTCTGGAACTACTGGAACTAGATAAGTGGGAAGGAAGTACAGGGAAGACGCAAAGGTAACGAGATAAGAAAAAGGAAAAGAGCGTAGACTCGCGGCTGTATGGACGAGAATTTTTGCACAGCTGTGACGAAATGAGGGAGCATAAATGAATACCAGATTATCTTCATATGCCAGTGACGAACTTGCATCGTGATTATTCGAGTGAAGCCGCAAGGCATCGTTAAATTACGCCACCCTTTGCCATTCTGATAAGCCCTTTTTTCTTTATAAAAAGATAAGCTTCTCTTCTTTAAAAGATCAAACAAAGGCGAGAGATTCCTTCAAACAAACGAAACTCGCGAAGATAACTCTTTCTTTTCACAGCGTGGGTTTTAAACTGAAATATTACGTTCACGTCTGAACGTGTAACGCGTTGTTCGTGCTCGTCCTACGAAATGCTGCGCTTGTCCTTCTTTGACAAATCTCCAATCGGCGGTAATAAAAAATCGCACGACGTATATCCGCGTCTACGAATTTGTTACGCGAACTCGTATTGTACAATTTCTACGCGCAGCTGCCGAGGAAAATGGAATAAGATTCTATGGAAGCTCGATCGAGTGAGCTTTCCCAGAATCAGGTTCCGCTGTTTCCCGTGCGAAATTAAGCGGATTTAAAATCAGCATCGATCTTCTTTTCACGCCCTCTTTTGACCCTGTTACGAACTGCATTCCCTCTGGAACCGCGCCGCGAGATTAAACGCAGGCAGATTGTTCGGGAAAGTCGAGTACGAATTAAGTAGCCACCATAAAAACCATGATCCAGGACAACGCGTCCGCGTCTGGCTTTATTTACGGCGAATCGCTCGTTTTAATTACGATTAATTCCCCTTGCACGGTGTCTGGCCGTGTTCATTGCCGGGCTTTTTTTCTATTCCGTGTCGGCCAGCGCGGAAAATCCGATTTATTTCAGGCGTTAGACGCGCCGGCAGCGCAGAAAATTGCAGCTTCATCAGGCCGGACGATCATTCGCGCTGGAGCGTTGCGCTCGCCGCGGCGACATTTTGGTGCACGGAAGATGAAAGCGGAAAAGAGAGGAGCAAATTGGCGCGTAAAGGATGGAAAATGAATTTGACACGAGAGCGTGTAACCGTTATCAACGTCCACGTCACAAAACGCGTCAACTCTTGACACTTTTCAATGTTCGAGCTGCCTTTCGCCCTATCTTTTGATACTTTCCACGCTGTCGTCGCTTGAAAAGTAACCGCGTACCTAATTGACAGGTCGCTGCTACTTATGATATTGCATCGAATGCATTAAGGGTGTAGGACACTTCTCGTTTCGGTACTTTGGAATTACTTTACTTATCTGTGGTGAAGCTGCTATATATAAATCTCGCACCTTGATATTTTCCCAAGTATCCACTGCGTTGTTAATGACATTTTGTCATAATCTTTTAAGCTTACAAATAACAGCAGACTTTTATACGTGACATTTTTCTCTAGACTGAAATCGCGCACGCATAGGAAAATGGTAGTGTAAAAATTGCTTCACGGAAAGGATACGTTAAAGTACGAGGCAATTGTTTAGTTTGCTCTGGACTGTGCAGTGCGAACTGCAAAGTTGGAAGTCGGAGTTTGATAGGAAGCCTAGGATTACTTATCGAATTTACATTCCGCGCAGTGAAAGAATTGTATCCCGGAGTAAGGGAGATTCGGTATAAACCGGGGGAGCTGATCGTATTGCTCGGAAAAATTGCATTTTCGACTACACGCCTTTCATTATTGGACCCGATAGCCGTGGATACCGTCGCTGGAATTTTGAAAATCGAAACGCCCGTGTACCTCCATAGACGCTCGGGCGCATCTGTGTGCACGTGCCTGAGTGTGCGCTTTCGATCCTCGATCTCGTCCTTCCATTCTCCCATTTTCTCCAGGGGAGAGATGAGAAAGCCTAGTCGACGATGAATTCAGGCTGATCGATCGCCGTACGACGCTTCTATACCTCAGCACTTTGTGGCTCGGTATTCAATGCAGTACCTTAATTCACCAGCAAGAAGTGTGTACACTTAGGATGATCCTTTGAAAGTGACCAATGCGATTGTCGTCTGCTAGACGTCTCCATAAATGGAGCTTGATGGAAAGTGAAAAAAGGAACGTGTTCCGGTAATGGTATCCAATATATTATTATTTCGGTATATAAAAATCAAAATCCTGTCATCAAAATCAATTTTTCTTTGCATAATCTATTGCCGTATGTATGCAAAGACAATTTTAACCTGATATCTTGATACATTAAATGTTTTTATAGTACTTAACTGAATGCGAAGGCTGGTAGGACTAGTAATAATGGAATGATGTTTTAATAAAAAAAAGTACTTACCTACATCATTTTTTCTTCATATGTACTGAATGTGCGTGCAGCAATCTTCACCATGGATCTTAACGCGTACTTTGTTTCGCACACGATTCACAATGCACGGTACATATTGCGGTATATACAGGAGTGTATGGGACCTTACATAACGAACTTTTGTTCCGGGGTCCGTGAATCCATTAATTATCATTGCGGAGTGCCCTTTATTGTCACTGGCTGGCGAGGCTTTGTTTCACGCGCGAAGCCCAGGCTGGCAAAGTAGCTGCAGCTCCCAAAGCTGCAGATGCACCCCTAATTCTTAGCGCGGTCTATCCGCGAATACGCTTGGATTTTCTCTAAATTGTGTCCATCTGTTGAAACTAGAGTTTACGTCGAAATAGCATATGATAACTAATAAATGCATAAAGAGATATAGCGTGATCACGGAGGAATGCCACAAATAATTTATACACGTAGGATTCGCGATCCTTCTGTCGTGCCTCGATATTTCACTTTCAGATAGCAATTGACACCTTTGAAAATATGTAATAAATTCCTATTGCTTGGTAATATTCTATGATATTTGACGACAGTGCGTTAAACCACAGGGCGTGTAGCGAGAGTGAGCAAGCGTGCCGCGTACACGTATTTGTATCATATTGACGCTAGGATATCTGAGCACTGACGTGTGGGTACGTTCACCAATAACCTTATTGGTATTGCATACATCGCAATATCCGAATATTGTGGCAAAGTACAGGCTTCCATTGCAAAAGCTATCTATCCGCATACATACGATGGGATACGCATGTTTTTGCAGTTATCGTTTTAACCCGTTTCGTTCCACGTTCCACCAGCTTCACTTTTTTTTTTCATTTCGCGAGTATGCTTACCTACAAGTTTTGCAATCCAAATTTCCACTCCCAATATGCGTGAAAAAGATGTATTTCCCTCATGCCCAGGCGTGTTTCCACTTTCGTGACTCGAACGTTAATGTTTAATATGGTACACTGATTCACTGACTTCTCGCTGGGATAGGAACATACCAAGCACGTATATTGAACACACTCTGTGTCCTCCATCATTTATGATTGACTCGTTACACTGAATTCTGTAAACCTGTTATTCCCGAATTATTTTAAGCAGAGCATTTTGAACATTTGTGCATGCTGAATGTATAATAACAGGAGATATGATATTCTAATACCGACTTAGATCTTACAAGGGAACATATCGAATCCGCACACGCCGTTTTTAACGAGACTCTGCAGATTTGCAGAATAGTGAAAAATATTTTATACGTATCTTTTGTTATCGGGAATCATACATGTTGAAGGGTTGTAAGGGCCCCAAATGTTGGAGGTCGAAAACATATTTTCTGAAATTTTCTAAAAACTGAGCAGGGGCTGGATTCGCCATTAAAAAACTCACACTGTAAAGAAAAAAAATTGTTCTACACCTAATAGTTCACGAGATAGTCCAGAAAATATGTTTTCGACCACCAGCTTTAGGGGCTGTTTTCACCACTTTAACATGGACAATTGCCGATAACAAAAAGTACATATGTGTGAAATATTTTTCACTATTCTGCAAATCTGCAGAGTCTCATTAAAATCGACGTGTGTGGGTTTGATATGCTCCCTTGCTGGTTAAGGACAATGTATTATATTATATTATGAAAATTCAAGAGATAGGTGCTGCGTATCGAGTATTTCTCTGTGCCAGATTGTTCAACCGTAAATTCATGTTATGTAGGTACTGACTTTTATTTTGAAAAAGAATCTCACCACTGCAACAAGATCGTTAGTGTCGAGTTCTCGTGCTCGTAGAATCGCCATCGGTCCCCGACGATCGCTCAATGGGGAAAGGTTGCCCGTGTCGACTGGACGGGACGATTTGAAATTCAAAGCACGACCAGGCACTGTTGTAAGATCGTTAACCGAATACCGCGATCGTTGCTGCGGGTGCAGTCGCCGCAGTTGTTACGAGGGTGGCCAATTTCTCTCGTTTTCCCTCGGAATCGCTCCCATTCGTCGGGTCGTGTCGCACATGTGAATCCGATTCGTCGCCATAAACTTGGCCGTTAGTCGCATCGTCGCAATTTTCGGCCATTCCCCCCCTTTCGGCAACCACCGTGCCCGAAGAAAAATTGCGACATTACGATTTCTATAAATCCCGTTCGAATAATTCTCCCCGCATGGTGGTCGTTACAGAACGTTTCTTCTGGAACTGCTTCGCTCGACATCCCACTGTGACTGGTCGCAGTTGACTCTTTGCTCTCATATGTGGAAGGGTCGTTAAGATCCTTCTTCCATTTCACTCACTTCCCAAGAAAGTGATGTATTCTTAATACATAACCAACGTGCATTCCTTCACAAGCTTCTTTATCGTCACCTTTATTTTTCCCAGGGATTTGGTGTTAGGTAAACAAGCAACGGTGATCCCTAATTCAATCTACGAGTATACTCCTAATTAGTTTAAAGATTTTGTTTGCAAGGAGTACCCGAGAAACTCGGGGAAGAACAATAGGCCACCGCGAAGTAAGATGAAACTGGAGGAACGGGACAATATGCAAATGAAATCAAAGCTGATGACGGGCTGGAAGCAAAGCTTCTGTGTACCAGCTAGAATTGTATCACGTAATTCAGTCTCTATACGGTGTAACGGCAACGTGCAATTGAACAGCGAACTTCCGTCCTGATTATTTACTGGGAAAGTTGGCTTTAGCTAACCAGCAGTGGGAGATATTATTTTCGACGAAAATATTGCTGTCCTGCAGTTAATTGCTGCTCCGTTTCCCGACACTGCGATGGAATATTAATTATATGTCCGAGAAAATACATCGATGGTTCCTCGTTCTTCAAATTTAACTAGTGACTCCGTTAAAGATGTCTCGCCGTATCAGTGCTTCATCTTTCATGACAAATGGATTGTTAATTCTGGTTATAATTGCAAGCAACGGACTTTATCGCTTTTCCGCGTTATTAACGCTTTCAGAAGTGCGAGAGAGCGAAGGAAAATTTACCAATCGTTGCTCTCCCAATTAATAACAGTCCCCCGATCCAGGAAAAAATTGACGAAGGTTTGTACGAGGCTCGTGGAACTACAAATTAAATTAAGTACAATCTTAATATTCTACAATGGCCGCGTCAAGTAAAAATTTATCGGCTGGGTGAAAATCGCTGGCGAATTTTCAATAGAGGTCGTGTGTATGCTTCAGTTGAGGTTAATTAGTTTAGTGGGTCTACGAAACGTGCAAGGAAAGCAAAGTGAAAATCTCTGCGCACTTTTGTCCTGAAGTTCAGTTACCGTGACACTAGCGATTTTAATAAAAACTATTACTAAATAGTAATTGGGAATCCATCCTGTTCCATACGGCCATTTAAATATGCTTCAGGAGCTCAAACAGTTAACGCGATGACGTAATTAACACTGCTATACCGCTATCAAGTGAATTATGAAACTAAAAGTTTGATGTAGTGGAAATTGAATAACCTCGAGAAGTAAGCTAATAAAATTCGTTCGTTAAATCATCTCCGTCATGTCGTCCATTAAACTATAAAGCTACTTAAATCATTCAAAAGAGTGAAAAGTTTGCCAGATTATTTTCTCGTTCGTAGTCGTCTAATTTACAATTCTCACTATCGTTTAATACCATCGATGTCCGCAAGAATAATCCTTTTAACACCATTACTCCTGCACAAGCGCATGGTAGCTGCAAGAAATATTACACAGTGGCATTGCACCCTTTTACATGGCGCTTTCAGATCGATCCCTTTTACCGACCGCAACAAAGAACCTTTGTATCGAGCACGATACATGATGGCTTTCCACCCTGTTCCTTTTTATCCCGAAACTACGGATGCTGACTGCATCTCATTATCTATCATTATGCGCGATCAGAAACGCGCATGCATACTCGACAGCACGTGAAATTTAACGACATTTGGGTCACCGTATCTTCTTCAAGAGATAGTCGTTCGTTCGCCCCTCCCCGTGGAAACTTTCAGTAACTTCCACCATCAAGCTTCACTGAATTTTCGTTCAATCAATCAGCGTCGGATGGAAAGAAATACGTAGACACGCTTAGAATAAAATGGTCCCTAATCCAGGATCAGTGAAATTCAGGCCAAGCGAAACGTACGACCGGCACAGCTGAGCCGCGTGACTTTTAGGTGGATCAAAAAATTCAGATCACGGAGTGCCTCGCCAGAAACTAGCACCGTGAAATTTCAATTTCTTCCTGGAGACTGCCGGCCGCAAATTTTGCCAAGTTCTCGATCTTATCCCCCGACGAAGTTACGAGAGTCCGCGCCTAGCCGAGCTACGCGCCCCGAGACCCTAAGGAACCCATAAAACTATGCAAATGTATCTCTCGCGCACGTGAGTGGCCGTTAAGTGATTTACTTGTTTAATAATCTCCATTGAGCAGAGGAATTTATGCCTCATTTGCGTAATGCAGCACGACGTTGTCCTCGTTGACGCGTCGGGCGTCGAGAACCCCGACGGCCCGCAGGCAACCATTAACAACTTGCTAGGAACTTGTTACGTCGTACGGGCAATGAGTCTAACGTGGAGACTTGCCATGAATACCGGGCGGCATTTTCAGGGCTCGATTTTCGTATATAATGGCCTCGCACCCTATCGACCGTCCTTTCTATACAGGATGTCCCGCTTCCATCGATCGACGCCGGGAAAGCGACTCTGAGCGGTTAAAATTTTCACCTTCGATCATAGGTAGACGTGCTGACAAGTTTGCCGATAGATTCAGAGGTAAAGACGCTCTTTCAAATGTTCTTCTTATACGTCGTCCTTGATAGAAGTTTAGGGAAATTGTAGATCAATTGAGGATCGTGCGGCAAGTGCGAGTGCCACTTCATTTTTTACAGTTTTGGAGTTGTGACGAATAATGTGGGTAAAAAAATTTATATCGTTTGGTGCATGTTTGATGGAAATTCGTTAACAAATGAGCGATTTGTTTCAAATTTTAAACCTGTTTTATGCAATATTTCTGTTTTGGGCGGTGCCAGATTTGAAAAATTCGCCAAAATAGAATTAAAAAATTTATCAACTCAATAACTACTACTTATTGTGTGAAAATATATATTTTTCAATTAGTGTTCTCTTTTTAATGTTAAGTTAAAGCATTAATTTTATAAACAGTTTTTTCTAATTTATTCGAAGTTGGTAAAGATGAAGCTGCATCCATCTTGCTGCAAGGTCCTCAATTCTGTAGGCGTCCCTCTCATTTGTCCCCCATTTGAATTTCACGTTGAGTGCATCTGGATTTTATTCCCATTTGACGTCTGTTTTACATGGGACTGAAGCAAAAGGCCGGTAAGCTGGCGCTAGCAATAGAATAAGGGGAAATATTCGGATGGGAATTAGATATGATGCGACCGATACACGGGGAAGCATAAATACGAATTGAAATTGAGAGAAATCAAGGGAAAGCGAGTTCGAGATTGGTCAAACGGGAATTTGAAAGGATACTTTCCGCAGAAACCCTTTCTCGGACGAAGGGTGGATTGCCAGGCTTCTCTGCGGTGTATTTTCAGACCTTTGACGCTGTTGCCTTAATTTTAAACCGACGCTACTTCAGCCTTTCATAAACTCTGTTTGTTTTCGACGGCTTTAAATTCGAACCCCTTCAACTTGAATCGCAGCTCCCAGAACTCAAAGGAACACCAAGAGACGACAGGGAGGAGGGATAGTTTCAGAGTACACCGAGCCACTTAAGCAACACGAGTTCTACCGTAACTGAGTTCACAGTTACGATCGCGAGCACTCTTTCCCGTAACAAAATTTTAATGATGTCGCATTTTCAAGACACTCTTCTTGTAAGTTCTGGCAGCGGAGTGACGCTAGTTAGTTTCGAGAACAGCTGTTGGTATACTCATTGAATTACTTTACACGGCAAATGATCACCTCTGCTTTTTTAGCGAGGGAGCTCAACTTCATGAACGTTAAAGAGAACACGGGAACATAGAGTGTTCTGTATTCATTCAATGAAACTCGTTGGTACGCAGTACTTCGTTCAGTTTAATATTTCGTGCTTCGTGCTTCGTAACCATTTGATAACTCGTTGTATTTTTATTTTTCCGCCTTCACTGTAAATAAAGTAAGAGTACTTACACATTGTGTTCACTGGGTAAAGTTAGAGTGGAAGCTGGTTATTTGTATGGGCCGTGCTTGCGCAGAAGTCAGTGTCTCGTCGCGATGCATATATAACGGACATCCTGTCATGGTACTCGGGTACTAGCTGCGTAACATGGCCGTGCAGACAACCAGTAGACACGCAGAGTAGGTATCAAGTCATGTGGCATTTCATTCCCCAGCTTGTTATAAACTCGATTACCGTGTTACTTATGCCACATCCTAGATAATCACGTAATATTATGTACGATGTCTGACTAGTCGTTGTCCGTATCTACTTACACAGCTACGGCCACGAACTATCACGTTTATTTCTACACAGTTATGCGTGACATTTATGTAGTTATTACAATTAATTAATTATTTCTCCGTTCAGTACAAAGAATTCTCTCAGAGTTTGTTTCATTATGATTACGATCCGCTGAATTTTGCAGGGATGATTTATGCTCGTCGAAAATGGAACACTTTGAATTAATTACACTTACCATTTATCCATCGCTTGCAACGTCAATTGCATCGCAATCTTCATCCCCGATAAATAGAGTAATAATACTACCAGGGATATTGCTTTTAACAAGTCAATTAGAACGTTCACTCTAACACGACATCAAACACGCCGTGGCAGGTAGAATAAATTTAATCACCATTATTAACCCCTCCACCCGTGTTAAATTGCGTGAGCTATTTATATTTGAAACAATCAGTTCCATCGGAGACCATGGAATAACACAAAGTTCGGAGTGGCAGTCCATTACTTCGAATAACACGGATCGTGCTTCGTTTCGTTGTCGGGAAAGATTAACAAGGATCACGCGATGTCAACCTAGTACCATATCACATCCTCGTGGCAGCAACATTTTCTTCCAAGCACGCGCATGAGGGTAGGTTCGTTCAGCTACCTCGTTTCTCTTTTAATGTCCGACAAATTCGATAATTCTCGGTGCAGCGCATTGAAGAATGCATAGCGTGGGGAGGAAGGCACGCAATATAAGAGAGAAACGCGCGAGGAACAGTTACAGTCACCATCGCGGTGACGCTGTCTAGTTTCTGTTGGCCAGAGAAGTAAATGGACTCAGATCCATCGGACTTGCACATCGAAGAGCAAAGGGGGTGTGACGGAATGGTTGAAGCTGCTAGACGCCGTAGGAAGGGCTTGTGAAATATTGCCTCCGGATTCTGCATCCGCTGGCTCGCCTGCCTTCCACCCCTTTCCAACCCCTTTTGAACGCCTCCTTCCCGCCGAGGACCCTCCCTTCGATACGAAACCAGAAGTTAAACGTCGTCGCGTTTATTTCGCGTTGACGTTGCCACCCCTTATCCTCGAGTTCTCTTCCTCTTCACTTTTCATACTGTACCCCCAACCTTCGCCCTCCTACACCCACCCCTTTCCCTCATGCCGTTTCTAACGGTGTACCCAGCGTAGTTTTCGTTCGCGAAACGCCTCATACCTCGAGGTTTTTATTTTAGAAATTTGAGCGCACCATTTATCCGTGTGGCAGCCCTGTCGGCTGCAGCAAAGTGTTCTGAAACTGGAGGCATTAAAGTTTGAATGCTAAGCTTCAACAGAAGGTTTGATATTCAAAGAGACCATCTGACTGAAAATATCTCCACATCAGGATGCATTTCTGCAGTATGCAGGGGACAGGAAATAGAGATCGTTATAGGGGTCGTCGAAATTAATGTCTCATTGGCATCATACATCATAATGCGATATTAATGCACAGTGCATGGTTCCATGCTTCTGTATGGATTATTTAAGTGTTCTAAAGGAGACAGAGTTAAGATAACTTCGATCACGGGTACGTTTCAGAAAATTGCCTGCGCTTGAGATAGCGTTAATTTAACGAACGCGTAAAGCCAACTATTAGCGAGGTGTAATGTTTCCAAGGTAAACTGGCAAGTACTCGTTTCCTCTTCGTTTTTTTCCCCGGTCGCTCTTGTAATTAGCATCGCCGCATAGTCGGGCAAAACCGAACCACCTGAAGTTTCATCGGCAAAGTGAAAAAGCTTAAATAGAAGTGGGGAAGGAGAGTATCGACATCGATTTCACGGCGAGCAGCGAGAGAGGGAACGAAAGTTGGACGCTTTCGACTGTTCTACCAATTGTCCGTTTAATTGGCTCACCCTCTATAACTCCTTTTTGATCTACTATCGCCTAACTGCAGTTTCGTTTAACCTGAACTCTTCGAACGAATTGAACGCGGTCGTTATTGCACTCTTTTTAATTTATTTCAATAACATTCGCAGATTTTTGGCAGACAGGAATTGTTTGTCAGGGTTTTTCAAACTAAAAACAGATGTTGCGTCAAAGCAGCTTGTCTCCTTTGTGCAGTGTTCTGCGGTGAACTAGTTAACGGACAGACGCGCGCGGACTTTACTGGAAGAAAATACTGGCACTGGTTGTCCCACAATTTTCCCTGAGTTACACGAGAGCTTAGTGTCCTTCCACGTCGTTTCGCTGGCCGGTTTTCTTAACCCCGCAGGAAGCTGTGTAATCGAAAGTCGGTGGATTAAACCGCCGTCCCTCGTAACACAGACACACATGGACGAAGATTGCTTGCAGATTTCCCCGTGTCAGGCCACGAACTAATCAAACTTTCTCGATCTGTTCTTCGACTTTCGATGGCAGCTTGTTTTTCCAGTCGGGTCTAGTCGCTGATCGTTCCGTAGTAGTGCATTATACGCGGTCTACAATCTCCGCGTCGTGTAATTACCTTTAGAGTCAGAATTTCAGTTATTTTCCCTTCGATCAATGAATCCTTCGAGAGCTGAATCTTTTTTCTGGACCCGAGGCACAACGTCAATTTGCTTCCCTAGCCAGAAGCATATTTCTCCACGGACACGTACTACCCCGATCCGAATTTATCAAACGGTTTTTGGGAGTTCGAAGAAAGTTAATTACTTTGTGGGAATAAATGAGCGTGGCTTCATTCCGCCTTTTCCTCCTTCGCCGATGAAAGATCTTTCTCCATTTATCTCCTGGAAAGTCACCGGACTCGAGTTTCTTTCCAGTACGTTTCTTAATGCAATCGCGATTTAATACGTTTCTTTCCCGTCTCGACTTCTCCCAGATTTCGTCGGCGCGGAAGATGGTGCAAGATTCAATTCTTCTCCTCCATCTTCAGTTTTTCATTATCCAGAAGTTAAGTAATTTTTCTCGACTAGTAAGTCTGGATTCCTGTGTTCCTGATGTTCGCTTCTTTCGCGCGTGGTAAGAAATGGTTAATGTAATTCAACATTTTAAATACACCCCTCGCATTCATAATTCTACGTGGAGCCTTTCAATGCTTTCTTCCGTACCGAGACGGCTGTAAAATAACATGTTTCAAAATGAGAAAGGCGTAATTAGAGGAGAGATGGGGATTAAAAAGTAATAGGATGCGGGAGGCGGAAACTACGACCTCGGCGCATAAAACCATAGACGTTAAAAGTAATATTGATGCATAATAGCGGTTGCTGGATTAGTTTCGCTCATGGGGCCACGTTTATGAGCGCTGATAAAACCTTCCTTCACACCGCATTATTCATTCCGTGCGCGCGAGACGGCAGGTAAAGAAACGATTTAGCAATGTCAGGCTGAATAGTTGTCGTAATAAAATATTAAGCCCCGTCGGAATTAATTTGTATAATTCTGACGATACTGTTCTAACTTATTAAAAAGGAGCGTAGAAGACAAAGTATACGGCGAATGAATTTAATCGTTTGATCGTCAAAGTAGAAAACTTTCGCTTTCAGTTAAAAGTAGATAGTGTATCAAACTCAGGTGTCCTCTCGGATAAGAATTAATTTTCACTTCATGCATATTCACTTTTTAATCAACAATCGACAAAAATGTAAAACCGTAGCGCGTGCTTTAAATTTAAACCATTTACCGTGGTTCGAGATGTCCAATATTTTCCACAGAAATGTGTTTTACTTCTGTAAATATGGAGCACGCGGAGAAAGGGATGAACTGCATCGAATTTCGAAACCCTCGAACATTCAATTCCGTCAACACGTTCGCCGTGTAATATTTCAACGTGTGTGCGAATCTGTGCGCAATTTCCCTTTAGAATATAAACGACAGAAATCTTTAACGAGACCGACGATAACGTAATAAAGATTAAGTGGACTGACCGTTCGTGAAGGATAAACTTTCTCTTCGAGAACATTATATTGCTCGTTGAGTGATTCTGATATCCACATACCTAACGTCACGAGCGCACGCTGTACGTGCTAGAAAAGTGTTTTGAAAATCTATGATCGTGAATTATTCAATGCACCTGTCAGTTGAAGTTTCTGGAAAAGAACGAAAAACTTGTTCCTCGCAGTTGAATAATATATTCCCCATTCTTGGCTGCAGTTGCCCGCCACACTCTGCTCCAACTAGTAGAACAATCCAACTGAAAATGCTTGAGCTTTCAGGACTCGAGAATTTCCTTCTTGTTAGACAATAATCATACGAATCATGCTGTTTGGTCGTCTTCACCAACAAAAGCCGGTATGTTATACGAACAAGTTACTCGTCGCTGCGTCGCGAATTTTTGCCAAACATATTGGATACAGTGCTCGATGTGCTCCAACGCTACAATGGTTCCAGAAAAGAAAAGATGAGAAAATCGATACGAGCGTGAACGCATAGCAACCCTTTCCCTCCCCCAGCTATCTGTCGTTTGATCACAGCTATGATTACACTACCCGCTGTAGTAGTCTCTTTGATATCACGTTCATTGCTTTCTCGGGGTTTTCTTGCTGAAACTTCCCCCGCATTTTCTGTGCCGTTTATCAAAGCGCGATCGGCCCGCGTGCACGCTGGGGACGCGGACGAGGAAGCCTGGAGAAAACCGGATAAACACGAATAAGTGGGTTTGACGTTTACGCGCGGGCCAACTTTTCCACGGCAAAGAGATATTAGACTTTAAATGACGGCATTAGAACTTGACTCGCTCGAGACTAATACGGTCTATAATTTACACTTTGCGACGAAACTTCGCCAGCATCCACGCGCGCCAGCAAAACTGCGGTCCACGCGGCGGTTCGCTTTCGGCGAACGATAAATAATCACAGAACCAGTAATTACTTAACGTAGCCCCTCCACCCGGTTGTGTGTTGCTTAAAATAATTAGATCCCGCGTCGGCAGGGTGAATCGCACGTCAGAAAGTTGTTTACGCTCCGCGCGATATTTGCCTTTCGTTGATTTACGCCCGTTAAAAAGTTGGCGAGGATGTGCCATTTTGGTCTGCAGTTTGAAACAAACAAGTCGTCCGAGGGATCATCCGTAAGCGAGACAAAGACTTGAAAGTGGGTTGGAAGTTTCACGGGAATCCTTCTCGGGATGTTAAATCTTTCATGAATATCATTTCGTAGCTGCGCCCCTGCGTTCCATTTCGATCGCCATGCTGGTAAAATGCAACAAATTTCTTTGAATGTCTCAAGATTTTCTTGGAGTCATTATGTTTCTCCCTTTTCCCCCTCCCTTCTGCCTCATTCTTTGCCTGTAATTATACGTTCTCCTTTCCTATCGACTCTCTTTTCACCGAATTCATCTCGTCGTTTCATTATCCGACGTCTCGTCATTGTCTTCCTCCCGTCGTCGTGTTCCTTAATTGCTGATCTCTTTGCCATCTGGGTCAGAAACGATCATCCCAGCGACCCTTACTTTCCTAGGACAAGTCTCCATTCGCCGGGACATCATACGGATGCTGAACGATAGGACTAAACAATTAATTGGAATCGTTATAAATATTTTTCTTTGTGGGCATCTGCTGGGGCTTCTGAGCTTCGATTGACTCTTATTTGTACAGATAATGAGACGAATCATGGTGATATCTGAACGATGACTGGAAACATTGATTATATATTCTTTTACTCTTTAATCCGGTGTGACTAAAGATATTCAGGGTTGTAGAATTTTCACAATAAACTTACCAATCACGGTTCTGCTTCTGATTTAAGGGGACCCTGCGGTCAAAGCGCTCGAAGAATGGGTGATTTTTATGAATTTTTTACAAGAAGACGTCACCTAGAAAATGCATCAAGACTGAAAACATGAAATAACATTTTTCATGATATGTTATAACCTCTTCTCGTAAAAGAATCATAAAAATCACTTACATTTCGAGTGATTTAACTGGAGGGTCCCCTTAAGTGTACTAAGTATCCAGGTGGTCCTTTTTGTCGAAATCAAGCATTTATTTTTCATTTAATCACAAAGAAATAAATTGAAGCTGAGAAAAGCCTACTTAGGTAATTACCTTAAAGAAAGACAGAATTTATTTTTCCGACTGGTGGGTCGTTTTCTACAATCGTCGACGGTTTATTCTTAACAGGCTATCGATCCGCGTCCTTGCGCTCGAACGGGCAACGGTTATTTTCAGAGATGCGTGTATTGAAAGTAAAGTTGAAAATTAGCCGACCTTGCTACTCGTTGATTACGAGCAGGTTCGACGAAAGGTCGAGCGATCGATCACTCGCGAGCGTACTGGCTCGCTCCCTTGTCTCTCTCAAATTACGCCGAACTGTAAAAATTCCCCGAGCGACGAGGCGACACGCGTCCCAGGAATCGATTGCACGCTTCTCGGGGCTAATTTTCGGCCCTGTTCGATCATCCCGTAATCTCTGGCCATCGAGCAACTTCACGAACCCGCGGCTCTCCCCTGAACTCCGCGTCGGCCGCTACCTCGCAATTTCACCTCGCCGCGTAAACTTCGATAACGCGATTATTGTCCCACAGTGGCGAAACTCCTCCGGTTACCACCCTCTATTGAATCATTCTCAGTCATCGAGTAACTCGAGCTCCCCCGTCTAGTCATAATTCAGAAACCTTGCCGGTGTCTCGAAGCCTCCGCTGAGAAAAAAGGGCGCCCCGCTCGATTCACGGCGAAGCGCGCTGTAATCGAATAACGGCGGATATCGAGGAAAACGAATCGACGATTTGCCATTGGATTTCGTTTCAATAAAAATTGCGTCGTTATGAATTTACGTGCTCAAGTGGAAAATTGAATGAATCCGAAGCCAACAACTGAATTAATATCGATTGCTATCCTGGAAATATTCCGCGGCGTTCCAGAGAAACAAGTGTCCCGAGCAGTAATGGAAATCAGAATGTTCATCGACGCGGTGGATGGTTATTTTACAAAGGATAATAGTTTATTAAGAAATTCAGAGAACTCGCAGTACCTGTGTCACATATTTTCCATTGCTTATACACCTGCCGTCTACTGGCTACCCCATATTGTACAATAGTGTCATTGAAATAATTGCTGAATTGATCGTATTAGCAATCACGCTTAATGAATTCTAATTGTGTTCATGGTATCGCAAATGCGTGACTAAACACGAACCGGCTACTCAAATTAGAGTCCCTTGTTAGCCGGTGTACATACTGAGATGAAACAGTTACTTTAGTTAAATAGCGGGTGGAGCGTTTATGAGCGAATAAATTTACGAAGCGCGGGGATCCGAAGAGCGTGCTCGCAAAATCGCTGGCTGATGAAATATCTTCGTGTCGATGCACCGTTAACGATAGATTTCACTTGTAACGCGCAAATAGTTGAGCGTGGGCGTTCGCCTCGCGACTATGCCTTTGCGCTGCAGAAGCTACACAGGTCTGCTCGCTGAAACATGCAAAGCACACGGACAACGAGGCGGTCTATCGCGATGCATCTTTCGTTTAGAGGAAGGCCGTAACTTCATTACGGCGAGAAGTTCCGCCAAAGTTCCCGGACGTTCGAAGTTCCACGCGGCAGATAACCGGACCTAAGTGCGCGGCAGATGAATTATGCAGTTTTGTATGCAGCACCGCTCGCGGGCTTATGCACGTGACGGTGTACCTGATTTCCCTACGCGGCCACGTCGTCGTTCCTGTCGATCTCCTGGAATGCAATTAAGGACGGAAGTTTGTAGGTGGTCGACGGGACGCGGCGTCTCCCTGTCCCCTCGATATCTTTCACCACGATTCACCGACTTCGCTTCCTTTCCCAGTTTCGCTGTCTTAATCAAGAGCTTCTCGGTCGGTCGGTCGTGCCCCAATAACCTCGTCGTTCATTAAGGCTGCCTCAGAATGTTCGGGTGGAAACAACCGCGCGCGAAACAGAAATTGTTCAACGAACTATACACCTAGCTGCCGCGGTCCTTTCCTCCAATGGGGAAGCTGACTGCAACTTTTTCCCACCCGTGACGCCAGCAGCACATGTGCCACTTGTCACCGGTGCTTCATATGTATTTAAATTATCTTATTTTACTTCTTAATTTCTATTTATAGAACAAGTGCATTTATATATAATTATTATTGTTATTATTGTTAGCTGTTATTAATTATATAGCTGGAAAAAATAAATTTGCATCTTTTAGATCATAAAGATGTCGAACTTGGTAAAATAAAAAAAAAAGATATTAGAAGTCAACTTTAGAATAACAAATTTTCAACCATTTTATATTTTATAATTTTCTCCTTCCGCTGTCATTTTAATCTTTAAATCAACAAAGGTACACGCGCTTGTGGCGCCCTCTGCGCTGAGCTTTGCATCAGTTTCCTCATTTCTTCATACCATACTTCTCTATTATTTGTGCAAATAAAACCTTCAAGTTTTTCTCGTACTCCAACTACGTCGACATAGTTAATTTTAATCCATATTCCTTCAATTTCTGTCTATATACCCACCCTTTGTAATATCAGTGGAACATGCATAATTACGAGCATCCCGGTTCGTTGAAGCAATTCTTAGAATCACTTTGAAAGTATCTTAAAGTGATGGGATTGTGTTTGAAGGGTTGGTTATAACTGGTAGGTTGTAGGAGTTTCAGAATTGTTGTTGTTGAATACTTGTCGAACGATGGCGTAGGAATCTGGTAACGATTATAGTAAGGGTTGTTTATTCCGCTTACGCGTGCACGTAATTCTATATCCCGTACTATCTACCGGCTGATGGAGTTGGGTTTATACTTGGTGTACTTATCTACACCACAGTATCTAGTCACGAACAGCTATAAGATTGAATGACAGGAATTACCGTTCGCATCGTTGGCTGCCTATGCAGCACGTATCCACTTCCTATCGTGCAACTTGTGATAGTACTTGCGGCACTTGAAGAGTCTGTTGACAGTGTCTTACGGGTACAGTGATACGCGTCGCAGTGTAGGTACCTATATGTAAAAATTTTGTTTACTCTGCTCAGAAGATATAATTATCTTCCTTAACTGTCTGATTAAAAAAAGAACAGCGTATTTTTCTAGAATTTTTCTTTTTTCTTTATCGATCCAATTTCTATCTGCGTCGCTTTGGAAATTTATTTTCTGGTAATTTAACGAGTAATTGCTGCAGAAGGTACGTTTGTAGCCTCTTGTATTCGGATAACGACTGATTCCTCGACGGGGCATGAGCTGCATACAAGATACCTGAGAATTAGGACGGTTCCTCGAGGATGCTCGAACCAATCAGCGGTCAGAAAAATAGGGCAAATCTTTTTACCAATCTCCTAATAACGTCTTCGAGTAAATCCATATATTTTCTAGCTCACATTACCAAAGTTGGACTGTATATACATATTTACGTAGGTTAGCTACATCGATTGTCTTTCTTGATTCTTTCAATTAGAACCTGTGACCTGTTACCGAATAAATTCAAATCCCTTTCCGTTTCCTCTGGCATAAATCGAGTACAAGTTTCAGATGAATTATGTAACGACTTGAAAATCCTATAATACGTACACGTTACATACGGCCCATTCATTGGTGCCTCTTTAAGGAGTCGCTTCATCACGGAGAACCTTCTCCTCATTCCCGCTACCCTTTCTTTGGCCTCGCGAGCCCAAAAGGTCGGTCGTCCGTTACTGCCTGTCTGAATGCAAAGCATAGAAATATGCATGCGAACTAAAGGAGACCATCGCCAGCTATTATGCCTGCTCCTTTCTTTTTTCACCGACTCCAGTCACAGATTACTGGACCTTTTCAGGGGAAGAACTCCAGCACATTCCTGGCTGTTGTGCGCCTCGAGCCTTCCTTTACCGTCACAATCAACTCGATTTCACACTCGAGGTTACCATTCAGCTACGCGGAGACAGATTTTAGTCGCGTCTCCTAACACGGAAGACTGTCTACATGGTAATTCTGATATACTCTTCGAAGTCATACGAACATCACTTTACCCGAACGCATTTATCTCCTCGTAAGGTATTCGATAGCTTGAAAGCTTCATACGTAGCGAAGGGTCACCTCCATATATTCTATGCATCCATATAGGCTTGTGCACAATAGTTGAATAATTGCAACAATCCAATTTCACTTTCCCGAGATCAATACACCATCTATTTACAAGATTAAAATTGGACACTCTATGAAAATGTAACAAGTGAGTAGTGTTACCCCCGTTCTTGTTATTTATTAACGTATATAGAGTCATTCAAAGATCCATTTTTCCAGGGCACAATAAAGTCGATTATTTACGTGGCCATCTTTCCTACGTATCGTGTGGTTTGTATTTTGTTCGTGATGGCCGACGTGCACGATCGATGTCGCCATTGAACGTTCTATCTGTCCACCGCTTTTTCTTCCTTCGTGTGCTTAAACTTCTCGTCCAAGTTTCACTGTTTCCCGCTTCGTTACCCCCGGCGTCGAAGCAAAAACAGATTTAAGTCTACGTAGTTTTCGCGGTTTCCTTTCGCGGAAACTTCTCCAGCTCCTTCTGGTCGCCCGAGTCCGTTCGCTTCGCGCCACCCTCCAGCGCGCCAATCTCTAGCGAAGCTTCGACCGACGAGGGGGAAATTTGAGGGATAGAGCCGATTTACAATTCCACGAGCTCTCCACGCAGAAGTTTTAACAGCGCCTGAATTGCCGTTTTATCGTTCTGCTCGAGATACATCTAGTACTCCGTTCAACTGCGCTTTATTGTCGTGCTGTCACAATTTCTTCACGGCAGCAAGCATTAACAGTTACGAAACTGTGAATAATGCAGTCTAAGAAATTCATATCTTAGTTTCTACTCCACCCAGTTCGAATTACATACTAAATAGCATTATATCAGGGGCAGACAGTACGTGGAAATCTTTTGTTAAATAATTAATTAGCAATGGGAATTAGCACCTTCCATATCCATACTCTATATTTTTATTCGAAAAGTCCCAGCGCTATTCCATAAAATATTGTCCAAGTGCGTTGACTCTTTAATGAATAAATGGTCAAGAGATGTTCAAATGGTAGTCCTTTGAGAGAGGACCTCTTCGTCACCTACGTCACTTGACTGTTATCGATGTCACTTTACTAATTCGTGCTATTATTCGTCGATACTGTTGCTTCAGAAAATCTAGTTCATTGTTTACGCAGTTGTGCCGTGGACTCTTGATTTCTCGTCAAGCAGCGTGGTTACATGTAAATTCGCGATCCTATTGACATTCTCCGATGCATGTTTGCTGCACAATCAATATTAACACTGTACTTGACGCTTCTGCCGTTGTCAACCAGCTTGGATTCGTTTAATGAAAACGAAATGCACCCTGCAGTTACGCGCGTGTACGACCGCTGCTCTGTTATTCTCGTGAACACGAATGCCCCCAAACATCGTATGTTTTTTATCGTTCGCGATACACGTTAGTTTCAGCTCCCCCTCCGGCCTATGTTGTACAGATATCGTTGCAAAGTCACGTACTGGCTTCCGCAATTTTACTGCACGCGTGAGTTCGGCCTTCTCTCCTGATCACAGTGGAATATTTTCTGTTTTACGAGGCGTGTTTGACGTTATCCTGGATGAGCCAGTGTCACGAAAAGCAATAAATAAAAGCGCCGTTTATTGAAGTGTTATACCATAGTGGAGTGTCGGCTTTGCGTTGTTTATAGACCCATCTGTCTACTTTTTAATCCATTATCTGCTTTTTTTTCGTGTAATCTTCTGCACGGAAATGGAAGTGGATGGAGGTCCCCGCCATAAATTACAACGGGTGTAATCACATGTTTACGCTACGATCTTCAATCACGGAGGGGGATGATCTCGCCTGCTTCTTAATTTGGGAGCACGGCACGGTGCACATGGCGCGCAGATTTTGTTACTCCCGTCTCCGTGACGGAAACGTTATTTATCAGGCGAAAATTGTGGCGACGAATTCGTCGTGGAGATTGGCGAGCTCGTCGGGAAAGCAATTGCACAAATGGCTGGCACTTTTTAGTGGAACTGTACTCAAGATTGTCGACTTATTGCCAATTTACTGTCCTAAAATCGTATTAGCTCGGTTTCACAGGATTTTGAAATATTTCCATGTTTCCGAAGCCATCGTCTACCGACACGTTAAACTCTGTGGCAACATCGGTCGGATACACCGAAGTCCAAAACGGGAATGTACACGTAGCTTCTTTTTATCGCGATGGTGAGCGTCACTTGATGCGCGCGATTTAATTTCGCGTCGCAAAGCGATACGCGGGAACGTTGCAACGTCAGTGAAAGAAATGAATAACTAATTCATCTCGCCACGTTTCCGTAACGATATTTTCGCGTGCCTGTGACTGGGCTATCAGTTAAACGAATCGGAATGCGATTAATCTCGACATCGATTTTATGGCGCAGAACAGCGAGCGGAGCTCGCTCGAAAAGTTGCCAGTATTTCAATAGAGTGTACCATCGAACTTGGAGGATCGATCATTTGTTACGAACAAAGCCCTCCTTGTAACCTACAGTAATGTTGCCATAAATTTCAGCAAAACTGCTGACATCGATTGTCGGCGCATCACTGACTCTCTGCTTTTTGGAGATTTATGCTATCCTTTCGTCGCCCTGATTTTGTATAGTTATGAATAGGAAATTGATATAACATCAGGTAAGTTCAAAATAATAAATTAATTGCAGGCGTAACGCCTGTCATGATAAATATTAAATAACGAA
This sequence comes from Andrena minutula, assembly GCA_929113495.1. Taxonomy (NCBI): domain Eukaryota; kingdom Metazoa; phylum Arthropoda; class Insecta; order Hymenoptera; family Andrenidae; genus Andrena; species Andrena minutula. The sequence continues at coordinate 39,380,281 of OV815994.1, forward strand.
GAATTTATCCAATTTACGTGCCTCGTGGTTGATGTAATCTCCTTCATCTTTCTTCGCCCCTCTATTAAACGTGCAACTCCGTAAATACTCATGCACGCGATGGTACTTGTTCCTGTCTCGTCGGGGGTCATAATTCAACCATAGTGCCATTGAAACATTTCAAAGAACTCATTAAGAATGGGGTGCAGTTTTAACGAGAAATAAATTAAATCGTATAATTTCTCATCTCCCTTCTTTATCTGGGACTTCAAGGAAAATTTTCATTTCAATTGTAAAAATTCAAGGGATCGCAGTTTCTTATCGCTGCGTTTAAAGAGTCTAATCTTCCTGAAGTTGAAGTAAATACTAAAGTAAATATATGTCGATGGGATTGTTAGCAGGGCCGGTTTAATTTGTGACAGAAAAAAGAGCACACTGTTCGAATATTTATCAATAATTCTTCAACAGCATTTCGATAAAACTTTTTCCGTTTATCAAGCAGTGATAACTGCATTGTCGGTAAGCAGTTCCACGTTTTTGGTCGGATGGTAAATTTTGCAGAGCTTGCAAGCTCTGCACCGACGTTATCGACTGCCAACAACTCTCGGTTTCGTTCGAACATCCCAACGAGCTTGCAAGCTCAGTCGCAGCTCGATGCAGTTGGTAACGTAGGAAATCTTGAATAAGAAGCTTCGTTTGCAGCAGTTGCTAATGCACGTTTCTTCACGGGGTAATATTTAAATAAACTGTGTAAACATTTCATACTGTTTATTTTTCAACTTTCACTATTATTTGTTTTCCAACTACATTCTTCAAGCCATTCGTGTCATTTAACAACGTTGTATAAATTGTATAAATACAAACTGTAATCGGTAACGTGGGTGCTAAATGCTCTCAATTAAACATGGATTATATTCGCGCTTGTACGGTTGTTTATAATATTTGCAGTACTGATCGAAACGTGCGGCACTCTAACAGTAATAGTTTTGTATTATAATTACTCGAAACCGATTGGAAATCATTTAAGTTGAATTGGGTTTAGTTTTTAACTTTAAAATTTAAATTAACGAAAAGTACAAAAGCATCGTTCAAGTTGAAGAAGCACCTAAGAAAGGCTTAACAAACTCTTACTTGGAAGCTTGGAAAAAGTGTTTTCCTTTCTTGTTCACCGATTCTATAAGCTACATATAACATCCCCACATTGTTTAATAAAACCAAGTAGGATATCTAATATTTTCTCGTGCACGTTACGATCGACAGAAAGTATCGGAGACTATGTACAGTGTTCTAGTAGACCAGCGGGTCGGTAAGGGCGTTCAACCCCTCCAGGAAGAGAAATTCCAGACGGGGATGGCGCTGATCCAAGTCCGAGCTTCTTCTGCTCCCGACATCGGCATATTTATTGTTGCGTGAAATGGCATCAGCAATGAAATCAAGAAGGATATATTAAGGTCAAGTTATGGATCCCTATTTTTGCTTCATCAGTCTCTTCAATCCTCGGGATTTGTGTCGCCACTTCAATTCTCTCGTCCCATCTCCTGCTCCACTGTAAACCTTAAGGAAGCCTCGAGACAAATCCAATGGCAGAGAAATTACATCCCAACCTTTCATAATGCAATGCCTCCACCACGCGGCAAACGCCAAGTTTATTCTCTCCTTTTCCCTTTCCCTCCCCGTCGTCACAAAGAAAAGCGTACATTTACGTGACTGCAGCGCGGGTCGCGCGTGCAATTCTAGAAACTGCCGTACGGAGCCCCGGCTGTGCAGAAATTCCGCGAAAGTTCCGTCGCTATGTGGACATCGAACATTCTCCGCGGACAAAAAACATAAACAGGAAAGAACAGCTTACAGGGAAAGACGATTCATCGACGCGAAATCCGATCAGCGGTGTCCCCCAGCCGCTTTCGCGTGTCGCCGACTTTTTTCCCCCTGTCCGTGGATGTCGAACGCCGGAGGTCTATCAATTCCCTCAAACGCCATTCAACCGACGCGCGCAAGAGCTGAATGGTGGAGGGGGCAGGTGGAGTGGAGATCCGCCGGAAAAAGGTCCGTGTGAAGGGGTTAAAGCGTTGGCCGGAGGGTGTCCAGGGGGATGGACCGACCATCACCGGGTCAGGATGAACGGGGGGAGGATCCGCGCGCAGGTGGGGGTGTCGGTTAAAAGCCAGCCTCGGATTCCCATCGATCCTAAGTGGCGTAAAATTTTCGTGTTCGATAGCGCGATTTTCGAGCCAGTGAATATCGCGGCCACCGAGTACACCGATAAAGAAATCCGCTGGCCCGACACTCTACATTTACCTCGCGAAAGCGTCACGTCGAGCTCCTGTAATCTTCCCTGCGATTTATTAGCCGGCTGGATAATGCGGGGGCGATGTCAAATGGTAGCTGAAAAAATTGAGGATCACTTTGCTTCGCCAAATTTACTTTATTGGAGTAATTACTTCATGTACAACATACCAGGCGTTATTTAATATTATAAGATTGATTGAGTCACGTCTGTAGGAATGGATAGGTTTGTGAAGGTTCGGGAAGAGAACTCGCTCCTTTCCTTATAATTGATAACAGAATGTTTGAAGAGTAGGGGGGGGGGGGGGGGCAGGGAATGTCATAATACAGCTTTATCGAGAAAATTTAGTTTTATTACTTTAGTAGAGAAAGAAGGTTCAATGAATTTATTTGCATTCTTTGTCTCGCAGGAAAGATGTCCATTCCCTTATCATAATTTCTTGTTTTACCTTGACGCTAGAAGCTTATGCTTAGGCAAAGACTGGGGTACATTTCGTGTTTTCTTCCAGTGTGGAGTGGGCATTTCCTGGTTTTAACCATTATACCAAAACTTTAACGTTATCTTACAGGGGCATTTGAATTTTAATAACCCTTTGTGATTTAACCCAGTTGCCACCAACAAAATAAGCTAAACATCGCAAAATCAGAAAATTTGGTTTGTTCGCACTTCCAAGTAAAATCAGAAAAAGTTGACATTCCTAGTTTCCTCCCTGACCCTTAATTTAATATAAAATAAGATATGGCACAAACAAAAAGAAATTCAACGGAAGTGAATTAAATAACGCGTTTCGTGGTTCTTGAACGTCTGACTTGTTTTTTCCTTCTTCTCGTGACTTTGCTCCTACCTTTTTTTCACGCCTTTCCATGCGCCACACATACACATGTACATACACACGTTCCGCTCATTCTCGACTTTCCTCGTGTATGCGATTGCATAATTGTACGTAACTTACTTCAAATATTGACTCAAAGCATCAAAGTAGCTTAAAGGCTTATTCAGAGTACATGAAACCTGTTGTCTAGGGTCGGCATGTGATAAGAGCAGATCGCGGGATTAATTGGAAAAGTAATTGATGATTTACAGCTGAACGATAACTGCTGCGCTACTGATGACATATGAAGTGTGAAATGGTTGCAGAGACAAATGTATGAGGGAATAAAAGGGCGTTCGTCGTTGACGGTCTGCTTTATGGAAGAACGGTCACGCCAGGGGTGGGGGCACACGTGCGGTATTAGTTTCATAAAATTTTTAGCGTGCGGCTCAGTGAATATCACGGACACTGAGCAATTATAATAAAATACCTGCAGTTGGCTGAAGGAACGCGATAACAAGAGCGGAACGATTTTCGTGGAAACTCATTGAACCCATTTAAAAACGGGCCGTTTAAGCGAATAAAATACCCACGCCTTCTGTGTATTACTATTTTTATTTGATTTATTTCTCCTAGTTTTCTCTTTCACAAAATTTTTAATGATTGGAAGCCTGTAGTGAATGAGAAGTTTAAGAGATTGTCGCGGATTTTCCGTTTCATACTCCGTCCAAGACCACTTTTTGTTCGCAATTTATTTTTAAATGTACGAATAATGTGAAGTAATTATAAAATAAAATACCACGCCAAGAAAGCGCAGGAAATCAACAGCAACGAAATCAAATAAGACTGCAGCAATTTATATGGTAATTGCTTTGCCGCTTTCCTTCAGTCAGCAACTACCCTTTCAGACTCCGGAAGAACCCACTTCCTTCCTGCATTCGATGCATCTCTTTTCGATTCTCCACCCTCTTCTTCGTTTCTGCACGCGTTGAGTGCATCCTCCGACAGTTTGACGACGCCCGTCCCATAACATGCAGATATTATTTTTATCTTCACTTACGTTCATTCCCGAGATCGTACATCTTAATCTTCGTATTTTCCATCTTCTTTTTCAAATGTGACAAAATACTGCTGCATACATGTTGCACGATATATAGATATACCTGATCATTACTCCATCATTTTTTGCCATTCCCTTTTCTTAATCATAATCGGGAATTTGTCGACGTTCCATAGAAACGTAATTAACCGGATCGCTGCGCTGAAGAAACCATAAAAGAACTCGTTAACTTCCCCCGGCGAACTTTTCTCCACACTTTTTCCACTGTTCAATTAAGGGATGCCTCTAATTTTCATTTCCACCGAAGGAATCGCTTTCAATGTATGTTTGTACGTAACGGAATATCAGCGATTATTAATTTTAACGACCAAAACGCGGTAGGATGATTGAATTGTATAGGAACTGCAGATGATCATAATACAGATCTATGTAAAATGAAACGCAGCAGAGGTTGCGGGTCGCGGAGAACCACATTATTTAAGGAACAATGACGAGCAGGCATTCGACGTTCCATCCTCTCTAGGTCCTCATCCTCAACCTCCACGTATAATGAAGACTCTATCTATTTACCTGCCCGCTTATCTCTGTTCCGATTATTTCCTCTTGTCTTCTTTGATTTACGATTCTTGGGTTATATTGTGTTTCCGGCGGTACGTAGCTCTTCCTCATACATAATGCAGCGCTGGATCAAAGAGCGTTTGGTACAAGGCCTTTGCGTATGCATGTATATTCGGGTCTACGTTCTCCAGGTACTTGTACACCCATAAATCTCTGTCTATCCTACATCTTGTACCGGAGAATTTTTATATACGCGATTAAGTCGGCGCGCAGGGAGTCCGCGGGATCATAAGCAAATAAAATCACGAGACTGTTGCCGTTCTCAAGGATAAGGCAACTTAAACGCGGCCAATTCCGCCGGGGAAATTCAGGTACACGCGTGTATCGTTTGGATTATCGCGCGTATCGTTATACTAAGTTCGCTAACGTCGACAAGGATCGGAGTTCCGGTACAGCTTAAGGTCCAATCCAACTCGCAAACCCTTCGAGGACGTGATTCGGTTCGTCTAACTTCCCTCCGTGACAATGAGATGGCTAGGGGCGTTTTCACGGAGCTCGTGTGGTTCGAACTTGCTGAACTCGTGCTCTTTCGAAGCAAGTACATTATCCAACCTCTGACCCTTCGCTTCTTTCTAATTAAAACTCCCCGCTTTTCGCTGTAAGTGAAACAGAAACGCGTCACGTATTTGTGTTACCTTTATATTCTATGTTTAATTAGATATCGACGAAATATCGTTCAATTAGTCTCCCTATCTCCCAGCGATGTTAATGTCGTGCACGTTGATTTAATTGGTTAATAACGGCCGGCGGAATTGAAATTTGATTAAACGGTATTAGCCCGGGAAAAGGGGACACAGTTTATGGATTGAAAATAGCCGCGACTCATGGGAAATCCTCGCGGGGTCGGCTCGCTTCGAAACGCGTGTATTTTAGATGCATAGAATTTTTTAGAAGGCTGTAACTACGAAACTTTCGCGCGCCTTTGACGCTTCCGGTCGTATTTTTCCCTGGCTCGTTCGTCGACCCCTGTGCCATGGTCGTTGTTCTTTCCTCCCCCTCTTGTTTCCACCCAAAACATTGCGTCGTCGAGAGAATCTCGACTTTCCCGCCGCTACCGACCCCGATTGCTCTTACTTATTGTTAATGGTTCGTGGAAGGGCAAACATTTGTCTCCATGTCGTCGATTTTAATCAGTCGGCGCGCCAAAACTCGACCAGGCCTGGCTATGATCGGTGCCGTTCAAGCGGTGCAAAGAAAGGCTATGACGTGTTAACGATCGCTCGCGTTAAACTCACGCTAAATTCACTGGAAACCTGCCCGCCGTTTAATTCCCCCAGCTGCTGAATAACACGGTACATTCAAAATCACGTACAATGGTCAGAAAATTGTTGGTTAACATTCAGAGACCGTTAAATTTCACGTAAAGGTTCGCTAATTATCGTGACGCTTTTCAATTCTATTGTATGTCAGAGTCCGCGGGGCTTTGTAATTACTAATACCCCGGGATTGATAGTTTCTCGACGCTCGGCCGATTTAATTTCCCGCGACTCGCTTGGAAAAAGATTGGCGATGCGGAAAAATCCCTTGAGAGGCGCCGGGGGACGAGAAGAAGCGGCGGGTGTCGAAAGGTAACGAGAGATGTCGATAATTGTTGCAGAGCTTTTGAAAAAGAGGTTCGTGGGACACTACGGTTCCCGTCAATCCCATGGTTATTGATTTTCCACCTTAACGTGTCACTAGTGACTAGTCGATGCAGTGGACATAATTTCCAGCGCCGCATCTCAATTTTCCAGTGAGCAGTGATTCTGTGCAAAGGATTTTAATTTACTTTGTACGTTATTCTTCGTCAACGATGGAATGTTCTTGACCGGCGTCAACTGTGTTCCACAATTATTTGTTTCCTGAAAATTTTAAAAACGGCTTCTCCCTAAAAAGTGTAATTGACATTTTAGAGAAGTTAATAATGTGGTGTTTGTGGTGTTAGAGAGAGTACTGGCTCCTTCATTTCTAATGAAATATTCGACGGATGGAGGTGCACTTTCGTATGCAGACTGTATCAAATTTCCACTGTAGCATGCACGCGTCTCGTGCTCCTTGAATTTCCTCTCATCTGCGAGAATGCATTACACTTCTTAGTGTCTGTGCAGCACCGACTTAATCTCCTTCGATATCGTAAACAGCCATGCCCCGCTGCGTTGTCAACCCGCAGTCAAGGTTTTTCATCACTCATGAACTTTCTCCTCCTTCCCCCGTCCTGCAAGTCCCTTTAATGTAACAAGAAACATAATGAAATTGCAAAGGAGAGTACCTGACGCAATAACAGAGATTAAATTTCGCATGTACCGCTGCAGCGGGGAGGTGTTTCAACAAAAGTCCAGCTTCCACAACGGAATTACAATATTATACATTCTATTCCCGCGTTACACAACACTTATACAGAATGCTGGAATACCAGCGAGGTAACTGTAGCCCGAAGCTTGAATCGGCCTCATCCAGAAGCGGTATTGTGGTTTTCGAGGGTTTTCCAAGTAAAGTTGAGGGTGACACAATAGCGCAAAGTTAGGAGGAGCTATGCTTCCACGGCAGATTCAGGTTGGAGGAGGTAGAACCAAGGAAAACTCTCGGTGAAAGTTGCGAAGAATATTTGCTTTAAAAGAAAATACTCGAGTTAGAAGTGGAGGGGTTGGCGCGTTACACAGCGATCCTGCGAAAAGCTGGAGAAGTTAAGCATCGTCAGGGTCATGACGTCGCTCAGCGAGATTTACGCTCACCCCCCTAAATCCTATTCTCCGTATCTGGGCGCTCCTTCGCACCGGGCGGAAGTAGAATCGGCGCGGTCGGCCGCTATTCGACTCCGTCAGCTGTAAAGTTTATTTGAATACCGAGATTCGTCGGTCGGACGGCGGCGGGGAATCGTTCGTCACGGGAGCACGCGGAACACGAGCAATAAAATACACGCCGTTACCATTCCGGATTTTATGGCCCCTCCGTTGTAACGAGCCCTTAATTTTCTCGAAATCCCGGCTGGATTACGTCGACAGTGTCTGCGCGCGTTCGCACGGCGTCAACGCGAACACGTAGCGCGACCTGCCCGAAATTCCCCGCTATGTATTTTGATTGGTAATATTATGCGTCCGTGTAATTACGTCCGTCCCCGCGGGAGGGCCACTTTCCTCGCCTGAAGCCTCTGCGTGCCCAACCTCTGCATGCGATTAAATCCAGCGCCGAGTAAGTCACTTGGTGATTTACAGCGTGGTTAAACGCGGGTTACCTTTATCTCTATAAGTGGCATACTCTGACGAGCTGGTAGGCATTCCTGAACTCGTGTCGTTCAGTTGTCAAACCCCAACTCGATTGTCCAAGCCAGGCTTCTGTGCAACTGCTAACCGCGATCGAAAATCCTCCGCGAAATCTGTTCTCCTAAACATGTCGCCCCGAGCAGACAATAATTCTCGTGGCCATCCGTATCGTAAAGAATCAGTGGCACCATTTTCCGATGGCAATGCTTCAAGTTCGATTCCCGGCCACGTACTCGACGTACTCTCATGCAAATGCCGGCGTGTATACAAGTCCGGTCTCTCAATAGAAAATCGTATATCATCGATACGTACGCGGGCTAACAATAAGTCGTTGCATTCTTTGTGGCTGATCCGCGAGTAACGTCGGTAACCGAAACTCCTCCAGCCACTTTTGTCACGGAGCCGTTTCACAATGCCGCGGCAACTCGAATTGATCAGGCTGTTCCTCCCCTCCCGCCGGAAACCCGGCGAACTCTTGGACGATTTCGAGGACGCGATCCCGCCCGGCAATTCGTACCGAGAGCCCAGCGTACGCGGTCCGAGACATTTCGTTTCACCGTTGACTTAGCTTATTCCTTCGAGCTCATTTTTCATAACGAAATCCGCGTCGCGGTTCCGTGTTCTTTCCTTTGAACTTTTATACTCGCCAACGTCCCCGCTTCCTCCTCTCGAACAGCACGCCAATCGATTCGCCGATCCCCTGACGATTCCAGCGCAGGTCGCGCGATGCGGTCACCCACGAACAATAATCTCCGTATTTTGACTCTTCTGTTTATACGCGATCATCGGCAATAATCCGTACCGTGGCGGAATAATTTTATCAGCGCGTAACGCTGAACCAGTAACCCGAGTATTTCAATTTGCATTCGGTATAATTGCTAGCGTAATTACAAGGTCGGCGTCTCGTTTATCGGGCTTATTGATTTATTCACGGCTGATTTTAATTTCACTGTACGTTCTATTTGACATACAGAGGTACATTGGTGCTGCGTCAAATTCGTAAAGGGGAGTTTATTTGCGAATACTCGAATTTACAGACCCCACAGAAGGCAATTTCCTGGTACTCGATATCGAGGGTCGACTAAGACGAAGTTATCGGAACAAACTTCATTCCCATTCCAGAAATTAATTCGGGAAATCAATTTGCTTCGTCGCCAAATCCCGTTGGCAATGGTGTGTATCCAGTTCGTCTATCGCGTTGCACACGGAATTTCTATCATTGGATCTCGTACCAATTCGAGGGGTACTCTGTTGCGTGTTTATATTTTTGTCCCCCCCTCCCCCGTGTCCGATTTACCTTGGGCTGGGAACAGAATAACAGCAGCTCGGCAGACACTTGATTCATTCTTCCGCAACACTCGTCGAAAATATTCTCGGCAGCAATTCCGTCTGTTGCATTCGAAAACCCTTTGGTCCCTCTCGTTCCGTGTCATCCCCGAGCTTCGAAGTGGATGAGCCGTCTCGTGGAGCAGACTATCGTCAAATAGAGCCGACACGAGTGGCTCCTAACCAGCTTCCAGCTCTGTTCCTGCGTCCCTCCTACGCGCCCCTTGACCCACGTGAACTCGCGGGGGCACAGCATAAATTACAAAAGCCCGTAGACTTTGTCGCCGGGCACGAAGTTTAAGGTACCATCGTGGAAACTTTGAATGCCGGGAAACCCAGCTCCTCAATTACATGCTCGACGATACGCCCCCCTGGGGAGCGATGCTTGGCGGGAATATGCGAAAAAAGGGGTTGAGTGTTTAATGAATCGTTCGCGCGTGCAGAAAATTGCTTGGGCGAGAATCGGTTGTTTCGCGAAAAATTAAGAAGAAAGGGAAAACGGTTAATTAACGCGAGGTACGGGAACGGTGGTATTCCGGCGTATCTTGGCGAGTCAATTTCGTCGAGTTCTCTGTCGGACGTGATTCGCTGTCAGTTTATCTTTCCCTCGAGTGCACACTTTTAAATTCTCAGTTAGTAAGGAATAAAGAAGCAGGGGTGGGACGAGTACAGGAAATGGAGGATCTCGAAATCGAAGGTAAGACAGAATGGCAATCGGGGTGCTCGTTTATTTTCCGTGCTACGTGGTTATTCCAGGCAGTAGCTACTATACGTTATTACCGGCCTCGTTGATCAGATAACGTCTGTATCGGTAATGTATTGCGTGAATATCGGTGGGCCGAGCTGATAGAGCCGCAATGACGGATATTGCCAAATTCGTGGACCATGAATATTCCGTTGCCGTAAATCAGACAAAAATCGAGTGGCCATTACAGTGCTCTCAGCTAAGCACTGTTATGATTTCTTGCGCCGTTTCTCCGATAACAGCCGCTTTATTGCAGCTCGCCAATCGTCGTTTCGATATAGTAATTGAACCGGTGATTTCGTAGCGTCATATCTCGTCCGACGATTATTGTTTCAAGCAGATTTATCGTTTGAAACGATCAATCTCATGTTACATAGATAATTGATGCCATCTGTTGGTTATATTACAAATACACATCAGTTTATTAGCAGTAACGAGTTTACCGTTTATTTTGGATTATCCTTCGAGCGTTTTACTCGGATAATTATCGGAGCTTCGATTTACCAACAGCAGGTCTAAGTTCCACCTGGGCAGTATTCCGAATTCGATATCATCAATTGCGAATTCGATACACGAGTGCATGGAACTCTTGTTTTATTCCATCTGACCCACTTCCTCTAGTTTCACCGTTTTAATCATTTAAGGGAGTACACCACCCTGAGACGCTCAAAACAGCACCAAATTACACGATTTTTTTTAATGATAAGGTTGACAATTATTTCTATACGTCTTATGTTTAGGACATGTATTAATGAATATATTGCGCAAATAATGTACAGGAATATTATAAAATGACCGAGTTATGTGTTGTCCCGCGAAGCTCCTCGAAACCACTTGTTTCAGATTGGCTAGCAGAGCAATTTTTATGCGATTCACTTGAAATTTTAAATACTGTCCATTAAAAACTTTTTTGCTATAGACAATTTTAGACACAATTTAGGCTTAAAAAATTTTAGATAAATTTTTCGGCTGAAAACTGATATTCTCTTTAAATGTGCACCACTTTCACTAAAATCGATATTTGGACAAATCGCTATGTAGATTTGTAGTAAATCTCATGTAAATAATGAAAATTACGTTAAAGTAAATGGGACTTGCACCGCTAGCCGTGGTGAGTGTCTTTTTAAAAACTGCAAGAATGAAAGAGCACCAGCAACTCCATTTCGATTAAAAAAATAGAATTTTTTATATACATTTTATTTTATTTGTTCTTTCATTTATTTCCTACTTTCGCCACAAAAATTCTGAAATTGACATATGATTTTCGAGCCTCCAAGGTGCCCTAGCCATATAACTGGCGATACTTTACCTTTATATAGGTACTTAGATTAGCATTCCAAGTTTCTCTCAATGGAAGCCAGAGATTCGGAACAAGAAATAAAAGCATTTCGGGCGGAGACAGCAGTCCTAATAGGAAACCGATCGCAGAGATGTTGATGCGAAGGGGGCTAAGCGCTTCGATACGACGTCCTCCTTCTTAGAACTTTCATTTTTGCCATCAGTCGAACGCACAAACTTGTAGGATATTAATAAAGTTTCGCCATCGCGGAGCTCGACAGTACACTTTTTGGTCTCTAAACGGAAGACTCTTAAAACTTGCGCACCCGGGGAATGAAATTTCCACGGATTCCAGAAGCTAAGGACGTCTAAGCATCGGTAGCTAAGGAAACTCGTTAATGGCGTATCTAAAAAAGTTCCGCGACGAAGAAAGCCGCACGGAAAAGTAAGTCCATAACGGGCTAATAAACTCTACAGCCAGTGGCTGATGGTGTACATCGTGCGTTCACAGCGACTCGGTGTCGTTCACCGAAACGTCTTAGAAAATGCCCTATCGCATAATCATTTCTTTACGAACGAAACTTTCCTGCGCGTTCGGGGAGAAACGAGTTTGCTTGAGCGTGCCGCGGAGTTCCAGCAACTTTCAGTTTAGCACGTTCTTTCTGAAGAAGATAATACAGTCCAGTATTAAACTTTAAGAAATTTCCTATTGCAATTCCAATAATGCCTAGGTACAACGGTTCACTTGGTACATACCTAGCCGTCATATTCATTTGAAACATTCTACGAGTGTTCTGAAACACCGTTCACCTTCACAATGGAGTATTATATTCTGTGCTGATCCCAGCCTTCAGCGTTACCCGATATCACGGCAATTATGACAGCTTGTGATCGCGAAAGCACCCCAACCCCGGCACCGTCGAAATGATCCGTCAAAGCTTCCGCGGTAGCGCAATTCAAGCGCACAAAGTGGGCGACCACGTGCGCGTCGCTAATGCGGAAGTGCGCGCAACGCGAACGACAATCGTCCTGTGGATCGCAGAGACGTAATGGCATAAGGGATGTTTGCGGCCGATAGTCTGCGGGAATCGTGGCAATTACTGATTATGCGGCCAATCGGTGCGAGACAGGCGAATGCCGACCGGTGGCACTGCGGCTCTGCAGCTTGAGACGAGAGAATGATCGAGCGTGGCTTCCAGTTGCAGACCTGCAACCGACACGGCGTTGCACCTGCCAACCGTCGCATCCATTGTTGTGTCCCCGTGTTCGACCAATCCCGTCGCATACTAATACGGGCTATTCGCGAAAATTACCGGCTCGATGCGATTTTGATGGTGATCGATGACGCGGACGGATGGCATTCGCCAATCGAACGGAACCGATCGGGTCCAATTGGAAAGTATTCTCGGATCAGTGGCTGAAACTCGGAGTCTCAATTTTCTCTCCCTTTTTTCTTTCGCTCCCCCAGAACTTTTCAAGCGACTCTGTCGCGGCACGAGGCGAAGGATGTTATTCGAACCGTACGGAGAAATTCACCCTGCGAGTTCGCGACTGTTGCGACATTCGACGTGTGCAAGCTTGTTACGGGCTGATCATGACTGTCGCGTGTACAGAGCAAACAGTCGCGAGCGGAATTAGGGGAGAGGTCTTAGCTAGTGCGCCAAACAATTATCGTCGCCGTTACGTCTGCACGGCGCAGCGAAAATTGAACAGTGGCGCGGCACGTCTTAATTGCCTCGGAGGGTACGTTTGACGCGACGTCACAGCCGCTGAACACGGTTTACAATCGTCGGAGAGTTTTGCGCTGTACGTTGCTTCCACTGGCGGAGCAAACTCGCGTCTACTTTTCCGCCTTGTTACGACGGTTCTGCTACTGTTCAGGGGGAAAGGACAACTGTGCTATCGTTTGAGGATGCGCCGTGTTTCCGTGCCCCCCTCTGGGGCGATCCGCTGATAGGATTTTGTCTGCGCTGCGTCGGGGCAGTTATTAATATTTCAAAAGCGCGACGGGCCTGGGGGGACAGGAGTGGATTCCAAGCGGTTGACCGCGGCTCGCAGACGTCCGTAATGACTTTTCCCGGAGACCGATTACGTCGCGGCGTCGAGAGGACGGAAGAAGCGGAGGGAAGAGTCGGCGGTGACTAAAAGAGGCCACGGGGGTGGAGAACGGGGTTGAGGAGCTAATTGAAAGTCCTGCTGCCGGGGATTGGGAGAGAGCCGCGGCAAAGAGGCGTCGATGCCGGCGCTGTAATTGGCCCAGCTATTATTAACGTCGCGGTCTGCCACTTATTTTAATGGACTCCCCCGCTCGTAGGCCCCAGACCCGCAAATCTGAGTCCCTACTCGCCTTCGATCTCCAACGTCCTCCATCGAGCGGATCCTGCGCCAATCGTCACCTCGATACATTCATTTGCCTAAGTGCCCGGCGCTGTTACTCCTGGCTGGGTGCAAACGGGTTCCCACGAACGTATCAGTGATAGTTTTGATACATGGGGTAGCTGATGAATGCGAAGTGGCAAGAGCATAAATATGGTTGTAAATTACTCCAATTGCGTTATATGAATGTGTTGTGTTTTCTGTAATCAGTCCGATCTTATTCAAAGATTCCACGTCTCCTTGATACATCGAAGCTCTTCTGTCGCGGGCACACTGCATTGACTTTTCAACGCTTGAGCAATCCGTAAACTTTCCGCGGCCGCTTTTTCCTCGAACGGTGAATTTTACTCGGGTAAGTTTGCTGTTTGGAAAATGTCGTGTTCGCCGCAGTAAGATCAAGAGAATCAGAAGTTTCCTCATTTCGAGGAGCAGTCGGAGTCTCGGTGGCAGGTGGCCGAATGCCGATATCCTTCGAATGATTCCGCGCGACCGCAACCGATCTCTCTGGGTGCTCCGTGGAATTCCACGCGGCGGTCGCATTCTGGACGTCCTGCGGGAAAGTCCTGGCTCGCTTCCCCTCCACCTGAATCAATTAAATATCTCGTAGTGGCAGCCTTTCGTAGCACCCGGCCCGTCTTGCGGCATTGTTCTCGCCTATTTCGAGGCGAATACCACGAGGCTTTCCGCGAAATAAAACGACAATTCGAAGTATTCGGTATCGGTCTCCAACAATTCAAAACTAATAATTTTATTATTCAATTACTCGTTGTCGAGTATTTCGAGGATATTTATGCTCGCGCCCGTTGGTGTCATTGATCGATACGATGGCAATTCACTTCTTGGTCGTAGAACAACGATTATATGATGCCCGATTTTAATGGAACGCGAATCACTCGAAAGATCCAATGCCGCAGAAACATGAATTATTTCAATTCGCCGCGGCGTTGCCCGCGACGTTATCGAAATTTATAGACGATTCCTGATTTCGCGTGAGTTATTGTGCACGGTAATCGATAATTACCAGGTCGATACCGCGTGCCCCACCTTTGTCCTTTATCTTCCAGCGCGCAACGTTCTCGATGATTAATATTCATTTACGTTCATTGAGAGAAACATCTTTTATAATCCGGCCGGTTCCCCGCCAGCGTCCCAAATATTTTCGATCAACACGCCACGCTTATTGTTCTCTCCGCCATATCTATCGTTCCGCCCTGAAATTTTTAATTGGCCTTGTTAACGCGATTTATCGTTTCAACATCTGCTGTAGCGCGGAGTCTGCGGTATCGACAACGCTTTGGCGGCGTCGCTCGACGCCTGAAAAAGACCGCATAACGCTCTCCAGGTGATTCTGAAATGAGGTCGCGCGCACGCTTTGTTCGATACATCGTCGAAACGAACTCGTATTGTCCCCTAAACCACCGTTCGCACGCTTTATTCGCGTTCTACGTGACAACGGGTCCCCGTGCATTGTTATCGTTATCGTGTGTACGCACAAATGACGCCGCAGGAACTTCGCTTCGGAACGAAGCGCCGCGGAGACAGATCATTATCGGCGTCCTCTGCGCTCGATTCCTCGAGCATTTAAAAATTAAGTCGCCCTTTCGGAGGACCAACATTTCCAGCCTATCGAGCGCGCCCGAATTTACGTCAGCCCCGAATGGAAACGAAGTAACCCCTCTCTTTCGCGTGCTCTATTATCGCCCGAGTAAAATATTCGTACGAACGCGCCTGAATTCATGCGAATTCCCCCACGTAAATTCCCCGCGATATCTGACTCGCGAAAACACTAAATCCACGGATGGAAATAAAAGTCCGCGCCCCAGATGAACGGAGACCCACCTGCGAACCATTTCGTTACCATTTTTAACCGTCCGCTTTCGTTCTCGTGACGTTTATTTACTATTGAAAAAGATCGGTCGCTTTGACAAAGTTCTGCCTGATCGTTGCCAGCATTCTTGAGAAATTCGTTTAACGATGATGGTGCAGAAATTATGTAGGTATGCACGGGTCACAGGGCTGCAACATTTTAGAAATTCCGGCAGAAATTTGAGAAATTCTCGTGTTTCTTATATGTCAGTGCATGTGTCGCTTGAAATTTAAATAGCATGCGGTGGAGGTTTGACTTCCACGCTTCAGTCGACTGCGTCCTGAAAACGAAGCTTCAAATCGCAGAACGGTAAAGGAGTCCTCTATTTATTTCTGAATAGGGACTTTGCATGTCTCATCTTGCTCCGTTATTTTGGGCAACGGCCGTCGAAATTTTCCGTGAATATGCAAAAGCACGCGTGACGGTGAAAAAGCTTCGTGGCGATGGTATCGCGTCGCGACAGCTAAACGACAGTTTAATCTCTCGTGGTCGGTGATTAAACGTAAATTCTTAACCGAGTAATCTGCGAGTGGAGGCGTGAACAGCCTGGCTGCCCTTCTATTCGGCTTCGGTCGGGCGTGTAAACAGCTCATTTAATCGTCACTCGGCCCCGACGTCTGGAGTCGTGAAACGCCCCGTGGTATTGCTCATTAAAGGGGACGTTGGCGATAGAGCTGCCAGGGCATGCAGGACGACACGCTCGACTGTCACTAGACACACCTGTCAAGCCAGAATCAAGTCGTTTGTTACGTTAATTGCTCTCTCGTGTCGCGTGCATTACCACCCGGCGATCTTTCACGGTTTACTCCCGTTCTTCGCTTCGCTGACCCGTGAACTTCCGCGCCCATGTCCTTTGTCCTACCACGCCTGAATATTCGATCCATATGATCTATCGATCGGGCAGCAATTAACGCCACTGTTCGCCGTACTGCTGGAACGTTGTTGCCGAAAATCATCTCATCGGGCACCAGAATAATTTCAGTTGGAAGGGGATTATTAGGGGGAAAAGTGGTTGGAATATTGCTTCGTGTTTTACCACAGATTTCTGGTGTCTCAGTTGCACCGCGACTCGAAAACACAGTGACCAATACCTATCTACGCAAGTATTTATCAATCTCTCTGTATAGAGTTAGCGCGAAGGCAAAGGTACTTGAACCGATTGGTACTACTGGCAGGAAGTGCTTTACCCGGACGACAAAATAAAGGTGCCACGGTAGTACAAGTAGGAGCGACAAAAACAGAGTCGTTGAAATTAAGAGATTTCCTTTCTGTCGACTTTTCGTGCCTGCCATGCTGTAAAACAGAGCGCAATCGTGGGCGATTGATTTTCGTGAATGGAGTTAACGAGCAGGAGCTTAACTCATCTCTTCGTCTATTTAACACACCTACCGAAATCCTCTCGAACCTCGACTTGGTTCGATTTGCTCTCCGACTACAGCGTGTGGTAACTTTCCAACACTTGCCAACTTCACTTCGAAATTAGCCAATTTTATGTCGAATTATTCTTGATCCCTCGAGTATTCTACAAACAACTCTGAAGTGTGCTCGTTGACCGCAAATATTCTATAGAATCTCCAACGCGAGATCGATTTTCCAAGCGCCCAATGAATTTAATACCAAAAAAAAAGGAAAGAGAAAACAGTACAGGTAAACATTTGTTTCATCAGGCTTTATTCCTGATCCCTAACAATGTTTTATTGCATTCGCAGAACGCAATCCGCCGTGTCCTTTAAAACTTGCTGCAAGCTCTTGAGAGCTTCCATTTGCGCATCCGCATGACATTTCGCAGCTTCCTCCAATTGTTCGATGGCGCAGTTCTCGGCGTTTTTAACCGTTTCGCTAAAGCTCCCTGTGATTTGCTTTCGCCGGTTAACAGCTTCCTTTGTTCTGCACGCGACGCACTTGACAAATTGGTCCGTCTTCAGGCATTCTCTGAGGATTCGCTTCATCGTGGCCACGAGTGTGTCCCCCGTTTGAATTTGCTGGTCGTAGTTTGTCTTCGCGGCACGAAGTCTCGATGCAGCCTTATCGTTGCAGATTTTTACTCTCTTCTCATAGGTGCTCTTGATATCCCGAAGACGGTCCATCGGCTCCTTTCGGCATACCTGCGATAATTTACGTCAGCCACTCGCGTCGCTCGTGTCATTTAGTCGCGGGCCGTCCGTCGCTCGGCTAGAAATTCTTATATTATAAATTCCAAGTGGAATTCTATGGAAATGCAGTTTAATACTCTCAAAGGAGAAACTACTGCGCGGGCATCAAATTTTCCGGAACTTGTGCTGCTACTTGGCGTTACAAAGGGAAAAGATTAATTCAAAGGAGCGCGTATTTAAGTTAAGACAGCAATACTAGGGGACATTAAAGTCCGTTTGGAAATTAGGCCATTCCACTCTGAAATGGCACAGTATTTGCTCGAGTTTTTAATTTTGCGCCGCTTTGACCCAGGATTATTTAGTGTGGGCGGACTTACAAATTCTGCAGAAGAATTGAATTTATAACTATTACGGTTCTCATTACTCGGGGAACAATGCAGCACCTCGGCAGTCCTTCGAATGGCTTCCTGAACTCGTTGCATCTCCTCCGCCACGAATTCCTCGTTCTTCTTCACCATCTCGCTCAGTTCGTTGCCAGTCTTTGAAAATAGCTCCGCCAACTCTTTCATCTTCTTGTCGATGTCCATTTTCGTTCTTCGCGAAATGTAACGAAATGCATCGACGAAACTTTTTCTCGGGTCCTTGGATCTTTCCCTTTAGCACAAATTCCCGTTCACTTAGACGAACGAAATTAGAATTCTTCTCCTTTCGTTCGTAGACGGAACAAAGCATATAATATACTATTTATTTTGTATCTTCGGTATGTCTACTTCACAGTTCGTTGTTCTCTGTTGCTTGAGCATTCTTGTTGCAACATTTCCTTCTAATGGACCTCTTGGAGGTTAGTTTCCAAATTATTTCTTCGTAGATCGAATTTGATGGAATTGAAATTTAAAAAAGTAAACAGCTCTTCTTACACGTGTGTGAGGGTGCTTCGTATGAATTGATTAAATATTCTTTGAGTTTCTTTCACAATCTAAAAGTTCTATCGTCTAGAGACGAATAACAAACTCGTAGATACAATGTTGAAGATATAAAATAATTCAGAGTTTAATTTACACCCGCGTTCTACTTCACAAGAATACTAAAATAAACCAAAAAATATGTTGGAGCGAAAATTGCCGTTGCACATACTCGCGGAGTGAAGTTATCCATTCTACAGTGTATCCGTGAAGCGTTAAATTTGTTTTTTATCGATCCAATTGAATTGCGAATGCCCGAATGTGAAATCGACGAAGAACTTGGAATTTCACCTCACCCCTGTGCCGATCGACAGAACCGAACTTCAAGCCATAAAATAATTCATGGCACCCAAGAACGCTTCTGCTATTCAGTCAGAGTGGCAGTTATCTAGAAAGAGTGAAACTGATGCGAGGAATTCTTTATTTTCTTGTGTACGATCGTTCCGACGCACGATTCCAGGCAGTAACCGTAATTCGTCTCAAATTTTTCCCTTGGAGAAACATTTTTAGAGGCGACTGAAGTCAACAAATTCACAAGACGACATATTGAAGTGCACGAGACTTTACCATAACCAAGTTATGGTAAAAAGTGGAAGATTTCTTGGAGGAATATGTAAGGCAACCTTGAAGGCAATTTAACTGAGAGTGCAGGCATAAAGTGTGCTGTACTTGAAAGGCTAAGAACGTGTGCCGACTGTTCACTATCGAGATTAATAATAGGTATGCTTATCCTTAAAGATAAAACTTCTATTACCTCTATGTCACGATATTAATCTCCACTGTCTCCACTAGCCAGCGAATCTCCAGCATCTTACAGAGCACGTACCGTTGTGATTGAGTCAGCCTGGTCCCGAAACAGAGGGACATGATAAGGTTGTCAGACAGCGGGAAAAGCGTTCAAAGGCGGTAGTCGCGAGATCGCGCTGGTATCCCTTAAAGAGGATCAAACGGATGAAAAGTTTCGGGTAAAAGGGAGGCGCTCTTCTTCTGCGACATTTAATCCATGTGTACCGAACCATGTAGACGGTCCCAAGGCAAGAAGCTCGAGTATCTCGGACCGAGCAGAGAAGAATTCAGAGAAATGGGAAATTGTTTCGGTGTAGACGAAGGGCGGCTGATTCCAAGGGACGAGCCGGTAGACACCACCCCACTGAAGAACAATCGGGCGATCACGATCTTCGTGGTGGGTGGTCCGGCAGTCGGGAAGACCAGTCTCTGCAAAAAGTTGGCCCTCAAGTACGGGCTGTATCTAATATCAGTGTCGGATATACTGCGCCGAGAGGTCGCCAAAGGCTCCGAGAAGGCGCGACATTACAAGCGAATCATGGAGGAGGGTAAAAACATCCCGGCCGACATTGCGGTTCAACTGGTGGTGCAGAAGATGCTAACTCAACCGAATGCATACGGCTATCTGGTTATTGGCTTCCCGCGGGACAAGAAGCAGGTGATCATTAATGGAGCCACTGCCCGGTTCTACCGATAGAGTCCGATAGAGTTAGGGAACAGATATTAGTCAGGAGCGCTGATTGGAGACAATGAACGACGGAGTAAGATAGAGGGCGAAACGGGAACTTGTCTTTGTTAACCACGTTAAGTACCGTACCTTAGAAATGGATGGTAATGTGATTTGCAAATTTCAGTGCCATCTTGAAACGATCTTTAGGAGTGGTGATTATAGATGAGGGTGTTAAATGAACTCCACTAAATTTGGATTTAAGATTTTTGAACGGTAGGTCCTCTGGTCTACTTTTTTAAACATATTTAATCGATCTACAGGCAGTAATGTTCAATAAACAAGTAAGGCAACCCACGTTGCTATTACACATAAGCGCGAGGCCGGTAATTCTGCAAGATCGAATAATTCAACGCGCAATCGCCAATCAAAGATTCGACGACACACCTGAGGCCATTGTCAATCGCGTGAAATTGTTTTACACGAACATCAACGGTGTAGTCTCGCCTAACAAGTCGGTGACGAGAGTCCTCGACGGAGAACAGTCCCAGGCGGAAATATATACTGATGCTTGCCAGATTATAGACGAAGCCATAGGGAAGATATCACAGCGACAACAGCGCTGACAATCTCCGTTATAGATAATGTGCGTATGTTCTTTGGTTATAAGCAGAATAAGAATATAGTTATCTGTAAGACACATTTCGTAGCAACCATTCATTTCAATCTCTGCATTCTTAACCGCTGGTGAAAAAGTGTTGTGGATGAGCAAGTTCCACGTTGAATGCGACTTGTTTCGATGATTCCACTCGAAGTTGGCTCTGTGCACAATTGTACTGGCTGATGGGTGGTATCTGAAATTGCAACGAGTAAAAGGAGGAAGAGCTCATTCGGCGTATTTCAAGCTGTTTAATCTCCTCGATTAAAAGATTCTCAATTTTTCTGGAAACGTGTATGGAATAATCGACGTCCTGTCGTGCCCAGACCTTCTTCCTTTACGACTTCCGTATTTTCTGGCTCGGTCGCGATAGGCTTGCCGAGTTTAACCGGAAATTACCGTAGCTTCCCGGCGAATAGATTTAAAGCATATTTTCCGCAACGCTGCCGCTCTTAATACATTTATCCCCACGATTCTCTGTGCGATCACTGTTCAACTTTCCAATAACTTTTACACGTCCTACCTTAACATGGCCCGCGGTTACACTTTGCCCAATGGGATCCCGGACACAGCTGTCATTTCAATCATGACATCTGGTGGACAATCATCCTTCCAATTATCGGAAACTTTTCTGTTTCGTCCAGGAAGTTCACCTATCGCTCCTCTGACCCTCGTTCGGTTATTGCTTCAATTTCTTCCATCAAGCGATGAGAATGTTCAAGGCACCATCCGCACAGGATATAATTTTTTTTTAGTACATACCTTCGCTTTCTAAGGTTTCTGGGTAACAATCAATATTTCGGTAACAGACTGAGAAGCATCGAATTAAATTTGGTGTATTCGTAACGTATCAATATAAACATGGGTAACGCGAGTCTGTTCGTGACTACTTTCTGAATGTCCTTCCGCATTCAAAAACCGTGGCACGTAAAGTTTAAACAGAAAATTTACGCGGTTCCGCGAATACGGCGAGGGTCCTTTGTTCGAAATAATTGAAAAACACATTGGTCGGCACGTTTCGACGGTCACGTACATATACGGAGACTTTAACATCCGGAATTGCAGCCGGCAGCCATGATGCGCCCGGGTATATTGGAGGAGGCAGCAGAAATTGCGTGTAAATCTTTTACAGTGTCACGCTAATGTAAATATTTCGGGAGTGACCTTTATTTTTCGGTAGTCCCTCGGTATTACTTTTATTTGAGCGTTTCAGTATCTGATTTCGCAGAGAAATCGATACACTTGAAACGTAAAAGGTTCGATGCCTCTTTGATATTTCACAGGACTGTTATAAAAAATTGAAAAGCGAGGAATTTATTTTTACATTTCGGTGGTGGCGGCATGCTGTTCTGACTTCGTAATGCGGGCGTCGCGCAGTCGGGTATTTGACCAGAAAAGGCTGGCCAAAATTCTAGATGCTTTAGGATTTGTCCAAACTTGGTATATAAGGGTTTTTGAGGTCGCTGATTTTGAATCTGATGTCGAAATTTCAAAATTCAAAATGGCAGCTCCAATATGGCGTCAATAATTGCAGAAAATTGGCCGAAATTATTTTTTGTTGTTTAATGAAAAATAGAAATACTTTATTGATCTCAAAAATATATTTGTGCCACAATAAAATAATTCATGAATCTTGTGTGTCCAAGGACCTTTCCTAGTCACCAGGACGAATCATTTCTATGGTTTCTTTGAGGAAGGGATTACTTATTTTTCATGATATGGGTCTCCTACCTGTTAACACAGGTATGCGACCGTACAGGCGTACGTGAAACGCTGCAACTCTCGATTGTCATTTCTATCTAAATTAGCTATAAAACTTCTATCCGGACGAATCCGGAACCAATTCCTTTTGCATTGTGATCACAAATATTTATCAAATGTAATGGCACCAATAAAAGCAGTGTGAAGGGCTGGGAAGTATAACAAAATCGTTAATGAAATCTTATAATCATAGAGAAAATTTACTGAATTCTCGATTATCTTCAAATGTTAATAACTATGCAAATATATATGATGAAAAAGTAAAACCTTTTGGAAAGTGTAGTATATACCTACCTGAAAAGCTTCCATGATGGAAGAATTCACATACTTTCCTTACAACATGTAAAAATTACTAATAAGCTAACGATGTTTCAGCGGGTGGTTAAGAAAGAAATGCGTGGTCTAAAATCTCCTAACTTTCGACGAAGCCCGTTGGTTTATTAGTGCACAAATGAAAAACCAAAATGGCTACACTCTTCCTCACATATTCAACTGCCACGAGCAGCAAAAATGATACAACTTACGCAAAATTTAAAATCGTTTTTCGGCCAGCTTTTCTAGTCAAAGACCCCACTGTGCGTCGTGCGAACGATTAAAGAGCGCAAAGGCAAAGTGCGCGCGAAACGAATGCAATTCGGGGATATACACCGATCCCCCTGCCTCGAATTTTCGATTAGAAAAGGACAAAGCAGTTTCGCAGGACCATTACGAAAATTGTTCGATTTCGCTCGGTATTGAAATCCAGCGTTCGTTCGTTCCAGACGAAATGGTGGACGAGGAAATGAAATGAAGCGTTTCACCGTGGTCTGGCAAACGAAACGTCACCCTCTCTTTCCCGCTCGAAGGGAAGTTTAATCGTGCGCGGACCTGAAGGAATTAGACGATCGCCAAGACTGTGCACGTGAATTCGCAGAAATTAAACTTAACCGGGTGCCGTACGTCGAAAGCTCGTCCCGAAG
The DNA here is from genome assembly GCA_929113495.1 of Andrena minutula. Taxonomy (NCBI): domain Eukaryota; kingdom Metazoa; phylum Arthropoda; class Insecta; order Hymenoptera; family Andrenidae; genus Andrena; species Andrena minutula. The sequence continues at coordinate 39,403,753 of OV815994.1, forward strand.
CGAAGCAATACTGCGATGATAATCTTTTAAAGGCTGCAGGACAGTGTTAGAGGAGGAGATGCCGAAGTTTCGATTCTCCTCTCAAAGTGCATCTGAAAGTAAGATCGTCGGTGAACTTACTGCAAGCAATTTGCTTGGTCAAAGTTCACCGACACATCCAATAATAAGGATAACTCGGCAACGCCACTTGGACTATCGATTTCCTGCCTGTTCTCTTCCCCACATTTTTCTTCCCTTTTGTATTTGTCCGTTCTCCTTTAGTCCCTGGCGACGGCGAACAGAGGTGGAACGACGACCAAGAGGACCGCCGATTTCTGCTCCTGTCCGTTTCCGCGGTATGGCGACCGTGCGATATCGGATGAACTTGTAAAACTTGCGCAATCAGCCGTGAGATTGCATGTGGCCCTCTCCCTTTGTCCCTCTCGCTCCCACCTCGGTTCCCGCGCCGTTTTCTGTAACCGCGTCGGATGGCTGGCGAACCGCAAACGATACAAGCTTTGACCGCGTTTCTCAGATCCCCGCAGCCACTTGCATTATATTCGGACGATGGGTAATCGCGACGATAATCCGGCAACCCAGTATTGCGACAATTTTAGGAAATTCCGTCGATGTTACGGCGCTGCGTCGCGCGAGATTGCCCACTCTTTGGTCCCCTCTGTTCTTCTTACCGTACCTCTGTCGAGATTTCAACTCTATTACGTGTAACGAGAATGTGGAATACGATTTATCTTGGAATCTATACGAATTTCTCTAAAACTACGAGCAATTAAGGGAGCGTAGGTGGATTTGCATATAAAATTCAGTTTACCAGAGATACGTTAGATTTACGATGGCTGCGTAACGAGTTACATCCCCGATATCACGATAGTCATCTAACTTTTGTAATTTCGAATGGAACCTCTACCAACGTATAACGCGTTACGACTGCTGCCTCCATTGGAATTTAAATACGATTATTCAGGTTAAATAACATCCGAGTTTGATCAGAATTTCACCTTTTGCCTACTGAAATATCGAAACATGTTTCCGCATGACCATATGAGACACGTTTCCTGTATTATTCGAAGTTTTCCTTGGTCTATCTCTCCTACGGGCCATGTATTCGTCAGCGGCTGGCGTTTCGCCTTTCCTTTTTAATCCCTCTTCCCTGAATTCGTACAGCAGTGCCGCATATTTATGCAGCCCTATTTTTTGTTATCGGTCAGTCCAAAAATATGCGCGTGTATTTGCATTCGTCGCAACTGTTTGTCGATGCAGGGATGGGGAGAAAAAGCGGCTGGAAACGCGAGTGCAGGCGAAATAAGAAGAGAGCGTAGGACGGGAAAGGCGAATCTCGTTAAACGGGGCGCAGCGTTCGTTTTAAGCACGAAACGCCACGTCGCTTGGTAGCGCAAAATGAGGGAAAGGCGCGGTTGGGAAGAAACACGGGGGATGACGCAAATTTTCTTTCACCCACTGTAAATTTGTGAATAAATATACGGGCCACCTCGCGCACGGATCTCGGATCAAGCATTGTCCACAAATATTCCTTTCGCGCCCTTCCTTTCCTTTACAATTCCGCCACGGCTGTAATTTATTCGCCCGTTCGTGCCCTCTAACGTTAGTTTTTTTTCCATCGATGCAACGGATCGAACATTTTTCAAATTTCCCTTTGAATTTTGCTGTCGCGATATCTTTCCACGTCCCTGTGAAACGTGACGCATTTTATCCTCCCATTTTATCTAATTCTCTCTCTCTCTCCTTGCTTCCCTTCTTGCAGCTCCTTTCAATTGAAATCTCCCCCGGGAGGAAAGAAATATAAAAGGATAAAGCGCGAAGAATGAAAGGATGAGAGGGAATATCTTCTGGATCTACACACAGATGATTCTTCTTCTCTTCGAGCTCCGCGCCACTTTCTTCATTTTATATCCCGGTCTTTTGCCCGCGTCGCCGTTATCGATGTAATTGCTCCTAGCATTTACAACTCGACTTCCCTCGCATCCACCCTAGTTACACTTTGCCAGATCATCCCCGCTTTTGCGCACCGTTTCACGGCATGATGAGCCTCGTTACAGTTTTTTTCCAGCTTTATCCGTGCTTATTTTATGAACAAGATCTTTGGTGAATTGCCTGTTCTATCTTTTCAATTACCAAGCTCTCTTTACATTGGCATTCATTAGTAACTCGATACCGAGAACTTTGGGCTCGAGAGACCCTGAGGGATTCGTGGAATTTGATATAGACGATCCCCGAATGTTGACACCTCAGAAAGGGTTGAGAATTTTGGGATGTTCGATAAGTGTCAAGATCCCCGATGATTTCGAGGGTTACAGGGAGCCAAAGGCTTGGAAATCTTTGGGAATCAACTGCATTGGTTTTGTGGTTGTAGGTCCGATACCATCGCTCTCAACGAATTCAGAGGTCCCTGCATAGTAGTTCGCGTGTTTGGAAGTGTGTCTATAGCGTTCTACGTGTCCACTGTCACCCGGGTCCTGCGAGTCTATATCTGCTTCCCCACTGTCTTCAGCGTATCGATTCCTCAGACCACAGACGCGTTTCTTTCCCCAGCATACACGGGCATACGTACATACATATGTACGTACGTAGAAGAACAGGGGAAGCAAGAGAAGAAGACTGGGTCTTGCCTCCGAGGCTTCGTAAAGTTTTTCCCGGGACTTCGTCATTCTTCTCCTTTCTTGACGTCAACCTACGCGCTGAATTCTCCCCTTAAAGTCTTCCCTCGATTCCCTGTACCCCTCGTCTTTTCATCCACGTTCCTCGCGGATGTGGCCGTGCAGTCGCCAAAGATGCATGCTCTGCATTACAAGGAGCTATATTTTATAGTTTGCCGTCTCCGCCTAGCCTAAAACATGCCCCCACTTCCATAAAATACGTTTTACGACTCGCAATTTCTAACTCCGGCAAAACAGCCGAGTCTGGTTCCTCGCCCGACGTTTTCCACGAGGATACGTCGCCGTTCGTTCATCGGTTTTAGTTCTTTTTTTTAGATGAAATGCTGATCGATTATGGAAGAGAATATTCCGAGACAGCTCCACTGTTCGAATTTACGATGAATTTGAAATACGGCAGCCAATCACCTTAGTTCAAGCGATGGGGTCGTTGGAAAGTTTTTAATCGCATATTTAGCCACTTGTCTTCCGAATCTTTCGGTAAACTTTTTATTCCGCCCTTAGGCGGAGTATTTTGTCTACCGTTCTAGACAAGTATACTTATATTTGAGGGCGTCATTCTTCGTAGCCCGAGCACAAGTTTAGGTAGTCAAGGCGCCAGTGTTCCTAGCCCGTGAGTCTAATTTCGAAGGCCTTATCGTGCTTAGTTGACAAGAACCAGCTGGGACCGAGTTGGGACAGAGGTCCTCGACGGCCGCCGGTTTTCCACGACCATTTTTCCCATTTCGTAATTAGTAGGAAAAGTGTTAGTTCAACGCACTACACAGGGATTAGGCTGAATTATATCAATGATATCATAGATTATGGTTAGCAAACTGTATTCTACACACACAGAGTCTGCGATGTCTCTTGTTTCGAGACCTTCGTATATTCATCTTCCAATTCTCGTAGAGTCATATCATACGGCTTGCGAGAGCAGTCAATCTCATATTATTATCGTCCAATTTACGTTACTGTTTTGTGTTATTATTAAATGAGTGCTAGGAGATACAGTTGTTACAGTTTTTTTTTAAAACTCTCCTACACCATTTAACGTTTCCATCTTCATTAGTTTGCGACTGTGAAGCGTTATCCTGATACGTGCAAGAGTGTCAGGCGCGCACCTACGTTTGCTAATTGTTTACTGACGTAGGTCGAAAAACTTTTCGATATTATTATGCGTATGGATATTATTACACTGTTCCGTCAATTTCTTGAGATTTAGGGTATTGCTACTTCGGGCTTTTCCTGTAGGCAATTTTCCGGGGAAATGGTGGGTCGTTCAATATTATAAAGTAACGGTATAATTTTCGTACACCGTTGGAAATTTCTTTGGGCTCCTGGTTGTAAAGCTGCATAGTTTTTGCTGCGAAAAACGAGCGATCTTCGTTACCCCTTTATGCTAAAAGGATTCTATTTCCCTCTTGCATCGTTTATCAACGTTAACCCCATTAAAATGCACTTTCTTTACTGGGGGGATTTCGAAGTTTCACGGTATCAAAGGGATAACGTGTGTACAATGACACGAGATACCATTGAACGACGTATACTGCTACAGGCTATGTTTAATTCGCATTTACAAAGCGTAACAGTGGGTCCGGCGACTCTAACAGTTTAATCCGCGTCTGGATTACTTCTCTGACGAAATAAATTCTCGTTAGCGATCTTACCATCCGTGTTTCATAAGAAACGGACGCATTTGACGTTAATTCTCCTTCATAACGGCGAAATGGTCATTTAAACGCACGACACGAGGCTGTTCAGTGGATCCACTTCGAAGTAACGGAAGCATTGCATAGCGCTCGCAATTTGCACATTTCCCTTTGAAAAATTCATGCGACCATAAAGTACGAATGAAATTCTTCAAATGTAGTCGTGGGAACGTTACTCGGCTATAGTCACAACTACACGAAGAAATCCAACAGAGAACGACACGTTGCAGAAAACTTCGACTTATGAGAATGGCTTCTAAAAGTTTCACGTACGGTCCGTTGTGAGACACGAGTGCTTTGTGAGAGCCGGGAACTTCGTCTGCGTATTGATCGCGCGAACGAAGGTATAGCGAAATTTATTGATATCCACGTAGTCACATAAAATACGGGTAGGTACCGTCAGATTTCGAGCAGCAACTATAACACTAAGTGTACTTACTCAGCACTGTCTTGTGCTCCAAAATCTGGCGCAGTGAACACGGAAAAGGATCGGAAGGCGATTAAACACGCTACGATTACCCTCCTGAACGTAGATCCAACTTGGACGAGCGATCTCCGTGTTCAGTCCTTAAGTGCAGAGAAACTTTGCACCGGCAGCCTAAGTAGGGTCCATGAATCAATCAGCTCCTCTCAGCTGAAGGATAAATTCCGAAGCTCGATAACGCTTCTATCTTCCTCGCGTTCATTTACTTGCCCTCACCTTTTTCTTCGAATCTATATCTATCAATCTTTCGACTATTTCTTTCCCCGATTCTCTTCCCATTCCTGCCGCTTGACCGCGTTCCTATCCCTTTTCGGGCAAGGGTCGCGCGTAATCCTTTTCCTCCGACTGTTTTCATCGCCCTCCATGCAAAACGTTCGCCGATCGGACGCCACGATTCTTAAAACGTGATCTATCATCGAATCTTCGAGGGGCGGATGGGGGTGCGGGAACAGCGATTCGAGGAGCTAAGTTTGTGTATGCAGACGTCGTACCCGCAAAGTAGGTCGTCGAAATGCACAGGCACGAAATTACTCTTGATCTTAATCCTTTCGTTTCTGTCCTGGCAATCATGGGATATTCGGGGGAATCTATGCGCGACACGGAGGAACTGGGGGATCTAGGGTAGAAAATTTGGTTACCTTCTGGATATAAAAATTATGCGAATGTAAAGGTGGGATCACGAAGGAAGTGGAGCGGTATCGGGCGTGGCGAATCAGAAGTTGTTCCGTTTTGGTATAGAACTCCGCTGGCTGTAGATGCATAGGAGCCAAGCAACGAGCTCAACTATTTTAAATTCTAAATCTTATTTTAAATGGGAATCGCTTCGAAAGTCCTATTGAAGTTTCACTCGCCCTTCGTTATCTATGTTTCCCATAAACAGTTGAAGCGATCGCCAGGATCCTTGGAGAGCCGAGTGGATTCCCCGAACTTCTGGAAATCGGTTACATAAAAATCAAGGGAATCCAACAGGAAAAAACGGTCTTCGAGGAATCGGGGCGCCAAGAGGCTCTAAATCATTCTTCAGGACCATCTTGCATCGCCGTATTTTCTTTCCACTCGGCCCTCCGCGAACAGTTTCTCGTTCTCAGCTGGCGGAGTGAATTGTTGAGAGGGGTTTAAGGTCGTTCATATATCCCGACTATCGATAGTGCTCGGCCGTAGAAAATCTTACATTAATAATACGAGTCGATTTCAGAAAATTCAGTTTCGCTCGCCGTCCGTTATATCACGTCCACGCGGACGCTCCTCCTCCTTCACGATTCAATTTTATTCACGGCCATCGCTCGCAAAGAAAAATCCCCGCGAATTATTTCCGTCCATCCTCTGCCTGTCGCTCTCGCCGACATTTCGTCGCGTGAAATCGATGTTTAATTTAAATAAACCAGTCGCCCATGTCCGGGAATTAGTCCGGTTTTTGCGCGTCAACATTCATTAATTTCGAAGCCTTTGATCGTTGATGCTGAATTGAAGGTATTCGGCGGTGTGTTTGGAAATGTTTTTTGCACGGAGTGCGGACTTACGAATAGATGAAACGTAGAAGAATATATGGACACACCAATGTTTGAGGTTGAGCCTAGTCAGGCGGCCGAATAGAGGCGAATGTTTATGAATTTTTTTGAAAAAGTAGAAGCATGTTTTTTTACAGAACATTTTTTAGTTAAAGAGCAATGTTTAAAAAACATTTGGTCATTTCTTTGTAGAAAAATATTTACGTTTATGAACTGCTGAAAAAAGTTTCAGTTGAAAAACTGTTTTTTGGAAGTTATGGATACATATCCGAAAATTCTCTCAATTTTATACGACTGCACGGTGGCTCTGAAAAAAAGCTGTACGTCGTGCCTGAAATTAAAAACAGTAAATTTTTTTTATAAAATACGTTTATAGCTACCGACTCACGGCGCCGATTTTGAAAATTTTGAAAAATAAAGAAATTGTGACATCAAAGATAAAGTTTGATTTTTCTAAGAGAACTCAACTTTTTTCTTTGTAAATAATAAACGGGGAATCGCAATATAAAAAAATTGTCTTTAGTCGATGAGAAATCTTATTACGGTTCTGCATGCAAAATTGGAAGTGAATTGGTTGAACGTAGCGCGAGTTTTTAGGGCCACCGTACTGAAAAATGTAGTTTCACTGCGATCGGTCAAGCCTACCCGTGTTGTTTCACTTAAGTGCCAATAATTTCGTCAATTTTCCGATTTTTGACATCGGCCTTGTTTTACAATTTTTCTCAAACATCAATATATGAAAATATGTACAAAAAATGCAATTCGACTACACTTAAGCTGTAGATTTCGACAAAGTCGATTGGCTGCAAGAAATCAACCACATATCTGACAGTTAAACTAATTTAGGAGAATGAAAGGTCCAAACGTATTGTGCATATCGTTACTCTGGCACACTCGAACAGAGAGGAGTAGGAACGTGCAGAAGTTTAACTCGCCCGGAAACGTAGTCGTAATTGGTCATTTAAACGTGCGATTTAGGTGAAACCCTATCTAGAGAAAATGTCCAATTGAATCACAAGTTCGCTTCACCAGCGGTTCCCGCTGTCCTGGCACGTTTTCGTATTTTTATCTCAATTGTGGAAACCGCGAACCGTCGCAAGATACAAGAAACCTTTGCGGACCTTAACCACTACGGCTTCCTTCAATCATACGTATGCAAATATAAAAGTGTCTGTAATAGAAACAGCGAGAGTCTGTTACATCTAGGGAAATGATTTGATAGAAATTTCTGTGACAATATTTAAACAATAAATTTCCGTGCGTCATGGTGAAAGTAACGTTAAGGATAGAATCCGTTCTTATTTTCTGTGGTCGAGTTTGCTTCGCGAATTCCGTCTTTCTCCCTCTGTCTTCTTGCCCGCCAGTTTCTCCTTCCCTTGTAAATCAACGCTTACGAAAGTTTTAAACGAGAAGGAGTGTGGAATCGGCGTCCTTATTATTACCATAAAAGCGCGTCCCGCTATATTTCATCGGGCCGACTCCCGGAGCAGGAGTAATCGAGTTCTTTCCTAGAGTATGACGTCTCCTAACAATGGTGCTGGTCTTTGCTACATCGGGGGTAATTCCGCGTCTTATCGCGCGCCGCTTTTTCCACCACGAAAGAAAAATATCCCCTTTGTATCAGCCACGCTGGGAGAAACTTTCTCGTTCTTTGTTTCTTAAGCGACTGTGCTGCTACTGGACTCTTAACAACAAACGTCCCTAGATTTACCATACCCGTTTTGCGCATTCAAATCCTACAGCCGATAAATAACAGCTGAAATTGTGTGGATAAAAGGGATTCGAATCTGGGTTTTTAAATTACCAGGGAATAACCAATTGAACTGTACAATCCTCGGAGACAGTTCTTTCTTGGTTGAGACTTTGTTTCTCTTAACTCTTCTCGACGCCAGCCTTCACTTTCAATTCTCTCCGTGCTCTTTCCTTAATTCCATTTATCCTTCGCCTTTCTTGTAACAAAGTTGTCAAATCTTTTTCTGGTTTATCGCCTTGTTTCGCGGCGAGATAGCTCATCGGACGATACGTCCAAGATCTTGTTGGTTTGAGGTGATATTTGTATTTGATGGGCAAACGATTATATTTCAAACTTTACTTCAAGCTTAAACAGTTTCTTTTTTCTTCTTCTTTGTGAATCGAAGTTAAAAATAAAAGTTTCTTTTAACATATATGTTACATGGCAGTTTAAATAGATATTCTACGTGTCTTCCTGCAAAACTAATAATTCTGATTTATACTCGTTCGCCCACGCAACAGAGATGTGGTATCTTAATCAGAGATTGGCAAAAATTTGATTTAAATGAAAATTTGGAAAGTCGAATAAAAGTTAAAAATGTATTCGTCATGTGTTGAATAAAGTTAACACGTTAGAAAATTATTCGATGTCGAATAAAGTTCAAGTGGAAATTAAAGTTAATGTTAAAGTTAAAGTTGAAAAATTTATTCAACGCTGAAGTTGAAACGCTCGACAGGTAACAAAATGAACTTTATTCGTGGAATAAAAAATTACCTTTATTCATTAAATAATTTAAAGGTAAAGTAACTTTTATTTGATCCGTTATTTACATAATTTTTTATTTAGTTAATGCCCAACTCTGATCTTAACCTACTACTGGTCGTAGATGCGCGTAATAACTTCCAAAATTGTCACACTGCAACAAAGGCTGTAATGTATTTTTATAATTTCGCTTCGATTGACATTCTGAAGTTGAAAGTTAAATCGACAGCCGTTGCTCGTTAACGAAAACGAATCGAATAACAGGAAGAGGCTGGGCTGTTTCCTTGAACGACGTGCGCAGATACACATTAGTTTGCTATTTTACATTGTTCGCGAGGGAGAAACGTCGGCGTAGCCAAGTATGTCAACCACCGTTTCATAGGAAGAACAATGGTCGCAGCAGGCACAGTGTAAAGTGACGATATAACAGCTCACGGGGAACAAAAGCGATGCGGGTATACTTGTTTAAAACGCTTATGTCGATCTCTCGATTGTATTTCTGCCTCTCTTCCTCCCTGTCTTTTACCGTTCTACCGCGTTGCCCCTCGCTGCAAAATTGATATTTGCATTCTCACGGCTACAGCGAGGCTACCCAGTCTCTGTTCCAATTTCAGACACCGTATAAATCATTTCAGCAGATAAATCTGCGCGTTTCCTCGAGCATGCCCGCTACTCCATAATAGACGTACAACGCGTTTAAATACAATTTCCACTGATTTTCGTAGCGGCGCGAAGAGTAGCAAATGCCCTGACAGATGTATTAACCGGTGTCAATTATCGTGCAGAAGACCACTCAAAATCACAACCAGCTGGTTTCGGTCCATCACGTTTTTCCCGCTATTCCGACAGATTACTCAAACGAATTGCAACAAATTTTCCCAATATTCAAAAATGATGAAAATGCTCACAGAAAAGCTGGGAAAAGTTTATTCGCTATTTTTCAGTCCAGGTATACGCTGCAATTTTGCAGAAATATGAGATATCGTTGTCGCCGGCTGCTGAAATTCTGCTCTTTTTCCTGCACAGCATTGTCGGGAATCCGAGTAGCTGGTATGCTGACCGTCATACGAATACCGTTAGATAATGGGCTTTTAAAGCGTAGACGAAACTGAAAACACGAGAAACGCGTTTGTCATAACCGTGCCGAATTGTTTTTCTGTCGCGTGGCGTTACGGCATTATCTCTCGTTTATGCTTTGAGCAATGAATTCCATCGTCCTTTTGCCATTTCCTGTTCAGAGCTATTCTCTGCAAGGATTGTAGAACGTGAGATAATCAAAGTTGCTAAATATTTGTCTACACATTAAGCACACCGATCGTTTAGCCACGATGCTCGCCAATTTTCGTTCCACCTCGGTTTCCGTTTCATCTATAGTCTCCTCCGTGCCGATCTACGGAGCAAATTGTAATCAGTAACTTAGGTAGATGATTTTTTGGCCTCGGTCCCAGGTAATTGAGCCTCGCCGCTTCAATGGCGCAGAATTAACGGTTACGAACGGTCCACTATGAGAGTTCAAAAAATTGCTCCGCCGGATAGAAGTTCGGGGACGCCCGACCGCCTGTAAAGTTCGCGAGGATTGTCGAACGGAAGTGAACGGAAGCGAACGATAAAAAGTCGGAGCCTCGAAGATCATCGGAAATAATTTCGGGAACGAAGCTGAGATATTTCCATTGTTACGGCGCTTCGTGGAATCTAGAGCGCTCGACGCTATATCGACGGTCGGTTTTGAGTTCCTAAGGACCATAGGGGTCCACGAAGGAACCTCGAGAGTTTGATGGCCTGGGACGTTCAGGGACCAGTCCGTTCGACTTGACTTTTATCACCCAGGGCGATCGGGCAAGCGTATTAAACGGTCGCTTTTCCGCGAGGGACCAAAATTAGGATTCTCCCTGTCTAATGGCATATGAAAGGAAATGGTACAGGATCAAGGACGTTTTCTACTTGGTAATTGTCGATCGATCGATGCCAATAACTCTTTGGTACCAGGAACGCTGTCGATATTTGGTTTAATGAACTTGAAGATAGTAGTTGGGCAAAAGCGGCTGACTTTTCAAAATTGTTGAGGGGCTACTACCTCTAGTATGCTACATGGTTATTTCCTTCATTCTGTCTTTCGTTTTGTAACGCGCAAGTTGGAAGTGTGATGGAATGATTAACGTGTGTTTATAAAATTAGGGTGGGTTAAAGGCAGAGTTGGATATTAACTAAATAAAAAATTTTTTAGTAGCAGATCAAATAAATGTTACTTTAACTTTAAATTGTTTGACGAATAAAGTTATATTTTTTGTTTGACGAATAAAGTGAATTTTTTTATTCGTCGAGCGCTTCAACTTTAAGTTTAACTTGAACTTTATTCGACGTCGAATAATCAATGGTTACCGTTGGGCATTCTACTGTTCTTGTAGCTCTTGGAATATTAGGCTGAAGAAGAGAGTGTTCATAGATATCAGTAGAATTTAATTTATCTTCACAACTAACTGAATAACGTTATCATTTATAATATCCTGAAACAGAATCTCTCAAACTTATTATACATGGGAACAAGGGAGATACACTTTGAAACTCAATCTGTCGAATATACACACTGAAATTCAATCTTTTAAAGCTTCACAGGGAAACGCGATCTATTTCTGGAAAACATAATTTATCTTTCCGTGGAAACTAAAGATCGTAAATAGAATGATTCTCTACCTTGTTAATTGGAAAGGGTGTATCTGGTCAGATGGTGATTCTGAGATATATGACTTTTAGTATTTTGTGTTATGCCATCGGTATTTTATATAAATTCGATTAGATTAAATATTAAATCTGGATAAAACGGTATCTAAATATTTGTGACAAAACCGTAAAATATTTCATAAACTCCAAAGGAGACTTTAGTAGTACGCCTAAAATCAAGCACCGATTCAGTTTTAATGCAGATATGGCTTTCTTATTTAATAATTATGCGTGCAGATAAACTATGTTTGTGTTAGCCGGTAACAATAACTCAATATAGGCGAAAATTGCAAATACACTCCTCTTAATTAACAAGGTCGAGAATAATAATAACAATAACAGCATTGTTTATTTAATGTTGTTCCGTGCTTGTTACATCTCGCTCATTACGAATAGGAGCTACCAATATCAATAATATCAAATATTGATCGCCAAAATATTCTCTGTTTCCATTTTCATAACCATGGTGTACGTAATTTTACTTCTGTTTTTAATTTCTCTGATGTGTTTATTAAAATGCGTTCTATAATTTAAATGGTGCAATGTTTTTCAGTGAGGATTCTTCCATGTACACATTTTGTATGATTTCTATATCTGTGCAGGGCTTCCCCAATAATATTTCAGACTTAAAATTAACTTATTAAAAACATTTATATCCGACAAGGTAATAAATAAAGGTAAAGTAACGCCGGTCTGAACTGAATCTTAATTAATTAGACCGAGCGCTTGGATTCATTTTTCACGAATCCCTTGAAAACTGTTTTCTGCGATATCGAGATCTTTACCAACAAAGTTGAAGAAGATAGTCGAACGTAATTAATTCATTGAAAGCTCGACTTTGAAGTTTATCGGAAGCGAACTCGCTGGTCGAAATATAATATGGTTCGGGAAATTTCTTGAAACGTTACAAAGCCTGAAAATCGTTAAACTATCAGTAGCTATGTACTCCAGAAAAAAGGAAGCTTCTTGTCTAGCTTGTAATCAAGGCTTTTTGTACTTTCGTCCACTTAAAATCAGCTTGTTACAAGTTACATCTGCGTATAAACTACATTAATCTATCTTTCTGTGTTTCAGGTGAGTATCAATTTGGCTTTTTTACTGGCAGAGATACGACTACGTATGTAAGTGAAATTATTCTTAGTGTTTCAAAGATCATCCCGCATTTCTCTTCACCATCACTTTTATTTTCGTCATGCCAGCGTGCTTATTGTTATTTTAATCGGCAACGATGAGCCACAAGTTCGCGTGCATAAACGATTGCTTTGAAATGAGGCGGTGTATTCGATTTTAATTCGTGTCAATAGCGGTGCACTTGAATATGTAGGCTTCATTCTATTGTTGCGATTTCTATGGTCTTATTATGGTAATCTCACGCCAGTGTCGCATATCATTTGAATAAGTAAGGTTATTTTCTGCGATTTGCGACTGTATCCTTTGGATAAAACTGTCTTGCCCCTATGAACGTTTAATTGAAATTCAATCGAGACGCTTTGGGCGTGTAAATACTGTAAGAAGTTTATCAAAAATGGTTACCCCCTTCCAACGCCAAATTGAACACTGGTAAAGTCTCGTCCAAGTCAACTTTTAAAATGTTAAAAGCAACGAAGTTGATCGGCTGTATTCTCTTAAGTTTAAGTCAACGATTAGGCGCGAGCGTTCACTGACAACCATATTCCTTGTAAAACTATTCGATGTAGCTCCTCACGGTACGTTGATGAATACAAGTGGCGTATAAGTTGTATGATTTTAGGGCACTGAAGAGCCCTGAAGATTATCGGTGGTAAAAATCTTGGAGGTATGTTCTATTTGTGGAGCATTCGAGCGTGAGTTCAGCTCCTCTTCTGTGTAGGCTTATATCTCTTCTGGTAAAAGTTATAAAATAGGTAGAAGTTGATGATTAGATTGATTATCGATATTGTGGCCGGTATCTTCGTTACTGGGCAGGATGGGAAGAACGATTGTGCGTTTTGCACCATTATCAGGATAAATTGTACCTGTTGTAGCAATGAAAGAAATTCGTAAACGAATCTAGTCTTTGAACTGGTGACGGGCAAACTCGAAGAAGGGCAAATAATTTAGGAGCATGCAATGGGAACCAATTAACGCGCGTTCCTCGGTTAACTGTGTTGACTAAAGTTTAAATCCTGTTCCGCAAATAACTTGAATGTAACAATCATCTTCTTTGACAGTCTACAAGATCTTCCAAATAATTAAATAGTAATTGTGAGTGATACATGCTCCTCAATTCTTCGACCCTTCTTCTTAGTTCACTCTGCGGATGCTTCGTATTATAGTTTATCTCTGCTTACCATTTGTGTGATAGTTAGCACAGGTTTAAATCGTGCCAACAGAATCTGTGCATTCTCGCCGAACGCGCTAAATAAATAATAAATGTACATGATAAAGTGTACACCGCAATTTATCAGAAGGGTGAAAGATGCCATTGCCACTGGAACGTATTTCGTCATGACCCAAGCTATGATCAGTGATGATAGGTGATGGTAGAGGTGTAAAAACGTTATTTGACTGTCCTTTTTCCTCAGCACGAATACCACCGTTTCCGTCAGGTCGATCAGTTTCAGCATTGTCCCAAGCCACATTATGTAAGACAGCTATAAAGCGGACGAAATTAATAGTGGATATTAATGAATGCCTCTATTGCATTCAGTTATACAAACGCTACTAGCTTTGCGCAAAACGTATTGGTATTCGTGTTCAGCATTTGAATTTAGTAATATTCTAATGAATGAATTATGGGTAGGTAGTTAGGTACCTAATGGATACGTAATTCTGGAACCTGATCGAAACTCAAGCCTGATTAATTACTTCGAGCATGGCAATTATTGCTATAAACCTATATAATGAATTTACTTATTGTCGACTAGTATTTAAAGTTTCGAGAATTAAAACAACAAAATCAATATTTTGCCACTTAATTAGGTAATCTTCTAATTACTTTGAGTATTGTATTGTAATAATTTCTGTACCTTGTAGGGGTTAGGTCTGTAAGAATAATCCGGTAATTCACAGAACATCGATATCTCCGTAAACCAGCCTACGCTGATGAATTGCTGCACTATGTAGCCATTGGCGAGGATTTGAAAGACGTCGTAACATTTCACGAAGGTAATCAAGTTGTACGGCTTTCGATCCTTCATGTGCTCCGGTCCACTTTTCAAAACGAAGTACAGATACAAGAAGATGATAAGTGGAATGAGAACGGGAGATCCAATGAACGGCAAGTTGTTTGTCCGTGGATCTGAAATCACGATTTGATCGATTAGAATCACAATTCGGCTTTCACGTGCCCATTACATTTTCCATCGAGATGAAGACTTTTGTATTCTTCAGTCATACGGAAAACTTTTTCCTACTGGTCGCGACAGTGTCACCTTATTTTAAAGGAGAAGTTTAATCTAAAAGTCGTTGGAGATTGCACCACCGGTGATTAATGGACTGTGATTGAACAACGATTACAGTCATTTTCATTCATCGAGCTTTACGTGGGAATAAGTGTCTCTGTACTTGTGGCAGCCACTCACCAGCATTCTGATTCCAGTAGAAATCGTAAATTTCCACGAAACTCATTTTCGATAGTACACACAATTTAACCAAAAGACTTGGTCATCGGCGGCACTGGTATTACACCTTGATGTTTTTAACGAGTACCCGCCGCACAAAATGTTGTACGCATAGAAGCGTACTAAACCGAACCCGATTAATGTATTAACTTAAATGTTTCCTGACCGCGCCGAGCCGAACGTATTTATAAAGGCCGGGTGCTGTATAGAAGTCGAAAATTCGTGTCACGACATTCGCCGTTAATATGTACATTAATTTAAAGCGAGGAAAGCATTTAAGAAGTCATGAGAGATCACATAGCCATTGTCTGAAGCGATGTCTGTTACGCGAGTTGGGCTCCAGTTACATTAAATATACTCTACGAATTTTATTTCCATGTACGATTACCCATTAACCACATACAATATTCATAAATTTCGCGATCAAATTTCAAATGTCCTATAAAAGTGATACTTTAGTCCAGGAAAAGATTAAAAGACCTGTTAGGTGTTTACGCGTTTGGTCTTCCGGTTTGATTTTCAAACGCCTTGTTTATCAATGAACAGCTACATAGAAACGTTATCTACCTTTACTGTGTTCAATATTATATTTTAGAAACGCATTATTTGCAAGCGTGCTTTAATTTTATTGTACTAGAATAATGAAACTTGTTTGATATGAATTTTTATGAACAGTAACATTCAAAGTCGTAAACTGAGGAAAAGATGTAAATCATATTTTTGTAGGAGTGTGTTCAGTGCATTAAATAGATTAATACGGTTCTAAACGCATGATTTGCATCGAATATACGGAAATACGTGACATCGTGGGAAACGAATTGATACATAAGAAATTGACGGTCACTAACTTTGTCGTTTACGATTATTCTCATTATTATTGCGTGCATATTAATTTCTTACGATCGTGACAGACCTCGGCCATATTCAATGCTAATGCTGATAGGAATGTATAAATACTAACTCAATTTATGTATGAAGGGTTGCGTAAATTGATCAACTGTACGAATTAAGTATACATACCTTAAATTGTGTTTTCGTGTATTACGTAACCTTTGATCGCTAAATGTTCACGTCAGGCAGCCCAAGCTTAAGTTCTTTTCAATCTTTATATACTTATTCCTTGGTCGAGGGGATAATATAACCATATTCAGGATGAAAGGAAGAAGGCTCACTGTCGAAAACCTGCCAGATTATTCATCAAAATTAATCCTCTTTACTAATTCCTGATGTGTCCCCGCTTTAGTTGATGGGAACCTAGAGGTTCACGAAAATGTAAAAATCTGGGTAACTCATTGATCTGACTCGCCTCGAAGTAGTGCAGAGTAGGACATTATCCGAATCAATTTTCGAATAAATAAATAAAAAATTATTCGATACTCTCGAATAACTTATTTTATTCGTAATTCTTATTCAAGATCATTCGAATAATTTCCTAATATTTTCACCCAGCACTCATGGCGTTTGTCTTTCTCAATAAACTTGATGTTTTCTTCATGATCACTTTTGTGCCGAAGTTGCTCCTTACTCTCAATTCTCATTGATATATTCAGACAAAGGCAATGTAAAGTTGCACGTGCATTTTGTGAACTTCGTCATTCTCAAGGAATTATGCACTTTCGGTGAGTATATTGTTCGAAGACGCATCAAACATTCATATCCACATTATCGATATCTGTAATTCTAAAGAAGCAGACTCTCTGATTCTGTAATTCTGAATAACGAGGATATTTCGTAAGAGAGCAAACTTAGGTTTATTGATTATGTATACTTTTTGTAAATACTTTAACACTTTAACCATAACGTTCACAGTTTTGAAACGTAAATCCAAGCTTTGTGTATGTTGGCTTATTAATAACGACATTAACTCTTCTTATCGATTAGAGTGCCACTTGTATATAATATAAAATTTAACTTTCTACTTAGCGATGAATTCTTGGCTAAATTGGCCACTTCTACGGAAGTTGGTAGGAGCCACTAGGCAAAGAGTAGAACTCGGGCGAAGAAGTAATCGAGGAGTTACCTTGAGGTTCAGTCTGCGCCGCTCCCAGAGGAACATATTAAGTATCGCTGATTGAAGTAGTTCGGTCGATGGAAGCTGTCACGGGGGAATCGATAGCGGTCCCAGCGTTTAGTTAGAAGTGTTCTTAAAACCGAAAAAAGCCTCGAACAGTAATGAAAAAAGTTCACCGTGTCCCATTCACGACTTCTTATAATCAAGAATTAATGCACCACAATCACCGTTGCTCCTCGTGACTTCATCTTCCTCCCCTCGCATGAAGAATACAAATATTTTCCTTGCGTATCTCGTCATCCAATAGTAGATACATCCCCCGCATCACTTTCATAGCCACAAGATTCATCGCGAAGACAAACACACGGATTCCTGTACTGATCCATCGAATTTTAAATATTCAACACACCAAATCCAATATGGAGCTCCGATCTCAGGTTCTGCGGTCGAGAGACTCTCCCTTTGATCTTTGAAATTTCAGGCAACTCCCCAATATGTGATCCCGTCACAGACCCCTCCCCCACCCCTCCCCCGTCGGGTGCCACCAACGACGCCGCCAGGCAGCCTGAGTTAAAAGTTAAAAGAGGGAGGCTGGCAGACGAAGTAGTAGTAATCGAGCAGTTAAGGTGGCCGGCCGTTTCGAGCCCATGAAGTTGGCGGAGGGATGTATTAAGCATCGCTAATCGAGGTAGCTTAGTCGACGGAAGCTACCAGGAAGGTAGAGTGGTAACTCGGCTGGCGGGCGGCGTTCCGGTGGCCAACGGAGGGTTGGAGCCTCTCGCTAAGTGCTGCAATTTATTTTATTACCCTCCGCGTCTACGTTTGGAAACCTTCTCTGGCCACCTCCATTCGCGGCGAAAACACTGGGTCGGAACGTAATTTACACCGGCTGGATGGCGTGCAGGATGGAAAGAGACACGGTGTATCGACACGAGCGAAAACCAGAGGGTCGTTCCCGTTCGCTGTTGTTGACACTTCATTTCTGTCGGCGTTCCCAGCCGCCTCCGCTCCCGGCGAGGAGTCTGATCGGATTTTCCTTTCGATTGTCTTTTGATTTACGGGTATCGGGGCTCTCCGTTCAACCGTGGCGGAGGGGTCGCGCGTGATGGTCGTTGGAAAAAATGAGCATGAAAATGGAGTGGATCGAACGCGGTGATTTGAATGGGGAAACGAGGTCATCCCCGCGGATCGGGCCCTCGCGCGTCAGGCGCGATCATTGCTCTCCCAGTTTGGCGAACACTTTCCGCCGGTTCTCGAATCAATTTCATTCCAACGCCCGCCTCCGATAATTATCCCAAGACGGATTCCTCCGGAATTTCGCGTTCTTTCGGTGTTGCCACGCGACGGAAAATCCAGAAGGCTATAAGCGATCGATGGTGCATCTGCGTCTAAGCGTTTAATTCCTCGATACTGATTGACATTGGACGCTGCTCCTTTTGTCACTTCTGCTTCGTGAAATTCAGGTTGTAGCCTTTTTAACGCAGCCCATATCGTGGAAACAAAATTTTTCCTGTCTCTATATCAATCCAGGATTACAAATGAAAGCTTTCACTTCTAAAGCGCGATTATTTCTATTCACTAATAATACAACTTCGCCCCTTCTATCACTGTAACCGCGAGCATCAACGGTTTGTAAATGACAATTACGCGTGATTGTTGTTTCATGCGGAGGCAAACGTTTGCGAGAATTTACAGAAAAAAGAAACACGTAGCTTCAATTTCCGAGCGTTTTACGCGCGCAAAACCAACCGTGTATTCGTGGTTTTCTGACAAAGGGCTACAAATATAACAGGAAAGTATACCGAATATTGTCCGGTTGTTTTACAGGGACCACTGTGCAAGCCTGTACATATAGCGAGGAATATTATATTTCATTCTGGACGATCGTTTCGAAAGCACGCGATCTGGTGTGCGGCGAAACTGCGTTTCGAGTTGCATAGAGGATAAAGTAGCGGAAAAGGAGGGGCGGGGGTTTGCCCGCGACAGAACAAGAACGCAGTGGCAGGAAGAAAAGGCGGAGTTCCGGCCGCGGGAGCAGTTCGACTGCAATTCGTTGTAGGATTACTGCATTGCCCGGCGACACATGAAATAATTCTGCACGGTTAATATGAAATAAATCCGGCACGGTGACCGCCGTTTTCCGCTGGCGAGGCAAAGCTTAAACACAACTAAACGCGGTCGGGCATGGTTAAACACGGCTTGAGTTTGTTCGACAGTTAAACGCATCGCGAAGCTTTGCAGAATAATGCTGGCTGCCGTGTATTTGCTGCCGATAATTCGCGCGTTGCACTTCAACAACTTCCGACCGGTTTCGACCGCGGCAGAAATTTTTAACGCGATTACCAACTCTGCGTCAGAATGTTATGGGCACCGTCTTCCATCGACTTTACGACCGGCGCGTGACCGCTTTGCCACATTTTCCAATCGATGGCCGTTTCAGTGTTCATTCGGTTGGATAATCGGACGCTGCTCGTCTGTGATCATGAAAAGTAGAAATTAGAATGTAATATCCTTGGGTTGTGAAACTCGTAGAGTCTCCTTCCCACATAGACAGCTGTAGACGTAAATGTAAATTGGATTATTAGATTTTATTCGAAATTAACGAAACGTAGAGATCTCGTGCTTGCGTTGATTGTAACGTGGCTCGCATTTTCCAAAGCTAGAACCCCAGCTGCCTTAACGCCAGACCTTCTGTTGGCCGTTTCCTCCTTTTCGGTCTGTTTCCTTTAGGTATAGAAGGAAACGTGAACGCCGGCCGCAAATTGCAAGGAAGCATAACGGCAAATTAGACTTCGTAAATTCCGAGCTTCTATTATTTTTGTTATTTTCCCCCGACTTTCCACGATACAGAGGAACTGCGCGTATTTCGCGTGGCGAATTCGCGGGGCCGAATTAGCGGCTGCTTTTCGCCGACGTTCAATATCTGCGCTTCCCACGATGTTCCAATATACCGTTCATCGGGCAGACAGTATCGGAGCATTGCGAGACGATTGTAAAAACAGCTGACGCGGAAGATGGCGTTGATTTAAATATAATGCGACGCGGAAAGCGACGCAGGAGACAGTAAAAATGGGAACATCAGCGGCGGCAGGAAATGAAATCGTTGTGTTCCTTTTCAAATGGTCCCGCTCTTTATTCCAAGCCGATCGAAACCCAAGGAATATCGGGACTCTGCTCGAGTTCCATGGAACTTGCAATAATTTGCGTCGCCCACGGTCCGCGAATGTGAAACAGCTTTCGAATCGATTGAAATCGTGCAGGATTGCCTAACAGTGGAAGGTGAAACGATTATCAAGCCCAATTGATTTCGAGAACGATTTCCCGAAAACGATTCGGTTCGCGGGTAATCCCAGGGCTCTGGTTGTCGAAGGTAACGAACAAGTGGTACAAACGGTTCCGCGCCGATATCGCGTGGTGTTCCAGAGGAATTTGGCTAGTCGACACTGTTTTTAGTTTAGCCCTATTTCCCTCCGCTCGCGATTATCTGTTTCCCTCTCATCTCCTGCCTCTCCCCGCCCCTCTCTGTCCCTGTGCCAGAGTGGGTCGCATTTGCAATTCAAAACTTAACGCACCCGATTTCTTAATGAAATAATTGGAAGGCAGGGTAGCGCCAGCCGAGCAAACCTATCAATTACACGCTCGATTGATCCGAGAGGTTTGTATCGGAACGTCAGTTCCACTGTCCTAGATATAAGCAGGGGACGAGTAATGGGAGCGGAGACGGGCGCGCTTGGGAATGAGGGCCGAGTGGAAGGAGAGGAAAAGAAAGGAAGTGAAACAGAGGATCGCAGGGAGTGTGAATACGAGATAAAGCGGGTAAAATAGAAGAATTCCAAGGCTTCAACGAAAAAATGTGAAAATTCGGAGCGCACCGTACAAATTGAACAAACAAAAGCCATGACGCGTGTAAACGAACAAATGCGACTACATGATAGGAGAGGTTAAAGATCGACAGAAAAATATTCCTGCTCCAACTGCAGATCTGTAGAACAAAAATAAAAGACAGCGATTCAAGCGTGACAATCGAATAAAATTGAATTCAAGCAAAGATCAACACAAAAGTTTAGGTGAGCAAAGCCCGCCTCGTGCTCGTGGCAATAAATAATAAAAGTACGTGTCAAAAAGGGGGGCAAGAAAAAAAATGAAACATCGTAACAAGAATTCGAGGGCGCAAAGCCGCGACCAAAAAGGGGTACGTAAAAATCAACAAAGTGTCTACCCAACCAAAAACCCCCATTCCCCGCTGTTGTCTCCGACTTCCAAAACGGCGCGAAGCAAATTGGGGCGAGGAGAAATGGGCAAAAATAATATAGTTTGGAATTCGGTGAACGACGCAAAGAATGAAATAACACGGAGAGCATTATGAAAGGGAGGAAGAATTGAGGTGGGATAGAGAGCGAGGGAGGGTGACGGAGCTAGAGAGAGAGAGGGGAGGGAGAGGGAGGAGGAGAGAGAATGGGTTGGAAGGATAGAGGAGGACGGAGGAACGGGGATCGTCGTGGCGTTTGCGCCTGGGGTTGTCGAGGACAGCGCGAAGAGGGTGTGCAAGGGTGATCGGCGTAGGTGGCGGTGCACGGAGGTGGGAGGACAGGGAAAGGCGTGGAATTGGTGGAGGCAGTCAGTGGCTCGCCGCGCGCCACAACGACCGTCGGATCTAGCCGTCGAGTTTTTCCACTTGTTACCAGTATCGTGTCCGATCCTCCCTATTGTTTCCATTTTCTCTTTCACCTGCCCGCCGTACCGCGACTTGTCACCGTGATCCCCTTCCCCGTTCGTCGCCAGGATGTAGGGGTTCGATCGCGGAACAACGTCCAACTCCACGTTCAGGATTGTGATCTGTGATCAAGTGCCTCCGGCTGTCGATTCGATCATGATGTAGTGCACTGGGAAATTAATGCAATGGTTACAGTGTGAAATTAAACGTTCGCAAATGCAAAGTGTATCGCGTTTCGCAGGCAACGCGCGTGCCACCGACAAGTGACAGGTATCTCTGCCGCCAGAGGATATTTTCGACCGTTTCGTGCGCAAGATTTCTGGCCACCATTCAATCTGGTGCGTTGCGACTTCACGGCCTTCCACCGTCACTCTTACTAACGGCGGAGTATAAATATTTTTTGCAACCCGGTGAAATTCGCACGTAGTCTCGTTAAACTTATTTTTCTCGTACGCGAGTGCTGCGCTCCTATTTTCGAGACTTCTCGCGGATCCTGGGGGAGGCACGAGGCTGTTTCGTGTGACCAAAACCGTAGCACGGCTTAATCCGAAACATTATAATTGCAAATTCGACCCGCCGCACTTTCGCGCGACCGTATTTTGAATACATTATACAAATTGAACGTTGCGTAACCCTTTCTTACTTCCGCGGAATTTCATAACTTCGCCGCGTGGTCCCTTTCGACTTTCCATTATTAAAGTGCCTCGGCCACTTCTGCGGTCTGCCATCTACCCTAAGCGACGGTCTTTCCGGGCGTCGATCTCTTGCGAGTCAGTACCGGTTCCGTCAGAAATATTCAGTGCCTCGAGTGCCATATCGCTGCACACCCAGCGCGATAGAAGCCCCACGTTCCTTACATACATCCATGCAATTTCTCCGCACGCAAAAAATATTTATATCTCGCATCCGTTTGCGTCCAGTGTGACCCGCTGGACGAACAGCCAGCCAAGAAGATTTCTTTTTCCGCACGCCTGCCTGGGATCCTGTTCGTCACTAGTGAATTTTGTGTCACGAACTCTAATCTGGATTAGCAGTATGCAATGATACGTGGAGCACTTGGCGGCCGGCGTGCACCGCATTTTCATCGGGCTCCACGCTCGTTCGGCGTGAAGATACGCGGACAATTAACCACCGTGCTCCAAATGCATGGATTAATTGCAGGCTGAATGGGACCAGCTGTCTGTCGGCAGACCAATATCCATCCAAGTTTTTCCGTGGATAGATCGGCCGACGAACTCGGATAATGGTCTTTGGATAATACTCGCCGAGGAAACGGACGCTTTGTTGCGCCCGCGATGATTCGCCCGTTTCCCGCGTGATGAATTTCCTCGGTCTTCAAAGGAGGTAACGTACAGCGCCCCGTGAAAACAACGGCGGCGGAGGATTTTTCTTTTCTGTTGGTTCGTCGCCGCGCACAAAGGGTTTGTTACGGTTGTCGATCCCCACGAGTACTGAAATCGCTGGCACTCCCGTGGAAACGAAAAATGTTTTTTTTTCCACATCTGCCCGTTAACTCGCGGCAGGCGAGGGTTCGGGGCGAGGGAAAAAACGTGATTGCGGTGGACTCGCATAGCTTACAGGCGAGGGACAGGCGGGAGACGATTCTACGTAGACGCTTCTGGGACAGGTTAAAAATGAGTTTTCTGATGGGACTTTGAGGAACCATGGACCATTACTGAAGCCTGCTTTCTCATTACTTTATGCCGTTTAAGGACATGGAACTCGGAACTCGAATTTCGCTGGCATGCCACTTCTTCCAACTAGCGAGCGGCCAAGTGACTAAAAGACCACGGAAATTCAGTGGCGGGCAAAGGATCTCATTACAATTTCGCCGCGAAGACATATAAAAGATCCGCGGTGCTCGTGATTTCCGCTTGGCCTTCCTTGTAATATCCACGTTTAAATAGTCTGCACGAGGCAGAGGATAAGCAAGAACTTTAATTTCCGGGCAAGGAGTCGCAGCGTTAAGTAAATCCGCCCCGCCTGTACCGTAGCAGGAAGGAAATAACAAAGTCCTCTGGCCTTCCTCCTTTCCCATTCCGACGACAGTCTCATTGAACGTTAAACAAAGGGGTATTTGTACACTGTTCTTCCCGTCTAAAACTTATCGACGCCGGAAAGAAAACGCAGTTAGGGGAATTTTCATCCGACCGCTTTTGTCCGTTTCTCTGCCTGTTTCCCTGTTGCTCGGTCGTCCCCCGGTCTCCTTCGTCGTCGTCCTCGAATAATTCTCTTCCTCCGTCGCCTCCTTCTCCTCCTTCCCTTTAGCCCCGGCATTGCTCAACTCCCGCTTCAAAAGCAGAGTTCGCGGAACGCGCGCTAAGCAGCAGCTTTCATTTCCTGTCTAGAAGAATCGTGACGTGTCGAGTAATGAAAATGCGGCTGCGGTTGAGGTGATACTCGTGACGAGCAACCGACGCGGAAAGTAACGAGAACCGAGCGTATATCATCGAGGGAACCCAATTTCTTTGTCCCTCCGTTCCTATTTATCGCTCCTCTACTTCTTCTTCTTCTTCTTCTTCTGCGTTCGTTGGCACGGAACTTCGCATCAGAAACTCCGCCAGGATGTTTGTTGACTCGGTTTCTTCAAAGTAACGATCCAACTTCTTCGTGTTCCGAATAATCAATCTTGTAATTAAAGAATTATGATCACAGTATGCTCGACTAAAAGCAGTTGCTACGCTCTTGGAGAAAACTTCCTTACTGCGACTGGTGTTTATTTTGTAAATTATCTGTGATCATCTGTAATCTCTTCACGAACCAATGAACCAATGATTCGGGAGAAATCGTCAAACCTGTGAATTTTCGATAATATTCCGAAATTGGCCCGTATGGCGACTGTGCTAAAGCTCTCGCATTAAGAAGTCATTCCGACATCGTGTGGTACCTTTAAATACCGTATCACCTGTTGAAACGTTTCAACCCGTTTTATCCACAATCTGAAATCCCCTTTATTACTTTATCGCCACTCGCGCTGAACGTGGAACGCGACAACAGACGTTGCTTAAAACATTTACGAAGCCACTCGTCGTTCCGTCGACGAATCAGTGTCTCCGTGTTTCCAGTGCCGTCCCCAATCAAAACCACCGTCCGATTCCCGTCACGATCCGTCGGACGAAACGATTCTGGGACAGGGATTGCTCGTTACCGGTTCTTTCGCGTCGAAATTCGTTACGAAACACCGATAGACGTTCTCGTGATACTCTTGTCGTCGGAGAAAGACGTACCTCGCGAGGAAAAGGCACAGAGAAAATGCGAAACAAATACGTACTTGCAGACCCTGTGATCACGTCGATTCTCCGTTCTACTTGCCAAATAAAAAAACGTGTCTCTCTTTGAGACGATTCAACCTCCACTACATCGAAAGTATTCATGAAATTTATCGTTGGGATTGAGGCGCGATTATTAATTTTTTTCAATCTCACGTGTTCAGTAACCAGCATCCATTTCGGTCGCACTAGTTCGAGCGAACCGATTCCACGGGCTGGTGTAACGACTTTTATGGGCAACTCTCGGAAGAACGATCAACGAGATAAATTGTCGACGCTCGCGGTAAAAAATCGAAAGAAAGCGACGCCATCGTGGCAGAGCTGGGTGCGGTGGCGGGCATCGCGGACCGCGCGAGTTGAGAAAAGTTGAAGGCAGATATTACGCGGCCATGAAAAACGAGCTGCACATAAAACAAGTATCATCCTACTTTCTTGCGTCCCATCACACACGAAGACCACGGACACCACTTAATAAAAATAGTGAAAGCGTGTGACACACGCCTTGGCTCCTTTCAACGAAATGTCTTTAGATTCCCTTCTAATGTTTTCCAGCGAATTAGAGGATTACTTACTCGAATCTCGGTTTACAAGATGTCGGTTCAAGTCTTGATAAATGAGGCGAAGCATTTGTGGGTTGCAGTAGCAGTTGAGGGTAGGAACTATATAGTTCGTTTGGATTTAGAATTTTATTAAACATGAAAAATATAATACGCGAATGAAAAGTTGTCAAATAGATCCATGAAGCATTGTGCCAAATGTGTATGTATTCATCAGTCGCTAGGTTCTCGAAGTTCACAGGCCAAGCGTGACAAATCATTTATAATCTGGGACACCGGAATGTTCGGCGCGTTGCCGGATGCAAATCTGCACAATACGCCCTGCGGCGTTGTTCGCCGTTAAACCTCGTCAAGAAGTAATTAACGGACGCAATAAGGGAAATGACTCGTTTTCGCACCTACACCTTGACAGAGTGTTCAGCAAAGTCGAGTTTCAAAAGCTGCATTCGTAAACATTTTTGGGAGGCAGGTCAGCGGTGTTTACCGCTACACGCAGTCATGAATCTCGCTGATTTATAGCAGTTCGCGAGTAATCCTGCTTAACTGCAGGATCAAATTGTCCATCGAGGTAGAAAATCAACAGAGAAACGTTGAGGGTGGAGCACGTAGTCAGAATCGCTTCCATATCTTTGTAAATAATAATTCTAATAAAAGTTTGTTTAGCTAAACATGGAATAGTAAGTAGCAAGGGAGCCACGTAACGCACTATAAAATTGTTTCGCCGTGTGTAGTTGTGAAATTGTGAAAATCACGCCGGATGTTCTTCTAACGACAATGATTTCTTGTCGGAATAAAAATGATGTTCAAACTACCTGTAGAAAAATTCGATTAACGCAGGTTTTTTGTGACGAGGACAATATTTGTTGAAACGAAAAAAGCGTGCCGTATTCGAATTTCTTACGAAGCATGGTGATACGACACGAATAGTGGAAATCGTTTGCGAATTGCTGGAGAAGGGAGGATACACAGCAGGTCGCAAATAAACGGTTCCCTGGAAAATTCGTAGTTGAAAGTTCGATTGGAATCGTAGCTTCCGATTGATTTTTCGGATCGCACAGTTGGTCTTCTGATTAGTTATTTGTTGAATAAACGTCGACTC
Organism: Andrena minutula; assembly: GCA_929113495.1. Classification (NCBI taxonomy): domain Eukaryota; kingdom Metazoa; phylum Arthropoda; class Insecta; order Hymenoptera; family Andrenidae; genus Andrena; species Andrena minutula. The sequence continues at coordinate 39,430,548 of OV815994.1, forward strand.
GCCGTTCGGAATTTGACTTTGTCTGAAAGGGTCGCGTCAAAGCTCGCAGACTCACCATTCTATTTCATTTTACAACCACGCTCGAATAAATCGACGTTTGCCAGGAGAGTCGCGCTTATCTAGACAAAACTCTGCGATTTTAAATCAACGCAAAAAATTTCGCTGCACTTTCGGTCAAATAAATAATCGTTGGCCATGCGTAGCGCGGCCCGTTGCAATTTCCGTCGGAACAAAGCAGCCCGGTGAAGATGCGCTTAACGTCCCGCGTCCCTTAATTATCCCCATAAATAATTGCGTTACATGCATGAAGCAAGTTATCTTTCGACGACTAGGCTCGCAGATATTAGCGATACCGTGCGGATATAATTTCTAATTACACATTCCCTGGCCGGCGATTACTTGACTTGCAAACTGCCTCGAACCGGGCGAAATCAATTTCCAAATATCCAGGCTGTACGCTGACTCTACGGGATCAAATAATCGACTATTATAATCAGAGTCGTAATAACGTAATAACTGAATCGTATGGTAATTACCGCGGCTGAATCGATTACTGTGGCCACATCTGCATGAGAATCCTATTAAAAAGTCCAGTCCCGTTCGATCGGGCCAGATGAAGTCGATTAAGCGTGATTCCTGATGAAAGGATGTTCGAAAGCACGCGGGGCAGTGGGGCGCGCCCGTCTTTAAGAGGGTAAGGCTACACGGAGGATTTGCATATCTGTGAATATCGACTGCGGTTCGCATGGGTGCGCGTTTGCGGTCTACCATTGAATGGAGTTAGACTCGAGATGTATATACCTGCACCTGTGCGCAGTGTACTTCTACATACGCGTGTATATATAAAGATTACCCGTCGGTGATACCCGGGGGCAGACTGAAATTGAAATGTGGGTAACGGGAATCGCTGAGAAGTAAATACACCGGATCGTCCATTAAGGCGTTGCGTGACCAATGAAATTTCCCACGGTGACTGAAGCTGGCTGCCCATAGTTGATGCCTTTCATTCGGAGAGGTGGTACACTCGCATTGATTCTATGTATTGGCATGGAAACGTTCCGCCCGGAAGTTTGCTTGTTACGCCGAGAATTCGCCGGTATCCAGATGCATTTGTAATATTACACCGTTAAACAGTTGGCGTACCCTGATCCGATTGGTGTTCCCGAGGGATTAAATTTCGCGAAATTTATGCAGATCAATAACGACCAATTTACTGAAATGTATGCACGTCTTGGAATCCTCATGACTCCTCGCCATGATGGTTTTTAACAGTACGCGACAGATCTCTCGCAGTAATGGTAATTCTGGCCTCTTCTACCATTTGTCTCCGCACTGTCTGAGTTATACTACTGGCCCGACTGCGCGCGCGATTATACCACTGGTCTGGTCAGTGCCAGGGTTAATCTACTTACATGCGAGCCCATCTAGTATTTAATAATGTATGACTGTAACTTCGCCATGTTCTTTTAAGTTAAATACAGCTTAAAACGAGGTTGCTTCTGGGGAAATAAACGCTCCTGCCAATTTGCAGTGCCGAAAAATTATACACCTTCATAAACACTTCGCTGCGAACTCGTAGTAAAGTGTTTACTCTTCACTGTTCGTCATCTAATTTGCTCAGAATTTTCCATTAACATGCAAGAGGGAGAGTTTAGTACGCTTAAGGGAGGTAGCGAGAGGGAGGTGGAAAATTTGCGTGTCCACGAAAGAGGGAAGTGCGATAGTCCCCGGAGGACAACGCGAAATTGAGAATGTCAGCGGAGTATCTCTTCCGACCGCCGTTCCTCTTGAAGAAGATCGAGTTAAGCTAGTCTGTACGCCGTGGCTATTGTAATCAGACGCGACATTCCAGCTAGAATAATTACAGTCGTCGTCCCCTCTTCCCGGAGCGGACGGAACTCGAGAGTTCGAATTTGCAAATCTCAGTGTGGCTCTCCTGTTCTTCTTTCGCCTCTACTTCTGCCGCAGACCTCCCCCTCACCCCGCCCTTCTCGTTCCCTGCGAAATTTGTCGAATTAACTTTGCAAATTTGTCCCCACTTCCTCTAACATTCGTCTCGCGTTCTACTAACTACCAAAATTAAAGTCTGCCGAGGAAGCAGCACGGAGACGGATGCTGAATTTTTGGCTCCCCGAACTAATTTTCGTTTAACGTCCCAGACAGCAACTCAAGCAAAACGTAACAAGTGTACTTCGTTAGTAATTAATCCTAAGTAGAAGCTGCAAGTACAAACGGAGATCGTGTCATCGTTCCGTTTGAAAGTATTTTTTCGTATTTCCCGTCTTGCAATGTAATTGGAAAGGAAGAGGACATATTTATGTAGGAAATTATATAATCCCTTTAGCTGAAAGTTTTAAGTCGAAGTTACAGGTTATTAGTTTAGTCGCGATAATTAATTGCAGAATCTTTCCTCGCAACGTTTTCGTTTCAGATAAGATTTCCTACGTTTCGTTTTATCCCGCTAATGGTAATGTAACGCGATGAAATCACTGGGATGCTAGTACTTTATCCGCGATTGCGTTATTCTGCAATGGAAACTTCTTATATTTCTTCGTTGCAATTCGATTGCGCAGTCAGCCAATTAATGCTAATTTTTACTGAACGCGCCGTGGACAGTTAACGAACTCGACGGAATGGTTTGCATTATTTAATGGAGTGGCAATGTTGGTTTCCGATGGTAGAAAGTTACCAGAGCTTTGTTTTCGCCGAGGATTTCACTGGCAAACACGATTAACGTGATAATCCACGGACATGGATGTTTAACGGGACAGTCACAGATTAATTAGTCATTAGTATTCTATAAACGTTACTCGCTTTATTGATTACATGGAATCCAAGTTCCACGAAGAATAATATAGCAATTAATTCCTTTAACGATGATTAGTACACACGCAATTACACATTTAGCAAATTGCACATTTCTCCCATCATCGTTTACTCCACATTGTCGTTACATAGCGAAGCCGCAGAAGAAAATTTCTTTCGCTGCAGCAGGAATTTTCTAACTGGGCCGAGCATGAAAAAATTCTCCTGGAAAAAATTCGAAACACGCTGCGAAGCTACGGGTGTAACTACATAAGGAATCTCCATCTTCCCTTAACTTCGAAATATACGAGCAACCAAGGTGCGCGGAAAGTACAGACAGACTTAAACGCGCCCCGCGTCGCGGCAGTTTCTAAACAGTATTGGAAGGTTCATTAAAGTATGCTGGCGTATGAGTAACTAGAATCGAGTCTCCATAGAACTTCTTGAAGAAACTTCGCCATAACTGGAGGGGGGGATAAACACGTTCCGGATGAAAGTTTCGCTACAATAATCGTGAAAAACTATCGACAAGTATAATTTCTGACCGTTACGTTGCGCTTTCTGAAGTTGAGGATTTATTACGTAGCTTTGCTCATGGATACGTAGATAAAAGGGAGAGTCATACAATCCCACACTGTAAACGCAAACCACACACAGCTACGAGGCAGGCAAGTAGTATAATCCCGCACGCGGTCAGGCGAGTAGTACACCCGCGTATGCAATCGGACATGCACGACTAGATCAACTAAACTCGACCAGAAACCGTTTGCAAAAATGTTGCATTAAAATGGCAGGTAGCGGGATTCTGCAAATACTCGAAAGTTATAAATATGTTCCCCTCGGGCATGAACTTTGATATCTGCTGAAATCTCGCCACCGTCCCGAAAAAATCGGATTCCAGGCGATTGTTCCAGTGGCGCGCAGTTGTATCGCGATTTCCTTCGCAAATTGAACGGCGCCGGGTTCGTCGGAGCGGAAGTTTGACTCGGTAAACCCGCAATTCCGAAGCGTTTCACTTGGTGTGTTTCGTAGGGTATGCGGTAACATGCGCTGTGCATTGTCAGGAATATCAGTGCGCCCTCTCCGACGGGATTTTGGACGTTCCTTTGGGATGAGACGTGATCGCATGAGCGAGTCGGCGGTCGAGCTGCTGGCTGAAGCGGGGCCTTATGCAGCCGACTAGAATAAACGCGGATGCTTGTGCTGACTGTCTCTAACCGGAAGTCCAGAAAGAACATGCACGTCGGCCTAGAACTTGTAATACCGGGGAATTCTTACGAAAAGTGTATAAAAATGGAACGTGCCAGTGGATAGTGAAATTACTGATAACTGTGTAAGGGTACCCTCCCATCAAATCACTCCAGGAATAGGTTGCTTTTAAGACTTTATTTAAAAAATAGTAAACGTCATAGTGTTATAAAATATTTTAGGCTGTATTTGTATGTCTTCAAAGATAATAAATACATTTTTTTTAAATTTTATCTAGTAGTACTGCTGACTGGTCTTCCTCATCTGCGGAATTTTTAACGCCCCGTAAAATTATGCGAAATCAACAAATCAAAGGAAATTTTTTAAGTTTATAAGATTGTTCGTGGAATCATCTACGGTCATAGCAAATTATCGTAATCTCATGTGTTGGCAGAGGTTTGATCCACAAACATCGAAAGACCGGGTAATTTTACGCATGAAAATGTTTATAAAAAGAAAACGATTGATTGCACAATTACCATCACAAATGATTCCACGGAGAATGTAGTAGTGAACGAAATCCCGCAAGAATTTTTTAAATCGGCCGATTATTTCTTTTGTTAGGACTTCCGCAGTTTTTGGAAAACATGTTTTGAGAAAAGCGAGTTTAAAGTTTTACTACTTTGGATACAAACTGGTCACTTTTATATTCATAGACTCTACATCGTTACGAATTTTGACGTCAAATTTGAACTTAGCATTCTTCAGATGGTGTACTACCCAAATATAAAAAATTGATTTTTTGGAAAATTTTAATGAGAAGGTACTCTTCAGCACAGTACTTCAACGAAACACAGTCGTCAACATATGTAAAGTTTGCGAACTTACCTATTCGGTAATCGCGAATAACGACAAAAGTTTCAGGATCCTAAATGCTATGAATTATGTTCTCCCCGTTCAATGTCACTCTATTACGCGTCTGCATTAAACATTAAACGTTCTCATTCCGATGAATTAATGTAATTCCAGTGGAACGTAAACGTGCACAGGCCAGACTTCCTTCCGCCGCATTGCAGAGCGCAATTTAGAGAAGCTCGCGGTATTTCGAAGTCTGGCGCACACCGCCTCTCGACAACAACTCGCGGATGCGAAGGACATTCCTCTCTCGGTGTCTCTGGAATACAGAAGGCACCCTTTTTTATTTTCAACCCCCTTTCATCTTCATTCTCCTTCCCGACGCTCCTTTATTCCCTTGACCCGGCATGCTCGAACGAAATTCAGCGCCTCCACGGTTTTCCCCCAGATTTGTGTTTCTGCGCCGAACGCACCCCACCGAACAAGTCTCTCTTGGGTATATCGAACGGCGCGGGTCGAATGTTATTAAACTTTCAAGGAAATTGGATGACCGTTGTTGCTCGTGCCATCTGCGAGACACTCTTACATTACCCCCCTTTCGTTTTAATTAAATTCATATTTCTAAAACTGTCTACCCTGGAAACTCCAGTTTCTCCGAAATTTGTATATACATGGAAACATTTGTTTATTCGATATCACTATTATACTTTGAACACACCCAAAATAGTATTCTAAATCCTACGATCAAACGAATTGAGAGCTCTGATGTCTCTCGAAACGGTGGTTTCTCACTATTTCGTGCCACTGACACAGTTTCCTCGCAAGAAAAGAGAGTACATACATATTCTAATCAGTTAAAACAATTTATCAATCTTGAGATAATTGATGCTGTATTTTCCAGAAGTCGAGAGGTAAACAGGGAGGTATAAATTCCTCAGGTTTCTGTAATTGGCGCGCTGGGTGATTCATTAGTTTCCCAGGGGTAGACAGTTCGAAGTCTACCAAGACATCTCAATCCTGTTTGGAAACAGGGTGGAACATGGCCGTTCTCGCGTTTCAATTACGAATCAGATCTATCGAGCGGATCGTATTGCATTGTCAAGCATCGCCATGCATTCCACTCGATACAAAGTGTCCGTTCGATACGTATTCGTCGCGGAAATACCCGAATCCCCCGATGGTATCCGGCCATTAGCGACTCGTATGACCGATGCAGCCGGCTGAGCATAGTTTATATCGTCGAGTGGCGACAGTCGACAGAGGTTTCGACCGAAGATCTTCGACACGAAACGCGTTTCAAGCGTGGCAACCGCCATCGACGCCCCATTGAGTCGTCGAATTCCACGCTGCAACGGGTCGAAACATAAAAACAAGCTATACGAACGAACCACGACACACACACACACACACACACACACACACACACACACACGGTGCCACATCGAATCGAACACTCGACTTTGCATATTGCACGCCGCATTTACCGCGCTGAAAACTGCTGGCGAGAATCTTATGAAGCGCAGCTGGCTCGAGTACCGTGCAATCGAATAGTTTACGAGCGGACAGGGGCATGCATATTGGGAGCCACAACGCGAGAACAAGTGGAGAAAGAACAGAGAAGTTCTACCAAAAGTTTCTCGGATCGATTTCGGGCGACGAGTTTCAAGGGGATGTCGAATTGATCCTCACGCATCGATTCACTGCTCAATTATTTGATATACTGTGTGTCATTTGAAAAGCTGGTTTTAAAGAGGAGTTGAAGATGGTAGAGCAGCTAGAAATTTATAGAAGTGCTTCAATTTGCAGGTATCAGAATCATAATTAAATCACAGGCGTGAAATTAATCCCGCTGCTTGAAGAGTACTGCAGGACTCGATGATGAGTTTTTCCCGGCGGAGTTGTCGAAGTTGAGTTTCTCGCGGGATATTTCGTATATAAACTATGAATTCCGAGAGGGTAGCCGGGGAAGGCAAGGTACAAAGGAGGCATGGAACGGTAGCAGAGTGCTTTATAGAAAATGGAATGATAAGGAGGAGATCGTCTTAATCCCCTCCTCCGCGAGGGAAATTTCATTCTCTTAAGAAACTCGCTTCGGTGAATGGAATATGAAAATTCGCGCAATGAAGCGTCGTAGGTTAAACCGTGTCCATTAATTATTTTTCCCTTCTCGTCCTGGTGGAACCGTGGAGAGCGACGAAGCAACCGGGGCCGTGTCGCCCGACGCACCGCGTTCGCACGTAATATTAATAAATAATTTCCGGTCGACGATCCACGCGAGAACGTTCCTCGGTGATTATGAGAATGCGGACAAACGACGAGTTGCAGCCGCAATATTCCATGAATAAATCATCGCGTTTAGCACCACATTGAATTGGCCATAAATCCAAAATATGCCCGCGCTATGTGAAGCATTAAATTAAATCGAATCACTGATTTAATCAGCGAATGATCCCTACCGGGACTCGCGCTGCGTCTCCGATTATTTCTCTGTTAGCGCGCTCCGTCAGTACCCACCATTGCGGAACGATATGGCGCATGAAAACAAAAAAAGAAAACTTTCTGTCTGGGTCTCTAATTTTCTTTTACGCCAATAGAAGGCGTTCCCGCGCGGAGTGTAGTAAAAGAGTTCCTACTCCTAGTAGTGGTGAAACACTTCCCTTTTCTGTAAATATATTCCACGAGGATAAGAGACGTCACCTAGGCCACGATGACTCTTATTAAATTTTTACGCCTTCCCTGCCGTTCCGTCGCTACCGCACGCCCTCCCCGACCGCTAATAAAGCCTGAATTAGGCTTCACTGTTCTCTACTTAGCTCTGTGCAATTTAGATTACGCGTTCAAAGCGGCGATAAAAAGTTAGGCCACGAGCTTACTGCCTCCCCGCTCCCATCGCGGCAAATACATTTACGGTGGCAATAAAGATGTACCTACTTGCTATTATTATTATTTTTATGCCCTAAACGCGTGGAATGGCCTCGACTTTTTTTTTTGATTACGCGAAACGAAGATACTTTTAACGGCCTCGTAAACCATCGCGTAACCTCGGCTCGCGACGCACATAAAACCGTTCGCGCGTGAAACACGATATTGTGAAAAGTTTGCGATATCGTTAGAAATAATGGCACTTTACCGTGTCACTCAATGAAGAACTTGAAACGATCCGCCGAACTTGATGGCTTTCGTACGAGCGATAATCGAAATGCACGCTACATGTACACTCCTCTTCAGGTGCATAAGCCTCTTCGTCCACGTTTACGAAACGAATGGGCAGCCCAATGAATGGTCATGGCAGCGCATCGAGGCATTCCGACCGATAACAGCGGTCATTCCACTTGGAAACTTCAAGATCCATTATACAGGCATTATCGTTCCCCTCCGTTATGCTCGTCGCGGGTAGTCTCCGAAGAAGGAACAGAACGGAGTAATGTGATTTACGTTTCCACTTCTCAACAGACCGGGACTAATGTCGCGTCTTCGAGGCGGTGGCGTCACACACTCGCGCGTGCCCCGATGGCGGGGTCTCGTGGAAAATTGGCCGGAGAAGGATTGAACGATATTTCTTCGGTCTGGATGCTGAAATGGAGCATATCCGAGTTCCCAACGACGAGTCCAGGTCCTCCTTTATCCCTTCCCATTTATTTCGCGAGTTTCTACGATAAAATGATGTCGAGTCGCATTTCCTTGGCTTTTCATCCCGCGATCACTCGATACTCCAGTGTCGTCATCGAGTGAGCCGTGTTTTCTTCAGTAGTCACGAATTCGTCAAATATCAACGAAAATCTACTTATCGCGCCGTTCTTTCGAGGCAATGCTTTCTGATATCGCATTCAATGTCTTCATGCTTCTCTCGTATCAGGTTCGAAAGCCATCCACCCTCCAGAGGTACAGTGTTGGCATTTTCAGCGAGTTATTCAATATTGATCTTTCCGATGTCGTGGCGCCGGATGCGGGCGCCGTGGACGCTCACTTTGACGACCGCAGAATGTCCACCAACGTGTCTCTGAACGGTCTGAGATTCTGTGCTGGGGTATTTACCCTGGTAATTAACAGAGGACCAGGCGAAGAGGCCGAGTAAAGGTTTCGTCCGGAGAGAGAATCGTCGATTCGCCGTGTTGCTTTAGAATCGTCGAAGCTCCGAGCATTCGGCCTTATCCTTACGGATCAACGTTGAAGAGCAATAAACTCTCTAACGTCTCTCTAGCCCCGCGCTGGAAAACAGTTTTCGTGAAAGCGTCTTTGAATCGTCGTTTCATTTAAGCCCTCGTATAATTAAAGGTTCGTTTTCTTGCGAAAGATGTGCTTACCTTGTATGTAGATCTTGACGTGCGTAATACTCACGGCGCTTTGCAGCAAAGTTATTAACGGCGCCTTTTCCGCCGCTCTTATGAAGGACTATATCGGGCGATGGCCTGAATGCGAGCAGAATTTTTAATTAAACTTCATCACAAAGTTATGGATGCTAATTAGAATTTTTAAGGAGTCTTAATTACGCTCCTAAATGGAATTCGATGCCATTGTCGCCGTTATCTTTGTATAAACGTCGTCAGCACCGCCCTCTTCGTGTCCTCCTACGGTGTACCAAGGGTCAATTGAGGGTTCAGTGCCGTAGACAGCATCGAAGAACCCTAGTCGGTTGTCTAAGAGGGAATTAATTAACTACTGAGTGGCCGCTAGTATCTCCTCGATTCTAAGAGGGCACCGACCATCGTCATTTCGGATTGTTCTTGGTAAATCTCCTCGAGTCAACTCCGTCGAAGGGGACCACGCTGTCGATCTTTTCGACGAGGGACAGTTGCCTCGGACAATGTACCTCAGCAGAACTGAGTTTAACCATATTTCTAACTTTTCGCACAGCACACTTCAAATCAGCTTTTCGATAATGATCGTATCTCGAAAGGAATTTTCATCCTTGTCAAGATTCTTTTCACTCATTCATGCCCGTTCATGCGTAAAACCTTCAACAGGGGTCAAGTGCGCTTCAATCCAAATGCGTTGAAATTCAATTACACGTGATGTACTTGAGCAATCAGCGTTGTAGGTTTCCAATTAAACTGAAGTGTGCTTTTCTGAAGTCTGAACTGAGTTTTCCCCAAGCAGTGCTCCTCCAAGTGTTCCATTCACTTGGGAACAATCATCTCGATAATATACTAGCGTGGCGCTCAAATTTCGTCAGCGTTTCCCTGCGAGAAACCCCACGTTCACGAATCACGTCAATCAGGCTGCAACGCTGGAAGACAATTAGCCGTGGATCTGATGATGATTTCGTACAGTTATTTTAGCAATTAGGGAACGCGAAGGGGCAGCAGCATAGACGCCGACGGATGGACTTGATTTGGCTGATATCCTATGAGATCATTTTGGTAGTAATCAGGATGAATCTGCTTGGATTCGGCAGAAATCCTCGTGAACGAAACTGGGACGTATACGTAATCCCGACTAAAATTGGGATGCACAAAATGTAGAGGAACGTTTCAATTATTTTTAACTTACAAAGGGAACAAATAACAGAAAAAAAACACCAACATTTTCTTTGTTAAAACGTACAGCGAGTAATATAGGTCAGTGCTTCGCCAGACCAGACCGTAACCCAATTTTTCCTCACCGTGCACTATAATAACGTTCTTTCCTCACGTTCCATTAATATTTTAATACAGAGCACATCTAATACACCCAGGGGACAGAAGCATAATGCAACCGAGATAAAAGCCGCGAATTTATTACGACATTGTTTTAAACTTACTTTCCTGGACTCTAAGAATGTGTACACCGAAGAGGATACGATGCATCACTTAGCCGGATGTCCTGTGCTCCCGCAGTGTCTTTTGCACTCTTTGTAGCTCTTTTTGCGGTACAGAGAGAGACTGTCTCCTCTTCTTTCTCTCTCTCTCTCTCTCTCTCTGTGGGTCTCACTTCTCTTCTCCGTCGCGCTATGTTATTGTACATATTTCTATCCACTTTACTGTGTGTACTTCAGCTGCTCTGCTGCCCCGTTGCCAAAAGTTGTGAGAAATAAAGCAGAGTTTATGATGCTTCGATGTATTTATGCCCCGAGCACATAGTCGTCTGCCATCGTTGTCGGCCTGGAGTACCTCTGACCCACGCAGTCGCTCGGTAAACAAGACCAACGTCAAAGATGCACTCGCACATTTCATTTACTTTTATCCCCTGCGAAAACATGTACCTTGTATTCTACCCGCGGGACGCATCGCTTGGTTTCGTTTCGGCAAACAAATGGGTTCAGACATTCCTTTTGACCGTTTTGCTATTAATGCTAGAATGAACTTTGTTTACTACTCAGTTGTAGAAACGCACGGAATGATTCGTTATGGCTACCAGAACTTACCTGAAGATAGGGATAGCTTCAGATGTTTTCTCACTTACTTTGACGATCTCCAGAAGCAAGGGAGGCTGATTCTCGACGTTACCAAGTTACTAAGTAATTATTATGAGATGCGAATAAACACGCGTGACGTACAATGATGGAAAACAGTGTTCGGGAAGGGCGGACAAGTCGGAGCGTGGTAAAGACAGAATGTAGAGACAAGCAATCGAGCAGTCACTATAATTAATTGGCTTGCCTGTCGAGCCGCACGTCCTATTCCAGAATGATATAAGAGTTAATTCTGCGGAGTGCAGTTGATATTCAGCCATCAGTCTGGCGGATTGCGATCCACGCTATCTCAGCCTCGTCAACCGCGTTCGATGCACGTAACACGGGGCATCGTTCTCCATTTCGCACTCTAGTTAACGGACGGCCATGGCCGTGCACACACGCGGCCACAAATAAAACCCGGCTCTTTATGCGCGCGTAACTTTTGCCCGGTCCGTTTAGCGCAACCGTAACTTACGTTGCTCGCGGACTCTGACAGAAATACGAGGCCCACGGATGAAAGGCTGATTTTAAACGGCGTTCCTTTTCGCGGTTCAAGTGGCCCACGGGGAGCATTCTTCGGATGATTCGTGAACGAGATCGTAGGTCTTTGTATCGCGTACAGTTACAGTCATTGGTGTATTCAGACCAGTTTTGTAAAACAAACTGTAATTTAGGCTATTTTTCACGCACCTATGTCGATAATATGATGTGATGCATAATGTAGATTGAGAATAGCCTGGGATTCCCGCGTTGGAGACAAGTGTGAAATGAAAGAGCATCAATAGGATGACCTGCGATTCTCATTAATAATGCAAAACCTTTTGTCTCACTCACGTACACATTGTCATCCTCGCGACTAGCAGAGGTAGGGTATGAATTAAATATCCTCATCATGCTGTCCATCGGTTTTCAATTACGAAGAGGGCGGTTATGACGACGAGAGGATTCGGCTTAGCCTAGAATAGGTTCCAGAGGATCCTCAATTTTTTTATTTGCCGTCAAATTCTCTCTGCAATTTGCTTCTCGTTCTGTTTGTTTAATTACTCCCAGTCCCTCTGGCCTGAAGGAAAACAACATTTGTTTATATAATAGTTTGCCATAATTACCGCTGGCGAATAGATCAGCGCACATACACGAACAACACAAGTCTAATAAATTATCGCAGAACGAAAATTTACCCCAAAGTGGAAGGTACTTTCATGCGTTTCAATACATTCCATGCATTTCATGAAAGACAAAGTAATCTTGCAGAACGATAGAAGGCTGCCTTTCCCCTGATCATCAACTTCTCCGCATCGTACAGTGAACTTTATCGTTCAGAAATTCCCAGACAAATATCCAGCCAGCCATTCGGACCGAGTGTACGTTGTCTCTATCCACTTAGGGGGGCAACGCCAAACTCTTACCCCGTAATTAAACACGCGAATCGCTCTGCTCGTATTTCCCCCCACGGGTACTTGGGAGTGGGATGGGCCATACTACTTCGACTGTTAGCGAAGCGTGACCGTACGATTCGCGTAACTTCTCCGAGTGCCTTCGAAGCTTCGCCCGCTTCATTACCTCGTGAACGCTGGTGGGCCGCGAATTTCACGCCGTGATGAATGGCATTTTCCGCGATAAATGAATTCGGAGCAGCGACACCCGACTGAACGAGTAACTGTCGCGCCCAGTCGATTCCACGCGGGAACAAATACCGCTGGACACCGGTACCCGCGCACGCGGACGAGCTTGATACCCCATTAATAAACGTAATGAATTCTGCCGCCCGCGCCGGCCGCTCTGGCAATTTTATTACCACGCACCGTTTCGCCGGGCGACCCGGCCGCCGGAAGTGAAAATAAATAATGCAGCCTGAGAACGGCGCAACATTCTGATGCGTTCCGCCGCGAATTGCAAAGAGACGTGTCGCGTAATGAAGAAGAATGGCCGTGATTTACGCTAAAAAGAGGGCGGAAACGAGCGAAATTGCTGCGCCGTTGTTTCGAATGCAATTGCAGGCCGAACGTGCGGGTGCATCATCAACGTGATACGAATAAAATGAAACAGGAGCGTTACTAACTGCGCCGTGTTTGAGTAAATCATCGGCACGTCCAGAGTATATAACTGCTCCTCGAAGACTCCTTGGCTAGACAGCAGTAGCTGGAAGATATCGGCGACTGTCTCAGAGGGATATTCCCTTAATACGATTGTCGATGGCAATTGACGCATCGTCGGGCTCCACAAACGACTGACAGCGCGTGGAATTTACATACAAAGCTTCCTTTGTGCATCGTTCCTCCAGTGCATGCTTGCAGGATACACGCGTCAGACTCACAAGGGTTGCGTAATTTGAAAACCAGCTCGAATTTCCTATTAACGCAAGATTCCAGTTACTTCCCTGTGCGACCAGCCGTGAATATCCTGAGACACGAATTAAAAGATACGTGAAATGTTGCGCTAGCTGCTCAAGGGTGGAACGTTTCTGGGAAGAGCTGACACACGTCCTCAGAGTAGCGGTGACCGCGTCGACTCTGCTTACGAACTATTCAGGTGTAAATTCGCGGCCGCCCCGAACGTCTTTGGATGGAATGACCAAGCCAACCAAAAGAATCGAAGGGAAGAAAGCGGAGGGTCGAATAGAGGCATTTGTAAGCGACGACACGGCCGTTGTAACATACGAATTTATCGTTTCGCTCGGGTTAGCTGCACTCGAGCGAGCCGGCAACTCCTTTATCCCTAGGAATCTTGGCCGTGAATCAAATCCTTGATTTACGGCCGGTACACGTGTATATCAATTCCGCAACGAGCCGATTATCGGCCTGGCAGAAACGGTCGTGCAGCCGGTTGTTGCCTTTTGTTGAATCCCTGCCAGCGATACACTATCCGCATCAAAGGGAAATATCGCCGAGCGTTGCTCCTCCTCTGCCGCGGATTTTCTTCCACAGCGGCGACTTCAGCTCCGCGCCGCGGAGTTTTTCCTGCTCCTTTCCGCGTCGCTGCTATCCCCGCGGATGCGTAATCGATAAGAATATCTCGCGCAGTAGACGGATCCCTCGGCTGGATTTCTGCCGCGACGTTCCCCTCGGCGTATCCGTGCTCCCGATACCACGAATCCGGGAATTCTTCGAGAATCTCCTCCCCGCGTAACGGTTTCATCTGTTTTCCTTTCGTTTCCACGCTCGTTCACTGGATTCCTCATCAACGAGGCGCGCCGCCGCCAGTCGCGCTCCTGTATTAATACACTATCGAGTTATCGATTTTTCAATCGCCCGTTGTTCACGCGTATTCAGCCCTCCCATTGTTCCTGTATATTTCCTGCCTCGAGATTGATAAGACGCGAGACACGCTCGTCGGTCCGATTTTCGGATTCCGTGTCCGCGTTCCAGCGAAAGAATCCGAGAATACTTTGTCATCTTGCATCGCAGTTCGTACCACATGATGGATGCGGCATTTTCATGCAAAAGGTTATACCTGTCGTTAAGGAAGCTTGGAGTCTTTTAGTGGCGAGATTTAGTTACGGCGTATATCAGAATCGTGTCGAAGCTTTATGGAGCCGTATCAGGGTCGTTAGCGTCGGAGCACAGTTCACATCGCGATGCAGCGGCGTTGAAAATTTGTATCCAGTAGTGTTATCGTCGGTGTTCATATGCAACAGGATTCTACCCGTTTCGCCAGTGTGTTTATAAATGAAAATCAGGGGATTTCCATGTAGACGTTGCACGGTGAATGTCACACTCCTTGCAGGTGCAGAAGTTCCATATACTTGTACCTTTTTACCGCGTTATTATACCACGAGCTTTGTTTCCTCTATTAACTGCTCGAGAATAAAGAAACGAAGCCAATTTTCCCACCGCCCCTCGTGCTAGCACATACCGAACGGCCCGAGCACCAACGCAACATTCCTCTCGCGGGTAGCGGATAAAACGACCATAACCATCTTGTGCATCTAATGGCGAAAGCTTCAGCAAAACTGCACTCGCCGCTATTTTTACGCTTCAGGCAGATGCGCGCGTCCGACCATTCATAAGACTCCCGAAGGCATTTGCACCGTGAAAACGTGGGTGCGCATTTACATGGTCGACGTTACTCCTCCTATCGTTTGGTCCGCCGGTCAATCCGCGAGTTGTAAAAGTAATTCGGCCGAGTTTTTTCTTGGTGCTTCGCCCTCTTTCAAGCAGACCGGCAACCCCCCGCGCAGGGGAATCTCGTGGACTCGGTGCACGTTAACGAGGAACTGAAACGAGGCATCTCTTCAAACGAACCTCGCCCTTTTATCGTAGGCCCCCTTCTCCTTTTTTGCTGCTCTTCCTCCGTCTGCGGTGTTTTAAACGGACATACCTTATTCATCTCACTTTTCCGACGTCGTCGGCGGAACCAAAAAGACGCTGATCGCAACGGCTTTCCCCGTGTTGGACATCTGGCTGCGCTAATGCCGTCTCGTTTCGCTCTCTGGTTAACTACTGTATATCCCCGGTAATCTCGTTTGCGAGGGAACAGCCTTCACCTGAGAAATTCGGAATTCTTGATGCCAGCGCGAGCGAAATCGGTGTTTTTCGAACCGTGACTCGAAGCGGGCAGAGAACTTTCGTGCGGGGGTTGAATTCTGTTATTTAACGCCGTGAATATTACTTTGGACAGGGGAACAAAGGTAGTAGAAAGCAGCTTTAGCAGGGGATATTGTTTATGTTGATTATTGAAGGGTCATAGTTTATGGAATATTGAAGTCTCGTGGGGAGGAGATTTAATATGTCAGCCCTTGAAGTCTAATATTCCGGTAATATTGGAGGGAAAAACTAATTTCTGAAGGAAACGATATGGGACGTATCCTGCATTATTGCGTGCTCCGTAATACGGGTGCCTGAGGTACAAGAGGGGAATTGCGGTCAATCGAAAAGCTGGATTACGTGTAATAATATCCTAGTCGCAGGGCCGAGGCACAAATGCATTGCTGGAAGCCTGCTTATCGTAACACTGCCTACAGGGAATACCGGGATATCCTATTACCAGTTATCTGAAATTTCGAGCAAGGCAAATATTTACTATCGTTTATAGATTACACCTGGTTCAATCGATTTGGTAATAAGAATTCTTTTTCCGAGGAACTTACGCTAACTTACATTGCACGCAGTACACAGTCCTACGAGTACAGAATGACGTAGAGAATTACGATATAAGTAGTATAAGCCCAGGAATGATCAGACGCTAATTGGAACTTCAGGTGAGGCAAGTAGCAGAATAATCCCTATACGTCGTTTCACTACAAATACACCACTTGTATCTGAGTAGATCAATGTTCTACAAACTGAGCAGACACATTCCCTTTATATTTATTGAACGATTACTATGATGTAATTAATTGATTCTGTTATAATCTAATTATATCTAACTTATTGTAGAAAAGTATTTATATAATTGACCAGACAATATGCAAAAGAGAAAGTCCATGCACCGATTTAAGAGTCGCACGTGCAGTGCATCTGTTGCAGTGAATGGAAATATGGGAAAGCTGGCGCAGAACTATTCTCATAAGAAAATTTCTAACGAACGAAGATCGGGAGCAAAACCGTAACCCGCGAGTTCCCTCGAGACCATGGTAGAATTTACTTACTCTAGCTGATCATTAACGAAGTTTCGGTGATTAAGGAAATATTGCGATTGAGGAAGTTTACACACAGTACGTCATTAATAAACTCAGCGCGTAATTAATTATGTTTAGTGCGGCGTATAACGGATCTTGAGGCACGGGTTGGAGGGGGGTGGAACTCTTTTCACGATCCACTTCTGAAGTGCTTTAAAACACCAGGAACTTCTCGTATATTAAAGCAAAATGTATTAAGACAGCGAGTTACGAGTAAGACGTCTTCTTGAATAGTTACCTTATCTCCTCGAATTTTGCTTCACTTTTAAATCCCGTTGGAAGACCCTTCGCCACTTTTCTTCTCTCTCTCCCCTCCACCCTCTCCCCCTCTCCTCCCCCCGGGAACATTCTTACCGGTTCCTTGGCGTACTCCGCACGAGAAGACGAACAATTAAGAGTAGTTTTATCGACGAGTCTACATCCTGAATGTCGCGCTCGAAATTCTATTCTTCTTCGAACGATAAAGTTTGGAACTTGGAAAATTTCTTTTCTGGTATTTCCTGGGTGTACTTTGCATTCGAAAATGTAATATATAGCATAAATTACACGATCCTGATACTGTTATCTTTGCACTTCCTCGTTACCGTACTCCCCGTGCTCGTGGTGCGCTCAGAGTAGCACTCTACGTGTATTCCAGGAGAACTCGTTCAATATAATACGGTTTATTCTCTGGATTTTCCGTGGCTACGTATATTTCCTTGTTATCCCCGCTGGTAATCTACAAACGACTGGCGAAATAAGTTCGAGCTTAGCTGTGTTACGCACAAATAATTCGACGGGCGTGGAGCGCAGATAACTTCAACATGTGTATTTCAGCGCCTCGTGTAATTCCACTTTTAGCCTCGTTACGAGTATTTCGAGTAATTATTACTTTGTATGGTTAGGACAGGTGTACAAGCAGAAGCTTTAGGAAAATTATTGTATGCGGGGTAAATACGATAATGCACTTTTGGACTAAACTGGTATGCTACTTATAATTAAATGCTCAAAATCATTGTTTTAATCCCAAAATTGAATTTCTCGCGATTACATTAGAATGTACTGTGATGTCGAATATGGAGATGTTTATATGAAATTTGAGTTTTAGCCACATAGGCTTAGATTCACATAGAATTCCGTTTCCTACTTCTCAGAAGCTCACTGGTTGTATTAGTGAAGTTGCAAATCATGTTTATACATCTCCAAGAGTACTGACTTGGAAACCCATACCTCCTGGAATACTTTTCGCCTACTTCTGTCAGTTCTTTATACTTCTGAATTCTTCCAGATCATTCCTTGTACTCTGTTTTGCCTTATCATATTACAAGCCGAAAAGTTTTCTTAACGCCGTATCCTTCAAGCTCCATTTCACAGTCAAATTGTTCCCTTAACTCTCCTAATGTATACGCGTTCGCTGCTCAGGTATGTCCGTCGTTAGACTGGAGCGCATTAAGTTGGATTGAAATGAAAATTGCAGCAAGCTGAGGTGCAACCGGTTCGCACATTCCAGGATGGAAATGTTCTTTTACAGTTGAAACCGGGGGGAAACATTACCGTTCTCCATTCTGTATCGCGTTCCCCAACATATTTAATTTCTAGAGTACTTTTTCAGGACAAATTCCGCAGTCCCTTGGGTACCGTTTTTCGCTTGCACGATCAAGGAACATCCTCGAGCCTCTCAGTGAATTATTTACGGTCGAAGATGGCTTGCTTCGTACTCCGTAGATTGGTCAAACATTCATAAAGCAGCCTACAGGTCTTTAACATGTTCCTTTTCAAAGTTCACGAAGCACTCCGAACGACGTACAACATTCTCCCATCTCGCCGCCTTTCTTTTCACTACTGAACGCTCCTTTTATCCTTTTGTCGACGTCCACACGTGTCAGATTCGGTGAATCTTTTATCAATCGGCGAAGCAGAAGCTATACACTTTAGCACAGCGTGGGGCCGTTATTTTAATTAAAAGAGCGCGCAAGTGAGGCGGAGAAGTAGAGTATAGTATGAAAAGCATACGGGATGCACTTAATGGCGCACGTTTAATGGATCCCTACATTTCTTTCACTATTCTCGCCGATTAAGAGCTGCGGCAGTCGTCGAAGAAAGTCAACCAGAATGCTGGATCGAAACGACCTGAATTTGTTAAACATTAATTACCGCCTCTATAGGCTCTCTTTATTTCGGTTCGTCCGGCTTCATGTCCCTCGCAACGCTTTCTATAAAATTTGATGATACATCTGCGCACGTCCGTCGACGCGTGAAACGAGAACGTCTCGAAGCAAGTAAGAAGCAAGTGTTTATAAAAGCACTCATTGTTTATTTCAGTGTTTCCCAACCTTTTATGAGTCGCGACCCTCTTTTATAATATTCAAATAACCTGTGACCCCCCCCCCCCCCATTTAAGGTAAGGTAAATTTAATAAGGTAAGGAAAACACATTAAATATAGATATTTCAGAATATAACTCTAACTTCATAATATTAAAAAAAGAACCCAAGAATCGTGGCGACACACCGGTTGGGAATCACTGGTTTATTTCTTTTTCTCAACTGTCCCGAATGTCAGCAGGAGGATGCGACGGAGTAGAATACAGGATTATGAAGCTCCGCGTATTTCTGTACAATGTTGATACAGTGATACGGAAATGAATACGGCATGCGTGAGAGGAAGATGAATATTCGAAGAAGGATGTTTCTGGGCTGTAAGAGCTTTCTGCTGAAATAGGGAGTGTAATAAATAAACCACCGAAGACGTGGTACATAGATGAGAAAGCGCGTATTCTGCTGAAGCGGAAAAACAAATTCCTCGCGAGGGGTATGTTATGAATAATCGACGCTCAAAGCTGATGATAAGTCGAGTAATAGTACCTATACTGTTTCCGCGTGACACCTTTCACGCGACGTGACTGATTAGCGAACGTTGAAATTCCAGCAGAATTATTCGTTACTACGAACAAACTATTTCTAAGCTCAAGAAGAGTTACCGACAGAACAATTGACAATGAGTCACTATCCACTACGTCACTGTAGCAATATGAAAATGGATGCGCGCATTTTTCTGAGAAACGGGGAACAACGGCGTGACAAAACGAACTGACTGACGAGGGACAAGGGTACGAAATAAGACAGGCAGAAAGCGAAGAGGCGGCCAGAGGCGAGTGCAAGGAGAGTCGAGAAAATAGAAATGGAACAATTACAGTGGAAGAGGAGAAATAAGAAGAATGGCCGACCAGTAATCTTAATAATGCTTTCGACCAATCCACCCCAGTGTTTCGCAACTCCATTTCGCCGTGTCTGGGTATCTGCTTCTCTTACACTGAATTATTTACCCCATGGATTTCCATTTCCATTTCTTCATACGCACATATTGCTGTTCTTCTATGGCGAAAGATATCAGAAAACTTTTCGTAGAGTCCGGGAATCATGAATTTCGTATGTACGTGCTGGATTATTTATTCAAAGTATAAAGAGTATACTGTCATCCTCTTGATGCACAAATCCGTCTTCTGTCCTCTGGTCACAGACAATTTTTTGATCCTGTTGGCTGATTCTGTACTGACCTTTTGAACCAGTCTGACCATACATGGATTTACTCTACTTGTTTGACCACCTAGCTTCCCATTCTACTTGCCTGACAACACATATCTACTCCTGTTCTACTTGTGTGATCACTTTCTACACTCTGAATCCCCTGATTTTGTGCTTGTCTGACCATTTACGGCTCTGCTCTACTCGTTTCTTTACATACAATCTTAGTCAGCTTGCATGAACACTTATAGCTCTTTTCCACTTGGATTTTCAATTACGAAATTTGACGCACAGCTTATGGAGTGGTCAACATCCATAACTGTAGAAAGAATGATGAAACTTTTCGACGAATATCTTCGTATGTACATATTTGTAGAGGTGCGAGTAAAAAGTTCCGAATACATACATACATCCTGGACCATGTACCTTTCCCAAGTGCACCTGCGTGCTTTTACAAATTGCTCCCATTTTATGTTAATCTTCGCGCCGTGTTCTTTGTGCGAGCACGCACGAACACCTAGCGCCAGCATCGAAATATTGCCCGGAATTCTCCACGTAGAAATGAACAAATGTAGGCGATGTTTTACATTTTGCGAACCATATTCTTTATGCGCTCTTTTTTCTGCTTACCGACTGACAGTTCAAAATGAGAATATTATGCAAGTGTGACAGGTGCATTTCATGAAGTTTTCAGAACGTACATTCTAGCAAAATTGCCATACTTTCTTTTACAATTACAATTTGCAGCTTCTCAAAAAGTGCGAATTTCTTCAATCATTATTTTTCCTTATATATCGTTGTGTAAATTTAGAAGGGGCAGTGTAAGCCCCCCTCTGCCGAATTAACTCCTCCAATAAAAGGAAGGAAATCCGGGCGGCAGCTTTAAAAGAGATTTCCATTTCAAGCACCCCAGTAAACTGCGATAATCGCTATCTAATCGCGTATTCGTAAAGGAGAATCTTTCACGCCCGCCACTAATTACCCTGTAATTAGTGGTTCCTTTGACGACGAGCAATCGAGTGGTAAGTTTCCTGTAATAAGCTTTTTCTCCCACTTTAATTCGTCCCTTTCAAGTTTCACGTCGTTTATATCGTTGAAAATACGACCCCTCGTCGTTTCTACGAACGAATGCCAGGAAACAAGGAATTTGCATTGAACAGAGTGTTTAATCGACGAACACTTGTTTCACAGACAGTCAGTGACTTCGACTTGGAAAATTCGCGGCATTCCTTGAGGAAACGACACGGCAATATTATGTTACGCAACTTTCATTATGAATGGCACACACAGCTCATCTTCCTTATAAAGTATACCCCGCCATCGCCGAACGGACGAAATCTACAGAGAAGAATAAAATGCAATGCAGCGTTGACAGCCTTTAAACCAATTTCCATCGTGTATTTGAATTGTATGCGAACGTTTCGGCAGACTCCCGGGGGACGGAGGGTAATTCGTGATTGGAAAAGTGATAAAGTGACGACTTATCGATTCCCCTGCTAGTGGCCGCTATGAATATTCAGAAGCCTGATAGAGGGCAGATGAAAAAAGGATTTCGCGAGTGTGGTTCGCTGTTGGAGTGTACCACGGTGGAAGAACTTATTTTTCGCCCACAATTTTTCCAACGACACTTATCAGATATTCCAGGAATTTTCTCATTTTCACTCCTGTCTATCTGCCTACCCCGTCGTTCCACCCCGCAAAAAGAGAGGAGGAAAAATTCCCGTAAAAATTTTCGAAACTAAGTTCATGGATCGATCCTATGAAGCCCGGCGAGTGGGGGATTTGTTCGGCGAAAATTCCGCTATAAAGTTTTATGGGACGGAGAGAAATGACTTTCAACCGCGGAACAGTAGAAACAGAAAGCCGCGCGTGTTCGTGCGTCTTTTTATATCGATCCCCGCGAAATATTGCAACGTAATTTCTAAAAACACGAGGAAAAAAAAAGTGAGGCAAGGCATTCAATCGGGTAACACTTCGTCAACTGCGGAATGAAATTCCTTGGCCCGGGGGCAATATAACTGGCAACAACCTCCTCCATTTCGTTGAAATGCCAATTTACAGTCGCCTATTCCCATGCGTTTCGATACGGAGCGGGACAAATATTGCCAGCTATCGATTCTCCTTTTTATGTCCTCTTTCAGCGTGCGCCGTGAACGCGCAACGCGTCCACATGTCTGCGAATATTTAACAATATGGATACTGGTTATTTCCTCGTTATACCATGTAGCCCTGCTCGTATACGCGCAGCACGCTCTAACCAGCATTGCCATGCTGGTAACAATGAATTTCCGAACAATAATGAACAATGGGTTTCAAATAAATTGTAGGACTTTGAAGCACACGGACCTCGAGACCTATCGAGACCTGTCGCTCTAAAAACACGCATAATAACATACGATGCTATCTCCCTATAAGCGAGGGACTGATGTAGTTGTCTGTAATTTTTGACGTTTTAATCGTTACGGAGGGTGTAATGAGAAGCGTGTGACGAGGCCATCCATCGACCATTTTCAGTTAAGGCCTATCACCAGCAGTTAATGATAATGACGTGAAACGTTACTGCAGCATTTAACGCACATGTTCCGTTATGAAGTTAACCTGCCCTTCAATTGTGTATATACGATTATCGATGCGTGACCGTGCTCATAATGGTGCGCAATAACGGTCGATACAGGCCGATTCGAAACGCCGGATTTTCATAATGTAACTGCGCAAACGTGGTCTGTGAACTGGAAACGCTTCTACAACAATTTCCACGGGTTCGCTATACTTTTACAGAGAGCATTGTTGCGATCAATATTTGTAACGGTTTAAGCAAGCGTTTCCGCAATTATTCTGTGAACAGCTGCGGTAAATGTCTGTTGTAGAATTAAAAGAAAAGTTTTTTTTAAATTCACGCGACTTCAAAAATGAGATGAACGAAGTCTTTCTGTAAGTGGTGTGTTATACGATATTAAAGATAGCTGGTTTATTGGGAATGATTTTAAAATACACGGTGAGCGGTGTAATCGTGTTTTTCACTTGTGAAAAAAATTACTCCGTTCAGAAAAAGCTTCTACCGGTACGGGGGTGGTTAAGTAAAATCATTGGGGCCGCGCGAAAAAAGGAAAATTGCTTGGAGAATGGAATAAAAATTCCCGAGAGAAACTCCCATTTAAATTCACAGAATTCACGCTAAATAGATTTTAAATCGCCCGAGATCTCGCCGGTAGAAAAAGTACCCAACTTTCGTGCACCGTTAGACGTAAACTTGGTGATCACATTCGAGGCACGTGGGCGAGAAACGGGGGAAGCTAGCTTTCCAGGAGAAAATAAGGAGAAAACGAGAGAGTAGAGAAGAATTGAAAGAAAAAACCCGAGCCACTAATTACCAGATCCATGTTGCTTTCCCCCGGAAAGTTGCAAGCATCCTCCTTCCCCCCTTTCGTCCACTGTTTGTTTTCCTGCAGCTTTGTTTCCGCCTGTCATTAATTTATCGTACAGACGCGAGAAACGTTTGAGAGTGATCAAGTAACGTGGAGGATGATGCAACGTCTAGTCTCGACTTGCCTTAACTAGCAAGGCAGAGGGTTGAAAATGGGCCAGCAGCGGGTTAGAGGTCTCCCTAACACAATTACTTTTCCTCCGCGTAATTTGCATACTATTCGCGCGAGCAGCAATGCATATGCATGCGGCGCATCGGCGAAGGTCTTGATGCGATCGGATTATTCCACGGAGAAAGTGGGCGAGGGAAGGTGAAAAAGGGGAGGGCGAAGATGGATAGAGCGGTTCTAACGGCGAGAGCGTGGTAATATTCCCTAATTAGCGTTGGCACGTATCGTGGCTGGAGTCTCGCCTCGATTCCACATCGATTTTGCTCGCGCCGCGAATAATAATGCCTTCGCGATCAGGCAGCTCTGTCGGGCCCTGGTCGATTAACTGTGGAACGAAGAATCTCGCGGCTAGTTTCGGTGCGACCGGTTTCTTTCGCGTCTCGGGGGTAATTTTCCGCGTTCTCGTTTCGCGTGGAAATTAAACCCGCCCAGGCAAACCTCTTTGGGCGGGCGCACGGGCCGCAGAGAACATGGGTGCACGATCATTCTGAATGCACTTTGCGATGTTATTTCCACGGTTCATGAGCGAGGTGTTGCTTTGACGTCTCCGCCTCCGGTCTTTGAAAGGACGCCACCATTACAAAGGAGAATTCCGTCACGAGTGAAGACCACCTGTCTCCACGGGCTACCGTAGTTTTCTGTATGAGCGTGGTGAAAGGGAAGATTTCTCTGGGGGATGGCGTGTCTGAGAATGTGCATTATTCATTCGAAGCCAGCGGGAAACGAGGAACCCACGGGGAAAAGTTTTTGATATGCTTTTGAGTGACTGTTCGAATAGGCGCGATTGATCGTTTCAGATACGATTACGGTACCCGTTCAACGTTGGTAACTGAATCTTCTGAGGCCGCGTGATAGTTAATGGCGCGATTAATCGAATGTTATATACTTTCTACTTCACCTGTATTTGGTGAATGTTTTAAGAGCATAGAAAAGTAAGTGATATCTGAGATATGAGTTTTTTATGCATGTTTAATTTATGACACTATTCTTTCGATCGTAATAAATATGAATGCTTCCAATCGCGCCCGCGTGCAAAACTCTTAAAACAATATGCCCCATCGATCACTATGAAGTGTCAGCGTTGACGCTAGATATAACAAGCTGATTAAAGTAATAATCTATTTTTCTTCGCTGGCAAACATTACGTGTACATCGATCAGAACTTCCTGACGCGTCAACGGAATTGGCGAAAACGAAATACCGTCGCTGAATGAGAAGATCGGACGAATTTACTGTGAAAAGATGCCGATCTGTCACAATGAAAGCGTAAGCGTCACCTTCGAAGCTGCGATGAGCTAGACATATTTTCAAGAATGAAGAGACGAGTGGATTAAACATACTACTCCTTGCCTGTCCAATCTCAACTTACATTCTCCCCTCGATTTTCATTTAATAGTTGCAAGGAGGCAAATTTAATCGATATTCTCCAAAACTACCATTTTCCAAGTTATGGACAGACCTCTACTTGCCACTGAAAGCACATCTAGCAGAGCGATCGATAAATCGGTGAAACTAGGGGAACTTGATTAAACTACATGGTGGTCTCGTATCGTCGCAAGGAAGCGAGTTGTGATCGGTGGCACTGGACCCGTAGCCCGCTCGATGACAGATAGTTATCGGAGTAACCAAGCGTGGTTTTCACCTTAAGCCTTCCACCGGGCAGCGACCAACAACCTGCCACCGTCGCTGCAGTATGTAGAGAATCTATATTAGAGATACGTGATTTAAGCCCAAAATTGGAATCGCCTGATAGGATGCCCCTTCCTTCCATCCTTTGATTAATGACGCTGACTCTCGTTGCCCCAGCATCGATTCGATCGCGACACCAGACTCCCGTTTCCCGGATTTTTTCCGCTTCCAATTCCATAATCCACCGCTACGGTAAATTACGAATAAAGATTAAAGTAGCGACAATTAAAGCGTAGCGCTTCGATCAAACAGCGTTCTCCAGTTCCAATTAAAGTCTGGTAATTGAAACGATTTTTGCTGGAATTCCATTAAAATTGCCTTGCGCAACGTTAAACACGAAAACCCAAACGCATGATCCAACGTAATGCCCGTTATTACGTGTTTGTGAAATCAGGTCGGGATGCATTGGGCAAAGTTGCTGTATTATTATGTGCACATACGGTAGAGTTGGGCATTAACTACATAATAAATTGTATAATTAACGGATCAAATAAAAGTCACCAAAAAAATAAAGTTTTTTTTTATTCGTCGAGCGTTTTAATTTCAGTTGTCGAATAAATTTTTCAATTTCAACTTTCACTTTAACTATGCATATAGTTAGCTATATAAAAATGATATATTCGCATGAAAGGACGATTGAGTGATGAGGTTTAAAGTGGTCAACGTGTCACGGACTAACAAGATAGAAAAATACGCGCGGTTCGGCAGGAAGTCCGATGGGAATAACCCCTGTGGTCCAGGGTGGAAGTTGTAGCTCGAAGGCGGATTAGTTTTCAAATTAGTGGAGTCGGGCACGGGTCTCTTCGGACTTGGGGCTGATTCTGCCGTAGAAAATCGTGGCACGCTGCACTTTCAAGCTGCTGTTAAGGCCTGGGAACAAGGGAAAACGCGTTCCCAACTTTTCCTCCAGCCGCCTACACTGAATTCCCTCCACGTTCCTCGGGAGAGAGAACGTTTGTCGGAGTTCTTGCATGTGTTTGTTTATTTGCTTGCTGTCCCCACTTTCGTTCGTTTCGCTACGATTCGATTCGATTCGATTCGCTTCGCTACGATTCGATTCGATCCGCTACGATTCGATTCGATTCGAAGTTACTTCACCCACCCCCAAACAATAGGAGAAACTAATGCATGCGGCCCGAATGAGAATTAATGGAACGGTTCGCTGAAGCGTTCGACCATGAAAAAATTAATATCGCCTCTTTACGCGTTCTTTACCTTCGACATGGAAATGGTGGGAAACATTGAAGTCTCGATGGTACTTCAAATATGTTAATGAAAGCAAAGTGAATGCATTTATTCACGATCACGTTACTGGGAAGTTGTTTTCATATTTTCAATAGAAGTGATAAATAAATGTATGAAGGCTAGTGATTGGAAATTAAAATTCGAAGTAGGTACATAACTTTGATTTATTGTATCGTTTGAGTTATTGCGGAATTCATTAGTATTCTCGATGACTGTACAGTGAAGGAGTCATACAGTAACACGAGACCAGTCAATGAATTAAGTAACAATGTCATGGAATAATCAACAGCATATATTGGTTAATCGATATCTAGTTAGTATAGTTGAAAGGTGAAAATTTTTACGCAATAGCTAAATTTCTTGTTGCACGAGTCATTCTCGAAATCTTTGTACTATTCAATTAACCTCCTCATGGTTTAAAACATTTTCATGGCGGAATAGAACCACGCCTCGAGATTCTGTTTGTCGGCGTTAATTAACGCGAATTCTCCTTTGGCGCCGGAAGGTAAAAGCACGAAAGGTATTTCCACCGTGAGATTGGGAAAATAAAAATTCACCACAGAGTATCTATCTTCGCACCCCGTTCCCCGCCGCTTCATCAAGCTCGAGAACTTTCTTTCAAGTCCTCCCCCTTTAACCCACTCGCCGCCTCGCAACCCGACGAGTGCGCCTCTTTCAGTTTGATGGATTTTGCAGTAATATCTCCGCGTATTATGGTAAAATACTCCGAGTACAGGCTAGGAGCACTCCTCTGCTCGCTACAGTGATTACCTAACATTCAGCACCGCCCCAACTCGCGTTTCCCTATCTCTGCCTCGGACGAATAATTTATGCGTTGCCGGGAGAATGATAGATCACCGTGATCCATAAAAATGTTGCATCGAACGTAAGTTTCCTGATGGATACGCGGGTTACTCGCACGAATTGCCCTGAACAAGTTGCTTTCTCTCTGATCCTCGATCTCATGCTGTTCGGGGATGCATCTCGCAACTCCATGTAAAAAGGAATTGGATTGAAAGAGGGCGCGTTGTATGTTCTCGGTTAAGCAAACCACGCGAATATGCACTTTTCGGGTATGTTTGGAATACGCCAAGTGGCGCGTCAATGATTCTTTTCGAGAATATTCAACGAAACTGGAAATGATGATGTCAGAGGCCTTTGCAGTTCCGGGTTAACAATCTTTCCGCTCGCAATGATACCTGTATGGCTTTTGTTGGCCGAGTGCTGCAATAGGTTATACATTTGCGAAGTGTCCTACATTTTCTTGTTACTTGCAAAAGTCGAATTTTATCCGACCATTTATGTAACATCTAATTAAGTGTCCCTCGTACTTTCTTTGCCTCCTTTTGTCAGACTTCTCATTTCTTCATTCATGGTAAAGGGGGGCTTAGTTTCTGTAGAATGCTTAACAATTTTACTCGTCCTCATCCATGCTCCAATTCCTTTCCCCCAAAAGGACAAAGTCTGCGTTAATTACAACTTTGTTATCGGCTACTTGAAACACAATTTGTTTTCAGCCCGTGACTTGAATTTCCATAAGAATCCCACTGACGTAATTTAACATTGCTTCGAAAATACCCTTGCCATTGAGGTTCTTCGTGGTCGCAATTTTAATCCACGACATCGTATAGTAAAAAAGATGTCCCAAGATGGGGGATACGCCGTTCTCTTTCGTTCTCTTTCGTAGGATAGCATCGAGGACACGGCTACGACGCCATAAAACTTGCTTTGCATAACTTCGATTACTTTCGTGGAATATTCTGTGTCAGAGGTAACTTTAAGGTCTCGACATTCCAGTTTCAAATCTTTAACGAAGAAAATAACACTATCTTTCTCCTAACAGAACTACAGAACATCTTCATTATTCGAAATGAAATAAAATCGCTTAAAATTAAATTGAGCCATTGTATCCTTCGCAAAGATCTTTTTCTCATATTAAAAAGTACAAGTTACGACTCAATCGGTTGCAATTTGTATCAGCCCAGTTGCTTTTAATATACTATTACGTAGCCGGATGAAAATTTTAATTAACGCGCCCAGATAGAAATTAGAAATTTGTTTGGTTTCCATCCCACGGGAAAAAAATTGGATAGAGCAGCACGGTTCTTCTTCGAGCCTCCCGCCGCGCTTTTTCATTTACCCTGCACGCCCCGCGAGCACGTCGGATTGCCTCCCGTATGTACACAGATCCTCGCGTCGTATATATTATTACCGAGATCGTTACAGCTTACATTGTAAAACGAAGAAGCCTCTATCGGCGAAGATACCTGGCGCTGCGTCTGGAGCAAGGCTGAACCGTTTTAACACATCTCCTTCCGGTTCCTCGAATACTACAGGGAATTTCGTGTATGCATGATGAATAAGGCATAATTGAAACCGGGCCATGTAATTTCTTCCGGCGCATATTGAAATATGCTAATCATATGCTTCGGTAAATCCGTGCCTATTGGCAATTCAAAATCGCAAAAGAATATCGCCCTTTGTTTGCCAACGTTTCCTCCCGAGGAGAAAATTATTCCAATTATTCCACGTCGTTTCGCGATGTAAAAATCACAACTCCTCCAGTTAGAAACACGATTATCGTCGAGTTTCCCAACGGTTTTAATAATATCGCGGCAGATTGCCGGGTGAGAGAAAAATGATCGGAAAGTGTAATTAAATGGAAATCGAGAGGAGGGCGCGACGCGTACTCGGATGGGAATAGGCATGAAAGCCCCTCGAATGGCGAGCCAGGCTCGCGACACGTTTGAACGACGTGAGTCAGGTTAATTTCCTGATCGCCTTTCATCGAGGCTGTCAACATAATCCACTAGAGAAGTCGGCGACGTCAGTGCCGCGAGCGAGGACATTTTGAAAACGGCTGCGAGTCAGGTGAACGCATATGAAAGGTTGTCGACGGTACAGGGACGCCCGCGTCAACCTTTCATTTCGGTGGATCGTTTCGCGGGGGTGGGGATTTCATTGATTTAAAAAGTCCCCGGTGGATAGAGTATGTGCGCCAGCATGCGATTCTTCGCCCGTATATGAAGCCGTTCCGAAAACTTTTCGAAAACATGTTATCGCTTTTTCGCATTATTTCACGTTACCCTGCGATACTTCGGGGACTCGACTACTTCAATTTCGTACCCGAACGCTTAACCGGTATGATTTACCGATGTTTCAATTCCTGAAGCCCTAGAAATCACTTTCAGCGACTCCTTTGATGTCTTCGTGCACCGGTCTTTCGGGATGTCGCAGACTTTTTCTCTGAAGATTTATTCATATTCTGCTCATTCTTTCGGAGGTTTCGCGAAAATACAAGGGCTTCTGCTCCATGGGGTTTTTAATTACGTATACCAAAAGTCCCCCTCCTGCCGCAGTAAGCCCCACGACACGTTCGAAGTTCAAACGACAGTCCTCGGGCGTGCCGCGTTTAACGATCGTTTATAATACCAACCATTATTCGCCGTCCCGTTTCATCTCGCGGATCCATCTTCTTACGTACGCCGTTTCAGCGTAAAAGAAATTTAATTAACGCAACTCCTCCCGCGCTCTCGCAAGCTCCGCGAGCGAAAATTGATTAGCAGAAGAATTTCGCCGGATCGGCAGACCGTTGAGGAAATTTGCGCGCATTCGACCTTGCAACGAGGATAATTAAATATGTAGTATATACTTTATCAGAATTTCATATTAATAAAGCTGGTTTTGCAATTAAATTATCTCGCTGCTCTTCGATCGTATACATTAATGTCCTTTATTGAAAATATACGTACCGAGGAAATTACATTTCATTCTAAAAAAAAGACTGGGGCGTTGCGTTTGAATATCCCGTTAAGAGATTATTGAGCTGTAATATCCTGATACGTCCACTGGCATGATAATTATTCTACCTCGTTCAATAACAATTAAGGAGGGACTAAATACCTTCAACTTCGGCGCAGGCAAAAGCTGATATCGGTGATAACGTCAGAGATGCCTTGACTCTCGCCCCAAGTATTCGCGGCACGATTGTGTCGGCACGCACGGCTGTTGCGCCGAGAATTATCACGGATCCCTTAATTATGACGGAATCAGTGTGCCCTGCATTAATTAGCGAGACTCCGCGCCCGTGGATCTCATCAGGAAGACGATCTTTCGTTGGTGGCTGACTTGAATCGTAGTCTCGAAGCGCCTCGTGACTGTCATAGACGTGAAATGCGCGGAGGTAAATGAAGAAACGTGAACAGAAGCGAGATGAAGGGTTGGAGATGATGGAAGCTCGACGACAAACGAAAGGATGAGGAGAAAGTGGAGGTAGATGAAAGGAACCATGCGAATGATGAAAGGAAGCAGAAGGACAATTAAATAGTGATGGTAAAAAGGGAGGAAGGATGAGTTACAATCGAGGAGAAAATGAAAAACGACGTGACAAAGTATAGATAAAGTTCTCAGTGGTACAGCCAGGAAGACGAGTGACAAGAAGCGACAGAATCGACACTTTGAGCAAACCACCGTCTCGTCTTAACGATGTCCTTACGATAATTGGGCTCCTCTGTTACTTTCATCTGCTCTTTAAGCTCCGGCCAGGATAAACATAGCGGGGTACCGGTCAAAGGAAACCTATTATCGATACTTTCTTACCGTTTTTCCCCTCGCAGTGCCGTTATACATTATTCCACTTTCATTACTACCACTCAGTTGTAAATGAAAATCGACGTTTCAACGAAAGACACGTCGTTGCGGAGGAAGTCTCGCAGCAGCGACACAGAATTTATCGAACTTTACGGCTGAAGCAACAAACAGCCCCGGATAATCTGATTCGTAAATATCACGAAGGGGTGAAAAAATATGGGCGACGAACCAGTGATTCGCATTTACGATGAAATTCCCTGCAACGTCCAGCCAGTCCCCAATCGGCCCTGACAATCTCTCTTAATCGTAGCGGCCATATTTTATCGCGCAGGAGCGCTTCGGAATGCCTGTCATGAAAGTTGATTACGTTAAACGGCGGGAAGCTCGTTCATCCCGAGGAATCA
This sequence comes from Andrena minutula, assembly GCA_929113495.1. Taxonomy (NCBI): domain Eukaryota; kingdom Metazoa; phylum Arthropoda; class Insecta; order Hymenoptera; family Andrenidae; genus Andrena; species Andrena minutula. Next base: position 39,462,409 of record OV815994.1, read on the forward strand.
CTGCGGATTAGCCAGGCGAGCGGGGCGCGACATCGATAGCCTTCGAAATCTAATTTATAATCCGCGTGAAAACGGTCCGCTTGGATAACCGTCGCAGATTCATTGGAATCTCTGGCAGCAGGCGACACTTGCCCCGCGGCCAAGTGGAAACAGTCCACTCGATTTACCAGAAAAATAGCGCGGAAGACCCTCGGAGGCCAAGAGGTTGATGATGTTTCAAAGAGTGCGAGCGCTCGTGCCACTCGATGTAAACGCGGCTCGTTCGGTGGTCGTCCTGTACACACCCCATCATCCCCGCTGTTTACGGACCGGTCGAAGCCATTCGCAAACGTTTCCTCGGCAAAGAGGAATCGAGGTGCTCGATCCTTCGCGTCGCGCGCGCTTCCTTAGACTCCCGCGGCTTTGCTCGGCCAGGCTGTGTGCGCTGAAAGCCTTTTATGTGGTTTCGAATCCACAGCAGCGCGCGGATTCCGGCCCGAATCCCTCGCCACTATGAAACGGGCCTCTGTATCGTTCAAAAGGTGGATCTATCTAGCAGATTCACACGCACGGTCCTCGGCGAATATCGAATTTCGACGGCAACCCTTTGACTGGGAAAGTATTCGGATCCATGAGCCGATAATCAGCGTAAGGTGATTTTCTGCTCTGACAGTTGTCAAAATTCTGAATACTTCTCTCTGTGAAATTCGAGCGTTGCAAAGAGTGTCCTCCAAAACATATTACCTCCGAAGATTCGAAAGCTGACGTTCTTAGACGGTCAAAGATGACCAACGCCCATGATTGTTCGCGACTCATTTTTGCAATCATTTTTGCATTTCGCCATCTCCTTATTCAACCATACACGCGAATCTGACTGAAACGATATTGCGTTACAGGGGAGCAATGATATCGCGCGATTGAATATCGAGCAGCGTCCTATCGCGATGCCATATTGGAACGGATGCTGGTCCCGTTTGTCCACGATCGTCTGGTGTTTTAATGTTTGTCGGGTAAATACTTTCCTCGAAATGCATCGCACCGCTTTAGATCGGCATGGGAAAGCTTGACATGTGCGAGCAGCACGCATCGACGAGTACGCGGGGGCGTTTCAGCGATATAAAGTTGCGCAAGAGGTTCGTATCGACCGCGGTCAACATTCAGAAACAATAAAACGTATTATCCATGGTTACTGGCGAAACGGGGGTGAAGGAGAGCGCGAGGATTTCGGTACATCACGGAGATAACGGCTCGCTCTTTTTCGCCGTCTCGCCCGTATTGTGGCCAGCCAACAGCAAGTGGAAAGAAATATTTCGCGCCTCTACGTACGGATAATTTTTCACGTTTTATCTCTTCACGTCAAGCTTCTGTCTTTTAGTTGCTCGTCAACTTCCAGGGATGTTCCGTTCATATGCAAATATGAGTTGAAATGCTGTTTGCGCGTAGTTTTTCTTGGGGCGCGCTTTGTCTGCTTTCTTCTGTATTATAATTCGATGTAGCTGTTTCTTAGACAGTAATTTTTATACAAACACAAAGTTGTTGCTTATCCGAGAAACAATTTAACTTGAGAACTGTGTATGTTTGCGTTGGACTGGGACGTAAGAGACAGCCACCCTTAAGGAAACAAACATACATAAGCACACTTATATATATATTTCCACGTTTTTTCCTTCCTCGGGTTTTTCAGTGCAACGAATCCAGTATTTCGCAGTCTCTTTGAGTAATACGTGAGTGGAAGGATCACCTGTATCGCTCGTACGTCGAGGTCTTTATTTCGCGGTGAGCGATGTTGTCGGGCGTCCGTTTTATCGATCTGTTCACAGCGTCCTCCGGATTAAGGCGTGGGACTCTTCTTTTAATCTCCGATAAAGTGGCCAGCTTGTTCGACAAGGGGGCCAATGACGAAGCGTGGCTCCGAAACGGACGTGGCGGTTTGCGCCGAAGGTGATTTATTTCCGTTTGTCCCCCCACGGCAATCAGTCTGCGAACACGTTCGAGCCTCAAGCGTGGCGGTACCGGAAGCAAAATCGATCAACGATCGTCCCCACGGTTCTTCGTTTCCGCCCACGTCGTCTGCTTCTCGTGTTCTCGTTTCAGTAAAAATTTCCCTCTTACGTGGAGCCGGCTCCCCTCGTCTTTCTTTTTTTTTCGGGTACTCGATTAAGCGAGGGACGCGGGGAATTGCGCGGGGCCAAGCAACGGGGAAATTTATTAAAGTTCACAGAAACGATAACTTCTGGTATGATCGGCGCGCGAAATTATTTGCCCGGGCATTATTAATGCAACGAAAGCTTCCTAACGTGTGGAGCATGAAATGCCTGAACGCGAGTCTAATGAAATAACTTTCCTCCTTATTTCTATAATTTCATAGGATCTCGCAGGAAATTCGATATACCGTTTAGGATGGGGAATAGAGAGTCAAGTACAGGAATTAACGTTCATAGGAAGATGAAAATTGGAATTCCAAGGATTCGCTGTCTGATTGTTTAACGTTATACGCGAGAGTACCTGTGAAACGATTTGATGGATCTCGAACATTCATTTTACTTTGCCCCGAAAACAGTCTCCGAACTTCGAAATAGAAACCTGCAGATGATCGAGTGTTGAGGGCTGACGTTGATTGATAGATGGAGGGAACGAATAGTGAGAATCTTCCGCCGAAAGCATCGACGTTTCTGTTAAATACATAGAAGCAGGTTATCAAGAGTGTTTGTTCAGAGTAGACTTCTACATTTAGATCTGTCTATATGTGTATCATCGGACGCCGATCTATCTTTATTTGTTCCAAGCGCAAAAAGTCACGATTTCGATTACAGTAGGTAGTGTTGAAATTCGCGAGTTGATGTGCGAAGTCTAATTTCGAGGGACGAACATAAATTCCGACTACATTTAGAATTACTCATCCTTCGATCTACAGCACAATTGATTCAAAATCTTAAGACAAAGAAATGATTCGGAGTGGTATTTAAGGTTGCGAATTCACGATGAGATTTTATATGAGAGTCTCCTATAACGAGACAAAAATCCGAGCAACAATTAAACGTAAATAATGGAAATAGTTACAGCAGAGATGAGAATTTTGAAAATATATCATGAAACTTGTCTCGTGGAAGTCAAATTTCATGAAACTTAGTAGTGACAAAATAATTAAAAAATAATTAAATAATTTTCTCACGGAGATTAAAGTCTCATGTGAAACACGATATTTTTGTCTCGTACTGGATTTGCACCTTTAAAGCGACCGGCGCTCTGAGACAAAGAGAAAACTATCAACGGATCGAGGTCGAGTTTCACGAAAAAAATAAAAAAAACCGAGTACAATGTGCAGCGCGACTTGACCAAGGCACCGAGCGACAGTTTAATAGACCATCGCCGTGCCTTTGGCTGCTCGCTAACTTTACACCACCTTGTTGCGCTCATTAATCTCGCCATGCAATATGACGTCGGGTGTTATCTAGATGATTAACGCGACGAAACGTTGAGCATTTCCTTTTTCTCCTGCCTGCACCCAGTTGCGTAATGCGGGACGTTGTTTCAGCATTGTTTACGCCCTCGTTTGTGAGCAGCTGCGTAATAATTCTCTCGTCAATTATTTACGCTGTGCTACTTCCTCACTTGCTTATTCAAACCTCGCGCACGTATAATCCTAAACAGACAGGCAGGCAGGAAAAAGGGAGAAGACAGCTACCGCACTCCGCGAAAAAGTTAGGTCACGTCTGTCGAATTTATTCGCGCACACTCATACGCGCGCCCATTGTCCCCCGTTTTTCTCGCGAAACTTCGAATTCGTTTGTACAGCCGGGGGAAAAAATGTATCCGCGTGTAGTCAAAGTCTGTGTCGGATTAAGCCATGAATATTCACGCAGTCAGCCTCGGAATCTCTCCCCCCACCCTGGAAAAGCATTCAGGATATATGAATCGTATCAATTTTTCCAGGCTCGAAGCTGGTTGTCACGGTTAGGGGTTATTATAGTCCGCCTCCACTGGCAACGTTATTTTCACAGGCAAATCGATATTGACGCCGGGTTGAAACGTCCCGATTCGGAGGATAAACGGTGTCGTGCATTGGGTATCAAGCAAATGCAAGTTGTAGCGGAAATGCACGTGTAAATATAAAGTGCAAGCGCGGATATAAGCACGCTTGTAAAGCTTTCGGCCGCGGATGCAACTGGGCTCCCGGTGTCGTACGCAGCCTACATTAAAACCGCAACTTTGGTGCCCGGTGCTCGTTCTCGATGACCGAATATCCGCCGTGCGTGTGCGCCTGCACGTGTGCGGGCTTGCAAGTTGGAAGATATTTACGATCTGCGGCTTGTGGCATATCGATTCGTATTCTGTTAGGTGTTAACATCCGGTCTGTAAACGAATCGATGGGTACACGCAACACACCCTTCAGTTCCAATCTGCGACTGTCAGTAGCCTGGAAATGTATCACGGATCGATATTAACACGGTGGCGAGCGATATGGATAATTTGCATGCGCGAAATGGTTGTTGCCCGTGGCTGAAAGAAGTTTCTGCTTCTCTCGCCGGTGGAAATTTGGTCTCATGGTCGCCGGAGTCTCGGTACGTTTGGAACTTATGTGTTTTCAGGGAATCATTTGGATTGCTGTCGTTGAGGAGATTATAGAACACTGTTTATTGAATCCAATTAAGAGTTTTGAATAGATTGATGTTCGTGGACTGTTTTTCAAGGATTCCTGTTAGAAGGGAGAATCTTGATGTAGGGACATAAGGTGTGTTCGTGCGCAGCCTTCCAGATTAGCCAATGACGTGCCCTTCCCAAGATCGTCCATATTGGATTGTCAACCAATACGACGTCCTATTACATTCGTGTAGTCTTGTTCAAACTTCGCGCCTCTAGAGTTTACGCTACACGAAGTTAGGTAGTACATTATAAACCCCACAATGTAACTAGGCGGCCATATTTTAACATGGCGGAAAGTGGGAAGGCGCAGTAGAAGACGAAGATGAGCTGCCGGCCGAGCACACCTTATGTCCTTACATCATGGGGAGAATGGTGAAATCATCTTCACAGGCGCGTACGCAGCAACCTGCAAGTGAACTTTCTTTTCAAGCATTCGACAAACGTTCCCTGAAGGTAGATGCAAGGTAGAACGCTAAAATCGTTCTCCCCGTTTCATCGTAGGTACATGGTTTAGAAATTCGAACGAGATATCGTTTGCTGCTGTGCTTGGCGTCTCACAATTTCAGATGGTGTTCGCCGCGGCAGCGTTCGCAACGGAAGTGGAATACGCGCTTTCATAATTCTCACAGTCCATTACGATCGCGTAGGAGGGAAGCAATTCATTGAAGAGAGCACTGGGTGGGAAGGTGACGAAGTACAGAAAAGGACAGCAGCTTCTAGACCCGTGGTTCCTTTTCTCCTCGTTCGTCTTTATTGCCGGCCCCTATTTCTTTTCATTCCAGTCTGTTTTTCTTGCCCACTCTCCGTTTTTCTACGAGCAATACGACGCAATTACTGGCAGAATGGCAAGACGTTCCCGGCAGGCTCTGCAGCCTCTATAATTACCGTTTTTCCCTCCGCGTCCAGGGAATCGTTCGTGATCCTTTGTCCTGCGATCGTCTCCCCTTTTTCCCATCCCTGGATTACCGCACGACACGAAACGGACCCTTTGCGCCCCGTTTCTCGCGCGTCGCCGAATCGAATTTGCATTTTCAAGTTCCCGCCTCGCCATTAAAACGTTCGATAAACGTTTCTCAGAAGCATAAACGCGATTTTCAAGGAGTAGTAACAATAACGTAACCAGCGATGTTAAATTAAATGGTAAAGAAAACCCATCACTTCTGTGGAATCTTCGAATATTCAAGAAGTTCAAGGGTTTAGCAAGTTTCAGCGTTTAAGAGGTTCTTCAGTTAAAACCAGTCCCACTTATGAAAGAAACTTCGCGTTCTTCCTGCTGGTTCTTGGAAAGTGGCAAAGTAGAAGCGAAATTTCCATTTTTTTTTGTCACTGTTTTACTCTCAACGTGTATGTGTGTGTTCGCGGCAATCGTTACTGGGGAACAGGGGAGAAATTAAATTTTTCGAAGCCTCTTGTTGTGAAATATAGATCTTCCATGCCTTCAAGTAGGAATCCTTACTAAAATACATCAAAACAACGTTTTTAATCGAAATCATGCGCGTGAAAAGAACGGACTACATGCGAAATTGAATAAAGGAGAGCAAGCGTACCTAGTACCTACGAAGAGGAACGATTCTCCTTTGTCTTTTTAAATTAAGTAACAGTGAACCAACGAACAATGTTACTGGAGTAACGCTGGGAGGAGAAATCACCCAGCGAGCGCGTCCAATTTTCGCCAGTCTGAATTTCCTAAAACTCTTCGGTATCAATTTAAAGCGGCGCCGTGGAGCGGGGAAAAAAAGAGGACCGTTTTCCCCTCGCTCGCTGCAAGCGGAATATTGACTGTACTTAAGGGAATAAATCTGAGTTTCGGAATCCTACGTGTTGCGCACCGTGAACGGCCTTCTGATCCCCAGGGCATCTCCATGCATTCAAATGAACTGCAAACAGGATATCGAAGGTATCATGAAACAGTGCTGCCAAGGTGCGAAGCGGGGCTTGGTATAACGTATGAAGCAGGAATAGAAATGAAAGGGAGGCTGGAATAAAGGCGACGGTAGGGATGAAAAATGAGAGCCAGTAAAACAAATACTACAACACCAGAAACATTCCGAATAATGACAGGGAGCTACGATTCATGGCGGCGTTGGAGCGGATTTGGAAATGGGTGGAATGAAACGGCAAAAGGAAAATGCTGTTCTGAACGAACGAAAGCCAAGATGAAAGATAATTATGAAAGTCCTGAAGAATGGTCGAGGGAAACCATTGTAATACTTGCACACGTAGGAGAGCAGAGCGGACGTTGGAAACCGGGCGAGGAGAACGTTGATCGATGCAGAGTGCCTGAGAAATCGGGACGGATGAAAATCGCCGGAGAACAGGGAACGAATTTCAAGATGGGAGGCAAAGAAAGGAGATGAAGTTTCGTGGAACGAGAAGAAGGTGGTGCAGGTCGAAGGATAAACGGAGGATCGATAGAGGTCGTGGGGTGAAAGCGCGAGGAAGCACGACGTAGAACGGTGGGGGCGAAAGAAATCGTGGAAACGAATTTCGCTCGGGGTATCCCGGTCGGACATCTTGGAAGGATTCCGAGGGCTGGCTGTCCGTGGAGACGGAGATTCCACTTTATCTCCCGATGAAAGATTTAGAGGAGCGATCGTCAACTATGCCCGACACCGTTCCTCTGTACAGACACAGGCGCCCCTTTGCCTTTTGGAGTTCGCTGCTACGGAACTGTTTCGTAATTTAGTAGGTGCATCTGCAAGCCGACTCGGCTGCTGGCTAGCATGCTGGCAGGAATGCAGTATCGAGAAACCCATTAAATACCTTTAAGCCAAGTTAAATTGAATTCACGGTCATCGCGTTTTTCCCGCCGGTATGCATGCACTCGTTGATAACATGTGTTGTCGGCAAATCGATTCCATTGTGTCATCTGCTGGGATAATTAACAATCCTGTGGTAGAGAAAGGGTAGGGGGAGGGGTGGACCTGAAAATGTGTTTGCTGTATACCATCGATGAAAGTTACAACGATGATATGAAATAGTTTATTGATCATTGTCTTTGTCGAATGCAATTCGCTGTGATTCCTCTTCTAGAATCACCAAACAGCTTCAAAATTACAGAGCAAATCTCTGAACTCGCAAAAATCACTCTCAACTGTCCAATTCATTCGCCTCTTGGTGCAGAGAATCGATCATAAATTGCGAAAGAATGCCTGCTTCATTAAAGGCACGGGTCTAGCTGAGTTTAGCCTGGCAGGCATACTTCCGGCTACAGGACGTGACGCTTTTACGCGGATGCGTTTCAAATGACATGGCTGCACGTTCTCTTAACGCATTATCGCCGACGCTGGCTGGCTGGGGATCTTATTTATGCGAGCTGCTAGCTGATTTATTGCCGCTGGAATCGGAACCGGAAGATGATTAAATTCTCGCGTATCTGCGCGACATGTTTTCAGGAAAGGCTCGCGGAAGTTGGCGTCGCTGCCTCTGGCGGGGTGTGCGGGCGCGCAAAATACAGGGACTTCGCGCTAGATCGTTAAAAAAGTATCGCCGGGGCGACGAGGCGTTCTTACGCTGCGCGAAGTTACAGCGCTATTAAGGTGGCGTTAATCAACGGCACCGAAAAGCCACCGGGTTTCTTGCGCGTCCACTTCCACATGCACCAACTTGTATTTAAATGCCCCATTTTCTCTGCAATTTACTCGATTCGCTTCCACACGGTATTGCCTCCTTAATTCCTCGTCCGCGAGGGAAAGGGGATTTCATTGCGATGTACTCGATTCTTCTTTCGATTTCACATTATACATATGTACGTACTAGGTTTTTTCGAGTGGAATGCTGCGATTCATATTGTTCTACAAATATTGCATCATGGTGCATTATTCTGTAGTAAGCATTCCATATTCGTGGTAGTAATATCGGTTTTAGAGGAAGGCGGGTTTCAATATTAACTTATCCATAAGGTTTCGGCAGAATATTTACCATATTTAGTAAGAGTTGCAGTTACCACTGAAGAGGAGCTTTTATTCTCAATGTACGGTAATTTAAAGCAAAATTGTTTACAATCTAGGGGGCAGCAAACAGGCACCAGAGCGGAAAATTTAAGGATGCGAGAAGTGGTTAATTTGTAAATATTAAATTTTTTATAATACAAAAGGCTCTTGTTGGGTGGCAAAGGTGGCAAAAATCATTTTTGCCCAGAGCGCCGGAAGAGAAACACAGGCTCTGCTGACGCGAAAGAAATTTCTATGTTGCGTGATGCGACGGTTGCAATGAAGGTCCACTGAAGGTTGCTTCAAGCCCGGGCGAGGACGTAATACCGCGTCGGTCGTCTTCTAACCACACGTTGCTTTATGGCCTGTCGTTTTCTAACGTAATTTTGTTTGTAAATCCCAAAGGTGAACGTGGATGAGAACGAATTAGATTAGTGGCGATCATGGCTCTTGGGGTGTCTCTTGCAATTCTTTCTCTCCCCGTTTCAGACGTGGGGACATCCCTCCTTCTTTCATTTCTTGTTGAATCCCCTGGTGACACTTTGCAAAGACACTTTGCAAAGTCTCTAAGATCCAATAGCGTCGTGCCTCTCCTTCTTCTCTGAAGCTTTCTCTTCTTAAATTTACTCCGCAACGTTACAAATATTTCTTTTCCATTCCCTTTTATCTTTCATTGCCACTGTTTTTATTTTTATTCTTACATCACGCTCTCCTCTTCCAGAGACGATAATTTTCAAGTTGCAGCAGTTGTCCCGTTTAATCCTAGACGTCGTAAAATTAATTCGTGAATAGGTATAAAGGGAATGGTAGCAGGAGTTTCAGTAGTCGTTTGTGCACCAAACGTCGACTTTTATCTTCTCCCTCTCGCAATTTCTCCTTTCATACGGAATTATTACTTCACTGTTCTGAGTTTTACGATATCTTGTAACAATTTTACAGTTGCGAGGACATAGAAACTTTAGCTTCTAACCAAGACCTAATTCGACACCGTGCTTGTAATCGTAGTTATGATCGATAAACCGCTTGTTTCGTGGAGGATACTCTTCTGTATCTTTCAATAGGTACCTATTGTTTTACGTGAGAGGAGTATTGCTCGATGTTGCATCGGTTACACGCATCCCCACATTGATACGCTTGTCCATTTCAATTTCCACGATCGAAACAGTACGAGCACTGGCAAACACACCCCCCAACCGTGGTTGTACTCACGGAATTTCATATTGCAGAAGGTTCTTTCGAAGTTGGAACAAAATAAACGATTGGCTTTCCGTGATCCGTAGAACGGAAGGTCGTCGGGCAATAATTCACGTTGGTTATTTTTGCTTTTCTACCGAACCGACATGGCATATCCGTTGGAACTCTTGCAAATTCCATCCACCTTCCTGGGTAACAAAAACAGAAATGGCATCCATTCCAGACATTGGGTAAATGTAATAGATACAATCCTTGTCGTTTAAAAGTTTGAGCGCAGAATAATTTATGGAGGCATGTTAACTAAGAAAAATAGCCCCGTTATCTGCATTTTGAATTAGTAAACTGTTCCATGATCTACTTGAACGACGAACGCGATAATCGACCATAGCCGTTATTATGAACGCTTGCTATGCGATCGCGAAACGTTGAATGGCAACGACGACGCGCCCCAGGATGCATTAATTTCTCATTTAATTGGCCACTTTACGGTCTTGAGAGGAATTAACGTCCACGTACCTACGGACAGGATTTCGTTGGACGTAATTATGCAAGGAGTACGCGCGCTATTGTTTCACCGCTCTGGCTAGGCCACTACTGATCATTCGATCGTTAGCGGCTAATTAACGACGCAGTAAACCGTCGCGAGATTACAACTTGGCGGTGGTACGCGGACCCCGTTCGCGGCTCCGCTCTTACAATTTCCGGCCGCGACAATGGCCAGAAGGAAAGGGAAATTGGGATTACGCTTTCCGCTCGGGCATGCGCGAATTCCGCGGAAACTGTAGTCGGTTATTCGCGTTGAAACACTCGAGCCCCACTTCCTTGGCTCGATTCGGGGTTAAGCGAGCGGAAGAGCAATTAGAGGATTTCTGGGTTAAGAATGGAAGTATTAAGAACAACCGCAGAGATTATTTCAGCCAGTTGTTCTATTCGCGCAGCAAGCGCGAAGTACAGTCAGACAATGTTAAATGCACGTTGACTGGAAGATCGGCCCTGTTTAAGATATCGGACAATGCTTCTATACCCCTTCAAGAATATTACTATCACAGTACAAATAGGGGACACTCGGACAAAACCGGGTACCTGGATAAAACCGGGACGTGCTATTATTTTTTAAACGGCTTTAAATTTCCTGGCGTCGTTGCAGTGACATATTGTCGCGTTGTGCATTATTTCATCAACAAAAGATGGTCGTGTTTCAAGCGTGCTTACTAAGGTTATATAGTCTTGTGTGTTTTTGAAGGGTCTGATCTAATTTTCGATCATTAAGAAACTTCAACCACTTTTGACAGTGTTCAGGTAGACACTTTTTGATGCGAATTATGTTAACTATTGGATATCAAAATGTAAATAATTAAAAGGTTTGGTTTCAGTCTGTCATGGTATTGTTGATAACTCGTAATATTTACAAAATTGTATGCTGGGGCAAAACCATACGGGGTAAAACCGGGTATCCGGTTTTGGACAAAATGTATATAACAAGAAACGAAAAAGAGTAAGTTATCAAAATTACAACTAAATTTGAATAAAGGACTACAACTAAAGAGAAAGAAAGCCACAAAATTAAACAAAATAGCGAAAGATAATGATAACAGAGATGATGAAAACGGTGAAGACATTTGCATTTGTGTCCAAGAATCATATGGATCATTCCAATTGAATGAAGGTTGGATGCAGTTTACAGCTTGTTCCATCTGGTTGGGGGACTGAAGAATTGGATGAATTTCGTTGTTATAGGTGCTCGGGCCGGTATCTAGTATGGTACCTGGTTTTACCCATGCCATGGGGTAAAACCGTAAAAAACGGATTATATTTTAAATCGTTTTTTTTTTTTATTTATTCTTCTATTAAAAAGATTCAATATATAGAGGAAGTGCAGCATATTTGCAATACCAGTTTGTTTAAGATGAATAAAAAATTACGGCAGAGTATGTAGGAACAAATAAAACTGCATAATATTATCGGGAAACTAATAAATTTTCATATTTCATACTTTCGGTAATAATAAAAACAAAAAGTAACTGAAACTTTGGTCAAAATAATAAATACCAGAAAGTATCGATTTCGTTAAGGTGCAGGTAATTTGGAATTCCGGTATTCCAGTTTACCTTCACTTTATAAACTTAAACAAAATACGTAGATAATATAATTTCTAATGAATCCTAATTGCAATTTATTTTTTACATTAATAATGTCAAAGTTATGATCTTTTATCCTTAACTTCCCGATTTTGCCCCGGTCTCCCCTACGTATCAAAGAAATGCAAAGGAAAATAAATGGAGAATTCCGAGACCCTAGATATTCAAAATCCATGAATTCATGACATACGCAAAAATGGAGAGCACACCACTAGCGATAGTTCGCAAGTTGCAAGCATCTCATACCATAAATATAACCGCAACCGCAGCGGCAGGCAGACACGCTGGATCACCATTCCGGATAAATATCTTGTGCAGTTAGAAGCGAAACCCACTGAGATTCGGTCTAACAGGACTTCCCCAGAACTTGCTCTCGGTCTCTGTGGCCGTTAGAAGCGACTCCGTCGCGTTTTTTTTTGCTCGCAAAAAGCACGATCACCGTGAAAGCTGCGGCAAGGAAAAATCCGAACGGTAGATTCTACGGAACGATGGTTCGCGCGTATTTCCAGCTTACGATTATGTTCCCCACGCGAAAAAAACACCCTGAATCGGCCGCTGTTTCTTCAAGAACTTTACCTTCCATTTTCTTCAACTCTCTGTTCCTTTACTATAGGGAACTTCGAATTGTTTCCCTCGACTCTCTCATACCCCGAATTATCATAAGTCCTTTGCCATTGTCATCAATTCATCGTAGAAGTTGGGTCTTGGACATTTTTCAATTCAATGTCTGCGGGAAATCAAGGTGACTCCTCGCTCGAGTACGGGTAGATGGGATTAATGTCATCATCACGCTTCTAATAATTATCGCTCAAATTGCACTCGCTGCGTTAACTGATTTCTGCATCGCGGATTAACCTACATAATGAGCGAAATTATCGTCCACGCACGGGGAGATTTTGATAGGCTGAAAACACGATTAATATCAGTGTCTATCACTCCTTTCGTATTATAATAATCCTTCGCTAGTGTTTCTTATATTTTGATACTCTTGTTCCTGCTACAACAAACGTATGTGCAACGAACACGAAGCGAAAGAAACAACAGAACATAAAGGTAATAAGAAAAAAGTACATGAATTCGTTAAAAAGTTGAAATCTTTAAAAAAGTCGACAATGATCGTTCAATTTCCGTACCGCGAATGGTTCACGAAACTCGCGAAAGCCGTGAGCTGTGTTATTAACGTATATCAAAGGCACGCCAATTCAATTAGCTTAATTACCCTGTCGCGAAACGAAGGAAGCTCGCTTAAGGCGGTAGTTACGCGTGCACACTCTCATCCGACACCGTGTAACGCGAGCTCTATTTAAACGGGGCATAAACTCCTCGTAGAGTGACATGTTCCGCGCGCAAAGGTACACAGAGGCCTGGGCTTGCAGCTTTCCAGAATTTGATTTGTCAGCTTCCTGTTAAAAAGGGAATGGAAAATCGTTCTCCACTTTAATCTTTCTGTGCCCACCCACCCCCGATACCTGCACGCTATTGCTCCCACGTCATGCTCGTTTACGGTATCCTCCTCCACTTATATCTCCTTTTTCTCCAAGTCAGTCTGAGTTTCCACGTCTTCTTATTTCTCAGCTCCGGGTATGTCTGTTCCCGTCGATTTCTGCCCAACGTCTCATAAGAGGCGACGTCTGACGTCGGTCGGTGGATGGGTCTGATACAGGGCTTTGCGGTTTCCTCGAAGACATAAAAAGGCATTCCTCGAATGTAATATATTACCGTGGTTAAAGAGTTTATCATATTTCACTCTATCCACGCTTTTCAGACCATTAATTATCAACACCACAAATACGTTTTTACCGCTTTCAACAGCAAACCATATAGTTACTTTTCTCGAGCATTCTCGTGAGGCTGTTGGATCTACTAGAGCTGGCAGTTTACCCCTGTCTCATTGTCTTAAAACCGAGCCATTTAATAAGATCGCATTATTCCGGCGTCCTAGTCAACGACGCTGTACCACGAGCGCATCCCCAACGGCACCGCGTTATCATACTCTAAAGTATACCATCGGCCGCGCATAACGCACGCGGCGCCGCGTGCACTCATAGAACCGCTCGCCCTTCGCCTTCCACTCCCCGCGGAGAAACAAAAAGAAAAAATCGCCGCGGCCCCGAGACTGCCTCGGATGCATCCGCTGCGCGGCTTTCTATCTCGTTATACGCGCAGAAATATCGACGAGATAGTTCACTGCCTCCCCAACCCGCCTCCCGCGCCCCCTCCTTCGGGGAGGCTTTTTTTCCTCGCCGCCCTCTCCGTCTTTCCGCCTCCCCCCGCGGAAGCTGCTCCATTGGTCCCGCGAATGCAACGGGTAATTCCAGCGCGATTCATCAAAGCTAAAAGCCTGGTGTGAATAGAGGGTGCGGAAAACCCTTGCGGAGGGGAGGGCGGGGGTGGGCGAGGCGGGCTTAGGAAAAGGGACGGGGTAGCGAGGGAAATGGGGAAAAAAGAGATGGAACATCAAAAATAAACGCGCTGCAAAAAGAATATCTACCGGAAACCGTTCCCACGCAATTGCGGTGTTCTTTGTGCGCGTGGCCGCGCGCATACGGGGGCGGCTCCCGCTCCTCTTCATGTTCCCCGTCCACAGAGAAAATGGCTGCATAAATGACCATTATCTTGTTACGGGCGCCAGCAAATTGTGTGGAAAAAGTGGGCAACGGCCATTTTTTACGCCCCATCGGGCTGTTTTCATAGCCTCCCCTCTGGTGGACGGCTGCAGTCGTTAAGTCGTGAAAGCTCTCCGATTTTATCGATGTTCTTATGGAGTTTCTGCGTGTTCATGTTAAGGCGGAATAACGTCGCCGAATAACGAATGTTCGTCATACGTCGATCAACTACACGCGTGGATCTAGCGACCTACTTAGGTAAATATTCGCTATTCACCGATTACCAATGTTTGCGCTGGTGTCTATACGAAAGTCCCCTGTTAACAATCACGAGTCGAAGCGCTCGTTATTTGCCGAGTAAGAGCAGAGTGTGGAGATATGCGCGGATACATTGGCGAACGGTTTGTCGAATGCTGAATGTGTGGCTAATGATATCTACTCTACACAAGAACCAGCAACGCTCGTAGCTAATCAATATGGGGGGATTAAGTCAAGCTTCCTGCGAGAGAAAAAATTGGCAAATGAAGAAGGTACTTTGTACCAACAATAGCTCGGCGTTCCGAATACGTGCACATTACAGCATGAAAAGCGACTGGGAATTCTCTGGCAATCATCGCGAGCCTCATTGTTCGTAATTCATGTCTCTCCAAGAAACAAAAGTTGATCTCGAGCGACTAGAACCGTGGGTTTTAATGTCGATAATAAACCGCCGAGTTCGGAGGATTCGAGGAGGAACGTATCATTGTTTGCGTTTTTCAAGAACATAAATGCCGTATTGCGCAGGATAGAAGACCCTTTCCTGTTTGTTACGCCGCGAAACGAACCGTGAAATAGAATCATGAGTCAAGAATATGCGATCGCGGTTGGTACTTCGGCCAATTTTCAGCGTCACGGGCCATTTACCAGGTATAACTGCGCTCCCGTGCAACGACATCCTGCGAACGTCTCAGTGTTTCCTAATCCCGTGTAAATTACTGCAGTTTCTTTGCTTCAGCAAGCTGAATAAGGACCTCTTTGTTCATTTATTATATTTAGCGGGGTTTCGATGCTTAGCAGTTCTCTTCAACGTTCGACGCTTTTTCAGGGAACAAAGAGAAGCACAAATGGACAATGTTTCCACAAATTAGTCCCTCTGCCGGCGATCTTTTAATTCGAATGTCTCATACTGTGTACTTTGTGCCTGGAGAAACCAATACAATGCGTCTCGAACTGACTTTTGCCTCTCTCGTTTAGCAACAACTTACAGAATCCTACTTCCGAGTACAAAGTACTTCGCTCCGCGAGAGAGGGGACAAACAAAGAACTGGTTAAGAAAATCGAAGGGAAGACGGAAGCAAAGTCGTAAGCTTCATCCTATAAATACCCCCGGCTGAAAAAGAAAGAAGCGTAAACAACGGGGACTGCATTGTCCAAGGAAGAAAGTAATAAAGGAAAGCTAGATGCACCCTTCGTCTGCATAGCTGCAACTCCAAGCTACCCGTGCTGGAACCTGCTGACTCGGTTGCGGTGCGTTTAAATCTTGGCAATGGGCTTGCTGGCCTGCACTATTTTCCTGGCCACTTTATTACCTGGAATACCGTGGAAGCTCGTTAGGAAAAGCTTCGGCGAGTCGGCGTCGTCCAAACGATGATTCATCCTCGAATTACCTGGGTCATCTCTCTCTCCCTCGGATGCCACGGCTCCCACGGCCAACTAATTGTAATCTCGTAATTATAATCGCCCGAAATTACTGCCGCCGTCTAGGTAATTTAACCAAGTGCCTTTGCGGCACGACCCCAACAATTTTGGGAACGTAAAAGTGGGGGTATTTGAGTTGGAAATATCAGATGATCAGGTGGAGGATAATCGAGGACGGTATTTCAAGTATTTCAGTGGCAACATAAGTGCGGGTAGCAGGAAATTCAAGAACATAAATGCAATTCCTGGTGACCAATTATTATATACATCTATCGTGTTTGGTTTATCAAGGTGTAACCTGCCTAAGCTGACACACGTATACCTGTCATCGATCGTCGAGCCACGAGCAAAGTTACACAGAGACACCGGGCTAACTACGAGCAATAGAGACCTCCACTCGTGACGAGGCATGGAATATTTTGACGTTAAAGGTGATCGTTCCAACAATCGATAGCATTGCCAGCGATGTATAAGGTGGATTAATCCAGCGGAGCTCGGAGAATAGGACCGAAGTCATCTCTTCAGTCGGCGCTCGCTTTGGCTCTAAACTTTTTCAATTTCATCAACTATAGTGGTTGGGTCGCTCGGATTATTGATTCTCGAAAACAAACGCGCACGGCGATCCTCCAGCTTCGCCTAATCTTATATAGATCGTTCCCATCTTTACTTCTCCCAGCGTTCCGAATGTTTACTGCGTTAGTTTAACCGTGCCACCGGGCAGACCGTAGGTATCGCACGGAAATTTCAAGAATGTAATTTCGTAGTTTAGAGCCCTCGGTCCTAGATGAGATTAAAAGTTGCCGGAGACGAGAAGAAGCCACGGAAATAAACAGCAAATTGTTGCACTTTGTATCAGAGACGAGAATGCACTCTCATCGTTTGTAATTCATTAGAACCGAGGCGATCGCCCTCGTTTCTCTGTGCCAGGACTTTACGGGCGGTCTTTAGCTTTACGGCATGGGATATAATATCGTTTTCGACCGGTGATATAGATGTACCGGCTCTAAAAGTTTGATCGCCCCTCGTTATTTCATTTCCCGATTTTCCGACAGAGCGAGCAGCCTTCTGATTACCGAACCCCGGCGACGAGCAACGTAACGAGGTCAAAGCGATGTTCAACGGTAGCAACGTGTTGCCACTTCCGCTGCCTCTCCCCTTTAATGAATTTTTATGATCCGCTTTGAATTCCTCGAAATTATTGAAATTGTTTTCATCTCCCTGATAATATTGCACGGCGTTTCCATTGCGCAGCATTGAAATGCTTCTCGCGGAGCACAGGCTCCGATAGCAAATGGGTCACACGATTCTCCCCTTTTCCGTTGCAAATCTTCGAACGATACCCTAGGATGATTTAATACAACTGCCCCATCTCCGTGTCACGATATTTTTCGGATATCAGCTTCCCAAGGGAGGAATAGTATCTCAGGGAAAACCGGTGTTAGGCTTTATTTACGCCTCGAGCAATTGAGACAGCATACGTATTACCGTTTTTGCGAAATTCCAAGCGACCTGCGTAACTCCCAGGGCGTAGGGCAAAAAGAAAAGTTATGAGGCGTATTTGTGCGTTCTTTCCCTCACAAATCGCGAGAGAAGTTTCGTGGGCGTCCTGAAGGGGCCACTCGAGTGGTTCTCGTCCACTGTGCAGTAAAGAATAGTTGTTTTTCTTGTACAACACCGAGGGAATCTGTTTGTACGCCTGGTTACGTACGAGTCGTTTCTCTTGTGTCTGGACACGCGCGACCCGGTTCTACTTCGTCTGATACCACGCTGAGCGTTACTACTTGCACGGCAGTCTAGGTATGTCACTACGAGAAGTTCATCATCATTCATTGCTCTGGTGGACCACGAATTCCACACGTTCTAGTCTGATGGCCGAAAAAACCTTGATTTTTCGGGAATTAAAAAAAGAGACGTCATTTTAGTCAACGTCGAAAGAAAGAAGATCATTTTGCACGTTGCATTTTGCAAATTTATTTTTATAATCTTAAAAGGTGATAGAATAAAGCTACAAACGTGCAAAATGATCTTTTTTTATTTTGACGTCGACTAAAATGACGTTTCTTTTTTTTAATTTTCTAAAAGTTAAGTTTTTTCTGCCGCCATCGTAGGAAGACTTGTTAAATGAATCTAAAAGTCTTTAACGAATCCAGTTACACTTGAATCATTTCTAATCCGTCTGACTATGTATCAAGTACTACTACTTGTTCGTGAATTTATCAGTTCTCTTGAAAACCACTCCCTCTTCTAGATAACAAACGAAACCAACAATCGACGCTGTAGACAATACTTCTCCCATTCCACTATTCAAACACCCCTTTCCATGGTATAACAAAATACATTTCACTCCTACCGTTTCCACGCATCGCGATTCCTCGCCTTCAACGGAACCCAAGGATCGCAGATTTAAATCCACTATGTAAATAAGAGAATGTTCGAACTTGGTTCGTCATGAAGAAGGGTACAAGGTAGGGTGGAGTCCTCCCTGATTTCCCCGCATAGAAAATTGTTACGGCGTTCAGGCCCTCCTACGATCGATTCCAAAGTACAGATCAGAGTTTGGTGGGGAAGTGAGCGTGATAGAATCGTCGTCGTTTCTCTCCTGTGGCAAGTTTAGTGGATCCCGCGCGCACGAATGCCGCTCGAAATCGACATTTTCGAATTGCATCGTGTCTAGTAAATATACTTACGTCTCCTGCCCGAGCGGGGCGTGTTTCCGACGAATCTCGTTTACTTTGCCGCGTTGTACGACGCCCGGGCAAAAAAGATCCTCGGTCGAAAGGTTAATAGAGCAGGGATATGCACTCCAAGGCTCGCGTTCAGCTTCCCCGTTGCCCGTTGCAAGGCGTACGATCGAGGGGAATAAAAATTTCACGCAAATTCGTTCGTACCCTGCGGCTCCGTTCTCCGTTAGTTTCGTCGGATCGTTCACTTAAATGCTTCGAGCAATTCAACTCTGTTATCCTTGCCTTGGGAGAAACCCCGAGGCGAGAATGCTCTGTATTACCGCCCCCGAGTGACGCAGTGAAGTTTTACATTTGCAATAAAATTTTACAGGAACAGGAGAATATCCCGCGATTTCAACGGTCGCCAGGTAAATCAGAGACACGTCTCCTGAATATTAATATTGCTGTGCGTAAGGGCTGTAGCAGGGGTGACTAATCGGTGAACTGACGCGTCTAAAAGCGAGCAGCTTTATCGCGAAGGTATAACACTTTGCATGGAAGCCCTGAGCAATGGGTCGAGTTAGAACGCTCTGGAAATGGTCTAGAAATAATTTTTTACCTCGATGGCAATGAATTGCAAGCATACTTGGCCATCAATTTGTCATGCGAATGAAAATTCACGCGTGCTCCTGCAGACAGGTTGAAATGCATTTCCTGCCACGCTCCTCCACTCTTCGCCTGGATGTTATAAATCTTCGTATTTCGCGGCGCTTCCAGCAAAAACTTTTCCCAGCTTCCCTAGATCAGCTTCTTCGTTCTCTTTATCATCTACCTTGAGAATTCGTCTTCACACATTTCCACCTTTTTATGCGCGGAAGTTCTTACTTCTTTGGCTCGTGATGCATGGTTCATGAACCATTCGAATCGCACGTATTTCGAAGTAACCGAAATCGTTTTGAAGAATCGTTATTATTACCGAAAGAGACATTTCCATATGAATCCGTTGAAACACTAAATGAACGGCGAGGTTCGTGAACTGCAAAGGCAGATGCACTCCTCGCTCTCTCCTCGACGTAAATCTCAATAGATTCTTTTATGCACAACAACAAAGCACGTCGGGGCAATAACGGTACGTGTCGCTCGACGCTAACGGGGCAAGTATTATAACGGGGGGGATGGAAGAGTTGAAACCGGGGGGAGGCGTAAAACGATGAACGAGGGGGCAGGGCAGGCTGGGTCGAAAGCGATGCGAGGAAAAATGCAGCGATAGCGAGAGATTTATGCAGGGCTGCAGCGACTAAAGAACTTTCGAATACCGGTCGCAACTTTCTTCCCTTGAAACACGGCTGTAGACGAGATTACGCGAAACTACTCTTTCAAATTGAAACTTGCCCCCCTGCGAACGATTCTTTGGAACTTTTCACGTGTAGTCCCCGGTACTTTTCCCGTGCTTGCCGTTAAAAATGGAACTGTGCATTCGATTTCGACTGAATAAACGAGCGGAAACACGAGACAAGGAAAAACGTGGGCAAACCGAATTTCCAGGTGCAGAGGGCCATGCTTCGCCCGTGCACGCGGAGAAACTGCAGCTCGGCCGGTACTTGACTCGATTTACTCGAAAATTCAGTTGAGATATGCTATCAAAGGAAAAAAAAACTGTGACACGTCGATGACTTGGCGGTCTGTTTTGGCGAGAAATGCTGCGATTCGGTGGAACGGAACATTCATCGCCCGCGTGGCTCGGCCTTTTTATTTTCCCCTCCGTTTTACCTCGTTCGCGAAGCACTTTGGCCACCGCTGCCGTAAATACATACGGAAATTCGCAGGTCCGCGAACACGCGTGCCCACAGGTGTTCCCAGTTCGGCAGCAAGCATTGCGGACGTGTTTGCTGGAGCAAATTGACGGAGGCGCGAATGCATCGCAACCTCGTTACAGATATGTACATAGCCGCATTACGACGACACGTCCATGAATCTTGGAAAATTGATAGGAAAAACTGGTTACATTACATGCACTGTGATCCCCCTAACGCAACAATTTTAAGGGAGTATGCCACCCTGAGACGGTCAAAGCAGCAAATTTAATTAGACGATTTTTTTTATGATACTTTGAGGTTGGAAATTATTTCAATACTTTTTATATTTAGGGCATGTATTAAAGAATATATTATATAAATATTCTACAGAAATATTAAGAAATGATCGAGGTATGTGTTGTCCCGCCAAGCTCCTCGGAGTCACTTTTTTCAAATTGGCTAGCAACATCGCTTGAGCCACTAGATTCACTTGAAATTTTAATATTATTTTCGATAATAGATCATCTACAGAAGTACCTACGGATTTTACAATTCATTAAACACTTTTTTGCTACAGGCAAGTTTAGACACAATTGGGGCTTAAAATTTTAGGCAATTTTTTGGGCTAAAACTGATATTCTCTTCAAATATCCACTATTATTATTATTATTATTCTTATTATTTTCTAATAAATAAATATTTTGACAAATCGTTATGTACATATATAGTAAATGTCATGGAAATAATAAAAATTTTCGATTCTTTATCCTACGTCAAAGTATACGGGGCTTCTACTGCTAGCCATGAAGACTGTCTTTTCGAAAACTGCAAGAATGGAAGAGCGCCAGTAACGCCATTTTATTTAAAAAAATAGTTTCAATTTTTTATATACCACAAGGCATGTAGAATAAAGCCCTTAAAAAGTTTTTTCGTTTATTTTTTAATTTCGCTCAAATAAAATCTGAAAATTGGCCTAACCCCTTAAACACACATAAACTTCTACGAAGAAATGCCTGTCATTCTCTTCGTGTACAGTCATGCATCATGAGTAAGCTGTAATTTTGTGTCACATCCTTTAACAATTTCTTGCTTAAGCCAGTCAGACGTGGACGAGGACTATAAAAGCAGCTTTCAAGTCTGCAATACTTTAAGCTTGTTTCTTAAAAAATGCAATATTCCAGGCATCTCAGCGAGCCCTTGCCACGGAAAGACATGTTCCGCAAAGTGTACAACTTCCGCAGGAATTCCTCGCGAGACTATATGTGCATATATTTCGCGCAACGAGAAACGTCAGATCCGCTCGCGCCGACGCTTCGAATCACACGAAAATTTCGAGGGACGGCGATCCCGCAGGGGCTTCGACGGCCAGAGATTTTTCGCGAAATACCCGAAAAGATATGCGCCGCTACATAACTGTCCGACCGGTGTTCCAGCCAGCGGACACTCGCATGCATCACGGGCGCATATACGCGCGCTTGGTAACGCTGGAACGTCTATATGCACATCATGCGGCCGGTACACAAACGAGACAGTAGACAATGACAACGGGAGGCATTATTGCGAATTTGCCGAATACCGAACTGTCTGGTAAATCCCACAGAACCGAGTTGTTCCGCTCACGAGTCGTTTTGAAGATACTTCGTATGCTGGCACATACTTGCAGCCTCTGCATGCATCTGTAGAAGGTATTCTTCCCAACCATATCGTATGAAATTTATCCACCTTTTTCAGACACCTCAGAAAATGTAGAAAATCTTTCATTTAAATGGTTTTACGGAGATTGTGACACGACGCGTGTACACTGCCAGCGAAGATTGAGAGACGATAGGTTCGTGGATAGATCTAGAAAGAAGCTAACTCAACCGTATGATCATGCCCTCGAGCAGTAGAGATTTCGTACCTTTAGGTCGCAACGCCGAACGTTCGCGTTCGGTGTACGAAAACGATCGGTAGGAAGTAACGAAAATGAATAGAGGCACTTTTCGGAACTCCGTTTCTAAGTGAAAGCGCGACAGGAGTTGTCTGCGGCTGTCGTTTATTCCGGTCGCTTCACCCGAAATCCACGGAACCCTCGAACAAACCGAATCAGACGGTACGTGCAGTCAGCAACGGCGTCGCGAGGGGTGGCATCGGGAACACCGAAAAGCTTTGAAAGTCGCACGAGAGCTCACCTGCCTTTATAAGCTTGGCGCTGACACAGCGATATTCCATACGCGAGAGGCGTCTGACAAATTCAGCCCGCTCTTTTTCGCTCGCTGTTCGAACCCTCTACTTCGACTTCTCCACCGAAAAGATTCTCTCCTCCTCGTCGATCCCGTATTCCCTTTTTTCCGCGGATCGTCTACCGGCGACGGTAATTGACTGATACTTGGACGGTACGCCCCTCGACAGCCACTTCGATGCGCCGTTTTTCTTCAATTCCCCATCGACTGGCGTAAGAAAAAATTAATCCTGAAATATTTCTGCGCTGGCATCGATAACGACGGAGACTCCACCGGTTATTGCTTCGACGG
The DNA here is from genome assembly GCA_929113495.1 of Andrena minutula. Classification (NCBI taxonomy): domain Eukaryota; kingdom Metazoa; phylum Arthropoda; class Insecta; order Hymenoptera; family Andrenidae; genus Andrena; species Andrena minutula. Next base: position 39,485,551 of record OV815994.1, read on the forward strand.
TTTCTACTCAAATGGTCTATATGGATAATTTCCAGCACAGAAAATTGAAAAGCTTTTTTATGGGGGATGTAAAGAAGAGAGTTCAAAACGGAGCAATTCGATTCAGCTCACGTGTTATTCAATGCTACCTCTTTTTTTTTGTCGAATCAACTACGCAACTTTTGCGAATAGGAACGAGTGAAAGTATTCATGAATAGTGATTGAATGGATCTCGAAACTCTCTCCGCGCATCGTGCACTCTTTTAATCATGCAATCGCTGGGAAAAAAGGAGATCGACCTCCCTTTGAGATATGAAGTCACAGTGACAGAGTCTAGAATACACTTTGATCTTTAAACACCTATGCATCCCTTTTGCGTGATCTGTCTCTCCGTTCAGTTGGCTCTCAAAGCTTCCTCGAGGATCGGAAACCCTGTATTGCCATTTTCATCTTCAAATTTGTAGAATAAAGGATTGAATCTACTCCTTTGAGTACACTTCAGAAAGATTCCAGTTACTCGACGTAAGGAGGGAAACCAGAATGCCAGCCGGAGAGAGGGCTAAATTCGAGATTCTGTTTTCAGTAAATTATAAAAATTTAAAGCCGGTTTTGTAAAATGGTGTTGTAGCAATGGGGTTAAATTTTTGAATTTTTAGATAATAATAAAATTATGCCATTTTGAAGATAGAAGTCAATTTTTCGTCTACAATTTCGATCTTTAAATGGTATAAAAAGTATTATAGATTAAAAATTTAAACAACTGGCCCAATGGCCCTTAGAGAAATTCTGCATAGATTAACGCAAAGTTCATGAAAAATGTTGTAATCATGTAATCGAAGCTATGATGCTGACAAGTTAGAAAAATGTGGTTTCGAGAAAAATGCGTTTAAAGTTAAGACGAACAAAAAGGATTGAAAAATATTTTTTCAACTTACACCTAATTTGCCATTCCAGCAGCATACTGTGGATCCCGTTTTGCTGAGTTTGTACATTTTTGGAATTTCTGCTCAGTCTGCGCACTGTACGAGCCTCTTTTGTAGTTTGCACTGCGATCCTCGCGTGTTTTAGTCTGTTAGCGTTCTCTTTTTTACAATAATTGTGCAAATTGAAGCCAATCTTACACCCCGGTTGTTGTAATATTTGCACATATGCATTTATTTTTCAATTAATGTATACATAATCATATACATATACGAAAAAAAAAATAGTGTCGGGCAGTATATCTGATATATTTCTGGCAGCACCATTTGCAGCTCCATTAAGGATACTATATAACGTAGAATGTATCAAATATATAGTTATACTTTTATTAAAACAATTAACAGCAAGGATAACATGTATTTGTGAGGTTCTACCTGAATGCACTTGACTTCCTACTGTTCGCCGCGGCCGAATTTTTTCGACCGTACAAGCTCTTACATTATGACAAATATCTTCGTTAAATATTGAGATATCGCTTTAATTATTTTTGTCCCATATTCTACACACTACTGAGGAATTAAGAGTAAACAAAAATCGATTTTTCGAAAGTTGAGAACGCATGTAACCCCATAATCTCCTTCGTAAGAAAATTAATCACAACTCAAATATGAAGCGGTATCATATCGCATCATATACCATTTCACTGCAATTAATTAGCAATTGGCGGAATGTTTGCCCCCGCTATCTGGTTACCTTTGTTAATTGATTCTTCACCGAGAACGCGTTTCAACAAGAACGCAGTTTCACAAGCGCGAATTAAGTGACCCCTGATCCAAAGGCTGCGGCTTGTTTACTCCATTGCGTTAATTAATACCTTCCCGGGTGCAAATACGTGGCTGTGGAATGATTCATGCGATCCCCGACCGAATCTCGTTATTCCGCGTTTGATCAGCGCGACATTTTTAACGCCTAAACGAATTACGTGATTAGCTCGGCGCGGACGCGACGCGACGCGACACCGCAAACTGCATCTAAATCGGTTTAAAACGTTCAACGCTACGGCTCCACGCGTGTAAATTTTGTCGGAGGGTAAACGAGAGTTTCAGAGAGCCGCGCGGACTCGTTCCATAAAATTTCAAAGAGCGGTTCTGGCTTTCTAGGAACTCCTCAGCAAAATTCGCGATCGAAATTCGTTTACAATAAATGGAAAGAACGCTGATAGGAAAAATTAGGATGCAGAGAGATTAGAATTCTCGCTTCCCTCGCGTTCCATGGTAAACAGACGCTTCGTAAAGCGAGGAGTTTTCGAAAGAGAAGACAGAAAGTAGTCTTTAAGAGTTCTTGCGGACCAATGCGCCTGGAGGGAGAATGTAAAGTCTGCAGCAACTCCGCCATATTGCTAAAGTTGCCTTTACCGCCAGACTATTGCGCGTCTTCCTAAAACAAAAACATCGAAAGAAGGAAAGCCTTTGTGATCCCTTCATTTGGACGTTGCTCGGTTTTCTACAGAATCTACTCGAATTACACAACAACCTTTCTTCCCCGAATGGCACCGTTTCAGTACACCTCCTGAGTTATCGAAAGATTTTGAATTCTATTGGACATTTAGAATGGAGACAGATAAGTAATTAGGGGCGTGGACGTTAACGTTCTGTGCCTGACGTGTTTGAGACGACGCACAGTGGTCGGAATAGGAATAATAGGGGATTTGTGTATAGCTTTTGAACTATAAAAGATATCGGAATGAAATTCGCGCCAAAGAACGGGAAAAAATTATCCCTTTCTAATGATTATTTATTTATTTTCACTTTTTTTAACTTATGTTTAAAAAATTAATTCTCTTTATTTAGTACCTTATTTAATACTTTAAGTGATTTGAATCGCATGTTTTTAATACATTATGAACAGTATTTTTTAGTTAAGGGAGTTAATTATAGAATGCTCTTCATTCTAGAAAAAGAAACGGAGAAAAAATATTTAACAGTGTCGCCAGGGCATGTCCCAAGAAAGAGGTAGTTTTTTCTGGTGAAAAATGCTGTCTTTAAAATGTCCAACTTTAAGTGTTCGTCCCAATTACAATTTTTATTAAATTTTATTAATATTTTCAGTTTCGGGACTGTTGGACATTTAGGAAGTAGTATACATTCAGTAGATTTCGATAGGAGACGGTTCATTTTTGGGCCGAATATCACCTACTCCCCTTATTCCGACCACTGTGCGACGCCACAGCAGGTGCATACCTGCGAACGGTGGAATACGGAATCAGAGGGGTGATGTCGTGGCACGAACTTCGTAAAAATTTTACGACTTCGCGTCCTTTCGTTTACGATTGCTCAGAAGGATTGATTCGATGCCGCGTTTTTCGATCACGCGACGTCACCGACGAGATTCGAGGAATTACGTGTTCCCAGTGCCGTCGTCGCCCGGAAGTACAGGATCCTGGTGGCCAGGCCCTTGGAAAGCACGTATTCTTACGGTATTTTATCGCTTCCGCCCGGCGGCACAATTCTCATAAAACATTCGTTTCGAGATCGACCGATAAATTACTGCATTACCCGAGAGCTGCAGTATGGAATTATGTCTTAATCCCTTGATTCCCGGAAGCGAGGGTGAATAGTCGATCCACGGCAAATCAAATTCCAGGCATTAAACGGAGCCCTTCCTTTGTTCGCTAGACTTTCGAACATGGTTACATCCTGTTTCTGCGAAATATTTACAAATTGTAGTTCCAAGGCAGCGAATTATTGTTGAATAGATACAAAGTGTTGCAGATTAATCGCCCGTCCTCGTCGCCTTGAATTTTAGCAACGTGATAAATTAGCGGGAGTTAAGGTTAATCAACGCCCAGTTAGCTTCTAATTTCCACCAGAGATAGAGGGGCTGGATAAAAGGAAGCGTTTAAATTAATACCCAGTTTCTTTCTAAATTATTTAAACCCTCTAATATCTCAGACCCCGCGGCACACGGAAGGTAATAACGCTCAGAATAGAGCCAATTAATTAAGTCAGAATTAAATTCTCGTTTCGAAGTTACAAAGTTACGAATGTGCGCGAAAATATTTAAAGTTACGTCATTACCTTGGCTATGATCTGTTTAAAATCTTGAGTGTAATCCTTGCAGGGGAAATTGTCAAAAGAAATTCGTCTATTCTCGTTAAACATCCGAATAAAGTGTTTCCGGTATTATAATTTTAATATAACATTCCATTATAAACTGGTTCATTTCGGGAACAACAGTTCCGTCGTTAAATATGAAACGTCTATCGAAACCGTCGAAATCATATTGAAATTTATCGCTGTCACGTTTTATTGCAGAGCTCGACTGTTTTTCGAAAACCATTAACGTTGTCACTTTTATTGAAATACGTCAATTTAATTCGACCTGCAGTTTTAATAAAAACGTGTCTCGCGAACGGAAACAATTTACACGCGTAGCAGAGAATTGTCGTTGAATGTGACAGAAAGAAAAAAGGAGGAAAATTTACAACGGTACGATGGTAAGCTCGATTTCATTCGATTTTATTCGACGTTAATCACGGAATTATACGAAGGGATATTTTATCGTTAGATTTTACGACCGCTGGGGTTGGAAGAAAAAAAAGAAAATTTCACAATGTCGACGAGCTTTTCGCGGGTGTCCATAAAAGAACTTTACGAGGCTCCCGATTCTGCCAGTGGAAAATGCGTTTCCCGTTCGATATTGTTCCGTTTCTACACCCCCATCCCCCTAATTTGTGGTAACGAGAAATAGATGATGGAAAGGAAACGAATCTATTTAACCGGTTGGAAATCTTTTTCCTCTCATTTCCTTGCTTCAGGCGATCGTCGAGTAGAAACGACGCCTGCTTTTTACAGGTACAGGAGGAAACTGCATTAAAATGGGATCATTATGCTTCCTTTTTCATTTGCTTCGCGGCTTTCTTCTGATCTTGCTTATCTATTCAGGAGAGGACAATTGTTGGAATCCCCATTCACATTCGCGGTTGAGACAAACAACAACGGTGTTTTTCCTGTCTTTTCCAAAACTCAAAATCATAAATATATTAACCCTCAGCAGCAACCTAACTGTTGCAGCAATATTTGCTTCCCTGAAAGCCGTCTGCAGGGACATGGAAAAGCTTAAAACACATAAATCCGCTTAAATGTTTCTAAATTTCAAAGTTCTACAAATAGTGGACGATGTGAACTAAAGGGATACTTGGAGGGGGGTCGTTAAATCGTACGATTAACGATGGACCAGAATTTGCCATTGTAATGAATGACCACTGCAACTTATCGACCGTTCCAGCGTTGTCTGACCAAGCGCTGACTACTTCTACTTTGCCTAGCCACGAACTAAACGTTTCTACTTTGCCTAACCACACACCAATAGTTTCTAGTTTGGCCAAGTACGAACCAACCATTTCCCAGGCAAACTTTTAGAAACACTCTATATACTGAAATATTCTAATCATCCTACATTACCAACACTCTGTCATAATTATTCAAAAACGTCACGTTCCTCCGACCGCGTCACAGGAATTTCGTTCTTCCACTGTGTTACACGTACTTCCTTGTTTTATTGCCGCACAATTTCGAGTCGCCGCCGTTGAACTGGCTGGCAAATAAAACCCTATCGAGTCCGACAAACGGTTCGTAACTGAACGCGCGTTATAAATCGTCTCCGTTACGTTGATAATAAATACATCGTGCGTGTATTCGAACAGATAGATCACAGTGCGTTTCAAACAAATCCCTCAGGGCGACAACGTTGCCAGAGGAAAAAGTGTCCCGACACCAAGTATTTTGATAAAAATCTACGATAACTTTTTTATATCGCAGTCTTTATAAATTCACGAGTTATTAGCAATATCCTGCATTTGTTTAGCCAGTTAAAAATGAATATTGTTTCATATGTTTATTAACCGTTGATTCAGAATGAGAGATATTTAATTTCAATTGGAAAACCGCTTCCCAGAATTTAATCCAAAATCGCTAGAACCCTTTTATCGCATAAACCTCGTGAATGGTTGATTCAGTAAATATTTTCTCTTTCGGCAGGCATTCAACAACAATGCATAGGTACCGGACAAACGCATTTCGCGCCGGTGTACGAGCACCCAGCGGCCGACAAATCTTTTAATGCGTTAAATTTATCATGCGAATTGGCCAATCAGCTAGACGCAACAATCTGCCCGGGCATTATCCGTAAATCGTTGCGCATTTAAACGCTTTCAACTGTAACACGCGGCCTGGCTTTCAAGCCTCCCAGCCTCGAGCGCGCCGCCTCGCTTGGAACTTGAAACGACAATGAAGAAAATTATTGTCCCGCGGGGCGCTTCAAAATTCTATGAGCATTACTTTAATCAATTAGCCGCCCCAACAGGTCCACCATTCATTCCACTCATCGTTCTTTTTTTTTCATCCAGCTTCCCACTCTGTTTCTCGACAATTGTTTACCGCACAATCGTCACTCGGGCTCCCCAAACAAGCAGTAATTCCCTTTGACTTATCCCCGCAAGAAGGAACAAGAGTGTGGGAACGAGTGGAACGTGGCACACCCGACAATAGAGAAATAGAGAAGCCCTTTATTTTGGCAGAGAATTCAATGTCCGGTTATAGAGTTAAAACTGAGAGATGAAAGAGCTACGACTAGAGGCGTTCCGCTGCTTCAAGTTCCAGTTCAAGCCTTTTACTTCGTATTTCCTCTTTCTCCTTTCTCCTTCCTTCCTCCCTTCCGTCCACCAACCTCCTCTCGAGAAGTAAACGCGGAGCAAAGGGCACGCGATTCCTTGAGACGTTACGAAATCGCAGACTACTCGTAGAAGGATAATTACAGCAATCTCTTTTGCCACGGGAAATGGCCGTCGTCGCGTTGAATTAACCAGCTCTTGCCTCTTGCTCTCATCGTGTTTACCAATAAACGAAGGAGCTGCGAAATAAACGTTTTCCCCCGCGCGAGCGCCATTTGCATCGATGAGCATCGCGCTCCAAGAATTTATAATACGCTCCGTCGGAACGGAAACGCCTATTAAATGGTCCCTTTCCTTTGCTCCGAGAATGAAAGTACAAATTTACGATCTTATGATAGGTGCACTCTTAATCGTTTAACTTTCGGCTGGAACGTGGAGCCAATAGCTTCTTCGCGATAAGTACTATATATACTAACGAGCTTCTCGATGATGAGTGAGTTAGGTCATTGACGCGGTGGCGCGGAAATCCAAAGGGGACTGTTGGCGTATTTCTCTCTTCTCGGTTCGACGGTGCTTTCAAGCTCTGCTCACGTGACTCTCGTCACCGTTCCTGTTCGCATCTACTCGACCCGGTGGTTATTTCGCTAGCTGTTCCGTCAGCGAGCAGTCAAGGGATCAGTTTACCAGAAACAACCCGACTTAATGACTCCAAAGCAGCAAGTTTCCGCTTCCATCATTACCAATGCTTACAATTAGTCGCAAACTCCGACGCGGTTCGATTCTTGCCGGCGTGATTAATGGAAACACGGTGAGAATCTTCTTGCGCTCGGATCCTCGAGCTCGCTGGAACTAGCAAGACACCGGCGGAATGCGACATTTGATTTCCGGTTAATTAGTCGTCTGTGCCGGTAGAACCTTAATTTATACTTGGGGAAACGTTCGATACAAGCCGTGCTAGGCAAGCAACAGCTTTGGAAGGATGAAACGTGCCCTTCTCTCTCTCTCTCTCTCTTATGTTCGTACGCCAGTTTGCACGGTTGCCAGAGTACGTCTCTATACGTGTGAGTATGGTGACAGAACATGAATATGACTTCCAGTCTAAGAGACACGGAAATTGCTGAATTTGGAACTTCTCGGTGATTTGTACTACGATATGACGTGCACGCCCCACAGGCACGATTCGCGTTTCTTATTTGGATTCCAAAGACTGAATTTGCTGATGCACGCGAACCATATGCTCCGAGGGCAATTATCAAAATATTAATGTCTACTAACGTGCTTCCTTTGAGAGCCCAAAGTTGTAACGTGACCTTTTCGTTCATCGTTGTATTAAATTTTCAGTGGAAGCACTTTCCGAGCTACTTTTCCTCTCACGCGGAAAATGATGGTGATTTATCGATATACATATTTCGTAGGGCGCTGCTCAGTTTAATTTAAAAGGTAGCCGTTTCACCGGGAGCGCAGTATGATAGGCGTTTGATGGATGGCGTTGAAAGATGGAAGTAAATAACTGCAAACGGTATGAGAATCTTACAGGTGTCGTATATAAGATTGAAGCAGCCGCAATGGTCGGTAGGTGCGTGGCACCATAAAATCGAATGGCTCGCAGTTATTGCGATGTAACCGATTATTGAATTCCTGGAAATGAAACTCCGTACGGGCGTCGAGTTGTTGGCCGTTTCTCGCGTTTATATCGCCCCGTCCATATATTGCGATTGCCTGTTCGAACGGGATCGATTGTTCTGGGGGTTCGGGCAATCCTTCGTCTCGTTTTATCGAATTGTGAATCCATTGTCGAAAATTTCCCTATTGCCTGCGAATTCCCTGTTAACGGGAACAAGAAGTTCAATCTTCACTGTGTGATGTTTTTTTTTGTGGATGATGAAACGAAACTATCTTTTTTCTAAAAACTTCTTCTGCCGTTACTATTTTTCAAGATTTCCTGGAATTGACATTTATCGATTGCATTAATTTATTGAAGGAGAAATCATCTGTACCTATATGCAGTAAAATGAAGATAGGGAACAGATTTGGGCATTAACTAAATAAAACATTATTTAAATAACGGATCAACTAAAAGTTAATATATTAACTTTAGATTATTTAACGAATAAAGTTAATTTTTTTACTCGGCAAATAAAGTTAACGCCGGGTTAGTTAAAATATTTATTCGTAGCCTGTTATTCGTTATTCGAAATTTTATTTAAAAGAAAAGGAGGGAAGCCCAAATGTCTCTGGTGAGTTGCTTCTAACTCTCAGACTAATCTTGTAACAACTACACTGCAGTTCTCGTCTGGAAGACGTTTTTGCATGACCACGAATGTAGGTCAAGACATAAGGGCACCCGTGCTTGGCCTGGATACGCGATATATCAATCTGTTGCGTAATATGCAGTACGTAACCTGCACGTCAGGTGTCTACGTAATCCCATGACTGATGAGAATTGCATACGCGAGCCTTTAAATTGATGCCGTCAAAGTTTAGATCAAAGAGTACAACTGCGAAACTTATATTTGAGGCAGTCAGAGCAACAACGGACTAACCCATATTTTTTCGAAATTGAATTAGTAGCAATAACATATTCCAAAAGTCTCTACTAACTATATAAAATAGGAAAGACAATTTTTAATGTGGGTTGGTCCGTTGTTGCTCTGACTGCCTCATTTCAAAAACCAAAGTCCTTGAAAATCGAATTGGAATTTCGCACATTCCTCTCCGCGATCGAATCCTCAGACTGCGCAGTGACGGACGATATAGAGGAGAGGTGCTATAAAAGGGACACTTTTCTCATTATAGGTATTTAAAAAACAAGCACATCAATACAAAGCGTGTTTATTTCCTTCCAATAAAAGTATATTACAAACGCGTAAATTGTGATAAAAAAATAACAAAATCTTTGATTTTCAAATAGGTGGGAAATGTCGCTTTTACATTTAGGTGGTTTTAAGTGGAACACGTTAATAAAGGTAAACTTATTAAATATCCCAATTATAATTGTAAATATTAATGATACAAAAAAATGAAGAAATTACCTCTTTGTAGTATTTTGATCTCAGGAAACGACACAGAAAACCAACGAAAATTTTTCCTTTACTTTTATTTTCAACCGCGAATTACTACTCTGTTGGAAGTGAGACCACAGTGAAGTTTACGACAAATGACTCGGCACGAGTGTTGACGTAAACAGAAAAATAACTTGTGTAGGTAATGCGTTTAGAATTTTGGCAATTCGATTTGTGTCTTTTATACCACCTCTCCCCTACATCGACGTTCTACACTTCACTCAAGACTGCCGTCTACAGGATCAAAGTATCTGACAACTCTCGATAACAATTCCGCCGTGAATTTCCATCAAACTTCTCACGCAACTAATTTCGCCAAAGCACGCACCCCCGGCAAGCGCGCAGAGGCAGTTGCGTGCTCGCCGGCGCGGAAGCATTTTCCGAATCGTGGGGTCGCGAGCGAAACCTCCTCGTCGTTGACATAGCTCCGGGAACTCCGTTGTCACTCGGGCGAAGAAACGCGAAACCGCTGAAGGGGCTTCGTCAAAAGCGAGTTCCCTAAATAGTTGCGAAACAATCGCGAATTTATGAATTCGCGGAGGAGGTTACGCGCGCTGTTCCCCAGCCGTCTGGTCGATCGATCCGTAAACGATGGCTGTTTACTTGGAATTCCAGCGAAGCCGTCGCGGCGCGGCGACACCCTGGTCAGGCGCGGCGGTAATTGAAAAAAAGGAACCACCCCCGAAGCGCTTCGTATTGTCGACATCGAGCAGACCATAAAATATCGTGGAAGTTTCGAGTCGCGCACCACGGGATACAACTCGATAACAATGCAGCTTGTCGGCCGGTGCTCGACTTCTCGCGCGGGCGAAACTTTCCGTCTGCTCCGGCTCGCCGGTGAACTTTCAATGCCGTCCCATGGCCGTATTCAGAGAATTCGCGATGTCCATGAAGGGACGCGAGTCCGAAGGGAACCTCCGTTATATTGTTCGGTCCGTGACGGTATAACGATTCGATAGCTATCGCGCGGCAGCTTCAAAATTGCACGATTTCGTACGCGTGGGTGGGGGGGGGGGGGGGGGGGGAGGTTATTCGCTATTAAGGCGCAGAAATTGTTAAATAATCGTCGGAAGTGTAGGATAGTGGTTAAATGAATAGAAGACGGTTGTAGCTTTTGCTTCGTTGAAGATCTTTCTTTCGACAAGTTTCTTAAGGGTACTATAGTCGTGTTCAGATTTATTGGCCGGTGAGTTCGGTTTCTCGAGCAGCGCGCAAGGAGAAATCAGCCACCACCACCTGACGATCGTGGGTTGGCAGTTGAAGTTCCTTAGGATCTTGGTGAGAAGCTAGAGAAAAGTAGCACCGAGGCAAGCAGCAGGTGGTGGGAGAATACCCTTCAGGAAACTCACCGGCCAATAAATCAGAACACGACTATAGGCAGTCGTTCCTGTCTAAAATGAAGCATTTAGATTTCAATTAATTACAAAGAAAGCAGTTGAGACTGAGACTTGATCTTTAGCATGAAGTTTGTTAAGATCAAAAGCTTTAAAAACTTGTTTATTTAATAAAAAATATGCATTATATATGACACTAGAGATGGATCATTACAGAGGCTTTTTAAATAAAGTTTCTTTTGTTTTGCAGTGATAATTAAAAAACGGAGGTTCCAATCGATTCAAATTAAATTCAAGCATCTTCACAAAATGTGTAGTTTCGGACCAGATCTAAATTAAAGTTAATAACAACTCTTATTCTTTATAAAAAGGAACTAAGACCTCATCTTTTGGGGGTTGGAGGATGGTAAAATCTCATCAATGGTGTCACAATGGGGTTTTCGTTTCTTTTCATAAAGAATGCCTAAATTTATTTTGAAGCGATTGGAAGTGATAACTCCATCTTCGAGTTATCGCTGCAAAATAAAAAAACTTTTTTTAAAAAGCCTCCTTCATGATCCATCTGTAGGGTCATATATAATGCATATTTTTGACTAAAGCTTTTTTTAAAGCTTATAATGTTAATAAACTTCATGCCAAAGAACAAGTCTCAGTTTCAATTTGTTTCTTTGTAATTAATTCAAACAGAAATGCTTCATTTTAGACAGGAACAACTGCCTAGTATCCTTAATTGAAAAGTATCAGACGCCTCGCGAGCGTGCCATAGAATAGAATAATAAGCGTTAACAATTATTGACACAATAAAGTTCGAGCAAGCAGGGCTTCGTTTTGCGTTTTGCGCTCTGGACGATTGTTTGTGCACGGAGCGGGTCTCCCTCGTTAATCTTGAACTTGTACGCAGTTCTGTTTAAGTAAAGTCGGAGCACACAGTTACAAACGGTTACTTGGGCGAGCAGAGTTTCTTGCGACGAGCAGAACTCAGCCGAGTTGTGAAGACAAAATAGAAATTGTTACTTGCTTACAGGTAGCTGTCGCGTTAACTTTCGTCTCTGTCTCGTCTGTCTCGATGCTTTTTCATTCGTTTCCCCAATCGTGACCACTGGAACCGGGAGCCTGCCCTCTTTCTGCTAAATAAATTTCGGCCATCGCGTGGCTAACGAGACGGAAGATTGCGGCCGAAATTTTTTTTCCTACCGTCGCGCCGTGGCGCAGAATTCTCCTGAAAAATGTAATGACGCCGAAAATTCCGAGGTGGAAATTGGACGCGGGACAAAATAGGAATTGCCTAACGAACTGTGCAGCCGGCAGACGTGGAAGAAAAGGGTGTCCGACTCGAATGGCTAACGAGAGAAGGACATGTTTCAAAGAGGCCCGGAAGTAGTTACCGGCGGTCTTCGTGTTCACCCAGTCGGGCACCGTTTCCTGCAAGACCTACAAAGTCCTTTCTTCGAAAAATTGTGCCTATAAATATGTTTCTCCCGTCGCTTGTGCTGTCTTTTCCTTTGACACACCTTTGATTACACAAAAAATATCAACCAGCGCATAAGACAAACCAAAATTAAAACTTTCCTCAATAATCTACAAGTACACTCAAACCGTAAAAGAAAATCTGCAAAAGTGAATCGAAAATTCCTAATTTTACCCAGTATTTGCCATTATACGTCACCAATAATAATGCCAACCGTGCAAAAGCGTCTTGCAAAACCGTGCCACGAAAACTTTCCATTCCATTCAATGCAGTCTGCTCACAGAAGAAAGATCGTTAACGTTGGAAACCATGCCCCGTATGAACTGTATTATAACTTACCAACGATTTCTGTCGGTCACGTACCATTATGAAAGTCGCTGGACCGTGGAGCGTCCTCCGGCAAAGAACCGGAGCGAACAACATTCTCTCTTCAGAATGTTTGCTCTGGCCCCGCGGACCTCCGCGAGAGCCAATAAAAATCAACCGTGCAAGACGGTGCTAGTGGTCTGTCAAAACATCCGAATCGACCACTCTGAAAATGTACGATGGCAGAAAAAAAGGATAAAAGTGGGTGGCGAGGTATCCAACACGTCCCGTGGGACGTTATAACGAGGTAAGGCTCGGACGACGGCCAAGAGTTTTTCCTGCTGAAGAGTCGGCGGGGGCCACTTTAAGGAAGAAAAACCTGTGGGGAACTCAGTCGACGTCAATCAGACGGCAAACTTTTCTTCGATAGCGAAGCGTCTCCTGGACGCGTCATATCTGCCTTGCATCGCGCCCTCTTTCACACGCCTCTTCCCCTTCGGCGCTAATTATAATCCATCTGGCGGAAATCTGCCCCGAAAGTTGCATGATCCTGATCGTTCAAGATTCCCGGACCTGGAAGGTTTTGGAAAAGCGAGAGAAACTAATGGTGAGTTTGCCTTTCGTTAAGCTGCAGGGATAAACGAAAGTAAATACAAAGACAGTGAAAATGAGAAAGAAGGCGGAAGGAAGGAAAGTTCGCGAAAGTGTGAAAGAATGGCGGTTAAAACGATTCCCCGAGATCCAGGGGGTACTGCTATAATGCAGGGAGTAAGGGATACTAAAGGGATTTTTAAAGCGCCTAAGGGTGTTTTTTACTGGCGATCTCAGAAGAAAACTCCCAGCTCTAACTTTTCCTCCCCGGATGTCCTCTTGCTACACCTGCAGAGGGTATATTGTGCTTGAGCGTGACGTGAAGGGTAGACTCGGAAGACAAAATCGATAATAACGTTCATGTAACGGGAAGTATATGTTCCATGGGCCTTCCTTCCGAGTTATAGTTTCAGTAATATTTTATGAAAATTACACAATTCATGGCACGATGTCCAAAAGCTTCTATTAAAATGGACGTTTGATTGTGACAAAAAACAACTACCAAAGTTTGGAACCGACCGTCGAGAGTCTACCAACAGTGACACACTGGCAATACTTTTAAGCTTACAAACGCGGAGATTGGAGCGTAAGAGCTGGCGCTTAACATTAGCTTTCACGAAGTCCAAGCTTTCAGCAGAAAAAGAGAAAACGAAGGAAAGCCAGGAGACTTTGAATGATTCACGGGGCTAATGGTCACGGCCGGACGTTAATCTCGCTTCGCTCGCAGTTTTCCCGGCTCACTGATTACACGGAAGCTGCAGTCGAATATAATTTCCGGCGACGGACGCGACCTAATTCAATATGGAGTGGCCCACGGGAGAAACAATGGGTTCCTACCGTGTACGTACAGCCACGAATTCACTTGCACAGACATCGGCAGCAGCCCGTGCGCGCGCCTATATGGGAAACGCTACATCACGATCGCCTACAGAGGAGTTTCAATGCGTCTTCAACATTGCCCAAGGAACCCTGCCCGCTCGCCGTGTACGAGCGTGTCGTAATTAACTCGACGCCCGGACGCCTCGCCACCTCCGATCCTCGGCTTTTTGCCGATAAATATTCGCCGAGCGCAATATCGTTCGCGCGTCGCTGTCCTCCCTGTTCTATTAAGCCCCAAAAAAAACCTGTGCCGTCTGGTTCTTTCACGTTTGATACTTCCGTCGCACGCTGTTTCTCCTTGCGCGCAATTAACTCGCTCACGGTGTACGGTGTTGAGCTGAATGGCGAAAGTTTCACTCTTATTAAGAACATTTTTTAGCTTTTCTAGGGTTAAACAGGATGGAGGAAGAATTTTACAGAGCTCTACTTATGCGTATTTCTCCTTTTTGTTTCTTTAAACGATTCGATATACCGCCTTACAACGAAATCAAGCTGCGCAAACAATAAAATCACTGATGATGCTCCTATAGAACTCTGGTCCGAGTTTCAAAGTTATATTTAAGGTTGGGGAGGGGTAACGAAGGTAACGAAGCAAAATCTCGCGGGGATCTTCTAAATTTCGTTACCTTTCTGTGTCTACAAACAAGCTTGTAATTTCACCTGACTGTTATTCCCAACAGCGTTCCTTCGTTCACGTTACGGAGCCGCTTTCGGTTTTGCGAATAACAAACGGAAACTGAGAAATTAGCAAAAAGGACGGTGAATTGTAAGATAGCTCTTCGTGGATAAACCACGAGACACAGCAGATGTTAACAGAAATGAAATATCAAGCACTGGGATAACTTTCGAGCGATCTTGGAATAGAAAAGCTTCATCATAATTGAATGAAAAATTGAAGAAACGATCAACAGAATGAAATAACCCGGACCGAGGAAGTGGTCATGAAACATATATTTCTCTTTGGCAAATGCGCCTCTATGCTCCGCTCTTCTTTCGGCCGCGACCGTAGTCCGAACTTCTATTTGCCTGGAGCACCTGGAGGGACGCCTCGCGGCCGGGCCCCCTGACCCAGTTCGTTAATTAAACTTCGCAGTCGCGAGCGAAATAACGAATGCGCCCGTCTTGGCGTGTACTTTGTCGCCTCCTATAAAATTCACGTGGTACCGGCGGCGTCGGTGGAACAACCTGGCGAAAAGGGCCACGCTTTTAATGATAATACCTGGCCGGCGAGGGGGAAGTCTTCGAAGACCGGCTACAAACGAACTCGTTACACAATCGCGACGCCTCTGCTGGCGTCACGGGTTCCGTTTTCTTTTTCGGAGCGCGAAACGGTCGGTCGAATAAAAACGGGGAGCCGGCGACGCACAACGGTTGAACAGAGCATGGGACGGGATGGTGGAGGGCCGAGGGGCGCGCTTACGCGAATTAAAACGATCGGAAGGAATTTCTTTTCGCCCGTACAGCCACCGCCGACGCCGAGTCGTACTTTTATTACGTTCCATCCGCGCTGGCTATCAGCTAGAAACGACTGGCTCTGTGTCGAGGCTCGTGAAGGCTTAAAAGTCTGCAGGCTGGAAAGCTGGCGGGCTTTTTTTATCTCCCAGGAGGGAATATAAAGGCGAGGAGAAAAAGAGCTTCCAGATGAAAAAGGAAGGTGGACAAGAAACCGGCTTGTGTACGTGTGTATCCGTCTTCCAAGGGATCCCTGAATGGCTGACCGGCGCGCATCCCCCGCGAGATTCTGTGAAATAATTGGGCCTCCCTCTTGCGTTCGCCTGCCATGTCCGGGAGGGTGGGAATTTTAGCAACGGGGACACTTCTCGCCGACGGGGAAAAAAGTTCGCGTGACGTGAAAGGGGGACGGGAATTGGCCGCTAAAGGAGAACGCGCGTTTCGAGTTGGGGATTTCGAAGGGGAACGGATAGATTTTACGTTCCTCGGACGCGTCACGTTCGCGAACACGGTTTTTAGTTTTAATCCGGGAAACACGAGACCCTCGGATGGCCACGGTAGAAGTTGGACCGTCTTTGCGTGCCGGCATTCGAGAAGTTTCGAAACGATCGACTCAACTGCTTCGCGAGAGCACGGCCCGGCGACTCGGCGAAGATTTTACAATGGCGAAAGGCTTCTGCGAGAGCCACGAAAGCTTACGGGCAACGGTCGAAAGTTTCCGTCAAAAGGGAATTAATTTGACTGTTCAAAAACGAGAGGGAACGGAGTGTTCTCGGGGGCGTGTGTTTGCTGTTTCCCCGATCTTGTTGGGATTTCTCTCCGACCTCGTGGAAGCACGAAAAGCAGCAACGAATCGCGGAAATTCGACTGAATTACTTCCACCCTTTTCTTCGGAGTTTCAAGGGGCCCGAAAGAGAAAAATCGGTTTACACGGTTTCCCGTCTGAGTTAACTTCCGCTCGCCGGCTGGAAACCATTTTATATTTGCAGATTCCCTTACCCCTCCCCCGTGCAACTCTTCCGCAAACTTCGGTGAACTTTTTCGGGGCAAACTTTACCTTTCGCACTTCGAACGTATTTGAAGCATTAAGGCTACATTTAAAGAATCCCGTTCTTGCTTTGGGTACGGTTAAGCATACTGCTCTAATGTTTCAACAGCTTTGACCGAAATTATTTACGCTTCTTCCTCGGTAGCGATTTATTTAGATTCCTTTTCTACTGCAGACTGATTCCACGCCAGTTAATGCGAATAGTTTAAATTGGTAACCGTTCGAAGTAGGTTTGGGGTGGGATGGAGGCGAGATAACTTACCGAGGAACAATCACCCGTGTTATCGAAAACGTATCATCTCGTTGAACGAGCAAAACGAACTCTGCTTTTGCCCTAAGGTAACCAGTGTATTTCGTTAAGATATTATTAACAGGCCAGTACACGGCAAAGGGAATTGTTTCTCGTTCGTTACAGCGGCGTGCCTAATCGCAATAGAATCTAGATGATCCTACCCGTATACGTTTGCGTCCAGCAGCCAGCTAGGAGAGTTCAAAAGCTCTGCTCTGTGATCTACTTTGCACGAAGTTCCGTCCATTGGATTGGCTAGCACTGCAGACAGATCTGCTTGCCACGGATCATCCTTTCAACCCTTTGTTCAAAAATGTTAAGCAACTGTACGCGAATTGTTTAGCCCTGTGCCAGAGGGGCTTCTAATGGAGGAACAATTTTGGAAAACGACCAAACTGTGTCATTATGACTTCAATTTTATATACGAACTGAGAAAAGAGAAACGTGTACTTTTGATCATTGATTCGGCTCGTATTTTTATCAATCTAAATCCCAGCAAATCAGAACCCTTGCGAATGGTACATATGAGGCAGTCAGAGCAAAATCGGACCAACCCACATTCAAAAAAAAAAATTCCTAGTTTGTATAGTTAGTAGAGCCTATTGGAATACGTTATTCAATTTCGAAAAAAATGTGGGTTGGTCCGTTGTTGCTCTGACTGCCTCATATATCCCCCGATGAAAGCTTTCTGCAACTATGAATGCCACCCTTCTGAATTTATGAACGTAGTTTGAATAGGACAGTGGCCGCGCACTTGTTCATATACGAACTAGATCGTTTGCGTTCAAATTTCGAGAACACTTCACTCCCACTGACTCGTCAAATATCACCATTCGGACGGTATTCAGCGACATCGTCACTGTGTCCCGAATAGCCGGGAGATTTGCGAGAAAACGTGAAATATTGAAAAATCGTCTCTTAAAATGTTTGCTCGGCGAATTGATCGGTTGCGTACCCGCGATGATACAGCTTTGTGTTCCGTGCGCGCGCAAAATGTCGAAGGGAGTGCAAAAGGGGGTGCAACCCGCTCCCTGGAAAAACAATGGCGTACGGGAGAGCGAAATTGCGAAGCATCTGCGTGGCCACGATAGCCCCGCGGGCTGCGGTACTTTCCCTATTAACGATCGAAAGCGGGCCGCGTGGAAATCTGCTAAACAAATCTATCGATATTCATTTGCGGTTATTCGACGAGGATTTACCTGTGCTAATTCAAACTGAACCGGGCCAATTAATTCGCCGATTGGCTCGGCGATCGTACAGAAAATCAATTCAACCGATAGCGGCCGATAATAGCTGCTCATATTTGCATGAAAAATAAAGATGAATCAGCTGCAGGCCGCTTCATTTTTCCCATTTTTACTGAATTTTAGTTAGAAAACGTCCGTTGCCTGCTCCAAGCATTAACATTGTTTTGCATGTTCATTTCGACTTTCGTTGTAGGCGTGATAATCACTATAAAATTACGTCTCTCTTGAAATATAACTTCCCCATAATACCTACTTGTAGAGAATGATACAATAATTCGATGCAGAATTATTGGAATACAAGTTCTGATCACGTGAAAGTAGATTAAGTTGGTTACTACTTAGTTAGTGCATAAAGGCGATTATGCTGAACTTGAGGAAGACTTTGGTAGACTCAACAGATGATTCAATCCCCTTTGCACTTCCGAAGGAAAGATGTTTAAGGAATGATGTAACGTTCACGATCAAAGTTCTAAGCTTTTAGATTATCAGCATACAGCAAACTACTTACGGAGTAAATTAGTTCTCTCAGCCCCTCCTCCAATGCTGCTTGGAACTCCGTATATTACACTGCTCGTTTAAATAATAATTCCTGCTGGAATACATTGGCAATTTCTTTCATTTCTTTAGCTTCGTAGTAGCCATTGAAAGAGGCAATTCCCAAAGGAGGTAGTTTCCTTCTGTCCAATGAAAGAAACTTTCATCGTAATAGAGAGTTTGGAAGCAGACGCGTTTCAAGCACGGTTGAAAGTTTTTAAATTATTGGTATACACATGCAGGCACGCGTCTACATCGATGCGGTGCGTTTTAGTGTTGCGCAGCTGCGTTTATTAAAACTTTTCCACCGCGTTTATGAGCACCGTGCACAAATATGCGCTATCCGTTGCGAGAGTTCGCCGGCGAAATTCCAAATTGCCCTTGTATCCTCGACTGCGTCTAATTTAGAGCTGGAAATCCGTGTCGGGCGTAGTTACATCTGGTAAACGTCCTGTCCGCGAAATTTATGTCACGACGTTGTCAAATACACGCGCGGGATACAGTCGATACTCAACGTCATCGGGATGTACCCTTAAGAGGCGAGGTCCCTGACACTTTGATGGTACTTTGCGGTAGCGAGTTGAAGAAGGGCTCTTTCACAAAAAAATGTTAGGTACATTGACTCGCCCACTTGTACTCATTGGTATCATTTACGTTCGCATTCTAAATCTAGGCAATTAAAATAGTAGCTGGATACTATTATATCTGAAAGACGAGAGGTTCTTCAATCAACTCCACGTTTGCCTAAAGAAAACAATGATAGAGCACAAAACAGTAGAGAGAGCTTGTTAAAAAAACGATTTCCAAACGCGAGTTCACGCGCGAAACGCGCTGCACCGCAGCTTCCTGCCGGTGACATCGCTCATGCATTAATTCCCGACTATCGGCGCGCCGGTCGGGATAAATAAAAATCGTAAATGGAACGTCGCTATTAGTGGTTTTCAGCTGGCGCGGTCATTATTCGGCAGAAACGTGTCGCGCCATTTTCGCCGGGGCGCGAACTCGACGATGTCACCGCGTCGCGAAAAATAGCCGCGCGTGTAACGCGTTCCGTTGTCCTCGTTTCATTTCGGAACAGCCCCGATCTCGCGCAACGTTTCCATCGCTCGCGCCAGAAAAATTTGCCCGACAAAAAGATCCAGCCTCACTTCGACGCAGTGACGGGAATTGCAATTTTCACGCGTCCAAAGTACCGCCGCGGTGCTCTGCTCTATAATTAGCGGGGCTCCATTTTGCATTTCGCGAATATACGTCGGCGGATTTCGCGAATAATCGAAGATACCTCTGGACAGTTGTGCCCACCAACTGTGTATTTTCCACGGTACCGATATATTTTGGTATTGCATATTTTTCCCGCTACTGTACTCACCCGTTCGCCCCCTCTCTCTCTCTCTCTCTCTCTCTCTCTCTCTCTCTCCCTCTCTCCAGCAATTTCCTTCTCTCAGTCGGATGTACCTACGGCAGAACAGATGCGAATCCACGATAATATTTTAATATCGGTTTTGTTTTTACGAGTGACACGTCCGAGGACGTGCGACGCATTTATAAAATAACGCACGCCGAATAAATTTCTCGCGCGAACGAACAAACGGACGGACAGACGAGAATAATATATATCCTCATGCATCGCGGACGAAGTTGCGGATACTTTGCGCCGACCGAAATCAAAAGAAATTCCACTCGTGTAGCCGGCGCGGATCGTGCAATTGCACGAAACAACACGGACCATGCGCCACGTTTAATTGCACTGAACTCGTGAGGCGCTTCGCCCGACCTTTCCGCTAATTTCATCACTGAACTTCGCGGTAGTGGAACACGTAAGTTCCTCTCAAGCTATAAAAGCGAGGATGAAACAAGGGAAAGGTTCTGTCCAACATTAGTGACCACTTCAGTTCTTTAATGAAAGATATAAACATATAGCATATCCAGTTGTATTCTTCATTCGGCGAACGTGTTCCCCTCAGACTTCTATGTTCTTCTAAATTGCATTGATGCCCTTGTGAAAAGGGTGAAATCATAGGGAAATAGATATTTTATATTTAGAAATAATTAAGAGACTATAGTAAATGCAGTTAAGGGAGGGGGTCCTATTTTGGGGGCTACAAACATTGCAAAATTTGCAAAAAACTTCAGATTTCAGATGAATCAAATCGCTAGTTTCATTAAAAAAACACTAAAAATTTAAAAAATAATTCTTTTCTTGCATTATAAATTTCGGCGTTAATATCGCTTTAAATTAAATCGTCGGACACCATGTGCAACCAGAAGTTGAAGGATCTTGTTGGCAAGTGGGACATCGTCAACTACAGTTTATCAGTTTCATATTACATTACAAAATGTATCCCGCAATTAAAATATGGAACATCATCCACTACAGTTTATCAAATAAATGTCACATTACAAAATGTATGCCGCAATTAAAATAATTTGTTTGCTTCTGTATTAAAGTGATTCATATCCTGTTTTGGAATATATCATGCCCAACGGTTTTATTTAAAGTGAAAAACACCATTGAAATGATGGTAAAGGAAAAGAATTGTTTTTCAGTTTTTAGTGCATTTCTAATAAAATTGTTTAACACACGTACAAACAAACAGACGATCGAAGTTGGATAAAATCGTTTAAAAATCCCAAATTTTGCTATGTTCCTAACTGAAAGAAATAAGATGCCCCACTGAATGTTCAAATTTGTCAACGGGCATTGTAATTAACTTTGGAAGGATTTTAGGGAATGCATTGCAATTCCTCGCGCCATTAATATCTATCAGCAATACCATGCAGGATAATATGTACATTGTAAGCCGCATTTCAATCGAGCAATTATCTAATGCAAACATGACGCTTGCTCCGCGAGCATCGATCCTTTCGCAATCGTGCATAACAGTCCACTTCAGTCGAATTGTTCATCGCGCCGTTAGTTCACTGGATGATCCCTTCGGCCCCTAACGTCCATTCACGGCCCCGATGCATTATTTCGCGCTCGTATCGCCATGATTTACTGCACCGCCGTGACGCGTGCAGGCAGCAGCATTATTTTTCCACCGTTATTATCGCATTCGTTCGCGGTTTATTCATTCCTTTGGAACGCTTTTACCATGCCTATGAATAATAAACAAAGGGTTCAGAACATTGTTCATTTAAATACTAGATAAATAAAGGATATGGTCCGATTTGGACGTAAACTGACCGCAATATTTTCGTACACCTTGGTTCTTCGCTATACACCCATTGTTTTTTTGATTAATCTCGTACCAGAGAAATAGTTCGTAAACGATCGGGTTTTTCGCACATGCAAGGTGAAAAAGGAATTATTGAAGTACATTTCTATGCTTCCACGAGGAAGATGATTATTCAAATCACACCGTCAACCTTCGACTCTCAGATAAAAGCGGTTTTAACGAAACATTTAGATGTTTTACGCAAAGTGAAAGATTAAAGTTGTAGTATCGAATAAAGCGCGATAAACGCACGAATAAAGCACTGCAAGATAGAATCTCTTTGTACGAAATAAAATACAAGTTAGTAACAGCAGTATGTACTTAGTAATTATTAGTTATTCGGCTGGGGTTAATAAAGGATACATATATATTTGAAAAGGGAGAATCGCCGTGAACAAGCTACCCTTCACTTGCAAGATTCAAGTTTTAATTGTTACATGTACGTGACGGATACGAGCGTCTTGTTCCTCGTAGAGACGAGGAGTGCCAGCAGTCAGTACTCGAAGAACGTGCAAGTGTTTTCCACTACGCCCTCCGCAGACCCCTGTCGCAATTTACAACCCCGTCTCGGGGATGCTCTTCGCCAGAAGTTGATCCGCAAAATTCTCTTACCACTCTGTTTCAAATTCCAGACTCTGCGTTTGCCCGCCTCAATTTTTCCAGACGCAATACAAGTGAAACAATTCCATCTTAATCCAATTTTCACATACTTCGTCTTTGACAAACATTTAACATTGCGCAACAATATCCAATGCCACGATAAAATAGTTTAAATAAAAAACCAAGTAAATCAACCTGTACAATACAAATAAACTTCCTTGTCAAAATTACACTAGTAAGACTCTTATTATTTGACACGAGGAGCAGCGCGTACAATCGTACATTCTATAAAATAAGCCAAACAAAATGAAATCTGGAATATGAAACGGAAATCCAAGAACATTCTTGTAACAATGAATTACCATCAACCCACAAGTTCCCGAGACCTGGGTCTCTGCTTTAAAGACGCTAAACGGTCGCGTCGAACGAACGGAAAAATTGCCTCCGCCGTGGCATCGGTGGTACGGCGAAAAGGAAAAACGCCGGCTCCGCTCGAGTGTGTTTCCTTTTGCTTGTCGAATCTCGGCCAGGCTCGATGCCATGCGGGTGACTTTTGCAGGCCAGCGTAAGAAAGGGACGACCCGAAAACTCCGTAATAGAATTCATGGAAAAAACCGAAGAGGGGAGGGCCCGAGGCTGGTTGACCGGATAAAAGGAGTCTGGTCACTTATCGAGCGTTCCCGGCCAGTGGTTCCGACGCGGGCGAAAAACCTCTTGGAACTGGTCCGCGACGTTGGAGGAGCCCGCGTTATCGCCGGGATATCAACGTTGGTTCGCCCGAGTCCTAGGCGAAAGAATCGGCCCACTCATGCGTATCAAGTGAAATACAGGGCGGCCGGAAGTGCTGTCTCGATGGGAGAGGATCCTGGACGTTCCAGGGGGCTGCCTTCGGAAAGACGTCAGCCTCGCGCAGCTCGATGGGCCGCGGCGAATCGCCGAGAGGAAACAGACGCGGAGGTCGAAACGGCCGTAGTGCTTGAGAGCTGCCGAGACCAGATCGTTCCAACTTCCACGCTGCAACGGGGCGAACGGGAAACTTGGGAAACCGTGGAACGGTGCCTCTCCGGCGTTCTCTCGGAGAAAAGTTCCACGCGAGTGTTACGACCGGCGCGGACCTCGAACCAATCTTTTCTACTTTTATAAGCGTACCGCCGCCGTTCCGGGACCAAGTGTAACCCCCCAGTGTCCGTCGACTGGCTTCATTAGCCGTAAACGTTTCCCGCGGACACGCTTCCCTACGCTCCGCTTCTCCGGCACGATCAAGATTTCATTGGTCGTGAATGTCTTGCCACTGACGATCAAGCTGGTGGCAGAGCGGCTGGATTTTTCGCGGGACATACCGAGCCCTTCGAGCCGTCAATCGTGCCTTCGATTCGCAACGTACAGCTGGGAATTTTGAATCCTTCATCGGCGATATTCTGATCGATCTTTCCTCTATATATCTTCCCGCGGCACTAGCAGGCAAGTGGTCCGTTTTGTGGCCGAGTGGAATCCGGATGCCGTAGGTTCTGGTCGAGGCATCGAGGCTCCTAATCCTGACGAATAACGCACGCCACAGTTGCCAGTGAAAAATGTGGAATCCAAGCGGAGGGTTCGACGGGGAGGATCTGCCATCTGGACAAATTTGCGGGGCGAGCGTTCGTTCATTGTGGAGTGGCCAGCTAGGAATGAAATCGATGGAACGTGGTACACGCGGGGACCGTTTCGACTGGCTGCTCTGAGACGGCGGTGAAGCAGGATTACCTCGATACTTGGATGATTCGAAGAAGAATGGAGGTAAAGTGACAAAGAATCCGCGGGAGATAGGTTCAGCCAGAAGGAAGAGGAAGCTGGATGCGATAGGAGGTGTCGGGTGTCAGAGATTGGATTCAAACGGCTGGTTTGAACGATTGTTTGGCCCCGAAAGAAGAGCTAACGAGATTCCTAATACTCCAACGAAAAGAAAGTAAGCCGAAGAGTAAAAAGAGAACTAGAAAAAAGTATCGTCGACGTAGGTGAGACGACAATTTCGAATTCATGAGGAAGGGAACTTTTTAGAAAGGGGAAACATTTAGAACGTACAACAAAGGGAACAAAGAAACAGCCATCAAACCAACGCAGAGGAGAAATCAATTAACTGCAACTATTAGAATTTAGTCGGACAAACCACACACATAATCTGAAACTATACACGCCTCCAGCTTTTTGAACAGAAGACCTCAGCTCAAATTTATCTCAGAACTAACGTTCACCATTGTAAAGACCACGAAATAACGCAGCAACGAACAGAAATCATTCGAGTGATCGGGGAGTATTCGTCGTTAAGAAAGGGCAACGCATCGTTCGCGGAGATTTCAGTGCTATGCATCGCGTTGGCTCTTGGAGCCTCGATGACCTTGATTCAGCGAGCATGAAGCACCCATCGAGGTCACCGGGAGTCGAAATTGCTATGGCACTGTTCGGCATGGTCTGGCTGCTGCGTGTTCGCTCGGAGATGCGTCGTTGCTCGAAATGCCGGCACGAGGAGATCTTGGCGGCCCAGCAGCAGCAGCAGCAGCAACAACAACAGCAGCAGCAGCAGGAGCAACAGCAACAGCAGCTGCAGCAGCAACAACAGCACCATCACGTTCACCATCATCAGCACCATCAGCAGCGCACTCTGTCGCAGGCGACCAGCCTACTGCAGACACCCGACGATGGCGTCAGCTCTTCGGCGAACACCCTGTTCACTTTGGACACGCCTGGCGCCGCTGGTTCCGCCGGAAGTTACTGTGAAGTTCACGGATTCATCCAGGCGAAAGAAGGTAGTATCGCTGGCTGTTTAACGTAGAATCTTACGACGTAACTTTAAACGAATATCGTAAAATTAGGTGCTTAGACCTAGGTGGCACGTAATGCTGGGTACACATTTGCAGGGAAGTAGTACGTGAGTTTTAAGCAGAGATGAGCTTCGAATTTCAAAGAAACTTATAGCTAATTGCATGCACCATCTTTTTCGGAATCCTCGTGAGCAGAAATAAAGCGCTTAATATAGATATGTAGGTCCATGGTGCTCTGGAATGTTGCTAACAAATTATTTTTCGAGAAATTGGTATTTCGAGTGAAAAACATTTTACGTTTCGGATACAAACACTTCTCTTTATTCTGTTGATGGAAATAATAATTGTGAGTAATAGCAATTAGTATTACGAGGTGTATGCAATGGCAATGGAATTTAATTTTCTATCTTTACTTCATTAATATTTATCCATTTTGTGTATGTCAATGCTTGTGCAATGTCTGCTATACATGCACCATAAAATGTTACGCTTTAGCATATTTTATTTCGGTTCCATCAAAGCTATACAAATTAATATACATACATAGTGTACATTCGTTTTATTAATTTCACAGAGTTTACACCGTACGCGCAAATATTTAGTATTTCTCATGTGCGATTTTATATTATTCCTGTAATTTGCGATTCAGCACGTACCAGGTTCCAAATAGAATTTTTCTCGTTCGAATTGCTTCACCCTAATCCTGGGCCACAGTTCGGAAGAACGATTATGATTTCCTGAGAAGCACTTTAAAAAGTTCCCAGTACTTTTGCAATATGCCGGGGTCATATTGTTAAAGAATCGAAGTGAACGTTAGCAAGCAGGATACCAAGAAGAACTTTTCGGATTTACGAGGGCAAGGCAGCCGCGCGTCTTCCATATGTGCGAGTAACAACCAAAATCAAAGTAGGTCGTTTACATGGATAGCGTAAAGCACAGGAGGAAGACAAAACTTTTATTCCCCCCATAAAAAAGGTCGTCCCAGGCGTGGCTTGTTTCTTCGCAATCATTCTTCCGGTTCAATTCTGTTATAAATATTGGTTCCGTGCTCAATAAAAATTGAGAAAAACCACTAAAATGAAAAGATGTAAAAGAAACTAGGGAATAAAGGAATTCATGCGAATTTTGCGTAACGTTGTTAATAAAAATTACATCTGTAAAATTTACATCTTTTCATTTTAGTGACTTTTCTCAAATTTCCATTTGGACAAAATCAGAATGTACATTTAAAAGTTTCGAATACTAAGGATAGTGTTGCTGCTATGAAGCAAAGGCAATCTGAAGATGCCTTTTAACTATTGTTGACGCGCCATAAGTCACTTACCAAGCGTTTCCCAACAAATGGTCTCTTATCGGTATTCCTCATCTGTCGGATATGGCGACATCATGACGCCATGAGTTGTTGAGTTTGTTGTCGCTTTTGTCGAGTACCCTCATTGTTTCTCAAACAACAAGGCAGCATCTGTTCTATAGGTAACCACCCCCTTCACCCGTTTCTCCTTCCCTCCACTCTCCGTCACTAGCTATTTCAGTGGCATTGTATTGCCAAAGTGAATTTGCATTAGGAATCAACCGAAGGAATTTTGGGAGCTTCTCAGGTAGAAATATACATAATTTACGGTAGGCTTTCCTCGAATATTAGTTAAAAGGTAATTCGATGCGCGCTTGGAAATTAATTCCACGAATTGCAGTGAAAGGTGACTATACCATTAGGCTGTCGAAATGAACCGTGTACAATAATTAACGGAATAGTCAAAATTCGTTGATGTTGTGTGTCCACATTTAATTTTAGGAATTCTTATTTCCTATCTACACCCTGAAAGAATTATACGTTCCATCTGGAACACTTTCTTGTCCACTTTTTTGTTCCATTTGATTTTTAGGAAACAGAGATAGCGAAACATTTTCGACTCGGAATCAAAACTTATGATTTTTAATAGAACGAAACCCGAAATTGTTATTTAATACTCAGGGATGTAATCTCCTTTGAGCGCGGTACGAAGAGAAGCGGAAGCCGGTTTTACGGGAACCGTCTTTTTTCCACGACGCACCCTTTTATCCTGCATCCAGCATGTAACTATGGTCCACCACTCGCTCGACCCAGTTATGAAATAGTTTTCCTCGCGGCGGGGCGAGTGGCGACTCGGTGGTATCGCGCTTTAAAGCTGAAAGCATGTTCATGTCGTGCAGGCACGTCGCTTGTCGTATTGTTTCAAGTTTATTATCTACCTCTGAGAACCGACTTCTCTCTCGAGGCAACCGGCAAGAAGCGAAATAAAAGCCAAAAGAAAGGAGGAATAGACGAGGAAGAGCCAGTAGAAAATTCTCTGATTTAGGGTATTTACACAACCCTCGAAAAAGTGATATGTTCCTCTTCCACGCTGACTATATATTCTCAAAAAAAAACTCATAGAATCGACGGTTGTAGATTCATTCCTGGCACATGTGAAAATGGGCGGTTCGTTGTCGAAAAATGAATCAAAAAGTTGGAATCAAATTTGTCCGCGGGAGGCTTCATTTTCGAGGAAATCGATTTTGAAGAGTTCTCGGGTACGCGTGTAATTGAGTTGGCTGACGCGTCTGCCTATTATTGGATATTTCTACTGATGCACCATGGTCCTCAAGGTTCTGATATCTATGATTGTATTTCAAATTACACCTCGTCCTTACACAGAAGCCCCTGCAGACTGATTATTATTTGCAAAATAATGGAGTCACATGTGGTATTTATTTCTTTCAATCAGTTTGGTAATAAAATACACCTAGATTAATGAAACACAGCGTTTGTGTGCCCGCGGCGAAGCATCGCGCCCGCAATGATTATACAGAAATAATAATTGAGTTTCCCAAATCAATGCTCCGAAATGTATTAACTAACGAATCGTTCATTCGCATAAATATGAATCTTTGGAAATCAATTGTCGTCGCGGTGAAACGATCCCATTGTCGTTCGAGTCGCCGCCTGCTCCCGGGTGCGGCAAATTTCACGGTATAACGAACGTCCGCGTACCGGCTGTTTTTAATTATTTATTATGTTTGTATCGTTCGGTAACGAGCATGCTAGGAGTACTTAGCGAATGAAAACGAGGCAGATAGGTGGAAACCTCGTTATCCTGATTCGCCGCCGCGGCAGAGAAAACGAGAACGAAGAGCGATGGACGTCAAAAGCGGGGTCCGATGTTAATTTGCATCGAGCCACGGAAAGAAAACCACTTCGCCCGCTGAAAAAAAAATTTCCATGCGCGCATTAACGCGAATATTACTCCCGCCGTAAGATGTATGCGAAACGATTTGAGCCTGCCCCTCGTTGAAATCCGTCTCCTTTTAATCATCTTCTCTATTCCCTTTTTTATTAATATTAGTAGAGTACTGCCGCTTTTTATCACCAGCAAAGCACATCGTTTACCTCTGTGCCGATTCAGATGGGTCGAGAGAAATGCGGGTTTCTTTGAAAACAGCTCGGAGAAGAAATGAGTGGGAATATGTTACATCCGCTTTGGTTATTACAGTAGATATGAAAAACTCAACATACGCGAAGATTAACTGGTCTATATTTTAATTCAGCCGGACTTCGCGCGACGCGCCGTGAAATTGAAACTTCAGAAAAACGACTTCTAGTGTACGTAGAGTTAATGTCTACTAATGTAACCATATTATCAGTATATAAATCAGTACAGTCAGATGCTGATAACAAATGGGGATTTTCGTTTAATTATATCAAACTGCTTGAATTGAATTTGCAAATAACTGGGATCCTCGAAGAATAACGTTTGCACCCCGTAATTCGTTACACTGTCAGACCATGCCAAGTTGTCGCAACTGAATATTTTAAGTTCCACCGGCAACGATATTGGGCAACTCAGAATATCATCGAATGGGAACTTTTGGAACGCGCGTAAGTTTCCTTGGGTTTATTTCCTCTGGAATCTGTTGCCCGTCCCTTTGTTCGCCTTTCCTTCGTTTTGTTTGCACGCCGCGAGTATTCGGCGCGCATTTTTCTCGACGACTAGGTGCAGTTAGCGAGCGATATAAATTAAGCCGGAAATAGAGGGAAATTTAGAGGGCTGACGAGCCGGGCTAAGAGGGAACGAACAAAACGCGGGGCAAAGTTCCACGGCGAAGCTGCACTAATTGCCTGTACTTGCGCCGTACTGCCTCCACATCAAATTAATCGTTATCCACAGGCTGACAAATTTACCGTTTTTCCCGCTATTTTATTGTGCAAAGTTCCCGCCGCGGAAGTTTTTGTCGATAAATATGTACTCCAGCGCTCTTGACAACGGAAGTACGACAAGTATCCCCATTAGCAACCATGTTCAGTTTCTTATTAGCTGTTTATTAGCTGTGACGAATAACTGGTATGATGTAATTAGTTTGCATCAGTGTACTAACATCGATAGTATAATGTATATTTCAAATTGGTTTTATGAGGTGTCAGTGGAAAAGTGCGTGTTTTTAAATAACCTATACATAATGGGACAATTCATCTTTCACGAATTATCATTTCCAAACATTGTTAGGACCTGAAATGTTCGACCAGGTTGAAGAAGAAGGCGACTCAGGGATATTTTCTCCGCGGTTGTTAATTAAGTATAGTGATCGTGCATCATACAGCTTATTCCAAAAATGGCAATCTTCAGAAGTGCCTTCGGGTTTTGCCCGTACGTTTTCCAAGCAGTGCGAAACCATACATAATCGTCGGGAAGTATGTTCTTTGGTCGCCCAACGAAGGGAAGTAAAAGGAACAACGGCTTCTGAGGATTACGGTTTCGTGCCGTAACGTAGAAACAACGAGCAGTTTATTTCCACCGCTTTGTCATCCGTTCGAGAGCTCCCAAGAAATTTCCTCCTTAAACCCCTTTCCACGATTCTTATTTATTCCCCTGTGAAATGGCTTCAATAATGCGAAGAAAAACGAGCGAATGCCAGGCGGAGCATTTTAAACGTCAATTAGATTCTATAAGTATAGACTCCAGAAGCTTTCTCCATTCGATTCCGACTTAATTAGTTGAATATTTCAACCATTATAACCGTATCACCGGAAGGCAGCGGTAAGATGGAGCAAGCGCTTGCAGCGAAAAGAAAATTAACTCACGTGAATGGAATAACTTTCCCCGTTCTTGATATAGTCCACTTTAAACTTGGCCATAATTAAATCGAGTGTTCCCACCTTAAAGTTTGATAAAATCATTATAACAATAATTCAAGCAAGATTTAAATTAAGAACTACTTAAAATTCAACACTCGAAGGAACTGAATGTATTCTACACCAACGATCGCGAAAAGATCTTACGTAGTAAACCTCACATGCGAAACGTGCACGCGGTACGTGTCAACAACCCATAAAATGTAGGATCATTATTCATAGATTCTCGTTAAAATGCATCGCGCTGCGATTTCGACGGGCCGCATTCCCTTTCTTTGCTCGACAATGGCCGCATTATGATGGCACGCAAGGATCCGACCGCATCGGCTCGGCCAGGAAATGCATTATTGCGTTTAAGAGAATGCCAGAAACGCATCTGGGTCGTGGCCAGGCGTAGATGCGATCCTAACAGGAGCATTAGTGGGATTACTCGACTTCGTTTCTTCTCTTGCCACGTTCTACCCAGGCCAAAACGCAGCATCGCATCCGGTGCCTCTCTGCCGCCGTTGATTGCGATTTGCAATGCAACGCCGCGCGCGCGCCGCTCTCTTCTCATTCCGGTGCATCACTTCGCGATCGATCACTTTCAGAGCATACCCTAATGCGGCTCGTTAGTGTCGCATAGAAGCTGCAATTCCGACCTACAGCAGTTCCCGTGCAACGTACCCGCCCATCGTGCGATATGCGAATTGGATTTTGACAATGACAGTTACAATTAATAGTTTGCTACTTGTGTAACGGGCACGTGAGGCGTACCAGCGAGCATTGGTATGCGGCTGCTTCGTTTCTGGCTGATGCCGGGGTGGGGGATACCTAATATATATATAGTGCATGTAGGGAACGGTGTGGTTGAAGAAGGACGCATATGGAACACAGTTGCGCATTAACTATATTTACTAAATTAAAAATTATTGGAATAACGGATCAACTAAAAGTTACTTAAATTGTAGATTATTTGACGAATGGAGGTAATTTTTTATTCGACGGGCATTTCAACTTCAGCGTCGACTAAATTTTTTAACTTTGACTTTAACTTTAATTTTAACTTTAGTTGAAAAATTTATTGGAGGCCGAAGTTGAAACGCTTGACGAATAAAATAATTAACTATATTTGACATATGAAGAATAATTTTTTTAACATTTATTCGGTATTCGAGATTTTTATTTAAATAAAACTTTTGCCCATCTGTTCTATGGAGAAAGATGCCTATACAGAAGGGCATGAAGGGATACTTCTTGAGAACCATATGTAAAAAAGGCTAGAGAAATATATGATTTTTTCGTTAATGTTAAAAATCAAAAGTTATAATAATCGTTATTACTCGTCATTGTTTTATTTCCTTGTACATTACGAATCCATCCACTTTTGAATACCAATACAGTTCTGTCTCTCTATAGCCGCGTGTGTCGGGACCGAGCGCACGCAATTTGAGAGACGAGTAGTCTATTCGGTTTCCTTTGATTTCACGCGGCCAGAGTGTAAGGTGTGTCACTATTGAGAATGGTTATGAACTTTTCTTCGGCTTTCTCTTTGACATCCGATACCCGATGCCGCGGCGCGGCGACTACAAACGAAGTAGTGGGGATAGCTTCGCGCTTATAGAGAATCCGAAAACGCGTGCCATTTGAGAGACAGCACTGTACATACTTTGAAAGGGCTAATGTGCACATGCTGTGTGACGTCACAAATACTTTTATCAGGGAGTAATATTATGTCCCAATGATTTGGAAGATGTTTTTAGTAAAATCCTCGTAAACTATCATTTCCATATCGCAACTTTGTTATCATTTGACTCACTTGTAATCTGTACAAGTAGCAGGGATAGCCCGAAGAACGTAATAAACAACGAAGTTTCAAGTTCCGACAATTTGCAGTGGATAGACTCGAGATAGATTAACAGTGGACGTTTTTCCAATGTTGAAGGAAAGTGGTGGATCAGGAACAGATAAGGTAGGATGTCATTAAATAATGATTAAATCCATCCATCGAACAAACGCTGAAGCTGATTAAAAACGACTATTCCGACGTCGTATCGATTACTCTGGCTCAAGAACAATTTGAAGCGAGTAATTAGAAATTATGCCCCGCTTACCTTGCCGAGTAGAAAATTCATTCTTGCACCGTGAAACCGATTACCAACATCAATCTGTAATTGCAGAGGTTCTGGCAATAAATATACGAAAAGTTTGATAAATGACCGGTCTAGCAGGCTCCAGATATCATCTGGACATTACCATTCATTTTATACCCCGTAGCTTATCAATTATGGAACCGCGATAACATTCGCGGGTGAGCTCAAGTAAACGACGGTGGCAATGAAGTATATTCTTCACACGTTTCATGTTATATTCCCACACCTTCACATAGTTTGCAATTTCACGAATAATTGGTCATTTAATTTTTCTTTGCAATTCGAGACGATCGAAATTCAAGCTTGTTTGATCTAATATTGTGCATAATAAATAATTGAATGAGAAGTGGGAAGATATTGTACACAGAAAAATCCTTTCTGCAAAGTATAGAAAAATATCCAAGTTAATGCTAACAATGTGATCCACGAATTTCTTTGCACGAAACAACTTCGATCAAAACATTAATGGGATATTCTCGTATAGAGGGACGAGATCCTCTATTCTCTTTAAGGACGACCCACACAAAAATTATGTAATTTATACGGATAAGCATTATCCACAAGTATTTACTAACATTTTAGTAACTTTTAAAAAAAATTCAGTCATATATAATAAAAATGAATGGAGATATGGGTTTTTCTCAAAACGGTGTTTTTCATGACGGTACACACGATATCTCAACTGTTAGTGGATCAATTTGGTCCACCTTTTTCGTACACCTCCAGAAAACATATAATTTTAGCCAGTAGCAGAATAAAAGCGAAATAATTTTTTTACAAGTTTAACGCCGTTTAAAGACGAAAGACACAGAAAAGATGAGTTTTAAATTGAAAGTCTTGCTATTTTGTGAATTTTTAATTTCTTTTCATACATCTGTTTCCGGCTATAGCAACTCTCTTACTGATTAAGAATCCTTTTGGTTTTTGGCTTTGTATCAGCGGAACAGCCGGAATCGTGTGTACCATGAGGTAACTTTTTTTTTGCACACGCTTCACGAAATGACCCATATCTCCATTAATTATTATTATGTATGGCTGAATTTTTTTTACAACTAAATGAAATGTTAATAAATACGTATGCATAATGCTTATCGGTGAAAACTGTGTAGTTTTTTGTGCATCGCCTCAAAAGAAAGGCAAAAAATTGCCCTTCTAGTCGAGAATACCCCCTTAAGTGTCATCGTGGAACAGCAAGCGTAGAAGAGTAACTGGACACGACTTCAGATATTCAGTTATAGCGACCCGTTCTTTCGAGAAGGGGTGGCTGAACGAGAAGACGAGAAACAGGGGTGAAGTTGACTTCCAGAAAGGTGGACGACCTTTGTTCCTGCGCGCACGGAACAAACGATCAAAGCAATCAGGGATAAAAAATGAATTAGCAAGCCTTCTCTCGAGAAAAATGTCAACGCAGCGATTCTACGACTGTAGTGACGGGCGACAAACATTAACGTCGACTGATTGTGAGGAAGGAAATTATTCCTGCTGGGAAGATTGAAGGAAATTTCTTATTTCCTACACGGGAAATTCTATCTGGTGCAATTTAAATGCGGGAGGTCTACGCACAGTTTAGTTACTATAATCTTCCGTGAATCATTAAAAATGGTTAATTATTGGTGAAGGAAGAGTCTGATAAATCTTGTAATTTCTCACCAGCCTTGGATTGGATTTATCAACGAAGTCGTATAAATCCTTGCTATTATATTCACGTGTCCCGAATAACATTAAACAGCGTCATCCCTGCCTTTGTCGTGGATTTTTGCGCATCGGCAGTCGGCGCGCTAACGAAGCGTTCGCGCACCGCTAATTAAATAACCGAGAGTTGTAAAACGTGTTCACAGGGATCGGTAGAGTGAATTCATGTACAATGTACCGTTGCTTTTTCATCCTGCGTGCC
The DNA here is from genome assembly GCA_929113495.1 of Andrena minutula. Lineage (NCBI taxonomy): Eukaryota > Metazoa > Arthropoda > Insecta > Hymenoptera > Andrenidae > Andrena > Andrena minutula. The sequence goes on from OV815994.1 coordinate 39,520,120, forward strand.
ATTCAAACCGCATAATTCGATAAACGTGAACGGAATCAACGTTGCAGCGATCGCGACTGCTCAGCGTTGCCTGACAAACACATTTCATCGTCGAGTTTCCGACTTACTTTCGCAAACGTAATTTACAATTAACTTGTCTCTAGATTAACACAAAGTGCTCGACTACGAATCGAATTCGCAGGAATTTATTTAATTTAATAGCCACGGTTGTTTCTTGGCAGAGGTTAGTTTCATATAAGTGTGACGTGTTCAAATATGATTCGTGTAATTAATATTGCGTAAAATCGCGTTGCAGAAATGGGTGGAAAGTGCGATCGTAGCTCGTGGCCCGCATGTATTTCCGCGAGATTTGTGCGGGAAAGCGTGAAACTCGTGGAATCCAGTGGCAAAGTACTCTCGATAGCGTGGAATCGAATGGAACACCAGAAAACACGCGCGATTTTCTTAGCTGCACTTGCGTGCGATAAAACGTCGAAGGCGAACGGTGAAGAATTGCTTTCCAATTTCGCTGGCTTTCTTTCGCCCCTCGTGAAAAGGGGAACAAATTCGATCGCCGGTCCAATTCTGTTATTTACTCGCTCCTCGATCGTCGTCTTCGATCAGTTTCACTCCGCTTTCCAGGAAATTAGCCGCGTTTCCCTTTGCCACTCCATACCTCTGAAGGGATTCCCATTGTCAGTGCTGCCAGTTCTCCGGAGTCGAAGCTTGCCTGCTCCCTCGAAGCATCGAATTTAACGCAGCGATTTACCGATCGCTGGAAAACTCGATAGAGGCGGAACTCTGATATAAACGTGCACCGTCACGAATCAATTGTCCTTTGATCGATCGATTAGAACTCGCTCCACTTGGCCAAATACGTTCCTGGTCATGAAGAATCACGCGTAGCGAACTCGCCAAAATATCAGCGTACCCTTGGTGCATTAGGAAGCTATTGCCCCTATCTTTACCCCTTTTATGTGCACGCAATAGGCTTAATCTATTTAAAAAACACCAGACATAGTTTACCCCATTCATGTTCCAGGTTCCATATATAATAATAATAATAATAATAATAATAATAATAATAATATTAAGTTGTACGTCTTTATTACACCATCAGATTGTGTTAGTCATATTAATATAGTTACTTTTTGTTCTTTTTGTGGTGTAATGGGCGAGATTCAGCAAAATTCTGTTTTAAAATCTTACCCTAACATCATCCCCATTTACCGTGAGATATAGAAGCATCCTCTCGGTTGTACCACGTACTTCGATCCACTTTGTATTTCTTTTATCCATTGTACCCGAAACCATAGTACCTACCCAGAACACAATATGCCATTAGGCTATTACGCTATTGAAGATTAGAAGGCGATTGTGGGTTAGTTTATCCGGTTTACCGTACACGCACATATATTTGCAGATTTCGTTGCCAGATATCCTTTGTGAGCCGAGCTTATCTCGCGTCGATGCCTCGTATTATCTTCAGATCTTTGCTTCCTCTGTTTCTCACAGCCACACACTCTCCTCCACCCCCGTCTTTGTTCGTCGCGAATACTCCCCGTTTTCGCAGCTCCCCTTCAGCTTCACGCTCACCGTCGCGAGCTCGTAACTAATTACAAATCTAATCAACGAACTAGCTCATTGCGAACCGCTGCGCGTGACAGCGAATTCGTACAAGATCATTGTGCATAATAACGTAGTCGGCGGTGAGGCTGGCGCATCTGCGAGTGCACGCTGGCATTGCGCTGTCGTTTCCCCTACGCCACCCACCCAAGAACGTTATTACAAAACCAGGGCGACGATGGTTCACGCGCCAGAGAGGAACAGGCGGCTTTATGGCTTCGTACCCCGCCTGTGCCAATGGCTTTTTTCTTTTTTACTCTCATCGAACGAGCGCCTTACGACGCGGGCAAAATGCTAACGCGTAACGACCGTAATTTGGTGGTGTTTGTTTGCCGCGAGAAGAAGATTTTTGCCCCATGAGAAAACGTAAAAAGTACCGCATAAGTAGGGTGGCACTCGCTGAGTTACGAAACAGTTTTGTGTATCGCTTAATCTTGAAGATACACTCTGGAACTTTACATTGTACACACAATTACTTATCTATCAGAGAGATTCTATAGCGTAGCTTGAAGCAAACTTATACTTCTCACACAAGTAGTCATTTTGTGAAACACACAGTCTCCAAAAGTTAAAAATTTCTATCCGATGAAGTGTCTTTATGATGTAGAACTGTACATGAACACTAATCTTTGAATACCACGTTTTCTGTGGCAGAACAAGCAAATATGTCTCTGCTTTCTTTTAGACAAGAATCGAACACTGCAAATATATGTATAGACACTAGAGGCACGTAATACCGGCGGTTCCAAGTCACAAGCATTGCAGTACAATGCAAATCTTTCTGGTTCAGTTGCGTTCGCGGTTACTTGCATACATATATGCAAGCGAATTAAATCCTTCGCGGAATCGAGCGTCGTTCTCGTTCAGGTTCTGGAACCCATTCGGTTGATCATTACGTTAAAGCAAAGGGAAAGTGAGGGTGTGGGGGGGGGGGGGGGGGGGGGAGTGAGTTCGCAAGTGAGAATAATTTCGTATACCTGCCCTGCTGTCAGGCTTCCTTTCTATTTCTCGAAATTCGTCGCTGTTTTGAACTCCCGGCAACAGTTGCTCGCTTAGACTTTACACGAAAGTTTGAGCAACTTCTGCGCGGATCGTCTTCTTCTCGAGCATGTCTATGATCGTGACAATGAACGGTGTGTGTCTACGGGAAACTAACATAATTTACTCACCACAACTACGGTACGCTGGTAAATCTCTACCTACATCTGGAGCCCCGAAGTTTCACAGTCTTTTCCTTCCCATCACTTTAAGGAGAGTTGTAAGGAATGCGAATCCTGCACTTAGACCGCGGATCTTCTTATTTCTATTCCCAGGACTTTAATCTCCCAAACTGTCCAAGTGCTGTTACGATATTTTATCGATCGCCGGCTAGAAACAAAAACAATGAAACAGACGGCGCTATCAGGTTAAATGTCGCGTCGCAGTAATTGCAGCCGGTTCAACGTGATACCGTGGCGCAGCGTTTAATTAAGAATCCGTAACTACCGCGTCTCAGTAGGATCTAATTAAAGTTGGCCTTATTATTATCCGAAATTTCGTAGGTTTTCCTCTCCGGGAACCTGGCCCCACCGTTGGTATATTAACGCTTCTATCGCAGTGGACGGAGGCAAGAAGGTTCCCTCTGCGGCGTGTAATCCTCACGCAGGCCAAAGTCCCGAACTCGCGAACTTGTAGGGATGATCGCAGCAAGAATCCCGAAGCTGCACACTAGCGGAAGTTAAAATCGCCCGTGGCCCCGGGCTAACCGATAATTATTTGACTGAAACATCGGGACTCCTGATATTACGTGACGATGCCTCCCGAACCTGCACAGCAATTCCCGGGGAATCGAATTTCCGCCGACGCGTTTCGATCGGATCAAAGACACAGGGAGCCACAAACGGCGGCACGTAATTTTCACGTGGTCGAACGGGCTGCTGGATCACGTCGTTTGAAGTTCCGTAACGCCGACCTAAACCCGCCGCTTTGCGGCGACGAGTTGCCAAGTTAATTTAAAGAATCGCCCTCGTCAGGGCCGAAAGTTTTCTCGTTTGCGGAGATTAATAAGTTTCCAGCTGCTGCTACGTCGAGAGAGAGAGCAAACGCTCGGCAACAACCTGCTTACCATTTAATTCGACGATTCCGCGAAGTATCGGCTTTCCCGAAAGGCGATTCGGCGCTGGCTGCCGCACCGCGGCTGGAATGGCGAGCCGGATTCTCAAAGGGAGCTCAAATTGAATTCGTTTGTCGGGCCATTTATAATTCACTAAGCCCTGTGCGAAGGGTACACCGTGAACTACAAGCGGGTTCAGCAAACACGGAAATTACGATTTTTTTCAGTCTCAATAGTTCTGGTTGCAGCCTGATCCGAAATGATAAATGGTACTGTGCTGGCAACGTTCCCAAGTGACGAAGCAATTTCCTAGGTTAGAAAGGTCTTCCCCCAGCTTACGCCTAATTCCCATCGCGACGGTACACAATGCAGTGGTAGCAAAAGGTATTCTAGCGCGTCGCGAAACGGGGTACGTACAAGGTGGCCTCGAACTCGCAGTGGGCAACGTTCGCCCCGTGTCGCAATACGCGCTACAAGGGCACGGTTTACGTTTATTGCTCGATTCACGGTGCCCCCGATGCGGTACGTAATCGGCGCGTTAGCCGCTTTCGGATACCACGCCGAGGGCAGAACTTTAAACGACGACACGTAATTTTCACGGCATGGAAGTTCTAAGGGCTCGGCTGTAAGCGGGCGCTCGTCGTGAAGACGTCGACGACGATAAACTGGAGCTCGTTAACACCAGCCGTGGGGTCTGTTCATAGGAGATACGCCGTTTCTGTATATAACTTGAACGGCCGCGCCCCGGCCGCGCTTCCTCGCTGGCATAGCTTCGTCCACGGCCGTGGCGCGCATAAAGCCGGAGATAAAAAGGGCGGAAAGAAGGAAATCGAGATAACGCGGGAGCGTCGCTAGAGCGGGCGGCGTTATGGCCTTTTCGTGCGGTCTCGGGTGCGGCGAAAATTAAAAATCATTTCATAGTACGTAAACGGTCGGGGACCGAGTCATCTGTCTCCCAAGTTGACGTTCACGCCAACGACTTTACCATCCCCTTTCCTTCACGCCTTCCTTCCTTTCTTCCTTCCTCCCTTCCTCCGTTTGGACAAGTGAAATCGAGGAAAGGAAAACAATGGACAATGGGCTTCAGTGGTTGTAAGAATGAAATTATAATGGCATTCTATTTTTCTTTCTTTAAGCCGAGAACCCGGGGAAGAAAAGGCAGAGTGAGTTAGGTCGTCGTTGCGGGGGGCTAGGAATGCGAGAGGAATGTCGTTTAGGTGTGCAACGTTGTATAGAATGGTCCACTTAACATTTATATGGCGAACTTGCCAACTGCACTTCTATGTGCAACTTTGAAAGGGCCATTTCGTGACTGGAGGTTGTCTGGTTTTGAGCATGTTATACGACTATGTGTCATATCTTTCGTCTTTCAATGACGAAAGTGTCAAGAATGATCCGAAGTAAATATTCGATGTAAGCACAATTTATATGCGACTGCAACGAGAATTGTCAAGTTTCTGATGGACATTCATTAGTTTATCATTCCTAGCTTAATTTAGTATTATTTATGTCCGTTGTTGCTGCGAATTCTTGTCGTTGCTTGCTGACCACTTTGTTTTGTTTTGTTTTGTTTGATATGTTTTTTTGTATTTTATGTTATTTTAGGTACTGCACTTATCTGCTTATACTTTTTGTATCCTAATGGGTTTTCCCGTAGATAATAATAATAATAATAATGATAATAATAATAATAATAACAATAATAATAATAATAACTTTAGCGAGAAAAGAAGAAAAGTACTGCGATAGAGACACGGACCCTTCGAGACTCGAATTAAAGTGAATTTATTGAATGATTTGTTGACAAGTGCATTAGGCGATGTTAAATCCGACACATGTATGCAAATACACGTAGGAAGCGGTGCATACGTTGCTTCGGAGTGAGTTTGTTCAGGCTGGACCAAAGGGGAGGAAACGAAACATCGGAAGGAAGGGTAGCGCGTGCAGGAACGCTAGGAAATTAGCGGAAGCCCTCGAGTAACGATGTTTTCGCTCGCGCGTTAGCTGTAACCGTAACGGGTAACTTTTCCGTCGCCTGTACTTCGGAGTTAGAAGCTGCCGTAGAGAAAGGGGAACGCACGCAGAATAAATCGCCGGGGAAAAAAATTCACGGGAAAAGCCTTCTCGTGCTGGAATAATTACTACAATATTCAAAGAATCGCGAACCCTTTTCCTGCACCTTTCATCGAGGTTTTCTATAATAAACCGAGAATTTGTCCGTCCTCCAGGATCTCATAATCTCGCGCTCTGGTTACGAACGAGCTAATCGCTAATTCGTTTCGCGGGGAATTAACGAAACGCAGCGGATCACAGGAAACGCGCTGATTAATGTCGATTAAATCCCTACTTCACGTTCGAATGGAAATTCAATTATCTCCATGCCATGGCCCGGGTTTGTAATGAAATTGTCGAATTTATGAAAACGCCCCGCTGACAAGAAAACATTTATGCTACCCGTGCACGTGTGCACGGATTCGTCACGCCTCCGTCAACTGGTCCGGGGAATATCCAATATTAATATTGGCTGTGCTCGGTACCATTATGCGGTACCCTGCTGCCGAAATTCGTAATTATGTCGCTGTAAATGTTTAAATGCCCCCTGCTGCGAGTATTCGTTTACACGCGAACCGTTGCATGTGCGCATTTATTGTGTTACATCCGTATCGACGGCGTCCATCCAAATAGCATAGAGAATTCGCGACTTTCGCAACCATTTCAATCACGTTGGACGAATGTTGTGAGACGGAGTGATGGGCACCTGTCATGTGCACACGTTTATTACCATTGTTAAGAATCGCCACATGAATAATTGCGTTTATAATTTCTGGGTAATTCCGATAGCTGTGCAGACAATGATGGCATTTGAACCACTGCCTTCTGTACATATTTCCGAATTGCATTGTGCTCCCGGAACGATTCATCTCTTCGACCACCTAGAAGTTCTTTAATCAGTAGCGTCAAAGGAAACGTACCTCGAGGATGGAGCACTGCTCTAACAAACATTTTACAATTTTCACGGTTCCTGTTCCTTTGCACGAAATTGCAGCTAGAGAAAAGGGGTGGACCCAGCCATAGGTTCTGTCACGGTGGCATTTGTAACGCGCGGCAGCCAGGCTGAAAAAGAATTCCCCGCGCGTTTTACATACCGCCGCGAATGGCTGGCAGTAGGACGCGTTCGGACGGGAGGAGGGTGAGATTGAAATAAGTTTTCGATATTTCTTGCATTCCTCGTGAAATATGTCGCCGGTAATACTTATACGTCGGATGGTATTCGAGAGCGTGCCGTGAATGGGAAAAGCGACGCGAGCGGGTCAGATTGATGCTTGTTTGTATGCCAATGGAACCGGAGAGCTGTTTGGAAATGTATAACGTAACGACACAGACGTCGCTGGCAACATGAAAACGCAGTTTACATCCCCTTACCCTTGGAGAAATCGAGATGCAGAGGGAGCGGAACGAGAAATAATTTGATAGCGCCCCCTTTGGAACTTTCCAAACCGAACGAGTGCGCCCCACGAAAAAAATACGTTTTCGTTTCATCGATCTGCTCACGCGGTGCTCGATTCACTTCAAACCTCGCGATGGAAAAATTGTGGAGTAGGTACGTATGAATTATCTCCGCGGGCGGGATGTGTATTACGCGAAATGGGAAGAAAATTTTCGTCACGCGTGGAATCCTTTCAGGTTGCTAACGCGGGCGGGGATCTCCTCGATGATACGAGAAATATGAAACACGTCGAAACGGAAGCGAGCCGCTATTCAGCGCGAGATCACGTCCAATGACACCTTACCCTTTTCCCCTGGTGAAAAGCCCTCGAGACCAGCTTCGGAACGCGCTTTTTCGAGTACTCTACTTTGTAGCCATCCGTGTAAGCCGCACTCCCGAGAGGGGGCGAGAGAGAGAGAGAGCGAGAGAGAGAGAGAGAGAGAGGAGAAAAGGTAGACGGATTCATGTTGGTTGCATAAATAGTGGCAACGACATACTTTTCGCGGCGGGATCGGGAGTGCGGCGAGAAGGTGCCATTAAATGTGAATTAAAACGAAAAATTAGAGGGCCGCCGACGCGTTTCGAGCGCGGCCCCCTCTGTTCACGACGACAAAAAAGTCGGGACGTTAATTAAAGTCGTAGTATTTTTCGCGACGTATAACAAGCGGTCTCTTTGACATTTAACGGCTGGGTACGTGTAACCACAAATTTAGTTGGAAGTTTCCCGCCCGTCTGCGAAACCTTGGAGGGCCACGGTGAACGACTTTCTCGTGCTCTCGACCCTTGTTTTTATAAACTTTTTCCCTTTTACATCGGCAGTCACCGTGGTTTCCTGCACTGTGCAATTTGAGCAACTGCGAGCTGATGGCTAGGCATTCTGGCTTTATTTACATTATTCGAGATTCTCGGATATGGATTCGAGGTAGACTCAAAGGATTAATAAATTGTCATTCCTGCGACTATTTTGAAGCATCGCCCTCAAGAGCGTCACTTATTAAGTTCCCCTCCAGGGAGTAATTTTCAAAGTTAATACTAGAGTTACGTCAGTTATATACCAATATTACCGGATGTAATACCGAACCGCCTGTAATTAACTGTAACCACCGACGATGTACGGCTAATTCGACCTAAACAAACACACCGTCCGCACGATAATTTTAATCCGGGGGCGCGCGGCCAGTGTGGCTAATAAGACTAAATTGCCGTTCCTTCCTCGTCGTTCGTTACTATCGCAGCACCTCAACATCTTCTTAACGATGTAATGAAAATACTTTATGACCACAGTTTACAATTTGCATCGCGCGAATGAAGATAAACGGGCATGCAAGATTGATAATGCCAAACTACAGTTGCTCGTTCTCTGAATTTATGTCCATCAGAAATTGATGTTGCATAGTTACTCACTCGTAATTCGAGGGCCAGGAGAACCAATATTCCTCCCTCTCTTCCAATGATTATAATATGTCCCCTTCGTTAAATTGTACAACGAAATTATCGTTATTTGATACCTGTCCATGGACACCCTATCCAATAGACTGCAGTTATTAAGCGTTATACTATGGAAATACGATCTGTTTCCGAACGCAAAGGACATACATCAAGCTCGTTGACGACGGTATTATATTCTCGGTGTCTTTCCACCACGACGTGCATCGTCATGAAGGATCAACTAAAGCCACGTAAAAAAGTGTTCTTTGCAATATTGAACATAACGTGACTGCGTTGTAACGGAACCTCTGATTAAGCCTTGGCGAACACTTGACACATGGGAAGATGAATATCCGCTGAGTAAATATGTTTAATCGTGAGACCGTGAACAGTCTGACGAATTTGGGGAGTGTTGGTATAATCTTCGATTCGATACGTTCCATTTACAAACTGTTTTATCGATGATAAATAATAACACAGTGGTATTATCGTATCGAACATTTCCTTTCAATTTTTCAAGTGGTATTTCGGAGGGTATGGAAATTAATAATTAGACTGTCTTTCAGTAAAAAGTTGAGAAATCAAAGTAAAATTTACGTGTTGAAATAAATCAAATAAATGTGGAACAGTATTCTACTGTACAAGGCTGATACCATCGTTCACCTTTTACGAACGCTAACGCGGAAGTAGAAATACTACGTTATAGTCAGACACGCTATCCGACTCGTTCTCCATCGCACTCCATCTTCAAAATCGATATTATTGGAACGAAGCGCCGCGCATATAACGCTTATTCTACATTTTCGATTTGCCTTTACACGAAGACTTGCCACCTCTTCAATGGGCACTACAAGTCACGTCCCACCCTATATTAAACGGATCGAGGAATCGAATGGCAATTTTAATTATAAGACGGAGCCTGTACAGCGGGCACGGCAATATTTCAGCGGATGTAAAGTGGAAATCATTCGAAGCGTATTAATCCGACTCTCCCGTTTTCCGGACTGTTGCAGATATCCAGGAGTTTTACGAGCTGACGTTGCTCGACGAGTCGAAATCGGTGCAGCAGAAAACGGCAGAGACGATCCGCATCGCCGACAAATGGGAAGCCAGCGACGGGCCAATTACGCCGACCTTCGCTCAAAACGACGTGAGTTCAGTTACAAATGCATATATTTTTTCCGTGCCTCGATATTTCACGCCACACCTGTCGGACATCGTCGTCTCCGCCGACTATTGGCCCCGGGGGGTCGCGTCTGTTCGTTACGCGTTTCACGGGTGTTCACCTGTCCCGGAATCTCGTTTTCGAGTCGGCCATGCCGGCCCAACGTTTATTAGAATTCCACCCAGGTCGAGGCTGTATTCATTTGCCGCTCTACGATCGGCCAGAACACCAAAACACGTCGCGCAGATAGAATTCATCCCCGATGAAACTGGCCTTCTCAGAAATTAAGGAAACCACGTTCCTTGAATCGTTTGCGAACATTTATTTCAGTGATTTAACTAAATTTTAACTTGAACACAGAACTAAAGGATAATATTTGAAAACTACGAGTGATACGACGTTGTTAGGTAAAATATGCCGGTGAATACCTCATTCGCGTATCCTCGCACCGACTTAAAACACGAGGGAATAACGGTTTCCGGGGAACCGCGAGGCACCTCTAACAACCCTCAACACCGCCACGTTTTACCTTGAACAGCGATCATGTTTCTTACCCTCGCGCACTTAAGCCCTTTAACTGACAGCTTTAAGTTTCATCAAAGCTGGCTGGCCTAATTAATTAAGCGGATAGAGAGGAACGGGAACGCCGCCTCCGGAAATGAAATTCTTCGGATATTTTAGCCCGTCCTGTCAAGTACTAATCACACGGCTGCACTCTGATAGCAGAGGACTCTGGGAGAGGGAGGCAGGTGCCGCGCAATTAGCGCCCGTAATTATAATCCAAGAGTCGATTGGCCCGCGGGACAGGCTGGTATCATGCTAGACCGATCAATCGCCTAGCCCCTGATTTTAATTGCTAATTGCTCCCGCACCACAGTTCCCGTGTTCCCCATCGTGCGGCGTGTCGTCGTGGCCGATCGACGACGTGACGCGGCTGGCGCAACGATGCACCGTGCAACGATTGCAAATCGCGCGTCTCTCGCGCGGAATGCAGTTGCAATGCCGGGCACGTCTTGCTCACCTCCGACGTATGGGTTCCGCTCGGTTTCGATCGCCCTTCCCCCGCCACGCGGCAGCATTCTGGAATTTATAGAACGTCACGGTCCAATTAATGGGAATTGATTCTTCCACGTCGAGGGAAGGGATAAAAATTCATTTCGCTGATCCCGCTGGAATAATGCGGAACTGGGGTAATCGTCCCCGGCGGAGATCCTTTTATTGGTAGGTTACTTGTACTTTTCTGATAGCAATAACTGAGGACTGATTGAATCGAACAGAACCATTGTTTAATATTATTATTATTATTATTATTATTATTATTGAATGACTTTATTGTAGCATTATAATACGACAATGGCGAGTGGGTGAGGTTTAGCATTAACGATCCACTCGGTACCTATTTATTTTCTTGTGTCCATGACGAAGGATTGAAATTCGCGTGACGACGGTGATAAGTTCTCCGTGTGTTTCGTTTGCCCGGAAGACTGTACCTACTCCGGTGCAACTCGAGAGCGGATTGCACGCACGCGAAACGTGCAAGCGTATTTACGCGCTCCGAGGCAAGTTCTTCATAATGGATACTACGTGCCATCTGTCTGCGTAAGCAGCGAAAACCGTTTTGTTGTCCGGAGAACGCTTAACGTCCCTCGTACTCCTGCAGGTGAGAACCATCAAGGCTCATTCGCTCGTTTGTTCGTCGCTCGCGCGTGCACACGTATGCATCTCCTCGGAGCAAGAAATTTCACTAACTAAGGTCGGTATCAGATATATTGGCCGGTTCGTTTTCGCGAGTAGCGATCGAGGAGAAATCAGGCACCACCGTCTGACGATCGTGGATTTGTCAATGGGAGTTGCGTGGCCATCGCAGGGTATGGTGGGGTAACGGGAACGCTGCTCGGCTGCGCCTGAACGTTTGGCTGTTATTTATTCTTAGCGTAATAATTGTGTGCGTTACGAAGCTATGCGTAGACCAATACGAGATGAAGCTATCGAGAAAGAATCAATCTTCTGACCAATAAAACTCCAGAATTTTTTCGAAGCTAATGCACACCTATTCTGATGTGTGTGTTTCTACGCTGACAGCTCGGTTTGGCCTACACGCTAGAAGCTTGGTACCACTTCTGGTTCACTCTTGTTCTGCGAAGGCGAGAGCGAGTCAGAAAACGTTGAGAAAAGGAGCACCGAGGCAGGCAAACTGTGTGGTGGGAGAATATCCCTCTCGAAACCCACCAGCCAATATATCTGATACCGACCCAACGGGGTCTATGTGCTCTGGAATAAGCGTGGGGAACGCGGCCGGATAAATTCTTCAGTCCTTTCGTTTACGCCCACCGGCTTGGTGTAACGCAACCGCCTGTCGAAATGTCAGATTAGTTGTAATATCGAGATGGGATCTTTCTATAGCTTAGAACATGCATATACCGCTGGACACTATTTTTTACCGATGGGTCACGCGAAAAGTTAAACCGAATTCATGTAAAGTAAATAGTATTTCATCTGATACATAGATGACATTGTTTTAATTTATCAATTATTAGTAAGAAGGAAATGCCGTTGTTTCAAATTTAAGAATTACTAAACAAATGACTTAACATAAAAAAACTTTACCATAAAAAAGTGTCGAAAAAAATCAGCCCTCGATATAAGTTTTCTAAAGCTGTATGTAAATTTCGTATATTCAAATTGGTTTCCCTGTCTCATTTTCTTCTTACATGACTTTTAAGAAGATTGCATATGCCTTTTCTTAGACACTTATTTTCCAATTAATGTCTACATAATCATATATTCGGCAAAAAATGGTGTCGAGGAGTATACTTACATACATCCTGCAATGATAAATTAACGAACTTATGCCAAAACATGGGGCACGAGTAAAGGATAATAACAGATATTCAGAAATAAGAAGATATAATAGATTTCCATCAGAATAGAAGGAAAATTTTCACTCCAATTTACATTAATAATCAGTATCTACCCCAGAGACTCTGAAACACTGCATTTTGTTCCCTGCATGTCTGTCATCCCTAAGTGCCATCGCGCCATAAGCAAGTGACTATTTCTTCCATAATGCACACCTGCATATTGGAAACTGTAACGTAGAGCGATACGGTCAAGTATATATCATCGTGTCATACAAGCTTTGATTTGATTGGCCGCGGTTCCGACGCATTCTACGTGCTCCACGTACAAGAGGATTTCGACCAGGCGTGTCGGTCTCTTTGACGTCCTATTTGAAGCCACGCGTGCAGCCATAAGCAATTTTCCACAAAGTGCATCCAAATTGTCCAATTTCCCGTATGTCTATTTTCCACTTTGCGCGTTTTATCGCAACGGAACCGTGTCCATAATCAACATAAAAAATTGCAATCTTCCAAATTAAATAGTCGCTCGCAAAGAACGCGAATACAACGGGGAAACGCTCGAAAATTCTCGATTGCCGCCCATGAAACATTTCCCGTTGAAAATTTCCATGATATCCCACAAAGCTTTACAATTACATAGACTGCCATAGTTCGCCCCAGCGAAAGAAGATATTCATCGAAGTGCTAATCGCGATTGCAGCTAGTAGTTTATTATAACTCATCGTAATTGACAGTTGGAGCGTTCGAGGCGGAATTAAGCTCGAAATTAGGTCCGCGTAGTCGGATTTACACAGCGCTGAAGCACTTTTCGCGTAATTAGCGTCCCCCGTGTAATTACCAAACGTGTACTTTGCCGATGTTACGCGCGGCTGTCAGCAACGTTGGAACGCGTTCGATAACGTTCGCACCTATCTTTCTGTGATCGTGACCAATTAATGAATGAATAACTGAAGCGCCGTAAACTAAACCCATAAATGTAGAAACAAACAACAGGAGGAATGGTACTTTCACTGTCCGCGCTTCCATAAAAGTCTGTCGTTCCACAAAATCGTGTCGGCGATCGACAGTAGATGCTGACGCGTTGTCCCACCACTGTGAACGTATCAATTTATTACACGACCATTCTCGAACAACCCGAACAACCGCCGCACGACGGAAGTTGCCAACTTTCGATAGCTTGTTGAACGCTTGTTAATCGCTGTTCTGTAACAACAGTCGTCTTTTGCCGATAAGCACGCGAGCTCCAAGGCCCTGGAACTATCGATGTTTCTGGAGGGACTGCTGATGATAGGACAACGAGATGGACGTGCGCGTTTTACGATCGTGAATTTCTCTTGGGGCACTCGAAACGCCATAACCATCACCCACCCGGCCAGCTCTTTTACATGCGTCACGTTAAACAGATCGTTAAAGCACAGTAGAATATAAACGCTATCCCGGGAAGCCCGTTTATTTCCGTCTTCGTTATCGAGCCCATACGTCCGATATTTTTGCCCGCACCAGTAATAATACGTGGCATCGCTTTTCTAAACGTATTTATTGTCCGTACCTCCCCCATTTGTCCGTAACGATAAACATATTTCACCCCAATTAACAGAACAATTTAAACGCGCGCTACTCGCCGTTCACGAGCATTTCGGTTAATTAATTAACAGGTGTATCCCGTCCAGCGAACTTTATACGTTTCGCTTTCTATGCAGCAGTAAACATTTCATTATTACAACGGCGCAGTGTGTTTTTCAGCTTCCAATTGAATCCTTTAGAGGGAGATTACAATTACAACCCAACGCGGAGTTATTAATGTAACAAAATATGAGGACACGGTATATGTAACTGATAAAGAAGCGAGACAGAGAAGAACCATTGAAAAAGTGGAATAAAAGTTTGTAACGGATCATCAGGCAAGAGCACGTGAATTTCACAAAGCCTCCGCTAAAGGCAATCAGAAAACGAACACGTCCGCCGGTAATTCCTATAAATTGAACGAACAGAAACAGCCCCTATTCTTCCCCGGAAGAGCCCTCTTCGAGGGAGCAGACGTTGCCACCACAAATCACGCGTTACCGCGAGAACCGGCCGGATATAACGAGCACCGATCGCGTCGACATTTGTCTGCGCTCGGTTACGATCCGGCGAGAAAAAAAAGCAGCATATAGATAATAAAAATCCCTCTATCTGGGAAGAACGATGCACTCGAGCTCGTTCTCGTCCCCCAGCCATACGTTCAGCCTCGTCGAAATTTACGATACGGCCGCGGTATTGCGCATAAAACCAACTTTAAACCATTTGATCGCGCGGAAAGAGAGAGCGACGGGAGGGAATAGAGAACGAGGGAAGACGGGGTGGCAAGGGTTGGAGGGCTAGTGGGGAGCGTGGGTGGAACAATGTCGGGGAGTAATGGCCGAGCTGTATACGCGCGATATTTCCCTTGTTTGTTTTCCATTACTCCGCGGAAGGCAGCTGTCCGACGGCTCTGGAATATGCGCGGCAATGATAAGAGGGCTGCACTGGGTATAATGGAAAATTGTGCCTTCGACTCGGCGACCCCTTTCATGCACTCGCGCAAAGGTTGCTCCCTCCGCTGGAAAAAAGGAGGCGTCCACTCCGATAGCTGCGCTCCGTTCGGGACTCCGGAGCGCCGGCCGATTTCCCGCGAGACCTCAAAATCGATGAGGAGCCCCTTTATTTCTTCTTACTTTGCTTCCTCCGGGCCAGGAAGAACAGACTGCTCGGCCGGCTCGCGGGGGTTCGGGGATCCTGGGATGAGATTAAAGTGTCGGCTGCTCCTTAAAGCAATCACCCTACCCGGCCCTTGATCGACGACGGTTTAAACGTTGGTAAACAAGGCACCGGCGAGCGGAATTTGTTCCACGACGTCGCCGTTATTTGGTTCGTCCCGGGGCTTCGTGAGACGAATCTAGATTCCTTGGCGCGATCGAAATGCAGGAGGTGCGGTGACGTTATGAACGTCATCGAGGGAATGAATGGGTCGCGCTTGTTGTTTCGCTGGAATTTGGCCAAAGCTGGTTGAGAGGGTAGTCCGAGGGAGTTAGAAATGAAATTTCGTTAGCTCCCAATGGGGGACTAATGAAGCATTGAAACGCTCGCTGGCAGAAGTTATTCCGCATTTCAATCTCTGACGAATCGTAATGTAAGCTTAGGTAGGAAGCTTTGTAATTATTATTATGCTAAAAGATCGGACGACAACACTTTTACGGAGACACATAGGTAATCGTTTTGTTTCTGTTTCTCTGTTTTCACTGCAAGTTGAGCTTCGCCTCGCCGAGGAAGTAAGAACAAAAGGTCCACCACCGTGCTTTATAAAACTAAGGAATTATACTCACGAATTCGCAGCGGTGCGCTTAAGAAGGCGTAAATCACACGAATGGCCTTTCTGATCCGTGAAATATCGTATCCCTGGTTCCTTGCAAGGGACGCCATGGGTGGGCACGTAGCTGAAATTTATGTCCTGTTTTCAATTCCCGCCTACACCGCTGTAAAACTACTTTTGGTCACCGTTACTCATTTTTTCCTTTTTACGGGTCCCATGAAGTTAACGGTGGCTGAAGAATACGTGTAACAATTCTTATATCACCTTTTATGATTAGTGTAGGCAAGCAGATTTACTAATGCTCCTGTTATATAATGCTTACTTCCGTGGGGAATTTTGGAAGCTCTGAACGTCAGGAAAAGATCGTAGACAATGATACGTATTCTACAAGCGTTTTGGGAGAAAAAGCTATCGAAATATCGAGTGTCAGAGTGTTGGAGTAATTGCGTCCTATTTTCCAGGACAAACGTTCACATAGTATATTTTTGCAAGGGTTTAAAGCTTTTACATAATCGTGTATGGTTAACCAGACGTACGGTTACGGCAAGACGGCGGCGAGGCCATGATACATTACCGTTTTCAACAGGACAAATGGAATTTATAGTAGCACTCGGCTAAAACCCATTTCCCTTGGATACCACGTTCGTTTCCGATAAAAGGAGGAAACTCCAAACGAGAGCACTCCTGCCCCTTCGGCCCTCCCTTTACAATGCATTCGTTGCGGTTGGGACTTAATGCATCGTATGCACTCGATGCATTCATTTGCGAAATTCACGGGGAGAAGTTTCTCCCTTTTTTCGTTTAACCAGGGAGCCGTGTATTTTTCCTCGCGAAAAAGGGTTGCTCGATTCAAGGAATCTAGAGGATTACTTGTTACCGTCAATGAAATTTGCGTTCCCCCTTCTAGCATTACGGTTCTTTCTCCCTGTTTCGTGTGAGAATATAAATTTACGCTCGGAAACATTGCCAAGGAGACGTTAGCATGCAACCTGTTCGTCGCTTAGGGATTTTAGAGAAGTACAAGTTCGACCGTTCCCGTTTTCGTATAATCATCAAAGAAAGTTAAATCATTTTTACCTCATTGAAACTGCGGGAGGTTAATTGCGTTTTATTGACACTATTTGGCGAACAGACGACGACGAACAAGAAATTTAAGGAGATTTTCTCATTAGTTTATCCTTGCACCAGAGTGAGATCGCTTTTAAAGGAAGCTTCTTAATTTTTGAATTGTTATAAACTATGCACATGTCAAGTGTACGCATACAAGGCGATTCAGAGTCACGTATTGACCTACGGTGTATCGCGCGAAGCTGTAACAATGCAACAGGTAGGGTCAATATCGATTAATTGCACAACATTCGAAAGTATCGCCTTTGCCAGGCCGTGATTCTTCAACGTGAGCGTTGCGTTAATTGGCAACCGCCGGTATCCTGAAATTGCACTGGAACAATTTTCATTTCCCCGAGAATCGCCAGCGGAAGAATATAATGGTCGTTTAATCATCGCGTTTGCGTATCTATCTATGGAATGTTTACGATGTTATGGATTCTGTTTGCTCGTTACATCGAGGCAACGCTTCACTGGAGTGGTTGGGTTGGTAATAACAAAGAGATTGTTCGCTTACAAGCAACTTTACCTTCGGACTCTAAAATTATCCTCGACCGATGTAACTTAGCCAGGAAATCCCAAAGAAGACTCAAAGATCAACTACCAAAGAAGTTAAACTTCACATACTGAGTGTCAGAAGTTAGAAATCAGGTATCAGAGGCGAGACGTTGGATATGGAAATTTGATAATTCAATATCACATATTCATTGTGGATCATCCCAGGATCCTGACTCCCTCCTTGTACGACATGCTTATGCGTTACTTGTTGGACCAGCCTCGTGCATCCCTCACTTCCATCCTAGGCTTACAGGTTAGCCGTTGCCCTCAGCACTGGACAAGTTCTGAAGACAGAAACCACGTAGCATGTGGAAAGCAGGGAGAAGATGAAATAGGAGGGCGGAGTCAGTGAGCAGAGGAGTAGGTGTAGTGTTGGGTGATTATAGTGGTGGGTGTAAAGGGACTGGCGGGTATAGTGTTGGGTGACAGAGTGGAGAATGTAGGGTGATGAGGGTGTGGCGATGGGATAGATCAGAGAGTTAGAGTGGAATTCAAAGTTACGTGTACGCCGGGCGATTGATGTCGATCGGAGAAGTTTGATGTTTGACGTTGAGGATTAAGTGTCTGATGCTTCACTTCCTAGATCACATGCATTCAAACGAATTCTTGCGTCATTACAATAATTCACCTTGATCTGCCTCGCTAGGCAGAACAGTACTTTAAGCAAACAGTGGGATCATCCGAAATTCCTCGGTGGCTTCTAATAATTTTCTACTGGTACATGAATGTTAGGCCGTTTGAAGTCGCACATCGGGGTGTACGGTTCCGCGATGGCACGACGCCAGGATAACTGTTTACCGACCGCCGTTCTGCCTAAAGGCAAGTATGTCAATCGGCCGCTAATATCGGTCGGAAGCATGTACTGCGTACACTTACACGGCCATAGTTGATCTCGAGTAAATGCTCTATCCTGTCAGTTATGCTGTCAAATTGGATCGCTCGACGATGTAAGCTCTTGTACTATCCAGATAAACCTCCTGACTACCCCTCTGAACCCTCCTGCCCTCGGCCGTGATAAAGTGAGATCCATTTGACTGGGAGCTTATCAGTCGCTTGCTTCGCAGCTCCTCTTTTCACGCTCTACTTTTTCCATCGGGGAGCCTTGCCAAGAGATGAAGCGTTTCAGTAATTCCCACTAAGGCGCTAACATTAACCGAAAAAAAGTGTCCTTTGTGTGCTGGTTGCATGGCCACCGAGCAAGAAGCGAATATACGACCGTTCGATTTTTCAGCCGACGCTCGACGTTCCTTTATATCCCTCGGAGGATGAACGTGCCATAATATTTCCCCTAACGAGCATGTTTTGCAATATTCATCCCGTTAGGACGATACACGGTATCAATATTCACTGCCCTTTGGGAAAATGGCAGACGGTGCTCCCAAAGGTACATTACGGGATCGCTGGGTTGAAATAATGCCGGACCCTGGACCCTTTGTGCCTGTCAGTCATTAGACCATCCCCTTCAAAATTAGGGTGTAACGCATCACATTTCCTGCGATGCTCGTCCTACGTGCACGCAACGAAACTTTGAGCTTTCCTACGACGCAGGGATGAAAGTGTCGCGCGCACACTGCCGATATATTTTCACTTTACAAATATTACTCGGCAAACGTTGTGACAGGCGAGATTCCTGAACCTAATAACGAATAATGCGATCAACGTGACAAACGCGCGGGAACTTTGCCGTAAAACTTTTCCCCGGCTTTTCCCTTGTGTTTCTCGTTCACTAAGGAGGTTTTATTTTCGGTTTAAGAACCTCCATTCCCCCGGCTCTATTTTTTCGATACGCCACCGCAAACGGAGCCGAATGTCAGGGATAAGCGTGATAACCTGGTCCTTCGTAAATTACGAAAATTTGCCGCATTAAAACTTGCCGGTCGCGTTGCCCCCCGACCCTTCCCTCACCCTCCGCTCGATGGTTGTTTCGCAGGGGTAGTCCGGGCCACGTTTCCCTCCTCTTCGAGGAGGTTAATCGCGCGTAACATTGCTTCTGTATATCACTGATCCCCACCCCTGTAACCCTTTTACTCTCTATACTTTTGCCGGTTCTTTTCTCTTTATCGTGGCGCATTACGTCGGCGAACAATGGCGCATTGATTTTCTCGTTTTTGTTTTCGCTCCTCTCCATTGCACCTTGTGACGCTCTTAATGACACAGCCTCTCTACCCGTGGATCTCGCTTGAATAGTTTCTCGTGAACCGCCGCCTCCGCCTCTCCGTATTCTCGCGACTGAAGCTATTTTTTTATAAATGTTTTCGTTTTTGCTCACGATAGAATTTCGCACTTTGTGTTATCGAACTCGCATCCAATTATTCCGTGTACGCTGCTCAGTATTGATTTAATGACGTATACAATTTCTAGTGGAGAGCTGTTGGAAATCTTGTATAGGGGAGACCGGGGCAAGTTGATACGTTTTTCAGTTTTTAATTTTTTTCATTTTTGTTTGAATTAATTACTTAATAACAAATATGCTAAAATATATTTTGGTCCTTCCTGTTTAATATATTGTAAATGAAATGTTGAGAAACTACATACAAAATGAATGAGAAAATGTTATTTGCACCAAGGTAAAATGTATCAATTTACCCCATTGCGGGGAAATTGATACATCTGTAAAATATCCGTTTAATGAGTAAAGGATGGATGTCTGGAATATCCCACTTTAACATGAGGCGTTTGCTGCTTTTTATTAATGTATCTTAATAAAGCTATTTTATCTATTCCGTATATTCTCGCGGTTTGACTCCTTTTCTATACCAACACACGCTTTTAGAAAAATATTTTATGGTATTTTTCCGCGATTCGTTTTTCTGACATAATTTCGTACCACTTTCCTAGAAATAAACGGAAAAATCCAATTAAAAGTAGTCGTGAAAAATTGATACAATCCCCATGAGTATCAACATGCTCCAGAGAAAACGTATCAACTTACCCCACAGGAAGTGATTATATACAAACATCTCCATAAAAAAATGTAGAGCATATAAACAAAATAACAAAACGTAATTGTCTTACCTTCGAAGGACTCAATGTGATGCCCAATTTATTTGAGTGATAAAATTCTCTATCCCGTCTCAAGACGGATTGGAAAGTGAACACAACTATTTACTTTTTGTCTATAAAAACGAAAACAGTTGAAAATGAATTGCTAAAGTCAAGGTACACAGACGTACGCTAGATTGCAGTAAATAATTGATCAAGAAGCTTCACATATCTCGCACACAAGGAGCTTGTAGTAAATAATTGATCAAGAAGCTTCACATATCTCGCACACAAGCAGCTATATATATATATATACAGTGTCAAGATAATTCTGGCCTATATCTGGATACTTCTATAAACTGGCCCCGGTCTCCCCTAAAGAGCTTCGAATATATTATAATTTTAAAGGTTTGCAATTTCGGCCGCAAAGCTTTACTGTTCCTTTCGATCTGCACTGCAATTCTCTGCAAGTGGATGCTCGTGCTATTTTGTTTAGCCCCCATATTTTTCTCGGCACACTCCATCCTCGCTATCCAACAGAAACGGCCGCTTTCGTTTAACCTTCACCCTTAAATTTCCGCCCTCACAATAGTGTCTGAACTTTGCTCTGGCGACACGAGTTACGACATCTCGTTACACCCCCGACAAAATATATATACGACACTAGGAACGCCTCGTCGTGTAGCTTCTAAGCCATTTCCGACTTATGGTCACCATTCACTGCGGCTACCAAACTTCTTTGCGTGCACCCTCTGTACTCTGGGTGACGCGAACGTTTCACAAAACATTTTTAAAGCTAGTGATTTTACGTAATCAATGACTGTTTAATATTTCACAATGAATCCAACCTTTCCCGCAGTGTCACCAGTCCTTTAAATACGAATTGTCCTATCGCTTCAAAAACTAGTAATTCTGGCAAATAACAAATTTTGCAGGAAGAGCTGAATTCTTACATTTCTATCGAAATGTTTTCGTGGGGGAATCGATACTGTTAGAATTCGCAGCGGTACTAAATCAATAGCACGGCTTTAATCAGCTTTTCACTGTTAGACCGTTTGCTCTGTAAATTTTCGTTTTCTGTTGCCCCTATCGTTTCCTTTTTCCTTCCGTCCCTTTCTCACTTCTTGCAGCCGGTGCTCCGCAACTTTCTGCCCAGCAGCCAGCTTCTCGAGAAATCCTTCTTGACCGATCCAGACAAGATACTGCGCGGAATAGAGCCAACAAGAACCAGACACGCCCCACGGTCCCAGACTTCCGGTGTTACAAGCAAAACGCAGGGCTTCGGCAATTTGTCTGGGGGTGATTAATTAGTGCTGGTGTTTGCCGTGTTTCAGGGCCCTCGGAGGCAGTCCTTTCGCGGCACGAATTTACGCGGAGTGGCCCGAATGAATATTTTATAGCCTCGGCGCGTTAATATTGCCGTAGCCGGGATTATTATTAGCTCAGTTTAATGACAAATGGTAGCTTGTTTTTAATTCCACCCTCTGTCCTTCACTCTCTCCAGCCCCTGTCTGCAGCACTGCTCCCCGAACAATACGCTATTCATTATTGCCCAACGATTTCCTGGTTCTTAAGAGATAAACAATAAAATCGTCCCTCTGTAGACGGAGCTCATATTTACAAAGAACTTCCTCGAAATTACCCTTTAACAACTATTCTGCTCGCCCGAAGGGACATTTCTGAGCAGCTCAACGTCTTTACAGTTTACGTTTGCACGCGCTGAAGCCGAGCAAAGGAGCCGTTGCCCTCTGGACGTATATTAAGTCGGCGGAACCTCCCACCTCGTGAAATTTCGCGGGCGAACGTCGTGGCGCGTTACGGAGAAATAAAGTGAGATTTGTTGGGTTAGTTTAAGGTCCACCTACGCCACGTAAAGTCGTTACAGCGTGCTCAAATAGCACGTAGAAGGATAGATCGATCCGCGAAATTTACGTTACTCGCACGCGTTCTTCTCTCGCTGCGTCGCCACTTTCATCGTCGGAGACCGCAGATTCGACTTTATCGCGTCAGTCATATTATATGGGCGGCATTGATAATAAATTATCAGATGTGGGAAGAATAAAGCTTCCTAATTATTAAAGAATATTCGTCAGGTTCTGGCGTCTTTGTCGCGATGATTGGAGGAGCATCCACGAGTTTCATTACGCGACGGCAACCACTGTGTACCATTTATTCGATACCCGCTGAGGAGGATGCATTTGGACGATATACATGTGCGCACAGGTTCCCTTGACTCGCGTAATTCCCAAGCAAGGCGTGTTCCGCCTTGCAGGTTGCGCGGGGCCCGCTGCAGATGGAACTTAAGTCACCTATACGCGAGAGAACGGCGGTTTCATCCGACTTGATGGATGTGGCGTGCATCGTGAGGTCGCGGCTGGCTGCTACCTAGACCCAGCCGTCTCGTGGCTGACGTAGAATAGAAACGCCCGAGGAATCGGCCAAGCGAAAATCCACGGGACCGAAACCGAACGCGCGCTACCTCTCGCCGATATTAAACTGTTTCTATTTGACTAATAATAAGTTACGCTCGAGCGTAGTAATCTCCCTCTCCGTCGAGAAGACCGCTGTAGTCGAATCACAGACACTCCGCAAATTTACTTATCGCGCGAATCCCCGGTACACAATTTCTCGAGATTCTTCCTCTTCCAGTAATTCCTACTTTCTGTATGTAGTACCTAGATATACGAAAGCATCTGTCTAAATCCGCATATTCAGAAGTAAGCCAGGTAATTCGGGATGTTAAAGCAATTAGGTGGTAATTGGTAATAATCGGAGATCAACGTCTCGCCGAATTACGCGGCCGGAAGTAATTCGCGCGGACCAGGCAACGATAATGACGATCAGCGAATCTAAATCGCGTGATGAATTCGAGAGTGCTGGATCGCGACGGCGACAGGGGCGCAATTATTATTATACGGCTCTATCAATTCCGTTATCACCCATACGCTCGCGCCTATGTACTCTGCGCCGATGGATAGATGGATAGAATTTGGGAAACGATGGATAGATTTCGACCGGTGGTTTCAATCCGCTTCTGTGCAAATATTGACGGTACAGGGAATGTGATTGCGTCGAATCTATTGGCTCGTTCACGAGAGACTATCTTCGACGAGCAGCAACTCGCGAAACGCTCTGTGGGCGATATAATTATCTACGTTTGATGATGGCAATCGATTATCGTTGTCATGGCCGCGTAAACACAAATATCTGCGTTAAAAGATTCGGCTGGATGGACGATGGAAATTTTCATCCTTACCGCTCCTCCGCTACCCGTCTATCGTGCTTCTGTCAATATATCCCTGCTACTCGCACGTCGGTTTCCAACAACTTTTCATTCGAATGTAGTGATCGTCCATTACGAAGGCGCATTGTGATCTTTCGTTAAATCCGCGGCGCCGCCGGATAGAATTTGTTGTCTGTGTGTCGGTTCGTTAAAATTTTGGCACAATGGCCCGTGCCGTCATTAAATTCTTCGATCCAATGGAGGTATAAAATTCGGAAATTCGGTGGCTAGCTTCGGTTACGTTCCTGTGCCAATATTGACGATAGAGGCGATGCAATTGAACTCGCCTTGCACACCGTCCATGAATCCAAACCCGTGGCAGGGAATAGAGACCACATAATTAACGGAAGGTGCCTAACAATCAGCAATTGTCGCTCCTTCGTGCGAATATCTCTAATGGTGCACTGTTTAGTTTTTCGTATTATCCTTGATTCATAAAACAAGCCTTTTAAAATCACGTTATCTAGCTGGTATCGATGGAATGTCGAGATGTTCTGCATTTTAAACTAACTAAACACTTTTACTGAATTTTCTAAGCGCTAGGCGTTTCTCAAAGCGTGTCAACTCAGGAGATAATTGTGCTGATAGATTACGTTTTACTTGGTCTTAGGGCGGGGCGAGGGGGCGTGAATTTGTCTGGGAAGTTGGAAGATATGTAGATTGAAACGTCAGACACGGGAAAAGCGTTAGGAGGAAGATCGGTGGAACTCCGAAACTCAAATGGTGATTCCATTTCACTTATACGCCAATATTGACAGCGTTTCATTTACCTTATGCAGGATCCAGTGCTCGTGCATCTTTGTTACTCAAACGACAGACCCCCAGAATAGATTTTTGGTTCAGTTAGTTTCGTGCTTCTGCAAACGGCGGCAGAAAATTTGCCATCAGTCACGCGCCGTAATCTCTGATCTTTTGTCTCGGGACAATACCTTTATCAAAGTATCTGTATCTGGAACGATTTCTAGATGTTAATTGAAGGAAGATTCCTGTGTCTCGCCCCACCAAAAATGTAGCAGAATCCGACAGGAGGAATGCTCAACCCGTCTTAAAATAAACGACCCTCGGACACGGTTTCATTTCGTTGCAATTGTGACGAATGTCTCTCAATATGTAACTTTCGCTCGGGCTATACAGTAGAATACCAATAAAAGGGAGCCGGCGAGCTTCCGTGTGAGTCCGCGCGTGTATCGAAAGGGGGGCGTAAATTTCAAAAACGTTTGTCACGGGGACAACCGGGGCGACGTTCCCCGTTGAACATGAAAAATAGCACCGCCTCGAAGGAGACACCGCTCCTCTTTACGTCGGCTGCAGCGTTTCAGAGTGCAACGACACGGAGGTCGTAACTTTCTTTTGTCGGCTTGTGATACTCTTCGTGCCCTGGTTCGCGACGAAAGACAGAACGTGTGATGTATAAGTAATAGTCAGCTCATTTCCGGTGAATACTTCGGAGGGATGTTGAGAGAGAAAACACAGGGTTGCCGCAAGCCACCCTGTGCAGTGATGTCAGTGAGTTGTTGACGAGATTGAATTTCGATATTTTTGAAACATTAACATATAACAACAAGCCACATATTATTAGTTTCATAATGTATGTCTGTTCGCAAACAGAATAATATTGTAGATTGATTAGACAGTAATTGTTGTGGTGGAACAGTGGAATTGTAATGGGATAGAGGCTAACCGGTGGATCGTATCATTTATTCAAGCTAACTGGTAAATGATATTGAATGCTTGTTACTTTAGTCGGCGATACTTGTTGGATAGATATACAATAGGTATGAATAATATCAAATTTATGTGGTGTCATTCGCGTTTCGTTGGGGAATCTTAGGAACCATGTTTCAGGCATAAAAAAATTGAAAATTCTAAAGCAAAGGTCTTTGCCAAGAAATTATACAGTTTTCCACAAGAATTAAAATCATTAAAGTTTCATTACACCCGTGTTTCACAAGCGGAGTTAAGCAACCCGGAAATTCAGAAAATTATGCAACTTTGTGTGTAAGTAGAGTAGTTCATGGGTAAGACAGACCTATTTTTTGTTTCTGCCATAACGTAATTTTAGGAGTTGAAATCACACCTTGAAAAATTGCACTATTTTCTTTTTCGTGGAATATCTCGAGAACGGTGAGAGGTATCGAAAAGAAGTATAAACACAAGATGCAATTTTTTTTATATCTACGAAACTGCGTAAAAATAATGAACTGCAGAAAATCACGTAAGCAGATTGTAATAATCGTTCAGCTGAAAAGAAAACACTTACTATCAAAAAGACCACAAAAGAAGGAAAACAGTAAAGGTTTATCTTCAATCTTGCGCGCGTTTCGCGGCACTTTCGTTTGATAGTCTAGCAGAGAGCGTCGGCAAACACTATTCAGCCTGAATGCAAGGGAGATCCTTATCTTATCGAATCATCTCGGTCCCTAAACTGGGAAATTGGACACGCGCGCGTAAATTTCGTTTCATTTCCCTGCGCTGTACTTTTGCGCGTTTGCGTTAAAAAATTTAACAATGCTCCTCTCGTTCACGCGCAAAGGTACCTACAAGCTCGTCCGCCCTTTTCCCATCTTTTATTCCTTCCTATCTCCCGAAGATCCACTTGACTCTGTTCGTTAGCTTGTTCTCGCAGCGCACGCGATAGCTCCTCTCAACAACAAATAATTCACTTACAGTAACATTCGTCCGTGCCAAGGATATCCGATCTTAATCTTGGCAAACCCTCCAGGGTTCTCCACCACCGTCTCTAATCCATATAAATCGTATCACGGATCCCGGCCTAAAAGCTTCGTGCAACACTCAAAAAGCAAAAGTTCCTGAGAAATTAACGGAGCAATGGCAACAGAGCTTCCAGCAATTACACAATAAAAAGAAGCCCGAAACGGAATAATTAACGTGATTCTGTCACCATGATTAAATAAAAGGTGTTCCATATTAATTATTGAAATGAAGATTCTTCGTTAGCATATCGAGACGCGTTTTAAACGAACCGGGACATCCCCGTTGAATTTTTATCCGACCCCGATTTTAATACGCGTTTAATATATTCCCGGGCTAGATGGACGGCCAGAATTTTTCTCGCCGTTGGAAATTTCGCGCGGATGCAAATTTCTCGGCGAAACCCGTAAATTGCAAATTAGGAATATGGTTGATTCTCCGCCGTATAAGACGAGTCGTCCATGGCGTCGGGCAGAGGAAGATACAATCAAAGTTTTAGAAAGGTGATTTCCCCTCCAAAGTAGCTATAGGCTGCGGGGGCGGCGGAGGAATTATTTTCACGGGGAAGTTTGCTTTATCGGGAGTTACGTTGCCCGTCGCCGTCTCTTACTTTCCTGTTCGGTCGGGTCGCTTCCACTCGGCGCCCTCTTCACCTTCTCCTGGTCTCTCGTCGAGCCTTCACCCAGGGGATTCATTAGAACCTGAGCAACCTCCGTTCGTTACCGGGAATCTCCTTCCCGTTGTTTTTCGTACTTTCCTTTCGCCTCTCTATTTGATTCGTATTTCTCTTTTTTCACCGTCTCCTCCTCGTCGGCGGCGTCGAAACGCGCGCGCAAGATAAACTGATATCTCGCTACCGGTTCGCAGCCTCGAAACGGAGCCGGGGATCGTTTTATTCGTCCGAGGCAGTCGAAGAGAAAGGTACGGCTGCAATTAAGCGGTGACTACAATCCAGGGGAATAATAATTATTTCTTTTTCGATGGGAGATCCGGGCTTCTAACGGCCGCCGATGGTATTGTTATCGGGGAACTATTCTCGCTCGATAAAACGGCCGCGACGATGCAATCCTTTACAATTAAGCTGCAGAATTGTGCGGGTCTTTAAGGAAATTACATTTAAAGACACACCTTTTCAGATTCCTTGAAATAATATACTTCAGATGTCTCATGCGCTTGTGATCATCTGGAAGGTTCTTAGAAGTCTTTCTCAAAGGCACCGCCCGGTTAAATCGCGCGACTACACAGGTGACGTTTATGATTTCTCTAGAGAAAAGTATACAATGTAAGGATTTGAAAGTTTTTGCATTTTATTCTTTTCCAAGCATAGAGTATAAAAAAATTATTTTATTTTTGCCCACTCCTACCTCTGATATGCATCGCATGCTGCATCGTTATAAAAAAATGGCCTGGACTATCGCCATGATAACTTTAGAGAGAATCATCCGAGATTAGAAAAACAAAAGAAATTCATTAATTACACATGTGTGGTTATCGCGCTACGCTCTCTCATTGTTAACAAATAACTAGACGAAGCTTGCCATATGTTTAAATAATAGGGTTCCGCAATTTTTTTTGCACAAAAGTGACCATAAAAAATTGAAGTGTATGAGAATTCACAATAGAGGGTAGCTTGGGAGTGAGTGTAATTACGAGTAGAATACCGTTTGAATTTTTAGATTCGGTCAAGAATTGCATTTTTTACAGTGGTGATAGTGCACGAAAAATTGTTTCGAGATAAATGTACTTAATGTTTGACGCGGCACGCGTTCGTCGAGTGACGAGGAATTATTTATTCGATTCAATGAAAAATTTATTCTTTTTTTAGTTCAATAAATGTATTATTAATTAAAAGAGAAATCACATTTCTATCTATTATACCTGCGCCACAATCCATCTTCAAAAAACATCTACTATAAGCCCGTCACACTATTGTCACCCCTTAACTGCCTGTAAAATCTGTACTATTTGGCATTTTCTTTTAAATTTTTACCTGTGCATTCTTCAGATGTTCTGGAATGAAAATATGCAAAAGAAATTTATGTTTTGACGGGGAAGTGCCCTTAAATTAGTTAAATAGTAAAACCAGTAACGTGCACCTTTCACACATTCCTTTTAACGTTTTATGTGCCCTTAAATTCGACGCTGTATTCAATCCACTACTAATCTGAAAATCTGGTAATACAAATTCCAAATAATGATCGTGGGTCATCGAGCACAATTCCTTCGGCCTCGCCGATGGCAAACGTTTCGTTCAATATTCGTCGAAACGGGTGGATTTCGAGTTTCACGTGACACGTTCCCGCGCGAGAGCCCGTTGATTCCCGTTGCAAATTCAACATTTACAATTCCGCAATGAAAATTCGGAATCACGCGGAGGAATATAGAGGAAACGGGCTGGGGCGTTCATCGCCGGGATCACTTTGCCAGCGTCGGAATTTAATGCCGGGCCTTAATTTTCCCTCTTTTGTTTACCGCCGCGTCGTTAAACTTTCATTTTATAACAATGGCCAGTGGCGTGCTGAGACAGTGGAGCCAACCCCCAGAATTGCTACTGATGTACGACCGGTTATGGCCTGAATAGAATTGCATTTATTTAACGCGGCGCCGCTGCTCCCCCACACCTTCGCATAAATATGCATTAATTGTTCGAACCGATACGACCGAAAGGGTCTACAAAATGCAATTTATTCTTCGCCACGGAATCCCACGCTTTAATAGCGAACCATCGAGCGTTATTGAACCTTATCGTTTTCGAACGAGAATGTTTCACAGTTAAGCTTAACGCTGAGCTGCCGTCTGCGCGGGCTATTCCATTTTCAATAATTTGCGCAAACATTTCCGTTCCAATGAAATGCACAGTGCGTTCCTCTCGTGGCTGTTCTGAGTATCCATTTCCAATGATTTCGAGTGGGGTAACGATTCAGCAACACCGGTGATTCGTTTTCCAAATTCTCATCGAACGAGGCGAACTTTCTGCGAACATCACTGGCCAGCGGCCGCGGATGCTGAATTGAGTGTATTTGAAATTTCCGTGATTCCACGAAAACTTTCTCGCCCCTCCTCGACTTTCCTATAAAAAAAAGAGCTGATACCGCATCGAGAATCGAAACGTAATTTCATCGCGAAGGGCCGCGACAGAAGTTGCGGCCCTAGGAAGGAGAACTGGAATAAGGTCAAAAGTTTTATGCTTTCAGAAGCTCGAATACCGTGGCTCGTACCACCCTCCGTTCAACTTCCATTCGTCGGATCGCGAGCGGCCGATTATTACTGAATTTAAGATTCACGTTAATTGTTCGGCCATTCCGTACTCCTCGAGGGCCGCGAATGAGCCCGTTCGCACCAGTTCAGGCGATTTTAAATTTGGACCGTGATTCTGCAGCTCGAAACTTGCCTGGAAAAAAATGAAAAAAATTCCCCGATTAAAATTCTCGCAAAGTGAGAGAATTTCCCAGTTCCAGGTTATAGCGATGGTGGCTCCCGTCGTTCGTCGATGAATTTCCTGAGAATCTGATCGTCGAAACGGCGCGCGATATTTCGTTGAATCGGTGCGGTTCGCAGCGATATGAAATGCACGAGAGGGGGAATTTATAGACAAAATTAATCTCGCTGCCAAGATCGAATGTCCGATGAAAAATTGAACATCTCGGGTGCTTTTTTTATCAACGTCACGATATATTATCGGTGTTTATACGCGTTCGCGTGCTCGCCCCGCAGCTTCGTAAATTAAACGTGACGGAAATAGCGTCGTTTCGACTATCGACGTGTCACATTCATGATGTGCCAGCGTTGACAACGTGAAACCCTAATAATATATTGTTTAGTGGTATTAATCCCTTTTACTATAACTCCATTGCACTTGTAAAACTGGTAAAAAAATCAGATGAAAACACCAGGATTATTTTATAAAATTGATGAAGTCGAGTTAGTTGAATATTTAACACGATTTCCTATTTTCTACCTCGTTAAATTACCCCGCATTTTCACAATATTCTCTTCGAATTCATGTTACAAGGACCAATACATCCACTATTTTTCCAGGTATAGAAAACAGCACCCAGAAAATTTGTTTTCTCGGATTACTTACCCCGAGACGTTTCGGTCGTGAATATTTATGAATCCGCTCGAGATCAAAGTCGATACGCCAGATCGCAATGACAAATACGGCTTCCGTTAATTCTTGGATAAGCATAAATTTTCATGCAAATGTGTGAGACGTGAGAACGCAAGCAGACACTGGATACATCTCTTTATACGCGTATAACGGGGATTAAACGCGATAAACGATCTTGACAATACATTTATACGGATTAAATTTCTGTATTTCCAGATGTACCTACTTCTTCAGTCATGCAGAAAACCGTATTTTGTTAAAGAAATATAAAAATAGGAAAATGTATCAGAAGAGCATTTCTGTCTGTTCGAGATCCTCCCTACTTTTGAAGCACGAATAACGAGAAGAAAAATTTCGCACAATGGGGTCCGTTAGATATAACGATGTCCATTTTATTCGTACAAACTGAGCAAATAGGGGCGTCAGGTTTTCCCCCCGAGTTTTCATATTGCCTCGGCGGGAAGCTGCTTCTTCCGCGCACCCGTACGGTTCGACCTTTTCCTTATCAGCGCATTCTTGTTCGTCTTTCCATTCATTTCTGGAGCATGACATACTACGAGGCACGTAGAGGCGGCACGGGACAAGAGAGTCCAGGATCAGAACGAAAATTTCATAAACCCGACGATATAACGCACTGTCAGCGTTTTATAAAATGAACGCCGACATGCGGCAGCGCGCTGTTCATCCTAAAATTCCGTGTCACTCATCCGCGAAACGTCCGAAATGCTGCTCTCTTTTTGCGTTGGCGTACTGAATATGCTAATTGAGAAATAAATAATACTCTTTCTACCAGGGAAATATGTTAAAAAAAAAACACAGTTGTTTGTGTTAGGAAATGATTCCAGGAAAATTATTTTTTACAAAGTAGAAGGGGATTTGAATATTCGAGAGCGAACAAATGGTATCTTCCTACTCAAACAAGATCTGCTTTCGCAGACGGTTACCATCGCACGCCTGCTTATCTTCGACTTGTTCGTGATGAATGCGATTCCGAAAGCGGGACGTGCCATGCCGCTACGAAAACTTGGCCAAGCTGTCAAAACAATTCGCAACCGCGGAAAATATAGCTTCTTGACTTTGCTGCTCAGAAGAGCACTCTATAGAATTCTCGTATAATTGCTTCTTAAATCAAACCCTCTTCCAGAAAACACAGTTACAATTTTATGGCTATTGTTATTTTTACTGCCGCGATCACTGAGCTCTTAAACACGGTTAATACTGCGAGTGCCCCCACAAAGTTCATCATGAAAATACGTGAAGACCTCGTAACAATCACAGATGACAAGCGTAAAATAATGAAAAACTTTTAATAAATATAATAACATATTTATTAAAACTATACTTAATCTACCTCAACTCTCAACTTCATGGTCTTCTCTCTTCAGCGCTTAAAAGTCATATCTATTTTGCTCTCGATCACCCCCGCACTTTTCAAGATCACACATAGCACGAGCATACCACCCACTTCCGCCCAAAATTTCCACGTGCATTCTAAGAATCCTTCTCGCTTCCAATCGACGCCCAAACCTAAACACGCGCTCGATATCTGTTTCGTTTCAAGCGCCCGTTCCAAGCGCCAAACAGTCCATTCACTCGGAGATACGTTTTTGGACGCACAAAGTTTTTTCGCGCCCACATTATTGATCCATGAATGCACTGTGGATTTAGGTTCACCATGGTGGGTAATTAGTCCACTCGAGCCGTCACCCTCGTGGTTCCAGAGGGCTTAATCGCACAACAGGCTGCTTAAATCTTGCACAGTATTCACGGTGTTGCCGGGTTATCCCTCGGCAACTAAACGTTGAATCTGTCAACGCGAAGAGCTTACGGCGAGCACTCGGATCCTTTCAAGTTATCGGCACACTCGACTGTTCGTGGTTACGCTGCAGCTTATTCCGACTGGGTGGTTGTTTTAAAGGGATCTGGTCAGCTTAAAACACCGCTCCCCATTTGGCTCTCGCAACTTTGCTCTTCGCATTCCCGCCAAAATCGCGCGCTCCTCTCCACCAAAAATTCCGCCCCTTCGGGGTGTATGAATAGCCAGCAGTATTTTTCGAATTCCGAGCTCCATTCAATTTAGGTACCCAATACGTCTAGCTGCTGGAGCCCCGCAAGCATCATAATCGACTAAACGAAGCTCGTTTCAGTGCGCCGCGAAGTAACTCCCGCTAACTCGCCAACTCACGGGCGATTTCACTCGCAACAAGCGTCTCGTATAATCATCGCCCATGGTCTGTCGGTAAAGCGAGTGAAAAATTCCCGCGCCGATGAGGCACGCGAATTTTCTGCTGAACTCTCCTCGACAGTTACCGTCGAGTGACGCAACTCATATAGACGTAAGCTTATTGAAACAAGGTAGAAGTTAGCTGCGAAAGCTTGAGTTGTGTCTCTGAGAAAACACTGAACCGGATCAAATTTTATGTATACGTATTCACCTCATGTACAAACGTGACTGTATTGTATAGGATATACCATTACCGTTTCATAAAGTATAAAAGTGACTTTCTAGGGATGTTTACACACTTTCGTACGATTAAGGGGGGATTGCATAATTGTTGTACCGAGAAATATGTAATTCTTTGTGAATTTTTCGTACAAACACGGTTCGACAAATTAATTTGAGGTTTGGCAGGTTGTATTATTGTATCTTGAACTAATGTTATGAAATTTTGTATGACAGAGAAAATAAATATGGCAGATACAGAGAGAGCGTTGAAAAATAATCGGGTGATCCTGGCGTTGACGAAATGTACTGTAAGTTTTAACTTTCGATTATTCGAAACACAAAAAGGAAAGGAGATTCTTAATCTATATGAATGTGGCTATCTGTGGTAGTAGTTGCATTAAGAAAAATACAAGAATGTTAAAATGGCAGCCATTTGAAGAAGATGAAGTACCCTGATTTCAGTCTGAAAAAGCTTTTGTCCTGAAATTGGGAAAACTTCTTGAAATAAAAAAGACCGCTAACAGATGTAGCAATAAATCTACCACCACAGATAGTCACATTCACGTAGATTAAGAATCTCTTTTCCTTTTTGTGTTTCAGATAATTCTTACAGCATTTTCCGTCAAAGCCAGGACCACCCGATTTTTTTTCAACACCTTCAATCACCACTCTGTATCTGCCACGTTTTTTTGTTCACTGTCGTACAAAAATTCAGAACAATAGCTCATAATACAATAAACCAGGATGCCAAACCTCGAATCAATTTGTCGAACCATTTTTAGACAAAAAAAACACAAATACCTATTTTTTGGGCCCAACAAGGGAGCCTCCCTCCTTTAATCTTCTTTCGATTATATTGTTTCCATAGATGTGATAATGAAACTGCATGTTCCTTAATATATGCACACGTTCTCCTATGCATTTAACTTCTATTATCATGGGACGATGAATGAGTGTTTGTTGAAAACCAGTTAGTACTTTGTCTGACTGCGCACAGACCGTTGCCACTTCGTCTGACTGCATATGGAGAGTTCCACTTCCACGTATGCACAAGCCGTCCTCTACTTCTCTACTATGTCTGACCACCTACGAACCATATTCTCCTTTCCCATTGTACATACATACCACGTACGCAATCATCAATGTACCTTGGTTAAGGAACAAACTATTATTACTACTTTAAGATGATTAACACTCTCGTAATACAGCCTTCCCTCTCAATTTCATTCAGTTTTTACTTAGAGCAACACCATTACTCATTGTCAGTCCCTATCTCCAGCGTCGCCTCGTATATCCACTTTTTTTTTCTCCTGAAAATATATCGAACGCACTCCGCCTAAATTATTCTCGAATAAAACGTATCCGAAATACCTGTAGCCAGGCCATCTATTTCGCTATGATAAATCTAGATTTTACAATCCGGTGGCGTAGTCGCATCGGTCATATTTCAGTGTCTTGCCGCACTCGCTGCCGACAGAAATATTTGGCAGCGCGGCAGCCTGCAATGGATGCCAGATATGCGTGGTTTAATCCAAGCCGGAGTCGTTTCGATGTTCGTTCATCGATTTCGTTCCGATGTACGTGTTGTGTTACATCAACGGCTGCGACCAGCCAGCCATTGGTTGCTCCATTCTACCGCCTGGGCCAAAACTCTGCTGCGCCCGCGGATGCATCGGTTTAATATGTTCGATCCTGGAATTCAGATCCGTTCTATGATACGCGCGTTGCATTGTAAGCAGCGAGTTAAACGACCCCTGATTGTTGAAATAGTTTCTGTTACTAAACGAGGGAATAATAGTTATTGTTAGTCCAGTTTACGTTGCAGATTGCAATTGAGAATAAAGTAACAGTTATTTGCGAAATTCTGCTGCCACAAAGTGAAACATGTACAAACGGTGAGTTAGTATTTGTTCAACATTGCAGTCAGTCGTTGGAGAAGCAGGTATTCCAGCTTTAGTTCTATTTTTCAGCGACCAAAGAGCACTACGCTCCCGAGCAGTTTCATGATTCAAATATGGCTTTATTTATTATTCGCAAATGCTATTAAAAATTCAGTGCGCGCCCACGAGTTTATGGTTTGTGAATTTTCACAGCTTTACATTTCCTACACTCCATTTCTTTAATTTCTCATAGGGCTTGGCGAATTAATGCATCGGCGAGAAGCGGGGTTGAAAACGGCGAAACCAGAGCGATTGATCTATAAAATTTGCAAATGCACACTTTCCAGAGAATATGTAGCGGGTTTGGCGAACTAAATTAGGTAAAACATTTGAACGTGACGTTGAAGCGTTTTGTAGTATAAATGTGCAAATTTACGATGTGATAAAAATATGGTGTCTCGCACGAGACTTTAACCTTACGAGACAATTATTTAACCACGTGTTTTCACTAATGGATGAATTTTAATTTTTTCATGAAACTATATTTCCAAAAATTTCATCTCTCACGACTATTTCCATTATTTACATTTAGTTGTTGCTCATATATTTGACTCGTGATTTTCAAGCCATTGCGTTGTCTTCCTCTTTTCTTCGTGCCATCCTCTGATATGGTAAACGTTATGTACTATGTAGGAACGAGGATATTCTGTATTCAGCGTGTCCCAAATTGAATTGCCGGCCGTGTTGCAAGGAGTAATGGAATCTTCCCAACAAATTACCTAATCCTCTTAGGTATTGAAAGTCAAAACGGCAGCAGAATCGTTTCGATAAAGCCCTTTGACATTTATTGCCACGAATGCTTCATGCGCAGCGCTGCTGGCACCGTACATCGTTGGCGTTCCACACAGAGCAAGCTAGGAGCACACACGTCAGAGCGCTGCTTCTGCTCAATATAGAAGTTGCAAGTGCTTTGAGACCGTGGTGGACCAAAAGGTTCGAAGTTGGGACGGCGCCACAAAGAATGATAAGATTCTAAGAGGAGAGTAAACGTCGCATATGAAAACAAGAAAGTCATTCAAAATAAAGAGAAGCAAGGGGGGCAGAGGAGTCAATATTTACAGAATTATCAAAGTGCTTTCAGCCAACTACCACACCTTCCCGGTAAGTAGCGAAACGTAACAGTGGGATAACAGGAATGATGAAGTTCAAAAGAGCAGAAAGGCCGTGAGAAATTTACTGCACGCCTTTGCAACTCGAATTTCTTTTCCACTGACTTGGTAATGAGCTCGTCCCAGGCATTTCTTTCTGCATCTTCCGCATATCGCAGAGGTGTACAGACAAGAAGCCGAGGTTAGAGAGCCGAAGAAAGTAGAGAAGGGAAGTCTAACGATGCGAGGAAACAAATATGTACTAAGGGCTAGAGCAATCGAAGGAGAAAACAGGAAGCTTGACGACGGGGGATGGAAGAAAAGCAAGACGCCGGGACAGAGACGGGGATGTGGAGAGTGGTGTTCAGAATGCACTTGCCGTGACCTCTTCGCTATATCCGGTCACGTGCCGCTGCGTGACTTCCTTTCATCGGCTTACAAAGGGGCGAGCATCGACTGGGGGTTGGCAGCCGTGCCTGTACACGCTTGTCCCGCGAGCCCACGACAACGACTTCGCCCCCGACCCGTTATATTGCGCCGGTTCACTCGCTGGCGGTTGCTGGCCTCAATCTCCAGCCTATATCGCTGGCCCCAGCATCCCCCGCGGCGATCGATGAACCCATAAACCTGTCCTGTTCCGTTGCCACTTCGGAAGAGTATATATTGTGATCGTTACGGTGGATATTCACGAGCACTCAAACCTGCCCCCTTGGAAGCGCGTTACTTCATATTCTAAATCCCCCCTCTCCTTTTAACTAAAAGCCCGCAGATCTCTCCCGCCTCACCTTTGATCGAGCAATCGATCTTTAACAGCGCTGGATATCAGGATAGGACTGATTAGTAGCCACAGATCAAGGGAGTTAGGAAATTATCTAAATGGTCGCAAGTCCGAGGAACTTTGAACTCTTGTTGGAACAGTTGAAACAGATCAACATACCTACAGCGGTGGTTTTTGAAGGGAAGAATACTTCGAGTGATTTAAGCAGAGAATCAGGGGATTGAGGGGGAATGCTTTTCCTGATTGGATCCTTCTTT
Organism: Andrena minutula; assembly: GCA_929113495.1. NCBI lineage: Eukaryota > Metazoa > Arthropoda > Insecta > Hymenoptera > Andrenidae > Andrena > Andrena minutula. The sequence continues at coordinate 39,557,351 of OV815994.1, forward strand.
TATATATTCTAATGTTGGTGGAATTGACGTGAATCCCGAGGAACACGGGATTACGTCTTTGATCTTTGTAGGAAGGTTGGATTTTTTTCAAGTTTACTGGAGAGTAATCTCGACGTTGAGGGAGGTTAGTATTCGATTTGCTGGGTTATAACGAGGTTCTTGGCTTCCACTACGGTCTATGGGACCATAAACCTGTCATGTCCCATTCTATCCCAGGCTTCCGTTCCGGCTTTAGTTATAGGAATATATTATGATCCTCGCAGCGACGGGAGCGATCAATAAAATAATATCGATAGGCGTTTTAACGGAAATTCGTTGGCATACCTCTTCAACTGTTCCCCGTAACGAAATTCAATATCTGATCGATGTACGAAGTTAATTTGTAATATAAACTTCGACACATTTGTCACACCAGCGATTCTGTAGGTATCGCGAACGCTATTGGTGACGAAGCAATAAGGGGTCGAAGCTTCATTAAAATTCCCCCAGGAATCGAGTAATTGAATCTTTTAAGACGCAGTGGCAGCAACATCGCCTGTAAATAGGAATCTTCGCACAGGGCAATCAGCGGAGATTACTTGGACTTGTAATTTCCCTGGATTGCGAAGGCAGCTTACGATTAGTTGGCCGACAATCGTAACGTAGATCGATGCTCTCTTGGTGTTATTGAGACCGACGTTCCGGGAATTAATTACGCCTTTCGACCGAGCTAGTTATTCGACAGTAATTAACTTTTCCGTATACCTTCGCTTCGTATGCTCCGCTTTAAATCTGACAGTTCTGCAGCATACAAGGATCCATAGATCCAACGAAAATGCTATTGATCGAGGGATGATTACCCTCTGACCTTAATGAAACACATGGGCAGGGCGGGGAACCATAGAAACCTGCGAGCTGGGGTGGAGAAGTTTGGGCTCAGTGAGTGCTGGGCTTAATAAAAGCATGCATAAATATCCAAGAGCTAATACCGCCGTGGAGCAACCAGCTGGTGGTTGATAATGAGGTCGTTATTTTACGGTCTAGGGTAAACGAGTGTGTGTGTTCTGTGCCGGGGTGGTGCAGCGCCGAGGAGCATCTATACTTTCTGCTCTTCCAGGTTTTCTCTCTTAAGTCTCGGTAATAACTTACGGGGGCGATGGAGTGCGTCTCGTTCCACGCCTCTCTGCGTTCGCTCTTGATATTATTTCCCGTCGTCTTGATGTAATTACTGCGCCGCTTCGCGCGCGTCCCGCGTGTACACGTTGGAAGAAACGCGAATCGCGGTAATTGCGAACCAGCTGCGAAAGTATCTCTCGAAAATTCCTGTCGAAAATCATGGCCGTGGCGGGCCAGGCTCGTAAACGATCGAATCGCTTACGAGAGGGTAGTTCGAGTGGTGAACAATGTTCCTGCGGATAGTCAGGCGATTGGCGCGACGAAATATTATCCGATTTGTAGAGTCAGAGCGATGACCCCTCAGAAAGTTAATTTTATTGTTACCATCCCTGTGGAAACACTCAAAGTTCTTCGCGCTCGTATCCGATTCACATTTATCCGGCGAGATTGGCACAGAACGGTTGGTGCGAGTTATCGCAGTTTACGCAACAACCTTTCCCAAGAACACTGAACAAGAAGCAATGGCAACGATTTAAAACCCCTCACCTCCGTAACACCCACCTCGGGGAAGTATTCCATCCCATCAAGTTCACGCGCAGTGCGCTCTTCCCCGATAAAAGCGTTACGTTCTTGGCGGCATCGAATGACCCCCGGAGCTATCCGATGAAATTAGTTTCAGGAGGGTATCCGTGGTGGTCGCCGGGCCATAAAGCCGTGTGCACCACTGCCGGGATTATCGACGTGTCGCGCTGCGAAGAGTGTCGCCGTTCGATACGCAGGTTACGCTTCCTCGGAGGGAGCGAACGGGGTGTCTATTAACATTACAGCGCGCCAGTGAATCCTCTGCCACGGCAGTGGCCTTTCATCGGAAATAAAAGGGGCCGGGCACCAAAAGGGGATGACTTACGGGGCACTCACGGCTAATGCTCTCCCTTTTTAATTCCCTCTATATTGAAACAGCGGAGTGACTATAAATTTTGGGCAACCGGGGACTGCGGTGTCGTTATGGATCCATCTCGCGCGACCTTCCGCAATGGAATTTTAAACGAACCCTCGTTCGACCGTTTACAACGCCAACATTAGCGAACCTAGCGCTCCTGGCGCTACTCGCGATCCTTTGGCTATCAAAGGATTACGAAGTTTCGTGATAACGACACGGGATAGGATTTTCAATGCGCTTTCTTGCCGGGACAATCGGCGAGTAAGAAAATTATCGGAATAAAGGCAGTACAATGGAATCTCATTTTCGGACGGCTGAATGGGCCGTGGAAAAAAGGCGTATCGGGGATACGTATGGTCTTTTGCAACACATAAACCGGCATAAAGGTAGTGGTCCATCGTAAAGGGACCGAATCCGCTAGCGAAACCTTTCCAATTCTCCCCGCGCTCTCGGTCGAAGAATATAGAAGAGGGTAAACCCCCTCATTCTATCCTCACCGAAACGGGCGGAAAATCTTCAATAGCGAGAACGGCGCGAAAATCTCGGCGGAAGCATCGTTGGGGGCGAATCGTTCTCGACCAATCAGCGTCTTCTGGGGCGGGATATGTGCAATTTTTGTCCAAGAATAATTCTGAAACACCGTTTCCGTGGAATCTTGCGGGATCCCTCGTTACCATAGGATGGGGAGCATTTTATTGGGGAACATTAAATTGAAGTGGACGGGAATCGAGGAACTTCGCTATTTTCGCGAACACCGAGTCTCGTATTCTTAAAGGAACCATTGGTTTATAGACGAAAGATGCATAAATCGTAGTCAGCCATTTCCAAAATTTAAATTCGTTTAGTCATTTGTGCTGGTGATTATGAAAGGGGAAGTCATGTATTTTTTGTTTCGAGATATTTCGATTGTTGCCTTTGGGCATATTATAAAATGTTTTTCCATTATTAAGCAAAACGTTTTACAACATAAGCGCTCTTCTAATGTAAAAATGTCCTATCATTGTAAAATTTTATGCGTAACTTGTACGAAAATGTGTTTTTCCAACCTTCGAATGTTTCTCAAATCCCCAAAGGGCTCAAACGTAGTTTTTAGACCTTCACAACTTAATAAAATCAAACATTTTCAGAATTTTATTTTCAAATAAATACTTTGCCACTAACAACTTTACCATTTTTGGTAATGTATTCTTTACTACTACTTCTCCTAATTTTTCTCATATTTTCAACATGATTGAGTATATCTCGCATTTTCTATCTTTTTCTTTTCTTACCCCACATTTAAGGTTAATACATTATACAAAAATATGTAATTACATATTTCCTTCCTCACAAATAACTTACAGAGAACAAATCGCTTTCAGCACTATCGAAATGAACGTGAAACTGTCGCGGTTCATTATGAAAGTGATATCTACTATCATGTCATTGTTTACTTGACGGCTATTTTGCAACAATTCTTTCATAATGTAGAAATATAAACCAATATAACATAAAATAAGGGAAATCTTAATTTTTTTCACTTACACCACTTTCATAATCACCGGCACATTTATATAGATTTCTATACAGTCACTAATCAGGGGTCTAGTTTTGATTTGAATTATAATCCCCGTCTGCAGATTCGAACGAGGAGATTATAATTTCCACCGCTAGAATTACGCGTAATCGATGAATTTTATCTGGAACTACGCTGGGACATTAATTATGCAGCGAAATGATACATCCGGTAGAATTGGTTGGTCCCCGGCCAACCGACAATCGCGGAATCAGCAAACGCAATTTGCCAATAGTTGAAACGAACGTTATGCTCCGATTCGATTTATAATCCTCGTTTCGGTCGTGCAACGGTGTGTAGAGCGGAAAAATTGGAGGAACGCAGGGGAATGAATGGGGTCAAGTCATAGCAGTGAATAGAGAACAAACCGGGAATGGGAAATGGGGCAATAAGCAACGTCTTCGTCTTCCATGTTGCTGACGAGACGCTAAGCAGCTCCGGACCCGTACAGTTCCCCACTTATTCGACCAAATAAGAAAGCCAATAACCGATGGGGAAGTACTATATTGGACGTTATTAAGGGAAAAGTATTTACTTAGGCATATCTGGCCGGCTTGTCGAGATACCTTCCAAAGAGCTTATTCTTGAAACTATCATTTTCATTACAAAGTCGATAAATTCCTCTTTAGTACCGTGTCAAATAAAAACACATATTCTCCTAAGTAGTAATATTAAATTCAATTATGATACTCAATTTTGTAGACATCTCTGAAAATATTTTTAAAGCGAGTAAGCAATGTGGTGAACTTAGAGTGACATGATGTAACGATGCTTCTTGCACTGTGTTCAAAGGTGTCACCATGCTCAGATAATGCTTAAGAAGATGTTCCGATCTAGAGTCCATAAAAATAGGTGATCTTTAAGAATTAATTCAAGGAAAACTACTACATATAATTTCCATTTAATGGAATATATTTCTATTAATTCCACATACTAGTTCCATTTAATGGAACTTTTTGCATGGTATTAAGGATGTCTTAAACTATAGAAATATATTTTTTTCGTAATTAATCATTGCAGACAGCACTGAGGAGTCGTTAAAGTCGAGGGGGCAAAAAATTCATCCAAAACGGAGGAACCTGTAGCACCTAAACCACTGCTCTAAAATAAAAACAATGCCAGATTATTAAAGGGCATCAAACCCCCTAGTGGATATGCCATCAAAAAAGACAGAAAGAAACATTTTTTAAGAAACAAACGACGCTTGAAGTTTGAAATCACTTTTCCCCTATATTTTTGATCCTTCCAACGCCTTTAAAAATTACAAATCGTCCCCTCCCCCTTAATACAAAACGCACAGATCCTCCGCTTTCCTTCTTCTAACTGACAGCCAACAAGAACTTCTGTTAGCGATGACAAGTACTCACGAATCATATGCACGTAATGTAGACAGTTCAGCACCTTTGTGGACTATTAGCAGTGTTTTAAGATCCACCTAGACCGATAGGTCCTCCACTAATTCCCGGCCCATAAATAAATAAACAATACGTTTGTGTGCGCCGAGACTGCATAAGGCTGGGCGGTGTAGGATGGAGTTTTCGAGTGATCGAGGTGGATATACGCGTTCATAGCCTTCGGGGGAAAGGAGTACGTGCCTCGAAGCCGCAATGGCACCAACCGGAAGTATCCGTTTTCAATCCGTGGAGGAGTCTTCGACGATGCATCGTGCCACCTACGACCGCGCGGGAGTGAACAGAGGATCGAAGGGGTGCCGGGTACCGGGTGGGAGGGGGGTTCTATCAAAAAGCGGAATCGCTTTACGGTACCGCGTATCCGCGTATTCGATCATCGTCCCAGAATCGGTGGAGCGTCTTTTCAGCAGCTCCTGGATTCATACCGTGGCTTAGATGTACGCTGCCCGAGATTTTATTACCAGGGCTCCTCGTTGCACCCTAGGCCGCATTTTCGACCGTGATGGCTTCCCATTGATTGTTATCGACTGGCTTCTTCGAGAAAAGCAAATAGAACAGGAAGAAATTAGAACGACGTGCCAGACATCGATGATGAGTTGCAGAATTATATTTTAAAATGTTCCCTAAATTAGACGTTATAACATTCTGTGATTATTACTACCTTGTACCGTCGCTTTGCAGTAGACACACAATTATTTCACTCAGACGTCGAGGTACTGGCTATTGCCTCTTATAAGACTGTGTCGTGAAACCTGAAACAACCCGTTAATATGCTACAGCTTCATAGAATTCCAATCCAAGTGGCCCTTTGAATGCTACCGACTATAACTATCATCCCCATTTCGATCCTCCAATCATCACAGACCATTCCCATTCCAAATCTTCGTTTCCACTGTTCCATGAAAGCAGAGTATCACATAATTGGACCGTCGAGGATTTTCATCCGTACTATGATTGCGCGATATGACTTATGAATGAAATTTCACTTTAAGATTTAAGAAAACTTCCACACCCGAGACGTATCCTATCGTTAAAATTGTCAGTACTTATTCCGACGTGGAAGCTTGGGTATCTCTCGTTCATTTCCCAGTTTCCATATATTATAATACTAACGCTGATAACGGTTAGAGGACTCGGTGCCGAGGCAAACTCGACAGTCGAGTGGTGGAAACACCCAAACGTCAGGGGACCATCGACACGATTCAACGTCTACGCGAATCTTCGACGTAATAGTACGGAACACTGCTAACCAGGGGATACTGACGCTTTGTGGTCAGACGAGGTGACTAGACGCACGTCAAGTAGCCCGTGCTAGTAGTTACGGTTAAACCGCCGACGGACTGGAATATTGTGCAAACAGGAACACTTTGGTCGAAAGTGCCGCGAGGGTCACGTTAATATTATCGAAATTCGAGGCTGAACATCTACGCTGAGTGTCTAACCAACCAACCAGACGATATTAATTAACACCTAGATGTCAACTTCACTATACTACTTAATTTAGTAAGAGGATTTTTACTGGACCTTTAATTAGTGGCTTCAAGTGATTAACCAGTTGGATGGACACGACGTGCGAGATTGATTTACATTCGTACCTGAAACGGGAACAAGAGGAATCATACACGTTCGAGGGCAGTTTGAATTTCGATGGAAGTCTAAAGAGAGAACAGCCGTATTGTTTTCTGCGCGAGCTCGCCCCGAATTTTATCTTCGTGAAAGTTCCCCGGCTTGCGTTCCCTTCATTTCGATGCGGCCAAAGAGTTCCTCGATCTCGAGATTTCAAGCACACACAGAGAGCAGCACGTAGCGTGGAACGTTTACCAAAGACTCGAGACTCCGTCTCATCTTTGGATAAACGAACTCGACGCACAAGTGGGTTTCGAATCCGTCTATTCTGCCCCGACTATATATACACGATATATACGAGATCACGCGTGCCTTTCTTCCGACGGGGAAGGAAAGCCTCTCGAAGTTACTCGCCGGAAATAATCAGCGAAATAGAGGCGGCGAGCGTGGCTGAGAAGGGTTCCCCTCCGGTAATGAAAACCAACTCGTGCCTTTGTGCGACGAGGAAATAATAATGTAAAAGCGAACGAGCTGGAAATAAAAGTTACATTCCATTATTACTTTGAACGATTAAACACGCGGCGCCACGAAATTCTGACGAACAGCGCATTGTAATTGCCGTGGGATGTGAACGGTGCCTGGTAATCGAAATGCACTGCTCAACGGCCGAACAAATTTTTAAACGCAGCTACCTCGCGAATGGAAACGCGATGGAAAATTGATGTAACATTTCGTAAACGTCGGGAAGAGGAAAAAAGTACCTTGGCAGAATAGACTCAACTCATTTCACCGCGGCCGCGCCGTATTTTCTTTCAATTTGCACGGGCTGGTGAGCGGGATTCAAATATATTGCTGTCACGTCTATGTTCTCGAGGGCGCGCGCGTAAAATCAAAATACGTCGGGCGCAAGAATCGCGCCACCGCTCCTCCCGTGGACGTCGCCGCTCCCCTTAAACCCAGCCAGCCGCTTGTCAAACACGTAACCCGCGTTTCCACGTCCCGATCGTTTAACCGTTTTCCTCGAACGACAGCCCCGAGCGGAAAGTGGTCTTTCGTTTACATTCCCGCCCCCGCCGTGAGAAATCGATCCCTAACCCTTTATTTTTCCGCCAATCCCCCCTTATCGGTCGCCACAGGAGAAAAGATCTTTTCCAGGTCGCGGTTTTTCCATCCCTTAACGAGGGTCTCGCGGCGAAATTTAGCTAAGGCTTTAACTACGATGAAGGAAACAAATTATATTTAAGCCTGCAGTATAGTTGATGAAAATCAGCAGCTTCCAAAAATATAACTTCTATAAATACTCACAGTATCCATTCTCCCACAAAATCCCCCAAAGCCTAACCAAAAGAAACTTTCACCACGCATTGATTATCTTCCAAGCTCACCACCACACGTGTGTATATACTACTTACTAACACGCAGTTCTGGCTCAGCCCGATCTAAGCATCGCTGGAAATCCAGTTACCCTCTTCCTTTCGACCGAAATAATTCAGTCACGCTTCCTCGCAGCGAGCTCTCCCTCCCGTGCTATTTGCCAGTGGAAAGAGACGTCGTATTGATAGAATCCGGCATTACGCTGGCATGGAATGGAAGGAAGAAAAACAAATCGCGGGAGAGTTGTTTTGCCAGTCGCAGTGGAGCACGGGTACAAATTCTTCGCACGTTGAATGGTAACGCGGGGGTAATGGGGTGGCGAGGGGCGGCGTCGGGGGTGCGCGCACAGGGTGAAACAAACGCGACGACCGACGACGATAGCGACGATAGTGCATATTTAATAAAGAGCACGGCGTAGGTAGGCTGGCTGGAGGAAAAGTGGCGCGGGATGTTAAACACACCTGCGCATCGAAAGTTCGTCATGAATAATTCCGTTTGGTTCGTTTAACGCGGTCGCGGCGCGCCCGCTCGTTCTCCCTTCCGTACGCCGTCGGAACTTCCGTCAGGTCTCTCGTTCCCGAACGATAATTGACTTTGCGTCTCACTGGCTCTCTATTTATTTGCACGTCCTCCAGTCGCCCGGCTGTACACCGCCGAGGGCGGGCGGAGGTGGTCGGTCGGAAGAGAGATCGAACGCGGCGCTAAACGCCAGTTGGAAAGCGAGAAAGACAGAGGGAACAAGCAGCCGGGCGAAGTTTAAATTGCGGCCAGGGATCGAGTTAAGGCTTAATGACTAATTGATCCAGAAATTAAATCTTTCCCTCGTTTGCACGCCAACGCCCGCGGATGTATTGGCGAGTCCGGGGACGTCGTTGTACCGCGGATTGCCAGGTTGAATGCTCGTTTTGCTTGCGGATGATGAAATGCCTGAACTCTGTTGTCTATCGAATTCCGCGCGCTTTGGAAATCGTGGTTGTGGTGCTGCCACGGCGAAGATTTAATTGCCCGGGGGCTTCGATGCAACCGCGCCAGTGGACGATGTCGACCATTGGTCAGACAGGCTCGTATACATTCGTTCCATATGGTTGGCACCAAGCAGCGATACTTTAGCATGAAACGCAGAATTTGTCGGGAACATATATCGTTTCCTCGTCGACAGGGCGCATTCAGATGTCTTCAGATCGTATGATTATTACAGGGTGGTCCAGCCTTTCCGGTCAACCAGACTCTGTTGAACATTTATCGCCGCGGGTCGGCCAGTTCCGAGGCTCCGGACCACGTAGACGAAACTCAGGTTTGTAGATCTACAGATAATGTGTGAGAACTGCTTCTGATCCGCCTCCTGCATAGTCGCTTCGAAATGCTTGGAAATCAACTCAAAATACTAATACTGTACTCCTAAAGATCAATATGCTACCAACCTTCGCCTGCGATGTAACTTTTCCTACAGCGTAATTTCAGTGGGTAACTCTATGTCGTTGGCAATAATTTTGAAACGTTTTAAACCTAACCTAATACTAACATTACTAAGGAAAATACAGCTTCTTTCTTTGCTGATTAGCATGTACCTCGAAGAGTTAATATTGATTGTTTCGTCCGCGATGCTTGAATGGCAATACAGAGATCTGTCAGATCCCTGCTGATCTTCGTTATTATTGGATGGATTCCTATTTTACCGACAAGTTTATCCATGTAATCCCTGTGCTGAAGCGAGCTTCGTAAGCTTGTCGGTAATTTAGCAGTCACCGATAGCTACGTATCGACTAGACACAGGTCAGTACACTAATTTCAGCCGACTAACATTCCAAACCATGTTGAAAGGACTACTAAGTAGTAGTTATATTATACGCATGACCCCACAATGATGTGTTCAGAAGCTGCGTCCTTTCCAACACGACAAAAACAGAAATTAATCTATTTTGCATCAAGGGCGGTAAACTATAATTTTTCAGCGCTCTGGCTTTCTCCGCGCCCCTTTTCGTTTTCTCATTTCCGTGGCGAGCAAAGCGGAAAATGGGGGATGCGTTTTATCCTGGCTCAGAAATACGGAGCTGCTGTTATCTTTCTGCTTCTTTCTTCGCTAAATCCGCAGTGTCTTAGGACCTTACGAAATGGAATCTATTGTGCGACGACAGTCCTGGCGGTTTCGTTTCGAAAAAGAGGGATTCTCCTTCCTTTAACCGTCGGGGATATTCACCGAAACGTGTTAGCCTTGCTCAAATCAATAGGGATATAAGAATGAAAGTAATTTAACGTAGCCTTATCTGAATTGTTTAATTCCGTATTGCAGACGTCCCGTAATTGATATTCACGTCACATTTGCACGCTCTTTCCGTTCGATTATATGGAAGCGCGCCTCACAATGTCGACAATTGCACGGATAATCGAGGTTGACTTGCTTGCCGCGGGATAATGTGTAAATCATACCAGAAATCAGCGCGCCGGTATCATCGATACCGTTTCGCGGCTTTCGTGTTTGCAAATGAAGTGCAGAAACTGCGGTCACGTCGGTTATAATGCATTCAATTTGATTTAACCGACCTGATAAGCCTGCCAAAATACGTACGCTGTTAGTTATTTAATTCGTCCGGACAGCAAGCTTTAAACGACAATAATTGCGAAGAAGTGCGTGGAGGTGATTAAAGCTGATTATTTGACAAATACGAAATATTATTCTCAATCACGATGCTCTTTATTAACAGTGGTAACAAGGTGTTGTGTGAGAAGCGTAAATCCCGAATCTTGCTGTTCCTGTTTGGTACTTATAAGTTTACGACACGTTAGATGGGAGTAATTAGATTAAAGTACTTCCTAGAAAAAAAATAGTCAGCAGTATTGATTCAGATTTGTATATTTGGAAACCTACAACGATCAATGAGAAGCTCATCATTTCACATAAAACATACTACATACGTACCACCACTTTGATGGCTCACGAACGACAACTATTCAAAAATTACATTCGAGAGAATCTGTTAGTAGGATAATAGAAACGTTTCGAGCGTGTGGATTATAAATAACCACTGATATACCGCGGTGCAGTTGTACATACACCAGTGAACAACGAGGCTGCCATTCGCCCGGCGTGAAGTTTAATTAAGCGGCTGGTTAATCAGACCAGTGCGTAAATTTTCCGTGAAATTTCCCCGCGAAGACAATCTCGCCATGCATCGATCTCCAGCCCAGCGACGGCTCTATTGTCTAAAGATATTTATAACCGACGAGAATTGCGCGTCTCTGCTATCAATCGTCACCCATATTGAGCAAGTTCCTTCGGACCGCGTAAAATGCAGTGGATAGGTATTTCGCGAAAGCTGACATCGAGGACGGATTGTGAAGAAGACCTTATCTCGTTGGCACGCGAAGATCGCAAAGTGCACAACTGACACAGATTACGACAGCCTTTGGCTTAAAACTCAGCTGGAACTGCTCTGGCTGGCGAAATGCGCAGGCTTTTAAGAGTTCTTTAAAGCAAGAGTGAGGATGATAGGTCAGCGCAAGGGGCTATGAAATTGTTTTCAGTGAGTGATCAGATTCGACGGTCCAGTGTATTGGAGACTGCTGGTCTGGTAGAAAAAAATTTGTACTAGGAAAGAAAGTCTCAGAAAAATATGATAACGGAGAATGGTCTGGCTTAGGTGAATTCGTACGGATCGTAAGTTCGTCGTAGGATGCGAAAAAAAAAAGAGAAACCGACGTTTCGAATGTGTTCGGGTCGGAAACGAGTTTGGTGTTTGTTCTGGTCACGATTAGTTGGCAGTAGAGTCTCGAACACGTGCGAAAATACGGCTGTTTACGATTCCGGGGGGGAACGTTCGTACGCGGCGCGTTCGCCAAACATCGCCACTGTGTTCGATGGAAAGAAGCGTGTCGGAATTAGACCACGACGCCTTGGTAGGAGCGTCGGAACGTGGCCGACCACCAACGTCGAGACGGTCTTACGACAGTACCGACGCTGACGTCCATCCCTTCGAGGTCGAAGCTCGACCTCTCCCTGACACCCACAATTTCACTGTACGCTCGCCCTTGCTGAGCAATCGGTCGCGAGTGTATTCTTCCTAAGGATTTCGCCTTCGCTGCCTCGAAACGATGACTTCGTTGCACGCGGAAACAGTTTTCAACAAGTTAGTGTCCTTATAAACCGTTTCCACCGAGTCTAGTGAACTTCGCGAGAGATCAAGAACTTTAAAGAGGATACAAAGTATTGTGAACCGTGAAGCCAGTGTCAGAGAGTTTTCGACAGTGTGATTTAACGATGGCGCGTGGCACTGCATGTTTCGAAACGTAGTATATCCGAGACAGATTCCTTCGACTCCCCACGGAATCGTATTACCCCAGGGTCGTTTTCTACGAGCCGAGGAAAATCGATGGAACGCGGAAACACGTGGACGGCGTGGCTGAGCCGAAAAAGGGGAACTATTAATCGACGCGAATAGTCGACCTTGCCAGACCCTTCTGCTTTTCTCGGAAGGCTTCCGTCGGAATCGGTTGTTCCACGAGCCTGAGATAAAACAAACGCGCGGGAAATAGTTCTACGAAGCCGGCAGACCGAAGGAAAATAATCTCGCGAACAGAACCGTCAAGTTAGCATCCTGCTTGCTGGTGCAAACAATCGTTTACGTTCTTCCTCGAGCAACACGTTTCCAGTTAATCCGAGCTAGTCTGCCGTCGGATGTCTCGGGTTTCGTGGAATACGGAGCGGAATGGTCTTCGTTTCTCCCGCGAATCGCGGCTCGGGCGCGTGAAGGACGGTGTTCGAAGACGGAAGCAAGGAGTACGACGTAACTCCGCGTTCCCGTGGTGTAACGCGTTTGTAGCAAGAAACCATTTTGCACGTCGCGTCCGTGACTCTCACGCGTAAACAATTTTCACGGCGCTGTTTGATATTCTTGGAAATCTGTAAACGTTTTGGCCGCTTTGAAGTTCTTCTTTCCGGGCCGGTGGCACGCGCGAAACTCCATTAGCCCGGAGCAGGGCGACTAAACATTGTCTTATCTTCGGCCAAGTTAAAAATAGGGCCGAACGTAGGCGAAGGTGCCGATATTTCCTTGTACCGGTGCATTCTTGGAGAAAAGCTGCATAAATACATGACACTTTTCTTCCGTTTAGCGTCGGCCTTGCAACGGCGTCGACGTCTCCCCGCCCCTGCCTTTAAATTTCATTCTTCAACTTCTTTATCTCGCGCGAAGCGTTTCCCCGGGAACGTTCGAGGAAAATTACTGCCACTGTTCCCATCTTCAACTCGAGATTTCGTCCCGCGGCAACTTTTTTATTGCCCAGCTCAACCGTGCCGGGTTTCATCCTCGGTTTTTCCTCACATCGATCGAGGTTCTCCTCGATTACCTCTGTCATTGCTTGTTCCATCGTCCGTTCACGCGATCCTCTGCGGAGCAGGGCTTCGAAATAACGATCGGACATCGATATTTATTAGGGAAATCAATTGAATAAAGGAGGACGAGGGAAAAGGCGACGCGCTCTGGCTTTTTTATTCCTCCCTGAACTTGCGACGCGCTGATAGCGTGGAAGAGTGATAGTTTCGGAAGAAGGTTGCCAGATTTTCCGAGGTGATCCATTGAGAGTGCACGATAGGACTGCTTCCGGACGGGAAACGGTGACTGGAAGAAAATTGCACGTTCGCGCGCGACAGCTGCGAGACCCGACGATTTATTTTGTATCGGGGAAACGTTTCCGTGAAGTTCGAGGGTCACGCTGGTTCTCTGAGAGATGTAAAAGCATGAAGTGGAAAGTCTGAGGCGAAAATTGGCGTGTGACGTTTAGAAGAGCAATTTTCCAGTGGATGTTTCTGAACGGAGGAATCCAAATTGGCCCAAGTTGGAACTTTCCGAGAAAATAGAATAAACTAAAAATAAAATAAATAGTGTTCTATCAGGAAGTGCTTTAAAGAAAAATTAAGCTAACCTTGTATTTTTATCAAATATATCTTACAAACGGACTGTAGGTACTATATCATCGTTGTACCGGTACAAAAAAATCTAATATTCCCGTCAAACGTCGTTGAAAGGGCTCGTGAATAGTGAATCGAAGTGAATATCGAACTCGGTCGAACTTCAACGCGGCGGAACAATGATCGACTGGGTGTCTATCGTGCGTCATTCACGGCGACGTTTCAGCGACTATATGTACGGTGTGCCTGTTAAAGTCCACAAACGAAGAACAAAGAGAGCCTGTCGATCTATAGAGCATGGTAATCGTAACGTACCACGGCACGATTCGAAACGATCCAACGATCTTTGCGGATGCTGCTGGAATCACGTGAGTTCCTTCCTTTCAAACGCGACAATTTCGTTAGCGTTCAATTTAACTGTATTCAATGTAACTCAAAGTTAGTGCAATTACGGATCTCTGCATTATCTAATAGAAGAAACATGATTGCGAAAGATAATGATGTATCATTTATAGAAACACAAAAAGGTCAACGTTAATACAGTTTCCTATATTTTTAATCGTAACTCAGTCACCGTGCCGTTTAGTTCATAAAAAATGCTCGCAAAATTTGAAAAATTGTACTAAAAAAACGCCATAATTGCTCTTGACATAAGTGTGGAAACTTTCACTACCTTCTGCTACCCCAACGTGTTCAATATTCCTCATAATACTGCACATTTATTACTTAGACACTGGTAATTTTATTATCAGGTCAGGAAGAAAACATCGTTGACGCGTGTTCAGCGAAATCGATGTTCGCAGATGAAATTCATGCTGTCGTATATTCTCGCGTAGCCGAGGGCGACGTTTCGAATGGAAGGGTTTCAATAAACGTTCCCCTTCCCGATCATTGATACAGCCGACGTACCTCGACAGACCCCCTCGGTATCCAGAAGACCCGCGCGGTCGCGATAATGAAATGAAATCCGGGATTCTGAGAGATTAGCCGTTGAAAGTCGGCCCGTCGACGATATCGAAACCTGATGGCGACGTGCGCATCCTTCGGTGCCGAGGGCAGCCAGTCGAAACGGTGCTCGACGCTGGTGTACATCCCACTCTCGATCGATTTCTTCTGGTTCACCGACGACGACGGCCGCGCGAAATGATCTTCTTAAACGTACCGAAAGTCGGGCCGAGCGAGGTCTGCCTCTTAAAGGTGCAAACTGATACAGATACGACACGCGCGAGACCGTGCTGTAAATGGAAAGTCACGCCGACAAGGGTACATATAATGTTATCTGAAATAATGCAGCTTGAATGATCTGCTGGGCTCCCCCGATTCTCGTCAGTTTCATTTCCGTACCAGCAGATGTACATAATACGTACGTAGTGCAGTAAATGGTGCATAGGATGCGTAGGAATACGGGGCAACGTGATTTATCCATTATGTCGTTAAGAGTGGATTCGTTGAATGGTGGGAATCTGTGGTTGCAGAAAACGCGATACACCGGTGGAGTGGAGGAACAATTGCCACCCCCGCCGTCGCCACCCCAATTGAAAGAGACTGGACAATTGGACGGAGTATCTAGACCGAATTCAGTCGAACGTATCCTTCACCCTGATGGTAGCCAGCACATCCTGACTAGTCATGAGACGCTTACTAAGGTAAGATTTAATAATTTCTTTTGATTGGTGTGTAAGAGGAAATTTTAAATAGTAAATTCATGGGAATACGATGAAAAAATCAGCGATGTACAGTACTGGAAATATTTATTTCGTCACTCGAAGATTTAAAGTGTATTCACTTCCAGCTTGTTTAGCATTAGTAGTGCACGACTGCTGACTAGGAATACAGTGTCCGATATCTTGATTAAAGTAAATTATTTGATAGTATGTGGATTTGGGGGTGATATAATAAATATTTCCAGTGCTGCAAGTCTAACTTTGTTATATTGACGATTTTTCTTGCAAACAATTACTCTTCAATATACTCGAATCATGTTAAATTAAATCCTCCAGCATGTATTTGTTGATACACACGTATAATCCCGCGACGCATGCTCAGGAAGTGTCTCGAACGTTCGCCATCTATTCCATTCTCTAGCAAACATAGCGAAAATCGATGAGAACATCAGCAGAGCTTTGCTCCATGCTACCCTTACCGACTGCTTTGAATAAAAATCAATGAAAGACTTGCAACCCTCAAGTATAAACGTCCTACCGAAGATTTCACTGACCCTAATACTCGTCAGACAGAGCAGTGCAGTTTAATTAATCAATCACTCCTCGAAACTTAAAAGAAACGTGACACTCTGGTGAATCAAAAGTTCATCGAGCTTCGATATTCAAATTCTCCCTCTACCTAGCCTTTTCCACCCTACTTCTCCTATCAATCAACTACAAACTACTCCACGTAATATCCCTTCACGTTAAAATTACAAGTGACACCTCCAAATTGCAATTTTCGAGAAAAAGCTACCGACCACTTTCAACCCCTAAATCGATTCCGCCCGCCCTCTACGAGATGGCGTCCAAAGAGCCATCTGTTTCCTCGTACATCTATCCGATGGCGCCATGGTAGCAGCCCTGATAAGAGAGCGTGCTACGTTATCGCGTGAATGTCCCGAGGAGAGCACGTGGGCGATGCAGTTCGGCCGCGACTTCGTAGCTCGTCGGCTCCAAGCCGGATCAGGACGACTCGCCGGAAGTTCTACGACCAAGTGCCCGTGTGCGTCGCAGTTGCCGTGAAGCAAACAAAATCGACCGGAAATAGGGAACGTCTACCTCTAATGAGTCTCGAGGGACGACCTTGGAGCGGCATGACAAATTGAATGCCACATTATTGATCTCTTTCCGCGACGACGGCGGACTTGGCATGAATAGTGCGAACGTAATGATGTTCCTTGCCACGCGTGATCAATGGACGAGCCGAGGAGCCGCGCTTACAGACACTTTTCATTTATTACCGGCCGGCGTGTAGACACAACTCACCCTAGTCCGTCTGTTTTGATAGTTACCCGTCAGAGCCAAGTTTTCAAGTGGAACGAGTGTTTACCTTCCGCTTTGGTTTGTACGATGAATTTCTGTGGTTGTGTGCTAGAGAAAGCATCATTTTTTGTTACATGCTTCGAGTAGGATTGAAATTGCCAGGAAGTGACACACGCTGTAGTGAATCATGGAGAATTACTGAAATGATTCATGAATCGATATTTCCGCGAGCTTATTGTTTCGCGCGGTTTGTTATGACGGACGGAATGATCGATAGCAATCGAGCGGGAGTTGTAAGGTAGAGATCATAATAATAATTCTGTTCACGAATTTCCCGTTTATATTTAGGTATCACTATAGTGTCACAGCGTATACGCAGGATCGTGGAGTTTCATGACGAAATCTGTTTTTATTATTGTTATATATTGATTAGCGGGACAGAGCCCAGTGAATACCTACAGTTATTCTCTTTTTTAACTCGAATAACAAGTTAACATTACAGAGATCAATGAGTAGGGAAGATCGGGGCTAGTTAATTTGTAATATACCTAATTTTTATAAATGGACCGTCGATATTTTGTTGACTTGTTGCATACCAAAAATTTACAAATTTACTTGGATACAAGTTGAGGGCTTATTTAAAAAAAAAATACCGTAAATTATTCACCGATAAAAATTCATAAAACAAATATATTGACTTGCCATCGATCTTTTTAGATTTATTATTCTCACTGATACAACAAGCGAATTTCTACCCCGCCGTCACGTTAAATGGCGAGGGAGTCATTCACATGCTTCAATATCGCGAATCAAAGCACAATTTATTCTATAATATAACAATTAGAGGGAATTAGTCAACTAAATAGTCCCGGTCTCCCTTATAGAATTTTAGTTAGAACTAGAGGAAGCAATATACTTATTTCCCTACATCAGTTCCAATGCCCGCATTATTTATAAATTAAAACGCATAACTACATTCTCTATAAATTATTTGGTCGTTCAAGTTCTACACGTCGGGTGGAATGCCAAGGACGATATGTTCCCACGTTACAATCGTTTTCCTGCCGCGATGCGAACCGTATTTTTCGCGGCGGATATATTCCGCTTCTGGCCGACTTCGCCTTTTCTTCCCCCGTAGCTCCTAGTGATTTATTACAACGTTTTTACCGTCGTACGTGGAATCAATCTTCAGCCATTCGAGGCTGTGTCACCCACGGCTGAAAAATTTCGCGACCGACCTGGAACGAGAGAAGCTGCGGAGAACCATCGCGGTGGTAGAATAGGGCGGCTGTTTTGTTCGATATCCGGCTCTGTTTCAACTTGTCCTCCTCTTCTGTACGTGAATGCCTGTCGAGCGAATTTTACGATCCAAGGCAAGATTCCTCCATTTAAGCTAGAATTATTCTTGCAAAACGTAATTGATCTAATAAACCCGAAACGTATCCGATTAACCAATACCTCGGAGTGCATCCCGAGGCGAGTTGCGCCTAGTTTCAGCTGTCTGAAATCCTTTAAGTTTGGTCGAAGAGGTCGAAGGGAAACTCTCTGGTGCAGCTGATGGAATGGACTTAGGAGGACTCAGCTGGAAGGGGATATTCGGTCCAATCGAACAGACTCGTGGCACACTCTGTTTCTCCTCCGCGATTCTGCTAGGCGTGTGCTCTTTAAGGTGACCCAGATAACGTCTAATACTATTTTATTTCCAACGGCATCTCGCTCTATCCGATCCTTTTGTTACACCGCGAAACCGCTCGCAACTCCATCATTTTTCTATGTCAAATATTCACCCGTGCTGCTGAATCCCACGTTAATTACCCGTTCATCTTACTTCCCGCGTAAATTCCTTAATTAACTCCCGTTCAAAGTAACAGAGCACAGTTTCACGAAGACAGAATTTTATTAAGCGATGGAGCGGAAGCGAATTGGACAGACCGGGTCGTAACGCACGGTCTAATAAACAACCGCGCAGCAAGTGTCTAATTAACGATAAATCTTCATCGTTATCGCCGAGCAATTAGCTAAATTACCCAGGAGCAGGTAGTCGTGCAGCCTGGTTTCGTTTATAAAATATTATAATTGAACGGGCCGATTCCCTGCACGCGAGATTAGATCAGCGGGCGAGCATGATTTCGGATGGACCGTTTAATCGGGTGCTGATAAACCGGGCCGCGTATCTGACGACAGCTCAGCGTTTATTATTGCGTCCTGCGCTCGTGTCGGTTCCACCCACGTAGCCGAAATTTCAGCATGACGCACCGCCGTGCACCGAAATGAAATTCTCTCTCGCCGTTTGATAATCCCATGCAAAAGCTGCGACCGTCACCTTGCGCCACCTTTTCTCTGCGTGTCTCCTGCAAACGGTTATAACGGGGTCTCGTGGTAATTTCGATCTGGTGACATGCACCCGGTGGCGTGTATTTCCCGTTCTCTCGGCGCACACGCGAGCGCAGATTCCATATCGCGTTATGTTGTCCGTACACGCGGCTCGTGCACTCTTATTTTACTCTTATTGCACGTGTATTCACGAACGTCACGCTCGGACCCTGTCATCGATGGTAAATAACCAACGCGTACTCTCGCGTCCGCGCATAAATTGTACGCTCGTACTCGTAACTGCGGTGCGACTGCGTTTAACAGGCGCGAGAGGAAGATGCACGTAGTAGCTAGCCTCGAGATGCAATCGTAAAACGTGGCTCGCCCGTTAATGCACCCGATGCATATCGCCGACACGCATACACTGTGCAAATGTACCGACTGTGCACACGAGCACGTAGGAGCTCGATCGCCTTCTGTTCTTCTAATTGTCGATCGCTCGCGATCTTCGAAGGCGTACGGCGCTAAAATTATGCGGTAGTAATTGCGGGCTGTTGATCGCGAAGACAAACACATGGCCTTCCTCCTTCACTCTATTAATTACTCGAAGATCGAGACGAAGAACTGCCGAGTTCCTTTTGTAAAGGGCAGCAAGCTTTTTCTAATATTAGCATTCGAATTCAAGCCTCAGGAGTAATTAGGGTTGAAATTGTCGAGAAGATTGAAAAAACCGTTTCACTTTTCGCCTTTTTCGTTTGAAGATTCAACCTCAGATTTGTTCCCCGTTGTCTGACTAGAATCCAGATTCCGTGGATTAACATTCTGTCGCGATTCGATCACGCTTTCGACACTGATTGCACCGTTTCAAGCATTTCATCCTATCGGGGAGCTCGAGTGGCGTTCCGCGATTTAATTGGCAAGCGTGCCTCGCCACGTTTCAACTTCTAATCTAATCACGATTTGCTCGGGATCACGAATTACCGTCGTGCCGGCAACAAGCCTCGATTTGGCTTCCTAGGGAAAATCTACGACGCAGACGTGACTGCGAGCATAACGGGAGTGCCTTCTAAAGCTTCTGTTTCTCCTCTAGACGTCGCAGATCAATCTAGGGTTCGGTCGAACTTCGAAGTCGAGTGCTGTTCTTGGTTCGTCCGTTTAAGCGAACAAGCAGTTAACGTCTACAGTGTGGTGATGCTTCAGTGTTGCCGTTAGCAAAGATTTCCAGCGAATCGTAGGAAAGACACTTCTTCAAAAAGTTGCACGATTAAACAGACAAGTGCTAGATAATAAATTCTCGTGTAGGTAAATTCATTTCGAGATTTCAATGTGTTCAAATTCTTTTTTCAAACCGTGTTTGTTACCCAAGCATTTGGTGTCCATCCCTATTTAACATTTGTCCATTGCTATAAATTCATGGAGACGCGTTCTTAAATGTCGGAGGCTTACTTTATCCTCCCCTAAAGGTCGAAGTTATTTCTCCTTCTCGTGATGCAGAAGAATCAATCGGGATTTCGTGAGGCTCTGCAGTCAGGTGGCTCGCGACACGCGTCTTTCGTGCACGAAGAACCAGCAAGTCAGCCGAGTGTACCAGTACGATGTCGTGTTACGAATTGCGTCCGAACCACCGCACGGCCATACTACTTCCTGCCTTACGAGTGACTTTCTGGCGTGACTCGTAAGGAACTATCGTGCACCATTCTGTCGCGTACCCTCTCGCGAGAACGTTGCCCTTTCTCGCCGACCATCACGCGAGGAAAGTTCCTTGCGCAGGGAAATTCAAGGCTCGTGTCACTGTTGATGCTTGCAATTTCTCCCACCTGTTTCCTTTCTGACAGCCCTTTCGTTGCCACGATATTTCAGTTGTATACCATTCGTCGTTATTGAAAGTGCATCGCCTACGGGGAAGCCATAAAAGATTCAAGTATTAAAAAATTCACGTCCAGGAACTTGCGGTTCAAGGAATGATCAAAGTCGCGTGGTTAATCATAGAAGGTAGATTGTAAGTAGCTGTATTTAAAAATTCTTTAAAAGTAGAGCATTGATATGACAAGACACAAGGGATTGGCGAACTATTCGTTGTTACAAAGCCTTCGTCCTTTATTTATGCTGTGTGGCCGCGGCTTCTGCCTGACATTGATCGTTATTAACTACTGCGACTTGGCCGTGCATCGACCATCGGTCTTTCTCGTCTAAAGACACATAAGTCGCCGGTTATCTAATCTGTCTTGAAAGTTTTTCTCTCTCTCTTTCTGCCTCGTTACTCTTCGTCCGTGATGCTTTAACGTGGCTCGCGAAAAAGCGAGCGGAATTCAGGAAGACGGAGGGCTACCGTAAACTTTTATCGCGTCCTTATTGTTGGGCGAATATCTTTCAAACGGACGGCTGTCTGGCGCGAACCTTTTCCACTCATTTTCATGAAAGATCCGCACCCAGGCCCTGCAACTATTTCCTTTCATTCTTCTGCAAAAGCTTCTTACCGCGAGCGAGGAATTTCTCGCTCTTTACAATCTCGTTCGACGGTGCATTACCGTAATGCCCGCATCGGTCATTGTACAAAAATCGCCCGGCGCCTGTGTTGGAGAAGTTGAACAGGCGTTTCAACCCGCTAATTGGGGGAAAGCGGTTTACGTCGGCGGTCTAAAATGAGGAATGCATTCGCAGCGAAAGTTTAATAATTACGCTCGTAGAAAACTAATAAATAGAGAGTACCTATTACATCGGGTATAACGTTTCCAGTGGGCAAAACGAATTGAGGAGCTTGAAGGGTGCAGCTCTATTTTTTATAGTTTTTGAGTTATGATGTGTAATATACGTGCAAATAAAATTCTATATTGTTTTGTCCACTTTTGATGCAAATCCGATAACAAATGCACGATTTGATTGCAAATTTTCAATCTGCATCCATTACTGTTTTGAGCAATACGATGTGCTCCAGATTTGAAAAACTTACCAGAAATAGAAATAAAAACTTCTACAGTGTTCTAATGTGTTCTACTAGTGTTCTAATTTTGTAATCATTTTATAAACAGTTTTTCTAATTTAGTTCAAGTTGATAATGATGGAATTGCATCCCTCTTGCTGCAAGGTTCTCAACTCAATTCGCCTTTAATTCTACTGAAATACACAGAGAACTTTTGTAATCAGTAACCATTTGAAATGATAGATGAATCTTCCCCTTGCTTTCAGATTTTGTGTTATCCAGCGATCCTGTGCGCGAGGTTTTCATTTCCGAAGCCCTTTGTCAGTCTGTTTATCAATTTTACATCTTTTATCTGCCTGGATAAAACCAGAATCGTTTCGAACGGTGTACCTTCGAGCGTGATTGCACAGAAACTGCCGCTGCTAGCACACTCGAGCACACGTTGTGTAAAACGAGCGTGTTCTACAAAGCTTAGAGGAACGAATGGGATTCCCGGTTTTATCGTGCGATAACAGATAAAGTACTTTGATACTCGATAGTGGGAGGAAGTCTAAGGGAACCTAAGAGTTGATGATAGAACGTAGGCACGATCGACTCGCGAACGACGCACTGGCTGCTGGCGAGGAAGCTCGCGAGGACGTTCGCGAGAAGCGTTAACGCGACGCGGATGAGTTTCCGCACGAGAATTTCTTTTTCGCGGGGGAAAATATCGAGAGAAAACGGCGCGTTTCTAGCTGGAAGGTATTAAATATCGCGATACAATGACTGCATTGTTCGCGACCCGTCGTCCCGGGCATGCTTTTAATTAAAGCTCCAGCGGCCCATTTTTATTTACAGCTTTCGAATACGCTGCAGACGCTGCATCAACAGCGGGACCCGATTATCGATTGGACCGGGGCGGCGGATACAGTTTTCCTTTCGCCTATCGGTGTAGGTAATCGTCGGCTCGAGTTTCTGTTTGGTGGAGACGGTAGCGCATTGTCATGCTTCGTTCGACAGACGGACTCATCTCTTCCGCGGTGGCTCTTAAATATTGCTTTTGTCTGGTATCTGCTTACCGTCCAGCGCCGCTATCGAGTAATTGAACGGCGGAGCTTTTATCCTCGCTTCACCCCCTCGATACTCGAAGCGTTTACAACAGAACGTAGGTACGTAGAATCGATGCAGGAGAAACTACCCCCTTCAGCCCTACCACAAATTCATCGCGAACGTACTTAGACGAAGGGAAGATCGAATCGACAGGCGTTATCCTCCGAAATCTAGCCGCCACCGTCATCAATTCACGACCCACTCGAGCAGAAGCCCCGGAATCGTGAACCGTCTGAGGAGAACGATACACATCGAATGTGCAGCTATTTCCCCCGTCTGAAGGAGCCCGTGAAAGAATTGAAAGTGGTAACGCGTTCTCGGCGGGGCGGCCGAAGGATCGCGCGGCAAGGGTGAATGCAATTTTCACGAGGTGGCGGTGCAGTTCACCCCGCGCGCCGTCGCCGCCGTGTGACCGGCTACACGAACGCGTACCACTGCATCCAGAAGGGTGAAAGAGAGAGAGAAGGGTGGGAGGGTGAAAGAGCTGAAGGGGGAGGACAGCCGGTAGGGGGTGAGAGAAAGGGAGACAGAGAGAGAGAGCAACAGAGAGAGCTTGAGAGAGTGGGAGAGCAGTCACGTACACGGAAACACACCTACGTACACGAGGACCGGCGCGCTCGGTAGTGTGCCAAGTGCGCCCAGTGACGTAGGTCAGTGCTCGCGACTACGCCGCTCCCGCAAGCTCTCGATCCAAGCCCGTTTTTCCGCCAGCTACGCTCGCGTCCGTGGCACGATGATTCCCATTGACGACGGTCGGTGCGGTGCATCAGACAGCCGTGTGTCGTTCGTCTCAGCCCCGTTGTGTCGGTCACCTTGACACGCGCCCCCGCGGAGGAGCTCGCGAAGGTTAGGTCTCGCGCACCTGCAGGCCGTCGCTCGAAGCCCGTGCGTTTAGGGGACCTCGCGGAACATGCACCCGGTGGGACAGTGCGACGTGTAACGGTGTTAACAGGTGTACACGGGGATACGGATTGACGAATAGAGGATCGCTCTTCGGTTGGACATATCGGTTAACGGTGACGCTGGCGTTAGCTCGCTCTACGGTTAGATACCTATTGTTCGTTACTCGAGAGGGTCGTGGCTTTAAGCTGGCGGGAAAGGGTAATTTTTGTACGGGCACGGTGTCGGGTAACATAGTACTCTGTGCTTCGCGGAATACGGACCGCTAAAGAGACTAAAAATCGCGTGCCCTCGTTTCCCAACGGCATATGGTCCACGATGAAATCGTCGCGCGAGCTTTGTTCTCCAATATTCTTTCTCCCCACTGGGGACTCTTATACTTTTCGAAGCCCCAACGTTTCTCTGCAATCTCGCGTTTGAAGGATCAAACTGTTCGCTGCTGAAAATATCACCGAGAATATGGGGGTAATAATAATCGAATGCAACAGACTCGGGCCACTCGTGTTTAGAGGCGTAACGCGTTTCGCATTCACAAGCGGATTGTAACTGTGCCAAGTACAAGCAATAACGCGGGTCATTGCTCGTGGAAGAGTCATCGGGGTAACTAGTTTTTCATTACACGCTGGAAAAGTAATGACGTTTCTCGCGCAACATACTTCATTAAAGGGAAGGTTCAAGTTGAAAGGCTCGGGGTTAATGTGGTAGTAGAAGGGCGATGCTTGTATCCACATTATGTTGTTGCACGTGTGAAAGGAGGCTTGTAAACAGGGTAATGTAATTTCTCCAGTATAAAGAATACGAGGCAGCTCTGTATGTAATTAAAAAGTGACACTGAAATGCGTAGCGAGAGCAGCCAGTGGAATAGGTCAGTGCTCGCGACGACTGCGCGCCTTTATGTCTTTGTATAAAGTTCTTGTCTGTTTAAACTAACGTAGCTTTGAGGTTCGTTAGATATTTTTCAATGCAAGTAACTAAAAGTGTGTATAGAGACAGATTTCTAATCGTCTGAATTGTTTACTTGACACGTGATCACGTAATTAATATTGCATCTCTTTCAACAAACTGAAATATATTTTAACTTCAATGTCAAAATGTTTAGTAAAAGGAGGTAATTATATTTTTTAATCGCGATGCGACCCTTTGAATGCTGTCATTCTCAAATTAACTACTCGTATATTGCAACCAGAATTTTAATCCGAAACAACGGGTTTATCGAATAAAACTGCGACTTTTCAAAGCTGCAGCTGTTCAACAAAAGTTCAGGCGTACTGTGACAGCGCTACAATAATGTCGCTCCTCTGAACGTTGTGCAGTTTACAGTCATAATCCGTACTTTGGCGTGCACCGAGCCTGTAAATCCCGTGGACGCTGTTTGTGCTTCGCGAAATGTTTATTAAATAGAGCCTGTGTCGTTTCCTGCAGTTGTCGCTCTGAATACATCAGAGTTTAACGTCTGTCTCTCGAAAAAGAGATAATGAAATTCTTATTAGCAAGAATCTAGGTTACCAGTGGTAACTAACAATTATCACAAACATTCTACCGTGTGATGGATTATTCTGTTTATTTAATTTCGAGTGGATTTCTCACAATTGTTTTGCAATTACTCTACCTTGATCTTTGTTATTTCCTCCTAATTTCTTAATTGGTATTAAGTTCACGGCTGCCAGGGGTAAAGCAATCAATTTCGCGACATCAGGGTGCAAGGATTTCTAGCAAATTTATGTTAATTTCATTGATTTCGAAAGCATATTACTTTGCTTCCAGTTTGATACATTTGAGCGTGATGATATGCAAAAGTTACCTACTTCCCACCTATTGGACTGCATTTCTGCAGATCGCATGCCAGAGGCAAAGGGGTCTGCCGCGCGGAAGCGTTTTATGGATCGCGTGTAATGCAATTTTTATGTTCGTTTAAAAACCAGTTATCTTGCCGTTCGTCGTTTGATGGGGATTTCAGTTTGATACAAGCCAATGGTAACGATCGATTGAATAATTCATGCGTTCCATCGATTCCGCGGTAAAATATGAACGGAGAATGTTGTTCTTATAACCCACTCAGTTGAGCTAATCCGATCCACTCAACAATTTTCCTGAAAAGCATTATTCTACACTGAAATTCTAATATCCAAAAATTATCGGACGCTCCTACAAATGGGCCTAGTTATGCAGGAAGCTACCAATCCTCAAAATGACCAAAAATCAGTTAAACACAGTACGGATCCCATAATTTTGTGATCTCTATTTTGCAAAAATGTACCAATGCATAGAACAGCTCTTGTATTGCACAATTATTAAAACTAGCAAGCCATAGTTCCATTTTAGACTTAAAAAACAAAAATTACAGAAAATTCTTACTAATATATAAAAGTTTGTCCTTCTGTCGCGCCTAAATGGCTGAACGGAATTGAATGAAATTTTGAATATACATTACATACGTCCTAGATTAGATTATAGGCTATTTTTTTATTTAGACTTTTTTATTTTTGAAACATCCTAAATAATTCCCTACTGGAACTGAGTAGCGGGTCAGGTAGCTTAATATAATATTAATTAGACTACACACTATTAAATAACCCATTAAAAAGCATTGTGAAACAATAAGAAGAAATAAAATACATCCAATAGAAATAAAGCTACTTGTCTTTAACAATAAACTCTTCAAACTTGACTCAATTTCAAATGATTGAGGGTTGGTAGCTTTCTGTATAACTAGGGCCAAATATAATTCCACATTTCTCGTTTTTCGTGCATTTTAAAGGTCAGAACGCAATACAGCACCCACGCGATATTTATTGCGTCACGCAATGCTCGGCCATTCCTTTGTCATCTCCATCGACGCGCCAGCCGCGAGATAAGAGCATTCCGCGGGAAAATTATGTCGATCACGTTGTAACGTCATTACGAGAGCCTCACGTTTGGGCCGGGCCACTGAAGCTTCTCGTTCCTGCAGATATCGATCGCGTTCCGCGGGTTGTCAGGCTAAGCTGCGAGTCTGAGATTTCTGGGTGGATGTGCGAATTTATCGACTGCCCGGGATATACGCGATCCTGACATTTATCTCAGCGAGGTCGACGATCATCGGTACCCGCCACTGTCGCGTTCAAATAGTCATAAATCTATTTTCACCCCGGCTGGATTGCCTTAAATTATTTACGAGCAAAGGTTCCGGCCGCCTATATCTCCCGCAAATAAATGAGAATCTCTATTTACGATCGTGCGGATATTTTACTCTCCGAAACCAAACTCGCTGCTTGCAAAGTAGGTCTCCCCTTTCCTTCATTTATTTCCCGTTACGCGTGCTCTCTGCCGAATGCACGTTTTCCCGTTGGAGTTTTTCCCTTCACAAGAGAACTTTGATAATCGCGTTCGCCTTTACGCTGAAATATTTCCCGCTGCTGCGATTACGGGTTGAAACCCCAGACGCCTCGCGTCACTGGAAAAACCGCTGGTCTCATTAACACCTCTCGACTCGCGGACGAGAATTCTTTTGTCTCGATCACCGCGCGTACAGTCGCTTCGAAAGATTCGACATCGATGAGCTTATTAAGCCGGTATAACGCTGTGAATAATCACGCGGGAATTCTGACGGTGGATTTACTCGGGGCTCGTGTAGTTTGTGGTTGAAATAGAATCCTTAAGTGTCGAGATCACTCTGTCGCATGAAACTAGGATACAGGATTTGTTACCACAAACCGTATTATCTTGTTCCAAATATTCTTCGAACTGACAATTCGTGCAACCGTCAGTGGGAATTATGTAAGGACCGAAGTCCCTGTATGGTATGATCGGTGGAAATTCTTTGTTTAATTATGCAGATCGGTTAACCCAGTTTCCCCCCGTACGGAGGCACTTATTGCTCCGTTTGATAATTGATAATGCTCAGCAATTAACGTTAATTCACCGAGGGCGCGCGGCCGTCGCACCGATTGACACTCGATTTACGATGCGCCAGATTCGATCGTCGCGGTCGACGACGCATCTACTAGAGCCACGATAATGAACGATAACGGGCGTTCAAGTAGCCTTTCAATTTTAATAGGCCGGCTGCCGTTAAGCCGCCCGCTTACGCTGTTCGCCGTCGAATGCACTCGACGCCCGCAATAAGCGAATGCACCCGGCATTAACGCGATGCAGTAATTAACGTTGCGGCACGAAATGACAGGATACGCGCGCTTCCTCTTCCCGTTAGACGCTGCAGGGATTTCTGCTCGTTCGAGTGCCACCGTTGGCCTTTCACTCGTTCGCCCCGCGCGGAACGAAATGCACCACCCGGCGAGAGAAAAGCTGGTGCTTCGTCCGCGACACCCGCTCTACGAATGAGCCGGTGGACCGTTTGATCACTCGGCTTTCGAGTACCTGAACGAAGTGGAAGAAAACATTCTGGAGCGTGCGGTTCGTCAGTGACGCGTTTGCATCTCTGTTAGTTGGCGTTTGGTCTCGGCGTATGTTTCGCGGAGCGGAGAACTCTCTCTACGGCGCAGGCTATCTGCTAATGGATCTCTGGCCGGTAATAGATTGCTGCGAATGATTGAAATACTGTAAAGGATCGGAGTTCAAGAGTCTGTTCTGCACTCGAGTCTTGAGATCACCTTCTATTTACGCGTAAACTGGATCGATATACCCCCATCCGGTCCGATGGCTATAAACTGGAGCATAAATTCGCAAGCTGTTCCGTACCTGCGCGCGGAATAACGGGGACGTCAGCTGGCTGGCTGTAGCCGCTGCTAAAGCACAGTCACAAGCTCCCCGGGGACAGTATTTTTGGACGATCCTCCCGGCAGGAGGTCGTCTCGTTCCCAGCATGTCCGCAAGAACTTGAGTCGTTCTAACTTTTTTACCGAGCAACCTCGAACTTGGAACGCTGCAGGCGGCAATAACGCCAGGTTCGAGGATGTTTCTTTGCCCCCAGCGAAAGCTTCGTTCTTCTGCCTATTAGCGAGGTACACGAGTCGTTACGTAGTCCGTTATCTGTCTTACGTGCCGCCTGTATAATTAAAATTCGCGGAGATTCCGAGGCGCTATCGCGAAGGAAAGTTTGAGGACTCTGGCGAATTATATTTAACGAAACTGTAGTGGCTGCTGATACGCGGTTAAATGGCAAACTTTAGTTAAATCGCGTTGCGCCTGGCATCTGGCGATCTTCGTATGCTTGTCGACGCGACACTCGCAACTGCACACTCCACTTCGTGACGGTAGCTACTAGGCTCGGATAATTAGCGGTCTTTTTCCATGAAAGCGACACCCACGGGAAGTCAATAAGGGTCTGCCACGTTGAAAAGGCACGGGCGACGTCGTTCCAGCGAATGCTGTTTATTTAACAGCGGAACTCCCGCAACCATTCCTATTTCCGCTGGGAACAGACACGTTGTGGAAGATCGGTGTTACGTCAGCTCGCTTGGTAAGCAATTAAAACAACCGCGGCGATTAGTTCGCCGTGGTTTAAGTACTCGCTGCTCTTTCATGCCATTCGCGTTATGTGGGAAACAGCTGCTTATGTCTTTCCACTCCGCGGACTGTGAATTGTGGTACACCGCGGCACGACAAATTAGAGGCGAAAAGCCATCGATCGACGAGTCGTTAACACTCGCGGTTGCCACGAGGGCGCTCAACAATTTGTAACGAAACAATTCAACCGGCCGGGAGTAATTAAGATCAACGCGATGCTCTACGGCCTCTTTCGCCTTCAATTTAACCTGTTGATAAGCGAGCAAAGGAACATTAACGACTTCGGCTCGCCGATTTCGTTTGGACAGGAAAGCCGAGCAGGAAACTCGATCGAACGGCTACGAGCGGCAATGAGTAGCTCCGCGGCGATTCGCGACTGCTCCCCACGACAATGAGCCAATTGGCCCCCTTGTCCGCAAGTTAGCGCTGCTTATGCCCTCGTTGCTAATTAAGGACGGCTCGTTGTCGCCGGTGCCGCTAGACCGGCCGCAGCTCAATGGAGATTAATGCTGCCTCGCGATTTCAGCCTCGCGCATCGGTCCTCGCGGTCTCATTAGTCGGTTCGGGCGCGCACGGAGGCGCGAATCGCTCGGTGCAGCGGCAACAGCCGCGAATAATTCGATCGCGACCGTCCTCCTCGCGGCCTAGCTCTGCTCCAGCGCGTTCTCGAGCGTGCACGCGGCCCCATTGTATCCGCGGCCGGGCAAATTACCTACATCGTCGAGCGACGTCCGGTGGAACTGCACCCACTTCCTTCGCGCGTTCGATGGCGATCCATGGATTCACAAATTCGTCAGCCACGGTCGCGTGAAACTTTATCGTAGCGCTGTTGACCCGGCGCCGAGTTCGCGAAATGAAATTGCGGTGAGGATAAATGGAACGAAGTAGCTAGCTCGAGTCTTTTATAGTTCCTCGTGGAGCTATGCGAGGGAAGTTTGAACATCCTCGAGGGGGCGCAATTTATCAGTCCCTGTCGGGCGCATGCTTGCTGGCGAAATTATCGTGTGTCCGTTAGAGCAAAATCTCGTTAAGCAATTCTTGCAATTTATTTCTGTGGAGTACTGGATTTATGGGATCTCTCGCGTGAGAACGTGTAGTGTATCCAGGTGATGGAATCAGCGTTGCAAGTGGGCGTTGAAGTTCTTTGATTACCTACTTGATTAGGATTTATCGTTCCTTTTTTCGCTCTGTGCGAGTTTCGCCATTTAAAACGCTTCCTTCTACGCGACATCCCGCGGTTATATCCTCAAAGCTTGGTACACATTTACGTCATCCTCCGGGAAACCGCTGCTATCGATCTCGCGGGAACAAAAGCGGCGAACAGCATCGCGAGCGGGGAAAAATGTCTAATTGTAAGAGGCGGAATCTCGGCCGAAATTCCCCAGCAAATGGAAAGTAATTAGCGAAAGGAGCGCGAGAATGAGCCACGTTAATTCGACTGACGTAAATTAAGATCGATGCTCCCCCTGGAAAACTGGCGGAACATTCCGCGACATAATTGCTTTCCCGTGGAAAACAAATTTGCAATTTCACCCCGGCGGCGAGTGGGAGAAACTTTTTCCGTCGCCCGATTCCAAGTCGTTCTAATTTGATATTCGAGGCTCGTTAAGGGGTATCGATTTCCGCGGAGGGGTTCGAGCGATAAGCGAGCTTCGGGGGTGGATTCGCAACCCCCGATCTGCTCATGGTACGGCAGTTTCGCGAACGCGTTGCACTTTCTGTCGACTTGCGAGTCTCTGTGTTACCGACTTGTGCATTCGATGCATTCTGCACCAGAGAGATGTCGTTTGAATACTGCTTCCCTTCTGCTTGCCCCTAGTGGAGCTAGGTACCATTTCAAATCTACGTAATACCGATATCTGAAATGGGAATCAATTTTTAAGCAAATCTCGGATTTATATCACGATGTAGGAGCATATTTTTGAGGAGGGACAATTTCGAGGAGTATGCTGGAAAGCGTATTTCCTTCTGGAAATGGATACCGTAGTTCAACGTTACGATAAGCACAGTAGCACTCTGACGACAGTTGTTACGATCATCCCGCGGAGCTCAGCACATTAAGGGGGTACTCTAGTGTAACTGCCTGTTTTTCAACGCTATCTGCGGGAATTTATTTAACGAAAACTATAAGTTCATATTATCTGGAGTTTTACCTGCATATTAAAGTATGTTTGAAGTAATACTCAGAATTTTTTTGAACTTTTCTATCGCAGATGTAGTCGGTGGCGCAAGCTTTTTCAAAACAATTGTTTTCCAACGGGCGTTGGTGTGGGAACTGTTCTAGCCGTCGAAAATGGGAAAACCAAGATTCATTTTCTTTATTATGTTTGTCGTTATGGTTGGAACCTCGGACGAGTTTCTATCTTGTATAAAACTAATTCTACAGAACGAAAACAGCCAAATTTATGAGCAAAAGTCGAACACTTTTCTTCAAAGTGCTGTCATTCTGGAAATCTGTTACTTTTATGGGGCCTCTGTGGTTTCAACCATAACGACAATCGTAATAAAGAAAATAAATCTTAGTTTTTCCATTTTGGATGATTAAAAAAGTTCCCACCCCAGCACCCGTCGGAAAAAAATATTCGTCGGACTATATCCGCGATAAAAAATTTAAAAAAATTCTGAATATTACTTCAAACATACCTTAATGTGCAATCAAAACGCCAGATAGTATAAACTTATAGTTTTTGTTAAATAAATTCCCGAAAGTAGCGTTGAAAAACGTGCAGTTACACTAGAGTACCCGCTTAACTTACTCCCGGACTGTCTACAGGTTTTGCGTAGTCGAAATCTGGGCCAGGAAAAGAGGTCGAATCGTGATAATTAAATTGCGTATTCTTGTGCCACTATAAACACGCCGTTGGCAAAGGATAGAGTAAAGGGGTCGCCTGTCTGAATTAATTAACGGACGTTGGACCAACAACGGACAATAAACAGAATCACTGCCTTTAATGCCCCGACATATTTCGCGTTGCATAGAACCTTTCAGCCTGAAGGGAGATCTAGAGTAATTACTCGGATGCGAGGCGTATAAAGGACACTATATTTTTAGCGTCGATCGAAAACCGTTCGAGACCAAGATACATGCGTGCCAGTGGTAGAGTCTTTCTTGAGTGATTCTAATTGCGACGCGAACGGTTGAGCATGGAGTAGTGGTTGGTTTCTTCGACGCGGGGTGAAGTGTGACGGGTTAGAAGAAATCGTGGAAAACCTGTGACGAATCGTGGATATTCCTCGAATATGCCCCCGACCACACCAACGGACTCAGCCATGTGCTCGCTCTGTCCGCGATCGAAGAAAGCTCAGCACCCGAAGAAGCTCGTTCGATTCGACTCCATCGTCGACACATTCTCCATCTCCGACTCGAACGCGATCACCAACCAAAGGGTAAGAGGACCAATCTGCAGTGAATCTCGCTGACAACGATCCTTACGCCCACTCGGACTCGAAATTCCATACTTTATTCGAGTACCGTTCGTTACCAACCCATTACGCGTGAATGCTACTATAATTTGGTTTTCAGACCCGAACAAGAATTCATGAATTCACGAACACTTGGTCGCGATCGATATTCAGGTCCACAAACACTGCGGTGAATATGTCCCCCTAATTAATCTAAAATTCAGCTGGTAGTTTGATGAAGTACGGTTGAAAGAAATCTTGTTTCACGCGGATACCGCGTGTGCGTCGGTGTATTCGGGTCACGGCGAGCGCAGTTAATGTACCGTCGATTTGATATCCCCCCTGTCCTTTAACATTCACACGTCGTTACCTGTTAATGCTAGAACAGCCACGTTGCATAATCATGTTTCGAATATTAACGAAAGCTTCCTCGTGTTCCTAGAACCTCAGAGACTTCTGCACCTCCAACATTCTTTGACTCGATTTTTAGAAACACGATGCGTTACATTTTAATTATAATTATCAATGCTCATTATATTAATGAAGCATCTACTTATTCGAGGTTGCATCAGCTTCGGTCGGTTTCCTAGAAGCACCTCAAACTTCAGCTCCAAATAGCACTTTCAAAGCTACTTCGACGAGTATTCTCGAAATTTCACGAACCAAAGCGTTCTACGTCGCATCGGCTTGAATTACCACATCTACGTAATTCATTTTGAAAATGCTTACAACGTATAGCATAACCGTAACAGCGAAATGATAAATTCCATCGATAGTATGCATTTGCAATGAAGCTGACTTGTTACAAAAACGTTCGCCTGAGAAAAGTCTATACGTCACAAGATTTGATAATTCCAGTAGAATGCCTCAGTAAAACTGTAATTTCTCCTTGCAAATTCCAGTCCGAGTTCTTTGCCTCGGTTGAACTTTGTCGTTTTCCATACCCGTCTAAATCATGGCTCGCGTGAAAAATTCACCCGACCCGAGGGTGACGTTCCCTATGCACAAAGTGCTATAAACGTTGCACAAAACGGACGTTGCCTTATCGCAATGCCTTCGAGGCTGGTCGGTTGCATTGAAAAAAAATGAGAGGGGAAGGGGTTCCACACACCCGTGACTGTTGCCACTATCTTTACGACTTTTCTATCGGCAGTGACACGAATGCGGGGCACGTTATACATGCCCAGAAAATAAATGGCAAACCAGCGAAGTCGACCGTTCATTCTCTGGCTGTAAAAAGTTTCCTCTTCCTGTCCTCAAAGAGTCACGGCCGACAAAAAATGCCGGGCACGAAGTATTGGGAACGTTCATCGGGATGCATTCGATCCAATACCCCTGTCGGCTTTAAGTTTCTGGACGTTTCCAAAGTACCAAGCCGCGCCGAACAGCTTTAACCCCTGTCGAGCTCTGAGAAATTGTTTGTCTCGTTCAAAGTATCAAATTCGAGCCTAAAATTCCACTGCACCCGTCGCGTAATATTATAGAAATCTACCGCAAAATTTCCACATTTACAAGACATTTTTGCACTCGCAGTTCATTCTATTTCCTGGTACTCCGGTCACTCGCCGCCAGACGTGTCGAAAGAATTCTTCCACCCACGCGCAAATGGAAAATACTCTCAACACACGACCACTTTTCCAATTGCGTTTCTCAGCCCGGAGTGCTCCGCGATGACAAAACGACGGGATTGATTAATTCAAAGAGTGCAGAACCCAAAGAAAATTCTACTCCGCGAATGTTCGGCTCGCGAGCGTCGTTCGTGCTTTTATGTATGAGGAAATGTTGGAATTTGAATGTTGGAGAAAATCTTCGATCACTAGCCCAGATTATATTCGGCCTCTCCATCGGGAATGGATGAAAAGGTAGGCGTGGTTGCGGGCTTGGTCGTCGTCAGAGAAACAGCAGGTGGCCGATAATGTCCTCCGGGAAAGCTAAAGCAACCGCCATTCTTTTATGATAATACGTCCGTGCTCAGCCCGATGTCCCCGAAATGTAAATCAGCCGACTTTCCCGTTTCCCGTGCGCCCAATTCCGCACATGTCGATATCCGTCCACCTATATGTATTCCCCCGCATCTGCTCTCTCTCTGTTCGCGTTTATTAAAAGCCACCGCCTTATCTGTATATCTTGCCTTCTGTTCCTGGCCCGCTTTTTGGATAAATTCAACTAGCCGTGCCACTCGAAATATCCACTTTATCAGACCCCGGTAGCTCTGCTCCGTTCTCTTCAGAACTTGGCATTTCCGTAAGTACCTTAAGGGGAGGTTCTGGTCTAAATGTCGATTTTTTTTTTATTTAATTTTTCGAATGTTCAACCTTTTGGGAAAACTTGTTTAAAAGGATTTATTGAAATTCGCAAAATTCCCGAAGTTATAGGCATTTGAGTAGCGGCAAATGCATGGGTGACAACCGGCCACTCGGCGCTCACGTAAAACTTTAAACGCGTTTTTCTCGAAACAGTGTTCTCAAAACGGTGGGAGCTGTATCTTCAAAAGTTATTATTCGATTTGACTAAAACTTTTTTTATTTTGAAGATTATTCTTTTTTCTAGGGGGGGAACTAAAAAAAATTACAAAAAGTTGAAAATTTATCATTTTCAAAGGCAATGAAAGGACGAAAAATACAGGGAAAAGTGATTTCAAACGTGAAGTGTCGTTATTTTCTAAAAAAAAATGTAATTTTTGTAATTTTTTTTAGTTCCCCCCCTAGAAAAAAGAATAATCTTCAAAATAAAAAAGGTTTCAGTCGAATCGGATAATAACTTTTAGAGATACAGGTCCCACCGATTTGGATCAATTTTTTGACGCTTTAACTTTAACGACTCCCCAGGGCTGTCTGCACTGATTAATTATAAAACAAAAAATATATTTCTATAATTTAAGACAGCGCCGTCCAACTTGGCTCTTGAGAGACAAAACCTGTCCCCCACCACCGTCCGCCGTCGCCACTGCGCGAAGTCATCGCCGAGTCAAAATAACTAATCCGATCGCTTCTGGTCTACGGAACTGTCACGGTGTGTCACGGGCTCCTTTTTAGCGTCGCGAGGTTTCCTTGACAACAAGTTACGCTGCTCGAAAGAAAGGTTGGAAGGGGAATCAGGCGCGTGAGGGGCCCCTACGCTGGACAGCGCTGATTTAAGACATCCTTAATACAATGCAACAAGTCCCATTAAATTATACACACTAGTTTTCCTTTAATTAATTCCTAAAAATCACCTATTTTTGGGGACTCTAGACCAGAACCTCCCCTTAAACGATCTAAAAATTCGGCGGCGAGAATCGTGATCCGTGCCTTTAAATTTATAAATTCCCTCTGTGACCTGAAACCGAAACGAAGGGAGATGGAATAACTGTTGCTGAATGGTCGAAGGAAATGATGGAAAACCAGTGACTGTCCAAGGCAGTCATCCGCTAGGTGGTCTCGACGGACGAGGCAAGATCGATCGCTCGGCTGTCAATCCTTCGTCGACGATTGATGTTTAGCCACTGTCACTTCCGGCTGACTGATGATAATTCGCTGGGATAGGCTTTTGCTCTCGCGAGGGGCTTCTCAGAAATCAGCTTAAGCGGCTGCTTTGCGGAGAACCTGTCAGAGAATAAAGTGCAGAGCACTTGTGGAGCCCTCGCAGGCTGGTCCTCAGTACCGAGATTACGATCTTCTTTGTCGTTTCTCGCGCACCTTCCTCTGGCAGGGATACCCATTAGTAACTTATAAGTCTGGTGGTAACGAACGCGATTCTCTCCTTAGTTTAATGTCGAATCGTCCATTTCGTGGCTTTGACGGTAGAATAAGGGAATGTCCTGTTGGTTTTATTAATAAAAATATACACATCCTCGCGACATGCGGGAAATTTAACCCTGCGTGCGGTGTTCCTCCCGAGGCCCCGATGGATGAGTTGCCGGCGTAAAAATCGAGCGAATTGCACCCTCTCCGAGGGAATCAGGTGCAATCCACTTGACACGGGATCAGCCCGAGCCTAAAGTGGTTCAAGAAACTCTTGAATAACAAAGAGACCGACGGCTGACGTGGACGAAGGGGATTCCCCTTAATCTCGGGACTCCTCGATTATTCCTTCCGCCCTTTCGAAGGTTCGATGATTTGCTTCTACCTCGACGCAATCATTCTTCATTGTAATTCAATCGAAAATCAATTCGAGTAAATTTTATCTCGACAACCTTGTGTTCCTTTCGCAGCAATCGTGTGAGCATCTCGTTAACTGGTTACAATTTATTGGGCAAACACCTAGGATAGTCAATTAGCGTTGTTAGAGCCGAAATTATCCCAAGACCTACGAGTCTCTAGCGTATAATTCCCGATATCTATATATATATATATACATCGAAGCTACGTTCGATACAGTAACCAGAGGCATCGACGATGCAGTAGAATAAATTCAGATTCCAAGGGTATTTATCGCGCGCGTTATATCCCATTCAGGTTAATGTAACAGGTTTGTATAATATACAGGCGATTAATTCTGATAAAACAGTATCAGGATGCTCGGCGTTACTCTCTGCGTGATACATCGCTCGTGACGTTTCGTAAAATAAAAAACATCGAATTGATGGGGCTTATCTAGCTGCGCTTTCGCCCTCGAATATTTAAACCTGCAGTTGAAAATGGCAGATCGTTCTCACGTACTTCTGATCGTCGCTTGTGGGCGCGATGATGAAAAGCGCAACGAAAAATCGCAAGCGTTCGGCCTTCCGTTTTTCGTCCCGCCACTAACGCCGACCCAGAGATAAATGAAACCCTTGACAAACACATTCTGGAGGTTATGACCTAGTTTTTCCTCTTAATTCCTCCTACGGAACGGGTCTTTCATTTCCTCTGCGTTATTTTCGTGACGACGTGGTCGATTCGCCGTGCTGTCCGCGATATGAAGACGTTCTTGTCCCTCTCTGCGAAGTACCGAATCCGTATTAATTGTTCCTTGCATCTTTCTGTTACAGGTAAGTCCATCTGTCATTTACAACCATGGTCAATTTAACGTAAGTAATTTATTAATACTGTTCGTCCTTTATCGTACTTCAAAGTAAACGTGATCTTGATTGGCACTTTTCAACGTGTCGCAAAGTTCATACAAGGTTTACAAGGGATCTCCATTTCGTTGGCAAACTTTTAGCGAAATCTCTTACCGTATTTCGAAACAAAACCACCGTATCTGCACGTCGACGGACAACAGCGTACAAAGTACTCGTTAGAATTAGCTGGAAAAACCGTGTGCGGCGTTTCACGAGAATAAAATTAGCTTCCTGGTACAAAGGGAGATATGAGGAAAATTGCGCGGAGCAGTCCAGTTCAAAGGCAGGCTAACGCTGCCTGTTATAAGAGAAAAATCTTAATACCGAAACACGCCGCTGACCACAAAAATATTCTCGAGTAGCGTTTCTCCAAGCTTGCTCCAAGCGTACGCAAAAGTTAAATTAAAATTTCAGGAACGTTTTATGAGGTAAAGGCTGCTTATAACGTGTCAACAAACGCACAATATTTAATTTACTCCCGACATTCAAATAATTCCACATAATCTAATATTTAGTTAATTGAATCACGCGTTGTTCTAACAAAGCTCTATTTAAAACAAATTTGGGTCGTGCCTATAACAGTATGCAGACGTCAAACAAGTTCTTCAATACTTAACGGAACGTTAATTTGTGTACACGAATGCAATGCTACCGTTGTGTGCAGCCGTCCCCATTGTTTCCAATTCCGTCGAGCCCCTTGTTTCCAGAATTGTATTAAATCTGCCCCATTCCCCGTTTTAAGGGATAAATGAAGAGTCCAATGGCGCCTTAGAATAACTGGCGGACACTCGGCACGTTTCTTATCGGTCTCGACCTAAATTACGACATCTATTTCCTCCCTTAACCACCGTCCACCCCCGCGTATTCCGGCCACCTCTCGATTCTTTACAATCAGAATGACGCACCGAGAATTTAAAAGTCACGCTGCTAGTCGTCGTATCGAGGATTGGAACGTGCCAGGCACCAGCAGTGCCAGCTTATCGCGCATCGAAACACGCGTTTACACTCGGTATAAACGGCATTAACGAGCAACTTTTTCCAATCGGCTCGCCCACCGATAAGCTACTCGCGATTTCGACGCGATCGGGATTTACCGGCCTCCGTGCTTAATCCAATTCGTTAAAAGTCACTCGTTCCACGCGCTAATAGCCTTTATGCGTTTATTGTGTCACGTTTAATCGGCTGGCTCGAATCAAGAGACACGGTAGTGTCTCGCGCCAAGTATATATATGTATATGCGCAGCGCGAGCACTGCAGTGTCTCTATTACGCGACGACTCGCTATTCTGAATCCTGATATTTCCGAATCTCAATAACGGCTGATCCAATTCGATTTTGAATGGTCTTAATGGATAGTCTGGGTTTGATTTACATAAGAAAAGTGTCTTCGTTTTGTTCCTACGTGCCTTATGAGCTGAGATATTTCGTTGTAAAGTGGCGATTTCCCGATTTTCATGTTCTTAAAAATTCAGCATCGTCCTGGTAAAGTGTAGGCAAGAGGGGAACATGAAAGGGAGAGAAATGTCTCTCAGGCACGTCGTTCATTGGCTCGTGGTGTAACTTGATACACTCAGTTCTCGCGCAGCGTGTATATCTATATATTGATGCGGGTTCGGCCAATCGCGTAACAAATAGTCACGTGACAGCTAGCAGAAAGCACGTCTGTAGAGATATAAACGTAACCTAGTTAGTATTTAAGAACCATAACCTGCGAAGTGTGAAATATGGAAATTGTCTAAATTTTTGAAATGTCACGACTTTTTACACGACATAGGACACCGAATTATTGTCTAAATTAACAAGGTAAGTCACAAAAATTTTTTAATAGACTATTTATGTAGAGCTTATAGAAACGGAGGGGACGCATAGACTTGAAAGTTGTCCGGAGAAGGTTCGACAGAGTAGCGTCTTCTTTGACACAAGTTTTTACAAAATAATATATTGTTTTTATACCATCAGACTATTTTTACATTAGAGTTTTTATGTAAAACTTGTAGAAATGAAGGAGATGCATGGGCTTGAATAGAAATAAAGGAGACGCACAGGCTCGGATAAAAATGAAAGGGACGCACGGGTTTGGACATAAATGAAGGGGATGCACAGGCTTGAACAGAAATGAAGGGGATACACAGGCTTGGAGGTTGTCCAGAGAAGGTTATTACATAAACAGAGAATCATCTTGTTTCGCACAAGTTTCTCTAAATTTGTCAAATAAGGTAAATCGACAAAATTTTTCAAATTAGCGTAGCATTGATATTTAACCCTTAACTGGTATCCTGGGGTCACTCATTACCCCAGGCACGCAGAGTTCCCTGTGAAACTTTTGGTTGTCTAAGTTTGTAAACTAAATTTATAATTAACTTTGTAATAATACTTTAAATTTCTACGTTCCTATTATTTTATACATTACCTAAGAACAAAATATTCATAGAGGTTCTTCTGGTGTTGACTTTACAAGTTTCTGTGCCCTTTTTTATTTGGGGTTTGCCACGACCCCAGTATATCAGTTACGTTTGAAAAAAACAGTATACCAATTAAGGGTTAAGAAAATTATGGCGTACTGCTTGCAATGTCGAGTAAGTCACATTAGTGAAGAAAGTACACTGAATATGCATCTCCCTCGATACTTTCCAAACTTTTGTGAAACATATTTTCACATAAGATTTGAAA
This sequence comes from Andrena minutula, assembly GCA_929113495.1. Lineage (NCBI taxonomy): Eukaryota > Metazoa > Arthropoda > Insecta > Hymenoptera > Andrenidae > Andrena > Andrena minutula. Next base: position 39,597,928 of record OV815994.1, read on the forward strand.
TCTCTGAAGTATTATGAATATAATATTTTATTAAAATCCACAGTAGTTCCTACGCTATTCATTAATTTGATTAGTTTCCCATGAACAATATTTCAATTCACCAATAAACATACTAAATTAATTTTATTCCAGCACCAATAAATTGTGTGTTAAAAATATTTAAATTTCCTCCAACAAGACATTCTGCGCTCTCACTTCCTTCGGGCACATTTTGTAGTCTCTACATTTACTATAACAAAGGGCCACTCTATTTCTATATGTTCTACGTTAAGATGTCACTAAAATGTGGATTTTATATATTTACAGATAATCTACGCTAGAGAAAAAAATTTATTGTGACATAGTATTATATTAATTAAACGATTTTATTCAGCTACGATTCTCTGTTTGCTTCATGTCTGGAAACTCAAATTTAAACCAATTCCACCAATCCAATTGTCTTGCAGCTTTGCAGGTGTGCGTAGTTTGAATGGCAATATAATATTTCACTTAATATTAATAATTCACCCGAGGGGGTGAAAAAATTATCCAGTCATAATAAACAGTATAAAATGTGTGAAATCCCCACAAAATTACCTTTTTAGAAAAAAGGTACAAAAAAGAGCGCCAAGTATATAATCCCATAAAAAAAAATCCCATCTAAAAACAATGTCGTAAAGTGATTGATATCAATAAACACTACTACAAAATGTGTGAAATCTCCACAAAATTACCTTTTTTAAAAAAAAGGTACAAAAAAGAGCGCCAAGTATATAATCCCATTTAAAAACATTGTCGTAAATTAATATAAATTTATTAATGTGCTATATTTAACTTTACAAAAGTAATGATATACAACAGTTGCGCCAATTATCACACTGGCTATTTGCACAAAGAACAAAATGTATTCAATAATATTAAGCAGATATATTTTTATACAAATAAATATTTTAATACGAATAAATATTTTATTCAAAATACTTGGCGCTGCTCTCCAAATTGGTGTTGCTAAACTGAATAAATATGCATAAATTGCATTAAAATCTTTTTCTTTCTTTCTTGTCTCTGTGGTGTCTTGTCTTGTTTTATTTATTAACCAAGACAATTAATATTTTTTCGGTTGCGCAGCGCCAAGTATTTTGAATAAAATATTTATTCGTATTAAAATATTTATTTGTATAAAAATATATCTGCTTAATATTATTGAATACATTTTGTTCTTTGTGCAAATAGCCAGTGTGATAATTGGCGCAACTGTTGTATATCATTACTTTTGTAAAGTTAAATATAGCACATTAATAAATTTATATTAATTTACGACAATGTTTTTAAATGGGATTATATACTTGGCGCTCTTTTTTGTACCTTTTTTTTAAAAAAGGTAATTTTGTGGAGTATTTTATACGCGATCCGTTGTTTTCTCGTTTCTTCGCTTGTATCGCTCTTATTTCTTCACTGGACGCATTGAAATATTGAATAATTCTCTGTATAATCGTTCCAAAATGAATATTTCCCGTTTTGATTAAAGAAAGCTCTTCCATTTAGCTGAATGATTCACGAGGAACTTTAGGGTTGAAGTTTCCCACGCGTGCTGAACTGTTCGCGGATGAACAACGCACGTTTCATGCTTCTAATCGCTGTTTCCTAGAGGTAACGAACATAAAGTGTAATTGGTAGCTGCGTGCAGCTTCAATTAACCTGCCACGGCTCTCTGTCACTCTTAAATTGTTGGAGAACGAGGTTCGTTCGAAATTCTTGCCATCCGACTACGCGCCACGAGCGTGCGCGCTTCCTCCCCATCGCTGTTAGTTTGCACAACGGAAATGTTGACACGTTCTCCGGTCGTACGTGTGCCACAAATATTTGCCGGTATCTGTGCATGGAAGTTTACGAGGCTGGAGAATCGTTTCCAAGACCTTGATCTAAATTAGTCTCTATCGGCTGGCAAGTATCCACTCCCTCGACAAAAATACGTATAAATCACGGGCTACAGTCTCCTCTTCCTATAGGATCTTCCATTAAATTCATATTCGAGTGTCGGTATTTTGTATTCACGGTGACTGTGAAATTTCTATAGAGGCAATTCGGTTGAGCTTGAAACAATTGAACGCGAGCTTAAATGCGGTTATTAGATGCACAGTTCTGAGGAAATTATTTAGTTATTCTCCAGTTATTAAATGGGAAACACATTTACTTTAGGAGGAATTTTATTTCTGGACAATATTGCTATCAGATTATCATTGACACAATTGAAGAGTACTTATAGAATATACTGCAAGTGCCAAAAATCAAATTCTATACTATAGTATTACCATTGGCACGTAGGACATTTTCCGCTAAAATTTTTTTCTTTTTAAGTTTGGCACCTACACTGTTTTCTACAAGGACTCTTCGGTTCCCCTTTCTTCCAATTCTGCGGTATTCAATGGCCTTGAGAGATTTCTGGAGCACACATGAAATGATAATTAATTGGAGTAGTCTTCCTCGGTGTAACGATGCTCTTGCATCCAACCAAATAATAGCAACGCAACGATTCTCAACAGATGCCGAGTACCTAACACATTATTATCGAGCACATTATTAATTTGCAATAAGAATGGTCAGCAAGATGGGAACCATGTTTAACGTAATCCAACAGTCTGTCGAGTACATATTACGTATTTATTGAATGAAGGCAGCATTCAATTAGTAATCCGAAGGATTAATTCGATTTAATGGGGATGTGGTGCAATATGTGCTTATGAAAACGTTTCATCCGTGCTATGATTCTCTGGCATTGACAAACCCATCGAATTGAATATCGATTGTTAACTAGTTGCATTAATTATATTCATCTATATATGTTAATCGGATGTTCACGGGATTAAGTCATATGTAATATCACACAGAATTATAATCCCTTTTATTGAGCCACGTATTCACGTGTCTACGTTAAGTGGTCATTCTACTGTGAACCGCCAAAAAGTAGCTACTTTTAACGATATTTTTCTCGGTAAATGCAACATATAATGAAATAAATCTTTTTAGTATTTATTAAGCTACTTTTATCTTATACAAAAAAAATAAATAGAATATTTGCAATTTGTTTGAATTGTTTGTTTATAGTGTCAATGTGGTACCTAAAAAAAGAGGTAGGTATTTTCACGGCGTAGGTGATTTCCCGGCTCAGGCTTCTCCGAAACAAAGAATTCCAAAAGATTCTTAATCTATATGAGTGTCGGTATAGCCCTTAGCACAATTAACAATTTTTGTTGAAAAGTAAAAAAGTTGCCGCTGGTTTGAAAAAAAAGTTTGGCAAAACACTCAAAAGGTTGTATTCTCTCGTGTTCCATGAGAAAAATCTCGGTTATTTCTCGACAAAAATTGTTAATTGAGCTAGAGGCTATAGCGACACTCATACAGATTAAGAATCATTCGGAATTTTTTGTTTCGGACAAGCCCGAATCGGAAAATTACCTACGTCGTGAACATCCCTCTTTTTTCTAGGTGCCATATTGACACTGTAAAATAACAATTAAAACAAATAGCAAAAATTCTTTTTAAATTATATTTTTTTATAATATAAAAGTAGCTTAATAAATGCCAAAAAGATTTATTTCATTAAATGTTGTATTTACTGAGAAAAAGTCTTTACAAATAGCTTAACTTTTCGACCGATCAAAGTAGAATGACCTCTTCATCGATGTCGAGCAAGCAAATCCATTGTTTTACCATGAAAGCGTTTGAAAGCATTGATTTTTCTGCACATACAGTGTTACTGAAAACAAACCAGTTTAACTTTGCACCTCAGCTTGCAATATTGCCTTTACTGCAACTGGCAAAAAGTTTCTTCAGAGCCCCCCCCCCCCCTCCCCCCGAAAAGATTATTTTGGTGATATTAGAATTTTGGGACACAGCAGACGTGAAATATTCCCCAGACATTTACCAAGCTAGCTGTATTTTGAACTGAACTTAGCGACTTATGAGTTAGCCGGGTTCTCTGCTCAGAACTTCACAATTCGCTGCTACGTAACGTGTCCGACTTCCCGAGTTCGTTGGAAATTTTAGAATTCTTTCCTCCGAACGAGTCTGGTCTCTTGTGTACCGATCAACAGCTCCGGACGTGAGATCTCCGGGCTCCGGGGTCTCAGAATCTTTGCGCCGACCCTTTTGTTTCTGCCAGCGTCTCTGCCAGCAGCTTTGATCTAGTCGGAGTGCACTCGAATCGTTCGCCCCGCGCCGTACGAATTTTTCGCTTGCCCCAACGGCCATCCCCATTGGCGACGTTTCGTTTCGCCACGGGCCTCAGTCGGGTAATGCACAATGCATTCGCTGGGTGGCAGAGCGACGCGTTCCTTCGCGGCAGTCATCAAGACCGACCAAAGGTTCTTGAGACGTGCGAAGTTAAAAAGGCATCCGCCTGAAAGAAACCATCAGTCGAGGAAAGGGTTTCGGTGTTAACAGCTTCGTGAAAACAAGAAACGAGCGGAGGAGAGAGATAGAAAAGGCGGAGCAAGTATGTCGGTTTCTGTCTAACAGAATCCTCTGGTTCGACGTAATTTCTCGATCATCGTTCGATACCGAAGGATCCTCGGCGACGCGAGATCATTTTTACAAACGGGTGAGATCGCACTTTCGACAGGTCCTACTCGCGTTTTCATCGCCAAAAGGATGTTCACGCCAGGACAGGCAAAGAGGGCTTTTTCCGTTTTGTTTTTCCACCGGTGGTAAAGGAGCAGGCAGAAAAACGCGGGGGAAGTTAAAGATTACACTTGGATCTAGGATTTATTTGGTAGACGTCTGCTGCGAGCTTTTAATGGATTCGCCTTTTAAAAAATCATTTGGCGAGTTGGTCGTTTTCCTTCTTTCTGTTCTTGCGATGGTAACCAGTCTTCTGTGTAATGGCGTGCACCTTGACGCGTCCCCCGTAAATTCTTTTGCACCCCTGTTTCGTGCGAACGTGAAAGGGCGAGGTGGATTTCATTCAGAAATCGAACGACGTCCTTTTGAGTACAAGAATCTTTAAATTCAGGTTCGTATAATTTCGCAATACCGCGTTGGGTGGTATTTAATGTCACGACAGAATGCTTCGTGTATCAGGCATTAAACGAGATGGAAGAAGCAGAGGGTTCGGGGTGTACCGCTATCATCCCCATAATATACCGAAGCTTCTGCTTTGACGTCTTCAGCAGGGCGTTTTTTATGCTTCGCCAGTCAAAGCCACCGGATTATTTTTCCGTATTTCTCGAGAAGGCGATGCTCAAGAGGAGGAAGATGAGCCGAGAAGTTGTTTGGACACGCGATCTCCGCCTCGTTTCCTCTTTTCTCCTTTCTTTTATTTTTTCAAAGGAATTACTTCGGGTAAGGTGGACAGAGTGGCAAGCCATTGACTCATGGTACCTGACCGTCCCTTTGCGGGAAAGCATGTAACAGGGAATTAGATATCAGTCTCCGCGATCCCCATGTCAGTAACATGATTCTAACCTACGTGACATCTTGATCTTTCAACTTCTACCACCCTTTGTGATCCTTTATTACATTACCACCGACGTCTACTCGTACCAACGTTCAACTCTACATCGTCTGTAAATAAACTGCACCGTCCCTCGATTGCCCCCCAAAATCCCACCACCCCGTGCGCCCCCCGAGGCCATAACATAACGCGTGCTCATCATCCCCGCGTCGCTCGTCAAACGCTAATATCGCCCTCTTTCATCGGCCTAGGCGAAAACACCTTCCGCTAGGGTTACTCAAATATTCATTGGCCTCGTAATATCCGGCTCCTCTTGGTCTCCAGCAGGCCGTGCGTCTCTGGTCTCGCGGCGAAAGCCGCCGAGGGGGATGTTTTTTCCCATAGCGGGCATCAAGTTATTTGGAAGCGAAAGGAGGATGAGGGAGAGTGGGGCGAGCTGCGCCGGAGATACGTCTGGCTGCCGGTGGCGTGGAGGGTTCACAGAGGGGGAGCGGTGGTGTGGGTGGCCGTGGATCGCGTGTGGGGGTAGATCTTGCGCCGTCCAACCCAGCTGGCAGCATCCCTCGGCACCCCATGGCCCGCCGAGCGAAAGCACTGCCAGTCATTCGCGCGGATCCTAGCTCGCGGGATCTGTTCCTGCCTTCCAGGAACATTTGTCCGCGCTTTCGCGCTCCGCTGCACGTTGCTTTCCCACGCGTACCACTCGCAACAGTTCTGCTCGTCTCCCTCCGGGAGGCCATCCCGGGGATGAGCGCCCGGAACGTTTCGTCGTCGCGCAAACAAGCCTGAGAAGCCGAGGACTCCAAGTTTATTGGATAACTGATCGATGCAGATCGCGTTTAATTGGATCCCGAGTCCGGGGGCCGGCTCGAAGGAACGACAGGATACACGTCCCTGTTCGTGGACATCGAGCACCTCGTGAATAATGTACGCTGCTGTCGGAGCTTCTGCCTTGGATTCCGGTTCTCACGTTTATCGCGGGAGATTGGAGAGCGGGTGGCAAAGGAGCACAGTTGGATGTCCACGAGCTCCTTCGACAGCTCGTGTGTTTCTTAGCAGTCTGGCCCGGGGATGTAGCTGGCACTAGAGGCTTTAATGTTTCACGTCCTTGGTTCGCGACTCGTGGAAAGTTGGACATTGAGACTGGTACCTCGTATCGATTCGGAGATATAATTCGTATTGCTTCTCCATTCGAGATTGGAAGACATGGTATCCAAAGGGAAAAAGCTGTGAGCGTGTTGAAGGAATATTCTGCGACAAATGTCGTGCAGATGGTACGTCACGATTATGCAGGGTACCAGGCGCAACTGTGTCTCGCACAGTGGTCGCCGAGCGTTGAATCGCGATTCCAAGGTCACAAATCTGCCTAACGATCCCTTGAAGGAAGTCACGTGGCGCCGTCGCCACCCACGCGTTTCCAACGTTTTCGCATAAAACTCCAACTGTACTTCTCCACCTTCTTTTGGACGTCATCCCTTAAAGTGTAAACTGGAGAACCGACACATCCGTTGCAGAGTTCCACGTCGCTGATAAAATCACGGAAATTACTAACAGAAAATTATCAACGCGTTAACGTTGTCTAAATTTCCATTTCTAAAGGTTCGACATCCTGCGAGGATATACAGTGATATTGCGTATACAGAGTGCTGGCGCTTCAAAGGACGGCGAAACGTTCTCGAAGGAAAGAAGGTGGTTCGTGTGACTTTCAATAGTGAGAAGCACGTCGTTGAGAAGCGAAAGGGGAATTGCGGCTATCGTCAGGCGGAGGAGTTCCGGGACTCTGTTGGATAAGCTAGTGTGTTGTCGCAGTGGAAAATAATCGGTTAGCAACCTGGAGTGCCAATGCGGATCACGTGTGGCGCCCGTCTTCATAGGGATGGGCTTTAACGATAAGAAGCTGAGGAGATTACGAAGATTGCGGCTTTTTGGCCGCGCCAAAGTCTACCTCACGGTCCGCTGGCCACAGCTGGTGGGTGCTTATAGCGATCGCATGTACATTTTCCCCGTTGCCTCGTTTCCCGATAATTGAGACGCGTAAAAAGCGCGTCAGATATCTCGCTCGAAAAAGATACACTTTCCTTCGCTGTGAAATTCGATCGATACGGAAGACGAGCATTTTCATTCCGAGCATGTCTTAAAATTGAACGAACGATAATAGAATAGAGGCTTTACAGTTTTCAGATGCACTTTTGCAGGACCCTGGGTACGAAACTGATTGCCTAGTCGAGCTCAGGCAAAGAAATAAGTCTAAATGAACTTTTGCAATTCTTTACCCTAGAAACACTTCTATGTAGATAAATGTACACCTATTATGCTGAAACGCTGTATTTTATTCCTAAGTAAACGTCACACTCGTAATCTGGGATTTGTAATGTAACTCCTTAATGCATTTGACAAGAAAAAATGGGATGGATACACTGGTACTGTTACGATAGACATTAAGAAACAGAATTTACAGAAAACCTTAATTATGCCCGAAGATTACTGGGGAATGTTAGCTTGTGCCGGGGTGCAGAGTCGTGCTATTCAAAACGCGAATCACGTAGAATGCATAGATTCGCCGGGCGGAATAAGCATTAAGAATAACAGCCTGCGAAAACCGAGATAATGGTCACCTTTCGACCTTAAGAACGCTTATTTTTAGCCGCGCGTTCTTTGTTATATAATAACAATTTCGAGCCGGGTGGAAATGGTGTCCTCCTCGTGGTAACTTATTTTTATGCTCCGCATTGAAGTCCACGCTGGTCCACGCTGGGAAATTTTAATCGTAGCCAGAAGCTCATTTTTATCTAAGTATCTCGGTAAGTTATGGCGTTCAAGTTCGAGGAACGACACGCTTCCGATTCAGCCTGGACCATTTTTATCAAGACGGTTTTATTAATGACCGCAATTAGGATTCCTCTCGCGTGGTAATAGTTCCTCCAAGTCGACTAATTCTTCATTCCACCTTTTTCCGCCCTTAAACGTTACACACGCGGCGAGATAACGCCTGTAAATTTTATTTATTCGGGGAACCATCGGTTACCGCGTCGACCACACAAGTTTTACGATTTTTCCTGGTTCCCAAGAACCTATCTCCCATTCCTTTTTATTCTACATTTTCTCTACCGTCGATCGCAAAGTGCACGTCGATATCGCTTGTAGTAACGTTTGACACCGCGCAGCTTATTTTGGCTCCGACATTTCCATTAATGGACGCAATTAAAATTCCCTTCACGTGCAGACGATTTTCCAAGCGGAAATCTCGAACCTCGTTCCGCTTACATTTGTTACGCTGCTCGGTAAACATGCTAGGAATTTTTCGAGGTTGTTACAGACTTTCCACCTTGGGCATTCGAAGAGTTTGGAATATAAGATCCGGAATAGTTTCTTATAAAAATTAGTTTGCACCGAAACAACCAAGAAATTATACGCGCGATAAGATTATTTTCATACTCTCTTTCCGCCGAGCAGCCGAGATCGCTTGAATTTACTTTTCCACCCTGCAGTCCCGTAGAAAGCAAAGTATGCTTCGTGTCGTATCAATTTTGCACGCCTCTCTCCCCCTTCTAGTTTTCTTAAGCGGATTTAACCGGTGTCGGGATCGAATTTAAACGCGACTTCGCGCTTGTAATTTCCACGCCAGCGAAGCTCGGCTACCTTAGGAAAATCTGTGGACTTCGTGGCCGCAAGCTGCTCGACATCCACGCGAGAATGCTAAATGTCCGCATCGCGGACATTTCTGAATGCGTCTCAGCGGGTATTCCACGTTGACCGGATGTCCTGGATGTACAGAGTTCTTGCACGATGTCGCACCACCTTCGAATATCCCACGAGTAGCCTTGGGATTGCTCGAGTGCGGTATACTCCGAGATTCCTATTCCTCGTCGATAAAGTATATTCAGATAATCAAATTCGTCTTGTAATTAACGATACGATTATTAAGGACTTTAATTCCACATAAATTCGTTCGACCACAATCTTCCCCACCAGTTTTCACGAAGATTGCATTGCGGAGGATGTAACTCCTCGAGTTATCGACTGACGTGCCATTCTTAGTTAAGCATCACTTTGCATTTGGCACGTAGGAATTGCAGCAGCGATCCTGACAGACAGTAAGTTTGAAAAAGTATCAGAGAATTCAAAGGTACATTCTGGACGTCAGGTCTAGTAACGCTGGCTGTCACGCCGCGATCAATTCCGTAATGGGGAAGTGAATAAAAAATTCAGGGTTTCGTGTCGCGTGGCGCAGGAATTCTTAGTAAGAACGTATAGGACCTGCTCGATTTAGGTTCGAAATATGCGAGGATTCCCAGCTGGTTCGTCGAATTTATTCAACGCAACGATACCGTAACGACCGCACGTAGCAGCCACAAATTCCGGCGGAACGTTTATTCTTTTACACGGGGCTGCCACGCCACGGAGCCCGCCATTTTCTGATTTCGTGGAAACTGAATCCACCGACGGAGCGTTAAAATATTTTCCCGCTACCTGGCATTCCCTTTATCATCGGAATTTCTTCGGCCGAGGAGACGCGGACGTAACGATACCCCGTAAAATACTTCGTATAAAACAGAGCCACATCTAATCTAATTAAGCCGCGTAATTTATGGGCGACACGACGGATCGCGGGGAATTTCATTAAGGCGCATCGGCAGATCTGCCGACATACGCCCAATGAAGTTTCGCCCTTGATAAAATTGAGCGAGAATTATGAGGCGCGCGGCCAAACTTGCGACTTACCGTCAGCGGCGAGTAATTTCCCAAACGAAAATCATTCTCTATTTCTCTTTCTTCCTTAAACATTGAAACGGTGAGCCGCGTATCCAGCAAACGCGTTCGAATATTTCTTTATGTATTTCCAGACCGATAAATCACAATCAGCCAGAGATTCCTTCTCTTCCGAAAAGGAATATGAGATGGTTCCCCGACTCGACGGTAGAGTCGTAAAAATTTCCACGTGAAACTTACCTTACCCTCTTGCGTATCTAAAAAAAAAAGAGGAAGGGAACGATAAAAATTTCTACGCCGAAGATGGCAACCGGAAAATTTGAGTTTTATTACGCGACTTTTTGCTATCAAATTTTTTATATTCCACGGTTGAAAAAGGCTGGGAAAAGTAACGTTTGCTCGCTGGCCTAGCGGAAATGATTTCTTTCGATCGAATTAGAAAGTCGTTTATAGTGGATACTCTGACCCTTTGCAGCGAATGCACAAATACAGCGTAATTCGGTTTCCATCGGAACTTTTCGCGCAGTTTTGCCTTACGAACAAACTTCACGTTCACTCGATGCAATCCCTCGAACCTTTTAACAGATTCCTCCGCGAAATTCCCACATTTCTATCGTCTCGCGACTCGCATTGCCGCGCGCTATTCGTTCCGTTTTCTGATCAATTTTTGCAGCTCCTCCGGCCGTTCGGCGTTCCATTCTCCCCTTTCATCGTATCCTCGATGGGGAAAGAAACGCAGTTTAGAATATTCCTGAAAATTTCAATTCTCCTCGAGGAAGCAGTAGATGTCCGTGAAATTACGAAAAAGTGGATGGATCCGCCGTTATCGCGTCTCGACTATTGCGTTTCGCGTTCGAGGCAAGTTATCCCAGCTATCAGGTACTCTCCATGTCGGTCTCCGTGGGAGATGGCTTCAGAAACCATGCAACCATGCGCGACACGCACTGGCTGAGAATTCCCGAGTATCCTTTATGTTTCAATTTAATTAGCAAGAGCAGAATCGCGATAGGACAATAAAACGCAGTGAACTTTAGATCTGCGATGTAACGAAATTCGGGTAAACTAAGTGAACCGAAGCTCGCGTGCTCCACTACCAGCGACAAATATATGTCCTTTCACTCAGAGTAATCCTGAACAAGCTCGCAGCAACGCGTTACAGCCCGTTGTGTAACGATAAAGGAGAAGTTACAAAAGTCAGGCGAATCCAAGAGAATAATTTTGCGCGACAGAGAAGATACTGCTATCTTGCAGCATAATTCTTCGAGTATACTGTTGGGATGGTTAAAATTTCGATCGTTCGCTGTACGCCGCGCGGCTAATTTATTTCAAGCAATTAACGATTAAGGCGCGCCCGGGGGGAGGGCTGGTTTCAAGGGTGTCGAAAAAGGGTGTGGATAGGGGAGGACAATCTACTAGACAAGCGAATAGATACTTGCCTCACGGGCAGCAGCTTACCCTGTTATAATGGATCTCATTACTTTTATCGCCGGGACATACATCTACCCCCAACTCGAAATTGCCTTCCACGTCTTCCACTGCTTCCTTCCTCTCTTCTCGCGGGCCAGAGTTCGCTACCAATCTACATGCAAAAATTCTGAATGGCTTGCGCAACCCCCTACACGCGATCCCCCGACACCACCTGGCCACCCTAATTTCTCCCGAAAATTACGCCAAACGGGATAGATATCGCGACGTCACTTCCAAGTATGCTTCCTACTGGTGACTTCGTCAGCTCATCAGTTCTCGTCGACGTTTCTTGATGCAAGTTGGATTTGTCTTTTACGAGGAAGATTATGATTGTGACTTGACAGTGCTGGCGTGATTAATCAGGAAGATGCAGTTTCAGAGTGAAACTTGAAACTGTCAATGAATGTGGTGTGTATTTTTTAAATTCACGTTTGATTAAGATTCAATATATTATACTTAGAAGCAGAGATGGGTACAAAATTAATTGAAATAAAAATTTTGTACTCAAATTTTTATTTCAAATAATTTTTTTCCCATCTCTGCTTAGAAGTATTTCGAGAGTACCTACGTCACAAAAATCATAGCTCTAACTAAATCGCTAGCTAAATCTGCCAGAAATCGGGCACAGTGTAAATGCTGAAATAACAGGAAATTATTTATATTCGTTGAGCAGAATATTATGCGCGTATCTATCGAATTCCTATACATTCCACCCTGCCTGGCTTGCGCAACGCGAACGATTATCAATGGCGGTTAATGAAATCCTGAAATTTTTACGCGCCGTCGGACGGCGGATGTGTATGCACCTAAAATATTCAACGGCCCGAATAATGGCTCGATTGCGGAATTGTCAAAATTATATTTGTTCGTGCGGCTCGATATTCATCGCGTGAACAGCTCGCGCGGGACGACGTATTTGCGCACTGCGCACTTGGAAAAGCTTGCGCGCGTATTCCACTGTTTGCTTTTTCGTCGCATTGGAGACTCGTGGGCTGGTCCAGTTATTCGCAGATTCTGTAAATAAAATCGCCCCTTTATCCTCGAAAGTGGCACTGAAAGCTGTCGACCCGTCAACTCTGCCTGATTAACAGATAATTTTTCACAATTTTCTGAGATAAACTGTCACGCGCGATTCAACAAGTTCTCGAATCATTGCTTCCGACTTTCCCACTTTCCTGTAGAACACGCAATCTTCACAAAAATCAAAACGTAGAACATTTATTCGTGTCATTATTTAATAGTTGTATGGTAATAAAGTAGCAGCTAAACACAACGGCAAAGTGCCACGCATCGATTGTATATCGAATATAGCGCGATTAGTTAAATCAGTCGAGAGAACGGCAAACAGCCAGGGCGGGTCTTGATTAAAGCATTTAGCATAACAATGCTATTGACTGCAGCCTGTGGGGCACCGCCAGCCCTCGCAAATATGAACGTTTTTAATAAACGCGACTAATTTAACGCACAATGGAGCCGTCCGCCTGAAAAAGGGCTGCTGCTACTGTTTGCGTAAACGTTATCGCTAATGGACTACTTAGCCTATTGTTGATTCTAAATAACAAAAAGCCTCTTGCTCACAGAAGAATACCTAACTTTCTACCTGAACCAAATCCACTTACCGACGCTTTGAAAATTAGCCAAACCTGATACTCGAGAAATGATTGCAGATTTTGAATTTTACGGAAAAAATATTCGAACCCATTGCCTCGCAACGACGACCAAGTTCCTCGAATTTACTTACAGCTACCCTGGCACTAATACGAACTGCAGAGAAGCGAGTTTTCGAAAACGGCGAACACCGCGAAGTTGTTCGTTTCACAGGAGCTTCCATGCTCGGTGAACACGGAAGACGTTCGGGGTCGTTTCTAAGCCTCGTTATAGGTGCTTTAACCTGCAGGCTTGCGCGATATACTATGCTTACAGATCCGTGCACGAAACGAGGAGGCTCCTCGGGAACAACGTTTAACTCGAGAGATACGATCGAAGTTTATCCAGGTTGGTACCAGACGGTTCGACCGGCGGTACCATTAGGGGCCGACGAAGTGGCCTCGCTGTCGTTTCGATACCCGATATTACTATTTTCTGATATCTGGTCAGAAATATCAGTCTGGCTAGTACGGTTCGTGGTGCACATTCCTTGATACGTCAGAGTGAGATCGTTGATTCCCGTCGAGTCCTTGGTAAATTAGCCAAATATCGCGGGGATAGCACAGTATATTCAGAAATAACAAGCAAAACATCTTGGGGTAATATAAGGGAGAGTTGCCAATATCGTACTGGTCACCTAAATCGTACCGCATCAATTTCTCAGTAATTAATGAATGCAAACGACATCTGATAATAGAAATATCAAGTAAATGCGAAATATGAAATAGAAACAAAACCTTATGAGCTCACACTCTATTTTGTGCGTGCTATACACATTTAAAAAAATCAGGTATGATTGATGTAACTTTTTACCAGTTTATTTTAGCTGATAATAATCAAACAATGCAATTTTGTCCTGTATTTTTGTATTTTTCTAAAAGCGGGTTTAATGTAGAATATTTTACATTCATTTTAAGTACATATTACATTTATTATAAAGTTTAAATTGATATTTATAAATAAATTGATCATGTTTCCTAAATCGTACCACTAGAATTTTACTAGTAGCATTTGACAACTCGTATGTTATAAGTTAAGGTCAGGTATAATAACAGCACATTGGCTGCACCTCGCCTTTTACTTAAGTAATAAAGTAACTATATATTAATCATTACTTTATGTTGAATTTTATGTTGTTATTTTCTTCTCTATTTGTTATTTATACTATTTTTAGTGGAGGTACGATTTAGGAGACTGGTTGCCTAAATCGTACCTTTTACAGTATGTGGCAAAAAGATTAATAACAAATTAATTTGTTCTGAACAAAAGGTTAAGCATATAATAGTAGGTTCCTAAAAGACCATGCTACAATATCCAATAGTCATTTGTGTTCAAATTAGTACCAAATATGAAATATAACGTAAAATGTCTTAAGTGGTACGATATAGGCAACTCTCCCCTAATCGAGTTACTAAAGTCGTAAATATAACTGCGAAGAAATTACTGACACTGAGTCCCGATCCAGATACCTCATTCAAATCCTCATCGGATATTGATTAATCGCGAAGCTATATTCCGCGAGGTGGATTATCGCGCTTGTTCTCTGTTAACGGCGGTTTATCTTCCGCGCCATCGCCGAACTGTTCTGAATAATTTATCGAGAATGGATAGGTATTTCCTTCCTTCGCAAATCGCGTTTCACACCGACCAGAACAGAGGGGTAGCTACCAAAAGACGAAGCTTCTCCTAAATGCCACCTTATCGTGTCCCCATGAATAAAACAGAGACCCTTCCACGTAAAAGTTTCTCGCGCGACATAGTAGAAAAGAAAGGAGGAACATTTACCTATTACGCAGTGGAAAATTCATCAAGCAACGAACCCTATACCACGAGAATATTCGGAAAATGGATCAGTTCAATGTACCCTGGATATTTTAATATAGACGGAGAATAAAGACTCGCGAGCAATTTATTGCGTTATTTATTGACGCGTACGCACTAAAACGTGGAAAATACGAACAGGTGTAGCAAAATGTTAAATAGTAGTAGCAATCAGAGGATCAATATTTCCCTTTCCGCAAGATACCGTTTGATTTCACGATATATTTCCTCGCGATTTTCTCGTGTTTGCATTCGATATCCTCGTGAAAAATATCTATGTATTTTGCTGCACGGTTACGGTTAATCGTTCCGACCGTTTCTCCCCCAAGTAATAATTTGCATTGGGAAAGGGGGGGAGGAGCGAGCTCGTCGATGCAAGATGTCCCAGCCTCGACAGCCGCGGCCGGGCCGCGCAAAAAGGAGAATCCACCGACTCCTGGCAAATGCAGATAGCGTCGGTCGATTAATTCGCGTAATGAAAATTTTAAAGCTACTCTCGTCGGCGACTGAGCTTGATAATTTATACGTTACGTCACGCGCCGCGGCGCAGACGAACTTCATTGAATCATTAAGCGCGATGACGCTTCGGGCGGAATGAAATTCGAGAGCGAGCTGGCCCGGTCCAGAAATCCATACCGCGGCCGTTCCTGTTAATTGGAAATCGATACAAACGCTAGTTACTTGGCTTCGTGCAATGTTTTCGCCGATATATACGGAGGACTAGCCGATGTTTACGTTCCCGATCTCGATTTCGCTTAAACGAAAACGCGTATTGGATGCTACCGTTAATTAGACACTCGCTAACTGAAAAATTAGTTGGAAGCCTCATGAAATTCGAATACGTTTGTTAGTTTAAATGCACTGCGCCAGATGTCCCTAATTAAATAGTGACATGTGCTGTTACACTCTGAGAGATTTTTGTGTACCGTTGCGTTCTGCGGCATTCCGAACGATGATATTGGACAATCGGAAAGACAGGAGATTAAGGGAAAGTGAGGTAAAACCGGGTGCCTAATGTAGTTTTCCTGATAATAAAAAATCAAATGGCAAAATAAACTTTGGAAACCGCTAGAAATCTTAACTCATAAGAAAAGAAGATTTCTCGGAAGTATCCAAGTACCCGGCTCTACCCTATAGGTGTGAATAATATCGGGTTTCTATTAAAACACGCCAAAATTATAATACAAAACCTTTATTACTACTATTTCAGAAGTCACAAAGCAAGTTATTTTAGCAAACTTATAAACGTGTACATAAATTTATTTTAATATATCTAGTAAACAAAAATCACAAATAAATGTCTCGTCGCAAGCAGGACACTGAAACTTGTCAACTTGACATTTTTAAACTTCTCTGGATAAAAAACCACAACGGTCTTTGCTCTGAGATTGATCTCATACCGTCTTGAGATCCACCCAAATATATAAACACCACACGTTGGTTACACATCGCAGCTCTTGTCTTAGAAAAACAATTTCCCCTACATATCTCATCGACACATGGTAAATGATCAGTGCCAAGTTTGTTTCCATGAGACTAGAGAAACAGTTCCTCCATTTTCAAACGTGTAGTACGCGCCACGCAATTGGAGGGTCACTTTGTGATTGTGTAATCTGCTTCGCGACCACCGATTCGCGTAACCTCGGTGAACAGCCTTTATACTCAACTTCCTGCTGAGAATATGCGCTCGAAAAGTATGTGGGTTGCGCAACGGACGGCATATTCACGTTTGCGAGTACAATTGGTTTGTTGGTAAATTGGTTTGTCAGAGCACGGACGCATTTCTATGGATTGAGATAAGGGAACAAAGGGTTCAGGAGTGTTGATAAATGTTTAACTACACTGCTACTATACGTACGTATATTCGCTGCAAAGCAACAATATAATAATCTCAACGTAAACAAAATTCGTTTTCCTTATTCCACTTCTCATTATCTGCTTTAAAATATGCATTCATATGTGTCTGTGTCATAACAGTGCCGGGAGTTCGTTCGTTCCGTTTGTTTGAAGGAATTCACCATCCTCGCGAAAACAAAACAGCAAAAAAGATAGTCGAAACAGGTACGATGTATTCAGTTACATAATCCACAGTTTCCATTCCGACTGCGCCCGGAGTGCAGCCGGCGTGCATTCCTTGCGTAACTGGAATACCGTTCGTTCATCAAAATTGTGAACATAGTTGCCCACTGTCATAACGCGACGTATTCTATGCGTTATTATTAAGGTACGTTTACATAGCTGAAACAATCGGCACGGCGAGCACAGTCGTCGTTCGCGACAACAAACATCGTAGGAGATACTTGAGCACTTACATTACGAGAGACCAACGTTCCGGGCATGTGGAATAGTATGCGCGCGATGTGTATTGCATATTTGATAGAAAAGCCGTGGAGCACGGTACAGATCAGCTTGGACTTGACACTAACACACTTCTACGCGTAAAACACATAGAAGACAATAAGTTCCATTCGACATCCGATATGGATAACACGAGACTGGACGACAGGAATTCGGATCCTTCAGTACCCCTGGGATCGTCTGAAACATTGAAACATAACTCCTCAGGAGATCCCTACCGAGTACCACATACACAGCTGGAATTGTCTCTACACTTGTCACACAAGTCCATCGATGTCTATACCAGATCTGACAGATCTACTGATGTACCCTGTAGGATTGACCACATCTACTGATGCCCCCACCATACTGCACGGATTCGCTGATGTCCGTACCAGGCTTGACCCATCCACTGATGTCTGTACAATGTCGCACAATTCCACTGATATCTCTGCAGAGTCTCCCGAATTGAGCACCTTGCAGCAAGCGTCATGTTTTTGAGTTAGGACCTGTAATATACGCAAAAAAGAGCGACTTATTGTAAATTTGAATCTGTACCCATTACTGTTTTGTGCAATATTTTTTTGTAGCAGATCCGGGTTTGAAAAATTCGCCAAAAATAGAAATAAACACTTAGCAACTCCATAGCTACTACTTATTGCGTGAGAATATATATTTTTTCAATTAATGTTCTCTTTTTAATGCTAATTAAAAGCAGTTGTTTCTAATTTACTAGAAGTTGGTAAAGATGGAGCTTCACCCGTCTTGCTGCAACGTCCACAATTCTCCGTTCACAATAATTTTCTACGCGAACCTCTGGCTTCCAAAAACTGGACACTCGTGGCGAAATTTCCAGCCGCTGTTGATGCAGCTCGCTGAATACTCGGATATTCTTGATCCCTCCCCCTTCCCGTGAGTTGACACTGCTGATGGAATTCGAGGACGATTCGCGTATGCAGAGCGCGGGGAAAACGCAGGACCGGGTCGGGAAACGGCCGATAAGTGCGCTTAATCGGCCGAAGCTTGCGTTCGCGTGGCTCACAAAGCTCCGGAACTAATTAAATAGGCCGCAAAGCGGCGGTAATGGGACGCGTTACGAGTGCAGGGCAACGAGGAGCGAGCGATCGCAATGATGTTAGCGACACGCGCGATGTCAGCCTACGTTGAATGCTACGAGCGGACAATAGAGCGGCCCGACCACTTGAATACCGGTATATTTGACCATCGGGCACCGGCCAGCCCGTCCAAACGGCGAATCGTCGCGTCAGCGATTGAATTACGTTAGCCGTCACAGCGAAATATTCTCGATTCGAGGTGTTGCCCCGGGTACGGCCTCCACAATGACGTTGTTTGACAGCGAGGATGCTGGATCGTCGGACGTTCGTCCGGCCGAACGCGCTGAATACAGCCAATTTCCATAACCAGAGCGTAAGGATGTAACGAGCGTCAATTTCACTCGAACCTGGTTGCCGATAAACGTCTGCCAATGCATTGTTGAATAAAAAAAAATTGCGCGGCTCAGAATCTATATTCCTATCAGAGAGTAAAGTGAACATTGTTCTTGATCGACAACATTTAGTATCTTTCCATCCGCCTGCAAGAACTCGCGGGAACGACGTTGGCGAGTTTCACGGCTGGCAGAGGTTCGCCGAAGTCGACTTGCATCGCGATAAGCGTCGGTTGACAAAATGGACCGAGACAGGGGGAGGGACGTTACCCATGGAGGAGAATCAGAATCGAAGTAGCTGACGCGGCCCTCGATAACCTCGCGGGCCGACGATCAAAGATAATCAGGGACTATGACGCTCTCGAAAATCGTCCTTGCCGCGACAGCAGAAGAGTCTATTTGCCTTTCGTCTCGCACCGTCTCGAACGAGGGGCTGAACGAAAAAAAAGGGGACGAGTGGAGGAGGAAAAGGGAGACGATTGAGAGCGGGAGGCCATCCGCCTGCCAACTTTCCGAGCACACCACTCGCGACGACCTCGCCACGATGGCGGATTTACCGTTTGTGCGCGTCGCAGACGTCTACGCACTGCAGATTCTTATTCAATTGAAAACGCGAGGGGGGAGGTATAATAGAGTGATCTCGGACGGGATAAGAACTGGAGGAGATACCCGCGAAATCGTCGAGAGCAAAACTTCGTCGCGCAGAGGGTACAATACCGAAGCTGAAACGGATCAGGGATGGAAATCGAACGCAGACGTATTATGAATTACAAGGGCGTACTTGATGTTAGAGGATGCGAAGTACGGTACGATGGAACCTCTATTATCAGTACTAACAAAGAACCTTCAGGTAATACAGAAAATGATGAGAAGAAACGAAGAGATGGTATATATATATATATATATATATATATATATATATATATATCTATTTGCAAGATTTTAATAATATGCAAAATGCAAAGGGAATAAAGAGATTCGAATTTTGAAAGAAACAGGGCGGAGCTCGTTCTAATGGAAAAGCTATGAAGGTCACAGGTCGAGACTTTACTCCAGCTCCTTTTTTTTATCCGCATTCCCTCTTACGTCGCCCGTTTTCGTCGCCTAATTACATTAATTCGACAGCTAGACGCATTCCAACGAGCATCAAGTCGTTCTTGACCCAATTGGATCGGAGGAACGATGTTCAAGGCTACGAGCCCCGACCCACGCACAAGACTTTCATCCCCTCGTACTTTTTCTACATGTTCCCCCAGTTTTTTTCTCTCAAGAATGGACCTCGATGAAGCGCGATCGAGTTTTAGGAATTGGCCGAAAATACCGCATTGCGTCCCACAACGAGCATCTGAATATCGTTGGGAATATCGTTGCGAGTGGTTTCCCCGCGTTTGAATCCGTGGAACGTTCGTTTGATCGATGGTCTTCACGCTGGCCTAGCTGTCTGGTTCTGTTTGCTGCACCCCGAACTCGTCGTCAGGGTGAATTCGCGCGTGAACCCACCTCGCGTTCACTATTTAAACCCCACGGTGTGTAAAAATTTGTATGCGCGGTTCTATGCGGTGCGTGGAGACCAGAACTGGGCATTAACTACATAAACAATTATTTAAGGGGTCTCTGTACCTTGACGGGCGAAAAATGATGCGGACTTTGGGTATTTTTTAAAACAAAACCAGTAAATATATTTACTTCCAGCTTTGTGGCTTTGTTTGTCAATCTTTAGAGAATATGAAAAAAATTCTATGCAAAAATAGTGGTTACATTCAGAGTTATAGTGCTTCAAATAGAGCGGCTTACAAAATTCATATGCGCATTCTTAGCATGAAAGCAGCCGTTATAATTGTCTGAAATAGAAGATTTAAAAATTTCTGTAATCTGAACTAGATTAAACGAGAAATACTGATAATTAAAAATAAATGGCAGCGTCTAAAACAGACATCGATTTCTGAAAAAAATCGTTAGTTTTTTCAGCCGCGAAAGTCCAATTTTGCAAATAACCGAGTTAGTTTTAGTGGCAACGAGAATCGGACATCTACTGAAAATATATACCAAGTTTGAAGTAAATCGAATGATTGGTTTTTGAAATATCTTGCTAACCAATTCGAAAAACATCGTTTTGAGAAAAACGCGTTTAGAGTTTTAGGTACCGTTTTTTTTTAATTAAATATTTTTTAAGGTGTTGTCTAAATATGTACAAATATAATAGGCATACAGTTTTCAATTAATATAGTTTGAGGGTTTCTCTTAATAAAATCCCAAATATCGCGCTCCTTTTCAGGTCGTCAAAGTAGGGAGACCCCTTAAATAACGGATCGAATATAAGTTTCTTTAACTTTAGATTATTCGACGAATAAAGTTAACTTTTTTCCTAATTCGAAATTTTTATATAATTCAAAATTTTGCTCATCTTTGGTGAAGACTATTCTATGAGGGCACATTCATGGATTCCATTCCACGTTATATTACAGGTTCCAACCCTAAAACAATTTTTGCATGCTTCATTATCGTGACAAATTAATTGGATACAGAAATAATTCCTTATTTTATTCGTATATTTTTAACAATTATAGTTCGTCATATACGTCTGTAGTGCAACATGAAAGTGAGGAGTTTTAATGTCATGGAAAAAGGAACTGCTTCAGGTCGTACAATTACTTGAAACACTCGCTACGTTTATCTGTAGCTTCACCCTTGCATGCGAAATCGTAGAATTTTGATCAAAGGGTTGCTACAGAGCTCTCCGCCGCAAACGAAACAACTGAAAGGTAGGAAGTCTTACACCGCATTACGCGGCGAGCATGTTACTTTTCAAGGGTCAGTGAAGCGTTATGCATCGCGATTTTATTTTTCAAGGGGTCCTCTTCTGTGTCCACACTCGTGCTTCTCTGAAAGAACTTATTTTCTAGAATTCGGATGGGACTCGGAATGAATTCTCCCCTGAAAACAGGCAGTTAATTTAACGAGCTCCCTTTGATCGTCCTCGGGCCTGTTTTTATCGTCTCGATGGTTCTTCGAGTGCAGAGAGAATCTCTCCTCGGGCATTGAGACCGTACTTACCTCCTGTCGATATCCTCCTAATCTTCGTACATTCCTTTCAACCTCCCTCTTCAGCCCCCGGGAAAGTTTTCCAGCGGACGGGCTCCACATTGTAAACTAGCGTCGATTCCCTCGCGTTTCGGCAAACTTTCACTTCCCTCGACCTGTCTTTGAAACACACAAGCGGTTCGCCCACGTCTATTTTTGCACTAAATACACTGACTCGTATGTTGAACGATTCCCTTCAGTCGCTTTTGGCAGTGTTTCACCCGCTGGAGTTTGCTTACAATTAATTAGAAAGTTGGAAACACGTTCGATACTACGTGGTATATATAAGCATCGAGAGCAACGAAAGTATGGATAAATACGTATTTCCAGTACCAAGCAGAACCTCCTTATTTTGCTCGTTAGAGGAGAACGTATCCCTTCGAGTCCCCATTATCTGGGAGCGGACTGTATTCAAGAGATTTTTGCATCGTTGGTGAAAAAGGAAACTCGTTATCTGTAAGCGTTTTTGCCGCGGAAAAATCTATTATCGTAACGTCTCCCGTTTTACAACACGACCGCTGTTATGATTTATGACGCAGCAGTTGATGGAGCTCGAGGGGTTTGAATGAATCGACGATCGGCGTCGGCGAGAAGATATTCTTTTCGTTGCGTGAAATGCTCGATAATTTAATCGTCTCTTAAGAAACCGCAAGTGCAAAAGCAGAGTATAATGAAAGAAGCATTTCGATTTCACTGCTCGTCGCAAAGAAACGGTATCGTCGACGCATCGAAAGGGGTGGCACGATGGTTAGAGTAACTTCGTGAAAAGTAATTACCTGAAATTGGGGGTGGCAATTAGTAACGACAAAGGGGGGGGGTGGACAGAGGGAGAAACGGAATGCCTGAATCGGAAGAGTCCAAAGTCTTCAATTAACGCGATAAACTTTGGGTAAACTCGTTTCCGCGTGGTTCGGCACGTTACTCACGTCTCGAATCCTGCTCTCTCGAAAGTCGAACGGGCGAATGAGACGTTTCTAGGGGAGCGAAAATCAACCGACCCGAGAAAGGAAATTCACGATTCATGTTATCGTCTCCCAAATGGATATCAAGTTATTGCGCCATCCGACGTTTTCGTTGTTCGAAAGTTCTGCAAAGTATATCCAGTGCCACTATTATTCGAGAATTAACTAATATCGAAGAGTAATTATCATAAGAAGAGAACTAAAATTAATAATAAAATATCTAGTTGCACAGAGACCCACGAAAAACAGCCTCCTGTTCTAGCAATGCGAGGTAATTACTGGTAAAACGAATTAACTTAAAAATAATTATAAAACTTGTAAAAGGAATTATTCTTGAAATTTTCTCTGACAGAGACGTTACTAAGCTTCAATTATAATTGCAAAGAAAAGAAACGCCTCAATGCACGATTTTATCAAACGTCGAGAACTTGATGAACGAGCAAAAGCTGGGGCCCCGTCCTTACGTATGCAGATATACGTGTGCAGCCGTACGCACGACACAGAGGTAGCATTGCACGATCTAAATTATCCGGAAATGCATCGGGCAGAGGAGAGGAAGCCCTTTAACCGGACGTCTCAAAGCAAGAACCCTCTGGCGCAGCCACTAATCTGCACGTCATCTGCATCGGAAGCCACTGCACGTCCGATACGTGTGCATACGAGTGTGCCTGTATATTCGGCTGTCTGTCTTTGAAGCTCGGCTTCTTCCTCATTAAAGTCGCTTATTCGGATGAATAAAACCAGAATGGCGGGGGTTTTCCATCGAAGACCTCGCCGTTACTAACAGAGCCCTATAAAGATGTCACGGAATAATCCCACTGGACGTTTCATATTCATGGATCCACGTAAACGTCCTTAAAAAGATGTACTTTTATTGTCGTAAAATATTCCAGATGAAGGTTGAAGGATTTCGAGAAATCCTCCCGAAGAACCATCCAGTTTGTAATGAATAAGGGTTTAAGCCTGGCTCAGCTCGAGCCAAAATCTTAATTGCCAGAGATTGATGCGGGATTTCGCGTTTCGTTTCAGCGAAAGGTCGAGTGAAGATTTCGCAAGACAGCTCCTGGTTGAAATTCAAAGGGGCCTTCGCAGAATTTTGAATTATGGAGGATTTTATGCGCAAAACCTCCACCAAGGAACGAATAGGACTCAGTGAAATTCTACGCCCGCGTTTCGCAAGCGTACGTGCTTCTAACATTCCGTGACGTTACGAAAAGTTGTTAGCTTTGAAGCTCGTAAATAAGACGCGCCATGTGCGCGAATTCGCGTTAGGTGCTTTACCGGGAAATGGACCGACCCGTGAACCATCTGGCCGCGTATGAAATTATGGGATGCGTTGGCTGATGTCAAGAATAATTCGCCAAGGAAATGCTGCGAGGATACGCGGTCTGACTCGCGTTAACACGCCAGACAGCTCGAATAGCAATCATGGCCAGCGCCATAGAGAACCACAAATTACGCTCTCAGATCATAACTGCACTCCACGATCGAATTCGAGGAATTCCAAGTACCTCGGCGAATGGAGAATTCCAATTAACACCAGGAGCCATAAATGACTTTCCATCGAAACACTCATAATAATTGAACACTCATTGATTTGTTTTAACGCTCCACAGCGGACGTTGCGATCGAGACCCCTTTTTGTATCAGGTGTCCCAACTTATCAGTATTTTTCCAACGATCCCATAAATCGCGCCATGTGTATATTGAACCAATGCCCTAAGGACATTGATTTCTTCCTAACATCACTCACAGCGTTTAGAACTCAACTGCTTAGGTGTATACCATCTCCGTAGTACATACTTTTAGCACTGAGTCATCGTTTTATTGCAGATTGTTTACTTGTTTACTTGTTTTTGTTGTATAATTGTTACTTCATTGCTAGAGTTTATTTCTATATTATATATTATTTTATTTATTTTTATCTTTTCTGTTACTAGTTTTCTATGTTTCTTTTTCTGCTATATTGTAATTTATCTCTGTATTCGAAAGGGTTCCCCCGTTTATTAATAATAATAATAATAATAATAATAATAATAATAATAATCACCTTGCTTCCACAACGTTCGCGTCATCCATCGGATTCCCCGTGAAAGGACGCATCCAACCAGTTCCATTCATGCTTCAACGCGTTCGAAAACCCTTGAAGCTGTTCTTGCGAGCCTCCTAATAAAAAGCTACGTTTCGATCCCTCGGGGAGTGTACTCTTATCCGTCGATAAGGTGTCTGAAAGCGTAACAAAACAGTGCAAACCGTTAACCTGTACATAAATATTCATCCATTATCGAGTTGCAGATAACGTTTACACTTCGAGCCTCAATGGCTCTCGAGTGTATACATCCCCCGCGAACTCGTATGCCCGCAGCATCCACCCTCGATCGTTGGGAGCATTTGTTCATCTTCGATACCCGCGAAGATCGCTGTAAAAAGCATCCATTTGCCAGGATGGAGGGTTTCATCGAAGTAGGTTACAGCGTTCCGCGGGTCTCCCCTGTGTATCGCTATCGCCCGCATAAAGCATCGATACCGCGCGCGAAATGGCGCGCGGCCTCTTAATACGAGCCACCCCGTCGAAAAAGTGGAGGAGGGTGGGCGCGCTAGGGATGTGCACACAGCGACGCGTGTATTCGACGAACGAGAAACGCGATTACGTTGCATGACGCGCTCGCGAGGCACGTTTCAACCGCATCAAAGTTACTCGTGTCGCTTTGTAATCAAAGTCGTGCGCCGGTTCGAGATCTCGTTCGTGAGCGGAAGCGGCAATCCGAGCAAACGACACCGCGCGCCATGGCCGCCGCACGGTTTCGATTCGGTTCGACATCCTATACCGCGGCTTATGTCATTACGCTTGCTTATGGTCCATCATGTCTGCGCGCGCTGCCCTTTGACGCGCGCGGGAAGCATCAGCCCTCTAATACGGGGGGTTGTTGATTCGAGCAGTCTAAGTGGCTGGAATTTCGGCGGGGAACGCGCGTTGGCGGAGCTCCAACAGGTACCACGGGTGTCTGTTTACGAATCTCAGCGTGATATTTTCATAATCTCATGGAATATTTGTGGAGGTCAGTAATTGGATCAGGGTTTTTAGAATTGGGAAGGGAGATGGAGAATGGGAAGGGAGCCGAATGTTTTGTAAGGGGGAGACTCAAGTAATTATAGAAAAAAAATGTTTTTTTCTTTTATTGCATAGAACAGTGCTATTACATGTCACGAATATACTCCAGAAGTTTCAGAATAAAATTGTACATATTAACGATCCTACATATGGGCTTATACCTGCGCATCTAGCAAGTATGTACGCGCGGTGCGTCCCTTCGCTCAGGCTTTTGCACACAATAGATTTGGAAAGTAAACCGAGTAATAACAGACTGCAACAAATCAAGCAGAACAAGTTTTACAAAGAAACAGAAGGTCAATTATGCGGGCCTGGAATCGCAGATTAGAGTTTATTTTTAATAAAAGAATTAGAGAATCAGAGAGCGCTAAGTAGGTACCAAAAACATCGGCTTTTCTGAACCGAAAACTTCAACCGTGTTTTTCTCGGAACCACGTTTTTCAAATTAGCGTGCAGCATAACGCAACAAATATTTTATCAATCGTGCTGTTCCAGTGCACCCATGTACATAATTGATTTCTCCACCGGGCTTAGCTACTTGATTTATGATATTAATTATTAAAACGATGTTTACTGCGTATTAAAGATGAAAATTTTACGCGAAAATCGCTTTTTTGGAGCCCCATATTATTATGAATTTTGCACTGATTTTTATCCGATTTAGGTTCTTCTGATGCGTAATTTGACTAAACAGATAAATCTGTTCAGTTTATTACTCCCTGGAAAAACCTACAAATCACTGCACGTCAATCATCCCCATCGACGCCGAGGCCATAGAGAGCAACTATAATAACTCCACAAAAAAAAACATATTCAAGTCAATTTTTTTATTTCTATTTCGAAATTTTGACGAATATATACAAAATGTTTCAGAAAGTTTCATGAAGCATTTATTCCTTAAAAAAAATCTCTGAAAACCACCTTATTCTTAGCGGTTTACTTGAGTCTCCCCACATAAAGGTGATCCTTGTGGGGCCGAAAAATAGGAAGTCACTGTGAATTTTTTATACAAAAACTGTTCGACAAATTAATTTGATGTTTGGCAGGCTGTTTGATAATATCTTGAATTGTCAGAATTTTTATGTGATGGTAAAGAAAACATGGCAAATACAGAGTGCTGACTAAGCGTTGAAAAAAACGGGTTGGCCTGGCGTTTATGGAAAGTACTCTAAGAATTACCTGAAACACAAAAAGGAAAAGAGATTCTTAATCTATATGAATGTGGTTATCAGTGGTAGTAGATTCATTAAGGAAAATAAAACTTGTTAAAATGACAGGCTTCTGAAAAAGATGAATCGAATTTTGCTAAAAAATTAGAAAAATTTCTTTAAATAAACAATGTACTATGACAAATAGCCACATTCGTGTAGATTAAGAATCTCTTTTCCTTTTTGTGTTTCGGATAATCCTTAGAGTACTTTACACCAACGCCAGGACCACCCGTTTTTTTCCAACGCTCTCAGTCAGCACACTGTATCTGCTATATTTTTTACAGCCGCCCAAAAATTCAGAACAATAGTTAAAGATACTATCAAACAGCCTACCAAAGCTCAAATTAATTGATCGATCATTTTTTGTTCAAAAAATTCACAAAGACTCGCCTATTTTTCGATCCCACAGGGTAGAATTCTCCCTTAAGAGAACATATTTTCTTCATAAGTCTAGCCAGGTAGACTGTAGATCATATACCAGGTTTCCCATGAGAAAGAACGTACTCCGCAACGAGATCATCATGAAACTACGTGCCCTGCCACGGCCAGCTCGCCTGCTTAACGTAAGAATTGATAGAAACGAGTACCGCATAATTTGACAGTGAAAACGACCGTAATGGATCAGGAAGGCAACATCGTGGCACAGGGAAATTAGGATGAATACTTTCCACGGGGCTCGCTTCTAGTTACTAACAGTTACCTCATGATAGTGTAGAAAGCGACATGATACACGAGAAGGGACAAGTGCTTTCGCTTCGAAGTCAGCTACTCGGCCCTCCCTTTATCCGTGCAGCGATAAACCTTCTTGGGAATTAAAGTAAAATACGAAATATCGCGGAGCACGGGGAACGCAGGCGGTGGCGCGCCGCGGATGTATCCATTACCGTCGAGCCATGCGTTTTCTTGAGGAAATTCGTTTCTCCGGTTTCCACCTGCAAACCGGAATGCATGGCCGTCCGGCTGTAGAAAAGGGGAAAAAACGACGAAACGCGAAAAGCGAAGGCAGGGGGTGGATACGGGGTGGCTGAGGTGGGCCTGGTGGAAACGACTCACGCAGAGCCTCTTTTAGTGGCTCGTAATTCAACGAAAGCTTTTCTCGAATTCCCGCCGGTCTGGACTCCGCGCGGAGATACAAATTTTCCACGCACATTTCTATGGAAACGACCACTACGGTGGTAGTCACAGGGAGAATGGGAAAAGGATGAGGTAGGTGCAGCGACGACCCTGCGACTGGTCAATATGCTTCGAAAAGGCAGCCCGGAAAATTTGATTTGACGCAGACCGATATATAGATCGTGGAAAACGCAGCATCTTCTTCTGCTGGTCTTACTTAGTTTATTGGACTCCCCATTTTCGAATGAAATCGAAATTTATATACAGGGTAGCTCGTTTTGGGGTATGAATGGGAATGTTCGAGAAAGGAAGCTGGAATTGAGAAGGTTGAACTGATATGGGCTGCATTATATAATATAGGGGTTGAAGAAAATCGAGGGAATCCTTGGAATTTCATCGAGACATATTTCTTTTTTAAGGGGATGTTATTTGGTAGCTTGAAAGCTACCAACCAGTCGTTTGTCAAGTTTAATTCCACGTAGAATTAAACATTCTGTCGTCAACAAACTTATACGTACTGTTGCGTGGGCAGATTCCATGCTACGCGAAGTGCAATCCGGTGCAAGCAACGACCGTTACACACCTAAGTAGTACTGGAGTAAGCTGCTAGTTGCAAAGTTTCCATTCGAACAAGTGGCAACACCCTTCGAGAATTCCCATCCCCTGATGTTCTCAACAATGTCTTAGGCGAGTGTCAATGGCCACCTTGTTGACAATGAACACTCGTCACAAATAGAGCTGCATCCACCTGCTGAAATCCCAAAGCGGTTGTTTCGATTGAAAGATCGTTCAAAGGGAAATAACATTGCAAAGCTGAAATACTACATTCAGTAAGATCGGTTGATTTCTTTTCCCACCAGAAATGTTATTTATTTAATGAATATTTAAATCGCGTGCCCATTGACGCTGTGTATTTTTAGGAAAATCATGAAATGTCATTAGGAAGATAGGAAACTTTATAATAAGAAGCTGGAGACTGCTTCTATCTTCAGGACTAAGAAAGTAAATTGAAATAGCCCGTAGTATCCGGAATGGAAAATAAGTGTATACATAACCGAGAGCCGTGAATAAATTTTAATGCATCTGAATACGTCGTATACTTTCCTGGAGACTCGCTTTTCTTCTTTTACTTCGGACTTCTTCGCGTGGCGCGAGGAAAGTTGGACGACAATTACGCCGAGTTTACCGTGGAACGTCGATTGAAGTTTTGTGTCTGTTTTCTCGATAATCGTTGGAGCGTGGCTATCGTTAAGTATGGATCGAGGGGAGATGGTTGGCGATGCGTAAAATATCCTGTATCTTAAATCTGCATGCGAATAAACGCTCAGCGATTCCACGCGATCGCGCGGAATAGAATCTCTTCCCGTCGACGTATAAAAACATTACAGGTGTTGAAGAAACGACAGAGAAACACTAGCGAGTGGCTATCGCGGAAAACGTTGGGTGGAAGCAAAAGAAGGAAGGAAAGCTTGTTTTCTCGCGGGGAAACTTCCGCAACTTTGTGTTTATGAACACTAAGGTAGTTCCAAAGGGAAAAGGAGCGACGGCTACTTGATATTAACGCGGGACCTTCGGACTTTCTCGCATCAACATTGTGAGAAACTTTCGCAATCAATAGGCCCGTGGTGTTGAGAATTTTAAAGCGACGCGGCCCGATGATGGAATAAATTTACGAGTTCGTAACGGTGGTGTTTTACATGAAAGGAAACAGAAGTCGTGGAGAGTACCCCTGCGCCATAGAACAAACTCAACTGGATCCCGTTCACAGACTCCAGCGCGGCGCTTAATTATTAATTACACCCTGCGCCGCTTGTTTAACAGCTTGCCGAAGACGTTGCGTAAGCGTCGAAATGCCTAGGGGATGTTTAAACAGAAATCGGAGACGCAGTTCGAGTATCGTCGCGTAGCGTGTCAAAACTGTATGTTTCAACTGCGAAAGCTTTCAGAGTTAGGCGGACCGCCTAGCCCGCGAAAGGCGACGAGGAAAGGAGCGTCGACGAGATGGCGGAGTGTTGAAAATATGGGTGAATGCGATGAATGTTCCCCCTCGAGCTTTCTTCGTGGTGGTTGCATTCGTGGCATGTACATTTATTCATGCAGTTGATGTTCCACTAACTTGTGCCTGACCGTTGGAAGATTGCACGCGAGTAGTGAAACCCGAAGGAACGCTGCAATCGCGGAAAATCATCAACACTGTTATTTTAGTATGATGTAAACATCACAAAAGGGACAAGTGGGATGAGCCAATGTACAGTGACCTTCAAATCACTCAAGGTTGCTGGAAAGTAAAGCTTGTTTGAAGCGGCGAGAGAGGCGAAGTTTAATGTATGTCTTGCAAACACCTTTGTTCTCGTCTGTTTAACTGACTTCGCCTCCTTTGCAACCTTGGGAGTTTACAATGTTGCCGCTTTCTTCTTTGTACTTCACTGGTACCAAAAGCTGTAGAATTCCATTTGGATTTGATTTGAATGGGAGGAGGTATGAGGTACTCGGAAAGGAAAGGAGAATTGGTGGGACTTTAAACGTATCTACAGTTTCAAGTCCTCTGAAGTGGTATGTTGGGCTGAGAGTCGAAAAGAGTAATTCCACGGTTGAATAATTTACCATACAAAATTCTGCGATTGGATTGCATTTAAATAATTAAAGCCTCGAGGGACTGACTGAGATTGTGTCGAAGCTTGATACATTGCTTTGCTCGGAGTAATCCCCACGTAATAGACACTCCGCGGTGAAAGAAGTCTAGCCCTAAACAAAACTCTGTATATGCTACCCCTGAATTATTCAGTTTCTCTTCTTTGTTGCACATTAGAAACTCATGCTATTCCTAATTATTTCAACATTCCACGTAGACTATTCAACTCCAGTTTCAAACCTCGAAAGTATATTCGAAAAGCGTACAGTATTCTCAACCCACTCGCTTCCCCATTTCCCTCAATCAGACCTTCGCCGATCCCGAAATAAAGCCGGCGCAAGATGGACGTTCCTTTCTAACTAACGCGATACCGTTATCAGCGACAATTTCACCCAGTGATCTCCCAGATGGATCACAATCTGTGCAATACAGCGTTTCACATGGTTGACAGACGTCGCTGGGACATCGACTCTCCTCCCTGTCGAGCTTCCGTCCCCCCCGGGAAACTGAACAGTACAATCTCCGCCTGGCAGGTAATACCCCGTGATAACGAACCTTTGTGCCCCGCGTTACATACGTAGTTTTGAGCATTCAGCTCGGAAATTCGATCGAGCGCGACGACCCTTCATCTTCGCCCCTTCACGCCACCCTTGGCCTCCCGAAACTCGATTTACATCGGCGCTCTGCCCACGCGCCTGTGAATTGTCCGCCGTGAGAGATTGTTGCAAACTGCATGCATCGTAAATGCGCGCCCTGATTGTGAGCGGCTGCTTGTCCATCGTGGCTACGGTCAACCCTTTGTCGAAAGTCGTTTGATTGGCCACCGAGATGAAACTCGAATCGACCTCGGTCTTCGCCCACCGACTGCCAGATAATTACTGCGTGTATGCCTCCGCTTTTTTCCAAAGCGACTGATCAAAGGGTCACTGGACTGTCTACGCAGTTTGCTTAGCAATTTTCGCAGTATACGCTCTGCCGATGCTCGTGATAAAGGATGGAATTGTGGAGATGCCGCAGTCGTTCACTTCTGCTGCATGCTGGAAGTTCGTTGCAATAACAGGGCTGCTCGCGATACAAGGGATGCTTTTGGAATTTTCGATTTTTCAGAGGTTGCTTTCGTGTAGGCTTGTCAGATCCAAAAATGAAAAAGGAGGACAATTTAGTCTGACATCGTTTGAAAAGGAAGACATTCTATAATAAAACCAAATTTTAAGAAAACATTAATATTTACATTACATTAGAATCATCTTGTAGCTACTATATATTCAGGCCTTAACTAAAGTATTTATATCTATTGCCTATTTCAGGCCTGAATATGTAATAACCACAAGATTATTCAAATGTAATATAAACATTGATATCTTCTTTCATAATAAAAGTTAATATCTATTTGGTTTTATTTTACAACGTCCTTATTTTCAAACAATTTCAGACTGGATTGTCCTCTTTTATTTTTAGACCTGATAAATAGTGATGGAATTT
Source organism: Andrena minutula (assembly GCA_929113495.1). Taxonomy (NCBI): domain Eukaryota; kingdom Metazoa; phylum Arthropoda; class Insecta; order Hymenoptera; family Andrenidae; genus Andrena; species Andrena minutula. Next base: position 39,630,381 of record OV815994.1, read on the forward strand.
TGCCGCATGAAACCGAGGCGAGGGGATCACTTGAGTTGTGAATAAAACAAAAAAGGAGAAGATTTTTAGGTGATAGGAGGAGACTGCATTTCAGTAAAACATGGAGAATATGTCCTCCCTCCTTTTAGATACCGTTTGTGTTTCTTGAATTTTATATCGCGTTTATTGGTTTAAATGTGGTACGGATATGCATATACCTATATACAAAATAAATGAAGCTTTAGGTCGAAGGGAGTAATGAAAATAGGGTAAAATTTCAGCACACATTTACGAAGCATGAATATGTATAGCAATCGTTACCAGAGAAGATTCGATGAAAGGAGAACGTCAATTTTTCCGATCGGCAAGGGTGGCGTACCCGCGAAACGATAACAATGAATTCAAGCCCGAGTTCGTGCTCGTTACCAACGCGCCGACAGGCATCGCTAATCGAAGACAAATCGATTTTGTCTTTTAATTCTGTTCCCCGCCGAAATCGATTCGAATTCAATTTCGTTCCTCGTACCAGTTAACGACTTGCCACGCCATCTCCGCGCCCGCCCGTTGTTTTTACCGATAATTGTAACGAACGTGTGTCTCGTCAACGAGCATGGACGTCGCCGCCGTGCTAACAATTTCCACATAACCACCTAGACACCCAGTACGCCCGTTCAGTTTTATATTCTGTCGCGGCACGTATGACTTCGATGCTTCCTAAATCGGCCATCCTGCTTTAACAGTGAAACCCGCCGGGGAATTTCTTCGAGGAATTTAATTAAAAGGTAACGCGGAAGGGCTCGCAAGGACGAGGAGGAAAAACTGTTGGGCCGTGTGTGGTGTTTCGAGAGAATTAAACGCTATCGTTTCCCGATTTTCGATGCACCGACGTTCACGGTGCATACATTCCGCCACCCCCGACCGGAGCGCGACAGAACCGAGATCTTTATTGCGTTTCGAAGTACCGGGACGGGCAAACAAAGCGGTAATCTGTCGTGCAGGTTGTTCCGCCGACGCGGCACGAAATTGCATTCCGTAGTAAACGGGCGAAAATGGCGAAGGCCTTGTGTTGTCGGCCGTTGATGCTGGCCCGAGCTCGGTGTTCCAGTGTACAGTGCAAACATTCGTGTCCAGCTAGGCGAGCGTCAGCGGCCTGGGTAGGAAAGAGAAAGCAACGCCGCCAGGATGCTAATATTTTCTGCAATATCTCGGGCGAAAAGGAGCTTTAAGCTTCCATGGTGGAAATATCGCGGTACAAGCGTGGCGAACATTGGGCCAGTTAATAGACAGCGGAAATTTTTTCCGGGGTGTTTCAGCGAAACAGCTAAAATAAAATATTTACACGCAGCACCTTCTGGTGTTCCTGTAATTCTGCTCTTTTTTCGGTTTTTAATAAGCATGGGCATTAAAGCGTTTAATCCTTTAGCGTGAAAACTCGTGGAGCAATCCTTAACTGGTAATGAAAGTTTAATCTTTATTGTGCGCCAGGAGAGTGACTTGATGCTTCAAGAATTAACCGTGAACGTGTTGCGAAAAATTTGCATTCTTATTTTCTAGATACCATCGAGAGATGCTGCTTGCTGGATCCGCGGTCGTAAATCCGCATACAGTTACCTACTTCGGTAGCTTCGTGCCGTCAACGTTCCTCTGGAAACCGTATTACACGAATCTCTCAGAACTTGCCAGCATTGCTGATGTAATTTCAATTGTACGGGCTGATCCTTGCAGTTCGTCGTCGATCGTCGACACTTGCACTTTATTATCGGGGGACATTAACGAGCGGGCCGATTGGATTACGCGTCTAAAGGCCGGGCCTGCCGCTGCATTTTACTTCGCCATTAACGATAAAAGAAAGCTTTACGGCTTTCGATCCGAGCCCGAGCAACCTCCTCGAGCAGTAATTAAGATAGAATCTTTCGGCGGCTGATCGGTGGATTTTTCGTTAATCGACGAGGCCGGCTGCGTCACCTTAAGTCGCGACATTAAAATTCACCGCGTCGAGAGTTCGCCGCATCTTTCTGTAAGCGATTAAGACGCGACGGGATTTAAATTGGAATTATTTAAATCGCACGCCGACGACAGGGAATTTAAATGCGACGGATCAAACACCTTTTCGCGCGGTTTCCAATGCTACATTGCAAATTATGCTCGCTGACAAAGCTGTCCCCTCTGAGATACTGATTTCTGTATCGAAAAATTCATTCCGACCGCTCTCCAACGAATCGCAATAATACCCACAGATACCTGTTCGGGAACGCTGCGTTTACTGGTGCGAACAACGAAACCAATGAAGCAAATGAAAAAAGAACCTGGCGGTGGGCGGCAACAAAATATCGAGTTGCGCCTCACCACGCTTTTCTCATTGTTCCATTCATTCGACCCCTTCGTCCCGCTTTCCGGTTCTCCTCGCCGGGTCGTGTCTCTTGACAGCGATATATTCGGCCGCGTTGTTTAGAAAACGATCGGACATTTCTCACGGACCGTTTCATTGCGTATCAAGAACAATACCGTGTACCACAAGTCCAGGTATTTCTCCTTCTCCTCCAACCTTTTTTTTCTTCCCTGGCTTGTCAGTCGATTTCAATATCGAGTGTAATAAATTGCGGTCACGAGGGGGCTGGTGCACGAGCGTTACAAGACGTCGAAAATGCGCGAGCGATGGAGCGGAAGGTCGAAGGGGGCGGTGCTCTTCCTTCCTTTAGATCGCCCTCAGTTTTTCTTGCCACACGTCAATGCTTCTGACGATGACAAATTTACAGGTGTTGCGCGAGGATCGATCGGCCCTTGATGCGAGACGATATTTACCAACGCGGATAAAATTCACCCTGACGAACGACAAACGACTTTGGACATTAGCCGTTGTCGTCGCATAAAAATAATAATATATTGTTTGCCTCGGAGCGAGTATCCCTTGGGATTTACACTGAATGCTGCGAATCGCGGGGGAGTACGTCCCTCGTTTGCCATTTTAAAACACAGTGAGCGAAGGTAACTTTAGAAACAACACAGAGGGAATTATGATTTATAAAGGACACGTGTAGCGCGGAATTATGGGAATAGTCGAAGACAAAAGGACGGGTCGTAAAGAATAAAATAACGAAGATGTCCCCTCGGCGTCAGTACACGCGGAAAGGGTTAACGAGCATGACGAGAGCCGCGCGGCTTGTACGTGCTGGCTCGAAAAGTTCGACGTCCTTGTAACGAGAGTTTTACGTTCCGTTTCATAACCACGCTTCTCCATAATCGTAAAGAAAGCCCAGCATCGGCCGGGTCCGAGGGCTTGCCTGGCTGATACCGAATGACGAGCTAACGATGACGCTGGATCTGCGTTTTATTGAGCCTGAAACACGAACAGCCCACCTCCTTGCTGTTTTGCTGACCACGTCTCGACAGCCATAAATTCGCGTTCGCGCGAAGATGCCCGTAAATTCTTGTTTTTCCCGACGAAAATATTATTGGTGATTCACGTGACGTTTACCTTTCACGATTCGGCTCTGTTTTATTATAATCAGAATTTAAATTTGTACCTCCGCGAAGCAAATCACCCATCTGTCGACTGCACGGCAACACTTCCTAGCGTATTTCACTTTCCGAAATTGCAACTATAAATGGACGTTATTTCGCAGTTGTAGAGTAGCTGTAACTACTTAATATAATATCGCCACTTCTTTAATATAAAAATAATAAACTACTTCTCGCACAGTAAGCACTAAAATTTATCGGTTATACACTGAATTAGTACCTACCTCTACATATGTAGGAGGATATACTGTAATTACAGCGCCATGTGATCAACAATTACAAGATGGGAAGTATTTTAGTGAATCTTAATAGTGTAAAAATTTATTGGACTGCCACAATTTCACATCACATTCGGAGAAAGCAAGTCTAATAATTCTGTGAATGCAAGAATATCTACTAAAAGTACCTAATTAATGATGTACTTAACGAATGAAATCGATTCAAATATTTTTCGTAATGAAAAAAGTGTTTTTCTATTAGCAGTATGCGTGTTCTCAATACCGCCTACCGGAGAACAATGGTTTCGATGTAATGTTTGTTGCAGGTGGAGTCACAAAATTTGCGGAGCAACCGAAAGCTTTATTTGTCCAATATGTACATTCGAACGTAAAAAATAAAATATTTGACAACTCCTATTTCTATATTTTTGTAATAAAAATAAAATCATAGGTTGATAAAAAATAATAAAAGCACATGTGAAAATGACTTTAAAAACTCATATATAGGTACATGAATTAATCAATATTTCTTGAGTAGGCGATATTAAGTACCCTTTTTTCAGGACCGGATTTTTGCATGTCTTCCGTTGTTTATTTACTAATTAAAAATTTGTAGGTTTCAACGATTCTAAGTTATGCTACATAAAAGATGAATAATTTCTCTTTACTTTGAAACGAATTTCATACAAAAATATCAATTATTATTCAATTGACAGCGATTGAACTTTTACTAGGCGATATTAACTACCGTCACTCTACAGGAAGTTTTCCGCAGGAAGAAATTCAAAAGTTTCAACAGCGGGGCCAACATTGCCGTTCGATTTTTTCGCTTTTGTTTGAAACGTCACGTGCCTCTGGGCGTGCCGTCAATTCAGCCGATATTTAATATGCTTCGTTGTAATTTTTATTGAATAACTCCCAGCAGAATTTTCTCGCGGGCAGTTTTTACCCACGGCAATTGCACCGTTTTCGATAAATCATGCATTCATTTCTTCATGGGTGAAATTTTAAATGTTCACCAGTATGCAACCCCCCGTGCTCGATATTCAAATGTTTTTCCGCCAACATGGTTGCGCATTGGAAAACAAACGTTTTCAATGTTTTTCAACAGGCCGCTATGAATTAAACATCTCCTGTCGAAGCAGTTATATTTTTATAGTACGTGAAACTTGATAAACAACCAAATGGGTTTACCAATCGTAGCGTGTTTACCCGTTGGTGTGAAGGGTGCACAATTGGTGATAATTACGGCGATTTCGTTAACGAACGATGAACAGGATGATGGTCGCGCGGTTGGCCAGAAAAGTAGGATTAACTAGGGACCTGTAAACCACACTGCACCGGAGAACCGTACTTCCGCTATGCCAGTCGCACCGAGTGCATCCAAACAGCGCGCGTCAGTAGCCGTTTCGCTTTAATCGAAAAGCTCTCGGGAAAATCACACATCCAGCCGCTGCGCGCTGCAAGGTAACCCGTTCGAAATTATTCGCCGTGTGTACCTCGATTCTGACGAATAGATACATGTGTCGTTGCTCCTGTTGTTACTACCGCCGCCGTTTTTTTCCTCTCCCGGGCTAGCACAAAATTCCCCCTTTGTTCTTTTTGCGCGACGGCGTGCCACGTCCGGTTCACCGAATGCGTCGTAAAGCTGCACGAGATAGGGCTTTCGGGCAATGCTTCGTGCCGCTGTGAAATCGAAAATGTAAAAGAAACGCGGACAAAGAAGGTCGAATAAAAACCGCGCGCATTCCGTAGCGGGCGTAAAAGTGGAGAAGTAAAACGGAAAGATGTTTCGACGATAAAATTCTACGGATACTGAGGTAACGAAGTGAAAGAAACGCGTTTTGTTTACGGCGCGAAGTGCCTTTTTCCCTTCTTCGGCGGGAAGTGAAAGAATGAAATCGAGTCAGGGAATCTTCGTTTTGCTGTCGATACTCCACTGCGGAGGCCGAGCGATGGAGAAGCGCAGGGTGCAGTTTACAAGGTCGATAAAAAATTTATTAGCGGGAGATGAATAAGCCCCTGAAACGTATTAACGGCGATGGGTTTGACGCTCTGTTCGGGGGATTTTTTTTTAACGGAGTGCTATATATAATAGCGGGACACGTTCCCGTGGGGGGTGTCCGACGAATTCATCACGGCGAGGTCGAAAACGACGGTAGCCCGTTTTCGTCGAGTCAGCGATGGATTATTTCTACCGCCACCCGATCGGAAATGGGCATAGGTATAATTCATTGGCTCGAGCATAATTCTGCCCCGACGTTCGGCTGTTCCCCGAATGACTTTTTTATCGCGGAGAATTGCGAACCAGGGAAACCGCCGTCCCCCGTGGAAAGTTCCTTTCGATTGTTTTCGGATCAAGCTTTCACGAAGGAATAAACGTCGTCGAATGAAAATACTCTTTTACGCTCTTTTTGCGCGAGACATTTCTATTCGTCTGACGTGCCCCGATTCGGCGAAGAGAGCGTTTCATCCGGGTCGTGTCAGATTTCCTAGTAATCATATTTCACCGTTTTATTTTTATATTTCTTCCCGATTATATACGCGATGACCTGTTTAAATCGGCAAGAGGATATGTGTTATAAATAACCGAATATAAGGGTCACCGCGAGCAATCAAGAGGACGAAAGTCGACGGCCTCCTTCTCGGTGCAAAATTCAGGACCTGGCAGCAATAGGGGTGCAGGTCCATCTTTACCAACTTCGAGTTAATTAGAAAAAACTGTTTGTAAAATTGTTGTTTTGACTTAAGATTAAAAAGAGTAATACAAAATTAAGCAGTAGTTATTGGGTTGATAAGTTTTTATTTCTATTTTTGGCGAAATTTTCAAATCTGAAGCGGCCCAAAACAAAAGTATTGCCCAAAATAGGCTCAAAATTTCCAATAAATCTCTCATTTATTATCTGCTTTGTATAAACCGTGCACCAAACGATGTAGAATTTTTTTACGTATACCACACGTCATGATTCAAAAACTGTACGAAATATAGTTGCACCCCTTTTACTGCAAGCTCCTCAAAATTTCAGTTCCCTTGACTCTCAACGATGCAATATTTTCGACGGTATATTCGAATACAACTGCGCCATGCCTTACATTATAGATCAATAGCGGCAATCACTCTCGTGCCTTTTAATTATAATGTCAAAGCGGCTCCAAGGCGCTCAATAGCACAGCTTCCAAGCTACGACGGCTGATATAATTAAGAAGCGAAAGGGGTAGAAAAGAGGTCGAAACGAGATGAGGTCGTTCATAATTCAGAGAAGGAGGGGTAGCAGTCTCGAAGAACAATCCAGTGTTTGCCCAGGTCTGCCACCTCTATTAATTATTGCCACGGACGCGTGTTCATAATTAAGGAGCCGCATCGTCCGCCGTCCTTCTGGATACACCCAGGATCACGCGGGATCCTCGACGAGGTCGGCCTGGAAACTTCGCGAAAGTCCTTGTAAAACTGGATTTACGAGATCTCGCGAATTCCTGAGTTCCCGTGAACGCTTCGGTCCAGAGTTTCTTGCCCGCCACCCGCCGTCCGTGTAATCCCATCGACGTTACGAACCCCCACGCCACTCGCGCAAACAGAAATTCATTTTTTACAAGACCGAATTCCCCGAGAAGCTTCGCAGCAAGTAACTGACGCGGGTATCGCAGTTGTAACTGTTTGCTTTTACACAGTAGCGCAAGTTCGGTCGTTTTAATTGCTTTACGATCCCGACTGGATCGTTGAAAAATATATGCAACACCCCTGGCTTGTAACAGACATTGCCGTGGATGCTATTGATTATTTATTAAACGACCAAGTTTAATTTTGACGGCGAACGAAACTGTGGATGTTTTCCTTGTCTCGGCACCTCAAAAACTCCTTGCGTTTTGTTGAGATTGTCTGAAGGTGTTCAATGGCGTCGGTAAAAATTCCAAAGCCGCAAGGGGACACTCCTTTTAATTCTGACAGGGAATGGTACGGGAATATCCGGGCTTCCATGGGATTCCGCGTGAGACTGACTTTACGAGATAAGGCAGAATTCCTGGATGCTAAGAGACCGACGTACACGAACTGCTTATTTGTCACGACTGGTGTCGCACATCCGCGGGATGAAACGGTCTCAGATCAAGTCGGCAACTTTGTCCTCCGGTTTCAAGGCTGGATGGTGTTTAGAGCTGAGAGGAAATTTATGCTCCGACATAAGCTCGATGCGCCACGGAAGCCCGAAATGTCTGCGAAATTGTTGCGTCGCTGGGTAAGTTACGAGGCTTAGGGTGAAAATTGCGAATTGTTGCTGGAAATGTAACCAGAAATGAATAATTAATATCTAACGTGATAATAACGAACGTATGTGATAATTTGGTCGTCAAAAACGGTGTTAAAAACTTCGATCGACTGTCACCTTTTGAAGATGAATTGAGCTGTCTTGTTAAGTGAATTAACAGATTCTCGATAAAAATAGGATCATTGAAGTAAGGAATTTCATAAATTCGAAAGGAGATCAGTAGGATGCCTTTGAAGTGGTTGAATCTTTTGATGACTCGTGTCTTTAGTCTCGTGAGTAGCGATAGAAACAACCCTGCATCGGTCGACTTAAATGCGCTGCCCCTTTGGTAGCTCATACGTCGCCAAACTAATCCCCTTAGCCGTTAAATTGCGGTCTTAGAACTTAGCGGAGTGGCTCGTAAGTTTAGTTATCCTGGGAAACGCATATCCTCTATCATCCCTTAGTGAATTTCATCCCTCTCCCTGTGCTTCGTGCACTGTCCTCCAGGGCATACTCGTCATTCGTTATATTACCGATAAATCTCGGCGATTTTTCACAAAGGAGAGTAACTTCCCACGTAATGTGACTTCTCCATTAGGAAAACTTGCACCTGACACGGTTTAATTTACCGTCCAGTAACTATCACTTATTTCTAGACTTGATCAATATTTAGGTAGCTTATTAATCATGTCATGCGACTGTTATAACCCTTCGTGGTAACACCTTTTTATAATTATAAATTGGTCACGTGGAGTTCATTGCACCCCAGCGACATTTTTGAGCTACCATTTTCGTACTTTTGAATCTTTTAACATTTTAGTGATAATTGTGTATTCGCAATACTTATACAATGGTGTTGATAGCCACTTTAATAGTTATTTTCAAGAAATGTAAATTTTATTTTGATACGATGAAATTTGTAGCTGAAAAAAATAGTTGTACAAGGAAGCGATTCTTTTTGTTAAAATTCACCAAACTTAATGTGTAAATTTTTAATATTAAGGTCTAAAAATTTACGGAAATAATGGCATAGAAAAAGAAGGGTTGGTTAAGCACATATTAAAATCGGTGGTAAGGGTACCTATAACAATATCATGCATTCGGTAGGAGTAATAATATACGGCGTCTCGTTGTACGACTCTGCGCGTCTTTCTTCGGATCAATGAAACCAGAATGCGAGAAGGAACGCTCCATATACGAGACCAGCTGAGGTTCGGCATGTCCACACTCCACATTTCTTTTCTATTTTGTCCACACCTATTTTCTAGCATATTCGCACTTTTTTTCGACGCTCTAAACTTGTTTATTTTATCTTCAGCCTGAACTCACGACCCCAGTATATCTCTTCCTCCTTCCCCACTCGTCTGTCTCGCTCGCACGGTGCGTAACCCGATATCCCTGGGCTGTGGCAGTCGGTGCAAGCGAAATAGCGAATCGCGGAATCAGCCAGGCGTTAAGGTAAACAAGTTTCGAGCGCCGAGACAAGGACGCTGAGTATAAAAAACGTGGGAAAAAAGATACGTGCGTATGCCTTGCCTTGCTTAGGGTCGTAAAGAGTATGTCTCACTCCAAACACCTCTCACTCTGCTCCTACCGATGCCATTGACGAATGCACGGAAGCTAAGCGAAGCGCGGTCGATGGCTCTGGCCGGCGAGTTTCTTCCTGTTTTGGTTTAACTATCGAATGTATTTACAGCTTTCACCATATCTGTGCAACTTCACTACCTATACCTTCGCCACTAAATGAGCATAGAGCATTGAACAAGGAAGTCGTGGAATAGGTGTATTTATTATCGAACGAAGTGTAGCTATTCATAAGTTCAATGTTAAAGAATCGACTAGCGTAAGAGGAGAAGCGTCACGAATGAAATGTAAAAAGGGAAGTCGTTAGGAAGTAAGTGCTTCCTTTTATTTCTTCGTACGCTGTCGCTCCGTATCTGCTACCTCAACTTAAAACCGTTATGCGCACCATAAAGAAGAAGGAAGTCGTACCTTCGATAATGAAAAATGAAATCCACGGTGTGCCTAGTTTTTTTATTAGGTACCCATAGAGATGTGTAGAATTCTCGTAACTTCGTATCCCGAGTTAAGATGTTCCCCGAGCTGTTCAGAATTCGTTAGCCAGCGGAGTCGATGCACTCGCGGTCAATCCAATCATGTATCGAGTCGAAGCGATTTTAATCGGAATAAATTCAGCGGAAGTAATAAAATTCGGCGCGCTCGAGCTGCCAGTCACCGCGCGCACAGATGAAGCACAATGTAAATAAGGTCTTTGCAATTAAAGCGAAGCACTCCGCGGATAAAGTTGATCGCAAACGAGAAAAGTTCCGGGCGTTGTTGGTTTAGGTATCATCCCCGTGGCTGTCGAAAGTTACGAATGTACCAATTTGCTCCGGGTAGAAACTTCGCAATTAAGTTTAGGCGGGATGGGATCGCCTTTGTAAAGCCATCTGTGGAAAGTACAATGATTAAAAACATATCGGATGGAATCTAGTTAACATCGCCTAAGTTTCACGTTTACTGAAACCCAATTTTTTAACTAGGAATTGATCCTGTCAACTGAGAAATTTCTACTAAGTGTGATTTAGGTAAATCAATTTGGTCATCGTCGTCTTACGTTTCAATTCTTTATGTAAAGCATGATATTGCGGGGGAATAAAATGCTTTAACGTCCCTTTTACAAATCAGTGAAGGGGCTGTTATGAAAGTGAAGACGTAGGGTAGTAAAACAGAGAGCCGATGTTTCGTAAAACGTCCCTGCCTGCAACTTCTGCAAACAATAATACCGCGGCGGTCCTTTTCATTTTCTGCCTCGGCTCCGTCTACCAGCACTCTAGCCTTTTACTCGACTTTTACGCAGTGTTTAACTTCATTACACGATTAAATTTCCCGTTGTCAGCCTCTACAGCTACCAGCACCAGAATTTTCTCCCCTTTTCCTCTTGCTATCCTATCTTGAGCGTTTTTTTGTTTGCGATATTTTTTATTCCATTACAAGAGAAGGGAACCGGAGGATAAAATAGTAGGTACAGAACAGAAATACAAACCATGAATTCATCTGGATAATTTCATAAAAATACTTTAACATACCCCGGCGTTCTATGAACTTTGCGAATTTCTCATTTTCAAGAATATGGGTCTGTTAACAATCACCATGCACACTCGTATCGACCAGGGTTTTTTCACCCCTTGGTGACTCGATATCTCGCAAAAAAACACAGACAGGTTTATACGCCGCGTGTTCCTTTCCAGAAACATGAAATTGATATCGGTATTATCCGACTGCGCCATCGAATTCGCTGGAGGCACAGCTTCCGTCTCGTAATGGGATTTTGATAGTAACTGGTCGGGAGGTATCAACCCTCATCATGGGAATAATTTCCTCGCCGTATCTGTATCGTGTTCGCTACACCCTGCGCGTTAGGATACGATACGTTATCGTCAGCTTACACCGTATGCGCTTCAACGACCCTCTGACCCTTCCTTCTTAATGCAAACTCATGGGACGCGGAAAGTAAAGTTTCACCGGCTACCGGATCGTAAAATTGACCCATCCATTTTCCATGTGGGATTTGCTTTACTTCTTTTGCCAGTATGCAATAACACGAAAGAAATATAAAAATCTTTGGCATGGTATAACTTTAATGTATTATTAACTAAAGGAAGCACAACTTTTGTGCAGCATACCATCACTTTAATAATGTTTTAACACTTACAATTAGTATCATGATTTTCTTGTTTTGCCCAGAAATATTCTTATCCGTGCATTTTTGTCCATAATTCGTAGTAAAAATAAGCAAAAAATTCTATGTACAAAATATGGATGTATCAGTGTTACACCATGCACAAAGATGCCTATATATTATAATGTTAAGCCAATGCTCGATTTTGCAGAATGTTACACTAACAAGGAGTTTCCCAGCTGTCCGCTTTCGATTGCTTTGATTTTTGGATACGTTTTAGAAGACTGAAAAATAAGAAATACGTGTCTTTTTATTTCGAACCGTTTGCACGTTTCAGGAGTGAAACCACCCGTCTAATTTTATAAAAATAAGTGGGGCACGCCTCCGATTGCTTTGGTTTTTAGATATGGATTTTCATATGAAGTTTTACTCAACACAATTTTGTACCCCTTATGATCTTTGAAGGGTGGTTTCACCCCCTAAACATTCAAACGGGTCGAAAGAAAAGATACGTATTTCTTATTTTTTGGTCCTCTAAAACATATCCAAAAAACCAAAGCCATCGGAGATCATTCCCTGACAATCTTATAACTTTGAGGGGTGGTTTCACCCCCAAAATATGAAAACGGGCCGCTATAAAAAAACACGTATATCTTATTTTTCGGTGCTCTAAAACATATCCAAAAATCAAAGCAATCGGAGGCGGATATCTGCGAAACTCTCCTTGTAAGTAGTGTTACATACATTATTATGTTCGATATCAAATTTCTTCGAAAAGGAAAACCGAAATAACTGAGAGAAAAGATTATCATTTACCTGCTACTTTCAGTGGTCCTGGAGAAACTAAATAACAAAACAATTCTACACAGTGTATGACAATAGAATTTCTACGGATGTGTTTCTGACCTAAGGACACTTGTTACATATGGTAATAGTAAAGTAACGCTAAAGTTCATGAAAAAGGCCCCAAATGGCGCGCACGGTTTTTTCAATTCGTGTCACACGGGTATTACACTATGATACTAAGGGTTAAGTCCCTACCGAACATTTGAAATATATGTCATAACAAATGTTATGTTGGATCACCGCGTAGCGCACGGGTGCAAAGCACATCGTGCTCCATGACGCCTATATTGCCGTCATAAATCTAACAAGGTGGTTGAACATTAACCCGGGGCCACCCCTATACTTCCGACACTGGTCGACCACCACGTCCGATAAAACGGCTGTCTATACGGTGCGTGATATTATTTACGTCGATTTAATGAACCGTAACAGAGTTACGACCTTTCAAGCGAAATCGTGGGTTTATCTGAAAGAAAAGGGTGCCCCTTATCACGAGCAGATTATTCGACTAATAAAGTGCATGGGTTGTTAACAACATTATGTATCTACGTGATTAAGACACACGTGTTCAGAGAAGATCGGAGCATCCCTTTGAATTCATTGTCGCGAAATAACAGTGAAAATTTTTTGATTCGAAATTTACGCGTCGACGACACCGCGTCCCATTCTCCTCGGTTTTTCATGGGCGCAATCACGCGAATGGTGACAGACGAAATTTTGTGGTATAAATCTCGGGTCGCAGGGACAGGGACAGTAGAGTGGAAAATTGGATGACGATGTGGTCGGTTCGCAGGTGGACTCCGCGCCAGTTCTTTGTTCTACCGCGCATAAAATACGTTTCGGAACATTTGCCATGAACATATCCCGAAATTCTGGTGTGAATGTCGCTGAAAAACATGTTGGTTAATAAAGCAAAAGGCGAATATTATAACATCCACGTGTGCTCGCAGCTTTATACTCATATTCTGTTCTCTGTTGCAGAGTCACGACAGCTGGCAAGGGCACGACGGCGACCAGGTGAGCAATCACAGTTTACGTTTCTTGACATTGCTTTGCTTTCGCCCTAAGCACGCAGCTTTATGCTTTCCACTCTTCAGACGTTATACGCTTTAATTATACACGTAGTACTCCTTCCCACCACTTTTCCATTCTCACCTCAATATCGCGAACTTTAACAATTTCCGATAGCATCCATTAATTAGAAAACTTGACGGAATTTGTAGTCTCGGGTGTGTTGCATGTGTTTGTTCCTCCGCTCAGTTATTTGATAATAGCGGTCTTGAATAATAATACTGATAACCAAAACTGGCATGATTCACAATAGTAGTCTCCCCGCAAGCCATTTATCGTACTTCGAAGACCGAGGAGCGAATTAAGGCAATCCGAAACACGAAAATGGATTTTCGTGGAAGGAGCCCGCTGCATATTACTGTATCGCGCAGCGTTCCCAGCGGTGGTAGCTCGGGGTAACAGGAATTATCAAACGAGAGGAGCGCAGCGATAGCGAAAGAGAAAGAGTGCGCGCGGGGGTGTGCGAAAGCAATTTGCTCGACAGTGATGCATACGATTCGAGCCCTTACCATCTGGTTACCGCGGTTGCAACGCGCTCTGTATCTCTTCGTTATTAAGGGTGGTGCGGTTTAATGACGCGATCGTTGCAACGAGAGGCGCATCAAGGTTTGCAACGTTCCTCGTTAAGTACTAGCGATTAGTCGGCGCTGCACTATCGCCTGTGAAAATATTTACCAGCCCGCGGAATTTCCCCAGTAATGCCTCTTACGCAGTAATCGATGCACCCCCGTGCCACTGGAGTTTACGGTGCGTTTAGATCCCCATATTTCTTGTGGCGCTGTGCATCGATGCCTTAAGGTAACTAACGTCTTCGTTATGAAGTTCGTTAAGACGGGGTGGTATTTAAACGAGGCCTGTGCCATTTAATTAATCTCTGCTCACCTAGCTGTCAGTTGTTATAATGAATGGGGTACTGGAGGATCATATTCTTTTGTCTACTTGTGTTAAAACCGTAGGTCGAAGGTAGAGTTTCTAAACCAGAGTAAGAAATATCGACAGTTCGGACGACAAGTCGTTAAAGCGCGCAATTTGTTCCTCGCCATTGAGCATTCAGCGACGGGGGGGACGCGGCCCGTAAAAGTTCCCTGAACAGGCAAAAATACAAGAACATTTCCGCGAGACGGAGCATCGCTTGGTAATTCAGGGCGCTCGTGGAACGCTTTTTACGAGGAACGAAAGACGGTAGAGGCACTTAACAATGAAGGCTGGTTGAATGAGATTTAGTGTACCGTCTAATCGGGTTTACTCTCGCCTTAGGGCTCTGTCCCACGCTGATACGCCGATACAGGCTCAGACTACGGGAGCGGAAGAAGCCGGTCGTGGTGTGGGTAAAGGGTAAGGAGGAAGGAAACTGAAGAAAACTGCGAGACCAAGTGGTTAGAGGACGCGCGCCGTGAATTTAAAAAGATTCGTTAAACCTTGATACCGCTATAGACTCCGCTATCCGTGGAACTCTTTGTTAAGAAGTTCGACCACTCTCCCATTTCCGTAATGCTTCCCCGAGATTTATCTCGGGTAAGAAGATTTGCCAACCGTGTCGGAACATCCGTGGGAACAAGGGAAATAATCGCTCCGTCATTTGGATCCGTGATTGTCGAATCCTTTAGTCAGTTTAATCGTAATGTTCAATTAATCTCAACGATTATTATCGATGACTTTGGATTTCGTTTAACACTGCTGAATGGAAATCAATTTTCCTATGTGAACGAACTGTTTTTTACGCGAAGGAGTTGGAAGGAAATCCAATATAAGATTTATCTTCGAAGCGATGACACTCTTCGAATTTCAATATTCCAAGATTTTCATAATGTCGGCGAGCGTCCCAGGGAATCGAGTTCCGGTCGATGGTTCTTGCCATAGACACGCGAACGAACCATGCCGTTTCTCAATAGTGTCTTCCCTGGAGGGGGTCTGTTTCATCTTCCGTCTTCTTGTTTCGAATATCCACAATACGTCACCCACTACGCCACCCTTCAGAGGGTTTTGTCCCCTTTGTACCGATATAAGGCAGGTGACTCTTCCTCGTCCTTTGTTCCCGGCGAAGAGTTTTGCGTTGAGATTCTTCCCCCTTGTGAAAACTCTCTCGAAGCAAATCCTTCAGTCAAGCATTTTTCCTTTCACAACTATTAGGGTAGACTTAAATCTTGCAAAATGCTCCAATATTTTCGTGACTGTTTTATTGTTTTATTGTTTTTGAGAAAATGTGACGGATTCGCTGCACCGATATTTCCACCTGCCCCTTGACCTTCTTTTACGAAGCTCTTTTGGGAAATCTCGCCACGCGGATCTCTAATTTCCTTGTCGGACGTAGAAAGGACTTCGTTGGAGGCTTCGTGCTGGTAAAATATTGACGCCGAACGAAAGCTCGCTGATATTTGCGGACATGAGCTCTCGCGGGAATTGTCGAGCGCGCATGGAGATCGGACTGCCACGGTGGGCTTCATCGAATTCGGATGAAATCGCCTTCATGAAGATGCACCACGTCGACAAATCAGAGCATGTTCCCGGAGATGTCAAATATTTCCATAAAACGTGATGCTGCTTGTTTTGGGAAATCAGATAGGAGTTTTCTCTGTGGCGAATTGTAAGAAACTCGAGCATTCAAATATCATTTTGCATGTGCAGGGTTTCTTAGGAATAAGCGACTAACTTTTGGCAACTTATTGTACTGAACTTGGGGATAATAAATGTCATACAGCTGCACGTCCGTTAACGCTTCCTTTTCGAGGTATCAACACCTTTTGCCTGCTGCAGACTTTAGTGAAAACATTTTGGAAGTTCATGAAGGTTTCCTCTTACTTAGCTCAGTGCACAGATTCACTCTGAAATTTGCATCACTAACTTCCCTACGTATTCGCGCGAAACTGTACCGTAGACAAAAATGCTTTCTAGTTTGGAAAGGAAGTGTTTCCAGACTTGTGTTAACGAAGTTGATAAAAATCTGTGCTCGAGCTTAGCTTGCTTCGCTCCGTTTCACGCGATGGAGTCTTCTTTTCACGCTTAACTTTTCCCTCTTTGGGAGGATGCTTATCGAGGCTCGCCCCTCCTGAATAGTGCTCGAACCATTAAGGCGGACTCGCGAGGGCAAATTAGTTCCCAAATATTCCCGAGGAATGAATTGTTTGCCCAGTGATCACCGGGGCGATTCAACAATGTAATAGAGTTGGCAATTAGTCTAAGCTAAAGGGAATTGTCTCTGCTGCACTTTATACCAGTGCTTGAATTCATTTAACCTGAATAATTCTAAATGTTCAACAAAAGCATACTCGCGAATCTGGTTCTGTCCGCATTCATTTCGATCAATGAATTTACTTTTAAATACATTTCGACCGCAGCTTTATTATTCCCGACGAGGCGGTTCACCCGCTTCAACGGCATTAAAAACCTTCAGAATCCTCTTCACGCGCAATGTTTCGCAGTAACTAACACGGGAAACAGGGCTTGGTGCCAATTACCTTAACTCACCCACCCTTTTCCTGCTTTATCTCCAGCTTTCTCTACCCCTTATTCTCTGCCGCCGCTCCTTCTCTCGCACACGCATCGCTCTACACTTATCCCCCTCTCTCTCTCTCTCTCTCTCTCTTTTCATTCTTCTCTTTTCCTCGATGAGCATTCGCGACTCTCGCCGCAAATGAGCCACTCCAGTTATGAGAGATTAGCCTAGGGTGTTCGGCAGCTAACTTCCTGTCCTCCTCTCTTTTTGTTTTTGTGTTTTTGTTTTCTCTCATTACTAGGGTCGTGCGGGAGGCAGGGACTGGTGAGATTCAGCCGCGGACAAACGAATTCTGACAAAAAACAAAATGCGAGAAAGAAATGGAACAGCTCGTGACATTCAGTACCCGACACGCACTAATTAAGCTCCAGCATCCTCCTCGGCATTCTCCTCCGGATTCCGTTGTGTTCGATGCAATAAACCACGATACCAATTGTTTTGCGTTGCTATTATTTTGTTTTGTTCTCACAATCCCCCCGCCTTTCCCCTTCCCACCACGAATACATTCTGAGGATAACGAGGCAGCAACTGTATAACGATTACAAGGCTAGGAAAGGTAATTATGACGTAAAACAAATATTAGTAGCATTCAGCGTTGCATAATGAATTAAGCAACAAAGATTTGACTAAGTTTGACACAGTTTCCTGTATAAAATAGGACGACGTACTTATACTATACCGAGGAAGGCAAGCGACAAGTGGCTTATCGACAGAGTTCTCTGTGCAGCCGCTGCGACACATAGGTGTCACTTACAGTTCTGATTCCCGTCTTAGTGTGGAGTAATTAAGTAGATACATAGGGTGTACCAGAAATAATGGCAAAATTTTCCAAGCTATTTCTACTCGCCTTGAGGATGTAAAAAGTCGTTCAACCGTATACAGTCAGGATGCTCTGACTCGATTGCTCGATTACCTGCATCAAATTTTCTATTCTATTCAATTCACCGGATCGATTCATGCCAAATATTATTGGCCCGTGGAGAAAGGGGGCGAAGGAGCCGAGGGAAGTAACGAAAGCAACTCCGTGATTCGCCGAACGGCAATTTTCGAGCGGGCCAGTTTTCCGAATATCGGTTCGAGCCACTCCACGCAATTTCCTGTTGGGATAGGGAAATTTGGTTGGGAATCAACTAAAAGGGGCGCTCAAAGGAGAAGCGTTACGCAAACGTTGGGGCGTACTTCGATGCATCGACGCGATTTCGGCTCGCGGAGGCAGAGGGAAGCCCGTTAGAGAAATGCAAATTGCGCCCGGCCAGACAGCATTAAACATTGCCATTGTTCAACGACGTACTCCGCGCACGCGAAATACGGAATGCACCGCCGGCGGAATTGCCTGCCCCGGAAATTCTAAAGGTTTCGTTTAAGTTTCCAGGTCATATGGCCCGAAGCGCCCGGGGAGAAAAGGGCGGGCGGCGTGAATGTGTTGACCGCTTTCGGTTTTAAGCGTATTTATTTTTCGAGAGCAATCAGAAGGAGCTGAAGCGGTCGCTTTCGCTGGGAAAAGGATAGAGGTGAAATGGGGACACTTCCAAGTGCCGTGAAAAACGGGAAATGAGCGAGGGGAAATCATGGTGCGCCCATACACGTAAACACACCCGCGTCTTATCTTAGTTTGCTGAATTTGAATGTGCAGTTAGAAGAAACTCGTTCTCCTTCGGTGAGTTCGAACGTGGTCGTTGAACGTCCCTCCGAATCGCGAGGGCCTTGTTCCTTTTTTTTACATACGAGATCCGTGAAATGGAGTTGAAGGGATCCGAAGGGGTCTCGTTTCACGGCAGGCTTTTTTGTCGAAAAGGAATTCCCTGAGTCGAAGAGCGCGTGTACGTTCAAACGTGGCCCAGGTCCTCCCCCAGCCCTCCCCCGAGATTAGATTAAAACGAGTTTCTCCATTCCCGTCACGTGTCCGTCAATGGCGACTACGAATCCGTGGACATTTCGCCGCGAGAAGTTGCGTTTGAATTCCATCGGATGGGACGTATGCGCAACAACGGCGATAGAAATTTTTGCCCATTACGGGACTCGTTAAAAGGGAAAGGAACATTTCCGCGAACGTGGAAGTACCTACATTCTTGATACCGAAACGGGGAGTAAGAAACAATCAGTTTCTCCACTGTTTTGCAATATACATACTCTGAAGGAGACTTGGGGTTCTTAAAACCATGAACACGCGGGAAAAAATTATTTTATCCATCCGTTAATTGGATAAGCCCGGGTATCTCGCGGAGAAAGTTTAACCATTATACTACTACAAAAGGAGTGAACGTGGCATTACGTTACATGCGAAATTAGCTACAGGCAAAACAAGTTACTTCCTCTCAAATTTAGTTTTAAATACGCAGGGATCAGTTCTGGTTAGGGATGAGCTAGTTATATAGAGTGGAATATATTCTCGTAAATAATTTGCATTCTGTACGAGCTCAGTTGCTCGAAAATTCGAGTTTTGCTATGCAGACGCTGGAATTACTCCGAAACTGGTTGAATACGGTTCATCGATTTGGTAACATGTAGCAGCATGTCGAAATAGAGTAATGTACAGGTAACCTCTGAAATTCGTGTAAACTCTATCATTACAACTGAGCTCGAAGCGGTATCTCCGTATCTATCTCGACTTCCCCCTGACCGCAAAACAGCCGCGCGACCTCGCGCGATCGGCCTGGCACGAAACTGGCGTCGCCGAACGGACGAACGTCTTCTGCACGGTTAGTATGTCCTCGTCGAGCGCGGACGAAGACGTAGGAGTGAGAGAGAGTGAATGGAAAGGCACGCGGCAGAGAACCCGAGTACTTTCGTGCAGCCTGCCCGTTTTTTGTTCGAAATAATGGGTAAAAAGATTCAAGTGTCGCGAACCCGTGCGAAAATAATAACGCGCGCACTCTTCCGTGAAAATAAATCACAGCAATTCCCGTTTGCCGTCACAGGAGCCGCGTTACTTCGAAACAAGAATCGTGTGACTGTTTTAGAAATTAAAGTAGTCGAATTGTCAAGGCGTGAGCGACGTGGGAATATGATTTTGTAAATGGCAGTGTTTGAATCGATGATCGGATAAGACGAACGAGATATCGATGATCGATGAACTTTGTGATCAAACTTCAACTCGCTATGATCCATGAATTTTTTATGATTGTGAGTCTCTCAGTGAACGGTGACGATTAAAGGATTAACGTGTGCGAAAGAAATCGCTTGGTAAAAGTCTGAATAATAATCGGAAGAAAAGTTTATTTGGATAACGCCCAGCGCCGTTCTCGCGAGGACGATCGTGCAGGTTCGTGCAGATCCGTGAAGGTTCGGCTCGGCGCTCTCCGTGCGTGCAGCGAGGTTCATGCCGGCGGCCGAGCGATGACGTCAGCAGGCAAAGAGGCCCGAGCACGGCCAGTTCGGTAAAGCGTACGAGGGCTCTTGACGTTTCCCCTCTCTCTGCGTGCGCGCGGCTCGTATTATTTTCGAGCATTCGTTCGATCCGCGGCTCCCGGTTAGTTCGATCGGTATCGACGGGAAATCAGTACGTATCGCGTGGCGGGAAATACGTTTCGTCGGTTGGACGCGGCGCGTTCCTTCGGTGAGTGCACGATCGTGACCGAAGCCAGCGTGAGAGAGAGAAAGCGGCAGAGAGGTGGAGGAGGAAGGCGTCCGTGGCGACCTAACCTCCCAACCGGTGCGTCGGTGATTTTAATCGGCGTTACAGCAGTGCCGTGTAACCGTGTCACGCGAACCCGTGCGAACTGTCGCGGAAACCAGCCCGCCCGCGAAACGTCACCGCGTCTGCCATTCGTTGCGCGACAACCACCGTCGATTGGACATTCCTCCACAGTGCGTGATTTTCTAACCTCTGCTCGCTCGGCCCGGTGCGTCTGGCCGCGATACCGAGCCACTGCCACGGGATAAAGAGACGTGGAGCTGTCCATACGTTCGGTAAACAAAGGGGGGAATAGCTGCACGCGAAGGCAGATGCGCGTACGAGCTAATAAAACAGTGCGCTCTTGTTTATGTGGCCGGGAAACTGTCGCGTATTGACATTCACGCCCGTTCTTTGTTCCTCTTCCGCGTATCTGCGGCGCGTCGCGCGTTTCTTCCCAGGAAATCTTCGTGGCCCGATTGGCGGTAAGAAATTCGTGGCGGAGCGAGACGGACGGTAGAGGAGCAACCTGTTTCTCGTCAGTGCGAGTGTGTCTGTGCCCTGTCTCTCGTGGAATGCGAGAATCGTGCGTACAGGGGCGTCTCGATACGCGGTGATTTTCGACTGACGCCGAATAAGAGAGAGTGCAAGACCTCGTGTCGCTTGGGTAGGCGAGTGCGTCTGCCCGTTGTCTAAATGCGCGACGCGTGAGCCTCAGTGGTCTTCCACGGTCAAAGGTAAAGTGAAGTTGGTTTTCGGCTGCCACCTTTTTTATTTTTTGGCGGGCTGTGCGGAGGGAACACGTGGCGGTCGGGAAATCGGGGCAAACTCGTCGTTCTCGGACGGGCATTGTTGCTCGCGACTAACGGCATAATGCACGCGTAATTAGAACGTTCTGAGAAATGAATTAGTCGCGAGGCTACGGTAATGTTTTTCAGCGTTACGTGGCGCGCCAGCGGCAGCTACGAAGGACACCAGATATAACAGTACATTTCGTTTCTTTGGGGTTTACTACCTGTTCGAACGATCCTTTTATTTCCACGAATGGAGCATTCCCGCGTTGGAATTCAAAGTTCGCGATGTGATCGCAGGGGGCGAAAGGGATGGCGAGGGATAACATACGCGTGAGGTTTACGTGTACGTATGTCCACGTGGAAATCGAAGCCTCGCAATCGTGAGTTTCCTTATCCGCGTCGTCATTCGTCGCGGTATGCTGCACAGGAGTACGCTTCGCGCGCACTAGAGTGAGACGGACGGACAACCTGTTTACGACGTTAGCGCGTGTGTGTGTGCCGGCACGCACACGTACGGAGCGCAAGCGCGCTGTATGTAAGGAGGGAAATGTATACACAAGGTTTTCGTGGGAGCGTAGGATTGCTTTTTGCTATGCGCTCAGAAAAATGTGTATGGGCATGCATACAGGGTGGTCCACGGATTATTTGCATTAGAAATTAAAATATTCTTCTTGTGGAGTTTTGGAGGGAACATCTATTGCTTGGCATCTGTGTGGTTTTAGATGAATTGATATGGCTGTATTATTTCCTCTGTGTACCTATTTCTTTTTATTACACTTACCTTTCTTTATTGACGAACTTTCTAAACTTTTTGCTACAAAAAGCAGACTTCTTCGTTTGTTTCCACGTACTCTGTCGCTCAGTTAAGTCCCAGGCCACAGTTCTGAAACACCCTGTATACACGTGTACACAGATATCGAGTCGGACGAGGCTCTTGTGCTACTTTGTGCCCCGGTACTTTCACTGATCGATCGCCCAGGGCGTACAGTTCACCGGTCGATCCGGCGAGTGCATTCTCTTTACGGGAGCATCTACTAACCTTTGCTCGTACCTTGCTTTTCGGTTTACTTCGATAGCGTGACTCTCGCGCTTACGGGAGCTCGCGGCTCCCGAGTGTATCGTTCGTTCCTCGTCGTAGTTTCTTTCTCGCGGCTAACTGGAATCGATTTCGATCGATTTCGAAATAGGTGGCACGGTCTGTAGCAACAGCCATCGAACATGAAACGAACCAAACTTACTAGAAAGGACTGGCTCTCTCGTAAGAATCAGTACGTCGGAGAGGAGCGGAATTATTCGCGAATTGACGATTGACATTGTGTTTACGTGGAGTATAGAGCGTAAAACGAGCAAACGTGTTGCGTCACGGCGCGTTTCCACTTCATTTATTCGTACAAAAGGGTTGCGCAAGTTTACACACCTCACGTGCACGTTCGCGACGACTTACCATCGGCACTGCCGATTACGTATTACATAATCAAACGAGCCACGGCACGTGACGTCGGCTACAGGGGAATAATTCACTGCGTTATTTGCAGAGCGATTCGGGTTAACCGACCTAAGTAGGACGGGCCTACCCCCGCCCCCGGCGTTTTCTCAATTATCTTGCACTCGCGTGAGACATAAACGCGGCGCACGGGGCCCGTAGGAAAATAGGCCGCCCCCGTGGGGAGCATAATACGACTCCGTGTCACCGTAATCGCCACGCTGAATCTATGATGCATTTGACTCGTATAAAATTACCAGTCTATGCAACGGGTCTCGTGTTTCCTTTAGATTGAGTTTTCAACCGGCCGAGGTACTTTCACCTTGCAACCGTACGTTAAACTCCCGGGAAACCTTTCGGGTGGAAGGGACGTAATATCATCGACAGTCAGTCGTTTCTAATTACACCGAGCGGTCCTTTATATTTTACGATTTTTTGGTAACTACAGATAGATAGAGATCTATTAAACGGGCAAATAACGATCGTGTAGATGGCAGGAAGTGTAAAGGGGGCACTAAATTGCAATTTCTTTAGAGTGTGTATTTCATTTGGCGAATTTACAAATGCTTCACTCTGTACTCTGACGATTAGCGACATTTATGGGTTAGGATGGGTACAGAAATTTTTATCCGAATCTACTATTACCTTGGGCCACGTTTCCTTCCGCACAAATACGCCTACCATCATGATAATCGATATTTAACGCGAGCGTGCTTCTGTTTCTTTCGGTGAAGTGTGGTTCCCGCGAGTTTCGTGAGGAAAGTATGTGGCTCGGTGCTATCTGAGCGCCCGGATTAATTGGATTAATTTACGTCGAGCGTCGGTCCGAGCGGCGAGGAGGATGACCACCAGGAGAAAGAAGAAGTCGCAGGACGGGTTCCTGAAGAAGGTGTCGAGCCTGTTCAATCTAGATACGGTGAGTCACTTCTCGATAGACCTTTGCGCGGCGTCACGAATTTCTCGTGACACATCTCGACCACTATTTCAGCGTAGGAAGTCGGCGAAGAAAGAGTTGGGAAGAACGTTCGTGTGATCACGTCCATGATTTATGATATGTCACTTCGTAAATACCGTAAAAACGGTACTAGTTATTTGAACTGAAAGAATACAAGTGGACATTCGTGTTAACGCGCGATGCTTACACACATTTACGTATGCGATAGTGGTGTGTGATATTGGTCCCAACTGTCGATAATGCTTATCGATATATGTATATGATTTAATAATAATAATAATAAATCGTCTTAAATATGTTATTAAAAAAGAAGATCGTATCAATTTACCAATTAAAAAATAAGATATATAGATATATCGAAGAGGATATCATTTTGGATTAAAAATAATTCTCTATGATAAAAGTTTTATACTATTAGAAAATTATTAACCGACTTCATTTTATTTAAATTAAGCTTCAAAGTGTTAAAGTGAAAACAAGTAATTTACTTTTCAAACCATATTTATAAACGAAACTGGAATTTATATTTTAATAAGAAACAAGAGTATAAAAAACAATTACTGAATTTTACTTATACGTAGTAATGAAAAAATAATTAGCTGGAATTCGCTTGAACGAAAGAAGCAATGGAAATTATCGATGTTTTGACCAAAATTATCGGTACCTGTAATTATTCGTGTTTGAACTGTCGATAAAATATGTCGATATATACAGTTATCGATAAATATCGCGCGTCACTAGTATGTTGACGCTCAAGGATAGGAATTCAATTGCATAGCATCGCGAAGTAATTGCAGCGCGAGGCATTATGCGCGTTACAAGCGTAACAAATATGACATTAATCTCGAGTAAGCACCATTCACGAGTACGAGTAAAGCCTTTGAATAAAAACTGGCGAGCTAACCGTGTATAAATAGTGGATCTTAGAACGCCGCATTAAGCTGAACTTTTTCTTTCTGCGTG
Source organism: Andrena minutula (assembly GCA_929113495.1). Lineage (NCBI taxonomy): Eukaryota > Metazoa > Arthropoda > Insecta > Hymenoptera > Andrenidae > Andrena > Andrena minutula. Next base: position 39,655,241 of record OV815994.1, read on the forward strand.
ATGCATTTATTCAGGTGCATAGATCTTCCGCTATGCGACCGTGTAAAAAGCGAGGGAAACAAAACGATACGCCGACGAGTTCGCGGAGTAATATCGTATCTCGCCTGGATGCAATGGATTACGAACGCTTTAGTTTTTATTGTTCCCTGGCAACTCCCACTGCCCCAAGCCGTTTTGCGGAATGAGCTTAATGAACCGATTTCGCGTAAATGACAGGAAATGGCATTTGCATTTCTCTGGAACTAAACTGTATTTCGTGCTCCGTTCAACACACTGTTCGTTTCGCTCCGAATGTACAAGCTAACTTGGTAATCGGCTAATTTATGGCTGCGTAGCTGTAATGGAAGTCGATATTCCCCTCCTCCCACATCTTTCGTTATTAACTTCCGAACGGAGCCACTTTTCCGCGATTCGAACAATATCGTTATCGCCTGATAGCGGGTATCGCGCTCTGAAAACGCGACCACCCTTCCCCAGCTCCCGCCGTATCTACTCTTTTCACGGCGGAAAACGAATCGCCGTGCCTCCGAGGAAGAATGGAAACAGAGAAATAGGGACGGGGAAGTGGACGAAGGAGAACGAAAAGGAAGCCTGCACAGGGGCGGGGAAGCCATTGCGAAGTTGGAGAAGCGTGAGAGAATTGTCGTTGAAAACCGTTCGACCATTTTTCTCCTTGACTCCGCGAACGTTTCATACGATAAGGAAACGTGGAATAACTTCGAAAGGCTCTGAGAACGTTCGATAAAGAAGGGAAGAGCTGTGAAACGTGAAAAGCCCCGTTGCATTGTTTCAGTTGCGGACGATTAGGTGCGTTTGTTGAGAAGCTTAGCCAGAATCGTGTTTGCAGTTTACAACGCAAATTAACCACGGCTCGATATTGTTTGGTTTAATCCGTGCTGGAGTGCTCGCGAGACTCGACGAGTCCACCTGGTTTTCCACAAATTTCCGTTTTGAAAACGAGCGATTCGGATTAAAGCCCGACGTGTGTTTTCTCTCGCGCGAAATCGGCGGCGCGTTAGTAAGCTTTATCGAGCGGCGGGGGGCGTGCAGTTTACATTGGCACCTGATTTCGACACGTCCAAGCTGCTTCACAGGGTCCTAAGTCAACCCCGGACATCGTGGCTTGACGCAAGCCTCTCTACGAGTACACACGGTCTGCCAACCACAGGATGCTGAAACAATTTTGTGGCGGAGCTTCAGACGAAACGGATACTAGCGAGCCCAACTCTCGTCCTCGTCACAGGCTTACACCTTGTTACACTCGGCGCCAACACTTTCTTCGATTTATTTCTCCCGGTTACTCGATCACATCCCTCCAATGTTCCAATGCATACTTTACTCAAGCCCCGTACAATCCACGTGGGACCAAGAGAAAGCTTAAATCGAGAATGGAGTCATTCAAACAGCGAATACTTTGTCGCATTGTAGTATTATATACCACCGTCAGCAGCATTCGACTTATTTACACGCCGCGATAATAGTACACGTGTAGGTAAAACTGCCGTGTTCGGAGTACTAATGCGATATTTCGAGTCGACTCGCCCAATGATGATAGAAACACAGGGAAACATTTGTCGATCATTTAATTCAGTCACGTCTCGATGCTTCGATAACGCGTCCCCAAGGTCATTCTGACCCAGTTGACACACTGTGCCGTGTGCATGGTTAACAGGCGTCGCCGTGTTACGAAATCACGATAAACAGGCCGGTGATAATTGACGTGGATTAACGGCCAATTGAGAATCAAAGTGGCTCTCTCGCCCGTGTACGCTGCTCTGCATGTGCATTTCCTCTTCTCGCGTCGCTGTAACAACACGCGTTCCATGACCAATGCGTGAGACCCCGACGGTCTTATGTAAGCTTCGCTGTGTTTGCGTGCGCGTTATGGTCTCGTCGATCTGCGCACGTGCGCACTCGTGATTGGATATCGGTACGACCTTCGCTAGAAAATACGCGGTACAGTTGCAGCCTCGGCGACGGGAAATCGCCGAGAGAGACGAGCCGCACAGATTCCAGTACAGCAACCGACCTGCGATTCGATGGGGTCTACGGGTTCGGGGACTCGGTCATATTGCCGTGGCGAATACGAAACGAAACAGCTTCGTCGAACAGCTGTGCTCACGCTGACACAGCGCGTCACGTTGCCGCGTGCTTAGTGTCTTCGCGAGCGGATTGAATGCCCTGAAAGATGATTCAGGGGGAATATAATGACCAAGCGTTTCGCGGCTATGTCGATTTGTATCGTCTGATTGGCACATATAGTGGTTATCATTTTTAATCCTGATTACAGAGGTCAAATCAATAGAATTGTGAAGCAAATACATCTACAGATCGCTTAAATTTCTCTTTGAGGTTCAGTTACTGCATACGTACATATAAAGCATCGCTTAAAAATTTAAGTAATAATTGGTGAGCATCGTGCACATCCCTTGAAAGTGGGAGTTACCCTTTTGTCATTTGTGTTTGGGAATTTTAAGACTCCGTACGCATTTGTAAATTGTGTTGTTTCGAGGAGCTCTACCGGCTTCGGTTGAGAACCACCAAGTTTGACGCCTCTCTTATTCCCGTCAGACGCAGACCTCCCTCGGTCGACCTTCCGGAGGTGGTTGGAAGTGGAGGGTTTGGCCCGCAAACCTCGGCGAGCTGTGCACCGAATGTTGAATCGTACAACTTGCACACGCTTCTCCCGTCCCCTAAGAACCTTCCCTCCACCCGCCCCCACAGCTGAGAACCAAACGCCATTGAATGGAGTGTTTCACGGCAGGCTGCCGGCTCCATACGTTTCGTGCCAGACACCACAATCTCGTTCTTATTTCCTTTCCCGTCCCGCTTCCACCTATCGCCGTTCCGGCTTTGTCTTTTGCCCTCCGGAGCCTCGTATTCCTCGCGACAGACTCTCACTTAAGGGTATACCTTGATCTGCGATCGCCTAAATTCTTTCCCAAAGCAAAATGTACCTGCCGGTGGCACCGCGATTTGAATCTGCTTATGCCTCCGAGCCGGGGCTTGAAACGATTCCGAAAACAACTATTTAAAACTGATATATAAAGGTTTTGATTAAAACGGTTATGGAGAACCTTTATTCCCTTAACTGCTATGATGAACCGAAATTTCTAACTATTATCTGTTTCGCTTACATATCCTATTTCCCTCTTCATATCGATTCCATAACCGTTATATTTTCGGTTCTGTCGTTTTTTTTTTAATTTTCACCCGTTCTTTGTTTTATTTGGTATTTTGAATTTTTTATGTTGAGAATACGACTTTCCTTTAAAAATAATTCTATATTAAAAACTAAAAAGCGATGTACCTAGTTGTCTTTTTAAAAAAGAAAACAGACGGAACAGAGTAAATGACTATTATTATAAATAAGTATTGTTTTATGTACTTCCATTACTCTGATGATACCTTTCACACAAAAGTTACACTTTGAAATATGTTTTGCCAATGAACTTTTACACGCGCGTTGTACTTTCCTAGAAATTGCGACTTTTTCTCTTCAACGCCTGTGCATCCAGACTGAAAAACTGGAGTAAAAGAGGCGGGGATTTTTCATAAATTCCCGAAAGCATAGCTAGGGGAGTAGAAAAGGGTGCAACAGCGATTGGTCGCTCTCAGGCAGAAAAAAAATAATAATTCACAACTCTTGTACTTTTTACAACAAGGCGGGTAATGAAGGGTTAATATTTGATTATGTAGGCATTATGAAGCGATTGGTATATACCTAGGATGAATTGACCAGTGAATGAACAGTGAGCAGTGAATGAACAAATTTACTTTTTTTCGTGTATAACAAGAGTACTATTTCATTGAAAACAATGATCTTATATTTAGAATGAAGGAAAATTTATTGAGATTACGGCGATACTAATATTTTTTGAATCTATGAACGTCTTGGTCGCTTATTAATTTTTTGTTTTGTGGTTTCGGGTGCTGCCATTCACGGCGAGAAACCTAGTAAGAAAACACGTACGATGACAGTTAACCATTATATTGTGTAACCTGTTTTCTGGCATAAATAAATTTGTCAAGTTCCTACTATTATAATACATAGATTATATTTTTATATTCTTATGTTAGGTCCCTAACCTAAACTTCCTTTCTACTTTTGTAGCGTTTTTAGCGTTTTCTCGTTGGAAAATGAAGTATTATTCTTCGTGTTCATTCACTGGATACAAGGTATTCATTTATTCGGTATTTTGTTCATTCACTAGTATATTGGACATTGATTACATTTTTATGATTTATATCAGACGCCGTTCAAGTAAAAAAGCACAAACAATTTTTTTAGACATTTCTAAAGCCTATTCTGTTAGAAATTCTTGTTTCATTAATAAATTAGGACATTATTTAATTTTTATCATTATTTGAAACTGATAAAACGCTTAGCTGTTCATTCACTGGTCAATTCACCCCATGTAGTTCGCGCCCCGTTGGTTTCTGTATCTATAGAGTTCGGAACAGAGTAGCATTGGAGAGTCGCCGTTGGAGGAATTAGTTAGGCGGCTGGCCAGTACTCAGAGGACCCGCAGATCTTGGATTCGAGTCCCATCGCCCAAGACTGTGTTTCTCGCCTACATTATAATCGCTGGTATGAACAACTGACCGTAAACGACCGGTTTAAGTCGCGGATACTGCAGGTGGATAGTGCATTTTCTCGAATTGACCAGAATTTTAAGTAGCGCATAGTTAGAGTGTCGTGGTCGTCATGAATAATGCATGTCGCTTCACCGTTATGTCTTATTTTCTGATTGGTTCGCAGGAAGTTTCCGTAAATCGCTCCGGTTGAATCTTAACGCCATTGTGCACCCTTCCTAATTCCTCTAGGTTGCAACTTGCCATCCGTTATTCCGCGTACCTACCATGAGATATCATTGTAATTTCTCCCTGAAACGTCTCTCATAACAATAGCACGTGATCCAAATTGAGGTGAATTCGCCACGCGCTACAAATTTTCCAGCGATCCTCCGACCCCACCAGAAAGTATTAAGGTCGCGTGCGTAGACACAATTTCTGTGAACTTTCTTCCCTCTTTTCACGCTACTGAATCAGGAAGTTGGTATCGAATTACGGGGGACAGGAGCATTCCCTGTGCGAGCCTAGCAAAGGTAGCATTTACGATTCCCGTTGGTTTTCACGTGAGACAGCAACGAGCGGTATATAGGTATGTACGTCCGCGGATCGTCGTTAGCGTTCGTAGTCAGAAGTGACGGGACGATTCCCAGGGCCGTACATTTCCCAGGCACGCTTCGAGAGTTCCAGAGGGCTAAAGGGAACGAGAAAGAAGTCACTTCGCTCTAAGGCAGCGTCCCCGAGGGAGAACGATCCAATTTATCGCGCACCCAGAAGCTTTATGTCACTGTCTCCACATTGTTCGCGACGATTCTCCGCTGAACTTAATTCCTGTTACGCCGCTTCGAGTCGCATTATGGGATTAATTCCCGTGCATCACGCAACGCGGAAATTGTAAATTACCTCGTTGCTCCTTTGAGGGTAGCGTGATGAATCGCTAGAAATAATCTTCGTTCTTTATCTTGCAAAAGCGTCCCGTCTGTGAGATGGTATTTGTGTTCGGCGTGATCTCGTAACTAATCACGTGATGATAATGATAGTGTCTTGTTATGTAATTTAAAAGACAGTAGCGCTGTCGCGTTATATGTCCTTGACTCCAAGTGAGTCGTATCTCCTTCAACGTTCGGGAAGCTGAGATTCGGAGGTCCCTACCGAAGCCACGCTCGGACAACTTATACGCGTCTCACTGCCCATACCGATAAGAGTTATTTTTCTAAGGTCGCGTGGACAAGGCAACGCGCAAATGCAAGGAGCTTTATGTCCTGAGTAATGGCCAGGATGAAGGGGAGCAGCCACTAAGCCAGCGCGGTTGTTGGACCTTCCGTCTGGCATCGAAAGCTCCTCTTACACCGTTCCACCCTCCACCGTCCACGGCCTTCCTAGTTCTGCCGTTAACATATCGCCAATTCTGATTTACACGGACCATTATTCTTATAAGACAGAAACTATATTTCTCGTTGGCAAGAAATTAGATACTTGTCGATAGTTCCAGAGGACATTGTCGACTGAAAAGAAAACTTAAAGACGGATTTGAGAGACCAACGATTTCTTCGATGAACATCTACAATTACAAAATACAGGAAGGACACGATCCCACCAGCGTCGCGTTAAAATGCCAACTTTCGCCTAACTCGTTGCCCAGACCCAGCCTCCTCCGGCTTCGCCTTGAAAGACGATTACCAAGGCGGTCGGAAGTTTGAGCAGTTCCCAAAGCCGGGCTATCGACAAGGGGGCTAAATCCGTACGAATGGATCCGTAGGTGTGCATGGCAGCCATTCTCGTTAAATTGGACCTGGCTGAGAAATGGAGAGCAGCCAGTTCGAGGGTGGTAGTCGCAGGAAACGGAGGGAAGGCGCTGCCTCGGTGGCCAGCGTCGAGGGGTGTAGCAGGGAGACACGGACAGCCGACAAATGAACGGCCGTTCGTATTCGCGGGCGTATTTCACTGGACGGACGCTGACCAGGCTGCCGCTGCCGCCTCGAAAGCCAATACCAGCCAGGCTTTGACCTTTTCTGACCGTCCTTCCGCATTCATTGTTCTGTAGCCATCCGCTTGTAACCTGCGACTTATCTCTCGGGCCTGCTTGTCGGGCGGCCAGTCGTTTTCACCGGGTGTACTGGATATTTGTCAGTGTTCGTCGGCAAGCTCAGAAATTTGCGGGGAACTTGAACGATTACGTTTTGCTTCTGGTATTCGGCTCGTGAAGTGTCTTCGACCACGACATTGTATGGTAACGAGGAAATACGCTGGAAAGGGCTTTAATTGTTTCCCATTATTTGGTTAATTGGCAAGGGATATGCAGTGGTTGTATTGGATTAATCTTGATTGCTCAGTGCTGTTTGATCCCATTCCTTAATGATGTAATGGCAATTCGCAGCGCCGCCCACTACGACCGAATCGGGGCAAATTATCCCGCGAAAAGAATAATCGATTGAATAGGGTACGTGATAAATTAACTTAATTAAAGTATGCGTCCAATCAATGTGACGATGTCGGATATTTCGCCTCTTCCGCCCGAAATGCATATTAAACTGATGGAGGCGAATATCGGCTTTACATACATGCGCGTTTATTACCCACATTTTGTTCGATGCGGAGTTAATTACCTTGGTGGTATTAATTAAACGATGATCGCGTCCCTCCGCTTTGCTTCTATTTTTTTCCTCTAAAAAGCGGCGCAGATTTCTGTTTCGTACTGAACGTGGAACAATATTGTTTAATAATGGCGTGTATGACTGGCAGTTAACGGGCAGTTGCACTCGATATCGTCTGCTTGGTGTCTCTGTAAATAGAAATCGAATCGACGGCATGATACGGAGGCAAATATACTGCTGGTAACACAATGGAGCAAGAATTATTGCTCGATGTTCCGCTGAATTGAGGACCTTGCGGCAACAGGCGTGCAGTTCCGTATTTGCCAAGTTCAAGGAAATTAGAAAAATATTTTATGTTAAACGATTCAATTTAAATTGTACTAGAAATTGAAAAATAATTATTTTCTTGTACTACAATTTCAATGGTAGTTTTTCACTTGAAATAAAATCGTGAGGTAGGATAACTCACAACAAATTCATTTCATTTGTTTATTAAATTGATTCATATTCTGTTATGAAATATCCTGCTCCACGATTTTATTTAAAGTGAAAAAACACCATCGAAATTGTATTACAAGAAAATAATTATTTTTTAGTTTTTTTGTGTATTTTAAATAAAATCGTTTAACTTATTTTTTTTTGTATATTTTTATATTGTTTACTTAATAGTGTCTAAGTTTTGATTTGTGGTTATAGGCTGATTTCATGTAAAAGCTATTTATAAAATTATTGCTTTGACTTAAAATTAAAAAGAGAACACCAATTGAAAAATATATATTTTTGCACACTAAGTAGAAGTTGGTAAGTTGTTATTTCTATTTTTGGCAAATTTTTCAAAACTGGAAGACTCATGTTTCGCAAAACAATAATGGATGCAGATTCAAAATTTGCAATAAATCGCTCATTTGTTATCGGATTTGCATTAAACGAGCACCAAACAATGTAGAATCTTGTTTACACATATTACACGTCACAACTCAAAATCTGTCAAAACTGAAACTGTACCTCTCTTGCTGCAAGGTCCTCAATTTAGTACCGTACCATTTAAAAGTTTCTTTCGAAGTAGCTGTTCGAATTGACCATCAATATCCAGAAATTCAAAGCTTTCGTAAAGTTTACATAAACTCCTCCAATCCATCTTCCACCCTTCACTGTCTCCGCTTTTAATAACCTTGATCGCGTTGCAAATCCAACAGGCTGTATACCTATATTTAAATAGGTATGCCCTTAAGAGAAAAGCGAACGTAAAACCCAGCAAATGATTTCTTCATCGGTGGTTTCCGGTATCGCCGATTGAAAGCAACTTTCAATTACGAGGGGCGTTTGCCCCTAGCGGCTGACTGGATTCTAATTGATTTAACTCGTCTCTCGTTTCTCGAAGACACGGAACGTACGGCCGATAATTGACAACGATCGTGGTCGTTCTCGAACCCGGAGTTTCCTCGATGGATTCCCTCGGTTTATTGCGGCTGAGGATCCCACGGCTGCGATAACGACGGCCCGATAAGACGCGAAACGAACGCTTTATCTTTGGTCTCCGTCGAGTCATTACAAGGCATTCCAATGCACTTGTAGATAGGCGATAATGAATCGTCCCCTTTCTGCTTGTTATCGAACGCGCTACTTTCATTGATACTGTTTCTTCCATTGAAATGAGCGACGTTTACGTTGACCTTGCGTTACAAAACGATTATTCTTCATAGCTATACGTAGCGTGCAAGATTCGTGGGACAAAATTCGATCATCGGGAGCAAGCATCGCATAGAACGCGAAAGTTTGTAAATTTTCTAAACGACTTCGCAAAACTGCTCCCGGAATCTCCAGCCCGTAGCACCAGCTGCGCCGAGTTGTCCGCAAAGCTTTTGATCGGATTTGAAAGTTGAAACGCTCCGTCAGACGACCAACGAAAAAGCTAAAAAGTACATCAAACACGAAAAACGAGCGTAGATTTTCTTTTTCCGGCGCCGCGAGACGCGACAGCAAGATGAATAGCGTGTAATTAAATTTCACGGAGTACCCTCGGAAAGAATCCTCCCCCTTTGACTACCCCATCAACGTCGCAATCCTTCGTGATTCAGCGATTATACGACGGCATTCGTTGGTTTTGGGCACGTGAAGGGCTTTTTACGCGCAGCTCCGGTGCACAGACAAGTTAACGATTGAACAACCCCTTCCCACTTTTCCCTGTTTCCTGAAAAATGTAACTGCTTGCAGACTTTATAAACAGAATGCTTGCGAGTTTCAATTCTCTGCGCCGGAAATAGGGGTGGATGTTTCTTGAAATTCTGTTTCCCGTGTTTGAAAGTTGCGAGATTGGGCGATAGGATTTTTTCGCCGAACAAAAAATTACCTAGCATACGTGTCAGTTGCAAGTGGAAGAGGGTGAGCTGCGAAGGAGCGGAAGAATTATATCCGAGCATTTTTCAAATCTACAGCAAGGATTTACCTTTTCTGGCACGAGGGACGAACCATATTTTATTCTGCTACTCCCCCAAGTTGTTCCCGAGTTCTAAAGTTGGCGCACACATACACGCATAGAGGGCGGGGGAGGGATTCCGCAAACCCCTGGCAATTTTGCTTACATCCCCCTTAGCCCGTGTATGTAAATACGAAAGTGTCCGGGTGCGTTTCAGGCGAGATTTCGGAGTTTAGGCGAGCATGCATTTTCGAAGCGATCGTCTCCGTCTCGTGGATATTCGAATCCATCAGCCACCATATCGCACGACAATTCGGCTTTTATATCTCGTACGATATCTCCGTCGAGAGAAAATCTTCAAACCGTTCCACTGCGTTTGAACGACTTTTCCATGGACTGTCTTTATTCTTAAAAATTCCAATTCTTCTCTTGTTGTTTCTTCTTCTCCTACCTTCTGCGAAGGACTCTAATAATAAACTGATATTTAACATCGACGAGTACTGGCTTTCGCTCGTAATCACGAAATAATTTTGTTCCTTTTCCACCTTTTTGTCATCAGTCGATCGAAATCCACGAACTTTGCAATTCGACGGCTTTGACGCGATCGAGGGTTCAGTGAATCTGCACGGTACATTTATGAATACTTTTGACCCCGTTTCACCCCTTCGAGAGGTTGGAGATCGATATTCCATAAATGTGTAAATGTAACCGAACTAAAGTCATTTCGTTTTCTAAGAAAACGGCCTCTAGTACCATCACGTCTACGCTCTGGTGAAGTCTCTTAGCACCACAGCAAATTCAGCTTTCTTGTATTCGCATTTGCTTCATCGATTTATCGATTAAAAGATAAGTGGATGCTCTTATGGACATGTTTAGTGTTCCTGATTTCTCGATATTTTTCGCATCTCGAGAAATGAGAAATCAGATTATATTTCTCGAGAATTCTCGAGAATTCTCAAGAAATTAAAAACTATTGTAAAATTTATAATTTTGGAATAATGTTGATAATATTTATCTAAATTTTTATTCGTGTCCAACTTAAACAAAACTTGTGTAAATGAAAAAAACAGATATTAAATATAATAGATAAATTTATTTATTTAATATAAAATGTGAGCAAAACGAAACTTTACTTTTTTGTTTTAAAATAGTATTTTTTCAAAAGCACAATGCGTCTAATGTCGCGTCAGCCAATCTACTTCTTTTTTCTTTGTGACAAAATCTGCGGCTGTAGAAAAATTTCTTTCATTTTGAGTGGATGTGGGTGTAATTGTACATAGAACATCGGCGATACGAAGAGAAAAGTTTATAAACAATCGCGCAATTATTCGCATATATTGCTAACATTTATCACTGATTGTAGATGTGTTTATATGTTCACGATTAACACACAATTTGAACCAACTGAAAATTCATTTCTGAAAACTAATGGGATTTATAATAATTTTCTTACACTGAAGATTCTCGAGAAACAATGTAATTTCTCGAGAAATGAGAAATAAGAAATTATAAAATTTCTCGAGAAATTCTCGAGAAAGAATTCTCGAGAAGGAACACTAGACATGTTACAACGAAAAGCTCAAGTCGTTGATAATCATATATCTGTACCTACCAATTGTCTCTTTCATAGTCATATAATTTTCATTTTCCTTGTACTTTTGTAATCTTCGTTCAAACTGGTTTTTGCGTTTCCATAATATTTAAACGCACGGAAGTGTAGGGGTCTTAATTATGTTTATCTTTTGCATAATGTATGCAACGTATGTTAAGAGGAGAATGCGATAAGAGCACATGTATTAAAGAACTTTTGCTTTGTGAATTTTTTACTGATAGTATATTTCTGCGTCCCCTGGCACCTAATACACCTGAATTTAATATTGACAGCGTGTTAAAACCATCTTCCAAGAGGTCTTAACCTCATACCCAAAGATCTTAGACGATATTAGCCGAAAAACTCGCTAGAATTTAAGAAATCTTGGGGGTTGTTCCTTAAATGAATTTTACTGCATTTCATTCGTGAGGGAAATGGAGAGAGAGTACACGACGCAACAAGGCACGGTAGCTGCAGAGGAATACGAAATGAAGGAATCGTTACTACAAACGAAAACTTTTTCGAGACTTCTCCCTGGACTGGGACCAAGCTAATTTTCTGCTAGCGCGCCAGGAAGTCACGTAGTCTCTCGGAGTAACAGATAATGAAGAGCGTAATTTGCGACAGTACACGCACAGGCTGTATTAACATCGCTTAAGAAATTACTGCCTCGTAAATTAACGCGAATAACAAGAAGCAAATATGAGCTACCGCGTACTAAAGCGAATTACTGTCCTCGATATTATACGGTGCTTTTACGAGACCTCGAACGGGCGAAATTGGCGTAATTGCGCAAACAAAAACTTTCCCACCGCGAAGCTAAGATAATTCCTCAGACAAGGAGAGTGCTGGCCGCAGGAGAGCAAGAAGTTTTCGAAAAACCGTGGAAGACGCTTGCGGGCGGAGCCTTTAATTCTGCGAGAGACCGACCCGGAAGTGGGCTCACGTAGAAGCTAATTGAATTTCATATTCCAGCGCGCATCGCGAATCGAGAGCTTCCGGCGATGGCAAGTGTTCCCTTGTAATTAATTGCCATTCAGGCCTGCTCCATCTTTTCTGCCCCCTCCCTGACACATTTTTCTTCCTCCTTTTTCCACAGCGTCACGAACGGAAGAAAGCTCGATGCTTCTTCGAACGGGTCGCTTCACGAAGAAAACTGCTACCCTCTTTGCTCGTGATCCTCTTTGGCTCCAAGTAACGATGACGGAGTGCTTCTTCCTCCGTTTAGGTTGAATCCTAACGAAAAACGTGTTAATGGAGACAAATCGAGCTCTGATCTGTGCTAATTCGAGTTTCCATTCGCGAATGGGGAATCCCTGTTTCATTCCTTTAGGTTCTACGGACTAACTAATATCTCGTCACAGGCTGCATCAGATTGGACTCCACTTTATATTCCGTTCCTCCCATTATCTTCATTAAGGAAAATTGCAAATTATTCGCTCGTCAATCACAACGTACATGTCACTATTATTCTGTTCCATTCGTGTACGTAGGCGCACGAGATATCGTGTTCCCTAGCGGGAGCGTTGTGCTTTTCCCACGAGAAAATTCGAAGATTGAATTTCACCAGCGGGATACGGAGGACTCGCGTGGAGAGATATCCAACCAGTCAATGGAAACATCGTTTAAATCGTATGGGAAGGGACGAAATGACAGACGAGCGAATCGATTACGGGACACGTCCGCGAAACACTCGCCTGTCAATTCTCATTTACCTATCTCTCTGTCTATTTCACTGCAGAAATACGTTGCAGAGCCTGTGGATACCAGAAGCGATAGAATTGCGATCATTTAAATCTTCTTCGCTTTTTTCATTCAATCAATCAAAATAATTGCCCTGGGAATACGATTTTGATTTCGAACACGAGGTTTAATTTATTCATCGCTGCGAAATTAAATTTTTCTGGAACACGCGTACGATGTAATTAGTGTGCATTGACGAAAATATTTCATCGTACCGAAATGTGTAATTTCACTGCTTAATTTGTAACTGCCTCGCATGCACGCAGTTAGTTTGCCCTACGCGCAAACGTTTCAATGCGAATCCGAGGAAAATAACGTGAATTACTCGACTACATAGCTACGCGTCGGTCTTCCATATTCAGTTTATCCGTTTACGTGTACGACTGCCTTTGCATATTTCCCACATCCAGGCAGCTGCTTGCGCGCGCGTTAGACTCCGTCAATTCATATTTCCGCGTGACAGCTCTATGAATAACAAGAACGACGAGATTCCGTCGTAAAATGGCCGAGTTATCGGCTTTGCTTCCTCGTGGATCTATCTTCTCAACGTTACAGTCTCCGCGAGACGTATCTCCTCCCAGTTTCATTCAGAGTCGCAGATATAAGCGATCGAACTTCTATATCTTCAATCCGACACAATTTTCACTCTTTAGAAATTTCTTTCGCGGAAGAATTACTAAGTGGTGGAAGTTTCATAGCTTTCTATGCTAATCTTTTAAAGATGTTTGTCGGTGGTGACGTCCAACTGGCGTGTTTTATTCACTGACATCGTCGTGATAGTCCCATGAATAACGAAAATGTCTGGGTTTGGTCGTCGAGCAGCAACTACGTTATCCACCGTCTTTCACTCTTCGGGACGTACTTGTTGAATGAACCTCCACCCACCTTTCCGATTCTTTTCAAGATCAGCCACTTCGAGCCCGTCGAAAGTCGCCTGGCTCTATTTTCAGAAATTATTCCCCGGTGGAATTGGAGGACCCTTCCCCGCCTCCTCGGCCGTCTCCATTCGAACGGGATGAGAATAGAGAGAAAGAGAGAGGGAGAGAGTGATGATAGCAAGAGAGGAAGGAATGATAGGCTACCTTTCTCCCCGTCACGTTGCACCCGCCGCAAGACGTTTTTCATTGTTCTCGACGTACAAAGTAAGAAATACGGAGGAAATTACCTGTCCGCTATCTTTGCTCCATTGTTGGTCCGTGGTGCTCTTATTTATCTTTATGATCGAGTTCCGGGATACGGCTATTCGAAGCGGGGAGCATTAAAGCGACGAGGATGAGATTCCTAATCGATGCAACGGGCGATTCGCAGACGTTAAGTCCATTGTTTTTAGGGAAATTCTGTCGCACTGCCGTTGGCGTATCTTGGGCTTCTGTCGAATACAGAGATGAGAAGAAATTGATAACCAAAAATAATACGGATTTGTACCCAAATTCTTGGACTCTTCTGCCCGAGTAAGCGGTTATCTGGGATCCAAAGCAGTTACATAAATATTCTAATAATACGCGGTACAAATTGGATGCCCTACGCACCGCCACGAACGCAGTAAATTTCCCTTTCGAGTAATAGCATCCACAGGATTCAGTGGACACCCACACAAACGCGCAATCGAGCTGGTAGCGATTCGAGTTTCAATAAATTTCGATTAGAGTTAGTGCCGCGGAGGAGCGGAGGCAACACGACAAGACGGAAATAAGGGGCGCGTAGAAACCCGCTGGAAACGAGAGGGGTTTGGCGATCCGTCTTGGTCACTCCTGGCGGAGTAGCTGCAACTGCGGTTTCTCCCTTTCATTATTCGCCGGGTGATAACGAGCCCCATAACCTCGTTTTATCTCTCCTCGCCTTGCCAGTGATGGAAATCTTCCCCTCCTTGTTACGATCGCTCGTTTCCTCAAGTTGCAGAGTGAAATATTCGAGGCAAGTCCGCCTGTCGGGGCAATCACTTTGTAATGGGAGCTATTGCCTTAAGAAAAAAAAAAGGGAAGACTGTCGAATCTAAATAGATCGTTACGTTCCTACGAGAAAGTTCTGGGAAGCAAAGCAGCTAGGTCTCTTAAAGGTTGTCGAGACTCGACGATGCGTTCTAACCAGGCAAAGATTCACTTTATTACGCTCCTCGATTGGGCAACACTGCACCTACCCAGCTCAATTAATCTTCCTTCAACAAGCAGAAACTGCGCGCTGCTTGTTTGGGTAGAACACTGTTAGGAAGCATTAATTAAATCAAGAAAAATGTGTGTACACATAGTGGTACAGAGGCGTTGCGCGTATGTTTGGGGACGAAGTGATAACCAGGTAAAGCGTACTCTGCCTTTCTGTACTGGCAAACATACCAAAATGGATGAGTTGCAGTTAGAATTCGTCAGACTTCGTTTCATGCAGTTTCAAACTTTTCAACTGAACGCGTTGAATCGCGTTTCCAAAGACTCGTCGATACGTTCATTCCCATGCTACTTCTACGTCCCGGAAATTTGCGGTTGGAAAACGATTTTCTAATTAAAATACATCTCCCAGGAATCTCAACCATTTTTTCATTCGAGGTCCATCGAGACTAGGACAAACTTTAACACGAGTAAAATCGTATCGTAATCATATGGCACTCTAGGGACTACGAGTTGTATTTCACACTTACCACCCTTCGAACCGTCGAGATTTTTTTTATTCCATCGCTAGAAGCAGAGAGCGCGCTTTAAACTCCCCCTATCAGTCGCGAAGAGCGAATATCATTAAATTAAAATCCAGATTGATTTGATTGGTACAAGAGGGAAGTGCACCAGACACGCTGTCGAGAACTTTCTGGGATTAAAAATTAATATCGCCCTCTGGCACGGTAGCATATGAACACAGTATATTACTTTAATCACCTGAAGTTTAATCAGTGAAGCTTACATTCAATTGAGATTATTGGTTCGAGAGCGACCAGATTGAACCATCCTTTACCTCGCCAACACGAAAGGTTTCCGTGTTTTACAAAATTCAATCTACAACATGAGAAGCAATATTTCTTTCAATAGGATCTTGTATACCATTAACCGGATATCTACCTGTGTACTTAATAAATACAATATTGCCTACGTCAACTTGACATCGCATCACGATTCTCAGTTTCCCTAACGATTTTGGGCTCCTTGACGAAAGCTGTTTTCTCGAAAGTACGCCATCTTCCTTCACAGATACAGCTCCGAAAGAAAATATAGGAAAGTCTACATTATATCCGATCGCCAAGCTTCTGGAAGCTTTTCTCTGCGCCCTTGCATGATCCCTCGTCCGGATCGTAGCATGACAGCATGACTTTTCCCGAGGAATTTCGTGCTCTCGACGAAGCGTCGGGCGTGCAGAGTGTTTGCTGACGCATGAAGCTTCCTAGAAAGCAAAAAAAATATTCCGTTTGGCTTCCCCGTCTAATTTTCTGGACGCTCTCATTGTTGCAGGCACACACGCCCCTTCTCGCGGCTGACACGAGACACGTAAGTAGAAAACAGACAAGAATGCCTGTACTTTTTTGCATAAATTAATGTAGCCCCCGCTACTGTAAAATTGTTGGCCTTTGGTTTGCACTCTTCACCCTTATTTGCCACGTTGTTTAGTGTTGCGACTGTTTTGAACTAACGGTGTCCCTCGCTTGGGAGAATCGAAAAATGTTCGATCGGTCGGGCACGTTTTTCCCGCCGCTCGTTCATCGAACAATTCCAACAAATTTGCGATTAAATATCGCCGGTAATCTCCCACCGGGGATCCAAACCCATTCGTACCATTAATTTCACAATTAGCTGCGTTTCGATGGTACACGCGGCACTCTAATTTCTGCAAATTGCCCGCCCTTTTCGACAGACCCGATATGCAAATAGAGGCGTTATATTTCGATCGTACGCCGAAATCGAATTGTATCGCGTTACGATCGCGATATTTTACTTTTTCCATCCTGTCAATTGTATTCGATTGAAATCAACGTATTCTAATTTATCGACAGAGAATGTTCTTTAACGACGCGTATGATACAGATCAGGTGGAAGTTTTCTAGGTTATTGGAACATCATTGTGACAATGCCCTCGTCGCGATCGTGTCGATGCGATTATTATTGCGGCTCACGAATCTCGGAGGAAACTAGATTGTTGGTTTCCTCCCCTCTGGAGGAGCAGGCGGCTTCATTTCGAGTGAATTTATATGCACCAAGTATCAGGATCACGGAATGGGTTCGTTAGATTCTGCCTCCGAGGGGCTGGAAAGATCATTAAGGATTTTAATTGATTCGTGAGCTCGGTGATCGCATCGATACTCCTTCACTTTGTGCTCACTCGGTGGATAATTACAATTTCCACGTAGTTGGAGGCATGGTCTTGCGAGTTACGCGTTCACGTGCAAGGCGTCGCGGAGGATAATTATTTGTACTCGAGATATTAACGCTAATGATCGTCCTGCGCGGCGTTTTAAGCCGCAAACAAACGAGTTCGCGCGGTACCCTGCTCTCTAATCAGTTCATGATCTTCAAACTGCTGCGATTGCAATCGCGAAATGGTGAATTCGGTTCGTTTGCAGTTGGAACAATCCTTTGAGAAAATTGTCTCTAGTTACCTCTTTCCTTCTTCGCCGGGCTGCATCGCGAAATTGCATTGTCGGAAGATTGTGCGCCGCGGCTTCGAATTTGACTCCAAGAAACGTAAGTTTCTTCGAAGCATAGTTCGTGCAATTTGCCCGATGGTGGAACACATTTGGCACGGATTTGCGAAATTAATTCCGGGGGAGATGTAGGTGGTGGGATACGATCGCACAGACGGAAGAATGCAACTAAAAGGACACTTGAATTTATCGTATTCTGGCTGGTCAACCGCGACAAAGATAAAGTTGCTCGCGCGGAAAATAATACGCGACCGCAGGAATACAAAGTGGCAAACCGTTTTTCGTTTTAAGCTTCAACGTGATTTTATGTTTCTTGCGGGTACGGTAAATATTAAAATGAATCATTCATCAAATCACCTAGTTTTAGATGCTACATTTCCATTCCCTCGTTTTTCCTTTAGCTCCAAATTATTTATCCCCTTTCATCGCTTTCGAATCATTCAAATGCCGAGCGCACCCCACCTTTCTCGCGTCGGCAGCCACCCACCTCCCCAACGTTCGCCTGAAAAGATTCATGGCGGGTCTCATTCGATTTGCAGGATCGTTGGAAATTCGACGAAGATGGCACCATACTTTATCCCCCGATTGTAGCGAGAGGGAAATGAGAGAACGGGGGATTAAAGAGGTTCGGAGCAGCGCGACTGAATATCGAACTTGCCAAATCGAGTAAACTCCGGTCCCCCGGTTCTTCTAACTTTCTGAATACCGTCGACCGTCGCGATTATCTTACTCGTTCCCGGACCACCCTCCTTTCTCGGGGACCAGTCCCATTCATCCTCTTTTTCAACCCATTTTGCACGCTTTAGATCCCGGGAAACAGGACCAATTTCCCATCGAAGGAGAATTTCTATCGAGTTTGTTGCTCGTTCTAGGTAATTAGCTTTATTCCCTCGGATTTATTTGCGGGAAGGGTAGATTCAGTCACGATCCAATGTTTCAGGAACTTTCGCTCGCATAATAAACTCGTCTTATCGGCGAGTGGCATCGCCGCGAGTTGTTCAGCTCGTCCGTTTTCCTGTGGCACAATTTCGGTCCCCAAGCGGGCTTTGAAATTCGAAATTCTGTGCAGCAGCTCGCACCTCCCCCGGGGAAAACACACCCTGTCTCGCATTACACAAGCTCATCGAAATCCTAATTCCATTACATTCCGGGCTTACCTACCCTAACCCTCTTGTTTTCGCGTGTGCGTGTTATAATCGAGCGACTGATCGTTAACGCCGCCATTATGATTGCAATCGATGCCATTCTTGGTAGTCAGCACGGTTTCATGGTAATTCGACGAGGTTAGCAACAACAAATGGGGTGGTATACAAAGAAACGAACGTAGAGTAAAGCAGATACAATGGAATATTTTTGCTTCTGTGTAAGAAGACTTCGTTGCGTATAATTTATACCTCGCTTATTGGCGTTAGAAGCAGTGCATAGCGTCCGTCAGTAGGAGGGGTGCACCGCGTGCAGTGGTTACCACGTGGTCGCTCTTCATGTCACTTCCTGCTCTTGCAGCCCCTACAATTGCATTATGGTCGAGCGGCATTATAACGGGACACATCATATAAATCACGCTGGGATGACATGTGCGTGTCGGTGTCCCCACGCGTCCCTCGACGGCCACGCAAATTGCCGAGATTAGTTGTTGGCGACGGATCACGAATCGGCTTTCCGCCCCTCGAAGGGCGCCTATTGGCCCTCTGGGCGCGGTTAAATTGAAGGAAACGAATGTCACTTTGGGTTTCGATGCTTATCCAAGCGGTGGATCGTTCTCAGTGTTGCGTGGTCGTTTTTGTTCCCTTCGAGAAGGTAGATTATTATCAGTGAAATATATCACTCAATGAGTGAAATATATCGCTCAAGGTAGAAGGCGATTTAAATGTCTCCATTCGATACGATGTCTAACACCTAAAAGTATACTGCTGGACGCTATTTTTTGCAAAATATATCATTATGTATACATTTATTGAAAAATAAATGCCCAAGAAAACTCATATTCTTCTTTTTAAATATCATCTAAGAAGTATATAAGACAGAGAAAACAATTTGAATATACTTACATGCACTATTTTAGTGCGACACTTTTTTTTAGTCACTTGTTTACTGATTCCTAAAGAAACAATACGCGATCTTCAAATTAATAATTGATAATTTACAACAATCCCATCTATGTGTCAGATGATACACTATTTACTTTACATGAATTTCGTTTAACTTTTCGCGTCACCGATTGGTAAAAAATAGTGTTGTATATTCTGGAGTTTTCTTTCGTGAACTCAATCAAAGTCTCAACTATTAAGGTCTTCGCTTCGAAAATAGGAAAGATCGAAGCATCGTAACGAGCACTTCGCAACTACGATTTATCACTGTCCACACGCGTTCGACTTTACAGCTGTAACGGAAAATAAGATACCCTTGGTAACTAATGACTACCCTTAGTCACTCTGTAACCGTTAATCGTTCGAGCCCTTTCGAGGATTCACGCTAATGATTCTGCCTCTTCAGCTCGTTGAATTATTCAATTTTACTCGCTTCATTTTATTAATGGGCAACAGCGTATTGTAGCTTGTTTCTGATCGTGGATACCTGGTTACGGTTACAGGAATCGTGGAATGAATATTAACAGTCATCGGCATAGGTATTATCAATAATTACTCTTTTCCGTTCATCGGATGTTAGTCCCCACGCACAGTGTCCTCAATTAGAATATCGTAACAATGAATACTCTTCTCCTTTCTTCCCCCTATTGTCAATAATTATTCCAATATTTTCAACCTTTCTGGTATCGTAACCACAGTATTAATTATCAACAAAATTAAACAATTCCTGTAGACAAATAAACAGAAACGAAATTTGAGCCTGGAACCAATTTATGCACCTCATTATCGTAAACATATATATTTGCTCGAGTTATTTCCTAATTAATTACAAATATTAATTCATCAATTTCCTGTTAATTCAAGCATTATTTCTGTGAATAGTAAAACGTTGTAGATTCAACGCTTAAAATCATTTCGATATTTCCAGATAGAAAATATTAAAAATGCTGAAAAATTGTGATTAGGGTTGAAAAGTTTCTACTGTCTCTTAATTTCGAATATCGCCTACGTAATGTAATATACATTTTCCAATTTGTTTTAATCTTAGGGTAGCATAGCCATGAACCCTCTCGAAAAAGCAGTGAGTAACTAAAAAAAGCTTATTGATCTCAAAATGCTTGAGGTCACGCAAAACATCTCAAATCCTCGCAAGGGTGAATAAGAAAGACTTACGTAGGCCGATCGATTCAAAATGTTTGCATTAGAATTAGTCTACCCGCAGCTTTAACCCGACGCGCACATGCACATACGAGCTTTCCCACAGGTGCGCCAATTTCGGCTGGCAAATAATGCGTCGCTGCATGAGGGTGGATGCAGCAGAAAGGTTGCACTTTGCACGTGGCGTAGCCATCTCTTAGTGGTTGTCGATCGCCTCTGGCAGAGTAATTACGAATTCGAAATCAATGTTGTGGTAGGTGTAGAGTAATTCGTGATACGGCCAAAAAGATACGAAAGGAATCGATATTGGGTAGTTGTGAATATAAGTTCCCAACCATTCGTTGGTTGTGACACTTAAATAATAATTAGTAGACATACACGTTTTTATTTTCAAGCACTTTTGTTTGCTTGAAAAATAATTAAAAAACATTCTTCTTCCTATAAAAAATATCGAATCATCTTCCACATTCGAATAATAAAATGATTTTCCTCCTAGAGTAACTCATTTTTATTTAAAGAAAATGCATTTTAAGGCGAATAAACGTTGGAAAGTATTTCCTGGGTGGACGAGTGAAAATGGCACGTAAACTGTACGCAGTTTATTTGGCTGGACTTCGTTTGCCCCCTTTTTCCCTCGTTCATTTGGACTTTTAAAAAGCACCTAACAATTCCGGCCAATTTATCTTCGCAGACTCGCACAGAGAGGATACAGAAGCCGGGTCGTACAGGTCATTTGAAGGAAAGATAAAGTCTAAGAGGGGGGGGGGGGGACTTTGTTCCGCGTCACTTTGCCTTTTTAAAGTACGCGAGGAATTTTTGTTCCGTGAAAAATGAGATGACTCGCGCGCGACTCCGCGCGACTTTATGACCGTTCGTTTCCATTTTATTTGTACTGCTCCTCCCGACATCGTGATTGATTCACCGCGAGGGACTTTAGACTCGTTTGCACTAAGTTTAACGGCATTAACTTTTTAATTCCCACCGCGCGGACCGAGCAGGATCTTTTCCTACGAGGAAAAGGAGTCCCGAAACATCCAATTTTCTTTATATTCGTGATATAAAGCCCGTTCGCGCGACTCCGTGATTTGGCTGTCACCTTTCCACTTCGCCACCCATTACCGGTGCTGTTTTCCTCTTTCACATGTTCTTCGTCATGGGCACTCTTCTTAAAAACCCTCTTCTAAACCAGCGAATGAGTAATTTTTAACCGACTTTAAAAAGGAGGAGGTTATAGCTGCAACCCGAATGTATTTTTTTTATGTTCGTTTCCGCATAACTCCTCAGCATATGGACCAATTTGGATGATTTTTTTTTATTCGAAAGAGAGTCGTAGATTAAATAAGGGAAAAAATATTTTACTTTTTAGTGTATTTTTATTTTCTTGAAGTCGGTTTTACCTTGTTAAATTTTTTTTTCGTATTCTAAACTCATACATTTTTTCTTTTCTATTTCTCTCTGTTTTTCTTTCTTAATGGGCATCCGGTTTTCTATCTTATTTCTAATTAATTGTACGAAAGGATTGTCTAACCCATCTATTGTAATTAAATTACACCAAATTAAATAACAGTAGTAGTTTATGAACGATCTGGAAAAGACGAAACAATGGCACTTGGTTTTCTCGTATCCGAATATAATAATAATCAAAATCGTCTAATTTGACATCACCAGAAGATCGCCGACAATATCTCCGAGGAATTATAAATCAATCCTCTGAATCCATCGTTGTTTCCTCGCTCAGGCTCCCGAATATCTATTTACCATAATACATACCGTGTATATCGGTGACAGAGGCGGTAGCTCGTTGCTCTAAGCGTTTCAGATAGAGGCGAGGCCAAGGCTGGATGTAGCCGCCCGGTGCTTGAGCATCGCGAGCATGGAATAAGATCGTAAAGTCCCGGGCGTAAACCGTAAATGGTACGTGCCAGGGTGGAATGAAGTTTCTCGTTGGATCGAAAGAGGGCTAGCTCTCTGCCAATCGTTCGCTTGGCTCGATCCTCGATAGAAAACGGGGAACGACGGTCGAGGGTGGGAGGACAAGAGCGGTTCATTCTATCTCCGTAAAGCTTGGAGCACGGAGTAGTAAACTCCTGACGAGGATCACTGGCCATAGGTGTGTTTTCGAAACTCCTGTCCCTCTTCTACCTCCGCTCCGCGGCAAATCACGCGTGCTCTGTCGAGAAATTCCCTCAATTTTTCTCGGCCACTCGCGGCCATCGCGGAATTCGGAACCCTTCGAACGCTGGAATGGTAGTTGGGTATTCAAAACGGCACGCTGAAAATTTCATCGTACACGGCGGGTTTAGGTAGCTGGGTAACCGGTTGAACGGTTAATCCCTGGATCTTGCCAGGATATCGGAATACAGGGACGTAAAATCGATGAAGGAGTCATTAAACGGATCTACCCTGCGCGAGCGATGCTGCAACGGGAGAAGGTGGATTTGATATACCGACTGCTTGCAGTCTAAGTTCATCTCCGGATCAAACGGATTGGAAAAGATGATTAGAGGATAATGTTTGGTTTGGGGAGCCATTTTAGAGAAAATGGGAATTATAGAAATCGCTCTACAACGATTTCGAAATATTGGGTGTACCAATTTTACTTCATACTATTATTACTATTATTATTATTATAAACGGGGATTACCTATATTGAAATTGTATACAAATAGACGGAAATTGAATGGTAGCCTGAAAAACAGACGGTTATCTGCAATCCTGGCCGGGAAAGTGGCAAACTATGGGGCGAGACGAGAGGGTGACTAACGTCAACCGTATACAAGGGGTTGTAAATTTATTCCGTGGTTGTACTGCACGTCAGCGTGTCCTCGCTAAGGATTCCCTCTCCTCGATTTCGAAGAATTCGACTCTGCATTATGCCGGTCACGTTCGTCTGCTTTTCTTTGGGATTTCTTCCCTTCCGATCGCCTGCTATACCCATGTTTCTTGCGTGGTGAAAGAGGGGTTGTCAAACGTTGCTTGCGTCCACCTTTCACACGTGAAATCTCCGTGCTGCTTTATCGGATTACACGGGGACAAAGTGAGCGATAGACGATAATAGGAAATCGGGGAAACCATGGATTTCACGCGGGAAACTTCGAACATATGATTTCTTATACTTGCATCGAGCACTAACGCGAGAAATAAAGAAATAGGCATTCCCTTAGAAGCTTTAGTTCGCTGGAATTAAATAGTTTCGCATTCTCTTCGAAATTACTGCAAACAGTTGAATCGTCAGAACTTCGTTGCAGCTCGAATCGTCGACATCCAGTGTAAAACAGCGTCGTACTGAAAATTACCAAGGCAGGCAAGTTCCAGAAGCTTAGATCCCCCAGGTCTTCCCAACACAGTTTATCGTACACGATAGAAACCCTAGGTGTTTCGAGGATTAGCCCGTCAAAGTGTCTCCCAAGAAATTGTCTGCTCCCGTAATGCCCCTTCGCACAGTGATTCGGCGGTTATGTTCAACTTCGTTAACCAACTACGAAGTTGCTTATGTTGCTCTGGCCGGTTGCGAGTCAGGAAGTCGCTGGCCGTGCATGTCCAACGACGGCATAACTCAAGGGGCGTAATGAGAAATTTGACGGAACGTTACTTCTCGCGCGATTAAACCGGATGCACGCGAGTGTTCGCGTTGACGATTTTCTTGGAAATTTTAAAGCGATGCTGTTTTATGGCTCGCTCCGCGAGACCAGATGGCTCGTGAAGGATGGTGAATGCGTCTTTAAACCAAGCGCGACAAATATTTTGCAATTATTGCAAGCTCGAAGCACATTGTCCTGGCACCTACCCCATAAATCGCCATCCTTGGAATTTGCTTCGTTCGGAACCGCGTTTCGTGTAAAAAAAGGGTAAAGCTTGGAGCGGCGAAATTTCGCATGGTGCTAGAGAAATGATGTGTGATTACTAGAAATAATTTCGCCACGATATATTAGCGGAGACGCGAGTTTAATTAACGAATCAACGACAATGTTAACGGACTCCGGAGCGAGCTCCTCTTCGCCTTGCAATTTAATACCGAGATTAAGATGTTCAGGATGGCACTGCGTGGCAAGAATTTCATGTCGGGTTTGCTCGGTGTGCAACGTGTAATTAATTTACCGCGGCATATTTCTTGTCCCGTGTGAATCTCATTTTCAACGGTTTCATTATTGCTCGCCTAGGGGAACGTATATCCGCGAGGGAAGCTCGGATGAGTCCGATGTTTCGAGTACGCCGATAACCAATTAGGTTTAATTGAATCGTTAATAAAAGAGACATATGTATGTACGAGAACGGTCGAGCTCTTTTCTTGCTGATAGTAATTATGTCGATTCATTTAAAGGATCTAATTGGTTCGCAGTTCTCAGCGACGAGGAGTTAGCAGCAAAAATTCAAGTTTCGCTGCTCTTCAGATTTTAGAAATGTTCTTCGTGAGGTAATCTCTGAACGATATTAATAGTCGGAATAATGGAATATCCACGGTGAATTCAACGCTCTGCCTGTCGAGCTAACCACAGCTCCACGGGTTTCGCGTGATTACGTTAGAGTCGAGTTAATATTTCTGGAACTAGCCCCGCGGATTTAACGTTTCAATCTTGCGGAAATTCATTTCGCGGTACATTTGCTTTCTCATCACATTGGCATTAAATTTTGCTTCAATATCAATAACGTTTACATGATTTGGATGACCAATATTCAAAAATAAATAGAAAATAGGGAGAAATATATTGATTCCAAGATACACGCTCCCCACTAAATTACTGTCAACTGTGCAGCAACAGGGAAATGTGGAAATAATAATAATAATAATAACCGTGTCGCGAACTGCAAATATTAAAATTTTGCGAGGATACACGTGCACGCATAATTGCCTCCTCTGAAGTACCCCTAAATTAACGCACGGGCCGTAACACCGTCAGCACACACAGTGACCCATTCCCTTTTCATTTTTCACTCTTTTTTATTTCTCTTTTTCTCATGAAAAGCGCGAGCCTCGGTACAATTTTCGCTCTTTCAGAGCGTCAAAGCCAGCTCAGAATTCGCTTAGTTCCAGTTTCGGTCCCCGTTTCCCAGTTTACATTGAGCAGTATGGCAAAGCACGGAAACACTGTTAAATGAATATTTGTATGATTATCGCGGTTCGCGTGTTTTCGTTCAAAGTAAATTCTACTGCATTTTCCCTGCTTCGTGTTTTTTGTGTACGACTCAAAGGATCTACAAACTGAGTGACTCGGTTTTTGTTGTCTAGAATTCTAAACGATCGAAATATTTCACCTGACCAATTTTGGCCAATAGGCTTTCGTACATTTGTTTGTGCTTCGTTCTTTTTGTCTTCCGATGTGTTCCCTTGGAACAAGTGGAGGGATTAAAAAGGAAATTGTGACAGTAATAAAAGTTGTAGCTTCCGGAGGAAGCCTGAATCCTCGATGCAAAAAAATGTATCAATAAATTGCGAACTGGTGCTCGAGAGTCTTGTCCATCTTTAGCTGAGAGGTGTACAAGTATCCTCATCTCGTTAACGTTACATCGTTTCGATTTAGATGGCAATGATAGGAGACCTCAAGTACCCGAGAGACCTCAGGAATCTCAGAGATCCGAGGGACCCCAGGTATCACAAAACTTCAGAGACCTCAGGAACCTTCGGTACTCCCTCTAAACCCTCAACTTCCTCAAACTACTCGTTGGTGCCAAATCTTACGAGTTTGAAAGTCCGAACCCGCTTGTTATTCTGTTGCACGAGTGGGGACCTATCTACACATTCGCCTATTCATCAAAATTTGTAAAGTACAGATCATTCTTCCTTACAAACGAGAAACAGTGGGTGCAAATATCTATCAGTAGCAGAAGTCCTTCTTGAATTCCCGGCCTTTAAAATGTCCACACAAGCCCCTTTTAATTAATATTCTTGTTGAGCGCTTCGCCCACCCACCCTCTTGCCAGAGCCATTTTCAGGCGTTCACCCTTTCATGTACGTGGGCACGTTCGTCGGGAAACTTTTTGTCCTTTCCTGCTTAATTTACCTCCGTTTCACCTCTACCCTACCCTCGCATTTCTTAATTGATCTATGAATAAATTAGCCCCGGATCCGTGGTACCCGGAAAGCGCAGGCGTCGCGAGCGTCCTTCGCCTAATCTTTATTTATGCATCGAGCAATGGGCTGCTCTGGAAATTTCGTCTAATTTGAATTAATTAAGGCCATTCCAGCCTCCAGTCCTCCTCCGACGGATTTTCTTCTGTGCCCCGACGGAATCCGAAGATATTTCATAGGGGTTTTTGTAACGCGTTTGTTAGGCCCCGGGCTCCATTTCAACGTCCCGTGGAACGCATTGAAAATTCAACTTAGCCTTCAAGGGGGACCATCTTTATTTAGAAACCACGGGACGCAATGATTTATAAGGCTGGAAATTAATCCCGCGGTATTTAGAACTCCACGATCTCACTCGTCCTTTGAGCCGTCGAAATCGCGATTATTATGATGCCAGATTCGCCGTTTCGGCCGATTATATACGACGCGGCGTTTCGAGTCTACAGGTGTGTTTAATTTGCGAAACTCGGCTGGCCGTGGGGATTTATACTATTGGTAGCTGCCTTTCTCGGATCCGATGTTCCGTGGCTCGTAAATTCTCGCGATAGTTGGAGCTCGCGCGTGAACCTGCGGAGTCCATGATCCAATAGCTGAGGGGGATGCGTAAATAATGGTCGGAGACTGTTGCAGTGGACTTCGATTTTCCGTGGAAGGAAGAATACCTCAGTGGGATTCTGAATAAATAGCGTTCACTGATGCTCCGAAATATATTTATTCAAGGAAATAGTCGCTGAAGTATTGGGAAGGTATCAGTCGTCCCAAAGACGCACAGTGTTTCTGTTATAATTATAGTGGTTTCATTAAAACAATGAAGCTTGACGGGAATTCCGGCTCCGCACGCGAAAGGATAGAAGTCAACGAGGAAATTTCTATAATCGAAGGTCACACCTTTATCCGGTGGCTTGCGGTTTTTCCTGCCGGAAAATTGGATCTTACGATGGATCACGCGATTAAGAATTAATTGCTCGTTAAAATCCCTCAGCTGCTGGGAACCGCCGTGACGTGTAACAGCGATCGGTTGATGAACACAGACTCTGGCTGACCGCCAAAGCGTGGAATGATTTCGATTGTAATTCAATTAGTTTTTAATCTCTGTATTTAAATTCAGAACAAAAGGAAATAGCCGGAGCTGGGAATTATGCTAATGAAATCGCGGAAGGAATATTTAATTTCCCGTTGCAGCATTAACCACGCGAAATGTTACTCGTGTTAATTCGCGGTTGCGACATTAATAACGTCAGCTTCTCCCATTTTATTCCCCGGCATTTAACGCGTCGTTCGTACCATCCCAATATAAAAATTCTTCCGATCTTTCGCCTGCAGTCGGGAATTTTTAATTACTCGCGCGGCAATTCCGGCAATATAACAGTAACGTACAGGCACGATATGAAAATACTCAAGCATTTCTGCGTCCCGGAAATTTCTTGGATACCGTTGTTAAGAATACCGAAAGAATTCTGACTACTGGAAATATTTACGACGCAGCCTTGCCAGGAAGAAAACCGCGCGGTAATCGCATGAACCGTGCGTACGTACCTACCTACTATGAATTTCTGCAGGATGAAATATCGCGGGAGGCTCAGAAGGAAATCCCTCGCTGATTACCTGAAATATCCACCGGAATAGCCATTAGGATATTAATGCGGCTTCGCCCGCTTCATCGTTTTGTTCGAAATACAAGCGGAGATGCGAAGGTCCGCCGTTTGCCAAGCCGCGCGTGAACTTTTTGCAATTTCGCCCGGTGTCCGAGACGCATCAGACTGATTGCAAGCAGTGCACGCCAAGTAGACGATAATAATATGATTTACTGTTCGCTAGAACGCCTTGCTTCTAATTAGAATTGCATCCGAAGTCTGTAAATACACGCGGTCTTCCAGGACCATCATAACTTTCCTCTCAAGAACCTATAATTCTAACGCTTTATTGTTCGCTCCAACATACACGTAACTTCATCCTATGATCTTCCATCGCTCATCAGCACGGGAATTCACTCTCCTTCCACATTCCTCAGTACACAAAATCTGTAATCGTATAATCTCAATAATTCGGAGATTCTAAAGAGGATCAATAGCACAGTGCGTCGTTAGTGTCAATATCACAGCTAATAAAGTGTTAACCGTTAAGTGGCTCCAATAGCTCCATTACAATGCCAGGAAAACGAAGTGGGTGCTAGTAGCCCGGGTCTGAAAGAGGCGGACAACGTTTTTCTTCGGGATATTGCTGCAATTAGTCCGCGCAGACGGTGCCAGCCCAGCGATAGAAGCTCTCTGATAGCGAGGAAAGAGAAAGGGGACGGAGAACAACGAAACATAAAGGGAGGGGTGAAGGGGTATAAAGTCCGGTGCCGATCCGACGCCTCGTAGTTGGAGTTCCTCCAATTTTGCTAATGCGCCCGTGCCTCGCCGAGTAGCCACCGGCAGGCGTAGTTTCGAGTTTCGAGGGAACTGCACTTGGACCTCGTTCACTTCGCCTCTCACCTTGGCTGCGCATCGCGGCCAGGCGACGCGTGCACGCGGCCGAAACTCGAAAACTTTTTGGGTCTCTCCCCCTTGAAGACCGCCCCCTTCGGGACGTTCGGGGCTTGATGCTGCCTGGCACGATGCCGGACATCCGTGCACATTTTCGTGCGCGACCTTTCGCCGAGGCGAGCTATTAATGGACCGAAATCGCTCTACCGAAATGGGAAAATGAATTTTTCGCTTGCCCACGGGTTTCGAAACCAGCGCCGCGCAACACGTTACTGTGTCGGGCGCTAATTTCGGTGCCGCCGCGAATATCGCGGCTGGCGACGGTCTTCTCGTAGCGTGACAGTCGACTAATAGTAGAACGCGATCCTTCGCACCTTTGGTCCTCTCTCGCATTCCGCTCTTCCATGGCTTCGAGCTGTTTCGGCCTCGCGCGGGCTCAGAGCTCGACGTTCCGACTCGCAATGGACGTGGGTACTGAAAGACGCGCCGTGGCGATACGCTCTGCATACCATTTCCGGCCGCGACAGATGCAACGGGACACCGAACAGCGCAACCGTGAACATCCTTGCAGAGACACGAGCATCAGGAAAGACAGGCCTTCTTTGGATATCGAAAACCAAGGTTGCAGCGCGCGAGTGGGCTCCGTATATAGGGGGCCGTTGCGCAACCCGGGGAATAACGAATCCGTTACGCAAACCCATCGGGCGTGAATGAGGAAAGATTACCTTCGAAGCGTTTCCTAAATTCTAGGCACGCGGGAGCGTTCCTCTGTTTAACTCGTTTTGATCGCCCGCTTAAGCTGGGTGATTTCATCCTGGGTTGCTCAAGAGATTGTTAATCTTGCGAGATACGATGCAATAATGTTGGGAATTTGTTTGGGATATGAGCGCCTATTTCTGTGTAAAGGAACGAGAAGGTGGTGGAGGGAAATATTGCTTGTCTTTTAACTATATTTTCGTATTCACGTTATTCTGTGAAAGTATCAATGTTAGAGCGTGAAAGGGAATGGTCCCAGCGATGCTACAGGAGAAGCTGTGCTTTGTTGCTATCGTCGATTTCGAGGTCGTACACTGCACAGCCATCGGAGACGACTATTCGAGGAACGCGATTCATGGGCCATAACCACTTGAACCACTTGATCTCGAGACTCTCGCTGGGTGTCAAGTGCAGGGGCGATAGTCGATTGCTTCATGGCGATGCGTGCCGCAAATCCACGCTCCGCAGATGTTTAATATTGATGTAACAATCGTTGTGTCACCCTGCACGTGACCGCATCACCGCGCGTTCCATTTGCTCGTCCCGAGCGCAACGCTCGCTCGGATCGTTCATTCAATGTCCCCCTTACTACGATCCCTGACACTCGTTACACCGATTGTATTTGGCTTATGTGTTCTCCAATCTCTACTGAATTACACTAAGCACGTCGTTCACGTCACTTACAAACAAGTGGGAGGTTGATGGTCTTGAGAAGTCAATTGACCTTTGTTCCCACTATACGTAGTCGCTCAGTTTCATTTTTATCTGTTTAAAACTGCAGCGAATTCCACATGCACGGCGTTCGTGGAAGCGGCCCTGCTTTTAAACAAACAAACGGAGTAGGTACGAAACACCGCCCTCGACAGTTGCTGCAATTTACGTAGAATTAAAAATTCCACAGGACTAACGTAGCTCTGAAATGTGAAATTGTTTGATACCGCCGATGGACGTTTTAATTAAATTTCAAGGGGGAAAAACTCAAAGGGTTGCAGGGGAGACCTCTAGCTATGTGTTTCTCAGTTATCGTTTTCGGCGGTGATGTGAAATATTTCTGGTGCTGCGACGGAGCGGCTGGAAATGGTTCGCGCGCAGTTTCCTCGAGAATCCCGGAACACAAGGAAACAAGTCTTTTCGTTTTAATTTCCCAAGACAAAAGGCGGCCGCGTGTTCCGCGCGGCTCGCGTTACCTCTCGCGTTAATTTCGCTTAACGCGACTCGGTTTCTCGCCTCTTGCACGCACCTTAGGTACGCGCACTTGCGTTACTTACCTTACTTTAGGATGTAATATATATGCGCTCGGCCTGCCCAGCCCAGCATGGAGGAAGTATTAAGTTTAAAAGCAAATTTCTCGTCGCCTGAATTTATTCTGACGCGCGTGAAATTAATATTCCGCCGAGTCCCCGGGCGTTCTGCGTTCACCTTGATATTATAATAATCAGAGTGGTCTCTCGCCCGTCGAAGTCTAATTAATATTTCTGATATATTTGGGAGAAATAAAAGGAAGGCAAGACAGAGGAGCCCGCGTTTCTCCATTGAATAGGAGGCTTTTCAAACATTCGATGAATTAGTATCAAGATGAACGTAATCCATTAGAATGTCCTTTCCGCGAACGCGGAAAAAGTGATTACGTTATCAAGGTATTAAAAGATTCCTGGCGTTGCAAGCGGGGCGAAGGTGGAACGGGTCGACGGACTTGAGCGCGTCATCTCGCCCTTAATAACGCGCCTGCCAGCCAGCAACTCCCCTTTTTAGGAGAATCTGCTATTTACGGCGACGAGGGCGAGGGCCAAGCATTCCTGTCGGATACAGCCGGTATTTTCATTCGTCGTTAAAATGGTGACTGCGTTGAATCACTCCGCGGGATTCCGCGCCACGTCTAAGCGGGCGAAAGCTTCCCTATAAACTTTTCAAACCCCGAGGTCGCTGCGATTTTTTCACCTTTGTCCCGCTGCTCTTTCTGGGAAATTTTATTCCGTACCATGACGCCTGAACCATGGAAAAGCAGTCGAGGTAAATTAAATTTCTAGCCCCCGTGGTGGAAAGTAGTCCGCGTTCACGACGCGCAACGAAGTTGATCAAAAAATCCATGTTACATATTACACTGAAAATTTAGAAAATCATGTTACAAGGGTTCCATGTCTGTAACAAAATAATTGAATTTATGAGGAAACTATGATCTCGCTCGCAGCATGGTACTTACACCTTGCGCCAAGAATTCTCCGAGAGTGTATAAGTTCTCCTGCACGGTACGTTTCTTGTTATGAAATATTCACTCGCTACATTAAGAGAGCATGCAGTGAATGCACGCTGCACTTTGGGCGGCTTTTAACCTCTCACGGGGTAGGAAACCCTCGAATTCATGAGGTCTCCTTTTCTTGTTAGAATATCCACCTGAAAAATCTAAATATCGTAGAGATTGAAATGCACCGCATGGAACGTGGCGGGATTAGTATCCGAATGATAAGGAAATTTACATCGTATGCGAGTCGCGAGCGCCGAATTGAAATTAATTCGCGCACGAGGGTAGGCAATTATTTTCAAGGTCGACGCGGCTCGAAATCACCGGTGCTCGCCGCGAAACGCGCGGCTATCTTTACCCGCGGTTTGGGAGCCGCGTTCCGACAAAGGCCGACGAATATAGCTGTCGGTTCCGAGTCCCGATGTTAATTCGAAACACGAACGGAACGGACTCCGGGACCTGGTTGGAGTTTCTCGAGCCAAGATTCCGGGACCACCGTGTGTTGGTCTTTCACGCCGTATCCCGCGTTACACACACGTGAACCCATCCCCCGCGAACTTCCGCGAATCCTGCCAACGGAATTACGAGCGGTGGTACTGTACCCGAATTAATCCCGCGCTTAGGGAAATGCCCCTTTCAACGGGAGATGTTCGATAATCTACGTCCATTTGTATATACACGCGTATCGAACGATTGAATTAGATGCTCAAATATTCCTTGTAGCTTGGCTTGGATGTAGATGATGATGTAAAGCCGTTTCCGGGTCTGCTTGTACTTGAACAGCATGGCTCCCAGATTAATTCTATTGCGATATCAGTGGCTTTGACGCTTGATTCAATTTATCCCGCTGTTTCTATGAAACGAAGTCCCTACTGATCGAATTCTACTGTTTCTATTATTATCTATCTTCAAAACTTTCTATCGTCCACCCTCGAAAAGTCCTCATAGATCTACGCATTTTCATTTTGCTTTACATCCCAGAGTATCTCCTAGTTTCACCCTGAAATAAGTCAGACCAGTGGACAGTTGATCGCACGGGACGAACAGTTCGCAGAGGATTAGCACGATTTCTTTATAGACGTAAAATATGAACTGAATACGTACTCTCGTCGAATGGTCGAGCAACAGCCTTGCCATCGACGACCCACGGGGCCGTAAATCTCGACAGCCCCGTTGGCGAGCCGTGTGACTGACCAGGAACGGCTTATTTCAGCAGCCGTGTCTTCTCCGCGCTCCGTACGCGTGCCGCTGGTATATTTTCACAGCCGGTTGGAAATAGTCGGCCAGTGGTCTAATATTATAATAGCGATGACTGCCGCCGCGCGAACGCGAGTCCGCGCGAGAGTGCGAGCGAGCGAGCGAGCACAGTCGCGAGTCACGGGCGGAACAGGCTGCCAGTTTCGAGCATGTGACGCTCCGCGGGAACGAGAGCACGGACGGATAACGTTACTTTCTTGCCCGCCGTGACAGGACTGTCGCAGTTTCGCGTTTCCCAGCCTTCGGGAAAGGCCGACTCTTCCGCGGCCACCTCGCCTCGATCTCGGACCCGCGATCGTTCACGCCAGGGAGCCGTATTCGAGCACCGATTCCCGAAAAGTAGGGGACCGTCACGTGGATCCACTTATCGTCCATGACTGTTCCGGCTATTCCTGTATCGAGGAATTATTGCCGCGTCAACGATTGATCGCCAGACGTGAAATGCGACCTGCGGTGACTCGTTCATTTTCATGATTGGATATCATCAGATTATTGTGGATATCGTGCCCCGTATCTGCCGGAGAATTTTTAAATTTTCGACGTGGACGATATACACCCTCGACTCTCACCGGTCTTCGCGCGAGGTATTCGTTTTATGCAAACGTCAGCGGCCGTATTAATCTCCCGCGTCGAACGTGAATTTTCCGCGGTATTACGCAACCGATCGATACCGATTATGCATTTTATAATACGCTCCTGCTCCCGCGTGTAAACAATCCAGGTGATTTATGCCACGTCGGGACAGGAGAAGCTACGCGCCGGGAATTTTCACCAGGGACCTGCCGCGGAGTGCAACGAAAGTGTTAGGTTTTGAACATTGAATGAACGTGGACGCATCGAATTGAATGGTGAAGAAAGCTTCTAAAGCAATCGGAGACACGCTAGCGTGATAAAGAGTAATGACATTCGAACGTCGACAAATGTGACGTCGATATTCAGTGCGCGAGGTTGGAGTGAACACAGTGAATGTGAATGAAAGTTCGAATTATACACGGATGTGTCAGCTCGAGGTGCCATTAATGTCGTTATCGGCGTTTTAAAATGTTGTTAACGACGGTGGAACAGCGCGCACGGATGACAGCCACCATGGTAAACGCACCGCATAAAATGGTAAATTGTCGTTTCGTATTACGCTCCTTCTATCGGGCATTCGTCGTTCTGTAACGCGAGCGTGGGATTTTTGAATTTCGCTTTGATCAATCGCGGACGCATCTTAGCTTTCTCGAGCTTCAATGGTGATAAACGACGGATAAAAAATTTAAACTTGAAATTTTATGCTATGGAATTCTGCTTTCAAGGATTCAATCCTTCCATCGCGAATTCCTCGTCGTTCCCGTTGCATCGCGTTTCCACCACAACGTCGCGGACAACGAAACCCTACCGTTACCATAATTCCTATCGCCTCGCCTCGCCGGAAAACTTTATAACACGCGAGCGACAGGCTCGCGGCTATCTCGTGTCGTTTTCCAATTACTATTTATCATTTCGTTCGTTCCGACCGCGATATTTCACTCCTATATCCCCCAGCCACTGAACAGCCTCTTCTGGCATCGCGGACCGGTTCTTCTGGCGCGAACGTGGCCAGATTAATTAACGTTCCCATTCACAGGGGCGCACGGACGGTAATCGTCGATTAACCGAGCGACAGTTCGCTACCATAATTGCATCGTAATGTCAACGTCGCGCTCCCATCGAGGGCTGTTAACGGAGTAACAGGGACCTCCGGCTACGAGGACCCTTACGCTGCGTTCCATCTGTCCAAGTCTGCTCCATAGAATGGTAATTCGGGACGATTAATTCGCGATTCCGCAGGCAATATGCGCTCGATGCGACCGCGTGCATCGAATCTGTCGCGAGGCTCGTGATTGCGCGCGCGGGTCATCGCGATACCAAGTGGCACGCGAAATGCATTTCGGGGATGCCCGTCCAGCTTTGTATGTACCCGGCAAGCTTCTCCCCGATCCCCGCTTGTCGATAAGCCCGTGACCAGAGGATTCGATATTCCGCGTGTTCATTGGCGTGTCTGAATCATCCGAGAGTTCTTGAAATCAAGCTGATTGTTTGGGAATGGTAGCCGCGTGTCTGCAGGAAATTCCATTTTATCAGAACACATGGCTTTTCCTGCGGGATGCTCATCATTTCTTAAGTGTCTTGCTAGATTTCTCTTCTAACTGAGCGAGGCACGAGAAGTTTGCTTTAATGAAGCCGTTAAAAGCGGGAAGCGTAGGGTTGCCGAAATCGTTTTAATAATCTCGCTGAAAGGAAGAAAATGAAGTCCAGTCCCTTTGTTCCAGGGAACATCCTCGACCATTCCCTTTGTGATAGCACTCGCATTCAAGTGTAACGGATTATAACATTATTAAACGGTATCACAGTTCCCGCGATAACTACCATAACCGGCCATTATCGATCCATGCTTCCTCACGACCTAATATAGGTACTCCTCTGCGGGTCTTGAAATCAATTAACCAGTTAGCTCCTTTGCTCTGCGGGACGCCCAGTCCCTCATGTAATTAGTAACTGACCCGTACGCGGATTAGTGCTGTAATCTGTGCTTTCTGTTGCATCGGACTGCATTCGCAGCTCTGGTTTTCGATTTCTCGCCATTCCTCGCTCTATCATCCACAATTTCATTTTCCTGTTCATATTCATTCTACCTACCGTGTTACTTGCTTAGCCAGTGTTTGTAGACGCCACATACTGCGGTGATTGCAAACCACGTGACCACGTAGATTTCAGGTTTGTGTGCACACCCAGAAATATTGAGGTAGGCACGATAAGCACCCGAACATGTCGCCCAATCGTATTCGACTATCAAAACCCCTACCACAGTTCCTCCGCCATTATAGAGTGTACCTAGTATCAGAATTCCAAAACTAAAGGTCAGTTGGTGTCGAGTGTCCGCGCTGTTCGAATCTCCCTACGTGCTCTTCGCCGTGAATTCAACGTGCGGAATAAATGTGCTGTTGCAGGTCAACGGAGACGATGACTGGGAGTACGAGGAGATCATCCTCGAGAGGGGTGGTGCTGGCCTCGGGTTCAGCATCGCCGGGGGCACCGACAATCCTCATTTCGGCAACGACACCGCCATTTATATCACGAAACTTATACCTGGCGGTGCAGCGTCCGCTGACGGTCGCCTGCGCGTCAACGACACGATACTGCAGGTGAACGACGTGTCCGTGGTCGACGTACCGCATGCGGCAGCCGTCGACGCACTCAAACGAGCGGGGAACACCGTTAAACTAGTAAGTGTCTATTTTTCATTGTTACTTTCCGTTGGGAATATATATGCGACAATTATTCTGCTTCTTTGACATATTGGGGTAGTTTAGCATTCGGGGTAGCAAAGATCGAAGAGTGACAAAGGGGCTAAAGAATTACACAAGTGAATCAATAAGCGACACAGAATCAAGAAGCGAACATCTTTCTCCCGGGAAATTAGATTAACCTATATCCTGGGTACCTATAACGAACTGCTTTCCCGAAACTGTGCCCGCAACCCTAATGACTAACGACCGACGTCTCTTGAACGATCGTCTCACTGGGATTTCTCTTACCACATCAAGGGATGTAATCCCGTGAATTAATCTCGTAATTCTTGTGACCCCGAAATCTTGTCTTTCAATGTCGGTGAGCAGTCACGTACTTTAAAATCAATGCAAGAACTCTGTAACCTGTTAGTTGGAATAGACAAATTAACGTTCGCGATGCTTCTTCAGAATTATTCGTTACTGTATAGCAGAAACATTTAATAAGAAAATAAAATAAATGACGAGTTGAGTCCGTGAACGCATTCGCGAAATTTGACCCACATAAATTTTCAAGCGTCATGATTGCTAGTTGTTTAACCTGAATAGCCCCATCCACCTTTGTAACCTAAAAATATTATTTTCCGGGGGCAGAGAGATTTTTGAAACAGGCGCCCGCGCTCTCGTCAGGCAGCCGCGCGTTATTAACCTTTTTCGAGTGTCCAGAAAATAGGGGCGAGGCTATCGTAGAAGTGTTCCCGGCCTGGATATTATTATTTCCTCGTGGAACTCTGCTCGTTGCAATATGTTTTAAACGTGGTCCTTTAAGAGTGACTCGTTACCTGAAAATTTGATTGCAGTTGAATTAGAGTTTAACAACGATAAATTGATTTAATTATATCTGTTTCGCCCGCTGTTCTGACGTCGATGAACGAAAGACTGTGTGAAAATGAAGCCTTGATTAGCCTATGTAATAGTGTCGATCTATATTAGGTTTCTTGTTACTTAGGGTATTGGTCATCACCGAATTTAATAGACATCTAAGTGAAATTAAAATCGAAAATCGATGTTTGTTATGAAGTTTCCTTATACCTCGAGACTTGAATGAAATCGATTCTACAGTGAAAGTAGAACCAAGTCCACAAACCGGGCTAGTTAGGTATCAAATGTTCCAGCGATTGATCGAGTTTTCATCGATTATCGAGAAAGGGAATTCACGTGAAATTGATAACCCAGGAGAGGAATCCATTAAAGGGTGAAAATGGGCGCAATTGAGCTTCCATCGGTTAGCGAGAAAAGTTGTGATCGCAGAAGATGAACCCACTTTATAAATTTCACGAGTAAATGAGAGGAAAGGCTCCAGGGAGGAGGCTATCTTCCTGTGTGAGCCATTGGAGGAGTATTTAATTACACAGATTCATTGTTGCGCTTCACGCAGAAGGGAGGCTCGAGGGAAAGTATGATTTATTCTGGAATACTAAACTACTCCGTGAAGACGTACATTCTGTTCGTTCAAATTTGACACGGCTGAGCTTTAAGCACTGGCAATCACAATATTATGTAGCTAGTTACTAGTTTAATTTTTTAATTTCACAGAAATACAGTATAGAGTAAAGGACCCAATTACTGGCAGCCAACCCAATTACTGTCACCTTGAGCTACTTTACTCAAAATAACAAATAAATAAACGTTTAAGTAAAATAGCTTAAGGTGACAGTAATTGGGTTGGCTGCCAGTAATTGGGTCCTTTACCCTACATAGCTATAGATTGATCAATTGTTAATGAATCTGCTCCGATCGAAGCTGCTAGCGTGAATAATTTAAAGAAATTGGAGTTCGGATTGCATTGGAAGCGATTATGAATTGTAGCAGTAATGTTGTATTTCAGTGGAAACAGTTGGCAGTGAGGGGATTGTGTCTAACAATGCTTCTGAATTAATTTTCAGTACGTACGCCGACGGAGACATACGCAGCTGATCGAGATCGAGCTAATCAAGGGTAACAAGGGCCTCGGTTTCAGTATCGCCG
Source organism: Andrena minutula (assembly GCA_929113495.1). Lineage (NCBI taxonomy): Eukaryota > Metazoa > Arthropoda > Insecta > Hymenoptera > Andrenidae > Andrena > Andrena minutula. Next base: position 39,694,080 of record OV815994.1, read on the forward strand.
GTGGTATTGGCAATCAGCATATACCCGGTGACAATGGAATCTACGTGACGAAAATTATGGAGGGCGGCGCTGCTCAAGTGGATGGCCGTCTTGTCGTCGGTGACAAATTGGTGGCCGTCAGGAACGCTCTGGTGAGTTGGACAGAATTCTGCTCCTGATCTGATTTAATTCCACGCGTCGCTTTTATCGTCGAACTAAAACTAATACTTCAACGTCACAGCTTAAAATATTACAACAGCAAGTTTCAAAGTTTCCTTTCAAAGTTTCTTGTCTGCTCTTTTAAATCTCAACTTCATAAAATACGTAAATAAATCAGTAATCATGATATTCAACAGGTTTGAAAAATCGGCATTCATGTAGTTTACAATTTTTAAAATTTCTTTGATTAATGATTCACGAGTCCTCTCATCGCTCAACTGTTCTGAAAAAGGAGCCTGCTCTTGATTATACAGATTCGGTTTAGACAAGAAAATGATTTATTTTGGACAAACGGAAGTTCACTAGTTTTCATTCCAAGATGATTTGATCATTGAAAATATTGCACGTAGACGTGAACTTAATGGACTCGTGAGTTTTGAACTACATTTTTGAAAAGCCCTCGATCCACGAACGAGCGACCTTACTGGGGCCACGCGAAAAATAGATCAGAGTGGTTTTTGATACCGACGAGTAATTGATAGCTTCCATCGAGTGTGCACGGCTCGTTGCTGTGGTTGCAGGTGCAAGCCTGGTAGTTTTGCAGCTTCCCGCCATTTTCCGCTCTGACGGTTTGCCCTTTTCTTCGCGCGCGTCCTCCCCTTGAGACTCGTCGCCAAAAACGTCACGATCTCAATCGCCACATCGGTCAGCTTGATTTATAGTCGAGACAGGCGCAATTTTAAAACGCGCGAAAGTCACGAAACGGACGTTTCAACGTAGTCATGGAACAATGACTTCGAAGTTTCATGCTTCGGAGCATTTCGAGCTCGTACTGTTGTTTCGATTCATGTAGTATCGTTTTATTGTATCTTCATATCTTTATTCCATACACTGTGTGTCACATATTAACTTCATTTCGTCGAGGCTCATGAAGTGTTCATTCAAATTCAGGTATTACTTATTTGCGTCACTTTTCTGTAGGTCATACTAGGAATTATAGTGTGAACTGTTCCTCCTGTAGTTCAATGTATGTCCACGTATTAGAATCGCTGAAGAATAAAATACTGATAACCTACTCCTTGGTCATCATATGACAGATAATAAATATACACCTTCAAGCTTGGTATAAAGGAGCAATAAGTCGGCTGGTTTTGTACTGTTGGCCGATATAGTATACATTTAAAAAGCTGGTGAAACTTTTAAATAGATTGCCACACGCCAAGACGTTGCAATTGATAGAGGTTCTTTGGAGGTTTAAGGGAGAAGGGGGCGATTTATTTAAAAGTTTTCGGGACGCTCTAGACGGCAGATTGCAAGTCGATCTAACTTTCTGCATGATTGCGTGTCGGCATATACTTGCGAACAACGAACGCTGCTAGAAGTTCGTCAGTTGTTTATGACACAGGGTGGAAAGTTCCCCCGACGGTGACTTTTCTTCACGTGTCAGCCATCGATGGCTAATTACGCGCTGGATAACGTGTCGCGATGTTTAATTATTAAATTATTATATCGGATAATATATAATATTGAAATTTACGTTGCAAATAATGAAAATTTTGAATTTGCTGGGATATAAACGACAGACATAGACGAAGCGCATGATTCTCGCAATATTTATTCTGTAATCCATCTCTCGGTGCTCCATAAGGGATAAAGGAACGGTGATTGACAGGAGAAATTGAAGGGAAGAAATCAATTACCGTGTCTCGCTAAATCTCGATCCATGCGCGAGCGGTGGTTCGCATTTTTCCAGTCAATTTCATTCTTATCCTATTTTTTACACCGTTCCCTGTGAAAAATGGATAAATAGAGGCGACACAACGGCGAGAAAGAATACGTTAGGAAATTGAGATGAATGAACGGCCGTTAATGAACGAAGCGAAATATTTCGCACGAGAAATGAGCGATGATAGAAGGTCATATCGTCTGTATTCTTTCAGACACGTCTGCCATCCTTGATCTTATTAACTATGTTTTTTACTCGTTACTGCAGCCTTAACGAAACGCGAAGAACGAAACAAGGAGAACCAGTTCGGACTCCTAAAAGTCTTTCCTGGGTTCGAGGAACAAAATCCAAGGAAAACTTGTGCGATTTTAAACCAGTCTCATTAGTTAAACTTTAGAGCTACATGATCAGCAGAAAAGGGTAGCGTAATATCATACAATGATGCTTTTGGATTTACAAATATTTAAATTTTCATTATCATCAACTTGAGACACTTGGATGCTGCGCATTAAAATCAAATCATCCAGCCTTTAATTTTGGGATGCAGATACAGGCGATTAAAAAGACGAAAATGAAACTATAAGTCTCTGCCCCAAAATTCTTCACCGTATTGGGCTCCCTCCCCCCACATATTGAGATGATAAAAAAGAGGCTTCCTTTGATTCCAGCAGGGCGACAAAAACCTCGAGAATGTTACGCACGAGGAAGCAGTGGCGACGCTGAAGGCGACTCAGGATCGCGTGGTTCTTCTGGTCGCGAAACCGGAAACCGGAATCGTGCCCCCGCCACCACCCCCGATGGCCTCGGACAATTCACTCTCGCCACAACCACGTAAGCTATCCCCCGCGTGTTTCCATTCACATATATTATTCCCGGGCAGGTTCGTGTCCGCGACTTTCCTTCCCCGTCGTTTCGGGATCTTTTCTTCTCGAATTTTCGCGATGCTGCCTGGCGGGACGATAAATATTTTGCGCCACGCGAAAAAACGTCGACGTTACTTTTGTTCGTGCCACCGGACGCGGTTCTGCCGCGGAGGAAATTCTTTCTCTTGCTGTTTGAAACGGAAACGGGCTTTAGAATATCGCTGTCCCGTCGTTCGGCGGTCTCGTTGCTGTGGAAATTAATAATGATGGCGTTGCGAATTGTCACGAATGCATGGCACACGCTGGGAAACTTTACCTAATACTGAACATTTTCAAAACTTGCCTTAAGTTTTGATTAGCCGAGAGTGTTACTTCTCTAGTAGGGTAAACTTGCCTAATTCGTACGTGTGCTTAAATCGTACCCCCGCTGTTTCTTTTAATCTAAGGCAGTCATAACCGCCTCTAATGGTAGAAAGTGTAAACAAAAGTTAACGTTTACGCCATTAACAAACCGTGTCACTATGCCGTCATTCCACAAAAAAGAAAGCAGGTGAGTTTTTTCGGGTACTTTTCACTCAAATTTTCCCATGATTCTTAAAGTTTTTGTACAATTACGATTTGTAAAAATCAGTGAAAGAAATTTCTATGTGAAACTACATCTATTTTCAAGTTTATTTCTTGTTTTGACATCAGCGAACAGTGCCCTATATTTAGCGTCATAGATTTGAATTCAAATTGTTCTATTTATATGCCTATTTCGTACCACCGTATGTAAGATTAAATCGTACGGTACGAACATACAAAAACAATGTAATCATAACCAGAAATACCAGAACGCGGAAACTCGTAAGAGGAAAAATACCGCCGAAACAAATACAAAAAAAAAAGAAAAGAAGAAGAGGAAGAAAGACGACGAAAACAAAAGCTGGTTTTGTAAAGTGTGTCAAGAAAATAGACAGGAAAATATGATACAATCCACGCAGTGCAAAATGTGGGTGCACGAGCTTTGTGTGGGAATAGATAGATTTACTTTTGAATATGTATGTGATGAATGCAGTAATTAAATTAGAAAGTACGAATTAGGATAAGTAGATATAGTACGATTTAGGAACATTAATCATACATCGTACTTTGCCATGCCTATTAAAATTAATCGTTTTTATGAACAGAAGTTGATTATTTTTTGGTGGTTGAGTTTATAAAACTCTTTATTCTATTAATAAAGAGTTGATCACCAGTAATTTTGTTTCATTTTCCCTGGTATTTTTCATGTAATCAGAATTTGTTCTTAAGGGGTACGATTTAGGCAAGATTACCTTACTTTCGGTTTCATAATTGTTTATTAAATTATTGAGAAATCTTAACACCAATTAACAAACTATGATAGAGGTACAACCTCAAGAGGTGAACTAGAACCCTCAAAGATCGGTATAGGTAAGCAGTCGACGTTTTGAGTGTGTGTGCGTATTACCCCGCCACACCGAAATGCATTCGTAAGCTGCTTGTGGCAGTATTATTTATTAATTTGCAAAGTTTCACCGCCCCGTAATTCTTTCAATTTTCCGCGATTCCCAGGGCGAATATAAACACAGCGGATGACCGGTCTCCCCGGCTCGCCCGTACCCGCATAGAAATGAATTTTTGATCCTCATGACGTCTTCGCGATCCTCCAACATCCCAGCCGCTCTGACGATCGGGCGTAACTTATTCATCGCGCTCATAAAGTCGAGCTCGTAAACTTCTCCTGGGCCTTTGCGAATAAACCCGAGGACCGACTCGTTTTGCAAACGCCACGCGGTGCTCGTCGTCGGCGCGAAACGCGCAAAAACTGCGACAAACCGGGCGACTTCAACTTCCTGCATTCGAATCACGCTTTAAAGAGTTCTTCCCCTCCCCCCGGAAACGTAATTGCGGGAAGACCTCCGCTTCCGGAATAATGTTTGCTTTAATTTCCTCGGACGAGCAGAACTGGTGCACCTAATTCTGGGAGAGTCTTAAGCGTTTCAGAGTGTACACTGCCTGAAACTGTTAAGGAATCACGATTCTCGAGGATACAGGAAAATTAGTAAAATTTCAAAGATAAAGGAATCGTTGCATATTTAAATAAATGTATTTTTAACAACTCGGAGGTACCTTTGTGGTCGACGCAACCACTTGAATCGGTGATCCCCTAATTAATTCGAGCAGTGGGGGATAATTGCAGCGCAGTGTACGTTGAGTATCATTGAAAATTACGTGATTTCGAGAGCAGAGGTTGACTCGCGGCTGAAAGCTCGCGAGTGGAGTGGCTTTCCACCGCGCGAAAGGAAACTTCTAAATTGGCTGTTCTTTTTTTCTCTGTTCCTCTGACAAATAGGAAAGCAAAATGGCTCCGTGTCGGCGCTGGAGAACAACTCGACCCTGCCGTACTCGCAAGAATCACGTCACGCGTCGTCTCTAGCTCTTCACGGCGCGGCCACGCCACGAGCTGTTTCTCAGGAGGACGTATCACGGTGAGTTCTTTCGAAGTATGCTTTCCCCTCTTTACGACAAAAGTACCAAGTAGCTGTTCCCTCTTGTGCTCTTTTGAAGTCTCGTCTCTCCTGCTTTTATTCTCCGCGCGGGGACTGTTCGCCCTGCATCTCTTTCTCGACACGGAAGCTCCGCCCGTTCGGAAAATAAGTAGCCAGAACGTCACGTACACTTCTTTCAGAACGAATCGCCCGAATATCGCGGAGGTTCGTGTCCCCCTTCGGCCACTATTTTTTCCCTCCATTTTTATCTTGCTCGAGTGCGCCAGTTTCTCGGCTGCGCCTTGTCCGCTGAGATTCCACGAGGAGAACACGACAAAGCAGCGTGGATTTCCATAGAACGTTATATCGAAGTCCCTTGTAACGGATGATTGAAAACTTCTGTAGATTCTTAGCTCCGTGAATTGGAACTACCGGTAGCAGTTCGGTCTGTCAATAGAAACGAGATCATGGCGAATCAAACAGGGCAAGAAGAACGACACTGAATCGATGCCTCACGCGGGACTATTCACTTTAATTTAGAAAACAGTAATACATGCCTAACTTGATTGAAATCAGGAAGGGTGAGGATACAGAACTCTTAAAATGCATTGTAACTAAGTAATAATCAAATTAAAATTATATCACCTATATTTTCACCGACTATAGCTAGTCGAAAGCGTGCATGCACATTCGTTAAAAAAAGAGTAGGTACTAGCGAAGGAACTCTCGAAGCATAAACTGTTTCCTGGATACCTCTCGTTATTGTTCGAATCGCTGGTCCGTGAATATCGTGCGCGAGCTGCAACAGCATTCCGTGCATAAGCACGCACACATACGAGCCGGCACCCCGGTAGTGGTTAATTATACAGTCACAGAGACTGTTGAATTAACCAGCGAGAAAGAGGGAGGACACGGGGGAGGCCTCCCACTCGAGGAAACAGACAGAGACAGCGGTCATTTGCGCGAGAGGGTGCAGCTTTAGGAAGCGGGAGTAGGTGAGGGGAGGTTGCGGCGGGCCACTGTGCGAACTAATTGCCGATGGATTAAGAGCTTATCGAATCGGTCCGCCTGCCAGAGACAGGATTGGTTTGGACACATTATGTACCTCAGCAAACCTCCTCTAGTGTCCGCTGGTCCAGTTCCCGCTCCCCTTCGCCCGGACCCCCTTGCTTCCGGATACAACAACGTTGCGCCGTTGGTTTGCGCGGGTTAAGGTCAGTCGTGCGTCGCGGAGACTTCTGGTTTCGTTGGCGCCTGCAACTGTGCTTCTGTCTAACCCAGTCTCTGGACGATCGAAGCGCCCTGGAGACTTTAAGCTTGTAACTGTCTACCGCGTGCCAATGCTGCGGTGACTGGTTTATATGATCGGGGGTGTTATTTGGGAATTTCGTGTAGCTTTATCGCGACTGTCACAGTGCAACATGAATGTTTAGGGAGTACCAAGATATCGATAGTAGTGTATTGTCGCCGATGGTAAAGGCTGTCTTTAACAGGATGAATTTGTGTTGGAACGATGTGCCCTCGTAAATCTTAGCAGCCCGAAACTTGGGATAACGTGTATAGGAATAAGATTCGAAACTCCAATTCCCTCGCATCCCGCAAATTTCCGCCGACTGACGGGTAATCGAGGAAAACCGACTGCACCCCGAGAGCATCTTCGGCGGGGGCTGGCAGCGGGCAAACCTCACCTTGCCCGCAGGTGCGCGAAACTTTCCCGTGGCCGCACTTAATGAAATATTCCATTCATGGCAATATTTAACGCGGGGTGGGGGGGGAGCTCTCGGCTTGCAGTTCCCGGAGTAGTCAAAACTGCAATTAGTTCTTCCCTCCTTCCTACACTCCACTCTTTCTGTGGACGTGCTTCGGCCGCTTCTTCCGCTTCCAGTTAAAGTTTCAAGCCCCATCCCTCGTGTGGTCGAAGAATCGGATTTCGCCCGGGGGGATTTCGCGTGTCCCAACTTGAGATGCGGAAAAGAGAAGCCGGAAGATAGACTCGCGCGCGGGAAAAGGGGTTGCTACGGGAAGAATGGGGGTTGGAGGAGGAGGGTGGGGATATAGAAGACGAGTTATTACGGTACTCGGCGCGAATGTACGGAAAAAACTTTAATTTCTGCCTCCCGTAAATTAGCTGGAACCATTACGCCGCGGCAGTAATTTATCCACGGTTGCAAAGCCCCGTCGCGTTCCGCCGAAAGTTGCTTGGACTTTAAGGGGTATTAGAATAATTATTTGGCACGCGGATGCGGGCAACTTTGCTTGATCCTTATCTCAGACTCTGGAAGATCTGCTTTCTGGCATTCTTTTATGAAATGATGAATTAGTGCAAAAATATGGACCCACCCTATCATCAGGGGATGAGTTTCAATGTTTTAATCGTTCTATTAGTTATGACCAATTGCAGTTTGTAATTAATCCGGTGATCAAGATGCTTGTTAAGGGTGCCTCGAATGCTGGCCATAAAATATTACGACAGAAACTCGATTGATGAGTTCAGTGCACAGGAAAGAAGTGTGGACAGTTGTTTGTAGGTCAAGAAAGCAGAAAATAGTGACGATTGGCCAGCAGCGAGCGGTTCTAAAACTGGAGCGCCGTCCGAGAAGTTCGTACGACGTTCGTGGAAACGGCTAAGCGATTTTTAAAAGTCGATAAGAATCGTTGTTTCAAAGTCGAGTAAATATCAATCCGACGTTACGCTTTTTCTCTTTTATTCGAGCAAATCGATTCCGCCGTGGTTCCGCTTGTTTTCCTCGGACGGAGCGTCTCGTATTTTTCGCCTTTCCTCGAATTACCGAAAAACAATCGAGAACGTCGATCGGCGAAAGTGAAATACCGCCGCGCGAGGAGAAACGATGGTCGTGCCTTTCAACGCGTCAACAGTAATTTCTACCTTGATCGATGGCAACACTGGCAGACCTTAGGAGTTAATTGCTTCTCGAAACCAACCTTGACACCTCGGACAATTGAACTGAACGTGAACATTTCCTGCCGAGGAAAAGCTCTTTTTAATGTGTTAAAAAGATTAGATCGTAAAACGTTCCGGTGATATAATTTCGACGAACCTATATAGGTCATAATTTCTAAGACGCTCGGAGGGGGGATGCTTTGATTCTCTCTAAAATATTTTCATACGACATTTCTGGTGTTCCACGAACACTGGTAGCTTCGATACCATCGGGGTCATTCCTAAATGCCTCTCAGCGTTTCTCCCATTTACCCGAATTCCATTAAGCCACGCATGCCAGGTTTGTTCTAACGTTTTGGAGCTGTTAAGCAAATGTTTTTCTTGGTGCATGGGCGACTGTGGCTTAATTTCCCTTCGGTAAAGTTAATTACCGTGGCAAACAGAACGAACGCGATGGGTTTCGTTATTAAGCTTATACGTGATACGCGGGTGAATCTGTTCTGTAAATAACTGGCGTTTAATCATCGAGAATTATGGTTTTCTAATCCTCTGCAGTATCTATGAAGAATTCGACGCTCGGGCCTGGCTCGTTAAACGCGTTCATAAATCCTGGATGCACCTGAGCTCTGAAACGCAGATATTGCTGCGCTGCAAGCCGATCACGATCCCCGTGTGCCGTTTAACCTTAATACCGGCGCAACGGTTTCTTTGTACGTTTGTTTATACTTCATTGCAATGTTCAGCCACGCGGTAATAAATCTGGCGAAATGGTAGCTGGGTTTTTTTCACGGGAGCTACGATCCACTATTAGGTACCAGTAACCCCCTGGTATCGGAGGAACGATTAAAACACAGAATTACTCGGTACATTTTAATTTTGCTGAAATGTTGACAGCCTGTGATCCTTGGGGATTTATGCACTTTGGCTGATCCTTTCAATTTAAACTGTTTCGAATATTACAAAGCTGCGTTCAATAATAAACAAGTGTCCCAGATCGTTGATTTTAAGGGTGTGATCTTTTGTACGTTTCTGTAACTTTGGAGGTATTTTTCATCTTATAGTAGACTAGACTTTAAGTCTGGTTTAATAATTTAAGAACAGAAGGCATACGTATTATAGCTCATAAAAATTGCAGTCAATCGTTTCTGTGCAAAATGTTCACCAGGGAACTTGTGACAATTTCAGTTTCTTAACGGTTATAAGAATTTTATTCGTGAACACAATTAACGTCGACCATGTTGTGCAACATAAAAGAAAACGTTTCTCGCAGGAAACCTTGAACATTTTCTTAGAACCGGAAGTTTAAAAGTTTCTGGCGCGTGTCAGTGGTTAGAACGTGTCCATAGGTTTGCATGGTAGTTGAGGAAGCACCGGCGCTCCGCTCTGTGGTCAGCTTCGCCCTCTGGGAAAGGGTGGAGGGTAAGGGAGAGGCGAATTCTTGGCACGGTTGCTGTGGCTCCGCTACGAGCGATCTATACACGCGCACGTATGCTTGCAAACACACTAACACAGCTGGCCACTTGCGCACGAAAACTTGGAAAAGCTCGAGTGTGCTTGTGTTTGAACGTACAGGTGCATTCAAAAGAGATTCGCACAACAATTTCGCGTTGAAAATATTTTTGCAATGTGTACTTTGCATGAAGAGGTGTGCAGTTCCATTTTTTACAGTTTTTGAGTTATGAAGTGTAATATATGTGGAAAACAATTCTACTTCGTTTGGTGCACGTTTGATGCAAATTTGGTAACAATTCAGCGATTTATTGCAAATTTGAATCTACGATCATTACTATTTTGTGCCCTATTTTTTTTTTGGGCAGCTCCAGATTTGAAAAAATCGCCAAATGTAGAAATAGAAACTTATCAACTTAACTACAACTTATTGTGTGAAAATATATATTTTTCAATTACTGTTTTTTTTCTTATGTTTAAATCGAAGCAATAATTTTATAAACAAATTTTTCTAATTAACTCGAAGTTGGTTAGAGGTAGGGCTCCATCTTTAGATGGAGCTGCACCGCTCTTGCTGCAAGGTCCTCACTTAGCATTGGAGTAGGAAACAAATATTAATCAAATCAAAAAGTTTCAAAACTTGAGATTTTTAAAATTCACTATTACCGGAGCCAAACTAATCATATTGCAAAATCACTCGCCATTTCCCGTGAACAAACATGTTTGCCATTACTTTCCACATTTCTCGAGACTCATAATCGAGACACACAAAAATTCTGCGACTCGATTCGAGAAATCGTAAGTTTTGGAACTGACAGTAACTTGCCTTTTTTGGCGGACAAAATGCGCGCACACATGCAGCGCGGCTCGTGTACGACGCTGAACGAGCAGCCGACGCACTTGTGTGGATAGCTCTGCAGTTGCAGCCCCGAATGCAGGCCAAGGTCGTAGCTGGTCCGGGTCACGAGCGAGCTTGCTGGCTTTCGACAGTTTCGCTTACGTAATACATGGTATCGCTGGTATCGATCTGCCACACTTAAACATATATTCAGTCGGGTCTGATTCCACTTGAACCAGACAATACAGAATCCTAAGAAACGGGTGAAATTTAATTGCTCGCGGATAAAAGACACGCCACAGTTCACTGAACCTCACAGGCTTATACCGTCTCTAATCACGAACCCCCACGAACGATAGAAAATTATTACTTCCGTGCAGTCCCGCGATACGATCGAATTCCACCAACTTATTTACAGCTTTGCGAGTGTTTCAAGCGTTTATGTAGATACCCACAAAAGCCCAAGAAACACTCGAGCGCGATCGGACGATTAGAAATCCGCGAAAATAGATGTGCCCCCTCGAGATGGGTCGATTGTCCACGCAGAGAAAGGTGTCCCCGAGGATCAGAAAATGAAACATCCTTCCGTCGCTGGTACAACGAGGGTCTACCCCGGTGGTCGTCGCGTCGCCGACAACCGCCGGGGAAGAGAAATGGCGAACGAAACCTCACAGGAACTAGAGAGTCACGGGAACAATGGGGGCGATCCGGGTGTCGCGTTTAGAAAGGCGTCACGATGGGGGCGGATAAAAATTCGCGGAGCTTTTCTCCGAGAGGAGCCTGCAGAAAATCCCGGGCCCGTTCAACCCGTGTGGATAATGGAGGATCATCTCGCGCCGGGAAATCCATTATTCTTCGATGCAAAGTACCCTTTCCTCCGTAGAAATTGCTCGGCGTGAAACCGCCCTTTGCTCCAGCTACACATGCTCTCTTCTGGCTATTATTTCTGGCGACTTTTAATGGAAAAACGCTTGTCCGCGAGACACTCGGACATCGTTTTTTGCGAATCCTTTTCCACTGGCCACCGTGCTTTTCGGCGGCCTTGGTGCACACACCGCGACGGTTTTCAACGTGGGCGCCGTGGTTCGCGTCATCCGCTTGAATATTCATCAGGGTGGTTAGTTAAGTATTTTGACAAATATTCAGATTTTTGGTCGGGCAGTGCGCTGGTCTAATCGATAACGTTCAGGTGAAGGCACTGTCCTGTGGCCCGATGATTAGACGATCTCTAATAGACGTAAGATGTGATATCGGCATTGTCGCGGGATCATATCAGACGTCGTGCTTTAAAAACTATGCCTGAAGGTCGAGACTAGTCGCGGGGAATTTGCATAGTTGGCCGACGAAATGAGGCCTAGCATCGCGCTGATTCCGCATCCTCTAAGCCGCGCTGACACCATCGATGCACGGGATCTGCCGCTTGCCAGGCATTACTAAGCAGCGCTTGACTGTCGCGGTCGTTGATCGGCTCCTGCGGATTTTTTTTTGCTGAGACATCGTCACCACCTCGTCAAAACGGAATTGCTGAGTTCGTCTTGTCACGATGAATCACTTATTACCACGGATTATGCAATCCACAAAATATAGATCGCGTTGACACGATTTAATCGGATGAGAAGCATTCGCTGATAAATTGAGACGTTAATTACGAGAATGGAACTGGACCTAGAAATATGACGGAGGATCGAATGAATTGCGTCGCGTTGATTGCTTGAAACGGCCCTCGTACGTCAGGCGAGTTGTACTTTGTCAGTCCAAAATATGGAACTTGTAATGCGGAGGTTGTAACGGGGAAGGTCGGGACACCGGTGCACGCGGATGCAATTAACGAGGCGTCAAAATGCAAATGGCCATTTCGACCGGCTGATTGCTGTGTTTGTTCCCAAGCGGTGCATCAATCTCTGCGTCAATAAAGTCAGTTCGACGCGTCAGTGTGCAATTTGGATCTTCCCGGTGGATGGGCTTCGTTATATTGACCGAGGAGCGGAGTTGTCGATTGGGGCTGGTACAAGTTGTTACACCGACGCAGGATGTCTCATTCAAACATAGACAGACATATCGCCTGACTATTGGCACCCTTCATCCCATCAGTCCTAGATACTGAAACAGTTCGCAAGTCTCAACTCTGTCCAGTGGAACACGAACTACTTACACAACTCGTCGCACCAGGTCCATACATATAATTCAATTGCAACTGAGAAGATCCAGCACCTCTGCCACGGTACACAAAAAAAAAATGAACAGACAAGCAATGTTCACTTCGATCAGCCAGTAATCAAGCCAGAGATGTAATTTCGCGAGACAAGGCCGCAGATGCAGATCGAAGAGAATTTGCACCCCTGGGCGAGGACGTGGATCGAAGTTATCTCGTCGAAGTCATCCATCGATCTCAGTCGCGCTTAAACGACGGCAGAGCATTTGCCTGAGCCGCGCCGTCCCGGCATATCAATGCCTCGGAATCAAGATTTATCGTCGGCCTTCGCAAAGGCGCCACGAGTTTTCCAGCACGTTTCACCGGGCCGCCAGTGTCACGCCAGAAACATATTGATCCTGCTTGCGAGGGGGCACGAGGGGAAAAGGATTCGGGGGGAAGCCGCCGATGGACATGTATCGGTCATTTGGGCCCCAGTTCGGGCTCGAACCGCTCGTAAACAAGTTTGTTGTATCCCGACCCGAGGATTTTCACGGTCCATGTCGTGTAGTATAAATAATCCTTGTGCGAAACGCATGTGACAAGGGGGCGGGGAATCGAAATCGGGTCAAAGGTGGTGCCTTTTCTCTCGCAATCTTCCTCCATTCTACCTTTCCCCTTCATGGAACGACCCCTCCGGGGGTTATTAAGAGGTCGTAAAGTTGCTTGTAGACTAGAGGGTCGGGTGTGTTTTTTGTCTGTAAAGGGTAGTTTATTGGGACAGAAACACATTCTGTATTCCGTAACTGTAGAGTGAGTTCTAGAAAAGTTTGCCACCAAGTGTACTACAGGCTTACAGAGTTTCTGATATATAGAAATCACGTAAATTGAAACTTAAGTAGGTACATCGTGTATGAGCGTTACTCGAGAGTTGTTGGAGGTAGGTAAGATCAAGCGTGCTTCGATGCGCGATCAGAGTTTGAAAGATTAGAGAGTTTCCGAGAATGCTTGCTTTGGAAAAGTACCGAAGTGGATGGCTAATGGCAGAGATTGATGGATCAAAGTGGCTTTCACGTGAAAGAGTGGTACAGAGTACATAACGAAGCTTCTCACCCATCGTGGAATCGATTAGCAAAGCGGATTTGCTGCAAGTTACTCATCCATGCACATTCACTGACCAGTGCCGAGACATTAAAAGATCGTAAAGTCTGTCGGGAATTTCACGTGGCCTCTTTCGCCGTTCATATTCCCGTGGACGGCTGCACGGCATCAAGGTGCAAAGCAGCGCCCAGCGACAGGGTCAAAGTTCCCCGTTATCGCTGCGGCAAGTGGTCGGGGTGCTTCATTAACTGGCTAGAAGTTATGCGCAGAACGTGACACAAAGGACAAGAAGCAGGGTGGAGAGGGGTTCTTGCCAAGCTGCGGCTGTTTGTGAAGCTTGCGGCCAGTTGCACGTCAGAAAGTAGGCTGCGCTTGTGTTCCTAATTATACACGTTGAAAAACGGCCAGGGAGCATCGCTGATATTCATAATGTGGCGTTCATAATTTAAATTTCTTAATTTTTTTACTTCCCTGCAATTTATTTCTCGCCCCTCTTTAGATTTGTCATACTTCTTGGTTTCTTCTTAAACACGATAATGAAATTCAGCTCGATGCCTTTAAAATTTCAGTCTCTGTTAGAAATGATAATCTTCCCTCGACCATCCATTTTCCTCTTCATTTAACTCGTCACGATACCACTCGCTGCCCTTAATTTTTCTCTCCGTTTGCGATGACTGGAACAGCCGACAATGGACTTGTGCAATTAAATCGCCAACCGAGCCATACGTTAATCCCGGGACTTTCCGCTTTGACACGCGTCTACGTGCACATGGCAGGCGTATACCACAGCAGAGGCGCAGAATTTCGAGCGTGGCGAACGTGGGAAAGGATTTAGAGATTGCTAGCCGGTGGAGAACACGTGGAGTGGGGCCTGCATTATAAATGGAGTTTCCTTCGACGCAGATCTTGGACACCGTTAAGAATTAATGAAAAGTCAGGGCCCCTTTCTCGCGTTTCCGTGGAATCGAGTGAGAGAGGGTGCAGGGGTGACAAGCTCTCGAGGAAGTCCGGCTAACTTGATGGATCGTGTCAGAAATGTGGGTCGAGACGTTCGTTTAAAGCACTCGTCTATACTTGCTCGAACAGAGAAACTGCTGTTTATACTTTCCAGGGGAAGTAATTTCTAATATCTCCTTGGAATTTCACTCATAGTTTTGACATAGTCTTAGAAGCACTGTCGGGTTGTAGAAAGAATCGATTTGTTAGACGAGGGAAGTTTTAGAATCTTACATTTAAGGGTCGTTCTACTTTGAACCGCTGACAAATTAAGCTATTTTTCTCGGTAAATGCAACATATAATGAAATAAATCTTTTTAGTATTTATTAAGCTACTTTTATCTTATACAAAACAAATAAGTAGAAAAAATTATTAAAATCAATTGCACAAATTCTTTTTAATTTTTTTGGTATAATGTAAGAGTAGTTTAATAAATACCAAAACGATTTATTTCATTATATGTTCCATTGACTCAGAAAAATATCTTCAAAATAGCTTAATTTGTGGGCGTTTCAAATTAGAATCCCCTTAAATAATATAACACCGTTATTTCAAGTGAAGACCGATATTTTCGTTCAGTCATTGTCTCCGTAAATGATTGAATCTCATTACAGCTTTCGTTAAACACTCCCCAAGCTCAAATACGGTACTGGAATAACTCCCAACTCAATTATATCTTGGATCACAGAATACGAAAGGGTGCTTGACACAAGTTGGCCCTCCAAATTCAGTACTTACTTTTGACGTGTTAATTAGTCTGCTTTAATCAGTTCAAGGAGCAATTTTCCCTCTTGTTTGTCCCTGTGCAGTTAAAAGCGCCCGTCTGTAACATTTAAAAGTCTTTGAAACTCCATTTATATACAATTTGAGAAATTCCGTAACGAAACAGAAAATCGACGCAATAAACTGAAGTATTTCGCGCTCTCGCGAGGGTAGCACGCAGGCCGGTTAATTTCTGGCGCCTACCGTCGTGTCAGCGCGTTCGCTCTCTGAAAAGATCAACGTTCTCGTTTTAATCCCGCGTCGTCGAGAGTACGCCGCGGCAGCAGCAATCTACGGATATTGATTTATAGCGAGAAACAAAAGGATCGGCCTGTCAATAACGCAGAAGGCAAGCGCAGACACCACCTGCGGCCCTTTTGATACCCGCGAAATGAGAACTTTGCCACGGACAGGTCCTTTTCCCGCCCCGCCGCTCCCCTTTTTCTCCATAAACACGCTTGTTAAGCTTTATTCTGGCTTTGTCACGTGAAAGGATCCGGGTTTAGTCTGAAGCGTTTCCGCTTTGGTATAATTTGAAAAGCGGCCCGGGGAGATCCGCTCGCGACTTCAAAGGGAATGGTCATTTTCTTTCTGTTCCATCCACCCCCCGTTGCACGCGTCGCCGCGTGTAATGAGCTATGGAAATCTCGCGTCTGATGCTTGATACCTTCCCGCAGCTACGCACCCCCTTGTTCTTCCCTGTTTGCTCGTTCAAACGAAGCTTGCGCCGCTACGCCGGAATTTTCGTCTGATTTCATTTTATCGCGACGTTTACGGTCTCCTTAACGGCGGGAAGACAATGAGCGACGACGACAGCTGTCAGTAAACCATGAGGGAATGGAATCGTCAGCAGTAAAGGGAGTATCCCGGCTCGGCCTTTATTTCAGTTCGAGTGACTTTACGGGCTCACGGTTACGTGCCACGAGTACGAAAGCGACTGTACGGCCCCATATAAAAAGCGTGTAATCCCTCGCGGTTTCAATTTTTTACGGTGTTCCTCGGTTTAGGAACCGCATATAACGACACCGCCGCGCTACATCGGGAATTATTCCCGTATACCCTTAACCGCGTTGCCACCGTGGAATGTTTAAATCGCGCTTTCATTCCATTCTAGCGCGGCGTCCATTTCATGGCGTTTAGAGTTACGTGTGAAAAGTACAAAATGTTACTCATTTCGTCTAACGAATTCTGACAACTTTTCGTGGATTTCACTATAGTCATGTTCTCTGAAAGTCGATAACGTTGTCAGATCGTATTGCAGTTTCTAGTTTGGAGACCTCATTTCCCAAATGCTGAAAATCACATCATCAGTGTTGTAGCTTTGACTTCTGTGCCTTCGCTAATGAAGAAACTGAGTAACTACTCTTCTGGTGTAATATTTACGAGTAGTTGTCATCTATAACTTGATTTAATGTGTGACTTAAAATTTACAACACAGCGAAAACTTAAGCTACGAATCTAAAAATTGTGAAAGAAAGAAACGGTCGTTTATTTGGTCAATTGGTGGTAGATAAGCCGACTGCTTTCTGCACCATTGGTGAATTAATGGTGGAAACGAAGCACCTAGATCCTGCGCATGAATTTTCCATTTAGGTATGAAGCGCCAGTGTGTTCTACACGTGCCCAACAACCCGAAAACGACGAGATAACCATTTCACCTTCCCCGCGACCTCTCCGCCTATCCGATCTCCAGGCTAGATCTGAAATTACATTAGATAAGTTTCTCGCAGCTGCAGGGACGCGCTGCGAAGCATCGCGGACCACAGCAAGGTTGCGACACAGGGTGAAAAGATCCATTCGTCGACTATGATTCGCGAAGTTAGCGAAATCTCGTTACTGGCAATCTAGCCTGAATGCTGACTCAGGGACTGGTGGCTGAAGATTTACTAGACTATGGACAGCCACTCCTTGTCCGTCCATTAAACAAGTTTACCCACTGAGAAGTTCGTTTGTCCCCCTTGGGAGCAACACTCGGGGAACATGTAGAACAATATCGTGGACAACCACTAGCTTGCCTGGGGATTAAAGTGAGTTAATAGAAAAATATTGTGTGAGGAACATTATTTAAGAAAACACTGGATAAGCTGTCAATGTTAAAGAAGGTTTGTGTGAAATTGCTATGGTTCACATGGATATATCTTTTCTTTCTATTGTAAAGAAAACTGTTCCATTTCATTTTCTTCTCTGCGAAGGTATTGTTAGATGATTCGAATCGTTATCGTCGCTTGCCAATTGTGTAATTATACTGTTGGATGCAAAAAGCGCCTCAGTGCTAAAAGTCAGTTTCGAGAAAAGTATCTGTAATTATCAGGAAGTTAGATATTTTTTATAAAACTATCTATAATATTTAAAAATTTGATATATCTCCTTTGTAGTTGCATTATTACAATCGTAACTATGTAATAGATCAATCACTTAAATTAATTTGAATGATAGTCCCGCAAGTTCTTCTTGCATAAAGTGAAAAAATATAGGAAAAAAGAGTTGTTTTTTTATCATTGCACAACTTTTATTAGTATTTATTTAATATTTGCATAATATTTAAAAAAAAATGAGGACTAAGTTGAAAGAATATTGTCATAAAAATAGTCATAAATCGTGCCATTTTAGGGTTAGTTGGTCAACATCGATTAACAAAATTTACCATAGCTCTGTCAATTTTAAAAATACGGCAATGCAATTTAGAGGGCATATTTAGAAAAGAATGAGGAATTTAATTATGCGTTTTATCCAGAAAGGGCCCTGAGACCGTTCTTGCATCCAACAGTACAATTAATCCCTTTGATATCCACATTCATCGACATTCGTTTAGGGAACGTGAGTTTCATGTACCAACGTCAAATTTCGTCTCAGTTTCTTTTGCAAGAAAATGAAGAAGTCTGTCGAGGGAATGTATCTCTACCGTGATTAACTGGCTGAAACCAGGAAGTCTGTAAAACCGTGTTAAACACCGTCGTCGTTGGCTGGTCTCGCACCTCGACGGTCGTTCATCTCCGTGACAACGACCCTAGGTGGACAAACACTTGGTGGATAACGAAATTAACCCTCGTCGAGCAAGGAGATCCTGATTCGGCTCGAGCGTAACTGCGCTCCGACAGCTTGTTCAGCGAACTGGAAGAGGTTGTTGCCGGGAAACAACCCCTCCTCGTCGATCCGTACGAAACTTTGTTACGAAGCAAGAAAACTCTCCGCCCGTCTGTCATGCTTCGCGCATGAACTTCTTAATTATATGCTGGAAGACTTGTCAGTCAAGCAATTCCTTCGACGCTAAATCTTATAATATGGTTGGTGGGAAAAGTTCCATCAAAGACACTGCAGACAGCCATCATTCTCCGAACGTTTGACTCGAGTGTGACTAATCTGTGAAAGGTTCTTTTGGATAGCTCAATCAGTTAATCGATTCTTCTTCTGTGTGCATAAGAGTTAAGGGTATCCTACGCTCTGTCAGTTAAGTATTGCATATTAATAATCAATGGTACGATCTATGGAGTCAACAGACGATGGAGGTTGTTAACCCTTAACCGGCGATGTCCCACTTTGTGCTATAAACGGTGGCGTGGAGTCTCACAGAGTCCTTTTTAATAATTTGACATTGGCAAGCATAAATTTATTTTTAACTTATACTGGAGTTATTTTTGCATGTTTTGTTCGAAACTACTGAAAGTTGTCTTCACGACACGACATATTGTAAAACAAGGTCGAATGAAAAGAAGGAAAATATAGATGTTACATTTTATGTTATTAATAACGTATACAAAAAGATATCGAAAATGTGTAATTAGTTTCGTTTATAGTATAAAATGAACAACTTATTCTAAAACAGAAACAAAATATACCTGTATTAATTACAAAGAAAACTGCTGTACATGAAGTAGTACAAGAAAAAAATGAAAGAAAACATTATTTGTTTTCTGTGCAGCACTTTTTACAAACTTTTGGAGTAGCACACATTAAAAAAATGCATTTCTACATGTAAAACACGTATAAGATGTTTTTCTATGCAGTTTTACTGGGCATGTGTAACAATATTTACAAATTTCAAGTCGCGAGTCTGCGGTAGTTAAAAATAATAAATGAAAAAGTAATAAATAATAATAATAAGTGCCTCTGCTCTATACTCCACTACGTATGAAGATATTCAGAAAAAGTCAATATGAACCACTCACCTTAAATAAATAAATACTTACTTTAACAGTAACGTGGAGTGTCACAGACACCGCCACATTAATAACACAAAACCTATTACTCAAACATAACCATACATAAGAATCAAATTGACTTTAACTAATTTTAGGAGGGTACTTGAATCCAGGTGACCGATAATCGACAAAAAAATAATTCTGCAAGAGTTTCAGTCTCCTAGACCTCAGATCACCGATTAAGGGATGAGTTCATAAAGTTGAAGCGATGCTTTCTCCCTCTCCCCTGTAACATCACTTAAGAATTTACTCGGATCATGCATAACAGTATGTACACACGTCACATAAATTCCCCGTCAAACGACGAGCCTTCGAATGCGGTTAACCACAGATTTTTTCCACCGATTATTTCGTCCTCCGTAAGAGTGGCCATGCATCTTGGCCAGTCTGTTGTTCGCGGCACAATACAGCCGAGCACAACACTTGGAGGCCACGTAGCATGTGGAAGCAATGGTATTCTTCCCGCGCTGCGTGTCCAAGTCGCGTATCGTGCGCCAGGGTTTCGTGCTGGAAACTAAAGAAAGACAAAAGACCATTATATATCGTCGATCGTCCCGGGGACGATAGACTCGCGCGTGCAATTCGCGACGGGCACAATGGGAAGAACGGTTGCGCAACGAACGGTTATGCGATTAAATGCGCAGCATTGTGGCAAACTGTGTCACGAAGTGCATACATCGAAGTCGATGACGTTTCTGGCGCGCAGATGATTCCTTTAAAACCAACTGTCCCAGAGGGGAACAATAAGGTTGTTCGTGTTACGCTCAGGCGTGACCTCCGGCGTCTAATTTTAATTCATCGCCGTGTGGACGGAGATCGGGGGATCTTGATTATAACGAGTGGAGATGAATACTGTATTATGCAAGGAAACGTAAAAAGGGGTCTTCTATACGGATTCTTTAATTACTCGCACTGGAAATGGGTAGCTCGACGGATGTGGTATATTCTTGTTGAAAAATTGGACCGTGCCACGGGGAGTACAGTACTGGAAGCATTAATGGCATCACTCGGATAAACACGTTATCACTCATACCTCTCTTAGTATTAGTACTAGGTAAATAAATTGGATACGAATCTTGTTATCAATTATATTGCCATGAAAATTGTGCCTGTCACGTAAATAATTCAATTGGTAGAATAGGTTAGTAGAGTGACTGTCTCTCTAAAGGCATTGGCCAGCAGTATCACGTCTGTCGTCCGAAGCTCTCATACTTTGGGGTAAATGGCAACTCCTCGACGGTTATAGATTTCACAGTAAAGGCTCATAAAATGTCTTAATAGATATTCCATCAGCGCTGTAACTAAACACATAACTTCCACCGCAAACAGGTTTACGTTCAGAACGGGAGCGTCTAGCGAGTTTGCAGATTACAGCGTGAGTCAGTCGATTCGCTGATTCATTCCGCCAACGAGTAGTATCACTGAGGATTATTAATCGATACTTCCTTGTTCTTCAGCGACTATTCTTACAATTCCTTGGTCATCTTTCTCTTATTCTTCTGTTATCCTTTAATCTCTCGAAAACCAGACATCAAGCATTATCTCAACGAGATTGTACTTCCACTTCCGTGAGTCCTCAATCACTATAACTCGAAATTCATTCGTATCACACCTGTACCTCTGTGGACACCGACCAGTTTTTATAATTACACTTTGGATCAAAAGCTTCGTCCACAGCCCGCAAAGCTCGGTTCGCAGAAATTTGCAATTCTTCAATTCCCAGCCAGTGATCAAATCAATGGGCTCTCCTTCCCTACTCGTTTGAAAATTCTCCACGTCGAACGTTATTTTTCTCGATTCTCGTTTTTAATAAGAAACCTTCTCTCCGCGGAGTACCAAGAGCATCCAGGGGTTCGTCTGACTCTCAATGAATCATTCCGCGCATTCACACGTTTACATAAAGAAACGAGCGCGGGCGAAGGAGTGCGTATAGTGACGGAAGGGAAATGGCGTGGCCGGCTACGTGTCTTCGTTACGTGATTCAAAGGACGCGTCGGAATGCTTATCATCTGGTGTGCACACATAACCGGCTGCCGCTTGTATTTCGTATTTGACCGCCGTCGCGGTTGTCGGCTTCCTGCTATTCTTCCAGTATCGATAGACGTAGAAATATAAGCGAGCAGGACGCTGTCGGTGCAGTTCGTTATACCGTTATTATAACGGAGAGATAGTAGAAAGTTTTCGATCACGGCGTTCGAGCTGCCTGACAGATCAAGATCGTTCATTTCTGTGTACGTGTGTGAGTTGCACCCTTAGGATGGCGGGAAAAGCAACGTAGATTTCACAGGTAAAGAATGTTCTTTTTCGCGATATTCTGTTGATTACTTTTTGACCGTCTATGACTTCTCCATCCTCTCTGCGAAGATAATTAGACAGTAAGATAAGCCATCACTTTCACGACGCCACAGTAATCCATCAAATTTGAATCCTAGTGTCGCCTCAAAGTGCAATAGGCGAAGTGTTTCAAGTCCTCAAATTCAAGCCCCGAACGTCGATTTTTATAATTGCAACGCAAGCTTTTCCTTAACACGTGACACATCCCAGCAGTTCAGCGAAGCTACATTTTCCAGCAATCTATCAGTAACGGCACTAACCCAGATTGCGTGACGAAGATCGGGTTTCGATAGAATTTCCTGCAGAATGAGAAAGAAAATGAGAAGCGCGGGATCGGGCGGCGAAGGCGGCAGAAGAAGGGAGAGGAAGGGACACGCGTCGATTCAAGCGGGTGATCGTCTCGTACGCGGCACGCGAATTGCATTCGTAATCGCCCGCGAGTCTCTTCGTTTCCCTCTCCTCTTTCGGTTTTCTGGCTCCGTTAAGAGGCGCGTCAGGCTTGTGTGTGAGTCAGAAAACGACGCCGACGAGGTGGAAAGGAACGGTCTTCTCTCCTGGTTCGCTCCAAGTACGCGATCCACCGATACGTACTATTCGCGATTCGTTTTCGCGTTACGCGCAGACGAGCTCCCCGCCCACCCTCTCCTTCGCACCCCATCTTGCCCTTTTTACGTCGCTCGTGTCCGCGTCCCTTTTTTCCGTACCTGGATCACGCGCTCTACCTTCTTCCAGCTGGTGTGTGCTCGTTCGTGCGAGGAACGCCGGGTTCGTCAGCGCGTGCGAGTGCATCCGTCGATAACGACGAGCAGTGAGAGAGCCCGACCGTGATAAGAGCAAATATTGTTTATTAATACCTGAGCACGTCTTTTCTCCGAGATGCCGGGGTTTCCAGTTGAATCCGCGCGTGGCGAGGAATCTTGACCGTGGCACGGCGCGAACGTGCACACTTGCGATAAGGAGTTAATGTGGAATGCTGATTATAATAAAGAAGACTGTAAGCCGTGCAGTGCATCGTTCATTGTGATTGTAGTGCATTTAACGGAGATCATTGAGCAGCTGTGGATTGGGTAGAAATGATCTCGTTGCAGTTCCGCGTTCATGAAAATACTACGGGACCTAATCTATAATTAACTCTCAAGTCTGAGAGCGTAGAAGGAAGTCAAAGATTCCTCCATCTTCCTAGATGGCTCGCAAAGTACCACTGCCTTGAAAACGTCGTGCACTTCGCCGGCAGCAGCCGTGGCCCCGATGCGTTTGCCTGCATAATACCCTCGGAGCAGGCCACTCGAATATATCGACGTGCAGTTGCACATCGTCGGGAGCACGGCCACAACGGACTGGGAGATACAATCGTGGATGGACGCACGTGTGCACCTGCATTGACGGTGTCAATATTTGCAGAGGTCGAGCGGAAGTTGCCGGCGACACGCTGCTGCATTCGTTGCACGCGAGATGCACTCTTGAAAAGTCTACGAGACGAACGGACCGTCGTACCTGCCGATGTCGTTCGTAAACGAGAAAGTAGAGACACCGTATTTTATAAGTGCTCTCGAGCTTGCTGCTGTATAAACGGAGACTGTTGCTCGATGAAAGATCCATCAGATTACATAATACAGTTCCAATAATGCAGTAACTTGAAATTTATGGGAGAACATGGCTTGACAATCGTGTCGGTAGTGTGTGCGTGTGCAGTAAGTTGGATTCTTATAGTGAATCGAATTTGTGGCCAATAGCCGTGTATGAGTACAGTGTACGCTTGATTCGTGCAATGTGGAATTACGAAGTTAGTAATTGGCTTTATCGTGGAAATTTGGAAAACTGGCAAACCTTGAGGATATTTTGGACAGCTTGAAATCGGTAGGAATCGAAGCAGACTTTGTATTTATTAGAATTTTAGGACATTCGATTTGATGGATTTATTAGGTGCAATTGAAGGGTAAGGGGAAACAAGGAATGACACAAAACTGTGTTATCGAGAAAATAAAGTTATAATATTTTGGTCCACCGGTAAAGAAACAAAGTTCAATGAATTTAATTTTCTTATATAATTTTCTCCTTAAATAATTTCTTGTTTTACCTTGACGACAGAAGCTTGAAGCTTATGCTTAACCAAAAGGTGGAGACATTCCGTATTTTGTTTCAGTGCGGAGTGGATATTTCCTGTTTTTAACCAGTATACAAAATCCTTAACGTTATCTTATGGGGTATTTCACCCTTTGTGATCCGACAGTTCTGTACTCCCAGTTGCCATCAACAAATTATGTCATAAATCGTTAAATCACGAAAAATGGACATTCCCGGTTTTCCCCTTACTCTGCAATTGGTTTGTCGCTTATTGTTAATCCTTTCAGTGGTATCGTTATTCCTGTAATCATCCTATAATTATTTCCGTGTTTACGAACGTATCCATTCACATCCACGAGAAAGAAAAATGAGCGCAATTAACGCCAAGTCAAAGGTCAATTAGAGGGGCTGGGGATAGCCTTGCGGAATACGCACGTTCTACATTACGTCACGGATTCCGTATCGTGCTCGTAAAATCTCTTCGTCATTTCCTTTCCATGCTCGAGTATAACATTTCGAGCAACGAGGAAAAAACGGTGTCATGAACAGTAGCTTACAGATTTCTAAGTACCGCTCATTTCATTTATTTCAATTTCATTCGTGTATAGAATATTTCTTCGTAACAGATGAAATCCTAAGCAGCTTTGAAAGTGCTTCGTTAAACTAACGAGGAGACTGCACGTGATTTAGGTCGAGCTTTCATTCAAATTTTCCACATGGTTAGCACACGCATCAGCTGCGCCACTTAAAATTTCGTAACACGGCGAATTGCAATCGACAGAGAACCAAACTGCAGAATATCAAAAATATAACTTACTCAATCGCCAAGTGTTTTTCGTACATATCCATTAACATCCACAGACCATTTTAACGAATTTCAACACAATCTAACATATCTTCAACTGTTTTATTCATTTCAGTAGCTCTTCCTTATCTACACTCTCTCGCAAATGAGCCACAAGAATCTTACGCTCCACGTACGATATTTTCCACCGAATAACAGTGACGTGGAAAATAAAAGGCGGTTTCGCGATAAATCAAAATAAACGCGGGCATGGGGAACGGTTTATTGGTGGCGCGAGTCGCAGAATGCATTTTTGCAGCAATGCCCGCATCGCGCGTGATTTACATCGCGGAATTTTTGCGCGCAGCGCGATATAAATGACTCGCGGCCGGCAACGATGCGCTGGCGGAAAAATCAGACGCGTATTTAATTCCCCGCAAACAAGACAACGGATACGCTCGGACAGTTCGTTAGCCGCGGCGAATCGGCGATTCAGGGGGGTGGTGGAGAGAAAGGCCCTTGACAGGCAGGGAAAAATACGCGGCTCCCGCTTTGACGACGCGATTCGTTTACACGTTTCGAGTGGGTGCGTGTGACACGCACGTTCGACATCGTGATTTACATTATTGGCCGCCGCCCAACATTGTAGGAGCCCATGCAGCGTGCTTGCAGCCATGTAGTTTCTGTTTTTTCTTCCACTGCGTGCTACCGCGCGACGTTTTCCTTTTTGTCAGCTTCAGAATAACGCCGAGAACCGACAATTTCTTGCGCAATTTCGATGGCATTCGCCTCTTCGGCGAAATAAATGGTGTCATTGTAGGTTATTTAATCTTTTCCGTGGAAGAAATTTGTGGAATGGATTCTGGGAATTTACACGTAATACTTGCATGGATCAAATTACGTCAAATTATTATGAAAGTCGTTTCTATTGATAGTTCTTTTTAAAAAATCATAGTCCTTCGCAAGTTGCGTTTCTGCGAGGATAGAATACATAGGTTTCTCTGAGAGTACATTTTATCTCGAATTAATTTCGTTCGATGAATTTCTGGAAACGACACTGTGTTCCTTTGGAACGCAAGGATTTTGGAAAGACAAGAACCGATAAGAAAGTTGCACGACTTTGGTGTGGAAGAAAAGTTGCTCCGTCGTTGGGGAAGTGAGGAAACTATCAACCACGTCTACCTTGTGCCTGAACATTTCTCACTATCGCGTTTTCCTATATCTTCTCCTTATACGACCGTCGGTGGGTCTCGGTGATGAGAAATATTGAAAAGTAATGGCCATTCCGCGACGAAGTCTTCCATGAACATTTCTCTCGGTCCGTTAGAAAATGTCTGCCCCTTCTCCGAACGCTGCGGAAGCTAAACGACTCATTTGCCGCGGAATTCAATGTTCCCGTCGCGTTATGTGACATGCTTTCATCGCATTCCCACGCGGTGAAAGTATGTGGAAAAAGTTAATCAATCGCTAACAATTAGTTCCACTTATCCTTACATCTTAAAGAAATATTCCAAGCCAGATCTGGTCTTACATTCGAGCAGACATGTTCAAAGTCCCACTAACATAAATAGATACCTAGTTTAAAGTAAGACCACATAGAACTTGGAATGCCTCAGTAAGACATTGAAGCTTGAAATATTTTAGTAAGACGTTGGAGCAAATAGAACTGAGAAAATTTTCAAATTTCTACCGTTTGCAACACCGTGCTAAAGTATTCTCTATTTTTTATTGTAATTGCACTATCTATCCAAGTTACTTTTTTTCCTTCCACGAAACCTATCTTATCTATTACGTAATGAGTTGGCAACTGTCTTGGAATATTAATAGTGGACGTTCATGACGCTTCAGCTAGTGTCCTATTCATCCTCCCTCCCACAAACACATAAAACATTCACAAGAAATCTCAGCAAATTATCAGCGAGGAATCTCAATATTTCCCATACCAATTGGTGAAAGACAATCTAATCACCACAGTAACACCCCACTCAGAATCACGAAATTCTCCGCGAGCCAGGAATGAAAAGCACAGGTAACGCCGTGCCAAAAGAAAAAGAGGAATGGTTGACGAGCAGCACGTCGACGTTTCGCGTACAAAACGGCAGTTGGCCCATCGCGCGATAACGGTTCAAACGACGTTTCGATGCCGAAGCGACGTCTCCTGGGGAATGAATCGCACGGACGATGCTCGTTCCTCTGAATTCGCCTTTGTGTCCCCGAAACTGGCTCGCAATCTCCCCGGGCGCAGCTGCAGCTGCCCGGGGGTCTGCGAAATATCGTGATATTTCGTCTGATAATAGCAACCGCAGAGCCTCGGCGGCACCACCACAAGGACGAAGGGCAGCCCTGTGAAAGTGCGCGCGGCTGGGACACAAGGGCACAAGGACTCGTGACGAGAAATCACCTATCTCCGCTCGAATGTTAACGCCGTGGTTACAGCGGTAGCGATTCCATCGTTGCATGCGATAACTTTCATGTATCTCTTTGCTGTTCATCGTAACGCGATCTGCTAATGCGATATTCCAATTTCTTTTCATGGTTCGTGGGGCTTCTGCACTCATTAACCATTTACCTGCCGCGAATACGTTGTCTTGCATTGTATTACACAGGAATACATTCAATTCGGTCGGCGATTGAATTGCAATTAATTACGATAGCGAGGCCTCAATGGAACGAATGATTACTATGTAATACTCTGAAGAGTTTGGCAAGGGTTTCGAGGTAACTCGATTCCAGAGGCAGCCGTGATTGCATTGCACTTTGATCGGGTGGAGAGGGGGACAGGAAGCCGAACAATTAATGATAGGACGAGCTGCGATTCAAACAGAAACATCCATCGAACGGTCCCAGAGGCAACTGGGTTCCACTGGCTATGCGAAACAAATGGAGCCTCCCGTTGGCTAACTCGTGCACTCGGTTAATTCCACGTGAGTCGCGATACCAGTGACTCTTGACGAGCTGTTGATAGTTTATAATCGATTCTCGACTGGACGGGCTGCGAACGTTTCGGATGGAATTTAGAGTTGTTTCTGACGACAGCCACTCGAATTTTACGCGAATGCGTATGTACACAAGTGTACATAAGTTGGGCCAAAGGAATTTTATTTTCACGATTCCGTTGAGTGCTGATTGATCCGTCGAGACTGTCAATATTATCTTTGTATAAATTATGATTCTTTAACCTTCCCGGCTCTCGAATTAAAAGTTAGCTTCCTTAGTTCGACGCTGAAATGTTGAAGAACAAAGTGGAAAGTAATCGTGCACACTGCCCGCTATTGGAAATCAATTTTCTATCGCTCTGTGCCTCTATTCAACGGCCTTTTTCGACGTAGCGCTAATGGACGTTCGGCTATCAATAAGGACATTTTCTCTTTCCCAATATCGAGGCACTTTCTTGCTGGTGCGTGCACGCGGAGTGTGTCCTCCAGCGTAAGGAACGTCTGGAACGGTGGATAAACACTCTCCGCAGCTGACATCGTGTAAATTTACATAAGTCGGCTGCGTTTTCTCGACGATTGAAATTTCAGGATGCGGGCTTTACTCGCGAGGACCTTTCACTTCGCGTTCGACGTCCTGCTTGACTTAGAAAGTGCTTTTCGATGGGCAAAAAACGAGCCAGGCTTAATGGAAGCAGTGTTCAGAGTCCACGGGTTACGTTGGTTCAGTTTAATCGACGAAAAAGTAATGGGCCGGGCGGCGATTCGCGGAATAAAAGATCCGGGGCAGGAAGTTCCTCGAATTCATTGCTTTTCAATTGCGCCAGTTTTCAGGGCGAACAAATAATCTTGGATAAACAGCCCTCGAGAATATTGGTCACCGTTTCCTCGACCACTGGAAGCTAATAACTCTGTGGTGCTCCCGATGGCCTTTTCTTCCTCGGTTTCCCTGTTGCAATCGCGGTGTCGAAGATTTATTCCCTATTTTTCGGCCCTGACCTTCGACCGACGCCCGTAAATCTGCACCTCTTTCCCGAGGGCGCTCGAAACTTTCGCAAAAAGTTTGCGCTGCTTGGAAGGACGCGACAACAGCGTTTGCGCTCTCGAACTGGGTCATAGATATCTTCTTCGGCACAAATGTATAAGAAGTCCCTTCCCACTAGGGTCAAATCGAAATAGCCAAATTCGAGCGCCAATTTTTACTTTGATGGTATTTTTTTTTAACATTTCGTTGAATACTAATGAATTTAATGCAAGGATAAACAAGTCGTATAAATGTTATAAACGGCGATCATTCATGAAACTTATTGCACATATCGTTTTACAGGCTGTATGAATTCACGGTGGTTATGTATTTGGTGCTTAAAAAAATAATAATGAGAGGTTGAATATTACTAAAATCACAAAGGGGGCTCAATGACAAAAGGTTCGAACAGGCGGTATTTGCATTAACATAAAGAGCAGCGTTGCTCGTGATGATTTCAATGGAGATTCTATTGTTCGTTACAATGCAACATTTGCGTGGAACTCGGATGTATACGTAGAGCTGTGTCAAAAGATCGACGGGGAAGATTAAAAAGGTTTTGAAATTATGAGAGTATGATAATTTTGCGAAATTAACTTTTTGTCGTAATGGCAGCGAGAATTGCTAACTAACTAAATATGAGAAAAGAAAATGGGGCCACTTTGAATGACGGGTTATTTAGAAACCACTAAGATCTCTTATTCGATACGTGTGCTCTGTTAAAATATATATCGGCAGACCGTGACTCGGTTCTTTTATGGCGACCGCGTAAAAACGCGTCCCCGATTGTGAACGCGGGTATCGTTCGATAGCTCCGTTGATTCTGAGCCATTTAGGTGCGACAGTCGATAATCGTAATAGAGAAACGTCGAGATAGTTTCTGCTGGACGTAGATTAGAAAATACCTTTGATGTTTTGTTACATCATCGCGAATGTACCTTTGCTGTACCTTTCTAACGAACCTCTTAAATCGTTTACCTGCTCAATTAACGATATTCATAGAGCATTGTGCTGAGTATTACATCAGTTATCGATAATTGATCTTTATGCAACATTACACTGCATTTCTGTCAAATTCATATCGGAGCGATCTGCTCTTACTTAGATTAAAAATTTGTCTTTCGATTCGGATATCGTATTTGTTTAAAATTAAACTTACTCGGTCACCTAATGAAACAGTTAGTTGCTTATTACTTGCAAAGTAGGTGCACGATTAATACGACGCACTGGTTCCCCTTACAACGTTACACCAAGTCCACTTTAAGCGTTAAAAATGCTTATTACAATCAAGTGCCGCTGGGCTATTAATACAGCTAAAATTTAACTGAAGGGTGCAGGTAAAGGGCTTTCACCTTAAATCATAATTCGTCGTGCTCGACAAACGGGATCAGTGTAATAACACTTTGCTAAGCTTCGTAACGGCAGCATCCACGATCAGGGCGATCTTGTCTCGTTAAGCTTCGTGCTCGGTGTAACAAGGAATTAGCAAGGAGGACTCCTTGTTGCACTTTCTGCCAAAGAAACCGTAGGATAGAGATCGTAACTGCTTTTCCTCAGCAATTTTCAAGTAATTTTGAATAATTTCCACGTAAATTTTCGTCCTCGTTCCCACTGGAGTGCCCTCGAACTCCTTCGACGTTAGTATTATTATTAATATAATCAATAATAATATTATTATTAAATTATTCTCACGCATACCATCCGATGAAGGGCCATTATAATCCCGCGTTTAGAGTTTTGCACTTCTAAAGGGGTACTCCGCACCCCCATTACGAATTTATCCAGCGACCCCTCGCCGCGCCAAGGTTTCCTCGAAAATAACAAACGACGGAAATTCCGGCTCTCGACACTGGAACATTCGCGGAGCATCAATCACACCGGTAGTCGAGAGGGACGACACGCTGTCGAAGGGAAGCGCATCGGATGAATGCACGGTAACAGCTCTCCTCTCCAGCCGAAGCGTCGCGGCGCTATTGAAACTAACAGCCGGAGGTGTTCGGCATTAACGAGGACTCACGGGGTCCGTTTTATGAAGCGTACCTAACGACACGCCGTTCCCTGGCACCGGTAACCCCGTGCATACGCGCTCGTTTACGAGGACCGTTGTTTTCGTCCGTCGTTAACGGTAATAACGCCTGGCCAGCGACGTTCGGAGCACGCCACGTCCGCCCGCGATCGCTCGCTGCCACGTCCGTGAGAACTGTCTGGAGAATCCACCGTCCAAGGATCCATCCACCGCCAAAGATCGGCATTCTAGCGTGGCGAAGATACCTAGTCGAAATTCCGCTGGTATAACGTGGTTACGACGTCGTTGCCGTGCGCCCCGGCCCCGTTCTATCGGCAGAAATTTCTGATCGCGCGGCTAGGCACCCTCGAATTTACGCGCGCCCCCCTCGCCTGTTAATGGCGATCGGGAAATAATTTGGACGGTCGTTTCTCACGTCAAGTACCCCCGTTTGCTCGATTATTTTCGTTGCTCGACTGCCAGATCGCCGCTCGAGGTGCTCCGCAGCAGATCCAGACGTCGATTTCGCTCGAGATGTTGAGAAATGGTCGGAAGTGTCCCCGAGTTAGTTGCTGATATTAGGTAACGGTGGATTTATTCGCGCAGCGAAGGACGCGCCCGATAATGAAAGAGGGCGAGGCCGGGTCGCGCTGGGTATCGCGGGCCAGATGGAAAATTTATACTCGTTGCAAGGACGTTCCTTGGATATTCCATCATGGGCGTAATGTCTATATCCTGAATAATGCCGCGGACAATCTCGCGCGGTAACGAACCGGAAACCGTGCAAACAGCACGAAGCTGCGCTGATATTTGCTCGGTGGATGCGGAAGTGGCCATCCGTGGATCCGCGATCGGAACGGCCACCGCGGACTTCGGGAAATTACAATTGCACCAGGTGCTATCTTCACATTACGGTGTGCACTTGCGCGCGAGCCGATATCGAGAGTTCGAACGGCGGGCAATCGATTTGCTTTCACAAAAATTGGTAGCTTCGGTTCAGTGGATACATCGGGGGTACCCAAGCTTCTTTCGCTTACTTTGGAAGGTCACCGATCATTTTAAGGCATACAGATGCATTTGGGCTTTGTAATTTTTGTATCCCTAATTTATTTATTAAACAACTGACGAAGAGGCGGCACTTATGGAGTCAATATGACAGCCGCTTGACGGATAGTGAAGTGTTACTCGTCAAAAGTCATCCCTGCTTTCAGAATGGCCCCTCAATTTTTTTTAGATCCCGGGAGGGGAGGAGGACCCCACTCGTCAGGAGTGCACCGTTTTCCCTTAGTTAGATGAGAGACACAACCTCGAAATTAGGTCATATTTTTCATCTAAAAAATAATAGAACGCACGAACCAGAATGTAAATTTTCATTTGGAATATTTGTCCCTTGGCAGCGGGAAAAGAGAAATTTCGCAGTCATCGCTGCAAGCACGAGAGTAAGTAACGATAATACAGGAAGCAGGCACGTAACATTTTTCAATTAACCGTGTGTGGTGTATCATGGTACAAGATTAATTAGCGTGTGTTTGACACGTAGCCCATGGCGACGCGCGTTTCAAGTATCACAAATGTATCGGTGCGACAGCCATTTAATTATTTAATTAACTGTACACGTGCCTGTTACCCATTTTAATGGAATTATTACTACGATTATACCGCGTCAACCTCGTTCCGCTGGGAAAAATTCATTCGTTCGAACGTGGCAAAAATTCGGTGTCAATCTCGTTATCGAGAGCCCGCGACGTTTCAAAGTTTTTTCGGGTGACGATGCTCGTTATTGGGATCGGTCGCGCGAAACACATACGGTTCGTGTGTTCTCTCCGGTAACAGGGCCGTAACAAATAACGTGTATCGAAATCTGTTTTTATTTAATGACAGAACGCTGGAGACAATCGTCAATGGCGTAATTAAAAAGAGGAGGCGGAAATTTCACACAGGATCCAGGATTGATTGCACGATGGTTATTGCTTCTCATCCCCTCGCTTTCAAGCGCGATAGTCGGTCATCAGAACGAAATTGATTCAATGAATGTGTAAGATGCTTTTCGTAATTCAAGGGTAAAAAGGAAAATAGGGAATTTTATCTTTAAAATTAAATTTGAATACTTAGTCCACCAATAAAGAAACAAGGTTCAATGAATTTAATTTTATTACATAATTTTCTTCTTAAATAATTTCTTTTTTCACCTTAACGACAGATGCTTATGCTTAGGCAAAGAGTGGGGACATTCCATCTTTTCTTGCAATGCATAGTTGTCATTTTCTGTTTTTAACCAGTAGTATACCAAATCTTTAACGTTATTTTACGTGGGTATTTGAACTTTGTAACCCTTTGTGTATCGACAGTTTTGTAATCCCTGTTGCCACCAACAAAATATGCTATAAATCGTAAAATCACGAAAAAAGGACATTTCTAGTTTTTTCTCCTTACCCTTCAATTCAATTTAGCAATTTTATTTAATTTTCCAATCCTCACTCCAATGGCAGCTGGTTTGTCAGTTAAAGGTTAGGGCAGGGAAGGAAAGTATCATTTCGATGAGTACACTACTTTAACGCGAACTGGTCCCGCCGAAAGTACCATTCTGATGATATTGCGAGCGTTCTCGTTCGTTCACCCCTTAAGAATGGTCAGCTTATGAAGCCGCGACGCCCGTCATCGCTTTCATCGGGCCTCTTCATCCCTTTCTAACACCGGTAGCGGCTGGAATATTTGCACGGGTGGCGAAAACAGACCGCACACCGGTCGAGAGGGATTTCTATTCGCGACGCAGCCGAGTCTGTTTACCTTCCGCCGCGATTTTTCCACCCTTCTGCTAGTTTACCTTCGAGGTCGACGATGCTCAGAGTCTCTGCAGTTGCCCTCGTCTCTTATGAAAATAAGCCGAGATTCTTTCGAGTCGCGTGTTTTTCCTTGGCCCCGGAGCTGCGCCAGCTCCAAAGTTTTGCTTGCATACGGTTGCAATGGTTGGAGGACCACTTCACCTCACGATTGGCGCCTCGCTCTGTTTTGAATTCTGAGTGGAAGATGTGCCATTTAAGAATTCTTGGTCGGTAGTCATCGTGACCGTGCTACACAGAGCTTCAAGTAGATAAAAGGAAGTAACAGCTGGTACGTTCTATTTTTAGTCCAGCGTGTTACAGTTGAATTCTGCGAATCATTGTGGAGTAGAGTCTCTTAAAATAAATCATTTGTATCGAAGACACATTGGAAAATAATTTAATAATGTAGCTATAACGAGTCGAACGATAACGTCTGCTTTTTCCTTTGCAAATGTTAGAAACGAATCGCTTCAGGAGCAGTTGTTTCGTTGCACGGATAAAGGTGGTCGCTCACTAGACAGAACGGAACCGAACAGAAGCGCGACAGCCACGCATCGCTCATATGATAGAACAGCAGCGACCATGCATCGCCCATATGATAGAAGAGCGCCGACGAACTTCGGTTCGGTTCCGTTCGGCCTAGTGGGCGATAGCCTTAATCCTTTGAGATTCAATCGACGCACGTGACTTCTTTTGCCAGATGCATCGACGCAGATAACTGCACAGTGGCGATTATAATTCAATTCCCTCCACCGTCCAATTACCTTTCTTTTACATTCTCGCCGTGGGACATCGGTGGTCGAGACAGAATCACAGCAAACCGACCGCCATAATTGTTTTAATTAGAGGCACGATTCCAACCCTCTAATCACGATCTTCGTGGTCTTCGTGGAAGGTTGCGCAGCCATTGCAACGAGAAAACGGGAAGCTCGGGGTTTAGTGCGTCTTTTAACGTTGGGCGCTTTCAAATTCGAGGAAGTCAGTGGGGAGACATTAAAAGAGACCCCGTTATCGCAACGTCGTTTTTCGTCCGTTCATCCGCAAACTTTTTAATTCCCCTGTTCGCCCGTGTTGCCTTTAATTTCCCTGTTTGTCGCGCCAGCAAGGTCCCTCGGAACAAGACAGTAATTGCGATAGTTTTAATTGTAAACGCAACACTTTCCTAAAGAGCCTGGTCCTAGCAGTGACTGAGAAACAAGCGCACTACCTTCCACTTACTCTGGTCGTTGTTTAATTAGTTTCATGGTTGACTCCTGTGAAATCCATTGATCGTCGCCAAAAGATTGCCATTATCGAGCCATTAGCTTCGACTACTAACTCACTAATTTTCAGGCGAAGAGACTTTCGTGTTCAGGGAGCTTTAATATGGAATAAGCTTTCCCACCCACGGCTTCTAATCTGAAATTGCGCTGGTGAATTTACATAAGCGAGAATTGCATCGGAGCTGGCGTAAATTTCGAAGAAGTCACGCTGCACCGTTGTCGCGTACGGACCCATGCAATTATGCATTCAAAGCGTCTGTGGCGTGTGCAATAAACTAGTAGAATTAACCAAATACCCGCAATCTTCGCGAAACCCGCGTTTTAATATCGCGAATTGCAGAAAGTGACCCCGAACACTCGACTATCTTTGGAAAATCAGTTCCCTCCACTTTTCTTCGCATCGCCATGGAAATCGTGGAAGCCCTGCTACACGTATCCTCATTTCTCGTGGATTTTTAGCCAACATTTTGCAACGTTTTCATCCCGAAAAATTAATTTTAAACAAGCACGGAAGCGAACTGAATTAGTAACACGCGTTTCGCTGTACGAAACGAATTGAGGAGTCTGATTAAAACGCTATAAAACTGTTTAAATTTCCTATTTTCAACTCATGTTATTCCAATGCGATTATTTACTTAGTAAATTTTTCTCATATACTTCGTGCAAAAGATATAACTATACGTCAACGCGAAGCACATCGTGTAGAAATGCCACGTAAAAAGCTGCAACCAATTTCTATAAAGCCGAGTGCTGCGTTGTAGCGATTCACCCTGTACATCTGTGTGAAGCGCGCCCATTCATTTCGCATGCACGTCATAAATAAACAAGGCGGACGGTGGCGGTGGAAAAAATATATTCTTTGACCTCCTCGACAGACAGGCAGATGCAGCGGGGCGTCGTGACACGAATACTAGATTGCATTTGCATGGAGGTAGCCAGTGAAATGAATAAAATTAATTCTCGTGTTGCGCGGGTCGGTGATTTAACCGCGCTCCAATATTAATTGCGCGCCGTATCGGCTGGAAAAAATGGGTGGACGGCCGATAGTTGCCGAATCAAAATCGCACCCTCCTCCACGAATCGATCGAACGAGGCTACAGAGGCTATGAGTTTTAGGAAAAAATTCATGGCAATCGTTTTCACTCTTCTTTGATGTTATTCGATCGGATGTCCTCCATGCATGTGAACAACGATCGAATTCCCTTTACTGTTTCCGCCCTCTAGATTGTTTTAATTCCACGGAACCGATGGACGTCATTGAAACGAAACTAGGATACATGGAGTTGGTAGCGGAGGGGGTGGAGAAAGGGAGAGGTTAAATTTTTTGCAATTTCAATTACCGTACTGTAAAATCCAGACGGGGTTGTGCGGGTCAGACACGTAGATGCACCACCTGCAGAGAGCCACGATATTTCTCCAGGGGGTGAATATCCATTTATCGATATTAATACGACACACGCGCGTACGTTGCTCGCTCGATCATTTCCCCATCGGTGATCACGGCCACCTGGAACAATGAAACGACTCGACGGTCGTTCGGAACGTTTGTTCGTCAAAGGGAACGCGATTTAACTCTGGGGATATATTGTAAAAAGTGGCGTGGACCTTAGATAATTTTGCAAAGTATGTTGGTTGAAAATTTCTTTTTTTAATTCTAAGAAAGCCATAGCCTGAGATTAAGGGGTATTGAATCGAAGTGATCGATTTCTGTATCTCGTAACATCGGAATCGTGGGTGTTGGGTTCTGGAAGTCCAGAGTTATTAAATCATGTATGCACTGAAGAAACTTTTTTAAAGCCTGTTTAAAGATCCATCAATGCCGTCATATATAATGCAACAAACATGATTTTTTTAAGTTTATAATGTTAATAAACTTTGTGTCAAAATACAAGCCTCAGCTTCAATTTAGTGCTACTTAGTACTTATCCTTTAGTTCCATAATATCCGAGATATCACGTATCAAGTACTGTCATACGTTTCTATACTGTCATACGACGATGCGTTTCTTGTACCCATAGTATTTCTATTAAATTAAAACTACAGATTGATCTCTAAAATCATTCACAAATATTATAGATGCTATTAAATTCATATTTTCCACCTGTCTGACCATCCCCTTTTTCTGTTCCAGGTAAGTGACAGTCAAGACCAATTTATCAACAGCATTAAAACACGCATATCCTGCCGGGTAAGTGTCATAATCGCGAACAATCCCGCCAACAAGATGCAGTGCTGTTTATTTATTAAGCGAACAAATAATTATCGCAACGAGTCACCGTGCCGGAATTAATGTAATTCGCAATTCCGTGCAAACCGCGCGGAAGTAATCGTGTCATCTGTGCGACGATATTAATCGATTGACCGGAGCGGAATTTTCCACCCGGGGTAACAAAACATTACCAACAAACCATGGGAAACGCATCATTTCCGTTGCCCACCGTTCTCCCTTGGGCAGGGATTCTCGGTCGCGGAAAAGTTCGAAAGTGGAAACTTGAACCGCTCCCCGTGTACGCGTGCACGTGTCCATGCCGCATGTTTTCGAATCCCCACGAGAAGATTCAGAGGGGATTGGTGGTCAAGAAGGATCACATTCGGTCGGGGGCTCTTTACCAGGCAGGACTTTTCAGAAGCCAGCAAACAAGCAGCGTTCTCTCTGCGGCCCATTTCGCTCCGAATCTCTCGCTTCCCCCCTCGTTACTCGTACCATTCCTAACGACTCTTCTCCCCTCGTTCAAACTGCTGTGGACATTTTTCACTCGCCCACCAAGAGCCGAAGCTTTTGTCGCATGGCAATCCCAAAGTAAAATAGTTCAGGTAATCCTTACTTTCGGGTAGATATAATAATGGTGTTCACTTTTGGGGTAGTAGGTAGTTAGATACCTACTCCGTTGAATCTGAATTGACGTGATCGTATTAGATAGATTACATGTTCACAGCTTCTGAAAACAGCGCACATCAAAAGTTTTGAAGTTTAGAAATGTTAACCCACTACAGTTTAGATTCTTGCTGTTTTATTTTATTCCATAGTGGGAATCAAATCGACGAATTTATTTCATCAACGCTGTTAGGATCGATCAATCGAGAAGAGACTCAAGACGGTTCAAAGCAATCTGAGCAATCAGTAGTTTCAGGTAGCAAACGACATCCTGCCGGTTATCCAGGAGCGTTTCTAACGACACTTGGCTTCCTTCTTGTAATTAGGCGCCTCTCCCATTAGCGACAGATCTAGTTTAACCGCTTACGCGTCCCCCCACGGCAAGAAAGCAGACGTGTATTCAGAGACGTTTAAATCATCGTTCCTGGCGATCACAGTTGGATCTGGTTTTCACGGAAGGATCTTTCATAGCGAGTGGTTACACTATTGGATCTAACTCTATTCCCCATCGCAATTATTTCAGTAAATAAAATAGAAACGGAGGATTAAGCTGAAGATAACAATACTAGATAGTGTAGAAATCAATTGTTAAGGGACCAATCAGTTGAGCCTGACTATAGAAACGATTGGTTTACTAACAACGCTGTCAATTAAATCTGGGTGGTCTTAAAAGTTTGACGTGTACCGTTAGAGTAATCCTCAAAGGTATCGGTATTCCTATCCCAACCGTTGTCCGTGTCATAACAACCATCGTCGTCCATCCTCGTTACACGCTCGTAACATCGCTTCTCGTGGTCTCATTAGGCGAGGGTCCATCCAGAGGTCCTCGGGAGCGTGTAACGAAAGAAAATTATTATGATCCTAATTACGACAATGGGGGAAAAGGAGACTTGAGGGGGCGTAGATTGGCACTCGAGCAAGAATTACCAAGGGAGTATTTAAAGGTTGCCCACCGATGGAATATTATTAAATTTCATCCTTGACTAGACGCATCCACCTAACTCTGGGCTCTGTTATACCATATTAGAATTACGTAGATACTATTTGAGATGATTATTAGGATAAAGAATCGAATAACAGTCTCTAAGGTTACAGAAACTCAGGATTATCTAGCTTAAATATCTTTTTAAGAGCACATACGTAATTGTAAAATTGGGCAAGTTTCCACAAAATTCAATAAGGTATACGATTTAACGAACGGCCGCGTGGGTTACATTGGTGATCAATTAACCTTCTTACACTGAAAACCGTAAGTGTGGTTGAAACTCAGGCGGCACCATAAGCGAAAACAAGGCCACGGCAGTATCTTCGCGGTCTCCCACGCAGTTTTTCTCAATTAACCGTCTCGGACGGCGTGAATAAACGGTGACACGTTGCCTCATAAGGGCGGTGAAAGTACGACTAATCGATTCATGGGTGAGATCTCAGTTCTCGTCGTGTTTCCACGTTGGTAAAAACAATTGAACAGTTACATGCTGATTGTGAGTAAACGCGAGAGAAATAATTGCTCGTGACAGTAACAGAATCGTCGATGCTATTCGTTGTTGTTATTCTTGACTGGTTAGCGATATTCAAAGAAGTTTGTACAGTTTTGATGCTAATTGCTGTTTTTAGCAGAAGAATTATAGAAAGCATTAAGGGGTCTTTCCACTGTGACGCCTTGATAATGTACCGCTGTTTGAAACTTTTTTGTCGTAAAACGAATGTTTTACTAAGTTTTTTCTATTTATTAATACGTGTTTTGAGAATACAAAATAATTTTTTTTCATATTTTTTTAATGTTTGCTTGCGTCAAAATAAGTGGGTGTAATATGCGCTGTAAAATAAATGACGCCTCGACTGCGTGGTCAATTTTCGAGGAACCGTGTGTTTGAAACCAAGAAACCAACAAGATTCGTAATCAGTATGACTATCGCTGTGATAGGGAGTAAGATTAATTAAGTAGAGTGATGAAGAATTAACCAAATGAGGGACGTCCAAAGTTGAACTATCGAAATTAGCTAAATTTTTTAATCATTCTGCGACGCAAAAGATGAGAAAAACAAAGAAAATGTGTGGTTCTAGTTCGGGTCATAGCGACAGTCATACTGATTACAAACCTCCCTGATATCACTGCTCCAAATACATGGTTCCTCCAAAATCGACCACGTAGTCGAGGCTTTTTTCACAGCGCAAATTACACGTCCTTAATTTGAGGCAAGCAAGCATTAAAAATTACGGAAAAATATTGTATTCTCAAAACGCATATTAATATATAGAAAAAACTTAAATTTAATAAACACATTCTTTTTGTGATAAAAGAAAGTTCCAAACAGCGGTACTTTATCAGGGTGTTACAGTGGAAAGACCTCTTAAAAGACACGAGAGTGCATGCAGTTTGCAAGTGATTCCTATCCGAAATTTGCAACTTATTCATCCATCTGTCACTCTACCGCTTCCACGGTGGATAATGCAACAATTGAATGATTAAGCGCCAAATATCACTGTCACGATTAATTCAAGTGTCAAATAGCTCGTTTCCAAGGACAATTGGGGCTCCACTTAAAATTGACACGGGAAAGAAGCGTCGGCCGCTAATATAATTTTCCGCCGCGCGAAACGGAAGGGGAGAAACGCCGGACGTCGGATCCGCGTGGGGCTCCGTTAATTGACAGGGGACAGGCACCAAATAAATTCGTCGGTCCTCCATTGAGAGCACACACGGACGGTCTCTCAGAGTCAGATTGATACACAAAGAATAGCGACGATCGCGTCGGGAGCATTTTTAAAAGCCGCCTGTCGCGTCGACCGTGAGAACGCAGCCGACGGATCGAGATGAGCGAATCGAAAAGGGGAGGGGACGTTCTGCGCAAGAGTTGGATTGTCCGCGAAAAGAATGGACGCAACGGCAACGGCTAATTAGAGGAATTAATGACACGTTAATCAGGAATATAGCTGCGAGCGGTGTCCGCGCGTACCGCGACCTCAGCGGTCGTACATCAAATTAATGATCGCCTGCAATTAATTAATGTCACTGTGGAAACTGTTATCGTTGCCAGCGAGCGGCCGTGGCGCGTTTTAAGTATCGCGAGCGGAATGATCCCGGCCCGATATAATGGTCCTGCTGCCCGAAATGGCCGAACAATTATCAAATGTCTCTATTATTAGCGTGATCATAAACGACGAAGTAATTAGAGTGACAAGCTACGAAATTATCAACTAATTTGCGGCCGGCGTTTGTTCGCGGCCAGGTGTGGTCGAGGCGGGGAGCGAGAGAGAGAGGGAAAGAGAGATTGGCGACACACCCCGACTTTCTGTGGGATCACGTAACTAATCAGAAATAAAGGTAACCGTCGACGGGGGTTGAAACTACCCCTCTGCTGCGCGAGCGTTACGAACGCTTTACGGAAGACCCTTTTAATAAGCAACTCGACGACCACGTTGCGCAATCATCTCAAAACATTAGCTCTTTTTCCCCCCGTACCTTTTTCTTCCACGGGAAAAACGTAAAAATTCACTGCAGTTTCGTCGAGTTTGAATCCGACAGCTTTAATTGGACGATTCAGTCGCGCCGGATAGACCAGAATAACGCGACTTCCCTTGCAAAAGAGAAGAACAAGGGAAGAGGGAGTCAGTGGTGAGCGTCGACGTCGCACTCGCGACGGTACGTGTCGAAAATCGTGTTAGATATGCATACATAAACATGAATCAGAGGGACGACGAACGGCGGAACTAAGCCTGCGAAACTAATAATTAAATTCCGCTATCCGGGCGGACGGATTTTCGCGGTGGCGGAACTTCGCGACTTCCCAACGGGGAGGGACGCCATTGATCCTGCCCTGCAATTTCCGCGTCTCGCGATCGAAATTTATGCAGGGGCAGCAAAGTGTTTAGCCGTGCCATCGGACATCCTCTTTTTGTCGAGCTCCACTTATGCCAGGAAGAACGCATTTTGGAAATCGTCGCGGGGACCGTTCGAGTTCCATTAGAGGAAATTAATGATTCTGGTGTCGATGATTTTGTTGCACTTGCAAAATCATTGAAAATACACCAATGTGTCAATAAGTATAGTATGTAATCTGGGTTCACCCTAATTTCAAAGAAAATCAATTAGCTACATTTGGATCGATTTCGCGCGTATCTTGGACATTCTTGTAGCTTCACGTTTTGACCGAACAGTGTTGTTAACGTTCTTGCAGTAAAAAGAAGCACATACGTTCCTCCAACGTGCAAGAGTGGGACCACCCACGCTTCTGCGCAATATGAACGAGTGTTCAGCGGAGCATTCTCTCCGCGGTTACCGCCGATAAGGGTCGTTACCGTTGCTCGTGCTTCAATCACGAATACTCGAGCATTAAGTGGCGGTGTGCGCGGTTAATTGCACCCTTGCAGCCCCTCGCGAGGGATGGAAACGGGAACGAAGACGCGAAGGACGCGCGAGAACGATTGGCGCGATAGATCAGCACGCAAGCACGCTCGATCGCCTTCGCACACGCCAATCGAGCCACTTGATTCTCATTTTCCCTTGAATGTGAAACTTTGAGCACATATTGGCATTCGACTCGGAGGATAGGTAGTAGTTTGACCAAACGTTTGCGTATTTGTAGGGTTTTTATTTAAAATAGTGCAGGGGAATACAGTATCGATTATTAGTTTGTGTTAGCCGTTACTTCAGTCTCCCACAGAAAAGTTGGCGCCCGCCAGGGCATGGTAAATCGTTGCGCGCCTCGAACGAGTGAGTATCCAGGGAACTTGCGGTGCTCCGTCCTCGATGGGAATCTAAATATTGGGCGAAGTTGCTGCAAAATGACGTATCCGTCGCTGCCAGAAGTCAGATGTTTCTGTTAACAGCTAGTTATACCGGAACCGAGGGGTAAAAATAATACAGCAAGGCTCCCCGAATTCATTCGCGAGGAACTCGCTGCAGAGTCAGAGACGAGGGAAATCCTGAACGGTAGTTTCGCGACCGAGTCGACTCTCGCCGTTCGCCCCGCGGCGATATACATATAAGTTCGACCAACTAAATTCCAAAATTTCAATGTATCGGCTATTTGAATTGTAAATTGACCGCGCTCGAGGGCTCCGTCGGGCGACGGCGCGTTTAAAAGCGTTTTAGGAAGTTTCAGCGTTCGAAATTCGCGACGTTACGCCCGGCGACAAAGGGAGCCGCCGGTAGTATCGACTGCTGCTGTGAAAATTCACGCGCGCCTCGACAAGGCCTCGACTAAAATCGATTAGCAAACAATCAGAAGCTCGACGTGCAATTTTTTGGAAATAAACGATATTAAAACCTAGCGGAATATTGTATCGCTCCAGATCTCAGCTCCCTTAACTGAATTGCAACTTAGGTGATGTTTACGAAAGCCCGAAATTCTGTTTGAAAACCCGGTTGCAAAGGCGGCGTAGAGGCTGACAGCTGACTCGCGTCGACATTCTTGTCGCGGGAAGAAATTCGATATTCGTCGCGCGTGCATAACAGAGGCCCGAGAATAGGGGCGGGAGAGAAAAAAGCGGCGAAGGGGATCTCGAATTCCCGACCAATTAAATATGAGATGAAAATTATGTCGCGGAGGTCGGCGGACGGGCCTTGAGCCGTCGTTGTGTCTGCGATCCTTTCTCGACGCGACGGCGATGGCGCTACGACGTTCGCTGGTCGGAGAACGGGTCGGGGAACGCCGCGTCCTCTTCCAGAGGTATTCCAGGGAACCAGTTGTACGGCTTTGTCCGCGGGCAACAATGTCTGGTATGCCATAGGAGTGCGCCGCGACGAGCAGCTCGACCGCGTAAAAGCGATGCACGCGTGCATAAGGGTGCACGCGAGGTTGGCGTCTCGATCGCGGCCCCACCGCTGCCAGAAATGTCGTCGGATGTCGGCAAATATTTGAACGTGGGAAACGAACGACCACGCGAAATATCGCGGTTAGATTTCCAGTGGCTCCTCTCTGCTCGCGCGTCTCGCGCCAATTGCGTGGGAGAGCCTTGAACGGAGCCTCTAGCGTGCAAATGATTGGTGGTATTGTAAGTAGGGATGGTGATACGAAAGACAGGCGAGTGAAAAAGATTCTTCGATTGAGAGCTCGCATTAGAATTAATACTATTTTATATAGTGTTAGTGTTAAAATGCAAATCCACGATGAGACAAAAATATCACCAATTAAATGTAGATAATGAACAGAATCGCGGGAATGAGCTAAGCACGACGAAGCTAAGAGAAAAGTTTATATACAACTGATGACCGAAGCGCAGCGACAATTAATTATTATTAATTTCGTCGATTCCCTTCGCCGCGTTTCACCAGAATGCATGACGGCTGGAGAACTGAAGGTTGCAGGTTTAGCGACAGCATTCCTGATTTAATTTCTGGAAACGCTGATATTACGATACCAACGTTTGGTGCGACGCAGCGTGTTTTATGGCAGTCGATGATTTGTGCTCGAAACGTTGGAATAATGCCGACCGCGGATTAATGCTAATGAAATACGGGGCACGCTGTAATTACAATTTACAGCACGATTGAAACTGACCCGGGATACAAGGTAGCTATCAGTTTTTAATTTCCCGACGATGTTTCAAATGCGGTATCATCGTGGTGTGTCGCACAAAGGTCTTGAATCCGACAGTACAATATCAATTTAAACGAGCAATAACATGGCAATCGTGTGTTAAACCAACAGCGCTCTACCCCTAAGCTACAAAGCAGCGAGCATTCCGCGATTTCCTCTGAACCCCGAATACATCAAAAAGGAAAGCGGATATGGAATAATGCCTGACAGAGAAATTCCAGCGAACGTCTCCGTATAAAAGGAGAACTTTCAAACCCTCTCTCTGTTCTCGAAACTCCGGAGCTCTGGTCCTGTAATTATCGGCTCAGCTGTTGCTCGAGAAGGTCGCGCCCCGTTTGATTGGCGTTATTAAAAATCTTGGCCCCGCGTCTGATCGATTTTCCAAGCCAATGACGAAAGCAGCTGCCAGAACAAGATAGGCGGT
Organism: Andrena minutula; assembly: GCA_929113495.1. Taxonomy (NCBI): domain Eukaryota; kingdom Metazoa; phylum Arthropoda; class Insecta; order Hymenoptera; family Andrenidae; genus Andrena; species Andrena minutula. The sequence goes on from OV815994.1 coordinate 39,738,747, forward strand.
TCCTGTTTTCTCGCGATAAAAAAGGGCGTCTACCACGGTACATACACCCTTCGCGTGGCTCTTTGAAGCGGAATTCATAGCTCCTCGACGAGGTAGAAAAAGCTTCCCCTCGTAACCGTTATGACTTCGCGGCGTTTTATACGTGACGCTAAGGCTAACGGCACACCGTGCCTACGTGTACTTAGCATATGAATGGCCGTGGTATTACGCGTACCTACTATCGTAACCATACGAATCATCCACGCTTCCGTTGCGATGTCGTCGATCGTCTTGTTCCGCCTAAAACTTGGACGATCCCATTATTTTCTCTTAAAACATTTTTATACAGAGGGGCTAAAACGATAAGTGCTTTTATTATCACCCTCCATCGACCATTTGTTATTCCACTATTTAATAACAGTGCATCGAAATAAATCAAACCCACATAATTAATATTAATAAATCTACTCACAGACTTATAGCCAACACGGTGTCGCATCAATATTTAAATATAGCCCCAGAAATTTCTATACAATACACAGAAGTGCACGCACACACAAAGGGAATCGGGAATATTGAATACGAATAGCTAACCACCGCTGTAGCCAGATTATTCGATAGTATCGCTGTGTTCACCGATGGGGATGCATTAAAGCAAAACGAAGCCCGCGCAAACAGCAGGTTTCAAGCCCGTGCAACGTATCGTGGAATGGTGGGCTCTGTCATAGGGCTGCTGCCGCTACCGAGGGTGGAGCGAGTCACTCCAACAGCAGGGTTCACAATGCTGAAACGTATATTCCCCCTCCGACTTTGCACGAGGGGTGAAACCTCGAAGCGAGCCCCTCTGGTGATGCGTGCATCTTGCCAGTGTTCGCCGCGTACGTTAGTACCGGCTGGCTCGTCCATAACAGACGTCCGAAATTTTTAACGTGCGTCGCGGAGCTCTGAGAAACGGTTCCAGATCGTCTCGCCCAGAAATACATCGTATCGCGAACGTATTGTCTCGCGCGATGAACCAGCAATTCTGTGAACAGTGTTATTTGCCGAAGAATCGATCGATGAAACGCTTACATCGAGGTAGTAGAATGGTTTAAAGTTTCAACGGTTTCGTGCCACAGTTTTCAATTGCGCGTAACGTTGGGAGTGGTGAATGGTGTTGTGTTTGTAGGAGGAAAGTGACTGGAATAAGGAATATATTGGATCATAAAACGTGAAGTGTCAGTTCCTTAGGTTCCGTGGCTGCCTTCGATACTGCTTTATTAAGAATTCATGAGTGTGAGAATCGTTTATACTTCGATCGCTAACAGTAGTCTCTGGGGACGATTCGTTAGTCACGTGAATCTAGATTATATATCTACTCCTAATAATTGAAAGATCTAGGGATAAACGCGGGAAACCTTAGCGATACTCAGAATAGCGGTGAGCGGTCGTGGAGCTACTATTAACCGAAGAAAATGATTCTGCACCCCGAGACATCGAGAGAGACGTCTCCCACTTTATTACGAGACGTGACTGCGGGATGTTTCGCGTTTAATACCAGCCTCGTTTAAATAATAACTCACTCGTGATTACGCCTCCGCGGGGAGGAGCGCATAAATCTGCGGTCCTCGCCTCTCGCGCCGCGGTTTATTTAAGACGCTTTTTGCGAATCGCAATTATCCCCCTGCTCTGCTCGCGCATAGGACCCAGGCCGTTCCCTCGTCTCCTTCTTCTTCGTTTTTTCATCTCCCTTTTGTTTGGCGCGGCGGGAGGCCGTAAGTCACTTTACACATCGCGCACTCGTCGAGTTTAATCAGGCCACTTCTTCCGTGCCTCGGTCGATCGCAATTTACCCCGAAATTAGATTAACTTTTTGCACGAGGATGGCGAGCGTACGTATCGAAACGGAAGGGCAGTCGGTGTATATAAAATCGTTACTGCGCCCGGTCGGTTTACTGTGCCGTGTTTGCCGATGTGTTGCGTTTTTTACTCCGCCAAACGCTAATTAACTTATTCACGGCCGCTCGAAAATACAAGCGTGCGCGTGGTTTGAAATTGAAAAAAATAATATCGGTGGTACGTGGTCTTGTCTTTTTTTAAAGGTCGTGTAGCGTAACATGGACTGGTGATAGAGTAATGTGTATTTGTGTTTGTCGTCTAAAAGTAGTTGGATATTTCGCAGGAATTTTCCTGTTTAGTCTGTCAATCGGTGCAATTTAGAATGTAGTTCAATGATGCAACTGACAATAAGAGGTTATAGCGTAGGTTGAGTGGTAAAATTCAAGCATCGAAAGTCTTGATCCTGGATAGGTTCTTGATCGTAAATCAGCAGTGCTGGAGGAACGAATGGAGAAGTGCCAGAAGATTCGTGTAATTCCTTGTAACGGGGTCTCGTGCTCGCTGTTAAAACAGTGGGAATTGTTGGATGCCCACTGCAGGCGTCAGCTGCAATTGCAACTGCACTTTCTCGACACACGTACGCGTACGGTATTTCTAGTCATACCCGTTATGTTCCGTTCAAATGCGTGCTTGGGATATTCTTCAAAGTCCCACCACAGTGGCTTCCGTTGTTCCGGTACCTTCGATCCTATTCTCTTTTGAACACCGAAGGCACGATGAGGCACACCGCATAAACTCCACTTCTAATTTCTTAGTAATTCATCCACTTCCTACTTTAGATCATTTCAAAGTACAAGAATAGAGTCATTTTTTTTGACACATGATCAATTCCACAGAGTGTACAAAGAATAATAATCATAATTGTATGTATAGACATTTAAGGAAACCTATTGCAAAATTCATGTCTATCTTGAATCTAACACGAGTTTCTTTAAACAAATCTCCATTGATCCAAATACATACCTACATAGATTTATCCATGGAAACATTGGGACTCGCAATTAGCCGCGTTAAACGCGTTGCCTTGCCCGGTGACGAGCGTGAACCTCGACAACAGGAACGTTCGATCGCCTCGAAGGTAGAAAGTGCGATGGAACAAGACGAAGGCTATTTGTCGATTGCTTGCACACGCAGTCTCGTCGTGGAAACAGAATCGAACGGTGTCGCGATCCCGACGCTGCCGTCGTTTTTCCTCGTCGCGCGTGGCAATAATCGCTTTACGAAGTCGTGCGCGAAAATTTATCACGCATCTTCGACGCACGAGACGTTGCAACGTTACGAGTATAACGTCGATTGGATATTAATCTCGAGTATACTACCGGCGACATGGCGGCGTGGTTAATCGAGTGTGAAGATAATTCGCCTGCGAAAATTGTGGCTCTCGAAGTGGCGTCGGTACCTCGACTCTCTGTGCATAAAAATACGCTTAATAATCCTCCTTTGAAATTCATTTCACTCTCCGTTGCTGCCTCGACGATTCCTTAGGCTGCCCCCCTCGAAGATACCCGCGGAGGCGCCCCTTTAGATTATTTAGCTCGTTCGTTTGATCCTGTTGCGGATATCCGGATTACCTGGATTATTTCTTTGATCGTACCTCGCGGTGGTAAGAATATTGCTAGTTATTCGAAGCTCCTCATGGAAAGAAAGTGGAAAGATGGAATTTAATTTTCATCGGGCGAAGTATGAGAATTCTTCTATTAATTCTTCCTCAGACAACTATCAACAAAACTCCCCGCATCTCGTTCATTAGGGTCGTTAGAGTGCAAGCTGCCCGCAAAAATTCCGGGAAGCAGACGCATTCCGTTGGCGTAACAAGGCTCGTTACGATTCCTCCAGTTTGTCGAGCCTTCGATGTTAGCTGCATCTTTCGCGTTAGCTACGAGTGGAAGCTATATCCAGGCGCGAAGGAGATGAAGCATCGCGATCGCCATGCACTTGCACTCCCTTTTATTCATTTACGTCCTGCTCCCACGAGAAATTACACTTTTGCTCCACCTGTAACATCGCGTGTAGGTATCCTTTTAATCCGCCATTCCGCGGCAATTGTCTTCCTGGTAATTTAACGCGGCGTTTCGCGGTCCCTTTTAATCCCACAGCTGCGCGAAACGATAGCTTATCAGCAGTCTCTGTGAACGTTTTTGAAATACCCTTATTCAGTCAATTTGCGAATGTAGACGTGGCTTTTTTTTTAAACAACGAAACACTTCACTTAGTAAGGTAATCCTAGCTTCTCAAAAAAACTCAAGTCGTTTCGACCAATTTCCAAAAAGTTATTCTGTTTTAAAGAGTCACCGAATATTTTTATGATTCACTGTATGTAGGAAATTAATTTCTCTTCTAACTGTATTTCTGCCAATTGCAAAATAGTTTTACAGTAAGAATATAAAGAACCACTTCCCTCGAACGATATCTAAGACTAAGATACGTCTGCAGTTGGCTTAAAGCCCAGCGTGAGCTAGACCCACAATCGGATAGAATTCCTCGCAAGCAGAAGCGCGATGTGAACGAGATCATGACGGATTTCCATTCTTTCCAGTTTTCTCCTTCAACCTGCGACGGTTATCTAGCTCTTCCTCGGCTTGGTACGCCTAATGGTCTCGTTAGACCGCGATTCGCGACGGCCGGTGACGAAGCGAGAGCGACTTCGCATGCCGGGAATTAGGGACTCTATGCTCCGTGAAATTCGAAATGACGGGCTCGTCCGCTATTCCTCGCGGCCTGTCCCCGACAAACCGTGAAAACCGTCCCTGCCGCGTTATCAATTATTACACGCCGGCTGGAGGATCGTTTTGTAAATTATTTATGGGCCTTCGAGCGTGACAAAGCCTCCTCGGGATTCGCGTTTCTTTCTGTTACGCTTGCGCACGTGCACTTTCACTTTCATCGACAGCCAAGGACTCGGTTCGCAGTTGGAACTTTCGCGTTTTCATAGTGCCCGAGCAGTGCTTCGCACGCGAACTTTGTGACGTTGGACTTTCAACTGTGCCGGGTCGATTCCAGAAACGTCGTTGCTCACTGTACACTTTGCGAAGTGTTACCCGCTGTTATCACGTCTGCTGAACTTGTTGGTTGATTTGCATATAAAGATGTCTCCCATGGATATGTTAATGCGGAATTAAGTTATTCAGGAATTTAGTTTTTGGACCACCTTCAGCCTTGAACTTTGAATTATGCTGTTTCTCGAATATGTATCTACTTTTGTAGAGATGGTTGAGAAAGATTCAGTTTAGTATTTGAATGTTTATAGAGTATATCCTGCGCTTTTTATTCTTTCTCAGAGCGAAGTTTTTTCTTAAAGGGACATTCGACTGTGAAGACTTGAACTTTTAATGAGGGGTATAGAATGCCTTCTATGATTCACACGGAAGTCGTAAATATTCAGAAGCCTCACGCAACGGTTCGCGCAAAATTGAATAACCCACTCGAAGGATTAATATTAATTTGCCATGTAATTGATGGAGACAGGCAAGAACACTTCGCTATCGAATTAAGTGGAATGCGTTTATATAGCGTGGCCAACGTTAACAACGATCATCGTCGTCTTCGCGGCCACCCAGAAGAAATATTGCACACAGCCGAGGCTCTCCTCTCTTGCAATTTTCCCGTATTAACGACCGCCACGAAGGTTATCCATAAGGCGTACGCCCAACTGGTTAACGTGGGCAGAGATCAACGTTAACACACCGTGCAACTCGCTTACAAATTTACGGCAGCAGTCTCTCGTTCGTTACGCAGCTCCCGTGCGTTATAAAATAAATCGACATAAGTGCTTTCATTATGGATAACACAGCAGCTTCACCTTTTAGCTCGAACGTTTCTCTGCTCCTCCCTGCCCTTGTCGAGAAAACGCCCATTTAAGATTATTAAACAACGCCTGACGAACAAGTCGTGCGGCCTCTAAAAAGACATTTTTTCAAAAATGTATTCTGCTTCGTTTTACGGTGCACCTATTCCGAGAATAAATTGAGTCTGCCTTTCCAGGAGCCTTGAAATTGATTGTCTCCCCATGGTTCAAGACAGTTATGAATTCCACCGATGGTAAATTACATTCTTCTTACCTTTAGAATATACGGGGCTTGATTGAGCGTTTATTTCTACACGTGAAATCAATTTCGAGGCAATTCATTTTCAGTGGCAGTTCAAACAGGTAGACAGGATTAAGGTCTACGCGCACATATCACTTCCGCGACGGTTCAGTGCCGCCACTGCCAATGGTCTCTTTGTTTAAATGTCACTAACTGAAACCAACAAGTGCGAGCTGCTCCATTCCAAAACAGGGAAACGATATTTTTTTAGCAGTCACACTACCTATCGCCACTAAACCGTCGCGGAGCAGCACCGCGACAAATTTAATATTTACTTGTTTATCAAAAATATGTCCTTTTGATTATAATTTAAGGTCTATTTGACCCAATGAAATCATTTTTAAAACGTTGCAGTATATGCTTTTTATTGAAGATTTGTCTGAATGTCTTGATGAAATATTTACTGTTTCTAATTTAAATTATAAGTAAAACTGCTTAAATTATATTATAGGACGAGAAGACCCTATAGAATTTTATAATTTATTTGAATTAAACTTATATTTAATTAAAATGAATTATTTTGTTAAAGGATATTTAAATTTATTAAACTTTAAAAAAAATTATAACCAATATTTTTTTATTAATTTGGATAATTTATTAAAAATTGTTGCGACCTCGTTGAATTAAGATATAATTGCAGGAGTTTAAATTTTTAGTCTGTTCTATTCTTAAAATCTTACATGATTTGAGTCAGACCGATTTCTGTTTATAATTATTTAGTAAATTTTTGTACGAGCACCATTTAAGCGGTATCGCCACCGAACTGTCACACTTCGCGCATTAATTCCTCAGGACGAAGTATAATTCTCTCCTGACATTTCATCTCTTTTCACTAAACTTCAATTCTGCTCCAAAAAAAAACTATCCAAAATATCCCCCATTTTCCTATCTATACAACCTAAATACAAATCATTCGGGGGTGAAAGAGTTCCCAACAGAATAACAGCGTCACCGTGTTAAAAGGGTTGACCTCAAGGAATGTAGGTGTCCATGGTCAGCAGACAGGAAGAAACAGAGACGCTAAGAGTTGGGAACGTTAGGCGTTCCCTGGGACTGGTTGACGTGGGTGGAGATCGCCGTGGTGCGCTGGTGACGCATAGGAAAGTCGCTCGAGTGTAGAGGGACCGAGCGTAAGACGCGCTTGTGTCTCCTCTCTCGTGGCCGTAGGAGTAGGAGGAAAGAGAGGAAAGAGAGGAAAGCCAAGGCATATCTGTCATTCGAACAACGACCAACGCGCGCGAAGGTCCTTGATCGACACCCCGATTCAAATTCAAACTTCCATCCACCTTTCGAGCGTTCGTCGTCAAACGTCCTGCCCGGTGTTACGAAACGGCAGGAAAACGTGGCGGGAGTGATGTGATAAGTTGTGAAAGCGATCGCTCGTGACGGGAGCCTTTCTTGCTTCCGCGGAGAACACAATGCCTGGGTATCAGTGAGATATCGAGAATTTGCTTCTGTGCTGCCTTCGAGTGGGTTACTGTATTATGAGCTTGCGTGAGTTAGGTAAAATTGAGTGGTAGGTAGTCTTTGTTGTTGCATTTCGGAGTAGAATCAACGAAGAAGATTCGGTAATAGGTTTTCAGAGTTATTTAGTCTTTGATTCACTCAGTGTCATCTGTCTGTTGTGATCTTGAGGGACTTAGGCAATCGTAAATGTATCTTCTGTTATCATTCCTGGTGTTTATGTAGAGTGTATACGACGGTTTATAGCCTTTGTGTTAGATCGAAATATGTCATCGTCCTCTGTTATCGTATCTGTAATTAAGTTACTCATTCGGGGGAGAAGTTTAGGAATTACAAATACATTTGGAAGAAGGAGCTTGTTAGCAGTTTCCAGTGTTTTTTTTTAGTAGAACTGGGTGACAGCATGCTTTCTATACAGCCATCGAAATTAGCTAACCGTTTTGAGGGGAATTTTTGCAAAGAGCCTATGCGAATGGAACGTGGAATCCCAAGTGAAATTCAGCCACAACTACTGTATTAATTAATTCCAGACGAGCTCAAACGATTATTTATATTTGGAATCTTTTTACCTCGGCTCGATTCCCGACGCGGCTAATTCCCACGACTGGCGGCGAGCAACGCCCAAAAATGCTGGCGAATTTACGGGACAGCCGCATTTGCTTTTCCAATTTGTTCGACGAGGTTGTTGCTCGTTTTTCCCCCTACCCGGCGCCAGAAGTATCGCCTTGGTCGCTTTGCAATTCGGATTTTCCCGATTTCGCATTCTATTTGCGCGACTCTTGTACCTCCTACCGGTCGCGGCGCTAAAAATGCTTTTCCTTTTCCTTTGTCCGCCGAGACGCCGTGGAAAATGTACAATGAACGCGGCGAATGTGTTCTGTATTTAAATGCCAACGTTCGGCTCCGCACGTGGTAAACCGCGAATGTTGCTTTTGCCGCTTCTTAACCGAAATTCTTTTCGCGTGTTTGTGGACAAAAGATAGGTAATTCAAATGTTTGCAAACAGGATCAGGGATAATGACAATGCATCACTTCGCGCACTTCGGCACGAGTGTCTTATTGAATCAAATATTTCGCCGAAAATCGCAGCATTCTAGACGCGAATTCTTTTAAAATGAAATCTCTGAATTCGATATCAGTAGCTGAAACTAGAAGGCATGGAAATTTCACCTTTAATGGTAGCGATAAATGAGGGGGAAATACCCGTGATCGGAACCGCAGCGTTATTCCCGCGGTAATCGAGCCATTTAACGTTTTCCCATTCGGCTGCAATCGTTCACGCTTGTGCAACGTGTAATTTCCTTCTTCACACCGGTCACTTGGAATTCCATTCCTTCGCATGGGCAATTCATCATCGTAACAGATCGAGCGTCGAAAATTACTCTTGCCACCGGCGACGCAACAACAATCCCCCGTCAACAAAACGTTATCATCACCGCTGGAAAATTGCATTACCCGCCGGGTGGCCTGAGAGTCACGGATAATTTCAATTTCCAGCTGCTGTCTTTCTCTATCGCGAATAGCGTCTAGCCTGCAACAGGAAACGAGAACACTTTAAATATCCTTGAGACTGGTACCGCCGATGTCGCAGCGAACTGTCACAAGAGCCCAGTGAAACGTATCTAGCGTGTCCTCCAGGTCTCACGGAAGCAACCATCACGTCCCCTGCGCGTGCACATTCCATGAGGAGCGCGCTTGATCGTGCAGCGATCCATTCTGCCATCGAATGGGACTCGCGTCGGCGTCGAAGAGCCGCAGCAGGTCCACAGGCGACGCTAACCGACCCGCTCCGTCAAATATTTGCCCTGTCGAAGTCTCGCGAGCGGCCACGCGCGCGTGTTTCGCGTGGTGTTGACCCCATAAACAGGCTCTGCATGGCTGCCAACTAAAAATACCCATTCCGGACGAACCAGTTCGCTGGTGGAAAAGAACGCCGAGGGCGCGACGCAGAGGAGATCCCGAAGAAACCAGGGGGTGGAAGGAGGACGGGAGGAGGGGCTGACGCGCGGGGTGGTCGCGCGCAACTGCAAATAGGAAGACTGGATAGCGCTGAACGCTTAAGGAGGATTTAATGAAACGGCATAAATCGATCAATTAAACGGGGCCGCGTGTGTGTTCGACGCGATTAGTCAGTCGCGTTCGTTGTCGCGCGACGAGATTTACGGTGCAGAGTTGACGGCGAACTCGCCTGGCTAGCTGAAAACTCGAACGAATGGTCGATAGAAAGCTGCTGCCGGCTGTAATTGGCTTCTTTGCTCGGCGATTGTTCCGGCAGTTGTCCGGGTGCCTATGAGTCGCGCCGGATGAACGTTGAACCGCGAATCTTTGGGAACTGTGCACGATGAAAGGGAGTCGGGAGCGTGATCAGTGGGATCAGTGATTGAAGTGATCTTCTTAGCGAGCATCGAGGAATATGACGAGGAACAGGCAACAGATATTCCCACTGCGTCCCTTCGCCACCCTGGGACGCAGGATCCTCAGGGACAAGCTGTACAGAAGGTACGTCAGGACCGTCACGCTGTTTTTAATTTTATAGAAACTCCAATATCCCTGTTTTTCTCGATTCATTATGAACTAAGATAGTATTGGCGCGGTACGATTTCTGCGCTACGCAGGAAGCTACCATTTCTCTGTCGCGTAATTGCTCGCGAAGCATCGTCTTCTTGCTCGACTGTCAGTCGTTAAGCTATCCTACATGTGTCGCGATTTTTTGCCGCACAAATCGGTCTTCGTGGAAAGCCGCGATCACTCGAGCAATTGCACACGATTTCAGGGCGAATTCTAGGTCGACCTTTTAGATCGATTCTGGGCAAACTGCATTCTTGTGTGAAAATGCAGGGTGCCTTTGTAGGTGGGTCCTCCTGCGTCAGAAGATAAGCGGAATGTTGTATTAGCAGCTTCTCTGTACACTGTGGTGTGTACATACGATGTTTGCAAGGATCCATGCCACTGTAAAAACTACTTAGACCGCATAATTTAACAGCTGAATCTCTGGGCGAGAGTTCATGTAGTATGGAGATCCGTTCGTTGATCGTTGATCTCGCTTTCCGTCCAACCCATTCAGCGTCGTTTAACGTTTATTGTTTCGCTGGGCCCTTTGGGTTATCTAATTATCTTGTATTACGTTTTATTGGGTCAATTGGATCAGACGGATTTGGTATTATTGCTCCTTGCATGTGCAAAAGGTGGATGATGACACAGGAAAGGTGAGGTGGAAATATATATATTAGGCTGGGTAACGAATGGTTGAAGACACAAACGCGATATCTTTCTTAAAGTAAATTCGGAAGACGCGGACAGGTTGGAGAGTTGGTCGAGTCTCTATATACGCATAAGCGTGTTTAGGTTCAGAAGAATTGATGATGACTCTAGGAGTCAAACAGCTGACTGAATGTGTTTTCCGCGGGTCTAGAAATCTATAAAGTCTGAAATATAGCGTCTCGACCAATAACTCTCCGGCCCGGCCGGGTCTCCCGGATTTACACTATATTTCAAATTCGGAAAAGTGGAATGCACAGAGTAGCTACTCAAATGCAGGACTCTGAATTTCTCCAAATTTGTCTGAGTCATTCTAAAACCATTCAGATCTCGAATGTGTATTCGCGTGACGCATCTGGGAATTCCTATCCCACTTTCCTCAAAGTCTGCGTAATAGGGGAAAGTTACCAATATCGTACTGGTCGCCTAAATCATACCTCACCGATTTTTCAGTAATTAAAGAATATAAACGGCATCTAATAATAAAAATATAAAATAAATGCGAAATATGAAATGGAAATAACACCTTTTGAGCTTCCACCCTATTTGTGCGTGCTATAAAGATTTAAAAAAATCAGGTATGATTGATATAACTTTTTACCAGTTTATTTTAGCTGATAATAATCAAACAATGCAATTTTGTCCTGTGTTTTTATATTTTTCTAAAAACGGGTTTAATGTAGAATATTTTACATTCATTTTAATTACATATTACATTCATTATAAAGTTTAAATTGATATTTATAAGTAAATTGATAATGTTTCCTAAATCGTACCACTACAAACTCGTATGTTATACAGGTTATGTACATATATCATATAAATAGGTTATTGCGGCCTGTGTATGATCAATATACATAATTATATCTAAGTATATAGTAATCATTAGTTTATGTTGAATATTTTCTTCTCTATTTGTTATTTATACTATTTTTAGTGGAGGTACGATTTAGGAGACCGGTTGCTTAAATCGTACCTTTTACAGTATGTGGCAAAAAGATTAATAACAAATTAATTTGTTCTGAACAAAAGGTTAAGCATATAATAGTAGGTGCCTAAAAGATCAAGCTACAATATCCAATAGTTAGTTGCGTTCAAATTAGTACCAAATATGAAATATAACGTAAAATGTCTTAAGTGGTACGATATAGGCAACTCTCCCCTATATAAAACATGCCATGTGCTCTGAGAAGCAAAATATTTGCAAGTAACAGATTAACGAAACCCGTAAATAAATAAACGTCAGTTTGACCCGTTCGTAAAGCTGCGTGGACATTAAAAAAATGTGGAGTCCGATGGCTGGTACCTGTCACCGTTGAAATGGCAACGTAATTGTGACTGACGATCAGAAGGGAGATCCGAAATGGTGAATGGTAGCGGCCGACAGCGAGAAAGAGCAACGAAGAGAAAACGAGAGGATGCAAATTACAGTTGCGTGCGGTCGACCACGGCTATTAAACGTTAGCGCCAGCGACATTTCGTCTAATTCTGCTCGATAGCTGTGGAAAATGGGGCCGGACCGTCGCGGAGGAAATCCACAAAGAGGGAAACGCGGAAATGCAGAAATTTCGGGGATCGGACGGTGCTTGGATTGCAATTTATTTTTATCCTTCTTTAGTAATTCGGACGGTATCGCTAAAAGGGGATGAGAATCTTTGCTCCAGAAAGAGTATTTCCGTTCGAATCGGGGATCCCGCCTCGAAGTTTACGCTTTCTATTGGAATCGAGGATTAGTTGACCTAGGTCAGCCACAAAGATTTCGCTGTAGGTCGAGGAAGGGAAGAGGGGGGAGAAAGGGAAGGAAGATGTGGGAACGCGGCCCCTAATCTCGTTTAAGGTCATGGTCGTGATTTTATGGGATTCGAGACACCGTTCCGGATCGACAGACCCGGTACTTACGACATCGATGACCATGAAAGGGAGCCTTTTATTCCGGAGTCCTTGGACCGGAAAATTCCTGTATTCACGAGCTCCTGATCGTAAAATATTCCGCCTCGATTCGAGATTACCCATCCCGAGCAAAGCGAAAAATTGTACAGTTTTCAATGCTTCTATGGTTTATGAAATTTGAATAGAACGATTCAGAAAATGGTTAAGTGGGAACCCAAAATCAAATGTTGAGTGAACAGTGGCAGCACAAATAGAAAGGCACGTACATTCCCGTTTTGTTTAAGGAATCTCATCTTAATCGAAAAATGGCTTCAGTGCTGTGTATCTAAATAAAGCCTTGAACGAGGTATAGATAAGGATTTTGATTGCGATTTGGGAAGCCTTATTTTCATCAATAATTCAACATGGATAAAACAAGACATTTATGTCTAAATTCTTTCTCTTTCTTCCTTTTGCATCTCTCACTTTCTTACTTCTTCCATTTCTCATTATATACTTCTTGCATGAAGCACTTCTCTTTTCTTGGTGATCTTTTATTGCTACTCTTTTTCCTTCACTCGCTTGACTATGATAGTCACTTGGATTTTCGAATTGCTCCAACAGTCTCAGAAATATGTAAAACCAAGTTTAGAATATTCACTTCCGCGTTGATTGTACTAACTTGATTCAAATCCAATTAGAGATAACAAAACCTTTTCCCGAGTATTCTAATTGTCTCGTTTTCTACCCACGTTTCGTAAAAATATTGATACGCCAATCGATACTTCTTTTTGTGCCGGCTTTTTTAAATTTGTTCCACGTGTTTCCGTGTATCTTTTTTCCATCCGTGGCCAAAGTTTTTAATTAAACCTACCGTTGACGCCTGCCAAATAGTGTTTCATTTATTTCGTTCGATATTACTTTTCTGTTCCGTTGTTTACTGCACATGTATTATTTTCTTTGATTTAATGAAAGCTCCTCTCCGAATTCCAACCTCAGCCCTCAATTATCATTCTGCATTACCAACGTTTCTGTTCCTCGCGAAAACCCAGAGTTACAGCAATATCGTATTACCGAAAGTTTACAATTTCAAGAACAATAATTTCTGCTTCTAACTTTCCTGACGAACAAAATAATGCACCTACAGACGCCCACGATTCCTGTCAACAGTCTTGAAAATAGCAATCGCCAAAGCGTTACTATCTCGAACATTAAGCGACACACCCTGTAATCCTATTAAAGTCTCCTAACTGGCACGGAACTCGAATTTTCGAATCTATTTCCATCTCTTGCCTGGCAGACGTTTCCCACAGTTTGTCGCTCTAAACGCGATTGAATTATTTCTCTAACTCGCGATACCCTTGAAAAACAAACTACACAACAATCTACAATATTAAATCCGTATATAATTCTAACCCCACTGAAGCTCCCACGCAATATTCAGTAATCCCAGTATTTGAGACTGCCTCAGCCATTAATCTAAATGCCACCACAACTTCACCAAACAAAGGAAGAAAGCGCAAGAAATAATTTCCAAGCAACAGACACCTACGACCTTTCAGCGCCACCTTTCCGTCCACCGCGTTTGAAGCAGAGGTCGCATGTTCCCGAGTATAACTCGCTCCACGTGCTCCATCAGGAACAAGGTCAAGAGCCGTCCGCAATTAGCGAAAGGCTTCACCGGAAGTGGACGGCGTCACGCGTCGCGCCCGGTGTCTATTCCGGTGTCCAGGATGTCGGCCGTGTGTATACGTGGTTTTTCGTCGCCCCGGCTCGACACGAGCCGCCGCGTTAATTGCGTTTCGGTGTTTGACAAACAGAGGGGGATCCAGCGAGAGAAAGGCGCGCTACGTGGAATCGGAAGTCGAGGAACAACTCGGCTCGTGAAGGGAGGAGGTGCTCAAGGACGCGGACAGGCGTCCTTAATAAAGAGCAGGGTCGAACGGCACTCCTTGCGGCCGTGACTTCCGCGCATCGCGTTATTCCCAGTCTTTTTGGGTCAAGTCCAGCTTGATTAAAGTTCCGTCAACTGTCGGCGCTATCAGTCGCAAAACGGGGCGGGATTGGCGAGTTTTAATTAAAGGAGCACACAAACGGCCGCTATAACGTAATTCAGAAGGGACGACGTTTGTAAAATGGCCCGTTTCATTCGCTTAATGAAATGACAAGTTTGTTTGTCCTCGTAATTTTCGTTTGCCAACGGAGAAAGCGAGATGGAACTTCCAGCCGGCTGCCGTTTGACGGCAGTTTTAATTTCTGCCTGGAAGCGCGCACAGACGCAATTGCAGGTGTCGCGCTGATCCGCTGGATTTCCTGGCTTCAAACGGCAGATCTGTCTGGACGCCGGGGGGATCGTTTAATTTTCCTGAAAATCCTGCGTCGAGTTTTATGACGATGTTTCTCTAGAAATTATCTAATTAGAAGTTTCTTCCGTAGTATCTCGGACGACAAAGGTGCCGTTCTTGCGTTTTAGATGTAAAGTCATTCAATTTTCTATTGGTCTGTAATTCCCTGACGAGATTTGAGATAGATTACGAAAGTGGTTAGCTGGAATTTCCCGTGAATTTTATCTCTGGGGAAGCCTGAGTCAGTTTACTTGATATCACGAATTCTCGAGTCTGGTGTTTGAGGTATAATTTTAAAATTCTACCAAAGATCGTAAATTTCACGCGGAGCCAAACAGATTAATATACTTGCCAGCGATACTAAAACTCTACAATCTGCATACACAAACCGCCAGATCCCCGATGTGTTTTATAAATGCCCGAGCTCAACTGTTTACGTCACCAAATATGAAGCTTTCGCGGGCAGCTGCAGATTTCAAAATCAATAATGCACTTTCGACTACGAAACGCCGCGCATCCAGGAGTCCCGCTCGGCGGAAAATATTTCGCAGTGGGTTCGGGGACAGGGGTTGCGAGATGGCGTTGTGGGCGAAATACGTGGACGCGAGTGGGCTGGGGTTGTGTGCAAGTAGGTCAATCGAAGAAGCGATACGTTCCAGTGAAATTTCCATTCTCGCAAGACTGGCTACGATTACGCTCGCCGTTGCAATTAACTGACATCCACGCCCGTCCGATTCCGACACACGTTCATCCCGAGAGTCTCCATTACAGCGGAAGAGCACGTTCGTGTATAAAGTTGCTTTCCCGGAATGTCAGCCGTGTGTGTTTCTACCTAGCGGCAGAAATGTGAAATTTAGGCACCGGGGCAATCATAGAGGGATGAATCCTGGCTGCGAATATTGATATTTGTAACCACACGAAGGACAACCAAGAGAGTCAATCTCCCTTCGTTAATACACTACCAGCAAAACCACGCGAATAGTATCCACCAAACCCTAGTCGAATATCCCGCAGGACCACCCTAAAACCGAAAGTAATCGACCACTTGCAGGTCGCTCTCAAAGTTTCCCGAAACTCTCCTCCATTTCCTTGGCAATAGGCAACGGTCCAAGAGAAAGAGAAATGAATTTGAAAGCTGGCACTGTTACAGCCCAGCAGGACGAAGGTAATGAAAGTATGCAACAGTTAAAATGGGAGCCGCAATGAAAAGGTAATCAGAATGGAAAGTGATCGATCGCTGGCAGGCTATCCTTAAAGTTTCAGCTGTTTGCCCTCATTTCCGGGGTAGGAGATACGAATCTAGGCGGAGAGGAGTGGGTGGTGGATCGAGGATGTAAGGTGGTGGTGGCAGGAAGGTAGTGGAAGCTTGCGAGAGTCAGCTTATTTCTATCGATCTGCGATAGCCCGCGGGGGCCGCCTCGGCGGCGCGGACGCGTCGCGTCGCGGCGCATGGCGACACGGTGGCCACCTATGCGCCCTTTAATCCGTCGCGACGCCCTCGACGTCGGGACGTGTTCGAGACGGAGCTACCTTTTGCGTCCCCTTCGCGAATACGTCGTGTCGAATACCCACCACCCGTCGTCCAAGTCCCCTCTCGTATTTTAATTCGTTGCGCAGCGCCTCCGAATCTGAATCCGGGCACCGCGGTCCACGGTGTTGCGTCACTGCTGTGGAACAGGTGCGTGACACTCGCGGGCACGCATCAGCGTGGCGTGCGTCGCGACGCGATGCGCGCAGGATCGTGAAACGCGTGTGCTGCGTACCCCTTAATCGTCGATCGATCGCGGTACTTCTGGGCGATCGTGCTGGATCAGTGGAGCGGTGATCGTTTCGGAAAGTGAACGAGGTGAGCGACGTCACTTGAGACGACTGTGCGACCATGGTTCCTTTTTCTTACGATTTCTACGCTGGTTCTTGCTGCTTTGAATTCACTGGGCGTTAGGTGTAAAGGGGAGGAAACCTACCTTTCCTTGAATACTGAGAGGAATACTGGCTTTTAGATTTAGGCTGGTGTTTAGTAAACAGTCTAACAAGTGAACCACTGCAAAGAGACCACAGGTTGGATCAGTGACGTTAAGATGATAGATACAGCTTAATATTATCAGTGCTTGTAGGAAGGCAAGCTTGAAACCACACAGTAATACTCTCGGAAGTGCATAAATCTCTATGGCCAGATTCGACTTGAAAGGACATTGGAAACGTCAGGGGGGAATTGATCGGGTTCCAGGTTGAATCCCGCGTCGCACTGTCAAGTTGAAAGTTGTGCGATTCCCTTGACCCACTAACATTCTCTGGACCCAGTCCAGCCGCTGCGCGAGTGATTAATGGAAATTGGTCGGTCTGCGTGATTAATGGGCTGCGATAGTGTGGTCGGTGAAAAAATCGCCGTGACTGGTGGAAGGGAAAGAAGAATGAGTGCACCGGAGAAAGCGACCCGTGCATCTGGGATTTATTGCGAAGTACCCACTGACGAACCAAACAGCATTCGCTTCTTCTGGTCTATGATCTCTAACTGTAACGAGGATTCTTCGAGCGCCGCGGAACGGAATTGCGTCGTCTCTTTTCGGCTGCGACGAGTCCTCTTGACCCAGTGACATTTCCGTTCCAAGCCCGCGGGTGCGTTACGTCACTGCGGAACAGTGACGAACAGGTGCGTAAAACGTGCACGCATCCCCGCCGCAGTTTCGCGGCGCAGTGCGCAGGTTCGTTTTAATCAGTTGGAACCAACGCGCGACCAGTCACGTCTCCATTTGCGAAAAAGCGCCTGCATCTGCTTCGTCGAGATGTTTTGAAGAAGATGCACCTTGCTGTCATTAAATCTCTGCAGTGTCTTGAATACCGAGACTTTTCAAGATCAGACTTGAAAAGTCTATGAAATACTGGTGGAAACTGGGAGGAGAGATGCATTAAATTGAGCTACATATGATCCAGAAGATACTCTTCAAAGATTCCAAGTTATCAGTTGAGAGAGCGCGATGCAAAGATATTGATCGATTACGTAGCTTCGTGTAATCTTCAAGTTCCTCTTAATAATAATAATAATAATTGTTTATTAACGGAAAATAAAATTCCACTTGTACATAAGTGACGGCATTAAAGCCCTTAAGACTACAACAATGACGTCGCGGGTACTCAATCAGATTAACAATTTTATGACGCTACTGTGCTGCCCCTCTCAGCACCGATTTAATTTTCGAGAAGCACTCTTGGTCCACTTCATCGAAAAAATGGATCTTATTAATATTCGAGAAATATTTCAATAGTCGCTCAATGTTTAACGGAAACGTCGCACATTTAGAGCATGTGCTCTCCGAGGGTAACCCATGTGTAACTCGGTGCAACGAAATGAAGTCATTCATGAATTCCCTGACGATGCCCTTCGCCCTCGTGGGCAGTCAATTAACCATGAAATCGTGTCTCCCATTACCATCGTTATAAATATTTCATGATCCGGATCGGACGTCGGGTCCTCGACCGTGACTGTGATCACTGGATTCATGCAGGCCTCAAACGAAATGTCGCTGGGCGGTTGCGTGCAATTAGGGAGCTACGTTCTTGAAGATTCGGGGGAATGAACCTGACATGGGGGATCAAAGAAAGTCTTTGTACTTAATACAGTAATATAATACTTTTATTGGATGCATATTTCATAAAACCGGGTGGACATCTGACAGAATCCTCTGAAGCTCCTCCATTGCTATCATTTACAAATAATATGCAACATCATATTTTGTAAATAAACGAAGAATATGTGAATGAAGCTAGCTAGCAAGATTGGCTTCCCTTTTGATCGTATCCTTCAGGGTTCTATAACTTCACGTTGCAATATTGTGCACAACGCGAAGTATTGACATTTTCTGCTTACCTGTAGCACTGTCTAAATATAGCCGTTCTATTGAGTAATCGTTAACGAGTGGCAGTCATGCTCACTGCCTGTTTCTTTTTCTTTGTTGGCCCGTTTTTTCTAGAGTGCCTATCACCACTCGTGATAAGGTAAAATCGGCCGATATTGAAAAAGTTTAACAGTAATTAAATGGTTAAGTTCAAGCCTGAAATTACATTAGAAGTCAAATTTGGAAGTAATTTAAAACAGTATGCTTCACTTGAAAGTAGGAACCTATGTATTCTGAATTAAGTAAGGACCTTGCAACAAGAGTGGCGCAATTCCATTTTGGACAGTTTTTGAGATGTAACGTGTAATAGTGCACGTTTGATGCAAATCCGATAATAAATGGGCGATTTGAAAAATTCGCCAAAAATAGAAATAAAACCTTATCAACTCAATAACATCTACTTATTGTGTGAAAATATATATTTTTGAATTCAACTCAGTAACACCTACTTATTGTGTGAAAATATATATTTTTCAATTAGTGTACTCTTTTTACTGTTAAGTCAAAGCAATAATTTTATATACAGTTTTTTATAATTTACTCTAAATTGGTCAAGATGGAGCTGCACCCCTGTTGCTGCAAATTACAATACGTTGCTTGAAACCATCCCCAGCGCAGGAGTATCGAGCACGTCCAGACGCGGCTGAATAAAATTTCGCAACGAGAAACTCTGCAACGATCTCCACCGTTCAAGTGACGTTTGTAAGCCTGCAAATTTACCGTAAATTCGGCAACCCCGGGAGCAGGGGCTCGTCCCTCGGGTTATCTACCGTGTGCATTACGACGTGGCCTTAATGGAGCCCTGGAAACGCAGCTGCACCGGTCTACCGCTAATTTGAGGTCTTTGTTAACGCAAGCGAGAAGCTCCATGCGTTGAGTGGCTCCTCTCAAATGAAAATCGGCCTTTCCGTGGGGATGAAACCCTCTCCCGGCTGAGGAAGACGGGTGGCTGTGGATGTAGGTTTCGATGAGAAGTTCAACTGGTCGTACACGCGGTCAAATCACCCTCCTAAGCAATGAACCATTTCGAATGGAGCACGAGCTCCCGCGAAACTCTTAATTAACACGCTCAACTTTTTCGCTCTGCCCCTTTACTATACCTCTTGCTCTTCAGTTTCGCGAAAATCCACCAGCCGTTGAAATTCCGAAACGCAATGTAATTAAGGACCCAATGGATTTACTAAGCCTACTACATTTTTAGAAAAAAAAAAGTCTAGTAGGTACATACGAGCCTCTATAACCCGAAAAATCCTTCCCGCAGTTCACAAACACCTACGAAGATCGTTTCAACATCGCAGATATCATCACTAATATTATCAGAATTTATGTAAGTCGCGGGTCGCTGACGAACAACTTTCAGCTATTCACGAGATATTCGAAGCTTGGCTCGAGTATACGTGGCAGCGTCAGAACGCCCCGAAATGGAATTTACTTGAGCGTGGCTCGCTTCTAAGCAGCATCTTCGTCACGAGGCTGGCACGGAGGTGCTGAAGACGACACATGTTCTTGGCAGAGCTCGTCATTTTCACGAGTCCTTGGATTACGCGGCACGTTGCGGCGGAAGATACTCGGGGCACTCGCGGAGGCAATCTCAAATGGTCGAATTTCAATGAGGGGCTTTAATTAACGAGGTAATCTCGGCGGCGTGCGCCTACTGTGACGATGCCTCGCCCGTATTCTGTCGTGCTCGAGGACATGCTGCGCGTCGAGTGATATTTGCAGAGAACTCCTGCTCCCTCGGAGAAAGCCCGATGGCGCAGCTCCGCGATATCTAGGCGCCTGTTATCTCCTCCGTGATTGACGTAGCTGGGGACGATTTGAAACGGGCATTGAAATCGCGCGCGTAATCCCTGGAATCTTTATTCTACATTTTATTTAATGAATTTCAACGGCGATAGACACTTCGCGTTAATTCTAATATTTACCACTTCGAAGCGAGCGCTGTTGAAACCGGACGGCGCTTTTATCGGCGAAATTACTCTCGCCTCGGAGGTGCGCGATATCGAAGAACGACTTTTCGCGTCAAAGTTGTTAAAATCACGGCGCTCGGGTACGTGCAACGCATCGGTAGGAAAACGAGGTTCCGTTCGCAAATTGTTTCGTGTTGCCCGTCAACGCGGGGGAATTGTATCTCGTGACAGAGTGATGCCCACGGGAACTCGATCCTGCTACTTCGTGATTAACCTGCCAGAGCTTTGGGAGTTTCGCCTGGAAGGAATTTCGTGTTCCTCCTATTCGCCGCGCGGCTACACTTTTCAGCGAACCGAGCTCGCAACAGGGACGAATTCGTAGTTAAGCGAACGATCCTCGCACGCTCAAGGCGGGTGAAAAATATTTAATTGCGAGTGGCTCCGAAGCCTCGCCCGCTGAAAGCGGCGCCTCAAAAGTTATTTTAGGCGCGCGAGCCTTGTCTTTTCCGGCGCAGTGAGTTTAATTAAAGCACCGCCGAGAAGTGGAGCAATTAATGACCGGCGACATAGTTGAAAAGCACGATACTGCCGTAAGTCACTAATGAAAAAACTTTATCCCCTCGGGGAAGAAACGAGGCAACGGGTGGCAAGAATCACTTTGCGTTTTTCGTTCCCTGTTGAAGAGGGATCTGGTTCTAGTGGTCGAGATTGCGAGCTGTTTGATAATTAGTAGGTAATGCCCACGCGGTGGAATTGTTAACACGATTCGATGCTCGTTTCACTCGACTCTTCGACGAAAACGAGTTTCGAATGTGAATTAGGCGCGGCACGGTTCAATATCGAAAATTGCGCATTCGTTTCATTTATGTAGGTTTGTGGCGTAAAAGCTCTCGCGGGGCAGAGCTTCCGAAGCTCGCTATTTGGTAATTGTTCGTTTCATCAAAAAGCTCTGCACTCGTCGAATTGTATATATAAATCTATCGCGCTCCCTTTTTGATTGGCGAGTGGGGTCTCCCAGCGGGTCGGATATTTCGGTGAATTTTGAGGGTATGATGAAGTATAATACTTGCGGAATGTTTCACTGCAGTCGAACTGTTTTTATTTAAATCCTCAATCCCATCGCATTTCCTCGCGGTAGGAATGTTTTGAACCTTTGTCAATTTGCTTATGCAGCAGTTAAAATTGAAAAATAAGGATTACGGTCAAAGTGATCCTAATAAACTACAGCTGCTGTTAAGAAATGTGAAATTGTTCATGCTTCGCGTGGTCGTGTTAATCAGGTAGCGCCGTTCATTTCTTTTCCAGAGAGGTACGCACAGTCGTGCTCAACAAAGGCGCCTCCAGCCTGGGTTTCAACATCGTCGGTGGCGAAGATGGCGAGGGGATTTTCATTTCCTTCATCCTAGCTGGCGGCCCGGCCGATCTCAGCGGCGAATTACGCCGTGGCGACCAGATACTCAGTGTCAATGGCATTAATCTACGGACAGCCACCCATGAAGAGGCCGCCGCGGCCCTTAAGGTACTTGGGGCAATTGTCTTACCACTAATTTCGCGGCATCTCCATCGTTCCATCTACTCCGCTCGGAGAACTTTGAAATTGAACACTACTGGGTTTTTTTTCTATCCAGGGTACCGGCCAGACAGTGACGATCGTGGTGCAGTACAAGCCCGAAGACTACAACAGATTCGAGGCCAAGATCCATGATCTTAAACAACAGATCTCGCAGCAGAATATGATGACAGGCACCCTCATGAGGACCTCGCAGAAGAAATCACTTTACGTCAGGTGAACTATCCTTGTTGCACATTCTGTTGTACTAGAGAATTTGAACGTGGTAACTGGGCACGTGGGGAAACTGGAGTGATTGACTAATAAGGAGCGCGTTAATTAAGAAACCGAGACAGCGCGATAACTTTAAGGGCTGATTTCTTCCTTTCAGAGGGAACCAAGGGAATGTTGTGGTGTAGAGCCCATAAAATAGATAATCTTTAGGAATTAATTCAAGGAAGCATACCACAGATAATTTAATGGAACTTTTTGCATTTTATTAAGAATGTTTTAAACTATAGAATTATATTTTTTTTTCTGTAATTGATCATTGGAAATGGCACTGGGGATTTATTGAAGTGGAGACGTAAAAAGCTCATCCGAAATGGAGGGACTTGTAGCAGCTCAACCATTGGTTTGAAATTAGAAACAATGCGAGATTATTGAAGAGCATAACATTTTCCTAGTGAAGATAGTTTTAAAAATTACAAAAATGTCATTTTTTAACAAGACAACGGTACTTGAAATTTGAATTTAC
This sequence comes from Andrena minutula, assembly GCA_929113495.1. Classification (NCBI taxonomy): domain Eukaryota; kingdom Metazoa; phylum Arthropoda; class Insecta; order Hymenoptera; family Andrenidae; genus Andrena; species Andrena minutula. The sequence continues at coordinate 39,761,734 of OV815994.1, forward strand.
TTTTACACTGTGTGTTTTATCCTTTCAAAAATTTTCGATTTTTTACAATATTGAAAATATAAAACATTCTTCAAAATATAAAAAGTTTCAATCGAATTGGATAACAACTTTTCGTGATATTTGTGCTACCGCTTTAAAGAACATTGTTTCGACCAAAACGCGTTTACAGTTTTCCAGGAGCGCCGAGTGACCGAGTTTTACCCACGCATTCGCCTCTATTCAAATAAATATAACTTCAAGAATTTTCCGAATTTCAAAAAATTCTTTTTAACGCGTATTCTTAAAGGGTTGAACATTCGAAAAATTAAATAAAGAATTGATTTTCCGTCATTTTTACACCGGAACCTCCCCTTAATACAAAAAAATGGCCTCTTGCATACTTCGATATGCTCTACATTCACGCGAAGTTTTATTATAATCAGAATTTTCGGGCTGGGTTTGTGCCCGCGTGAGCTACAATTCTATCAGTTTCTATCAGCTCCAAGGTTAGTGAGAAGAATCTTAGACAGCCGATGAAAGACAATCCGCCGTTCCGTTTTGCAGAGCGTTGTTCGACTACGACCCTACGAAGGACGACGGGCTGCCGAGCCGCGGTTTGGCATTCCGTTACGGCGAAATCTTACACGTGACGAACGCCAGCGACGATGAATGGTGGCAGGCAAGAAGAGTCACTCCTCAGGGGGAGGAAGAGGGTCTTGGGATTATACCGTCTCGTAGACGATGGGAACGGAAGCAACGTGCCAGGGATCGTTCGGTCAAGTTCCAAGGTCACATGCCAGTCATCCTCGACAAGGTAAGCGGCAGATATCGATCAGATGACCGCTAATTGAGAAAGAATCTCCTGCGTCACACCGATTGCCAGGTTCTGCCAGGTAGTAGACGAGCTTAAACAAAGATCAAAAGTAGATATGCTTTCTTGTACCAGAATGTGTTTATCCAACGCAAGATTAATGTTTATAGAAAATTGGAAAAATCAGTGGTGCACTCAGAGGGGCTTTGTAAAAAGAAAATAAAACTGGATTCTATTCTTTAAATAAATTTTTATAATCACCTAATGAATTTTATCGAATTTGCATTCAAAATATTTTTACCCAGTCAACTAGGCTCCACCAAGATTAAAACCTGAGTGCGCCACTGGGATGAATGGATTACTATCGAGTGACTCGATGAATAATAATTCTAAGATGAATATTACCCTCCCTCTAGAGTCTAGCTAATCAGACGTGAAGATTTTAAGCTTGTTTCTTGTACAGTACTTGTTCACCTAGCTAATAATCAATTACAGCAATCGACGCTGGACAGGAAAAAGAAGAACTTTTCGTTCAGCAGAAAGTTCCCGTTCATGAAGAGCAAGGACGACAAATCGGAGGACGGTTCGGATCAGGAACGTGAGTGTCCTCATATATCCTATGAAATTGTATCCTGCACGTTCTGTGCATGTTCAGACCCATATCTATATTGTGGTATTTTACGTGGTATTTTTTTTTCTCTCTTTTTAATCTCGTCGTATCCCTCAGTCACTATACGTGTATCTAGACAGCCGTGTGTTTGAACTTACAAGTTAGTATTCTCACATGTGTCTCGCAACCCCAGTTTTTTCGACCATCTGTCTATTTGAAATGAATTGCAAGTTCCCCGTGTATCGAGCCAACGACCTCGCCCAGGCATCTCTGCTACCGAACGATCCCGTGTGATTAGAGATTGGTAACCCCTGTGTCAGTTTCAATTATTTTCGTTTATTTTTGCTCCCCTATGTGTGCCCGTTTAAAATTGCATTCGCTCTTTCTTATTAATCGATGTGAACGTAGAGACTTCGCTGGTCACGTCTAAAGGCGACTTTGGTAAGGGCCGTTACCGGTAGTAGATGTAGAGGCGTCGCTCTCCCCGATCGAGGGGGAGAAACCTAAAAGAGAAATGAGAACGACGTTACTTGTCCTGCGCCTGTCACGTTTAGCGGGGTGTTTTGTCCGGCAAGTTAAGATCGCTTAGATATTCGGTGACAGGCACGACGACACGCCCAACTTCCGGTTCAGCTTTTCCGTCTTTTTTTTACAAAATGTGAAAACGTGACATGTGTTTTGTTTTTGCCTGCTTGTGTAGGGTCGCCCACGACACCCGAGAACGAAAACGATCCCACGCGTAAGTATTCCAAGTTAGTCAAGAGAAAGAAACCAGACACACGATCACATATACACGAAGAAACGCACACGTAAACACACGTACACGCGGGCGCGCGCCATACATCTCTATCTCCATTAAAAAAAAAAAAAAGGAAACGAAAGAATGAAGAAATCACGAAAAGGGACGGGAGCGTTATTAACGAAACCCCCCATTGACGAACGTCACACATTTCGAGGGGCCTTCTTTCTTCCGTGCATTCTTCTCTGCTTGCGCCCATGGCACGCTGCAACTTTCACCCCTGCAACATGAATTATCGCATCATGCGTTTGCCTGCCGTTCACTAACACACACATAGCGATTCAAGCTAGCTGCAACACCTCCACCCCCGCATCCTATAACAGGCTAAAACCTTTCGATGGATGATCGTAGATGTAGAAACTTCCCTCCCGAATGCTTTAGTAGCGATATACAGTACGGGTAGTTCATGGTAGACGAAACTTTCGATGTTGCTCGGTTTACGTTACTTACGGTACACGAACAGATTCACGGTCCGACGAAAGTTACGGGGGTAAACGGTGTTCGTTGAACCCCTCGATGGTCGAACAATTTGCAAGTTTCTTCTTTACTTAATGTTACGCTAAGCGCTTCTCTGCGGAGCTATTGCCGAACGGCGTCCAGGAGGATGTCCATTTGCAACAGGCAAAGTAGTAAAATTGTTCCTAGACTTTCACCCTAAGGTGCCAGCTTTCGTCGATCGTGAACGTGGAAAATTTAGAACAGTTGGCACGTTGACTACTCGAGGAAACAGGACATAATGACAAATAGGAGTTACTGAAATTCTTCTATTTCCGAAGAAAGTCTTAAAGGGAGAAGAAAAAGGGTTAAAGAACGCCTGAAATACCCCCAGTTTTATGTAATACTTTGAAGAAAGTGTTATTAATTAAAGTATTAAAGGATCAGTATTTGTCATCGTTAAAGAAATCAAAGCTTCTTCAAGAAATGCCATGTCTCGACTTTCCACGGACTTCCTAAAGCCCTGCTCCTTCGTCCAAACATCAAAAAGTAGAATATTTAAATTCTACGGCAACGGAGAAGTTTACAAATGTTGCGATTTATCACTGGTCGGATGTTGCTGATTGGCGATCTCCGACAGCAGTCAACGTGTCAACGTCCTACAAATTACAAAATCCATTATCCTTGAACAACGATATTCGGTTAGACGCGTTGAATAGCGAGCGATAAATTACGAAAATGACGCGAATAACGTGGAACGAAAGCCTGCGCGGCTCGTAGCAAAGAAATATAGAGCGAAGCTCTGCGAGTTATCGCGACGTACGGTCGAGAAATCGTGTTAGCCTCGACGGTAGGGGGGTGTTCGTGCTTTCAAGCTTTACTTAATCCTAGCAATTATTAACGGCCGCTTATTAGTACGCAACGTATACTGAAATATTGAACTTGTTATGTTTTAGCATTCATGCTGTGCTACACCCAGGACGACACTAACACCGAAGGTAATCACGTCTCTCTCTTTCTTTCACTTCGCATTTTCACTCTTTTCCGTCTCTCACAGCCTCTCTATTCGTATCTTCTTTCTGTTTGCCCTCCATTCCAGTCATCCACCATTATGCATTCCCTCCCTCCTCCACACCCACGACGTTTCATCTCGGTCGCATCAATTAACAAAGCACACGTTCATTACTGCGATATAATGATCCGAGAGCGGGACGAATGCATTGTTGGGCACGTCCTTTTGTCGTGGCGCGTTGTCACTTTTGAACAGGCCCCGTAGCTTTCGACGGTGTTCCCGATTAACGAGCCTTAAGAAGAAATCCCTGCTGAGAACCAGATAGTCGATGCAACTTCAAAATTCTTCAATTTTGGTTTTACGGTGCTAAATATATGTGCGAGGGGTGAGGGGACTATTTTTTAATTCATGTATTTTTCCAATGATAATACCATTTTTTATTTTTTTCTACATTCTGCCTCGGTGGCCTGTTTCCAAGGTTCTTCCTCGTAAACTTGAAATTTCGTGGGGTACTGAACGTGTCAATGAAATATGATACATGTATTTTTTGTCCTATAAGTTTATTTATTTGTACGTATCCATTATATCAGGTTGGTGCATATGAAATTGACGTTTCGCGTAGGGAAGCTTGAATAAAAATATTTCTCGCTCTTCTATTTTATTCATTTTACTTTGTTAAGTCTCTGTGACATTTCTCGAGTCGTAGACCAACTTTCACGCTATCCACGATCGTCAATTTTATACGCACCAATCCAAAACATGTGGTAACATGTACAGGAATGGGATTGTAAGTGTACCCAGCCCGCGACAGAAAACCCGTCGGCCAACAAAACATTTTACAGTTCGAAGTGAAGTCCTGCAGCTTCCATTAAAAAAGAATCACGCTCGCTCGACTCTTCGACACTAATGTCCGTTTTATCATTCAAACTGACTTAATCCTCGAACGATCGTTCATTTCTCGTCTCCTCTTTTCATTCGCCCGCGCTTCTTCCATCTGTCGTTCTATTTACAAACAAAGAATATGTCTTGCGCCGCAGGGAGTAGAGAAATTTTGTATCGCGTTGAACTGCCTTATATGGAGGAACTGACGTTAGTTTATCTGGAAAAGGAGGATGAGAAAATTGACGACCCTTGTAAGTGAAATTGAAAGGAGTCAGTGTGTGAGCAGGAGTGAGCAGCAGATATCAATTAGGGCCTGACTAACACATAATCGAACGTAATTTCGATCGAAACCCCCTAATCGCCGTTTTTGCTGTGCCTTTGTATCTTTTTTTTTATTTTTATTAATTTCTTGGCCCTCATCCCGATCCACGAGCACTAACAGTTACGCCCGAAACGCTTCGTGCATTTGAGACAGTTGCTTTGTCTGTCTGTTGCTGTCTGTTGTTGTCTGTCGTTTGGTTTCTTTATACACTAATCACCCTCGCGTAGAGCCCGAATGAGACTTACAGATACGCTGCGTAGATGACGAGAAACTTTGTCGCTTCGTGTTGCCCATGAAAAGGGAATGGTACCTTGGCCACTTGCAGGAAGTAGATTAACCAGTATGCAATTGCAAGTGGTAGAGTTAAGGGAAGAAATCGAGTGGTCAATCGTGATAACACACCATTGGAGCAAAGTATTCTATTAGATTTAATTATACTGTACAATCGCTAATTGCTAAAAGATGTATTCGATTACGAAGAATGCCACTTGAAGTTCCAAACTACTTGTTAGCGATAAGAAGCGACGTTTAGGCAACAGTGCCACTAGTATAACGTACTACGTAGCGGCGTCGAGTATCGATTACATAAGCCAACCCCTTCCGGCTCCGAGTATTAGCATAGTCCCCGCACAGTAACGCCACATCGACCTTGATAATCTTCGATCGCCCAAGTTCTAGACTCTAGGGAGCTTACCCTTCTCTCCATCCCTGCTTCGATCCCCCAAGTGTCACAGCATGGATCATGGCACGTCCCAAACGAGCAAGAACTCGATAACCCTGTCGCGTTCCCGTGTGCAACTCTTAACCAAATACCACTGCCCGCACGGTTCGAGTTGCGGTTGCGGACGCAGTTGATCGAGTACGCTATCAGATTGACCACCGTCCGATCGCTGCTCTCTATTATCTATCTCTTATCGATAATACAATTAGAGTATCTACCCGTAACGTCGAGAGAGTCGTTTGTCCCCCGTTGTTTGACAGAGTGTAAACGTTCTAACTATGGATATATACATGCTTTCTACCCACATACTACCGATGTTTTGGTGACACGAATGTACTTATACCATGAATTGCAGGCAGCGAAGAAAACGTGCTGTCCTACGAGGCGGTCCAGCAGCTGACCATACAGTACACTCGACCCGTCATTATCCTCGGTCCTCTCAAGGATCGCATCAACGACGACCTCATCTCTGAGTTCCCCGACAAATTCGGCAGCTGCGTGCCACGTGAGTATTCAATCGGCGAGTACATTAACAACGCGTTGCGATGGTGCTATTGAGGAACGAGTTACTGTAGATTAAAGATCTATCAGGTGTTGGGAGTAGATCTCATCGTTCGCAATGTGTTGATTTAGAAGCCCGAGAGGAAAGGGATTATTGTCTTAACTAATTCTGCCGATGTTCGCTTTCTGACACTTGCAGACACAACGAGGAGTAGAAGAGAACACGAAGTGGACGGACGAGATTACCATTTCGTGGCATCGAGGGAGCAGATGGAGAGGGATATTCAGAACCACTTGTTCATAGAGGCCGGACAATACAATGACAATCTTTATGGAACCTCCGTGGCGTCCGTTCGAGAAGTGGCCGAAAAGGTGAGGATAACATTAGCATGCATTGTTCTACGATCGGATCATTGGATGGAACGTAAAATACTGATGCAAGGAACTTATTGATTCCAGGGGAAGCACTGTATCCTTGACGTGAGCGGAAACGCCATCAAGAGGTTACAAGTGGCGCAGCTCTATCCCATTGCAATCTTCATCAAACCCAAGTCCGTGGAATCGGTTATGTAAGTACAAGTGCTCTTTTCACGATGTCGTTCGATCTTCTGCGCACGATGCACTCGTTCACGAGCGACTGTATTGCTTGTTCGCAGGGAAATGAATAAGAGGATGACAGAGGAGCAAGCGAAAAAGACGTACGAACGAGCTTTGAAGATGGAGCAAGAATTCGGAGAATACTTTACTGGTAAGCTATTTCTTTCTGAAAAAAGGAAACACGACAAAGTTATCGAAACAATTACAAAAACATTTTTCATTAAACACATTTAGTATTCTTTGCACTTTAAAAATGTTCCACCATAATACAGTAGAGTTAACCAAAGAACAAACTCGGTTGTTCAGATTAGTAAGATTCGAATCTTTTCCTAATTCTTGTCAATCGAAACTAATCTCTGCTAGCTGGCACTTGAATCCTTCCACCTTGAAACACCAAAGCGATTGCTCTCCGTTGAACCGAGCCACATGAAGAAACGAACGCCTGTTTCTGTTACAGCTGTAGTGCAGGGCGACACGCCCGAGGAGATCTACGTGAAGGTGAAGGAAGTGATCGCCGAGCAATCCGGTCCGAACATTTGGGTGCCGTGCAGGGACCAGCAACTGTGACGTCCTGCCCCCCACGCGCAGCCCGGCCCGAACGCTTGGACTCTGCCGGCGAGGCGTCAAGCTTAATTACTCTTAATAAAATAATCAAGTAACACTCTAATGCCTTCCCCGTCCCACATCCCATGCCGTCCCCCCTACCAACCCACCCACCCAGCCCCGTTCAAGCAACACAATCCGCTCCCCCCGGTTAAAGGCGCGAACCCGCGCCGCGAAGCTCGCCGAGAATAGGCTGACGCGGAAGCCCCGAGCGAGATCACCGGCAGAGAAATCCCACGAGGCGAAATTGTATTAACGAGGGAGACGCCTCGGCGTGTTCAGTCCCCCCGGCGAGTCGGAACGGTACGTAAAACTCTGGAACCGTTCGCGAGCTGAAAGGAGAGCATTGATTGGCGAAGACGAAACCCGTCGATGGCGCGTTTCGCACAGATAATCAGTTGTTTCCGGACGTGTCTGGCGCCAAATGATTAACGGTGTGTTCCGGTTTGTTCAGCGAGGAACGAGGAACCACCGTGCGCAGGGGATGATACGTGTTATAGTGTTAATGCCAGAAGTGTTTCGTTGTACCACGATGTTTTTCATGTAATCTAACGGGTTTGTTGGGAGTAACGAGGCTGCCGACTCTCGCGTACCACGTCTCCGCGCTGATTTTATTACGCTACTCAGCACGAATACACGCGGCGCTCAAGCGACCGTATCCCCGAAACGGCGGCGGGCCGACGCGAGCGTCGTAATCTCGCGCTTCGTAATTTGTAACGTTAACGCACCGCCCCCGACCCCCCTTCCCCCTCCCTCCAATTTTCCCCCCCGTTGTATTCTAAAGTGAAAGCATAAAAGAGCGGAGGACGCCGTCGTGTATTCGTCTCGAAGCTCGATTTTAACGGTCTGACGACGACTCGACCGACGTAATCCCAACGATGTCGAGGAGGCCATGTTTTACGAGAGGACGAAGGCTCGCGTCGCGGTCGCTCCCGTTGATCGATCGCGACGCGTTCACGATGTTGTATGTACAGTCACGATCGCTCGGTGAACGCGATGAAAGACGGAACGAATGACTCGGCCCGAAGCCGAGTGCCAGAGGAACGAGAAGCCACGAGTCGCGGACATTAATCCTCGTCGCGATCGTTCGTAAGACGCGCACAGCATGCTAGACGCTTATAAAAAATAAAAATTATCAGACTTTCCACGCGCGAAATCACGACGACGACGATGGAAGCGTGACAGCAGAATAGGGGAGCGATATACGCAGAAATAAACGGAGAAAAATAAAAAAAAAACTTGGCTTCACCGATCACTATATAGCTTGTCCGGTTTATTCTGAGCGAAGTAGCGCGGTATTTTTTAATGTACTTAATCGCAATAAGAGGCGACGAAGAGAAGGAGAGGGAGAAAGAGAGAGAATCGAGGAGAAAATCTAAATGTTCGATGCATCGAGAGCGGAGACAGTAAAGAAAGGAATGCAGGGATGTAACAATGATGCTCGGTGAGGTATAATTCGCGGTGTTACTCCAGCGTGTAGACCGAGTATGTGTACGCGTTTCGCGAAAGGGAAACGAAGAGACGAGGGGCAAGAAACGAGACCCGGACGGATGTTGAGAACCTCACGATTCATCAAACCTCACAGGACAAATCTCTAGATGCTAGAATAGCGATATATAATGTTTTGTACAGCTAGATTTACTAAGCCAGTACTGGGTTATGTGCAACATTATATACATATATAAATATATATAAATATAGGAAGAGAGATGACGAGCGACGGGAGGGGAGAAAGAATGAACTCTATTGTAATTTAAATACCACTACACTAAATTATTATTACGACAGTAGGTATGTATTATTGTAAATACCTGTACCCGGATAATCCAAGACGATGACGATGACGGAGTACGGTGGTATTAGCGTTGGGAGCGTGGATCGAAACGGGCTGCAAGTTTCTCGAGCGTTTCCAGGGAATGATACACTCATTGCAAACAAGCATACACACTATAGACACACACACACACACACATATACGTAGTGGTTTATATTTTTCGAACCAAACCGGAGCGGTTATTTTCGACTCTCGTTTTCTACGATTGGCCGCCGCCAATCCATAGAAAGCTGGGAAGCACGACCGGAGGCGGGCCGTCTCGAAAGGAAAATCACGAGGCAACCTCGTTGCCAGAGAAATCAGCCCCGTGACGATGAGAAGAAGAAGGCTTCGCTCGAGCCTGACCAGCGAAACGCCCCCGCGACCATTCTCACACGGCCGGTCGAGTGTTCGTGGGGATCATTTGACTCGCATCCTTTTCAAAAGCATCACAACTACGGTTCCTGCGGAATCTCGGCTCCGCGATTTTGAAACTCTTTGAAATTCGTTTGGAGGACTAGACTTAGGGCGAGGGAGTAAACGAAGGCGTTGTAAAGCGATTCAGGGACGCTGCTTGCTGCGAGCCGGTACTTACGAGTGAAACGGAGAAGCGTGGCCACTCGGCGAATAGTCAGCGGGGAATGTAACGGGTAGAGGTATCCAAGAAAGGGAGATCATGGGCGTTAGAAAGGATTTTTGCGTAACTACGGCTCGATCGTATCGGTATTTTGTAACGTCGCGATGGCCACGCGCGCCGTTTCGTTCGCGATCATCTGCGAATTTGCGCCCTCGATGATCTCGTCGATCCGTTTCCCGAGCCCGCGGCCGCCCGATCCCTCGGTTGGGAGCGGAAGTGGCGATTTGCGTTTCGTTTCGTTCGGTAGGATGTCTAGCGCGACTAAACGACACCGTTCGAATCGGATATAATTTAGCATGGGCAACGCTTTCTACGAGCTATTTTTCCTACAAAAAAGATCCTGTGTTTAGAGAATGTTATTATAACGCAACAGCCGTCGCACGTATTATTATACGTAAGAGAACGAAGCCGTATTATAAATATAAATATAGTTTGATTGAGAGCCGAGAATGGACGATAAAAGAGAAAAACGCGTCGCCGTTGTAATCCGCACAGGTTGTGCCTCAAGAAGACAATTGTGTGTGAGAGAGCTTAGGCTTCGCGGAGTTTAGGGGAGCGAAAAATGTTTGAAAATGAAAAATATACAATAAAACAAAAATAAAACGGGCGAAGAAAAAAAAGACCGTTTGTCTCGATGTAAAGGAACGTATAAAGAGAAATAATTACTACAGACACTTATTATACACCTCTATAGTCTATTTAATAATATTACTTATTGAATTGTCAATCTCATGTTCACCTTGTTTCATCGTTTTTAAATAGTTAATAAACGTTTTACCAATTTTAACTGCGCTCTCGGACATTTTCCCTGCCTGTTTTTTCACCCGCAGATACTGTTCTTCCTTTCACGTGGCAAGTTGTTTTTGCAAACCCGCTTTTTCATTACTTACACTTAAGTATTTCCATGACAATATTTCCGTTAATTTTATAACTGCAAACCAAATTCAGCTGATACTTCACAATACTATCGTATCGATGATTGCATTGCTCGTATAATATAGTTAATGGAAATTCGAGGGCCCAAATGTTAGGAAGGGTCGACCACCTCCACTAACCTTGAATGACCAATTGATTGTGGTTCGACCATAGGTTGCAGCAATTCGAACTTCACTCTCTTCATTCTTCGTGGACAATCAACTTCCCGCTATTATGCTTGGCTGAATTCGCCAGACATCTCGCCGAGTGATCTTCACGGTGGGATGGTAGGTGTCGAAAAAATAAAAAAAGAGCAGGTCGGTAAAAATACTTGTTTTTTTTTATTACATCGAATAGGAGATAACTCGTTACTGTTATTAGCGAAAAGAAAAAATCACGAGTCGAGTTCGTTACGAAAATCGAGTTTCTTCTGTCGGTCCATCATTGTGACTTGCGTGGTTCGATAACCTGACGTTACGGAGCAACGATAATTACGACGATGACAATAATAATAATACTTAATTAATCAATAATCGTAACTCTTTTTCTTCCATTTTTTTCTTCCTTAATTCCACTTCATTAGACGAATCACAGTGAGAGAGAGAGAAAATTTAATTTGTATCTTTCCTCGCGGCCTTTAATAACATTATATATCCGTTTAAACTAAACTTCTGAAATAAAATATATATATGTACGTGTATATACATATATATTCATATATTTATATTTATATATAATATATTTGTTCTGTTTTTTCTTTTTAATCTTCACATATAATTCTTCCCCGTCTCTTCTCGTAAAGCAGCAGCAGTTAACACATTTAGAAGTTATATCTCGAATAGATATATATATATGTATGTATATATGTATATATAAATTACAAGAGGGGGTTGGGGGTGGGGGGAGGAAACGTTACCGGCTAAGAAAAATGTACATTCATGGTTCGCTATTATGTATATATCGTACAATAAAAAAGCGGATAATCGTGACAGTGGTAGGTAGTAGTGGTAGTAGTGGCGATAGGTAATAGTAATAGCGGTACTTTGTAGTAGTTGTACAGTAATCGTGACGGTACTGGTAATAGTAGTAGTAGTAACAATAATAATAATAATTAGTAATAGTAGTAGCGGTAGGTAATTGCGACAGCCCCTATATATTGCGAGAAGTATGTACACGGTATCGTTCGTTTCACTGAAATTACAGGTTCTCTCGAGGTTCCATCCAACGCCGAGTGTGTTAAACGCCTTATACAATTACACGTGGTGTGGAAGTGTGTGTTTACGCTAATATGAACAAGTGTCGTGTGTTCTTCCTGCTACTTACAATTCGAAAAGATTTATTTTTTGTTTTTACTCGCATCTACTTTACACGCTCGAGAAGGTACATCACGCACAGTACGTACAACAGCTATCCCATCCATTTCCTCTTCTTTTTATCTCCGCCCAATCTTCTTCGTTTCTCCTGTTCCGGTGACGAAGACGGGCACACACGCTGGGAACGTTTTCATTTCCGAAAATAGGTATGTACACGTGTAAACTGCACTGTCCACGTTAACCATTCCTTCAAATCGTCAGCTAAATAAAATTAAAGAGCGGCGCGCGGCCAGCCGAGCGGGACCCCCACTCCGCCGACCGACGTTCACGGCTCGATGCTACGAAAACGAATCGAGCAACACACCTGCCTGGACTTCTTGCCACTGTACATCAGCGTCACCGTTGATTAAATTAAGCACCAGCTGACGAACGTTCGCTTCCGTGGGTCGACGACGGACGACGGCTGGCCGCGTCTCCCGCCCAATTCGTGCAACGCATAGAATATATCGAGAATTACGCGTAGAGATATTTCCCTGAGACTGATTATAACGATTGAAATCTGTTGCGGAGCGAAATGAAACACGCGGTGCTGGCTCTTTTGTTCTTTTAACGCTAAACAACTTGCAGAAGCTTCCTGTGATACGGAGCGCGCCATCCTCCTCCGTTTCGACCTCCCGTTCAGACGCTGATGCGCGTGTCGTCGAGATCTAAGTACGTGGACGTATCGGGCCACATCGACGCGCCGAGGAGGAACATCATTTCGACGAAAATTTCCCTAAATCGTTCCCCCTGGCCCTGTCGATGATCCTTCAACGCGTTCACTGCTGAACGACCCCGTCTCCCGCACCGCATCGATCACACGTAGCTATAATAGAGTACCACATCTAGGTTCTTATTACAAATTAACACGTCGCTTACATTAAGATCGACATTAACCAGAAACCAATTGCTAATATCAATATGAAAACTCGATAACAAAATTCGCTAAATCGGTAAGACAACCACCGAAGGTAAGGTAATATGACCGCCATATTGGCACGCCAGTCAACAAACACTAACCGATAACCACCCCCAACCGGTTTCCAGCTTCGAAAACAGACAAAACTAGGCAACAGTGAACGCGTTCTCGATCGCTTCGCTCTCTCAGCTTCAACATAAACGATATTTCAACCTATTTTGTCCAACGCCGTCAACGGAAATCACTGGTTCGAGAAGGTCGATCCACGAGTTGGATGAGAGTTATTGCACAGTGAACGATCGTACGATCAATCGAGTCGATATTGCGCTCGGGGATCGCGACGCCTCCTCCCTCGTTCTTTGTCCCGTCCCTTCTGTCCGCTGCCCCAGAGACCGCCGATCGATCGTGCTAATCCGTCGATCGCGAAATTGCACATCCCAAAAGAAAACAACAAATGTGAAACAGAGCACGGAAAGCCGTAAATGACCCTCTCTTCCGTCGATTAAATCGATGCCCGCTTAAACCTAAACGATTATTCAATCAGTTTTACTCCCTAACGATCGACTCGCCGGTAGTACAAAAAGTGTGAACAGGTAAGAGGAGAAGAAACGAAATAAACCTAACAAGTGGTAACGTGAAAGCCGATGAACGATTCGGTGTCGGGTTCCAACGATTCGTTCTCTTCGAGCAACGTGTACAATGACGACTCGTGATCGAGGAGAACGCGGAACGCGTCAAATGTCGGCTCGCGTAAAAGTTATCTAAGCTCACTGAGTATCGATCCCCTTCAACGGAACAATTGAGTTTTCGGCGGGGGGAAGTGGCATGTACGCGCACAGCTCCGCGATAGCGATAAAAAATATTTCTAGTACCAGACGACGTTCCCGTGTCTCTGTTCGCGGGCATTCCTCCCCGAGAATTTTGTTGCGAGCGTACCCCTCGTGTCCCCCGCAAAGGGCTCCTCGGAGCTCCCTCTTAATTCGAGCTTAACGTTTAAATATTAGCTTAGAAGTACGATCTTCGCGGACAGGAACGATATATCGTGCTGCTTCTATGACAACCTTCATCTAGAAGCGTTACAATCGAAGGACCCAATCACGGGTCGTTAATAAAATATCACTGTTCTGCGCGTAGACACGGATAGAGAATATCCTCCCGATAAATACTGCTAGTATAGAGTGTCACAGTTCGCTGTCGCTCGTCCGTTACTTATTTAAAACTCTGCCTGACGGCACTGTGTACCCTTGCACCTGATCGATCGAACGCCTGACTCTCGGTGCGCGCCCCTGGTAGAGGGAGCAAACTGATCGATGAAAACAATGGATAATAAAACTTGAAGCTCCCTACCACCGCGACGCGTGCCTTGACACCGCCCGGCTCTTCTTCGTTCAATCCGTAGCTGTCTTGTTACCCTGTCGAGTTCTAGCTTGCCTCTCGCGTTTAGGCGATACGCTCTTCTCCTTCTTCGTGGCTTCCCTCGAGGAGGAAGTCGACGGTCTTGCCTGGGGTAACGAGTGCCCCAGAGCCGCCTCCTGTCACCTGAGGCTGATCACCACTTTCTCCACGTTCAACAAGGACCTCACTTTGTCGTTGTACTTGATCAGGGTCACCTTCGAGCCCCTCACATTGATCCTTTCCCCGCCGCTGAGCAAGTGGCAACAGCGGGACTGCTCCAGGAAGTCCTGCAGCTTCAACTCCCTCATGACGTCGCGGTGGGCGATCGCTGGCGGGCCAGCGTGCGCCTTTGGGTTCACCTGGCGCAGCAGCGCGTCCCTGCTCTTTATCCTCAGCGCCGCCATCAGGTCCTGAAGCAACACCCACTTGTCTGGGTCGTTGGTCAGGGAGAAGAGGACCGGTAGGCTCACGTCGCTCACTTCCATCTCGATTTCGTCTAGCTCTGGCTCGGGACTGTCCATCGGGGGGTTGTCGAGGGGGTTGTAGCCAGTTTCCTCTGGGTCTGAAACAGAGCAGATTATTCGAACGCTGGAAATTAATGTTAGCCCGTGTCGGGGATGTTTTTCGTAAATGTAGAGTAGTGAAATCGAAACGTGATGTGTTAATAACGATTAGGCCATTAATAACGATACACAATTTCGTGCGGAACTTACCGAAGACAGACGACGGGCCGCCGAAGGACCATTGCGTGCTGGTTCGACCCTGAATGTCGTCCAAATGCTGCTCCAGGATGGAGTAGGCGTCCGTGTCTGCGGCCAACATCAATGGAGTCTGACCTGAATAGGTGGCTAACAGAGGATCAGCCCCGTATGACAGTAACAGGCGTACAAGTTCCGTAGCACCGTTCTCTGCTGCTTCGTGAAGTGGCCTGCAACGAGGTGGGACATCGAGACTTTAATAATATCGAACAACCGTGCACTTGAACTTGTCAGATTGCAGGATGATTAATGGTAGGAAACGTACCTTATTCCACCGTTGGCACTTTCACTGGCGTTTGCTCCGTACGCGAGCAACAGCTTCGCGATCTCGAGGTGGCCCTTGGAACACGCTTCGTGAAGCGGTGTGTACCCTGCGTTGTCTTTGGGGCTAGGTGCGCTGTTCAGTTTCTCCAAGCAATACGCCGTGACGTCCTGCGAACAGGATAGCAAAGTTCAAGTTACATTCAAGAACCAAGAGATCCAGAAAAATGGGACCGTGCGAGTATTCGGCTCCCAAAGTTCAAAGTCGAAATATACAGAGGTCCGGTTCAAACGTATGCTTTTCAGTTGCGGTGAACAAATTCGATTGAGTTTGTTTTATGTCAGTGGAAAGCATTCGTTGTCCCTTTCGAAGCGAGGGGTGCTCGTCTATTTTCCGAATTTCTCGCACACCCTGTATAATTCTGTTGCTGGTGGCCCGCTAGGTAGTCGCAGGTAGGCGCGGCACGCTTCCGTATTTCGGGGAAAACCAACCTGCAGTCCTCGACGCCAGGTGCTCAGGTATTCTAGCGATTTCGTGGGTTTACGATACGTCAATCGCTATTGAGATTCAACACGGAGTTTTAGTTGCAATTACGGAGCTCTCGTACCCATAAAGAACAAGGTAAATCGACCGAAGTAGAAAATTCTATGATCTCAGAAGCAGCGAGCAAGTCACGTCCGTATCATAGATATAGTTATTTGTTGCTGTTCTTAACACTTACCGTGTAACCGAGTCTGGCAGCGCGATGTAGCATCGTCTCACCGACACCTTTCTTGATCACCCATGTTCTGATTTCTGATTGGATATCCGCAACGCATTCTGGACTGGGCCTCGTCAATACTTGCTGAAAGTTACAGATAAATATTCCATCAAATATTGGCATGCTATAAATAAATGCCAGAACGCTGCGCGACTGTAAATACAAACGTGCGAAGTAAATAACACTGGATGAAAAAAGTAAATCGAAAATGTAGAATACAAGTTGTTCACATTGAGTGTTTTGAGAAAAATCAATTTGAATATTCCTCAAATGTAACTATCAATGCACCCAGCATACTAGAAGAGTTCCTTTTCATTTTGTGTTTAAAATTGCAAGAGCTAATTGATGCAATGAGAGCAACAACGAACTAAACCTAGCAGTGGCGCACTCAGGATTTAATCTTGGGGGAAGCCTAGTGGAACGAATAAAAAATTTTTTATGAAAAATTTATTTAATGTAATTTCATTTACTGAAAATTTAATAAAATTGATTAGGTCCCTATCAAAATTTGTTTAAAGAATAAAATCCAGTTTCCTTTTCTTTTTACAAAGCCCCTTCTTTGGGGGGTGCCGGAGATATAGGCGATTTAAAAAATAGAGTTTGAACAGTATTTTGTTTTGCAGGTGTTGTTGCCAGTGCAGTCATAATTTTTAGCTTCTGATACTATTCAAAATGCTTCCTAATGCAGACTTAATTATTTTCCCATTTAATTTTAATGAATGTTCCACACAGATATCGCCACAAAATTTAAATGCTACAAATGATTTTGTTATGCCATATGGTTTTAAATTGAAAAAAAAAAAAATTTTCTTATTTTATATGAATTATTACATTACTGCTACTAACTCAATTTCGCAAAAAAATGTGGGCTAGTCCATTTTTATTTTGAATGCCTCAATTAGCCTCAAGCACAGTCAAAACACAGTTTACGCGTGTACACATACCAAACAATACTGGCGTCTCCAATGTGTGCGCGGAAATAGAATATAGTACATATCCCCATAACTTGAACATTGTATTCCAAGTATAACTCACCAATTTAGACTGCAACTGATCTATTCCATTTTAAATGCCACTGCTTTGATCAATGCCTACGATGCAACTGGTTTGGTGACTGAAATGCAACTGTTTGCTCAGTTTCAAGCAAGGTTCTAAGACTTAATTTTAAAACTCTTCGGTTGGAGGGGATAGCGGTCTATGCAGTTGATTGGCTAGACGTAGCCGGTTTGAAAAGGGAAAACTGACCGCAGCAGCAGGTCAACCTCAGGTACACGGCGAAACTCTCTGGTCGAACGCGCGCGGTACTTCTGTGCATGTCGTAAATCCATAAACTGCGTAGATCTGGCAAACGTGGGAATTTAAAGCGGAAATGACTGGTCAGGTAAATATTCAACCTATAAGTTGGAGTGACTGGTTTCCCTTGACTCTATACTCGTTATATTGAAAACTATCTGTATTCTACTAGTTTCAATTTACTTCCTGCTATGAAATAATGATTTTAAGTGCACCGCGTATAATGTGCGAAGTGCACGTAAGAAGTGCGCAAAAACCCGGAAACATACCCTCTTTTTTTCCTTCGGCAGCGATTCGTCCTTCTTCAAAGGTTTCTTCTTCTTGCGTATGTAGTCGAATCCGGAGCGAAACTTCCGCCTGCTCGTGCGAAGCTTCAGCTTCTTCTTGCTAGGAACCTCCGACTCGATGGTCTCATCGTCGAACTCGTTGTTCTCCGCCCCCTGGACGTCGTTCGTCTCCTCCTGCACCGCCTCGTCATCCGCTTCCGTCTTCAACCGTTGGATCTTCTTCTCGGCCAAGGACTTGAGCAAATCTTCTTGTCTCTTGGCGATCAGGAGGTGACGCTTCGAGGTCAGGATCGCCTTGTGACTCCTCAGTATCCCAGCACTCTTCAGCCGTGACACCACCTTCTGCTTCAACGTCCTCACTTTGCCCAGCGTGTTCTCCGGCGTTTCATTCTGCGAATCGTCGTCCTGCGAAGTGTCGTCGTGGTTCTGCATGGGAGGAGCCGAGGCTGGTCTATCCTCGCCGAATACCTCCCTGATCGTCGCCTGTTTCTTCAGGACTCGCGTCTCCGTTCGCGTTCTGCTTTTAAGGACCAGCGTGGAGAACTCGTTGGGCAGCGCGTGATTGTTCTTGAACGTGTCCCGGAAATTGTTCACTGTTTCTTTACGGAAGTAGCCGAGTAGGAACGAATCCGTCACCTTGATGGGCTTGAGGGACTTGCTGTCCTTCATAGGTGACTTGCCCTTCGGCAATTTCGTAGATTCTAAGAGAGGCGTCAGGCTTGGCGTCGGAAGCAGCTCTGGCTCGTTGCTGCCCTTCTGAGGCAGCTTGCTCCCCACTTTGTCACCCGATTTCTCCTTCTGCTTCCTCTTCTGTTCCTTCTTACTGGTTCCCACCTTCTGCGCGAGCACGTCCACGATGGAGCTACTCTCCGATTTCGTGTACTTGATGACCTTCGGGGGGCATGAGATCGTCGTGGACGAGGTGGCCTCTTCGTCGTCGATCTTGCTCCCAGCCTCAAGGCCCGTGATGCTAAAGCTGTAGTTGGACTCCACGTCGCTGTCCACGAGCTTCTTCCTACTCAGGCACACGTCCGAGCTGTCCATGGAGACGGAAAGAGCCGGGGAGCCTGGATCCAAATCTGGCAACGAAGTGGACAACCGGTGAAACCTCGACGGCTTTGACACCGTGATCAGTCTGGGTGGCATTCTCAGCGATTTTTTGTACACGTACACTTCCTCTTCCCAACCGGGCCTGAAGTCGCTGCCATCGCCGAACAGGGGCTTCGGTTTACCCTTCTGCGACGTCGCTGTGGTCTTCGAAGTCGAACACTTTGACTCCTTCTCCGTTTTCGACTTCATCGGCGTCGCATCTCTCGATCGCAGCTTCATCCCCTCCGGTTCTCCATTATTGTTTGTCGAACGTTTCCTCGCTCGTAGCCTGTCTGCTACCGAGGAACCGTTCCCAAATTCCGTGCTGGCGTCGCTCTCTTCGCTGGAGGACTCGCTGCCACTCGATGACACCAACTTGATCCTGCTTCCTCGACGCACTCTTCTCTTCCTACAAATACTCTCCTCCTCGCCATCGCTGTCCTCTTTCTTCACCTTCTTCTTCGCTCGTCGGATCAGGGGAACTTCCTCGTCCGAACCTTCGCACGAGTTCTTCTCCTCCTCTTTGCTGGCTTCCGGCTCCTCCTTCACTTCTACTTTGATGTCCTTCGTTACTAAACTTTCGTCCTCCTTGATGGCTTCAGGAGACTCGACTTTGCTGTCTAGGGGCGACTCCACGTCCTGCAGCTCCTGCTTTATGTCTTCAGGCTTGATCTGAGACGTATTGGCGTCCGACTCTTTGCTACTGTCGTTGCCTATGTCGTCCAGCTTCGGCGGCGTCGTGCAGCTGGTCTTCTTCTTGCGACCACGCTTCTTCATCACGTCCCCTGTGCGCAGCTGCTCCATGAACTTGTCACAAGCACTGGACCAGAATGTATCGACCTCGGTGATCTTGTCGTTTTCCTGGGAACAAGCGATGGAAAATAGGGTTTTATGCTGCTGCTTTGAAAGTTACGACCGAGGACAATTAGGATGAACGACTTTTAGAAGTTACTAAACTGAAATTAGGAGTTACTGACAGCCACCGACTTTTATATTTTCAGCCCAACTGTATAAAAAGAAACAGTCGTCGCGAAGTTCCTTCTTTCGTCTTAGCATCTTTGCAAGAGGAATTGCACCCTCTCCGAGTTGCAGAGGTACACATTTGACAGAATCAAGGTAATCTCACCTTCAGCTCTATCTTGACGAGATCTGACGACGAGGTCATGCCCATGCACATCGCATCGTTGAGGGGAACGGGTGGTTGCACCTTGGACAGCTGTTTTCTGTCCCTCCGCATCTCCTCAAGTGTCTGACGCTCCAAAACCGGCATCTCGCCCTCGGAATCTGTTTCCCTGAAGTCGAACACCGACGTCTCCGAGGAGCTTCGAAAGCCGCTGGCTCTTGCTGGTACCGTGGATGCGATCGCGGGCGCAGGAGCTGGCACGGGCACGGTTGCGGCCACTGGCATGTTCTCCTCCTCTGTCCTTGAGAACAGCCGCCTTCTAGGTGGTAAACATGCCACCTTCTCCCGCGTCAGCTTCGGTGGACTGCCCGCTGAGGAACCTGACTGCGGCGTGGACGTCGAAGCAGCGCTGTCTAATTCTACAAAATGGTGATTTAAAAGCTCAAATAAGAGCAACAACGTCCACACGCCTTCTAACAACGTAATTAACAGACACGTGATCGTGTGAGCTACCTTTTGGCGTTGATGACGCGTCTTGCGAGGGCACGATCGTCGGCTTCGGTCCGAACTGTCCAGTTCCCACCTTGAACAGGCAGAAACAAGAGTTAGGTATTAGCACTCTGTTTGCCGCTATCAGGGCAGAGCGACATGAAGCTGCCGCGGGTGGAAGGAACTATACCTTTAAGTACTTTACTGTATTCCTTCCACCCATGATACCGGTGCTTCGTTCACCTGTTTAAGTTCTGCCTTGGTTCTGATCTTCGCAGCCAATATAGCCGCGAGACCGTCATCTTTGTCACGGTGGATCTGATTCTCGGCTCCCCGAGGACCAAGGAGTGCTTCCTTGCCAGGTAGTGTGGCGGATGAATTCACTCTCGAGCCGTACAAGCTACGGGGGGCCTCCTGAGTGATCGAATCTACCGCTCTGGGCACATGGAACTTGTAATGGGGTGGCGTGTTGCTGTTACGTTCCAGCAAGCTCGCCGCTGTGAATGGTGACAGGTTGTGCCTCCCGATGTTCGTTTTGGGCTCGACTGGCGCGACAACCTTCCGGGAATAGAGGACATTAGTATCAGCCTGACAACGGGCCAACCGTCGCGGCACGTAACTAACTCGATACCGCGTTTCGGATGCCATTGCTGATCTCTCAATAACGTTTTTCATATATGAATATTAGACACTTCCTAGATCCAGAAAATCGATCAAATTCTAGCTCGATGCAACGTTTCGAAAGGCACTATATACTTAGACCCCCTCAATAACTCTTATGAAAGAACACTGTGCAAGGTCTGAACTTTCTCCTAACCTGTTGCATACTAAGAATATGCGGGACTTATGATCGTTCGCGGTATCTAAATAGGTAGAGAACTGTACTAGCAATACGAGTGACACATGAGTGTTAGAAAAGGTATAAACAGTGTTCCACGGAACTCGGTAAATGCCCGTCAACAACCACAGTGTATAAGGAAGGAAAAGTCAAGCATACCTTGTTCTGAAAACTCTGTTGACTGTGATTGGCCAATATAGGCTGCTGGCTGTTCATCTGCTCCTCCCTCTGCTGCTTGTTCTCCAGGCTATTCCTCAACAAGCTGAGGACTCGCTTATCAGCACCAGTGTTACTCGGCGGTTCCGTCGGTGGTCCCGCGGAGATCCCACCGGGAGTTGCCGCGCTCTTCTGGCTTTGTCGATAACTCGAGTACGCCGCGTGGCCGGTGCTGACTTGTTGCGGTAAAGAGTGCACGTTCGTGGGCTTGGCGATAACGGGATGATTGTACGACGGTGAACTATGGGTGACCTTAGGCTCCGCGTAGCTCCGCTTATCACAGTAGGCTTGCTGGTACCTCGACGACTCGGACGAAGAGTAGCCGCTGTCCGATCTCTGTTCGTAGGTATTAGGCGCGACCAGGGTACCGTTCGGCAGAGGAACAGGAAGATTCATCTCTTGCCTCTTCTGCTGCTCGTACAGCGCCTTCGCGGTGGACAATCTCTGCTGAATCCACGTGTCGAGTCTGGGCTGCTTGTGGGGCACTCCCGCCCCATAGATCGTTTCCCCAGGCCTCTTAGAGGGCGTTCGATCCCTCTGCGGAGGTGGCGGGCCAAATTTGTTCCTGCTGTCCATGTAGTATTTGGATTCGGACGGGTAGTCTTGCAGGGGCAGCCCGGTGGATCCTATCCTGCCTGGATCTACCATTTGTGGCGGGTACCTCGAGGATCTGGTCGCAGAGCTGTCATTAGCTGATAGATAGGAGGACGACGGAGGAGGTGGAGGCGGCGCGGACGCAGTCACAGCGTCGTACACCTGCGTGGTAGGCAGTGAAGTCTTCTTGAATGAAGACATGTGAGGCAGTGGAGCGGTATTGCTAGGATGATGCTGCGAGGGAAGAGACTGAGGGGGCGGAGCGTACAACTGATGCGACGAATTTCTCCGCTGAAGAGTATTTTCGTGTGGCTGCTGGCCGTGATGATGGCGTAGTGGCGTCGAGTTGAAATCCGGCAGAAAGTCCACCTTGGGCGCGCACACCGTCTGAGCAGTGGACGTTCGAACGCCAGCCGTCGCTGGGAGACCCCTGCTGTTGCTGGACAGTCGATTGTCGAACGCGGGGTACGAGGCTGGCTGCGGAGGAGGCTGCACCGGGGGCGGTAGCATCGTTCTCGAACCGTTGCTTCTCGAAGATATGACGGTGGAGCTGCTGACGTGCTTCTCCGTCGCTATCATCTCGATGTCGTCTTGAGCAGTAGAATCGGCCGACGTCTTCACCGTTTTCACGGATAAGTCCAACGGCGATTCTCGCTTTCGAACACCGTTCGTCTGCGGCGGAGGTGTGACCAGGGTAGGCACAGCCGTGGATTGAACGGTCGGCGCGGACGAATTCTGGTAAGGGTACTCTTTGTATCCATAGTCGTCGTTAGCCCTGACGGGCGGGTGGTGGTACGAGGAGCCGGTGCGACTCGCATCCGATTGATAGGCGTGTATCGCGGTGGGCGGAACGGAAGATCTGGCGGTAACGCCGATGGAGGTGACCGTGGTGCTGCTGGAGGAATTGCTACCCTGATGGCTCGGCGCTATCGTGGTCGCGTACGTCGGATAGCCGTGCTGGCTCGAGTACCTGCTGTACGAGGAGTTGGTGACGGTAGTCGTCCTTCCGTTCACCGGCATCGCGTGATTCACGCTGGACGGCGTGACCGGATACTCCGGGACCCTCTGAGGCGCGGCCATTGAGGAAACAGGCGGCGTCACCACGGGGACCTTGTTTGTCGCGCTCGCGGAATACGTTCGCTGCCTGTGCATCGGCTGAGCCTTGCCCATCGGCTCCCTCCTGTTGGAATGGTAGGACGACAGGGCCGCGATGGGGGGAAGATTGTGCGTGTTGGCAGTCCTCTGAACGGATGTCAGCGGAGATCGATAGGAGCCGTACGCCGCCTCCATCGAGTTCCTCTTGGATTCGACGCCGTTGTACGTCACCGGTTTGCTTTGCTGGTAGCCAGCGGCGCCGTTGCTGTTTCCCGTCCCGGAGCAGATAGACTGCGGCATAGGCGGCATTTGTTGCACGTACGGCTGGTTCTGAGATCTACTGGGCTGGGAATAGTAGTTCCCTTGAGTTTGCGGCGGCTGGGGGCTCTTCTGGAAGGAATGATACGAAGACTGCGATGGCAGCGCGTACGGGTGGCTGCCCGCGTACCCGGTGGTCGGTTGGTAGTGCTGCGACGTAATCGGAAGGTTGTACGAATGGGGGGTGGAGGTGGCCGGGGGTGGCGGCGGATAGGTGGGCGAATGGGGCTGGAAGCTGGTGTGGGGGGAGGGAGCGGGATGAGGCGACACATGAGGATTGTGTAGGCTGGACACGTGAGGAGATTGTCTGTGCGGCGATGGCGTGGCGTGATGAGGAGCGTCGTGGGGCGACGCAACAGGATGATAACCGCTCAATGCGGGGGGCGGCGGCATCTGACTCGCGGAGGAAGAGGGCGACCCGTGGACCACCATTCGACCGCTGTAAGTGTTCGCGCTGATTGAGTGCGGGCTTGCATTTATTCGACTAGAAAGCTGTTGCTGCTGATGCTGCTGCTGATGCTGATGCTGCTGATGATGCTGCTGATGATGCTGCTGTTGCGGATGCTGCATCTGGGACGTCTGTTGCTGCTGATGATGAGCGGGAGCGGTCCCAGCTGACGGCAGATGCGACGAAGGAATGTGCGCCGGAAGATTCTGAGACGACGACGACGACGACGATGACGACGTCGACGACGACGACGAGGAAGGAATGTGACTCAAGCTACCGCTGTGGCGAGGGCTGCACGGGTTCACCGACGAACAGGACGGAGACGAGGAAACTCGCGAAGAGTGCGACGATCGTTCCACGTGCGACGATCTGTCCAACGTACTGTTCGATGAGCTTAATCGACTCTGCGGCTGGTGCTGCAGCCCGCGATAGTTCTGAGACGTGGCCGATCCGTAAATCGAAGGTGCACTCGTCGGCGGAGGTGGATTACTGTTGTACGAGCTCGGTACCCTCTGCTCCTGAACGTGTCCTTGAGCGGAAACGTTATTAACGTTTGTCTGTTCGACTGGTGTCGGCCTTGTCGCTGGCTGTACGCTTCCAGAGGAGGTCGCCGCGACGTTAGCGGACTGGTAGATGGAGTTCTGGCTGAACGGAACCGGAGCGCTCTTTGTGATGTCCGGATGATGGTAACGGGGGTAGTACTGGGTCCTCTGTGCCACCACCGACGGGTTCGGCTGTGGCTGCCGCTCGCTGGCAGTCTGATAGGTTGGCTGGTGCGACGAGGCGAGTATTTCCGCGGTGGAGAAGGACGTCCTGGTGACAGGGTTCAGCTGCTGGTAGACAGGACCAGGGGAGGGCGGCGGCTGAGGCGGTTGCATCTGATGCAAGTGCTGCGAGCTTGACTCAGCCGCTGTCTTCGTTGTCTGAGGCTGTTGGTGATCGTTGGGCAGCGACGACGAAGATGACTGCTGTTTCTGGGAGAAGTTGGACGCTGACGAGGATCGGCCACTCGACGGCTGCATCTCGGTTAAGGTGATGGTGGTGGAGGACGACGAACTCGCCTCCATGGAGGAGCTCTCATCGCCTGGCCTCGTATCGGGTACTTCGACCCTGGTCGGCTGAGGTGGATAAGGTTCGACGGACGGGCTCCAGAAGTTACTGGAGCTGGACGCGTTGTTGTCAAGCGACGACGGCCGGGATTCGCTTTGATATCGACTCGTTTCCTGTTCGTTGCTGCTGGTCGGAGTCGGTTGCGCCTGTAACGGTAATGGCGGTGGTGCTGGCGGTGCTGGTGACGGAGGAGCAACGGACGAGGCGGTGCCATGGTCGTGCGACGTGGACGAGGCGGCACTCGTTGATGTCGCGAGACTACGATCCGCTGACGCGGTCGCACCACCTGTACTCGGCACGGGCAGTCCCTGGAAGTACTGGCGAGCCCCCTCTAATACGTTCGTGAAGCTCACATCCATGTCACGCCGACTGCTGATCTGCAATCACAACCAGCAACGTCTAATTATACCACCGTGTACTCAACAATTCTACAATACTCGAATATGTCGCGAGGCAAGAAGCATCGTTCAGGGATTGGGTGTATCCCTTCATCGACGTCCAAGAATATAGTCAGTAGGCAAACATTTGCAAAGAAAGCCGAAGATAGATACTACATATACCCTGTGCATGAAACTTTATACCCCAGCGCGAATCTGCGCACTGGATCTTACAGTTTAATTACTTAGGAAAGCGCAAAGCAAAGGAACAAAGAACATTTTCGTATTCCCGTGTGTTTTTGAACGACTAAACGCGTCCGAACTGGTGGATCGTCGCATTAATCGCAGAATCAGAGGAGCGTCCCTGCAGAGCACCGAAACCCCCGTTCACACGGTGGTGTTTGCTACCAGGACGGCCACGGAACCAGGCCGAAGCATTAATCTTCATTGTCTTGTATTTGTCTGCAGCGAGCCAGCTTCCCTCCCCCTCTTCACTCTCTACCCATCTCTCTTGCTCCCACGTACCCTTTTATTGCCCCTATTTTCCCCGGGCGAGCAACTTGAACTGCGAGGCAGCCCGATCTCGCCTTATTAATCTCGTTGCCCCGTGAAAGATAAGATCACCGCGAGGAGCAGCAACCTGCCGACGGGAACAAAGCAAGATTGTTGCCAGCGACTTCGATGACGTCCAGTTACCGTCCTAAACGGTCGAGATTGATAGAGCAGGCTTTCATTGTGGCTTAATTAAACGCAGCTTTGCACATACATAGTGTATATATGGTATAAGCAAGTAGAAAGCTACACACGGTATCATCAGCTACAATAACCACGAGTTAATAATACTGCTATAGGTATGACTTGAATTCCTTTTAACTTCAGATACTTTCGTGTACTGGAGGAACCACACATTCGGCATTCAGCAAAGAGTTCGCCAAATTATTCGCGTGTTCTGTGACACTAGGTATGCGCTTATTCGGCAAGTGACATAATTGATAATTGGCGAATAGCGAATATTAATATCATGGCTTGCCGAATGCCGAATGTGTAGTTCCGCCTTAATCCACAAAGCGATTACAGCACATTTTCTGCAAACTATTTACTACCATCGACGATTCATGCAAGCCCCAAAGAAGCCAAAGCTGCCTGGTAGCATCCGACATGCTCCCCGCTTTCACGGAGATCTCCGTGACATCACGGCGACTCTTATAGAGATATGCCGCCTCCTCGACACCGAAGTGCGCCCGAGGTCTTATGCTCGCGGAGCAGTCATTCGGAGCGTCGATCGTTATCGATTATCATGGATAAGAAGGAGAGGCCGGCGTTGGATGCACGGCCGCGAGAGGCTCGATCGTGCCGTGGCTCATTGAGACGTGCAACGAGCCACCGTCTGCGTGAACCTGAAGAAGCGACGGGCGGGAGAGACAGCCACACCATCGTCGCCCACCACTACCATCAGGCATCGGCCGCGTGCAGGTAGCACCGATGTCTGTGGCAAGTAGTGTAGGCGAGAATCAATATCGCGCACCCTTGCAGACCGGAGCAACCTGAGGGGTTGGTATGGTCCCCTTCGTGCGCCAGTCAAAGGCCCTTCTACCCAACCAACCCCCCCGCGCCCCCTTCTCACGCTGTCCTCCTTCTTCTCCGGCTCCCTCATTCCCCTTGCCTCCTCGTTTCATTCCAATCCCTTCCGTTTTACCCCGTTTCTACTCGCCACGTACGTACGAAACACGTACACGAAAGCCGCCCCCCGTTTCACCCTCTCCCTCCGTTCGACGGAACCTGCCGAATCATGGGTGTCGTACGTACGCCGTGCAGAGGGGACGGTTAACTGGAATTCTCGCGATTTTCGGCATGGTAGGCCACTCGATAACGCTCCACCGTCAGGTAATAAATATCCCGGCTAAAGCAGTGGTCGATGTGCCTCGCGAGCAACGGGGGAGTGCGCAGGGATTCAGGTGGATGGAGTCGCGAGGAAGGGCGATTTCTCCACTGGACCCGATCGTACCGCGAAAAGGTAACGCGATAAGGTTCGTGGGCGCTGTGGTAGTGTTTTTATTCGACACGATTGATTCGGAGTTTCATTCGTTTCTTGGCACTTATTGGGGTCTCGCGGAGTGGGAGTGAACTTGTTGGGGGCTTGAAACGAGGTAGAACTCAATTACAACTGGTTTAATTAGCACGGATCTTTGTTGAATGACTCTGCTCTTTTACTGCGTGTTTATAGCTACTGGATATTACCCTCTTGGTTCCTTAACGGTATTAATATTCGTTTATAAGTGGTACTGTTTAATATATCGGAGAAAGCAGGTATTAAGTTCGCTGTGATACTTCAGTAAGAAAAGATCGCGCGTTAGTTGGATAAGCTCGCGGACAATCGCTGGCGGAAATGGATACTCAAAAGCAAGAGGGTGAAGTATCAAACCCTCTCAATTCTTGGACGTTCCCCGGACAATCTGGTTCCTCCCTTCGCTCGGTCGGTCTCCAGAGAAATCAGACCATCCGGGAATTCTCGCTTGTTGAATTCGATAAAGGGCCTCTGGAAATCCATCACCCCTTCAATATACCCATTCATTCGTCCAGTTGAAGTACCTATCGAAGGATTAGTCTCTGCGATTTCTGCACCGTGTGAGCTCAACTGGGTCATCCAGTTTCCGGTTTCGTTCTGACACAGTAAAGGAACGGCAGTGCGACGATATACTTGCGAGGTAACAGTAAGCAAAATCAACTTTCGCCTCGCCTTTAAGCGTTTCGAGTTCACGTCGAGCTGAAGATGCAATCTTCTAAGTCACGCAGTGTTCAAAAACAGCAAGGATCTTCGGAAATCTCAAGAGGCCCGACTTCTCCAACTTCCATGAATTTCAAGAATATCAGAGGTCCCGCAACTTCCAGGGAGAGTTCGAAATCTTTGGAACCAGCCAGCCCAGGAAACCAAATATTACATTGAGACGTTCCAAGTTCATGAAGCAAAGTTAAACAGGAAATCTTCCCGCCACCAAATCTTCCACGAGCATTGATTTTCTTGGCATCCTTTACAGGCTCGAGTCTTCCAAGTCAAACGAAGCCGAGATATTTTAAGAATACAACTTATTCAACCAAGAACAGAATTCAAAATCGCTATACTCTAGAAATCTGAAGATCCAAGTTGCCTGGGACCTAAATTGCCAGCAAAATGTAAAGAGACAATCCAAACGAACCGTGTTCTTCAGAGCAACAGAACAGACCTTCCAAGAATCTTCCAAGTCTTCGGAAACAGGAGTCTTTCGAATTTTAAAGAAAGTTCCACCAATCGGTGAAAAGCATTGGCAGAAGTAACAGGAAGTATACTTCACGAAGTGGTATCGGTGGTCGAGGGTCGGATATAAGCGAGAGATCCTGAAGTTTGAAGGCTGTCGGAAGATTACGAGTCGAGATAATCCTCCGGCGCTCGATTAAAAGCCGTGACACAACGGTCAGGCAACGGAACGTGGAGGAAGTATGTGCGAGAGGGAGCCGAGGAACGCTTTAAGCCCGGTTAAGCCGAGGCTTAAATGGCTGCCACGCGGCGGGAACTGGTTCGTCCGCGAGGAACATACGTCTTCCAGCCAACTTTTTACCCAGCTACACGCTACGAACCCGATGAAGAGGCAAGTCGGACCGAAATACAGTCCCTCTACATCGTAATTCACCTCCCTCCTTGCCCCGCGCCCGTGCCGGGTCATCAGGAGTCGACGAGATTTCACGGGAATAATGAAGACACGCGGGGCGAGAGGATTAACACGACATCGAGAGATTTCTTGAATATTCAAAGATGTAGATTTGGGAAAAGCAACTATCACGTTTCAACGGTTGGATCTATATTCCATATAGATTTATATTTGAGACGAAGCAGCGGAATTCTAAGGAGCTTAGAGGTATGTATCGCGGCGTTCAATTAATTCCAAACTTTCCACGCAGCAAAATACATTCGGCCGAATTCACACAGAATACTGGACACTACATCGCCAGTGGCCCAATCGAGCCAGATTGGCAGTCCACCAATCAAAGCACTTTGCCATCCAAACTCTCGCAATCTACGTCAAAGGAAAGGAAGAGTTGCGCTGCCTGGCGCGCGCAACGCGACCGAAGATGCCCGGGAGTATCTTTGATCAACCTAACAATGCTTTTCCAGGCTATTCGCAGTTCAAGCGCCCATCCCCGGTCGGAGCAATAAAACTAATGCGGGCGCGGGCTTGTGTGTGTCGAGCGCAGAGGGGTTGAACGGGGCGATTGGGAGGGGCTGAATGAGGAACAAAGAAAAAGGGACGGAACTCGACTGACCCACTCCACCATGGCATGGCATCCGCACTCTCATCCGTTCTCGCAACAAACGCATCCGTACCTCAAACAAGCCCCTGCGCCACACGGCCGTCGACACCCTCTGCCACTTCACGGTCGTTCGCACCGTCTCTCACACCTACCATCCACCCTCCGCCCCCTCCTCTCCTCTGACCACTGTGTTCCTCTGTGTCCCACGCGATCGTGCGCTTTCACGGAACCGCCGACAACCCTCGTCGGCGAAATGTTAATCCTTGGACTGTCTTTGCCGCGGCGAAGCCGGGAAGAATGAGGATCATGACGTCGCGACAGCTTCCAAGGCTTTTGTACATGCTCGGAGCCAGCACGGGTTTAAAGGGTGACGCAGCTTTTGGGTAGTGACACGCGTTTAAGTCGATCTGTTGCAAATGTTTAAGCGGTTCGATCGGTGACCTGTTCCCAATTGACTTTAATATTATTCGATTGTTAATTGTATTTTACAAGGTGAAATTCGCCGGCGTGTGATAAATCCGATATCATGATAATATAAGTAAACGTGATTATGTATCGATTCATAATTTTTTAAATGGCAGTTCCAGATGAACGTGGTACAGTTTTTCATCTCGTGTTCTTGTATGAAATCTTTAGAGGTCAAATTAAATGCCTTCCTTTACTGTGTCTGATATCATTAAATGCCTCATGGAGATCATTGTAAAAATTTCCACTACTCAAATATATAGTCAATAAATATTGAGACAGTTTGGATTTGTTTAATTTTACTTTCAGGTCATTTAAATCTATTATGTTTTATGTACGTTACTTCACATATAAGTATTGGTTACTTGTTATATTCTTTGAGTGTATTACAAATAAATAAAATAAAATAAATTTGATGGGCAACTATTGGCGAAGGGTTCGAGGAAAATAGGGGAAGAATTATGATCGAAGATCGCATCTGTAAGAAATATAATCCCGCGCAAGGTACGGGTGACACGGTTTCGCGAAATTCGTAGACATAAATCCGCCGGGTTTGCCAGATTCAACAGCGATTTTATTCCACCGCGTTTTCTTATAAGTTCCCCCAACCTTTGGAAGATGGAGATCTATCAAATTAAATGCCCCGCACAAATAGCTCTTGATTTCTACAAGCTTCTTGAGGTACACCGTACAATGGCTTCGCTACGCAAACTTTTCGATCGATCGCTTCCCCCTCGTTCTTTGTTATCGCCACGTGTACCTCGCAAGGCAACCTATTATTAACTTACTACAGTCGAAGTTTTGCACTGATGCTGAACGTGCAGGAAAGTCACGGTTCATTTTCAACATTTTAATACAGTGTCCTTAATCTCTAAGTAAATAACAACAGATGCATGATTATTCTTGAGTTGTCGCACTTTACAAGTAAAATTGCGTAACATTGAACGTACTGCTCATCTTACTCGTCAAAGAAAGTTTAAAAGAACTAAGATCGCAGAGATTTTAAGACTACTGAGATTCTTCAACTATCATTCAAACTCAGATCTTTCATTTGCTCCGCCTATCGAATTGCCTAAATATTCGACGAATTTCTCCCCCTATTTCTAATACCCCAAAAATATACCCAGCTATGCAAATCAACTCGTCTTCCACGGCCAAACAGATCGAGCATCGATCTCCGTTAAAATCGTTCGTTGAAATGCAAGCCGACCAGCTTCGAGTTGGCGATCATTATTCAAGATCATTGGCTGCCCATTAAACCCGGCCGGCAGTCTTTCGTAATGGGCTTTCGTAACGACTTTCATAGATAGGACAACGGTAATATTTCATAATACGCCCAGTTGTAAACAATTTCCCCCGGGGGCGGGAAAAATGAGGTGCAAGCGAGCAGATAGATAGATATCGTGCGACTGTTCAACCAGCAAGCGAGAATAAGGTCAGGGAAGCCAGACGCGGGGAAAAAAGGCCACTGATCAAAGTGAGGTAAACTCTGGGAACTTCTGCTGGAGAACTGAACAGCATCGCAGAGAATGAAATTTAACGAACAACCATTCATTCTACACAGATTCAAACATTTGTGAATGGCGCTTAGAAAATCAGAATGCAAGAAATAAAAGTGGTAGCATTTGAAGTTTCAGTTCCATTAAATCTTCAATGCCTTTCGAAATCTCCGGTATTCAGTGGAACCAAATTCTATTATCAAAGAAGGTTCCTATCACATAGAAATCAACAAAACCTCTGTCGTTTTATACAAAATCGATGGCGTAGAGATTATCACAGAGCAGTTTCAGCAAATAATTAAACGTCGTACCGCCACACACGTTAAATGTCACCTCGTTTTCGAAACCATTCGATCGTGGTTAATCGAGCACCGACTAATTTACGCGTCATGCGTGGGCGGCGCTATCAGTCGTCCATATCATGGGAATCGACGCGTAGGCAGCGGGCTGGAAGCCAAGAATCGCTTATAGGTTGCTTTATTAGACCGAGAACGATGTATCGTAAGAAATGTGATTGAGCAGAGTGTTTAACAAGATATTCCCGAAGGCGCACAGATGTTGTTGAAAAAACAGTTTCGCGTGGACGCTGCGTGGGTGGTTTTCGGCGCTAGCAGCAGCGTTACCCACATATGTTATGGGGCAAAGATGGTCCTAGAATATTATAGGAGTTCGTGTCACATGAATTGAAATATCGACTTCGTGAAGCAACATCCACTCTGATGTTCAAATCAGAAGCCAGTGAAGTCAGTGAAAGTGAAACATTCTCAAAATTTCCCTGCCCTACGTCACAATGCACACTTCACACGTTTAGCTTATTCTATACCTTGTCTGTGGACAAACGAATGAAAGAGCGACGTGGGAAGGTCTACGTGGATGAACCAGTATAAGTATTGATCGGCGACAAGAGATTCTACGTAGATAAGTAAACGATCTTCCGCGTTAACATTTGGTAACTTCGGGGCGACGGAGCGTCGATTAATATTCGACGCAACGCCTCGCCACGCTTCGTACGTGCTTTGCATCGCTACTAGAAGTCCCTTTTTTACGGCTTCGCGTGGGTACGATTTTCATGGGGGAAAAGAGGGCTGAAGATAAATGCTATAAATGGTGTATGAAGAAAAAAAGTACTCCGCTGAAGTAGAAAACCACCCGGTGAGTATAAAATCCAGTGAAGTAGAAAACAAAGGTCTTAATAACCCTTACTTTAACTTTGATAGTGCCTTTTAGAATCCTCTGTATTTCACTCGCGCGTATGAAAGACCGTTTGAAAACACATAATTCCCGAATTCAAGCTCGTTAGACGCACCTTGTTTGCTGCCATGAATTTTTGGTCCGCTTCCGAATGCCCCGTTAAGATACTTTTGAGAGTGCCGGGATACTCGCCCCATCGCCGCGATTTCGTAAATTTCGCCGAACGAGACGGGGAAAGTTTCCCTAACGGGATTACCACCCTCGCGAACTGACGGCGGCGCGCTTGCAAATTCGTAGACAAGGCAGAAGGGACGGGGAGTCGTCGAAGGGTGGAGTTTAAGAGCCCGGCTCGTCGCAATCAGGGTGGTCGAACTTGCGAGTCGGCGTCAAGGGTGACCTAAGAGTCGAGCAGCGGTTCATCAGGCCGTGGATTCGCGCGTTTGTACCCGCGTCAGGATTTCGATGCGCGATAAACCGCGTCCGCAGAGCTGGCGTGTACGATCGAATAAAAGAACGGCACCCTGGGAACGTTTCCGATCGATCGAATCCCTAGAAACGGATGTCCAAGGGTTGCGCTATCGCTGCGAGCAATCTTGAGTTCAACTTCCCAGTGTTACGCCGAAGTTTAACTTCCAATGTGGTTGTCCCGTGTAAGCAACAACCGTTTTCGTGTATTGGATTTAGGCACGTGAATCTGTGGGTGGCGCGAATAGTTTCCACTGGTGGAGCAATCAAGAGTCAGATAGGTAGATACTCTACTTACAAGGGAAGATCCTCAACCCGGGAATTTAAAGAATTATAAAAGCTTTGGGGATATGTAGAGGGTACATAGGTTTACGCAAAATTTTGTTGCTGCCCAAGTTCAATCTAAGGGCGTGAAAATTGAGCCCTGAAAATCTGGCTATTTTCCAATTTTCTGTTATAACTCGCGTATCAATTTCACCAAATTATGGCCCTAATTAAAAGAAGCAACTTTTGTCTGAACTTTTTTTCCTATGTCTTACAGTTCGCGAGGTGTAATACAAATTCGAAAAATATCCAGATTTTCAGCGGTTAATTTCACCCATTTAGAGTGAAATGGAGCAGCAAAAACATGCGTAATACAAATCTATAGAGAGGTATGTCCTCTACATATCCCCGGAGTTTATAATTTTTTTAATTTCCCCTTTTGTTAACGATTTTCCCTTGCTTGATTCTATTAATCCCACCGAAGCCTTGAAATTCAAACTTAGAGATTCTTCGTAAATCCAGCAAACGTTTCCAAGCTCCAATTACTATGCATACTGGTTCCTACGAATGCTGGTGAAAGAAAGGAGTCTTAATACTGGCATTGGAGTATTGAAGAAAGACGCCCGCGTTGGAAAAAGGCGGCGATTTTAATGTTCCGGAAGGATTGGGGAAATTTTCCAACGATTCTCGTGAAAATGCTCAGCTTACGTTCCGTTCCGGAGCGTAATAGCTGTGGAAAATAATGGTGTAAAGGGGAGAAAGGGGGCCGAGAAAGCGGAGGGGAGGAAGAATCGCAAATGGAAACTGCGTCGGAGTTCGTACGTAATTAAAAGTCTCCCGTGGAAAGCGTCGAAAAAAGCTTCGACCGTGTTGCTGTTTGATTCCGGCCGCTCACAAAGCCCTCGAAAAAGCTCCTTACACGGGCTCGCGTGTGAGTGGGCACGACGAGAGGAGCGTGACCTCCATAAAAGGGAGTTTTACGCGAACCGCGCGCGTTTGTTCGGCGTTTAAAGCCGTTTCTGCAGGTGCTTCCATGCTGGTAAATTGCACGTAAACCCGTCCAGGCCAATTGCGCCGGCGACGGAAACAAGAATTTCGTCGTTGTCGCGATGTTTTACACGCGAATAGATCACCTGCTTTGCAATTCAATGAACGTTCTTTCCTATTGAGTCGTCGAGCATCGAGCACATTAACGCGGATCGCCCACATTTTCCACAGTCAGTCAGTTAATTATGATGTGCCTGCGTCTAATGGAAAGCGATCATCCTTACGTTATCTCCACAGAGATCGGCCTAATTTATCCTCTATTAGGGTAAATTCGAGGGTGTCGGTACGGCATAAGAGTTGATACAGTTGCTACATTTCTGACTCTACGCGTAAAAATGCATTGAAGTGTAATTACTTCTCTTGAACCCAAACAGTTGAATGAATAGTGTCATTTTTTTTTATAAGCTGTAAAATGTAAATTGAGGTTATATTTAAGCTCTTTTATCAAACAGTGGCATATAGAATTATATTTCAAATATACTTCTAAGTTAATTTTCGTTTAATGTTTTGGATAATAAAATAGTAGTGGTATTGAGAGACAATGCAGCGAAAGTATTTGGTCATATTAATTCTTCCTTTCAAAATTAACGAGAGTTATGATTAGGATAAATGGATCAGTTTCGAGTTGTAGCTGAATGATGACTCACTTTCTAAACTTTTATTCTATCGGTTAAATTTTTAATAGATATTTTGTGCAGGATTATTTTATTTATTATTTCTTCTCTATTTTTCATTATTTTGGTATATTTATTTCAGTTGTTCACTTTCGTATTCATTGACTTTGCTACTCGCCAGTAGGTACTTCACTTTTTGTTTGCTGTGTACTGCACTTGTTTAGCGTAAACAAATTAAATATCAATAAATCTATAATTCTAGTATTCCCTTATAAATAATTTTGCTTTCTTCTTTGTTATTTTTTGACCGCGAGAGAAATGGTCAGATATCATGACTTCAGTTATTAACTTTTCAGCAAATAAAGCGTCTTAAAGCAAATAACAACCAGTTCTTCAGAATCAGCATAAAATTCTAAACTATTACGTTTATGCTGATAAAATAAATAATTCCAGTGTTAGTTTCAATGGCCATTTCATATTAGGTATACCGACAGCCCCGAATTTACCTTATAGTATCTGACTTTATGAACTCCACCCCGACCATTGCCTGCATAATAACGACGCGAGTAACATATGTACCTACGTGACGAGTCACGCGAGTATGTAAATTGTAAACAGTAACTCTTTCCTAAAGTAAAAACATGAAAGAAAATCAGAAAGATAAAAACAATAGACAGAATAAGTT
The DNA here is from genome assembly GCA_929113495.1 of Andrena minutula. Classification (NCBI taxonomy): domain Eukaryota; kingdom Metazoa; phylum Arthropoda; class Insecta; order Hymenoptera; family Andrenidae; genus Andrena; species Andrena minutula. The sequence continues at coordinate 39,797,608 of OV815994.1, forward strand.
GGAATCCCAGTGAAGGGGCCTTTTAAAAATCCAATCCATCTCCCGCAGCAAGCATCGGTCAAAACTTTCCCAGCGACCTTAATATTCATCCCCATAATTGCCGTTATTGCAGCCATTAATAATGCCTTTATTGTCGTCGCTTTTCATTCGTCGATCGCGAGACTGCGAGCCCCTCGGCCCCGCAGAGAACAAGGGAAACCAGTCAGCGGCCAATCGTTCTGTCCGTCGTCCCGTAACGGTACACCGCGTCCAACTGGCGCAGCAAGAAGCTCGCGGATGCCGCCTGATTTTCGTTCTCCTTCCGACAGCTCGTCCTTGCTCCTCCCGCAGGAAGGATGGCCGTTCCCTGTGAATTCCACGGACGAAAGCGTGACGGGACGCGACCCAGTCATCGGGTCCGGGGACAGATTTAATTATTCATCCGGCGCGTCGCTGGCTGCTTACAAGCGCGTCCGTTGCTCTTACCGACAAGATTAATCGGCTCGTTTCGCGTTGCTCGCGGCGGAGATTAACGACGCCCGTAACGAGGGCCGCGGGATTATTTCGGAGCGTGTCGCGTCACTGACCTTCGCCGATGAGCTGACTCGCGATATGTACCTCGATCATGCCACGAGGAGTCGAACGCCTTCGCGATACTGTTCCGAAGATGGAGAAGGAAGAGGGTAACGAAGAAGGTAACGAAGAGCATTGGTGGTACGGTGTCCAATGTGCTCTGTTTGTTTTTATTTATTTATTTAACATTTACGGTGCGAAAATATTTAAGGATTCAAGGACATTAGAAAGGACAATATAGTAGAGACAACAAAAACAAAAGACTGTCAGAAAGAGAGAGAAAAGAACAAAGAAAAGAAGAAGTGTCGACTACGTTAGGTTATTTAAGATAACCCTATAACTACCAGGGATTGTAACCCGCCGGGAGCCGGTTACTAGTAACATAGGACAGTCTAGTCTAGACAGCCACTTAACGTACTCTGGTCATCCGGCCGAAAAATCGAGTAATCTTTATGAATTTTTTACTCGATGAATAACAAATATAATCGTGCAAAACTTTTTACATAGTATTCATCTACTTGTGCCCTGCTCAATTTTTCGGCCAGATAACCATAGTACCCCCTTATGTGGCTGTCTGGACTAGACTGTCCTATGTTACTAGTAACCGGCTCCCGGCGGGTTACAATCCCTGATAACTACTACGCGCAGGCCTTAAAAGTGCGCACTGAGTACGAGAAAAAGTCCAGCCACTTAAAGTAGATACCTATTGTCCAAATCGCAGAATCTATGTATGGAATCACATGTGTGGAACCTGGAGATGTTGCCGTACGGTTTAAAAAGAAGTAGGTTTCTTGTAGGATAGCCCGGCAAATTAAAGTTAATGAAGTTGGTGATAGACGGACTGTCCACAAAGTAGTTAATGATTCATTTTTATTCTTCTTGGATATTTAATCCCTTATTTGATCTCTTGCAAGCACAGTGATTGTGCTTTTTGTTAAAACGGGCAAGCTTGACCAGGATTAAACTCGCTTCTACATAGTGATATACTCAGCAAGGTAGACTTTTAATCGTTTGTAATTTAATTTGTAGCGTAACAGATTCATCGGAAATTACCTCAAGCCGGTCATAAATCCGTGATAAATTCTTTGCTGGTGCCATATTACCGTAAACCGATCCACAGTATCCCACTAACGTTTTCTACGTGCTCGACCACTCTCGCCCCATTTCCCCATTTTTGCTTCATTCACGGAAGTCCAGTTAAAAACCGCGCGACACCCGACGTAACTCCTTGTCCCTCGGCTCACTACACTATGCCTCAAAAAATCCTTACCATCGTCCCGACTGCGTTACAAGGTTCCTCTACATCCCGAAAGGGACGAGCGAAAAAGCCTCATATCTGTGCCCCGGGAGTGACGTTGTTAAATCCTCTGCTGCGACGTTGGCTACGCGAAGGACAGAAAAAGAAGGGAGGCAAAAGGAGCAGGGAAACGAGGAGACAGGGGCAAAAGGAGGAGCGTCGACAGCTTCGAACGACATCGGCAGCGCCATTTTCGACGTTTTAATTACCGAGGGATGGGAAAAATGAACGGTCGGGCCCGCGTCAAAGTGCACGGAGCCGTTTCTTTCCTTCGTCCCCGGTTTCGTCCCGCGGGAACTTTATAAAATTTCAGCCAGCAAAATCCAGCGAAAAGGAGACGTGGTCGGGGCGGCCAGAAGGGGGAAGGAAAAACGGCCGGGACGGTTTATGAATGTCGACGGAGGTTAAGAGCTCGACCCCTTCCTCGGTTTGCCGCTTTCCCCCCCCCCCCTTCCCCCTCCCTTCCCTCCGCCCTCCGTCAGCTTCATGCCGCGTAATTCTACGTATTTGAGAGTGCAACGCGAGCTGGAAATGCCGTGGAATCCGTGGGCCGAGGGCAAATTAATCGCTGACTACGCTGCAATCGGGCGAATTTATATTCGAGGATGGATGGAGTCCGGCGGTGTGCACGGTGAATCACAATGAATCAATTATATATTACAGGGGATCACGTGATTCGCTATCTGCTCTGCAATGTATCCGTGGGGATGACCATCGGGGACGTTAGAATCACAATTAGAATCGCTTGTAAAACGTATTAAACATTGACGCGGCGAAGGTTTGTCGTTCTTACAGTATTTCGAATAGTTTTCTTCCTCGTTCCTCCCCGTGGAGGGTAAAAAGAAGTGGAACGAAACGCTCGTTCGATCAGCTCGCAGAGCGAACGGACCCCAGTGCCGGCGAGCAGCAGCTTCTTTTTTCCAAGGGTGCCTCGCGCGAGCCAGAGCGTCCAAACGACGTTGAATTAATTTGGCGGGCCGAGGCGAAAAACAGGTCGAAGGAAAGGGGCGAGGGCGGCGAACGAACGACCCCCTCCATCCATTCCGTTTTGCCGGCGCTTCGACTGGGAAAATTGAAAGGGCGTAAAATAAAACGACCGGCGAGGGGAATTTCGATCTCGAGGCGCGGAGGAATGGTTCGCCACTTGGGAAATTCCGAATGTTAATCCGACGATGCGGTTCAACGCGTCGAAAGCGTCGCTGAGAACCGTAAAAGCAATGACCGAAACAGTCACCTGCGATTCCTCAAGATTAAACGTAATCCGCGCTTCCTTTCGGATGTAGAGCACTTCCCAATAACACCCAGAGCTGCAACGTAAATATTTGTCTTGCCAGCGTAGCCGCTCCATGAGAAATCGCTGGTGATAAGCTAGAAATAGACTGGCGACGATTATTAAAGAGGTATTCTACTGCGGCATGCGATTTTTTTAACTCCCTTCAGGATTTCTTTATGGACTTACTTATGTCAGTTCAGTATCGATATTCAATCAGTGAACCGAACTTGGAGCGAGTGGTCGCTAATTCTAGACCCAATAATAGGGGAGAGTTGCCTATATCGTGCCACTCAAATGACTATTTGATATTATAGCTTGATCTTTTAGGCACCTCCTATTATATGCTTAATCTTTTGTTCAGAACAAATTAATTTGTTATTAATATTTTTGTCACATACTGTAAAAGGTACGATTTAGGAAACCGGTCTCCTAAATCGTACCTCCACTAAAAATTGTAGTCAATAAAAAATAAAGAAGAAAATATTCAACATAAAGTTATGATTATTATATAGTTAGATATAATACACAGGCCGCAATAACTTATGTATATGATATATGTACATAACCTATATAACTTACGAGATGTCAAATCCTACTGGTACGATTTAGGAAACATGGTCAATTTATTTATAACTATCAATTAAAACTTCATACTGAATGTAATATGTACTTAAACTGAATGTAAAATATTCTACATTAAACACGCTTTTAGAAAAATACAAAAATACAGGACGAAATTGCATTGTTTGATTATTATCAGCTAAAATAAACTGGTAAAAAGTTACATCAAACATACGTGATTTTTTTAAATGTTTATAGCACGCACAAAATAGGGTGTAAGCTCAAACGGTTTTGTTTCTATTTCTTATTTCGCATTGACATGATATTTTTATTATCAGATGTCGTTTACATTCATTAATTACTGAGAAATTGTTAAGGAACGATTTAGGTGACCAGTACGATATTGGCAACTCTCCCCTATATGCTTTATGAATACAACAGAACCGTAAATGCCACTAAGAATATTAATAACCTGTATTTAGTTGCATCCTTTGCTGCTTTCTTCGTAATAAAGTTCGAACAAAGACACGCGAAGACTTTTCTAATCCCGTGACACATAAGTACACCATTTCATCCCAGTACTTCTCGTGCAGGGTTAGAGTACTAAGCCCGTCGACACGTGATGCAACTAAATGCCGCGAACGCGGCGGAACAAGCCGTAAATGGACGAGTCGCGTAAGCGAATGAATGAAGTTTGAACGCACAGGTGGTCGTGCAAGCGGGTTTGTCGAACCCGCGAATTTTCCGTTGCGAGGGCGCTTCTTCGCCCCGTCCGTGCGCCAGCCAGTAAAAGGGGCTGCGGAGTCGAATGGCGGCGGGGTAGGTCGACTAAATGGAATTAAAGCGGAATGGAGGAACATTGCCGCCCGCGGAACTTGGACACCCGGGCTGAATAGAAACGTTCGCGAGGCCGAAATTACGTCGCGCTTCCGACCGCGCGCGGATGATATCGTAATGAAAACTCCCAACTACGGTAACTTCACGGTTTTAAAGTTGCGAGGGACGCCGAGTAAATCTTTCCACGGGGTTGCTTAATGCGACGCGACATGGCGGAGCGAAGCGTGGCGGCAGAAGTCTCTGTCTCGCTTTGCGAAATTTTCGCTTCCCCTTTTCTCCATTCGAAAACGATTCTATAATGTTATTTCACTGCACATTTTCTGTGTAATTGTTGCAAGTTTACCCGATGCAAAAATGGACAAAAAATTATTTGAAATCAAAATTTCGTACACAAAAAATTATTTGAAATAAAAATTTCGTACACAAAAAATTATTTGAAATAAAAATTTCGTACACAAAAAATTATTTGAAATAAAAATTTCGTACACAAAAAATTATTTGAAATCAAAATTTCGTACACAAAAAATTATTTGAAATAAAAATTTCGTACACAAAATATTATTTGAAATAAAAATTTCGTACACAAAAAATTATTTGAAATAAAAATTTCGTACACAAAAAATTATTTGAAATAAAAATTTCATAAACAAAAAATTATTTGAAATAAAAATTTCGTACACAAAAAATTATTTGAAATAAAAATTTCGTACACAAAAAATTATTTGAAATAAAAATTTCGTACGCAAAAAATTATTTGAAATAAAAATTTCGTACACAAATTTTTATTTCAAATAATTTTTTGCCCATCTCTGACCCGAAGAACATCGAGTGTCTTCTTCGGTCGACGGTAGATACGTTTTAAACGTATTCCAAGCGATCCTGCGCACGTCAGTGACCGACCAGAGACAAATAGAACACCCGTGGCTTTCTAGGCGGAAGGTATTGCGACTTTCTCGTCCCTGGTAAGTCGATAATAAATTCCGCGGACGACGTACTATTACTTAAGAGGCTGCATTTCGCATACTCGATCCGCATGGCCGTCGTTCGTTGCTGACTACGCAAACCTAGCGGTGAGGAGCTCCGTTATGGAGATCCAGACCGGCTTCACCTAAGAATAAGGGGGGAATTTACGGTTATTACGAGCGGACAAATAAACGTAATCGCGCGAAGAATTACGGCCCGTCTTGGCGTACGGAAATTTCGGAAAATTCGAATCCCTGACACGCCACCAGCCGACCATGGACCCCGAAAGGGGCGAACTCTGTGTCCGTTGACTACGAAGAAAGGAAAGAATTCTTGTCCCGGCGTTCGCAGCCGTTCCCTCGTTTGGAAGATGGGTTCATGAATTCTTCATGAAGCACGGATTTACTTATTAAACGCAGCGGAGCCCTTCTTACTTCGCAGTAATTTACCAGTGAATTTGGGGGATCTTCAACGTTCAACGAACGAAACGCAGAGTGAAAGAGTCGTAGTGCGGGAGATTAATGCCGGGAAAGAAATGTTACAATTTCGCCCGGTTTGTTTTACGATTTTTCTACAAATTAAAAGCTTCTTAGGGATTACGAAAGTCATGAAAATGTATACGCGACTTGGCCGAGAATTAAGGAGGTAATTCCTAGTTTAACTTTGGCGAGCAGTGGTAAAGGTTAAGAAATTAATGTTACAAGACCGTTCTATCCATTCGCCGGGAAATTCGCGATAAATAATGAGGTCCCGGTGTCCGTGTTGCGAGAACGATTCTCGAAGAACGCTTGATAAATGTCCCGTTCCTGAAAAGGGGGAATCTCATTGTAGCGACCCCGCTCGGGCTCGTTTACAACGGCGTATAGTGCGGTTGACCGAGCACGAGTTGTCGTAAAACGAGGACCGTAGAATCGCGCGTAAATCGCATGTAAAAGGACGAACGTCATCAACGTCGTCCATGCTTCTCGTAACTATGTTTTTAAGACCGCGCGTTAGAGAGGAATATAGTTCAGGCATCAAGTTGAAAATTAAATTAGAAAGTTCCGGTGTAATGTGTGCACAGTTTGAAGGGTCCCACATGAACTACGTTGTGATTCTACGCGGTCCGATTCGTATGCTTCGAGATCAAAGAAACCCAAATCAACTATGTTGTGATTCTACGCACTCCGAGTCTTCTGCTTTGAGTTCCTAGAGTTCGAAATTACTGTATTGTGATTCTACGCACTCCGAGTCATCTGCTTCCAGTTCCACGAGTTCGAAATCAACTACATTGTGATTCTACGCACTCCGAGTCATATGCTTCGAATTCCAAGAAATCCGAATCCAGTATGTTGTGATTCTGCTCGCCTCGAGTCTTCTACTTCGAGTTCTAAGAAACCTAAATCAGTTGACTAAATTGTTGTGATTCTACGCGGCACGATTCGTGTGCTTCGAGATCAAAGAAACCCAAATCAACTATGTTGTGATTATTCGCGCCCCGAGTCTTCTGCTTTGAGTTCCTAGAGTTCGAAATTACTGTATTGTGATTCTACGCACTCCGAGTCATCTGCTTCCAGTTCTAAGAGTTCGAAATCAACTATATTGTGATTCTACGCACTCCGAGTCATATGCTTCGAGTTCCAAGAAACCCAAATCAAGTATGTTGTGATTCTGCGCGCCTCGAGTCTTCTACTTCGAGTTCCAAGAGTTCGAAATCAACTATATTGTGATTCTACGCACTCCGAGTCATATGCTTCGAGTTCCAAGAAACCCAAATCAAGTATGTTGTGATTCTGCGCGCCTCGAGTCTTCTACTTCGAGTTCCAAGAGTTCAAAATCAACTATATTGTGATTCTACGCACTCCGAGTCATATGCTTCGAGTTCCAAGAAACCCAAATCAAGTATGTTGTGATTCTGCCCGCCTCAAGTATTCTACTTCGAGTTCTAAGAAACCTAAATCAGTTGACATAGTTATGTTGTGATTCTGGGCGCTGCGGGTCTTCTGTTTCGAGTTCTAAGAGACCCAAATCAATTATGTTGAGCGTTAGCTCGTTGCCGGGCCACCAAGGTCGCACCAGGGCACCTTGTATTTTTCAAACCTCATCTGGCAGACACTTGGTCTGTCAGTCCGTGCCGCGTAGACCTAAGACCATTGTAAATACATAAATTTACTACGGAAACGCAGGCGACCAGTTCAAGTCAGGGCCAAGGGTCCCAGGATCGCCGTGACAAAACACAGACGGCCTCGCGACAGCCATAACACGAATTCCCTTTCCTCTAGTTCTGTACCACCTACAAGCAAATCACTGCCACCAATAGACAACGTTTCCTACCACTGCTTTTTTGTATTAACTCCACCCCTAAAGGGAATCTTCAACTGAACCTTGTCACCAGCGAAAGAGTCAAAAGTCAGTCCAAATGTATACCTCACATGAGTAACTTGGAGGGACTCATTCAACCATGTTATTTGCCATATTCATTTTAAATACAGACACATTGTTATTGTTAATTGTGCGGTGCCTCAATTTATTGGAAAACAACCTTCAATCACACCTCATCCAGTGAACTCTTGTGGTCGTAAGACACCACAGAGAGAGTGACGTTGCGCCGTCGGAGATTTACGACCTCCAAAAACAGGCGACGCAATAGCTCACAACATTTTGGTCCTTCGAGCCGGATCCAACGCCTAGGAGCGTGGTTCATATCACACAGGAGGTTACCGCAAACACTATCAAAATGACATCGGTAGAGTGAAAGACAACGAGGACTCGTCTACCGAAAAACTCTTACACAGATTCGCTAGCGTCGAGAACGTTAGGTCTGTATATCACAGTGCTGGACGTGTTCCGGAACCTATACACCTGCAGGTACACAGTATCAACGGTGCACAGTTTTAAAGCAATTGTCGAGGACATCGCTGCTGAAGAAACGCAGGTTATGAGAACCTTAGTGAATTTGGAAGTTGACTGCCAAGCAAGCGCAGCATTCCATAGTCAATAACCTTGGAGGCTTACAACCTCATTGAGCAGAGCAGAGGAAGAAGCTGCCGACGAAGCGCAGCAGCCTCTCATATCCATATCGTGGGCAGGGGCCTGGACTTTAACAAGGCAAGGACAGGACTGCATAGCACTGATTCAAATTCAGCAGAGGAAGGAGCTACCGGTAAAGCGCAGCAGCCTCTCGCAGCATCCCAGGATCGTCGCTGTCGTGGACATTGGGTCTAGCGGCAGGTCACGGATCACAGGATCATCGCCGTCGGGGACATTGGGTCCAACGGCAGATCAACATCAGAGCATCGCCGTCGTGGATATCATTTCAACGGCAGATTAACACCACAGCATCGTCGTCGTGGACATTGGGTCCAGCGGCAGATAAGACAACGTAGCATCTTCGCCGTCTTGGAAATCAGTTCAGCGGCAGATCGAACATCATAGCGAGTCAACAACACAAACGTAAGTCCGTTCCAATTGCTAATGTCGGACTCATTGAACTCTTTTAGTTATTAAAACTTTATCATTCTCATTTGTTCTACGCATTCATAATTCTCAAACTCACAATGGCAAACTTAACGGTAGAACGCATTCGTACACTAAAACTCAATCGTGCAGCATTCAAATTAGAACTTGAAGCATTTAAATTGATACTCGATAATTACAACAGTCAAAACGCAGTAACCTTTTATCAAGTAGAAGTTTCTTGGCAAGAGTTAAAAGCCGAATATATCACATTTGCAAACGATCAGCTAGATTTAGACATAGCTGATGATACGCAACAGTTGATGCGAGAACGATTAGCACTCAAATTTCTATACTTTAACTGTCGAGCACGAGCAGAGGACATTCTCAAGGAAGTCTCATCAAACGCGAAGTCTGTTGTTTCACGTTTTTTAGAAGTATGCAGTTCAGATATTTCTGATAGTGTGTTTGGTGAACATAGCAATTCTGCACTTAGTTTTGATAATAAACACGCATCAAACAATGAAGATGCATTGCAAAATGAATCTTGCGATACTAACATCACCATGTCTCCAAAAGATACAGTGAATCACAGAAATCAGTCTGAAGACCAGACATCACACACAAACACACAACCATGCACATCACAGTCTATCGTGAACACTGTAGACGCGTATAATCTCGCAGAAGATCGGAGAACCATCGCGCGTTTTTCTGATCACACACCACCTTTTGGGAAGCAAAAGAATGACGACAATTACAAGTCAAGAATATTACTATCGTGTCGGTCATTATATTTACCCGTAGATACGCCTCATCAACAAACTGGCATAGTTGATGAGAAGATTCGAAGTAGTGCATCAATAGATCTAGTTTATACACAATCGCGGAAACCTAATGCTAGATTTGCAACAATGCAGAACTCCTTTGAAATCGAGTACCGTGAAAACCTTACATGCGACAGACTTCTTTTATACTCGATACTCGAAAGTCGGTTGCAATCTTTTCACCTGTGCAATTACAACTCTGTTTATTTTCGTGGCTCAGGTAAACCTCAACAGACCCTTTATGGTCAGCAGGTAGTTTCGTCGGAGGAAGCACGTGACCTTGCGTCGGTCCCACCCGCGACCGCGTCAGGTAGATTACTTTATAGCACAAAGCTCTCGATGGTATCGACAATTACCCTAAGCACGGTTTGTCGTATAGAAGAGAACAAGACGCTAGCAATGCGTAAATCCTTTTATGATTCTTTTTATCTCGTATCATCGGGACGAACAACCTTTTACGAGAAAAGTAGGGAATTTATCGCTGATGATTCTTATAGAAAATCCTCATGTAAGAACGGCATGAAGTGTCATTCAGCATCAACGTGCAAGTTGATGAAACCCTCAAAGCTTGCGAACACTCTTTCGTGGATTTACGACCCCCGATTGAGGAAACGCATAAAACTTTGTAGAAATCGCGATACGTGTGTATGAAATCCAGCTCAATTCATGAAGCCATTATTATCACAGTTACGAGTGATACTGTATGCACACCTTAGGAGCATGGATTTACACACACAGGCATTGTTTACACACATCAACATTAACACACACCACGCCATACACGTTAACAGACTCACGCGGGTCACTGATTTGCTATATAGCACAAGAAGCTATAAACCTTTAGGTGTAAGTGTCGAAGTTAAAGCAAATTATTATATCACAATATTGGTTAGAATCTTAGTCGTTTTATTTTGTAAACCAAATACATGCACGCAGGCATGCACGCACATGCAGTCGAATGTACGAGTCGCAGATTTGTTATATCACACAAGCACATTCAAAGGAAACAGATCGCGTGAAATATGCAAGTACATCAATCCTGCAGTTCGGTGTAGTTTGTGAATGCTAATCATAACTCTAAACTCTTACATCACTTGCATTTTATTTCCATTGATCTTAGAGGATGCAGAACACTCCATATTGTTGAATGTTTGTACGATTTTGGAAAGGACATGTACCATTCATAACATGACATCTCTAGAACTTTGCATGTGTTGACGCATTGTTCCTATTGTTTCAATCATAATTCAACTTTTGTAATCCCACACAACACTCATTTGCACTTGTCGCTCTTTGTCAATTTTGTTCAACCTATCACTTAGCAGTAACTTGTTATGACTGTTTTCGTTCTCGAGCCGACATTAGTAATGGCGAGACTTATATTTGTAATTGTGCACCAGATATTAGTTACAATCATAACCAGCGTACCTTGCCGTCGAGAAGGGATTAAAGACAATAGCGGGCAATCCTAGGTTTGTCAAACGAAAGACAGCTCATACCTGATAGACCCAATTCTCGAAGCCAGGTAGACGTGCCGTACCCGGTCGTAGCGTTGACCGTGCGTACAAGCTATTGCCGTAAATGTTACGGTATTCAATAAAATATAGAAATCTTTCGAACTGTATACTGCTAACTAGTGACTAAGCTTATTGAACTCACTTAATATCATGATACTATAACTAGTTAGTGGTAAGGAAGTATATTTAAACCATTTTTATATTCATTATACTCCTTTATATCTCGTGTGTATTATATATCTCTTTGTAATTTGCTAGTGTAACCATGTAACGCTTTAGGATTGTTAAGAAACTAACAGCACAACCCTAGTAATTTCGATATCTCGAGCCAAGACCACGAAACGGTTCTTGGATGCGCTTGGAACCACCGAATGTGGATGATCATTGACGGCCCATACAATGCCCAGTGACATCACATTAAATTCTCAGGAACATGTAATATCTCTAGAATCACATTATACCCATTGTTTTGAACGTGACCGTTCAAGAGGGGGCGGTATGTTGAGCGTTAGCTCGTTGCCGGGCCACCAAGGTCGCACCAGGGCACCTTGTATTTTTCAAACCTCATCTGGCAGACACTTGGTCTGTCAGTCCGTGCCGCGTAGACCTAAGACCATTGTAAATACATAAATTTACTACGGAAACGCAGGCGACCAGTTCAAGTCAGGGCCAAGGGTCCCAGGATCGCCGTGACAAAACACAGACGGCCTCGCGACAGCCATAACACGAATTCCCTTTCCTCTAGTTCTGTACCACCTACAAGCAAATCACTGCCACCAATAGACAACGTTTCCTACCACTGCTTTTTTGTATTAACTCCACCCCTAAAGGGAATCTTCAACTGAACCTTGTCACCAGCGAAAGAGTCAAAAGTCAGTCCAAATGTATACCTCACATGAGTAACTTGGAGGGACTCATTCAACCATGTTATTTGCCATATTCATTTTAAATACAGACACATTGTTATTGTTAATTGTGCGGTGCCTCAATTTATTGGAAAACAACCTTCAATCACACCTCATCCAGTGAACTCTTGTGGTCGTAAGACACCACAGAGAGAGTGACGTTGCGCCGTCGGAGATTTACGACCTCCAAAAACAGGCGACGCAATAGCTCACAACAAATTATGTTGTGATTCTACGCGTTCCGAGTCATCTGATCCGAGTTCCAAGAGTCTGAAATCGACTATATTGTCATTATACGCGTTGCGAGCCATCGTCCCATGTTCCAATAGCCCGAAATCAACTATGTTGTGATTCTACGCCCTGCGAATCATCTGCATCAAATTCTATTGATTCGAGATCATTTATTCCGAGCTCAAAGTGTCCAAAACCGAGTGTTCAGTATTCCACGTGTCTTCGTTCAATTTCCTGCAACTACGCAATCAACAACTACGCAACTCCCACGCAACTAAGCAGAGGCGACGCGCGCGGAACCAGCAGATATCGCGGTGCAAGCACCGTTTCCTCCGGAATAATTAGATTCAAGGCCGCATAGAACAATGCCTCGCCCACTTAACGCCGCCACGAGTTTTGCTGTATGCTTCACCGAGCTCTTGGCCAGATATTCTGGCACCTTGTTCGTTGCTTTTTCGCGGAAAACCCTGTCTAATCAGTGACACCACGATTCCAACGTCGACCTCTACTCTTCAATTCCAAGAACACCCGAGTCCCCACGTTACTTCTCAAACTCCAAGCAAAGGAAAACAAAGGAGGCACCAATGCAACAATTACAAACGACATACCTATCCCAAGAATCGGTGGGAAACGTGTATCGCGAAATCTTTCCAGACCTATTTACCCTGAGCTGTTTAAAACAGTCTCTTCGCTTTCCTCGGGTCTAGCCCCGACCCCTTGTTTCCTCCGTTCTTTCCCGCCGCGACGCTGAATACGCGAAATTCCGGCCGTCGGGCGAACACAATCGTTGCAAACTGCTCGAAATAGAGACGGCACGCCAGGGGTATAGAAGAGAGAGTGGCAGAAGGGAAGCGAGGAGAATCCGATCGCTCGAATCACCGACAAATATGAGTGCCCCGAGCGCTCCGCTGGGAGTCATCGACCGTCTAGAATTTCCCGACTTTCCTCTCCCTTCCCCAGCTGGATTTCAACTGCGTAACATCTCCCAGGACAAGTTTTGGGAGAATAATAGAAAACTCCAGACGCGGAGCGGCGCGTCCTCGGTGCTCGCGTCCTTGTTCCGCCGTGACGGGCAATTTGTCGCCGGGATCTCTGGTATACATGATCCTTGGCAGAAATTGGAGCTTTCTGTACGCTTTGGTTATCCATCGCAACCGAGAGGAATAACAGGTGCATGGCAACAAACAGGAGTATCCTCGCGATTGGTTTCCTAACAATTCCAGCGACAATCTCCATGTTATCAGCGCTGCATGATTGCAAAGTAACGGAACGGAACGGAGGGTGGAGGCACTGAAATCGTGGCAACGAAAACGATTCTCGAGAGCGTAACGAGCAGACACTGCTCTCGATACACACCTTTCGAACGCGATTCGTGCCGGTTATCGAGGCGTCTACGTGCTCCCTCAAGCATTAGGTATATAAATCGGAGGTATTCGCCGCGTGAACGTGATGTACGATCGAACTCCAGTTTTCTCGCTGCGAGACAAACGAGCCCGGCACGGTGGAAGAAAGCCAGGAAGCTATGCAAATCGAGAAAACGACCGTGAGACGGATTAGCCAGACGTCCAGTGGACTAATGGATATTAGAATCCTGCCAGGGGATCGCTGAGAAACGTCCCTCCGCCCTGGTCTGTCGGGGGCCGATCGATGAACTTCGTAAAGTAGGATTCTATTCAACCGTCGATAGTGGTGTCGGATCGATCTTTCTCTGGATTCTGGATAATTCTGGGTAATTATAAAAAGATAACAAAGGATGGTGATTTTTACACGTTTATCTAAAATTCAGTGAGCCGTCAAGGAGTTAATTTATTACTCATTTCGAGTCTCAGCAATTTATATCCTCCAGGATAGGATCTTATATCATTTAAGATAGCTGGATACTCCCCATATGTTATCAACATAATCAAAACAGTCGCGCCTGTTTCTTAGAATGATTAGACAGCGATACCGAGAACTTTACCCTGCGGCAGAGAGTTCTGTTCTTGTCCCTTGACGAACGTCAAACGCCACTCCTTAACCAATCTAACTTTCAAATTAAGCGGCCTGGCGACTGTCCACGTGACAAAGTGATTTAAAAGCGGCGAGTTCTTCTCCGGGCCGCGAACTTCCTCGCGAGCGAAGTTCGCGGCACCGATTCGCTTTGAGAAACTTCAGCGCCGCTTTCAGCCGTGCCCGCTAGACTGCGGGAGGCTCTGAATGTCGGAAGTGTCGAGAGAATTATCCTCGAATCAAGCGGGCTCCGGTTGAACCTTCCCGGAGTGTCGTCTGCTCTTGGGTTGCATCGGGAAGGAAATTTCTACTCGCGCGTGGAACGTCGTAATCGCGCTCCTTTGCACGAGCAGGCGTTTAACCGTTCGAGACGCGTGAAAAATGGTGAACGGAGAAATGGCTCTGTAGGCGGTGCACGTTTCGAACATTGGGCTGAAGATGAAAGAATTTGATGATGGGCTGGATAGCCTCGATTGGTCTCGCAGCATCCGGAGCAATTACTGTCACGAGCGTGCAGTGTTGCTGGATTGAATGCAACATAAATTCTTCTCCTACGTGGCGCTTGGGATCCAGCGTTCTACAAGCAACGGCGTCTAAAACGATGAGCCTGTTGAAAGGATCACTCAGCTCACTTATGCAGAACTTGGAACGCTATCGCCGCATCGCTGTTCGCAAAATTTCAGAACGCTCCACTAGTAGCACTTTCTAAAGCACTCAGCTGTCCCGATGAAGAGTGTTCTTCTTTCTTTCGATACATGAACAGCTGGACGTTTAGATATGAAACTTGGTAGCAGAAAAATTCTATGAAGTCTAGAAAGATTACTACATTTGGTTCACGAATAAAGGAGATGAATAATCTTTTTTCTGCAAGCTCCTTATATAATGTTTCCCTTTCCACGGCTATTTTCGAGGTTTAAGGTGACGGTAGAAGAAAAGAACGAAGATCGTGAAGGGAGGCAAACGAAGATCGGTCGGTGGGCGACACTTTCTTACGCACTCTCGATTAATTCGAAAGCAGGCTGCACCGAGGCGCATCCACTTTCACTGCGAGCCCCCAGAAGAAATTACAGCGATGCCCGCAAACCGCCGCCCGCTAGCGGGCATGCGCGCTCGCTCGGATTTAATTAAATATTTGCACTCGGTTTAATCTCGCCTCCATCGTTCCCGCTGCGCCGGCTTCTTCCCGCTTGCGCCTTCGCCCGTTCGCGGCGGAACTGCCTTTCAAGGCTGCACGGGATAAAGAATTCCCGGCGATTTCCATAGGAATAATCGCCGACCACGCATTCGCTCGCGTCCGACCATCGTATTCGATCGAAACTGAAAAGGAGAAGCGCTGCGAATGGTTACACGAGTCGGGTTGTTTCAGAAGCATCGTATACATTTGATGTTTCCACAGTTTCTCGTGTGCTAGCGGCTGAACGATACATTTCAAGATCAAGGAAATATCTGCTCGATAATCTCTCTTGTTTAATGTAATTGCCGTTGCACGCAACAGTTGCTGGGTGGTCGGTTGTTTCACATAATTGTGGGATAAGCCGCGCACACGTGTACTATTCATCGAGGTAAGGAAATATACTGCTTGACACTATATTTTGCGGAATATGTGATTATGTACACATTAATTGAAAATAAACGCCCAAGGGAAGGCATATACAATCCTCTTAAACGCCATGTAAGAGTTATGTAAGACAGAGAAAACAATTTGAATACACGAACGTGCAACTTTAGGAAATTTTAAACGAAGGCTAATTTATTGCGACACATTTCTTTGACGATAAAGTTTGTCGCTTTGGATAGTGGTTTGTTTACTAATTATTGTATTTGAAACAATACGCCATCTTCTTCTAAGTAGTACTTGGTAATTTAAAACAATGCTATTGCTGTATGAGATAATACACTATTTACTTTACATGAATTTCGTTTAACTTTTCGCGTGTCCGATCGGCAAAAAATAGTGTGCAACAGTATAAGCGTTAGTAAACACGAGTACGCAAAACAAGTAGGGTAAACTGTACAGTGATTAGCACCCTAAGCGGATATCCCAATAAGCTTGCCTTTTTTTTGTGAAGTTTTTATATGGTCTTAATTTTCAGTTATTATCGATGATTATAGATTTCTCATTAAAATAAAACATCTTGACTACCTATTAAGTCTTTACTTTTAAAAATATTCAAGAACAAAAATATAAAAAAATACTTAGAAACGAAGATTAAACAGACTATTTCATTCACTACTAAATACCTACAACACTTAGTAAATCTGTATTTCAATCCATTACTTAATTATAAAGCGACCAAATGTACTTACTCCCTATCAAAATGTTAAGAAACCGCTGAAAACTCAGCACATTGTCTCACAATTACCTTTAAGACTTTTTATGAAATTGTCAGATATAAAATTTGTACCTCAACTACTGAAATTTGCAGTGTTAAAATGAAAGAAAGATAAGAAATTGTAAAAAAGTACTCTCTAAGCTCGCTTAATCAGGAGTGCCAATGATTAGTGCAGTTTACGATTGTATTTATATCGAATGTCTACTTGATCCAGCACGTAAGAAGTGTTAAAGCGTCGAGGATTTTGCTAGACGAAGCCCTACGAATAGGTGATCCGATTATCTCGAACCCAGCATAAACACCACGGAGCATTACAGAGAGCACACACAGATTCGAGTAATTACCATGCATTAGCCAGATTGGTCCAGGATCGATTCATAGGGAGCGACTCATAGTCCTCGCGGAGTTTACCTGAAACACAAAGGGAGAGAGCGGTCCATTAAAATCAGTTCTCACTGAAGCGCACGTGGGAATGTGCCATTACAGAATATATAACAGTAATGGCGTAATAACGCATATCGCGATAGTATCTCGCGTTTTAACGCGCGATCCCTTCAGGACGGCCCTTTTTCTCGTCACGGAGATCCGAGTGGAACCGAAGGAACGGAACGGAGGAGTCGTGCGAGTCGAGTCGATTCGTTTCAGCGAAGCCTAGCGTTCAGCTGCATTCCCATCGAACGCGATTTCTCCGCGGAGCGATTTAAACTAATCCTCGCGGCAGACCTGGATATACGACTTTTCGCTGGATTAACCTGTACACGGGCGGCTAAACGTAATCTGTTATGACGGAATAATGCTGCACGAACAGGCCCACGGAGAAATTCAATTACGAGATCCTCGATATTGTTTTACAAGCCGGCTCTGCTGGTTTACGATCTAAACGGTACGAAAGAGGGCGACCAGGGTAATCAGGAGCGATTCGTGTCTGATAATTGCAGGAAGTGAACGGCGAAGCCATGCATCGGCTCTATAGAGCTATCAATTCGTTCCTTTCAGCCTTCGCCGTTAAACCGCGCCGCGCAACTTGTAATGTAATAATACGTCGTTAGTTAATCGAGATATGAATTCCGTGAACAGCTGATGCTCGCCTCTGGGTATATAAAATTCATACGACCAGCGATGTTGCAGCGGCCATGGTTGACGGAAGTGCGAGCGGGTAAATATGCAGCTCCTTTGTGGAGGATGAGCGTTTCCTTTATTTTCGTACGAAAGAAAGGTCATAAATAATGAATTGGAAGCGCCGGCGAAGGTGCTCGCCGATGGAAACGCTCTGCCAGGAATATCCACGGCCTTCGGCCACAAAAGGTTAACACATTGCGGTCGGTGCACCGCATGCATAAGCTACTTGCGCTCCGCATAAGAATTGTAACGTGCGATTGATTCTTCTCCTCGCTGCATACGTTGACCCTGTTTTGCTTTTTTATTACACACGGTCGCTTGGCGTCGCTGGCTAGGCTTTGCGTAATGGAGAAACGTAGTAATATATCTAGGAGTCGCAGAAAATGTAGAAAATGAATGACTCTCGGCTGTAGATTATATAAAAAAAACCATCGCTACGTTCAATGATTTGAAAAATGATTGTAAGGATCGCTTTAGATCAGTGTGATCCTCAATCTTTTTTGAGTACCGAACACCTTTTATAATATTCAAATAACTTGCGACCCCCCAGAAAACACTTCGCGATCCACAGGTTGGTAATCACTGCTTTAGATTTTAGATTATGGCAGCAGTACATCAACGTGCCTCGACTTTCACGAACCAAAAGGAGCGGTGACACGTCCGCAGTCGCGGAAGCGTCAATAAACGTTGACGTTAATATAATTACACTCGGCCGCGGTACTCTAGCCAGGCACGTCGCGCGCGCAGAAAAACAAATAAAAGAGCCGCGCGATGTAAAAAAGTGTGTTTGCCCATTAGCGTGGCAGCGTCGTTACATCTCTTTACCATTTAGCATTTAGCAACAAAGCGGCGTCTGAAAGCGACGAACGGAGGAAACAGAGAGCTCGTAATCGTCGAGTTTATCCGTTCCGCTCGTCCTTTAAAAAGGCGATTGCGAAGCGTGGCGACGCGAGGCCCCGCGCAGCCATTAAGGCGATAATAGACGGCAATCGGGCGAAGCGAGTTCACCGCCGAATTCAACGATCAACGGCGTCCTCTCGGCGCTGAATAGTGGTGGCCGCCGAGGTGAACGCGGAGGGGCGCGAACGAAAACGGTGAAACGTAATTTGGCACGGCGAAAGTTGTCGTAATAAGAGAAACGGTCGTGGCCGTTTCGCGTGCCGTCAACGTCCTCCGAAAACGGCAGAGATAATGACGTTGATATGCATGCGACGCTGCCACGCGACCGTGCAAAAGAACCCCTCGCCAAGTGACTCGCGTTATTGCTGGCGGTAATTAGGCTTCTGCTCTGCGAAATTTTAGACTGCGCTTCGCCGAGGGAAAGTCGCCGAAAAATTGGTTACGGGGACTGTGGGAGTTGCGGGTATTCCTGCGGTAACTGGTACTTCTCAGGTTAGGCTTCAGTTGGGCGACAAATTCAGCACTGTAATGGTGGAAGTTTGATTTAATATTAATCACGTTCCTCAGGTCTGAAAGCGGTGCAGGTCTACACTTGGAGCTTTCTATTTTCAAGTGCTACTAAATTAAAATTTAAACCTCGGATATAGAGGTTCTCTTTCTCCATGCCTGATTTATCGTTGATAAGAACACGATGAAAACTTTTATTATCCCAGTCCTTGATCATTTCCTTGTTTGAATATTGTGATGTCGTCTATCGTTTATGTTTATCCTCTCGTCTTTCTCTCCTTATTCAACGTGTACAAAACTCCTGTTTGCGTTTTTCTTTTTGTGTCCCCAAGTTCGATCATATCTCCCACGTATACGTCATAACGTCCTGGTTACGTATGTCCCAACGCAGGATTTTCCATTTATGTTGTCTCGTTCACAAAATACTTTCATCTCTCGTTCTGCTTTATCTCTACAATATTCTTCGCTACAATCTTTCTTACCATGGGTTTAATTCTCTTTCTACTTAGATTCAAAATCTTCTTTCCATACCTGCACACACGACATCTAAATTTGAATCCTCTTTTGCCTACATTTCTGCTCAGTATTATAATTCCCTTCGTCCTGACATTCGAGGGCTAAATTCCTTTCCTGATTTTAAATGAAAAGCTTGACGGTATATATTTCTACATTATTCCTAAGTCATCTCTATATATTTTCTTTCTCTCGTCCATGTATGTCCATTTACGTTTATGCTTTTCAATCTTAAAGCACCATAAAATTGTTTCTCTGAAATTTTTCTCCTTTTTCTTTTCTTTCCTAGTTTTAATTTTAGCTTTAGTTATTTAGTTACGGTTAGGCTTCTAACAGTATTGTACTGCAGTTTCGCATTTTACTTCGCTATGCTTTATGTATTACTGTTCATAAAATATTACATAAAATTGTTTCTCTTAAATTTTTCTCCTTTTTCTTTTCTTTCCTAGTTTTAATTGTAGCTTTAATTATTTAGTTACGGGTAGGCTTCTAACAGTATTGTACTGCAGTTTCGCATTTTACTTCGCTACGCTTTATGTATTACTGTTCTTTGTATATTTACCAAGTAGGTAATAAAGACGAATAATAATAATAATAATAATAATAATGCCGGAAAATATCCTGATTCTTCCTGTACAAAGAACAAACAGCTGTGACAACTTCAGCTGCATTCACCTTTATATTGGCATCCTGCATGTTCTACGAAGCATCGAGATACTTCGTGGCACGGCTCTACTTACGCTATCTTTTGCACGTGTGCCTACTCGAGGTTAAGAGACACTAGCATTATCAAGAAGGATACAAACTAGTGTAACCATGTCGTGACACCTACTACCTCTCACGTAACGTCTAAACTCCTCAGAGTTAAAACGATTTCCACTCAAGCACCAAGCTACCAAGAGAATGTACCTACAAAAGAATCGCTCTCCGGTGTCCATTGCTGTACCGTAACGTTCCACGTCATCGCGGCGAAGCGATTTCATCGACGAGCCAGAATCAGAGCGGGAGGTACTCGAAAACGGAAGGAACGGGTCGTTTATCGCGCTCCTGGAGAGGTGAATCGAGCGTGCGAGTAGAAAGTCGCCCGGTTAGGTAAGCGGCAGAACCAGAGGCGAGCCCCAAGGAAATCTTCCGCGGTGCAGCATCAACTTTAAAGCCGTTCCGCGCGTTGGAAATAAGGGGCGATACACCCGTTATGCCAGACGTCTAAGATAAACTTTGCATAGCAATTTGGTTCGCGCCCGATGCTTGGTATTCCGTCGCGCGGCGAGGATACAAGCTGCCGGGGCCCCGCGAACAACGCTGCCTGCAACCGTGCTACACCGGTGTAATACAACGGAGGCAGTACGTTACACCGTTGCTGCACACAACGCGCAGGCCCGCGAACTTTACACGGACACTTTCAGATAAGAAGGCCTGGGAGCGTGTAACGCGGTTACGAGCGATCCCGCGCGGGCGGTTCGCTATCTCGAAAATAACCGAGGCCCAGCGATTATTACGTGCCTCCGGTACTCCATCAACCGAGCTCCTCCGTCGTAATTAGTCGAGCTTCGGAGTGGAAATTGGTTCGGAGGCTTCACTTTTTCTTCCTTCTTCCCTCCGCGAACGTTCGGGCCACTTTCGCTCCATCATTTTCGAGATTCTCTCCTGTTACCGGAAGTTTGAACGCCCGCGAAATATGTACATACATCAGGGCCAGTTTTGGAGCAAGGGTTCCGAAGTGTGGCACATTGATCCCTTGAAATTTTGAGGAACCACTTCGAACCCTTATTTGGTGATTTAAATATTGCAAGAACGTCAGTCACTACTAATAAATCCTATCACTTTAGATTATTCGCCGACCACTGTAGGTCGACGTTTACAATCGCCTTCCACGCAGGAAGCGCATCCCGAAAATTCAAAGGGGTGTCGCCGAGACAGATACCCCGGGGTCGTTTTCGCGCACCAGATCATGCAATGAAATTCAAAGGGACCCCGTGAGAGGTGGAGGAGGTGGAGGGAAGCGGGGGCGGGCGGGTCGTAAAGGAGGGTGGAAAAGTGGAGGAACGAAAGGGCGATAGTGGCTGAAGTGGGGGAAGAACGGGGGAGATAGAGACGGTTGAAAATTTTCTCGGGCGTGCCTCGCAGATTTCGTTCCTCGAGAATCGTCGTAAAACGGGTTACTCGTTTCGCGAACGAAGAGAAACGGGCAGAAGACGAGGCCGGAATGGGTTCGTCGACGTTTTCTCTCCTTTACACGGAACCCCGAGTTTACACCCCGCCCAGACAAGTCCGCCCTGTTCCCACCACCGCGAGGACCTCCTTGGGACGGAATCGCCGACTCGATGAGAAGAGTATCGTGTTGACAGAGCTTTGGTCGATGTTCGGTTGGATTGTTTCACGGTGTCTCGAGTGTCATCGCGAAAGCCAGCGAGTTTTAATTACTTTCCAAAGGGACATTCTTAAGTAATACGCGATACTACATACTTCTCAAAAAATGCATGTAATTAATTGAGATTCCGGGCGCTTTAGGCTTTTAGACTCGGTCATTGCTCTCGACGACGATTGAATCGGCTAGTAGGGGGCAGGTAATCGCCTCCTTTACGCTTACCGTCACGCATTACACTTTAAACTTTGATCGCAAAATTCCGCTGGCTCGTTGCGTGTTTACCGCTGTTGCTCGTTGATTTTTGTGGAAATTCGCGGATCAGAAAGCCGTCAACGATGATGAATATTCCATGGAGCACGCCGACAAGCCGGAAAGGCGGGTTGAAGATCGCAAGGTCGGTCACTGCACTCGAGTCGCGAACGCGCAATCGCGGCCGATCGTCCACTCGAATCAGCGTAGAACGTAGACCCGAGCATTTTCCACCATCGGCGACCTCCATTCCGACGCGATGAAATATTTTTTGCACCGTAACTCGGCCACTTTCTAATCGCTGTTATTAACGACAGGTTTCTGCCGCGCTGACAGGTTGTCTCTTACCGAGTTCTCGCTCTTCTTTTCTCGCCTCACGTAAATGTCTCCTTTATCGAACTTAAATGTGTATCTGATTTCTGCCACGATTTTTGCTTCCAATAAGAAGTCCTTCGATTTACATTCAGTGGAGTTGAAAAAAAAACAAGCGTACGTGCCACGGACCATCCGTTCCA
Organism: Andrena minutula; assembly: GCA_929113495.1. Lineage (NCBI taxonomy): Eukaryota > Metazoa > Arthropoda > Insecta > Hymenoptera > Andrenidae > Andrena > Andrena minutula. The sequence continues at coordinate 39,820,499 of OV815994.1, forward strand.
ATTAATTCCCATCGATAACAAAGCAACTTTTATTAAACGTACCCAGAGGGAATACACGCGAAGCACTCGTCGTTCCATTAATAATTCTATTGCTACCGGTATATAACGAGTACAAATTCCCCGATCCTTTCATGTGTAAAAAAAGAGGGGATCGCCGATAAAATCCAGACCCGCTGATTCGAATTTCACTGGTGAAGGTGCGTTCGCACACGCACGGGCGTGCGCGCGGAGGGGGATGACAAACGGTCTGAGGGGGTGTCGCTTGATCCCCGCATCCCCCGATTTCCGGCTACAAGCGAGCCTCCGCTCACAAAAGCCGTCGTTAGTAACTTCGCTCCCCCTCCGCGAAACTCTTCCCTGCGCCCTCGGTTTTTAACTCCGCGCAGCGCGCCGGGGCGGAGGAACCGCGGGGGATGGCGGCGCGCGTCCCAGCGACGACGGTAACGTATCGTTCCAATTAATTGCACGACGGACCGGGATTATCGAGTTAGGAATTTACGACATTAAAATTCATAAGCTTCGGCGGGAGATAATTAGCCGGGTCGTCCTCCGCGAGAAGATTTACTCAGCCCCATCGAAGTTGCGCGCGAGGCTCTCGCACGCGCCTACCTCGCCCCTTCGCGGCGGAGTTTCTTCGGGAAGTTCGCGGAATGATAAGTTGCCGTTGAGTTCGGGGAAATCTGTGCCGCGAGACTCGAGCGTGTCGACGCGCCGAGCCGGGCGTTTCGTTTGGTTTCGGGCCTTGTCTCCGTCTCGCTGGATATTAACGCGCGATCGGAGCTCGCTCGAGAGAAGAGATGTTCCCCTCCTCTGTCGATCGTTAAGGGAAGGTATAGGTATCGATATCAAATCCGAAGCGCGCATTCATCTTCGCTCGGGCCAGAAGCCCCGGCAATTTTCTCGCACTTCCTTCGAGTGGATCGATCGGAATTCCTGAATGGGCTTTCACGAGCGAGCCGGCTCTCCTCTTCCTTTCTCTTTCTTTACCGGACCGACCGGCCGTCACGATTGAACGGTGTTACACCGTGAAGAAGAACAGTTGGAACCGGGGGAGGGACTAGGGGGCGATTACTCGAGATCCGATTAAACGAGCAGCCACCATTGGAAAATAATTAAGCGCGATAGGGTTGTTCGAGTTCGGCTTCTTCTAACGGGCCCTCGACGCTTCGACCACCGCCATCCAAGGGACATTAAGGCGCACTTGAATTAAAGGCAATCTGTAGGTGCGGAGCGAGGCTCCCGCTGATCGCGATGATCATTATGGATCCGCTGACAACGATAAATTCCATTGCTTCTCTCCCCTCGTTCCTTAATTGAGTCGATCACCTTGGACCTCTCCTTGTACGTTTTCCTAGGGAATTAAACGCGGATGCTTGCCCCGCGGCGATAAGCCTGACAGACTCTTTTCATTTAGATATCGGTGGCTCATAATGGATCAAAGGAAACGCTCTACAATGATAGACATCTAAATCGTGAAGGTTTGCAGTGCTTAGAAAACTTAAATGATATGAAAAATAATAATAATAATAATAATAATAATAATAATAATAATAATAAATCGTCTTTATTCCGTGTTGAAACATGTTTAAATAATTCCCTCAATGAAATCACACTGAAGGAACTGTGTTCTTTGGATATAAAGATAGACGAACTTCGTCGATCATGTACCTATCGAGTGACAGTTTCATTAAAAAGCGCCTTGGCAGTCGAGGCATGAATTTTTCGAGCGCGCCAGACACGCCAGAACACCTAACACCTCGCGAAATCCTCTTTTTTTCTCCCCCGCCGACAGCAAATCTCGCGATACCGTTCACGAATCAATGCGGCGCGCATCCTCCCTCTCTATAAACATCCTCCCCTCGTTCGTGATATTGAATCCGGGAGCCGGAAGAACTGGAAGTCGGCCAATACCGTGAACTATGCGCAAGAGAGCCAGCTGCAGAGGGAATCTCTAGTTAGTTTTAACTACCTGCGAACTGCATTGTACTCGGCTCAAGTGCTTCCAACTGCTTCGCCAGGAGTTATCCGCCATCCCCGTCGCGGGTCGCCATCCACGGGGGAGAGCTACTCGATATACCGCGATCCCTTTAATCGCCCCACGCCCGCGAATCCGACCATCGTTTCTACCTTGCCGTTTTCTCTGCCCGCCGTTTGTACCGGTTGCTCGCGGTCGTAAAGCATCGAGAGACGGCTATCGTGACGCGCTGCAACACGGCGCCGGAATAATAAAAGTCCCAGGAGGCGAAAGTAAGCGTTGCCGAGGGCTGACGCGCCGTGTGTAAGTACCCCTCGAAAATAGCCGACTCGATAAACGCGTGCACGCGCGGATCGTTAGGCCGAACGGACGATAATGCGGGATAACGGGTGTGGCGGATAATGCCTGGACGTATCGCGAGAGGCTTATTTGCCACGGTGGTGGCGTGTCCGTGGGGCACGCAAACACTTTACGCCCCCGATGTTCGGGGTACCCCCGAACCCAGCCTTCGCCACCAGGCACAATGGAACCAGGCCGATAAACAGCCCGGCGAGATTTATCGCTCTCGGTCCCTTGCCAGGAAATCGCGTCCCCGCGACGTAAATACGTTTACAAGTCTCTGCGGCGTACACGCACGTGCGCCCGTTACTTAGCCTACGACGATAATTGCGGGAGGACCGCTGGATTGCGGGGGGAGCGTCTCGACGAGTCTCGCAGTTCGGAGTACGCTTCGAGGACGCTCAGGTAGTTGGTGAACGACGATGAAAGTACATAAAATGTTATTGGCGTGGTAGGTACTATCTTTCATTTACTAGATCGATCGGAAAGGATGGGAATAAAGTCCTATACTTTGTTGCTGTATTACTGAAACAGGCAGTATATATCAGGGTGTTTATAAATGGCAAAGACCCCTTCCAATGCTCCTTGATTTCGGTGAGGACGATACTTTATAGGACTGTAACTAACTTACATATGTGTATTTAGTATTTTGTATTTTGTATTTAGTATTTAGTTTTGTGTTCTTAGTTCTTGTTTACTATTTAGTTCAGTTTAGATGGCTTTGTTAGCCGTGTATCTTTGGCGTATTTATTGTATAGACTTTTTAGTTAATTTCTCTGCTTTATCTCTTGTAAACCATGGGTATTCCCCGTATAATTATTTAAATAAATAAATAAATAAATAAATATGTGGGACAATATTTGAGGGTCGAATCTACTTGTCAAGATAATAAGAAAAGTTGGTATACGCATATGTTCGATAATGCTTAATTTTGAAGTTATAAGTATTTTTATATTCCGTAAAATACCGGCTCGGAATGTCTATTAAAGGGCAACCGGCAGACTGGAGCGTTTGTCAGTTGACCTAAAGCCGGGAATCCACCGGGAAGTTAAGCTATGCCATTCTACGTTTTAAAAATATTAGCTTCAATACATTCTTATGGAACTGTGTCAACCAAAAACTAAGCTAAAGCATAGCATCGCATAGCGTAGCTTAGCTTAGGTTTTCGGTGGATTCCCGGCTTTATGTACTTTATTTTCATTCGTATCCTTTTCTTCGCGCCTTTAAAGAAACGAAACGATAATCAATATATCGATCCGCAGAAACACAGCTGGACTTCGTTAAATGCCACTTGTGATCGCAAAACTAAGCATTATTGGACATATTGATATACCAACTTTTCTTATTATCTTGATGAGTAAAACCGACCGTCAAATATTGTGCCACATATTTATAAACACCCTACTACTGTTCGTAAATATTAGAACACCAACTCTATGTATAGTAATTGTGAAAAGTGTTGGAAATTTATTGTTAGGTTGGCAATAACAATACCGACCGATCTCTAATCGATTTCCGCAATTGATATTCCTACCAGAAGAAGAACAATCTAAATTATAACCTATAAGAATATAATCAAAATAAAAGTCTATTGTCGCTTCAGAATTCTCTCGTTTATTTCTCCCATCCATCTTGCGTAACGTAACATTTATTAAAGAATTTTAATAATTTTTACTATATATGGTATTTTAAATTAAAAGCTGTGGAAAGTATTCAATTTGCACTAAGTATCACATTTTCTGCAAATACAGCAGGTGCCTTATGAACCGCAGTGTATGCACAAAGAATTGCACGTATCTATAGGCACCTGCCATGCTACTGCCTATACAACACAAACTTCCACCCCTATGCCTCATGCGGTCAGACAGTCTACAAGCCACAATTTGTCGTCATATCTTCTTCCATCAAAGACAGGGAGTACTCCAGCTGTGGCGCACGTGGGAAAGCCACCGATAAATTCAGTCGAAAGTAATCTAGTTGGCGGTTATTCGTTCGTGGAAGGAATAAACTCTATCTCGGCCTGTGCCCCCGTAACAGATAATGGCGACGAATATCGGCGTGCTTATTTACCGCGACGTATCGCGTTCGCCAATGTTCACAGGCGCGCCGCGACCTCGCTCGTTGGGGTTGAAGGTTCGACTGTGGGGTTTCGCGCGTTCGAGAGGCCACCAGACACAATGGAACGGGACCCGATAAACCGGCCGCGCGATTTATCGGCGCCATATTTAGCCAGGAAATCGCGCGGCCGTGGAAATATACGAGCGCAAGCGTCCAGTGGACGTAGCAGCCTCGGCCTGGTTCCGCACCCCTCCATGCCCTATGAATGCGCGTAGATGGAGCTAAAACCCTCCCCCTCGGGACCTCGCGGCCCGCTTCCCCGATAAATCACCGCCACTTTATTCGATCGACGAATTAAAACCGCCCCCTTCGCTGCGATCGAAACGATCGACGAGTCCAGCTGGGTCGCGCTTCTGCGAACGCCGAAGTTGCAAAAAATCGCGTCTGATATTGCGTGTCGATACAACTGGATTGCAAATTGAAAAGCCTTGGTGCTTGGAAGTATACGGAACTGATAATTTCCAACGTTTCAGCCCCGCATGTGAATCCTCAGGATAACAGTTGTTCGCTGACGAGAGACCTCAATTAAAATCACGATATGTGGAATCCATATCGATTTCTGGCGATGTTGAAATGCGAGATACCTTAGCTAGTATTTTTATTATCCTTCTCTAAAGCTCTCCATGCGTATCTAACACATAGAACAGCAGAGTGTATCATGAAGCTTGTTCCCCTCTCGCGCCGCCCAATTAATCGACAAGGGGAGAGTTAAAAGAACGCTTCGCCTGTCTTCGAAGTCGTCCCCCAGTGTATAAATGCCCGCCGTGGATCTGGAATTTTATTCAAATTCCACGCAATCGTCGGGGATTTATTCACGGCAGCTAATCATCCTTTTATTGCCTCGCGATTCCGTTTCCTCGTGTCACTCGTTTTTTATAGTCCCCCTGTCTGCGCTTCCGTCGACTCTATCGGAATCGATTAATCCAAGCTCCGCGGTCGTTCGTTATCCTCAAGTACACGAGGCAAGGACGCGTTCCTGCCCTAAGGGAAACTCATTTTCCCGCGCGCCGAGCGGCTTCCACTTCGTCGCGGGCCATTTTCTTCCCGTTACTCGCGCCAGCCACACTGAAATAACTCGCCGCGACTGCCTCGGCATCGATCGAAGCTTAATAATAGCCGCGGCATCGTTCTACGCCTCTATTTTTAGCGTTACCCAGTCATCGCGACCTACAGCGGCGCTACGCGGCTAGCGATTTTCAATGGCAATCATTTAGCGTCGCGACGCGCGCCACTCGCTAATGGCAAGCTTAACGACATAGCTCGGCTGCGCAAACACAATCTGTATCTACAGCGACCCCGTCGCCATAAGGAGTTTAATCGAACCGCGAGCACCGAATAAAACTCACCAGCCAGTTTCCTCGAAGCTCGAGGATTATCCCCGGTGCTAAAAATCGCGGAGGGGGAGAAAGCCCATAGACGGGCGATAAATAAACTCGAGCGGTGAATTATTTTTATATCAGCTTCCCGTGGCTACGAATTCCCGCCACGTCGAAACAGTGAAACGAGCAAAACGATTACCCTTCTCTGGCTGAACGCGCGACGCCACGGGGGTTCCCGAATCGACGGAAAAACGAGCAAGAGCCGCTACCCCGGCGGATTCTCGGGGAACATCGAACGCGGGCAAGAAGAAAGAAATCGACAACGAAGTTGCAAGATTAAAGGTTGCGCCGTAAACTGCCAGTTTTCGCGAAATATTCGCGGATCGCCGCGAGCGCTAATGAGCGCCTTTCGATGGTTAATCGCAATAACACGCTGGGGTTTGGGAATCGCTTCTGGAACCGTTTCTCGGCGCGAGGAAAGTAATTCTGTGTCCTCGATGGTAGTTGTAAAACTACCTCCAAGTTTCTTCTGCTCGAAGGTAACTTAAAACTGCGACTGTACTTGCACCGCTGTCGATACAATGTGAATGTTCGTTACCTTCGCGATCCCTCCTGTCAGGCAATAAATTAATAACAGCGCACCAAGTAGGTATACACGATGCGACGACATATGCTGTTTACTACTACTGAACACACAGAAGATAAAGCCAAACGTCAGTATCAGACCTGTACAAAAATCGATAGATATACAAGCGCGAGCCACGTCGTTTCAAGGGAAAGGGGTTGTAAACAAATTATTGTTGTAAAAATGATGCGCTTTAGAAGAAAAAGTTTGGAAAACCCACAAATAATATGAACAGTTTTTCGAGCATGTTTCAAAATATTTGTTTTCGGTCAATACATCCGTTCGTGCAACGGAAACGACACTCATATAGTTTATTAAAAAGAAATTGGATTCTATTTCAGAGCTGCTGTTCTATAGTTACACATCTCACGAGCGATCTATACTTTTGTGAGGGGTTTAAAAGATTAATATATTAAAAATTAATGCAAGTTTTTCTTCTCATTTTTTTATAGTCTCTCAAGATATTGTACTAAAAGTAGGTAATATAAATTTTCTATGAAAACTGTAAATTGTTGCTGAAAAAAATTCTTAACGAAGGCTTATTTTTCCGGCCGTCACAGCGGTGTTCCCCTTTAAAGAGAATGTGATCAAGGGGCGATTAATCTTCGTCATGAAATATATTCGAACGAGTCAAAACGCTAATACACGGTTCCCTTCGCCGCACGCCATCCATCGCAGAACACCACAAACGCAACGGTGGCGTCGGTGCGCCAAATGGCTCGGCGGTAATCACTGTCCCCGACGAAACGCCAATTAACGTGTACACCTAAATCGGACTCCGGTGAATGGCAGCACGCCCACGCTGCCTCGAGCTCTGCTCCCTTTCGTACCCGCCGATGCAGTCAACGAACCCATCCGTCGTCGCGAGTCGGCGCAACGAACGAAAGGGCCGCAGGGTCCCGGCTCTCCTGCGGCGGGGCTCGGTTGCGCGTCCACGTGCGTCTCGCGTAGGTCTCGGGGCGGGGAAACCGCGAGGGTTCGTTGACCCCTCGACCTATCCCCGACGCCCAGGTGACCTTGAGATCGACCACGAAGATTCTGTCCCGGTGCGAGCCAATTACAAGCCGCGAGGCGTCTCAAGTAACGCGCGCATCCACACTCCGTGCTGCTGCATGGTGCAACAGGCCGAATGCATCGTGCACGATGCCACGGGTACGTTAACCCCGTTCCACGCTGAATCCAGTCCCATCCGTGGCTCTTCCTCCTTTCGACCGACCCCCCTGGAAACCCCCCTCGCATCGACGCGCGAAACGACTTCCTCGTGGCGAGGTACAGGGAGTGGAGCTCTCGCTGCGATCGAGCGCAGCTGGGAAGGATCGACGACCAGAATCACGGCCACGTGGCTGTGAGTGATACTGCATGAATTCTGGCGAAGGTGCCGTAAGAGCGTCACTCTGTAACGAGTGGAGAAATAAATAATATTCTTCGTTAACCCACAGCAGAAGTGATCGCGACGAGGGTGAAAGCTGAACGCTCGGAGTTCCCACCGAATCGTGAGCGACCCACGTTTCCGCTCAGGCTGGAAAATTGTAGCGCCAAGGGAGTCGCGGATGGAATCACGGGTTGGAGAAGCTGTAGGCTCGACGGGCAGAGGCGAGGCGCACGTGTATGCGTACGTGCGTATGCTCGAAGAAACGATAGGATAGGCCAAAGGGGTTAGGTGGCGGCTCGCGTGGAACTGTATAATTAGATTAGGTACAAGTCGCATTAGCATGTCATGCATATTCCATGAGGCGCGGACTCGACGTCGAGGTGGGAATCATATTGCATTCGGTAGTCTCTCGATGCAGTTCCCTCGCTTTCTCCGCCTCGGCCGTCCCTCTCTCTTCCGCGCCGCCTTCGTGTTCCAGCCACAACGCCCGTTTCTCCTCTCCTCCTTTTGTTTTCACGCTTTTCGTATCGCCTCCCGTGGCTCCTGTTATTCGTTCGTTAGCACACGACCCAGACCGGGGAACACGAATTACCCCGTCGCCGAAAAGGGACGTAAAAGTGGAACGATAATCGATTCTATGACCCGTTTGGTCTGGTTGCGAGTTGCTTCGAAGATCTCGGCGGTTCTGAAACGAACCTGTGCTTGCACTGGCGGTACTAATGAATTGATTGGTTTATGCGTTGTGATGGTAAAGGGGCGAGGTTGAATAGCAATATGAGACCATTCTCTGCATACCACTAATGCACCGTGCACTAGGTGATATCTTGGCTTGACTGGGACAGCTCATCATACTGTTAAATTTACGGCATCCCTTTTGTATGCATCTTTCTATTATTATAATTCTATTCCCCTGGAAATTCGTTCATTGTCATGCCCACTCCTTTATTCCTCTCCTTGGCCTAGATTCCTCTGTTCAGCTTTTAGCTTTAAGTCCACTGTTGTATAGGGTGGATGTGCCAGTAAATAAACACGCACCAGTGAATGAACATTATTTATTAAAATGAGTAAAATAAGGTATTAAACTAAGCAACTAATTAATTAGAGACTTCTTTCATTTTCTTGCTTCATATCCGAACAATTTTTGCAGCCCGAGCTGCAAACATAATTTTATAATAAGTGTTCATTTATAGGTGCGTTTACCCAATGCAGTTCGGTTTTAAAAAAGCAGTAATGCTGAGAACCTCGGTCATTCATCATTCAATTATTTTTAATTGGTGGTTTATCAGGCGCCACGTCGCATAGCAGTAAAGGATGATGAGGAGCACAAGTGTCTAAACTTTAGACTCTAAAATCTGTAGTATTCATGTGTTTCCATTAGAATTTGCGGGAAATATACCAGTGCAGAAAAAAGCGGTGAATCGATCGATGAAACATTGAAATAACGAGTCAGCTGTAACGATCCCATCGACGTGCGAGCTTCGACGGCTACGGGAACGTTCTTACCTGTTCCGCCGTTCCGCGGAAAGATTCGCATCGCAGGCGATTGGAATCCGGGAGAATAGGGACGAACGAGGAATAGAGGAATCGGCACGGCATGCTGTTGAAGCGTGAAATGAGAGCGTGCTGTAGAGTGTCTGTAAAGGAGCGAGAGCTTTGAAAGCACGAGCAGTTACAATCAGGGCAAGGTCGTAACCGGCGTGTCGAAGGCACTCCCACCCTTTCCGCGGATCATTCTGCCGTGCAATCGTTGCGCCGAGACATAAACAGAATTCCGAATGGGTCTCGTCGCTTTGGATTCAAGACAGGAATTACGCACTACGTGAAATGCTTATGAACATCTCGGGACCTTTTTACTGTAAAGACACCTAAGCCCTTTCACTCATGTGACGAAGTAACCAAGTCTGACGCTCTAGACGTGGCTCACGACTCCCCGCTGATATAACGTCGAATCTTTGACGACTAATTTGCATAAAGGACAATTCCACTGAAGAATCCTAGAACATTCGTGCAAGCAGAGTCCCCGCGGCTAAGAAAGTGCCCGCACCGTCGTTCGCCGACGGAATCAGCGGAATGAAAGCGAGGAGGGCGATGAGAAAAGCCAGGGAATTCGCCAGACCCGTGGTACGGGGGGAGAGAGAAACCCCCCCCCCCCCCCCTCACGGTTGTAACGTGTCACGAGACTGTCGACGGAACACGGGAAAAATCCAGTCGGCGAAATTGCCCAGCTCCCTTTCACTCCGACAGCCAATGAGACCGCTTTTCATTCGACAAAAGAAATTCTGACGACTCTGTCTGCTCGTGCCTCCGCGACCTTCGCCCGAGATAATAAAGCAACTTTTATCCTACCGACGCGAGCACAGCCAAGCTCGAGGAGATGATTTTCCGCCGACGGGGGCTCGTCTTCTTACGATTTGAGGGAGCTTTTATTTTAACGCGATCAGATCGGCGAACAGCTCGCGACCCGATCGCGCGGATAGCCCGCGGATTTATACCGACCCTCGCTGGCTTTCCAGAGATGGAAGTCTCCTCGGGGAGAACGGAAGCGAATGTTTCTAGGAGATCAGAGATGAAAATATCAATAGTTGCTGGGGTCACGGGTGGCGGGAGGGGCGAGGGCGGCATCGCTACGAGCGAAGAGGGATGGAATAAAGTCGTATATACCGTCATCGCAGTATTTTCCTCCGGTGGTTCGCGAGCTTACACATCCGGCGTCTTGGCACCGGCAATATCTCGTTCAACCCCCTCGTCTCCATCCCCCGTCCTTTCCAACTCCGACTCTCCTTTGTCCACAGAGCCTCGAAAGCACGCCGGTGCCGACTCGAGCAATACGACGTTTCGAAAAACGTATTACGAGCTTATCCCGTTCTGCTCGTCGAAGAAGAAAACAAGCAGTCTGGCGACACGGGGGTGTCTCTCTGTGCTTACGTACTCGTTACTTGTCGACACTGGATTAACCACCCACTGCTTTCCAATTAGCTCGGTATTTCACGATTTTAATCCCCCTCGCTCGATCCCCTCGTGTACGCTGCCACATCGGTCTTCGTCATCGCTACAATCTGTCTCTGTGTAGTCTGCCACATTGGGCGTCTAATGGCATTACAATGTGATCCTATTGATCACCTTTGTTAACCTTTCCGGTACGGTGTAGTAAATGGAGCAGTCGGTCCGCCTGGCCGGACCATTTCTGTCACTCATAACCAGTAAAAATAACTGAAATTTTAATAATAGTTATCGATTTAAATGTCAGTGTACGGATTAAATGTTATTTCTGTACCATTCGCGTAGATGAACAAAATGAAAATAGGTACTGCTGAAAATAATTTAAACAGCTTCCGCCTGACGGATATATCCGTCGACCGTACCGAAAAAGACGCTGACGTTGCTGAAAGAGTAATCGCGATTTCGCTGAAGCAAGATCGCTTTTCGTTGATAAACCGTGTCCCCATTCACTTGTTTAAACACGAAGCTGTAGCAGAAGTTCTATCGATTACACGAAAACGTTGCCGGATGAAATTTTCACTCCTACTTCGCGCGAACGTGACGCGAGCAATTAAGGCCAGCAACGCGTCGAGCACAACTTTTCCCGGCGAAGCTTCGTCCGCGCAGACGAGTTTTTCCTCGGACGATCTCCTTGCCCCGTTCCGTTTTAATTGATTCCGCCGATTAAATTTCGTCTGGCGGCGGACGTCGATTGAATCCGAGGGAAATTTAGGGGCAGGCTGAATAATTTCAATCCGGGACTGTCTGGCGTTCTTAATTAGATCCAGCCGGATAGTTTAATTGCTCGATGCTGGACGGGAACCGCTGTTAAAGGAAGCTCTATTTACGATACTTTCGGGCCACCTGTTACCAACTGCGGAAACGTCCCGTGTAATCGCGGCGGAAAGCTGCTCCGTTTCTCTCTGCTTCCGATTAACAACGATCAGTACCGGAATTTTAAATCCTCCTAACTCGTAACGGAAGAACTGCGAATAATTAACTGTAACTATTGCAGTTAAATTAGAAGCTTCCGTGTATTCTCACTTTCGTTGACTTTCAAGTTGGACTCGATGGACTTCAGTGTTCATTATCGCGAAGTGGAAATTATAGCTGCTAGAATGTTCTATTTCTGAGAAGCGAGTATCGAATACTGTAATTCCTATAAACCTCACCATCGACGCGTAGTGCTACGTGTAATGTTCGGAGTCAGATCAAGCTTGAAATACGCAGCAGCGTGCGTTCAGAATTCGATAGAAACTTTTGAATAAAGGCGGATCTGTGCTCAGTCGGTTGATCTATTTCGTTCTGAATGCCAGCAGAGGTGTCGTAAATTCTGAAGCGGTGAAACCATGGTGATCAGTCAAGCGTTTTCAATGACTCTCCCCAAAGTCGGTCATGGATAGAAACAGGAATTCCATGATTGATTTCCAGATTGTTTAAAGGCTACTTCTTTTTACGACGTTACCAGAGAAGACAGCTTACGATTTTAAGCTGCGTCCTCCGAAACCACAGCCCACCGAATCGTAACAATTGGGGCAAAATGAAGAGACAGATTGGTCGAGCGAATGGCAATTAATCTTCGTCGGGAACTAAACTCGAGTTAGTTCACGGGGCAGGGCAACGTAGAACATGATCTATCGAGCTAATACGCGATCGTGATTAAATCTCCACCCAGTGTACCCAATATTTCACGGGAAGATGAACCCTTCCGACTGATACCGTGGGGGGGAGGAGGGGGTCGATCGTAAATGCAAGAAGTAATACGCTGGCGCGAATGCAATTCTTGGAAGACGGAGAAGATGGCCTTATCTCTAAAACGGGGCTGGCAAGGATCGATGCTCCGGCTTCCATCCAGCCGGCACTTTCCTCGCCGCCGGAGCACGGGACCCATCCTTATTTTCTTGCCTCGAGGAAACAGGAGGAGACCTTTTGCTTTCAGCCGGATACACCCTTCACCGTTACGCCCTGAGAACTTCGTCTCCCAGATCCGAGAGATAGGGGTCGCGCGCCACACTTCGAGCAGTCGATAAATCACGGGTGAGCCTCACCTGAATTGCTTCTTTGAATTTCATCTTCGGGGTCGTGGGCGAACGCTTAAACGTCTCTCCCCCACCCGAAAACCGGTCGTCACGCTCGAAATTCATGAGCAAACGTCGGGGACACGAACAGTTTTTCTGCCCTTTGACTTCTGCGCTCGAGTCAAGATCGCCCATGCAGCACTCGATTTGTCAGATAGCGATTCTAATCAATTTCCCCTAGCTGATTTATAGACTTCTGCTATAATTCCTACGAAATATGAAATGTGTCTCGCATGAGATTTCAATCTCGCTGAGACAATTATTTCATTATTTTATTATCTTTTAATTATTTTGCCATTAGCTTCATGAAACTAGACTCTCATCAGACAAGTTTCATGACAGATTTTCAAAAATCTAGCGACTGTCCGTTATTTACGTTTAGTTGTTGCTAAGATTCTTGTCTCGTGATAAAAAAGTCTCACGTGAAATCTCATCCTAGAGTGGGCACAAGGAATCTTTCCCTCGATCCATTCTAGTTCCAGATTTAGCTCTCTTGATAGGGTAAACCAACCAGTGAATGACCGAATTGTTGAATGAGAAGCCCAGTAAATGACCGCACATTTTTATTAAGAATTGTACTTATAAATGTTTGTTTAATACGCATAACTAAAAATATGGAATATTAAAAGTGCAACTACACTCCATTTATAAACATATAATAATCTTTACATTTATAATTGATATTTCTTTGCCTAATGGTCATTCACTGGTATGTGGTCAATTACTGGTTGGTTTACCCTATTAATTTCATATCCATTGCACAAGTGACGGTCGTTTAGCCCATCAATCATAATGAAAGAAAGGAAAGCAGTATTAAATCTCCATGCAACTTTGCAGAACCGGAAGAAAGGTATTAATATTCATGTCCCTGTTTGTCTCCTAAGTCGATGCAAGTCGGTTTCGAAGGACATAATTACCATCGATGATTAGACAGATACTCAAGGACGAGAGACGCTCGAGGTCGATGACAGCGTCCGATCCCCGATCGATGATCCTTCGGCTCGGCCGAAGACGCCTTCCGGCGTGTCCTCTCGATCGGGCACGCCGGATCGATAGGTTGCACGGGCTGTCCAACGCCTTCGAGCCGGGCATCGATAGCCCCGTCGTCTGTCGGTTAATTAATTCGCCGGCTAACGTAATTACTTGGAGCTTCCAGCGTGTACCACCGACACGGACGCGGCCGCGTGTTCGACGTTGCGATCCGGCACTCGCGGAGCAAAACGTGGCTTGTTCACGGATTTATGGCCGAACGAGGATGAGCCTGTTAATTTGAACGCGTCCTGGACGTCACGGGGCGTGTGCTAGTTCTTGGAAAGGATTATTAGTAACGCGATCCACGGGAGCGGGCTAAGCGGCGGACGAATGAACGGAAAATCGATTACACGCTGCAGCGAATCGAACAGGTTATCGAGCCCGCCGCGATAAAGGCAAATTGATACGTTTGGAGGGTATTCCGTTGGCGGATAAGGCGTTGATAAGTGAATACAAGGGTTTGGGAATCGATCGTGACCTACAGAATATCCCACGAGTTTTGGGATCGAAGGTGATCCTAATTCTGTATTGTTTCTCGAGGCGTAATGCCCCGTAATGAGTTGAGAAAAGCACGCTTAGCTTATCCTCAAGGGTATCGCTTGACACACCCCTTGGGTGTCTTTCACAACTTCACTACATTCCTGCCACCCACGATGAGACGTAATTTTCCCACTTGAGCGTGCTAATTCTGTACTCATAACCTTCAGGTAGAGTTAGAAGCCTTATTGGAGTTGTCTAGAGTGTAGCAGACGATTCGAGGATGAATGGGAGTAAATACTACAATGACATTGTTCAGTGAACATGATAATAATAATAGTTTATTGACGGAAATAGATTCCACTTGTATATCGAAGAAATGTCAATAATCCCTTCAGTGTAAAGCGTCGACATCGCAGATACGCAACTAATCAGTGCAAATCGTTGACTGCTTAGGATAATCCTCTTAGCGTGATCATAATTTTAGATATTTATTACTATCGAGTTATCACTTTGGATCCTGCGATAGCAGCTGCTACTGAATTCACTGACAATAATAAATATGCCCAAGCGTAACGCGTAGTCTTCACTTTCTTCATCCCGCTGTCTTCTCCTCTCATCTCCTCATTCCATTAAATTGACAATCCACCAACAGACACGTGTATCCGCGACTTCGACGGGGACATTTACCAGTAACTCACGAATCGAGGATTTGACGCGCTGAATTCACGCGCGTCTCTCGTGGAAGCCGGGCGAGTCACCGAATTACTGATAACCAGCCGGGGGGCCCTTCCACGGATAATGCGGATCGATATTCACCGAGGACGAGACACGTCGACCGCGAATAACGAGTTTATCGGCCGGAGACCCAGATTCCTGGTAAACCTGCCCGTGGGAAAATCCAGGTCGACCGAGAAAGCGAATTCCGAATGCGAGACGCAGAATTCGCTCGCGGCCTGCCGCCCCGCTCGCTCGCTCGTTCGCTCGTGACACGGGGAAACGTGTGCCGGCGGAATTATTATCGTCTCGCTCGAGACCTTCGAGAGCCTGAAAGCTCGTTGTTCGCTTTCCACAGCGATCGTGACTCAACATCCGACTACCTCCGAGCCCGTCGCCGTTTACGATTGATCGCTGCCCCGATCCGCTGCGAGCAGATGCGTCTCCCCCGTCGACGCTACGACTTAATTAGGCGGTTATCCTTGTCTAATCCTTTACGCCTCGTCCGCCAACGGATTTCCCTTTTACCTTTAACGAGGCAACTGCGCCGCAGCAGACATTCGCTTTCTACGGCTTGATTCACCTAACTTCCATCTAGGATCCAAGATGGGTCCGAGAAGTCTGCATCTTTCGATTGAAACTGTTTGATATGATCCCCGAGGTGAAGATGTAGAGGAGATATTATTATTATTACGACTTTATTACTCATTAAGTGGAAGATATATAGAGAGGATAAGCGATAAGAGAAGAATAAAAGGGAGGCAGCAGTAGGAATTGTTAATAATCCTAACCATAAGAACACAATACTACTTACTACAAATAAAATGAAATGAAATAAAAAGAACAGTGATGGTCAATGCACAGTAGAAGCAAACCCGATAAAAAAGTCGATACGAAGGTCAAGTTTGTTTGTTTGCTTTTTTAAGAAAGAAAAGAGCCTGGCAAATATTAATACCAGCAAATGGAAGGATCTCCAACGATTATATAATACAGGTGAAAGAAACTGTGCGCCGTAAATCACTCTCGCGATTCGACGAACAATAAACAAAGCCCGCCAGCAGCGGTTCGGTATTCGCGAGGCGATTTCGCCGTTCGAAATTGAGGGACGAAAGGAATTCGCGCAGGAATGCCGATAGAAATTCGTAGTACCGTCGGAGAACGACGTAATCGCTTTTAATCAACGTGCGTATCACGCTGTATATCTACGTTGGATAGAATACAGGATTACGAGAGCGAGAGGAGAGAGAGAGAGAGAAAGAGATATTGGCTATCTGATTGATTCATAATGGGCTGCTAAATATTAAATAGCGCTTCGGATTCAACGAACGGGGGCTGCGTTGTGCAAGCGTTCTGTGTAACCTTCCACGGTGCTGCAGCATTCATCGCGACGCAGCGCGATAACGACTCGTTGAATTTACATATTTCAGAATCGGGCTGTAATTATGTAAAGCAGAGAGCATTACCGAGTACCGGAGCGGTCTTCGTTTGATTCTGTTCGACGTGGACCGATGTAGAATGCCCTCTTGAATACCGAATGCACCGACTAGCAGGAAGAACGGTAACGAACACGACGTTCGCGATACTCCGAGGACCTTTCACGTGCAATTCTGCCTCGGCTACGGGTGGTAAATGGTACTGGGATCCACTCACGCGGCACATATTGCGTTTCTCGATGAACCGAAGCTTGGAATCTTTTATACAGTACTCTATATCTTCTCGTAAGAAGAACCTGAGGAAGTCTGTGCACAGCTCTTCGTTTTATAACGAACTAGGAACTATTGACTTACTAACAATTTACTCTAAATTCATCTATTCTAGGGTAGATGTCCCAATTACTGCCAGTGTCCCAATTACTGCCACTTTATTTATTTGATGTAATAAAAACGTAAAGTATAAAAAAAGTGTACAAAATATGTTATTATTAAACGGAGATTCTGATTTGCATAGAAATAAAACAAATAAAAAAATGAAAAATCATACGGACAAGACGATTTGTGAGGTGACAGTTATAGGTACAATAGGATCGCTCGCGAATTTTAATTAATTATTAATAAATTCTTCATATTTAATTCATAAAACTATTTTTTTTTAATATAAGAGATGCTAAATAATATTATGTTTCAAACTGAGATGATTTTTAGGTTAAACAACACGTGAAATGACTAAATGAAGTTTAGTTATAATCTTAAGGTGGCAGTAATTGGGACATCTACCCTATATTGGTAATTAAGTTCTTAACCTTCGGCGTTCATCAGTGATATAAAAGTTGTCAAACTATCGACATTCTGATAAATCAAAGGAGAAACGTTGGGAGAAGCGCAAGGCAGCCACTTTCCATAATTAAGAACTACGTTCGTCGCAGAATTATTTCGTCGCGGGAGTAGCAGGAAGTTTCGCGGAATTGCGGGCATATTCCTCCGGAGTCCGTTTCTCCGCGAATGGAATTCCCAGAGGGGGGGAACGATGCCCGGTACTCCAGCGGCGAGACGCCGTTTCGGAACAATGTAATCGTCCCTAATCTATGCACGATAATCTCCGCGGAATACACAGGGCTCTGGATTGCTGCGGAGCTTCTTCCCTTCGCGTGGCCGCTGTAATCTTCTCGTGCCATGCTCAGCATCGAGTCTCCGGTGGTATATCGCGGCAGATTCGACTGCCTGCTTCTACAAACTTCCATGGGTTACCCCCGTAATTTCCCATCAATAACGGTTACAGGATCGCCCAGGACGAAGGCACCGCGGAGTTATGGCCGAGGACCACCCCCGGAGCTAACTAGAGACGTGGGTCGTTGAATTCGTGGTGGTTTACGTATTTACGTGTCTGTTGCTTCATGTACTTAAGGGGACATTCTCATTAAAGTTTTTTCAGAAAAACGATCGTTTTGCATAATATATCTATACCTAGTATAGAATTTGAAGAACATTCAGTAAAAGTTATTATTATTATTATTATTAAATGCCTTTATTGCACCATTACAATAAAAATTACAATGGTGAGTAGGCGAGGTTCAGCATGACTGCTGCTCTACAACCTAACCTAAAAAGTCGCAGTTATAAGACGCCATTCTGCTTTCTTTGCCTTCGTAAAGGCTGACACGATTGCGATTGGTATAACTTATGAGAATATCTTTGGTTTTTTTATTTGAGATAATTCTGCGTCGAGTTATACTGGCTACCTTTTCTTGTAACACTGAGCGCCATGTAAAAAACGATCCACTACAGGAGAATAATTTTCTTTCATATCCATGACGAATAAATAAAGGCCATAAAGTTTTTTACTGTAAATTGTATACTTTTTAAAAAAAAAAAAACAAGATCACTATTTTTTTAGCGATTGAATGTCCCCTTAATCCTTACATTGCACACTTTTCGAAACGTAGACAAGAAAACGCGCGTAGAAGTAAAGAAAGCCAACACGTCTGTCTAAAATAAGATTTTAAATGAAACAGTTATACGAAACTAAAGTCATGATTGAGTTATATAGATCGAAACACAATAGAAAGGTGTCTTGTTTTCGAGCAGAACCTGCAAGATGATCCGAGGGACTCAAGACACGATAATTATAATTCCAAACGCCCATAGGCACGTCGAGAAGTATCGCGTCGAGTTTCGTAAAAGGCTAAACGAAGATTTAGCGCCTTCTCGCGTATGCAAATCGGAGGGACCGCTGTTGCTGAAAACACGAAAGGATATTACGGGGATGGCCACCGCGCTTCGTGGATTCTAAACGAACAAAAGAGGAACACGTCAAGGGGGGATGGTCTCTACGGCTATGGCGTAAAAATAAACAGGCCTGAAAGACCTTAGCGGAGACGTAGAAAGAAAAAGAAGGGCAGAAGGGGTGGATGGTCGCGTAAAAGTGGTGGAGGAAGACTCTCTACCTAGCAATTTCATTACGAGCCACAAACGGTGCCGCGAAGGGGTAGAGAGAGGAGGAGAGAGAGAGAGAGAGAAAGATAGAGGAGAGTAGGACAAAGAGTGAGAAAAACGACGGCGAAGGTAAAATGCCAGCTTGCCTCGCCGAGAAAAGGGGCTAGAAATCTAAATATTTAGAACTACGTCCAAGAAGTGTTTAAATATTAAACACCACGCCGCGCGTACCTACTCCACCACTGTTATAGCATCTGTTTCTCTTACTTCCCGTGTCCTTCGACCCCAAAAGGGGAGAGACAGCAGGGTGCAGGAAATGGTCACTGCAATCTTCTTTTAATCATAGGCTATCACGTACTTATGAGAACCAGGTTCTCGTTTCCCGCGGCTCCCAAAAGTGGTATCAGAAGAGGGGTGGAGGTAACAACCACTACGGGAGAGGGCGAGGGAAGCGTGTTGTGTGACAGCGAGAAGAGAGGGGATGCGCAATGCAGTAACAACAGCGAGTGGTAGTTACGCTGTGTGCAACTCTGAGAAAGAGAGGTTGAGATTGGCGTAGTACACCAAAAGAGAAACTCGCTACGATGAAGACATTCGTAGAAGGGCTATATGGGAGACATTCGAGGGCCAATCTGGTTCCCAGGATGGCAAAGAGTGGGATCGAGGCCCTCTTTCTCCGAAGCTCCCATATACCTAATGTAGGTATCAAATAAAAAAAAGGGTTGCCCACCACTTGATCCTAATTAAACAAGTCTATCAAGTTGTTGGTGGTTCCTAATGTATTTGGCTCTTTTACTGCATAGTTGGCCTGGTCTCCGTATCGTCAAAGCGAACCTGATTAACACGATATAAACTTTGTGGCTTCCTGTTCCCCTCTCACGGTCAACGGTCGAAGAAAGAATCTCAAGCGCAGTAGCACTTCGTTCGAAGAGCGCGGCCGAGCACGTTGCGCGGCAGAGGTGAAAAGCGATTTAAATCGCGCTCGACGGGCTTTCACGGCGACAGGGCGCGACGGAAGCGGAAGATTCATGGGGAAAGCGAGAAATATGAAACGAGGGAGGAAAACAAACGGAACAGCGAGTTAGGAAGCGAGGGTGGCCGCGCGGCTGGGGCGACAGAAAAGGTGAGAGACGAGGGAGGATCGCGCGGTCGTGAAACGGAACTGTAGCCAGTTAAAGAGCGTTTCCGCGATGCTGCTCGCGATCCTCGACTTCCGGGGGCCCCCGAGCTTGCAGTTTCCAAGTTCGCTGAAAGCCGGTAAACATCGTTAGCCGGCGATCGGCTTACCGATATGTAATTAAGCCCCTAGGAAACTAAATCTGCAAGGAATTGCCGTGGTAATCGGCTCGATGCCAGACGCCGACGAAGAATCGCCGCCCTCTCTCTCTCTCTCTCTCCCTCCGTCGCGCGGAACGCTCGCCTCGAAATGCTCGAGGAGCTTCGAGCTCGATTATAATTGATACAACGGCTGAAAGGGAAATGGAAGCTTCGCGGAGCGAGAAGAAATCGGGGAGATTAAAGTCCCTGCGATTGAAACTGTACTATAGGGGGAGGATTCGAAATAAATTCATGATTCATGGCAGAAATATCCCGGGTAATTGACCATTAAGACGGAATATCGAATGGCCGATCGTTCGCGATTAAATTTTCAACCGGGAGGGGATTTATGTATAATATTTGACGATCCCAGCTTTCCGTTCAAGTTGGCTGTCACGGATCGAAGCGAAGGAGGGCGGTTCCTTTAAAAGGCGGGGGAACTCGGATCGAACGACGGGGCCGTTTAAAACGCGGGAGGCCAAGTTGGGAATTCGCTGCTCGATTACCGCTTCGTCAGAAATAGAATCATAAAGATTCCAGAAATGGAAAGGTGGAAAGAACAAGAGGGGGTGGGGCTGTAAGATGGAAATAAAAGGAGAAAAGGCGGGGGCATGGAAATTCGTTATCCGGAATGACCCCGGTTGTAAAGTTCGTGGAGAAGTTCGTGTCGTTCGATAACAGGCTAGACGGAAGGTCGACAACGACGACGAGGTGGGATGGAAAGGGCGGAGAGGGATGAAAGTTTGTTCAAGATCGCGGTTAAGATCCACGGGACGGCGGAAAAGAACCCAAAGTGTGAAAAAATCAACCAATGGTGAAGCTCGAGCGTTCAACTGCGTCAAATTGTAAAAGTGTATTCTCATTTCGATCCTCCTATTCTTATCACTCTTATTACTGCATTCATTGCTCTTCGCGAGCAAAGGAGACATCCTGTGAATATTTCGAATTCAACGTGATCAAATTTCGAGTATTTTATTTCAGGAACTCTAGCTATAGGAAGAAATGCATCTAGAGACTTTCTAGATAAGAACACCTGAAGGGGATGAAAGTGTACGAACACCAAGAATGGAGCTAAGTAACCAGAGAGAACTTAATTGAAGCATTATATGCACCACGGCCACTTTGACCTGGAAAACTGCTTAGCAGTTCAGAAAGCAGCCTAAACGAATACACTGTAGAAATACACCAATTTACACATTCAAACAACATTCCTTTTTGACTCGGCTCTGGAGATGTGAAAGCATACTGTCGGAATTACGAACTGAATGTCTGGTTCGTTATGTTTGTTAAAACTCCGCCGCGTCGGGAATAAATCGGAATGCTTAATGTTACTCCGCCTGCGAAACGAAACCAATGGGGAGTAGCGTGGCAGCTTTCGCGCGCGAAGATTTACAAACAGGAGGGCTGAAAAGAATTCCGCTAACAATGGCCACGTAGGGGGCTCGAGGAAAATTGAGAGCCGACGAGAAACTTCAAAGCGACGAGGGTTCCTTTCGAGAACCTGATGGGGCACGGAGTGTACCATGCGTACAGCGACATGATTCCTCTTTACATGTAAAAAGGAATATCGCCGGCTTGCTACAAATCTAGTACAGAGTTGCAGAAGACTCTCGAATGGATCACATAATTGCACAAAAGAGTCACCGCGAGGAATACACGAAACTATGTATTTTAAAAAGTTGCTAACTTCATTAACAACCTGCGTCGATTGTACTCGCGAGGAAATGAATTTTCGTTCGCCCGGCCAAATAGGTATTACGTTTACATTATACAGAATGGCCGAACAATGGGAGGTTTTTCGCACAAAGAACTTATCGAGGATGAAACCCTGTCGCTCGAAAATTCCCTCGAATTTCCAGCCGCTTCTGCCCTACCGATTCTTCCCCAACTGCACGGCCGTTATACATCTTTAAAAACCACCCCCGACGTCGGCCAACGTCGCAGTCGGTTTAATAATTCGCAAGTCAAAGAAACTGGCGGCTTGCTACGTCCCTCCCGTCGCAGCGAAGCGAGGGCTGCGATCCGGGAGAGACCGTGATTGAAATCGTCGGAATTAGGTTGACGCGAGAATCTCTACCCTGAAACTTTCCGCGGCCTTTCTTCGCCCTTTCCCTTCCCACCCACGTTCGCCGCCCGATCGCCGCGACCCCAACAACTTTTCCACCCTCTTTTTCATCCAGGGAACACCGCCTCGACGTGTGCTCGAAATCGATCGGTCGAATGTTTTCCAAACAAAAAGGGGACGAGTCGATGGTTCAGGACGGGAAGTAGTTTCACAAGCCTTTTACAACTTCGAAGGACGATAGCGTGCAAAAACACGATGACTGATTTACGTGGAATATTATGTTGACCTCCTTTCATGTCGATAAGCCGAGGCCCGAGAGGAGGGGAAGGGTGCATGCGCAGTAAAGGAAGACAGTGATACGTCTGACTGTATTCCCTTGCCTTTCCCTTTAAAGTTAATACGACGTTTCGGAGCAATTTCCAGAAGGGCCAAGGTTTCTTGTTTTCATGAGCGCTCCTCTAAATGTCAAAACCGATGTAAAATGCTGACCTTCTGATATAGGTTTCAGCGTTCGGGAAAGGGAGTGTCGAGGGGGATGAAAGGGGGAAGGCACGAGGGATGATCGTGCTCAGCAGCCCTCGTCTTTGGACTCCAATTTCCTTCGAAATTTAATGCTATAACCTTGCCCCCGTTTTTTGCATTGCAGACGACGCGGCGAAAGGAAGTTTCAGAGCGTGACCTGTGTCAGAATTTCGATACATTGTTTTCTGTTTAAATGAAATTTGACTGGAATTAGCGACTATAAACTGTAGAGATACGTGCAGGGATGATGATAAGTGCGTCTTGGAAATGAGGTAAACGTTTGCACGACAAATCTCCGCGCGGACCTTGAATCTATATGAATAGAAGTTTAAGAGATTCAACTTCCGGGGAAATCTTTAATGAAGTTCGCATTAAGGATCGCCGGAGAAACTGGGTAAGCTAACCCCCTTTACTGCAGGACGGTACACCGTGTGATCCGGCTCCGAGGAAGCAAAAGAGAGGCGCCAGCTGCATTTCCAAACTTTGCTATTCGAAGCCGGCTACTCGCCAGCGGAACTTTCGGGAAACTTTTAGGCCCGTTTGCCGTGCTCGCGGGTTTTTAATGAGTCGACGAAGAATCGTTGGCTGGTTTGTTCCGAAGTCGCTGATCCTACAGACAGGTGGTGGACTTCGCGATCGAATTCATTTGATCATTTCCTGCCACACATTATTCTGTATATTCAAAATTGTGTATCAAATTATTATGAAAAAACTTTATGCACTTCGTGAAAAGGAAATAAAAATGGGAAGCCGTGTTACATACACATACATACTTACTGTTCGAACTAATTTTTACCAATCGATCACGGAAAAAGTTGAAAGGAATTCATGTAAAGCAAATATGTATTATCTGATACATTGGTGGCATTGTTTTAAATTATTAGTTATTAGTTGGAATAAAATGGTGTATTGTTTCAAATTTAAGAATAAGTAACCTATTCACAGCGACAAATTTTATCGTAAAAAAATGTGTCGCCATAAATTATATTAAAGTTGTATGTAAAATTCGTGTATTTAAATTATTTCTGATTTTTAAGAAGATTGCATATGCCTTTCCTCGGGCATTTATTTTACAATTAACGTATACATATTTATATATTCGGCAAAAAATAGTGTCGAGCAGTATATATGCGTTCGTATATCGTTGAAGTCGATTATGCATGGCGTTATTCTCGTCTACGTCGATGTCGAATCGATAATTCGTACGCGAACGCGCATATATTCGCGCTTTTGTATTGGAACGGATGCACGTACTGCGCGTATTAATCCGTTTTACGTCACTCGCAGGAATTAGTGACAAATATCGCGTGTCGCGCTGCAATTTCGCGTGGACGGGGCCGCGCGAAAACTCGTAAGGATTTCGACCACGCGCACGGTAACATTTGTACTTCATCAATTCGCGATTTCGTCGCCATGAAGTGATCCACGACCGCTGCACACGACAAACGTCACGGCTACGTGGCCATGCGCGAGTCGGCATTTGTGCGCTTTCGAGTGCAGTAAAAAAATGTTTGTTTGAACATCGTAGAAACTGCGGTGCAACTTTTAAGCTGTTAACTTCTACTTTTACATGTACTATATAATTTCTAACTCTATTATTTTTCTCCTTGTTTTCTTATATGTACATGTTTTTTATCTTCTTGTTACTTTACGTAATGTTTACTGCGCAAATAAAGAATTATTATATATTATTATATGTGGAGGCTCTTTGTGCGATATGTCAATAATGTTATGACAAAACTGAAAATTCTACGTTGCACTCTAAACCCTGATTATTTTAAGCTCTAAACTATCTTCAAGAAACGATACTACACTGCATCTACCATAGTAATCCAGCTTTCTAAAGTGATAAATTGACTTAAACTCTTATAATTAAGAACTACGTACTTCTATATAATTGTAAATACTTCGTAACTAAAATTTCAAATATGTAATCATTGTGCGGAGGTAAGTGGTCGCTAATGACTCTATTGTTAATGCGACCACTTTAAAATAAATTTTTAAAAAAAAAATACATATTACAATTACAAGATACCACTTGTTCTAGCCGCTTAAAACATCACGCAGCACAATACACACACTCTCCACTAAAACTGGAGAGACCTTTCGATTAGACCGATCTAGAAAAATATTATTTTATTATTTCTAGGGGAATATTATCCAAGCCTGAAATTTCAACAACAACCAGGTAAAACACGATCAAACACTATATACCAAGCCTCGTAATCCCTCGCTCCACGGGCCGCAACAACTCGCGGGCTGTTGGGTAGAAAACGCCGTAATCGAGACTTTAATCGCGAGTTTGCTATCGTAGTCGCGTCGGTCAACAGTCAGGAGAGCAAACCAAACACGCTCTCGTCGAGTACTTTGCGCTATCCGACCCGTTTACGTCGAAAAAAAAAAAGAGGAAGAGCCGAGTTTCAATTTAGCCCAAACCTCGGCGAAACAGCGTCAGAAAGGAGATATAAAAATAAGACTGAAGATTCACACTGTAATCACCATCGCTCGCTAAAAACAGAGATAAGCGGCACGTGAGTTGGAGATTCTTCGATCGACGGTTTTACTGATTGTACATTCGATGCAAACCAATATCGACGTTCGATCGCTGCAGGATACTGAATGTCAGGTTTAGACATCCATTGGACGACGCTCCTAATTCCGCGGAATTACAAAATAGCAAAAGCGTGTAATCGTTCAGAGACCTCGGCTGCACGCGACACGGGATCGCGACGAAATTATTCGTCGCGCTCACGGTCGCGTGCGTATCGAATTTCTGGCGCCGGTCGCGTTCATAATTAACCACGAATTTAGTGGGCGCCGAGGACCTCTGGTCGTACACGCAAATAGAATCGCGCCCGTTCGAATTCACGGGGACCGTACGCACGCACGGGACCGCGGGACGACAGGACGATCAATTACGCGACGACGAGGCCAGACCCCGTTTTTCCCATTTCACCCCCTTCGCCACTGTCCTCCCCCATTTTTCCCGCTTTCTCCCCGGCCTTTCTTCCTCGTGCCCGTTTTTTCTTCCGCTCCCGCATCAGCCGCGGATCTTTCTGGGGCAATCGCAGGTGGGTTACGCCCCACGGATACGATCCTGCCCTCCGCGTGAAATAATTTATCGGGGGTTCCGGTGTTGGGAAGCGAACCGACCACGAGCTGCGCCCCGTGTGTATTTATGTCCGTCGATCGTGACGAAACGGCCGGATAGCTCGTAAATCTATCGAATAAGTAATAACGAGGGGGCGTCAGGGGGGCAAGCACGTAAAACCAGCGATGCGGCCCGCTCCACATCTGTCCAACCTCGACTGACCGAACACGCGTAATTGACTATGGGCTTTTCCTGGCCGGCCGGATCCACGTTCCGCCGCCGGACGGACTTCCTCGCTGCCGTTTTGCCGCGAAACGGCGCGATAAAGAAGACGAATCGTTTCACCCACGTCGGCGGTTTTTCCCCTGTTTGTCGGACACTGCTCTTCGCCAGTCGCGTCGTCGCTGATCCCTGGGAGATGTTTACTTCCGCGTGGACCCCCCCCCCCCCTTCGTCGGTTTTGACGAAGCTTTGTGTAGTGAAAGTGATATTTGCTATTGTGTTTTTGGGCTCAAGTGTCAGGAGCGGGGGTTGATTCTCGTTACAGTTTACAGTGCCTAGAGATTTGATGATTACTTTTATAAGGTTTATAAGAAACTGATACAAAAGACCGTGTTTGAGTAATTTCAGTGTTTTACGGAGGTTGGGTGGTTTCAAGTTGATCAGGCTTCGATCCGGAATGGGGGAGATGATAGTAGGCGCGCGTTAATAGCGAGTGATAATAATTACATAATAATAATTTGCAGTGATAAGTCAGCTTTGAGTCACGTGCGCCAGGAATGCAAATATGGCGCTTATCATGGCCATCGATTATGGTTAACCGCATTACGAGGGGATGAAAGCGGACGCGACTGTTCGTCGATCCCAACGATAACCGTCCCTTTCGACTAATTAAGCAGTATCGCCCGAGGGCGGCCAGTGCGGTGCACATATTGTTGTAAAACTCAGGGGTAAATCACAGTGACATATGTATGCACATATTGAGATCGAATCTAGAATCGCCACACGAAAGTGACAAAATAAAGCTGAATCTACGTACAGTCGCGTATATAAAAGTTACTCTTTCAATCCACTCTATCTGTATTAACTTTTAACATGAAATCAGCATCTACCCAATGTACAATTCTGATAGAGAGTTAAAAGCTGTATAAAACCCAGTTAAAGTTGAATTTATTTAACTAACAAACAAAACACATTTTTAAATCCTCAGTGCGCCACTGCCACAAGACATCCTTTCTACTTTCATTAATTTCTAATGAAAAAAATAGGAAATAATTGTGCCCAATATATTTCAACATCTCCATCACGAGATCCACAAACTTCAAACATGCTCCGTCACTTCTGACAGTCCTGACTCTTCACTCGCAGCTCGGTGTACACGCTTTCACGTGAAACATGTCGCCAGGAGAGAGACAGAGACAGCGCGCGCGTAATGAATCTACGGGCGCAGAACCGATGATCGAATTAACGTCGCTCCTGGGTCGTTAGCAACGAGAGGTTAATCGAGAGTATTAACGGAGCGGGCAGCCGCATGAATGCGCGCACGCTCGTTGCGCACACGCGCGAGCCTAGAATCCCGGTAAATGGGACGCACGTGTTTGCGCCAGTCTCGCGCCAATTCCGAAGTAGGCAGGCTCCAACTCTCTCTTTTCCTCTCACTCCGAACCCGTTCACTCGGCGATCCTTCCCTCTCTTCCTATCCAACACCTAGACGCTCGTTCTTGTCGCGAGCGCGCAGAGGAAATCGTTTTCCTGGCGGGAGCCGACCGGTTCGGAGGAAAGCATACACTTACGCGAATGCCTCTGTCGCGCAAAAATATCAGCCGCTGTATTTCGTGATCACGTGATCCAGGCTGGTGCTAGCGACTATCGTCGAATGATAATGACCGCCAGACGAATGATAAGGACAATCATATACCCGACCTTGCGATAGCATTATGTCAGTAAACGCTGCGTCCATTCGGAGCGCGTAACAGAGGGCAAACGACTCCTCGATCATGTCCCTCCTCCCTGCTCGACCAGAGAACCATCTCACCCCCCCTCCAATTAAACTCGATCCGAGCGTATTAACTTCTCGAATCGACGAAGAAGTCGATAATTTCAAGAACTAGATGATCCTGCACAGTGCATTCGTTATCGAATTCTCCCCTTTCATTGAGCACCCACTCTTCTGCTCTCGTGGTGTCCATTTCCCCGCTCCACAGAGCTCTTTTTCACGGCGCCTGTGTGTGACTCTACCACGAAGGCGAAATGGAAGGAAATTTAATACGTACCTGGGGAAAGGGGAGCTGGCCGAGGGTGGAAACAATGGAATTTCAACTTCGACGGCTACTTCGGTTGGATTCCATCCACCACAGGCCCCGGCACACGCTTTTCAATGTACAAACAATATTTTCCCGGATCCGTGTTTTGCGGGCCGTGCATTAGCGAAGTTGCCCGGCGGAAAATTAATTATCAGACGCGCCGCGACTCTCGCTGCCGCATATTTCTCGTGACAGCGTCGAACCGTGCCCGTGCTAATTTCGCCCCGTTTAGGACGCTGGAATCGAGCTTTTAGCCCAACTGTCCGCTAGCAGCCTTCAACCTCAATTATTCGACCGTGTCTGAAGGAATTTCGGTGACCAACTCTGTCGTTAATTCGTCCAACTTCGGGGACCTTTAACCTGGGCACTGCGAGTTGCACGAGGCGGACGTCCAACTTTCCACCGTGCTCGTTAGAGATTTGATAGATTCTGCTACCTCGGTATCGAGCACGAGTTTTGCTTAGTTAAGCAGTTAGGATCGATGACACCAGGTTAATTTCTACTTCTTGTGGAGAATTAGATATCTACTGTTAGAGGGATCGATGTTCCCCGAGGAAAGTAAGAAGATAATTCATACAGATTGTGCGACGGCGCCATCGATATCCCTGCTCTTCGTCTTTCTCCCCATTATTTATGCAGTCTATGGCCTCTTGACCATCGTCTCAGTCTCGGAGCTCGATCTTCAGAGTCTTCCACAAGCTACAAATTTGTGTTTTTTATAAAAGCTGAGGTTTCGCTTGAACTCATTTCATTCTGACAAGGGAATCTTCAGGTTTGGCAATTTTAAAAAATTTTGATACTTAGTGTATGTGAAGGTCTTCTTCACTCGAACATTAATTTCCCAAAGCAGTAAGTATCAAAATTTTGTGATATTGCCAAACCTGAAAGTCTCCTTGGGAGCGTCGCTCCCCAAATCCTTCAAAATAAATCAACCGCATTACAAACCAATATTCAATCAATATATTCCTCCACCAATATAACTCTCACCATGTACTTTTCCAGAATATAACGCGAAACAATTCGGATACAGTGGAACATGCGAAATTGGAATGGCCTAAAGTCAAACGAACAAACTGAAACCCTGATAGTATGAGGAATTAAACGCGGAATCGACCAAGGGCGTGCAGATACGATCGGTAAATATTTCGCAACTAATTCCGCGTAACATTAAACAGCCATTAAGGCGATTACGTCGGGAACACCGCCGCTCATAATTATTTATTGTTCAGTCCGCGCGGCTAATTTCGCCGCCCGCCAATTAAATCCTTTTCGGCGGGCCGCGGTCGTCCCGCAAAGCGTTCGAGAGCCGTCGTCGCCCGGCCGAGATACGTATCTCTGCGAGCGACAAAGTAACCGTGAAGCCGTCGTTCCCTCGTTTCCCCCGTGTGTCGTGCACCGAGGACGACAAGTGTCCGCACGGCCGTGGGGTGGCCGGACCCCAAGGCCAATGAATATTCACGGGCTCGCTTTTGCGGTGCAACGAGTCATTTGAATTTATACGTGCCGCGGATTATTCCTTTCCTAAACTCTCCATTCCAGGCGACACGCGTGTACCACGGACACGGTGAGAGGAAATTCGAATGCGTGCCCGGTGTTCTCGTCTTCTGCAATCGCGCTGTCAATTTTTTCAGATTGCGCGTTAGACGTGCATCAAAATTGGATGACAGAACGGAGATTCTTTCTCGATAGGAGAGGCTATAGGTATTCGATTTCTTCCGCAATTTCGATTTGTCATTGGCGAAGAAATTACTTCTGGATTGTAATTATGAGCGTGGAAGTTGGTTTTGAGAAGGAATTCTGGAAGCTGTATATTTTTCCGCTGTTGAGAAGATGCACAGAGGGATAATTGCGTGGAAGTAGCAGTCCGTATTAGATCGTTACGATGGAAACTGTTGGAGTTCAACGATTCACACCGTTAGGGTTTTAGGCTCAAGGGACTACGTTTCCTCTATTCTAGAAAGGGGGTGGCGCGAAGGGTCTTGCCTGGAACGAAAAGCGACGACCGTAGTCGGTTTAATAAATGTGACCAAACTGTGCTTATCGCGTTCTGACTCGTCAATTCTTTCTCTTGTATACTTTTACATGTTTTACCTTATTACACTGATACGCGGATACACTGTATTATTTATATAATAAACCATAGTTGTGTTTATAGTGTGGCATTAATTTTGAACCTCTGTGAAGCAATTTCCAACAGAAACATATATACATGAATGTCCCTGTAAAACAAATTAGTTTTTATTAAAACTAACAACTACGTCCACAGAATTTTTTCCAGGGGGAGGGGGCAAGTTTTGAGTGCCGGTAAAGAGAAATATAGTAATGAAAAAAATAACCCTGGTGATGACATCGACGAATCAAATCACGAAACACGCGGTACCAATGAAGTAGCCCTCTTGCTTTTTTAACCCATTTTGTAGTGGCAATTTAGTTAAAAATTTAAAACCGAAATTTAAAAATATTCACTTTTTTAGTATAAACATAATAAAGATCAATTTTTAAAAATAATTGCCCCCCCCCCCCCCCCATCTCCCCCAGGACGCCCATAAAAATTAACCTACCAAATATATTCACCGCGCCATCCGTAAGCCCTGTTCCCTAATGAAGGTACAAACCGTTGTTTGTCCAATGTAGTTAATTAGGTTAGTTGTGACCATTTGCTACTACTTAAGTAGGTTTATGTCGTCAAGCGGCTCGTTTGACCTGGTCAACGACATTTCCGAGCCACGAACGTGGTCGGCCGCTATCGATTGACGGCAAAGTCCCGTCGAAGAACTTCTGAAGTCCGGGGAAGCGTTTACGGATTCGACGGCGTAAATAATTACCAGCCGTCAACGGCACGTACACTCATAGGTCGCGGCGGATGCATGATCGATAGCCGTGACAGGTCGCTTCTAATCGCGACAGACCACCTGCGCTCGCGCCCCACCGTCCCGAGTTATCGTTCGCTCATCGATTCGCCGGTGGATTAGCAGCGAATGTCCATTATCCGTTCGCGTGCGCAGGCCGGCTCGTTAGCGAGCCGTGGCGACCTATAAAATTTATTATCCCGGCCGCGCGCGCAATATCCCCGCGGGACGCGAATTTGTAATCGGAATTTCGCGGAAATTGCGTACAGAGGAGTTTAAAGCGATTCGGCGCGCGCACATCGCAGAACAGATATGACAGGCAAACTCGCCGCCATGCTTCGGTTTACACGCGACTCTTAAGCACCTGGAACAGAGCTTTTTGCGGATGGAAAAAAATCATGAACCAGAGGGTGGAACCCGTGGGATGTCGTTGATGAAGATTTGGGGAAGATGAAGCTCGAAGGCCGAAAGTCTGATCCCAAGGAGATCTGACTTAATGCGCTGTGAGTAATCTGTGATATTTATCAGGTGACTGGTGGGTTTCTCGCTAAGGTTCAGGAGCGTATAGAGAAACCTTTCGTGGTAGAGTACATTGTACTATGAAGATTAATATTATTTGGCCAAAGGTTCACCCTTCAATGCTCCTCTAAATACTTTCTTATGCGAGATTAATGACAAGATTTGTACAGGATTGTACTTAAATACAAAATGGTCATTACAAGCTCCTCCATTATTTTTAAATTTTACATAGATTCGAGGGAACGATGTGGCGTGCCTCTTGACATGGTCGTCATTCTGATAATTAAACACCCAACACGCATAGACGTCCGCGTGCCGCGTCACACACGCCAGAAAGAGTAATTTAAATCACGTGCGCCCAGAGCGACCGCGCGTTCGCTGCATTATTTCATTATTTCGACGAAACTGTTTCATTACCGCGACACGCTCTCCGTGTCGTTTAACGGCCGTTCATCGCCACCGTTATCGCGACTGTTATTGTCAATATCGGGGGCGGCTCGCGCGCCGAACACCGTCTCTAAATCGTGTCCTCGCCGCGGGCGATTGGCACGTACCTTATTACCATGCAGTTTCCGGTAAAAACACGGCGCAGCTGCAGCTGACGCGCTCCACGGCGGCAAAGTGTGCAAAAAACTTCCCCAGCCGCGCGGCACCGTCCGATGGGATTAAAATTTGCGAAACTGGCTTCCACGGTTCATGAATAATTTTCAGCGCGGGCTTGGAAACCAACCGAAAGCCCGAACCTTGCCCGATTATGCATTTCATATTGCAACGAACGTGGTTACAATCGATAGAGAGAACTGAACGAGAGGGGGCGAGGAATGTGGGAACAGAGGTAGATAAAAATTCGGCGAAATGTGTCAGTGAAATTTAACAGTTACCAGCTGCGGAGCTACGACAGTTGCAAAATTCAAAATTTCATTACTGAAAGAATTTGGCACCACTTTACTTTAAACCACCGCCTGTCTTCGAAATATGTAGTCGGTGATTCGTAACCGGTGGTTTGTGGAATATTTTCTGGGGGATCGCCAGAGTTTTATGGAGTTATCTTTTTAATATCATTCAGTTAGAATTAAATTCTCAAATATCTATTTTTAATATGAATATTATAAAAGAGGATCGCGATTCAAAAAAGGTTGGGAAACACTGCTGTAGATTCCATCAAACGCGAGTTACAATCGGCGACCGAATGTTTTCGTGGATCCTGACAGCGGGTACAGCTTCGACGGGCGTCAAGACGAGCTACCAAATGACAAGATTGATAGAAAAACACGACCAAAAAACAAGCACTATCATACACTAACGCTAGTGTAATGCTGAATACTGTACGACACTTCGTGGACGCGGTTAAATGCTCGCCAACAGGTTTCCTCCGGAGGACGGTGTTTCCTATCGTTCCGTGAAATTGTACGACCCACACGAAGCTCGAAAGTATTCTTTCGCAAATGGTTATCAACGACGTCGGTCGTTGAGAAAGTCCCTGCAACGAGTAGAACGGTCGTCGTTGCGAAATCAACCTGAAACGCGATTGAATATTCATGCAGAGAAGAGTCTCCCTCTCGCCTTCCCTCGTTCCCTCCCTCCACCTATCCGACACGGAACCAGCTTGAATCCTGACGTTGGCACCTGATACGGCCTACACCGAGGCCCGTGAAACGCGCTATCAGGCATCTCTTCCAGAATGGGACGCCGGGTCCTGACGCGTTCAACCGCTCGAGGGTGTCGATCATGCGCGCCGTAAACGACGATCCCCCTGACGTTTTGTTTACAGAGTACATATAACAAATCTCAGGGGGTCTGATGTTGCGCCGGAAGACGATAATGGTCGAGTTCCCGATAGCACGTCCAAGTCGCTCCGAAGGATGATCGATCGTCGCTGTTTATCGGGTGTTGCATCGAGGAAAGGATTAATTGATACTGACACAAGTGTCGGGAACTCCATCGTGCTGTGCTCGATCGGCTGGCACTTCCGGGATACTTCTGCTTGGACACTTTGCTGGGAAAGCAGAGATTCTTAACTGTTCATTCCGTCCTCATTAGTAGATATCTCATAGGACGTGACAAACATTTGCAATATATTTGTGCGTTCCTATTGTAGGTATATTATTTATAACTAATGCCATAATTTTGTAAATAAATTTGAGAAAGTTCGTTCCCTCATGTCCAGATAAAGAAATTTTATTGTGGCTCAGGAATGGTCCCGTTCCTCTTCTCTTCTCACCATCGGACCTTCCACCATCAGACGGTTAATAGAAGCACGACGATGTATCAGAATCAAACGACACTCACTCGACTCCTTCGCCAAGAAATTCTCAATTTTCCCAAGTTTCCAAGTCCTTCAAGATTCTTCCCGCCCCTTTGTTTCGACGGGACTTAGGACTGATACCCCGGGCGTTTGCATCCGTTTGTTCGAGCGCGAGGAAAGAATCTTCCGAGCCTCGGCCCAGAGCGCCGACTTATTGCCAGAGTTTCCGAGCAATTTCGCACACGCCACGGTACGTAGGGTCGTGGCGGGCGACCGTTGTTCCTCGGATGTGAGAAGTGGCGAAGAGGAGCTACGCGCGAGCCCGTGGAACGAAACTTGGCGACCTTTCAAGCCGGAATTCCGGGTCTCCGTCTCCAGCTAGGGCTTAAACGATGGAACGAGTCTACTCTCGTCGTATCCCAGAAAGACGGCGAATCCCCCTGGGGAGGGGTTAGGCGGAGGCTCTGCGACTTCCGAATTCGCGGCACGAAAACGACGGAGGTGGCTCTCCTTTTCCAGCAGAAATTCTCGCGCTAAGCGCGAAAATACGAGCGTCCCCCTTCGCCAACGCGCGTTTAACGCTAGGATTTAAAGCGGAGTCGAAGGGACCGGCAAATATTTTAATGGGACGTCCCGCGGGGCGGCGATGCGCCGCTGAACTTCGCTCGTAATCCTTTAAGTAAAAAATGGGGGCGAAAGGTGTCGCGGGAAAAGAGGAGCTACTCGATCTGCTGAAGAACAGTGGATCGTCCAACGCTCGCAGTCTACTTCTCTGTTACAGTCTCTATTCCTCCAAAATTACCACAATGATTATTCTATTCCAGTTCCTCCTCGATATTTTTGGTTAATAATCCGCTGAAATAAAATTATCTTCGCAAATCAGATTCGATGACAAGCTTGATTCGAATGGACGTGACTATTTCAGCTCCTTTATAAGTGTCTTGCCCAGTGGAAGTCTAAAATTACTGGCCCCGTGGTCCAAGTTTGTATCTGAGGATCTTGTTAACGATGTTACGCATCAAACCCTGGTGTGACAAAACCAGATGTTCCTGTTTACGAGGATAGCGACCGAGGGGGGGAATTCTTTCTTAATGAAAGTCGACAAGCGTAACGGCGGACGAAACGATACCGCGATGCGCGAAATTTATTCGGTGCATTAGTACCACGTGTTACGTAAACCCCTCGCGAACCGGATGCAGCAGCGTTCCTGCTGCTTGCGCGAGTCCGCTTAAACAGCAGCCAAAATCCTCTTGGAGCAGCTTCGCTCAAGTGCTGACGCGTTTACACTGCGATGCTTTTTACGACGTGCATTACAGTACGCAGTTTTAGTAGCTTTTTTTATTTAATCCTTTAGCAGCTTCGAAAACCATGGGGATTTAATGGCGATAAGGAGCTTGCGCATTTTAATAATTCTGTTCGCCATACGTATATTCGCGCGGATAAGAGCAGCACAGTAGCTTTCGTAGTTAGGTAGTTATTCCTTTGAGTTTACAAGTGTAACCTTCGGAGTGATTAGAATAATTGGATATCGTGTTCAATAGGGGGAACACGGGGAATCGTTCGTTTGAAGATTAATTCCACCCGGCGGTCGCTATCTAAATGAGAAAGTACCGAGAGTCACGCTAGATGAGACAGAGATCCGTCTTTGCGACCTCGAAAGCCGCGTAACACTTTCGTCAAACAGGCCAGCGAGTCAAAAGTCTACCCGAGACAAGAGGATGGAAAAGGGCGGAGATGAAACGGCCCGACCCTAGACTCGCCTTGTTCTCTCTGCTCTTCTCGTGAATAGAGCCCTTTTTATTGCGCACTCATCTTTCGCAATCTTGTCCAACGATTTTTTGCCTATTTCAGAATCCATTCCTTAGTAATGGTAATTATATTTATTTAAAATGCTGTAATATTCCTCGTTGGAATTTAAATTAACTAAATGCAGTCAAATCTTCTTTCTCAAAAAATCACACAGCCACTAAAATAGTTTTTTAACTATTGCAAGTGCTAGAACGCGTGCCTCACGCTGAAACGCAGCCAGGCGATTAACGGAAATTGCGAAAGGCAGCAACTGCATCCTGCCGCCACGTTTCAATGAATCTCGCCGCATGCGATTGATAAATGTAAGAAGACAAGATATCGACCAGAAATACCTTCTCCCGATGTTCGATAATCGTCATGCGTGGCACCTGTGCCTGTTTCCTCGGGGCACAATGTAAAGACCCGCGTCGACAGCTACATTAACTAGAGGAAAAAGTTTGCCGTGCCAAAGTCGGATGGCACGTAACCCTGTTACGCGGTCGCACGAAAGGCAATTCGAAGAAGAGTTGGGAAACAGCAGACAGAGGAAAAGGGGACGCTTTAAGACTCGCGCTCGCCTTGCTAAGGGCATCAACACGGGCTGTGCTCGCGCTTGTAAAAGACGACCGTGTTATCTTGTCACAGCGAGGGAGTAACATTTTTACGCTCGTCGTAACCTTGAAAGCCACAAGTAGCGGCGCGCAGAGTTTACAGATCTGAAAACGAGCCGGGAATTTGACGAATGTGTTTACGTAGTCTAGAAACTGCTACTGGCTTCGTTCCGTGAAAGTTGCCGAAGAAAGAATGGCAAGAACCCACTTTCTAGCAATCGGGGTATTTTAAATTTTGCCCCGCTACATTCTGACGCGAAGCAATCTACGGAATGGATTCTGGATACTTATGGAATATCGGAATTCGCAGTTATCAAATTGAAAGTTGAAGCTGGGAGATATTGTGCTTGAAGTTTTTAAACGACCAGCTTCGAAATTGTTTCGCCTTTAATATTGGAGAAGGTTCGTT
This sequence comes from Andrena minutula, assembly GCA_929113495.1. Classification (NCBI taxonomy): domain Eukaryota; kingdom Metazoa; phylum Arthropoda; class Insecta; order Hymenoptera; family Andrenidae; genus Andrena; species Andrena minutula. The sequence continues at coordinate 39,857,118 of OV815994.1, forward strand.
GAGATTTTTCACGTGCATTGTTCTTACGACGAATCCAAACGAAATAATGAAGCCGCGCACACACGCTCACGGCGCTTTTCATTGAGCTTGAACCTGGCGTAATTGAACCAACACGGAGACAACTTCGCTGCTGGGACCTCGAGAAATGCACAACAAGCAGAATGAATTATGGGAAGCCACTTTGATGGTGGAAAAAGACTAATGTGGCATTTTTTTATTATAAATTGTAACTTTCTGCGAAAAATCTTTACCACCGTATGAAAGTCTTCAAAAAATTTATAACAGGCATTCGTATAAGTTTCAAATGTTGGGCTCTAAGATAACAAATTCGAACGTTCAGATTTAAAGGAATATTAGAAAAATAATAAAAAAATCAATATATTTTTCAAAGATGAATTATTCAGTCAAAACACCAGAAAGCTTAACCGAAGATAATTTTATTACGAATATTCCCTGAAATTTACAAGTGAATCCGATAAAAATTGATTGAGTCATTAAGCTGCCCAGTTTGAAAAATGCCGTGTTGAAAAAATCACGATTAAATTTTTTAAAGGAATTATTTTCTGCAGCTCGAAGATAGCAAATGCATACGGTCTCGTCATAAATTTGCCAGTGACTATCTACCTACTCTACACAATATACCTAAGTACAAACTCATAATCCTTCTTATTACATTTGGATTCTTGGACATAAACTTTTCGGACTATTGGCATCATGTCACCTATACGTAACTTATGAGAGCTGAACTTTGAAACTGTGCAGATCTTTTTTGGGACCTCAAACATTACAAAAATGCACAAAAAAATCGTAGAATTTTATTTCAATGTGGCTTCCGCTCTTAAGGAGTTACGCTGCATCCAGAAAGTTCTTTTCTGTGACCGCACGATCTCTTGTGGAGGTTTTAGGGTGACCTACCCAACGACTACACCAGTCATCCGCCAGTTATACGTCCATCTTGCCGAGGGGTGAAAGCGTGGCAACGTGGACCACTGGAGGGCTTCGAGTGTCTTTTTACGATCCCGTTTCCGCTGGATTCGTGCGACCATGCTACCCCTAGAAATACCCACTGACCCTAGAAGAGGGTGTATATAAATTCGAGCATGCCATGATGTGGACTTTTATATATAAGGCTCTCGAAACGCTCGGTCGGGCCTTCAGGAACGTGTATCGGCAACTATGGGGACAGAAATGGGTGAACGTGAGCTCACCGAAGCTCCCTTTTCCGAGTTATACGCCTCACTTAACCCGTGAGACATCATACTGAACGAAATTCTGCGTGGGAATTACAGAACGCATAACATCAATTCGTTACTCAATTGCCAACATCTGATCCTAAAAATTATGAAAACCTGTAGCGATTTATCGGGAGGAAGGCGAAAGGCAGCCCAGCGTCATGAATTGGAGATTCAGTGACGCACGAGTCGCTCATCATGATCCATCGCGCTATAAATACCGATGCGCCCCTAATGAAGACGCAACGCCGCGCGCCGTCACGGCTACTCGCCACTCGCCACTCCCATGAAACAACGCAGCTGTATTTTATACATCTGCAGATAAATCGCGCTGAATCGCTGTTTGATCGCTGGCGGTGGATACACGGTGTTTGGCAAACACTCGCGTATGGATGCTCCAACGCGTCGGAGAGTGACGTTCCCAGCAGAAACGAAGATGAAAAGGCGGCGCGAGGGTGGCGGGAAGATCGAAACGGTTGCCCGCGCCGACGGAGGGTACTTTCGGTCGGTCTCCACGCTTTAGGGGCGATGAAACACGAATAAATTTATCCCCTCCCGCCGCGCAACGAGAAAAATGCTAGGAACGCTGTGCTTCCTTCCGTTCGCTGGAGAGAAAAAGTTTATCGCTCATCGAGGAACGAGATCTCCGTGTTGGCGGGTAGTCCTCGAGCTACGGCGCATCGTCAATATGCACAGGGATACCTCGCGTCGTATTTGTTCTCTAAGGAGTTATGAAACACGGAGACGTATCGCCCCTGGGCTATCCTTTGAACCCGCGTTCCCGCTCCTTTGGAGCTGAATCCGTGCAAACTCCGATCAAATGGGGCGACACCGGAACACGGAGGTTAGTAAGGTCCTGTATTACGCTGTCGCGAGGTGGCGAGATTCGGTGGACACCTCGGAGAAAGCAATTTTATCCCCAGCATCAGGGGACTTGAATCTGTTATCGATTTGTAATGGAAATCAATTAGACATTTAACCTTCTTTCATACCTATCACCGATAACGATATCGAATTGATAGATAGCAATCCAATGAATACTTTACAAATCTGCCCCTTGCAATTAAAGTTTAATACCGAATTTTAAATCGCCATTACTCTCTGATTTCATTAAACGCAGCACAAATGCTACACATACTTAGAATCTTGAGTATTACACACACATATTTGGAACACGAGGGTCGTGCTCGAACATTGCACCTTTTAAACCCATCAGAATGCGCTTTCCTGAACGCCGCTGCTCTTCGCCGCTTACTTTTCCCCCAAGCGTCCCGTCGTTGCCTTATAAATGAGGCGCTCCCGTAATCCCAGTCTTTCTGTATTATTTAATTTTCCCCTCGCTCCGCGGCCTCGCCCCGCCGCTGGTTTACACTATCCACTCACTTCGCCCAACCCCGCGGACCGCTTACCGCATATTTACGTTTCAAATGATCCTTTATGCGCTCGCGTTCCTTGGCCATTCTCGGAGCGTTTCTCCTCCTCCCGGAATAAAGACTTTATTCTATTCCGCTTGTTTTTATTCCGAGCGAGCGCGCTGTCGTGACCGGGACGCCGCGATCCGACCAGATTATCGGCTCGGACGGGAACCGGTCGCAAAAGGCGGGCGGCCCCGATCGGAATTGCTAATTAGGCGCGTGTAAAATTACTGTAAATCGACGGCGCCGACTATTATCGTAAACAGCCTATCCTGCCGTCGAATATTTCACCGCCGAGTGGGGGCGCGGGGGCGGTCGACGCGCGTTTATCTCGCGCGGCCAGCGACGGATCGTGGGGACGGGCTCGAAAACGATTTTCCACTTTACGAATTAACATTCGGCCTGCGAGGACAACCGACTCGCGGCTTCGTGCCCACTTCGACGTTACGCTGAACCGCTCCGACAGCGACGCCGGCAACGAGGAACAACCAAACAGAGAGAGGAGGTCCCTCGCTGCTATATAGCAAGATTAAACCCTCGCCGATGGAGGACGATGCGCGTGCGAATCCTTCGCTTTGCCATTCTGTACACGTACGGTCGTGTAACGTTTCAGGCAAGCGAAGGCTAATTTACGAGGGTGTATGCTCTTTACTTTTCTTTGAAAGTTTGCGCAAATCCCAGTGCCACGATGGATCATACCGCGACGAAACGTGGATCACACAAGTTTAAGCATCTGCACAAAGTGTAATCGTTCTCGAGAACTTTTGTCGAATCGTGTGTTTCGGTCGAGGGTTCCTGTATAGTCGCCCTGAATATTCGAAACGGTCGGAATTTCAGATTCATGAATGTCGCGAACGGCGTATGAATTGCCGGGGAAGATGGTGTAAGTTTAATCGGGACGGGACGCGCGTCCTTGATATCAGCTGGGAAACGCAGGCGCGACGTAGCGCGTGCCTCTCCGCTAGAAATTACACCTCGTCTCGTTCCCGTTCCTCCAGGGGCTACAAATCGTTCGAGGATCTAGATCTCCCGCGCGCAGTCCTTGCTCCACTTCGCGGCAACGGCTCACACGCGCCTTTCAATTACCGTAATTCCTTCGCGGATGCCATCCCCCGTTCGCTTCCTCTTTTATTTCGCAGTGGAAACGTTACGTCCTGCAGCTTAATGGACGTTTCCATTTCGTTCCGTTTCAGTCGCGACTGAGCAACTACCGAGAAGTTGAAAACGATTCTTTTCGTCGTAGTCGACGTTAAATTCCGTTTATCCGAAGCTTGCCACTTTGATCCCTTCTGGGGAATAACAAGCTGCTCCTGCGAATCCATCGTAAATTGTAATTTCCTGCCACCCGTGCGTTGTTACATTCGAAGCTGGACCCGTCGGTCGATTTACAACCGAACGTCAGATATGGAGAGCGAATATTACGAAACGGGGAACGTTAAATTGTCAGATTAAGTTCGCGCTAATTTTAACGTTTCCACATCCGCGCCGCCGACACGTTCGCTGAAAGCTTTTTATTACTTTCTCTGCTTTTTCCACCTGAATCTCTAAAGGCTTTAATGCTTTCGACGTTTCCTGCACTCGGCTCCCACTCGTAACCGTGCGTTACATTCGACTGCGCGATACAGAAACGTTTGCAAGATTGTGAATGTCCCCTGAAAGTGTGACTAGTGAAAATGTTTGTAACGAAATGTAAAGCAATTACTCTATCATTCACCGAGCAGTCTTGACGCTCCTACTACATCCCGACGACACAATTACAGTATTCCTACGTGCTTCTACCAACGCTTAACAATTTAACGTTCGTTATTTGGGTTAGGTTGCAAAACGGCATATATGCTGAACCTCGCCTATTTATCACATAAGTTGTTTTTTTTTTCTTTTTGTTGTTTGTAAATGTGATAAATAAAGACGTATTATTATTATTATTATTATTATTATCATTCATTACCCATTCAGGCCATTTCGCTTTCAGGGCCTTAAAACATCTTTCTCCGTCACTAGTCTACTGTTCCATGAAACTTTCAAACGGCTCCGCGCAGGATGATAAAATAAACGTTTCATCCCCGCGCACCCTTCCACGCGTTTACTTCATTCTGCTATTCAGCGCGCCGCTCAGATTCGCGGAAGCTACAACCCTTCCACGCGAGGAACGCGAAAAACGAGACGGCCGACCGCGAGATGTAACGGAGCACGGTCGCGCAGCGATTTCGGCTTTGTCCGGGGCGAGGATATTCCGCGGTGGAGCTGACGGGCGGGCGAAATGACGCACGGCGACGGCCGATGCATAAAAGACGAGCGTAGAAAGCGAGAAAGGGTGTGTGTACCCTACCTGGTGTGGCTGCAGGGTGTCAGGGATGGGCCGTGGTGCTATTAGCCAGCGGTGCTTACGGGGCGCATAAGCGCAACCTCCACCTCCGAGCTACTCCGGCTTTGTCTCTGCATCCTGAAAAAGCGAGAAATAAACGGAATGAGTTTCAACGCGCTAACGCGCTTCGTCGCTTAGGTAAACGCGCCGACGCGACGCGTAGCGATGCTTGCAACGCGCGCGAGGATATTGCCCAATTTGTGCTTCCGAAAGTGCTGCGTATATAGAGTGATCCTATGCTTATTTCATTCCATGTGATCCACAGGCGCGGCGGTAAATGCTCCGCGAGGCATTACCGAAACTGTAACGGCCAGAGATTTAAATCCTCTGGTGGGTTCTGCTGGCCGAAATTGGGGCTGCATTTACCCGCCAGCCGCGTGCTCTCAATGATATTCATTTTTACCGTGCACCGTTCACGCGGCATTTATAAAATACATCGCAATTAAACGAGTAACCAGTGAAATAATAGTAATAACAGCGTTGGAGGTTGATGGTTCATTTCGGGGTTTGAGGTAAATAATATTTCTACTTGCAAGGGAATTTAGGTGCCCCGGAAATTCAGATAATTATTCCACTTTGTGTGCAAGTAGAGTAGTTCATCTGTAATGCAAACATATTTTTTGTTGATGCCATAGTGTGGTTTCTTGTGGTGAAATCACCTCCTTGGAAAAAAGGCAGAATTTTCTTTATCGTGGAATATCTCGAGAACTGTGAGAGGCATTGTAAAGAAGTTTAAACGAAAGTTGCAATTTTTTATATCTACAAAACTGCGTAAACGTAATTATCGAATTAAGGATTAATGGTGGAGATAAGTATGGATTTTTCGAGAATTATATTCACGCAGTTTTACAGATATAGAAAAAAGACGCAAGTTTTGTTTAAACTTCTTTTCGATGTCTCTCACTGTTCTCGTGATATCCCACGAAAAAGAAAATTCAGCATTTTTTGGAGGGATGATTTGATTCCCCAAAATCGCACTATGGCACCAACAAAAAATATTTTTGTGTTACGGATGAACATTCTACTTGCATACAAAGTTGCATATTTTTCTGAATTTCCGGGTTACCAAGCTTCTATATTTTTGATTACATTAAATGGACCTTGAGGTGGGGTATATGCGAGATAAACTCCTTTTTCGCGAAAGAGAAATTTTGTACGAGTTTTATTCAGTCGCTAATAGATGTTTATAAAGAGGACCTGCCTTTTTTCGGAGTGCACCACAGTTTTTGATGGATCCCCTGTATGGCGAAGTTCTTGTAGGTCTAATCGAACCATTGTTCCGTAGGGGTTATAGAAGCTTGGTGTACCGAGAGCTCGAGCTACTCTGCTTTGTCCGGGACCTCTGTTGACTTGGCCTTTTTCGAGCCATTTGGGTCGTAGGGAACCAGGACACACGTATTGCGTATTACGAAGCTTGTTTCACGAGTGTTGGGAAACAGATTTCGGTTAAACGCGGTATCCTATTCTTCTCCAACTAGGTACAGAATATCTATCTTTTAAGGATAATTTTAGTAGAGCTACTTTCCAGCAGTATTCTCTTCTGTACAGTCCATTAACTATTAACCGGTGGCATGGAGTCTGGAAGACCCCTACAGAATTATTTTTTTCTAGATTTCAATTCGATCTTGTTTTACAGTCTGTGGTCTCACGAAGACAACTTTCACGGGTTTGGAACAAAACACACAAATATATATTCTCAAATACGTACTAACTCCAGTATATATTAAAAATATATCCAGGCTTGACAATGTCAAATTATTAAAAAGGAGTCCTTGAGCCTCCACGTCATCATTAATATCACAAAATGGAACGTTATCGATTAAGGGTTAAAAACCCCCATGTTAAAGGTTGCTAAATAGAATAATTACAAACTTCACAAACCACAATGAATGTTGAAACTCTGGACAACATAAACATGTCAATTAGAGATCCACCCACCCAGCAGTTTTCAATGGTAGAAGGCTTCTATAACCCACAAAGACAACCAATTTTTATGTATCAACAATTGAAAATATTTCCATTATCATACAGTGAATGTCATGCACACTCACTGAGAATCTAACAATGGGCTTGAAAAAAACGGTTATCTATGAAGTGCATTCAATTCCCGTCGCACAATAAATTCGAATCACTGTGACGAGTATCCCAGCGCGCACCAAATCCCTCAAAGCACGGGGATATTCTTTTCTGAATCAAGAATCTCCTATCGCATGTAAATACCGAAAGTTCCCTTTGAAATGCAGGCTGTCGAACAGACCATTTTGTATTACAATATCGCTGCTGGATACACGGTGAAAGTTTGATATTAAAACCAGAAAAAAAAAGAGAAAGATAAACGCAGTTGGGCGAGGATTGATGGACGAAAGTGCAGCACGGCGTGGCTGCAGCCACGAGCGCCGCGTCGTATCGATATTCGAGCAGCGTGCGCGATTGAACGTCGATACGCGCCTCACCTCTCGCAGGAAGCACGACCAACGTACAAAAACGGATGAATATACACGGTTATTGTTCGTCGGTTTCAGCGACCGCCGCGGTGCGAAAGAAGTTGCACGATTTTACTGAAAACCGCCCCGATTCGTCGTCCCTTTGAGCACGCGTTTAATAAAACTCGTTCGCCGTTCCCCGCGACCCACGGCAACCATTCAAATTTGTACCTACAGCTTCGAAACGCGCTCTGCCCCTCCATGCCCCGCAATAAAAAACTAACTGCGAAGTTATTACGCGACTACATTATTCTTCCCTCCGCGCCCGCAGTGTATAAACCAGTTAAAGTATGCAAGTATTCGAGTTTTCGCGTTGGTATATTACATAGCGCTCGCCTGCGGAATAATTCCGCGACAGAAGTGCCCGGCGATTCATCGTAACGTTAAACGAGGACACGCGCAGTCAACGTTAATTGTTTGCCGAATTAATTCGTGCCCACTGGCGCGGAACAAATCAAAACACAGCAGGCTGCGGAGAAGAGTCGGAGCGACCGATTATAGTACAAATTATCACCGGTGGTTAAATATTTCCATTACCGGCGATCGTTGAACTTTCTGGCGAGGAATACGATTAATTACTAATTACAATTAACGCTTTAATCAGACGCGGCGAGCAGGATGTTACGATGCACCCGGAAGTTCCGTGCGCGCGCGCGCGACCGCGTAATGGGGCAGAGGATGAGGGAAGGGCGAGAGCAGCTCGGGCAAAAGTTTATATTGGATTTCATATTTAATGCAACGCACACCGTTGCTGCCGCGAAGCCTGTCCTCCCAGATAAATTATTTATGTCGGCGCGCTTTGTCTCTGTCTGGCTGGCAGGGGTTAACCCCGCGCCACCGGGGACGATGGCAGATAGAGAAAGAAAGCGGGAGCTAGAGGGAGGGCTAGGGGATGATCGTTGAGAGGCTGCGATAAGCCCTGAACTGAACGAAAACCGTCGATCCTCCGGGGCCCGTTTACGATGAAATCTTGCTGACTTGATGGCGGTTGGCCCATCGAAGGATGACCTTAAATGGCACAGAAACCTAACCCGGGTCTCTGAATATTGCAACGATACGAAGTACTTCTTTTTCATACTATCTCACCTATAAATAATTATAGCTATTTTCAGTAGGTACTCTAATGTTATAGCTGGCGAGTTCAAATCTACGCACACGTATCAATTCCGTTACGTTTCGGTGCCGTCAGTGTCAGTGGTCCCTTTGTGCCACTGTGACACTCACACTCACGGAACTGATACGTGCGCGTAGACCTACACTTACACTTTCTAGGTTGACCTAAGTTTTAAAAAAAATTAACTTCAATACCCAACTTCCCACCAAACACCAAGTTACGCTGTGCTATGTTTTTTTTCGGAAGCTATACCTTGCTATGTTTACGAAAAAACGCTCGCGAGAGAATTTAGTGCTACGTCGTGCTAACTTAACTTCCGAAAAGCATAGCACAGCTTGGGTTAACATTTTGTCGAAACGGTCCCATAAAGATGTATTTGAAGCTAATTTTATAAAACTTAGCATAACATAGTTTAGCTTAACTTTCAGGTGGATTACCGGCTTAAAGACAGTTGAATTTATACATAATAATTGAAGCTGCTTCTTAATTGTATTTTCAAATGACGCACTGAACATCTAGCTACAGCATTGGCTAGCTTGACGACCATGCGTCTGACGCAACAGAAGCCGCATCCTGACGTAGATGCTCGCTGACGGTGAATATACGAGGGAGAACGTTCCAGGCGGGTTTGAAACTTTCCGGGATGTTAAGTTTACGAAGACGGGATCTCTGATACAGGGCTGAACGAGAAGTTCCAAGGGTCTGTAATATTCAACAATATAGATTCACGGCAGACGGGAGTCGTAAAAATCATAAGAGCGTTAGCAAACACGTTCACCCGTCCCACTGGAAAGGATACATAAATTATCAGAAGATTACACGACGACAGAGGTAGCCCATCACTGCGGGTCTAATCGTTTCATGGCTATCGATCGACATTACTCCATAATTTTCCCGGGAAAGGGTGCTCGTTTCTCGAGAGCAAAAAAACCCAGCGACGAGCAGGAAGGGCGAAATGACCTGTACGACTTTATCGTGGCTTGAGGAGGGCTGTGATCGATGTCTTCTACGTTACCCTATTTCGTGGTATTACAGGGTTGATATCCTACGCCAAAATAGCAGATATCAACCGAAAGGGCATCACTAATAGTCCCCAACGCGCCACCCTCCCGGTAACGAGCAGCTGCAACCTCGAATTTCAGATATTAACCAGCATTCCGAGCATCGCCGTACTTTTCATCGCGTTTTACACGCCTGCTTAGACGCCGTCGCTGTTCATTACGTATGCTAACATACCCGAGGGTTTCTGGAAACGTCGATTCAACGGGGCAATTTTGTCGTTTCGTGACGGGACCAGCGAAGGCTCGAGCGTCTGCTAGTACACGCCACGAATTTCCATCGCGCTTTCATTCCCAATCGAATACTGGTCATTAATCCTCCCACGATTACGCGAAGAGTGTAATCCGTTAGTGTAATCACATCTCATTCCAAAGCGCAGCGAATTATGGAAACAATTCTCACGCGTGTTAAGTGAAACTACTGGGAGTTTATTCACAAACCACTAACTCGTTAATTTTTTATGAACCACTGGTATACGATCGTGATCACTCGTGGTACAGTATCTGCGGTATCGTGTGTATTTTTCACTTCGGACGCTCCGTGTCGGTTTAACGAGACACACTCTTTACGCGGTACACCTCTAACTGTATTAAACTTTCGAGTCTGAAAGTTTACCGCTCAAGTTAGAAGTCCCGGCGCTGATAGAGCTTCGAAGTTTCAGCGCTGGTAAGTTTAAAATATGCAAGTTGCAATTGAAAAATGTGAAAGTGCCCTTGACCCGCTCCCCAATCGATCTTCGTCCGTGAAATCGTATCTGACACCTTGAACTCCGTCCAGTCTCGTGCAATCAATTTTCTCGCGATCGAGAATTCCGTGCACGTTTGACGCGTATTAAGGATTCCCCGTTACCGCAGATTTTTATCCACTTCCAGAACATTACGACGCAACATCTTCCCAGTCGTCGGGCTTTCTTAATATCGACTCACAAGTTTTCGAACGGTGATTTATAGTTTCACCGTAAATAACCGTAAATTTTCATTTCCAATTCCGCGACCGTCCCATGTAGGACGTCCTACCCGCGAGCGTTCCACAAACCGTTCAACGAACTTTCTACTATTTATCTTCGTCGCGCGAAACTTTTGTCATGCCGTTGAAATATATTTCAATCCGCGTCGGACATAAAACGATCCACGCGAATCGCGCTCTCGGCGCGGCGGCGCACTTAACACTTCGTGTAGCGTCGGCGTGTTTTCACGCCGAGGAATTCGCGAGAATGTTTCTTGCAGAGTATTGAAAGTAGTGTCCACAGGGGCAGATTTGGAGATTAGGCGCCCCTGGGCTGAGAAGTGTCTGCCGTCCGTTTAGCGGAATATCATCAAATAACAATTTTAATTTAAAAGAGCCGAGACGATTTTAAAATTACTTCAACAGTGTTAGTCACGCGTGAGTTATTGCTAATTTGCTACATGAAATAAAAGTGAATTGTTTTTAAAGATGGCTCAAGCCTCTGTAGTTAAACCTTTCTCAATTTGTTTCGCTGAAACTTTTCGTCCCCAAATTTGTCGCTCCTCAAAATTCACTGCTCCCTCAAATTTGTCGCTCCCCAAAATTCACTGCTCCCCCAAATTTGAGGCTCCCCAAAATTCGCTTACCACGAATTTTCTGCCCCTCAAATTTAACACTTCCCAAAGTTTCCCGCTCCCCAAAATTTCCCGCTCCCCAAATTTCCCGCTCCCTAAAATTTGTCGCTCCCCAAAATTTGCCGCTCCCAAAAATTTGCCGCCCCGAGCTGCAGTCTACTTAACCTATCCACAAATCCACCCCTGAGTGTCCGCGTGTCTACTCGGATCGAGTAAAGCAAAACTTTCTCGGCGGTAGCTCGAAAAGTCTTCACCGACTTGAAGGAGCCTTTTTCAAACCATCCACCGTTCTAAGTGTTACACCGAGGGAAGTTCGTTTCACCAGGATCCAGATCAAAATCCTCTGGTTACCGACAATCCGCGCAGCGTCTCCAGCCTCGCGGAAACCAGCGTCGACGCGTGTTTGCTCGCCGAGCGTGACGCGAGCTATGACGCGGTCAACCGTCCGTGCCGATGTTTGCCACGATCGACAGAGATGGCCCGTGCTGTTTTCGGAATCGAACGAGCGCAGTGACGGCCCTGGGACACCCGATAGTTTGCAGTTCAGTTCCGAATATGCGGTTTGACGAAGTGCACCCAGAGAAATCGATGTCACGTGCGTTCGGATTGAGCGTTGCCAATCGGAACGCGATAGAACTTGTTGGCTCGCGTACACTGCGATTCGGAGGATTTTCCAGCGATACTGGCTCCCAACAGTCCCGTGGGAGCAGGAGTTTAGAGGACGAGTATCCACTGGGTTGATTCTAATGGTCGAAGGGCGTTTATGTGTTCGTACATGCGTGGGAGGTTCACTTCCGAAGGATGACCGTCGCGTGACTAAAGCGTCCTTCGGTTTATTCTTGAACAAACTTTACAGTACATATTTAGCGAATATTGAGAGTCGTAGCGAGTGATATTAGCGAATTCTCTTATAAATATTAATTGCACCGTCATCGTAACTCAATGATTGATAAAGCACTTGGTATCTCGCTTATAAGGTGAACGCAAGTTCACGTTAAATATTTGAATGATACAATAAATATTTCCCGTTGATACTGCATTAATTAGTAATACTGAATGAACCAGCCTGATCCCAAATTGATAAATATAGAGGTTAAAAGTACCTTCTACGATACAAAACGTTTCCGCAGACAACGCAAAAGTCGTTTCACAATGGATGATTTTCCCAACAGATTACGAATCCTGATGCATCGTCAAGTTTCCAATTACTATATTATAATACCCGCCCCTAAGTGTTCCTTGTTAAAAAGAGCCTCGTAGTGCAGCACCTTAGCAGCTGTTGACCCAGGTCGATTATCAAGTAGTCCCGGACATTCCAGACAGCCCCGAGGCCGGACAATAAACGACCGTAACCACTTTCTCCCCGAGACAGGCCCCGGCTGCTGATTACCGTCGAGCAACGAGCAGCCGTGGGGCTATTACGACAGCGTAATCTTCATTGTCTTTACGCGAAGAATTATCCGAGCGGCCCGCGCCGACCGCAAACACACCGGCGAAGTACGCTTCGTGGTCGGCGAAGGAAAAAAATGAAAGTTTCTATGGTCGCTGGAAGGAGCATTGTTTACCGTGAATACTACGAACCCGCGGCAGGTGTATAACAATAAGGATAACACTGGCGCGTAATTAGGTTCCCGTAGTACACAGAGCGTTGCGAAAGTTCAACGCGACCAGCTCATAAACACACCGCATTGTTAACGTCCGAGATTCGAGGCTCGACCCGGCGATCAATGAGACTGGCAATTCGGAGTTTCAAGACGCGGATTTCTAACGTGTGCTTCGATATTAAAGATAAGATTCGAGTTAGAAAATACTGTGCAATGTGCGCTATTTAAGAGGGGAATCTTATTTTTGAGGCTAAAAACATAGGAAATTTGAGATTTTTTTTTAAGAAACTAGCGATTCCAAATACCTATCTGAAATTTGGACCATGTTCTTATGCATCTTTGAGGAAGTCGTAGCTCTTTTTTTTATATTATTTTGGAATAGTAAATATTATATAAAATATGAATTATCCATCGTTGTTTGTATAAAACGAACGGAATGAATACTCGAGTGTTTGCACGTGGAACGATGCGAGAAACGATAGCGAAGTTTGAAATTTTTTTTAAGAAATTAGCGATTTGAAGTACCTATCTGAAATTTGGACCATGTTTTTATGCATCTTTGAAGAACTCACAGCTCTTTTTTATTATTTTTTAATAGTAAATATTATATAAAATACGAATTATCCATCGTTATTTGTATTGAAGCAACGGAATGATTACTCGAGTGTTTGCACGTGGAACGATGCGCGTTTCCCGCGAGCAGGCCTGGTAATTTCCAGTTTTTTCAACCCGAGCGAACAGAGAGGAAAGTTCGTTGTCCTTTCCGAGAATCGTTTTAAAGTGATTCACCGCGTACACCGAGGATATTTAAATTTATACTCGGCTAACGTCTCCGCGCGGTAGAAAATAACGGGAAATAAATAGACACGATGAAACGCGTCCCCCGCGTTACTGGCCCCGGCGGCGGCGTGTTTCCTACGATTAATTCCTCGGTATGAATCACTCGTCGCGATCCAATAACGCGGCACGTCGCGGCTGCCAGATCCGAGGCGACTTTATCGCCGCCCCAGAAGCAGCTGGATCCTTCCTGATCGCGGCGGAGAGCTCATGCCCGCCTCGCTGAACTTTCGATCGCCGGGCATCGCGTTTTCCGGTCCGCGGTCGCGGTCAAACAGGGATTTACGAGCAACAGAGAAGCAAAGAATGGAATCGACTGGAAAAAAAAACAGTCGACGCGAGCGTGCTCGTGTCGCTGCGTTGCTCGAACGAGTAAAATTCGTTCACGCTTTTAGCGCGGAAGTCAATTGCGATGAAAACACGAGCGAGTGACTGGAAACAGACGAGAACCGATCCCAATCGGTTTGGGGAGAAGTCTAGCGATGGTACGTGGAATTTTCGCGGTGCTGACGATTCCCCGAGGGTCGGGATATTAAAGGGAAGAGGGCAGAAGGGTAGAGGGCGAGGGAGAAAGAAGGGCGCCGAGGTACGAAGGAACGAGGAAATAGGTCAGGGGGCAGAGGTCAGGCGCAGAAAAGAAAACGGTCATGGCTGCCTTCGAGCCCTCCTTTTCCTACGCTCCGGCGTTCCTCCTTTCACGTGCGATCGATCACCAGCCCCCTCTGGCCCCGAGTTCTCCCTTTTCGTCCTTCGTTCCGCGCTCGATTTATCACTCGAGATTTCTAGGGCAACGGGAGGAGCACGGCCGTCGAAATGGGTATCGTCGATCAAAAAACAAATTACGATCACTGCTAATCAGCGGGCCGAATCGCCGAACGTGAAGTGAATCTCGTTAAACGTGACCTACGGGGCACAGTGACGGATTGGGAGGCGCGTAAGGGATGCTCGTGCTGTCTCCACACAGCATTCCTGTCTTACGTGTCAAATGTGTGGAAAATCTTGGCGTTGCAATGCCTTTAATAGTACGAAGATAGCCTCACTGTTTTTCCACCGGATTGCGTGACACAGTCCCGGTGTCATTAAATCGTTAAATCATTTCTATTATCAATCTCGCCGGACCTTGAATATTCTTCAGTCATGTCCTGACGCACTTGCCAACCAGTCGTTTGCTCGCTACGCGAAGGAGACGGCACTTGCCCATTAAAAAGCATTAAGACCGTCTGCGAAGTTTGCTTCGAAATCTGCGGCGAATCGTGACAACTCGTTTAATCCCCCTCCGCGTTCTTCGCATGGAACGCTTGAAGATACTTTAAATCTTCTTATCTCTTGCCTCGCGTACTCGCTTCTGCACGGAATACTCTTCGGTGGCAATAACGCGAGAGCCCTCCACGCAAAGCAACAGCATCTCCTTTATCAAACAGCTTCCGCCCCGTGGAAAAGACTCGAGCACGCAATATTTCGCCAAAGAGAACGCCGCCGTCGTCGTCTTCTGACTGCCTGCATCGGTTGAGAATCGCGCTACGCTTGGAAAATATCGCCCTGCCCCCGTGATTCCTTTAGCAAGCGAACCCAAAAGCAGTTTTTCGTACACTGCCTACCGCGGCACTCGCTTTTCATTAATTATCGAGTCGACGTTACGTTGTTTAACGTCTGGATCTTCTCGTTAATTGGCGCGGCGAACGGCGGTGCAGTTTTCCTTCAACGAGCTGAGGAAGGCAGGAGAGAGAAAGGGAGGGAGAACAGCTTCAGTCGGCCACTTGCTCTGCGTTCATCTCGCTCTTTAACACGGCGAGAAAGGAGGACTTTACGCGGACTTAACTCGACGATAACGAACCGCGCCGCGTAAGTTCGACGATGGGCGCGACGTTAATTGGTTCAGCCCAAAGCGAAGCACGGCTGGAGTCTCGTTTCACCGCTGGGCCCGCAGTCACCTTACAATTTACATTTATTTCGCTGCCCCGCGTCTGGCCAGACAACTCGGGGTGATTCAGTTACCCCTTAGCATACCAAGGTCGGGTCACTAACAAACCCTAATATTAATGTACATAGATGTTTTTTAGAGACCATCGATAGGTTGCCAGAGATGTTTCTATGTGCTGGACGATTAATTTCGCTAAATATTAATTCCGCTATATAAATAACTAAAATAAATAAATCGGAAAAAAATAAAACTGCGTAAGAAAAAAAATATAGAAAAAAATGGCATGGAAAATAAATACACACGGGTCTAATACATAACCTCCTCCTTTTTTTGAAGTCGGTTAAAAATAAATAAATTGGAAGAAAATAAAACGATAATCGAGAAAATGATTTCTGCACAGGAATTAAAAAAATACCAGTTTCCCCCGATTTGTTTTTCATCTTTCAGTGAGTAAAGAGTTAATATCGCAGAGTTTCGTGGTCCAATAAATAACGCTTAACGTTCCATTAATCGAATAATTTTTAGTTGGATCGACAGCGAGATTTACCCGAAGCCTTTGGCGCGTCGCGGCCGCCCCGATGATAATTTGCAGCATAATTTTGTAGCATCGCTGCGCAGGGATCGAGCGTCCGGCGGTTTCTGGCATGGATTGGCCGTGGCCGCGCGGTCGCATCGACGGGCATTTTGATATATGACCCAACCGAATCGTATTCGACATTAACGTCGAACACGGGGTTTCGACGGCGGCGACGCGCGCGGCCCGCGATGCCGCCCGTCGATGCAAACGCCCTGCGCCCCGTTAATTCCGCATTACGCGTAATTAGCGCCACGTTAAAATCGACGATAGATCGAGCCGATCCGACAGCGCCGAACTCGATTCCCCATCGTTGCATGCGGGATCAATTGACCCGTCTCTATAGCTTTGCTTTTTTTTCACTCAATTGTTGAGTTTAAAATGAGGCAGTCGGAGCAACAACGGACTAACGCACATTTTTTTCGAAACTGAGTTAGTAGTAATAATGTATTCCAATACGCTCTACTAATCATATAAATTAGGGAAAAAAAAATTCTTCAATGTGGGTTAGTCCGTTGTTGCTCTGACTGCCTCAAATCAAGCTACGTTGAATGTTAACCAAAAGAATGTCCCCTTTTTATGCGCAATGATAACGCGAACGATACTATTATAAGAAAGTGAGGGAAGCTTTCGATATTCGCAAGAATTGTATTGAAAGCCTCGCAAAGGGGGAGGTGCAGGTAGGACGATAAGAATACACTTGGCCTTGGGTGCGCCTGCAAAGCTGCTCCCTAGTACAGCTCTCCGTTGCCGAGGATCGTTAATTCTTGGTAATTTACTCGTTCCCGGGCTTGTACTATCGTGACGATACTCTCTGTTTGCAACTTTATAAATAAACACATTAACTGCACTGAAATCTTGGAGCTATTCAGGTTCTATTTTCCTAATAGGGATCTGAGGCAGCACCCTCGCTTTTATACTAACACGCATTACACTCTGGGAAAATAGGTACAGCTGTATCGATTGAATGTGTGTGCTCGCAAATAGATACTGCGATAATATTGATTCCCCCGCTAGTTCCTTATCGACGTTCAGAAACTCGGTTTCGCGTATTCTGAACGATTAACGATTATGATTGCTGTGCACAATACGTTTCATATTGTTACTGAAATATTTGTTCCTTTTATTTTATGTCTCTATGTTCTTTTTCATTGTTTATTTCACTTTACTTGTCCCTTCTGTACATTATGTTTATTTACGTTATTGAAACGTACCAAAGCGTTATATCCCGTTAATAAATTATTAATCTTTTATATATAAATAGAAGTTCTGACTGATTGACTGACTCATCAACGCCCAGCTCAAACCGTTTAACTTAGGAACATGAGATTTGGAAAGTCCATTGTTTTTATCACCAAGGGGGTGAAAAGGGGTAAAATATATTTTCAAAAGATATAAACTTGGTTTTTACTTATGAAGATTACCCACACAAATGCCTTAAATCCAATTTCAGAATTTTGCTCTAATCAACCCCTAACGGGGTGAAAATGAGTGAAATGTGTTTTCACGAATTGCTCAACATCATCTCTTAGGCTCAATTCGATATCGATATTTGGTTTTAACCTAATACAAATGCCTAAAAACCAATTTCTTCATTTTGCCCTGATCAACGTTTAAAGGGTCAAATCTGGATCTGGCAACAGATCTTTTTATAACATTTCGTAGTAAGTAAGTGCATCTAAATTCAATTAGGGCGACTTAATTTTAGAATAGTAGAATAGTAATTTATATGAAGGCTACTTTACAGAAATTACAAAAAAAAATACATAAAAAACAGATATAAAAGTAATTCCTTTTTTATTATTATTATTTATTTATTAACGGGAAGACCCTTTAGAATACAAAAATATAATAACAGCAAAGATAATAAAACCAAAGAAAGAAAACAAAACAAAAAGAAAATAAGTACTACAATAAGTAATACCTACAAGTAAAAATTTTAATTATTTAATTAGGCATATACTTTTAATTATTCTACCATAGCGCAGCAAAAGTACTTTGCTATGAAATGAATAACAATACTCCACACAGGCATCTATCGTTCCAAAACTGGAATTTGGCGAACTGGAGCAACGCGGGAAGGACTGTACCTACATACTTGTATGTCAGGAGTGGTGTCCAAGAGTGGCATTCTTTATTTCGACAGCTTCGAGAGAATTATAGCGGTGGATCACGAACGCCATTACACAACGAAGGAAACGGCTATGCAAATCGAGACGAAGGAACGCCTCCGCGGCGAGCCACGAGGAAACGGAGCGGAGGAGTTTTCAAGGCTACCGGCGAGATTTATCGAACGTCTCGATCGACGGACAAGTTGTTGCTCGAGGTATCGTCGCGTACCGCCGCGGGCTTCGCGCAATCACAGAAACGTCGCCACCTTCCGTACGAGTCGCAGATAAATCTTGGAAACGCGGACGTCGGGACGACGGTGCTCGCGCTTCGAACAAACGTTTGTTCTCGACTAATGGCCGTCCTCCTCGGCCGAGCCATCGCCGAGTCAACATTTTACCACCGCACGACTATGTACCTAGAGAATTGATGATCGTTGTAGTCTCTGGGGGGAGAATTCTATCGATGATTAAGTCACCTGAATATCCAGCGCCGAGACAGGCGGCTGAAAAATTCTACTTTCATCGCGCGGGCACGTCAAGCCTGCTTTCCTTACAGCTCGAAACAGCCGCCCTTCGACAACGATCGATCATTGTCCATTGGAAGAGGTTGCGCGAGCGGCGGAGCCCCACAAATCGACGTTTTGTCCCGCCGCTCGAAACCCAACTGCGCTTTAAGCCACTAACTATCCGCGTCCCGGAGCCAGCAGAGAATTAAATTCAATTACAATGGTAAAAGTGATTTCACAAAGGCGCGCTCGCCTTTTTCCGCGGCGGGGCGGCAGCGGGTTTGAAAGCAGCGCGCGCGCGCGCCCACCGGTCCAGCGTTTAATCGCTAATTTCCAACGCTTAATTAACGCTGGATATCGAACGTCTGGACTTGGGCGATAAATAAAGCGTGGCCGACGGCTTTTACGCTCGCAGAAGGGGCCGATCGAGGTCGCGGCACGTATCAATAAATTTATATTCGTCTGGACTCACCAGCCGCTCCACGATAATGCATTATCGCGTTCGAGGCAGTTTCTCGGGAGTCGGCAACGGTACTTAACGATACGCGAGGAAACCCCGTTTCCTATTACTATTCTTACGGAGCTGTGCGATTAAATTGTTTTGAGGGTAGATTTTCGGGTGATCGAGCAGTGGGCGTTGAAATAGTTGAGAGGTGATTATGTGCGTGGGTGTTAGTCCTTTTGAATGGATCGCGCATGGTGAAAGTGTATCTCTCTGGGGAGGGGGAGTAGTATTCTTATTGTTACTGTTGCATTTTTGCTAATCGACAATAGCAATTAACTCTTAACTCTTACTCTTGTTATTTTTCAATGTCACACATATGATTTTAGTGTATGCTCGCTAGAGCTGTTCGAGTACTCGGAACAAGCGAACCGGGATATACTCGGTTCGAATAACCGATCCGAGCCGAGCGCTCGAAAAAACCGAGCGGCTCGAATGAATCGGGCGGCTCGATCAAAAAGCGAGCGGCTCGATTAAAAAGCGAGCGGCTCGATTAAAAATCGAGCTGATTTGACACTCGTCAGGAACGTCAGGTTATAAATTTGGAGTAGATTGCACAATGAAGGTAGCGATTGACGAAAGAAACAATTGTTTTCAGCCGCTCGCTTTAATCGAGCGCTCGGCTCGGTTCGGAAACCGAGTCCCGGCTCGACTCGAATTTCGAGCTACTCGAATATTCGAGTACTCGAACAGCTCTAATGCTCGCGCATTACGTTATCTGACTATCAACATCTACTTTTCGTATACGCTGTTAGTGTTATTTTTAAGTAGTTTTAAATAGATTTAAGTAAATTAAGTGGTTAGATTAACAACAACTGACAGCTATACCTCCCCTTTTGCCCTATTTTTTATTTCTAACTATTTTTCCCTTTCTTATCTTCTTATATATTTCCTTTCGCAATCTCTACTGTGCAATAAAGAATTATTATTATTACAATAAATCAATTTATTTATAAAAAAAAATACAAAAAACATCTTCCCCAACGCGCATCGAGGGAGCTTAGCTTTCACCAAAATCCTCTGTATCTCCCACGCCTCGGTCTCGGTGAATCAACGTGTCCCCCTTTCTATTGCACTCGCGAATCGCTACCATCACCCTTGGTACTCGATTCGCCTGGTCGCTATTACGTATTACCTAACCACGTGGGTGTGCGCGCGAGTCGAGAATAGAGCGGTAGGCGCGAGGTCGAGTGACGTCACGCGTTCGATGTTCCATCAAGTTCGTGGGCACGAGGCTCTATTCTTTCCACGAGCCTTGTGCAACGACGAGGCGTTGAAACCAACGTTCAGCGAGGCGAATACTGCAGCGCGGATTCACGTTACTCGGCCATTCAGCGATGCTATTCGCAAATGCTTTCTCAGGAACGTGGTACCACTGTCAGAGTGCCCCCGCACGGCTGTTAACGCCTGGGAAACGCTTTTCACTCGACCCGCGTTACTCCGCGCTCATTGTTCCTACAGCAAACTTATCGAGCTATCGCCTGGAGACACAAACTTATTCAATACTAACGAAGGAAGTAAATAAATCTTTGTCGACACTCTCATGGCCGTGGCTTGCTTAAACCAGCGTTTAATTAATGTAGCTGATTCGATTAATGGCCCACGTAATTTCACGAGAGCAAGATGAAATAGCGGGTGAAAGGTGGACACAGTTCACAACGCAGACGACGGGGTCGACGATTACGCAGTTGCTCCAACCACAACGATCACCTCGAACGTTAATTTCCAACGGTACAGTAAAACCAAGGATTTCAAGGAATGGGGCTCGTTAATCATCGTCCATTAGGGTTTTGCAGAGCGCTCCAGTGCTTCAGCATCGAGGAATCGCCGCACCCCACCCACCAGAAAATAATCAACCTCCCCGCCAGAAAATAAACGACGCTATTCCGTGTTCACCGTGATATTTCGCCTGATTCGCTGACGTTCCGAAAATTTCGAGAGCCATTCCGTTCCGTAAAACACAGGCTCGCGAAGAACGTCTCGAATGGGTCTGTCCGAAATCCGCAAATAGATTCCGTCGGGCAAGGTAAGACAGACACCCAGCCCGCCGGCAGACGGACGTTCTATTCGGGGGAAGTCAAATATAATAACCGTCGAACCGTCGATATTTCCGTTCTCCAGACATCTACGCCGTATAAGAATGTTCTTTCGCCTGGAGCGCGCACCTGCAGCGGGGCGAAATCGATCGGCCCCGGGCTTTAATGGCGCTTCCACGGGAAATCACGACAGTGAAAGCTGGGAAAAAGTTGGCAGAAATTCGTCCACGTCGGGTAAGAAAGAAAGGGGCAGCGGATGTGTCGTTGTTCGCGCCGGTCAGGGTAATTCGTTCCTTCGCGGTCGCAGCCGCGAACCGAGTGCATCGATCAACGAACTCGCCTGTCTTCTTAATGATAAATCCCTCGTTCCTTTGTGTCGAAAGACTGGTCCGTTTGACGCGGTGGAGGATTAAGAGTGCACTTTGGAATGCTTTCGAAAGCTTCGACCTTGATTGGAACAGTTACGTTCTAGTGGCTTGGAGTATAACAATTTTCAAAGCCTGTATCGCTTCTATCGCGCGAATGAAATCGCGGCATTCTTCCGGCGTTAATTAAGGTCAGTCCTAGTTGGTCAATCGTTAGAAGTTTCTCGTCAGGAACAAGACCGCAGCGTAACCGTCCTATTTCCCGCGGATCGGGTCTAAAAGTCCGCTGTTCCACTCGCATTTAACGAGGCTAGCCGCTTAAGGGCGTCGTTTCTTATTCGCAGGGGCCCAGCATAAATACGTTAATTGCTCCATAAAAGTTAACCCCGAGCTACGATCATCCAACGATGCCCACTTCCCGAAGCGGCCCGGATCCACGATAATCTCTCCGCTTTAATGACAAATAAAACGCAGCCAGCCCGATGCACCCGTCTCAACGGGAGCGAGAACTTTAGAATCGATATCGAGGGATGATTCCTCTTCGCCCGGGAACTCTCCGGCTCGGAACTAACAATTAGAATCGGAATGGAAGCGCCTTAAGAAACCGACCTTTCGGTGACACGATCGTTTTCCGCACGACGAGACGCTGGTTTACAGCGCAGGGTGAGGGGAGCGGACGGGGCGGGGGATGAAAGATGAGAGGAGCGAAACAGAGGAGTTTTCTGTCTAGTATGTGTCAGCCGGGGGATAATCCACGACTGGGTTCCGCGAGTAAACGACCTCACCGTATAAAGACCCGGTTCGAGCCACCCACGTCGACTCGTCGACTCTTGTTCCGCGTGGATTATGGTTTTTACCTTCGATCCCACGGACGACAATGCGTTTCTCGGCGAACGGCGCTGCTGGCCTGGAAATTCACGAGCCACCGTGGTTCTTATATCGTTGTTCCCGCGCAAGGGGGATTACACTCGCCGCGAGGAGAAGAAATCACGAGCAACGGCGCACGAGTTCTCGTGTAAACACCTTTTGAATCGTCGGACACTTTTTGCCTCGACCCGGGGTGCATCGATCACCCCAGCCTTCTCGCATTCCTCACTCGCACTTGCCGGCGAAACGACAAGTTGATGTCGCATGCACGCGAACGACTTAATGGTTTCTTTCGGTGGCGTTGTATGGCGATAGAGTCAATGGCTTATCGAACAGGTCTGGGAAGAAGAGGTTTCCATCTCTATTTTAAACCCACGACGAGCCGGCTCGCAGAATTCTCTGCGTTTAGATCGCTGATACAAGCTTCCGAGCTGATAGAGAAAAGAAAGCGGAGACGAAAATGGGGAAAGAATCGGGAAACTGTTAATCGATCTCGAGTAAACGCTTCGTGGGGCTGATGGTACTTAGAGCACCTTTTGCTAAATGTTTTTATTAAATTGCATCATGGGTGAAACTTCCGTCCGTTCCATGCTTCTTTCTGGCCTTTGGACGCAAAATGGCAAGCGGCGCAGAAACGGGAACTGCGCCGGGAACGAAAATACCGACAGAAATAATTTTCCCCGCCGACGTAAGCCGAAACGCACGTCAATGAAACGTCCCCTTCGACGCGAGCCATGTAAATATTGTCGACCACGATCGAAAAGCGAGACAAAGCGAAATGTGAATTCGCGCGGAGAGGTCCGAGGAGCCGTGGCTATCGTTCACCCCGCTTTCCCCGTTGCTACATAAAGCCGATATTCTCCTGGCGGAACGCTTAATAAACGACGGATCGGTACCGATCCCCATCTCGATCGAGCAAAAAGAAGACATAATTAACGATCGACGAGATAACGCCGTGCCAGTGGATTAAAGGTTAAAGAGATGGCGAGCTGATTACGCGCGATCTCGCGGGAACCAGATCGGGCACCCTTCGATCGTGGAAAAATCGAGCTCGTGACGGGGCATCGGAACGATCCACGATCTTCGATAAACTGGATCGTTTAACACGATCACGGGCCACGGTACCCAGCACCAGAACGTAACTCAACGGTCGCACGATGAGTCGCGAAACAGCGACCGCGTGTTTTTTCGCTTGAATTATATCCGTAACGGTGACAGAAACATTTCATGGAAACGAAATAGGTATTCGCGAACGAGTGCCGGTGGAACCGTGGCTGATATAAAATCAACTGTTTACGCCAGACCATTTTGCTACCATACATCACTCCAATCACAGCTGCTCCTTTTACGCGAGTGCTGCGCACGAGAGGGGATCGTAGCAAGCATTTCCTTCTATCAGTAAAACACACTTACTTTTAAACGATCACATTCTTATACGTCCAGTAGACGATTCATCACCCGAGCTTCCATAGAAAGCAAAGCTTCACTCGCAGGGAGTCAGGGACCCGAGGCAGAGGACAACAACGCAGTAATGGCACAAGTGTTTCGGTAAAAGTGTAGAAAATGTTTACAATAGATGATCACCCTCGTGAGAAGTCCAAGCGACGCTGCGATCGTAGGGAAAAACATCGAGGAGCACGTACAAAGCGGGATCGAAAATTTTACACTGTCCCCCGATAATACAGCTACCCTTAAGTTCGTACACTTTCCCGCCTGTCTTCTTTCTCCAACCCCTTTGGCTCGGACTGCCGTCGCTAGCATTTGTTTGCTTTTTTCCCCCAACTGCTGCGCCGATTTTTATCAAGCACCCACGCCGGGAAGAGAAAAAATGACTTTCGCCCATTTTGGTAATTGCGATCGGCCGTGAAAGGGTCGGCCGTCGAATGAAAATCCACTGCAGAGCGGAAAGATAAATTGCATCGGTCGGACGGGCCAGTTGGACAGAGGATCGACTGGACGCCGCTCTGGTTGCCGCCTCCATGGTGACCAGAGCTTCCCTTTTCGTCGGGAAAGCTTGGATTTAGCTGTTGCTGATTGAATTGTTATCGGTACAGTGAAATTTCGTGACGTACACTCTGAAGTACAGCTACAGAACAGTGGGATGAGAAGGGCTTTCCACGAGTGAATGGTACTAAATGGATTATTAAGGTGGAGTTAAAAGGGATTGACCCAGTTTTGTAGGAACGCATAGGAAATGACACAAATAGAAAATTCGACAACAATTTCCTATCGTGCTACCGATAGTATTATACTATTCCACGACAAAAGGCAAATTGTCCAGAAAATGAGGTCCCAAGCTACCATGTACCAGAGTTCTCTACGGTATCGGGAAGTTGTTGCATCCAATTTGGTTGCTCGGAGTGCAGACGCTCCTCCGCCGCGGAGCACGATATCGAATTTCAATTAAGGAATTAAGTTGTTCGATTTTGGCCCGGAGTCCACGTTAGCCGCTCGATAGGCGTGCTCGCCCGATGGAGGATTTAACAGGATGATCTCGTGCAGAACGATCGTCAAAATATTATTAACGAGGCTCTGCGAACCTCGGGGCACCGTCGCCTCGCGTGGAAGTTTCGCGTAAGAAAGTCGGTAAACGCTACCGTGGTGGCAAGTTTAATGCCGTCATAAACGTATTATCGTCCCGTCGTTCGTGCTCAGCGCGAGCTATTGCGGTAATAAAGGCAACTTGTTCACGGATGGATCGTAGCCCCGCATCTTGCTGCAAGGAAACTTGCAGGAATACTTGTTAAACTGCTTTGATTTCCCCTCGACCACTCTCCATCCGTATCGCACCGCGCTGATCTCCAACGACGCTTCGGTGAACCGTTCGCGAGATAACTGCTTATTTCGTGAACGATACTACTCCAATTCCAGGATCCACTCTTCCTTTAGGGCACCATTCGTTAAGCTTCGATTGCTGACATGGCGTCGAGGTGACTGTAAAAGGTAACTGTAAATATACGGACTGAACTATTCTTTTTATTGGACATTTGTATTATCTATAAAAATTATATTACGTTTGGGAAAAATTATAATATAATAAAATTGCGTAATAAAAACTGACATAGAAATGTGATAGTAAAAACTGACGTCACCAGTTGAAGGTTAATTTAGAAATCTGTTCATGACTACCGCGTAAAATGAAGATAACGCAGAGAAGAGGATAAAAGTAAGAGGGGAATTTTCGCGACCTCGGAAGATGGATTTCGTCTATTCTGTACATTCCTCCCAGTCATCGCACGGAGTCAATAATAGCGCAAGGCAGATGTGGGCCATCAGAAAGGAAGTACCCAAATATTCCTCTCAGATCTGAGGATCCAAAAAACAGGTCATTAATTCGAGCGTCCTACTTCTGGTTCTTTACTTTCCATCGTATTTTGAGAACAAGAACAGCGTAACAAAGACGTGTACACGCGTCAGCGTGCCTCTCTAACGTGGTTGGCATCGACCGAAGAAATCGAGGGCGTATTTTTGCTGATGAACGGTCGTCATCGACTTCTATTCAACGAACCACCGAAGCATTCCGAACAGTCTTCTCCTTCGCTCCCGCGTTAAAACGACGAAGGTCTTGCGAGGGACGACGGGCGTTTAATAACTGACACATCGGCGCAAACTGCGCAAGCAGATAACGAAGAAAATAACCAAGCAGACACACAATGGAACGGCACGGAAGGAGATTGAATCGGCTGCGCGGGAACCGAGATCCTCGAACGCGATACCCGTAAGAAGCCAAGGGGAATTCTAGAGATTCCTGGGACGGGAATATTCCGCCCACCCCCGAAAATCGGGAAACGCGCAGCCCGGGTACATTAATTTTCATCCCTCGTGGAATCCAGCCGCCTCCCTTACTTGCGACCAAATAGCGTTTCCGCCTTCGTGGTTTCAGCCTCTAAAAACAGCATACCGAATGCGCAATATAGAGAAATAATCTCGCCTGTATCGAACACTGATTGGAATGATTATTTGAAAGGATCAGTGCGACGAATATGTAGGACACATTAAAAAAGGACACAATCGATATTGCACTCGAAGCTGCTTTATACAATACACCTACGTATTGTAAACTACGTAATACCGCTTCGACTCAGAATTTCACATCTATAGGCACCATTGTCACGCTAACAGCAATCTTCCAGACTTTCCGATTACAGAACTTCCAAGTATCAAACTGACATCGACAAACAAGTAGATACTCCGAGAGTTTTCAACCGCTAAAGAAGAATCCATGGAATCAGACTTCTTCGTTCCTCCAGCCAGTTCGAGCACACATACACACGCGCGCGCACACCGGGTCGGAACAATTCTCGCAGATCGTTGGAAGGGTATTGAAAAGAGCGGCGAGTTTCGCAGGGACAGTCTCCGACGGAAAAGCTGCAGGGGAAGTAGAATTTTCGGGAGCAGGAAACTTTGCTCCTGGTGTCTTGACTGGCTGAAAGCGTCGCTGTGTATGGTCGCCAATGTAGGCGAGCCGAATCACCGATGCTATTCAACGATATCCGCCCCGATATTGGCAAGGTATGCGTATTGGCCGTATCGCCTGATAATTCGGGGCCACAGAACGTCCGCAACGACGCGGCTGCAAGCTGCGTCCCCGGAACTTCTGCGTTTCATCGATTCGCCATGGCTTCCCGTACGTGCCTCTGCCCGAGGCTCTGCCGATTTCCCCCGCAACTTTTGCGTATAAATCTTCCTGCGAGTACCAACCAGTAAGAAGCAGATGCAGAGAGATGGAGATTCCACGTGCGTCGCGAATACGAATGATACTTTGAGCGATGCTTTCGCGCCTGGATTTTATAATGATATCTGTAACGTTCGAAGATGTGCAGCGCGATTCCAGGTGATCGGTGGAAAGAAATTTGTTTCACCGAGCACTCGTTTGAAGGATTCCTGCGACGGGGATAAACTCTACAGTTGGGACTTTAATCCTTTAGCGTCCGAGGTATCATAAACATTCAATGTGTGTGTTTGTAACCGGATTAAATTATTCATAGAAGGAAGCTGAACCTACCTGAATCCTGAATTTATTTGTTTTATGCATTTTAACGTTTAAAAAATAAAAAGAAAAACTTTTCTTTATAACAATATTAAAAAATAGAATATTTTTAACGATAAAAAGAAAATGAGATTTTTGCCCTTGAACGGGATCTAGGTGCCGCCGCTAAAGGGTTAAAAAGTGGACCATATTAATGATTACAATCAAAGGGGAAGGAATCATTAATTTCGATATTTGATATTCGAATAAGGTCTTCTGTGTTGTCTATCCCATGCTTTCACTCACGCAAGTACCATGGTTCCTTCTCGATTGCTGCCCCTCACTACTTTACAACTTCCTTCACAAAAATATCCGCGAACTTCCTACGCTTTCTCCCTTCCAAAGTGCCGTCAGAACCTATCTCTCGAATAACCGTTCTCTTTTCCAATAGGATCCTAGTCGCGAGTAATCCCCTATTAAATATGACATCCCAGATCAGGCTTAATAGCATCTATCAAATCAGAGCCTCGCCTATTTACATGTACCTTTTTAATGACTTTCTGTTTCCTCCTCTTTTATCTTTATTCTCCCTTTACGTTATTTGCGCCATATACACAATGCGAATGTATAAAGACGAAATAATAATAATAACAATATTGCGTTCAGAACGTCGATACCTCTATTCCCTGAAATTCGCGGCAGAATGGATCTCTAAGGCGAAGGACTACCCCGTGCACACTTGTGCGCCAACAAAAAGCCTTATGTTGAAGCGACAGGAAACTCGTAGCTACTACCGCGCTCGGCATCGACGTGTACAAATACGTCCACGAACCTGCCCGGCCGTGATATTACCATCGAAGTTTCCCGGTTAAACTTCGGCGGGACGGACCGAAAGAGAGCGGGAGGACCGATTCTGCGGCGTCGGAAAACACAAAGGCGATCGTCTACCGGGTTGCCGACGTCACGGGGATATTTACGCGCCGCGAAATAGCGGCCGTTCGTCGGCTTCGCTGCGGTTGACTAAAAATACTGGGCCGGGGCGAACGTTTCTGCCTTTTCGTCTTCGGGATTCCTGGCACGGGACAGACGACCGCGCGCGCACGGCGGAAAAAGTCGAGGATATTTAAGCCCTCGGTCTCGTAAACAACACGTGAACTTTAAAACGCCCGCGTCGCGGTCGCCTGGCCTCGAGGAAACTTTTAGACAGTTTTTTTACAGCGACCACCGCGTTTCGTTTTCCCCACGAAAAACAGGCACGACGCACCTTGCTGCCCGTCCCCGTCCGGGAGGATTCCGCTCGCGAATAAAAATAATACCAGCGGGGATTGCGAATCTTTGATCTTCAGTCGCGGTGTTCTTCGAACACTGAAGGAACCCTGAGCGTTCCTGATTTCTCTTTGTGTATGTTGGATACATCAGAGTTCACTTTATGTCTATTATACTGGGGAAATGGAAATTAGGGATTTCTTAGCATCAGGATCATTTTCTGCGCACTTCCCAGGAAGCACATACCTCGACATTCAATGCCAGAGACTTGGTGGCTATCGAAACGCCGCGCAAAAGATGACAGAAAGCGATGGACGTTTCAGAGCGGCATCCAATAACTCAGGCGAACATAAAGCAGACGTGTAACGAGACGCAATTTCAGAATAAGGGGGAGCGGAGGAAGAAGACAATAGAGAAAACTTGTGAAATCGAAGTCGCGGTGCCTCCTCGGGGGAAGGCTTTGAACGACAGAGAGACGGGAACGCGGGCGTATTTCGTATTCTCATCTCAATTCTATCGAGAAACTCTTTCAGCGAGTTTGTTCGGCGCATTTTATTTAGACCCGCCTGAATAATACTGCAAGCGTATAAACACACTTTCCCTTTCCGCATCGGTCCATCCACCTAGGCGTGCCTGGTAAACAGCCGCTAAATCATTCAATGAACGAAAACCCGACTCGAACATAAATATCTGATACGTCCAATGAGAGGATTTATCAGCAGCTACTAATGGACTCCTTCATTCTGTAATCTATTAAACCGCATCAAACACAAGCCTGCAACTGAATGCCTTTTGATTTACCATTCTCGCGGCGCGCGTCTTTTCAATTGCCCATTCTATGCTCGGGATTACCGGTATGTATACCAAAAAGTGGTGGGATCTTCAATGCGCACGCTCGAAACAAAAGGCACCTCCACAGCGCGAATTATGTGGGGAAACAGAGGCAGAGTGCGGAGGCATTAATATTGGGTGACTAGCAACCGATCGCCTTCTATACACTTCTTTTCTTCGTACCCCCTACCACTTCACTCTTAAGACCGCCTACAAACGCTACTATCGCGTGGTGCACCTATAATTCGCGCTCGCGAACGAAATGAATGAATAAGTATCGACGTTGCCACGGCGATACATACTCGCGGATGCATTTATCGTACGCGCGTGTTCCGCACGCTCGGCTGCCTCGACCTCCGCGCGCACAGACGCGCGGCGCATAAAGGGAGAGAGAACACGGTCGGACACGATATCGATTGTGCTCCTCCAGAGCGGCCACGGCTACGCAATAAACTCACGCAATCTGCAGATCCGCAGGCAAACATTTCCTACTCCTATCCGGGCGCGTGACGCGTTGCAGTTTGAATTCGCTCGCTGCCAGCCCGTTTTCACCGTCCCGTGCACAGTGATCCATACTCTCGTTCGCCGACCGTGCACGCGCGCGCCCGCGTTCACACACACACGCCACCAGGCACCATTATCGGCCGGGCGGCGCACACGTGTAAACGAGGAAAACACGCGGGGATACGCGTTTGATCGACGCGTTTTCCGCTTCGATAAACATGCCTAACGACGCGCCGTGTTGCCTCGTGTAAGCAGAATGTTCTTCCGTGGAATTTGTAATGTGGGCGGCAGCCATTCTCGACTATTAGGCTCTCGGCGAGAGGAATCCGGGCAGCACGATTGGCGGAATCCAGGAAACGAAGAATGGTGTTGGAGGGCTTTGGAGGCAGCTATTTCCACTGGGCGATTCTTGTCACATGTCTGTCGCGCGCACAAATGTTTTAATGGTGTACAGAGAGTCTCTGGGGTGCGTAGGCAGGGGTGGAAGATAGGGTGAAGAATCTAAGGAGAGCTGAGTTTCTTTCCGACAAGTTTTTACTGTCGTTTTGAAGGGATTGCGACCTCGATGTTGAATTAAGATATAATTTAAATGCAGGAGTTTACATTTTAGGTCTGTTCGACTTTTAATATCTTACACGATTTGAGTTCATGTCGGCGTGAGCCAGATCGGTTTCTATCTATATTATTCTTATAAATTTTTGTACGAAAGGACTTAATTTATGAACTAATTTTTTTTATATATTAAGATTATGCGTCACCCAATAGTGAATACTGTTGTGCTCTATTTTCTATTACTCAATTAAAAAGACTACCACGAGTTACGTACAACTAGGGACAGTCTGCCACAACAATGTGATTAATCCTTAATTCCTGTGAATCGAATGACGCGACGCAGCTTTGCGGCTGCATTACAAGCAAGGCTGCACTTTGCAGTATAATTGCGTAGATTCCCGCGTGTCGTGTACCGTCGCGTCCTTGTCCTCCGTTTGGTCTTTCGTATCCTCTCGTCGGTTCGGCGCGCCGGTTAGCCGTGTCGAACAAATTGAAATCGCCGAGTGGAAAGCGCGTCTGGATCGCAATTATACGCGGTTAACAGCGGCCCGCTCCGCGAATTCCGGGGTTAATCGTTCGGCGACCGTCGCTCAAGGACAATCGGCGTAGCTCTCCATTCAGAAAAGTACCCCACCCATTTTCCAGATCCTTCTATTCCTTTCAATCGTGCGATTCGCTGGAAACGAGAACGGATGTCACAAGCCGCTGTTCATCGAAAACTGCGCCGAACCACTTCGCTCTACATTCAGGCCAATCCATTTACGAAAGAGATTCGTATTATTGCGAACAGAAGCATCATAAATATTGGTCACTGTTGGATCACCCAGCGCGGATTAACGTTGAGAATATCTTGACCTACAACCGCGGAAGATTAACGACTCTCCAGCGATCAGGCGCAGTGATCCGTCGCCGGCGCGTTCCGAACCTCCGATTAATGCAATTAACGTGTTCGTTAGTTAGCGAGCAGCGGGCGATCGAAGGAAAGCGACCGTACGGCAACTCGTCACCCTTCATCCCACTTTCGAATGTCGTTCCTTACACAGAGCGCAACGAAATTTATTAAGCAACACCCCCCAAGACACCATTAGCGTCTGAGAAGGCATCGAGGCGCGAAAGGTTAAGACGAACCGAAGAAGTGCAACGATCTCTGAATGGCAGGCATATTTCGCCCGTGCTTTTGCCAGCGGGGGGGAACAATGGCGATTAATGAGCCCCTTACGACACCTCCCGGTAATTGCCGCGCGATAATTATCGGCTGCCTTATATCGCGCTTGGCTTCGAAAGCCGGATCCGCAGGATCACGCCGCTGGGAGCCGGGCAATGTTTTATTCAGCTCGCGGAAGGAAAACCGGCGCGTAATTGTCGTGGACGTCGTGGAAACGCCAGACGAAATAACGCCACTGCTGTCCCGTACTTTACAAGCGGAATCATCGCGGCCGACACGCGATGTGTCAATAATGAGAGTCATTAACGTTCGCGCGTGACATAGCACGCGATGCCTGGGAAATCGGCGCACCGTACGGTTTTAACGGTAACGCGAAACGATCGTGTCGACTATCTGGCAGAGAATAATGCGCGAGGAATTGTACGTTCGTTCCATTTTTTGCGGACTCGTCAACATTCGTCAACGTTGCAACATTCTTCTTTCAGATCTTCTATTACACTGGATATGTTTTATATTGAATTTTAAGCAATTCAATTGTATAGTATTACGCAGAGGCAACCCTTCAAGATTACACCTTCTGAGAATCACAAAGTGACCACATGGAGTTCACTACACTTCAGCAACAGTTTTGTGTTACCATTTTCGTATTTTTAATCTTTTAACTTTTCAGTGATAATTGTACATTCGTAATACTCGTACAAACATGCTCTAATAGTCTG
The DNA here is from genome assembly GCA_929113495.1 of Andrena minutula. Lineage (NCBI taxonomy): Eukaryota > Metazoa > Arthropoda > Insecta > Hymenoptera > Andrenidae > Andrena > Andrena minutula. Next base: position 39,889,695 of record OV815994.1, read on the forward strand.
TTTCTAGAAATGTAAATTTTCATATGATGAATTTTGTGGTTGAAAAGGAGCGATTTTCTACGGTTGTGGAAAGAGATTTTTCCGCGATAAATATCCTTTGGAAGCCGCATAAAATTGCTCTTGTGACCGCGAGGTGTTAAGATATTCTTTTTAAAAATAGGAAAATAGAAAAAAACACATTAACCTTTAAGGCGTTTCCTTCCTAAAGAACCAAAACGTAGCAGAGGAAACACAATTAAATTGCCTGATGCTTTTATCGAGGTCCTCTAAAAACCAACAAAGTTTCAGAGGAATCAGCATTTCCGGGTGACTGAAATTCCCTTGTAAAACGGCACACTTAAATGTGTAAGCAATAGTAAAGATACATGACGTGCATTCATTGTCATTAGCAGAGCAGCGAGTGAAGCAGAATTGCTCCGGCCCGAGTGTACATAAGCTCTATGACTCAGTGTGGCTTTCAACGGAATCAATGGAACGAGAATGCGCGAGAGAACGTTCCACATACGACCCCAGCTGCGGTTTGGCTTGTGCACATCTTTTCTATAGCTCGTTCGCACTTCTTTCGAAGCTCGAAACTTGTTCACTTTAACGCCAGGCTGGACTTGCGACCCAAGTATATATTTTCCTCCATCCCCGTTCATCGGTCTCGCTCGCACGATGCGTAACCCGATACCGCAGACTGTCGCAGTCGGTGCAAGTGAAACAGCGAATCGCGGAGTCAGCCAGGTGTTAAGGTAAACAAGTTTCGAGCGCTGAGACAAGGTCGCTGCGGAAAAAACGTAGGAAAATAAAGACACGTGTGCGTTGTCTTGCTTATGCTCGATAAGCGATGCTCGGCTCGTGAGCGAGCACTTTTATCGCTCGTCGATCCCACGCACCAGCGAGCATGCAATTCGTTTAGAGTCGCAAGAAATGTGTCCTCGCACACTGTTCCCATTGATGCCATTGACGATTACACGGAAGCCTAAAGCGTAGGCTCCGGGCTGTGAGTTTCTCAGCGTTTCGAGTTAGTAACATTGTATATGTATACTCTATAGGTACTATTGTGAGCCAGAAAGAAGTCGCACTACCTCCAAGCTACAATGTCACAAGGGCACAAGTGGAATCGTCCGCTCGCTCCACCCAACCCATTCCAACAAAGTCCGTCGCGTAACGAAGACCACGAACGAAACGAATCGCGACAGCCCGCGTATATGGACAGCTGCTAAGAACCTAAAAGTAGGATTTCTTGAAGGAGATTGGATGGAGCGAGCGGACGATTCCACTTGCCGCTGTGACGTTTCAGCTTGTGAGTAGGGCGTCTTCTTTCCAGCTCCCAATGGCACACGACTTTTTGTAAATTGTATCGTCGATCAATCGACTTGTTCCTGCGATGTAGTCGACCGGTCGGTATCGAGTTCCGGAACGTATTCGTATAGCGGAGAGGAGACGCTTTGTCTCCTTTCGCGTGTCGGGATAGAATCTGGAATTTCCACGATGTAAATGCTCCATTTGAACGTATTCCCATCGCCCCCTTCTCCCCTCTGTTCCCCCCTGCGCAGCCTGTCTCGCTTCATGTTAGACGGTCCTCCTTTTTCCGCTTCCCCAGTCGTTCCAGGCTGTATTCAGCTCGCCGACGAGACGGTCTCGTTTCGAGGCGAAAGCACGACCATCCCCCGAGTTTCTACCCTCCACCCAGCCCCTCCCACCGTCCTGGCAGTTTACGCGAGAGAAACTACGACTTACAAGCTTTTCTCCTCCCTGGGAAACACACGCCGTGCTTTTGTTACAAATATTTCTTCCGCGGACGGTGGAAAGGCGCGCGATCAAATCGGAAAGGCGACCGATCATTTTTATCCGCGTTTCCGCGCGAAATGCACGGCGTTTGCGAAGTCGAGAACACTGTTGCCAGTAATCTCTTTGGAGGACTCGATGTGTCTAGAGAATTCTGCGCAATACTCAGAGAAATGTGCTCGAAAAGTGAAGATTATGCGACGCGTAGAAACGATCGACTTTGGGATTGACGATTAGAGTTCCCAGCAGACTGTTGCGAGACTATCCTGATTTCTCTGTCATTCGGGGGTTCGGCGAGCGTGGAAAGACCACTTTGGGCACGATGCATGCAAGATTGGTTGGTGGCGCGTCTTTATTGTATCCAGTCACGAGCACGGCGAACTTAACCTTGCGATCCCAATGAACACGCGACACCCAATCAAATAACGAGCGAGATTCTCATTCCGCGATGGTCGTTTTGCGGTGAACGTCGCCGGCGAACCGAGCGCAAAGCAAACAACGCAGCAGCTCTGGGCTCCCCGCATTCCGTACTTTACAGCGCCCGAGCATTCCGGAACATCACTTTGATACAAGAATAGTACAGATTTCCTGAGAACCTAAATATAAGCTACCCCGTTATATCTCACGAGCTTCAAGTTTACGATATGTGACGCAGAGAACACGTGACATTAATCGAGCGCCATGGAAGAAACACGTCTACCAAGCCCTTTCCACACCATTCAGTTGAAAGTGCCCCTCGACGGTAAGAAGGCAATCGAGTCGCAGTTTTCCCTCGCAACTACGAGCCTCTAGAACAATCAAAGCAACTTCTGCCTCGCGAGGAGTGTACGTAGAAATTGAAACGACGGACCGGCTAAAGTAAACAGAAGAAGGGAAAGTAAGGAACTCTTATCCGGCGAATGGGGCATTCGGCGACAATGGGGAACAGCATTTGCGCGCCATAAAACACGGCTCCCCAGCAAACAACGAGGAAGTCCGATTTCCGAGCAGTTGGATCGCAGTTAATGTCGTTGGTGGCCATTAGAAGGACGCGGCGGTGGCACGCTGGTGTTACAAATCGACATTATTTCGAGAATTGGCCCGCGGCCAGCTCTGTTTCCAACGGATCGGTATTTTAATAAGCCGGTCGCCGTCGTTCCCCCTGGCTTTCCGCGAGGAGAAGCCGTATTGCCTTTAATAAGAGGAAAAGTTACGGATCGACCGCGGGAACGTACCGCCGTCGAATATAGGACAAACGTTTCATTAAGCCCCGTAAATCGTTCTCGAATCAAGTCGTAAGGGGCAAGAGCACGATCGTCGATGCTCTCCCTCGAACGAGCTTCGATTGTACCCAGGTACTTTGCGCGGCAACGACCGAGCGGTCCCGAGAAACGAGCGTTTATTAGCCGACGTTTTACGGCTGTGCAAAGATAATTCCGCGCGGACTCGGGCGATTAAAGATACAACACCGGGGTACACGTTGTTAGAGGAACTATGAGGTTATTGGAAAAAGTTTCCTCGTGGTTCCGCGTTGCTTCAAATGCATTATATACTTTACAATACACGCAGCAGTTGTTCCGCTTCTTCCTACACGTGCCACCGACATTTTCAAATGTCAGATTGAACTTTTACCTTCCAATTTCAGCTTCCTGTTAAAGAACCGAGGTTGGAGGAAGAATGGAGAAGTAGGTTGTAGGGTAAAATAGAATGCAGAAACAGATTAATCGCTGCAGGTGGAATGCAACTCGTACGTCGATAATGTCACAGGTTAAAGAAACACCGCGCTACCCACGCGCAATCGAATTTACGGAGCGTCAAAGTTCACTTGTCTCCGACGAAGCAGAATGCACGCCCACGAGTTGGAAGTTTTCTCTTCGGCGCACGTTGCCGCGCGTTTCTTCTCAGGAAGCATGGAATATCAACCCCGGATTCCGAGGAAGTACTCCCCCCCCCGGTTCCTCCGTCCTCCGCTTCGTCGAGCAGATCCAACAGAGGGAAGCCGGGGGAGAATTCACTGGGAAAAAAATATAGATTTTCGCGTAAAGAGGGACGCGAGGAACGAGACACGATACGCGGCTGGAATAATGTTGAAGCTGCTTCGTGGCGGACCTTGGGTATTTCTTGCAGTTCTGCAAACGATCATTGGCTTATTGAGAGACTACATGCACTACCATTTGTAAGTATTAACACACCTGCTGTATTTGCAGAAAATATGATATCTGGTGTAGATTGAATATTTTTCACTGCGTTTAATTTAAAACATCAAATATAGTAAAATGTTTTGGAGTTGTTCAATACAACGTTTTTCACAATTACTCCATACAGAGCACATGCATAGGTACGTAGAATAAACTGTACATACAATGATTGGCACCAGAAGCGAAAATTCCAATTGGAATGTCCACATTGTTTTGCGAAATTTTTATATGGTTTTAATTTTCAGTTATTTTCGATGATTGTGGATTTTCTTTAAAATAAAACATTTTGCGTACCTATTCAGTCTGTTATTTTAAGAATATTCAATAAAAAAATGAGTATAAAAGTCTAATCATTGGCACCCGAAAATTTGAAGGTATATAAAAAAAATAGTTAAAAACAAAGTTTATACAGACTATGTATTTCATTCGCTAGTAAATCTACAACACTTACAATTAATAAATCTGTATTTCAATCCATTACTTAGTTATATAAAATGACAAAATATACTTACACCTAATCAAAGTTTTAAAAAATCGCTTAAAACTCAGCCCTCTGTCCCACCACTGGGACTAAGACTTGGCAGTGTTGTCAGATGTAAAATGTATAAATGTGTTCAACTACTGGAGTTTGCGGTGTTATAGTGAAAAAAAAATTGTATAAAAGTATCTACTTTCTAACTCCGTACTTTTTAATATTTGACTTTTTAATCGGGAATGCCAATAATTAGTGCAGTTTACCCTCCATACACACATGATGGTAGAAAAATTGTTCACTCGAAAGAAATCTCAAAGTTTTACCACGATAGGCTACCTTTCCCTACGGAATTCTAATACCATTCAAGAATCTCCACGGATAACATAATTTTCATATTTTGCAAATTGATCTACCTTCCAAGATGAAACCATTTATAGATTAAATTTTGCTTCCCAGAAACTAATCAATCCCGCGACTCCCCGTTCCAATCACTCTATGAAAAAGTGAAGATGGAATAAACATGACTCGCAAACTAACGAGTAGCAATGCAAAGATTTGCCGACTCGATAATCATCGTGACTAATTCACCGCCCGTCGACCTAATGGCATTGATCTACATTCCCGCCGTCTCCCTCCCGAGGCAACTTTTCACTCGGTTGAAACGAGCTGGTCGAAAATTACCGAAGGAGGCGTGCCAGAAGCTATGCATAATGGCAACCCGGAAGCTTCCCTCTTTCAGGCTAGTTACACGATACGCACACGCGAGCCCGCACACGTACATGCATGTCTACGTACGTGCGGTGTGTGTACACGCGACTAATAATGTAGGGAATAAGCGCTATATTATGTCGAGCACTTCACCGGCGAACGTTTATTAATATTGGAAAATATCCATCTCGGCGATCGTGACGACCGAGGTTATCCATAAATTTCAAGCACGGCGGAGCAACCGCCGCGCAGGCTCTCTACGGCCAGCCCCCGTTCACCGTATAAACTCGAACGTTACGGCGGCTGATGCCGAAATATCGGATTTTGCCCGCGCTTTCCTCCGATAGCCCGAATAAAATTAACTAGAGACTTATCCCGCCGCTTCGCCTAGTTTAACGCCGAGCCCGCAGCAAGTCGAAACGGATTTCAGACGGGGACCAGGAAGCCGGATTACGGGTAGATTTATAATTTCGATCGGCACAGTGCCGTGATACCTAGCCGTAACAGAACTTCATAATGGAATTATGTTTGTCTTTCTGGAATAAATATTTACACGCTCCACCGCCTTGTTCGTCTTCTACTTCTGCCGCGTACTGTTGCTTTTAATCAACATCCACTTGCAAACTTAAGGGGTTTTCCTAGTGTGACGATTGAAAGGAGATTAATTTTTCGGGAATTAAAAATAGAAACAAGTATTGCATGCAACATTTTGTGCGTTTGTAGCTTTATTCTATCACGTTATTTACTTAACGAGTTAACCGACATGGGAGCATTACCAACCGAAAAATTCTGATTTTAATGGAACTTGAAAGCAATGAATTCACTCTGAAGGGGAGAAATCATCCCTCTTTTTTTCTTAATATAACTTTTTCCTTTTGGCAATGCGGTAGAACACAAGAAACTGAACAATTCTCGTATTTAAAGTGTTATTTTGTCTCGCACCGTGTCAAAGTTATAATTTAAAAAAAATCGCGATAATTTTAAGGGCTGATTTCGCACTTCTTCCGAATGAATTTCCGCAGGAAGAAAAATTCTTCCTTGCATACTCCAATATGCTCCACACTCTACATTCACACGAAGTTTTATTAAAATCGGAATTTTCGGGTTCAGAATGTGCCCTTGTATGTTACTATACGTTCCAAATTCCGGCCTCTCGGTTGGAACTAAATTTTTGGTCTCGTTATTAACAGAGCAGAGTTTAAAGCAATGTCCGAAAGGCAAGATAACGACAGACTGAAAACCTGACCTGGGGGAACGCCAAAAATCGCCGGGCCCCCGTCCCATCGGTCGCCATTGATTACATTTCGATTAGCGGGGTCGTTCATTGGCTATTCATAAAATTCACGGGGGCGCGCAAAGACTGGTTCCGCATGGACCGGAAGCGGATGGAAAGAGACGGGGGGTCGCGCCGAATTGACGTGCCGACGGTAATGGAATTGCTCCATGGCGATGTCAACGGGCGATTTTCCATGTGATTCCACTTCCCCCGTGATTCGTATTCTCACCCTATAATGCTTTTCGCTCTCGCTGCCAGACGTACCCCCCCCCCACTCTCCCCCGTGTGTGGGAAAAAAATATGAAATATCACGGTGAATTCGATCAGCGGTTTTCGTTCTCGGAACTTTTCACGAATTTCCACGCGAGCTGCAATGTTGGAACAGAGAAGGGGGGGATCAGTGTTCGATAGTCGATCCAGAGTCGATTCATGAAAAGTTGGACGACAGCGTTTCATGACTTCGACGTTTAACGATTTCCGACGGAATTTAATTCGGCGACGTCCCACGGCTGGCGTAAAACACCGTTAACCACTGTATTTAATTAACGCCGGGGAGGAGGGGACGTGTAACGCTGACAGCTTATTATTACTCCGGCACACGGAGACAGATGGAATTTAACGCCGGCGTAGCGATATCAATACGCCGGTGTAAAATTACTCAGTGTGCTGCGAATTATAATATGTAAATACCGCGCTCGCCATGTAAATCCGATTGACTGCGTCCCGGCGACAATTAGTTTCATACGTCTATCCATGAGAATGGGAAAAAAGTTGAGAGATCGCATCTACCGTGGAAGTAACTCGACGAGTTCTATTTTAACTCTCAAACTACTGCTTTGCATTCAACATAGAATTCTCTCAAACTACTACAATACATCGTGCACTACTTAAGTACTTTTATCCATTTATCGATAAGAATAACAACTCTTGGAGGAATGCCACGTAGAAAGTACATCAAAGTCTCCACTACTACAATCATCCAAAAGGATTAATATCGCTTAAAGTGAAATACAGGAAACTGTGATCGCTGCACGAGGTCGGCGATTCTGATTAGACCGTTAAGAGGGGGTGGAAAGTTTATCCTGATGAAAATTTCGTCGTCGGCAACCTTGCTGGTTTGAGATCCACCCCCGTCGGCCCCAACGAAGACGCTGGAAAGAAGAGACCTGTCCGGTCTCGATGGGAGAGATTAGCCGATAAATCGCTGACTCGGCTCGGCAAATAGGAACAGAGAAGCAGCGCAGACGGCTTTTATAAGCGGTTCGAGGCCGGGTTGCACGAGCCCGGCGACGGCTCGTTCAGGCCTCGAGGAGGTGGCAAGAGGTTGTGTGTAAGATCGATGAAGCCACTTTGACGCCAACGCGGATGACACGTCCTACACGGGGGATATTGCAAATACCCGCGCGCACTCTCAGCCGTCGACAAACTTTTACGAGCGTCCCTCTCCCCCTCGGGAAGCCGCGCATCAAGTTAATCGGTTAAGCCACACCGTCTATGCGCGCGCGCGAAACAATACTCCGATACCCCGTCGGCCATCCGATTTGTATCGAGCTTGCAACGGGGGATAGAAATATGTGCAGCGGGAAGATACCGACCCGGAATCGAAACGAAATTGAGGATAAAATCGTTCCATCGAAGCGTTTACGTACTAACACTACTAACGTCTGTATCCTCGAAGAAACTCGCGTCCTCTTTAGGTTTCCCTTTAGATTAATCTGTCTCATTCTGGAAATCTGTCTCCTCTGATTCCCAAAGTTGTAAGGGCCGGGATATCTGTCGAACGGAAGTTGCGCGACAGAATAGGGCGCCGCCGTGCGATAACAATTTTCTTCTAAATGGAAAACCTCCCCAGATACGAGGATCGCTTCTGTCTTTTCGACTGAAAAGAAAATTCATTGTACGCACTGTGGAGAACAGAAGGATACGCGAATCGGTGTGAGAACGAGGAGAGATAAAAGTTTAAGTATCGAGATTTAAAGAGCACCAGGATTCAGCACAAAATTGGGTAACGTCGGAGCAGCTGTGCGCGCACTATTAATTGCTGGAAGCCGATTAATGGACCAAAGAACTCGGAGCGCTGCGAGCGCACCGAAGCGAACGGTTCAAAGCAAAGGCTCGAGGTTGCCTCCATCTCAATTTCGGGAAATTTCAGGCAGGAGCAAACAGGAAGCGCTGGTAAACGGCTGGTTCGTTTCGAGACGCTGCCGAAGGTCGGGAGGCTAATTGGTCCGCCAACCTTGCCAATGTTTGCAGTTTGCTCGTCGGTTTCTGGGACACCGACCATGATGGAAAGCCGTACAGATCGAATTAACCTGGAAATCGCACCTAACTATTGCTGTTACGGCCGCGGCTAGCGATACTACAGTTAATTTCACCCATTTATAGTCGCGAATCTCGCGGGCGATGAGCACGGACTCTCGAGATTCCCGATTATCTGAGCGTTGTTATCACAATTTACCTGCGCAATACGATTTCCTTGCACTTCAAACGAATTCAACCGCGGATTAATCCTACCCAGCTATCGACATGTTTGACTACGCCGGTATACCGTTGATCGAGTGTAATTGGATGCTAATTTTACAAGAAGGCAAGCCAGTTACGATACAGATCTGACCGACTGGGTGTGTTACGGGCGCCAGTTACCTGTCACAGCAGGTTTAGTGCGCATTCAGATGTTTCTGGCTGTTCAAATTGAACGAGCTCGGTAGGACAGGTTGGTTTTACGTTCCGAATTCTATCCGTTCCGAATTCTCTTCTATCATATGGGCGATGCATGGTCGCTGCTGTTCTATCATATGAGCGATGCGTGGCTGTCGCGCTTCGGTTCGGTTCCGTTCGGCCTAGTGGGCGATAGCCTTAATGGAAGAGTTAAGGCTGACTCAGATTCCCTACATGGTAGGATACTACAGTGACTCTAGACGGCTCCCTTGTAATCTAGCAAACTGATCTTCGAATCTATGTGTAACTTTTCTCATACCTAGGCTGGATGTACCAATAAATGAACACATACTATAGTCGTGTTCAGATTTATTGGCCGGTGAGTTCGGTTTCTCGAGCAGCGCGCGAGGAGAAATCAGCCACTACCACCTGACGATCGTGGATTAGCAGTTGAAGTTGCTTAGGTTCTTGGTGAGAAGCTAGAGAAAAGTAGCACCGAGGCAAGCAGCGGGTGGTGGGAGAATACCCTTCACGAAACTCACCGGCCAATAAAGCAGAAGACGACTTTAGTAAATGAACATTTTTATTAAAACGAGTAAAATGAGTTATTAAAATAAGCAACTATTTATTTAGAGACTTCTTTTAATTTCTTGCTTCATATCCAAATATTTTGCAGCACGTGGAATCAAACACGCTGCAAACATAATTTTATAGTGGTGTTCCTTAAATTTGTGCCTTTAAGTGTTCATTTATTGGTGCGTTTACCTAGCACGCTAAACCGGCGTCTCGTAATTACCTCCTGAAGCAAATGACCTTGTCGCAGCGAGAACGTGACAACCATTGTCGACCAGTCGATTAATCCCCTGTCCCAAAAGCTTCGTCAGAGTCGGCGGAATAAATTCCCCGGGCATAAAACTCCAGACAGAAATCTCTGCCGCGCGAAACGAATTTATACTTCCCGCGAGTTTCCGGGCCAAGCCAAACACCCCATAAATTCGGCCGGGCAATAAAAGTTGTACGTGAATCTGTCGACGGGGCTACAAACGGGGTACCCGACAGGTTCCGCGATGCGGAAAGGATGAACCGCGGCCTCCTTCCATCTCCCGCTGGCTGACGAAAAGTCGAAGGCCGTTCTCCAGCGGAAGTTCCCCTGTAAAACTTGCGCGCAAGTTTCCCGAAGCCATAGCACCGTCCCCGGACGCGTTCCAGCAAAATATGACTTCGCCAATTACTCCGATCCTTTTTAACCGCCCCTCTTCAAATTCACCCGCGCCGCCCCCGGCCGTTACTCTTTCGTCGCTTCATCCTCCCCCGAACTTCATCGATTGCCCGCGAAGTCCTAGGAAAAGTCGTTCCCGCCGGGCGACGTGATTCAGCGCTGGCAGAGGACCGGTGATTAAGGAGATTCGTGGAAAACGCGCGAGGAACTTGGCGCGTAATTATTTTCAACAAACTGCGCGGCGGCGTAAATTTTCGCGGGGGTAGGAAACAGACGGGCGCTCCCGAAACACGAGGCGTTCCACAGGTGGTGAACCGGCACGCGATCGTAAATTTCGATGGAATAAAAAATTCAGTGTTATCGCGTCGGCGCGGGAGCCATGAAAATTCTGTTTCGCTCTCGAATTTATACGGTTACAATAGTTCCCTTGTTGCGCTGTTTTAACGAAGCTTTTCTTCGGCGATCTTTCGCGGTCGCTCTTTCAAAACGTCATACCGAACGTAGAGACTACTCTCGGGTAATTCTGATTCTCGTCTGTTCTAGCACAAGCGCCCTTTATGGGCGGCAGTTTATCGATGTGCTTCGAATTGTTTATGCGACGTTGAATTTAGGTATATGGCCTTGCTGAATACACACGTAGTTGCTGTGTAAACGTAAGAGAGCTTGGGCGTTTTAATCTTATCAGCTCCCTTCGCGGGATAACGATACGAAATGGGGATCGAGGGTTGCCTGGAAACACACTAAACGACTGGCTGTTTCCCGGAGCGAGACGCCGAGTGGGTGTCAGCTGTGGATATCGCGTCTGTAAATATTAATGGCAAACGGGAGGGCAGACCGTTGGAAATCGGACATCGATAATCTCGGCTGGCATTGAAATAAATGGGGACGGTCGGGGCGCGGAGCGTCAGCTTTTCAAAGTTTGCGGCTGGAATTGGCCGTAGCTGGTGGCACGAGTAGCGGCTTAATGGAGCGCGCGATGAATATGGAATTCCCGATGAATTGGCTCGTCTCCAGGAGGCAGTTTGCCCTTCGATCGCCGCCAGTTGTTAATTAAAGCGCTTTTAATTAGCCGCAACGTCACGCGAGTATCATCCGATGCGCGTGCCCTTACCATTGTCAGCGAATTAAACCGCCCATCCCTTCTCGCCTGCTAACGAGCTGAGTATACGGCAAATTAAAAATGTTGCACTTTCAATTAAACGTTCGCTATTTGGTATCGCGTGCGCCTTTGGCTACTGCGATGCATAATAATTATCAGCTCGAAGACAATTATTGTTCATGGGAAAATGAGTTGCAAGATTCGATGCGGGAATCTGGATATAATTATTGTAGGTAAATAAAGGATTATCACTTTATCAGTAATGAATTTTTTAGATTAGCTATTTCAATCCCTCGAACACTTGCTATCTTGAAAATATGAATAATTTATAATATAATCGGTTAGGAGGGCAATCAGGCGCACATGCGATCGACAAGTAGGTATGCAGATCTATGTAGTTTCCACGAAAAAGCGAAGCCTTGCGCGTCTATTTTTCATATAAAATTCAGAGCACTCTTTATATGGACTTTATCGAGTACAATTTTCGTGGAGCTCGTATCGGAAGCGCCGTTATTCAATTCTGCTCGCCATACAATCGGATCCTCGCGGATATTCGGCGATGGGGCGGAAAATTGTGAAACGTTAAACGTAAATTCAACAAATACTCCCTATAGATTTCGCGTCGGTCCGCCCGTTGCGCGAATTTTCACCGTGAATTATTCGCGGGCGCAGATTAGAGGGGACGCGAGAGGAAAAAAATTAATTTCGTTAGCGGGGCGACCGTCCGGAGGATCGATGGGAGCGTCGATATCACGGCGAAACGTGGGCCAAGTTGAATTTCCAGGCCAGTTCGGTCATATTGCTGGCGGTTCCTGGTCGCGAGTGGCCCCCGTCCTTTTAATTGACTTTCGTCCAAAACCGAATTGCGGTCCCCGGACCAAGGCGCAGCCTTACACGATAAATTAATAAACGGGAACAGTTTTCCCGCGGATACCTCGTGAAAAACGCGGTCCGCGTCGTAATAGATAGTCTGTTAATTCTTTCTGTCGATGGATGAAGTGATTTTCAAGAGGAATTGATTGGTTTGGAGTGACCTAATACTCGGATGATGAACATTTTACACGATATCATCAACGACAGTTTTCTTTTCCTTTTCTGAGAGTTTTTCAAACTATTTATGCAGGTATACAGATGTAGGATGAATCCAGAATCAGAGTTAATTGGTAGTTATCTCCATCATCTCAATTTACAACACGTACCTAAGTGAAATTCGGGAGAATGAGACCCGAGCATACTTAAGCGTCCCCAATGCCTCATTATCGCTGATTACACGATCCGATAGATGTCGAGATTTCATCTAGATTAAACTTATAAAGCAGAAAAGTGGTCGGGTCGGGAAAAATGGCTGATTGCAGTAAGTAACTCGTTAAGAGTAACGATGATAATAAAAGGCTATGCGACGAAGCAAATGCAAATCGGGGCAAGAGGAGACTATGTTACACGACCGGCTTGAAAAACGATTTCCCCCTCGATACAAAGTTTGAAGTGGGTGGCCTGAAGCGGTATGCGATGGAAACAGCAATTTCTTAAATCCCTCATTTCATCCGCGCCTTCACAGATCCCTATAATTTCGCTCTATTCGCCTCCCTATAATTGTGCAACGAAACCGCGCGTACGAGAGCGTTATAAAACCGATCCGACGCGACTCCGACCTCAATTGCATGTAAATTGCCCGCATAAAACTGATTTACACCACGATCGATCCGCGACGACAAAGATCGGTCGTGAAATTGCCCCCATACGTAATTCAGATTGCAACAGTAAACCTAAGAACATCGCCTTGAACCGGCCGAGCGACTTTCTTTTACTTCTTTGAAGGCTGACGGCCGAGCCCTCCGTTTTACTCGCATTTGAAATGCACCTCTCGAAACCGCGAGGCGAGGCTCCGATCTCCTGTTCAGGATTCCACGGAATCGCCGAGATTTAAAGGGTTAACAGCGGAAGTTTCTAACAGCCACGTTCGGGAGAGCAGTGCTCCGAGAATACTCTAGCCAAGAAAAGAACTGCCGCGACTGGATCCGCCGCGATCGATCGCCCTTTTGCAGAAAATTGAGAACTATGTTAAGTGACACTGCAATGACTTACACGATTCGCCACTTTACCGCGCAGTAAGTGGCAATTTTTCACGATCACGAATACCTGGCCGTCCATCCCTTGGGGACGTTCTCGCTCGCCCGGGACTTCCCCGTGTCCCAAGTATGCGAACAGCTGTTCTCAGAGTCCTCGCCGGCGAACGGACTCGATGGATTTAAACTCGTTGTCGAAACGTTATCAGCGGCAGCATGCTCGGCGTAAAACGAGAAATCCACGATAAATGGCGCTTCAATATTCACGGTTCAATCTTGCGAGGCACAAATTATCCGTGGATAACCGCGGTAAAGAGTATTCAATAATGCAGGCAAACCGGTAGAACCTCTCTCTGCGGGGCTCGAACGGTTGACTCCGTTTATAGCGCGGGGGGCAAGGGGCCGGAGGAACCGGAACGACCGAGGGTAACCTGCGATCGATGTCACGTTAACTCTCGCCGCTGCTCCAGTCAAACTTGCCCGCCGTCCCCCGAGCCGCTTGCGTGAATTAAAGTCTCCTCTTTAATGCCGTCCACTGCGCTTTGTAGCTCAGATTTCCATTATAGGCAAATTGTGTAAGCACGCTTTTGTAAATACAGTAATGCTCTGTTAATATGGAAAGAATGGGACTTGGTAATACGGAATGAATTGTTACTTTAGCCCAGGTCAGCGTCGAGCACGACTCGCATGTTCTTGGCTGACAAAAAAAAGGAAGTTTTTATAATTTTCAGCTTTTCACAGTAAGAAGGTTTGCGATCGATTGCTGAGAGCTTCCTGATAAAAATGAGTCCAAACACGAACCCATTCGGAATACTTTCGGAGTACAGTGCTGTCTCTCAAATTGCACGCGTTTTTTAATTCTCTATAGACGCGAACCTATCCCCACTACTTCGGTTGTAATCGCCGCGCGGCGGCATCGGGTATCGGATGTCAAAGAGAAAGCCGAAGAAAGGTTCATAACCATTCTCAATAGTGACACACCTTACACTCTGACCGCGTGAAATCAAAGGAAGCCGAATAGACAACTAAGTAGTCTCTCAAATTGCGTGCGCCCGGTCCCGACACACGCGGCTATAGAGAGACAGAACTGTATTTTGAATAACAATGCATTCTGTATCGACAGAGTGTTTACGTATGATAATTGTAAGTTTTACGAGAAAGGCACCTATGATCTGGCGCCTTGTATTTATTTTTTTCCAGGAATTAAAAAGTGCCACGACCTCCTTAATATTGAATCAGCGGAACTGCAGCTTCAATATTAACTTCAATATTAAATTACTACTATTAAAATTGTTGACATTTCGCCATTGTGTATTTTTTCTGCGGAGTTTTGTTCGATTTTCTAATACGTAGTGAAACGAATACTGTAACACTCATTTTTCGCGATTATTCTGGGCGCCTGCTATTCGGAGACCAGCAAGGCTCAAAGAAACCGTCACCGAGAACTCGACGGAATATATTACCCAAGGACAGTGATGCACGACACGCTAAGTGGAAAAATAAAGTTACGACGATGTCATCGATTGCACGTTAACGGCGCGTGTTTCCGATACACTTTTTCCCTTTGAAAAATGGATCGCTTCCTCTATGTGCCATCGTGTCGCCTCGCAGTTTATCATCGTGATCCAACAGAATTTCCAAAAATACAGCCGCGGTTCTTTCACTGGGAGACTTTCCTCCAGTAAAATCTAGAGCGACGAACCGAGGACACGCGCTGCAAGAATTCCAAGCGAAATATAGGTCTCGCGAGCAAAAGTGAAAGGGTTAGAAAAGAAGCGAAAGCTCTCACTCCCTTCGATATTACCCGCGAGATCTATAATTTTTCATCCTCTATCCAACGAATTTTTTAATCACGTAGAATCACTTCTAATCAAATCGTCCAAAAATTTATAACAAAAAGGAATCAAAATCTGTGTACCTGTAATTATATCCAGTTATTTATTCCGCAATCTGAGATTTCGTTTTCAGGATAGAGCGGCTGAAGTTTAAAAGTCCTACGTCGTGTAAACACTTGCACTCACGCACGATAAATACGAGCAAACACACGTTCACTTATATTAACGATATATTCTAATACAGTATGGAATTTAGAAATAGTTTGTACAAAGACGGTGTTCACTTCACAAGTTTTCTGTCCGAATATGAACAGTTTCTCAAGGCAGTTGTTGACGGTATCGCGGTCGAAATGCTACTGCTTGCCCCGTGCACGACCTCAAGGGCAAATTGGTGCCTCGAAATTCAAAATACGCAAAAGCGTCGGGTAGGTAGTTGAGAACGGGGAGGGAGGAGTCGTGAATGGTAGGAGGCTCGGAAAGGAGGTTCGGGGGCTCTTGTGTGCAAGATTTATGACTCACAAGGGCACACAAGAGTCATAGGGTTCTCGCTGGTAAACACGCCTGGCTTGTTTCTAACTTTTTCTCTTTTCCTTTAAACGCCCATCTGGACAGCGTCTACAGTTTATTGGTGCCAATAACGAGGAAAACAAACATGTGGCACAAAATTCGGACCCTTCAGCATCGCAGGCTTCACACAATTACGTCGCCCATAAATCTCGCCTACACATTTTCTATGCACTCTGGATTTCAAAGCATCACCTCCTAAGTTCTCGAATTCTAAATACCCATTTTTAAGAACACAACCTCGGATTGCAAGATGCTTATCCCTGAACACCCCATTAGAATGTATCAAGTATCCCCTCGCTTCTTTCTACGAACTGAAAGTCCCCCCTCGAGCACAGTCCTACGATACCAGTATCCAGACAATAAGGCACACGTACAGCGGAACGAAAGGGACGCGTGAACCGCAGCGGAGCTTCGTCCCGAGCGTCCAGGCTGCGCAATGCGGAAGAGGGCGATCTGGCTGCGCGCGGGGATGATCCTCTTCCGAGCGTCGCATTCTTAACCGCAGCCCGTGCGTTGTCAAAGCGGTTAACGAGCCGTCCCCTGGAATCATCGTCGCGAACGATCCAACCTCCGATCGAGCCTCGTCATCGTCGAGATCGCTCCTCGGGGCACGGGACCGAGCAGCTCAGAAACGCGTGTCCGCGCGGTTGCCGCGTGCGCGCGAGCAGCCTCGTTTCCGGGACGGTTTCGGTATGTGGTTGCGGTAAACCGCGAGACGCCGCGCCCAGAGCACAGTTACATTGTAATTTGGTACCGGTTTACGGGTCGATTACCAGCGGCCGTGACACGACGGATCCACCTCGTCCATCGCTATCTCGTTCCCAAGAACGAGGAGCGAGCGAATCGTCCGGTCGAGCGAGCTTTAATGGGCGACTGCTCCGTTGTAAACGCGGCACGTACTCCTCTGTTTGCGGATACGGTGTAATTGCGGCTAATAAGAGAACCAGCCCGGGCCACGGGCGCGTTTTAAGCGCGCCTGGGGATCGAGTAAATTTGCCAACCGCGCGGTGCATCGATCCC
This sequence comes from Andrena minutula, assembly GCA_929113495.1. Taxonomy (NCBI): domain Eukaryota; kingdom Metazoa; phylum Arthropoda; class Insecta; order Hymenoptera; family Andrenidae; genus Andrena; species Andrena minutula. The sequence goes on from OV815994.1 coordinate 39,906,568, forward strand.
GAGGATCAATGGTGCACCGGCCTGTTTCTATCGTTTCGTTTGGCGCTCCCTCCCGCGTGGAGGAGCGGAACGCCTACCGCTTCTTTGGTAATTTGTTGCCGGTGCTTAGGCACAACGCGGGGCAAATAGTCGGGGTCGTAAAGCGCCGCGTTACATCGTCAAACGGTGGTAAATGATAGCTTGGTAACACAATGCTTTACGACATGTTGGCTTGTTTGTTGGTGTACTGTTAAGAAGCCAACGTTCGCGAGTTTGACAGCTCCGAGGCAGACCGGGGGCACAGGTCGCCACGATATCGCGGCCGCGATAGTCGCGGATACGGGTCACTGGGTCAATAAAACCGACGGTTCCTTTCCGAGCTGGCGCTCGATAGGGGCGACACGATCGCGCGTGGGATTCTGTCGCGACGCCCCGCGATATTTTGAGGGCGGTGTTTCGGATCGATTTGGCCGACGGCGAGCCGAGGAACGACGGCGCGCTGGCTTTCCAGAGAAAGTGCATCCTCCTACTTGGCAAACGACGCGGCTAGGTCACTGGGGCGAATTGAGCGTCTGAACAAGGTGAATATATCGATCGTAGAACGGCGACCCACTAAGGAGCTGCACGCTGTTCTAGTGTAGCACGCAGGTGCAACGCACGAAAGCCGATGCACCGGCGATTACGGCGGCTGCAGCTGCGACAGAGAGACGCGATTCTTTTCATTCTTCTTGTAATTTCCGCCAGGGAGAAGACCTTGGCTTTCCGCTGGTACGCTGTTCTTCGCTGAAAGAAACCTGACACAGTCGTTTCTTTCAAACTCGTCTAGCTCAAAAGCGTAGGAGGTCTGTAATCACTATTGAGGCACTGTGCGGTCGCCTTGGTATTTTCTTTAGCGGGACTCGAATAATTAACGAAAAATCCATGCTTTTCAAGTCACTCTACCACCAATCTTTAATTCGATAATTATTTTTATGTGTATAAAGAAAAGACGCAACTTTTGTTTTAATTTCTTTTCGATATCTATTACCGACCTCGAGGTAATTGAGGTTAATCGAGCTTCGGATAATTGACGCTCTACTGTAAATACACATTCAAGTGAATACATTAATATCAAGTGTACTTCTTTAGTGCCTTTTAAGTGTTTCCAAAGTGTGCACTACTTCTGTCCCTTAATAATGTAGTTAAAGGAAGTAAATAAAGAAAGCGAAACTTTCACTATCGAAGAACGGCAGAGCGATGGCATTATCGCTACGAGCAGTATGCCTTGAATCTCACAAAGAATTAAATTAAAAAGGTTTTGGAGTTTAACTCCTGAGTCGTCTAATCGAAACTCTTCCGAATAACTCAATAACACTCTCTTAATGGCAATTATTCTCCTATAAAAGTGAAATCGATGATGTCTGATGGAAATGGCTCTCTCCAAACGACACTCGTGAACGAGAAATTCAGACATTTTCCCCCGCCTCAACGTGACCCCAAAGGATTTTCATACAAGCTTAAGATTCCTTCTACATTCATGTTTAAACGCTTATCATCAATACGCTTCTCTGACTCGCTAATCGACCATTTTATATTCACTCTACGGGAAGAAGCATTCACAAACAACTCCGAAGCATCTACCATGAAAATCCATGAAGAGGGCGCTTTTAAAAGAAGATTGGTAAACAGTCCCCGTCTGGCCGCCGATGTGAAAGGTCAGGGAACAAGGATCGGTAACTATGGAACTTCCCTGCCGCGCCCTAGAAGATTCCTATCGAGGTGTTTCTGGGTAGGAAGCGCGTTCGACTGGCGATCCTCGAGAGCAGAAACCAATTAAGCGCTGCAGCGTTTCCCGGAAACCTAGGAGCCAGGCTTCCCGTATTATCCTCTGGTTCTCACAGATTCTCTATCCCCGCGTCTCCTCCCAGTTCCCGGAAAGTCTCGTTCTCTTCGGGCTTTCTCGTCTACTACGCTCCCCATCCGATTCCGTTTCGCTCTCCCTTTCCGCGGCGCGGCTCGCTGGCCGCCGCGCGCGGCTAAGCGGGGCGAGTTAACCGGCGAGGAAGAGCTCGTTTGAATATAATGCTCGTCGTTACACCGCCAAGGACGAGGCTGCACGTTCCTCCTCGTGTCGTCCCTTCTTCGTCCTCGACGGCTACGCCGCAACAGTTTGCCACTTGCGACACATTCCCCGCGATTCACCTTCTCTTCATTAACGTCCGCCGCGCCGTTTCGCGCTCGATTTCGTCGATCGCGCACAGCCAGGCTCAGCCTCTCCTTTCACCGGCTCTCGCCATTTCCCCCGGGATCCAGTCGCGTGGTCGCGGCGCAACCTGTTCGATCGGGATGTCGAAGGTCGACCGCGAGCACTGGTAGCACCTGCTCCCTGATCCTTATCCACCGATCGAGGTGCATTTGCGTGAATCGAACGGCGGCTTCGGGGTGTGTGATAGGGTTCTGATGCGGTGGCTGCCTCTGGTTTAGGCGCGAACGCTTGAGAGGAATCTTCTCCTTTTGGTGTACAAGTGGGTTTCGTAGCCGTTGGTTACGAGAGTAAGTTAACCACCATCCATCCCTCACTTTCCCAATTTAATTTGTCTTTTGACATCAAATTCACAAAATGGTAAAAATCAATATAGAGGTAAATAGTTAATTTTGCAAATTCTTTTAGTAAAATTGAAAAATGAAATTTCAGTATACAGTTCTGTTTTTCTATACCCGCGTGTTTCGGGACCGGGCGCACGCAATTTGAGAGACGAGTAGTCTATTCGGCTTCCTTTGATTTCACGCGGTCAGATTGTAAGGTGTATCACTATTGAGAATGTTTATGAACCTTTCTTCGGCTTTCTCTTTGACATCTGATACCCGATGCCGCGGCGCGGCGACTACAAGCAAAGTAGTGGGGATAGCTTCGCGCTTATAGAGAATCCGAAAACGCGTGCCATTTGAGAGACAACATTGTATTCAGGCATACGTTCACTAACAATATAGCGTTGTGCCGACCAGACTGCTTTTTTACATTCATCGCAAACGTATACTGTGTACATCTGTTTTTGTGTCAAATTGATAGAAGGAAGGGAGGAGGGTTAAACGAAGGGATCGGAGGGATCTGCCTAAAAGTAGATTTTCCTATGCGCGACCGGACTCAAGATCAAGAAATTTAAAGTCGATTTTCTCGAAAATGAAGCGCAATATCAAAAAATTGTATTCCTTTTCCTCGACTTATTTACTTGATATAAATAGAAAATAATCAATAACTTTTTTTCGTATCGCGCTTCATTCTCGAGAAAATGGATTTTTAATTTCTTGAAGCTGCGTGCAAACGCGTATAGAAAAACATACCTTAACGCGCTATTAAAATTCTTCCCCATTGCCCGTAGATTTCAAAGTCTCAAGGTTGCCTTCGGGATAAATTTATCTGCAGCCTTACAAGTAATTAGCGACGTTCCCTGAACATGGGATATTTCATGGGATTTGCAACAGATGGGTAATGCGACCGCTAAAACCGTAAACTTACGACACCCTTAACAACGTTTTAGTGCGTTTTCATAGTCCTCGTCGTCCTTGCGCGCTCTACGCGCACAATCGTCACATTCTCGGAACACGTCCACGCAGCCTTCGCGATGGAAAGGTTAACCATAAACACAGGATCCCACCGAGGGAAGATCGCGACGCAGGGGAATGCCCCGCGATGCTATCGATCATTCGCCAACGAGCAAGGTTGAATTTATACGAGCAAGAGTGCGTGACTCGGAGAAACGGGACGACTCGATCGAGCTGTCGCGTCTCGATTCGACGTGTAGGTACGCCCGACTCGTCGCGGGACATCGAGGTGTCGAGTTGCGGTACGCTCTGGCTGTGGTGGGAGCTGCTGGCAGAGCGGAACAAAAGTTTCGTCGACGTTAAAAAGAACACGCACCGCGGCTCGCCTTGCGTAGCATCACGAGGAAAAAGTCGCCCACCGGATTCGCAAAGATTCGCGTTTACGAGCAACGTTCCCATTTCCGCGAGCGCGAAAACGAATACGACGGCGAGAAAGGTTTCCTCGTGCCGTTCAATTTCCGCGCGACGTTTCAATTTCTGTCGTCCACGCCGCAACCCCTTCCCCACGCGGCCCATTCAACCCCCCATCCACCAGCACGCAGCCCCTATCACGCCGTGATTCATCCGTTTTCGGCATCGAAGAACGCTTCGGCTGTCGCGAGGAAAACACTGTTCTCGCTGAAGAATGAAAGGGAAGGAATCCGATAAGGGACTTAATAAATCCTACTTAAATTGTGTGTGCAAATTAGAGTTCAGGGGATCCCTCTTTTTTTGCTACACGATTCCCTCAGGAATTTCCCTGCAAATGGGGAATACCTATTAAGGTGGAGTGAAAATTTTTTTTAGACAATTTCGCCAACACTGTATGTTTAATTTTTTACCCTATACTAAAGCATTATTTATACCAAAAATTAATAAGTTATTACGTCATCCTCAGGTGGCGCATGGTATATTAAAAAAACTTATAAAGACTATAAATTTTTTACAAATCAAGTATCCTGCGCTTTCCTTAGTGTCCTCTCGCACTCTAGCAATTGTTGATTATTAGTTCTACTGACTCAAGGTCGGCAGGGGGTCAGTTTCCCCTCGATCGCTGTTCGCGGGATAAGTTCGGACCGGACAATGTATCTGATTTCGACCTTGAGGCATTAGAACTAATAATCAACAATTGCTAGAGCGAGAGAGGGCATTAACGAAAACGCAGAATACTTGATTTGTAAAAAATTTATAAAGTCTTTATAAGTTTTTTTAATTTACCATGCGCCACCTGAGGATGATGTAATAACTTATTAATTTTTGGTAGCAACAATGCTTTAGTATAGGATAAAAAATTAAACATACAGTGTTGGCGAAATTGTCAAAAAAAAAATTTCGCTCCACCCTAATACCTATACCTAATGTAAGAAGAAAAAGGAATTGTTAATTGGGGAAGACCTGCCTCGACCCCAAGGCCTTCTTTATAGAGGCTATAGTCGGGACAATAGACTGTCCGCGCCAGGTCATTTCCGCCACTTCGAACCAGGTCAGGCACAGCACCCAGCTTTGCGCCAGGTCAGCCTACGCTCGCCAGCTCATCTGTTTACTACCTAATAACAACTCTGACTCATTGTCAGCGCGTCGATGCTTTTACCGCGGTTTTGACTCATAACTGAGTTAAGGGGCGAATAATTATCTTTACAATGCGGAAGAAAGAAAGCGCAGAGACAGAAAAACAACGAAGGTGGAGCAAATTGATGATGGACGGAATGGCAGGGAATAACCACTCGGGAACCTTAAGTGACCGGATTTCCTTTATCATATCTGTCTTTGCAGACAATCGCGAGTTTCGCGAAAGCTATTCACTGTAGAGGAGACTGGGGCAAGTTGATGATACGTTTTGAGTTTTCAATTTTTCTTATTTTTGTTTGAATTAATTACTTAATACCAAATATGATAAAATATAGTTTGGTCCTTCTTCTTTTATATATTGCAAATGGAAACTTGGGAAAATACATACGAAACAAATAAAAAATGTTACTTGGATGTAAGCAAAGTGTAAGTATCAATTTACTTAAATTTGCATTTGACACATCTGTAAAATATGCCATAAAAAATACAATATAATACAGACTAAAAATTAACAATGACGTAGATGAAACATTTTTATTTGGATTTAATTGAAAATTAAAATTTGAGGATGCTTTGAATAGCCTAATATACATCAGCTGCCTCATTTTATTTATTTTTTTACCCTGGTCTCTCCTATATCGTACAAAGTATTTTACAAAGCCACGTTCTTCCTTTCATGTACCAAACTTCTGTTGCGTGCTATGGAGTGATTACAGTCATTCGCAGGCTTCTTTTCTCCAAGTCGAATGCCTCGAGCAACAAACAGCCCATGAAAGGGTATGCATATACCTGCAGGGAACAAAACTTTTGCACGATCGGCACGGCAATGGGAGCACAGAGTGTCGCTGCGATCCGCCGCAACCCCTTGGCTTCGTTAGCATAGATGTGCTCATAAATAGAAGGTGCGCGCAGGCCGTGTGACGCGTGCATGCCTCGGTGATGTACGCGCCAAGCGCACGGGCGGATTCGCGAGCGGAGCGCGCACGGGCGAACGCGTACAGGTTGCTTCGCGTCGCGCGCGTGTACAAGGAGAGTTATACCGCGCACGGTGGTACACGGAATCCCGTGTAGGAAGAGATTAGGCCCGTGTAGGAAACGTCCTCTGGTAAAACTGAGGATAACGGACAAGATCCAATGATACAGAGAGTCGCATATCGCAATCTGTATTTGCATAAAGCGCCATGTCACGCTGGCATATTTCCACGTCGTGCGAAACGACGCAGGAAGCGTTTTCTGCTGTTTCTAATTAAACGATGGATCTTTATAGGAAGTCCATTTTGTAGGGAAACACAGGTCATTAATGTGTTAGAAGGTTGTGTTTGTAATATTAAATTATTAAGCAAAGCTAAAATTGCAATGTTGTGTGAGCTTGAATAAGGATCTTTTGTTTTTTAGTTTCCTCGAGGAATCGGGAACAATGGATCTTTGAATGAATGTTTAACAGCGAGCAGCTTTAAGCTCCCGTTTGTTGCCTTGCTCTAGGTACCGTTAAGTGAAACGGCCTATACGGCGGAGGCGCGCTCGCGCGGGGCGCAAACGCGACGATGCACTTAAATAGAACGGGAAAATTGCACGCGAGTGTGTTCGGTGCACCGCGGTCGGGTTACCAGCGAGCAAAAAACGCGCCGTAAAACTGGATCGAAGACGAGCGGCGGTTCAGCCACGATGAAAATCCGCCGAGCGGTTACCTTCGCCGCAGGCAAATAAACGACCCAGCCTCGACGATAATTGATCGGTTGCGGGGGCGAGCCCCTTTCCTAGCTTCCCGTGAACATGTGGCCTCGTTTCGCCCAGTATACACTTCCGTAATTTCGAGTCCTTATTAATACATTGCCAATCGACCACGGAATATCGTGTATTCTCACTCATTGGAAGATTGAGCCCCTCAAATAAATCCTTGTTAACTCAAACAGAGATAGATTACGAATCTCCTTATTTTTATATATTTTCGTATCGTTCACTGAAGGCGAGAAAAAATGTGGGAAACATTGTGCATTTTATGACGAAGAACTGTAATAATTTTCCTGCTCAACAGGCACTTTGTGCCTCCACAAACGAGTAAGTTAATTTGGCGCACGTTTGATAACGACTATAAAAGAGCAGATAATGTCTATAAAATTCATACTAGAATTCTTTCAAACTATCTCTCCTACCATTAACAAGATCCAAAGTATAACCAACGATTTCTGCTCCCGTTTGAATCAGGAACTTACGCTCCGACCTTTTAGCTGCAGACAAAAGCGCCGTTCTTCGAAACTCAACCGAATCGATACGCCCATCGAGAAACGTTCGAATTTCGTTTATAAACCAAGCGAGCCAGAAACGCGGAAAGTCGCCCGGGAAGAGGAAGACCGCGGCAGCAGCCAAAGATTTGCATCACTGAAGCCCGCACCCGTCGCAAATGAAATATGCAACGAGCTCTTGACGGAAAATTATCCGCGGATGAGAGAAATAGAGCTGGCTCTCGACGGCCGGCGTAACAGGAGGCGAGCTTCTCGAATTGTGCCACGATTATCGCTGCGGCGTCTGCTCGTATCAATCCTGAAGGGTCCAAGTACTCCAGGAGCCGTTCGACAGAAGTTGCATGGAAAGAGGATCTCGGAAATAAAAGCGGTGCCATTCGACACAGAAGAACTATCCACTCGAGGATTGGAATCGACCTAAGGAACGTTCAGCGTAACGAATCAGGAGAGAGGATCGTTAGCTCACGCGCCCTTGCATCCTGCTAAATAACGACGTCGTATCTTTCACGTAGGTGTGTAGAACGCGCGTACAAGCCGTACGCACGAATCGTGTACACGGCCGATTGCGCGTGGAACCATTCACGCGAGGGACGCCGTCCGGGCCTTATGGCGACGTTAAATCGTCCACGCGCGGCCGATGTCACGGATAACGGAGGTGACGTTAATTTCCAACGGAACGAAAATCAACGATCCCCCGTCGCGCGTCACGCAACATCCGCGCGAAAGAGAAAGGCAGCTGGCGGGCACCTTGCTGGAACTTGAATCGAACGTTTCGAGTGTCTCTAACGCGGCAAGTGCTCCGAGACAGCGCGGCAGAATGAACGGGAACAAATGCAGACGTTCGTAAACGTTTCTGAGAGGCGCGTGACTTTGGCATAGTAAACACCGATAACCCTGCGACTTCGTTTACTACGGTCGCTTCGGTTTGGTGTGTAGTAATCTCGCTAACGTGAGTAACGTGACTCCGTTATCCTCGTACTTTCTGAGTCACTTACGGACTGTTTATGGTCACCAGTTTCAGTTGCCTTGGGTCGTATTCATTGCCAATTATGCTACGGCACCAAAGTTTTAGGAACACAATCTGGAAGAACGTGTATGATGCCTCTGTATTCGCAAGTTCTCCCTGGACTACCGATTCCTGTGTACTTACGTATACCTGCTTCGTCCTACTTCTGTACATCCCACAGTGGGCTGGATGGTGGCCAAAATTCAATTTCTCAACTTCAACCTTATAGTGTATTTTTTTGTTTGTTTGTTTGGATTGACAACCCTCCAGACCTTCAAGATCCGCATACCTTTCCGTTTTCAAATGATTCTTTGATTAGATATAATATTAGGAAGACAGAATCATGAAATTTTATGTGAATGTAATTGTTTCAATTACGTATTATAGAACATCAAAATACGTGTTTGTATTATACAGTTACATAAGTAAGGAAGTATATTTCAGTTATTTATATGTGCCGTAAGTATTTTTTATTGGATGTACAAAGAGTGCAATGTTTATGTCACTTTAAACTTTGAGAAGGTTTGAAAAATGATTAAGAGTGATTAACGTCGGACTCTTCTTACATGAAAGTTTAACAATTGTTAACAAGAGCATGCAAATTTGAAGAGGAGTCTCCTGCAGTCTCCAATTTTACGCAGACTTTTAGAAATAACGCTCAAAGTATTTGGGCGTCCCGGACGCGTGTAGCTGCATACCTGCGCGAGGAGCGATTTGAAAGAAGCGGAAGTTGTCAGAAGTTTTCATTGCGTGCATATGTATATATTTTTTTAGTCAAAGATAATGTTAGAACTGATTATTTATCCTCTTTTCTTCTCTAGTACAAGTCTGCTTTCTACAAAAATATAACTATTTAATTGAATTCTGTGAGCCAGAATTTTTTTTATTAACAATAATAGTGTCTTTTATGAATAATTTACGCTAAACAGTCGAATTATATAATAGAAAATAAATTTGCAGTGGAAAAATCGATATAAAGGTGTTCTTAATTTTGGTTATAAATTTGAATTCGCCATCTTAAATTTTGCATTCTTGGTGTCAGATTCGTTATCAGCGACCTAAAAAAAACCTTGGTCGCCAAGTTTGAGAAAGATCAGAATTTAGCCGCTAAAAGTAGGTATCTAGTCCACTGTGCATCCCCGCGTTTAAAATAAAGTCTGCTAAATAGGTAAAGCTTTACTGGCGTGTTCAATAGCACTTCCTTTCTTCCCTCCTTTTCAGTCCTAGATACCGTCGTCTCACACCTTCTATTCCCTTCCTCCTCAATCGAACCAAAGAACTACACGCGGTGGTCGAGCTGACATCAGGAATACCCATCCAGAACCAACAGCGACTATCATGGAATCTCAGTATCGAAGTCGACTCGAGGAACAGCAGGTTGGAACCGCGAAATATCGTCACCGTTGCAGCGACCTAACGGCACCGTATCTTTGACAACGTGTGTACATACTGCACATATAATGTGCCACATGATCCAGAGTGTACGTACGCCGTCTGCGCACGTGTGCCCGCTGGCAGACGCACGGTGCATCCGTGGTGCGTGCAACCGTACACGGCCGAGAAGCAATTACGCGCAGGGGCAATGATAATCCCCGGTTGTAACTACGCGGGTAACTATATCGCGCGGCGCAGTATATACCGTGACAACTACACCGCTAAGTCTACGGGCGCAGTTTATACGGGAGTCGCTCGTATAACGTTTACGTCATACGGAGCAGCGCCAATGTGCACTCCTTGGGCGTTCCACACACACCCTCCGCCCCGGTCCGTGTCGTACGATTGCACCTAATTGCCCGGAGGGCACGGTTTTCGACTGTGAAATCGAGACGGTGATTAGTTGGACGATGGGACAACACCAATTTTCACGATTCTACTTCGTTTTTCAGGTCAATAAAATTGTCGTGGTTGCGTTTAGATTTTGAATACTTTGGCAGTGGTTTTTCTCGTCGGTGGCACTTTAACCCTTGTGTCAATAACCGGGTACCTGGGTGCCCACCTGGGCATGTTTTATGAAACAATTTTATGTTCCCGTGAAAATTTCGATACCACCGTTTGGATCTTCGTTATTTCAACATTTTGAAAAAGGAATATGCTTTCAGACTTCGTTTTTTGGTCTTAGAGTCGGAGAATTATCCCGTCAAAGTTTACATGCTGGTTCTTAATAACCAGGGTACCCGGGTACCCACCTATAAAAACATAAGATTTATGAACGAATTCCGAATGAACGAAACAATTTACAATAAGATATCGTTGCAGGGATCATTCAGTAAATTGAACCAAATATTTATGTGCAAACAAAGCCGTAATTATTTACTTATTTATGCATTCTTTACATTTTGCAAGCGTGACAGCATGCTCATTGCAGACTGGTTTATCGCATACGATGCAAGATTTCTTGGTTCTCCTGCGTTTCTAGGTATAGAACAAATATACATCACCAACAATTCTATGAATGATATCCTTTTGTAAACGGCCAAAATAACATCGCACAATCATTTATCTTACCTTGCAAACTCAACTTTTGATAAATCCTCCATAGCACTTGTATTTGATTTTGTAGTCACAAAATTGAAATTATTTGAAATACCCTTATTGAAATACATAATAGTTCGAATGCTAAGTCTTTATTTCGGGTGTTTTATACCAAATAAGATGATATATCCTATCGAGGTGTCAGCGAAGACTGGCGTCTGCCGGCCACCCAATTTGCCGGCAAGACGCGCGCAGCTACCTGCGGATACCATTCAAGGCCCATTTATATTATATTAGGTAGCAACTATCAACTAGAAACGTAAAAACCACAAAAAGACGCGATAGAAAGCTTTTATTTAAAAAAAAACAAAAAACGGAGGTGGGTACCCGGGTACCCTGGTTATTGAACAACGTAGGTACTTTTGGTTATTGACACAAGGGTTAAATGAGTGGTTAGGTTCGAAACGGAGTTGGGCATTACCCGAATAATTTCGATAAGAATTGCGAATAAAACGAAATTATTCGCTCTGGTTGAAAGAGTTCGTTGATTCGAATTCAAAGGTACGTGTTATGAAAGTTCTGATGGCTGAGATTCTTGTCTCTGTTACTGTGTAGAGAGTAGCGATCCATCTTACTAAAAAGTGCAGTTTCGTGTTGCCGCAGAGAAGTTTTGAGTACTGGAATTCGGCACGCGAACGCGACCAATTAAATCTCGCTCCGAGCGGATTAACCGCTATCAGTGCGCGAAAGCCTGCGATAGAGTCGGATCGAAAGGCTTGACGCGCGTGAAGCGTGCTTTATCGTGGCGCGAGGAAGTGTCTCGTTGAGGCAAACTGTATTTTTCAAGGTTATTTATGCGTGTCTTTGAGCGTCGGCTTGGTTGAGTGACGTTGCGTCAAATTGAGCCGAATTAAAGCAATCTGAATGAAACTTTACTAAATCAAACCAGACTAAATTGGAATAAACCGAACTAAGCCTAGTGAAATTAACAACCTGCCCTTCCAACGTGCCCAACTCCAATTCGACCACATCAATTCCATTTGTCGAGCCGTTAATGCGGCATTAAATATGAATGCGCGTCAACGGCATGCAAACGAATTCGACTCGACAAACGTGGTTGAAACGCGGCGATTCGCGGCGCGGCGTGGCGCTCGTCTCTCCTGGGTTTTCATTATCTCCGCCTTTCGACGCGGCGCAATCTTGTTGCTCTCATCGGGCAGCCAGTCACGTTTTACATTTCCCCGCGAAAGCTTTCGAGGCACCGCGGCAAAGTACGACACACGGGGAAACGGCTGGGGACGCGAATGATGCAACGACATCACTATACACCCCCCGCACCCTCCGCCCCGGTAAACGACAATGCTAGAGAGGAGCCGCAACGCTGCTCCGGCGGTAATCGACGCTAGAATATTCATGAATCGCGTCAGATCCGCGGAGACGGGGAAAAACAGGGGGGAGGACGACGGATCGCTGAAGGAAATCTGATAAAGGGTACCAAACGATTCCATCGTTTATACGCGCGGCTCTGGGCCCCGAGAACCGTATACACGTCGCTGAAAAAACATGTTTCTTCCGAGCGAAATGCAGCCCTCGTTAATATTCAGAGGCATAAGAGTTGCTTCGACAGATGTCGGGTCCTGGACGAAGTCGAAATATAGGTGACAGTCGCTATTTCTTTCAGCGGCCAGCACGAAATTCTCGCGCACGGACGAGAGGGATTTTGGAATTTCATAGCGTGCGCCAGAGTCTAGCGCAGTTTTGCCACGCCGTTGCGAAGTCTGCCGGGAGAGGACTGTGATTTAGTGATTTTCCTCGCGCAGCAGGGGCTGCTCCTCGACATGCGAGAGAATTGTGATAATCGAGTGGCCCGATTGCAAAAAGGAATCAAAGTGGCGCGCACCAAAGGCAACTTTCCGCGAGGCGAAGACTCTCACGGAGATGTAACGGTAAACTACGGCAACCGGTGCTCGTTCCAGGCATACCGCGGCCGACAGTCGGCCTCTTCTGCTTCTTATGCCTGAATTCCGCGCGGGCCTGCGCGCCGTCCATCCCCGCAGCATTCGCAGAAGAACAACTTTCGCGTCCCCTATTAAATTAATATCGACCCGAGAGTCTAATTGGCCCGGTCAATTAGCGAATTAAAAGTTTCCTCTCGCGATCGACTTTGAAGCAACAGAATTTCTTGCGACACGCTTCCCATTGCTATTTTTTTCTGGAGTAACGTTTGGAGAGCGACTGTCCTCGATCCTCGACTCACGGGTCGAGATTTTGATCAGTTTTAGTGCCATAGAGGCAAGGATTCACTAACCGAAATGCAAAGGGACAGTTCCGAGGGACAGTTTGATACTTGACGGGTCGTCGGCGACAGGAAACATTTATTTCGTGGAGTTAGAGCGAACGAGGGCATCGTAGGAGCAAGGGGACGAGCGGACATCTTCGAACGCGAGGGTATGAACCCAATTACGTCGACTTTTATTTACAGGCGGGATACAATCAACGCTCGACCTCCCGCTGACTGTCCCTCCCCTCGATTGCTTCCTATCGTGCTCAACCCCTGCGATATCTGGCTGGAATCCCTTCGCCCAATTTCCCTTTCGACGCGCTGGGAATTTTGAAGCCGTAATTGTATACCTTTCCTTTGCAAGTGGCAACTTGGAGAAATTCTAATGTTACTAGACTATTTACAAAGTAGAAGTCCAGACGGCGAAAATATGTGTTTATCCAATCAAGCTCGTTACGATTCCGCCTAGTTATTCACCTCCTACAAACACATTTCTCCATCTCCGAGGCGCGCAGTTATACAATTCATATAACTCACCTCGCGAGCAGCGTATGTTTCGCCGTACCCCCCATATTTTCCTCGCCAATTCAGCCGCGGCGCGCGCTGAATTATAAATAAAATCCTGCAGCCCGTCCCGCTCCAGGCAGACACATTTTTCAAATCGGCGGCTCGTTCCACCCCGCGCGAGTGAAATTCGAACTAAAGCTCCTCCCACCTTTCAACTCGTTCAGCTTGAACGACAAAAATGCCGGGACCCGTGCAATTTTAACGAAGCTCTTTTTCTGAGAGAACGCTCGAGCGATACTCGTAGAAAGTCCGCGGCGGCGACGGCGCGCGGAATAGAGGAGCGGAGGCACGATTTCACGTGCTCGCTCGTCGACCTCATTCCATCGAGATACTAATTCGAGGTCCGCCTGAGACCTTCTTTCCAGTCGCTACAAGGTTGCTGCATTCGATTAGGTAGTTATAATGCCGTGCAATAATGCCTCGCGAACGCTCCGCAACAGAGCCGGGTACAAGTAGCTTTTTCATCTCGCCCCGATTCCGTTTCGTCGCGCGGCCCCCGTGGAAAGTGACCGGCGAGCGAGCAATCCATTAGGCATCCATTTAAAAATGCTCCCTTTGTCCCGACAAACGCTCGTTACCCCGTATAGCTTTTCATTATTCGTTAGGAATTAGCGCTCGTTACGCGGGCTCCCTGTTTCCGTGCAGCTTCCGCGGAAAATGGAGGAAGGGGACAGAGCCTCTATATTGGCGCGGCGTGATCCCACGCGGGCTTGCAATTATTCGAAGCTACTTCGCCATTGTGTGCCGACGAAATCGCGAGCAGAAAATTATTGTCGAGAGGTGATGGGAGTTTAGAAAAAGCGTCAAGTTCTTGAATTCTGATTGCAAAACGAAGAGATGCTTACGTTATTAGAATCTCCTAAGTTACCGTAAACTGGGGGAACATTGGCATGTTTTGGAAGATTTTGGTATCCTTATCCTTACTAATATATAAAAGTGAAACGTTAACGTTAAAAATGAACATTTTTACATTTTTTTTATAGGTATCCTATCATAACATTATATCTTTTGTGAATGTACTGCAAGTGTCAAAATGCATAATTTGTTATCCTTCTCCTTTTTTAATACATGTTAATTAACTACCAATGTTCCCCCAGTCTATGGTACCGTTTCTTTTTGAATCTACGATTTTCGACTTCAATGGATTCCAGCCTGTTGACGAATATCAGGCACACGCGGTCGACGCACCGGCCGATTCGCGATCTAAACTGCACACCGCCAATCATCCGCGCAGTCTCACGTGGAGGTCGAACGCATCTAGTGAGAGTCGACGAGTGAAACCGGTTTCGCCTGCTTTCAGACCGAGCAATTTCGTTAGTTCTCCGCGGCGTCCTCGGCTTGCCGTACCGGACAGACAAGGGCGAATGCTAGGCGCGGATCGCGGCTTCCACTCGTCGCGAAAGCCCGCGAGCAGCCTTCGAGTCCCTCAGCCCCGAAGAATCCCTGAAACGCGCGTGCGACGCGGGCATATCTATTGCCCCCGATGAGATTCGCCCTGCCGTTGAAACAGAGGAAATCAAATCAAGACGGAGCAGGGAACGGCGAAGTGTGCAAAGCGGAAGTCGTTAGAAAGGGAAGCCCTGGAAAAGACGCGTCGCGCTGGCCTCGCCGTTGTCGTTGCCGTCGCCGGGCGACGCTCGCATTATGGGACGCCTTCAAGTAGTTTGCAAGCAGCTTGAAACTCGAGGTCGAACGGAACGAGAGCCGAAACCCGGAGGGCCACCGGCGGGGAAGCAAGATTAATTAGATGCCGATGACAAAGCGGGAGCGTGTCTCCGTCCTGTTCGAGCCGACGTTCATGGCCCGATAAACTTTGAAATTTTGACGACGCTCAAACGCCTCGCCCGTGCAACCTTCTTCTCGGCCCGGTGACAATGACTCGCGATAAAGGTATTGATTTAAAGCTCGCTCAAAGCGTACCACCAAACGCGAGCTGCTGATCGGATCTTACAAACGTCGAGGCTCTCAATTTCTCAATCTCCCACAAGCAGACGCTTCGCGGCTCGAGCTCGCACCAAATCGTGGCTCAAGTGAATCGAACTATTCATTTTTTAATTGCGGACCCGTGTTGTAGATATATAATATTGTAAATATATAATTTTCATGCCCCACAGCGATCACTGCGTCAGAGGCCCCTTTTCGAAGCGAGGGTCCCCGATTATAGACACTGCACTGCTGATCCGGTAAACCGTGCTATGGAGGAGGTCAACAGTTATATATCTGATATTGACCTATTCTCGATGACGCTCGACTCGTTCCGGAGACAATTGTCAACTCGAGTCCAAACTTAGTTTAATTTTTAATGTATTACTATGTATGTCCGTTGTTTGCTGCGTAATCACGTCGTTGCCTGCTGATTGCTCAGACTAGTCTTTTGTTTTTCTCTTTTGTTATGGTTATGTTTTTGTATTTTATTTTTATTTTTATTCTATTTCATTTTTTATTTTATTGTAATTTTTGTTACACAAATATGGTCGCATGTTGTATCCTAAAGGGTTTTCCCGTGAATATAATAATAATAATAATAATAATATTATTGCTTTATTGCTTTAAATTCATTTGTAAAAAAAGGTCAACAACCACTGCTCTATGTAGTTTCTCGAGCTCAAACTCTGATTGATTTTAAGATTCCCTTTTATCTCGTCATCCGTTATTACGTCCATATGTAAACGCCAACTATTTGTTCAATATTCTCCGAATTCGACGACGATATAGATCACCAACTATCAATTGATAGATAAGCTGTCCAATAGACGATGGAGTCTCGATTCAACCAGCGAACGGGCGCAATTTTTCTTCCCCCTGGAAATGTGATCTCGTCGCGAAGATAGAGTACGGAGAGACCGTTGAATCGATCGATTCAGGGTGCTATCAATCGTACACAGGTGTAGTGGCTAACGGCGCGCGCCGTAAATTCATGCGTCGCCGAGAAAGGCATTAATGTTCGAGCACGTGACAGAAACCTGTCGCGCATCGATCGCCGGGGAAAACTTGAGGACGTCGGCAAGAAGACGAAGAAATGACCCTTGACGAGGAAGGGGGATGCACGAGCGTGGAACGGTTCGTGGGGCGGCTGAAGAAACCCCATCGGGCGATATAGTCACGGAGGGTTCGCGCGACACAATAACGAGACACGAACGTGAAACGCCCGGGGACGTGTGTTCGAGCACGACACGCGTGTCTCGAGGGCAGAGCCTCTCACTGCGTTCGCGCTCTTCTTCAGCTTCACCCCCCTCCGACACCGTAATTTATATCGCGACGGAAGTGGGCAGAAATCATACCGACGATCGTCGTGAAAGGAGAACGCAATTAAGATTGAACGGGAATGGCACTTCTCCGCTGACCTACTAATTGTAAGTCGCGATGGATCCTCCGATAGGTGACGTCGAGCAGCTTGAATTCCTTGGGAAAACTGTTTCGTTACGAACGCGAGTAGGTACATACGGTTTTGAGAATACGACAGTAGATCCTAGATTTGTAATCTTCGAGCTGCTGCGTTCACATTGAAGCAAGCCTGAACACCGTAGAATTTAATATCCCCAGGTAGATGGACGTAGGACCAAGGAAGATTAAATCTGAAGGAAGTTATGGGTGGGAACAGAAACTTGCCCGGGTCAAACCCACGACGCGGTTTCATCCTTTACGCTTCCTGAAGAGCATTTTCACCCGTTTTGAAAGGTACAGAATACCGGTACAACGCTAAACATCGAAAGCCCGTTGAAAAAGAAACGTTCCCACACGCGGCTGGGTAACCAAGAGCTCAGGCGCTCGGTGAGTTTCAAGGTTCCAAGGCTCGGAAGTTTCCTCGAGGGGAACAGCGAAAGATCGTTGCACGGTCTAGGAGAGAAAGAAAGAGGGAGAAAAGAATGAGAACCGCGGCTGCCACGAAAGGGGAAGCACCGCGCGCCGCAAGGTTCAATGTCCTCGTCCTTAACGGTCGTCATCCTGGCAGTCCTGGCGGATCTCGTGCATCCGCGGTCGAGACCCCGCGCGCTCGCGATCCTTATCATCCACGAAGGACGATCGTGGTGGGACAGAGAGACGGCCAATGAATGAGAATGCACACGTACACGCGGCCAGGGGCCCCTCCAATTCGAACGGGACACGATATCGCGCACTCGAACGTGATATTCGCCACGAAACTCGGCCGATTCCCTTCACGTACGACGGCACTCCGTTGTTCGCCTATCGAAAAACTATGGAGCTAGAAAAACCAGATCCGCGGGCGAAGGACACTCTACGAAAGAGCTTCCCTCTCCTCGACGGACGCGGTCTAATGGTTATCCGAAATCGAAGGTCGTCGACGGCGCGAGATAAAAACGGGAGCACGTCCCACCGATCGGGATGTAACCCCGTTGCTTTCCAACTGGATATAGGTGCTGCGTTTTATCTTAATTCTGCTGATACCCAAATCTTTTTTAAAACGAGAGAGGTGCAAAGTCATTTAAGAAAAATTGAAATTATTATTATTATTATTATTTAACGGGAAAACCCTTTAGTGTACAGAGCTAACAATTAATTCGATTAGTACATAGTGTGAATAAAAATAGTTAAGTATAAGAAAAATAACGTAAAAAATATAAATTTAAATATATAAAAAAAACAATAACGAGAATAAAATAATATAAAATAAAATAAAATACCATAATTTAACATAACATAATGTTAATAAATAAATTACATCAATAACATCAAGATCAACTAATACATATATCACATATCAGTCTGCCTGTTCTTACGTTACGTACGACTCAAGAGGAAGCTTTGGCTATTGCGATAGGAGATGCCTAAACAAATGCTCACGAAAACATTCTAGCGAACCTGTAAAGTTGCTAGGGAAGATGAAGTTAACGACCGAAATAGAGGTTTAGTAAATCAGCGATGGTGTAGAATCACATTTCGAAGGAAGGGGAAGTAGCTTCAACAACGGGGTAGATGAAAGTTCGCAGGGATGGAGTTGTTTTCCCGTGACAACGGTGGAGAACACGGAAGAGAAACGATAGGCGGGATTCTATTGACAACAAGCTTCTTGCCGAGATGAGCATCGTACGGTGAAAGTGAAGCGAAAGCGAGCGAGGGGCGTAAACGTTGCGCGAGGTCGTAAAGGAGCCCGTTAATCTCGCGAGACGGGGGCGTAACGCGTGCGTGCGAATATAATAATATAGGTATGCCGCGAAACGGCGTAACGACTCTCGCGTGCTTCACTTACGAATGCTGCACGTTCTGACGTAATAACAGACCCGCGGACTTTCAAGCCGCGTTCCCACCGCTTTCGTCCGCGAGGGCGCCTTGATTCCGAAACTCTCCTGGCTCTCAAGGAACCTGATTCAGGTTGTGAGTAATCTTCGACGGCATGGATCGTTGCACGATAATTTGCGACGTCCACGTTTATCGTTTCAAATAGAAATCCTATTCAACTACCACATCTCGTATCGAAGGATTTAACCCAGCTACGACCCTCGATTCTGCATTGAATCGTCATTATCTTTTTCTGTACTGTAATTAGCTGATTGTATTCTCAATCTATCCGTATTTAAATTATATCCAGCCACTCAAAGACGACATTTACATATAAATGAGGCGCTTCTGACTCAACGATCTTAAACGATCATAAGATCGAGAATCGTGTCAGGGTTAAGAGAGCAAAGCAGAAACAAGTATGTACTTAGGTACGTACGTATCGTGTTCAACTTACAAGCTCCGAACGACACGCGGATTACGCAGAGAATCGATCTTCAGTGATGGAACACTTACCTGAAACAGAGAAAAGAAATACACCATTAAACTACGCGCTAAAAGAGCAGCTTTCGTAGCAATACCTTATCCATTAAAAATCTCGAAAGTGGTAGACAGGAACCCCGTAAAAGTATCAAGAGACACCGCCTCGAGTCCCGTGCACGGGCCCGAAGTCGTAGAGGATGTCGAAGCAGACGGTGCGCGTCGAAAGGGGACGAAAGGCAGCACCCGAGGCCACAGGGAAACGGAGACGCGTCGCGGCAGAAGGGTGCTTCCTCCCCTCGTGTTTCCGTGACCGCAATAATCCGACAGGCTCGAACAAAGTGCTCGTCGCGGGAGGGAGATGAATAGAGAAACGAAAAACGTAGGAAGGAGCTCGCGATGCCCGTGTGTCGGCGTTTTTGAGACGAGACCAGTCTCGCGAAGGGGCGTGACGGGGGGTAGCAGCGGGACGGGACAGGTTGAAAGAGAAACAGGGGGAATATCGAAGTGAAAGAGGAAGAAAATGGCGGGAGGACGCGCGGCGGGCTACAATATCGCGGGCCTCGAGCGTGCGGGCTCAGAGAGGAGCAGGGTGGAACTGGGTGGGACGGGGAGGGTGCGCGGGGGTTGGTTTGGAGAACACTCCACACCACCACCACTATCTCCGGCATGACCAACAACTACCAGCATCGGCAGTGCCGCCAACCTTGCTCGTCACCACAATACCGTGGTGAAACTGCTGCCGCCGACGATGCTCGCGTTATTACCTTACGTGCCTGCATGCCGGGGCAAAGTAACTTCGTGCCGCCCCTCGATCCTCCGCGCCACCCCCGGCGGCCACGTCCAACCCACCCTCATCGCCTTTAATTCAATGGACGCACACGGCGCGACGGAACGCCGTGGAAAAGTCGAGAGGAGAGGCGAACTCGATCGACTTTCGGCCCGTTCTCCCCGATAGCCCTCGGGGGTGAAAAGTTTCCGAGATCCTCGACGGAGGGTTAACTGTCCCGGAAAGATACCTCGATTCTCCGTGCCACCCTCCGCTCGACCGTGGTGCTCGCTTGAATAAGATTCATGCAGCCAAGGAGCGATTCCCTGCCTCGACTTTGGAACGGTGGACGTTTCGCTTTGGAAATCATATTTGAGACAAGATTCTTTCAAGTAGATTATTTGGTTAGCGTGTTTGTTTCTTCTTTTCTGTGTCTTGGGGAAGGTAGAAAGGCAGAACTACGGAAGTTCTTGTAGATGAGTTTCTCTTTTTTTTTTAATGAATAGAGCTATTTATAATTATTACAGAGATTTCTGTGTAATTGGACTTGATGGTATACTACGCAGAGTAAACTGTAGGAAGCTCGAGCGTCAGCTTGTGAAAGTCTTGGGTAAACAGTGGAATTGACTCGAGAAAAAGGAACAAATAAGGGATATGAGGGGTCCGAGAACTCGGTACCCGCCGTTGGACAGAAGAAACTCCAGCAAGTTCACGCATCCCTGGATTAATAATTACATTTCGACCCCGTTCTGCAGGACATAAATTCAAGCAGAGTACACGGGGAACTTGGCGGAGGATTTATTGCTTTCTGCTAGCGACGAAGGAGATAGAGAAACGTAAACCCGATATAATCGTCTCGCCCTGTTCCATTTGTTCGCCTTCAGTCCGCTGGAAATAACGGAGAGATCCCCCACGGAACGGGACGTACTTTTTCGCGCGTTTACAGTTTCTATCTGGACCGTTCCAGTTTTCATTTCCTCGGGAATTACACCTATCCCATTAATTCCTGAATCGCATTCGCAATCTCCCGGCATCACTCGCAGTCGCTCGCAAAGAGATTCAGGCTGAATAAGAGTTTCTTCAAAATTCTCTGTGCGTTGATCCCCGGTTGTTACAATTGTCTTTCGTTACATTGTTCCTGGATGCCTCGCCATTGTTACCGCCGCTTGTCTTTTTCTCTTGCCGCCATTTGCTACACTTGTCCCTTTCTTGCGCCTTCCTCCTTCCCCCCATTGTTTACTTCCGCGATGCTGTTCCTAGCAAATTAAACGCGCAAACGAAAAGCGCCTCTCAAAGGAGGCTTGTCTCGCGCTTTTGTAACAGAGCTGCCTTCGATTGTGCTCGAAATTACAGCGTTACATTGCGCAGTCTACCAAGTCTCCCCTTTCTGGCTATTACCCCGCATTCCTCGTCGCCTGCTCTCGCTGAATTTTCAATAATTAATACACCTTTGTGTAACACCCATCACGCAGCCAATGAGGAAGATGACTGCAACTTTTTCCCACCCGTGACGCCACCAGCACACAGTCATTTTTATACAATACACAAATGAAAATTTCGCGCGCAAACAATTCACACATACGCACTCAGGCACATCCACAGTACATGCGCTAGTGGCGCCATCTGCGCCGAGCTTTGCGTCATCTTCCCCATTCGCCTGTCACTAACCTCCTTTCCAAACTTTCAACCCTACTACCAATATTCTTGCATCAAGAGGAACCTTCCACCGATCACGCGACAAAGAGGCCTACGAGGGGACTGAAACAGCTGGTCCCAAAATGCGTCCAGCCGACTGCCGCAGACTTTTCTTGTCACCGATGTTTAAGAAAAGCACAGCCACCCGAGGATTCGTTTGCAGGACAGCGAGCAGGTCAGCTTTGGAGACCTAACTCAGGCACACGCCCCGCCAAAGAGTGGCGGGTGAGAAGGCCACGGCCTTGACCCAATAACGCTAGCAACTGGGGCAAGCTCGAAGGATGATCACGGTGGGCCAGAGCTGGTGTCGTCGAAATGAGTCGTTCGACGTGTGGCTGGGCCATTAAGCGGGTCACGCGACGACGACAGTGAGCGACGACTTAATACCGTTAACCCTATCGCAAGATCCGCTTCCGGCATCGTTCCTCTTCGTTCCCTCGCTTCACCCACGCCCGCCGCTTTCTCCGTCGCCCCACCAACGTCCGCCACCCCTCTATCCCAGCCCTCCCCCCTCCCCCTATCTATTTAACCTCTCTCTCTCTCTCGCGGACGGTGGCGCGAGCGAGCGCGACGGAGTTCATTACCCACGAGGCTGGGATCAACGGGTCCGCCTTTAAATCTACAGTTAGGTACCTACCTGTCGGGAACGCTAATTAAGGCCTCGTACAGCCGAACCGCACCTTACCGCCACGGGACCAGGACACGTCGGCCGTCTCCCCGTGATTCCACCTCCGTGACGAAACCGGAAACGAGCGGATAGATCGGCCGGACATCGGTACCGCGGCACGGATCCGACGGTGGGTAGCAATTGTGGACGTCTCGCTGAGTCGTTGCGATGGGAACTGTGAGGTGAGCCGAGAGAGTGGGGCTCGAAGTGGATACCTCGTCGTCGGATATGTCGCGCAATGGGAGAAGTTAGTAGTTAACGGAATGACGAAATTTGGTAATTCGAAAGTGTGAACTGTGGACTCTGAAATCTGCCACTCGATTATCCTTCAACACTAGGGTTTCTTAGCATGGCCCACAAATCCTTCTTGGCTTACTGTTAGCCGGATTATTTTTAAGAGATGATTTCGCCTCCTAAAACAATACTATGGCACTTACGAAAAATACTTTTGTGTTACAGATGAACTACTCTACTTGTACACAAAGCAGTGCCGTCTTAACCTGGAGGCGAAGGAGGCAGCCGCCTCAGGGCCTCGGAGCTCAGGAGGCTCCGTAAAATTAGAAAATTAAAAAAAATGGTTTAAAAAAACCTAGAAAAAAAATTGAAAATAGGCCCTTCAACTGTGAGAGAAACAAAATACCGAATAGGGGAAGTAGGGGCATGATGGGGAAGCTAAGGAAAAATGCAAATAAAGTGATGATTGTACCTATTAATTAAGTCTTTATTACTCCAAATACAACTATAAGTTAATGATTTAACATTTGTTACACACTTTGGACTATCTGAGGTCAGGCTTCTAAGTTATTAAACTTTATAAAACAGATGGAAAAAAACCGTCTTGCCCCTACCGCGGGGTAAAATGGGGTACCGAAAATGAGGTAAAATGGGGTATCGAAATGATTTACCTAAGTATTTTCGCACTCGATACAAATGTGAAATTCTTCGCAATTATTTTCATCAACCCCTGCGCAGGAATAATTGTGGGACTACCGTCGACAGAGTTGACAGGCAACCCAACCCTCTGTGGATTGCAAGTATGAATCCTGACAATATAAACATTCGCAGTCTCCTCTTCTGCTTTTTTTCGAACTAAAAAGAATGAGATTTATTTGAATTAAATTATAATAGAGAAGGATGACGTTGCTTAATCTCACATGAACAACCACCATGCGGGGAATGAGGTTAGGGGTTATGTCGAGGTATCCCATCATTCCCCGTATCAAGGACCCCATCTTGCCTCAAAGCATCGTTTTCCAAAGATTAATATATTTGTACAACAAATAATGAACTATTGAAATTTCAAATATGTCACATTAAAATAGATGAAATAGAGATTATCATAGAAGAAAAATAATAGACTAACCGTTCTTAAATATATATTTATTTCAAATCTTTTTATCACGCGAAATAACATCGTCGCAGCACGCGAACGTTTCACAGCTATAAATAAAAAACGCGTGCTCCCCCACTCGCTTTTGCCAGCGACCACACTATTATAACACAGTGGCTTCCTAATGATATATTTGTCACGTACCTAGAATCTTTTAATTAGGGTTTAGGGAGATACCCCATCTTACCTCGCTACCCCGTCATGCCCCTACTTCCCCTACACCAAAATGAGGCCCTTTTTCAAGGAATGGACCCCACGTTTAATCTTATTTATTTAATTGTTTTAATACTTATTCACTTCGCGTATTAGCGCGGTATTTTTGATTTTATTTAATTTAGAATAATTTAGAGGCCATATATGGAACTCGCCTCAGAGTCCCCAAAAACGATAAGACGGCACTGGCACAAAGTTGCATAATTTTCTGAATTCCCGGAATTGTCTAGGTTCCCTTGTTAGTCGTGTTTAATATCTATTTCTAATTAGTTTGCTTTTAGCTTTAGTATTGATTGCGTTCAAGTTAGGCTAGTCAACAGTGGTTACACTGTAGCTTCGCCATTTACTCCAACGAGCTAATGCATCATCCGTCCGTAAGGTATTACAGGCTTCCCCCGTATGTTCTTTGAGTAATAAAGACGATTAATAACGATAATAATGATAAAAATTCTAGGTTGTTAAGTCGGAAATATTGGAGACATTCCACGCGTGCATATACCCGCGTAAATATCTCCTCGAGCCACCCTGTCCCCCGACCCGAAATCGCACTGCGGACGCGCGCGCGCGCGAAAAAGAAAGGGAGACCCGACTGCGTAATTGCGCAATTATTTACGCCCTCTGGCTGCCGCCGGCCGCGTAACTGGCCGTAATTACGGCAACACAATAACCGTAATGCAGTTGTATGGTAATGAGGAAAACGAGCGTCTTATGGGAGAGGTATCTCGTGCCCTTGCGGTCGCGCTCCGCGAATAACTCGTTCCTTGAACGAGACGCAACGAGATTCCCAGGTAGATTCCCCGTGTATCCATTTCGCGGTTCCCTCGAAAGCGGCACCGCCACCCAATGCCCCTGCCCCGCATCAGTTGCACCTGCGCGAGGTTCGCGAGCGTTACGATGCAAACGCGGCCAATGAAATTTCCATCGTCCCTCGGCGAAACGATCTATTCGGCCGGATCGAGACGTCCGAAGGTATCCCGGCGATCGTCGGGCGTGCTCGCTTCGCTCCCGCTCCGGATCCCCGATCGGCGTCGTAATACCGATCGTTTACGGTCGCAGATAAGAGGAGAACCGGTTCGACGGCGCATAACTGGTTGGATTCCCGCTGAACGAACGGGCGAAAGAGGCGAGGATCGACCTAACGACGTGCTCCGCGGCCCGACTAACAAGAAGCGAACGGTGGACGGGTCGGTCGAACGGGCGGACACCCCGAGACACGGAACTAGAGCAAACTCGGGCGAGGGAGACCTCCGGTCAAGTGTCTGGCAGCTTCGCGCAAAAACAACTTCATCCCCGACACCGTGATTTTTACGGCAGCCCGGGAGAACTTTCGACTACGCAGTCACCGTGGCCGGTGATAAAGGCGGGGAGCGCGCGCGGCAACTCGTTCCAGGGAATTAGGGAAAACGTTCTCGCCGAGGGCCCGCGGATCACGGCGCAGCGACGCTGGGAGAACTTTAAATGAATTTAAGAGAGCCGATAGCGTGACTGCGAAGAACAATGGAGGGCGAGCGCAGGGGCACGATTAAAGCGATTCACCTCGGCGGAAGAGCCCCGTTCGAGGAGGAACGAACGACCGTTATCGAACGTGCGCCTCGCCACCCCCCCTTCGGTTGCGCCTGCTCCGGGAGCGGCAGAAATCGGCCGAGATACAAATCGTCTCGAAGGTGAAATCGAGCCCTCGTCCTTGCTCCTCGACAATGCCCTCGAATCCCATTCGGAGGATCCCCCGAAACGAATTACGATCCCCGTCGGAAGTTATTTTCCCGGGGATCCGGTACGTTGCGCTCCGCGAAACCTTTTAAATTTCCATTCCAGCCCCGCGACCGACGCGAGTCGGACTGCTCTCGTCCCTCCCCAGGGGCTGTTGCTTCGATCCTGAATTATCCCGCGCCTCCTTTTATTCGCACCGCGTAACGGCCGCTTTTAACTCGCTCTAATGAGAAACTATCGATCAAAGTTTCCGCGCCGCGACGGGACTCGCCCGGCGGATCGTGTTTTCTACCGGGGAAAGTGGCGGCGAGACACTTGCGCCGTGGCAACCGCTGTCGATACGACCAGCGGGATTTGTCAAATTGCCGGTACCTTCTAATTACGGTAAACAAGCGCGTAGCTGCTAATTATCCTCGTTATTCGTCAGATACAAGCAAACGACCGAGGAGCTCGTTGCCAGCGGAATAAAACGCGAGATGCAGCAAGACGTACAATCACCGTCGGACGTTTCCCTCCTGCCGGACAATGGGGCGAACACATCGGCAGCCGATGCTGTGTGTTTAACCTTTCGGGGTTTAATCGCGATAGGACGGATCTTAGTGCTCGCTGGAGAGTCAATTAACTCGACGTAATGCCCGTCGTTCCGCGGCGCGATCGATGCGCCCCGAGTAATAACCGTAATATGCAATTACTCGCAAGAGGAGCGGGGCCAAGGCGACGCACGCAAGAAACGAATGACAACGATAAAGCGCGCGGGGCCGCGAGAGAAGCCGAAGCTCGAACCCCTTGCTACCTCCACCCCCCGGCGGTCCGCGAGGCTTTCTATTTTGCAAATAGAGGGTTGAATGCACCGGCGTCTGGAGGCTGCAGTTAACCACTCCAATTTAAACGCGGGACCTCTTCGATTCTTAATGGCCGATAAATCGGTTCCACCGGTTGCGATCCCGCGGGGACCGGGGGGGGGAAGAGTCGAAGGTGGGGTTTTTCGTGGGGCGCATTCGAAGTATCGGCAGCCAGGCAAATGGGAGAACGACAAAGGGAGGGAATGGTGAACATGAAAGGGGGAGAGGGGGAGTAGCGAAGTCAGAAGACAGCGAATTAATCTCCCTATTAGCGGTCGCCAGTCTCAATTGCCTTCGTCCTCCCGTCCCCTGTTCCTCGTTTCGCTACCTCTCCGCCCCATCGACCTCGTCCCCTCTGCTCGCCCGCCACCCTTCGCCCTTCTTTCACGGGCCACGTCGAACAGGAAGTCGAGCAATTTATCTCGGCCGCTTCTTCTTGCGCCCGACGAATCTGCGCGCTCGAAAAATCGCGCTAATTGGAGCTCAGCCTTTCCAGTTACCATTATTACCAGCCATATGTGAACATCGAATCAGCCCCCACCCTTCTCTCCTCCCCATCCTCTCCGGATTTCCCCCCTCCCCCTTTCCCTCTTCCGTGGCGTGATCGCTGTACGGTCGATGGGAGATCGTCGACTCGCTGGCGAACCGAGAAATTCATGCCTGCCGACGGAAACTGTCGTCTTTCGAGGGGACGCCCTTTGGAGAGCTGTGCTTTAATACCGTGGCATTATCAAACGGATACCGGTGGGCTCGTCGCGGTGGGGGTGACGTGTTTTTCCGCGGTGTCACGTGGCTTCGATAAACGGGTCGCGTAGGAAAGCAGCGGAGCCTCGCAGACGCAACAGGATGGAAGAAAGTGCAGCACGAACCATCTTCCATTATGCTTATAAAATAAGGTGAAGCTTTGTTGTTCTTGGCGCGTAACTGCAAAGAGCCCCTCCTGAACTTCTGTGATCCACGGTCGGAAAGTTTGAATGCGAATATCGTCGGCGAACGGACGCTGAAAGGTTGTGGAAAAACAGCGAAATTAAACGAGGTAACGTTTATCGATAACGATCGATGAAAAACATCGCTGGACGCCCTTCCGACACAATGAAACAAAACAAAAAAAGGAGCGTTCGTTATTCAACGATTTCCAGTCAGCCGAGTCGCGATAAATAAAACAAAAAGCCACGGCTACGTGTACTCCGCGCGTATTAAAAATCCGACTCGATTCAATAAATAATTCGAGTCCCGGTCACATATTGTTAGCGATACTGTTTCCAATATCACCGATCCCGAATACCTCGCGAGGATGCACGGCGCGGGGAACTTTTATAGCAACCGATCCAGATCTAGTGCCCCATTTGAAACTACTGGCTTAGAATGTCCCGCGAACCACTTCGAGCGGACTTTCGACCGTTTGTTTGCTCCTTAAACGAATATCAACAAAACTTTTATTTTCACGAAAAACGTGACATTTGCAAAATGCAAAGAAACCTTGAAAAAGAAGAAAGGAACTCCCTCGGACACGAATTAGAGACTAAATAAAGAAGGAAAGGTAAGAAGAAGTCCTACTTGTCTCGCTGACTCTTATCCTGAATCTTTGATAATCCTGTATACCTAAATTGAAAGCCGCTGGAGCGTCGCAATGCGGAAGGTCAAGGGGCTTCTTTGCCCGTCTTGGTGGGCAGGATCAAAGCGCCAATTAATATTAAGCGGCAGCTAGTAGTCATCTTAATGGTAATCCGTTGTCGGAAATAAATAACGTTCTATGTAAGGCAAACGAAACAGCGGGTGTCGACGATGGAATTCCCTAGCCTGGCCCTGCTAACCGACTCACTCGCAGTCTTCATCGATTTTTCATTAATTTTACTTAAGACCCTCGGAACGGTTCCGCTCGGGCGGAGGCGCGGCGCTCGCCCGACCCGCCGTACCGCAAAACCGCGTTCCTCGATCGTTAATTAACCCTCGCGCGTCCCGGCGATAATTCTGCCAGCGACATTTAATGCCACCGAAATCGTTATCGATCCGCGCGCCCGCTGCACGCGGACCGTAGGCGCGGGAGCGACGAATTCGGTTTCAAAGCGAATTCCAAATTTCGTAAATTATCGAGTTAGACAAGCGCAATTAATGTCGAGATCGTTAATGGAACACCGGTGAATGGGGGGGCTTTGCGTTTCATTCGGTGACGGATTGAATGGACCCGCGGAGCCAAGTGTATCGAGTTTCGCGAAAACACCGCGGGCACGGCGCGCGCCCGTGGAACAAAGCTCCGGAGCGAGCCGGCCCGAGAGTAATTGGCACGATTATTGAATATTTAAGCGGCGTCGGACGAAGGAGCTTGACGTCGATCGACATTGATTCTGTGCAACCAGCGAGACCGCGAAAAGGAGAATTGTGAAAAGCAGCGGTCTGGTGACCGAGAGAACCGCGTCGTCTGAAACGAGGGCGAAAGGAGAGTGAGGTAAGTACAGGGACGATCGAATCGCGTCTTTTTTAACATAATGAATACGCGATGGATACGTAATAGTGGCGCCTCTTGAATTTTTACCGTTAATTGGACTAACTTCTACGTGGCCATCGATAATAATTAAAGACAGCGGTGTCCGTCTAAGATAATTAACCGAGGAAAGATATTCAGTGGACACGGTCATTGATTTTTTAGGTCGTTTCCAAAGTGGTCTCACTGACCTGAAATAAATGCCATCCTTTTTCTGGGGATAATGGGACGTGTTATTATACGTGCCTTTCGGGTTCTTTCCACCCCCATATGATGATCGAGTGGCCAAGTTTTAAGGGTGCTGCCGGTCATTTGTGTCGAAAATGAAGCATTTCTTTTTCATTTAATTACCAAGAAATAGATTCATGCCGAGACTTGTCCTTTGACACGACGTTTATTGACATCGTAAGCTTTGAAAAAAATGTTTGTTTAGTCTAAAATATGCATTATATATGGCGCTGCAGATGAATGATTAAAAAAGCTTTTTAAAAAAGTACCTACGTACTCTGGACTCTGCATGATTACTCTTACGACCGTTACGCTTCAAAGCTCTTCATCATCGACATCACAATGTATAATTAACCGCAAGACTAAGCTCTAAGGGCGATGTGTGGTAACGAAGCGTGGTAAAGTACCAGAACGGCACCGTCTCAGCTGTTCGAATTGGATCGATTCAGCGGCCCAAGTCGACTTTGACCCAACAAAGGCGTTGCGCAATGTGCTCCTAACAAAACCATTTTCGCCGCGTGTCACCGACAAGCTCAGCGGAGATCTCTCGCGAGTCCATTACGCAATGCTGTATCGGGTCGAAAATCCATTACGCAATATTTTTGGCTGATGATTTGTTCGACACCGAGACGAGGGGTCGGGAATAAAAGCCGCCGCCGGCCGAAGTAACAACGAGGAACAATGGAGGTCGGTGTGTATTTTCGATAAAATACGGGGTCCCGAATTTGCCGGCAGCAAATTTCTGCCAATTTACGCTGTAATTCCTCTTGCAGCTGGCACGGAGCTAGCCGCTTTCTATTAGCCACAGCGTGATTGCATTTTCGAGCGATACAATTAACAAGCGGGGGGCGCGAGAGGGGAGGACGAGCGTGGAAGGTAAAAATGGGATGCAGAGCAGTGTTTCAGCTGCTTTCTGGTCTACGGCGAGCTGGTTGCTCTTAGGTATTCCGGTTACGTGCAGCTCCGACTTTGTTTACGGCTATTTTCTTGCCGTCGTGGCCTGGTCGTCGCAGCCGAGCACACTGACGTACAGTAAGTAAGTTTCTGACGGGAAATCGATGCTTAAGCGCCATCATGCCCGCCGGCTGCTACGATAGATCGCGTAAGTCGGTTACAACACGGTGCACGTTATAACACCGTTCGAACAGTATTTTTCTTCGGCAACATATCATGAAGGATTGCCCTCCCCCCTGCGGTCTACCACGAGCAACTCTTCAGCCATCAGTTTTCTCGCGGAATTGTCACGAGCTCCAATTACAACGGACGGAAAGAGACGAATCCGCGTGGACAACAGTGGAACTCAATTAGACATTCTTTAGATATTTTGACTTTTTCTACACTCTATAAATTAATGAGATGACAGTGGGAAGGTCAGAAGTGTGCAGCAATATTTCTTCCGTGTCAACAATTGTTAACAGTATCGCCAATTAATTCCACGCGAACTAGATCGCTGGAATATCGTTATACGAGAATCGCGGTCAACAGACAAGCGGGATATGGAGCTGTGTTGCGCGTGTAACACACGACCGGCTCTCGTTTCCGAATTTAACTGGTCAGTTTAGCTGCATATTTTCATGGCAGCCGCAAAATCGTGACATTTACAAGGAAAACGTTGTTACCGGCCGCATGGCGCGGGTCGAGCCTCGATTTTAATCGGCCCGGCTGCGACCTAATAGAATTTCACTGATGAAGCGTCGCTCGGGCGCAACTTGCTGCGAAATTCGGCCGGGAAAACTGAATTCTCCCGAACCCTGTCATCGCGCTCGCGACTATTAGCGACGCACATTTTACCGTTTGACCTGCGACGATTATCGCGAGGAACATCCAGCGGGATGAAAGAGAGAAGGGAAGGAGGCAGGGTAGAGAAAAAGCGACAACGTTGCAGCATTCTAAAGTTAAAAACACCGCAATTAAAAATATCGCCACCGCGTTGGGGCGTTCTTTTACAGCGACGACTTCACGTCCCCACCCTGTGCTTGACCTTCGAAGCGAGAACAACGCGGCAAGCACTTGGAACTTGGAGATTTCATAAACCCGCTTTCCCCGAGGCGGGACGTTCGGAGAAAAGAGCGAAGAGATTGCTAGAACTCGGTTGGAGGGTTCTCTTCGGCGGCGTTATTGCGTTAAAAAGTTGCAGAAAACGATCCCACGGTTACGCAGGAATTCCACGGTTTCGAGGCCGCTCCCTCCATCCCTCTACCGGAGGGATGAAGGCGGGATACGGATCCTCCATTCGGCGCCTTAATTCGCGAAACTTGCCGAAAGATTAAACCGTATTCCGAGGGGGGCCGCAAACTTGTCGTCTTTTCAAATCGCTTTCAACCCGGGGAATTTTACGTAGTCGAAGGCACGGGGAGAGGCCCCGATGGGAGCGTTAATAATTTGCCGGGGAGTTTCAGCATCCACGGCGGATGTAACATAGAGAACGGAGGCGCGCCGTCGCGTTCCCGACGAAAAATATGGTCCGACCGAGTGGGTGTTACGGCTCGCCCGTTTGCACACTGTATCCCATACACGTTACACACTGGCACCCGGTTAAACTACCCCCGTACCTACGTAATCGCGTATTTTATACATAGAATGGAGGAGAGGTGGGAGATGAGGTTGAAAGCTGAATGTGGAGTAAATGAAAGTAGGTATTATTAGCAGACAACGAATTAATTAACCATTTCCATTAGAATTATACGATTCAATCGACAATTTCAAGGTGGGGAATATGAAACTGACTTGGCAGAGAGAATCCAATAACTACTGAACTGTTTAATTACATTCAGCTCCCCTACATTCGCCTAGTATTTCTAGGAGCGATTCAGGTCCACTTCGAAACGGACCACCATTACTCCAACAATAGGCAACAAGAGAGAAATCGAAACTAGAAGTACACGTGTACGATGAAACGCGGTGGGAACAGAGGTGAGCAGGAAATGGCGGGAACGTGAAATGGAAAAACGAGAAAAACAGCGAAGAGAAATATCCGTGCGGGGAAGGAAGAGAAGGAGGCGGGGAGGGAACGAACGAACGGTGGAAAAATCGTTGCTGCTACGGTACGTAACAAGGAAGGTAGTGGTCGTAGAAAAGGGAAGAGGGTTCACGTTGTAAGCGCGATAAAACTAGCCACGCCAATTTTATTAACTGCGATTACAGTTTCGTTTAACGCTCGCAGCTCCCCGATTCCCGTGCCGCGCCGCGCGCGACGCAGACTTCAGAAAACTAATTATCGAGCACAATGCTGCCGCTGCATCTGCCCTGCTACCTTCTTGCCGTCCTTTTTTCTCGTGGAAGCTTGTTCACCGCCGATGGAAATAATTTCCCGCGGCGGAATATCGCCGCGAAATTGGAGGGAACCCGCGCGAAACAAGCTCCGCGAGAGTTGGGCGCGAAACAAGGGATAACCCGACGCGAAATACAAATTAATTGGATATTTAATATGAAATTGATTCCTAGCCTGGCCGCCGGCTGTGCATGTAATTCCAATACGCACGCGAGCACGCCGACCCGTGATCTTCCGTGTTCTACAAATTGGATAACTGCCGCGTTACCTGATTCCGAATACCCGCCGAACGGTATTCGACAGTGGATATCCGTCTGCTCCGGGCCCCGCGGCTTTATTGATTATGAATATTCAGTGTTGCCATTATTTCCGGTAATGAGCATCAATCGCGTCGAATATCCGCTTATCGATGTTTAGACTCGGCCTAGGGCGACGTTAGCCGGACGCTGCCTATTAAACACTGCAGACTTATCGCGAATGCGCCAGGCGCGGACCTTGACGTACTGTGGTTTGCAAAAATGTTGCCGGCAGGAACTTGGTGGTCCGATCGAGTGTATCCTCGTAGGCCCACTTTCTCTAACACTGTGAAAGATGTAAAGCACAAGTATTGTCGCTATTGGCCGACGCGTCACGTCAACGAATCGGTCAGCACCGCCGCATGACGAAGAGAGCGAGCGGGGGAATTAGGGAGTCCGCGGCAGAGAGTGGAGCGGCGCGAGCGAGGTATCCGACTGCCAACAATTTTGCAAACCGCAGTATCTGGCTTTACTTCCCAAACGTAGTCGCAAGATTGGTAGAGGGACTCCGCGTTCGTCAATCTCCTCTGCGCACTATTCCCAGAGAATTATCATAGATAATCTTGCCCAACACCTTTTATCTGGAAACTTGTAAGCGTCGACCTACGGCGCGATTTTTGCGCAACGTGGCTCGTTTCGCCCGTGACCCGGCGGCCCAATAAATTCACTATGGCCGTCCTCTCGTTTAGCGCACGCTAAAAGGCATACCTAGAGGCCCGCAGCAACTTTATAGCGGCACGAAGGAAAGAAGAGAAGGTGGAACGCCGCCGAGCTCTGACACACTTTATTGCTACGGCTTCGCCGCTTCACCTCCGCTCTCCTCTCCCCCGCCACCCTCATCCTCGCCCCCGTCCGACCCTCTCCTTCTCCAGCCATTCCGGCTGTACCGCTACTTTATGCAGCCAGCACCTTCCTCGCGAAACTACTTCTTTTCTTCTGCTATCTACGAGCCCGCCGGTATAGTGATTCACGCTCGGCAACCTGCTATACGTGAGCGCGTTTTCGGCGCGGGAGGAACACGCGAGAACCGTACATCGTGAGATTTACCGGTCGCTGAGGTGTGATTTGCGCGGCTCTCCTTTTGATCGAATTTTTAACACGGTGGAAGGGGAGGGACAAAAGCCGGGGCGAAGCTAATAGAAACAGAGAGCGGTATTGCCGGGCGACTGGGGAAAATATGTCTGTACGAGGACAGCGTTATTTCCCGGGACCAGGTGAAGTCTCCGACCTGTAACGTCCTGTAACTCCTTCCAACAAGGTAACGATACAAATCCGGAGAAGAACGTACCTACGCTACAATTTTTCGATTTATACAAAAACCATGATTGTCTTGTAATAATTCTCGCAAATTATTTCAACACCGGCACGTTTCTACAATTGAGGACCTTGCAGCAAGAAAATGTAGACTGTAGGGAGTTGCTCGTCAGGGTGAATATTATTACTCAGAATTATAACAATAACAAGAACACTACTTATTGATAACGAAACAATGAATGACAGTTTGTGATATAAGACCGTATTAGCGAAGGGTCTCGCTCGACGGTTGGCAGACTTCTGCCGTTTTTCCGTGGACGCCCAACGGTCTTCCGGAAAGCAGAAAGAGAAAAAAATAACCCAACCATTTGAAACGAAAGTCCTTTTCTCTAAACATATGTAATGCGGAAAGGAGTCAAGGCTGTCGCGACCGAACTGAGGCTCTGGCAATCATCACGTTTATTGCCTACGCCTCGACCCGGTCGCACGCGGGACGCACTTGAGTGAGGGACCGTCTAACCGTGAAGAAATAAATCTTTCTCCAGTTCGACTAAAAGAGGGTGCAGCTCCTCCATCTTTATCAACTTGGAGTAAATTAGAAATAACTGTTTATAAAATTATTGCTTTGATTTAACATTAAAAAGCTAACGCTAATTGAAAAATATATATTTTCTGATAGTAAGTAGTAACTATTGAGTTGATAAGTTTCTATCTCTACTTGTGGAGAACAAATATCCTATAATAAAGATATTAATATTAACATTTCTATTTTTATTTATTTGTAACAAATAGCTCTTTTGCTATCGAATCTTTATCAAACGTACAAACAATGTAGAATTTATTTTCACATATATTACACCTCATAACTAAAAACGATAAAAATTGGAATTACACCCCTCTTGTTGCAAGGTCCTCAATTTCTTTGATATGCGTAAACATTCGCCTTTCAATTTCATCGCCCCGATTTTCTTAAATCGACCGCATTGTTGGACCAAAGTGAACCGTATAGGTATACAAACTCGCTCGAAGCGCGACATTGCATCAGCCGGCGATCAAGGCCGCGTCACGCGTCAAGGTTACCGACGAGTGCGTCGCGATTCCGTGTTTTTTTTCAGCGATACCCTCCGTTTGCCACACGACCTAAGGAAGACGAGCGCCGGTCTTGCTGGTAACGGTAACGGGGGCTTAGCGAACTCCAAAGCTCGAGTGCTCGAATGGCTAATTAGTTACGGTAATTGGTTCGCGTTCAATAGTTCACGGGACTTTGCCAGCTCAAAGCTGGGAGGGATAGTTCCGCGCTAGCAGGAGTGATGGAGCTCGGGATTTAATTACCAGTAGAAACTCGAGCACCGGGAATCAAAAGAGTTTGCGTGGCCGGGCGGAGGAGGAGGACCGGCCGGCGGGCGCCGGTCCCGAACTCTCGGAACTTACGCGGCCGTTTCTCCATTCCGTTCCCTTTAATCAACGGCCCCGGTCAGGCACAGAGCCGTTTACGCCGCGGCAGAGACCGGACACGCCGCTCCCCCCCTCCCCCGTCCTTCCCTCTTGTCCCGTCGGGGCGAACGCGAAAACGGTTTTTATCCCGCCCGACGCTGCCACGGAGATTTATCGTCCGCGAGATACCGCTGGAATAATAAGTGCTGGGCCCCGTCGTTAAACATTCAACTGAAAACGCTTCCGTTTATTGCCGGCCCCCTCCACCCTCGCGCACGAGCGCGCGAAAACTACTCCCGCGCTTCCTGCTCGGCGAGCCGCTGCAAATTGTTACACGACCAAATGATCCGTTGTAACGAGCTCAACGGACGATCTTTCAACGAGTATCTGCTTCTTCGCGCCGAGGATGTTTTCAGGTGTTAATTTGATAATAAATGGAATAAAATCCTGTTTCGCGGAAACTTGAACAACTGCGAATGGGTAATGAAATGTTCCAATGCGAACAATGGGCAATTAAAACGAGTATTCCGTTTGAAATTTTATTCGATTGCAGCGAACGCTTTGCTCGATAATACGGTGCAGCATTATATCGAAAATGATAAAAAATTTCCCGGGAAATTATAATAAGCTTTGATACTTTATTGGGCTTGTCACGTTAGTTCGACCTTCACGTGAAATATTCGCAAACAGAGTGGAGTATTGTCGGGCTGATAACCTGTCGAAAGGTTGCTATTATGTGATAAAGTAAAGTGAAAGGGGGAAGTAATCAATAGCGACATGGAGTGCGAAACTTGGAAAGACAATTCGGCGCGGTGTTGTGGACTGTCAAAGTCTTCTCTGGCTTATCAGCTTGTCCCTCGGTAGAGCAAGTCATCGGACGATTGCTAAGGCCTCGTCATCGTGAGGTCACGGGACACGCGTCATTGTGGACAATGCCTCGCGCTGTGCATCCGAAACGCGCTTTGCTTTTATTCGAGCGGAGGAATGGCGAGCTGCGCGTGAAAGTGAAAAGTGTTTAGAGTGTTTAGAATACGTGCTTAACAAGGGATCGACTTCTGGTCGCGTGGGATCGCGTCACACTAGACGCAATGACGTCTAAGCGCGCGCTCACCATAATACTCGAGGCGAAAGTAAATATTTCACTTTATTCATACCATCCATTCCAGCCCGTAACGCGAAGCTGCACGATAACTGCCACTTCATCGAGCAAATATTTACCATGGAAAGCGCACGCCACCAGGCTCGCTATCCGACGGTATGCGCCGGCAAATGTAATATCAACCTAAGAAAAACCAGCGAGCAAATCACCGCGAGTCGGTGCCAGGGTGCACAACAGGCGCTGGTTGAATCTATACCAGCAAGATTCCGTAAACATTTTCGCTTATCGAGCGACTTTCTTGCTCGGTACCCTCCATGGTATTTTCCAAACAAAATAATCAACCCTCCGTGTAAATCGATCCGCGTAAACCGAGCTTCTTAGAGAAATACTGGAAACTGTGAAAACTCGCTGGTATATAGTGGATGCCTAAAACCAGCGATCGTTTCTCCATCTTCGAAGACCCACTGTGGCTGTTTAGTCTCGGGAAACGTTTCCCCGCTTATCCTCTCACTTTGGGGATACTCGAGTGCGTTTATACGCGGCAGATAGGGCTCAGCCTAATCGGACGTCGGTGTCAGCGACATGAGCTTGTCAGGCGATAAGTTGACTCCCGAGTGAGACATACGATCCTTCGATCGCTAACGCGAGCCGAGAGGACCGGAGGTGAAGGCGGTAGGGCGGCTCGCCCTTCGATGGCTCACCAGGCAAGCCGGTGAATTTTGCGCCAAGTTATGGTACCCCAGTTCCACCCTTAACTCCGACGAACGAAGGGGGGAAGGCAGTGGCCGAATCGGAGGAGCGTTTTAAGGGAAGCGGACCGTGCGACGCGTGCCAGCATCAAACGGCTGCTGCGACGGCGAACGGAAGTTTCCCCGAAAAGCAGAGGAACGCGGGAGGATCGAGAAGTCGAAAGCCGAGGAGGGTGGAGGAGTTGCCGAACGGCCATTTACCGTTTCGGCGCACGAGCGCAGCCGGATCGATGGCTGCGCCTCACTTTCACGATCGCCAGCTCTCCCCCTTTCTCTCTCCCTTCCTCTCCTTCCTCTGCCGCCCTCTCTTCCTCCCTTCCTCGCAACTCCGCGTCGGTGGTTTCTCTCCCCGTCTCCCTCTGCTGATCCTCTCTCTCTCTCTCTCTCTCTGTTCGTCGCGCGTGGTGCATCGAGTGCGTTCACCCTTGCTTCTCCCTTCGCCACCCTTCATCACCCCCTGCCTCTCACGCACACGCACGTGCCACCCGCTCCTGTCCTCTCCCCCGTTCACTCTCTCTCCTGGACACGCACACCGGCACGCGCGTATCCCGGCGTTTCCTCGACCCTCGCCGCGCAATCTTTCCCCGCACGGATTGCGGGGGTGGCGAGCCAAACGGGAGAGAGCGAGTTCGCCGTGACGGTTGGGGAGCGAAATTCCAAAAAGGCGCGGTGCAAGAGTGCCCGGCGGGAAGGGCTGGATTCTATGAAGAATCTCGCTTGTGGGCATGGGCCGGCCGATCGCTATTGATATACCTAACGGCGCGCAATTATCGCTAATAGCTTGAGGATTTTTGGCGGGAGCACTTGGGGCGGATGAGAAGCTAACGAGCTGTTGGATCACTGCACGGAGGTCAGATTTTCGTAGGGTCGGGGTATGCTGATCGGAGTTATCTAAGCGGGAGATGTTTATGCGTTTGCGATGCATCTTGGAGCTGTCATTGTGCGGAAACTTAGAAACGCCATGGGTGGATGTTTATAGGGAAACGTGTGAGACTGAAGAAAGTTTAGCAAGGTGAACGATGAGAGTTCTTGAAGTTAGTTCTTGCATCTCGGTTGGCGAATTCTTCGTAGTTTTCTATGAATTTGCCTGGCGAAAGATGAGTATTATCTCAAAGCTCTTCAACGCGTGGGCACGTGCTCTCAGCGTGATTTTAACGGAGCGTGGAGTTTTAATAATTTACTTTCACAGAGAGAGGAATTTACATCTGCGTTTTTTACCTTCTGTTCCATAAAAACTCATTTTAATTTCAATTTTAATTTCTGTTTTTAATGATTGTTGACACGACGTTCTACTGAAAATACGGACACGTGTATTTCCGTGCTTCATTCGCGATATTCCATCTGCCTCTGGACCGAGAACGAGAGCTAATGAATTTTCACAAACTTATATCTTGCGCAGAGAAGGTGGATCGTATTGTATACAGGAGCGTCCCTCTTGTTTCTCTTATTTCATTCGTTAGAGAGGAGCGCGGGCCCTCTTTCGCTTTAGACTCGATCAAAGGAAGGGTCGCTTTCGATCGTTCCTTTATGTCTCGTAAATTGCGTAGCAACACTTGATCCGGATATATCAGCCAGCAGGTTCCACCAGCTACTCGCTTGGAAAAAGAATCGCTTACAACACTTGCACCGTACTTGAGAAACTTTCCACGTGATGTAAACTACATAGTAGAAATAGCAGAACTAAACCTATCACTTCGAAACCACAGAAGTATGCCACATTGAACACCTACCATCAAACACTGCCTCAACTAAAAGTGGCTATATATAAGTACCACAAACACTGATCGCTTAGGGCACGTATTTTATTTGGTATAGACTGAATACTTCTCACTGCTTTTAATTTCAAATACCAAAGGAAAATTTGTTAGAGTTGTTTAATAAATTTTGGTTGGGTGTCCTAAAGGTTGTCGCGTATTTTAGCAAAACGCCGCGCGGCGAAGCGAATCGGAAAAATGAATAATAATTAATTATCGCTGCGCTTCGGTCATCAATTGTTTATAAACTTTTCTCTTCGTATCGCCGCGTTTCGCTAAAATGCACGACCGCCTTAATACTTATGAACGGCCGCGTTGTTCCAGTTTCGAGTCGAAGAGTACTCGTTTATCAATTTCCTGACAGCCGTCCCAGTGGAACCTGGACGAGCGATTACACTGATTACACGAAAGCGCAGGCTCGAGGATGGAAAAACGGTGACGCCTAAAG
This sequence comes from Andrena minutula, assembly GCA_929113495.1. Taxonomy (NCBI): domain Eukaryota; kingdom Metazoa; phylum Arthropoda; class Insecta; order Hymenoptera; family Andrenidae; genus Andrena; species Andrena minutula. The sequence goes on from OV815994.1 coordinate 39,946,265, forward strand.
TCGCCAAGGTCGCAGCCCCGACCGTGCACCGACCCAACCGACACGGATTCCAGCGAAAACAGCGTCCTTGAACACGTGTACCGCATCATCGTCGGAGCTCCTGAACCGCACGACCATTGTCGTGACCCGAGCTCTAATGTCGCCGATCCCGCTGGGATTCCGCGATGCACTCGCAACAGCCCACTGCACACAGTATGTCGAGGCTGCGCACACAGACACGCGAGTACACAGGCCGAGAAGATGCTTGGCGCGCGTGCAAGCGAAACCCGCTCGATCAGAGGAGCGCAAACTCAAGAAGCGCGCGTATAACGAGGTGTCTCTTCTTCCTCGAGTTTCCTCACCCATCCCCGCAACCCCTTCGACCCGTGACGCGTCTCTGCGCACCGTCTCTAAAGAGCTTCGGCAATTACCAGCGCGACAAACGTAGCCCGTAGCCCGGCCCGTTCCTCGCGCGCCACCACCCCTGAAAAGCCGAAACAGGGTGGCTGTTAAACTGACACAAAAGGTGAAAAGCGATTCGCCCGGCGTACGTTTCGCGCGATTTATTTCCCGCGATTAATTCCACCGACCCTCGGTGTTGCTCTCTTAATTGGATTACCGCGTTTCTGGAGCGGAGGCGACGAGCTGGCGCATTGTTCCGAAGGTGATCGACGAGCGACGGGAGGAAGGAGAACGCCGTTCTGTTTCAATTTCGGCCGAACGTCAAACGCCATACTCGGTCGCATAGAAATGCGAAGGATTGTTTATACGACACGGTTACGAATCGCGTATCAACAATCATCTAAGTATAGTATGCCACTCGAGAGAAATAGAATAGCTGCACATCTGACTGGCTGAGCACAATGGCTGCGCATCCTGCAGGATAAATAAACAACGTCGTGTTGGAAAAGCTTCTTTCACGGCGCGCTGCTCCACCAATGAGTCATTTAAATTCTCGGGGAGTCACGATTAAGCATCGATGACTCGTTAGAGGACGAATGCACAGTGGAGTGTCTATTGTGATGCCTTGTATATGCTTGATCAGATCTAGGAGAGTTGCGAAAGCACAGAAACTAGAGATTTTGCCGGGCGAAGTGTTCGGTAATGAGGAACTGTGGACACGATCTTTCTGCTTCGTTTTAGGTTTGGTAGAAGTTTGGTGCGATCTATAAGAGGAGAAGTGAAAGGGAAACCAGATGAAGTGAACTGGAATTGGATTGGAGACGGAAGCAGGAAGACGAGCGAGTCGAATCACCCGGTAGATATCATTAGGTAAACGGATACACGCGAATTATGGAGCACGGCTCGTTTACATACTAGTTGGCCGAAGGGTCGAGCGCATAACTCGCTGCACGCCAGCCAACGCTACGTGATCACGCACCCATTTCGTTGCGCGATGGCCGTGGCTCGTGTAGCCTCATCCTTAAAATGGAACGGCGGGAATCTCGCGCTGAAACCGTACGTCCCGTTCCTCTAATAGACCGCTGTGGATATTGAGCCTCGTCAACCGGAAATTAGGGGGAACTGCGAAGTCACCGTCTATTGATCGTCGTAAGAGGACTCGAGCGAGGTCTCAATTCGACGAAACTCCATCTCACCCATCGTACGATGTTTTAATCCCGAACTGATTTTACAAGCTTCAAGAGTGGCAGAGAGATAGATCCGCGAATGAGTGTTGTTTGCTTCCTACTCAATTCTTTAAAGAGGCCTCCAGACACTGATACATGTTACAGTGGAACATTGATACATGCAGCTTGTATCTTGCTCACCCTCCTGACTGATGAGCAAAATGCCAGTTTCATGGAACCTGTATCATGAAGCATGTATCAATGTTTCACTGCAGCATGTATCAGCGTCTGGAGGACCCTTAAGGAACTACTGAACAGACCCAGAGAATTGTGACGTACGACTATAATACTTCATGATATCGATCGGAGACTCTCGCGAATCTAGTCCTCGAATAAGTTACTTTAAAAAACACCGACGTAACAGGAAAGAAGCCAACGAGGCGGTTGGAAACGCCTCGTCATTGCGACAGCGAGGGGAATAACTCAAGCTGCACGGTCTTGATAGAAACACAGGCGAAAATATTAACAATCGTGTCCGCGTATATCGTGCAACCCTCGCGATAAATTCGCCGGTGCACGACCGTATTTCGCAACCCCGTTTCGCCTGTGGACAGGCCACGACCTCGGCTGCATTCCCGATTCAGCGGCCGCCGACGAGCTTCCTCGACCGGTCGCTAAATAACGCGCACGGTCATATAGAATTTCCTCGAACAAGTGTGGCCGCGCGGTGCGCTCGGAATAGCGATGCTGCCTCCGCGCGCGGATCGCGGGCTAGGGGAGGGTATCGCAGCCAGTGCGGTGCCTGGTCCCGCGAGAAAATTACAAGACTGGCAGTGACAAGCGCCTGCCTGCCTCTCCGCCGCCTCGTTTTCGTTTCCACGAACGTGATTTCGCGCCGGCTCGTGCGTGCCGTGTGATTCTATCTGGGGGCCGGATCTGCGGGCCTCTTCCTTCTCTCAACGCCTCGCCTGTTATCGTCAGCACGAATCACCCCGGCCAGGGAACAAAAATTACCGTGCCCCGACCGCGACGATCCGCCCCGCCATCCAGAAAGAGGTCCAGTGGGAAGGGACGCTGGTAAATACGGGCTCCGACGAGCCTGACGAGGGGCGGCGCAGCTCCGTGCACCTTTCTGCAGCTTTCTGCGGCATGCAACCGAGCTGCACGCGCGTGCACAGGTGTCAAAAGTGTCGCCGCGCGGCTTCATTGAAATTTCGCTCTTCCCGTGTTGCCCGGGCAGCCGAGAACGAATGGCTGCTACGTGGAAATACGCGAGAGGTATACGTAGGTACATAAGTACGTCGAGATAATTTTAAGGTATGTGCGAGGTGGGATATAATTTGTTATAAGACTGAGGAGGGGTTGATAGTTTGAGTTTTTGTATTATTGTTAGGCTTGCTAACCTTTCGAGTTCGAGTGACGCGGATTTACGGCCTCCAAAGAGGATTTACCGCGAAAAGAAGTACCTATTTTCCCATCGCTGTGGAAAAGCGCTCTTATTGAACTACAAATTCCATCGTATTAAAATTTATATTTCTAGAAACAGACTATTAGAATACGATTAGAGCATTATTCCGAATGTACAGTTATCACTCGAAAGTTCAAAGAATCAGATATACGAAAATGGTAACTCAAAAATGACACTGGGATGTAGTGAACTCCATGTGACCAATTTGTGATTATAATAGAGTATCGACGCCTGGTTACGCCTGCAATCTCGCCCTTTTCTCTATCAGCTACACATTAATTATTAATTGTTTGTAAAGTGTTACAGATTTCTCCCGTGTACTCATATTGACTAATAAAGACGGTTAACAGTCATAATAATAATAGGTACATGCTTTTACATTAGAGAAGATATTCGGCCTTTAAAAGCCATGTGTGGCTTCTCCATTTAACGCGACTCGGTTTGCACAGTTGCAAGTACTTGACATAATATGTCTGTGTTTATCGCCCCATCCCGCTTATATCTTGAGTTATACCCCACCACTGTGTAACGCGGCGGTAATGATACAAAGTACTCCAGTTTCTCTGTGCCCTGGCCAAGGAGCTGCGAGCGAGATTAGGAATGTAAATTTTACAAGGGGACGATCGATTCCCGCGCCCCGTGCCGGCGTGCCGCTAGAGAAATTACAAGGAACGGCGGGATAAGTAAGATAAACGGGCGGCGAGGAGACGACGGCAAGAAACCTCGAGCAATTCGTAGGAGGCAGGAGCTGCGGGTGGCACGAATCAACAGTTTATTCGGGGCTCAGTGACGTTCTCGCCACGTCTGATCGTAATGTTTGCTGAAAGTTCAGCAGCCGCCCGAGGGTTGTTAGAGAATCGAGTCAACCAAGTTTCGCGGCCTGGTGAGGGAGGGAAAATGAGCGATGAGAGCTCCAGCAACGAACTCCCGCGCGCTATCGGATAACCAACCGCTGCCTGCGCAAAAATATTCGCTCTCGCTGCCTCGCACACCACGACGGCGCGCCCTTCACATTACTCCGAATACGACCGAAAATTCTTCACCAAGCTCATGTAATCTATTATGCTATCGATCGCTTTTAAATCTCTGAACAATTCATTGGTTCTTAAAGAGACGTGGAAACATATGTAAATTGAAGAGCATAAAGGCTATCGCCCACTAGGCCGAACGGAACCGAACCGAAGTTCGTCGGCGCTCTTCTATCATATGGGCGATGCATGGTCGCTGCTGTTCTATCATATGAGCGATGCGTGGCTGTCGCGGTTCGCTTCGGTTCCGTTCGGCCTAGTGGGCGATAGCCTTAACAAGGAAGAATGTAAACAGTAAGCCTTGTTTCACACATCACGGCACGGCACGGCAAAACATGTGACGATCTTATAGAAATTTGCCGTCATTGCGGTCAATTGCTGTGACGGCACGTGTGAAAGGTCTTCATATGATTTTCGTTCCTTTCGCCGTATAAACGGCGCCGTTTCCGTGCCGTGCCGTCACGTGTGAAACAAGGCTAATTGTTCCTCTCTTTTTCCTGTTTGCGGTCCCTTCTTGAAGCATCAACACATCCTCCGATCCGTGAATAAATATCAGATTAAAATAAGAATGCTACCGCGCACAATTCGAGCAGCCAGAATGCAGCTAGAAGCGTTTCATCGACGCGGATGCTTTGCCAGAGGATCGAAGGTTCCCCAGGCGACCTTACCACAATAGGAGCACAATGTGCCTGTTAAAGATCACACAAGTTTGCATTCGAAGCAACGACACGGTCACGAGAGCTGGATTCCCGTTCACCTTGCGCTTTATTGTTCGATAATTAATCGCGGCCGTTGGCGCGCGTGCGTCGAGTTACGTGGGCGAAGCCCAGTTAGGCCTCTAACGACCTCTGATAACGTGGAACGGCAGATAAAGAGCGTGCCGTCGGAGATTACGGGATCGTCCCCCGCGTCCTCCCGTAATTTCGCGATTTTCCACGAAACGCGTGGCCCCGAGGGGGAACGATGACGGGAGGATAAAGGAATCGCAGCATCCTCGCGACGATTTAAAAGGAACTACCAATTAGAGCCGCTGGGAAGCAGTGTGTTACTCGTGTCGTTCACCGACTTACCTGCATCCTCGTTAAAGCCAGACGGGCTAACGATTCAACAGGTGTTGCACAATGGATCGAGCGAGGAGTGCACGCGCGTGTATGTGAGAAGAGAAAAAGAGAGAGTGGATCGTTTGAATCGCTAGCTTTTTTTGCACTGGAATTGAAAAGATCGGCCGACACGCGAGGTAGCCAATATCGTCGATACCAGGCCGAAAGGGTCCGCGACGCTCGACGAGCTCCTCGGCACCAGCTGCCAGGCGTCCAACCAGTTCAAGGTTATCGAGAATCCACTCGATTAGCCGGCGCTGATTAACTTTTGCCCGGGCGCGTTCACGCGGAACCGTGAATTCGTTCCGCTGTGTTAAATGAGCACTGGGATCGAGGTCGCGGCAATATCTGATTTACCGTCTGCAATATTAGTGTTTATATTAAATCGAACGAGTAGAAATTTATATTCGATCCAGATCTCCTGCGTTTCCTCGGGGCCCGCTGTTGTGTATATCGACTTAGATCATCTATTACGCTTATCAGCGGGTTTCGACATCCAGTTGACTGACTCTATAAATGTTTAGATTGTTCGACAGAATGTATACATTTATGATACAGATAATGTGCCATTGGTAACGGTTGAAAATGGTTTCATTATGGTAAATATTCCAGAATCGCTCGCACCTGATCCAGGCGCCACAAATCCCCGTGAAATCGATACTACGAAATACAGCGTGTACAGAGGGTATAAAAATTATATGTCACGACCACATCTGGATCGGTGGAAATCTGTTAAAAAATTGTGGATCACAAAATTATCCTTGACCCTAGTTTATCAAGGTCAATTTTTAATTGCAATGGGTTCAGTAGAAGGCGAGAGGATAGAAGGTGTCAAAGGAGCCATAGATCGCAACCCAACCGATCTCTTAAAAAACGAAGTAAATGTTTCGATAATTCTCACAGTTACTTTATAGATAATGTTCTTATAATTTACAATCGGGTATAGAATCAGCAAAAGATTAAAGTTTACGTAGGGAAATATAAAAATATACAGTGAAGAATAATGGAAAAATGATAACATTGTTTTTTAAGGGAACGGCTAATTATAAATTGCGACCTATAGTTCCTCTGACATTTTCTATCCTCTCGACGAGTAGGAAACGTCACAATAAAAAAAATTGGAGCTTGAAAAACTGGGTCAAGCACAATTTCGCGGTCCAGTGTTTTAACAGATCTCCACCGATCCAACGATGTAGAATTCCTCTATGGTGGTGGCGACATAATTTTACACACCCTGTACAATTAAATGTACGTACTTTCCACGTACGTACGCCCATGATATATATCCTGCGCAGGAAAAAGTTATTCGCTGGAAAATTCGAGGAATTTGTTAATCGTTCATTCAGAACGTTATACGTTAAACGCAACAGCGCGAAATTGCCGGGGCATTCATTAGCGAAACGCGAATTAAACGAAGTGGGATATTGGACATCGAGAGGGAAAAAAGTGTTCACCGTTCGATTGAAAACAATTCGGTCCGACGTGCTGGCGGGATGCAACGTAACACGCCATAAAACCGGGATGGGGCGGTGGATAACGATGGAAAAAGAAAAGCGCCGCTTTTGAATCACGAACGGCGCTCGCGAGCGAGGCTTCGCTAGATATCCACGAGTCTCGCGAAACTTTTAATTGGAATATAAGCCGGCTGCCCGCGGATAGTTTCCTACTAAAAACGTAAGTCTGTGTGCCGCCCGGCCGAGGAGATCGATACAAAACGCGGAAGTAGCGAGAAGTCGTGGGGTTCCGAGGGATTCGCCGTCGCGAAATTTAATAACAGGTTCGCCGCGGTAAAAGCGTGTCACCGCGTCTCGCGTACACCGCTTCGTCTGTTTTTCAGGTTCCTTTTGGTCCTGGAACCAGTTCCGCGGCCACTTCTGTCCGCGCATACGCTTGAACTGCGACGAGGAAAAGAGAGGAGCGATCGCCGAGATAAAAATTAAGGAACAGACGCGAGATAAAGTTGCCCGAACGTGTATAAACTTACGTGTTTACTGCGCGGACGGGGCAAGAAGCGAGGAATTCTTATCTTGTCCTTGCTGGGTAACCGATCGTTCGAGTCACTAAAAACTTCAACTGCAACGCGCCAGCACGTGTACCTACCACTGGGATTTTCTGGAATTTTTCGGGGGGTGAAAGTGACTTTCACTCGCTGGTGGTTGCCAGATGTGAACGAAAACCCTGGAGTGCTGCAGCTCTACGGCAATGGGGAAACGAGCTTGCACAAAGGAGAACGGACGCAAGATGAATTTATGACAGTACCCATTCCGCGCCGTGTATTCCATGTTCGATGTTAAGTGTTTACTATCCAATTCGAAGGTTCACAAGTGTTTAAAGTTTGCTACGCAACGAAATCTGTTACACGCCCGCTATACTACGGATTGGAAAATCTTCATTCGCCGACACCTTCAGGAAGTCGAAGATCAAACGCATCTGGGTCAGCGACAACGTGCTTTCAACACCGCTAGGAAATAAGCCGGGAACAATCGTTCTGTCGTATGGATATTCAGGATGAGTACGGGTTTCCTGGTAATCCCATTAGCATACTAGCAGTGACGGAACCACCGGAAAGACGGACACCGACGGATGTAAGGGAGACCGCGTAACGTCGATTAATATCCCTCGACTGCTGTCTCGTGAATTGTTCCTCGCGCTCTATCCGATTCCATTCACGTGCATGTTTCACCTGTCGCGATTGATCGGTCCCCTAGTGTCGCGTAATTGAAATCTCTCGCCTGGGCGAAAAATTCCCTCGAAACGTAGTGGTAATCGGCGTGTCGATATCGAGCCTAATCTCTGGGTGTTTATTGCTTCGCCACCCGGACAAATACGCTAAAGTATTTGAAAGAGGTTTCTTAAACGCGATGTTGTAAAAAGAATAATAGTGAATTATTATTATTTTTCTATCTGTGAGCGACCCATCGGTTTTGAACACTTTTCTAATCCTCTAGCTATGCCTTCTGCAGTTTATGAAAGATCCCCGCCTCTTTTACTCCAGTTTTTCAGTCTGAATGTGCCGGCATTGGAAAGAAAAAGTCGCATATTTCTAGGGAAGAGCAACGCGCACGTAAAAGTTCATTGGCGAAACACATTCCAAAGTGGAACTATTGTGTGAAAGGTGTCACCAGAACAATGGAAGTGTATAAAACGATACTTATTTATAGTTTACTTTGTTCCACGTTTTTTCCTTTTTAAAGACAAGTACATAGCTTTTTAGTTTATAATATAGAATTATTTTTAAAGGGAAGTCGAATTCTTAAATCTACAAAATTGAGAATACCAAATAAAACAAAGAACAAGTAAAAATCTATAAAAAAACACACGATGAAATCGTGATGTTGTAAAAAGTACAACGCAAAAGTAACCGTGTTATGGAATAGGGCGCGGGTAACGAAAGGTTTAATGCCAAAAGTGAAACACTCGAGCAATAAACGTTTCGATCAAGCGAGAGCTCAACTATCAGAGGACATTACTTAGATACAAACTAGTTAACCTGGGAACTATCGGATAATTAAAGACGAACGGAACTACATAGGTGACAAAAGCCGTGAAATCAAAGTTCGATCCATCGAGTTTGCCAGTGCATCTAACTAACTTTGATATCCATTATTAGAACCCTTTGAGGTCCGCGATCGAGGAATTCAAATATCTGAGTGAAATTTCGCTCGGCTAGGGGCGCTCTAGCAGTGTATCCCACTTGCCAATAGCGTCTAGCGGCTGTTAAAGTGAAAACCTTGCAGCAGTAAACGATCTCTTCCGCGTGCACGCGCAGTTACAGCCGCCTCCCGCTTCTCCCTCGTTTTATCATCAGCGCGCTGGCAGCCGCGTCAACGAGTCAATGGGACGAGCTGCTCGCGTGAATAGCGAATGAGATTATTTTCGCGTTCCCGCTGGCGGGGAATGGTAAGAGACGAGAGAAAGGGCGTGTAAGTGTACGGTTTCCGTCGGACATCCAGCTCAGCCCCAACGGGCCTTCGTCTCCTCTCGCCCTCTCCTCCTCCTCCTCCAGTCCTCCTCCTCGTCCCTACCAGGGACTTTCGCCCGAGATTGAAACGTCGAGCAAACTCTTACTTATCGTGCCCGTCCGTATTAATCTCGCGAGTGGCGGGTTCTATTAAGTGTCCGTTACGGGAAAGCACGCCGGCATTCCCTGGCTGTATCGGCGCAACCGCGATTTATTATTCGCTCCTTCGGCGTTCCTCGTTCCCAAGAGTCACTTCAATTGGCAGGAATTACAGGAGGGGCTTTCGGCACACCGAGGCGCGCGTTAGTTCCCGCGTCGCGACATCGGGAACACGTTCAAGTTCAATCGCGCCAATAAAATCGACGACCCAGATCCAAGTTTAGACGGCGGCTACGGAGCCGCGGAGAGACTCATTAAACGTCGATCAAAGCGACAATAGCGTCGGATGAGTCGCGGGGTTTAATTGTGCTCCACGCTTGTTGGGTTCGAGGGGACAAGGGAAGCCGTACGATCGCATCGATCGTGCTGGCGATTTCAGGCAGGGACGAGTGGGGAATCCTTAAGTCCACGGAGACCTTCCCATTTTTCTCGGGTATACATTTCTGATCTTAGGTTTCTATGAAAATTTAGGAGTTCAACGCTGGATGGCTCTTAATACCGGACATTAGCTATATCTGTGATATTTGAAACGCTACCGAGCTGTTATTCCGCGTAAACTAGTATTCTCAAGCTTTTTTGAGACCCGAACCTCTTTTGTAATATTCAAATAAGGTAAGGTAAATTTAATGAGGTAAAGAAAACACATTAAAAATAGATATTTCAGAATATAATTCTGCTTTCATAATATTTAAAAAAAAACGTAGAGGGGATAGAAAAGCTACAATAAGCTTTCGACAAGTTCCAGTCGCGTGTTGCACAACTAAGAAGATTGATTTAATATTATTTATTTCTTCTTACTTGAGAAAAACCTTAAGCGTCTGGCACTGAGGAAACTCTATCTATAGTTCATATGTAATCATTAATACATACAGATAACGATACAAAATCGTGGAGATGATTTTGAAATTGCCATCTTTAGACGCTGGTCACTATAAGTTATTAGCATCTGAAGAGTTCCATCACATAAAAAGCGACAATAATCCCCATACCTACGGATTGAAGTGGCGAAATTGCAAAGGGAGTAACAATTTGATAAAGCCCAGCAATAACCAACTATGTTACGTTTCATACCGTTCCTCTGTTATCAAACGTACTCGAAATAAGTGATGAAATACTTCTGGACAGTAGTGTGTAACTATAATACCTCGACGGTTTGCCGCGGCCGACGCAACATCTGTAGCCAACAGATCACGAGAGAGTGAGGGAGCGCGCGCCGAGAATACAAACGAGCCAATCTAAACGAGGATAAAACGACAGCGGTCGGCGCGCACGTCGGGCGGCTCGTCATTTCGCAAATTTATGGATTCGCGCTCGGCCGCATACCGAACGGCCGACCGCCGGCGGAACGCAACTCGACGAATTCCCGAGACAAAAAGCTATCGATCGGGCCAGATGAGAGGAAACTCGCTGGTAATTGGTCGTCTCCCGGACAACAATCCATCGAGACGGGCGCGCGCGTCGAGCGTGGGAGGACGCGGGGCAGAGAAGTCGTGAATCGTCGGTACTCGTTATGCAACTGCGATCGAATAGAAGCCGCCGTTTCGCGGCAAACAATGGCCCGGGACAATGGCGAAAACGCCGGCGTTATTAAGCACCGGGGGTAATAAGGTGAACGGTGCGCGGCTAGATTCTCTAGATTCGCCAGAGCCCGATATTCCGCGACCGAACTCAATCTCGGCCGGGACACGAGAAATCGAGAATCGAGAGGGATTCGTAGTGCAATGTTCATACATCGAATAGTTTCGTATCGTTTTCATCGGTGCGCCAATAAGATCGGTAAACATCGTTGTTTATTATAATCTACGATTTTTGTATGTTGAGAATTCACCAGTGAAGCACCTAATGGGAGAGGGGGGTCATGGGACCCTGGCATCCCCCAAAGAAGGGGCTTTGTAAAAAGAAAAGAAATTGGATTTTATTCATTAAATACATTTTTATGATCACCTAAAGAGTTTTATTAAATTTGCATTATAAATATTTTTATACGTTTAACGTGGTTCCTCCCAAGATTAAATTCTGAGTGCGTCACTGTAATGCACCATCTACTATTTGTGCAACATCGATCTGTTCATACGTGAGACGCAGACCTAAGTAGTGCATAAGGTAGTTGACCCAGTCACCGATAGGTACCTAGTCGTCGATAATTTGAATTAATATTGAGATTTTATAAGGTTTTTGAACAATATTGTGTAAAAAATAAAATTGCAAATTAATATTTAAGTCTTTATCTACATATATCATGAATTTTAAAGTGATTTATTAATTACATTTATAAACAAAAAAATTATGTAAAGTAGCTCATTCAGATTCTCGTTCGTCACCAAGTTATCGAGGATGGGGTCAACTACCTTACTACTGATTGTCTGTCGCTGTCGCAAATAGTATAGGCCAGCGGTTAGCAATAACCCCCAACCTCAACCGTTTTTCTTTTTGTATACGAAGGGTTGTAACAGCGACGACACCGCGGTATTTCAAATTTTGCCGCCAGGTGTACGTTTCTCGTTGAATAATTTCGTGTCGCGGAACCCCAGAGTTCGCTGGGTAGGCTCACATGGGAGCACGCGTGCTGGTCGACCGCCCATCGACGAGAAATCGTGGATGAGCAAGAATGGACTGGAGACTTAAGCTTTCTCCATTTTTATGGCAGTGCCAAGGATCGATTGTTTTCACGATCAAGTTACATCGTGACCGCGAGACGTCGCAGGATCCCACATCGGATCGCGCCGACAAGAGTCGTTACACCCTGGGCAAATTTATTCTAGCTTTCGCTCTACGCCCACTGACGGAGCAGCTCCGCTGGTTTCTCGCCGTGAAACGCCTTTTTGTTTCGAGAACGTCTCGAGATTCCTCACCTCGGCTGATCGCGCGCGCACGCGAACAAAGGAGCCGAGGATGAATAAAGCAGAGAGAGAGAGAGAGAGGGAGAGAGAGAGAGAGAGAGAGAAAAGGCACGAATCGTCGAGAGCCGGCAGACGAAACTTTCATTACTCGCAGACGAAGGGGATCGGGCAGGCTCCGCGTCCCGCCGACGCTGTTATTAATCGAAGCAACAGCGCAAAAATACTCGAAGCTTTTCCATGTGGCATCGATCGAACCGGCCCGGAACAAAAGGTCACAGAGACCCCGGGGGGAGGGGCGAAGGCGAAATTACCGACGTCGAAATCGCCGCGAAATTCGCGAGGGCGGCGTAATTCAATCCCCCTCCTCGCGACGCTGTCGCTTCTAGCTCCGAGGAGTCAGCGGGCTATTTTTACGGACACTCGCGGAACGCTCGTTCGATAAACCCGAAGCTCTATCGCTGACACCGAGGATCGCGCACACGAGCGAGGCGTGATCGTCGCAATCATCGTGTGTGGCGACGATTTTTCGAGAACCCATTACGAGCCACGCTAAGCAGCTTCTCGTCAAACGAGTCACGGGCCCCCTGTCTGTGAAACGAACTGTTCCACGATTCACAGTTGATTGCGTGACAACTGTATTACGAAATCTCTGATAGGTAAAGGTACAGTATCGGGTGCAACGCGGGTGTACAATTCACTTTTGTACATGGCTGTGCCACGATCAAACTGAAATACAGTATCAACTGGAAGTATTTACTGCATCATCCCGAAATCCACGCCCTGTGAAACAATACAGGGTGACAAAAATAAATGCATTAAAATTTCTGTAAGGAAGTCATAACGCCCAATACGAGAATATTGAAAATCACACTGGGCATCGCTCGCCGTCGTCGAAGGCGCGAGACCCAGTAGGACAAGATGTATAAGGTAAAAGACCCAATACGTGGAGACGTCCCAGTAGCTGGACACTGGTGCAAAAGAACTATTTTCTTCAATTATTCAAATATTTAGTAAAATATATATATGAATATATTTTACTAAATATTTGAATAATTTAATAAAATAGTTCTTTTTGGATAAAGCAGATATTAAATGTACTAATCAGTATTTTTGCACCAGTGTCCAGCTACTGGGACGTGTCCACGTATTGGGTCTTTTACCTTATACAATGTAACTTTGATTCTCGATGAATGCCGATGACGTCAGGGACATCGGCGAGGGTTCGAAGCGCGACAAAGGAACGAGAGGCATTCGTTTGTACGACTCAGCGTAGTTAACGTCGACGATCCAGAATATTCTTTACATTTCAATTGTCCTAAAAGAAAAATGTAACAACGTATTTCAGAGATGATTATTTTATTGGATTGCCTATAAACTATGCATCAAAGCAAACGGTAGCCATTTAATATATCTGTAAATATATTACGTATATTTACTTTTTAAATATATTATTATTATTAATCGCCTTCATTACTCTAATAAAAGAAACATGATTATCTAGATTTACTAAATTTACAACCAAAACTAAATACGCAAATATTTCCTGTCACCCTGCGACTACTGCATGACTGATAAATCATTCTGTATCCACCTTACTATCGCCAATATTAACAAAAATACATTCCGGATAGTAATGCTAATGGAGGTGTTAGCGAAAGCGCGCTAAATATTCGAGTGACGCAATAGATATTTCCAGTCCCATAAAAAGCACGCCGTCGAATCTCCATATAGCATCAGAACGTACGAGGACAAAGCAAAAACGAGCAGCCGCGAGATCGATCGGTCTGGCAATTACGAGTCCGCAGACGAGAAGGAAGGCTCGCCCCGTCCCACCCCCGCGAGCCGTCGAAACGCGGTAGTAACGTTTAAGGTAACCGTGGCGGTGCAACGATTATCGTAACAGTAAATATTTGCACGGGCTTCGCAGCGACAACGGCACACCGACCCCCAGCCACGGGTATATATCGCCGGAGCGTTTGCCAGCATTCCGCTCCGCGGCGTTTACCATCGTAATCTTTCGTTCCTTCGACCGCGTTTCTCCCGGCGAGAGTCTGCCTCCCGGAGGGATCGACCACGTCAGGGACCAGATCGACGAGCAAAAAGAAGCGAGGGAACGACGGAAGGTGGAGGATGCAGTCGACGAACCGAACAGTGGAGAGGAGAGACGAAGGTACAGAGAGAATGGACCGACAGAGGCGGTCGGCTACCCGAGACCGTCTTTCTCTCTCTCTCTCCCTCTCCCTCTTTCTCTCTCCGGACGCTTTTCCCCCGAGCCCCGGGGGCCGACGATGGAAAACGAAGATACCAGGCGTGTGTCCCGATGACGGGGGGGTATCGATGCGACGACGTCTAGCGTATCTCGTCGACGACAATGGCGGAATTTCATGAGGACCGGCTGGCTAACATTATTGTTACGTGCGGGGTACCAATGGCGCTTTTCAAACGCCCACGTATGTAAGAAGACAGTCAAGCACGCCAGTTCAAACTGTCATTTGTAGAGGATAACGCGTGCAGAATTGTCTCGTATGTTTAGTTAGCTGCGATGTTTGGTGTAAACGTTTGCGAAGAAAGTTTAAATAAAGAATCATAAGCCGAGAAGGTTTCTGTTATTTGCGCCATCCACTGCACTTCGCACTTGCAAACATCTCTGGTCAGCTCCGTTTTGTTTGTTCCTCCAGTGCGTTTATAGTTTGGCAATGGTTTCTCCGACTTTACTCTCCCCTGTTTCACTGAATCTTTCCACTGTTCCGAGTATTGATTATATCTGCCCCGGCTTCGATTCCTTTCACACTTCTATTGCCCGGCGAACATGACAGCAGGAATATCGATTCTGTATGCAGGCACACGTACGCGGACCGTGTCGCCCGCTGAAAATCCGACGATTAATTGCCCATACACCCCCCCAATAATTCGACCCCGCGTGTTCGCGGCGATCCGCCCACCCCCAGTGTGGGAGGGCAGCGACTCGCGAGCCGAGCGTGCGTTCCCAGAGACAGACGGCCGAGTCACGCTCGGATT
This sequence comes from Andrena minutula, assembly GCA_929113495.1. NCBI lineage: Eukaryota > Metazoa > Arthropoda > Insecta > Hymenoptera > Andrenidae > Andrena > Andrena minutula. Next base: position 39,961,386 of record OV815994.1, read on the forward strand.
TTCGGCCAGGGCTCCGGCCGATCGATTCCGCGAACGGACCTCGATCGGACGCACCGCGACTGTTTTTGCGCCGTTTCATCGATCCCGATTCGCCGTTTCTTCGCGGGCCGCTCGCTGTCGCGTTGGAAACCAGCGGAACTGGCAGATGTTCGATGCATCGTGCGTTTAATCGAGTCGTCGACGATCCGTTTACGAGCAGAATTTCATGAGACCGGAATGGGCGGACGGGTAAAGTAATAAAACTGGTATGAATAAAATAATCGAGCATTTACATCTGCTGCGCTTCGAGGCAGGCGTGTACATCAATCAGGGGAATTACGACTGTCGTCGGCAAAAATTTATATGAACCCGCGAAGGTAAGGTAAAAGACCCAATACGTGGACACGTCCCAGTAGCTGGACGCTGGTGCAAAATACTGATTAGTACATTTAATATCCGCTTTATCCAAAAAAGAACTATTTTATTTAATTATTCAAATATTTAGTAAAATATATTATAAATATATTTATAAATATATATTATAAATATATTTATAAATATATATTATAAATATATTTATAAATATATATTATAAATATATTTATAAATATATATTATAAATATATTTATAAATATATATTATAAATATATTTATAAATATATATTATAAATATATTTATAAATATATATTATAAATATATAAATAGTTCTTTTGCACCAGTGTCCAGCTACTGGGACGTGTCCACGTATTGGGTCTTTTACCTTACTGTTGAAAACTAGAGCTTCCGTTTTCTATCCCAACAAAGTTGGGTCGAGGCGAATGTACCTCGTCGATCGGCTATGAAAATAAGTATACACATCCTTAGAGAAAGGATGATTCAAGTTCGTCGTGTAGCGATACGATAAAAAGCGTGGCTTTTAAATTTTCATGAAGCATATCCCGGGGAACAGGGAATGAAAGGATAAGACGGTGGAATTATCGATGTCAGCGCGACGACGAGCCAAGCTAGCCCGAAATTTCCACCTCGGGATGGCCGTGTTTCTCGTCGACGCGATAGTCCGCGCAGCCTGGAATCTCCGTCGCCGACGGCAACTCCGCTCGGTTGCATAATGCATCGCGAGCCCTGCACTCGACTTTGCCCGAACGCGACGGTTTCTTCGACAACGGCCCAAGGACCTCTCCCGACCGGCGGTTCCACCGTCCATTGCGATCTCGAGGAACTTGTAACGCGGCTGTTTTCAAATATTCACGAGCCACCGCCTACCCCGAATCTATGAATTCTATTTGTCGCCTGGCTGTTGTTTCCGATGAGTCGAGAACGCGTCTGACGACACTCGAATAGATGAATAGAGAATGATGCCCGTGCAGCCTCGCTGTTATCAACCGACTACAGTAGCCTAAATACCTGTATCGCCAGGACACCCCCGATCTGGCATCTAGGACCGCGATCGCAAACAGCGGCTAGGTATCGGATGACTTACCTGAAACAAAAGAGAAACAGCACAATTAGATTCAACCGATCCGTGGCAATTATTATAGCAATCTTCCCGAAGATCGTTACGAATGGCCGAGGAAACAGCACGCATGCTGGCCGATTTTCCAGCAGCGCGGGCGAGGATTACAACGAAATAAAATTAACGAGCGCGCGTAGATCACGCTGTACGCGGGACCGCGCAACATTCATTTGTACAAAATAAACGCCGGGATCGGGACGGTCCGTTAAACCGAACGTCATCGTTTAAACTTCCACCGTTCATTCGACCGCGAATATTCGCGAAATTCGCCCGGATTGGGGACGCATATTCGCGTCGACAAATATTTTTCCAACGGGCACGCAACCGTCTCGCGGAGCGAGCAAAATAAAAATGAGTGCCAGCCCCGCCGCCACCGCGAGTCTGAATATCACGCCATAGAGAGGAAAACTCCCCTCTTGCGTGCGCCAGCTTGTATTTGCAACATGCCCTGCACCTTTCCGGGCGCAGCATATTATTCAACAAATTCTCCGGCTTCGATTTAGCATTACATTTATCCATCAATATCCTCTCGGAACGTGGGCGCGCCAAACATTTCTCGCGCGTGTCCGCGGCAAAAAGTCGGCGGAACGAGATCCCTGTGAATGAGGAAATGGAATTTTCATTCCAAACCGCGCCCGTTTTCCACTGTCTCGTCGCGTTCGTCCGTCTCAGTTTGCTCGCCGATGTTGCTCGCCCTTTTTTATTTCCCCCGTTCGCAGGTTCACACGCGGCGCGCTTTGTCTGCGCCGAGCCTGAGACCCGCGTAGGTCTGTTTGTAGCGAGGCCCAGCCGGCAATTACTCGCCCGTGTCGTTGTTTCGGGATCGGACCACCGACTTTTTCACGGTGGCCGCTTCTATTAACGAGGAAAATCGCTCTGGTAATTGTCGACGGGCAAGGAAAACTTTCCTCCCTGTTCCCCTGTTCCCTTCCTCCGCGTCTAACACAGGAAGAAAACTTGGACGAAACAGCGGCAACAAGTCGGGGAAAGAAGGACCAGCGTGAGTTTCTTGCTGGACGGAAAGCTCGGTATCCGGATATTCGTATAATTCGCGCGCTGACGGGGGATCCGTAGTTATCGCGACACGCTTCCAAAAGAGGGAACTTTTTCTCTCCGGCATATCGCGACGGAGGGAAGTCTAATTACGGGAGGAGCGATTCTGAAAGGGCGAGTCGGGGAGGAGTTTGCTTTTTCGCGGTGAAACTCGGCGGTGCACGAGTAAACGGAAGAACGCTGGATTTCCTTCGACCAAGTTTTCGATGCTCTTGCACTCTTTTTCCGTTCCTGGGGAACATTTTCAATCGACGATCGTAACGATGTTAAACTTCTTGGAACTGTGAGTGGGAAAGTGTTTTCTGGGAGTTACCACGGTATTTTAGGGTTTCTTTTTTAATATTATCCGGTTAGAATTATATTCTGAAATACCCGTTTTTAATGTGTTTCCTTATTAAATTTACGTTACCGTTTAGTGAAAATGTTCTTGATATGTATCGTAGTTCTTTTAAAAGAAGAGATGAGGTAGGTATACCTACACAATTTTCTTTGTACACCGATTTCGGTAAGTCTTTTGACAGAAAATACTTCGGTCGTATATTCAGAGACTATGAAAGCGACGAAAAACTGCACCAGTGAAAACTTTCGTGTTAATATGCAGCACGAAACGGCGGCGGAGGATGCTTAATAGCCAGCCAACATTCAATTTACCAAAGCCAGCGTTTTTTCGTTCCGTTCGCCTCTGCCTTTCCTCTCTGCCTGACCTTCGTTCCGCATCCACCTTCGACATGATAAATATAGCGTGCCGCGGACGGCGCTAATTATCATACGTAAACAATTCCCCCGGAATGCCGTAACTAGAAAGGCAGAATCCTTCGATCGACAAATATTTGGAATAAAATCAAGGAAAAGGCGATGAAGATAATGCAGAGGCGAGGGAATTGTTCCCTTAATCCCAGCAATAATTCGATCCCAGCAGATCAAAGGGGTTCTGCGAAAGATCGCAGTTGCCTGGGGACCTTTTCATATCGAATAGACGGTAGAAATTATGAGGGATCGACCATAATAAGAATAATAATACCACGACTTTATTACACCCTCAATTTATGATACACTAAAGTACAGTTATTTTAATTATAGATATCTATCTACCCCGTTTTCCCTTTCTTCATGATTCACTGTGCGAGATACAGCAAAGTGCGAAATCAAATCAAGAAGCCTTCCGCGTAACTCCAACACCTATCAACGTCGATATCAGTTCCAGAAAGACACAGCTTAGAATCGTTTAACCGCCTCCGCGAGCCCCTCAACTATCCCATTTCTCTAAGCAACAAAGCAGCAGCTCGATCCTGACCCTCGTCACGAGTCCTAATAATCCTTACTCCGACAGCTCCAACCCACCTGTGTTGTATTCACGGTCTCGAAAGAATGGCTTGCCCGCCGCTAGAGCAAGAAAAAGACGAGCCGGCGTCGACTAACAGGTAACGCGATATTAAGAATCATTTATTCGCGGTGATGAAGGAATGAAGGAACCTAGAACCCGCTTGCCGCTTTGAGCGTGCTCTCGGGGGCGTAATCCTTATTCGAAAGTTACTCGTAGTTTCTGGCTAGGGCGTAGCATCGGGCGGGTAGGTCGAGACAGAAGAGGGTTTATATGACGAGGGACGATATTCCCCGGGAAGGCTGCGCGGCGTGCAGCGGCTGGCGGCTCGAAATTTCCGTGCAAGACCGAACTACGGTTCGCGCTCGGCTGAACCTGATTTACCTCGCCTCGACTTTCTTAAAGCGGATGGAATAGATAGTTACGCGGCTCCCAGCAACATCTTGTGAATCGACGTCGCGCCGCAGCCTGCGCAGCGTCGCCGTATCAAGCGGAATTTCCATCGGAGTGCATCAGAGTGCATCAGAGTGCATCGAACGTGCAGCGTCCACCGCGAGAATTCTGCCGCTCGTATGTATTCTTGGCCTACCCGGCAGCGCGCTCGCGTCAATCGCGTTTCAGGGTCCATTCCTCTCCCGCGTCGTCCTCGACGACAATGGCTTTCGATCGAGGCTCCCGTCGAACGAACGAACGCGACAACAGAAGATTCTATTTTCTCCGTCTAATTGCGCGTCTAAATCCGCTCGCGGAATCGCCGCGTAAATATAACCGTGGTTGATGTTACTTAACTCGTGGCATGGCGTCGAGCTCGTTTAGAAATACACCTGTTTTTTTCTGCGGCCTTCTGCCGCGTGAAATATTCATGTATTCAGCGCGCTTCGATCCACGAGCTCGCTGCAGCGCCGAGCGTATTTCCGTTGAAATTCATACGCCGGTATGAACTGCGAGTGGAATCGTGATTTTGTGCTTTAACACTCGTTTAGCTCGAGTTGCAAGTATCACCTTATCGATGAGTTGTTACCTAAGGACTCTGTGGCACGTACTCTTTGAATCTCTAAGCCTCCCTTTGCTATAAACCGAGCCTGATCTAGACACCTGCAGCACCGAGGCGAGTGGAGGGATCGAGGACGTAGATTTTCAATCCTCTTTATTGGAAATAAGGAAAGATTCGCGAAGTATATCGATAGAGGTATGTACCTACTTCCCCGGCGCACAGATCCTTCGTGATCCATGCAAAGTTCACGCGAGCGAGCGTGACTTCCGCGGCGAGGGTTTCACAATTAAATAAATTAGCGTAACAGGTAATTACACGTTCATGTAATCCGCTCGAGAATTTGCCAACTCTTCCCGCCCGTCTCCGATTTCCAGTGAATTTCCAAGCTGAGAGGTGTTCGCCCCATCTCTTTTGTTCCCCCGCGGTGTCCGTTCCCAGGGACCTAGAAAATCTTCCAATTCTTCGGCTACGCGAAGTTTACGTCGCCTCTGTTTTCACGAAATTCTCCTGACACGAGAAGAAAGCGGTCGTATCCTATAAATCCGAGAACGGAGCATTTTTGCACGGGTCCCCTTTCGCCTCGAAATATCTCCGACGATCCTTTGCGACGGATCCTATCGGAGCAGCAATCGATTTGATTTAATCGTCGGCCGTGGGAAATTGTCCAGCAACAAAGGATGTCAAAGAAATTTCACTTGGTTATATCTGTTTCCTTGACTACTTTCAGCGATATCGTTAAATGTGACAATCGATTCGAAACGACCACCAAGCATTTCTCGTCCCTCTGGAACACACGAGTCTCTGTATCAGCGAAATGCTAATGCCAGCATGTGAACCGGAATGGCGTGCGGGGAAATTGAAGACGACGGGCAACGTTTCCAGCAAACCGAGCCGTGGCTCGAGTCTCGCGCCTCAAACCTTGACATTTCCCGTCGCCTCGCGGCGCTTTTTCCAATTTTCCGGATGCGGCTGCTCCCAGCAAATGGGACGTCTGCCCGTGAGCATCATCGTTCGTTCTCAAACACGGGGACACTCTGAACGCGCCATTGATTCAACTGTGTTATCGATGACGTCAAAGGACAGAGGACATATCGGAAGACGCGTAAATGAAATTCCACGTTCGTCAGATCGCTTCACTTCGACTAATCACAACACTGCGGAAGCTTATGCAAATATATGTTTTTGTAGCAAACGAATAAACAAGCGGGGCTTTGATAGACATATGTTTCGTAATTAGAGAGTTTTAAAAATATATTTTTCATTCCGCATATCGCATACGCTTTGCATACGTTGCATATTTCCAGCGTACGCGGAACTCGCTTTCAATTATCGGTCGGAATTATCGGAATAAATATCATTGCATCCATAAACTTCCGCGGTTTTAATAGCAGGTTAAAAATAACGTTTGATATCGATCAGAATTACTACAGTTTTCAGAACCACGGACTTATAAAATTTCAATTACTTGTTAATCGCTCTTGGAACGGTATGTAGAGAAGATCACGCGATGTCAAAGGGCGGAAGTAAAAGCGTGCAAAGTGGGATGAAAATTTCGAAACGCCTGGCTGGAGGCTGGAATCGGGTTCGTTATATGAAAAAACGCGGGAATAGGGATGCCAGGTCTGCGCGATGCCGCGGGGACGCTGGCTGAACGACCGTATTACTCGGAAGCTGTCGCTAATTCCGCTGGGGAGATGAAACAGCGCGAGAGGGGTGGAGGAGTCGTGGGTGCAGCAATCCCATGGAGACGGAGACCATGGAAACTAGGGAGCTTACGATCGATATAGGCTCACCGTAGCCTACTGTCCTGGACCTGCTCAACATTCCGCGACGTGAGTTCCTCGTCCTTCCGTGGGGATTATAAATTTCAACCAGTCAGGGTGGAACTTCGACGACCACTCGTATGGCCTGTCAGTGACCGTGCGCGTCCAGGCTGCCACCAATCGGCACGATAACGGCAAGTGTTTAAGTAGGTAGGTTCAAAGTCGTGTGCACCATCGGTGGTATTTATCGGAAGTGAAATGGAGCGGGCGGGAATGTTCCTTTAACGTAAGATACTTTCCTTCTATACTCGTGAAAACGACGTTTGAGCCTCGTCCGTCCCCTGTCTCAATTTGACACATTTTTCTCATAAAAAAATATGTCACTCTGTATAAAAGTATGCCTTTCAGGACACTCTATTATTTGAGACATTGAGAGCGAAAACGAACTAATTTTTTTGCGAAATTGAGTAAATAGCAATGTATTCCAATAGACTCTGCTAAACATAAAATATAAGAAACATTAATTTTTTTGCAATGCCTCATTGGTGAACGATCTTACGCCTGACTGTTCAGAAATTTCGTTTTCATTACGTTCAATAAAAGAATTAGCAAACTTAACTACTTATCTTTTCACTACCTACATCGATTTTCAGCATAGCGTCGAGTGGACGCCAAGAGACAAATTGAGTTGGGATAATGAGGGACGGATGATGGATAATGGAGACTGCTGTGAAGAGTTCTGGAAACGAAAGGAAACAATGACGGCGCCGATAGGGTGGTGAAGTGAAAAGGGGACACCACACATTGAACGATCCGTAAAATTTCGATCGTGCCCCTGGGTGGTCAGGGCAATCGGGGCGCAGAGATTTGCCAGTCATCGCGGAGCGTTCCAACTCGACCGATATCGTATCGCGTAAACCGAGCTTAAAGGTGACGCGTGTGTCTGCGGGATACCTAACCGCCCCCGACGCCGTTCACCGCCGGCGCCTCCCCCTCCCACAGCGGCCACGATTCGTGCAGGGGGGCAGGGGATGGCGAGGGGGTGGATGAACCCTCCCGATCAATGCAGCAGCCCTGACGCTCGACGATCCCGACGAGGGGGTGGTCCGCTATCCGACCACCGTGCCAGAGAGCGACGGAGAACCGGCCACGCTGATAGAGGGTGCAAGGGCGAAGGGTGGAACGAACGGGAGGGAAACGGAGAGGGAAACAGTCGCGTTAACACGTGCATGCACACGCGTTTACGAGGTAATGCGCGATGCGTGCGTACTGCACCGTCTGCATATTGCTCTGTCCCTACGTGTCTGCGGCCGGCCGCTCCAACCCCTCGCCGAAACCATGGGGGTTCATACGGAGCGATCGGTGTAGCATCCCTCCGCGAGAAGAGCTCCGGTCGGAAGAAAACGAAGGGCGAGCGGTGTGCACGCGCAACACGTACGCTCCATCTCGAGACGCCTCTCGTGGCGGACCAACCTCACGTTCCTCGTGTATATCTTCCTCTTCGCCTTAAATATGCAAGTGCTCGGAGGTAATCGAGAGGTCACGAATCGAGGCCAGCGATCTCTAGATTTCTATCGAGCCCTTAGAAACGCAGAATCTCGCGGGGATTCCGCAATCGGTCACACTTGCTTGGGATCTGGAGGTTAGACGGACTCCGGGCAATCAGGTTTAACATCGATGCCCCGTGATTCGTGGAGGAATTTATGAAGCGTAAGAGCCGAAACCGAGTCGTTACCCTGACACAGTGGCATGGTAAAACGCCGCGCGGAGAGGCGAATTAAAAGTTAATCGGCTATGAAACCGAGCTCGCCAGCTATGAAGTATCAGCGGCCGGGCTCAACGGCGCGTTCTTCCACGGTTGTTTAACCGTAGGAAGGTCGACGCTCGGACGTGTTGCTGGGTCCTGGAGGATTTTGTCGGCGGTACAACGTGCCGAACAGGAAGCGTGGATGCCTCACTGCCTTCGCGTTTATGCCTACTTTAATGCACCTAAGCTTACGCAAGCTCTCGTCCCGTGTACCGAACGTAACGAGCGAGTACGCGCGGTAATTTATGCTCGAACGTGCACGCGCGCAGCACGGTGTAAATTACGTCACGTCCCCGCGAGAAAAGCAACAGGATTAGCTTGGAATCCCCCATCTTTAGCGGTGTGGGTGTGCAATTCAAGCGACCAAATTCAATGCAATTAAATTTCGTCGAGCTGCTACGAGGGCTTAAATGCACCGTGTTCTGGGGAAGGGGGGGAATATAAGATGTGGTTTCCATGTATCTTTCTGTAACTAGTGATTTATGGCAAATATGTACTAAGTGTTAGGCGAAGTACCTTCGGTGAGAAATGTACTCGTAGTGCATTTAATCGGAGATCAGCTGCATCTCAATGAACCCTCTACATCTCGATATACAAGGGGAGATTCTTAAATATGGTAATAGGAGAAGAAATTTGATCAAGTGCACCAAATTCGACAATTCATGCCGCACCCTATTAAACTTCTAAGAACTGTAGAGGAGAGCGGGGACAAAAGTAACATTCTTTACATTTGGCATAAAAAATAAATTATGCCTTAAGATAGTATGTTTATAGGTCAATCATTTGATCCAGATATAGCCGTAATTTTGTTCTTAAGGGGCAGGATGAAAGTAGCATATGGTGGGGATAAAAGAAACGCTAATTAGTTTGAGGAGAATTAAGTATAAACGTGTTACATTCATGACATAGTTAGTTTTGTCCCCACTCTCCCCTACTCCAGAAGCTTATTTGAAATCTGAAACTCGTCAAGTCGATTCTACCAGGAATGGTAGAAACTAGAAACCATGTTAACACAGGAAACTATTGCCACTGTATGTACACATATTCTATCGTTACACGCTAAGTAACTCGGCGTTCACGTCCCTCGCCGTGCTTCCACCGCCGCGAGCATCGAACCTTGGCTGCCGCCCACCCTCATCAAATCCTCGTAACTGTATTTTGATCCCGGGCTGCGATGCAGTCTACATTTGTATTTTATCTGCCCGCAGTTTAGACGTAGAGCGTCGAGCTCGACAGTTTCGCCGCGCTATTGCAATGTCCATGAAACGGAACGAGTTTCCATGACGGGCTGGAAAACCGAGCGAGCGCGTCAACCTGCTCGAATCAACGTCGTTCGATCGATCAGCGGCGAACGGCGCGTCGCTAAATCGTATCGTTCATGGACAACTCCGATGGGGAACGTGTGAAAACGATGCTCGAGGACAGGTTCGATGGCTGTACGAGTGGCGGGCACTCGAGATTATCGAATACGAGATTAATCGGGGGGCGGCGTCGACGCAGCTAAAGCCAGCGACGATGCTGCTCGCGCCGCTACTCGCCTCAACGACTCGTTTACTCGGTTCAAGGCTTATAATTACTCGGCCCCGCGAAGTAGGTCGCTTTCTCCTCGCCACTTTGCGCCGCCGCGCAAAGACTCGTTCCCGCTTGGCTCGCGCGTACCCAGCTCCACGGGCCCGCGATTCAGCCGAGATGATTCGCGAGAAAAAAGGTCGCTGAAAGCTGCTCCAAGCAAGGAGATCTTGGAGATGATCGTTCGACGACGTTATCCGTATCGACGATGAATGGGAGAATTCTTTCCCGTTCCTTCTTTGGCGAGATGAGAAGCACAAAGTGGACTCGATGGGACGATCGTATCCGGGGGACTGTGTTCGCATTTTTTCGCAGATTTTATAATAGTTGGAAATGCTAAGGTTTCTCACTAACAAAAGGATGTAGGGGAAACCGGGGCAGATTGTAACAAAAAATTTTGTCACAGTTTTCCGCAATCAGAATATAACTGTGGGTTGCCAGATTTGTCGTTCAAAAGATTTTACTTATGTTACAATTTACGCCGTGTTACAACCTACCCCGGTCTCCCCTAAGTAATCAAAGTAGATCCTAATAAGGAAATCTGAAATTGAGGACGTTTCAGCAAAAGGGGTGCAGCTCCACTTTTGTCAGGTTTTGAATTATGACGTGTGATATGTGGAAAAAAGAATTCTTCATCGTTCGATGCACATTTGATGCAATTCCGATAACAAACGAGCGATTTATTGCAAATTTTGAATCCACACCTACTGTTTGAGCAATTCAAAAAATTTGCCAAAACCAGAAATGAAAACTTCAACCCAATAACTACTTAGATACTACTTATTATGTGAAAAATAAATATTTCAACTACTGTTCTCTTTTTAATCTTAAGTGACAGCAATAATTTTTTAAACAGTTTTCTCTAATTTACTCGAAGTTACTAAAGATGGAGCCGCAGATGAAGGGAGCAAAATTCTGACGTGAATTTTTGCCTCTCCATAATGTACAAACGATCCCCTTCGTCCCTAAAAAAGTCCATTCTCAAATCGAACACTCACAGGTATCATTGAAAGGAAATCGATCGTCGCTCTTGACAGGCGAGGATTCATTAACCAAGGGTTCATTAACTGAGAGCGTAAGATTACCATTGATTAATTTTAATGAACCGGCTCGAAGGCGAAGTGAGAGGGAAGGAGTCCTCGGAGCTGGGCGAGTCCTTTTTTCTCGTGATCGCGTAGACAACGCTGGATATCCTTTAGCAGGCAATTCGAGGCGAAAAAGAAAGAAAGGAAAGAGGAGAATAGGAGCCGCTAATTGGCCAGTAATTTTTGCCAACCGCGATTCCCTGGCTCGGCGCGGCGGCTGCGGCTCGACATGGATCCGGTAACGGTAGCGAACGGGTAATTACCTCGCTGATAATGTTAACCCGCAGGAAAATTGCCCACCGGAAGATCCCAGCGCGCGCCGCTTTCCTGCCCGCCTTGTGTCCCGTGTAGCCGTGAACACGTTCGCGTACACACTCGTTCCAACATCTATCGCGCACCGGAGGAATATTCAGCCGGCTTTAACCGGATCTGCTGCGGGCAGAGCGCGCCGGCCCGCTCGCCGTTAACTCCGTCGCGATAGGTGCTGTTTCGCGAACACAGCCGACTATCAGCCCAGCGCGCCCCGAGTGGCCTCGCTCGCCGGCGCGGCGCAGAGAAAGAGAAAAAGGGAAAAGATTTACGCCGTTTCGCGGACGCGAAGCCGTAACCACCTGGCAGACGCTTCGCGGAACCCGAGCCGATGTCTCTTGCTAGAATTCGTTAGATTTCTCGTGCGAGAAACTTCGACGACCGACATCGCGGATGCTCGCTGCAGGAATTTACTGGCCTGTTGCAAAACCACGTCAAGTGATCCCCGGAACGAGTTTGCGGAGTGAAATTCGATCCTGAGCGCAAACTATTCGCTCCGCTTCGTTAATTTAAAGTAGGCCGCGGTATCTTTATTGGAGAATCGATCGAGAATTGTGCTGCACCGTGCGACTTGGCGTGGTCAATCGGACGCGATGCACGGCGGGGCAGAAGTTTCGATGCGAAAAGCAACGGATCTGCGGAGGAAAGCGCCGAGAGAACGCCAAGTGGCTGTGGCAGCGCCGTGAGTGGCGTCCTTGTCCCACATTCGAGTACGTGTCTCCGAGTGTCGTTCTTTTCTCCGCGGTTCCTTCGTTTTTCAATTACAGCGGGGCGAGCTGCGGGAGACACGAATCGAAGCTCTGAGCTCTAAACGGCGTGGATCAGAAAAATGCAAAGGGAGGATCGGCAGTCGATGGAAGTGGTGAGGCATATGCTCGTGTTCCAGGAGGCACCAGCGTCGATGGTGGGCCAACGCCAAGTGATGAGGTTTACTGTACTATATCGCAGATTAAAGGGTTATTCGCAGTCAGGAGGTAAAAAAAGAACGATTTTTGAGAACGTATTTGAAGAATTATGTGCACATTTTTGTACAAAGATTTTTATATTTAGGCAAAGAATAGTTTAACAAGTTTTTGTGTTGTATATTGGTGCAAAAATATTTATTTATTTCAAAGTTACAGTTGCTTTCAGTGAAGCTCTTTTTGAAAAGGTGTTTCCCGGTGACCGGTGCAGCTTCCGAGCTGCATCCGACTGGGTTATTTACACTTCGGGACACTTGCCGGACCACAAGTGTCCCGGTGTTTGAAGTGCAGTTTACATGAAAATAAGATACTTCTTTCTTAACTTACACAGTAGACCTTCCAGCGCCTTCAAAATGACAAAATCAAAAACTCGTAACTTTCAACCCTGCTGACTGCGAAATACCCCTTAAAAATATACTTAAGTTAAACCCGCACTTTGAGACGCTTTTCCCTGTCCCATCACTCGAACAGCTCAGAAACTGTCCTAAATCTTCTATTCCCTAGATCTAAATGATTCCCCGGTTCATCCAGCTCCATACTCGCCAGCGGCTGTGGCCGACGACGAAATTCCGCGAAACACGAAAGAATCCTTTCGTAAATATTCCCAGGTACCCTGAAACTTGGAATGAGATCGTTAACGGCAGGAATGACCGATGAATCACCGGAGCGGAGGAATTCGGTACGAAGCTGGCGACACGCGCGTCTCTTGCATTCCACGGGAGATAACGATCTAATCTATCAGAGCTCCTTCAACGAAGAAACAAACCCCCGAACACCTGGAAGCGCTCTCTCGCGCGACTGCGCTGACGGATTCCAGCATACGGAGATATTCCCAGTGGCCGATCGCCACTGGATACACCTCCGCTCAGGTGTGCACGCGCACACCAATCGGCAAAGCGAACGTGGACACTGGTTTGCGTTCACCGCACACCTCGGCTAACCCGTGTGCCAATACGACCGCACTCAGCCACTGTAATTACACCCTGCCGTTAACAGGCATTTCGCCCGTGTATCGTTCGGTATTTATGCAAACTAAATCATTCATGATCGAAGCCTACTCGAATCCAGGCGCTCCAGGAAACGGCACCAACGAAAGAGCGCCCTTTGACGCGGGACGGTGAACTTTGATGTCGCCGAGTCGCGCAAACGGGGAAACGGTCCCCGAAAGTGTCCCCGAGTTTAATCAATCGTCAAACGCGAAATTCGAGTAGACGCGACCGGCAAAAGTACACTCGCGCCGGTTTAAATCGCTGCGCCGCCGCGGCCGGTTAATTGCTTCATCGATTTCATCCCCAGCCGACCCGATGCTCATCGTGTTTTACGCCAAGTGGACTCTGGATCGATGGAAGTCTGCCTTAGACGATTAGACGCATATAGCTGGAGAATTGGATGCAAATCGTGGTCGAGGAACGTTTCATGCTATGTCGACTATTCGAGGATGGAAGAGTTTGTATGGTTCACAGGCGTAGAGGCACGCTGACTGCGTGGGCCAGTGAGAGTTGAATAATCATTAAGACAGGGGACAAACGTGTGGCAATTATGCGCCTCGAGCTTCGAGACTCCCGGTTGCACGTTCTTGGGAGTTTGTGAAAATTCATTGGAATTCCTCGGTGTGACGATGCACAGAGGGGCGGTGAAATTTTATCCGAAATCGAGGCAGAGGTGCTTCGTGAACGAGAAACTGAAATGTATTAAAAATCCTATGACGGAGCGTTAGCGGTTTCACCAGTGGCCTCTGATCCAGCTTCAACGCCACATTTCCATGGATACCAAGCCCGCCCACACGAAATCTACTCCGAAGCTGATTTTTTCCAATTTTTACCCCCGCAACGAAGTGCTCCACGCCCAGCGATAACCTCGTTCCGTTTCTTTCAGCGGAACGCTGACTATTAAACGTCTCAACTTCGTCCCTAATTGCTGCTAACGATGCACAGCTGGGGAGCGTTGTTCTAAGTTCCCCGATGCAGTGAAACGAGGTTGGAGAACCGAAGCATAGGATGCTGCCAGATCCCAATGGACGAAACCGTGTTACACCGAGGCACAACGAATTACAGTGTGCAAACGAACGTTGCAGATTGTTGAGGATAGTTGAGCTCCGACAATTAAAGCCGAGACCTACACAAACAGGGAAATAAAGCATGCTTCAGCAACGGGCTTCGTCAAAACCGGGGACAGAAACTTTGATATAATTCGACTTTCTCATAAGACACATGTAGGTGCTTGCAAAGAATGGCACTCGGCTTAATAATACCTCGACTGGCAAGATGAAGCAGTCTCGACTCAATTGCAATTCTAACTGTTATGTTATACACTTAGAAAACAAGGAATGTCCTCAGTCTTCCTACTTGCACTATGTATTTCTGATTAGTTTGGTAGACACTCTGTACAGATCCTTGTTTTTTCTAATGAATAATAGTAGTGGACATTTATTTTGTTACAGTATTCAGCAGTGTTCCACTTGAAAAAATATTAAAACATTGTAAAATAACTATTTTTTCGTTCAGTTCTTTTCTGATGCTTAATTAGAGTACAAATTGTTGTTTTTGTTATGAGCAACATAGTTGTTCATTGAGCCTTGTTTCTTTCCTGATGGACTAAAGTATTAAAATTTGATTTTCTCAATAAAGCTGTTTTGTGACATTTCTTGTATTCCCTTACCCATCACATTAAACACCTACACTGTGTAGAATACTTATAAAAATTTCACCTTATGTGGTATTTTAAATTAGAAGCAGCGAAAAGAATTCAATCTCCACCAAATATCACATTTCATGGAAATACAGCAGGTGTCCCAATACTTATGAACCGCAGTGTGCGCGAGCCAACGCTATCGTCGATACCGTGTCTCGCGAAAGAAAACCAGGGAACTAGGTGGAGCGCTAAACCTTCGTAAAAGTGCAATTGCGTGGCGAGAGACGGGAGGGCGTTTGATGGGAAAATGACATCGACGAGGTAACTGGCACGGAAATTCTCCAAGAACAGTCGACAAATTTGCACGAGTGAAACGCTCGGAGAATAATACGCTGGCGAGTATCGAAATCCAATACCGACCTGGCTGAGCAGCCCCATCCCCCCCTCGACCTAGCCCATATATCCGGGAAAGAACATTAATACTTCATCCGCCGTGTCGCCGGTCGATTTGCGTTACGGAACTCGGCGAGCTGATTTAAGTTTCAGCATCGATTACCGAGCCGCGTGGCAGGGCGACACGGAAAAATTCGCGGGCCACAGGCGACGACGGGACGAGCTTCGCGATGCCTGTACTCGCGGACGACACACGAGGATGTGCGAATTCCTTTGGCGAAAGTAGGGACCGATGGGAGCGCGAAGGCGGCAGAGGAAGTGTTCGCGAGAGATCAGTCCCGCGGGACTAATTTACCGCAGAAAATGGCCCACGGGAAACGGTGGGCTAGAGTCTCTTCTAACGACGCGTATCGTTGGACGTTCATAGAAACGCTCCACTTACGACGGTAAGATACCTACTCGTCAGAGGAAACGATGGATCTTCGTGTGCTAATTTAAAGTATGATTGAAACGATTCAAGCGGTCGCCAGGTGGGTATATTCTATTTAGTAGGCTAAGAACCTATGTTCTTTTTAGCGGCGGATTTAACAGAGCGGCTCGGGCCATCTCCAAAAAAATTATGATTAGGTATAGGTACCTAAACGCTGCATTTTTTTCGTACTACGATACTTGGATGTAGTAAACTACCTGTTCATTTTCCTGAAAAAAAATGGACCCCTTAGAACGTTTGTCACCTGGGCCTTTTTTCTTAAATTCACCACTGGTTCTTTTACTTTGTTTCCTTTCCTCCTCTGGTTTACCCTGTCACTATTTTTCCCTATGATACTTCTAGTCCAATAATTCTCCATTTCTCGACACCCTATCCTCTACTTCTCACCCTCTTTATAGGTACATAACCGTGGCCTTTCACCCGCCGCCCCTATTTCCTTCCACACCTGTCTTACCTTCCTCCACATCTTCCCCCATTCTGTAACCCACTTCAACCCAGCCCTGTACCATCGTCCTTCTTCACTCCCTTACCTCCCTCATCCTCCTTTCATCGCTAAATGTTCTGGCTATTCAAGATTTCATGGTCAACGTAACACTTTACAGGCTCGCACACTTTAATTGCAGGCTTTCAGGGCTGCTCCGCGCTGTTAATTACCCAGCGACAACCACGGCACAGTCCTCGCACGGTGCTTGTATTTATAAAATCGCCATTCGCCGGCATCGAACCGAATGTGTAATCGAGTACCATCGCTTACGCGCCCGCCGTACACGTGTACCCATCAGCTCGGAAAGTGCCACATGTTTCGACCGCAAAACTCATCGCGAATTCCACACCAATGTGCCCTCGTATGTACACGGAGCGAGGCCACCCTTACTCGTCCGAATATCATCGAATGAAAGGAGTCATTAACTTTCCACGCTGGCGCCATAAATCCCCGGAGCGACCGGCTTCGATATCAATTTAATTAACGAATGGTCGATCGGTCGATTAAGCCCGGTGCATTCTGTGGCCCATTTGCCGCGACCCACTTCAAAATTTCGTTCCCAAGGACCGAATCACCGAAACGACAGCGGAAAACCGTCGACCGCGAGTAATTCGTGCCCCACCAATTCCCGATTCCCGAGCGCGCTTTCCCGTTACGCGTGCTTGGAGAATTAAAGGAAAAACTGGTCGAAGGGGAGGGGGTGTATTAATTTTCGACCTCGGGAAGCTCGCGCGGCTTCCCAGCCTCCCCATAAGCGGGGCACGACGAGAGCGACTTAAATCCAGCAGATTGGTTTCGCTGGCCTCTCGTCGGCCCTGGCAGCGATCCAGTGGCCAGAGGGATTCGCGCGTCGGTGTATGTGACGCCGCGAGATACACCATCGTGGCCGAGTTTCGCCCTACACCACGCCCGCGCGTCGTGACCGAAACGGGCCGCTGGCTTCGCCTTCGGTACACTCCACGACCCTCCGCAGCTCCTCGCTGATGGAAGAGTAAGCGTTTCGCGATGGCGACATCAGAAGCCACCGATAAGCTTGTAACGCAGCGAAAAATCCGCTACGTGCAGGCGATAGCCATTTCGGATAGTGGTTTACGGAGACGAGATCTATCGGCGGCCGCTAGAAACCCCGGCCGATCGATGTGGGTATACCTGTGGCAGTTGTGCGGATACCGGAACAGAGATTGGATATCTGCTAGTGTAAAATCGTGTCCGCTCGCTCCAGTTCGAGAACCGACGGGGTGTTTGTAATCCCCATTGTTCGACTCCGGCTAAACTTTTATTATCATTACAACCCCGGTATCATTCTGCGGCGGGGATATTAATTTTTCCCACATCCACCGCTCCGGTGGTTACCGACGTAACCGATCTTCGCGGTTTCAGGTCCTGCGTGCAGGAAATCCGTTCAACTTTCAACCGCGGAGGCACAGTTGTTGCATCGCGATGTGGAGAATAAAATAGTTCGGTAAGGATTGAAAGCGAATACGGAATAATTCACGATTTTTGCGAAATTGAATTAGTAGCAATAATGTATTCCAATAGGCTCTAATAATCATATGAAAGAGGAAATATTAATTTTATATCAATCTGCGTTAGTCCGTGTTTGCTCCTAATGCCTCAAATCATTTTTAATTTCAATCATTTATGATTGAAAACTCTCATACTATAGTTATTAAACAATTTAATAATTGCACGCGAAAAAGATTCACCTCCCTCCATAATTTAGGCAGCATACTCGAATTAATAAACTACAAATTTCCCTCGAAACATTCCGTTCCTCCCGCATGCGTCGCTCGTCTCCCAGTGGTGGCCAATAACACGAGAATAATAAAAGCGAGAGAGGCGAGCATCGCCGTCGCTTTATAGCGTTCGCGGTCCCGTGCTTAATATCGTTAATGAACTCCGTTACACCGACCCTGGTGCCGCCGCAACGACGCTCCACATCACCCCTGACCTTTTTCGCGCCGGTGTCGGCCACCCCTTTGTACACTGGCCGATAATAACCCCAAAGGCTAAAAGAACCGCGGCAAAAAGATCACGTATCCGTATCGTCCAGAAGATCCCCGTCGCCGATTACGCTGCCACCGAACCTCAACGACAGAATTATTCAGATCGGAGCTCCCGTTCCGGCCTCGATCCGCTGCACTTCGGGAACGTGTCGAGGACGCGTCCTACGAAGTGACATTGTGCCTCGAGAGAGATAGAAAAAGCCGAGGCGTTGAAAAATTCATGCTACGATCGCTGGGAATCGTTGCTCGCGATAGTGGAACAGAATATCGGCGCAGAGATGATGAAAGTTGTATCGCGATATGTGCGGGCACGATACGGAAGGCGTTCTAGATTTGCGACACGATCGAGCATCGCGTTTTGTTTTCACAGCAGCACGCCCCGCGCCGTTGGATTCCCTATCGACTTCGGTGTACGGTGTCGGCGCGATATCGATGGACCTCGATGGTAAGCTACGCTCTCCTTTCCCAGGGATTGCCTCGCGTGCCGAAACGAGGGAGGCTCGAAGGAAGTGGAGATTTCTTCCCCGGCCCATAGAAAGCTTCAGCCGACGGTTGCGTTTCTGGCTTTAACCGCGGTGTAATTAGATTACGAGCGAGCACGCACCCGGCGTGACCGCGGTCGAAGAAACCAGATCGTCCTGCGTGTAGCTTTACGAAGCGGGCCGCGATTCAACAGACGACGTAGCATTCGAACGAGCCGTGGCTTCCTGAAACGTTTCCCGCGGTGCGAACGCGATTGTGCTCCCACAGATCGAATTCGCCAGGGTACTGCAGACGCGTGATGCAATTCTGCCGCATCGAACGAGTAACGCGAAAATCTCCGACCGTCTTCGCGGGGCAATCTGGATTTTGCAATTGTCATTAACACCTTCGCGTGAAGGAGCGATAGACAGACTACTCTAACATAATTCACTTGTAGTGTAAGTGGGAAGGACAGAAATGGGGAAGAGATTAAAAAGAAGCTAGAGAATTATCATCAACTATATCCTTCGCCCAAGGAATCGAAGCCTTGCCTATCAAAGGCTACGTAGATAAGTTCGTCGCGCGAAATGTCCTTCGTTATGCAAGCACCAAGTACGCTTTTATCCAGGCAATCGATTCCTTCTGCAGCGAGAAGGTCAGAGGTGTGGAGGGCAACGCGTAACGAGGAACTGAGAGAGTCGGTAAAAACCGCGCCTCCCGCTGCAGGTAATGAAACGTTGCCTCACCTTCACCGCTAAATGCACCGCGAACGTGCATCCCGATGCAATCTCGTGCATCTTTCGCGAGGGAGACCTTGACACACTGGCGAACACCAGACGAGAACGAGATGGATTCGGGTCGGCCGCGCGTCGACAATGATCCTCGTTAACAGAGAAACGTGATTGCTCACGGCTGTCGGTGCATTCGAACCAATTATTCTCCATTCGGTCAGGGAATCCGTTTCGTCACTGGCTAAATTCAGCCTTCAGTGGTGTTCGATGAACACGACGCATCTGTACGATCGGGGGGCGTAAATGTAAAGAGGGAGAAGGCTGCGACAGGCGCGGCCAATATATTACGTTAGTTTTAATAAAGACCAAGAAAACTGATCGTTTTGCAAGGTACATATGTACATTTGATGGAAAGATACTTCCAGCGTAAAGGTGCATTCCCACGGCGCTTTACGCTCTGGGACAGAGTGCTACTTCCACGCAATCGCCCCTCCGTGCATTTTCCCAACAGCAGGAGTGTCCTCTCGAGGGGACGTGTCTGGACTGTGTATCGCTATTTCGTCGCGCTTAGCCCTCTTCACGGAAAAGTATACAAGTACCAGAATTCCTGGACAACTTGTCAAGAGGGGAAACGTCGAAGTGTCTCGAAACTAACTTCCACGCTCGGGTTAATATGAAGGTACAGCTTGTTGGTGCGCCTTTGACTGAAGCCTCCTAGAATCGCCGCGAGAAACATGGATGCAATGCGACGCAGTTTTGTGAAAAATTATACGCGGGTAGTCGGCGTCTCTAACCCCGTATTGTTCAAAGATCAACTGTCTACTATTGTTTCTCGTCGCTAGGCGATCTCCACCGCATTCATCAGAGAAACAGCAATCGATATTTGACCCGCACTTGCTCATCGTAAATGCCAAAACACACTTGAACGTGTCGCCGCGTTAAGATTGAAACGTCGATGAAGCTAATGTGGGCGTTGCGCGGGGATTATTTCCGTGCCATCAGTGCCGGGGGTAGCGCGAGCGGGATACTCACGGCGAATCGATAGCTAATCCAATCGAACGTAATATTTATAACATATTCCGCGCGGGAATATGCATGGAATAAACGGTAGAACATTCAGCTGTTTCCCCGAAATATGCGGTGTCTCGTTGTGGGCCAACGGATTATCGCAAATATTGAATTGAGTGCTTTGAAATCCGGACAGTTTATCGTACGTATTGATTAAAGAGTAGAAAGCGCTGGTTCGGCACTGTAATACGTATCGTTCGCCGCCGATAAATGGCGGGCTCGAGTTTCGCGGACTGAAAGGGATGGTTTATACCGCGAACCGATACGGTGAAATATTTTAAGCATACGATCGCCGCCGCATGGTTGCGCAGGCAAGGTGGTCGGGACCGAGCGAGCATGGAGTCGCGCGATCACCTCGAGCTCGGCGTATTCCATGTAAATGTATGCGGCCTTGACATCCCAGGCCGACAGCCCAGCCAGCCGACCGACCGGTATATCATATGCTGACACGAGAAGCTGTTCCATCGTCGCAACCGTAGGCTGTTTCGCAACCGACACCTCGCCAGTTGCGTGCCAACGTAACTCTGCTTCCGATCACTGGACAGAGCAACAGATCTTTGCCTTGCCTCGGTCACCAGCATCCGCGGCTATAATGGATCGTTCCGCTGTGACCTGCGCAAGCTTCCAGCGGACCCGCAACTTGCTTCCCTATCTAAACAGTGAAACCCTGCCCGAGGCACTTTGGCGATCCGACGAGAACTGGCGTTCTCCGTGTAGAACAGTCGTTGGCAGAGAAAGGTCTGTGTTGGGTCTATGTTCTTGATTACAATTGATTGTAATGGAGATGCGAAGCCATGGTCCTGCAGGTGCAGGGAATGGTACGTTTGGGGAACTTTGGAATGCTCGGGCTGAAATGTGTGCACGGAGGATGTGTGCAATAGGGATGTCCTTTGAAAAAGAGGGTTTTTGCGAAATTGCAAATTCCAATTACGATCTCCCTTAATTTCTTCTTCAAGGTTGCATCACACTTTGCTTATTGATTCCCAAAGGATACTCGTTCCGGAATTCAATGGAACGGATCTAGCCGCGACGTCGATGGCGGAACGAGTGCGCCCCGCAGCTACGCACTCGCTAACCTTTGTAATCGCGTGCTGGATTATTTATAGCGTCGCTTCGATAATCGTGGGTCGCGCCAAGGCGATACGCGGGAACGTAAACTGGCGTTTTTACCGAACGCCGCGCGCGAGCTCACGCTTTAAATACGTCCCACTCCGTATATTTTAGCCAGCCGCGTTTTCATTACACGCCGTTCGCGGAATCAAGGAAGCAGTTCCACGATATCGCAATTTTTCCATGATTATATATTGCCTGCTTCTACCTCCCCCATAAAGGCCACGGCGACTGGCGCAGTCCTGAGGGGTCTCAAAGGTAGACGGTACCGTCATTATGCGCTCGGAGAGCCTCTAATTAACTTTCAGTCACGTACACTCGCATCATCCACACAAAATACGTCAATCACGCTTAATCAATCTCTTTGTCACCCGGGGAACCGACTCATCGCGGGCAATTCGCGGCTAGGTCGACTCCGATCGACCGCTTTCGACGTGCCGCTGCAGGAGCTTGTATCGCAGCAGCGTCGCGATGTACAGAGTGTTTTTAAAAGATAACTCATCAATACGCGGGCTTAGGTACTCACCAAACTGAATAGCAAGTGTTCACTGAACATAGGTCTGCAAATCCATTCTAAAAATTCTGAACCGAGTTTAACGACTACTAGGAGCCAGCAAACTTCTCAACAGCCTTTCAGAAACACCCCGCGCCTTGCGTGCACACCTCTACCATCCAGCTAACGACTCTCGTTTCGTACGAACGTAACGAACCAGCGGACCGATAACGAGTCGGGGGAGTGACGTAATTTCGGCCAGGGAGGACGCACCCGCGGGCGTCCCGCGGGCGTCCCGCGGCGATATCTCCCACCAGTAAGAAGAGCGACGCGAAAACGACGACGAGGGCCAAGCCGCCGACGAGAGAACGTCGCTCGGATTGCCAAGCGTGGATTTATGTTCTCCCCGGAGGATTCTAATCTGATCCTTTTTTCGTTGCCGCTGTATATCGAGCGGTGCTACACCGCGTCAGCTCGAAGCCAATGGAGGGTAGGGAGGGCAGGGCGAGGAAGGCTCGACGAAAAAGTACGAGGAAGAAGATCGAGAACGATAGGGGCGAAAAGAGACGGACAGAGGCGCGAGGAGCCAGGGAAAGAGGAAGGCAGGGGAAAAGACGGTCGCCGTCTCTCGCACCGGATCTACCTGCAGATTATGGCCGACTGTACTCATGGTCAACCAGAAACGCAGCGCTCCCTCTTCGGTTACTCGTCTCTGTTCCGCGCACACCCGTCCACGGATCTGTCTACCGTCCCCTCCTCTCTGTCTCTCATGCGCGCGCGTTCCCTCTGTGCCACCGAGAAGATTGAAAAAAAAAAGAGGGGACCGTCGAAACGGGGAACGAGCAAAGATGAGGCGGCGGGAAAGAGAAAGAACAGACAGTACCGAAATACCAACGATCGCGAAACACAAGCGTCGACTCGTCGACCTCGCTGCTCCGCTGCCTCCTCTCGCGAACATGCCCGAAACCAGGCGCTCCGCTCCTCGTGCCCTCGTGATTTATGTCGAACGATTACGAAACGCGGCCATTACTGCGGATACACGCGGCGATTTCTGTATCCCGGGAAGACGACCGCGCTCGAGGATCCAGGACGCCCGGGCTGATCGACGCGCCTGCTCCACGGCGACGCCCGCATCCAGCCACCGCGGATAACAGGCTCGCTTGATGGCAGGAATGCGCCGATTGATAAGATCGCCGGATAAGGGGACGAGCCGAGTGTCTCGAGATCACGGGCGAATTAATAAACGCGCAGTCGCTAATGGGACGGGGATCGTCGAGTTCGCGACTCGATTACTCCTTGTCTCCAGCTGCAAGCTGCTCTGGGTGTTTCAGAAGTAACACCAGATCGTTAACTTGCTTTATCAAGCGACTTAATGTGTCTGAGTCGATTTCTGTGCGGGCCCGCACTCGCTAAGACCTTTTGCACCGTTTTCAGAGCTCCATTACGTAGTTGAGTTTGCATCAATAACGTAAGCGCCCTTGGGCAGGGAAGCTTGCCAACATCGATTCTTCGAATCACAGAACATCGACGCCATATTAATGCCTAGTATTCAGAGACACTGCTACATTGATATGTACGTGCATACCTACGTCCACAGATCTGGGGCTCATAATCTAGTCACGATGAAGTTGGCACCCCTAAATGTGAATTTTTATAAAAACAACGGTTGGCATTCGTTCGTCCACGTTTGTCCACCCTTCAAAAATAGTAATGACTAACTAAATGAAAAATTTGTCACCAGCACCCCTAAGATCATTTTTTATTGATATATTTAACCCTTCGTGGTCACACGGGGTGTATTGTACCCCAAGAGCAATTTTCGATTAGAAATGTCGCACCTTTACGTCTTCCAAAGAGGATTTATCGCAAAAAAGAAAATAAAAAAAAAATTAAAAATCGGTTTTTCCCGCAACCATGGAAAATTGCTCATTTTCAACTACAAATTTTATCATATCAAAATTTACGTTTCTAGAAAAAGACTATTAGACTATGACTGTATAAGTATTACGAATGTACAATAATCACTGAAAAGTTAAAAGATTCAAAAATACGAAAATGGTAACTCAAAAATGATGCTGGGGTACAGTGAACCCCGTTGTGACCAATTTGTGATTATAAGAAGATGTGACCACGAAGGGTTAAAATGGGATAAGATTGTCCACAATTTGTCAAAGCCAAAAGTTACCAGCTCTCACCCGGAATTCCTGCATCGAGTAGCTTTCTTCCAGCGACAAACGTCACCGCCGTAGTTCCCACTCTCCCAAGCTATCAGCCTTTCGAACGCGTTAATTCGCCCGCGTTTCCTCCTAACTCACCCTCGTTGAAACTAACTTGATGGAAACAATTTCCCCGGATCGGAATATCGCGCCGTCTCACTAGACTCTCGAATCAATAGCGGGGAGCTGCACGCGGCCGCGTGCACGTCCCAGGCCCGCGTGTGTGCCGGCGTGCACGCGTGTGTTTATGAGCGTGTACGTATGACAGCGGTGTCGTCGACTCGAGTTATCGGTGGACGATAATGGAGGCACATTATCTCTCGTTACTTTACCACGGTTGTTATTTGCCCTGGTATATGTGGGTCACTTCATTGTTCCTCGTCCCTGCGTTTCCACCTTGTCATTCCACAAGCCGCAGACCACCCCCTCTCCCGCCACCTTTCCTTGTACCACCAGCACCACCTTTCCACCTTCTCCCCCATTCTCTTCCTCGGCTCGTCTCCGTCGCGACCGCTCTATCGCGCTATCGGCCAACTTTCGTGGCCCGTTTAGACGCGGTTTAGCTTGGGTATATATTTAGCGACATTTGTGGAGCGGATGCTGCCGTTGGCCCGAGTCCAGCCTCGGTTCTCGGGGATCGCGCAGAACGCCAGGCTCTACCTTTCCCCGTCCCACCTTCCGTTTTCCCTTTACCGCGATACCGCGTCCTATCTTCGACGTTCCCTGCTCGCGATCTCAACCCCCCTGCTCTCTCGTTGCTTCTTTTCGACACGCGTCCCGCGTCCATTGTCCTCCCGTCAACCCGCGGCGCAGCTCCAACGAGTACTGGCGGAGATAACGCTTTTATCCGCTGCACGTGTTCGACACTTCTCCTTGCGCCGTGTCTGCTTAATTCGAGCACGTTCAATTGTCGTTTCCTTTTGAATAGATGAGGTTACTTTGTGGGGGGCGATTAGAGGAGCGAGAAAGACGGTTCGTATAGCGGCTGGCTGGTTATCAAACTTTTCCAAAATGTCAGAGATTGTGGAAAGTTTACTCTTTTCGTCGCACAAGTAGGTACCGCGTCGAATAGTTCGACAATGGGGTAGGTTCTCGTTGAAAGGTCCATCGGCAGGGGGGAAGCGGAAGCAGGGAGCGAAGGTGGAAAATAATGTCAGCGGGGGCGGCGTATAAAGCGTCCGGACGGTCGCCGTTCGACGAGGAATGGGACGATCGCGTCAGTTTGCCGGCCGTCAGCGTGACGATCGATTTCCAATGTCGACCAGCGACCCTCGCCTTAACGTCATTTCCGCCGGAAGCTACGATCCTGGCGTCGGGAAGTGGTACGTACGACCACTTGGCAATCCTCTCTCCGAAGACCTTGAACTCGCTCCTCGACGATTACGAAGTCGTCAGAGCCGATAAGGGAGTTATCGACCACGCTCCTCCACTGCTATCGTTCTTTTCAATCCCGACGACCGCGCTCCTCCCCGCGGCGGAGAAAAAGAAATGTACACGGCGATCGGTGGACACGCCGGGCGATGCTTTCCCGGCATCTCGGTTCCATGCAAACAATTCTCACGGAATTACGGGCCGGGACTTTTCATTGCGGGAACGATCCACCGGCAATCCTGTAAAACCGCAGATGCAGTTTGCCGCGTCTGCGTTGCTCCCGGGTAATTTCGTCCCGAGCGGAAACCACCGGTGACTGCTGCGAGCCGGAGAGAGCTCCCCTTCCAACTCCCGTGGATATTACCGAATCTCGCCCGCGTTTAACGTTGCACGAGAATTTCGCGAGATCACGCTCGTGAATAGCGAAGGGGAACGCGCTGGCAACCAAGGACTATTCAGAATCGCGGAGGAAGAATAACGCGTGATGGCTCGCGCGTCGGTGCTCGAGAAAGCTGATACCCTCCACCGACGCTGCAGCGCAGTTACGGTGCCGTAAACACCTTATCTCTGCCGCAAATTAATGAGCTATGATCGCGTTGGAAATACGCTTCCCGTTGCTAAATAGATGCATGGGAATCCTCCGTTACAATTGGATCGCCAGTGAACTGACCACCACTGTCAACACCATCGTTCAGGGGTTCGCGATATTGCCTATGGAAGTACATCACGGGATTCGTCGAGAAACGTGGAAAAACATGTCCGAAACGCGAGAAGCCTCCGCTAGCGAGACACACTTTCGAGGGGGAAAGCCGGGTCAGCCTTTTGAAGGGAAGACAGTCGTTAGCGGAGGCAGAGGACGGCGATAATGGACGGCGAGGCGCACGTGCGCCGGGTAAGACCTGTTAGTGGAAAGCAACGAAGTGCAAGGCAAAGCTGCAAGGGTCCGCGCGGAGCAACGAGGGACGCGGTAAAGTAAGGAGCATTGTACGAACGCGAGCTGATGCGACCGAGTTGCTGCACCTGAGGGAACCTCCGCGTGGTGACTTAATCCCAAGCGGCGGCGAGTATTTGCGCAGCTCGAAAAAGAAAGCTTGTCTGGCGTAACGCAATGAAATTGGAAAAACAGAGTCTGGAAGAGGAAAGATGAAAGTAGACTCGGTAGAAACATCTCTAAATGTGAGAAAATTAAAAAACGGAACGAAGGATTTGTGTCTTAGAATCGATAGTTATAGACGGAACTCGGCAGAATATAATATAATGGGAATTTATCTGATGACAAATAGAAAACCCCGAATCACAGTGAAAATTGAAAACTATCCAAAATTTGGAATAAACTTAGAAGATCGTGTTTGTATTCGACGGAGGTTTAAACTACAGGTGAAAGAGGCGACCAGCAGGAAACAGCGTAAAAACAACGAGCACCGTGGGGACAACGCGGAAAAGGAAGATGTAAACAAGTAAAGGATGACAGAAGCTGGCAGGGAGCGGACCGGCTGGGGAGGATAGCGAGCCAAAGCACAGGGCCAAGCGCGATGCAACCAGCAGGCTAGCGATACTCGCTCCAATTCCCGCCTCGAATAAGCTATTAATATCGTGGGCTCGTCGCAAATCAAGCCGGACGTAAAGTATGCCTGGAATGGTTGGCTGATTCTCTCCGCCTTCCCGTCCTCCAGCCTCTGGCGCGCCATGGCTCCCACACTCGGACCAGCCGTAGCTACAGTAGTCATGTGACCATTTCTATACCTTCTCTTACGAGTCTTCTGATAATTTAGGTACTTATGGGCGTTTCGACGTGGCAATCTGAAAAGACTCGAACCTTTTGAACATTCTCACGCGATGGATAAGTATCTCCACCTATTAATACCTATTAGTACCAAAACTACACAGCAGATCCCATTAATAGAGCTATGGAAACAGCCAACCAATACCTGACGAGCATTGACTTGTTCTCTACATCGCGCGACTCGTTCCGTAACAGAGTACTCTATTGTCTTAATAATCCGTCGAAATAACCTGTCCCCTGAAAGATGTCACGCTGTGCCTATGCGATTAGTTTCGATCACCAGACTCTTATTACTCTGTAATCTGTTCATGTTTTCTTGTATACTAAAGGGTTTCCCCGTACAAAATAATAATAATAATAATAATTAATAGCTACTTCTACTTAGTCGTTGCTGTCCCTAACAATGAGAAGTAGAAGGAATAGAATTGTTTTTAAATTGTGGGTATAACTTCAAGTATAAATCGATAAGATCACGTCAGTAGTTTGCTAGTTTCATCAGAAATTCGTCCAAAACGTAAACGGATGTCAGACGCGTCCTTCCCTCTCTCTCTCGCTCCCTAGTTGCCACCCACGAGCGAGCCACGTTTACGCCAGCGGCTATGTGCCACAGACCCGCTGGCTGACCAGTTCGAGGATAAGCACCGGTGCTTCGCTCTATGATTTGTCGTTACGACCGACTTTTCCCCAGTTCCGTTTCCCCTCCCACAGGCTAGCCAACCGACCGGTCGAACTTCTTCGTCGTCCCTCCGCTACGACCGCCTGTCTCGCGACTTTTCACCGTGAAATTACGCTTGCCCGCGTCGACCAGCTCCGCTCGCCACGGAATGTCGTCGTAACAGTACTCTTTGCCTCCTTCCACGCACGATAACTCCACAGTGGAAGTGGAACTTATGAACGAAAGGGACACTAGCCTCTAATTAGACGAATATATATCGTGCAACAGAGACAGAGAGAGAAAGAAGAGTACAAATGGCACAGGGATTCCAAGATTCTCTGTCAGTGTAACAGAGTTTCGGTGAAAGCTTTCGAAAATAAGAGAACCCATGTGTGTAAAAGTGATCTCACGGTCGCATCCTAAAGAAAATTTCATCTAAATATAACCTCTCAACGCTTCATTCTTCATTTCACTGAGGCAGCCGAGGAAAATGCCTCCCACGCCAGCGCTATTTCAAGCCATCGGACATGGACGACGAAGCAATTTCGCGACGACGGAATCCAGGAAGCGCTCGTCGAGGCGTGTCTCGCATCGACGCGTTTACCCGTATAGCGGAGCAAATTACACCGATGAGACGAAATCAATGTTTGGCCCGCGAGAGCGGAGTATCTATCGATTTCCGTAGCACGCGACGGGCTCGCTTCTGCTAAAAGGGCCGACGCGGATTGGCCGCGTTCCAGCGATTTCTCGGCACGATTTGTACGGTGATTCGCCCGGCCGTGATACACCGAACGTTTCTGATACGTGTCCCAACTAATGCCGGCATTACCGTGAACACGGCTATCGCGAAAATAACGTCGTCGCGAATATGAATTCCGTGCACACGTCCCAGCCCGGCTGTCACGCGAGAGCCGCGGGGAATCTCGTCGCTGACCTATCAGGATCTCACTCTCGAAAAATGCTCCGCGGCGGACGAACGATGGCCCTTAGCGGCGGGAACGAATTTTACGATAAGGGCGAGCTTTCCGTGTCCTGCAACGCGACGCGGTGGTGACATCGCGATAAGGGGAACACGGTCCTCGGCACCGGTGGCAACGTCCACTGTTTAGGATCGATCGCCGATAAACCGCGGGACTAAGACCCTCCGCGTTCCGCGTTATTACACGAGAAACCGGTGGCTCGTAACGGTTACAGCACACACTGGTTTCCTAGAACCAGCTGAGGAAAAGTTCGTCGTGTTTGGAGAATTTTCCAGCGAGCATCAGCGCGGCTGCTGGTTCCTGGAACGCTCGAGTGTTTCCTAGATCTCTTACGGTTGTTCTTTTAAAGCTTAATTACAAGGGAACCGATTAAAAAAGGCTCGCAGTATATGATAATAATTTCTGAAGGCAGTTGTTAATGGGTCTTACGAATAGCATTGAAATCTATCAGTGATGCACTCGTGCTAATAATACTCGCGAGGCTTGATTAAACTCCCCGGCTTACGCGCGATAACAGATAAAAGTA
Organism: Andrena minutula; assembly: GCA_929113495.1. Taxonomy (NCBI): domain Eukaryota; kingdom Metazoa; phylum Arthropoda; class Insecta; order Hymenoptera; family Andrenidae; genus Andrena; species Andrena minutula. The sequence continues at coordinate 39,991,142 of OV815994.1, forward strand.
ATGCAGAAAATAAGTCACGAGCTATTTAACACCTTGCCAATCAGAAGCAGTCAAATCGTCCGTGCATTTGCAGATTTCTCCGCCGAACAAACTCGCGAGGACTGACTTTGAACGGCGGGGCTAAAGTCCACCGCGGCTCGTGCGAGTAAATCGTCGATAATCCGCGTCGCGGCGAAAACAAGCCTCTCGAGCGGTCCGCGTTTCGACACGCGATACGAGGGCACGGATTTATCAAGCGCCGAAAGCGGATCGAAAGTTTTATCATCTGTACCGGCCGCGCCAAGAATCCTAGCGATGACGCCGCGCCGAGAATAAATCGCGCGCGGACTAATGACCCTGATCGAGCGCGGCCAGAGAGCGGACCGGCGAGCGTGATCGCGAAATCGAGCGAATCGGTTAATTGCCGCGTAATCGCCGCGAGACGAACGGCAGGGAGGGAGGGAGGGGGGGGGGGGCCGTGTCGCTTGGGAGCGAGAGGGAGGGCGGCCTTTTCAGGCAGCGTCGCGGCAGTATTTGCATCCGGTAATTGGAAGGATACCACTGCTAGAGGAGAGTCGGCAGGATGCGGGAGAAAGGCCACGGACGCCGCGGAGAAGGTGGAAGAGAAGGTGGAGGAGGCGGTGAGCCAGAGGCTCGTTCGGGCGGAGAATACGACGAGGCCGAAACACATGTACGAGGATTCAACCTTCCGAGAAGCCCTCCCCAAGAGAGGCCTTTCCGGTGTAAACGCCGTGATAAAAGATCCCGAGAAATTCCGCCGCGCGACCAACGAGCACGAAGAGACGCGCGGACGAGCCTCCATCGAGCGCGTCAAGAAATTAACCTGGTCCACGGGCGGCGGTTTGCTAAAGTGGAGGTCGTTTCCCGGAACACCAGATTCGCGGGGATTCCGGGAACGGGTCAGATTCCGAGTGGCCTCGTACGGTTTCATTTATTCTGTCACGCACTGTGGATTTTAGTGGGGATTATTCAATTGTTTATAGCGCAAATGTGAAATTGTTTGGAGAAATAGAAGGAAGCTACGGGCAGTGCTTGTTCCTTAAAATTATGGAGGGTATGGTGAAAGCTAGACAGATGTGGTGTTAACACGTTCCGTGTCGCACTGGAAATTCAAACTTTCGGTGGGTCTATAAAAACTGACGAGAAAAATAGATCGCGATTTTTGGTTACAGGATAATCGTGATTCTGTTATATGCTTCCCAAGTTCAGCTTCCTTTTATTTTATTCCGATTTCGACACTGAATTGAGAAATACCGTAAACTGGGGGACATTGGCATGTTTTTGGAACATTTTGCTATATAATACAACTACTTAGTTTTACTACTCGGCTTCGCTCGAAATGAAGATTCTGATTTTGTACAAGAAAGTTTTTTCATTTTTTGTTGTGAAAGTGGTCACATTCATCTGGATTAGCCAGGCATAATGAGCTGTGGCACATTTCGCGATCCCAAATTTATCGTTCGAAAGTTTTTAGGTAACAGACAAACACACAAATACTTTCTGCTTTATATATTAAGATAATTAACACCTTTACCTTTGCTTCAAGCATCCTAGCATAATATTTCATTCTTTGTGAATGTATTACGCGTGTCAAAATGCATACAATTTATCCTTTTCCTTCTTTAATACATATTAACTGCTGCGAATGTTATCCTACTGCCAATGTTCCCCCAGTTTACGATACCTTTTTCCTGTGAACTTGTTAATAAACCGTGGCCTCGTTAAATCGTTATTATTTCTGCTTAGGAAGTATCTCGAAACAATTGTGAGCAATTGTTTCCAACCGGTCCGCGTGGAAGCATTTAAGGTTCGGGTCTATCGATCTCGCGTCCAGGGCAATGGAGTCGCGCTAAGAATCGGTCTTTCCGAGACGCACACCCTGAAAGCTGTTTCTTGTAACCGCGACGCGAGCGAAGCTCCGTGGCGATTGCTCGACTTACTTTCGAGAAATCGAGCGGCAGATATTCGCCAAACATTGACGATACTAAACGCCCCAAGATTTAAGAGTCTTCCGCGCAATCTAATATCCATACATCACGAGTGCATAGATTTCGAGATTTCCGACGAGCAATAATGCGCTTTGTCAGGAACAGGTGTTCCACTGTTCGCGGGAAAAGAAAGCGCGCAAACACAACGTTTATCGACCGACAAACACGTGAGCCCCGTGCCTGACCAAGCGCCGTAATTTACAATCGCTTACGCGGGGTTGAAATTAATTATCGACTCCCCCCTCTACCAAGCCAACTTACCAATTCATTTCGTGCGCGCGCGTGTAACTAATTTAAGCCGTGATTATTAATGGTTCAATGGAACACAATGTAATATTAATAACATTGATTCGACCCGTGTGCATCGCGTGCACTACCATTCGTGCAGTGCCTCGAAATAAAGAGAAGGGAATACTCGGCGCCACTCCACCGAGCGAGAGAGGTAGCTACGAATGAAGCTGCAGCCGTCCTACTTCTCCTTACTTACTGTTAATTACCGGCCGTTGAATTCGAGGAAGTGAACGACGACAGTTAAACGGAATGACGATGCTGTAAATGGGACGAGGAAGGATATCGAGAAGAAGGAACGCCTGTGGAAGAGATCTCAGAGATTCTGTTGGGCGCTGGTTTCGCCTGCCAGAATCCCGGGCCCCGGTGCAACCTTGAAAACTTTCGTGATTAATGTCCGGCAGCGAGATCGCGGCGAGCTGCAGGGGAAAAGGAGCAGCACGGCCACCGATCCCGAAATCTATCCTTCGGGCGTGCGCGCTGGCTGCTCGGAGGAGAGAACATCCTGTACTCTGTCGCGGGACTGCTCTGGCAATGTATCAATAATGAAAAATTGCGCCTCGCCCGAGGACGCCATAAATCTCCGCCCACCGCTACCACGGATCGTTACACCGGTCGAATTCGGGTTAACTGATTCGTCAGCTGCCCTCCAGAACAAGGGCAATTGTTCGCGGAATGATGCAAATGAAGATTGAACGTGAATATCGAGCGACGCGTAATCTTCCGTGGAAAGCGCGTTATTAAAAGTAGGCGTGAGGATGGATATTGGTAGCATGACTATTTTCCTGGTACATACTCCGTAACGCAACGAGTTCCTCGATTAGTGTCGCGGTTGTTAACGAACCTCACGAGCTTCAATTTTGTTAGACGCGTCGATCGGATGTCTGAGGAGGATGAAAGAAAGCACGGTGAAAAGTGTGACGCGTGCAAAGCTTCAGCTTTTAGCCGAGTGCGGTGTGTTCGTTAGAAGCCAATTTGTTGGCGAAACGACACGTGTGCGACGGTAAGGCGACCGGTAACTCCGCACTCCTGCGAGAATCAATGACCCGTGTGCACTGAACCCCTGCTCCTCTTTTCGTCTTTCTGCCATTGCCTTGTCATCGGCCGGCAGGGACGAGCGTGGACGGATTACCGACCAGAGTCATCCATTATTCTGACGTGCACCGCCACTCCTATGCGCCCGAAACCCTCCCGGGGCGAACAAAGCGACTCGCCCCTTCGAGCAACTCTCGCGTCGTTAATGAATACCTAAGAACGTTCCAACGACTATGGCTGCTGGCTCGTCCTTGGCTCGATTTACGGGAAATGGTCGGAGGTTGCCGTGTCGGTTGCTGCTTGTCGAATTGAAAGAATCGAACTCGTTGCTGTAACGCCTGGCGTATCGAGTAATCGGAGTTTAGAAGAGGGATGCTACTTGTTACATGAGTAATCTGTTAGAGGGATGGTATTCGTGGTAGGTAGAATTTTAATGGAACAGTCACGTATAGAGTTGAGAATCCATTAATCGTGAAATAAAATATTTCCGCATACCTTATTCTTATTCAAAAGTATACACTACATTTCCGTATAATAACGTAAGATACTTTGTTCTGTAGTAGTGTATACTTTTGAATAAGAATAAGGTATGCGGAAATATTTGATTTCACGATTAATGGTCATCTCAAAGTAACTTCTTGTCTTTTGTGTGTTCCTGCCACGTCAACAATTACTGAGAGTTTTCTCTTATTTAATAAAGAACGAATTATTTATGTATTTTAATATGAATATTGAGTGCAGTAATGCTGTTGAGTTATTTAAAAAGGACAAAACGTTACTCTGTAATGCTAAAAGTAATAACAAATTTGTCTGGAAGAAATAAAACCTAATAAGATTAAAATGTACTTTTAGTTCTTTCGAACGTACTTTCTTTATACTCCAGAAAAGCAAATTTACATTATTTTCTTGTAAAAAGATGGCAACCCTAGTCACGTGTAATCTTCTATTCGATATCAAAGTGGAACAGGAGAAGAAGTTGAAACAGTGAAATTAACGAGGAACTGAAACTATCGTCTCTATCAAATTACATTCAATTTTATACTTTAGATTACTCTTTTCTCGTCTAATTACAGTCGTTATAAGGTAGATAATTTAGTGTCAGAAATTGTAGGAATTAAGATTGAAAGACCAGAGGAACTAAGAGATCAAAGTTGTTCCACCGTTGGCTAATCGACGCCTCCTGTTTTTCATTCCCATCCCCCTTCTGTTTTGATTTTTTCACGCAGCTTCCTAGCGATTCAAATCCAATCGAGTCGCAGCGGCGAGCCGGGGGAGGGAGGGACTCGTTCGCAGAAGAAGAAACGGCCGTCGAGAATCCGGAGAAGGGAATCCTGCATGAATAATTGATTTCCGGGCCGTGAATGAAAGCGAGGCGGGTTGTGTTTGCGTCGGTTATATAGCCGATCACGGGAAGCTAGACGGAATAAAGCCGGTAATAAATGCGAACGCCTTTCGAGGGGCCAGAAAGACCGTCTTCCAGCTGAAATATCACGCCAGGATCGATTCCAACGGATTTCTAGCCGAGCTACTGAATGATTTAGATGTTGCAACGCGACTATCTCGTCATCTACTATTCGTCATACGCCAAGATTAACAACAATGTCGAATACACATGAATCTTAAATGTCTAGGCACACGTGTCAGTTCCGTGACGACACAGTGCCGACGTGACAGAGGTAAGAAGAATAGAGCATCTACCCTACTTTTAGTAGGACAAATTGCACTCTGTTCTATTAAAATTGTAGAATTTTTGATAGAAACAAGATAGAGAGATTAATCTTTTTGGAAGATAAAGCTAAGATGTTGCAAAATAATGGAAAAATATTGAGAAAGTATGATAAATAAGTTTTGACATTAAAAATCAATGTCAAAAGATCCTGAAGGGTAAGCACGCATTACAACTGAAAACCCGCAATGTTCTTCGACAATGTCAACTTCAACATATATTTTCAAGGTCAAAATCAGTTCGTCATACTTTTACCATATTTTTCCCTTATTCTGCAACATCTTAGCTTTACCCTCCAACAAGATTCATCCCTCCATCTTATTTCTATCAAAAGTTCTACAATTTTTACACCAAAGAATGCGGTTTGTCCCACTGTGCGCCGCCCGGCAAAGCGTCCTCACGGAACCGATAAGTATATTTAGACCTCCACTCTGCTTCACCGCACAATGTCAACTTTGTCGAAATTGAATAAGTGGTAGCCTTATCTAAAATATTCGTAATCTTATCTCCCTTGGTTTCCCATTCACTACGATGTTGCTATCACTTCACGGCGAGGATAACCTTTTGCCCTTTCGCACACAGCTGCCACTTGTATCAAACGAGGACACATCCTCCACGCAAACGGTACACGTTTCAATTAAGAATCCTCGCGTCGGCCAGAGTTACACTCCCTCAAAGTTGACGTTCAACACAGCAGCAGAGGAAAGAGCTGGTCCGGGCGAAGCTAATGCCCCCAGGAGCGCCGCTACCCGCTTCGACAGCACATTAAGAAGCGATTTCTCAATGCGAGACGCTCGCGTAATCGCGATATCATCGTCGGCTAAAGCGCAACACATAAATCAACCCCGTAAGCCTAATTCCTCCCCCCGGAAGGAAATATCAACGGGGGCAGCGCGCGTTGCCGAGCTAAAAAATGGCCCGCATTCCACCGGAGAGGGGCGAGGAGGAGAAGAAGACCGGGGGCAGAAGTAAAAGCGACGTGTATAAATGCAAGTAACGAAGGGACACACGGGGACCCTAAAGGATCGACCCGAGCTCGTCCCTCTCGCTCCCCCGTTCCAATGAAATATTGCCCCGCGCAGACCCAAACTGGTTCTCGGCGGGGGTGGACAGAGATATAGCGAACGCTACAGAAACAGCAAAGAGAAGGAGGGGGGGGGGGGAGAGAGAGGGAGACGGAGAAAGAGAAAGGTTAATAGGAATTCCGGGCATAGTGTCGGGATAGTTTCAATCGGACAAATTGAGGCAATCCATTTCCCGTCATTGCCGATTGCGTCACGAAAATCCAACAGCGGCATTTCGGAAGCCCGCGGCCGGCTAATCACGATTTAATTTCCTTGATTATAAACGAGTCCGATCGTGGACAACGCCACGCGGAACGCTGCCATTATTCCAGCTTCTTCGTGCAGAATCGCGCCTCCGCGCGATTTCCGCTCGCAGCTTCCGGCCCGCGCCCGTTAACGCCGCGCCGCAACGACCGACCCCGTGATGCAATATGCAACGATGGCATTCCCGCTCTCCTTTTTCATTGAGAATCTCGTGGCAGAGACAGCTAAGGGGCCGTGCTAGAGTTTGGCGAAGGATAGTCGATAAGTGAAAGCTTCGGGACCGTCCCAAGGCTGCGCAAGTGCGATCTGCATTTCGTTCTCGAATAAGGAAGAATGTAACGGGATACTCGCTATTAAATATTCACTACTCGCGAGAGAGAGGTACCTTGATTTAATAATACGTGTCCAACCGCGATATCTCGTAAGCGGAACGCGAACGGAATCGCTGATTTCATGGCTTGGAAGAAGAAACGGGGCGAGAGGGAAACGCAGAGGGAAACGGAGAAAAATATTAATTCCTCTCTTCGCTGATCGATTTAATTGCGTTTTGTTTACCCGCTCCCCTTCCAGTATTGCAATTAATTCTTGCAGCCCATACAACTGTGTAGACCTCTCGTTAAATTACACGCAGCCCGATCCAAATCGCATTAAAGATTTATTCCCTTGCCCTTCCACCCCTCGTCCTCGGACTCCGCTTCAGCTTCGTGTTATTCCGGCTTATCTTCGCGAGATAGGAGCACGAAGCTGATAATCAGTTCGCCCGAGGGGCTGCCCCAAGTTTCGCCGATCGGAGTTTCGGTCGCCAACTTGCCAGCTCCTTCGATTCCACGGAAAAGGGACAGCGAAAGTTTTTCTGCTCGGTGGACTGTTTGGGAAATCGATTTGTAGTCTGGAAGCGTTTACGCAAAGACAACGTAGGTTTTCTATGTGACTCCGTCGGATTGTTTCGCGGGGTTATTGAAATTTCCCGTTGCCGAGAACAGTGAGGTAGGGCGAAATGTTTATCCAACCACTGACGCGGAAGATATTCTTGGTGAACCGTAGCTATCCCCTTCATATACATATGCAGGGCTGAGAATCATTGTGGTGTAAGTCCAAATTTTCATAATTTGCGTTAATAACAGTTTTTAAGTCTGAAGGGCTCCATGTGTTTACGTTCATAGTGAATTATATTATAACTTGATTCTTGACTGAGGAATATGGATATTTCTCTGTAGCACTTAACTAACAAGAGGTGTAAGTCTGACTAACAATAAGTGTCGTCGCTCGTTTCAGCACAACACATGGACAGTATAAATTAATATAACGAATGTGCTGATGGCTGATTGGATGTTTTTCACGCGTTGTGTTAAGTGAAAAAAAAAATTAAAAATTTAGGAAAATTTAAGAAGTGTATACATATTTATTATGGTATTATTTTAAGTGTTTAGAGGTGTTCCCACAACTGTAATATATATGTAGAGTTTTTTATGACAATAAACGCAAAATATTATTTTACAAGAAACGCCATGCGAGTGACTTACACCACTATGAATCTCGGGAGGGCCATAACATAATACCAGAAACTGAGAAATAGGAACACATTATTAGCAACAACTTCCTCGAAATTAAATGAAACCTTAACGAAATGAAAACACAAGTGGATTAAGAAATACCCCAGAGACATGGTAAGGTTAAAGAAATGAGAACCGAGTTTTGTGAAAAAGGACCCAAGAGACGTAGTAGGGTTAAATTAGAATAGCGACGGAACCAGTCGCAATTTCACCAGTCAGCAATTAAGTACCGTTAAATGGGCTAACTTTGACCACGAAACAAAGTAGATTTTAAAATAAATTCCCTCTGCCTAGCATCTGTTGCATAACAGGTATTATTATCGGACAAAGTGACTTGGATAACTTTAACTGCCTACTTCGAGATGCAGTTTCTCTGACAGTAATACCTGTTACACAATAGATTCTAGAGAAATTTGTTTTAAAATCTAGTTTCGTCGTCAAAGTTACACCACGAATTCACGTAAAAGATACAGTTTTGCCATCCACTTTCCTAACAGTCCTAAACCTCGGGACTCCAAACCCAATTCTAGGGCCGACAGAGTCACAGTTGATGACTGACACGCGTCCACCTGACTTGGCCAAACTTGGGTGACGAAGGAGATTCCTCGACCCCCGTACACCTATACAAGAAGAATTCCTCCAGTCTAAACTCAATTTTCAACGCCCCGTCACCTCGTTAAGCCTATATAGTACTGTTTACTCCTAGTCAGACCCCTGATAAGATGTCAGCTCCGTGAGCCAAGCTCAGGTCGACCAGGTACACCAGGATCGCGAGTTCCCGCCTCGAGGGCAAGCTCGCAAAGACAGTCAGTCGTGAAACAACCCCCGAGCCCTGGTGGAGCAGACCACATCGATGGCGGTGCACGATCTAGCGACAAAATTTATCTGGGGGCCGCGGAAGGACGTGGCCGGGAGGACACGGGTGCCTACGACTCGCTTAGACGAACCTGTTGCTCCGGGCAATTAACAACGGTACGGTGTGAGTGAAAAAAGAGGGAGCGAAGGAAATAATAAAAGCGGGTCAGCGGGAGCGCGTGTTCGTTGCAGCGAGCTTTTATGAAATCCCGCTTTGCCGCGGTAGGTATAATAATCGAGATGAATAGGGAGCACGCGCGCGCGGGCCGCGAGCAGAGAGCGCTAGGAGACAGACAGGTGGAGGGACAAAGGAAGAGGGTTGAAACACGAGCTATGAGAGAGAGGGAAAAGCCGTGCACGCGCTGGCTGGCGTGGAATTGCGGCACATTGCCCGGCGCACCTGAAATTACAGATCGTTACACGGGCTTTATGGCGAAAATTAACATCCATTTCGGCAAACTGAACGGAAAACCCCGGGCGGTGCGCGGCGAGCTAATGCGAAGCTGTCCGGGCTGGTAAATTTAAATATGCGATTACGAGCGCCGGCCAAAAATTGCGGGATACTTTCTACCAACCGGGGGCCGATGCGCGAGCACTTTTCAGCAACAGAAGCTCGGAGAGTTGCAGCAAGTATCTGGAGCAAATCTTCCCAGCCAAGGAGGGGGAGAGAACGTCGAGTGTTTTCAATCGAACGTAGTTTGAACAACGTAACTCCACTATCGACACGAACTTCTCAGGATGAGAAGGAACCATTAGAAATTCTTCAACGAGGTACTTATGAGACGTTTGAACCGTCAAGTGAGTGCTTGGCTGGAAATTACTGAACAAATGGTGACATCAATTCCAGTTGAATCAATGATCTTCTCTCTCTCCGCTCGAAATTTAGAGACCCGAGACCCGAGACCCGAGAACCCGAACCCCTTCAAAATCGCCATCAGACTTGATACTTCAAAAGTCTGCCCGGTACGCTCGCAGAAATTCACCCACGTCGACCCACACAATTCCTTGACGATCGTGATTTCTCCATCAGCTGTAGCAATTAGTAGGATACAATCGAGCGGCGATCCGTGGAAGTAAAAGTACGATTTCCTCGCAAATTGGATACGGCGTTAAGTCGCGGCGGGGGCTATCGATGAAAGGGATCTCCGTATCGCTGTCGAGCCCGCGGAGAAGTCGTTAAAATCGACCGCTTTCATCGTGCCCGGCCGCCATTACACGCTCTTTCAAAAACTCACGCGCGCCCTCCTAATTGGCCGAGTATTTTCGACATTAAAGCGACCCGAGCGCACGATTATCATGCCGCTCGAATCTCTTTAATAACTGATCGCGTCACGGTGCCAATCAACCTCTAACAAGACCAACTGGATCCCGTGACACACGCGAGCCGATACCACGCGCGCGCCATCAAGCAAAGGCGAGGAATCAGGGCCAAGTCGCGCGCGCCACTCAATAAGGAGGGAGTTTGGCGAGGGAGGAGAACCGGCAGGCACCGAGGAACCGTGTAAAACCGTTGCAGCCGAGCCCTCGTACACACTTTGTTTCAATTCTCCGGACGACGATGCCTGGCTACGTAGCAGCACGTACGTACGACCCACTCCAGGCTTGCTCGCGCAGCCACACACACGGGCATACGTGACCCTTGCTGCATCCGCGGGTATATACGTGCGTGCACGGCACGTTGCTGGCTATTATCGATCCCTCGGTATCACGGACAAGCCTTGGCGAACGCTATCGCGTACTCGCGACTGCTCGCGGGCATCCGCCTGCCTCTCAACGACATCCTCTCGCGACTGCCCTCGGTGTCAACTGTTCCCACCGCACCGAAATTCTTCCTGCCTCTGGCTGTGCTACATGGCGCGCGGAGGTTCCATTTAGAATTTCTTGGATAAGTGTCTTCATAGAGTTGCGAGTTAGAAAGTGGCTAAGTGACACGATCACTGATTGTATCCGCGGCATCTTTGTCGCACGGATCAATTAAACAAGCTAGGGATATTCGATTTAACACGACGCTCCCCCTTCGTTACCCCGATACCTAAGTAGTCTTTCTTTCATCCAGGTTAAATCTATTCGGCATGGTGTACGTCTACGAAGAAGGTTGCCTTGCAAATTGCATCGCGCCGTTAGTCCACGTGTTACTTTCAGTTTCCAAGGGACGTGAACGGTAAGTACGGGCGCAGCTGACGCCGCTGGAAAAGTCCCGTGGACGGGAGGTAGGTAGGTCGTAAGTTTGCGCGTTCCCCTCTTCATCGATCGCGGGATCGGGGAGGGAAGGGAAGCTATCGGCCTGCGAAGGGAGCGCGAGCCGCTCCATCCACGGCGAGAGGATTATCAAGGGAACGAGGGTGACGTCCATGGAGCTTGAAGCTGAAAACTGCTGCGCGCGCTCCGAAAGGTTACCATCGACGTACCAGAGAACTTTACGGCGGTGGATGCTTCTTTTCCGCCCACGAGGACGCCTTCCGCGGAGGCGAGCCAACGAGGGCCGTAAAACGCGACCCAGCAGCGATTCCCGCCGCGAGTTTTCCTTGGCCGCGACGTCGTCGTCTTTCAGGCGACGGGCACGCTATCAAAGGGCCTTTTAATGGCTCTCCTGATCTTCGGCGTCTGCGGCGCCCGTCGCTGGGAGAAGCGCGCGGAAATTTTCAAGGAAATCAGCCACGGAAGAGGGACAAAGAGCCCAACGTCTGCCAGACGTTGAGAAGCGATGCATTCGATTCGCCACGGGGAGACGGAAACGTTGAACCTTGTCGACGGGAATAGAAACGTCGATGCTGTTCAATTACAGATAACGGGGATCCGACCGTGGCTGACACGCCGGATGATAGGAAAGTCGTTGAATCATCGACGCCACGGCGAAAATATCGCTGATACCACTCGGGCGCGATTGTGGGTCGTCGATACGTTTGTCGGATATTATTTGGACGCGCGGCCCACCAATTCCGATCTACCTGCGACCGCGTTCCACCGGGTATCGCGATGAACGTGGGCTCGCCGCGTGCTTAATGCCCGTGGCAAGCTTTCATTTACGTTCCTCCCAGCAGTCATGGCGCGTCATCGCCCTTGAAACGACGCCGACGACAGAGACCATTACGCAAGATAACGTAACTCATCCGCGGATCGAATCGTAAAATCGTAAACGGGCGAGGAAGTCCTGCATAACGCCGCTGCGCTTCGCCAATGTAACCTGTGTATCCTTGAGGTGAGCAAAATTACGCTTACGCAATCGCTGGCGTAATAAATTCAGAATGATCAACACGCGGAAAGTAGAATACAATAGAGTTCCATCGCGAGGACGATATCCCTGGAGAAACTCGTCTGAAAGAATTCATCGAGAAAGATGCGAGAAGAAATGACGAAGGAGCGACGTTCACAAAAGTGGTGAAAGAACCAAAGAACCTCGCGGAAACACCGAAAGAAAAGCGATTTCCAGAGGACATAGACGGTTTTTAGAATTGACCGTGTTTTCCCAGTTTTTCAACAGACTATGAAAATCGACGAAAATAGTCGACAAAGTGGCGGGACGCTGCGCGTAAAACAGCTCGCGCGATCGCGATGCCGTGGCTTATCGATTCGCCTCGCTTCACCGACGATGTCGGATTATCCCGTCGTCGATGTGTTCGCGGCACCGTGCTTCTTCCGCGACTCGCCTTTCACAATTTAATCGTCACCCGTTTGGGAACTGGTTCCTAAGCCGCGAACACGTATCGACCGCTCTGGGCGACTGAAATATAACTGAAATCGAATCTATGGTTCGTAAGGAGCCCGTTCGCGTTTTTCTGCCCTCCGTGCATGCTGCGCGGGCGCGGTAAAAAGGAGCAGAGGCGTTGAAGCGAAATTCCGGCAGCAGTTTCGATTGTGAGAGAACAGGTCATTGTATGGCGGCTGCATTCCAAAGAGAACGGGGACGTTCGGGGGCGGGGATGAATGGAACATCGTTGCTCTTTTCTCCGGTGATCGCGAAAGACCGTGGCTCGCATATTTTCTCTCAATTTCACCGCGACGATCTCCGGTATCGGGGAAATCGTCGGACAGGAAGGCGACGCCGACGGTGGGGGCGAAACTGATCGATACGCTCGCGGAGCGTAATCCGTGCAGCTAGGACAACATCCCTTTAGAAAACGGTTCGGAACCGGGACGAAATTTGCTCCACCGTTTCACCCCGACGAATAAGGGTATCGGTGGAGATGGCGTTAAAAACACGGCAGCTTCTTTGTCGAATCGAACGGAACGAGGATGCTCGAGGAGAAGCCGGTTTTTACTGGCGCTTAAACCGGGGGACTGGCAAGTGTCCAAGGATCCTCTCGAACGGAGAAGGCGCTTTAATTTGTTAATGTACGTCTTCATTGGGTATTTCCTGCTCCGGGTATTTCGTGATTCAATTTAATTAGGGTACCGCGGAAGGATCGCTATCTCGACGCTTCGTCGAGAGATGGCACGATAGAGAGAGAGAGGGGGAGAGAGACGACGCCACCGACGCCCTCTCGCCGCTTTTAGCAATTTCTGCCAGAGATTCCGCTCAACCGATTATTTCCCTTCGCTGGCGGCTGACCCGGAACATCTGTGAAAACTCTCTCTCTGTAGCCTCGTCACGCGTTAAGCACCCCTTTGTTGCGCTCCGCGTACGTCAGCGTGTCTCTCTTTCCGCCGCTTTCCGTGGAAATACCGCTGGATACAGAAAGCGCGATGGAGCAGCGGAATATTGGTAAACAATCGAACACACCGATGGAACAACGATATAGGTGCGTAATACCTGTGTGATCGTTAAGGCTGATATTCTAATATATCCTCAGACCACAACTGGCATCCCAATGTCTAGGTACTTTATATTAGGACTAGCCGAAATGTCCTTTGTTACCTATTAGGGTTAACGCAAGTTTTAAAATAAAGCCGACAGTATTACTGACCGCAAACAATGGCCTTTTTTCATTGTTCGCTGTGGAAGATTTAGCCTCACCCTTTTAGCATTTGAGTTGGTACGCTCTATAGAACCACACTTTTTAGGAAGCATTGCAAAAAGTATCCCAATATAGATGCAAGTACCCAAATATTGACAAACGTACAAAAATATTAAATATAAATGAATATAAGAATTTTCGTAAAAAATCAGAGAAAAAATACAAATATTTGCTTTGAATAAAAAATGCGTTGAAACCAAGGCCAGATCCGATCAGAAAAATGCACACAGCTCGGTTTACAATGGTAGCAGCAACAAAAAGTTCGACTTGTTTGATCAGTTGACATACAAATTTCAAAAAGTCTACTTTTGTTTATATCGAGTAAGTTGTTCGCGAGTTAAAATTAAAAAAGCGCGACATTACACCATAGAGCGTAAAACTGGACAAATTTGAACGAAATTCGTGCAGCAATGTAAATTCGTATTACTAACAAACAGACAGAAAATGAATTTGATATATATAGATAGACTGATACATTTGCGATGTCGCAAAGCTTGCAATTAGTCCAATAAGCAACAGATTATTCGCTTCGTCCGTGTCTGGATTGCATAAGCATGGGAATTGAAGGCGATTTAAAAGATAAAGCTGAATAATGAGACGGACAAGTTAAAACTTCTGGACGAGCATGTGTCTAAAGCGGATCGTGTCGCTTTCGAGCGAGTAATGTTGTTTGGACGCGATAAAAACTCAATTGAAGCTGCATCCGGTGACCGTTCGCGCAATTTCACGGCACTGAACTTCAATTTGTCCCCGAGATATACTCGAGCGCGAGCCACGGCTCGTTAATATAAAATAATTAATTAACGATTCTGAACGGGAGCCATCGATGGAAGCTACAATTTTTCCGAGCGGCGTATTAAAACTTCAGCGGCGTCGATTTTCAACGGTAAATTAACCACGAACGTACGAAACCTGCTCTCGGGACGGTAATTCCGTTTTCGGTAATCACCTGCGCATCAATATTATACGATATCGATACAAATGCAATTAACCTCGGCGGGGCACCGCTCGCGAGCATATTCAATGCCAGACATTTATTTCGCGAATAAACGTAACTGCGACAACTACAGAGCTGCGGATTTCGATTGGCCATAATGTTCCGCTAAAACATCGAGCACGGCTCTCCGCCTACACGAATTCGCTGGCGCGAGGTCCACATCGAGGAATCATGACCGCGCGGTCGCTAACCTGATTTATTCGTACGCTTCGCGAATAGCCGCCTTTCAGTTGTCCCTCCTCCCACTTAAAACCAGCAACGCACAAAAGCCCCGTTAACTGTAACGACGACAAGCTGAGAAATACAGAAACCTCCGTTCACGGAGAGTCTATTGAACCAAAAGACCCGCGAACAAGGCTAACGACGAGGCACCGGCTTCCCCCTTCATTCTATTTCGTGCGCTCCTACGGGACGAGTCTGCCAATTATGCCGAAAACCTGTTCGGAACTTGCGCGGCAGCGTTTCGTTCGAGCCCTATGGACGATAAATTTCGAAGAGAAAGTTACCTCGACGGCGGAAGCGACGCTCGTCGAGGAGGAATTTTGCAACAAAGTGGCGCTTCAAGTTACGCTCACCAGCACCGTCGCACGCTCGACTTTCGGGGGACAGGGAAAAACCGAATGTACACCGCGCTGCGTCGCGGAGCCTTTTAACAAAATCATCGCTTCGACTGCATTAACAATACCGTCATCGCAGTTACGAGACTGTATACACACCGCCATTATCGTGCTGTAAAGGCAGTCGCCTCCCTCTCTATCTCTCTGCTACTTTTGACAGCATTAGCGGTACCGCTTACTGGTAAATGGTTTCCCTCGAATTCCTACGCGTACGTGTCTCGTTAAAGGCGGAGGGATGACGAGGGATGAAAAAGGGCACCGTGGGGAAAGAAGACGACGTGCGGCGAGGCCCCGATACGAACATCCACGCGGCCTGCCGTCGTCGTTGGCGACGTCGGTGCGAAGCGTGTCCTTGCTTTCTAATTGTCGTATAATTACGATACACGCGCAGCCAGGGAGTCTGTTCGCCGTCGTCCGTGAGGCACTCCGCGGTCGGTCTATATTTATCCGCCGTTTCAGCCTGCGTTCTTGCTGGCTAGGCCGACCAGCGGAGACGAGCCGACACGAGGAAACCGCCGGAGGAGGGAAAAACGAGGAAGAACGGAATTGCGTAAGAACCGCGCGCATTACGCGCCGATTCGCGCGCTCCGACGCGTCGCGTTGCATTCGGCGAACGGTGCCGAGAAGGGCGCTCTGTCATTGTGGATGGTCGATGAACGGGAACGGATATTTTTATAATCTTCGAGGGTGGGATATGGTTTATTGAAAATGCATCGGTGTTATCTATCTTTGTCGGTCTTGGGGCGACCAGAATAACGGCGGAAGAGAAGTCTCTTTCAAATGTTGTTTTTCAATGAGTGTTTGCATATTTCAGCAGTAGCGAAGATATTTCTGTCACCGATGGCCGAGTGTTTCGATCGACAGGCGTGAAATGCGATATTCGATATTCTAATGTTTAATTTGGTTTATTCGAAGTGATGCTTGAGCAAGGAGAATTCATGTTGTAGACACCAGGATCGTGATTAAGACTACTTACAAGGGAACACCGCAAACCCGTACTCACAGATTGGAAAGTAACTTTATGGGTTTATAGAGTGACACGAGACAAGAGCAATGTTTCATTCGTGCCCTGTCATCCTTGAAGGGTGTGAAAAGTAACTTCAAAGTCAACTAGACACTTCCAATTTTTCGCGTATAACTATCAAAGTACAAGAGGCAGAAAAAAAATTTGAAACAAAAATTTAATGGTACAATAAGCGCTGCAAACTATCGCCAATACAATTTCGAAAAAGAAAGGTTTTTCGTTATGTATTTTTTTTCAAACTTTTGTTGGTGCAAGTTCGCAGCGCTTAGTGCACCATTAAACTTTTGTTTGAAACATTTTTCTGTCTCTTGTACTTTAGGAGTTATACAAGAAAATGTGGGAGGGCCTATTTGACTTTGAGGCTAGTTTTCACTTTTCACTTTTTTCAGTCTTAGTTGCTGTTGTTCTTCTCTTGAGTTACTCTATAAACCCACAAAGCTGCATTTCAATCGGTATTTTAAAAAATAGATGATTTTGACCTCTCCGATAGAAGTAGATATACGTCAATCATCGGTAGCTCTAGTGCTAATTCTATCGCAATGTAGACCAGCATCGACTAATTTGGATCGCTTGGACTTTGAAACGCTCGGATTGCCAGCCGCCCAAGCACTCTCATACTCGTCAAATCACTTCTATTATGGTTAGCTCCGTACAAAGTTTCTCGCAGAATATCTCACTACAGTTAAATTTTACTCAGCCTCTAACTAAGCACAGAAACATAGAATCAAGACTGTTGCATCCTCGAATAACAAACGCCGAAGAGCTTGAACACCGGAAATCGAAGTAATCCAAACAGCGAGCAACGTTTCCCGAGCTATTTGCTCGCGCGGATGAAAGGCAGATTGCAGATATCCAGAAATCACACGCGCAAATGGAGAGAAAGCAGACGAGACGGATGATAAATTAAGATCGCGGCCGATTCAGGGAAACATGATAGACGCGACATTAAAAATCCAAGGGGAGTCGGAGGCAGAGGGAACGGGGGACCGTTAATGGTGACAGGTTCCGAGCGAAAGGGAGAAAGAAAGCGGGGGAAAAAGAGTGATGCGTCCCGTTGCGGGCACGCCGATAGCGTTGCGTCCCGGTTTCCTCGTTATTTCGCCATCCAACCGTGGGGAGTCGTCAATACACCCTTCACCCCCCGCTATCCAACGGCTCAAACGGAATTCGATATTCGTCTCACGCTCCGGGAACGGGGCGACAGAGTAGCGGCGATGAAAGATTTTTAATCATTTCACCAACAGCCCCGATCAAACACCGACACGCTGTATTTAATCGGACGAATAAAGATCTTTTGGGTAAACGGCGGGCGATAATCTTCGCGGCGCGAACTTTCCACTAGACGAATAACCGTATTTATAGCGACTACACCAATCCTTTGGGATGAATTTACCAATTGCTAAGTGACAATACTTCTCTTCAACACCAATACAGAGAGCTCAAAGAGAGGAATCGCGGTTTAGTAACAATATCAATATGTACACCGTAACATCGATATAACGAAACAAGCGGTTCTTACACCGAAGATTTCACTCGACCGAGGCAAACGAAATTCGTTCGGCGTTCAACGCCCGTGCCAAGACTCCCACGGACTTTGGTTTTGTAAAAGTATGTTATACAGCGCGCGACGAAGAGACTAAATAGTTTAACGACAATCTCCATACCTACGCATAGATTGCACGCGATCGGTAGGCAAAGTGTGAACAGAATGCGAGAGTGGATCCGAGCGCGCGCAAACAGACTGGATTCCCTGTGTCGGTTGGAGAGGAAAAAGAAGCGATCTCTCGCTCCAAACTTTCCCGTCGACGTCACGCCGAGCGGGGGATAAGCGGCGAGAGACGATAGTGAAGTATCGCGGCGCGAGTTGCCGGTTAATTAAATGGAAGTTCCGCGTCAGAAGCTAAGGCTAAGGAGCCAACATCCAGTTAGTCGAGTCCTTGCCGCTGGAAGAGAAAACTTTGAAGAGGAGGCGGGAGAGAGAGAGAGAGAGAGGCGAGAGAGTAAGAAAAACCGAGCGAGGAGGGAACAATGAATCTGGCGGAGGCGGGACGAGGATGCCCGGCCGAACGAGAGCGGGAAAAGGACACAGAGGAGCCGAGAGCGAAATCACTGGGAGTGAGGTGATTAAGCGACGGTATATCGCGTTCCGCTTCGGTAAATCGCTGATTGGAGACGCGGAAATGGAATCGAAGGACGGAAAGCTGCGAGGCATCGGGAGGGAAGAAGAATGACGCGCGTCGAGCTGGCCAAAGAAACGGCGAGCGGAGAGATCGCCTTCGAGAGGCTGGGGGGAAAAAGTGGAATGGGAAGAACGCCAAGTACGCCGCGCTGTGATACGGCTGTGGCGCTGATAATGATGACGGATTACGATAATAGTAACGCACGCGGGGATGATACTATTATAAGACACGCGACGACTCAACGACTTGCCCGCTTGGTATCGAGGACTTCTTCGACGAGGCAGAACTCCGGTAATTTGCCGGAAAAGGCGAACAAGTTACAAATCGCTTGTGCGAGGCGAAACGCCCCAGTTAATGACAGCGCAGAGCGGGGAAAAAGAGCGCACTATCGGTTATCGACAACTCGCGCCGCTATCTGTGTGAAATATCGCACCACCGAATGGAAAGGTTCCAATTAGAGGCAGTCGTTCGTAACGCAATTACGCTTTTACATTCAGATAGGTTTACAGGTGCTACAAGGGACTCGTATTTTTCCGTTTTATTGAAATACTGATAGACGCCATTCACAAGTGAGCCGTAAAAGTGGGACAGCCACGAGCAACGCTCTCGATTCGTATGAAAGCACCGCAAGGGGAAATTCACTCGACGAGGCCGCGATCATAAGATAAAATTAAATGTCCGCTTGGAATCGGAGGTTTTTACGCACGTAGAACGAACCACGTGCGTACCGTGGGTACTCCGTTACGACAGAAGGTACGTGTTAAGGCTATCGCCCACTAGGCCGAACGGAACCGAACCGAAGTTCGTCGGCGTTCTTCTATCATATGGGCGATGCATGGTCGCTGCTGTTCTATCATATGAGCGATGCGTGGCTGTCGCGGTTCGCTTCGGTTCCGTTCTGTCTAGTGGGCGACCACCTTTAAACAGAACAATTCGACTCGTGGCGACCGCTTTCACACGGCCCTATTGTCAGGGAAATTCAACGTAGCGGTACGTAAATCCGGATTCTAAGTTTACAGCGCCTGAGTCTCTTTCCTGAAATGTATAACAGTCTTACTATTAATGCGATCAACGACTATCTAATAACTGACAAAGATCCGATTCGACGGAAGAAGAGTTATTCCCAAACGACCATGAAAATAACAGCCAAACGAATCGGTTTTCTCTTCCTCGCTATCGAGTCCGACGAATTAATTCGCGAAGCGCTAAAAATACCATACCAGGTTGACGTCAATTGGACGCTCGGATACTTCGGTTAATTAATACGTCGCGGAAGAAGAATTTCATTTTAATTCAGCCTCGGCGAACCGGTCTGCACCCGTCCATCTCGACAGCGAGGATTTTTCGTTTTCCCGGGCACCACGGGCGCCCTATCTGCTGGAATTTATCGCGGCACGCGCGACGGAACAAATAAACCGAGAGAAATAATCCCTTTTCCTCGCGGAATCAACGTTTCGCGAATTTCGTATGACCTTTTCGGGAAACGTAGCGCCGCTCGCCCGGACTGGAATCTGACCTCGCGTCGGTTTTAACAGGCCGATGATCGAATCCCGCCCTTTTCTCAAATTTAATCGAACGAGTGTAAAATTATAACGTTCTCCTAACGGGTGTAATGCCTGTGTTTCTGTACAGATTACACGGTCCCCACGTGAGGAACGAGGCAGAAGATCCTACGCGAGCGTTCAATTTAACAGAGTGGATATTCGAGCATCGAAGCTCCTTGCCGCTCGGCTCGCTTAAGGGCCGCCAATAAATCAACGAAGGGACCCCACAGTTCGGTAACGCTTCTCCGCGTTCCTCCGGTATACGGTGAAGAATGCAGTCGAGAGTAAACCGACACGTCGCTCCTTCGACTTTCCTTCTCGGGGGCCTTAGGTAACGGAGCACCGTGCCCGATTTGGCTCGCATACTTATCCCTTAACGATTTTAGAAAGCCACGTTGACGAACCCCACGTGCACAGAGAATCCAAACAGTACGACCATTACGCGCGATGAATCTGATACGTATGTACATCACGTCCACCGTCATTCACAATTTCAGTGTGGCAAAATTTGGCAAACTATCGCTTCTAATTAATCAAGCCTTTCCGAGGAATTCCAGCTTCCGCTAGAAAAGTCGTGTCCACCTAGCCCAACTCACGAAACATTCGAGGATTCTCTAACAACACTAAGAACACTTAAGAACAAAGAAATCCTTACAGTTCATCCTGTAAATATCTCTTTTAAGCAGCCCCACACCACCGAACCCAGTGCATGCAGGGTCCATTTTACTCCATAATTTCATTCCTCCACACCTCGGTATAATCTTTCACCGCGGATTCTGATCTTGCCCTGATTTAAAATTCCTTAATAATAAGTACCTAACACATAGATATTTTTATAGACTCCCTCACTACGTTCAGGACGCTTGTGCTTAGGAGGCCGTCATCTCCTTAATCTATTGTATGTCCGCTTCGTTCTTAAGGCGATGTCGCGTGTTTTTGTTGATTGTTACCTCTTTGATTTGATATGTCTTTGTTTACTTTATTATTTTTTATGTATATTGTATTCTTTATTTTTGTTCAAAACTGTTCTTATTTGTGTATCTAATGGGTTCTCCCGTTAATAAAATAATATTAATAATAATACATAGTTTGATAGTTAAGATGAGTAAAAATGAACGCCGCATCCGCCATCCGAGTATTAAACATCGCGTTCTCACTCGAGAACACCACACTTCAAAGTATCCAACATAGGAAATCACCAAATCGATCGGACTTTCGTGACAGTTTGCTCGAAAGGAAGGAGTGTTTCCCCTGGATCCCGGGGCATGCACCGTGTCCCCTAGAACGGGATTAATAATAGCGGTGAGTGCAGAACCGCAGCACGCTGGGTGCGATGTATGCAGAGAGGCAGCCAATCGAGGATAAGCCGGGTCGTGTGTGCACGCAAGCGCTCTGCCATGCGCCAGAACGTGCCACATGGCCGCCACCTTGGCAATGCGTTGACCCTAAAGTAGCGCGTTTACCACTACTACGCTGTCTCGTTGCAGGCGTCGTCTACTAGGCCGTTCCGAGCTTGGTCGCCGCCGCTTGCTTTCCACGCGTGCACTCGCGCATGCAGCCCCGCGGGGGCCGGGGCCGGGAGAAGGTGCAGCGCGGTGCAGTTTCGCGCGCGCGCGGCGCAGAGATCGTCGCCAATTCGAATGTTGCTCTTTTTGAAATACCGGCGCGCGAGCCGCGCGTGTGTCCTCGTCTGCTCGGCGAGCGGCGTTCTAAGATTAGGTGTTCGCACTGGCCAGTCGCGTTCATACCAACGAAAATATCATCAATTTCCACGTGCGTCCGGCGATCTGCGACCGGTCCTCTCATGCCCCGCCGATAATAAATTCGATGGTCGTGCGAGCAGACAGGGTTGGTCGTGTTTATTAAAGCGAGGGGAATATTGGTAAAATTAAAATGTGGTGGGGAGAGCTCCCAAATCTTTTTTTATTACCGCAGTGCAAACATCGCGTTCCCCCCGATTCATAATAAGATTGAAATGTTAAAGAGATCGATTTAACCAGACACGCGAAACCAATGCAGCCGACTTGTACAATACAAGCAACAGCCTGGCGATTATCTTATCGAGAATTACATTGGTTTCTTATATTGAGTGTTGCGAGGCCGAGATTTTCCTGCAAACTCATTCCACTGGTGTTCCATTCCCGACGACGTCTATCGAGCGATCGAATAATTCAAGCGCACACTTCGGAAGAATCGGTGCTGTCACTCGAAACACTCTGAACAGGCGTAGAGTCGCCGCAAGTTACTATACAAACACTTGTACTGATTTGTGTAAATCGTACACAGCGCGGGGACGTGGCCCAAACAATACCGTTGGGCACGCTTTGCGCTATCGAGCCCCGAGAAAGGTTAGCTTATCCTGTTCTCGTGAGCGAGGTATGCGCGGATACCTGCCTATTCGTGTACCTGGAAGTCGAGAAAGAGTAGCGACGCGGCGGCGCCGAATGAAGACTGTGAGAAGCGCGCGAGAAGAAGCTGCCAGCCGAAGGGAGCGAGAGAGACAAAGGGCAAGAAGGAATACCAGAGAGGGGAACCACCTGTAACCGCTTATCCGCCGGTACTTATCTCCCGGTGTTTACAGATCGGGGATAAGATTACATGTTGGAGATAACGCGCCAAGAGCGAACGCATTATCGAAGTATCGCCCCTGTCTTTCTGACCGCCGCGCAGATTCGAAAGGCATTCCCCATCTAATACGCGCCGAGTTTCTGCGTTTCAATGTTTAAGCGAGCGTGCATTGTGCCGGTCGAGGGAACAGGTATTCGAGCCGTGAGAATTGTAACAAAGAATCGCGCGACAAAAGTTGCCGCGATTACTATGTGCGATTATAGTGGAACAGAAGAGCGCTCTTCGATCATTTGTTGCGAAGCGGAGCTTTGAAAGAGGAAGCCAGAACTGCGATACACCGAGCACTATAAAATTGTTAACTTTCCACGCAAACGGGAATATTGCATCGAACTTTTCGAAGAATATTAAAAGAACAATCCTTTGTTCCATCCTCCCGCTTTCAAGCCGTCGACCTTTGTTCCCCGCAGACTCGCCTGCCATTCGCAAACGAGCGTTTCCCCCAATCACCAGCACCAAACGCATTTCACATTCTAACTGGCTCGCCCCTCAACCCCCACCCGCGCGCCATTCAATGTAAACAGCATCGAAAAATGTCGATACTCCAGATTTACCTTTCGCGAAAATGTTGGGAACAGCGCGGACGGGATAAAGTGAACGTCCGGTAGGAAATTAAAATATGTGGACGCGTGTGCGCGTTTCATATTTCCCCATTGTACGTGTTCCCGTGCTATCGGGGTCCGCTTTCCCGCTAGATTGAACAGCGGGGGCGCACAAAAGCCAGCAATAAAGCGATGAATGAAGCGCGCACGGTCTCGCCACGCTCGGTTCTCCGCGTCCAACGGACCCGGAAGCGCGCGGGTCCGGAGGAATTTCGCTGCTTTTCCGCGCGGCGACCTACGCCCGGTGCACCTTGCGCGGCGATCGTTAACTGCGGATATCTACAGGCCTGCTCTTATCGCTGACACAAATCCAGCGAAAGTGTAACCAGCGATAAAGGCTCGCCATCCCGCGGAACGTTACGGCCGTCCGCTATCAACGGGTCGGTATAGCCGCGCGGAGAGTGCGCCGTTCTTACGCGGAGGAAACCAGTTCCCCTTGAAATATTAGATACCGGCCGCGCAATACCGAAGAAGGACTCGGCGTTTTTACGCGTAGTGCCAGTGAGATACGACCGGTCGCCAGAGGTCCGCGGACCTTTCTATGAAGTCGATAACGAATGAAGCCGTTGCTCTCCCGGCCGTCCTTCGCGGCCCACGCGAAAACTCGCGCGTACTCCTCGCCGTTGCGCTCCGCCGTGCGAACCAAGCTCGCGGCCGGGCGATGCTAACTCTGCGCGCCGCGGCCCAACAATGACCGCTGTGAATGAGCGTGCACGTTACACGCAGGTGGGTGGCGCACACAGGCTCTCGCATAATTACAGCCAGCTCGCGATAACGTTGTCGAAACGAAACGGCCTTTATCCGGTCCGTGGACGTGGCTGCTTGTTAATTTCGCGGGAAACTGGGATCCAATAACGACGCGCCGTGCCGAAAATTATGCGAGCATAAACGAGACTCGTTGGCGATGTAATGAGGTGCTCGGAGATCTCTGCTGTGCGTTTGGAGGCTCCTTTGGTGTGTTTAGCTTTGGAGAATGGCAATAGTGTTCGGGTGATTTGGGGACGATAGTGCATTTGGAACGCTAGGAGGAGCAAGTAGACACTAAGATTACTTAGGTGACATTTCTAAATAATTTTGGCGGACGAACCGAATATCAGCGATGAAGTGATTTTCAATCGCGAAATTTGTACGCGAGAAGTATCGATTCGGCGATCTAAAGTGATACCAGCGTCTACGATAGGTTAGACTGCTCAGCTGATTCAAGTGCCCCGCGATAAGTCGCTCCGATCTCGATCGAGTTTGTATATGCATGACTAGCGTAACCTTGAAACTAATTACCTGCCAGCTCGTAAATAGCGAGGTGCTCGTGACGCCGTCCGTGCAGGTTCGCATTCATTGGCGCGTGCACGCGCGCGAGATCCCCAGCGCGGATACCGCGCGAGCGTACCTACGGTTCCCGCTGATCGATGTCCACTAAAAGAGGGCGAAAACGAGCAAACGGAGGCGGAATCGACGTGCAACGCCGGCGGAGCGCTCGCGCACGCGAAGATTCCACGCTTTTCGCTCGCGAGTATGTTGACCCGAGAAAGGAGAGAGTCGGGCTACTCGCGCGAGTCAATCGTCTCGAGGAAGATAACGTGAGCGAACGAAACGCCAAGTACACTCCGAATGCAACAGCGAAGCGCGTCATGTTGCATTTAAAGCCACTGAGTCAGTGCTCCCTAACTTTTTTGAGTCGCGTTCCCCTTTTATAATATTCAAATAACTTACACCCCACCCCACATACAGTGGACGCTCGATAATGAGCCGCAGTCGGGGCTCTAGAGGCGGTGTTTTCTCAGAAGCGGCATATTAAGGAGAGCCAATGTAACGCGCGCTCTCCCCATAACTCTCCTGTTTTCTTTTCCGTGATGGCTGCCCCCTACCAGAATACTCTTAAGGTGCGTCACACTGATGTGAGAAAAAGAAAAAACACAATCACGTATATGTATTGCTTGCGAATTGCTTGCGAACTCCAGTGTGGAGGCACCATTAAGGGTTAGCATTCATTGGCTCGCTGAGCGTGAGAGAAAGGGAGGTGCACACACGCGTGCGAGTAATGCGTGTGAGCTGGGGCGTTCCCAACGGCACATTAAACAGCGGCATATTATCCAGCGTCCACTGTATAAGGTAAGGTAAAGAAAACACATTAAAAATAGGTACTTCAGAATATTATTCTAACTTAATAATATTTAAAAAAAAAAAAGGTAGCGACCCCCCAGAAAACAATTCACCACCGACTGGTTGGGAATCACTGCTCCAAGTTATTAATTTTCAGGATAACAAATTCTTCGCGTGAGAATTCTCTGTAGGAGTAGTTCTATGATAATTATTCAAGTTAGATAACAAAAAGAAAATAATTTTCTTCCCGTTTAAGAGAAAAGAAATATAATACAGGCTTTTATATTAATCATGGCTTGGGTACACCAAGTTACCTAATTTTCATAAAATTACTTAAAAATATTCACCTCTAACTCTTTCAACTTTTAGCCACACACACGGAATGAACAGAACTTCATAATATCCTTGTCGAACAAAGAATAAAACCACACATCCCCGTTTCCTGTTCTTGTTTAACAGCGTAAGAACAAGTTGCAGTGTCCAACTCGCCGGGTTTACAGATAGTAACCGAGAGGCACGCGGCTCGTGTTTTTCGTCGACCAGAAATACACGGGCTATTAGTGAGCTCGATTCCGTTGCCAGCAGCAGATTCCATTGCCACGGCGAGGCTAGCTTTGTTATTCCCCGGCCGGCGAAAAATCGCGCTGCCCCCGACGTCCCGTGGCCGCCGAGCTGCTCGTGCACGGTGTCAAATGCGCGCGGGCCTGGCCGCGTCGTCGCGCAATCGCGCTGCTCGTTATCAGGGGATTATCATGTTCCGCGGTGTTCCACCGCGATACCGCGGGGACGTCGTTGCACTCCGACCGTCTCGCGATGGCACGCACGTATATCTACAACCGGCGCACGGCTAGCGTCTTTGTAGTCTCGGCAACAGATTAGAGCTTGCGAGAAGCAACGGTGACGTCAATAACGATAGCAGCTAAACAACGATAACGACAGCGCGGAGTGAAGTACTACCGTTTAATATCGCCGGCCCTCTTTATTGCCTACGTCGCAATTCGAGATACGTCGTCCGGGAACCAGCCGAGGAATTTTACACTTGACAACCTACCCCTCGTTGTCGTTCCCGATCGGGGCAAGATTTAATCGCGAGTTCATGAAAAGAGAGACTTAAATGGACCGAGCGGGGGGACCGTCGTTAGACGGGATAACGAAAGGAAACGACGGACGACAGGTTGATCGATATCTGGACGGTGATTAGCGTTAATGCGCAAGGTTTTTAAACGGGAAGGGTATCGGAAAACGATACTTAAAGTCATCGTCCGTGAAGCAAGTCACAGATTCCGCGGGCATTAAGGGGAAGGCGGCGCTTGAAACGGCAGATTAAACGATGGAAATGCTGGTCAGATGGACAGCAAGGTAATTCCATCCTTTCGCCTGTTTATCAGAGGATTATTTTATCGCTCGGAGCCGAATCCATGAAGCATTGTACTTCACTCGGGCGCGTAATACAGTAGGAGCGGTTATAGCATCGTTTTGATGAGTTTCAAGGAACGTTCCTCGCGTTCTCTTGCTTGTTGCGTGAGAATTAAAGGTCAGACGCGACGATCAGCGAATCGACAATGGAGAGTCGAAGAGCGCGACTGGAATCGTCGAAAATACTGCTTCTGCTCCATTTAATCCACTTTGCTCCCGCGCCCGTGCTCGCTTCTTAACTCTTCTTAACTATTATCGCCGCCAGCTTCCTAAATTACTGCGTTTACGCGCGGCTTTACGAGCTCGCGACTTAACACCATCAGCTGGTACGCTGGAATAGACGTTGCATAATTGTGTAGGCGGCGGAAGATTTAAATCGGATCAACGTGAGCAAACTGATATTATCGTCGCGATCGTTATATATAGATATGACGATGCTGTTTTACTGGTGTACCGAATTATTACACCGTTTATCGACATATTACATTACCATCCCGTTGTTTATGTATCCTTGTATCTATAGACGAAATTATTGATGCACCGAGACCGCCGTATTATCCACGCGAATTAAATACCCGCGTTTACTTGGCTATCGCGAGCAATTAAACACGCCTCTTCGAAAGAACAACGAGGGTCGATTTCGTTTCGGGCCCGTCGATTCCGGGAGAAAGTCAAACGGTAAACCGTTCAATCGCGTGAAAGGCTGCAACGGCGAATCACGTTTACAGAAGCGGGCAAAGGGAAACAGGACGGCCAGAAAGTAGTAAAAGAAAGTAGAGCCAACAAGCTACCGTGGGGAAGCGACGCAATTTCAGAATCAACGAAGCATTATCGCTCGCAGACAGAGTAAAGGTTCTAATTCCCGAGACGAGGACTTGCTTCCTCATTACTAGTACGATTTTGCCGAACAGAGACTCGCGAAGAGGACAATGGCTGGGGGGAAACGGAAGGGAAGACGTCTGTAGTCGCTCTCCTGCGCCCACCCTCACCGGCGCTCGCAGTCTGTTTCTCACAGGAGTTTGCCCGCTACCAAACGTAATTTTCTCTTTCCCATTTACTCCTACCTATCCCTCGGGCTCTCGTCCCCGTACTCTATTTCTGTCGCTATCCTAAGCAAATTGTTGTACAACCGGCTACTGCGTTCCGACGGTGCAACAACAGAAACGAGTAAATCATTACGAATCATCATCTCGAAATCATCTTGAATTACGGGAACTCTATGGAACAACCGCACTGTGTTTTGCAGAGGTACATTGACTAACTCAAGAAACCAAAATTCTAATTCTATATAAATCCATATTCCTAAGATCGCAAAATAGGTAGAACTTATTCTTCCACGTACCAACACCCTCCGAAACCTTGCAACAGTAGTATGCAAAAACTGTTCTCGTTCCGTCCGTGAGCATCGGACTTGACTGGAACAGAGTTAAAGGTTCACGGACTTCATCCTTTACTCCTTTTGTATAGTATTATTTATGCGAGATGCAAGAGATCGAGACAGTAGAATTCGCGCACAGAGTTGTTCACGCCGCTCCACTTTATGGTTCCGTGCATTCGTCAATGGGATTAATGGGGAACGGAGAGAGAGAGGCGTTAAGCGCGTACTCCTTACGACCCTAAGCGAGAGCCGCGTGTTTATTTTCCCACGCATTTTTTTCACGCCCATTGTCCCGAAGCTCGAAACATGTTTACTAGATCGCCCGGCTGAGCTGACCCACTTCTCGTATTTCGCTGACCACGCATGCAGCGTCGCTGGAAGAAATATAGGGAACTGGGTCAGATCATCCAGGCGTTAAAGTAAACAGGTTTCGAGCGTCGGGACAAGGTCGGCGAGAAAAAACGGGGGGAGGTAAGGAGCAGAGCCATGCTTAGGGCCGTAAACAGTACGTATATGGCTACTCAATCAATCGGCTTTTAGTGTTTCCATTCGAGAATACACGCGACTGTCTGAAACAGGATCAATCAATCCTTGCGATCATTTGACTGTCGAATTAACGTTGCCCTATTTATCGCAAAGTATAATTGGAAATTGGAGTTGACACTAATCGATGGGGATTAGATATATCTGTGGTACTTATATCCAATTCTGTTCCTCCCCTAAAAGCAGATATATTAATAACGACGTTTCTATATTTATAATATTCTTGAAGAGAATTCAGAATTTGGGTTGCTCTACATTTGTATACAGCAGGGATTTCACGTTGGTAACTTGTCTGTATGATTGACTTACACGCGAATTTGTAATTTATGGAATAAATGAAGTGGGTTATTAATCCCTACTTAATATATAAAAGTAAAACGTTTTCTGTTTGTTTGTCTTTCTTTCACGTCTAAACGACTGAATGGATTTCAATTAAATTTTGAATATATA
The DNA here is from genome assembly GCA_929113495.1 of Andrena minutula. NCBI lineage: Eukaryota > Metazoa > Arthropoda > Insecta > Hymenoptera > Andrenidae > Andrena > Andrena minutula. The sequence continues at coordinate 40,020,346 of OV815994.1, forward strand.
TTATATACGTCTTAGATTAGATGATAGGCTATTTATATTTTCATTTAGGCTTTTTTATTTCATCATAAATAATTCCCGGGTGAAACCGGGTAACGGGTGGGCTAGTGTTTTATATTTAATTATTATTCTTTTATTATAAATATTTACTAGCTTCTAAGATTTTGTTTAATATTTGTAAAGCAGTTATTCTGTTCATTGTTTAGTCGAGTCTCTCTCTTACGCTCTAAAAGTAACAATCATTCTTAATTGGATATTCCCCACATAATACTTGAAATCGAGCTCACTTCGCGGCAAGTAACTATTCCCATTGTAAATAACCGATCTATTGTTCCTGGCTTACATAATATCCCCTGAAATACGAGAGCACCGGAGACTTTCGGGCGCTCAGAGGAACCAGCATTTCTGCCCAAGCGAAGGAGCGCGTTTTACTTTCTCCGTAAAGCGTAGCTCCCCGAATCAGCGACGCCACCAGGACCGCATCCATAATGCATGAACGAGTCCTATGTGTTTATAAAAATTACCAGCGTACGATAGAGCCTGCCTGGCAAGTGGTGAAATTGCGAGGTGCCCCGAAACAAAACGCTGCCGGAGAGCTTCCCGTGGCGAATAAAACGACGCCGAAATGGCTATGCTTTATTACCGCGCGCGGCTAACTTGCCGTTACTCTAGCCGAGAGTTTGCAGCGGCTCCAGTTTAACGAAAATCGATCGAGTTGAAAGCGCAACGAAGCTAATGAACCGAAGAAGAAACACGGGATTGAGAAGCGATTTCTCCGAATTTTCGGCGGAGAATTTAGTGGCCCTCCACAGACGACTAAATTGCCTTTAACGATTGAGAATTACACGCTCGCGGGGCAATTAAGCGATGATATATCGTCCGATCCACGTCCTCGATATTCGACTCGCCGCGTTATTCCCACGGAGTTGCCGGCGGCTTTTGAGGCGCATATTAATCGTCGACTCGAAAACTGCCGTGTCGCGGGTGTAAATGGAATTCGCCGCATAATTCGCGGAGGTGTAAGGAAGCCTCGCCGAAGTTGCCGTGTGCTCGGTGCATGTCAGACGCTCGATACGCGTGTATCGAGGCACGGCAACGGTAAACGCCGGCACAGATTCGATCAACAATCGAGCAACACGTTGCACGCGACTCCGAGCTGCAGCCGACACGATAAACCGTAGGTACACGCGTCGGCCGGGTTGTCGCAAAATGTAACACGCCCCGAGCGAGTCCTGTAGCGTTTTCATCTAGCCGTGAATGCGATTTCCGTTGGCAACGGGAGCGGAAAGCAGAGCGCGCACGGCCGTGAATCGTCACGGCGGACGTTTCGCGATTTTTTCACGAAAAAGTTTAAAACGATTTCCACGGACTCCAATTATTGTCCCCAGCCCGTTGGCTGCGTGCTCTTCGCGCGCAGCGAGAGGAGAGGGGAGGCCGGAGCCCGCGAAAGAAGCTGGGAACGCGTAACGGGTAAAGAACCCAGCAACGAGAAATAAATAAGCAGATAAAACGAGGGTGGACCGGTGCGGCGAGAGCGGGAGGGGGAAACGATGAGCAGAAGGAGGAGAACGAGTACCACGGTGGGAGTTTATCTCGGTTACGGAGCACGTAGTATATACAAGAGGTAAGGAGACGGAGGAGGCGAAGAAGAACCTTCGCTAAATCGATATTACCATCGCCATCGCCAGCGGCACGACCGTCGTCGTATTCTTTCAGAAGGCAAGCCCTGAACCAGACCTTCGAAGGATACTGTGTTGCCCCCGTCGATTATCATTAATCCTTTTTTCTCTCCCCTCAGGTACCCACGGTGGGATCTCCCTGCAGCCTCAGCCAGTGAGAATTCACTGTTAGATACGTTATCAAACTGCCGTGGTTACGCGATTATTCACGAAAGTCTCCTGGGCTGTCGAGTCTAAATTACGCCGCACCGGTTAAATATTTGCAGTCAGCCAGGTTATTTCGTTATCTCATGCTTCGAGGTTACATATTTGAAGAAGTTCGTATTCCTCGCTCCCAGTCTACCGATCAACGTTTCCCTTCCTTCTAACTAATCACGAAACAAAAGCTTCCGTGCCTCTCAAAGGGATACATGATCAACGCCAGCACCTTCGTTCGCAAAAGGAAGCCCCTCACCGTTCCGGAGCCCACCCAAAGGTTCGAAGCAATTTGCCGTCGGTCTAGTAGCATTTATGCGACCGTTGGGTCGTGACGTGGACCGATAATCCGGGCGGGCGAGGTTGGGGGGATGAAATTAGAAAAATTGTGATCAGGATGATTTACGAGTCGCGGACGAACAGTCGCCCGGGCCGAGGGGAGTGAGCGTGCAAGAGGGAATGAAAGGTGGGACTGCGAAAACGGGGGTGGAAATTTATGGCCCCGCAACAGATGCGTCCCCGAAGGACGATATATTCCTTTCCCTAAGAATATAATACGGTAAGGTGGTGGATCCACAGCTAGCCAAACGCGAGAGACACATTAACCTATCGTATTTCTAATTCAAAAGAATTAAACACTAAACGCCCTCGTTTCATCCTCCACTGAAGCATAATTCAAAAATATAAATCACATAAAAATCGACGCAGGGCTTACCCCCAAACATATTCCCTACAACCGACATCGCCATGTGTATTGACTTAATTACAACGAACCCCAGAATTTCTCCAAACCCGTTTGCCCGGTTAAATTATTCCACCCGATCAAACGCAACGTTCGCCGCTACAGTTTGAACGGTAATCGCACAGAGCGGTGCCAGTAACAGGTAATCACGCATCGGTTGCATAATACCGATGCGGTAATCGTGTAAATACGCGTGGAGTATCGTCGGCGGAGGAGCGGGCCAAGGTTCCAGGCGCGAGCGGCGGATGAAATCGTCGGTACTTTAACGAGATAGGCCCCGTCGTTCCGAGGACGACGAGAAAAATTCAATGGTGCGAACCACTTGTGCCCGACGCGGGAGAAAGAACAGTCTACCTACCACCAGTCGAGGGGAGTTTTACTTTCGATTCGTTGCGTTCGACGAGCGAAACTCCACGAGTCCGAACTTCTGCCGATCCGTTTCGCGCGGCCGAGGTTGCGCTCCTCGAGAGAGGCACAAAGGGGCCGAGCCGCGAAACGCCCCCGGGGCGATCGATCCGCGCCACCGCGATTATTATTCCCCGAAAGGCAAACTTATGAAATCCTTCGCCCGGCGGTCGAACCGATCGATTCTAGCCGAACAAACTTCTTTCTCGCAGACACTGTTCGCGGGAGCTCGGCCACGCTCCCCTTTGCTCGGCTCCGAGCGGGCTGGAAAAGGGACGAAAAAAGCAAACACACTCGGTCGACCTCGCCGGGCAATTAAGCTCGGGGATTTTTCGAATATCGGCCCGAGGAGGGCCGACGAGGCGAGCAGGAAATTTCGAAGACTGCTTTCTCCCTGCTCGTTCCGTCGCCCCCTGCGCGTCTATCCTCCTCGGCTCCACGCAGCGGCCTCCAGTCGTAAACCTACCCCGGGATCCCTCTCATAAACGAGAAGCATTGTGCCGGACCTAAGTTCTGCGAACGACACGCGTGCATCGACCGGGGAGACGGGAGAGCAAGACGAGGGATCGAGTGGGGATCCGGGGGCGACGAAAAAGGACGAAGAAGAAAACACGAGGGAAAGGTCGAGGAAACCCTTGGCCTCGCGTCTTTCATCTCTCGCCTCGATCCTCTCATCTTTGTTCCGATCAGCGGACCAACAAGTCCTACGCATTCTTTCGCCGGATTTCTGGGACGCGTGTTTAATGTTTATGGATGTTCGAAACACCGTCGGGTGGGAATTTTTATTATTCAAGATGTCGATGGACGATCACAGCCGGAGGAAATTCGAAGGAAACGAGACGGAGGACGTACTTATGCGCGTGCATGTTCGATGCTCGGCAAAGGAGAAAGTCGACGCTGGTGCACGCCGGCTGGCTATACGTCGGTGGATACGAACGTATTTATAATTGTACGCGGCGTGCCGTGGCTCTATGCATTAGCGCATGCCAACTAAACTCGAAGCGACCCGAGCCACGGTGACAAGTGCCCTCGTGGACGGCGTAACTGCAACGCGGGGGACCAGTTATTACTGTCATAGACACGCGCGCCCCGCCCTTCCTGCTCCATCTACCCCCGTTTCCAGTACACAGCCGCCGCTGTCGCTCGTTCCGTTCAACTTCCTCCGCGGAATACAGAATCAACGGGACGCGTCCGCCCCTCGCGCTGAATAAATATTTCACTCGGATAATCCTCCCTTCCTCCTTCTTTCCCCCGTCGATTCGCGACGTCCGCGGAGTCCGCCTCGGTTCTGCGCGCTTTCTCTCAGCCGTCCCGTGCGACCGTCCACAGCGAACGAGGATAAGCACAGTTTTGGCGCCGAGCGTCACGAAGATATCGACGCTGAGTAATTATAGACGGCCTTCGAGGCGCATATTGCAGTATGCGGCGTAATCAAAGTATTGGCTGATAAGAATGACGAGGAAACTTGTTTTTTTTCCTGCGACTTAGCAGTGATAAAGACACATCCAATTAGCCACCCGAGCTTGCGGGAAGTCAGAGTGTGCCTGCAGCTGTATTAGGTAACCGAAGGTGTCAATTTCGAGCGTGCCTTGCGAATAAACTGCAAAGAGGTGGAATGCTGGTCGCCGCCTGTTTAAATAATCCCTCTTCCTCTCGATTTCAGATCCCTCCAAGGTCATCGCGTATGGACACATCGAATTCATTCCGTTTGCTCGGCGCGAGCCGAGCGGAACGGGCATCCTTGAAAGCGGGACGTGAAAGGAGGCGAGCTGAAACGCGTCGCGCGCTAACGGTGAAGTTACGATCCTCCGTGAGACGCGGCAAGAACAATCGGAAATAGCTTGGCGGTATAGATTGTCCCACCTGCCAGTCGCTTCGAGGGGGAAAAAAAAGACGAGGGAAAACAATGACACGGCGCGCTATTATTCATCCGAGGTACGCGAGCGCACGCCGGGAATAAATCCAGCAGTTTGCTCGGGATGGAAACACCCGCGCGTGGGTCGAAATGAGATTGGAAATCAGTGGAAAATTGTTTCTCGTCGTGGGGAGCGCGTGGATAGAAAAAGACTACGCGGCGGGCAACGCCGCTCGATTCTAATTACCACGCGCGGAGCCAACGAGAATCTGCGGCTACAGCAGCTGGAAAAGGTATAGACGAGGCCGTAAATTAAACCATCAAGCATCGCCTGCTCTGATTGTGGTTTCGGCGGGATTGTCACCTCGTATTCCTGTCAATTCCTTTACGCTGACGCTCGGAGCATGGTTACTTTAATCCTGCACCGAGTTTACGACTTCGACTTTACGAAGGAAGAAGCATCGAGTCGGATTTCGCAACCACCCTGCCCCTGACGTCAGTAAAGAGAATTTCCAGGAGTAGCGTACCTGCTACGCTCGTATCGTTCCACGAAATTCTATCGCTACCAGTTCCGGGAAGACGCGAGTCGAGTGGACGCCGAGGTTCGTTGGAGAGGCAGCCGCCAAGGGGGAAGGGGCTCGCTTTAATTACGCCAAGAATGAATCGCTTCGGAGAGTACTTAACGTGTACGGGGGACGCTTGCGATAAGATCTTATGTAAATAGAGCGGAAGCGTTCTCTATTTCGTGGCCGACGAGCGCGCGAACTTGCACGTGCGGCTGCGCGTCAATCGGTGCCGCGTTTTTCTAATCGAGGCAATTTTCAGGATCGCCGCGAGGTCACGGGAACGACGGCGACGTGTGCGAGACCCCCAGCATGCTATTCAGGACGATGGAAACTCGGACGTGCAAGGACGAAAGTGGAACGTAATTCCACCAGTACTTTTTCTATTAATATGTAAATAGGGTGAACGCGAGTGAACGATGACTGTGATACGCTTTGATCATGTGTCTGACAATGTACCATAAGTAATTCTTTTTCATCCTTCCACCATCCCTTCTTCCAATTCATTTCTGCATTTTAGAATACCTATCTACTTCGACGTTTAACCGACTGTTGGGAAGATGTACAGAGATTTTATAAATTATGTAGAAGTATTACGTACTTCTATTAAAAGAATCTAATTCATTTGACCTTCTACACTTCCATCCACCAAAATCATCGAAACTTTTAACCGCGCTTTTACAACACGGTTAGCGTAGGTATACATGTTGCGTAGGTACAACTGCCTTCCGCAGTGCTCGTTACGCGCATAATTATGAAACGAACGTTGGCTACGCCAGGCCGGTGTTTAAAATTACACGTACGTGCGTGCGCCCGTTTACGGTATAAATTCGCGCCAGCCGGAATACCCAAACGACCCTCAATTAAAGTTCCAGTCTCCCGCGCGGGACGGAAAAAGCGAGGACGCGGACGAGGAAAAAGCAGGAGCGACGTAGGGGAGGAGGCGAGGGGGGGCACGGAAACGAGGGAAGCACAGCGACCGGGGGGACGAATCTGTGTTTCACGCGAGCGGATACGAGCGCTCGCGCGTGCTTTACGACGCGTAGCGAGGTGTGCGCCACTCGCTCCCAGCGACGAGGGTTATCGATCACATGATACTTCGCCACAGACATCATTGGACGCCCATATCGAAAATTGGAAACGACGTCGCAAACTTTGCCCCCACCCCCCTCATCCACCAGTCGATCAAAGATATTTCACTCCCGGCTGCCAGCCACGTATCGTTTCACGACCTCCACGCGATTAACGGCTCGACGCGTTCCCTCGTACGCGAATTAGCGAGTTTATGGCCACCGTCCAGCGGTATCGCCGATTACCCGTACTTTAATCGCGAATTTACGCAACGCCCTCTTATCGGAGGCAATTTCAAACTCGTTCTCCACCGCCGCTGTATCCCTGGAAACTCGTTTAACATGCACACTTCGGAGCAAGTAAGCTGTAAGAATACAATCCTCGCGGAGTGCACCGTTAGACACTTCGGTCACGTAAAACTAGAGCGCTACGCGATCGCGTAATAAAAACTACCAGCCCCGTTCCCTGAAATCTCTTCCGTGAAATGTGTGGCGTGGGAAGAAGGTGGGACCTTGGAAGCATCGGGAGAAAATCGGAAGTTTGAATCGCCGCTGTATCTATCCACTTGAATGCTTCTTTCATTTGCTTACACTGTACGTAGGGGAGCTGGGCAATTTGGTGCGAGGGGCACAATTAATATTCTTTTGATAGCTAAAAACAGTTGGAGGTTCAAAACATGATCACAAGACACCCTTATAAGCTGTCATCTTGATAGATGATATAAGATTATAAGATGATATCCTGTAGCTATCACGATTATACATATTAATGTTTCACTGTGCCCCTTGCAACAAAATCCCCCAAGTTTCTCTAAAGCTGTCGTTTCTCCGGAACTACCACCACCGATTCTCACCACAATTCTAAAGGTAATCATATGTACCATCGCTCAACAGCAAGACCCGCGGTAGAACTCTTTCCTCGCCAAAGCAGACGTGAATCATTGATACAGCTTCTAGTAAATTAGATAAAGCAACTATCCCCAGCATCGCTGTGGAGAGCTTGCAAATTTTCCACAGGCAATTGCCAGCGTACATGATGACATTTTTTGTCACAGACTGTCGCATCGTGGCCGCCACGAAGGCGGCCGTCCAGCTGGAATCGAAGGAGGGGAAAAAACGGCGAACAGGCAGCGGGGTCGATGAAATTACAGGAGAACGACGCGAACGGAACGCATCGTAATGGTGGTCGCGAGACACCGGTTACGCCGTTAGTCGTCCCACTTACGGGGCAAACTCGATTCGCGCTCGTCAACGGAATCAAGCCGCCGGTAAATTTCATTATCTCGAAACCGCGAAAATTGAAACGACTTTCTCTCCGTCCGGCCTGGCAATTTCCTCCCACCACCCACCTCCTCGCCGCTGCCCGCGGAGCGGCAACTTCGCGCCTCGAATTCCCCGACCGGTGGATCGATCGCGTGCCAGCGCGGGGAAAGGCGCTTTTCAGGGGCGCGCGTGCTCGCGTTTCCGCGAAATTGGACCGGCTGAATCTCGGGTGGCGACGAGCCGCGCTCGCGCATCCTCTCGATCCTCAGGAGGGACGCTCGATACGCAGGAATCTGTCCAGGACCGTGGATACACGCCGCCGGGACAGAGGCTGGCCCACCCATCGAGATCGAAATATCCTTTCCCCTCTAGATATATGACGTTTACATCGTCACTCTTGGCACGCGGTTCCACCGTCCTCCTCTCTTCGCCCCTCCACCGTGGCGTACACGGCGCTCTTTGGTATCCGATGAAACGGGTTTCGCTCCCGTCCAAGTTCCACTCGAACCGTACCCACGTCCACGTTCTTTCCACCGTGGCGTTTTCTCCGTCCGCTCGAGGAATCTTCGATGCCGCTCCAACGGCCAGCAGGATAACTGAATGATACGGAAACCTCGGCGAGGTAATTCCCGCGGAAAATTAGGGGATCAGTGTAACACCAGCGACGCGCTGTCGGTGTTAACGCTACACTGCACAGGTAAATTAAAATTACACCATTGCACGCGGTGGATCTCACAGACCTATAACTCTAAAGTCTCAGAATCTTGGAATGCATGGATATTTTAAGAAAAAAGTATTTAAAGTTAAAAAGATGCTTGTTCAGTATTTTATTTTGTTATAAATATTTTTCTTAGTAAAGATTGTACTTATGAGAAACAGAGTATTTTTCTCAAAATATATACAACAAAATACAATACTGAACAAATATCTTTTTAACGCCACGGGTCATCGTTATCTGAATCTTTTTCAATATCATGAGAACTGTTCACTTGGGCCTGTCAGGCCCCAAGTGTGTAGGATTAAGGAAATGGAACATCCTGCGTAATAATACGAGATGTTTATTTTAATTATTAAATAGGGATATTACTCGATTCAAATGCAATGTATTTAAAGTCTTAAATTGTTCAATCATGGTAAACATACGTAGAACTTGGTCCCACGAAGCGAAGATCGAAGGATACGCGAGGAAACGTGGTTTAAGATTGCGGAAAATACAGAGATGACTCGTGGAAGAAACAGCCCGGGCAGCTCAGTTCACAAGCTTCCCTTTGAAGTAGTTGACTCCTAAGCGAACGCTAAAGGAACACGTGCCCTATTCGCGAGCAGTTTGCGGATAGTTGGTGAACTCCGATGGATAAAGGACGGGGTGGGTTTCAGAGGGAACTCTCGCTGTCCAGTCTAACGGGCACGATCGAAACGGCACCGCGCTGTTACGCTAATCGCCGATACCCTCCTTTCTGTGTATATTCTACCCACCTTCCGTTGGTCGCTTTTTATGCAACGCAAAACTGCTCCGATAGTTACACGCGCGCTTTAATAAAGGTTCCCGTGAATTCGGTGCACGTGCTTCGAATTTCATGCGTCTCGTCCATCTCCCGCTACCTCGTCGTCGCTTTTCCAAGCGATTCTATGTTTTCACCCGATCGCTCCATCTATCCAGAACCGATATTTATTTATTTCCTTTCCAACCGAACCCTGTTTCCGGTTTACCTTCCCCGGCGGACGGTATTTATTAAAAGCGATCGCGCTGGGAAATATCGTTTCGGCGAGGTGGGGAGAGAAGGGAGCCGAGGAGGAAAAACACTGCGACCGACCAAATCATCGGCACGATGAACGCATTACGCTCGTTGCAGTCAGCGACGTGTCGGTCGTGGTAATAATTCCCAAAGGGAAGGCACGAAGCTGGAAGAAAAGGCAGACGGTCCTTCAGCACGGAGGAATTTAAAGAGGACCAGCGGAGACGGCGGCGTCGACGGCGGAACGTCGGGCCAGAGAGGAGCCGTATTTGCATTTACATTGGCGCGCTCAAATCGTCGGAAAGGAGAGCGTGGAATAAAGGAAGCGACCAGGTACCGGGGAAAAGAACTTTATCACGCCGTGAAATCGATTTTCCTTCCCCGCGACATGCCCCCGCTAGGATCCGCAACATAACGTAAACAGCTCCGTCGAATTACAAGAGAGAGATCGGTCGATCTCCATCCCAGATAAATGGACCTAAATACCGGCAGAATTCATTGCATTCTACCGTAAACGACGACTGTCTAATTTCCAACGCGACTCCCTGGAATCGCCTGCAGACCCGGCGACAGCATCGTCGAGCGCTCTTGGAAAATGCAAATAAGAGACACTGGTGTAGCGAATAGCGGAGCGATAGAAGGGAAACGCTAATTGTAAGTCTCACTGAACAAGATAGGTATATCCATTGAGATGGTAATAAAGCTCGAGTCAATTTTGCAAGCAAAGGTTACCATACATCCGTTTTCATTATTTCTGTGTATTCCAAATTGATTACAATTTGATTAAGGGGAATTCTATTTCTTTCGACTTAAAAACGTAACAAAATTTTGATTTTTTTTTTAAGAAACTTACGATTCAAATAATAAATTCGTGATAATAAAAATAACAGTTATGCATGATCCACCAACACGCCGTGCAAAATTTGTAAGTTAAATATTATGCATTCCGCTGGTGTGCATGATATTTATCTTCCGGGTAATCGGAACCAGCAAAATGAAACGATGTTTTACTTTATAAATATGTACCTACCTTCAGTTTGGTGAACCAGAATAAAGCAAACAAATTTATTGAGTAGAGTGGGTGAGTTTTCAAACTGAAAGGTCAGAACCGTTAATTTCTGCTATCCAATTTTGCGTCAATTTTCTTATGTAACAAAAGAAGGAGGTATATAACTTATCGGTATTCCGGTTTATCAAACTAAAATTACATAAGTATAAAGTAAAACGCCGTTTCATTTTTCTGTTTCCAATTACGTAGAAAATAAATACCATGCACGACGAAATTTTGCGCAGCGTGATATATTTGAATATATTTGATATATGTATTATTCAAAATTAATAATAAAAAAACAACAACTTCAAAACTGCATAAAAACCAGCTTCAAATTTCAGATAAATCGAATCACTAGTTTCTTAAAAAAAATCCCAAATTTCGCTACGTTTTTAAGCCCAAAAAATAGGCTTCCCCTTAAGTCAAGTAAGCTTTTCTCCAGCTCGCAATTCAAGCACCAAAAATGTATGGTACCTACCTACTAATCGCTGCGCTGCACCTTCGTACCACCCAACATACCAAACAACCCTACTCTCCCATTTCCCCGCGCAGAATCAACAAGAAAGAAGAGTAAGTTCCGCCGCACGGTAGACGTATACGCGTTTAGGAAGCAGCAACGAATCCCTGGCCACAATTTCCCGCCATTATATTGCGGGGAGTTGTCGCACGAGCGTGGACGAAAAACAGGAAAACTCGAAGGGACGGGAAACAGAGCGGTTGCGGAACCCTCGATGCACGGGACAAAGGGAGATCCAGAGACAAGGTACGACGGTGGAAGAAGCGAGACGAAAAAAAGAGATCCCGAGCCAGAGGCGTGTGCAGGCAGTCCAGAGACAAGCGGAGAAGCGAGGGTATAGTGAAATTAAAAGCGAAAGCGGAAATTGAAACACATCCACCACTCCACTCCTCCCTTTTAACCCAGCGCTATCGGTCGCGTTAACCATTAAGCGTTTATCTTTTCCCGGGCAACGGAGCTGCGGTTAATCGAGTAAATCGTTTAATTGGTCGTGCACGGCTGGTTAAGCGACCTCCCCCCCGCATCGCACTAGCGTAATGAGAGGGGGGTAAATTGAATTTGGACCCGAGACAAACCGTGGACTTTTTAGCGAAGGATTACTTTTTCGCGCGGCTGCGGTGACGCTTGCGCAACAGCCCCTCCAAGGCTGGGAACAAGCGAGCCGAGATATCATCCGTGAAACTGCGACCAATTCAAGTCAAAGATCGCTCTAGCCTCGCTTTTTCACCTCCCCGCAGCGTGCACCGCCGCAATTTCAGGTTGCGTAAAAGGGGAAATTCTCACGACAGTGTCGCAACGTACACCGATGAAACGGTCGCGCGTGCTGACGATCGATCGCCGCGCTGTTGATCCCATTATCGCCCGACAACGCGATTCCGCGCGGCTCGTATCTCATCAACAGAGGCAGCACGATAAAATTAGATAACGCTTGAACCAGCGCTCCGAGGGAACCGTTTAAATAACCACCTCGGAACGGTCTCGTCAGATTAATTCGCCTCCTTGCCCGAGTCCGACTTCCCTCGGCTGGATCGGGGCGAACGACGATATAATTATCGTCGCTCCTCGCGCGATACGAATCGCTGATAACTCGGTTATCGAGCGCCGTCGTCCTCGCGCAACGACGCCTCCCGCTCTGTGGACGTTTCGCGGAACGTTGACGAGCGAATTCACGCTGGATTATTAAACTTCGTTTCCTAAGCGGTTCGCGGATAAACGGGGATCTGGCGGAACTCGACGGGGCTAATTAATCCGGGGGCGCGGATTAGTTGCGCGCTGGTTCAGTCCAATGTGTCGTTCAACGAGACGGAAATCGGTGCCGCTGGATGACTGCGCGTGACAATTCGCAATCGCGGGAAAGCGCTAAGAACGTGGATGTTTGCAGCTCGCTGGGGAAGAAGTATGCAGCGATCGGAGGCACGGACGAAGGTGCCAAGTTTTTGCGATACTTTGCTGGCTTAGAAACTTGTAATGGCTATGCCAAGAAATGTAGTCGATGATGGCGTGACCTGCATGTAAAGCCTAATACTCGAAGCAATATGGGTATCTGCTGAATGCAAACGCACGAGGATAAATAGCACTTCTGAAAATCGCAAGAGGAAAAGAATCGGTTGATCCGATTGCTGGACGCAGACTCGAGCAGGAATCTTTTGTAATTTACTAATAAAGTGGACTATTCGAGTCACAGATACCTTGTCCCGAGTCAGGATATTCAACGAGAATAGCAGACAAGAGTAGGGTTAACTGGACAACGTGGTTGACGTAGGTCACTGTGAGAAGCAGGATTCTGGAGGCAAAGGTAAAGGCAGAAAAGGAATCCTACTCCTGGGAATTGTGGGGAGAAAAGGAAATCATCCGATCGAGTTACTGAATTGGGATTCGAACTCATTTGTTGGACACAGGTTACTCTAACAACCGAGCTGTTCGGTTCAACAACTAATTCTTTTTCCTGAGATCAGATAATCAGTGTCTGCTAGATGTGTGTACTGCTCAGAGTTGCAGGCTCGAAGATGGAAGCCATATTCTTGATTGGAAAAGTCTACCGACATATTTCCAATATCGCAATTAGATCGACCGTAACTTCCACTTGGAAGCCACGAAGTAAGTATCTACTGAAAATTTCGATAACTCGGGTCATAAAAATCTGGAATATTTCAAGTTGCACGACACGCGGAAGATACCACGCGGAATGTCGAAGGCACTCGAGCAAAACATCTAGCTATCTCGAATCGCGTATAATAATACGCAAACGCGCGCAGATTCCGTAAAACGACCGAGTTCGTTCGATCGTCGAACGGTTCACCGATCCCCGTGAGAACTGTACATGGTTCGCCGGGGATATCGAGCACGCCAGACGGAATAATAGAAAGCACGATAATAGAGGGAACGACAGTTCGTTAAGTCAATTGCACGGCGAGCAAGAAAGGGACGAAAGTGATCGATGAAAGAGCGGGAGGACAGCGAAAGGGACGAGGCGGGTGGGGACGGCGGAAAGCAGGCAAAAACGGTGACTCAAAGAACCCGATCGCGTGGCCAAGCACTGCTCGTTAAACTGGAAAACAAACGGCAGAGCACTCGGCCAAAAAGCTCGGGCTCTGGAACCAGAGCTGGCAGAGGAATAAAAAAAAAACAAGGGAACGTCGCTCGAGCTCGAGATACCGAGTAATTTCAATTACGTTAAGTTCGAAGGGTAATTTTAATAATTACCCGACCGGCGACGCTGCGAACGAGAATGAAAACACAGCGGGGCGTTCTCGCAGATCGGCTCCTCGTTTAAGCAAACGAGCCTGGACGGGAGCCGTTCGCGCGATTATTAGAATTTGAGAAAGATTCCGGGACAGAAAGTCGCGACGAGCCGCGGGCTCTCTGAAATACCGCTTAATTCCAACAAATCGTCCCTCCACGGAGCCGGAGTGTGAATATGGACGAGGAAGCGAAAAGGGAGAGCACGAAGCCGGTAAGATGGGTCGAGATAGCGACGAGCAGAATGGAATGGGTGCCGACTCGACGGAGGAATAACCTTATTTACCGAAGGACCCGCGATTATCCTCTCCGCCCTTCGCCCCTGGCCCACGGGCTTCTGCTCTTTATCCCCTTTCGCCCGCTCCCCCCTTCGCCCTTTAAGCGCAGTGATAAATTGCGGTAGTATCACAGACGTATAAACAAATCTCTTCTGCTCTTCTCTATCTCGTCCACGGCCGCCTTCATCTTCCACCGCACTTTCTGCATTCCTCACCGAATTCTATCCGCGGCCGTTTCTCGCGACACTAAACGATCAATCTTTCCGTCTCCGCATTCGGTTATTCATATCGGTCCCTCGCTTGCCTTTAATCCGCGCATCTCGCGGATGTGCGCTGCAGATCGATTTCCTTGTAAAAATGCACCGAGCAGACTTGTTCGAGGGATGGAAATTAAAGAGTGGAAATTTAAGATGGGAGTCGATAGTACGAGAGTCTACTCGATTTCAATATAACCTATGTGGTGCTGCTCGAAGGTTACTCGAGTCTCCTAAAATCAAGCAATTCTATTCCTGCTTGAATATGTTAAAAATTGCCGAACGGTACGTGGAATTTTTCAAGTATTCTATACCGTATACAGCAACGGAGCAATTTGAATGAGCGATCCGAGTTGATAACGGAATTATAAATTGAAAGCGGTTTCCTCGCGAGCTCCGCTCGGCATTTTTGCGGTGCTCGGTCGGTTCTCTCCGCTGAGAAAGTTTTCCAGGGTCGACGAATCCTTTATTGCAATGGTTTGTCCCTGCCGCCCGACCCAAACCGGCGACCCTTCTCTCCACCGCCCTCGGGATCGTCCGACAAGCAGGATTATACCGTCGGAAATATCAATGGTCGCTCCTTTATCCTTTCCAGCAGCACCTGTATCTCTATTCTTCATGGAGGCTTCAACGGAATTACGCTCGTTACGAATTTCCCGTGGACGTTATGAAAGAACATTTGACAAGACACGCGGCTCTCGCGACTCTCTCCTCCCTGTTTCTCCCACCACTCCAGCGCTTTTAATTCTCGCTCGATAAAATATAAAACGGACCGAGTCGACGCCAACTCCGACAGTCCACGATAAATTAGCAGATTTCTCAGTCGATGAAAGAACAGAACTATATATCCAATTATCTACGGCAGACCAATGATGGAGAACTATCACGAAATTTCATACCAACGATCGCGACCACCGATCAGATACAACACTCGGAAGGAACAAGTGTGATTCATGTTGTTTCCACCCTAAGGGTTGAAAAGGCCCTCGCCGCTTTATCGTGTCCAGCGAAAAAAAGGTTCCCCTAACAGCGTATCACGCGGTCGATCGCGTGAAACCAAAAATTATACCGCCAACAGCCGCGAGGAGCCTTGCTAGTTCCTCGATAAAACAGCTGATGCTCGGTGTCCCATTTTCCGCCCGCATCGGCTGCTCTCAAAACTCCTTTACCACCCCATCCACTCGCCCGCCCGACCTTCCCCTCCCCCTGTCCGTGCTGCTATCTATTTCGAGGCGCTATCTAATCGTGCTCTCCGGGCGATCCTTTACGCAAACTCTTTTCAATTCGCTCGATAAACGACTCGGTTCACGGTAAATATGTATATTCGACGGGGAGGGAGGCAGCAGCAGCGGAGACCTCATTTTTCCCGCTCCGTTCTCGTCCCGCCACGTCAGCGGCTCGCTCGTCGCGTGAGGCGAGGCGCTCACGGAACCATTTTTCACGGACACTCCGCCGACGATAGACCACGAATACATCACGGCGACGCGGATAGCAGGCTAAGCAAGCATTGTTCAACCGTCCAACATCCACCGCAGCGGCGACGTCCCACTGCTCCGCAGGGGATTCCACGGGTCTACAAGGCGTCCCCTTTATCGCGAGCATCTCTTCGGAGGTCGTCGATATCAACGGGGACCGAAGGTTTCGATGATAGGGGACATCTGTCATCGTGATAGTTCCCGAGACCCGATTATGCATTTCTGGCGGAACTGACGGAATCCAACGAGCTGTTGCAATACGATCATGCGCAGGGAAGCGTGTGTTATCAAGGCGCGTCGAGCTGAATGACGCAATTATCGACTGTGTCGTCCGGTTCTTCCTTCGAAAGCTGCGCCGAGGTCTACTTAAATGGCTTCGCTACTCGACGAGACGTTTAACAACGTGAAACACGCGAAGAGTAATACGAACTCCGTGGATCATTCCTCGATCTGTTCCTTCCTTTTCCTTCAAGGTCGTCCGAAGGTCCATCAGAGCATAGCCAATGAAACACATCTTAATTTCACTTACGCTACCAAATCGCTACAAAACGTGCAATCTAATCGAAGAACATTCCCCAGACCCGGTAAATCCGAGAATCATAATCTTAGCGATACCCCTTTCGGGCACAGAATTTCACACAGCTGTATCCTCTATTTCCCCTCGAAGAAAGGACCACAAATGTCCCCGGTGTTTATAGATTAGTCGCGACGAAAGGGACACCCAGTACAGTTTTAACGTACGATACACGGTACGTACGCGTATAAAGGAGCGAAAGGCGCGTGCACGGCATATCCCGTGCCGGCGATAAATCTGGCGGTTCGATGTCTCCATTTCTGCGTCGTCCCCGTTCGCCTCGTGTTCATTTTATTTCACCATTATCCTCTATGCCTCGAAACTGATAGCAAGACGCGAGAGCTTACGCGTTCTGGTAGCGTTCGCTTTCCGCAGAGACCGGCGACGATTCACCGAGGGGGGGGGGGGGGGGGGGGGGACGTCTGTTACGGTGTTCGAGCAAATTTGCATGGAGAGCGTTCGCGCGGCGCGACAGGGACGGGAGGGTGAGGGGTGGGGTGGGGACAAGGGGGAGAAAGAGACGAGGCGACAACGACGGGCAGAAACACGGTTAATGGATTGACACGGTGGATTGCAATTAAGTTAACGGTTGAACGCTATTCCTGGATTATTTCTGGCGGCTCGGACGGATTATAAATATCGGGACACGGATTCCGTTGATGCGAACCGATGTGGAGAGCATAACGCGACCGTGCGGTGTTTAACGCGAGCTATTCGACCGATGATTAAGCGATGCGAATACATTGGCCAGAATAAGCGCCATGCTAAAAATCAACAAGGCCCGCTCGACTGTAAACTAACGAACGCCCGATCCCTTGCAAATTTTTCAATCCGCTCGACCGTTCTCGCGTGTCGATTCGCTTCGAATATCATTCGAATATTTAAAACGTTCTCTTATTTACTTTGAACGCTTTTCGTTGGCTGGTCGGGGCGGGACGAAGGGGGAACGGTTGATTAAGATCTTCAAGACCTGTTTAGGATAATTTTAAAATTGTTCAGGTTCGAGTAATTTTGGAAGTGATTCGACGCTGACGTCATGTCTGGAACCACAGACGTGTATTTCGAGCGATGCAATTTTGAAGCGTCGAGGCGCAAGAGCGGGGCCTACGCGAGATCTTCTAAAATCAAACTTTGCGAGCACTCTGTGCACCAGATGCCTGACTTCTGGGTCCGGCGTGTATCAGAAAACTCGCCGAACAATGCGGTCGCTTTGAAGCCGTCCCTAATCGTCCCTTCGGGCGCCTCTTACGCATAAACACTCGCAACCATCGTTTCTACCATCCCTCCCCTTTCCCTGCATTTCCACGGTTGTTGTACTAGCCCCAGAACAGCGATACCGAATTTGGCAAATACTTAGCGTTAGACACTGGAGTGCTAATTCAATAGAATCTTATCTGCACGCGCGGGCGAGTCTACAGGGATCTATTGTCGCAAGTAACAATGAACCTTAACGTAATCTTGTTGGACGCTGTACCGTGTACCTAGCCGCGAATAGATTGATACAAATAAACAGTGGTGATGGAAGGAAAGTTTGAAGTTGGTAATATAAATCTGTTTATATTAGATATTACATATTATCGATTAACTTTGCAAAACCCCTCATTCTAAGCAATGTAATTAGTAATACACTTCCAAACCTCCCCGATTTCAAACCAGAAACCTTTTCAGCGATTTCAGAGAACCACAAGGATATTCACAGCTCATAATAAGTACGACTTAAGTACAGGAACTACTCGAGACGATCGGTGACCGCCACTGAACGACGGCAACGCGCAATTAAATTAATAAATATCGTCGGAGGAAGTTGTTTGATTCGCGTGCCGTTTCTCCCTCGATCGTTGAAGGCGTCGCGACGGAAAACGCGAGACGAATCGTCCCGGATTGGATTCGTTCACTGGAGTTCCTTCTTTTAAGAACACCCACCTCTTTTCTCACTCGCCGCCACGACTGCCGGCGGCCCGTATCCTAGTTGGGCTTTTCTTGCCCGACTTTCGCGTAATAACCGGAAGCGAGAAGCGAGGGCAAAGTGGATCGCATCATAAATCTGCTCGACGCTCAACAATGGGGAGCCCTCGCCCCGCTCCTCTCCTTCGCCCACTCAATCTCTCTCTTTCTCCCGAGCGCGATCAAAAGAAGTTTCGCGAAACCGGCTACCATTATGATAATCCGTCTGCTATCCCCCGTAAAGGCTGTAAAAAACGAGCGACCGACTGTATTTTCAACCTCGACACTTGCCACCTACCTCAGCCCCCCCTCGCAGGAAACGTTGCCGCGCCATCAATCGCGACACGTCCTCGTAAATTAGCCACGCGATATCGGCACCCGGCGACGCATTCCGTTCCATCCAGTGAAACACGCGTGTCTCTTTAATCGCGAAAGTGCACGGGCCGGCCGGGGGAGGAGGAGGAGGAGGGCCACGTTTCGAATCGCGGCCGTCGGGATCGATAAACGCTCTATTATCGGTAAACAAATGGTAACCGCTCGGTGTTATTGATTCGAACTCGAGCGGCCCGTTACCCCGGGGGTGCCCGTGTGCCATGTGTGGTCCCGTGGCAACGCCGGTGCCCCCCGGGTCCACCAGGTAAAGTCGAAACGCGAGTATCACTCAAGGGTACGTATCGGCTGGCAGTAAACCTCCATTGTACATACGCATGAGTCATTACGTTACGTCGTTCGAGGCTCTTCATCCTTCCCTCGTCAATTCCAACGAGAATACCCATGCCAGCCTTAAATGCGAATACTCCGGGCCCAAATAGATGGCAATTTGTGTCAAAAGCGGGGGTGAGGCTTCTCTGATTTCAGTGGAAGGAAGAATAATCGATTTTGTTGTAAAAGTACAGCAGCGTGAATTGGTGGGTGTTATTTCGTTTGGATCTTGGATGAAGTGTTTTGTATATCTATAGTGTATGATTTAATGTGGTGTCAAATCCTTTCACCATACCTAGGTTACTCAATTTCTCGTTTTCCCCGAACCTCCTAAACAATTTCCTTCAAAACGTGCGAATTCCAGTTTCGTTGAAATCGACGTTAAACTCGCCTCGAGACTCGGAGCGGTGTGCACTGGCTCTGAATGAATTAGCCGGATATTCATTTACGCGGAGCCGATCGGGTAACCTTCGAGAGAGCCTGACCAGCCACTCAAGGTTACTGGATACGAGAAAGAAGAACCGCCTCCACGATCTTTCGCCGAACACGTATATAAACCGATTCCAGCATCGATCCACCTTGCGATACACGCACCTAACACCATTTCCCCTGGGATTCCCTTTCGTCACCCGTGAAAATCGGAATAATGGTAAAAGACATGGTTCGCGCCACGGGGATTCTGCTTGGAAAGAAACAAAGGGGGTGAAGCTCTCTTTCCTCGGGGATGTTCGAGCGAAAAGATTGAAGGTTTCAGGCCAGAACATCGCGCCTCGATTCGTTCGTTCATGATCGTGACCCCGTTACGTGACTACACGGCGTAAGTAGGTACGTTAGGAACATAAAACGATACCGTTTATTGTCTACAGTCTTTATTGAAGATCACAAAGATCAAGTGTATCCTCGAAACTATTCATTGCCTCTTCCTCGAGTACGTATACGCTAATAGATACAGTCATGCCGATCTCGTCTATAGAAACACGCGATCTCCCGTGACACGTACCATCTGAGGCTTCAGCTTATTCTCTAGTACGTACAGGATGTTTAAGAAACCCCTAATCATAAGTATATTGAATAATTCATGTGGCAGCGTTGCGGGATACACTTGAATCACAATTGGTAGCGGCGCGGAAACGGGAGAGCTTTCTAAAAGAGTGCGCGCTCGGAAGTTTTAGAAAATAAGCTTGCCAGGAATTCGGTGCGTTCGTTCAAGCGGCCGAGCGACGACGGAGAATGTGCGCGCGTGTCTTTCAGAGTGTCTGCGCGTAGCGGAAGTTGATTCTCTTTCGGAGAGTTTTCAGAGAGTTTAGCGAACTCGGGGATCGAGTTTTAAGTAATAGAGTAGTAATCCCCATTCCTAGCGCGACGACTCGAGCAGATTCCCTGCGAAAACTACCGCCGTTTTCCACGAACAGGACACAAAGGTCGTCAACTTTCCTTCTGTAAATTTAGCATCGCGACGCGGCTCGTTCGCTTTCGCGCGCAGAAATAAGTCGAAGGATGGAGATGCGCGGAGAAAAAGGAGCGTTGGTCTTGTGTTCAGTGCCTGCTTCTTGGATTAAGCCGGCGAGATTTATGCCGTGAGTCGCGAGGAGGCGACTTCGTCATAGGAACCCTCGCCCTTGCCTCGAAATCGATATACTTCCTTCCCCGTCCCTCCGCGTATTCGCAACCCTATTTCGAGGGACGCTTTCGAACACACAGATACCCCAGTTTTCCCACTTTCCTCCGATTCCCTCCCTTCGCCTCTCCCCTCCGACGATCCCTTACCGTGCCTTTGCAATAACGAAAAGGTTCCAGCGGGTTTCATTATAAGACTGGCGATTTACGCGAAGGCGCGCCGGTTCGTTCAAAGAGAGACATCATTGCCCATAAAACCGATAACGAACGAGAAGTGTAGCAGGAATAAGTGGATCGAAAGTTGCGAAGATGAATGTTAATAGCGTCGGGGATGAAATAAACGAGCGCCTTCGCTAATAGCGCCGAGAACCAGAACAATTTTCCTTGTCGCTTTGATGTCGCCCGCGGATCGAAAGCTCTCTGAAAAGGGAAAAGACGCTCTTTCACGGTACAAAATTCAAGCCAGATAGAAAACCGGCGGCCATTAACGTTCGCCATCCAGCCAGCGATTTTTTTCCCTTTTCGTGGAACATCGCCGGGGATATGCGAAGGCGAGAGCAAGGAACCGTGCCCCATTGTGCGGGAACGTGTACGTATAATAAAAGGTTACAAAGGTCAGCGGAACATTCGTGGAACCCGGTTGCAGCTTTTGTGAATGAAAAGGGGACGGCGGCGGGCAGGGAAATTTCCCAGACGCCAGAAAAATGTCCTCACAATCTGCGGGCAGGTGTTGAGAATGGGGACCTGCGCTGGCTTTTCAAACGAGCCCCCGCCCGCAACGCCGGCGCGGCGTTAAATCGCTCGCATCCTGCCTCGTATGCACGGATAAATCTTCGATTGCACAGCAGCGCGGCGCGTACACTCGCTGGCTTGCTCGAAATAATTGTAGAATCGCGACGAGTGCGTTCGAATCCAAAGGTATCGAGATAGCGTCCTTTCTTTGTCACTGAACTGCGAATTATTGAGTGTTCGATGGAAAAAGAAAGGCAAGGTTAACGTCACTCGTGTATACAGCGGATAAGACATGCACGTTTCGAGTTAATAATTTACGCAGCTGGATCGAAGCAGAAGCTATCTTTAAATTACTCGAGTTCCTTTCGACGTTGCTATTTCGATGGACCCTGAAGCATCCGAAAACGGTGCTTCCACAGTCACCGATAATTACCAATAAAACGTTCTACGATATTTTATACAAAACGACCCGCGGACAGTTCCTTTGAACGGAAATCTACCCAGAAATAAGCAAAGAGCGTGCGGAACGATTTGACGTTTTTGCCGGCCAATAAATTCTGCACTACCTACCCTCGTGAAACGGAACATCAAAGCGGAAATTAGGCCATTTGATTGTCCCAGTGTCGAGCACAAAGTAATGAGCGATGAAAGCACGACCTCGGGACGAAGAAACGATGCAGTTGATAATTCGATAATTTTACAGGGTCTGTAACGGCGTCGTTTTATGGCCCTCGTCTCGCTCGATCTGCACGTGCGGATCCTTGAAGCGAACCGTAGAGAGAAAGAGAGAAACGGGGAGAGAGCGAGGACAAAAGAAAGAGAGGAAGAGAGAGGGAGAGGAAGAAGACAAAACGCGAGGAACAAGTAACGAGGTTACCAGGACGTCCCACAATTAATTTGCTTGCAAACGGTTACGCTTTGCGAATAATTATTCAAAGTTCTGGCTTCTGCCTGCGCCGGTGCCCGTACAAAGTGCAGCCACTTAGGGGTTGAACGACGCGCGTCGACGATACGGCGTTAAAACGCGTCCGCCGGCTATAAAGAAGCTTGCAATCGCATTTCTGGGCTTTTGTGAAAGGATTCGCAGAGTAGCGTGGAAAGACTAGCAACCATCGAAAAGATACTCGACTGTTAAAGCAAGCTATACCTACGATAAAAATAGTAGAGCGTGTGCGTCACAATTAGATTTGTTTAGATTGGAATTTAACAGCTACTTAAATGGAGCTGTCCACTTCAGTTGGATAAAATTTAATTTATCGAAGGAGATAATTTTCGAACAAATATCTCTGACCACAGATATTATTCAACTCTGTTTATATTACATTATCGGAAGTGATACGGTACAATGGCCATGCCTGTGCTTCGCTAATGATCATCGCCAGCAATTGTAAATCGTTATGTAATTGTTTATTATATTCGAATTGTAGCCCAGTGTTGTTTATTAATAACATTATGATGACAGGGCATGAAGGCACAGTTTTTCATTCGAGTCGAGAGCCAAAGGCCGATGCTCTTCGTAGCTTTGTTATTCGACTGTCTCGAAAGTCAATCGATGCCGATTAAAGAGCGTGCGAGCTTCATTAAAATACAATTAGAGGAAAGTATGTCGAGGAATCCGAGAGGTTTGAGCGCATCGTTAAAACATGTCCGATTACCCGAAAGCCTGTTCAGGAAAGAGGGAGAACGTTCTATGGTTTCCTGGGATGCTCTGCGCGCAAAGCAGTTACGTATTAAAAGTTCCCCTTCATATTTAATTACAGTTTCAGGAATTTCGCTCCGTATCGCGGGACCTTTCAATTTAATCCCGTTCTCTATGCGAGCTTTTCAAACGGCCACGTGAGTGTTCAGCTCTATTCACCGCGGCTCTCCTGCCTCGTATATTTTTTTATAACAATCTCTTCTGCGAAATTTTGTATGAACCCTAACAGTTCTTCCGTCACTCTGTCTGCACGAACAATTTGCAATTACTTCTCAAATATACTTAGGGACCGCGGCATTGTGCATGCATGAAGAACGGCCCAGGGGAAAAGAGTTAACTAGTTTTTAAAAAATATCGTCAATATTTCATGCAAGACGTCTTTCTCTAAAAAGTCTGTATTTTAAATTGCTGAATTCAATTTTAAAAGATCTTGCACGGGCAATGATATAATAAATGAATATGACGAGTGGGTAATATTATTAATGAAGACATTACTAATGTAGTTGCGAGACACGAGGGAATTGTATCTCTTCATTAATATTAACCCAATGTATTATGGACTTAGTGACACATGGGGCTGTTATTCATACGGTAACGCGCATTACCCATATTAAATAAATTTATTGGATACACAAGAGAAGAGTTCTACGCGACCATTTAAACTGTTACTACCCTTGTTCGCCTAAACGAGCTACAAAAACCCCAGCGCAATTTAGAATTAGAACCTAAAAATAAATACATGTTTGTGTGTTTGTCTGTCGCCTAAAAACTTTCGAACGATAAACTCTAGAATCACGAAATGTTCATTTTCACAAAGAAAAAAGAAGTAAAAAAGTTTTTTTTATAAAATCAGAATCTAAATTTCTAGCAAAGCTGAATAGTAAAGCTAGTTGATAATAAAACGAAAGTATTAAAACAAGGTTTCTATGGTGCATCACCCTATAAAGACTACATCAATAAATATATGTTTACGTTGCTTGAACGGCAGAGCGAAATCTCCTGTAGGGCTCATGTGTTCATTTCTAACCTCCAGACGTATACCACATATGTACCGCGTACTCAACGAAATAGATAGGTATGTAACTCTCGACACTAACAACAGCAAGGGCTCAATTTGCCGCGGAACGTGCCGCGATTCCGACATCGATGGCATTGCACTTGCCCGTAATAATTCTTTGACAACGGACCGATACAAGACGTAAACAACGGCGAAGAGAGGAAAGGCTGAAACGCCCGTCGCCTCACCTCCGCGACTTTTCCAACAGAGTTTCGCTTCCTCGGCGAAACATTCTTTTCCCCCTCGATAAGATAACATTTCCGCGCGAAGAATCTTAAATAGATCGCCTCGGACGAGCACCGACGCCCCTCCAACTCTCATTAAGCGTCGAGGGACAATTAAAATCGCTCGACCGGCGTCAGATAACGATGAGCAAACGTAAACGTAGGACTTCTGTTCGAAAATTAAGAAGTCGATACTACCGATAAACTATACTGTAGTTACAGTAACTGCAAGCTAATTGAAAGTCCTCAGACCGGACCTAGTCAAGTGGGATTAAGAGAAATTGCAAGCGAAGTTATTCCGAGGAAATCTCCACTAACGAATTGCAATCCGTAACGTCGAGAAATTAAATTGCTACTGCGATTAATATACAGCGGTGGAAAGTCGTCAGACTTAACCAAGTCACGTGGAATTACGAAGAAAAGAAATCTAATGGATAATCGGTATGCGACGAAAAGCGGTAGGGAAATTTGTTTGCAAACACGGGACTCGTGAGACAACAGTCATCGTTACGGAATTCACGGCAACCAAGCGAATATTCGTGTCCCACGATCGCTGCCAAGAGCCGCATCGAAGCCAATTCAATTTGCCTGCAACCCGAAACTGACCCAGGGACTTAGTAATTATTCCCACAGCAACGATGTCCCGTTAACACTTCGAAAACCATTTCAAAACGTCGCGCCGCCACTTTTTGTTCTCTAAACGAGCGCGCGCGCGTGCTACCCGACTGAACGGATAGTCGCGAAACAACAAGAGAAAAATAAAAAAGGCAGAATGTTTGTAGACGAATCTATCGCCTACGACACCATGCGAGCACACCAACGCGTTCACGACGTACGACTTTGGTCGATGACGCAACTTGGTCGAAGATTCTTTCGATTCACGAGCCTATATCGTTCGTTATCCTCGCCTTGTCAACGAATCTTTGGAAGCCATGACGCGGGGAAAGATGGCAGATCGGTAAATACGATCGAGGGTTCCGTGGAAAATTGTAGAACGCTGGCCGACCGATATCGCTCGGGACATCGACGGGAACCGAGGCCCCGTATCGATCGCAATCGCGAGAGTAACGTTTAAGATAGTATTTCTGGTACTCACATAAATTGTGGGCCGCGATGTTGCGCTCCGTCGGCAAGTCGCCGGGTTGACTGTAGAAATATATCCAATAATCCACAGAGAGAGAGAAGGAACGTAGCGGTTGTACTCCACTGATAAAACTTTCACTGATTTTCTTTCTTTCGTAATCACTGCTCGAAATCACACACTCGAATGAAAAGGCAGTCGCACCACTTTTCCAGGTTTCAGCGAACACATCTCTGACGAAGCACCACTGAAACAATACGGGATAGCGTGGACGAAGAGTACTCGGCGTAGGCGAGTCGCAACGGTCGGGAAGCACACGCTTTCCAAAAATGTCTGTGCGTGTGGGTACCGCAAACGCCTGGGTAATCGTATCCGGGGTCGATGAGGGGCTTCCACTTACTGAAAATCACCGAAACGTTACTCGACACGAACGCGCTCTCCCGTCAGATATTTCGAGAGAACTGCCGCGGACGCGCGCTCTGCTCCGTGAACTTGGTCGTATCCCGTCGAGTGACTGCAATCGAACGGGATCGATCAGTGTATCGAAGGGAGCCGGAGCGCGAGAATCGAAGGCACACACTCGGAATCGGCGTATGGTTGCGCGGGCGCGCGCGACAGACGAAATAGAGAGAGGGAGCGAGGGGGAGACGACCGATGCGCGGCACGAAATCCACAGAGCCACTGTGCTTTAACGAGACGAAAACGACCGAGCGATCGGCCGATCCGATGGAGCACGAGCACGCACGAGAACACGGCGACGTTACCGCTGCCGCCGATGATCGAAGATTCTCTCGCTTGCAGCGGAGAAATGAGAAGGACAGGGAACCGAGGCACGGATTACGCGATATAGAGCGCACGCGCGCGTTCTAACGCGCTTTCGTTACGTAAAAGAAGTGCGCGTTGGTTGAACGTCACCGCGATCGTCAGGATGCTACGGCTACACACTCGCGGCCGCTCGGTAAAAGGCTGCCGGAGAAGCGGTCGGGGAACCGTGGCTAACCTACTTCTTCTTCGGTTGACTGAAACTCTTCGCAACCGCGAACGAGGACGACGTGGACGTCGACGGCGAAGGCGACGGGGGCCCAGCCGCGGATGGCGCGAGTAACACGCGGGCTCGTTGTCTCTCCTCTTCTGGCGGCGACGCGCGCGGGACCCTTCTCCTTCCTTCGGTTGTTCGCTGTTTTCTGTCACACACCGCGCGACACCCGCGAGCACCAGAAAATAAACAACTGCCAGCCGTCGAGGACGCGCGTCTTGTTTGCACGAAAGAAAGCCTCCGACTCTCTTTTTCACTGGGCGGAACTCTCGTTGTCGTCGTCGCGGGGGGAAAAGGGGGGCACGAGGGGAGAACGAGGAACACACATAACACACACACGCACACTGTGGCGCGCGTGCCCACGGGAGGGAACGAGAGAAAGAGAGAGGGGGAGAGAGAGAAAGAGAGAGAAAGACAGCGCGGCAGAACGACACAATCCGACTACGACGGAGGTCCGACTCGAACTGAGTGCCGAGCGGCTGATCGAGGCCGACGTCGGCCGACTCGGCCGAACCGAGGCGCTCGCCGATAGCGCGCTCCTTCCTCTCTCCCCCCTCCCTCGCTCACCAAACCATGCCGTCCCTCCCGCGCTGCCTCCCCTCAACCATGCTTCACAGCCGCCACCCTCTCGCCTCTTGCTCTTCCCTCTCACGAACTCCGCGGCCCACCTTCCACGCCGCGCGTTCTCCCTCCATAGTAGTCCACCCGCTGCTCGGTCTCGCGTTCCCGCTCTTCCACCTCCCCTCGATCCACCCTGAACAAGCTCGTCGCCGCGCCGAGCCGTGTGCCTCGTCCCTACCCCCCACCACCACGTCCCACCAAGTTTCCGACACGACGGTAACTTATCGGAATTTACTCGTTACTCCGAATTCGTGAACGACCGCGTGCGGTACGATAATACGCTGTGAGCGCGCGAGAATTCTACCTATAGACGCGCGCTGCGCGCGATGACGAATTTCAGAAGCCGGAAAAAGTATCATTGCTCCGATCATCCATGCAAACACGATGATCAGGTGTGCCAGTAAATTCAACACTAATTATCGATCGCATCAGTGTTAGATAATTAAGCGTCCACGGATCAAATCGTTGCGCGAGTCTATTGCTAAGATTCTATAGACAAAATTCTTTACTGTATACTCTCTTTCTCTTTCGAGGATTTAACACTTCAGTGTTTGTTGTGCGTATGGCACAGTTTCAACGTTTCACGGTGAAAGTTTCGATCTTCCGCTTAGGAAGTGGCAGATTATTCTCGATCCTCGATGATGAAGTAAGATGGCAAACGAAGAGGTTTATTAGGTGTCGCAGCGTTTGATACTCTCCGTGGAGTCTGTTGTCGAGGGAATCGGTAAAGAGGTTTAGCCACGAGTACCAGTGGCGCGCCGGTTTTACGCTCGTATCTCTCTCGTTTACCTCGGAATGATACGATAAACGATGCGGGGCGGAGATAGGTTATTACACGGGTGTATTATGGGATACAGTATGTAACGGAGTAGAGGAGAAGAAAAGTGTACCTACTAGCGGAGCCGACAAAAGCCGAGTATATGCATATTGTGGGGCCAGAGTGCACATATGAAGTTATTAACGCACAAATATAACTTTATCTTCTACATTCCACGCTGTTAGAAATTACTTCACAGAGGATCAAAAATAATGCCACACTATAAACACAACTATGGTTTATTATATCGATAATACACAGTGTATCCGCGTACCAGTGTAATAAGGCAAAATGTGCAATGAGTATACAAGTGAAAGAATTAACTTGACGAGTCAGAACGCGATATGCATAGTCTGGTCACATTTCTTCGACTGACTACGGTCGTCGCTTTTCGTAGCAGGCAAGACCCTTCGCCCCACCCCCGTTTCTAGACTAGAGGAAACGCAGCCCCTTGAGCCTAAAACCCTAACATTGTGAATCGGTGTGAATCGTTGAACTCCAACACCCTTCCTCAACGATAATCACTTATTCGCAATCTAATTATTCACTAATTAATCCGCAACATTCCGCCAAATATTTTAACTTAATCTTTCCCAGCGGTTTCGTTAACATATCCGCTGTCATCTCGCTTGTAGGACAATACTCATAGTTCATAATTCCTAGCTTCTTTAATTCTCTACTATAATGAAATTTAGTATCTATATGTTTGGTTCTATTACTAAATTTCTTATTTTCTATAAGTTTGAGACAACTTTGATTGTCTTCATAAATTGTTGTCTTTTCCTCTGGTTTTCCATGAAAATCTTGCAACAGATTCCGTATCCATACTCCTTCCTGCGATGCCTCAGCCAGCGCAACATATTCAGCCTCGGTAGTAGATAAGGCCACACATGATTGTTTCCGGCAGGCCCAACTTATTGGTGCTCCAAAATATTGAAAAAAATAACCGCTGTTGGATTTTCGGTCTGCTCTATCCTGAGCCCAATCTGCATCTGCAAAACCAATCAATCCCTTCCTACCATCTCGCTGACCAAGTCTCAGTTCATAATTTATTGTTCCCTTTAAATAACGAACAACTCTCTTCACTTCCGTCCAGTCAGCTGTAGTGGGATCCTTATTATGTTGACTTAAGATCGCAACGCTCGCTGAAATATCCGGTCTAGTATTAACAGCTAAGTACAATAACGCACCAATTAATTGTTGATACTTATTACTATCTGGCATTAGTGATAAACCATCCCTATATTTTATATAACCGGAGTCTAATGGTACATTAGAGTTTTTCGCATCCTGCAAGTTAAATCTGTTCAAAATTTTCTTTATATATTCTGTTTGTTTCATACAGTAAAAACCATCTTTATCTCTTCTAATTTCTACGCTTAAATAATGGTTTAATAAACCTAAATCGCTAAGATGAAAATGATTTTTCAAACAATGCGCTATCTTATCTATATTATTTACATCTTTTGCCGCTATCAAAATATCATCTACATAAACTATTACATAAACAACTTCATCTTTGTCACTCTTTATATACAAACATGGATCTGTTTTACTTTTTCGAAACCCGAATTTCCTTAATAAATCATCTAATTTATCATTCCATACCTTTGCAGCTTGCTTTAGACCATAAATACTCTTTTTAAGTTTGCAAACATGATCTTCTTTACCTGGTATGACATAACCATTTGGTTGCTTCATATATATGGTCTCTGTCAAAACCCCATTGAGAAATGCCGTCTTTGCATCAAAATGCTTAATCGACATATCCTTTAAACCTGCAATAGCTAAAAGAGTCCTCAAAGTCGTTTGTCGTACAACAGGTGCAAAAACTTCGTCATAGTCAGTTCCGTATTTCTGCGAGAATCCACGTGCGACCAGTCGAGCCTTGTATTTTTCAATGTTTCCCTCGGCGTTCCGCTTTATTTTAAAAATCCATCTACATGTAACGATGTCCCGATCCTTTGGTTTTGGCACAATGTCCCACGTACCATTGTCCTTTAAAGATTTGAATTCCTCTTCAATGGCAATCTTCCATTTGTCCTTATGTGGTCCTGATAAGGCCTCTTCTATGTTTTGTGGTTCACTGTCCTCGATTTTAATTTCCTTTACCGTTGCCGCCATATACCTGTCCGGTGGCACACCTCTGTTTGTTCTTTCAGAACGTCTATATTGCATCTGGTTTACATCTTCATTGCATGTATTTGTTTCATCTGCAGAGCAGAAATTGTCTTCCATGCTGTCTTCGGTTGATGATTCCTCTTCAGTAGTGTGTCCTTGCACGCTTTCCTTATCTTCATCCTGAGATTCGGATCTTGAAAATGTAACATCATGCAGTATCTCGTTACTATTTATCCGTTTTTCACGAATCCCATCCAGAAAAATCACGTCCCGACTAATCTTAATTCGATTCGTTTCAATATCCAATAATCTATATGCCTTTGATTCTTCAGAATATCCGACAAACATGAACTTTTCTGCTTTATCATCTAATTTTTTCCGCTGTTCCTTATGTATGTGTACATATGCTTCACAGCCAAAAACATGTAAATTTTTTACATCCGGTTTTTTGCCAAACCACAGTTCATATGGAGTCTTTCCGGTTGCTTTCGTTAGTGACCTATTTTGTAAATAATTTGCTGTACATACCGCTTCACCCCAATACTTCTTTTGCATATCTGCATCAATCAGCATGCATCTTGACATTTCCAGCAATGATCTATTTTTGCGTTCTGCAACTCCGTTTTGTTGCGGTGAATAAGCTGCTGTAAATTGGGATTTAATTCCTTCCTTCCTTAAATATGATTGTAAATCTTCATTAATATACTCCCTTCCTCGATCCGATCTTATAACTTTAGGCTTTTTGTGAAACTCCGTTTTTACCATTTCGATAAATTCCTTAATAAACTGTGCAGCTTCACTTTTATAAGTCATTAAGAATACCTTGGTATATCTGGAAAAATCGTCAATAAGAGTTAAAATATACCTCTTGTTTCCTGGCGTCATAGTCTGCATGGGTCCACAGACGTCGGTATGAATAAGATCTAAAATTGATCTAGTCTTGTTTGTTGCTTCTTTGGGAAAAGGTATACGTGCCATTTTCCCTTTTATGCAGCATTCGCAGATTTCGCGCGTTCCACAGTCCTTAATATTGATACCTGTCGCTAGACCTTTTACAGCTAACTCCTTAATTGCGATAGGATGACGGTGTCCAAAACGCCGATGCCATGAATGCTGACAGTCGTCTGTATGCCCCGTATTTATGGCCTCATTGACCGCACAGGCCTTTTCGACCGTTTCCAACCCATACAGTTCGGAAAACATTCTTGCCGTTGCCTGCAGTTCCCCGTTCTTGAGAATTTGACACTGCTGTTCTTCAAAGTTGACCAGGTACCCATCCTTCGTTAGCCTCTTGACTGACAATAAATTGCAGCCAAGGGTCGGAACATGCAACACATCCTGCAACGAAATTTCAACAACTTTCCCAGAGTCCGCACCGTACTTAATGGTTCCTGAACCGATGCCTTCCACTTCAGCCGTCTTTTCTTCGTCTGCAAGACAAACGTGTCCCTTCCTGCTCGAGTCAAATTCAACAAAAAAATCTTTCGAGGTTGTCATGTGACTCGTTGCACCGGAATCGACAATCCAAATACTTTCTTTTTCCTTTGTTGCATTCACCTTGAAACAAGCTTCTCTCAACACTGCATAAAAACATAATTCTGAAGGTGACTTTTCATCTGATACTTTATTTGCTTTATCTTGTTTGCTCTTCCAAGCCTTATACTTTACGCATTCACTCTTAAAATGACCTGGTTTTTTACAGAAAAAACAACTTTTCTGCTGTTGCCCACCGCTTTTATTCTGGAATGCAGTTTTCATAGCTGCCTCTTGAAAATTTTCTTTTGCATCCATTGAGCTCTTACGCCTCTTATATTCGTCTATTAATTTACTTTTTACGAATTGCGTGCTAATTTCACTGTCCTGTCTACTCTCTAATGCCGTTACTAGAGTGTCGTATGAATCCGGCAAACTTCCTAATAATAGTGATGCTACAAGATTATCAGGCAAATCCTGTCCAAGAGCTGACAGTTGATTGATGTGATTTGAAAAAATCGTAATGTGATCTTCCATATTCCCACCTTCCTTTAGTACCATCCTGCATACGCGTTTTAACAAAAATACCTTACTTGTTAAAGTGACTTTCTGGTGGTATCCTTTAAGTGCATCCCATGCCTCACATGCAGTCCTAGCAGTCCTTATGTGTTGCAATTGGTTATCATCTACCAATAACCCAATTGTAGCACGTGCTTGGTCATCCCTGCTCGACCATGCATCATATCCCGCATCTGTTGGAGCGATCGCGTCCTGTTTTATTACGTCCCACAACTTTTCTTTTATCAGTAGGAGTTCCATCCTGTAGCTCCATACTGAATAATTTTCTCCGTTCAATTTTTGTACGGCGAAACGAAATCCTGCATTATCTGCCATGATTCCACTTTATGTTTCTCTAACAAACAATCAAAACGTCACTGTCCTTAATTGTCCTTATTGTCTTTAGTCTATACACAATTACACTGCACTTTCACCAAAAAACACTGAACCCTGGGCCCATAACCTGTTAGAAATTACTTCACAGAGGATCAAAAATAATGCCACACTATAAACACAACTATGGTTTATTATATCGATAATACACAGTGTATCCGCGTACCAGTGTAATAAGGCAAAATGTGCAATGAGTATACAAGTGAAAGAATTAACTTGACGAGTCAGAACGCGATATGCATAGTCTGGTCACATTTCTTCGACTGACTACGGTCGTCGCTTTTCGTAGCAGGCAAGACCCTTCGCCCCACCCCCGTTTCTAGACTAGAGGAAACGCAGCCCCTTGAGCCTAAAACCCTAACATTGTGAATCGGTGTGAATCGTTGAACTCCAACACACGCGAACAAAGGGAGATATCTGTTCGTTACAATATTCCCGGCCACTCTAATTAATTAAATTTTATCTAGAATCGAGGAGAATCTGAGGATTCTTCTAAACTCAGTGTCATAATTCGCGAGCGATCTACTTGCATATATACATGGAGAATGGAGCGAGTCAACGAAGAGTTACGATACTGTACAAATACAATCTAACATACTGATATAGCAGCGCGTGTCTACGAGCGCATGGTAAAATAATACAAGTCGGCCTGCCTTCGCACGTGAAATATCGCGAGGGCCGACAAACATAAGAACTATCGAATCGGGAAGCATTGGAAAGATTCCAAAAAAAGGGATCATTACTTTGCCGTGGCTCCTGGCTGCCTCTGGACACTTTCCAGAAGATGTATAGCGTTGGCTCCTCGTGTAATATCGCCGGGAAGTCTGTTTTTAAAAAAAGCCGAAACGAAATTAATAGCACCGTGCCGCCTCCTCCTTTATGCTTCGACCATCCTCCGCTCGATCCTCCCGCATTATCCGTAATAGTCCGCATGCAAACTGGTTAACATTTCAACCCCTGGCGCGCTCCAGTTAAGCGAACAGCAATCTTCTTACCCAGTCGCGGGCTGCCTTGAAAAGTTCGAATTAATAATAGAGGAGCACGAGTGGAAAGAAAGAACTGTAATAACCGCTCGTCGTCGCGAGAAAGTTTGGCGGCAAGCCGTGTGACGCAGAGGAGTCCTCGAATCACTTCACCCTAAACTTCCACGCGGGCATCGCGACCCGGTAAAATTCCGCTTTATCTTCGCGGCGGCGATCGCGTATCAAGCTCGGCAAATTACACGGCGCACGCGCGCCTGCGAGTTTTTCCGCTGCGAAATCCAAGTCGCCCGACGCGCTGCAAGTATAGATACCTATACAGGTACGCGCGATACGCGAAACCTTGCCGACTTCACCGAAGACGTTGAGTAACTTTCGCATGTGTCTAGTCACGACTCCCACCGGTGTCCAACAAGTTGTCGACACCGTGCTGGCGAACACGGCGACCGATAGAGACGGCGCGATATTAATCACACTTGGAACGCCCGTCATCCGCGTCATCTTCGGTCGCGCAGGAAGACTGTCGGCTGCCGATTTTGAGCGACACCAGCCGAGGAGACGCACCGATGAACTGGCACTTCTCCAAAGTGCAAATTTCGAGCGAAGATTACCAACGGATGCGCGGACAAGATGCTCTCATATCCCCCTCGTAGAACCGTTTAAAGATGACTCATTTCGTTGAAGCCGTGCCACTTACGAATCCGTCTTCGCTCCAGCCGCGGACGAGGCGGAAAAACGGCGCGCACTCTGCGCGTCTGATAAAGCGATCGACGGCTAGATTAGAGGGAAGAGGCGAAAGACAAACAAGAAGGGTATGTCGCGAGTGAAATATTCAGAGATCCGATCGTCGGATCTGTGATTCTGAGCGATTCGAGCGTGCTTCGGCGCTCGGTGCCCCGCCAGTTGCAGAGTTCTCGGTAATCCCTACGAAAGGCGGCGATCAGCCGGGGCCAATTACGGCGTTCGACGGTGTAGCAACGCGAACGAGCGGCGTACGTGGACGAAGACGGTGGAAAAACGAAAGGAGGGAAAGAGAAAGAGCGAACGGATCTGGGTCACGACCCAAATCATTCTCCTCTGGCCTCCGTTTGAATCTTTCGCAATGCATGAAAGTGCCCAAAGCGTTTCGAAAGCCCCCTCCTTTCTCTCTCTCTCTCTCTCCTCCCTTCGCACTGTCAAATACTCTGTTTCGCCCGTGAGCTTTCCTCGTTTTCTCCAATTGAATCTCGACCGAGCCTGAAATAAAACCACGGCAGCGGCGCAGACACATGCATTACGTATCATATGTACATATACCCCTTGTCGGGGCGGTTAAGCATAGATATTTCATCCGCCGCCATGGAAACGTTGCCCGTGTCCTTACAATAGCGCGGAGCTTCTTACGCTCGGCTCCTCTTATCTGCGGTACTGTTTCGTTCCATTAGACTAGAACGCACGACTGCGAATTTTATCGTATCCTCTCGATAACGCTCGGAGCGAACGTGACAGATGCACCGTCCGTCGGATCCGTGCAGGCGACTCTACCAGGGGCGAATTTATATATACAGTGAGTCAAACGATTATTGGCACACCCTTTAAAACGGAATGACTTTTTTGAAATTGGTTCAAAGGAGTTGGTTTTTTTGAGAAGCTAGATGGATTATTTGACTACTTAGGTAACGTGTTTCGTCGTTTTGAAAAGTAATGCGATTGGCTGGAACAACCAGAAAAATAGCAAAGGTCGCTTTTTGAACTTTTTTTTCTGAGCTTGTAATTATTATTATTAATATAGTAAACGGGACAAACCCTTTCAAATTCCAACAATAAACATAAACAAAAACAAAGTCAGTCTATCACATAATCACACTTGCTCATACATCCAAAACAGCCCTTCGCAGCAACACATGAAAATTACTAAATGAACACGAGAACAAATCAATGTTAAGAAAGTGATCATTAAATTCACACATGGCCTTATTAATGGGAATGAAAATTTAAAAATCCCGTTTGTAGATTTAAGTGAGTTGTATACGTGCTGAACATTTCGTCGAAATCGGTTAAGGGAGCAATGAGCTGGAAATAATTAAACGTGGTAGAAATCACTGTTTTTGGCCTATAACTGTGATAAACCTAAAGATTTTACATATTTGGATAACTAATCGCTTGTTTATGCATCAACCAATTTCGATGAAATTTTTACCATGTGTCTATACGGTTTATTTAAAGGCTCAGGAAAAAAGTTGAAAAACCGACCTTCAGTATTTTCTTTATTCCAATTGCAATTTTTTTCAATTTGTTTCAAGCTCCTGTAAATTTTTTTTACAGGGGCTTTTACATTTCTTTTCATGTAAAAAATCAGTAATAATTCATACCTATGTGAGTTTCCATATGGAATTAATTTTAAAATTCTCTCAACTCCTTTAAGTTAAATTACTTGATGATATTTAGCCTGTGATATTAAAGGCTCAGGTTAATATTCTTTAAGTTACGTTAAGATTAATAAGTTAAGACTACTTTACTCGTTTATTCTTGCATTTCTAATGTTTGTTTTGTTGTCTCTATTTTAGTTTACTGTATACTTCGCAGTTAGGCTTGCCAACAGTGTCACCACTGCATCCTCGCCATTACTCTTCTTGTCTATGCCTTTTATAAATATTCAAACTTCCTCTATTAGAGTACTATAGACGATTAATAATAACAATAACTAATAAATAATTCACGAAAAATCCGACAGACGCTTGTCCAGGGGTGCTAAATCTCCAAATCCGGCCCTGGACACTTTGCGAACACAAGCGTTCGCTAAAGAAGGTAGAACGAAAACGCTTAACTCGCGTGGCCTCACACCGAAACGGATTAGATGCTGCACATTCGACGTTTTATGATAATTGCGTCACATTCCGACGATCTCAACGGTACGGTACAGTGGCACATAAGTAACGTGACATCGAAAAAGGTATCTCATGCTAATCGTAACATTTGCCTCGTTGAAACGCTTCTTGGTATCGCCGGGAACAATAGAAACATTTCGAGCGATCGCGTTAAACTGATTATCCCGGGTGTTTTCAGTGCAGTCTCTCATGTCCGTTTTACAATACAACATAAGGTTAAACGAGATAAACCGCGCGGTCGCGGTGAGCGTGGCTGAATACATGTCAACCAGCGAGTGCGACACACACATCGAAAACAATGTTCATAGGAATTTTTATAAGTACCGCGAGTTGCGCGATAGGAGGCATTCTCGAACGGGACTGATTGGAGCGGAAACACGTGCCACCGGGAGTTTTTCGAACGAGGTCGCCGCAGGAGGGGGTGGTGGGGGGCGATGGAGGAGGGAATTTCCGCCGACAGCCTTGAAAGTGCACTTGATTCGCGAGCGCGTGCCTCGTAAGCGCGAGGTAACACGCGAGAAAGCTCCGTGGCCGTCGCGTCGATGCGTTCGCGGGACGCGTGTTCCGTCGGCCCCTCGGCTCGGTCGCTCGCTTCTTCGATCTCTCGACGTCCGCGTCGTCCGCGTTCACGCACACCCGCACGCACACGCAGCAACGATCCACACGCGTGTACGCCGACCGTGCATCGGACGTTTGCAACGTTGCAGCCGGTGCACCGTGCGCAGCGCTGTTGCCAAATCATTCGGTTCAGCCGGCATTCCCATAGAGGCAGGAGCGCGCGGCGCCGACTCTCGGCCTTCGAGCATCGCGAGCTCACACGAGTGCCACGCCGAATCACGCGCCGAATTTTCCTCCTTGTTAAATCGTCGGCTTCTTTTTACCTCCCGGCAACTCGACTTGATCAGATTCCGATGGATTCGATTCGAACGGATTTTCGGCAGCTTCCTGCCGTGGGAAATTGCATCGCGGTTGATTGGAGTGGATCTGGGATGTACGTTCAGTGCTTGGCTACGCGTGTTTCTTTTAAGTACTACGCGCAGAAATGATTCGATGGCTGGTGCCGGAAGTATGTATATACCGAAGTGTTACCGATATACAGGAAACTGTACGTAGGAATGCTTTGGACAACGCGCTCCCGCGATTCGATCGAAGCGAAGCTGTCGTCACGTGTCCCGGAGCCGCACGGTTTATTTCTCTTTACTTGTTGCACCTTAACGGCTCGGTTAAGCGAGATTTCATTCCGATACGCTTTCGAACGCATCGTATCCCAGGAACTACAGCGCCGTAAAATTAGAATAAATCGGGTATAACGCGGTGGTAATAAATTGCCGGGATCGTTACCGCGGAACCAATCTGCCAGCAGCATTTCGAGAGGCGCAGTTATTCTCTGTTCAGTCTCAGTTTGCTTGCCTGAAACGCTCCCAGCGCTCGCTGCGATCCGCACGGCGATCGTAGGGGACTTTCCTCGAGCGAGCCAGACGCGCGTAAATCGAATGGCAATTACGGAATAAATTGTGCGTATGAAAGGGAGATATTAGATAATGCGGCTTCACGATGTGACGGTGCGTGGGAATGGTGGCTGAATGCCAGTGCGAGTCCACTGTCGAGGGCCACGGTTGCGGCAGTCGGTCGTGCTAAATATACGTGTAACTGTAATAACTTTCGTAACGGTGTACTCCGATTTGTTTGTTTCACACGACCATTCTTCCGTTCGCTCCTGTTTCCCGTCATACGTCGCGGCGAAACTAGATCGCGCTGCCGTAGAATTCCTTATAAATCGTGCACGCGGACGGGACGTGCTAATTCCTTTAAAACGAGTTTTCAGAAGAGTGCCAGTAGCGTAACAGGTCGCGCGCGACGTCGGGACTCTGTCGAGAGACTCGCACGCAGCAAAAAGACTAATCCGAACGGGCAGTCGTCGGACGACTAACCAGCGCGATAAATTCAGCGGAATCGCACGGTGGCTCGTTAGGTTGATGCATCGAAGCGTAGGGACGCCAGATCGTCTATGTAAATCATCGTAATTTGCCGGATGGCCTATCTTGATACGAAAGGAAGGTACGAGTGCTGCCGGTGAAATGTCGCCGTGAGCCTCGGAGCAACCTCAAGGACTAACCAAGGGTAGGTCAGTGCGCGGGGCGAGAGGTCTGACGCAAACGCGCACGCTTATTCGCCCTTCCAAACACGTTCCTGCTTAATTATATGGCCCGACACACGGACAGCACACGCGCGCGCGCGCGCGAGTGTAGGTAGTTTGAAATCGGAAGAAAATAAGTACTGGCTGGGACTATTATTTGTGAGTAACGAGTGATTCGATCAAGTTCGTTTCGAATCGCGGTGATTTTTCACAGTGATTCGTGATTTTTCGAGGTCGTTTCTTATTGGTGGAGAGCATAACTGTTCTTTTCACACGTAACATAACCCCAATTTCTAATTTCTCTCAAAACATTCTCAACTCCTCGCTGTTGTTGTATAATCTCAGTTGTATATTTTGAACGAATGTAATCATTCTTGATCTATTTAAGCGGAGACCCCACCCTGAAGCCACTAACAAAAGACAAAGTTAGGGATCTTTTGTTTGTGTATATAAAAATATAGGGCTTGGATTGTTTATATAGTTTTAAAGCAACCTTTATTTCACTAGAAATTTTTGTTTATGAAAAATTGTATAAATTGGCAGCGGACAAAGTGGCTTTCCGGAGTTTTGAAATTGGAATATATTATCATCCACCTAGCCAAGAATTTTCTCAAAATCCGAATTATTTTGGAAATTATAGCAGTTTGAGGAATTGATTTTAATTTTTCCCATAAAAATTTGCACTGAAATGCTTGTACAAAATCGAATAATTGAAATATCGAAAAATCCAATTAACGAATATTTCTTCATTTTCGATAAAAAGTATAATGCATATGTGAATACTTTAGCCAATCAAATTAATGTGTACACACGTTGACTATTTATGAATGTATGTATTCGCTGAATTAACACATTTTGACTGTAAATCAAACTATGTTGAAGTATTTTATAAAAAATAATTCAATCAACATCAAGAATTACGATCACAGTAAGCAAATTCACTCAAGTTTAACTTCATTCACGACCATCATCGTAAATTCTGTGATCACTGTGATAAATCACTTTTAGTAATTTTGCTCTCCATCCTTAGAAGAAATGCAAGGCACCAGCGTCAGAGACGTTTCGTGCACGTTTGCGTTGTAATTCGAGTAGGAGAATGAGATTCGTAGGTATATTCTCTTCGCTAACATCGTGAGAAAACACCGAATATCCCGCAGAATATTCTAAGACGTTTCCAAAAATTCCAACTATCGTGATAATTCCCGATGAACTTTAACATGGAGCTACATCGATCTATGTTTACTCGATCTCACTCGCTGAACGATTAGCT
This sequence comes from Andrena minutula, assembly GCA_929113495.1. Taxonomy (NCBI): domain Eukaryota; kingdom Metazoa; phylum Arthropoda; class Insecta; order Hymenoptera; family Andrenidae; genus Andrena; species Andrena minutula. The sequence continues at coordinate 40,060,068 of OV815994.1, forward strand.
TTAATCAGCCAAAATTTCAACAACCGGCGCAATAAAGTGCGAGTCACTGGTGTCAACGATCAAAGCTGTACGTATTACGAGAACGTTCCGTCGCGGTATCTAACACACCTCACGAGTGTATGATCAGATACCAGAAACCCCGAGCGAATTCACGGCGATACCTTATCGCGACTTACGTGCGCGCGAGTGTTTGTTTACTTTTCGAGCGAATGCCACGGCATTGAAGAAGTTATCGCCTGTTATTTTCAGTCCCGTTAACCTTTAGGCGACCCCGATATATCCATCCGACGAGTCTCCAAGTAGAGAGGGACCTGTTTCTTCAAAAACTCGTCTGTACTAGTATTCACAGTTGGCTGAATAAAAACGATTCATCACCCGGCAAGCTTCATTCCTCGCTTATCACGGGACAACCGCACCTTCGAATTGAAACGCAATTTCTGTCGCTGCCGGCAATGAATCCTCGCGTTTCTGCTTTCAAGACGTGGCTGTCGTGCTCTCGACAAACAGTCGCCGCGTTGGGAAGATACCCAAGGAAATTAGGAAGGATCCGAGGGACAGTGTGACTCGGTGAGGAAGGTGTTGCACCCACGTAGGTGGTCGTAGCCCGGGCGCGAGTCAAGCGAGTGTTGGCCAAGGCAGGTCAAGTCACGTCTAAAACCCGACACTCCGATCGCGACTGCAATTGGTCGAGGAGGTCAGCCCTCCTGGCGGAGGCCACGAGCGCGCGGCCTTGAACCACATGCACGGCCGTGACTTTATCGAAACAGGGAATATGGATTATCCCGGTATTATTTCTGTCCCTTTTCTGGCACGACCACGCTCCCACGTGCCGTTCCTCCGCTTCCAAACCAGCGCTCGCTCCGACTTCTGCTTTGATTGAAACGTAAGCGACCGGACATCCGTGGGTCTCGAGCGCCTGGTACACTTGCTGGCCGTGGCGAGGATAAAATTAAATCGAGAGCAAAATATGTTTTTGATGAAAAATTCTCAAGGTCCGAAGAGCGCAAACACGTTTAAATATTAAAAGCTTAAGAAGTTGGAACTTGGAAGTATTTCTTATCTCTGATTGCGATCTTCCAATAGAATCGGGGATGGTATTGTTAAGAACTTCCTGGGGAAAGAAAATCTTTCTTGCCCGCCTTCTTATTATGTTCCGCTAGCCGTTACGCGAGCGCGGACGTGCCACTGTGTACGTTTGCATCGCGAACGGAAGGATGAAAGGCTATATACGCGACTCAATGATCGGTTTAGTTTACTTAGCTGCGGCGCGATTCATCGGTCGCTGTTACGGTACGCGAAAGTGAAACCGTTTCTCGGCGAGCCGCGCAACCATGGCGAGGATATTTCAAAACAAAGAGATCCCCGGGCAGCCGTATAATGGTGAGCCAAGTGAAGTATTCAATTGTCGGCGGTCCCCATTCATTCTCTTGGTTAAATGAAGGGTTGAAAATGGAGTTGTAAGAATCTTACGATACCGCGGGAACCTGTGTAGCTGGCTGACGATACTGTATTAGCGTCTTAATAGAGTAACGTTATAACGCATTACTCGTGCTACATTGAAAGTGCTCGTTTCGTTAAGACACCAGAATCGATGCCCATCGTTAACACCACACGCGGCACGCCAGCGAGCCACGTTGTTTGTGTAGAGTGCTTAGGAGCTCCCCGTGTGCGTCAGCTAGTAAAGGAAAAAGGTATACGAAAGGGCGGAGGAAAAGAAGAGGCGGGGAAAGCAAAGGAGAGAAAGAGAGTGAGTAGACAGAAACGGGCTAAAGGTATCCAGGTCAAATGCCTGGCAAAGCGAGCAAGTATTTCCTTCGCGTTTACTTATCAATGCTCCGATAACCAATGTCCGACGAATGCAAACACGAGCGAAATGTTATGAACCGTGGATAATAGTTGTGAAACCTTTGCTGGTCCGTTCAAACATAGCAGTGTTAAATTGGAAAACGAAACTATAGACAGCGTTAAGCTGGTAGTTTTGACAGTGACCCGAAGGTCTCACAGACTCGGGCTTTGCGCGGGGATAATTTGTTTTTCAAGAAATTCACCTAAAACCTTGAAACTTCCACGTTATACCTATGTTATCGAAAAACGGGGCTCGATCTATTTATTTCGTTCGGGGCACTGTGTAAATATGATTTTTGACGTACTTTATATTTAGCTATAAATAAGTAGGTATTTTAAAATATAATTTTTGATAGTGAGAGACATTTTTTGTAGGTATTTATTGAATAAAAAAAGCCTTTTACTTTATAAAAAAATGAATATCCATAAAAACAAAAACACAACACAATGAAATATATAGGTAGAAAGAATGCAGGTAAAAAAATCAATAAAAAAGCAACGTAAACACAAAATCACAAAATGCCTACATTGAAAAAAGTTTTAAAAATATTCTCTACTTTCAACAAAACTTCTACCTCTCATGGGTGATTTAACAGTCATTTATAAATTTGATACTATTTAAATTCAAACATGCATTACCTACTCTTTACCACTTTTTCAAAAATTCTACTTTTTTACTGATTTTAATTTTCTGTTTCTACAAATTTTGCCGGTCTAGGCAATTGCCCCAGTTTCGCCCCCTAGATCAGGTCCCGCCGAAAAATCCAGATAGGTATAAAAGCACAGACGCGGTTCAAAGAATTCCAAGGCGCCCGTGTTGCACGCAGCTATCGAGTAGGTACCTAATGACGGTCAGAGAGTAACGAACGGTCGGGCGGGGCTGGGTAGCGAGTAAATCGCTGAACTGCTTTATAGATTTCCGAAATGCATCGATAGCCGCGTATCGGTTTTCATTGTTTGCCCTGGTGATTTTACGAGTGTTTCCTTCGCTGCGGCGCCGTTACGACTCTCCAGCTTATCGTAATCACTTCACCCGTTCATAAGCGGCATATTTATGCCGCAATTAACTCTCGTTAGCGGAAAACCCATCAAGTACATGACTAGACCGGTATATCAGCCTCTACTCCACCGCCGACTGATTTCGTTATGCCGCTACAACGCGCTGCTGCAATCCTCCGCGAGGAATTAACACTACGACCCTTCCCCAAGAACCCACCTCGATGACCTGCGCCTAAGCTTATGTCTCCTCATTATCGCTCACGAGTCATTTATCTACCTACTAATGAGAGAACCCTTCGGTAATAACGCACAAAAAGGAGAAAGGCGAATATGTAACTGACTACAATTTATTTCGATAGATAGTCTAGAAGCTTAGCGTCAGAATTGAGAAAAGAGAAATGTGTATGAAGGACTTCCCTTTCAGCAAACAAAGATTGTAGTTATTATTATTATTATTATTATTATTATTATTATTATTATTATTATTATTATTATTATTATTATTATTATTATTATTATTATTATTTCAACGGGAAACGCTTTACAATACAAGAACATAGTTAACTACTACAAAGAGATATAAGTCAGTCTGATGACATAATCGTAATATGCATCTGCGCCGGAGACAGTCATACGGATCAAAGGGGCAAAGGAACTCTAACGACGAAAAGTCAGCGAGACAAGCTTCCGGAGTCCCCGGGAGCGGCATTATTATCAGTAACAATTACACCGTAAAATGTAATTACATCGAATTCGTCGCTGCCCGCACCCCTCGAGGCACAAAGCATCGTTAAGTAATTACGGGAAATTGTGTATTTGCTCCGGAGCGTAAGAACTTTTAACAACGCTGCGTAAACAACGCCGGAACTCCCAGGGAAATAAACAGGCAGTCATAGTTCTGCGTTGTCGATCCGTCGCAGCATCCCGCGGCGCCTCGTTTAACGGGCCTCGCACGGAGGCCATTTTTGTCGCCCGTTCAAAGGACCCTTCACGAAGTCCCCGCGGAGTTTAATCAACAACTTTCGACGCCCCTGGTAATCTTGACCTTATCGAGTTCGCGTTATCGGCGCCGACATTAAGCGCACCCCCTCCCCCGAAGAATTTAAAACACGAACGCCGAGGCTAGTCGGCGTCGCGATAAACCGCTCGTTCCGCTCTATCCTCTGTTTGACGAAAACAAGCGCGGCTGTAAAAGAAAATACCGCTATCCAACGCCGTATTAAGCACCACCGTCGTCCCTTCGCTGTCAACGTCGCTTAATAGACTATATTAACTAGACGGGTGAAATGGACAACAAACGTCACGCCCGGAACTCGAATGATGTATAGCCGAATGTGATCGTTCCTCGCCAGCAACCGGCGACACGGGACGTCGAGTATATAATTGATAACGGCGGTTCAAGGCGTGACGATACAGAAAGATATGATAAACGGGGATATCGCGAAGAAAAGGACCAGGGGAGGGGTGGCAGAAACGGGGGAGGGGGGAGGAGGTAAAGAGAGAACAGGCGTGTGCTTAGTACTGACTAACCCCATTTGGTAGCGGAGCGAGAGAAATCCATTCCAAGGCGCGGAACATTACCCAAACCATCGGCCGGGGCCCTGAAACCCAGCCATGGTTGCCATGGTGACCGCGTCCATCCCCCTCTTCCTACTTGCCTCGTACAACCCTCCGTAGCCCATTTTCCACCCCTTGCTCTGCCGACGCCCACACTACCGCCATCAGCATCGCCCGCCACCGCCGATGTCCATATCCCCCTGCCCTCCCCTCGCCCTCCCCCCACCACCACCCCCGCCGCCTTCTTCCACTATCCTTTTCATTTTTCATCCCCCGCTCGTCCGCGCCGATATCAACCCGACGATCGTCCCTTATCAATTCACGACATCGATCGTTTCGCGATCAATTATTCGGCCTGTTGTCTGCCGATTGGCGATTCTGGAGTATCGCGAATTGTGCTTCTTTGCGGGAGTAGCGGGACTTGAGTGACGATTCGAGTCTGCACGGCTAGGTATGTTGATGCTGCAGAGGATTTCAGAGGTTTTAACGCTTTCCCGCCAATCGACTGCGGAGATCCAGGGACTACTGTTCTCAAGGGCGTCTGGAGACTATTTTTCGAGGGGAAGGGGGGGGGGGAGACTTTTGAGTGACGGTAAAGAAAAGTATTCTAGTAATGAAAAAACAACCCTGGCGATGACATCGACGAACCGGATCATGCAACACGCGGTGCGAGTGGAGTACTTAATCGGAATTAAATTCCAGAAAACGGGATAGATCTATGTAAACCTGGAAACCGATGGGATGATTTATAGTATAAATCATATATAAAATTTATAGTATAAATTTTATACCCACCCTTTTTGCTTTTTTGAAACCCATTTTGTACTGCCAATTTAATTAAAAATTTAAAACAGTAATTTAAGAATATCAATTTTTTTAATGATATTCAGAGTTCTTCAAAGTAAGCGATTTTTCTCAAAAGCCAGGGGGGTTTCCCAACCGTTGCGATGATTTTAATAATGCCACGGTGTGTACCGAGTTTCACGCGTCAGGGAAACACGAGCCGTAAGCGTACTGGATCTCTGGATCGATACGCGGGGGGCGAAATCGCTCGCCCACGGTTCTGTTTTTAATGAGCTGTTTTACATTCAGTTATTTCAATGAAAAGCGCGGGCGAAGCAGCTTAATCCGGAAAAATTTCCAGATCACGAAATAGAATGTCCCAGCGCGGTTTCACAATCTCCCCGAGATTAGAATTTTCAAGAGATTTCCTCGTTAGACTTCCGGAAAGTTTGTATCCGCCGCGGGTAAGGCCGAACTAACCAGGCCAGTTAATAAGAAGCTGACTGGTGGAAACAAAAGGGGGAGTTGCGCGGGGATGAAAGTTTACGCGGAACTTTCGACGCATAATTACGAACGCAACGGCTACGCGGCGAAATTTCGTTGCGGAATCGGCGGGCGAATTCGATATTGAGGCGCTGATTACCGTATTATTTCCGTCGGTGTAGCTTGCCAGACAATTCCGCCCCTGCGTGTACAGGATGGCTCTTTCTAATCCACCCAAGAAGAAAAGAATTTCTTCCCTAGGATACTTTCCTCCCAACCTACTGCAGCTCCTACAGAAACTGCTCCAGATGTGTAGAACAAACTCCGAAACTTTCGCCATCTATCACCGAAACACCATACAATCCTACATATAGCATTTCAAATTCCCTCTGCAAGCGGAGTAGAACATATTTTTCTTGAAATTCACTCCGGAGCCTCGACCCTCCGCTATCAAAGCCGGAGCAAAGTGCCCTGCCACTCTTGCCCCAAAGAACCGTGTCTAATCAGTTACAGACCGTTAAATAGAGAATATCTGAGTTACAAGTAGCAGGGTAGCAGGAGATCCTTACTTCCCCGGCGGAGCTCAGCCGCCCTCGCGACAGATAGAGAAGGAACACCCTCCCGGCTTCGAATGGGGCCGTGCGTTAGTGTATTAAATGCAGCTCGCGTACGGGGTACTTTCGTTGCTGCAATTTCAAGGTTGTCCGCCGTGTAATAGCGTAGATAAAACTCCTCGTTTTTGTCCGAGTGGCGCGTCGGTTTGACCAGGGCGTCAAGAGCGGAGTCAGGGCGAGCCCGTTCGGCCGCAGTCGTCGAATTAGTTTCCAGGTAGACTGGGACAAGATTGTAACGGTACCGGCTCGATCGCGGCGGCAGGATGGGATGGAATGGCACGGAGCTACAAGGCGGCGCGGGCGGTTCAGTGACCGACCGACCGACCGATCGACTGCTCGCTAGCGTCGCGGCAAGAAAGAGCAAAGAGGGAAAGAAGAAAGGAGACGCGGAGGGCCACCTCGTCCGCTCCCCCTTCTACGCGGTACTTTGTCGCAGAAGTGGTACTCGTCTCGCTGCTTGCGGTCTCGTAACTCGATTCTTAAGCGGATATCGTTTGCACCGGGACGACGCGTCGATAACAAAAGAAGAATGCTCCGACTAGCCCGCGGATTAACACGTCCGCCACCACGTGTCGCGCCTTTCTGACATCAGTGACAGAACCGATTCGCATGGCAAACTGGATAGGTGCGTTGCTTTAATAGGGGCCTTTTGAGAGCAAATACTTTCGCGTGGATATAGTTGAAATAGGTACGTAACTGTTACCAGTAGCGCAGTCAGGATTTAATCTTGGGGGGAGTAGAGTTGAAGGGATAAAAGTATCTATGATATTCATTAGGTGATTATAAAAATTTATTTAAAGAAGAAAATTCAATATTTTCTTTCTACAAAGCTCTCGAATTTCTTCAGTCGGGTTACATTAATTTCCTTTTTCCTCCTTCTTGGGGGGTGCCAGGACCCCTTGGCCCCCTCTTGGTGCGCTACTGGCTGTTACTATTCTTTAAACTTTAAACGAATAGATTCTGCCACCATTGTCTCTAATCAGAGTGTTACTGAAAAATCTTTTTTAAAATAATGACAAATCGCACGGTTCTCTCAGACGCTATAAAGTCGCAGGGGCGATTGCATTCGGTTTCGTTGTTTGGCCGCAATTTTCAAAAAGCACGCGAAGCTTTATTCGCGGTATAAACGCTGGCGCCACCCTACTCTTACATCACCCGATTCACCTACGCGTACACACGCCGAACCACGCTGGCCCCTTGCTCAGCTGAATAAATTACACAATTTCCCTTCTTCTTCCCACTCCGCCTCCGCCGCCTTCGCATTCCCCCTCTCGCCCTCGCCTAGCCCTTCCGTCGCTTCCTCCTTCTCGGGTACATATTGCGTTTCGCTCGCGAGGGATAGGCGAAACGAATAAAAACGACAAACGCGACGCGGCCCGTTCGCGCCGATCGTCGAAACGAACTTTCTTCCATTCACTTTCGAACGGGAATAGGATGCGTATGCACAAGTGAGACGGGCGAACGCGATAGAGGAGCTACCTCGAAATGTAAGCGTATGAATGGAAATTGATGACCGTAAGAAAGGGACGAAGTTATTCTTAAAATAACAGAAATTAACTGGAAAGTGTCTCACAAAGATGTAAATTACCTCTCCCAACGACGAGAACTATTTCTCCCGGCACCTCGGGAGAGATGGTCAGATGTCATGACTTCAGTTTTAAAAACCGATTTTCAGCAAATATTGTGTTAAAGCAGATATTGACCAGTTTTTCTGAATCAGCAAAGAATTCTGAACATGTTTGGTTTGTTCTGCTAAAATAAATAATATCAGTACCTATTAGTTTTAACTTTCAGATCCCGTTGAAGGAAAAATATCCAGATATCTTTTTACCGTTAAAAAAATATATAAAAAGACAAATTTGTGTTAAACGATTTTATTAAAAATGCTAAAAACTAAAAAATAATTCTTTCTTTGTACTACAATTTCGATGGACTATTTTCACTTTAAATAAAAACGTGGAGCAGCATACCTCGCAACAAATTCATTTCGACGCTTGATGCTGTATTAAATTGATTCATATTCTGTTATGAAACATCCTGCTCCACGATTTTATTTAAAGTGAAAAAACACCATCGAAATTCTAGTACAAGGAACGAATTATTTTGTAGTTTTACTGCATTTTTAATAAAATCGTTTAACATGAAATTTTTTTACATTTTTTTTATTTTCTCCTTTTTAGTGTTTATGGATTTACATTTCGCAGCTCAGACTTCTTTACAACTATTTTTTATTCAATTTCAATTCGCGATGCGACTACTTAGTGTTCAGAACGCGAGTGGCTGATTTCAAGTGATTTGGATTTGTAGTTATGGGTTATATTTATTGACGACTGCGTAATTTATTCAACCCCTCGGGGTTATTTTTTTTAAATATTGTATTGCCATCCAAACAAAGTTTCAAGACAATTGGATTGGTGGAAGTGGGTTAAATTTGAGTTGCCAGATTTAAACAAACATACAAACATAGATACAAACAAACAGAGGATCGAAGCTAAATAAAATCGTTTACTTAAAAATGGTCTGATTTTATATTTTTATACAACTAAAAATTTTCTTTTCAGTTTTTTAAGTTAAAATGCATAAAACAAATCAATTGTTGAAGCCTACACAAATATGTGTATGGTGTCATGCATGTGTAGATATGCTTTGTATACGCGCGCGCTCTATCGTAGGTATCTAGCAACGCCTGCTGTGGTGTGTATGATTCTTCTTGATTTCTGAAATGTTCTTTTTCACTTTTGCGCGCAACGTGACTGAGTTACGTATTGCTTTTGCTTTTACTATTACCAATGTTTAATAAATATATCCGTACGCTTTCCATATATATTTTTCAATAGTGTGTAATGTTCAGTAGACTGCGTTTCCTCCACCCACAAAGATCATACAATTCAGACAGGTCCAGCTTTCTTCAATGAATAAACCTACTCTAAACATGTACCTACTACTTAATCAAATGCACACGGCGAATCGCGAGTGCAAGCTACAAAACAACAAAGAAAGGGAATGTATCATATATAATTTTACACGTTTGGCACTAAAGGGTTAATAGTGATGTTATGTTATCTGTACCGACGCTCCCAAGTTTACTCTACCCGCATTCAGGCGGTGTCTTCCATTTCACGCGCTAGGGAATCCCCTGGCCCTTCTAGTTACTTAACCGTTCCCTCTCTCGAAAGGAAACGCGTCTCCTCGTCCACGCAGTGCACGCTATCGCGTAAGCACACCTACTTGCAGCTCGCAAGGAAGGTCAGCCTATTAATAGAGCAACCTGGGATCATCGGGCTCCCGATGGTCGAGTGCTCTATCGTTGTCTTACATAATATAATATTGCGTTTGTCTCTGCCCGACGAATCTTTGCACCCGCCCATGAGATAGAGACTTTAAAGTGACAGGAAGAGCCATCCCCGGCGAACGATTTACCGGTAGAAAATTAAACCGAGAAAAGAGAGACGATCTTACCCTCGAGAATATTCTCGCACGAAAGAATCCGCGATTTTACTCGACTCTGAAGTGTTTTCAGGAAGTCCGTCGATTCCGTCGTCGACGGAAAGTAGCGAGCCACGAGGATCCGTCGACGGCGAGACAGAGAGGGCGAATAGAGCAGGAATCGAAGGAGGACTGCGGGAGGGGAGCGCCGCAAGCACATCGCGTAACTTCGGTCGTGAAAGTGCCGTAAGTCACGTTTTAACGAGCGCTCGATTTATATCGCCGGCGTTCCACTGACCTCGCGAACGACGACACAGCGGCGCGCGCGACAATACCAAACACGCTGGCTCGGAAAGCTGCGAGAGCTATCCGAAGGCAGGATGCAGAAATAGACATCTGTCCGTCGCTAATTTCGAATCGATCGGCACCGTGTGCTAAGTTGTTTCAATTAATGCGTATTTACCCGTGCCACTGGCAAACCATTCCCCGCCACGAATCACCCTTCCCATCCTGCAAAGTGCAATGGCGTGCGCGCTTAACGCCGCGGCAGGGAATCCAACTGTGAGGTAGATATTAATCTGAACCTGCTTCTCTGTATCTCCTTCCATTATATTTTTATTAGAATTAACGCGTTCCGCGTCATGGTGGAAACGCAGATTTCCGGCGGGGCTATGAAGACCGAGGGGGAAACTAAATTGCGATATACAACTGTAGAAAAGCAACAGCTGTGTGATATTCTTCAAAACTTCCGCTGATTTTATTCTATTCGGAGCTGAAGCGAGAAACGCCGTTCTCCTTTGAATAAAAGTCTCGCCGGGAACAGTGGCGGATTTAACAAGTGGCAGATGAGCAGTTGTAGTCTGGAACGCTGCACAGAAAGTCCCATTTTCCAAAACAAAATATGATTTTAGGTATCCAAATACTATATTATTTTTTGTTTCCCATAAGCTGTATAGGGTAGATGTCCCAATTACTGCCACCTTAAGATTATAACTGAACTTTATTTAATCATTTCACGTGTTGTTTAACCTAAAAATCGTCTCAGTTTGAAACATAATATTATTTAACATCTCTTTCATTAACAAAAAATAGTTTTATGAATTAAATTTGAAGAATTTATTAATAATTAATTAAAATTCGCGAGCGATCCTACTGTACCTATAACTGTCACCTAAAAAATTGTCTTGTCCGTATGACTGCCACCCAATAACTGTCGGTTCTAATAACTGTGACCATATAACTGACGGTCCCTATTATTGACAATGAGACCCGATTACAGTCAGTCCTTTTTACTAAGACTCGATTAGGTACTGCCAGTCCTTTTTACCGATTAATAGCCAGAATTATCGAACGCATAGTTTTGGAATTATTAATTTATTTGTCGTATACTGTAATTGTTCATAAAATATATGTGAAAGTTTTATAAAATGACATTACATGCATCACACGCTACACGTGATTTTCGGGTTAGGAATTGGAACTTTGATATCTGACAGTTATACGTACTCCACATTCTTTTGTCCCGAATACTGCCAGCAGTAATAGGGACAAGCCCAAAAATTTTGTCCCTAATGATATCACCGTTAATTATTATAATTTAACAATAAATATTATGTATTTTATTCGTTACATTATTAAAGTAATTCTTCTAGACTGGAATAATTCATTTTATACGAAAGATAGAGGTTGAATAGTAAAATTGTGGCTCTTTCTTTAGTATGATTTCGCCATCACTTCCTACTACGGCTTCGCGTTTTTGACGCTCAAATGGCACTTTCATTTTTCAATATTATTTTTTAAACACTAGATACATATAAATACATATATTTGTTTTATTTTTATGTAAATCAGAACCTCCGTTTAATAATACCTTTTTTTTGTACATTTTTTTTATACGTTACGTTTTTATTACATAAAATAAATAAAGTGGCAGTAATTGGGACACTGGCAGTAATTGGGACATCTACCCTACCACAAGCGCGTAGATTTATTTCTAATTTTGTTATGTATACAAGTTGTCCCAGAACATTTTCCACCTGGACCATTTCCCTTAAATTCGTCACTGGCCGCTAATAAACTGGCCATGCTGTGTGGCGCGGACGCGTTCACCAGTCCATCCACTCGTAGAGCAGATCGTAGCCTTTCCCTCGATTGTGTTTCACCTGTGTTCCTGGTGAATGCACCCGGCCTCCGTATCAGCTCGCGCACGTGCTCGCGCGGATATGCAAATCGATATTACCCGTGTCGCTGCGTAGCGTCTAATTGTCTGTCATAGGCGCATAATCGTGTTCCCCGTGCGGGCGCTGTGCATGTTTTAACGTGCTCGTGGTGGATAACGCGCTGTCGGTGTATCTGCGCTGACGGGCGCCGACAGAGGCTTCCGAATGCATGAAAACGAATATTCAGCCGCGGTAGCCTTTGTCACATGGATCCCTATTGTTTTATTAGAGCGAATGTTTTCTGAGAGATTGGAGTGAACCGAAACGATACTCGATTTCCTTATGCACCAGTGGCGATATGTTTACGCCAGCCCAGGTGTGTTCACCAGCCAGGTAAATAGCGTTTGAAGCGCGCCGAGAGGCAACCCTCTCTGCAATAACGATGTAAGAAACTTTTAATGAACGTGTTCTACGCAATATTCGCAACCGTGTAAAGCATTTTCGTGTAAACGACGGCGGAGACCTAACCGAGTGACACAAATAACGTTTTAGTTTAATGATCAATCTGCGTTGAGCGGACGAGGTTTTGATATTCTCGAGAGGAAATATTGTTAGTTAAATATTGAGCTTTTTCGATGGGTATTATAAAGAGGAAGGAGGCCACGCATTAAACTATACCGTTTCTTTTATGCAGTTGTAACTCAAAGTCGCTTTCGTAAAAATTCGTTCAAAAGTGAAATGGCGAAACACGAAATGGCATGTAGTCGACATCTGCAATTCGCAGTGATAACTAGGTTATTGGGGCAAGGGAGTTGCAGTGCGACGAGAAAGGACAGAGGGAAGGAAAAACGAGCGTCCCGTACAAGGATACGAGATTCAAGGCTCTACATGGGACAACGTGGTGGACACAGTGACCTATAACCGCGGAAGCCTTGTCATAGCTTCGATCGTGAAACATGCTACTAATAAAAGGATTACCAAACAGGTGATTTTATTATTTTATATGAATTTGAATTAATTTGAGGTAATTAGTTTAATACAACTGACGCATGCGTACTGTTTTGAGAAAGAAAAATGGACAATGTACTTACATGGCATCGTACGAAATTTTATAAAGACTGTAGGACGTAGAAGTTCGAGAGTGGTAATTGAAAAGCAATAGGAAGGAGATTTCCGTTCATCGAATCGTAAGCTTGTAAAGGCCATCTGTCGCCATCTATCAGTATATAGAGGCACTCTTGTAACCAATGACACTTTACCAGTAATTAAACTCCTTTTGATAACAGTATTATTATTTAAATTTTAGGTATAGAATAAACCTCTAACATCTTTAGATGACAGAGCACGTTTCACTTTATAGGACCTATATAGATCTATCTTATAACTCGTCTGTGGAATAGGCATCAATGAAGTATGAGAACGGTGGTCGGCGTTGTAGTCAGCGAGTTAATTGTTAAGAAAATAAACTTACTAAATAATTACTACATTCTAGAAATGAGTGCCTAGTTCATAGTGTGGATCTAAATCGATTCACATCTGCATTTTTCGTAGCAATTTTCACCATATTTAGTTTCAATTCTAACCGCTGATAGGATTGTGTTGGAATTCCACTTTGAATTGATAACGTTGCGAGCGGCAGAAATTTTAAGGAAGTTTCGCGAGCTCTTCCGAGATTCTAACACAAAATTGCATTGGATAGATCAATGTCTACACCTCGCCTGCTGGTATTCCTCTATGTATCGTATGCGGTTCGAATGAATATCCGCCTTTCCCCATATATCTGCTGAGAAGGAAACACATGGTTGAAAGTATTTCTAGAAAGAGTCGCAGGACTCAGCGGGCGCTACAGAATCTCGAAATGTCTCGTAATGTCAGAGCAGGAATTTCAGCAACTTCAGACAAAATAAATGTTACCGCTACCGCCTACCGCGTTTGTCAGTAAAATGAAAGTAGTGGCGTGTTGTTTGAAAATTTGAAACATGTGCAGACGTTGACACTATCCGTAGAATTTCTTTGATTTCCATTAGTTAAGGTAGTCAGGGGAGTGACAGTTGCCGAGTAATGTAACTGACACGTCGTTTACAGTGCGACGATGTTTGGTAACTAGCATAGTCGATACGTGCAACAATACTGGTGCGAGTTGGAACAATAAAAGAGAAACAGAACGGAGAAACATACACGCTGTTCAAGTATTATAAATGGCCCTATTATTCACAAGCATGTGGGACTCTACAATGTTTCTGAGCACCTTAACCCCAAAGTTCTACGTCGCTCTTACTGGAACGTCATCGTTAATTTCTGGACTAATTCTTATCTTCGAGTGGTGGTACTTTCGAAAATACGGCACCTCTTTTATCGAGCAAGTGTCGTTGAATCACATTTCCCCATGGATCGGTGGAGGTGACAGTGGATCAGACGGAAGTAATTCGAGTTTAAATGGTTCAAATTCAAATCAACAAAATGTCCCAGAATGTAAAGTTTGGCGTAATCCAATAAATTTGTTTAGAGGAGCTGAATATCAGAGATTTTATTGGGCCACAAACAAAGAACCGTTAACCTACTATGATATGAACTTGTCTGCTCAGGACCACCAAACCTTTTTCACCTGCGAGGGTGATACAGGTAATTGCCGGGCAACAGATATTAGCTAGCTCTTGATTCTCAACTATTCATTAATTACGCCCAATAGGTAAGGCCGAATATGAAATAATGCAAACCGCATGGAGGGAGCGCAACCCAGTGGTCAGGATAAAAGCTGCGCACAGTGCCCTCGAACGTAATCCCGACTGCGCTCCCGCGTATATACTGCTCGCCGAGGAGGAGGCTACTACTATCGCCGAAGCGGAGAAGATTCTGAAGCAGGCTCTAAAAGTGGCGGAGAACAATTACAGGAAGTCGCAGAGCACTCAGCATCAAGGATCGATCGCGGAAGCCATACATAGAAGAGACACGAATGTATTGATATACATTAAACGACGACTAGCTATGTGTGCTCGGAAATTGGGAAAATTGAAAGAAGCTGTGAAGATGTTTCGAGATCTAACGAAAGAAGTCCCACCTATCATGAATGTGTTGAACATTCATGAGAACTTAATCGAAGCTTTACTAGAGATGCAAGCGTACGCCGATGTTCAAGCGGTGCTAGCGAAATACGACGATATAAGTCTACCAAAGTCGGCGACTATTTGCTACACAGCTGCGCTATTGAAAGCGCGGGTAGTTGCCGATAAGTTCTCCACGGACATTGCTAGTAAAAGAGGTTTAACAACTCCAGAAATGATAGCAGTCGAGGCTATTCATAGAGCTGTTGAATTCAATCCCCACGTACCTAAGTATTTATTAGAGATGAAGCCTTTAATTTTACCGCCGGAGCATGTATTGAAACGAGGGGATTCGGAAGCGATTGCTTACGCGTTCTTTCACCTGGCTCATTGGAAGCAAATGGAAGGTGCTCTTACTTTATTACACTGTACGTGGGAAGGTACATTCAGAATGTTACCTTACCCATTGGAACGAGGACATTTATTTTACCCGTATCCGACCTGCACGGAATGTGCCGATCGCGAACTTTTACCTTCGTTCCACGACGTCAGTGTCTATCCTAAGAAGGAGTTGCCGTTTTTTATTTTATTTACAGCAGGTTTATGTTCCTTCACTGCACTCCTAGCGCTCTTAACGCATCAGTATCCCGATACAATGGGTGTAGTTGCACGATCGATGCTCGCCTGGTTTTCTCATCCATTTTATTATATTTTAGATAAATTGGAAGCGATTTTACCTTCTAATTTATTACAACAGCTCTCTAGAATATAAGGACATTTATATGATCTCTGTAATCATGACTTATTGTGATATTTATGATACTTATGCTTTCATTGTCATATACATCAATTGCATATATATATCTATATATGTATAATATATACATATATATATGTACATCCGTACTTCCCGAATTTCTTATGACTGATATCCTAATACGTATTTATAGAAAGAATTATTTACTTAATGTTATTAGTTCAAAGCGTCGTGTAGCAATCGATGTACAATTAATAAAAATTTGAATATCTTTCAGTTATTTTCTATTACTTCGTTTCTCGCACTCCGTACTTATCGTTTTTTATCTAAACTAGGACATTTGGGTACATCAATCAAAAATAGGTTTGATTGGATTTCTTATTTATTTAATAATTGATATTATCAGTAGCTCCTGAATCGGAGGCGAAAGAACAAGGCAAATCAGAGATATTAACGTTTCAACTCGCACAGATGTGGAAATTATTACACGTAATTAATGGAGAATCTTATCTTCTTTTTTTTACATTTACAATCATTTACAGGTGAATAGGACAGCACTGAGTTAAGCAACGAAAGAATAGTGCAACGGTATTACGCAAAATTTACAATATTAAAATGCAAAGTTTATTGAGCGTTATGCAATATCAATTATTCGTAATCTCTGATCCGCCTTTCTATCATGAGACGGTTACGACAGAAGAAAGAGAGTTTAAGACACTTGGAAGTCAGAGGGCCCAGGTTCCGTACGTGGGCTTATCTCGCCGTGACTTTGATTTTGCTTCGAACATTCATTCTCAATTAAATCTTAACCGATAGTGTGATAAAATTTGTCACTTTATATACAATACCTCTTTACTTTTATAATTTACTTATTTAAACGAACATACGTTAACGCAGAAATACTATTAAATAACTATCTTCACACAACTAAGATATCTCGCAATTATGACTATTTTAATGTATGCATGTATGTATGTATGTAATAAGAACATGTAAAAACTTTCAAATGTGATCCTTAAACTTTACTATGTAGTAGTTACCCTTAGCGTATCGTTTACAATTAAATGTATTTATATAATAGTATTAATCTATAATGTAGGAAATAGTCTGAGTATTCGTTTCCTGCTAATATCTGAGCCTGCTTGCACACGTTCCTTCCCGCTTAAAGATCTCCCATGCGAGCCTTTAAGCACTGTGTGTAAATTCCTTCCTGTCGTCGTGGTGGGATTATTTATTGCCGAAAATTAACTACGAAAGGAATTCGACAAAAGTTCACGCAATGTATTTATGTACAAACTAGAGATTGTCCTTTTCGTAATAGATGAATTTTCATTCATTCTTTTTTTTCCAGTAGATCAACGCACGTAGTCACTTCACTGTATTCGGATTCGATCGTTCCGCCATTTCTCTACAAATAAGGCACCTTTAACAAATTACGCTGTTATAGGCTATAACGATCTAGCAGTCCAACATTTCAGTCAATGTCACAAAGAGTCTGCACCGACAATAGTAGTTAACTCGTAGTTTGCCAATAAGGCATACATAGTCATTTCAACGTATACAACAAAACCAATTATACATATTCAATATTGCTTAACGTAACAATAAAAATTTCATAAATTATTCCCTGTTTCGATTACACACACTCTCTCGCTCTCTCTCTCTCTCTCTCTCTCTCTCTCTCTCTCTCTCTCTCTCTCTCTCTCTCTCTCTCTCTCTCTCTCTCTCTCTCTCTCGCTCTATTTTTTACTCTCATAGGTAACACGTGGCATAAAATTTTTGCAAACGATACACGTCGCGGATCATTCATAATTACCGACAAACTTGGTATTTGTACAACTTTTTATTAAAGATAACTGTCGCATCGTTTCAAGAAACTAAGGAATAATTTAAGAGCGAGTAAAATTAATCTATTGAAATTATCCTATTCTATTCGGAATAAATCTATATTTTTTTTTAAGATAGTATCTCATATGTATCGATCATTATCCGTACGCGATCAAATAATTAAGTTCGAAGATAAATTTGTGCTTACGGAATGCTATAAAGTTTAAACGTTCCTTGGAAGAAGTACCGCATTATCAAACGCAAGGTTTTCCGCTTTCTTATAAAAGTCATTGTATCTTTCTTTTTTGCCACACCGACAAAATTAATACCATTATTAAAGGGTGCCATTTGCGAAATATTGATACCGATCGTACAATTTCGTAGACCACGAATGGATACTCGCTTCGACTAAGTCCTCCACGTGCCGGCGTAATTGATCCTCTGTCAGAGTAAGGTGGAATCTGTTTTTCAAGCCTTGAACAGTTGCTGCCCCGCCGCTACGGAAACATGGAAGCTGCGATCCTGGGATAATCAGAAAAGATTTACAAAAGTTACGAACGTATTCTACAGAGTGCTATTCTACAGCCTGCGATAAAGAATTCTTACCCGATAACATGATCTCTACTAGATTAACTATTTTCTCCATGTGCTTCCGCGCTGCGATTAATCCTTGAAGAATCAGAGTTTTGAATTCTTGGAATTGCTTGGACTGACTCCCGCCCATCACCTCCACAAACTCGGGCGTCAATTTGAATGGGCTCGTCTCGAAGCCCAGGTTCCTCGGTGAAGTGGAGAGTATAAATCCAAAATCTATGTGTATCAGGTGGCCATCGCTATGGAGCAATATATTTCCATTGTGGCGATCTTTCACCTGGATGAGATAACAGACAAGACAATACGCCGCACAGCTCTGAATGAAGTTCTGCTGAGCAATACTAAACGTTTCCGACGTGGATGGGCCGAATTCTCTTTCGAAGTACTGAACAAGGGTTAATTGGCACTGTTTCTTCACTTGGTGCAGTGACACAGTATTCAAAATGGGTTCGATCAAACCGCTATCGTTAGACAAGCATAAAATTCTGCAAAGTGAAAGTTAACATTTAACAACTCGTTCTACAGCGAAGTGACGTTTAAACATGTATACGATAAAGCTGTTCGTACTTGTACGGTCGCACCCAAAGGGGTACGTTCTCTTCTTGCCAGATTTTTTGCAACATCGAAAGTAACTGCGAGGCAAGAAGCTCCTGACGAAGGTCATCGCCACATTTCACAATAACGGCAAGAAGTTTCCAAGACGCTAAATGACCATACGGGCTGGAGGCCCTTATGCGACGCTCCTTCAATTCCCATGGTTCCTTCAAGACCGCAGCCGATGGATCTTCGGGATCGTGGTTAAAGGTCGCACTAGGCGTAGCAGCCATTTCGCTTAACCGCCGCTTTATATCGCCAGGTACAAATATTGGTTCCTTACTATCTGATGACTCTTGGCTTAATTGAGATATCGTATCTCTATCTTTTGGCTTACGAAGTTGTAAATACTGTAAGGGAAACGAAGTTGTCGTTATTACCAGATTACTTCATCTTCGACCCTACGGGAAAGATTCTCGCTACAAATATACATGTATACCTGTTGCGTGATTTCGTCGTCCTCCTGGCTCCAACAATCGTTAGGATCGTCATCGGGGAAGGTAAATGCGACATCCGTACTCCTAACTGAATACGGAGAAATATTTTTAACCGGAGTTTGTTTAATCGGCGGCATATTCGGTTGCATCTCTGGAGTGGATATGTCTGTCGAATCAATCACGGTAGATTGTTCACCGCCGGTTAAATTTTCCTCAGATTTAGTGTGCCTCAATGAACATCCCACTATCTTCGTTTGTACAGGCGATGTATAAATATCTTCTACTTCTAACACTTCAACGTAAATTATGTAGGGTGCCTAAATGTCGTAAAGATAAGTGATTTATTGTTACAGATAGCACGAAAGAGGTTTTTTCGTTTTTTAAAGCCTGCTCACCTTATCTTTACTATTAAGGACAGCAGCGTATTGCGGTGGCACTCGTACGATATGATGTGGTATTGAACTGTGCAAAGGAAGCCACACCCTTGCAGGGAGATTCAAATTCAGAGTACTTAGCTCCGCTATTAATTGAACAGTTTTACTTTCCTTCGTTGGAATAGTTCCGAGCAGCTTGCCGATGGATATCAATGCTTGTATAAATTCGAGTTCCGGAGCAAGACGCGGCGCCTACAAACGTACACGTGATTAGTTCCTTTAAATCCATACGCGCGAGTTATTGAGAAGATAAGGAACAGAGGTAAGTCGTATTTAATGAAGATTTTCAAGTTACATTGCAAAAGCAGTCGGTTTTTTGTCCTCGTAAATCATTTACCACACCTTGGCAGGAATAGAAACAGGTACAGCCATTGTCAAATGCTCGACCAGAGCTCAGGTCCCCAAGACTTACTTTATTTATTGTACCTTAAAACAAGCAGCACACGTGTGATGAAATTCACGTTTACATAAAATATTCACCGCTTCCAGCGGTAAGATATTGTATTAGATTGTGCAAATTATATACCGGAATGGCTACGACGCAGTGTTTGAAATAATCCAGTGGCATCAGACTGAGATCTTTGGTGTGTCTTTTTGTTAGGAGATGTAACGCTTTGCATTGAAATTAATGGTGGCGGCGCAGGTGTCTGCAACCCAGCTACGCGTTGCTTCTTATTCTCGTTTCCTTTTGGCCTAATGTTCCATATCAAACAATTGAATATCACGAAAATTTCTGTACACATTCATATTGTTTACATTG
This sequence comes from Andrena minutula, assembly GCA_929113495.1. Lineage (NCBI taxonomy): Eukaryota > Metazoa > Arthropoda > Insecta > Hymenoptera > Andrenidae > Andrena > Andrena minutula. The sequence continues at coordinate 40,080,378 of OV815994.1, forward strand.
TTTACATAGCACTCTGCCATGTTCGATTTCACTTTGCTTCTTACCTGAGTTCGTCTGAGAGAATAAGATTTTTTAGTTTGGTCCCATGAGACTTCTTTTTGGATGGCAAATGAGCATCCGCACTATACGCATCTAATAGCCAGGCACATTTTAACGAGAAATCTGCTGACTGTCTACACCTAACAAAATAAATATATTTCATACAGACTCTCCATTCAACACTCCTCCTTTTACTAAGAAATACTTACCTATAGACAAGATACGGGTAAAGAACTTCTGTAACATCGTGAAGTTGTATGTACATTACAACCAGCTGCGGCAAATAGAAGTCCACCTCGCTGTCCAGGAAACTAAACATCTTGTTCCCTACAAAATATCATCCTCTAACTTTTACGAAATAAATACTCTTACATTACCGATACCTGCTGCGAGCAAATGTTTTCAAGCACTGTGGGCTACATAAACTATCCACATTATTAAAAGATGCTACAAACAAAAGACCCGAGAGGAATTTTAAGCAACAACAATAACGATGCTGCAAAGTTATTAACGCACGTACGCGCGCATAGATAAACTACTTCAATCGTTCGAAAGCGGCGGTTGAAAGTCTCATGCGGATATTTACCAAGGTAACTTTGAACGCCAGGCTCCTTAGAATTGAATAGATAAGAGATCGCCATCGACATGTCGAAGATCTGGCTCTCGAACAATCTCAGCAAACATCCCTCGGACGGTTTCGGCTGAACCGTTTCTTGTCTACGACAAACGACACCAGTCTGTTTTTTTACGGCCGCCTCGTTGACCTCGGACTGCGCGGCCGTCCCGCAACACAGAGTCATAGCCGCCCCGGCCAGCTCACTTTGCTTATCGCTCACCGGCGAGACTTCCAATGACTTTTGGAAGTCCCGCGGGTCCACCGTTACGCCCATCTCGACGAGCAGTTCGTGCGCCTCGCGTTCATTGACCATGCACACACTGCTGGCGGGTCGGAGGAGTTCCAGCGAGTCACTGATCGCGTTCTCGTGTTTGCGCGGCTCGCTGTAATCGTCACCACCGCCGCCGCCGTCGTCGTCGTCGTCAACCCTTTTCGTCGAAGGTTCACTGTTCGAATGCACCAGCAGTTCCACGGGCGACACTGCCACCGACACTGACACCGAGACCGGGGCACTGTTTACTTCGCCGTCCACCGCGTCCACGCTGTCCATGTCGCCCGGCTGCGACAGCGAGGAGTCCAGGCTCTCGCGGCTGTGAAGGTGGTCCACGCTTGACTCTCTGGTGGCCGCGTTGGTCGCGTCGCTGGAGCCGCTGTCGGAACCGCAGAGGATACCGGAGTCATCGGATCCGAGGCTGGCGAGGTCCTCGCGCTCACGGCTGCGCGCCTTGCACGCCGGCACCGCGGCCTTAGCTACCGGGGCCGGTGTCGTCTCGCATTCCGGGCTCGGCGTCACGTCCACTTCCGGGATCCGCTGCAGCGCGGAATCGAGACTTCGATTTCTGTGGTGGTGCGTCAGCGTGGTCGCGCTGGCCTGCGGCACAGGCGGCAACAGGATACCCATTGACCTGTAAATCGAAGGACCAAGATTAGAGGACCACTTTTACAGACCACTTTTACAGACCACTTTTCGAATATCAGCAATTCCATTGAATGGAAATATTGTTCTCGGCTTAATATAGCCTTGGCTGATAGATTTTCTTCAGGCTATAGCCGTGACTATCTGATACCCATATCCCTAGTTCATGGAAACTGCCTGCGTGTGTGAGGGATCGATGACAGCATGTGTTCAGGGAAAAACACTGTTCAACGCGAGCTGTACTAGTAAGAGAGATAAGGAGAGATGCGAGGAGCATAAGATACGGAATATCTTATGTTCGAAAATTGCTTTGTTACTGTAGGAATCAGAGGGGAAGATTTGTACTTCTTCCTTACTGGGAATACATAGATTTGTTTGTAGATGAGATACGGTATACGTAAATTACACTATCACGAGTACTTCTCTAGCTTGGAAATTAAATATAAATCGCCCCCGTTCTCAGTCTGCATAGATAAATACCAGGGACTATGGGAGTAGCAGCAGATAGCCAGATGGAAAATAACGCTATCTAGAAATGCCTCCTTCCGGGTACATCGAGCGCGATGATCGCGGCTGGTTTGTTAAACGTACCTAAAGTCTAAGCTGTGGTTTCGTTGATGGGTGGTCAGCCTGCTGCGATTGTTGTTGATCGGCGGATTCGTCCGTCCGTGCACGAGAGGAACATTACAGTTGGATAATTTATGCCGTTTGATGTGTGCCACGCTTTCCTGGCGTGTTGATCCACCACTAGGTGTAACGGCCACTACTTCGCTCATATTCAAGTCGGAACGAGCATCAGAGCTCGGCCAACAGTCATCTGCTGTTCATGTTGATCCTTCACCTGCGAACCAAAATCCACGATCCAACATTCGTGTCATCATATTTTCGTATTTAAACGAAAGACTTACGCGGCAGAGCGCTTTAAAATGATCACGCCGATAACGGGGGATTAGAATTCCTGGAAAATGCGGTATCTCGTCGCGTCAACATCTTTCATGCCTATTACTTAACGCTAATAACTCAACAGCCGCCGATGTACATATGGAGCCGTGGATACACGAGTTTACAATGAACGTACTACCGCTGAATGTTTCGGAGCGTTATCAGTGCCATTCGAAACACGATAAAGAAATTCGTATCTCTGCGTATGATGCAAACCACGAGCCATTGGAGGAACGATAAATCAATGTCACTAACGCGTTAATTGAACATTATGTATGGTCACATTGTAGAGAATGTAATCGTGCTACTTTGTGGGCATGTTACGATTGGATTTCGCTCATGACGCGCGTCATCAACGTAGAAACCTTCGTTCTGTCAACCACTGCGGCACTTGTATCGGAACGTCCAATTGAACGTGCACGTCACATGCAGTGGTAGAAAAATCTCGTCAATAAAGGCGGTGCATTGGTATCTGAAATTCTGGTAACTTATCACCTCGATTATACATGGCAAACAACGTTGCGTCGTGATCGCGAGGCTCACAATCACCGCCTATAAATTAGCGGCTGCATCGGGACGCCGAGGATCTTGCCATCAAATCGAGATTCGAAGAGCAACGGTACATTTCCGTTGCAGGCGTGTTTCGTAAAGGAATTTCAACAAAAGGCATCTTCCGCAAATGAGGAACGATGACCAAACCACGCAACGCGGCACCGTGACAGGAGCGTGAAACTCGTGCTAGGTACGAGAAAGTCGAATGCCAAGTCGGAACAAAGCGCATATACGTCAGAATTTTGCTCCCTACTCCGCGCGAGCCACCACGCTCCGTACAATTTCTCACCCGACTCGACGATTTGTTCCCGTATTCCCCTTTTCCGTTTCCCTCTATCTCGTTTCTCGGAAAATGAAAGTCCCGAACCCCCGCCCGTCTGTCCCCCAAAAACAGGATACATAAGCCAAAGATCGCTTTCTAGATGGGACGCGTGTATCGCCGTATTATCGTAACCAAAATCGCACGTTAACGTCTTCCTTTCCCGCGAGATTAATCGCCGAGTGAAATGCCCAGCGGCAGGGGAAGGGTGGGGAATAATTCAATAAAGAAGGAAAATGGAGCGAACTCCAAAGCAAACGCCGGCTTTTTTACTCTCCCTCTTTTACACGGGAGAAAAAAGAGACTCGGTCCTTCCGCTCGGCTCGTATATACTCGCGACGCTCTGGTCAGCGGTCGCGCAGCGATGGGTGTGCCAGAAGCACAGAAAACCAAACACTGCCGCTGTACACGCTGACAGCCAATGGAATCCACACCCCCATAGACATCATGCACCTATCCCTTATTCCATATTCCAGCTCTGGTAAAATCAATGAGACACGGCAGAAAATACGTTTTCACCCATCGAACGCCACCGCACGGGGACGTAGCAGTGGAGACGGAATCGTCGATAACTTCTTACCTGATACTTGAATTCGGAAGCTTTCTGCGGCCGGGACTGCGCCGTGCTGGGACGTCTTCAATTTCGCCCGTGCAGCGCGTACAATGTGGTACGATAGTATACGGAATGTAAGGGACTAGAGAAAGAGGTAGGAGAAAGAGGGAGAGAGAGAGAGTGAGACAGAGGGCGGGGGATGGGGAGAGAGAGAGAGAGAGAAAGGATGATGACGATGATGCAGCAGCGAGCCCCGCGAGAGTACGCAAAATGCCGCTGGTGCGAAAAAGACAACAAGGTATCCTTTCCAATGGCAGACTCCGGGGACTGTCACGCACCGCCTTGTCGTCGTTTGTTTTCAGGCGATTTTCCACAAGGTCTGGCTACGCCCTGCACGTTCGCGCACAGAGTCACACTTCATCACTTTTCTTTCGTTCGCACCAGAGACGTAACGCAGAGACACGGAGGCACGTAAATGAGAGGTAACCTTTTTTCTTTCCTGCGGGCCCGAGATCGCGACTAAAAACACGCACGACCGATTCTCCGTGCCAACGCAAAAGGCGACCTCGCCAAGCTCGACTGCTTTTCGCACGACGCACTGAATACTACTACTCTGCACACTGCTGCCAACGCAGCGGATGCAAAGTCCAGGCGGCCATTAACCAGTCACGCACTCAGACGTTCCAGTGCCCCGCGCTTAATAACGACCGTGCACACGCTCTTCAAAATTCAATACGATTTCGCTGTATTCATTCATTTTAATAGACGAACACGTAAAATATCACTCTACACTTTCACGTCGTGCAATACAATTCGTTGATATCGCAGAAGTTTAAGCGTAATGTGGTAAATAAAATCTCAATTCTGAGAAACTAAAGAAAACGGGATCGCTCGTGCATGCGTGAAATTCGGAGAAATGTTACAACTATGTACGATCAGTATTACTCTCCAGCTTTCGGTCAATATGAACGAAAGTAAAATGTTCGAGATCTTAAAAACATATTCGTCACTGGAACGCGCGTACGTATGCGCGTATAAAAAGACTGACAGCGTTTTGTGGTTCTATTTACATCACGCACTTGTGACTACGATGATAATGTCGGCGTGAGCTGTCAGTATCAAGAAAACCAAGCGGAGATAACGGCGGAATGCAATTCGACACGACCACGAGACGTGGTCCGAGCCGTTTTACTTTAATCTTTGTCCGCGGAAGAGCACACGTGCGCGCGCGCATTCTCGACGGGGGCACGGGATAAAAGGTAATTAAAATACGCGGATGGGTGCGCGACTTGGCTCGTTTGTTTTTCGCACGGGGTTTAGTGAACGACTGGCCTTAGGTTGGTAGCGGACGCTCGGCGCTCGAATGGGAAAGGTCGTACAACCGTGAGTGCAACTGTACTCGTATATGTACCAAACTGGAGGCCGGTGTTAGAACCATTAGGAATTTGCGCTCCAGATGTATCTGCATGCCATTATACATAATAAACAGGCGTCACGTTTCTTGTTTGAAAGTTTCCTACGACAGGCTGGCTGTTCCTTCACGCGTGCCGACGCTGGAAGGTGGAAAGTGGCATTGCACACTTTACAGCGTCGATATTAGCTAAACGATCGGGCACCGTTAATATTCGCAGCTTGTAGGACAGTCGAGCAAACGCGTCTTATCTCTAACCGGGCGAGCAATCAGTGGATCATGACGTCATTCGAATGAAATGAATATTCCATAACGTCAGACCGCTTGTATCTTTCAATATGATAATTACATCTTTATAATGGATGAACCTGGTGTGCATGCCCCTAACCAGGAGATGTTACAGAACCTGTTCGTACGATTACAGAATGTTACACAGAGTTAAGACTTCCCGTCGCAGGCATGAAATTTCGTACTCGTCTTCCTATTCCTTTTTCTTGCAAGATCCCGAGTGCCCGTGAATCTCGGGGTAAAAGCGACCGGCAGACGCTTCCTGTAATTTTATACGCTTTCTAACCGTGCCTAAAGCTAAAGAGGCACGCGTCGGTGTAACTGTCATCGATTGTTTGACGATCATCCACCGCGCTATCTCGCGGAATGGTTTCACTTTTTTACCGAGTATCGTTCAGCTAGTTCCCATCGTGTGTCATTGCAGCTCGCGCGTGAAGAACGAGTCATATTCATTTCCAATCCGGCGTTACGAAACGCCCCACATATCGCGCCGAACCGATGAATCGTTGCGAACACTTTTACCGGTTACTTGTGGCGCTTGAAGAAACGATACGTCTGCTTCGTCTCATGCATTCAACATACGACGCCCGAATGCTCTAAATGCAAAATAAACGTTGCCCAGTTCCGAGAAAAGAATACCTAAATGAAAATACTTCTGGTTCCCGTGGCTTACATATGAAATGTTTCGCCGAACAGATAAACCAGTTTCATGTATTAATTATTGACAGCAGACGGCATGCTTTCCTTACGTAGATCAACGTTTACAACGTGTGGTCAGTTCGGCTGCGTCAATCGAACGTATTTATAACTGAATCCTACGGTGGCATTGACATTTTCTACAGTCGCAAAGTCTTTGGTAGCCCAGTGCTACACGTCGATAGACTTACTATTGCTTTATATCACCTTCATTGTGATCGACGTTTCCACCTCTCGATACTTCGCTTATTTTCTAACCTATGCCTAACCTCAATCACCTATTTGTGCAGCAATCTTATATGCACCAAAACATTTGCGCGCTAACGAGAATAGTAACAAATAGAGCCTGGAACGCGTTTGTTTAGCAGGGAAGCGAAAAGTCGTCCGTTTATTGTTAGTGCTGACAGCAATCTCACGCGGCACGTTGGCGCGGAGCCCGATAAACGCCACGAGAGAATTCCACTTGCTGCTTTATCGCGAAGACGATTAAACGCAGCTACTAATTCCATTTCGTTGCGTCACCGGTAGTTATTGGCGATTCTTATGCTAAACTCAAGATCGGTAAACAGGAAAAAATCCGCGTGGCCGCCGAAGCTCCGTCCGTTCGCATCTGCGGGTCTTCTCCGGAGAATTAGTCATTGGAAGCGCGACTAATCGTTAAGTAGCGCGACAAGCTAGCCCGCGTGCGTTTCGCCAATGTAAACAATGCCGCCTCTAGAGTCACGCCGCGCTTCACGGACCGCCAAGCTTTTCAACCTCCACGTGTCAATAATTCTTCACCTGTTCGGCGAGCGAACCCACAATGGAGCCTACGCTCGGAGAACCTATCCGCCGTTTGCGATTGCGATTTAATGCGCTTGCTAGTAACCGTTTACAGGCGGGCATCTGAATTTCCATCGCGTCGAATGGGACGCGGGTCAAGCACCACTGGATACACACTGGAAACTGCTGGAAACGGGATATTCAAACGGCAACTCTGGATGCCTATGTTGCAGCCCAGGCACCAACGTGTACTTCCCCGCGACCCCCTCTTCTAGCATCTCCCGATGTTGTACGGCATATGTACGCCGTGCAGCACATAAGCGTGTAGTGACCATACGGCATATGGTATATACCAGTATATACCCACACCCAAGGGATGATACACAGTCACCTTAGCAGCGGTGCTCATAACGATCATCTCGCGTGTTACCCTTGCATTTGTAAACGCCAATGCCTTTTTCAAGCGCGAAACACTTCGCTGCGAATGTGTTGTTCCACGAACGAATGAATAGAAAACACGTCAATACGTATTGTCCGTAGCGTCCCCTTTATCTCCGATATTTCATTCATTCTCGAAGAATGCCATTTTTTAATTACCTACGTTGAGCATTGAACGCGAGATGAAGCATCGAGCGCCGAGATGATAGCGTCATAGACTATTAACCTTTTGCGCGGAGATGGAAGCGAGTCAAGTAAAAAGCTGCCGGCCAATGGGAACGTCGGGTTTCTGTTTATGCTCAAGTTACTATTTCCGGAACCGTGTTTCACAAGCTATTTGTTATCTCGAGCAGTTGGTTTTAAAGCACGAGCACAAGAAGCGGGGCGATAGCTGTCGCGACGGCACGCTGAACCTTGCGTGTCCCGTCGCTATAGCCTTGACCTTCTGCCACACACCAATTAGACGCAGAGGGTTTCTTCTTCCAGGCGATTCTTTCGCACTGATCAAATCGGAATATCGAATGGAACCCTTCTTGCTTAGACTCCTGGGACCTGATCGGCCATCTGCCTTTCGAATTCCAGATACGCAAGCGGGCGGTGCAGGCGTATGGATGTTAACATTATTGCGCAACAAATTCGCTTAACGAGTTAGATATACGGTTTTCATTAATTTCGCTCTCGGCCTAGGGAACGCGGGGCGCAGTTTCGAGAAGCCCAACAATTTCCTTACCATTCCGATTTTACGTAACCCCGCGAGTTATCAATGATTCATCGTTGCTTTTACCCGTCTATACTCATATTACCGTCGATTATTATTACGCCGATATTCTCCACAGTCCTCGGCAGGCTTTTTCACCATTGTCTCTTATCGCCGGCATTCTTCCGTATGTTACGGCCAAGCAGACCGATAAGGTGCGCTTGTGAATGATTCACGAGTTATGCTCGTCCTTTCTGCTACGGCGATCTTTCACCAACGCCCTTTTAGCCACTCTTCAATCGCTTGCGAATAACAAATGGCACATGCTTCACTTGTTCCTCTCTCTCTCTTTCTCATTCTTTAATATCTCTGAGCTGTTCGAAGCCGTACCTCCTCAAAGCTGATGCACCGGATTCGCACGCGCCACCACCGAATTCTCCAAGTTCCCTAGTCGCTGGCAGCCGACACGCTCGATCCTATATTTCGCTAAGATTTCTCCTGCTCGGTCTACTTTCGGTGCAGATGCTCCATCATAATAGTTTCTATTTTCGGTCGGAGGGTCGGCTACACGTTGTAGGTGCAGATGTTCACTGCCGGGCTAAAAGCGTTTAGGGGAGAAGGTCGTGCTCGGCGCTACGTATTTTCGTGAGGCTAATAGACAAATAGACGGGAGCGGGCGGCTTCAGGGAAACGCGACCGAGAATCGCGTCGTCCGGGCCGTTTGCGGGGAGGGTGGAGCATGGGCCAAGTTGTAATTAGGGATACAGAAAGGGGAAAGGCAAGGAGCGTCCCTTTTTCTCTACACGCTGCTAGGCAGGGCAGAATTTTACTCGAAAATAATACGGGCACAGCGAACACTGGAGGCTACCAGCGCCGTAAATCGAGGCGGCATTTGAAGCCGCGATTAAAGTACAAAGAAACTCGGGACGCTGCAGAGGCGCTGAGGGTAAACGAAATAGTAAGCGTCGGGAAAAAGAATGAATGAAACGTACCGGGCCTCTGTTAACTGCTGCCTTCAAGCACACTCGGGGCCAGCGTGTTTGATAACGCGACCAGAGATACCGCCGCGCGCGTGAATAGATCAAAGAATATTTTAACGTTACGTACGGATATAATGTTCACGCTATAATTATTATCCCCTTTGGTACACACTACTGAAACGCTACTGACAAAAAATCCTGACGGAATTTTTAGCAAGCGTGAGTATCAGAGATAAGAATCGCGGCGAAGAACGCTTCCTCCAGCGCGAGACACTTAACGACAAGTTTACTCAGTAGAAAATGCCCCAGAAAAGGCTTTGTCGCTCGACTCCGAGTCGCGCGAAATCCAGGTCGTTGGTGCTCTCGGGCAATCGCGCGAAGAACGCGAGAATCACGAGGTATCAGGCCTGGCTTTTATTCAATTAATTGTCTAACCCGTATGTCGCTTCGCAGCATGAAACTCGCTGTAGCTGGGATCGAGTTGCCGCAGGCAGCTCGAGAGAGACATAAAATTCAGTTTTCAAGCACCGCTTGTTCTTGCAAATCTACTGCTCCGGCGGTTGTTTGATAATAATTTCCAAAGACACCGACCCGAGAATACGCTCCGCGGACGGACTTAAATTTCTCACCCGATACATCTTGTTAATCTCGAGCTATGCGCTCACGGGCAATCTGCGGCACAAACAAAACAACCAGCATAGAGTTACAGCGCCATACAGGCATCAGATTTCCAGTTCGTTCCCACACACTTGGTTTCTTATGAAATTCGGTATCGAGCTTATGTTTTCGAACGTTCTTTCCTTTTTAAATATTACGAGACGGTTATGTAATTAATACGTGTTGTGAGAGTCGCTGAAAGGTCTTCGGAACTAGAGGCATAATTGATTTTTGCAAATTTGGAGTTATTACTTGTAACATATGTAAACAATCTACATCCTTTGGTGCATGTTTCGATACCAAATGAGGAATTTATTGCAAATTTTGAACCTGCATACATTACTATTTTGTGCAATATTTTTTTTCGGGCAGCTCCGGATTTGAAAAACTCCAAAATGTAGAAATAAATATGTATCAACTCAATAACTACTACTTCCTGTGTGAAAATATATATTTTTCGATTAGTATTCTTTTGTTAATGTTAAGCCAAAGTAATAATTCTATAATCAGTTTCTTCTAATTTACTAGAAGTTGGTAAAGATAGAGCTAAAGATTGTCGCAAGGACCTCGATTTCAAGTGCGACGTATCGCTGCTCTATTGCAGCTCTTGTTACGTTACTGAGATAAATACCATTGTTGACAATGCACACAGTATATACGAGTCAATAATATACCTGATAAGCACGCAACGCCAAAAACCGCGTATTGCCCCTGGGCGATAAGTTCGAAATCATGTTGAAGTTCAAAACACGTTTGAACACGATTCCTCATTCACAATCATTTTTCTTCAACATATAAACCGCTTATTTGCTCTCCGCGGTGAAGAAACAATATTGTATGTACATGTTTGCTTTCGCTCTAGCGTTATCTCCATTGTCTAGCGTCGTCGTTAAATAATAACAACTTAAAATCAGAACGCCCTTTCCAGTAGATACCATTACACGGTCGTAGAACTTTCCACGCGTAGAATCTAGCATTGTCCGCTTGGAAATAGTTAGAACTACCAATCAGCGGAGTGTGCCTTTAAATTCAATTCCACGCTCCATCTTCGCTCGTTTCGCGATACTTTCATTACTGTTAACGCTACAATAGTTCCAGAGTATCCGTCCAGCAGTTCGAGGAAGTGGCTTATGAATTCTACGCGGTGCATCGCCCTTTTGCTCTGCGAGAGCTGGCACGCTTATAGCATCGCGGATCTTGCTTTCTTTTTGGAAAAAACGATTAAAGCGGTTGGAAGTAATCTGTAAGCAGCAGCGCGCATCAGAAAAATTCATATGTATGTACAATCGATCGCCCCGGCAGTGGCGGCAGTACATTTCCCAAGTTCCCTACTTCCTCCCTTTGTCTCTCTCTCTTCCTCCCGGCTCTCTCTCTCCTTTTGGCGTTTTACGTACGTGCCTTGGCCGATAATATGTACGTTGCACGTGCGTTCATTCATAGAACGCTAACGCGGTTTCAGGGTACCGTGTACGGTTCAGCCGTAATCAGGCAAGATGCGGACACCATGAGTGGCAGCGTTGCAATCGAGATGACACGTATGCATAGCTGGATGTGCATCGCATACGGTCGCGTCGCCAGCCAGCCATCCGACTGCTGGCCTGAGTGACATCCCATTCATTCTTGCATGCAGCATAGGTGGCTGATAACTGTCCAGGGATCGATTTCAGTCGGCGTTCACGGTTGGCCAACGGTGGCGTAGGTCTACCTTCCTTTTACAAAACCGCTGTAGAACCTGGAACTCGCTAGGTCTAGCGATTGGGATCTAAACTCTACCATCTCGCGGGAATTCAAAGCGGCTCGTAGTTTGCTACACGGCGATATGTATAACGACACAAGCAATTAACAGAAAATGCTACCCGCAGGTCGGCGGTTCCTGCGGCGAAACACGCTACCCTCGGTACTCTGGAAATTCCATCGTCTACCTGGTAATCGAATCAAGTATCGGGGATAGCGTTCCTTCTAGTCAAAGCGTCTATTCTCGGCCGCGGAAATAGGAGAGCAAGTCGAAGCGAGCATTTCATTATTGGCGAAGTACAGCGCCAGCGATTTTCCCGCCGATGTAGTCGAGTTTGTTTTCAACCGCCCGCTGTAAAAATAGTCGGTCGGTTTTGCGTTAATTTTCCGGTATTAGAAATAACCGGGGCACGAGGGGGACACCATTGGGTGCGAACGCGCGCATGGCAGTGGTTACCTGGGGAGAATTGCGCAATTGCGTAGAATGTTGCCCGAGGGAAGGAAAAAGAGGACTGTGTGCTTAGGTGCTGGTTCGTATTGTATAATTATGGCGAGCGAGATGAGGCTAGGAGACCTCTCCGAATCCGCGCGCGTAGCTCGCGAAACCGATTGCTTAATTGGGGGACCTCGAACATTCGCTCGGCCCAGTGACTTTTTACATTGTAGAAATTCCGAGCTGTCGAAATCGGCCGCGTTGCGCAATAGGTGCACCGTATATTAAACGAACCGCTCCCGACTAGTTTCCAACTGTTACAATTGCACACTAGCCCGCGCGATCGCAATGCCGTTGCATTGTGCACCGGGAATACATGTGCATAATTTTCCCGCGCCGGAATAGTATCTAAATTTCATTATCCGCCCCGTACGCTTTCTACTACCGGGCGACTTTCACTGCTTATCAATATTAAGATAGCTCTCATTGTATACAGCCGAGCGTCGGAACCTAGATTCCTGAATGACGCGGGTTGAATCAACTTGGAAGCACGTGGCCGCCCGAGAGCCTTTGTTAAGCTCTTCCAATGATCGAACGCCTCGGAGAAATTTTAATTCCATGTATACAAAACTCGCGGAGCGTAACGAATTTAGATTAATAAAATGCGACGAGAATCTCTGTGCACGCGAGGCGAGAGACCTTCGAGCGAGCTCGTAATTCCCCAACGGATACAAAGTGCACGCGGAACCTCTTTTTGCGGCGAGATACGCGTGACGCCGCTTTCACAGAAAGTCCGGGCATCGTCGTTTTTGCGTACGGGTGTCCGGGTTGACTAGCGCCACGTATTTTTAACCATATGACGTAGAGGCGAGAGACAGCCAGCGACGGCGTGGATGGTGAACGGTAGATCGTAGACGTGACCGTCTGGCTGCGAATATACTTATTTCCACGGTCGGTGTCACTGGGATCGTGGTCGACTAGCGGCCGCAGCTGCCTTGGCACGAATCCCTCGGTCGAGAGGCGGGCAGGGCGAAAATTCATTATTCCCCCGCAGATCCGCCTGTCTTCCTGTGTTTCCCATTAGTTTTCGCGAGGATTTGCGACTATTTGGTACAACTCGTCGCAGCTACGCTCGCGAAGTGTGGGCGTGGACGTCCTCATCATCGACCTCGACCTCGACCCCTAGCTGAACTTTCTAAACTATTGAATTTCGAAAGATTTCCAATCGATAATTGGGATAGGAATGCAGGACGTTACCTTCCGCGGATCAGTTCGCGTTTCGTTATTCCTGCTTTCTATTTCAAGACTGTATTAGAGCTTATTCGCGTGATGTTTAATGACAATTAGCAGTCGTAATAGGTCCGAAGGGCTTCGGAGACACGCTGATTTTTGGTGTGCACGTGCGAATGACTGGTGCGACCTTGCTCCAGCTTTTCAACAGTCGAACCATCTGCATAATTCGCATCGATCGATATTGCAGTGAATAATTGCAAGGGAATTCTGGCTTTCCCGTGTACGTATCACGTGGTCTGTGGAGTGACTACGTTCTCTTAACGATAAGGCTTGAGAATGATCGATTACTACTTATTGGAAAAATGTATCTTTAGATGAACGGTGTCGGTGACGATTGAATCACTTTCCGAGGCCAACCGCGAACCTGTTCGACAGAGTATTGGGGTGTTTCATGTTGGGAATGGGACAACGTGAATGGATATTCAATAACTTGAACGCACGTTGAATAATGTACTCTGCTCTATACATTTTGTGAAATAAATTGCGTTGGGTGTGTCTGTTATTTTCTTTACGACTTCGTGCTAACCTTTCGACTATTTTAAGGCGAAATTGGTGTAAGATTCACAGGAAACGTGATGGGCACAGTTTTAGGAATAATGAGACTAAAATATACAGATATAAGTGTGTAGGTGTACAAATAACCGTTGACCAACGTCCACATGTGATTCATATCGTTCCAGTATCAACACTTTGCGTACAACCAAAACAGACTTGAAACCAGTTGTCATTTATGACTCACCGATGCACTCATGGCGTTTCCTTTCTCTCCTTTTACTTCCTTCCAGAAAATTGTAAACTGGAACTTGATAATAATTTATGGCAGACTTTACTTTATTCCCATCTGATTCTATCTTTTACGTAAAAATGCGAGGAAAAATTAGGATCGTAGTTAATCATTTACATGTATACGTTTAACATTTATGGTAACATAACAACCGTAATAGTGAGCGTTGCGTTGCCGCGTATAATACGAGCGCGTGAAATTGGTATCCGTTTTACTGTACCTCTCAACTCTAATTCATTAATAATAAACAGCAGTGTATCATTTTTGAAGATACTGACTAATCAACGTTGCCTTATCGTATAGCTACCTGCCACTTGGAAACAACAGGATGAATGCATTAAATGTGAGATAAGTTCGGACATTTCAAAGATTTAAAACGTGATAACTAGATAATTCGTATTTTCTTCGTACGAAGATCGAGCATTTAATTAACAGATCATGTAAATGTTAGAATTGTATAATCAATAACATAATAAGTTCAAGTATCTTCGGATACTAATACTATTTTACTGTTTCCTCTAGATCTAGAACGATATAACAACACGGTATATACTTAAAAGTTGTCCGTGCTTCTTGGATCCCGGGTCATCCGGGGTTTCTGTTATTTCACAGAAAACAACTTACCAATTCCTTGTAACAACTTGCTGACGTGGAACACCGGAAATTATGCAAGGGAAATGCAATGATGCAACGGAAATAATCGTCGTAAATTGTATAATACCTGATAATCGTTCCGCGACGGGAATCCATAGAGACATTATTTTTAATGTGCCTTAATTTAGTAACACTTTTTAAAATTGCAATTTCCTCGAAGAATGTTTGTTAAAAAAACATCGGATTCTTCACGAATATAAATCTATTACTTATTTTCTTTAAATTAGCAAATATATAATCGCACACCGTTAAAGTATAGAAGAAAGGGAAATAAAAAACAGTAAAACGTTATTATTAATTATATTGTAAATATATTCGATGTTAGGAATTTGTGTACGACAAATTCTATCGCCGCTTTCCACCTTTGTTTTGACCTTTTTGACCTTTTTGACCTTTCCGACCTTTTCTGTTGCTTTTTTTACGCTTTCGTTCCATCAATTTGCGCGCCTTTAGAATTTGTTCTGGTCTTTTCAGTTCGTCTTTTACTTTAAGTTTTTCCTTCAACTTCTGATTGTGGCGTGCCCAATGTGTGTTGGCGGTTGTTTGCACTGAAATGTACAGAAGAAAATAAATGTATATGATAGTCGATCAAATAGTGATCACTATTGAAACCGTCGCGCATTTTAGCGAAGCGCGGCGAAGCGAAGAGGAAAGTTTATAAACAATTGATTCCTATGAAGCCGCGCACGCTAGACCGAAGCGCAGCGACAATTAATTAATTCTTATTAATTTCTTCGATTTGCCAAAATGCGCAACGGCCTTCAAGTCGAAGTATTGTGTTCACATACGTTTCTGCATTTGTGCAGGCTCTTCATCATCGCTATCATCGTGGTTTAGGGCGTCCACTTTACTCTTCTCTTTCCAAGCTGCATAACGATTTGTTTTATAACTAGCGGGTATCCAAACACCGGACTCTGTTCGAATTTTTTTAGCTTTCCCATCCTTGAAAAAAAGGACAAGTTACTAACATTCTTAAACCTACAAATTCGTTAATAACCATATAATACATACGTTATCAACATTGACCATCTTCTTCTTTTTACGATCCCACTTTTTTATCTGTGCGTGAAAACGTTGCGATTCTTCATTGTCCCCAGTTAGATCCAGTTCCGCTTTGTCTGCATCCGTATTGAAGGAGTTAACTGCCAAACTGTGTAAATATGGATAAAAATGATTTCTTTCCGTGAGAAAGAAGTATCTGCAATAGAACACTTACCCGTCTTCTGTATGTTTATCTGGAGCAGCATATGGAATGAAAAATTCCGTATCTCGTGCTACCAATCGTTTCTTCTTTTTAGAAGGTTTATATAAATTTTCAAGATTCCTTTTCTTTGGAAGGACAACTGTGTTAAACGCTGCATTAATCTCGTCAGTTGTACTTGATGGAAGATTCACTCTTTTCACCTGATCTACGTGAAGTCATTAATTATTAAATTAGTAGCTGTTATTAAATTTACGCTTGTGTGCCACTAATCGCGGTTACCTTCTAGATTCCTCTTAGCCTCCAATTCTTCCGCTTTTCTACGAAAGTTCGTAATACTTTCCTTGTGAATCGACCGTTTGGTTTTCATAACTTGATAGTCAGTAGAGGACGCCCTTGCTCCGATTTCAAATATCGTCTGTTTCAATTAAACACTTATACTTCGTAACAACAAAATCTATCTAAATTTTAAAAGCGTACTTACTCCTTGTGGTCTATAATTTAATATTTTCGACAATAAATTCGTAGTATTAGAAGACACGTCGGAATATTCTGGTATTACGCCTGCTTCGCTGATGTGCAGCTCCTTTATTCTTTTAACACTTTCCGACGAGGCTGCTGGTCGCGATCTAATATATTGTTTATACGCATTATCACAGACTTGCTCCATATTTTGCTGTAAACAAATTGTCAGCATGATACATATCCTACTAAATTTTATGTACTTTAAGAAATATCTCAGAAGCACATACAAGGTCTGTGGAATTATTTTGCCAATTTATTAATTCAGCAAGTTCTTCCTCTATCATTGCTTGCGGCATTTTACCTATCGCACCCTCTGTATTGTCCATAGACCCGGATGGTGGAATTATACGCAAGGAACGGCCAAGGAAAAGATGCAAATCCAAAAGGTAAGCATACTCATCTGGGCATACGATGTTGTAAGCAGTTCCAGTGCGACCCGCTCGTGCGCAACGTCCTGTTACGAAAACGATTAATTATATGTTTTGAATAATTTCTACGACGTTAAGAGTAATTTAGCTGCTTACCTACTCTATGTACAAAGAGTTTCGACTTTGCAGGGAAATTGAAATTTATCACATTGTCCAAATGCGGAATATCTAGACCCCGAGCAGCGACGTCAGTTACTATCAGAACCCTAACTTTACTAGCTTGGAACTTTGCTGCGTTTATCTTTCGCGCTGATGGATCCAAGTTAGAATAAATATACGTATTAGAAATTCTTGCTTTGTCTAAAATCTGTGAATAAATTGTAAGTACTATACACAGGAAATATATTTATCTACTGTTCAAAAATAAAGTTACAGGCTTCGATTGTATACCTGATGAATGTATTCGACGTGATGTTGAGTTGCAGCAAAGACCACCGTTTGAGAATCATTTTTGATAACCTGTTTCAACAAACATAACAGCACCGCTAGTTTTTCCTCCGGACGACAAACAATAAACGACAATGTTAATTGCTCCGGTATTTTGGTATCTACATCCAAACGCAGTAAAACAGGATCGCTCAACCCAGCCTTTGCAAACTCTACCAAAACTTTAGGTAACGTCGCAGAAAATAACAATGTCTGCCGTGTCTCCGGCAATCTGTTTGTGATTTCATGAATTTGCTCGCCGAACCCCATTTCAAATAATCTGCAACAGAATTTAGAAGATGTACTTTGCGAAATTGAATGAAAATGGCGTACAATGTTAAAGAAAATATTCTTACCTATCAGCTTCATCAAACACAACGTACTCGATACTGTTCAATTGCAAATCCATCTCGATGCATATGTGCAAAAGTCTTCCCGGCGTTGCCACCAATATATCAGGATTTCCATGGATCAGATTGAACTGATTTTCCATGCTATCACCTCCCAGAATTACAGCTGCTTTTAAGCCCATGAATCTTCCTAATTCCTTTATGAATTTCAGTGTTTGTAACGCTAATTCACGCGTAGGAGATAGAATCAAAGCTCTCGTGCCAGCTTTAGCTTGCCTGGCTTTTAATTTCTCAAACAAGGGGATTAAAAAACAAGCGGTCTTTCCACTACCTGTTCTCGCCATTGCTACCACATCACGGCCTTCTAAAGCTAAAGGAATTGTCTGCAAAAACAGTTTATAATTAACCGTAAATAAAAAAATATTTGTTTATTTCTATTATAGTAATAGACTTACTTTTCTCTGTATAGGTGTTGGTATTTTGTACCCACGTTTTAATATTCCTTTCAATACATCGTAACTAAGAGCCATGGATTGAAAACCCCCTGACTTCTTGGATACATTTTTCTTAATATTCGTGATTTCGGTTTCCTCGTCGTTTTCGTTTATTTCTTCGGGATTAGCGAACCCCACAATATCTGCGTCTTCCATCCTAAGGGTCTGTAATCTTTGACTATTTTAATAACTATATGTATTGAAGAAACACCCTTAAGTACAGATCAGCGAGCACGCAGGTTTGTTTGACAGTTATAATAATTACGAATCACAGGTATTTTAAGTTCGATTCTTAGATATACGAGCTTTTATTTTACAGCAGTTTCAATTACATTTTTTAACGTTGTAATAGTCACTTAGGTTAGAGCACATTTTCTTCTTAACCATAAATAACGTTCAACCATGTTAACTATATACATGTTAACTGTGTAATAGTCAGTGCTTTCAACTTACAATAAATAAAATTAGTGATGTATTATAAAAAATGTATACAAAATATGCTTCAATTTAAATTGATTAAATTATATGTATTCGTATTTCATATGCGTTTTATTTTACGCTTTTATTATGTATGTTATTAAGCGTCATTATTAAGTTTTGAATAATTACATTGTGTAAATTTTCCGTCCTCAATATTGGTGCCACTGAATTCGCGTTTGCACGTAGCGAAAGGGGAGGGGATCGGCCATTTTTGTCGAGTCCGTCTTTTCGTGACAATTCAACATGAAGTAAGTGAAGATTTTTAATGGCATAAATATCCGTCGCGTGTGGTGCAATCGTTGAAAGTTTCCTCCGTGTGACCAAATAATTGCGTCGGTATCGTAATTCTAATGAGTATGTTGTCAATCTTTTCAGGATTGGCCTTTGCGCGTACAGTGGATATAAAATATATCCCGGCCATGGTAAAACCATGGTTAAAGTGGATGGAAAAGTATGTACCATTACGATTTACGTATATTAAGTATCGTTGTCGAAATGTTCAGTTTCTGTTGCCTGAAACGTTTCACGATCGAGAGCAGAGCTAACTTTATAATCAGCTTGCATTCATGTATCAATCTTAACCTTCTACCATGTTGCAGACATTCACCTTCTTGAATTCAAAATGTGAGTCTGCACATTTAATGAAGCGTAATCCCAGAAAAGTCACATGGACCGTACTGTACAGGTGAGTTTTCCCTTTGCCGCATTTTAAATTCATCGCAGCGAGAAGCGGATTTATCAGACCTGGTTCGATGTTGTAGACGGAAGCACAAGAAGGGTCAGGAGGAGGAACAGGCGAAGAAGAGGACGAGACGCACGCAGAAGTTCCAACGCGCTATAGTTGGTGCATCTCTCACAGATATCTTGGCCAAACGTAATATGAAGCCAGAAATTCGTAAGGCACAGAGAGATCAAGCGATTAAGTAAGTATAGTTTGCTTTAATGTTTCTCACTTTGAACAACCAAGTTCTTTTTATTATGGTTCGCATCGTAAGCTGAGATTATTGTGGTAGACATATCTTCCTCTGACACGATTTGTATCATGTTGGATTTTAGAATGTCTTAGAGTAACGGGACTGCTTCACCCAGAATTGTATTATATATTCTCACTGTCTGGCTTTTGCGGGTTCATACACATTTAGTATTTATATATATTTGGTAATTCGTCTGTTATCAAAGTATCGGGTCTTGAAATTTGTTTTGAATGTTGATATCAGGGCTGCAAAAGAACAGAAGAAAGCTGCGAAAGCAACAAAGAAAACTGTTGCTCCTGCTAAGGCAAAATCTGCACCGAAACACAAAGCTGCGAAAGTGACACAGAAATCGGCGCCGCGTGTTGGAGGAAAACGTTGATTTCTTATACTGGATAAATACAATAAACTTTATACCTAAAAAAACAATTGATTTTTCAATTTTACCTGCAGCGTTTTAGGCTCAGTAAGGGGACTGGTGGATGCAAGAAGAGCCTCGGTGCCAAAAGTTAGTTTCGAGAAAAGTTTCTATAAACGTAATAAAGTTAGATATTTTTTATATATAGTGAAGTTATTATAAAACTTTCTATATTATTCGAAAATTGGATGTATCTCCTTTGTAGTTGCATTATTACAATCGGAATTATGTAATAAATTAATCAATGAAATTAATCTTAATTATAGCCCTCTCAGGCGCTTCTTGCATAAAATGGAGAAATATAGAAAGAAATGATTTTTAACATTATCTTTTATTATTTGTTTAATATTTACATAATATTTGAAAAATATAGTCGGATTGTCATGTGCAAGTTCATGTATGTTTGGCTTAGATACGAGTTAGGGTCAGTTAGCCATCGAATTATAAAATTTATCACAGCTCTGTCAATTTTATAGATACGGCAATGAAATTTCGAGGGCATATATAGAACAGACCGAGGAATCAAATTACGCGTTTTATGCAAAAAAAGGCTTGAGCCCCAAGGCCGTTCTTGCATCGGAAAGTAAAATTTCGCGTGTGGATTGGAATGAAAGAAGATGGTATTATATTTACATGTAACTTTTATTAGAATATCATTCATTACAAACTAAAGTTCTGATTCAACGTGATTCGTGAATCAGCTTGAACATTTTAATGATTCAATTTGTTTTATTCAACTCCTTCTTCAGTAACGACAACTTCGTTAAAGCTTCGTCTCTCCATGCCCGCCTCTCTTGAAGTTTATCCAATGGGCACATCTCGTTCAATTCGTTGCTAATCTTCTCCGCCACTTCACCTTCGAATTTAGGAACGGGGCCGAATGTCATGCTGACGTTGTACATCGAATTTTTGTACGTCTCGCAGTACTTCTTCATTCCTGAAAGATAATGGAAACTGTGTAATGGTCCGATGAAATTGTCTATTCCCGATGTGTAGTAAATAATTTCACCTTCCGCGTTCAAGTGCGCTGCCTCGAAAGCACCGAGGAACGCGTACCGCATTCCAAGACCTTCGCTCATCACAGCGTCCACGTCTTTTGCGCTTAATACACCATCAGCTACTAATCTCCACGCTTCGTTTAAGATCGCGTACCTAAATGTACATTAATTCTTTCCAGTAGCTACGCACTTATTCGTTACATAATTATCTACGGCAAATAAACATTTACGTACTGGATTCGGTTAAGCGCGAAGCCATCAATTTCCCTGCTAAATACTACAGGTTTCTGGCCTATTTCAATCATGATAGCTTTTGTTTGCACTGGTATCTCGGAGCGTGTCCACGGCGCTGGCACAATTTCGACCAGCGGTACGTAGTACGGGGGATTCACCTATGTTCGTACCAACATAAATATTCCATTATTTGAAAGAACGACCTACTTCTAATTAAACTCTAACGGTTGTAGATAAAAAACGCTCTTACCGGGTGCGAGACAATTATTTGACCACGGTGTTTCAATTTTTCGCTGAACAAAGACGGACGGAACGTGGACGTTGACGAGGACAAAATTACTTTATCGTCGACAACCTTGTCCAGCTCGTTGTAAACCTTAAGTTTCAACGGCAGGTTTTCAGGAACGCATTCTTGGATGAGAGTAGCGTTTTTCACGGTTTCGGGCAAATTAGAGGATCCTGTTCGTAAGACGTTAATCAATATTTGATCGATAATATTTTGAGAGGATTTGTAAGATTGGTTTTATAAGTAGCTCATTGCACGCGGGCGTATAATAATTCACGAATATAGGAGCGAACCTTTGATCAATTTAAATTGCTGATCGGCAGTAAGGACACCTCGTAAAAGACCACCACTTTCAAGGCGGTTCAATTGCTGACGAATATCTTCGAGAGCTTTTGCGATTTGCTCCTCTACAATGTCATAAATAACTACGTTGTACCCTACGCCGGCAAAGAGCATAGCCCAGCTACGGCCGATTAAGCCGCTAAAATAATAAATAATTGTGAATTAATCAACATTACTGGCATTACCGGTAATACTTTATTTCGTATTATTCCCATTTTAAAATGAACAGTTTAAACAATCTTTTGAACTTTATATTTTTATTATTTAATAATGTATAGTATTTGAAACCTGATCCCTGTAAGATAGATGTAACTACGTGTATATTTATCTTGTAAGTCCTTTCAATGTTATCTTATCAATGTAGAACAGAGTCAGGCTATCATTGACGTAATTTTCAAATCGAACTAGTATCGGTTAAACATGTAACTTTTGAATGAACTATCATTTAAGGATAATCTTGATGGGGAAATTTTTCCTTTAAAAATTTATCTTCTGTAAACATATTACGTAGTTGTGCCGTAAAGCATTCGCTGTAGCGGATTGTTGAAGCGGCCGTTACTGCGTGCGATATAAAGTTGATTCGACTGCAGCTTTCTACTATGCCGCGCATGTAAAACTTGTTTTACAAGTGAAGAAAATTTCCGGATAATAAAACTTTCGTAGTATCAGATAATACTACGTAAACGATAACTTCTAAGCGATATATTATTATGTTAATATTATGCGGGTCATTCATCATATATTTAGTATTACGATATATATTTTAATTGTTGCCTTCTATGTACGAATATAAAACAATCTCTTATATAGATATAGTCATATTGCGCGTTAAATTAAATGAGATGAAACATAAAAAATAGATTTATTACTATTCTTCAATGTATTTTACTTAACTAAGTTTCATTACCTGCCAATTATACCAATCTTTTCGTTCTTGGTCGACATCGTTAAATGATTGATACACCGTGGAAGACTATCCCCGCTATTAGAGTGTAAATGACACGATGTACGACTCGTGTACTTAGTAAGTATATCATGCCTTTCTAGTGCATATATATAGTATGTCGTCGATGTATCCCCCGCTATTCCACGCTAATCGGAATCATGTAGGGGCTCGCAGCCAGCTTCACTCCAACCGACGGAGTGGGGACAGCGAACAAAAGAAGTAGCTCTTTTTTTTAATTATAACAGGAACTGTATTGAGACTTTTAAATACAGTATGTTACGTAATACTTCGAGGTTCTTTCGCCTGACAGCTCTGAGCTGCTTCTTTTTTTCGCTACCTCCACTCCGTCGGTCGGAGTGATGTTGGCTGCGAATCCCTATAATAATTTTTCACCCAGGCACGACGACAGGGATCGGCAGACTTCAGCTACCTCGGTTGAAGGGGCAACCACCTACAGGAGCGGTGGTTATGTATGCGTGACTGCGCAGGCGCAGTTCATGCGCGTATTACCACCGCTCCTGCAGGTGTTTCCCCCTTCATCAGTGGTAGCTGGAGTCCGCCGATCCCTGCACGACTATGAGATTTTACATGCGACTTTTCTGTCATGAGACAAAAATCTCGACAACTACAAAATGTAAATAATGGAAATAAAAGAATAACAATAATAAAAATTAAAATATCATGTGAGACACGATATTTTTCTTTCATCGTGGATTTGTACGTTATCGATAGTTTTTGGTATCACTATTTCTGTTGTCGCGACGGTATCGGCGTTGCTTATATGTATGTTGATTACAAATTAATACGAAATTATAAAACGTATATAAAATTGATATTAAGTAAGATAATATTTGGAGAGGAACAGGATATAACTTTGGTCGTAGGTTTTCCAAAATGCTTGCTACGCTCATTTTTGCGGAAAACTTATCTGTAAAGCACGATTGGTCAACGACGCTTGGTTTTTACGGGGAAAAACCTACAACTACCATCAAGGTTATATTCTGACGCATTGGCTGATAAGTTAATAAGTATTCATGTTCAGCGTCTACGCGCGAGCATCTTTAGGATCTAATCTAAAATGCCAGTACTCCGCGCTTAATTTTCTTATAGTTGTCTTTCATTTTCGATGTTTATTAGTACTTGCGCATCACATTCTTTGTAATTGAAATAGTGACCATTTGCTTAGCTGTGTGTATGCACAATGCCCGAAGTTTACGAGAATTACATGATATTACAGGATATGTCTGAAAACCAGGATTATTTTCTCTACGGAAATGGTAAGTAATTGCCAATCACACTTTTTGGATATGTTCTAACATATTTGTTACGCGTTACGTTGTTATTAACATATCTGTAAGAAATGCGTTTAATTACATTAGCGTTTTAGATTGTCAGACCGATTGTAATTTAGGACTGTCAGATACGTTCTGTCACATTCTGTTGTGCACGTTCGTCAAATGAAACGGAATGAAAAGATGTTTCCTGATAATAATGATACTAGTAAGGATAACATTACAGAGCTTATAGTATTATCGATGGTATAATGATTTTTAGCATTTTAAAATATTAAAAGCGGTTATGTATCGGTCATATCTTTTAGCAACATTTATTTGAAATCAGAAATAAAATTTTCTTCTTTCAACATAAACACTTGTGTACAAAATTGTTTCGTTCCTTAGAATTGCAGGCGAACAACAGTCAAGGCATATGTAGCCCGTTTAGTGGATCGCAAGGGACAGCAAGCGCTGCTTCACCCATGTCGACTTCTGTGTCACCGCTACATGTCACTGATTATATGCCACTGAAAAAGGTCACAGGTATATATTAGGCAGTGAGAGCGACAACAGACCAACACATGTTATAAAAATTTATTTTTTCCTATTTTATATGATTAGTAGAGCCTATTGGAATATGTTATTGCTATTAATTCAATTTAAAAAATACAGTGAGTTAGTCCGTTGTTGCTGGCATTGCCTCATATTATCGTCATTTTGTTATTACGTCGAATGGTTATATGCGCAATGTACGATGTTATACAAACTCTTCCACTTTTTCATTTTCAAGTAATTGGGGAGTCATATTTAACAATCGTGGAGCAGCCAATGGAAAAGTTTAGATTTCGGTACAAGTCGGAGATGATAGGAACACACGGAAGTTTGGGCGCAGCAAACATATCTGGCGGTGGCAAGAAACGAGCACCAACTGTTCGGGTGTGTATGCATATCTTTCTTTTACGATATACGTATCTTAATACATTGCAAAAAGCTTTCCTACTATTTACAACAATTTGTTTCCGTTAGTTACACAATTATCTGGAGAATGCAGTGATACGATGTACATTGGTCACTTCTGACGAAGGCCAGAGAATACCTCACGCTCATAGATTAGTGCGCAAAGAAGGTTGCGCCGATCTCGATGCTCCACATCACGTCCAGGTTTCTCCGGAAACTGGATTTGTTGCGACGTATGTTGCTTCGTATAAACCATCGATAACGTGTATTTTACTTATTACTATATATAGTATTTGCTTAATATATATGCAGATTCCATGGAATGGGAATTATTCATACAGCAAAAAAGTACGTCCGAGAGGAGCTTATAAAGAACATGCAGATGGAAGCTTTGGAAAAACGTAGAAGGAAAAATATAAATGCGACTCTTAGCACTCGGGAAGAAGCACAGGTATGGTATTCGATATATCATTTTCATAAATTTCATATTGTAGTAGGGTAATTGTTCTGTGTCTCTTATATTTGCTTTGTGGTGCGTTTCGTATATAAAAGTTTGAAAATAGGTTTAATTGAATACTTTATTTTAATGGAAGCTTGATTTTAAAGATCAAAGCTGATGCCGACTACTTCCAAAAGTGTGTGAACTTGAACAGCGTTGCGCTATGTTTTCAAGCGTTTATATTGGATAAAAATGATATTATGATACCAATAACAGATCCTGTTTATTCGAATCCCATCAATAATCTTAGTAAGCAAGAATTTACAATATATATGTGGAAATATTTTATATTAAATAAATATTTAAAATGATGTTCGCAATTCACTAGAAAGCGCATTGACCGGGGAACTGAAAATATGCAGGATTGACAAATATACTAGCAGTGTCGATGGAGGAGAGGAAGTGTTCATATTTGTCGAAAAAGTTGGGAAAAGTAAGTGTGTCGAGTATACTAGAAATAAAAATGTATTAATGGTACATCGGTATCAGAAGAGTAGTAGCCATTGTATTTATTACAGAAAATATTAGGATAAAGTTTTTCGAGCTAAACGACGACGATTGTGAAGTTTGGTGCGCATACGGACGTTTTTCAGAATTGGACGTGCATCGTCAATATGCCATTGCATTTCGGTACTTGAACATTTCATATACCTGCGTCATAACTTATTCTGTTCTCTTTATAATTCTTTGCATCTCATCTCTATTATCATTTTCATAGAACTCCGCCATATAGAGACCGCAATATTACATCGCCAAAAGAAGTTTTTATACAATTGGAACGACCGTCTGATGCAGATTGCTCGGAATCAATAAAGTTTACTTACAAACCCAGCGATAGAGAGATAGGTACGTTAGATAAGTAAGCCACTTACGATAATTATAAGAAACTTAAAAGAATGTTATAAGTAATATTATTCACAGGCAAGAAGCGTCCAAGAATGTCATATTCTGGAAGCACGGAATTATCGCATATAAAACCTGCATATAGTAACATTGGAACCGAGATTCCAGCAGAAAACATCAGCAGCGACAGCCTAGAAATTTCTAAAGAATTAAAAAGATTATTGTCCGAGGGCTGTACTCTGCCAATGAGCAAAAATTTTCTTGACATTATAGAACTTGATAGTGAGTACGATACCCTTGCTTTTACAAATTAGAATTATTTTATAGTACTTTTTAAATTGTATATTTTTGCAGAATATCTGAACTATGTAGACAATACTGATGATATGCTTGTCTTTGATGGTCCATCGAGTAAACAAGTATGTATTAATGTTACTAAAGATCTAAAGTATTCGATATCTGGTTTAACATAATGTATTATAAAACAATGACTGACATAAGTTGTTTTCACTACTAACACCAGGATGATACGATGTTTCCGAGAAATGTACTCATCGAAGCTATGAAATGCATGAAAACGGATTCAAAGAATATAGCAGAACACGTACAAAAGCTACTTAGAGATCGTTCCACGTACGGGGATTCACCGTTGCACGCAGCTCTTCGTTATGGTCAACGTAGTATAGTTAAACATATTCTGATGTTGATGAGCACCGATAAGGATTGCAAAATGCTGGTCAACGGACAGAACAGTTCTGGAAAAGTAAATATTTTCGAAATATATCCCTACGCGACTGAAATTGAAATTTCGATAAAACAGGGATTACGATTATGTTTAACGGGTGTAATGTTTTATTCATTAGACGCCACTGCATTACGCTGTTTTACAAAATCAACCAGAAATTACAAAAGTGTTACTCATGCTCGGAGCTGACCCAAATCGCACAGATGAACATGGATTTTCTCCGTTACATGCTGCTGTAAGAAGTAAGTGAATTTAAATAGAAAATAAATAGAAGTTGAGTCGATTCTGTAATGTATGCGTATATGTTTCAGTCCCCGAAGCTGGTTCCTGTGTCGATGCTTTATTATCGGAGAAACTAACGGACATTGAGGCTCACAACGATGCTGGGTGGACAGCTTTACATCTTGCTGCAGAAGCAGGATCGTATGATGCAGTGCGTTCACTTGTTCGAACAGGAGCGAATGTAAATAATACTGATATGTCGTATGGTCGAACAGTGTTGCACATAGCTGTAGAAGGCGGGCACAAGGACATCGTTGAATTTTTACTTAAAGAGGTATATTATTGTTTCTTTCCATTAACGTAATCGTCCACTCTTGTTAATTGTCCTTACTCTCATCAAACACATTTTATTGCTACAGACGAACATAGACGTAAATAAAAGAAACTTCAGTGGAAATACAGCTTTGCATACTGCAGTTGTACATTCCGGAGTAAGAGCAAAAGAGCTGTGCGCATTATTAATACATCATGGCGCAGATCCACACATTCAGAATCATAATCGGGAGTCGGAAACTGTATGTACTTTACCTGTAGAATTTTTGCCCAGAAAGTTTCGAATTTTCAATTGGTTCAATGGAAATACTTTTTTCTACATACTTAAAATAGGTGGACAAAAGAAAAGGATCACACGTTGAGATAAAAGTCGAAGTCGATTCGGATAATGAAAACACAGAGGAAACTATTGGACAGTCATCGTTCGATTTGGCCATGAATAAACCAGATGTAAATTATGTCACGTTATACGCGTATACACGCATATCTATTAATAAGTTCTAGCAGGCTCAAAAACTGTTATTTAATTATTCTTTAAGCTAAGGAAATGTTTCTGTTTTGTAAAGATTTTACAGCTTCTGAATCAGACCGAGGAAGGCAAGGATGATCTGGATTTCGCTTCCACTAAAGTAGATGTGGATGATGAGGATGACGAATCAAATTGGTTGAACAATGAAAGGAAAGAAACATTGTCTAAGCTTCTAGACGAAACACAAGGATGGAAGAAGCTCGCGAAACGCGTTAACTTTGAATACCTTTTACAATCACTGCATCACAACACATCGAGTCCGTCCCTTCTACTTCTAAACTACATTGATGTATGCTTTACATTCATTTATAACAATACAGCTCATATCGAAGCTTCGTATAATAGTAGAGGTGTTGTTTGAGGCTTCCATATGTAAGGCATGTCTATTCGGACTGTTGTTGCGCTGTTATGCCAACGCTAGCTTCTGCACGAAAATATTCCAATTGTACACAACTTTCACTCGGAAGCCTCGAGCAACAGCAACGCGGTCATTAAAGGCTTAACAATCTCAATAAATATATTAAAAATGGATTGTAGGTACAGGCATCTTTGTCTCTCAAGGATATGGAAACTATATTAAGGGAGATTGGAGACGAACGTGCAGCTGATTATGTTAATCAAATTGCATCTACATACTCGCAAAATGCATCTGTTTTTTTTTAAACATGTACGTAGTGAACGTTACAGGGGTAACACAGTACACAATTCTGTAAAATACATATATATAAATCTTTTATTTATCTTGTATTCGTTAAGCCCTTACATCCGTTAAGTTCCATTAATGTATAATAAATTAAACATTCCCGTAAATTTGAATTTAGATACGAGGCTATGAAGCTTTGTATAAAAAAAAATGTTTCGGAAGAAAGAACTTGACCTTATTTTTCCCCTAACTAGAGCAATTTAATGCTCTAATAGGCTTTAATTTAGTTTAAGGTTTGCTGCACTATAGTATGCTACAGTTTATTCGAGTAAATATCCTTATCATTACAACCTATCAACCACTTAGGTTGCCTCTTCTATAGAACCAGTCTTAAGTTTTCAGATATCAAGAATCTCCTAATAAGCATTGCATCACCGTGCCCTTTAAACATATCCTGGGTGATACCACGCATTCATATTTGCAATATATAGCGTTCATTTATTTTATATATATATGTATATATAGGGTGTGAGCAGGTGTTCGAGCGATTCCGAATCATTCTGAATACTAATAAGAAGACAGCTGTTTCGTCCAGTATACTACTTTATACTACTTAAATACATATCGCTAATGCGTCTCATTTTTTTAACGTTATATACCGGTTGTAATATGTAATTTACTGTTTCTTGACCTTTAGTATTAATAGTAGTCGAGATACAATTATTCTCCTATCGACATTAAGCTTTATTGTTAATCGTTGAAATGAGTCATATATTTACGGGAGGCGAGCCGTTTAGAATTTCGTGAGGGGAGTTATTGTGTCAAGTTACAATAAGTATTACAGATAAAGTATTAGATCTTGAAAACTCTAAACAATTTAAAGTAGAAAATGGATAAGCTAAGGAGAGCTCTAAGTGGCAACGACCAGTGCGACGAAGAAAGCGGTATTATTGGTCAGGTAATTAATATTCTTTAAATTTGAATATTAGTTCGTAATGTTAATTTTCTCGCGTATGGGTTATTTTATCTTGTATAAAATTCTTGTGTTGGATGCTTACATGTGACAATGGAAGGCAGATGAGGATTTTACGGTAAAGATATATGTATAGTAATCTCTGGCTTCCATTAATAACAATAATTAGAAATAATAATGTTGTTTATTACAATTCAAAATGCATTGAATAACATCGTGTTTTCAGGTTATGGACCAAAGTACGTTGAGTTGGTCCACTCGGATAAAAGGCTTCGCTATCTGCTTCGTCGTTGGCATCCTGTGCTCTTTCCTGGGATCGTTTGCGCTGTTTTTACACAGAGGACTTACAGTATTCGCTGTATTCTACACATTAGGGAATGGCATCTCGATAACAAGGTAAACTAGCATACTTAAATTCAAATTTCTATCCGACGTACTATAATATCTTTTCTTTCCAAACTACTCATAAATCATTTACTGTATCCTTATCATTGAAAAATAAATTTCTCATAGCGCAATCAACCGGATTATTAAATTTGTCAAAAGATTGTACTAACAGCTGTTTCATAAATGTTATTTGAATTATAGATTTCTGTGTAATTATTTTCCCAAAAGTCCTTCCAGCTTTGTTTGTACAATTATCGCGCGATGTGACTTTGTGTGAATGAATTCTATATAAAGCTCGGAACTGTTTTAAAGACAAAACATTTGATTTACTTATAGCACGTGCTTTTTAATGGGTCCATGCAATCAATTAAAGAAGATGTTTGCACCGACGAGAATAATTGCGACTGTTTTAGTATTCGCTACAATTGCGCTCACGTTGTTCGCAGCTTTGCATGTAAGTATGGAGAAATACATCCAATGCAGAATGTGTACGCCGTAATAATATAGTACTCCTCGATTAATGTATATATTTTTAGCTGAAAAATCCTGGATTGGCCCTTATATTTATAATAATCCAGTCGTTGGCGATGACGTGGTATTCCTTGTCCTACATACCCTACGCACGCGATGCTGTTAAGAAAACCGTGGAGTCGTGTATCACATGAGACCCCCCGAGATGCGCAACAAAATACTTTACTTAATAAGTTCAGATTTCGCAGACATTCTGCGTCGCACAAATAAACGAACTGAGCTACAAAACTAACTTAAGGATGAGGCATATTACGCTAACAAACTGGATATGAATGAGCTGTACATTTACTTCGGCGGAATAATAACTGTTTAAGATACATATCTGTACCTCGTTGACAATACGATAAAAATGCTTCATCGAACATAAATTTAATATTATAATATTTTATAATAGTACCGTAACAGAACGAAGCTATTTACTTTATATAAAATTTGTAATATTCTAGTAATATTAATTCATTTGTAACGCTTGTTATATAATCATTGTACAGTATCAATACTTTTGTACATTAAAAGATATTTAAACTGATTCCCTGTAACACGAATTCCCATCCACCGATTGCGTTTATAATATACGATTTTACATTAATTATATGTAAGTACGTATCTGATGTTACAGTTTTAATTAATATTTGGCTGTTCAAGGTACGTTATAATCTTTTATAAATAATTTCGTATTACCAGATTTTCCGTAGAATTTCTTATTGATAGAAATATATACCTACGCGAGTCTTTTAATCTTTATCTTTATTCTTTACAAAGAAATGTTTCACTCGAACGATCGTAACGGCTTCTACATCGATTACGATCAATAGCACTCTGAACGATAAATATTAATAGAAATTTCGTATTCTGAAATGTCAATATACATTCCGATTAATATTCTTAATTCTATTTTAAATTACGTTATGATAATGAACGATCAGTATACACTTTGATTTAAAAATTGAACGTTGAATATCGAGTGACCAATCATGCGTCGCCATACTTCCAGCCACCAATCGCGATTCAATACACTATGTCGTCAGACGTAGATGGAAGTTCTAATTGGTCGAAGGTAAACAATAATTTCTTTTTCGTCCTCCGATCAACAGCAACAGGTTCTAAGTACAAAGAAACTTCTCAGCAGCCATTGTACATTTGTACATTTGACGCGCGGGTCGCGATCAGTTACCGAGCAGTCCGATAACCAGCGATAACTTATGATCTGTTCGGCACATTCGTCTAATATTTATTGACACATTCGCAGTGAGTGAAATCTTTCAATTCCGATATTCATTACCATCGACACCCTAGACGTAGTTTACGTATCGCGAAAGAAGGGTTGAGGAGAATTTGCGAATAACCGTTAGAAGACGCAGAGTTCGAAGTAGCGTATTATTTGAACGTGATTTTGAACGCCATGTATATTTATGTTGCGTAGCTATAAGCATGCTTGTTCATTGTGCGGAATAGTATTAAATTTTTATTAATCGTCTTGCTATGCATAATAAGTTGATTAATCGCTAATCACGATTCACGGTGCGTTTCCTTGCAATTGTCTGTATCGTTAAATAATTCACGGGACAAAAGCAACTCCTTCCCTTCTTTCCTTCTCGCAACATTTGTACAATTATGGTAAATCCTACGCGTTATTAAATCAATTTTGCAAAATCGTTGTTCTTTTTATTTTTACAGAGGAAGATATATACCTGATTTGCTTATTCCATCGAAAAGATGCCTGCACCAGAACCTGACAGTCACAACCGCAAGGCTAATTTCAAATTCAATTACAAGCATGAAGTAAGGATTAATATCTACCGTTATTTTTAATGCGCTTGTTGTCGATAAATGTACCCATGGTTTCGGTGATTGTTATATAATGTCTGATTTGCTATTATAGGAGGCGCGTAGAAGAAGAAGCGAAGTGTCCATTGAATTGCGCAAAGCTAGGAAAGATGATCAATTATTAAAGCGTCGTAATCTCAGTATAGGGAAGGAGTCGCAAGCGCCTATAGGCGAAAGCACACTTTCACCTATTTCTACATCCGTGGAGGAAATTGTGGTCGGCATGACATGTTCAGACGAAACGATTCAGCTTCAAGCGACACAGGCTTGTAGAAAAATGTTGAGTCAAGAGAAGAGTCCACCGATAGATATTATGATAGAGCGTGGGATCGTCCCACGTTGCGTGGAATTTTTGGATTGCCATCACAAGTATGCAGATACTGTAGTTAATTTAGTCGACTTTTACACGAGATCAGGTGTTTATAATTTTCTTTGAACACTCGCAGCCCTGCGCTGCAGTTCGAAGCAGCTTGGGCATTGACCAACGTAGCTTCCGGTACATCGGAGCAGACTCATGTTGTTGTAAAGCACGGCGCTATACCTAAATTGGTTGCGCTGCTGAAGTCTGCACTGCCTAACGTCGCCGAGCAAGCAGTGTGGACACTTGGAAACATTGCTGGGGATGGACCGATGACTCGTGATCTCGTTCTTGGACACAATGCGATGCCTCTTCTGTTAGAATTAATCAAGCCCGATACTCCTGTATGTACGATGCACAAATGCTTTGATATAGGCACATAATTGTTACTTAAACTTTTCGTTCGCCTAGGTAACATTTACACGCAATATCGTCTGGACATTATCGAATCTCTGCCGCAACAAAAATCCTCCACCTCCATTCGATGTTGTGAAAATTGCTCTTCCAACCCTGAACCGTTTACTTAGTAACACAGATAAAGAAATACTTGGTGAGTTAATCGTACAGGTTTTACGGTATTAAGATATAGCGCAGTTAAAGGCGAAACTATTTTTAAACTGATGTGGAATTTTCTAAAGTGACACGATTTGTATATCGTTACAGCTGATGCTTGCTGGGCTCTTTCATATCTCACGGATGGCCCTAACGATAAAATACAAGCGGTTGTTGAATGTGGAGTTATTCCGAAGCTTGTAGATTTGCTTGCCTCGACTGAAGTCACTGTGCTGATACCAGCGCTTCGTGCAGTTGGAAATATAGCCACAGGCAATGATATGCAAACCGATGCAATAATATCTGCAGGTGGTCTACCGCAGTTTGGATTATTATTACAGCATCATCGTATTAACATCGTCAAAGAGGCGGCATGGACTATTAGTAATATTACTGCTGGTAACATGGACCAAATTCAGCACGTCATAAACGCGGGATTGCTGCCACCTTTGATACATGTTTTGCAATCTGTATGTAAATTACACTTCTCGTTGAACGTAATTATTTAGGAAAATGGTTATATAATCTTGTATTTTGTTACGCAGGGAGATTTTAAATCTCAGAAAGAAGCGGCGTGGGCTGTGACTAATTTAACTACAGGTGGATCTGTACAGCAGTTGGCTCAACTGGTACAGTTGGGAGTGTTGCCACCATTTTGCAGCTTGTTAGACGCCAAGGATTGGAAGACTGTGGTTGTTGTTCTCGATGGGTTAACTAATATCTTGAACGCAGCGGAAAAGATGGGAGAAGCTGAACGGGTTGCTATTATGATAGAAGAGATTGGAGGTTTAGACAGACTGGAGACTCTTCAACATCACGAAACAGAACAAGTGTACCAGAAAGCAATGGCGATGATCGATACTTTCTTCTCAGAGGGGGTAAGTAAACTTGTGCCTGATCTGTGCTTGATATTAACGATAACATGCATAACATGTGAAAACTGTTGTTTACAGGAGGCTGAGGAATCAACGTTGACACCGGTGGCAACTGATGGTCAATTGGAATTCAAACCAGCTGACACAGCTCAAAAAGGTTTCAATTTTTAAAATTCCTTCATCGTTTGTCCATTCAATAAAGTAGAGTGTGTTTCAGTTCATTCTGTAAATAGATTTGCACTCTTTCGTCATTAGAGACAAACATTCGAGATAAATTCTTTGTCTTTCTTATAATTCGTTAGAAACGTATCGTGTGTTCCAACAGTAAGTTGCAGTTGATGTTCTTTTTCATTGGGAACTGAAAAATTCTCATTCGTTCACTGTTCTTCGTCCTCTTTGCGTTCGGTGCATCAGTTTAAAGGGTACTTTTTCCTATAGAAATCAAGTGCTTCGTAATTTTTGAAAGGGTCACTTTTAAAATTGGCTCGAATGTTTTGCAATTTTGTTCGAATCTATATTTACAAAAGAAGTTTCTTTTCAAATTTAATCGCAACTACGATCTTATTTACCAATGTTCCCGCTTCTTTTTTATTTTATAAGTAAATGTCACTACTTGTTACATCATGTGTTTTGAAAATAAAACTTAATAAGCTGCATTACTCATCACATTTTGTACGTATTTTTTTAATGAAATTTTGATACAAAAGCTGACACGTGTTTATAATAATCAAATTCTTTCTAAATCTTGCACTTGTACATCACATTAAAAATTATAAAAATGTTGAATAAGGTGTAGATTTAAAATTACCACTATGCAGACTTGAAATCGTTGTTACAATTTTAAACACTTAACTTTAAGCTAACGTAAGATTAATTTAAAGTAAGTTGGAGAACGTAATTTCTTATGAATAAACATACACGATGCGTACTTAGCCGTATCGGGCTGCAAAGGACTAGATGAAATTGTAACATGGATTATTTTACCTATTATCTAATTACACGAGTATTTCACGTAGAGCGTACAATACATTTAATCAAAATATGTTTCCCAATTGGCAAGTTGTTTACGTATGTTGGTGTTGTCATAAAAATTTCGTTAGCGCAATTATTAAGTACTATCGTGGAAATGTTAGATGTTGCAAAATATCTTTTTAATACATCGCTGTTAATTAAATTATTATTCCTAGCTAAACAAAACAGTTTGAGACGCTGTTTCTCGTAAAGTTAATAATGTCTGTATTGCATTTAGTGAATACTTACAGCGAAGTTTTAAATTTCACTATCGACTAAGAATAAAATCGCTTTGATCGTTCACTAAAAAGTGATAAACGAACGCAGCTTTTTTTCTATCAATTGTTGCTTGAATAGTACGACTTCTCTGATGCCGGTCATCTCTGCTTCTTGGCGGATCTCTCAAGAAAATCGATCCAAACAGTGTCGCTGCGAAATTAACGACGAAGTAAAAATTTAATGATTTCTAAAAAGGATGCTTATAACGAATAAAATCTTACCTAGAGTTTTCACATCCAACTCATTATCTTGAATGTGATTCAATAATTCTTGCAAAAAGTAGCATATGTAAAGAAAAACTGTTCTTCTGATCTCTGGCAGTTGCATCACGATCTATTACATAATTGGATCAATGTTAATTACTATGCACATAGTCATTTCCTCCTACAGGTGGGAATAAACATTTTAGCGATTTATATACCTGCTTGCATTGTAAATAATTCGTAGCCGCCGATAAGCACACGCTATGCAAATTGTATGGAATTAATGGTTCCGCCGTAGATTCTAGAAGTAACAGCAATGCCTCTGCAACAGAATGTACGCTACCAGCTGTGTAAAAGTTAAGGAACGAGGATTTCATGTAAGATTCTCGAGTTCTATATTGAGGGAAGGATACGCATTGGATCTTGGCTTCCGTTGTCTAACCAATCTCTTATAGCTATAATTTCACTGTGAAGTCCTGGTGTTTCAAACAGTCCTACAGTTTTTATGCCATGTCGATACAATCTATCAACTAACAACCATACCTCTTTGGGTACAGCATATGGCTCTTGGGAAAGATTTTTATTATTCTCCTAAAATATGAAAGAATCAAATGTTATTAACTTTTTTTAGCTTTCCTTGTTTATGGTTTATCCAGCATGCTTACAAGCTCCATTAGTCTGCCAATGGGGATTTCTCTGATCGGCACTCGAATGTGAACCAATGCTTCCATTGAAGATCCGAAACAACTTCTTTCATAAGTGCCTGAAACAATTAATGTATGTTATCTGTTTCTTCTTATTTTAACGCAGAATTCAGTTGGGATATTACTACCTGTAACAGTTATGAATATATCCTTCCCTCCTTCAAGATGTAAAATCAAGATATCGTATAATTTATCTTCTCCGGAATTCAATTTGCAAGCCGATTTTTTATCTACGTATATTTCGAACCTGGCGTCACACTTCTCTCCTAAAGTACGACAAATATTCAATTACACGATGGATTATTCGCCTTAAGGGGGAGAATAAATTAATTGAATTCTACCTGGTTTTATGAAGCCTTTAAAGGGTTCTATGTCCAACCAATCTTTACAGTAATTATTATCCCCTAATTTCTTTATAAATTCAAATTGAACTGGTACCTACGAACAGTATTACTATTATCTGTATAGGATAAGCATCAATTCTTTGAGAAATTTACCTGCCCAGTGTTAGCAATAATAAGTTCTTTACTGCTAGGTTCGAGAAATTTTAATGTATCGAATATGATGTCTGTAGTGTCCACCATTACTTGGGGCAGAAATTCATTTTCTAATTTATCAAGCTTTTTCATGACTTCCTCGTGAGTTTTGCGATACTTAGCCACGTCTATAATCCTTATCTGCAAGTAATTATAAATTATGAAACCCAATGACATCCTTTAAGCTTAAACTACCGCATTAAAGTGTTTGCGCGCACCTGGGAATCAAAAATAGAGCTGACTGGTTTATGGTCAGAGATCTTCAATTCAGAATGACTTCTGTAATTAATTGGCGTAATTGCCTCTCCTTTCCACAGAACACGATCACACCATGCTGGTGCTCTCCCTTTTTCACTGTACAATTTACACGTTTATATATAATAAAAGGTATATAAATATAAATACAGAGTGATCCATAAGTGCATGTCAATACTTCAAG
Source organism: Andrena minutula (assembly GCA_929113495.1). Lineage (NCBI taxonomy): Eukaryota > Metazoa > Arthropoda > Insecta > Hymenoptera > Andrenidae > Andrena > Andrena minutula. Next base: position 40,117,961 of record OV815994.1, read on the forward strand.
GGATACATCTACATATCTTAATATATAAAGCAGAAAGTTTATGTTTGCGCGTTAGTCTGTCGCCTAAAAACTTTCCAACGGTACACTCTTGGATCATGAAATGTGCCTCAGGTCGTAATGCCTGGTCAATCCAGATGAATGTGACTATTTTCACAAAGAAAAAAGAACTAAAATGTTGTTTTTAGAAAATCAGAATTTAAATTGCGAGCGAAGCCGAGTAGTAAGGCTAGTATAATAATATAAGTAAAAACGTCATATGAACATAAGCCCTCCTTAGTTTTCGAGTTATGTATGATTAAATTGTTCGCAGTGCCCGGCCTCGTGCCTCAATACACGCTACTACACGCCTTAGTACGTTTCGACCTTATCTAATGTTTACAAACAATATCCATCAATATGAATCAGAGAAAACTTCGGGCAGTCAGTGCCTTATTCTCTCGGGTTCAGTATTGTTCTAAAACCGGCGACTGCGGAACTCGATGTGTAGCGTGTGTTGAGGCTTCGAACATTTTCTTTCATCCGTAACTCGAAAACTAAGGTACATAGGAGATATGACGTTTTTACTTGTACATGTGTGTAGATTTACCCCCTCAACTATTGACATGCACTTATGAATCACCCTGTATACAGTGTTATTTGCTAACTCAACCTTGAATCCCAATTATCAGTGCCTGGATCGAACTTATACGTTGGTTTAAATGTAATCTCTGCTTCATGGAATCCTTGTAAAACGCGGCCTAATTGTCGTTGTTGGCCAAGTTGATCTAAAGCTAACAAAGGGGCATAGTTTTCTGCTTCTATATGCTGTTTAGCAACTACAACGTCCATCTCTGTTATTCGATAATTTAGATCCCCCAACCAGTAGATCTGACTGCATTTAAAATTTTGTTCTTTAAGTACCCTTTTACTAGATACACTTAAAAAAAGAAACTAATGGTATACTTACTCGTGATCTTTAAAGTTTTTAGGTGGCACATATTTCGAGAAAGATAATCGAGCACATATATCTGTGTAATCCTGATTTCGTCTCTCATATTCTTCACAGTGTGCCGCTAAATGGGCGTTAACAAAGCAAATAGATGTATTGTGAATAGAACAACTTACTGCTACTCCACCTTTGTTGCCCTATCGAGATAAAAAAAGTAAGGTCTAATAAATCGCATACATTCGCTTTAATTCTCAAATTTCATTAACAAATCCCGAGTTATTACCATTTTGCCCATAATACCAGTGCCTACTGTATCAACCGATACATTTTTTATGTATGGTATGTGATTCTGTAAAGCATATATGAGCAACATCATACCCACTAATCTAACAATGGCCACTTGCTCGTATACACCATCCGGGTGAAGAGACTTTGCTACAACTTGTCTGTAAAAGTACCAGCACAATGTATTAATGTACTATACTACCCGATACCATTCAATAATGAGTAAAAGTCATGAATTTCTCTACCTCCATTCTTCTTCTCTCGGAGTGTCGTTAAAAAGGAATGCTTCTTTAGTTAAATCTAATTCTTGAAATCCAATAGCGTACACATCTGGTGGTGTTTTGTCACAGCTTAACCACTGGTGCAATTTAATATCATTCGGTGGTTGACCGTTTACGTTCCACGTACCGATGAATATACTGCAACGAATTTGGTTCCAGAACATAAACAATTGTCGGGGCACGTTTAATACATAAATAAAAGGAGACAAACCGAAACGTTTTGCTGTACGTATAATCATCTTCTTTGCATGCCATTTGATACCGTACTGCTGACTCTCTGGTAACTACTGCACTACGTCTTGTTGCAACTAGAACTGGACTTTCCAAATCCACAAGCTATAAAAATATTTTTAAACCGGATACTTGTATTATCGTTAATTTTAAAATGGACATAACTTATTTCAATACGAAAGAATGTACTAACAGAATCAGTGGTATCTTGTGCATCCTCATTGGTAGTATTCAAGTTACGCGTACTCCCAGTTAGTTTTTGAATCCATAAAAACTCAGACGCTGGACTTTTCGTTTTCTGATACACTGAAATTATTGAAGGATATGGTCTTTAGCATTTACTGTAAGATATAGTAACAACAAAGTTCATATTCACCTTCTATAGCTCTGAATATTTCAGATACCAAGGAACTAGTTCCTACACCAGGCCTCAATTCAAATACTAACTGTAATTTTCTTGACGTGACGTTAAGATATACATCCAAAGGGTCTTTTTGCCTCTCGCCAGTATCTTTAACAAGCCAAAGTTTATTAAACGGCGAATAAAATACAGCAGTGTCAATAGCACGTAAATAATATAGAAAAATTACATACTTATATTACATTTAAAATCTTGATCAATGGGCAACAATCTTTCTATGGTAAGATCACTATAAACTTGGGGTGGAGTCCTAGACGTGATTAACACAACTAACGCATGTGTCGTTCCTTTGTTGAGGAGCGCTATGATTCGTGCATCTTTACTCAAACCCTGTATCAACGATGCTTCCATCGCCTTTACATATCATTAAGGATGTCTTATAAAAGAATCGTCTCGTATATTCCCGGAAGAGACACACATTACGTTACCGTCGAGCGATGAATGGAAGGTAAACGGTTTGCTAGATCGTAGGATAATGACAAAACCGAGTACAACGAATGTTATTTAACTTGAGCAGGAAAGTTTTTCTCTGAACATTAGCGAGAGCAACGAAGAAGAGATTAACGGGGAAAGCACTGAGAATGTTCGATATAAATTTAAACCCCGCTATAAATAAAAGACAAAAGAAATGATTATGTTACCGTAAGTTTTAATAAAAGGATACAATTAACACAGCCTCTCCCGAGACAAATTTCGATTGGATAATCATGGCTTGTTCTGGAGATGACATGTTTACTAGTGAAAAATTGTATATTCCTCGGAATACTTAATATAAAGCTCTTGTATGGCATGTGATAGCTGTACGCATAAATTATAAAATATTAATACATGGTGCTATACTATAAAAGAGATTATATTATTTTACGAAATACTGTTATTGTAACAATTCTTACTGTTATTTGTCTGTTATTAATATCGACAGTAAGATAAAAAATAAAGATAATTTACTTGTCAGTTTATATAGTATGATAAAATAGGAAAATAACTTTAACACAAATTGCATTGGACCTTTCCTGAACTGAGATACAGTTATTATTATTGAAGCTGATAAGTTTCCGTCAAAAAATGCTTTTTTCTTCGCATGTACACAATCTACTATTCCATACCTCACTTTATTTGTACTACACATTAACTATCGTTGCATTTTTCTGCGCAGATTACTTTGTTCTATTAGGATAAGTTGCCAATGCTAACATTGAGGCATTTAGACCAAACAGTTTAATTTATTACTGATCAAATATAAATGACAGATTATCGAAACTGACGTTAGACATGATTAAATTTGTTCCGTCGGTGTGTGATGGGTGTGTGCATCAGTGTGTATTAAAGGTTGGGTAGATTACTCCCGAGAGTGTACTCTTTAAAGTGTATTTGTGTATCTGTTGGCATGTGTAAGTGAAACCCCACATATTAGTGCACTTTCTATGAATTGACTCAATGCCAAGCGGAGTTTTCAACGAAATCTCATACGTCGCTGTAGCTCCATTGCAAACTTGGTTGAACTATTTTACATAAGGAAGTGAAGTGCAAAATCTATTTTTCTCTTCCTATTTTCCTTTTAAATAATGATAATTTAAAAAAAATAATAATGAATTTCATAGTTTTAGTTCATATTTTTCATCTGTAGACGATTGTAGTGTCTCGTGGTCCATAAACTCAATAAATTTTTAAAACGCAAGCAATAAATAAACACCATTGTATTCAAAAAGCCTCTAAAAGAGACCTAGAATTTCAAGTTGCAAATAATACTCACGAAATATTGTAAAAGAGTTCGTGAACGGACTCCAAGCTTATCTATTTCCTACAACTTTTCTGAAGGTTGTATTTGAAAATAAATGGTCACGACCAATTTATGTATACGGTCGTTCTGAGTTATTGATTTTCATATTGTTCAATAATTCATTTTTACTTACATCATAAGTATCTAATAAAATTTACGTTATAGTTAATGACATTAAATATTCCTGGATATAAAATGTGCGGGTCAATATTTTTCCTGTCGCGTTGGCGCGAAAACAAGTCAACGTCAGAAAACGAATGGAGACTTCGGGGACAAACATGAGTCATTGTGGGCGGAAAGTTAAATTGTATAAATATACAAAGTTACATCGTACCTCTTTGTTCTTTATTAAATACTTGTGTTTAGACAAAATTATTTAGTCAGTATAAACGCGGCGAAGCTAATTTTTCGCGAATGGAATTTCCCTAGCGGGCAGGAAGTACACTACATTTGCAGATTGAAGAATATACCGACTTCCTGAAGCGCCGTAAGCGAATCTTCCTTTTCTAGCCCATCCATTGACCATGCCGTTTACTGCAATGGCGGTATAGATATCTTACGAAGAAGAAAGTGGATTTTCTGTAAAGTAAGTGAGTATTGTTTTTGTTTCTCTCTCCTCTCGTTTTACCTATCTATATTAATTACGAAGTAGCACGCTCCCGTGTGACATCTCTACCAAATTTGTGCTGTTGCAACGATTTGCAGGATGATTACAATTCGAATGGGCAAGGTCTAGTTGTGCTTTTATAGACTACAGAATTCAGTTTCTTCCATATTGATCAGCGTGCTAGTCAATATCACATAATCTCGCTTCAGCAAAGCAACAAAATTCAGTTACCGATAATAATCGTTTTCTTGAGGAATTCACCACATTACAAGGATAGGACGCCAAAGAATTCGCGCTAATCGTTCTCCACGTCTTAGGTTAGGATGATTTTTAAGTATTGTTTGAAGTTAATAACATAATCTGTAGAATTTTAACTTTTAATCTTTCAAATATACTTCGTCATGCACGAGCTATTTGCTCTTCTCTGTTCTTGAGTCCAACTCATTAGATAATTCGAGAATACTTTGTAAATTATACAATAATTTAATATATTCAGTTATCTCGGACTTTTTGTCCACTACAACTTTTATACGCGAAAAGAAAGTTATTTACTTAAACTTGAAACATACGTATCAAAATGAAATATATAGATATATATATGTATATACATATATATATATATATAAAACTTTGTTGCGCTTAAACAAAATGTAACGAATCCTAGTCGACTCTTTTTTTCTGCTATAATTCATACTTTTAGGTAATATTTGGTATTTTAATATCTGAATGGACAATAAGGTGAATGCCTCAGAAGTAGAAAATATTTCAATGATCGGATCATCTGAAATTTTTCACCTACCTGAGGACTCGGAGATATCGGAGGTGTTAGAATCTAGTGGTCTCAGTCCATTAACGTCTTCCTTGGATCATACTCTTACTCTTCAAGAGGATAAGTTACTTTCGTCGGAAGTTAACATGGGCATAGAAGACACGTGGTACAAAACAGATATCTTTGCGAAGGTTACACGCGACGTATGAATTACGGTGTTAATTTCATACGATTATGTTACGGTAGGACCGAAGCGAATAGTTCTACATCAGACTATGCCATTCCACTTCCGCCACCACCTGGTTTAAATGATTTCACGGATGTCGGTGCAGATCCTATCGGCGATAACGGAACTGGCATAGAGTACGGCCCGTTTTTGCCTCCTGGCGCTCCAGCTTTGAACAATTTATTTTCAGAAGGCGGAGATTCTCAGGATGATTCACCCATGGGTAAGCATACGCGCTTTTATATTTCTGTGTATGACGTCGATGGCTCTGTTTCCTAAGCTCTTCTAAGCTCACGCAGCAAGGAACAATCTCATTTACACACATTTGTTTTTATAGAGGATGTAGTTTTACGGGCGGGAGTATGTGGTCTTCATAATCTTGGTAATACTTGCTTTATGGCTGCTGGTTTGCAATGTTTAACTGCCACTCCACCTGTCCTGCGACATTTTTTGGATTTGCAGCAAAGGGGGGGGAAACTACCTCCTCCTGGATCGCTGATGGCACATTTTAGCGTACTCCTCGGCAAAATGTGGTCGGGCAGATACAGTGTTCTCAGGCCTACTGATTTTAAGCAAACCTTAGGGGCATATCATTCACAATTTAAGGATTATAGACAGGTAAATTAATATAATTTGTGGAATTGCCGAATCATCAGTAAGAAGTTGGAATAATTTATTGAGATTACTAACAATTGCCAGCATGATTGTCAAGAATTTCTTGCGCTGCTGTTGGACTCCTTACACGAACAAATGAACACAGCGAAGTGTATAAAAAATTGTCAAACTCCGTCGTCTACAACCACTGTCAATTCGATTAATTCAATTGGGAATTCAAATGGAAAGGCCATGTCACCAGTCACTGCCACTAGCAATTCTAACTGCAACGCAGACTTGTTGGAAATGTACGGCTGTTTACCGTCACCGGAATGTCCCAACAGTCCGAATGTTACAATGGCTGGCTCCCCGAGAGGTACAGACAGATATTACATAAGCTGTCGCAGAAAAATTATGTCATACGATTGTTTCATTGAAATGTTACATTGCAGATTTAGATTCACCTATAGGTGAGTTAGACAGCGTTGCTAATTCACCGCGAGGGTCGCCTTTGAACGACGGCGAGGACGACGAAGAGACGCTCGATTCTGATGAAACTATCGAAGCGAAAGCAAGCGCTTTCATTCACAATAAAGTCGATGATAAAGAAAACGAAGTGCCACCTTCGTTAAGGTTGGACACGTTAATTGAACTCTCGATAAATGTTCCGAAGTATCGTGGTCTTTATGATATTCATAAAGAAGCAAAAACTAGCAATGCGAATTTCTTAGTGACGCAACAGGAATGTAATAATGAGATCCATTATGATTCCCAGAAGTTCCCAAAAGAGAACGTCCGTAGGATGCCCTTGGACAACTCGAATTTAATGGAGAATCATGATTTCGACAATAAGAGTGTCAGCGTGAAAAGAATAAAAGAAGTGAACGTTCAGAAAGTCAATTGCGGCACGGATTACGCGTCGAACGGTTCCGATATAGAATACGATAATGGCTTGGAGAAGTGTAATGTAAAACGCATGCGGTTGGATGATCAAGAGAAGAATCACAAACGCGACGGGCTTGGAACGATCAGTACTCAGTGCACACGGATCTCGCAGACATATGGAAACGGTGCTATAGCGGCACAAGATGAAATCGAGGCTGATAAACATTGGGCAAAACACTTAAAATCCAATAGGAGCATTATCGTCGATACTTTCCAGGGGCAGTTTAAAAGCAAGGTAAACGCGATCATGTTTAATGCAATATTTCATACCGTATGGGGGACAAAACGTTGGGATGGTGCTTTAAATAATTCCCTTTCACCGTAAAATGTCTCCTATATTAAAATTCAGTAGCTTTACCTTCTTGCTTCGAGAAGCGTGAGGGGCAAGTCTCATTCTGCTGATACATATTTTATTTTCTGAAATTTAAACTCGAGTTAGGCACAGCACCGGTCTTCATGCTTCCCTTTCTACCGTAGGTTGTGTGCGCAGTTTGTAACCACGTCTCTGTAACATACGAGCCTTTTATGTATTTATCCGTACCATTACCTCACGCGATGGAAAGGCAACTGAATGTTACATACGTTCCTGCAAATGGCGATCCGCCCATCAAGTGCGTTGTCTCGCTGAACAAACAGGCGCGCATTGGAAAGTTAAAGGAGGAACTGTTGAAAACGCTCGGCAAGGAAAACATTGCGGTGGCTAACATCGCGCTCGCCGAAGTTTTAGAGAACCATATATCAAAGATTTTGGTAAGCATACATCGCGCCTAGCAAAAGTGCACTGGTTTTTGATTTACAGTTTTTAATAATTTATGTACAGCATGTTTGTGTGTAAAAAGAAGTTGGCCGACTCGGTGTGATTCTATATTATTTTCTTTGTAGTATATTTAATTCTACTTCCAGTGTAATATCACAGTTTTTACGTTGATACTGCATCAAGTATACACACATACTTTTGGTAGCAGCGAAATTTAACTTCGCTTGATTTTTTGACGGCAATTATGGAGGGTGAAGAAAGCGGCTTATCGAGTAGTCCTGATAATCGTTGATACTGCCCTCCAAGAGTAAACATTATGGAAGAACACTCTCGTAGCGTAAAGACTTAGTTACGGGGCTACATTCCATTATACAGTTCCATTATATAGTTTCCCTCTCGGTCTCTCATTTATCTCTTGTTCTCTACATCCTCTTGTTATTCTCCCGTTACGGCCGTTACTACTCGATTATATTATTTGATCCTTGCTTTTGTACCTTACCGCGTTAGATGGAAATGTCGGATTGTACATCAAGGTTTTAAATTTAAGGATGACAATACACTGTTGAGACACATCAACGATACGAATCGATCTATATACGCCTTTGAACTCACGGAACCGCCCGACGCGTACACTTCAATGCCAGATGGCGGTGGAGACCGTGTAATGGATACCAACACCTGCCAGAAGTGTACAATCACGGGCGAGGAAATCCCATGTACCATTTGCCTCGAGGATTTGGACGGAGATCTGAAAAGGCATAGCGGTAATAGCTGCAACTTCGTCATGTGTGATACTTGCATCGAGGTGAGCTGAGCTTCCTTTTACTTTATTAAGGTCATAGGTCAGATCTCTTTATCGACTTCAAACTTTTCTACACCATTGTTGATATTCTATATTTGCGCTTAACGGATTACCCGATGATGAAAACGGCAGCTTCAATCTAGCGGTAGGGGTGCACATGCAAGGCACATCGTTACCACTATTTCACCCCGGGAAGGTCTGAGATTAAATCCACGAACGTTCTAGCCGGACGGTACCGTAAGGGCACGTACGGGAACCAGAAATAGCTTTGCGTTTCCACTTAGCTCGGGAAACTTCTGTCGAAGTTGAGGCGTTTGGGAATCGGAAAGATGGAAACCCGTATGATTCGCTATTTGAGTACAATCCGCAAGCCAGATAACTCGTAATCTGGAACTCAATTCAGACTAATCTGAGGCTGCTGTATACTGAGGGTTCTACATTACATATAACACCGTACTTGAACGTTAATTACTCGCTTTGCACACTAATCTCTTTCGCTTTTTGACTAAATATATTACAAGTTGTACGAACATTTTCAACACTCAACGGGATATGTCGATATTTAGTACACATTGAACTTGTGCGCGCATTACGAATGATGGACACCATACCACAGAAATGAAATTTTAAAGCATTACTTTCAACATCGCATAATGCGACGGCCATTAACAAATGATTCTTTCAATAAAACAGAATTACTTCAAGAATCAAACGGAACCTCAAATGTGTCCAATGTGTTCAACGTACATGACCGCATCGTCTTTCATTAAAATAGATCAAACGGGTCGGCCGAGGCCGGCTGTTAGGATCTTGAATGTACCGTTGGTGTTGCGGCACGACACGACGAACGAAACCACGAACAACCGTAAGGGGACGAAGCTTTTCGGTTATCCGCATTTAGTGAGACTACCTTCAAGAGTTAACGCGAGAGACTTGTACGACATTGTAACGAGGAACGTACCGCAAGAAGGAGATTACACGCTTCATTTTGTTACAGGGCAGGTTAGATCATTGTTATCGATCGTCTTCGCTGCATGGATATCAGTGAACGAACTAACAAATCACGAGAACGTTACATTGAATCGATAAGTAAAACACGTTTTTTTGCAGGGCCATCATTGCTCGCGTTGTATGTACACTGCCCATTGCACGGGCTGCAGCGTGCCGGAAACTGGTATGGTAGTGCTACAAAATGGCGATACATTGGCTGTGCGTTACACGGAACAGGTTCCTAAGATAGCACCTCCGATCGAACATGTCAGCGTTAGTAAACAGAGACCCCCTCATCCTTTGTCCTTATACGACTGCCTTCAAGCATTTAGTCAGAGGTACGTTTCACTCCTACAAGCAATTGTGGATACGAAACAATGGTTCTTTTGTAATTAATATCCCGATCTATTTTTAGCGAGACGCTAGATGAACACAATCCTTGGTTTTGTCCTAAGTGCGAGCGAAATCAGTGCGCTACGAAAACGCTTACGGTTCACAGATACCCCAAGTTCCTCATAGTGTATTTGAAACGGTGCGTTTTGTTGCGTTTGTACAAGAATTGTCACACGATACTCGTCGAGGACTTAATAATAATTCTTCCTTTTCCGATGCCTGTTACAGCTTTGTGTTTTACGAATGTGCTAGCATGAAGTTGGACGACAAAGTCACATTCCCTTTGGTTGGTCTGAGCGTTGGTCGGCATTTGTACGATCTGTACGCCTGCGTTTGCCATTTTGGAGGTACACATCGCTATTCCGTTTACGTAAGTTACAGGTGGTTACGGTATTAATTTTTCTGGCTCTTTCTTTTGGGATCGTAGGAGTATCGGCTGGTCATTACACGGCGTACGCGAGAAATCCTCGCACCGATGTGTGGTACTACTACAACGACGAGATCACGAGCAGACAGAAGCCTCAGGACGAAGACTTCAGCAACGCTTACATACTTTTTTACAGTCGGCAAGGGACCAATTTGAAACCGTGCAATATATAACCAGTGCTAAATCGAAGAACCTGGCGCACGAGGTGCGCTAGTCACTTAGGAAGAGTGGGTAAGAGAAAGGGGGGGAGCTACGGTTGGTCGATGGAGAGGTTTACTAAGTATTACGTTTACGTGTCGGTCGAATGGAAAACTGCTCACAAATCTCGTTATCTATTTTTTCTGGTAATCCGCCGCTCGTGGTCTGTCTCCATCGTGTCCCTTTTACTTCATTACGTTTCCAAACTTCTCGCTGTTCTCAGATATTTCGCGAGCGTCCTAAGGACAGCGCGGCGCGTACGATGTAAACGTGTAAACTCGCTGACTCTTTAATGTCATCGTTAGCTATAGGCCGTGGCGTTGTTTCTTCGGCGATCGTTTCGCTCGATTTTCGGGAAAAGATATGATTGTCTCGTGAACGATGCTCGCCGCGAGGGCAGCACGTCCGTGGGCATGGTTATTAGAACAAGTTAATGCTTGGGAAGGTGCGGAGCGTATTTATACCGGAATTGCGCGTAAACGTACGTCGAATTTGTACAGTTAGTAGGTGATTAAAACGTAGACACCAGGACTTCGAACAGGCGTAATTTATTAGCGAATAAAAGGTGAACGTTACGATGACTAGAGAACACACTTAAAAATATGCCCGTTGAAACGACAGGAAGTGTAACCATTCAAGCTGTGTATCGATCGCGTTTTCTTTTTACCATGGAACGGATACAAGACTGCTAAACTGTATTTGTAATCTGCATGTACATTGTAGCAAAGGAAACCGTTGTATCTGCAGATTATTTATTAAATTAGTTTTGTTGTAATTTTATTACAAGATATTCATTTTACTTGTTATACATATAACAAGTAAATATATTACGTACGCTCGTCGTATTCACACGCGCGCAACACACACACGGACACACGCATGCGTTATATAATACATTGTCACCATACCCGTTGTCAGTGTGCTGTCTTGTGGCCCGATAACTCTGTATTGTTATATATCGTCGTCGTACAAGTTTAAACGTTTTATTGTAAAAATGACTATCGTGAAACGAGTTGTTGGAATCTTTCCCGGTCGAAAGAATTCGCCAGCTAGAGATGGCTATAGTCTGTGTTCTATATTTGTGTTCAGCTCGATCGGATGTAAGTTCGCGCAACTATCCTTCGTTTCCTAATTAGCTAATCGGCTAGCGTTATACAATTCCGGATCGATGGTGGACTATAATATATTATTGATTCCCGACGCCTTCTCTCCTTTTAAGAGCAATTTTTAAATAAGTCGCCGCTATTGAAACTGTCGGGTCTCGAAATTGTTCGGGTGTCTGTGAGGTCGAGGTTTTAATTTACAGATCGTACAGCCGGATAAGAAGTAACGGATATCCTAGATCGCTGGATCTGGAAGAGTTTAATTGTACCTTTATAGCCATCGAAAGTTTATCCGAAAGTGTAGGAATATAAAGATACAAAGAGGGAGGAGATATGCAAAATCGAGGGAAACTAAGGCCACCGATAGGGTAACGATTAGATTCATTAAATATATGTAAAAGACGATCTTTGGTATGTACATTAAAAATTCTTATCGACAATGTCCCGCGATAAATGCCTCGCGTTTTGTAACGATCAAAACGTGCTCGCCCGCTCGATGGTGTGAAAATATACGCCACGATTACTGATGGAGCGGGACAGTCGGAAAATTTCTGAATAATTTAACGATAACCACGAATAATGGTGTTGGTGTTAGAATATACTTCTCGAAATTTCTTTCAACTGTTCCTTCTTCTAATCTAAGAAAAAAAAATCAAACACCACGTTTATTCTATCTTCTCGATCGAACAGCGGCGGTGATGCATGGGTACCTGTTCGTTGTCATCGCTCTCGAAACGATCGGCTAATTTTAATCTATCCAAACGCCCTGTATATCGTTGTTAAAGTTTCCATTGCTTAATGTAAAGACACCGTGAACCATACCACTGCCCCGGGATGCACCAGGCCACCGATCTCGCAGTTTATTGTCCTGGTCTCACCGTTGAGAACGAATAGCGCGTCGTTCGAAGGGCTGACCATATATTTGCCAAATACACCGCTCTGCACAATTGGTCTATTCGGGTTTCCCCATTTGGTTACACTTGGCGGCGTAGCTTTCCCTACTCCGGTTATCATCTCCACTTTACCTGTGTAACGAGAATCGAACATTGATACGTCACAAAGAAGTCTCATTTACCCAGTAGCTTCAACAAGTTTCAAATGCATCCGGAAGAGTCTTAAGAACTCAAACCTTCGAAAGATCAACCATAATACCACGTCTGAAAATTCGTATCTCACCAGTGGACAGGTCGAGGAACAGGATGTCCTCTTTGTCGATGGACGACGCATAAATATCGTAGCCATGCGTTGTCTGCGACGGATAGAGCGCGATGTCACTGATGTTCAACGTCGTTTTCACGTCAAACGCAAATTTTAAACCGCTAGCTGAAAGTAAAAACAGTTATCGTTGACCGGTCGCTACGAGTAACGTCCCCACCGATCGCGTACAACTTATTGCTAGAGAAACAACTCTAAATTACATGATATTTCCTGCACAACGAGAGTTACGCCCGTGACCTGCTTGTCCAACGTGACGAGGTGTCTAGAATCAGGCGAGATCGTTGGTCTTCCCAAGAGATTTGGCTTGTGAGCAAGCACAGTGTCGGTGAGATAATCCAGCAACAGTTGACCGGTCGGGCGATTGGTAATTGGTTCCTGGCACTCGATTATCACGAAACCGTCTGCGGAACGAACAGATAGATTACTTCCAGGTTCGCATCCGGGCAACCAAGCTGATGGGATCGGAAAGGGCACTCACAAAGAACTGAAAATTGTGAATTCACTGGCACGCAATTGTACGAACTTAAATCGGCCCTTCGCGTGTACTTCATGTTCTTCAGATCGAGCTTGTACATGTTCCGTTGATTCGAGTGGCTCACGTAACCGTACTTGAACGTGTGTTCGATATCCTAAACAGACGAAAGTAGCCACTGCATTTACGAGGACCGGTAGCTAACGGTAATGACTAAACAGACGCTTCATCTACCTGCGGTTCAGGGATGTAAATGTTTTGAATGACATCGTACTGCCCGTCGATAGGTTCCGGCCGAATGGCCCGGTGCTTCTTCTTCTGAGCGGCGTTTTCGATCACTTGCACCGTTTTCACACCCATGTCTTCTTCGTCCCGCCAGTTCAACACCCAGACTTGGTCTAGCGAGGGTACGTACCAGAGTTGAACTGGAGTCTTATCAGTGGGCACCACCTACGCGGATGAAAAAAAACATTTGTAATACACGTAATGGGTATAAGCGAAGCAAACGTCGTTCACTCACGTCCACTATGACCATTTGTATCTCGCTAATGACCAGCACCCTGTCTTTGTCCGGTTGGCTGACGTATACGTATCGGTTTGCAACATTGATCGCGCGACCCCAGGAGCAGGGGACACCTGCGACTCCGCACACGTATTCCTAAGAGATGGAAATAGCGAATACATATAGAAGAAACGTAACTGCAGGGGAGTCCAAATCATTTAGCACTGTCTGTCTTGCCTGGGTGCCAGGAATAACGTCCGTCGACCGAATTTCATGACGCGGCCTACATGCGGATGGCTCGTAGACCAAGATGCCCCACTCGTGGAAGGAGAAGAACCTGCGCTCCTCACTTGCCGCCGCTGGATAGGACACAATCGCTATTAATACTCATTAACGAACCACCAATTTCTGTTTATGCTTCAGTAACAGTTTATGATGCTGCAGTCTGCCGCGCTAGGTGGTAATAGTATTGGAAGTAGGACATTGGGCATATCTTACAAGCAGAGCACTTGGCGTCGCGTAACATTCTCCGATCTAATACCAGTGACTTACTCGGAGTAGGTTGGTCCTGAACAACCAGGCTGCTGATGTCCCTGGTGACGCCGCCGATGCTGCTGGCCTGGCACATGTAGGCCCCCGTGTCAGCGTAATCGACGTTCTTGACGATAAGCTTAGTGCCGTTCCCAATAAGATCGTATTTGTCCGGGTGGTCGTGGTTCAGTGGCTCGTCGTTCTTCAGCCACTGCACCCGCGGAAGAGGCTCCCCGGCAACGTGACACCTTATTATCGCCTCCTCCCTCAAGCGTTTCGATTGGAACCGCGGGGTTACTCTTACCTCCGGGATAGCTTGAACAGAGAACACCGTCAACGATTATTCCAGCGCTTACCAATGCTGCAGCTGCTAGAAAGCTTACTGTGGATCATTAGTATGTGCGTCTGCACGACGTCCTGGTTCCTGATCGCGTGGCAAGTGTAATTCCCAGCGTGCATCAGCTGCACCTTTGTTAAATAAAGACCGTCGTCATTGAACACGCGAATCTGCGAAGGAAGAAAGTCGAGGTTGATATTTATGATGGCTATTAACGTCTGGATAAATCATTGTCGTTTTTAAAGGAAGTTTCATGTCGATTAGCCGCACCTCAGGCTCGTTCAGAGTTTCCAGATCGGCTTTGTTCCGCCTCCAAACCAACGGCGGCGGTGGTGTGCCGGTGACATCGCACTTGATTTCAACGTTATCGCCCACTCTCGCAGAGATGTGATTCACTTCGAGAGACTTGTCGAGAGACACTACCGATACACCTACAAATAATCGCGCTAGTTTGAAATTACCACTCGAACCATCGATCGGCCCCCCATCGCGTCCTGTACGCGAGCCCGTGTCAGCGGTGTGTAATTACATTCGAAGGGTTTATCTTCGGCTTTTGTTAAAAGTAATTGATCGGGGGATAGCAGTAAACGCTCCACGCGACCAGTGGTTTATAACTCCGACAAATTTTATTATTCCACGCCCGTCCCGGTTTCACAACTGCTGTAATAATTATCGCGCGTCAAGTTAGGAATGACGTTGAGTGGGATCGAAACTCGACCGGGGATGTTCGCGAACCCCTGTACAAGAGCTTCCGAAAACAAAAACAGTACTTGAGCGTGCAGTGGGATTGAATCGAGTGGCTTCAAACACGAGTACTCACTGTAAAGTTTACTGAACGCCATATAAAATTCATTGACATTCAGTTTCCCATCTCCGTCCGTGTCGTCGTAGCTGATCATGTGTCCCAGGCTGCAGCCCTTGCACAACTCTTCCAAGTCTTCGTTCTCCGCGATCTAGAAGTCAGCGATTCATTGTGCAGGGGAGTATAAGCATTGGATTGGAAGGAGGAGGATTGTTGGCAATACGAGATCCGGGGTCCGATCTAGGGGAGTCTAAAAGTTAGTAGTAGGAGAAAATTAAAATGAATAAAAACTAATAGAAAAGTAGAACTTTTTGAAAAAGCAGTTAAAAACGATGTAATGCATTTAATTTTGAATTGCTACTGTTTTCTTTTGAATATTTTTTTTTTGCAAAACAAAAGGCTTTCCTTATTCAACAAATACCTACAAAAAATTTCACTCGCTGCCAAAAATTATATTTTAAAATAATTGTTTATAATTTCTAAATATAAAGGGCGACAAAAATCGTTTTTGCCCAGAGCGTTGGAAGAGTTATAGATCGGGCCCTGACGAGATCGCATTGAATGGTACCTGCTCCAATTCTTCACGCTCCAGGTTCCCGTTGTTGTTTCGATCGTAGTGGGAAAACATTATGCTGACAAGGTACTCTTTGCTATGGTTGTCTTGCGCCATTAATCGCGCGTGGTTGTAAAGCAACAAATTATCCTGCGGACAGTGCAAGCGGTTATTGTTTTAAAAGTGTCTTGCTGGGGGTGTGTTGATGCAACGCGGCTGAATATTAAGAGCGAAGTCTTAGCACATATATTTCTTAACTGCTCCACCCTACCTTCATTATTTCGTATTCTTGGTTCGAGCACTCTTTCTTCGGGTCATCTTTCTCAGGGATCAAGTTGTCTTTCACTCCACCCTTCTTTCGGTTCCTGGGCCTCGGATAAGGGATGATATTCCCTGCCTTTGCTGACGTTCGGTTAACGTGCAGGTTCCTTCGAACGTGCGCGTTCTCGATATCTGTAAAATTTCGACACTCACGTCACGATGCCCGAGGAAGGAAGGAAGGAAGAAAACGGAAATGCAGTGTCTTAATCTCGGTTTTGGCATTATCTCGAATCCTGACTCTTTCGTGTAATCGGAGGTACCCGCATTTGTCAATGCAACTAAGCTCTCAACTATTAATTATTTTCGATTGTTGATCGAAAGATTTTGGTTCGAACGTCGTTTCCTCCCTCCCCTTTACCTAAAATACTATGTGCTTATATACTTTGGAGCTCAGTGGCGCACTCAGGATTTATCTTGGAAGGAGCCATGATTTTCAATGCAAATTCAATCAAATTCATTAGGGGATTATAAAAGTTTATTTAAAGAATAAAATCCAGTTTTCTTTTCTTTTTACAAAGCCCTTTCTTTGGGGGGTTGCCAGGGCTCCTTGGCCATTGTTTGAGCTTGTACGCTTACCATGGTGCAGACACCTCACAAGTCTGCTTCTGGTCAACGATGATGCAGTGTTGCAGGCCGTTCTATGCAGCTCGCAATGATTGGCGTAGATCTTCCCATTGCTCGCGCAAACGGGTCGATGCCTCCTTGGGCATTTCCGCATGCAGATGCAAAGGGCCACGGTGCCGTTTGGCGAGTGCTCGCATTCTCTCCCTGGCCCGCAATATTTCGCCGCGCACGGATCAACTGCGGAGCCTGCCAAAAGAATCGCTGCGTCATCAATTCCCTTCGCCCTAATATTGCCATAGGCGCCAAACACCCTCGAAAGCTATCATGGGGCAATATGTTCCGCAAACACGTGTGTGATTTGGTTTCCTGACCGTTAAACGTGACTACACGGGCGAGATGGAACTATATTGGAGGAAAGTCGAGTCCGGGACCTTCGAGGCTTTCACGATTTAAGTTTCTAGGGTAACAACTCTTAAAGATTTCTTAGAGAACTGTAGGGAAAAGTTTCTTCAAACAGGGTGACCATTTTTACTACGACAACTTGTAAGAACGATGTGCATTGACTAGAATCGTGTTCGTGCACGGTAATTTCACTCTTTTTTCAGTATTCGTTTATTAATAGTTTGAATGTGTACTGTATTAAGGGGTATTTGCGGCTTGAGGCATCAAAAAATCCTAAAAACCGTTTCTCAAACTGGCGTGCACGATTAAAAAGAAACTAAGTAGACGTTATATTGTCTAAATTTTTTGCGTCATTTTTGTAAGACTTTAAACTAGTGGACCTCTCACAAATACTCAAAACTTGCCGATTTTTTGTTTTTAATTGAAGCAACGAGGGGTTGAAAAAGATGCGAAAATCTTAACTTTTTATTCAAACACGCGTCAGTTTGGATTTTTCATTCCTTTTTTAATATTCTTAGGAGGGTTCACTGGTTCTAGGCCTAAACTTTAAAAAACCATTTGACTTTTCACCATAACTTTTTATGACAAGTAAAAATGGGAAATTATAGTGCAAACATAGATTAATAAAATATAAAAAGTTTCATCAAGATATCTTGTATAGTTATTTAAATAAAAACTCCCCAAACTTTTATCAATTTTTGGCGTCAAATCCGCAAACACCCCTTAAGAGAACTGTCATGTCTCGTCGCCTGAAATCTACTTGTTTACGTATTGACGTAACCGAGGCAAATAATACATGTACCTGCACGTTAAATCCATTTAATAGAAACGACCCGTTGTTGGACAGTGAATTTTTGATTCAGTTGAATCCCCCATCCGTCGCTCGGCGTTACACGAAACGGTAAATGTTTCGTGTGCGCGATTGATGCAATTAACGCACTCGCACGTGACGTACATTAAACAGTATCCATTTTCCCGTGTAAAATTCATAACGTCGCATCGTGCAATTGTATCAGCGAGAACCATAGTACGCCACCTGCACCCGATATGCATCAATGCAAATTTAATTATTTGATATTCGATACTAGAGCAGTGACGATGACTTGCGACTACGTTTATTGTTGCGCGCAGTATGCTGAATGTTAACGCTGGATATGTTTAAAATATCGCTTCGAGGAATAATAAATATATAAAGCCGAAAGTTGATGTATTTGTGTGTTGCTCTGTCCCGTAAAAACATTTCAACGGTAAACTCTGGGGTCACGAAATGTGCCTCGGCTTTTTATGTTCGGTTAATTCAGATGAACTTGACCATTTAAAAAAAAATAAAAAGAATAAAATAATATTTTTTTTTATAAAATCAGAATCTACACTTCGGGCGAACCCTAATAGTAAAGATATAAAGCAAATAGTAAAGTAATAGATATAAAGCAAACAGTCGTGTTTTATTATACATACGTTAACACGAACATCCCAATTTGCGCAGGAAACTGTCACACAACCTTTCCTAATCCTCGAGAGAAATGCAACGAGCTCTCGAAGATCGATCACCTGCTTCGAAGACAAACAAAAGTGCCGCGAGAATGATAGACGGCGATATAACCAAATTAACGCGATAAGACAATGTGCGCGATATGCTACATAGTCGCGTTTATATTAATTTGCTCGCTAATACTGTACGTGATTCTGGCAGCGAATCATTTAGTTTGAAAGACGGACGAGTCTCGAAGGGTGAATAATTTTAACCCGACAGGAGCGATAAAAGGGGAAGAGCCACGAAGATCTCCGTGGCCGTTCAAATCGGGGCCGCGTTGATTATCACCGGCGTGGTGTGTTTCATTCTCAAGATAAAATACTGGTGATTATCTGACCGAGGAACTGTCCGTCTGGACCGCGGGCCGCGTTTATTAAAAGGTACGTCGCGCGTCTTTCTTCCCCTTTGTCCACTGCTCCAGGGAGAAACGCGAGGCCAAGTCCCTGAAAGATCCCATTGTACGCTTATAAATTACACATTCACCGAATAATGGTCCAATTAAGAGATATTCACCGAGTTTTCCGCGAGACGGAACAGTATCGCGCGCAAGGAGCGACGCGAAACTCGCTTTAGAAAACACGCGGTTACTAAAAAGGAGTTCACGGAACAGATGACAGCAATGGACGGCCATTAATTCATATTTGCATCGAATACGTGCCGCGTGTAAACGCGTTCATTAATTTTTTCCGGCGAGCCGGCACGTTTGTCGTACTCAAGGGAAAGAGTAGCGACCGAAAGGTTTGCTTTCGGAGGGAGTTGGCTGGATCTTGGGGACGCGCCTTCTTTACAGCGCCCGCTGTGCTCGCGAATGATTTACATTTTACGATTCCTCGCAGACTTAAAAGGACGCTTCACTCACTTTTAGCGAAGTATGGCTCCTCGGGTGGCGAGGTTCGCTCCATCGACGGCGGCATCGTCATCGAGAGGCTCTCGTGGCTGTTGGACGATGACGCATCGTAGCTTTCGGCCACTGTGAAGTCTCGATACCGCCTTGAGTGCTGAGGGATGAAAAATGCATACGTAAGAACTGCAGAGGAAACTGGGTTACACCGAAGGGGGGTCAAGAAAGCTTCTCGCGGGCAGGTGCGAGGGAGAATCGATGGAAGCCACGATCAACTGTACAGATTAAGCACGATCGAGCTTGGGAAAAGTGCATCGTTAACGAGAAATCAGGGCAGACGCTACCCCGTCGATGATTCGCCGGGCGGTGTTTAGTAATAAGAAGCTACGAATTTCGACCCGATCCCCTTTCGCACGGAGGCCGACCGCGACGGAAGAGGGGAGCAGACGAGAGCGTTATTATCGAATTTTTTCACGAAGCATCAGCAGTTTCTTATACGTTCTCCAAGTGCTTTTGACGAGAGCGTCGTTCACTATGAAAATTAATTTCCCCGCGCAAGGGGATGAAAAGAAGCTTCGAGGAGGAAGTTTCTTCATATCTCGCATCAAAGGTTTCCATCTGCCCCGTCGGCAGCTCGACCCCTCCTTCACAGTGAAATACAAAAATTGTTTTAACGCTGTTGGGTTTCATCGCCCGTAATAATGTAGCGCGACAACACTATCCCCGACTTCTCCTGACGGAAGAATAAATGCCGGCAGTAGATTCCGGGGGTGTAGGTTGTAGCGCGTTGAAATTCCCTCCATCTAGGCGAAAGATGACCAAGTATCGATGCCGGGGGACAAACAGGCAGGAGAGGGATTGGTTCTGGCGTCGAGTTCCTATACGCGCGATTTTTCATGCCGCTGGAACTCGATAGGATACAGGCTTCCCATCGTCGCACCGAGGGGATGGAGGAATAGAAAACGCGAATTGGTCGGACACCTCAAAGTGATAGCGCCGCGGTGTACCCCCGACGCTACCAAGGGTTAATACACGAAGCCAAAGTATCACGGCGGCGTCGGAAAATATGAGTAGTTTTAGGACCCATTCATCCTCGGGGCCGACGTTATTTCAGCGGCGAATTTATGGTGACACCGCCGCGCGTTCCGTATCTCCATTAGCGTCGGCTGAAATTGTTCATTCGCGGAGCGGGTGCATTCAATTACTTGCAGGAATTATCGAGGCAGGGACTACCGGTCGCGAGAACTTTCCTTCCCCTTTTCCTACTTTTCCTTCACATTTATCCTAAGCAGTTACTATTTCGGATATATATTATACAGCGTAGCGTAAAGCCGGGATATGGGCTTCTTAGCGTGAAATATTATGGCGCGATTATTCCGTATAAAGGAATTGAAAACGTAGATCAGTATTATGATGAAATGTTTCCTTGCAAAGGAAACTAAGCCACTACCTAGTGAAAGAGCATTGCCGCTTCCTTTTTTCATTTCTCAGTCCTCAATGTCGTTTCCCAGTTTCTGATCCTGATACCTACTGGGAATCTTGGTCGCGTACTGCAATCGGCCACGTTCTGTAAAGCGGGATCCACCGTTTCCCTTCGTGCCCGCGGGGCTTTGTCAGCCCGATATCACGGTGACGCGAACGCAGCCAGTACGTTTTGCGAAAAAAGCCCCCATTTCCTTTGTGGCAAGGATACATTTATGTTCGCGCGGCGTTTTCGATGTCGCTTTCGATACAATTACACTCGCCGATTTCCTTCGTTCCACGACATTCTGCATTAACGGGGCGTTATTTCGGATTATCGATTGACACGTCGTCCGCTGGCCGGACGTCTCTTTGCCATCCAGTTAGCAACTTACACATACCAGCAGCAAAGCTTTTTTAATTGTACCTACAATCGGCGGGAACGGGGTGTCATTTTGTCAAATTTGTATATCGTTTCGAGTGTTTTGTGGAAGAAGAGAGTAAACGTCACGCAGGTACGCGACGCGAAAGTGCCAGGAGCTAGACGCTCAGGCACTCATTAGGGAACGAGGTCGCGGACTAATTCGCCGAAGTAACAACGGGACCGTTCTTCGCGGAGTTCAGGGTTTTACGTGTTCGTTTCTTAACGCGTCGAGCCGCTCGTGCTGTTATCTTCCGCGAGATAAACGGGAGGGCACTGTGGGGTGCTTTCAGCTTTCAACCTCGCTTGAAGACCGCTCGCGACTGACGGGGGTAATTAATTGGTAATAATTCACCGCGTCGAGCGTTCGCGCTTGGGACAACGGGGGCTGCTTTTGAAGATGCAGTAGCGGGCGCGCGACCGCGCCAAGTTCCCCCGAGGATCGTTTAGGATTTGGGATCGAAGTCGGAGGGAACGGCCGTCGTATGGAAATCGGATGACTCGCGGGGCCGCTGAAATTCAGTTGTCAGTCGGCTGTTTGCATTTACATTTATCATGGGCGTCGCGCAATCAAATCCGCTTCAGGCCGCGGCGAATTA
Source organism: Andrena minutula (assembly GCA_929113495.1). Taxonomy (NCBI): domain Eukaryota; kingdom Metazoa; phylum Arthropoda; class Insecta; order Hymenoptera; family Andrenidae; genus Andrena; species Andrena minutula. The sequence continues at coordinate 40,140,256 of OV815994.1, forward strand.
TCCTCGCATGTAGGAGGATGTACAGGGACAAACGCCCGGCACCGATCCAGCCACCTATGCGCTGGGTAAATTCTGGCACGCCAACAATTATGTTGGGATACAGGCGTTACGCGATCCGCCGGACAAGTGGTGTTCAGCATGCTGCTGCCAACATGCATCAGAACAAACACTTCCGGTCAACATCACCGGAATGGCCGGTCGTACGCGCCCTAGCAACGATCACCAACATGTCAAGATGCTCGTTGCTCAGTGATTTCTGCCTCCCGATGAGTTATGCGGAGACGTTGAGCGACTGTGGGGCGAGGGGGATATCAAATTGGGGGAAAGAGAATGTGCTGTTTAGTCTGGATTTTGTTATTTGTGTTTAGGCTGAGTTCATTTATATTTGGGATGTGATGGACACAAAATGGAGCTTTGTAGGAAGTAGCAGGAGGATTCTAGTGACGTAGGGGAAGAGGTGGTAAAACGCAATAGGCTGCTTTTTAATTAGATAAAAGATTTTAATTAGCTTCGCTCCTCTATATGTTTGTCTGTTTGGTTCAAATCTTATAACTCAATTTTAACCCACTTTCACATTTCTAATAGACTTGAAATCAGCCACGCGCGGTCTTCTCGAAAATGACGAAAAGTCGCTTAAGTAGTAGCATCGCGATTTTCGTAATTACATAATTTATAGAGAAATGATTCGTCACATAGTTAATTAGATTAATTTGTCAAGTTTCCTTTAGTTGTGAAACTCAAAGATTAAAAAGGAAATAATAAAAATGTAATTTCTTTTTCAGTGCAACGATTTTATTTAATTTGACCAAACAATGCAATAAAAGCTAAAAAATAATTCCACTCTTGTACTGCAATTTCGATGGTGGCATGTCACTTTAAATAAAATCGTGGAGCAGGATGTTTCGTAACAGAATATGAATTAATTTAATACAGAATCAAGCGTCGAAATGAGCGATGGAAAGCAATAAAATATCCTGCTCCACGATTTTATTTAAAGTGACGTATCAACATCGGAATTGTAGCGTCAAGAAAACAATTCTTTTCGATCAAATCAAATAAAATCGTGTAACAAGAAACAAATTTCATCTATTTTTTCCGAAACTGCGTTTGGCTACCTATCAGGTTTCCTCTAGTGCCAATTTGTTATATTGGTGTCTGCATGGCAAACTGTTTGCGATCGTGAGAGCAGCGTCTACATTTTACAGAAATTAAAACTCTTTATACTGTAAATTTGGAAAATGATATAAGTATCTTTATTAATAAATGTAAAACATTGTCTATATTCTGTTGGATAGTAATAACATTAAAGTTAAAGTTGACAAGACTAGTTTTTTGAAAATGTTTTCCCTTTATCAAGGGAAATTATTGGGTCATTTCAAAAATAGCGTTGGCGGTAATATGGAACAAGTTGTTGCAAAGTGTATGTTTTGTGGCGACACATTGCAGACGTCAAAATCTGGAAAACTTTCGGTCCAGTGCGAAATATATCCGCATTGGACTCATATTTTGCGCAGTGACTGTGAAACTGAGCACATTATTTGCGACATCTGTTCATAAAGAACATGACTACAATTTGAATTCCGTTTTTCCTCTTCACTTTATAAAGTGCATTTTGTATTTTCATCTCTAAAGTAATTTTTTCTTTTACCCTTGAAGAACAAACGTTGTTTAATTAGTAAAAAGCTTGCAGCAATAAAGAATTAAATTTTTATATTTGTTGAAATTACCAGTTCGTTTTCGAGAACTCACATTTTGCACTGTGCTGAAACAAATTATTCTACTCTTTCAATGGTCTTATTTTATTTGCTAAGGTATAATAATACAGGATAAGAGATACGTTTGCTAATACTACGTATGATACATTTAATAGGTACATTTAAAATTAATTATTTCCATTTATTACCATATTACCACCTACTCCCCCAGCGGGAAGGTTTGGCTGACACTCAATTTCGAAAAAATTCAAAGTGGTTTGCCATTGCGGAATTAAGGGATGAAAATGGAGGACCCTGACGTACGTTTCCTGAAAGGAATCATGTTTTTCAGGTTCCCATGGAGGCTATAATACTTACGTAGTCCTCATGGGTGGTCATACTATGTTCATGAAATGTGTTCCCCAGTTATGGATAAATCACGACCTCTGAATATTGCTGGGCTACGCTCGTGCGTGCCGCTGGGAGGGTGTAAATGTTTGTTGAATACATTTGGAAGTAGCGGGAACTTGAATAATCCCAGTAATCTCTGCGAAATGCAAAGTGCACTCGGCAAATAGTCAACTACCTTTGTATTTGTTTGGTAAGCGTTTACTACCTCCAGCCCGCGCTGTCGAATTCATTTCGTACCCTGTGAAAGGATAACGATGCCTTTCTCATCCATTCATTTCCGCCCGAATAACAGTAGCAGTTAATTATTAATTAAGACAAATTAATTCTGCAAACATCACTCAGTTCCTTCAAATATTATATCATAAAATGGTTCGCCAGAATCCTCGTCCCGTGCCAATACCACCCAATCCCGCAGTTAAGAGTGCATTGTTTCTAGGTCTGAAATGCCGAAGGGGCAGGCGATTAATTTCCATACACGTCTCGCGTGCGGCATTTGTCCGTACTTCTGGGTCGCGTTCCGAATAACTTGGGCCAATAGAAACCGCGTGCTATTTCAGTGGATCGCATTTGAGTTTGATCGATTATTACAGCCGCAGCAAGTGGGTCACCGTGCAGCGGGGCCCATTCGAAGAAACCGGTTACGCGATCCCTTTCGTCGAAAAGGAGTTGTCAAGCGAATATCGTCCGAGTACAACGGGGCGCATTGGTACGCGGCTGATGGCCCCGGCAACGTCTGCAACGATTTCTTGCCGGCCCTTTGTGAACCTCCCATTATACCGTCCACGTAATCGAAGCAACGCGCGTGTAATGCACATTTCTGATGCACTGCGCCCGCTTATCGCTCCACGGACTAATGGAGCATCGAGCGGCGCAACCCCTACTAGCGTGCAAAAAACGGGGTGAACAAAAGGAGGAATGTAGTTCACGTCTACCCACACACGCGGCCAATAATACTTTGTTAAACCTTTGTATCGAATGTACTACCTTATATCTGAGGTAGTATAAATTGCCGATCTTCTCGACTCAAAGATTTCAAGCGGAAAGGAAAGCCACATCCCCCGAAAAGGAACGTCGAAAATTTTTATCTATCGCTGCTGTTTCTTTGCTTTTCAAACCCCTCGAAACAAAACCCACCAACAACCTTCCTCCTCGTTTTCTTATTTCCCCCTCTTCTCGAGCCATCCGAGTTTTCTTTCGACTTCGACGTTCAGAACTTGGCGTTGCAGAGGGTAGCAGAAGAAACGGCGATGCGGCAAGGATTTCGCTGCTTGCGCCGAGCATCCTCCATAAATCTGTCTACGGAAATATTGTGCGTTTCCCAGGCAGGTAGGCCAGACAGGTGGACAGGTGGGCGGGGAAGGGCCATTCTCACCTGGTCCCAGCGTTTTCGTTCCCGTTCTTCCAACGCGTAGCTATCTAGCTTGCCAGCGAACGCGCTCGTAGGCCGAGGCCATGGTAATCACGTTAAAGGAGATACAGGCAGGCTTCTAAATACTCACCTTATAACCGGCGACGGGGCTGGGGATGTAGGTCGCGGCGATCGACAGCAGCAGAAGGCAGAGGGTCGCGACCCGGGATTTTCGTCTCATCTGAAACAGAACGTCGTGTCGCGTTAATGGAAATGTCGCGCGACGGGCGTGTCGATCGATTTGAATTACAGTCGCAGCGCGACGTGTTTTTTCTCCGGGCCCGGGGATAAAAGCGCGTTTAAGTGATCCGCGGGTGATTTACGGCCGAGCGAGAGGGAAACATTGCGATATTTATGCCGCGGGAATAGCGGAACAGCCGATACACGCGGTAGTGTGTTTCGTTGCACTCGAAGGCGGGTTAATATTTCACGATTTAATAGTTCCGCGTTTCGAGCTGCTCGAATGGGAGGCAAAGTACGGGCAGAAATTAACTGGGATGGAATAAAAATACCGGGAAGAGGGAAATAGATTCGTCTCTGCGTTCGTCGATTTTAATCTTCGCACGGTCACGCGGATAATCATTGGCCGACTCTCCCCTCCGCGAGTCGCAACCGAGTGCAGCGGGGAACAATGTTTCGGTTAATTTATATTGAGCGCAGAGGTTGGCAAATAAATGTTTATCTACCCGGAGGTACACCCAAGCTTTTCAATTACCCCGCGAACAAGATCTCCGCCGATTAGAATCTCTTAGAATTCTCTGGACGGAGTGCATCCTAGGATTAAACGCTTCCTCCCCCGGGCCGACAATCCGCCTTTACCACCCTTTCGGTGTTTAATTTTCTGTTTAGAGCTTGGCTGTTTGCGAGATGTTTAATCAGAATCTCTTGTAAAGGGATGCAACCAATTACGGTTGAGGAATTTTGAAATAAAGGGTGATTTAAAGTTTAATTCGTACAATTTCTGTTAGGGTAAATCCGGATGTTCTGGTACAGTAGGGAAGTTGGTACAGCTGCAACATTTCAGACTTTGTACGTAAAAACGTGTTAAAGTGCAGACCAATTGCTTCTCTAAGAGCGAAACAGTTGAACGAGTAGCGTTATTTCGCTGATTTCTGTGTTTTTCAGGATTTATAGGCTATAAAAGGTAATTAATATTTAGCCTCTTTTATAAAACCGTACTGTACAGAATCATATTTAAAATATACTTCTAAGTTAATTCTCGTTTAATAGTGTGGGTAATAAGATAGTAGAGGTATTGCAGAACAATGCAGCGAAAGTATTCGACCATATTAAAAACGGGAAGCCAAGCTAAGCTATGCTATGCGATGCTTTGTTTTATTTTAGCTTTTGGTGGAGACGGTTCCATAAGAATGTATCGAAGCTAACTTTTTTAAAACGTAGCATGGCATAGCATAGCATAGCATAACTTTCCGGCGAATTCCCGGCTTAACCCTTCCTTTCAAAGCTAACGAGATGACCAACGACGAGTGCCATTTCTCCCGGCACCTCAATGGCCACATATCACGACTTCAGTTTTCAACTGGATTTTCAGCAAATATTGTCTTAGAGCAAATATCAACCAGATTTTCTGAATCAGCATAAAATTCTAAACATATTAGGTTTACGCTGATTAAATCAATAACATCAGTGTTATTTTTAATAGCCATTTTATGATAGACAGTCCCGTGTTTACCCTACATTGCGTTGCCTACAATTATTCTATCTTCCTTCTCCAATTCAAATGACTTCCAAGTATCTGGGCTTCACGTCCCCTTTGCGCTCAAGGAATACAAATCCTTTAAGACCCACATTTTCGTGTCCTTTCCCCAATCCAACGTACCTATATACTTTCCAACAGACAAATCCACTTATAGATCGAAACGGGTCGCTATTTTAAACGTGCCTTGCCTTTTCTGTATTAGTGGCTCGAGTTAAATTGAAACTCGTCGACGGGTATCGATAATCCGCGCTATTGTTAGCGACACCCACGGCTCTAACGTTTTTCTTATAGATTCTAGACCCCCTGGGGACGTCGAACCGTGCCGCAAACGAGCGTTTCACCAGCGCTCCTTTTTCCGCGTGAACGTCAAAATATTGGCTGAAACGGACGGCTGGGCAACGCGTGCATGCTCGATAGACGGTGATACGGCTATGAAAGGGGAAACTTATGCGCTGTCCATAGCCGTACGTTTCTAATCGCTCGAACGGCAAGTTGATTCGCCAAGTGCACCATCCGCGTGACCCGATTACCCAGCGTGCAAATATCACGCACAGAGATTGAAGACATCAGTGCGCGCTCGTGGTGCATTAATTAAAAGCAGGTACGCCCGTGCCAGCTTTTCCTTTGCACGAGTCAGCTTCATTCGCAAAGCTCGCTTCGGGCGCGACTGAATTTCGTTCAAGAGATCGCTTCTGCCCGCCCAAAAGCCACGTATATTCTCCCCTTTCTCTCGCTATTTTTTTTCTTCAAAAAGTTTTCATTTATTTTCCCGTAAAACAAAAGCCAGGCCACAATTTGACAAAAAAAACTTTACCACTGTCTCCAGCAACTTGACCCAATCTGCGAACGCATATACAGAGGGAAGCGCGCAGCATTATCTGCGGGAGTAAAGCTTTTTTATTATCCGTTACGCGGAGAACAGAGGATTAAAAGAGGATTATACAGTTTCAAACGGCAAGCACGTTGCGAGTAACGAATGCGCCCACTCTATGGATCCATTTCAACACTATCCAAACGATCTATAATTTTTTAAACAGTACCTTTACCTACTTTTCTCCTCAAACACAAAATGGCCCACCTCACTTCATTCTACTTTTTAGCGTGGAGGATAAAAACCCCATTTCCATAATGAAAAGCAATTTTCCCCTAGGAAGGTCCCTTTTCGCCGAGATCAGAGTAAAACCCAAGCCCACAGAAATTTCCCCGAACAGTTTGGACCGTTTATTCAGATCTTTCGCCAGTTAGATGCGTCCCCAAGACGGATTGCGTATCCGCCGGTCGGCTAGCGAATTTTTCTCACGTGCCGCGCCGCGAAACGCCCCCGTTGAGAAATGAATTCTCCCCCTAACCGTATTCTCAACGATACGCGATGCTTTATTTAGCCTGTTTAATCCGCGAGCGAGAACCGGAAGATAAATCTTAGGACGCGACGTCCCCGTTCGCCGTCGTAAATCGAGCGTCTCGACGCAAGCTCAGAGATCGTTCTCCGTCGGTTTCGGGTGGCCGCGACCTCGGTCGCCCGCCCCTTCTGAATTCATTCCGGGGTCTTTTTCAATCGCAAGACAAATAGCATTGATAAAGGCGCGAGTATATCGCCGCTGTATGGCTCACCGCGCCAACCGGTGCCAGTGTACTCGAGGAAACGTTTATATGGCAACGATCCGGCACCCTCTAAATCTCGCCGCCGTTCCTCGCCCGGAGGCTCTTATTACCTCCGCCGGGGAACAGCAGAAGCCATTTTAACACGTCGACTGTCACGCTATATTCGCCGGAAGTCCTACCGAGTTACGGCTGCTCGCCCGTCAGGCGATATTGTAAATGCCCGCGTTAAAATCACTTTATTCGGCAGCTCGCCGTGGTATTTCTCCCGACGAGACTATTACGGTATATTAGGATCACCTTTTAAGCACACGGGGGCCTGATATACCGAACAACCGGTGCCCTGCTCGCGATACAGTAATTAGAGCCTGAGACAGAAAGACGGAGGGGTTCTTAGGTCGATTATAAAGCAGGGAAATGGACTGTTGATGGATGACGCGGTAGCCGAAGCGTTAACGAATAAGAATCGACCGATCGATGCCCTTAGGGCTCGAGTTGCACGCGTGGCGCCTTTCGAGCTTCCAGCTTGACGTCTTTGACGCGGGCTCGACGCTCCACCCTCGCTGCTAACAAAAGATCTCTCCCTCTTGCGTTCCAGGCTTTATCCCCGAAGAAGCCCCAGATCCCCGCTTCCGAGCGCTTAAGTAACAGTCCTTCGCGGTCCATTTAGCATTCTGATTTCCGGCAAGTTTTATGAGCTCACCGCGTCCCTATCAATGGCGGAGAGAGGGAAATTGAAACGCGATTGAAAAAGTTGGGGCGATCGACCACGCAACCAATTTCTTCTTCCCCGATGCCTGTGGCATTTCCGGCTTGTAATTAAAGTGATCGGCAATGCTGCTTATCGCCAACGTGGCTGACAGCCACTTTTCGATATTAGACCTAGAAAGATCCATCGATAATTTGGGCTTCTCGCTTGGTGGAAGCGACCGCCCGGCAAGCGAAAGGCTCGGGGAGTTCCAGTCCAATAATCCGATTAACCGATCCCCTCCCCTGCTGGATTAGAGGAATCGTTGAACAGAAGTAACCGAGCGGCACTTTTTGTCGATTCAATGATGCAATTACCATTGCCCGTCTGACGTTTTACTCGCCTATCAAATTAGAGGCAACGGGAGAATTAAGGGGTTGGGATGGAAACTGGGTTACATCAGACTCCGTCGCGGTGCCCCCTGCTCCCGACTTGTTCCCAACTTTTATCAAACCCCCGCTGCATGCACCGCTCCAGCTATTGATCACATATCCGTGTCGCGACAAAAGACCCTCCGACCACCGAGTATTTTCATTAACTCCGTCTCCCGCGAGATCGAAGGACCATCTTCCATCAGCCGGTTTAATCACAAAACCGTTAGTGGTGTTTCTAATTTCGCCTTTCCCGTCTCCCGCGTTTTAGCTTAAAAGGCCCTCGCCGCCCGGCTCCCTGACGGAAGACGAACCGCTCTGTAATTATTCGAAGAAAGAGAAACGGCGGATGGGGCCAAGCGCGAGGACGGCTGATATTTTTCCAAGAGACGGATGCAGGAGAGGAAACGCCCGCGGGGTTGGAAGGAAGCCTAGGGGTTCGAGACGGCGGAGAATGGTTTATTGCGTGTGGAGATAGCGGGACGATGCGGGTTCCTGGTCTAGCTTCCGGCTACCAGAATCGCACGCAGAGTACACGCTGTGCTTTTCGTAGTCAAGCTTACCGAGACGATTGTTTCAACGTCGATGGAGAGGCATTAATGAAATCGATCGCGAGCTGCGATACCATTTTGGGCTGTGACGCACAGTGGGACGGATCGACGTTTCGGTAGGCATTCACTTGAATTCTTAAATATTTCGTCATTTATTGATTATAATCTAAGAGTACAGGTAATATATTGTATAAAAAATATAATATTCATTTTTTTTCTCGTCGCTGTTTTTAATAATGGGGCTTCAAGTGTCCCTCCACCTTGATTTCCATATATATACATCCATATATATGGATCGGGGCTTATTAATAAATTATTTAGAACATCATGATTTGTCATTTTTCGGCTGCTCTTTCTACGTATAATTCGCAGTAGATTTTAAAATCATTATTTCGGGCGTTCTGGGCTTCCTCATTTAAATATTCTAAAAAAAAATTTAGATTTCCATTTTTAGAAAATGATCAGCTTTTACACATTGGAATAGTTTCAGTTAGTCTTTTTCTTGTAATGAAAAATATAAACACTTATATTCTATTGTCAAATTAAGATTTTTTGTTACCATTTTCGTATTTTTCTAAATTAAAAAAATTGTCCGCATTTGTCCGTAAATTCAAGCATACCTCATAATTCTGGATGGATTCAATTTCACAAAATTCAATTATTCATATCCGACCGCATCCGACCCTTTGAAATATTCATATTTTTTTGCACAAACGCAGGTGCGAATTTGTCCAATGGGCAATATAATTTGTTAAGAGAAACTGGCCTTAAAGAAGGAACAAATATTTATCCGTCCTATTATAAAATTAAGCAAGCAGATTTTTGTATATATTGTACAATATATTATCTGTAATCTTAGATTATTTTATACAATAAAGCAGAAAGTTTATATATTTGTGTGTTTGTCTATGGCCTAAAAACTTTCAAGCGGTAAACTCTGGGGTCACGAAATGTACCCCAGCTTATTTTTAATTTAGAAAAATACGAAAATGGTAACAAAAAATCTTAATTTGACAATAGAATATAAGTGTTTATATTTTTCATTACAAGAAAAAGACTAACTGAAACTATTCCAATGTGTAAAAGCTGATCATTTTCTAAAAATGGAAATCTAAATTTTTTTTTAGAATATTTAAATGAGGAAGCCCAGAACGCCCGAAATAATGATTTTAAAATCTACTGCGAATTATACGTAGAAAGAGCAGCCGAAAAATGACAAATCATGATGTTCTAAATAATTTATTAATAAGCCCCGATCCATATATATGGATGTATATATATGGAAATCAACGTGGAGGGACACTTGAAGCCCCATTATTAAAAACAGCGACGAGAAAAAAAATGAATATTATATTTTTTATACAATATATTACCTGTACTCTTAGATTATAATCAATAAATGACGAAATATTTAAGAATTCAAGTGAATGCCTACCGAAACGTCGATCCGTCCCACTGTATGACGCGTGGCGTCGAAACGAGTACGATTCAATCATAGAAAACCAGAATTTATCGCGGTACAAATTCCGCTCTTGTATTTGCAATTTCTCAGATCCAGAGTTATGAACGCGAGGGATTGCCCTTTTATGGAATCGGGGCAGTAGTTCTGTTGCGTCGAACGAGTTGTTATCGAATCAGAGGCTGTAATTATCGACCTTCGAAGATGTAGACCTAGAAACCCCTCGCGTGATATCTGCTACCGCTGTTGTTGATAAAATGCTTCAATCTTTCTCGAAATTGACGTCTTCACTACCTACTTCGAGACAGTTTTACGATATTAACTTACCGTACAGCAGTAGTTTGATGTGGAGGAATGACTGCCGTGTTAATTCGAAAGGGTGTATCTGGGTAAAATGTGGATCTGAGATAAATGACTTTTAGTGTTTTGTGTTATGCCATCGGTATTATACATAATTCGGATTAGGTTAAATATTAAATGTGGATAAAAAGGTATCTAAATATTTTTGACAAACTCGTAAAATATTTCGTAAGCTCCAAAGGAGATTTTGATAGATACGCCCAAAATCAAGCATTGATTTCAAGTTATATTTTAAGTTTCAATGCAGATATGGTTTTCTAATTTGATATACATATAGATAAACTATTTTTCTGCTACCTGGCAGCAACAACTCAATTTAAATGAAAGTTGCGGAAAGGCCCTGTCGAACTAACACGGCGGTGTATCACGACATGTGTATTTTGTTGATGTTAAAGTCGATTAAAACCGTTCGTCCCGGTAAAATTCCACTTGGCAAAGCAATTTAATCTTTCGCTCGGGCCTAACTGAAGCTTAACGAGCAGTTACGTGTTGTTTGAATACACAAAGGTTCGGGCTGACCATTATTGCTCGTGTGCATCTATAAACCAGTCGCGGTGCAATGAATTTTATCTTTGTGGTTTTAGCTCGTTGCTCGATCACTCGGTCTACCTATTAATCGTATCGAAGAAAAAAGTAGTCTGGCGTTGGTTATTATTATTGCTCCATCTCGGGCGCACCTGCGGTCTGTTCGATGGATGCTGCTAGGATTATCGAATGCGTTTTTTTCGATAATTCAGTTGTTTACCAATGTAGTAATTGGTAGTGTGGGTACAATTTCCTCTGTTGAATCAGCAGCGGAGGAACTATTATTATTATTATTAATAATTAAACATAATAATTAGTATTGCAAATTAAAAGGAATACCTAATATTATTATCATTATTATTAATAATTGAAAATAATAATTATTATTTCAATTTAAAAATAACTATTATTGTTATTATTATTATTAATAACAATTTAAAAAAATGATAATACGTCTTTATACATAATTAATTTAATTATATGTACACCTGTTTTTCTTTTTGTTGTGAAATGGGCGAGATTCTCACTGTTTATTTTCCATTTAAATTACGTACACGATATCTGTACGCTAAGTGAGAGTACTCTATCTATCCGCCATAGAGATTTTCCTTCTCGATACGAAGTTGAATGCATCGTTGCCTCCGCGTGTACATCGTAGCGTAAAAGTGAATGACCAAATTCATTAATATTCCGCTGCCACTGCAGAGTCGGGCATTATTTGAATATCAACGAGTAAATATTTGTACCAGTAAAGTCGTTTCGGAGGACTAATTGCCTCGGGTAATAAACCCTCGTCATCCGTAATAAATAGTTTTATCCAAAATACTCGAGTATTTTTTCCATTGGTAGCTGAATTTGCCGTGCGTCTTGAATAAGCGGGATCTTTATAAAGACGCAATACAGAGTAGAATCCCTGAAACTATCGCTGGACTGTGAACTCTTGATACACCGATGCCCGTGCAGACTTTAATTATTTCCCAACGCTGAATTCATGCTAGAGGTCAATCTCATTACGTTACGCTCTCTCTACATATTAATTATTTACAAATTTCTTTTATAGTTCATGCCTAGCCGCCCCATTAGCGAGGTAGCCAGCTATAACTGCACGTTATATCTTGTGTAATTATCCTTTTCGCGGGCGACGTACGCGTTGTCATTAGGGGTGCCGTTTAAATTATGTTACTTTCTAATGAACCATCGGGCGACGGCCGAACTTGCAATTACCGTAATTGAGGTGCTAGGACGGCGCACAACACTCCGCGGGGGTACATATGTATATCGATACAGACCGGCTGGCTACTCGCGAATGCAAATATTTTGAGGCGGCAGCTGTTGCTCCGGAGTCGCTCATTATGCCCGCGCCGGAACGATCTAGAATTCCCACGGCGTTCAAGGAGCGACCAGCGAAATTCCACCGTCGTCGCATTACCAGCCGCGATTACCATTATTCACGGTCCGCCTGGCCCAGCGAGCACCATATTTGGACTGCATTAATTGCCGAAGATAGGTCGAGCACCGGTCGAACTTGCAATTACTCTAATTGCGACGATCGATGGCGACGCGACGACTCCGGCAGACGGGCCCCCTTGACCCGTTCTTTTACAACAATAAACGTCCCATCAGGAGATTGGAAAGTCCGTGCCATTTTTCCAAGCAGACGTTCTGCAGATACGAACAAGGGTGGAATGCTAGATGATAATCAAGGATCGCAGTTGCCTAGATATAGACCGTTGGGTAGAATATCGAAGGATGAACTTGACGTTTTGCAACGGCCTGTCAAATAATAGGAAAATCCTGCCTCCTGCCTTCCGTTCCCAAGCACTTTCGCTGCTCAATTATTATCCTCTCGTTCCGATGATAAACAGTTCCGAAGTTACGAAGCTTTGAAAGCGAGCTCAAATAATCTGTCTGCTTCCTACTTTCCCAAGATAGAATACTCCACGGCTTCGATGTTCGTTCGCTCTGACGATGATGGATTTTATAGATCCGAAATAAAGTGGTGGAACAGTTCGGAGCTTATCGGTTGAGGCTGACCCTCGACCATCGACCGGCCAACCGATTCAAAGGGGCTCCGTTTTGTGCGGGCCTCGCGAGCTTTGCAGTTTTATTAGCCTCGGTCGCCTGTTCGCCAGCAGGGACCAAGGGAGTCTCGGTTCCCTCTCCATCGCAGCTAAGCACGCGGCCCCGTTAAATAGGGCTTGCAGTGCTGGGGACAAAGAGACTGTACAGGGAAACAGTGAGACAAAAGCGGCTGCACCGAGAACAAGGAATCCTACATTGACACAGCCGAGGCGAGCCGCAGAGGGATGTCGCCGTTAAATTCTTTAGTTAATTACATCATCTTCTTGGGCGTCGGACTTCAAGGGGTTCTCGCTGCGCCAACGGAGACTACTGATCTGCCGGGGGACAATGCGGATTCCGTGGTGAAAGGCGACGAGATGCGTCTGGACAAGCGCGAGTCGAAAGTGTGCTCACCGTCGTTGAACAAATATCTGGGCAACCCGTGGTACGTTCTGATGAACGACATGATGTGCGCCTGCAATGCGGGGTCAGTCGGAGCGTTGGAACACGACGATTATCGTTACACGCGCGGCATTGGCTATCATAAGGTCCATACCGACGCGCTGAATTGGAATCAGGCGCGAAAGATGTGTCTCAAGGAGGGCGGTCACCTGGCCATCATCAATTCTATCACCGAAGCTAGCGTAAGTAACAATCGCGGGGGCATCCTCTCTGTCGTCGACAAATCGTCGTACGATCGTGTCAGATTGAGTGATACTCTGTCGGCTAAGAGCGTCGAAAGCATTGAAAGGGTGGGTGCTTCGGCGGCCACCCGAGTTATGGCTCATCTATCGCTAAACGACGCGTGGAACTCTGGCTCCGTTTTCGACGTGAATTTCTGTGAATTGTATAACCATCAATTTAGCAAAGCTTCAAAAATAAAAGATAAAGATAAAAGGACGGGGTTTCCAAATAATTATGCTGCACCTGGCAGTATTTCATGTCCCTTGAATTTATTTGGATACTTTTTCAATGTATGAATGTACCTACATATGCTTGTTAATGTAACAGCTGACATGGGCGCAAAAGGCTAGCTCCACCCGATCGGTAGTATTAAAGCGTTAAATTGGTTTCGGGCGATCGGAACGCTTCGATCCAAGCTTCTACCCTGTCGATGGACATTTTATTACAAGATCAGGCCGCCGAATTAACCGTGTCGGCGATTTATATTTCGCTCTTTGAGCCGTCACAAGTGCCATTAGCGCTCGCGAAACGGCCCCCGATGAAAGAGCGATTTATGGTCGTTTGATTAAAAGCGTCAGATAGCGCCAGATAGCGTCACTCACCACTCCCTCTCCGGCCTTCTCTCTTTTCCAGATAATAATGGATATGTATAGTAAAGCGGGCCCCATCAAGGATGCCGTGTACCAGGATCAAATTCTACTCGGTATGCACGATATATTCAAGAAGGGCGACTTTACCACCGTGCTGGACTATCCGCTCCAGAGCTCAGGCTACGCCGCGTGGGCCGACGGACAGCCGGACAACGGAGGGGGTAGAGGGCAAAATTGTGGGTCCATGTTCAGGGACGGCACATTCGACGACATCGAGTGCGACATGGCGCTCGGTTTCGTCTGCGAGATAGCCGAGATACGGCTCTTCTAACGCCTCTTAATTTCCATCTTTCGCGCCGACGATCCTCAAAGATCGTCAACGATTACGGCATCCCCCTTTACGATGTCTTTCCCTCATTACCAAACGAAGCCTCGCGCACCTCGTTTTTTGTGCGCGGATTACACCATTTCAGGCCATCGCGAACGACGATGGAAAAAGGTTCTCCCATCTGCGAGCGAGGCTGCATTAACGCGGCCGGCTGGTGGGCTCGATTACGGTCTCTTTTGGGGCGGTGCTGCGCGCAGCAATACACGAATGTGATTCATAATGACACTTAGCGCGTCGCGCCGCAAGTACCTTGCCAAATGTTAGGCCGCGTCGCTGGCGATTTCAATGTAATTGGGGTTTATGCGCAACTTGCTATCCTGATGGCTATAAATTTCTGCTGCCGTGCGCGGTGCCACCGTGTGCCTCGATGCAACGTAGGTAGAGATTAGTTGTCGACGAGTAGATGTGTGTACGCTGTAAGACTTAAAAAAAAACAACTCATGACTGTCGTTGATCGCTGCAAAAACATTCCGTAGCTCTTGAAACTTCTTGCTCGACACCTATTCGGGGCTGGTGAATGTCAACTTAATTGCATGAGAGCGACTAAATTCCGGGTAGATCGTAGGATAACATTACACCCGATCGTTACCAATAAATCGTCCGCAATTTCCTTCATTCGGTGTCTATAAATTGTTCCTGTTTCGCCGATTTTTACACCCCCTCTGCCGGGTAGCTATCTATCTCCGTCGTTAATACGATTTTTCCCTCAACCCCCGAACCTTTCTCCCTCGCCTTTTTTAGTCTTTATTTTCCTGCCACGCCACGCCCTGATGCTCTCTATCCCCCTCCAAGTATTTTTAATGGTGTTTCCACCAACAGGACGAGACGGAAACTGGTTCTTGAGTGCCTCCAATGTACTGCAAACAACTCGGAAACAAGAGCACAAAGAGCGGAGCACATCGGCGAGGCCGACACACCGTATCGGCGTTTTATTTCCACGGCGTTATCAGTGTCGCGCTCTTCGTTTAGTTCGTAAAAAAGGGTGGAAAAAAAGCAGAGAAAAGGGGTTAAAAGATTGATGAGGTCAACTTGAACGCCTTTGTACTACGTTGACGGAATCCCATTTATTCTACGGTCAATTTATCTCGTAATAAAAGCTTCCTTCACCCCTCCTGTCCAACCACCCTCCACCCCCTCCCCCTTGAAGCTTTCTAAACAATCGGCGGGAACTATGTTAGAAGACGCTAGCGACGGCGGCTTCCGAGCGATCTTATTATTCCACAGGGGCATGGAAATGAAGTTAGCGAATAGTTGGGAGCGAGATGAAATTTATTTCTCGAAAGGCGTAGCTGATACCGCGAGGAAGGGGGTGGGCAGGGGTTAGCGATGTCGCAGAATTGGCAAGCGCGACACGCTCTAACCTCCCAACACCCGTGATTTACACAAAAATAGTCGGTACCAGGTAAAAAATTTCTGAACCTTCCCTCTTGACAGTTTATTGGCTATACATCAAACTCGCCGAGGAATTATGCGCGGACGTTGAAGGGGAAACAGCACGGAAAGAACGCACGACATATTAGACGGTGGCACGATGTCTTCGCTGATGGTTTCGCAAGACACGCAGATCATATTGTTAGAGATAGCTGTGCAAAACGTGAGTAATCGTAATCGATGCATTGCCATTCTCTTCGTCCACGATTTTAGAAGCTTGAGTGGCGTCGGCGTGTATTCGCGCCCACGTTATCTGGGACGCATCGAAGGTGTTGCCGGAGTGTCCCCGACTATTTGCTCGGGGGCGAGTTCAGGGAAACTTCCCGGGAGCGATCGTTCGGAAAGGCCAGGACTTGAAGGGGTATTTCTCAAAACCTTGCGCACTCGAAGTGTTAGTAATCTTGTCCTCTGTTCCTCCGTCGTTGTTCCAGCGTCCTAGTCGCTCAAGACCCCCACTCGATTTTGAGCTGTAAATGTACACCACACGGCAAAAATAGTAAATCGACATCGTTCCACGATAGAGCGACCGCTTTCTCGAAATTTCCTTGACAATATTCGCGATCTTATATCTCCCGTTTGCTTTCGAGTGAAATGTGAAAGGTCCCCTCCCGCTCGTAGCTGTACATGCCATGGATAGACGTGTTCGACGAGGCCCTTATGAAGAAGACGATCATAATGTTCCGAATGCTGGACGACGAGTGGACCTCATTGATGCCGAATCGAGTGGACTATCGCTCTTATCGGGGCTCCAATTACCAGAACGAGCGATTCTACGGTGGCAGATCGGTGCTGTTCTCCGTGCCGGAGCTGATGCTCGAGGAGAAGGTGACGGGGGTGGACGTGCAGCTGTACGTCTACAAGGAGGTCTCCAAGTACTTCGAGCTGGAGCGGCGGAGAAATTTCGGATTCACCCTCGTCAGGGTGGACGATCTGCTCAACGGCATTATCAAGGACCTGGGCGAGAGGAAGGAGCTGGAAGGTTATTTTTCTAGCGAGCTCGAGCGGGAACCTATATCAAGGTGAATGCATTTAAATACGCGGGGCTGGCGTTTATGCAAATGCGTTGGCGAAACGGATTACCTGACGGCGAATGTTGCCCCGGTCAGGTTAACGTAATTTAAAAAACCGCTCTACCGTGTACCTCTGCATCAGCTTGAACGTTCCGTTCATTTGTATCGGGTACACGGCGCATGCCCCAACCCCGCGCACACCCCGCCCCAGTCCTTTAAAAAAGATTTCCCTCTGCTTTGTCGTAACTTTGATCAAACTTCGCCGTTCTGTTTGGGTCTGGTTGATTCGACAAGCGTACACCAGTCTCCTTTCCTTACACCATTTCGTATGGAAATTTGTTGGACGCGAGACACAGGGAAAAAGGATCGCTCGTATCACCTTCCTTTTGCTTTGTGAAACTTTGCCAGGCGAGTTCGGTGGCCGAGCGAGAAGAATATAAATTAAGGCAAAGCATCTTTCCTAAACGAACTAAAGCAAACAGCGTTAATCGTTCGCAGATCGACCCGCGGTACGTTCTCCCTGCTCGACGAGGATCTGGTGAAAACTGAGTCAACCATCGAGCTGTACGTGCGCATCAGCTACTTGGGCAACTGCATAATCACCGAGATGCACGCCCCTACAAGCATACGAAAGGCGTTCTACGCGCGCGAGGAGACCGACAAGCTTTATCCGTATCAATTCCGCGAGCTAACCACCGTGGACGTCGAATCCTTCTGCTGGGGCAGCTTGACGATCATCCCGCCACTTCATCCCGACAAGCTCACGTGCATGTGCAAGCACCTGCGCGACGATGGGGCTACGCAGACACGGGTAAAACACAAACGCAGACGGGGCTCGGATTTCTGGGCCCGTATAGCCCACGTGCAGAAGCTGCTCGCGCTGCTGAAAGAGCTGAGGAAGAACAGGCCGGAGATCATGGGCCATGGAGAGAAGCCAAAGGATTTCTGCCCGTCTTTGCCCTGTGACTGTCCGCCCGCCTGCGTTTACACACTGCCCTCCAACGTTTGCCCAAGTCCCTGCCAGCCGATCGCTTACTGCCTGCCGACGGGCTGCCCCAGATAAAAGTCGACTTTGCATGCAAAGGGAAATCGGGAAGACGCGAGGATCCGAAGGCGCACCCGCCTCCGGTGGCCCTCGACTTGATCCAAGTCTCACCCTCTAACCGAGTCTACTCGAGGTAATCACGGGGATCCTGTCCCATCGTGTTTTATCATCCATTCTTCCCCCGCGATTCCACGACTCCCCAAATTGCCCGGGCAAATTTTATGCAACGGGGTCGTTTCGCGCCAGTGCAATTCAAGTTCATCCGGGTATACTAGAATCAGCTATATCTAGGGAGAGGTGGGAAGGTCTCTATTTACTTATCGTCCGTCCGCGAGCCTCCAGTGTTTTTCTATCGCGTGCGTCATCGCCGCGTGAGACTGCAAATTGCAACCGCCGCAGCCGTCTTCGAATGAATTTCAACCCTCTCTGGACGGGACGCGGCAGTTTTTCTGACTGTCGGCGGGAGCTCGATATTCACTTCGCCGGGGATATTCCGATATTCCATGCAATTGAAAGCCGGAGAGTTTTGCATTTTGATTATAGCCCTCTAACCCGCTCCCCCATCTCTGTTCGCGGCAGGATTCGCTGCGTGCGGGGTACACGTGCACAGGGCCACGCTCGGATTTCGATTCGCAGCCGCGGGAGTATTTTATCATCGACGGCATTATGCAAAGATTCGGCCGAGAATCGTGGTGATCGCGAGGCAGGCTGGAATCGGAGGAAACGCTCGCGGAAAATGGAGCGAACGCTTTCCCCTTCACGGTCAATGGATTTTCATCAGGACATCTTCTTCGGCTCGCAAAATTTATGGAAGCTAAATCCGCGGGAAATATTCCCCCTCGTATACCGACGCGCCCATACCGTCTGGAAACGCCGTTCTTCCAGTGAAACCCCAAGACTGCATCAATCATGTGTTAAATTGAGTGACGTGAAACAAGTCTAAGGAATAAATGAGTGAACGTTCAATCTTATTCGGCGAGTGCTTTCTGTAAAGTTTCTCGCTCTCTTGGATCTCTGCCGAAAAGTCGACTGCTCTGTGAAACGCAAAGCTCCCGCTGCGATGGGGATCGTGTGCACGCCGACCCGAGGTTTAATTAACACGGATGCGCAAACGATAGTGCTCGTAAAAAAATGGAAAAGATGAAATTGAATGACTTGCCAAGTGCATATCCATACGGACTAATTATCTTTTGTGATCGCGTTTCGCAAGCATTCCGCAAAGCGTGGGCACTGCTCTTTTTCATCCGTGACGCAAATATCCGCAACGGTGAACACGATTTTATTTGCCAGCATTCCGCAGATTGGCGGCGATTCTTCGACAGAGATTCTGACACGTTTCGCACGAAGGAGCGCTGTTAAATTGCTTACTAAACGCACCATTCGCGGTTGCGTCTCGATTAAAAACACCGAGAATGTGTTCGAAAGTTAGAGGTGGGTACAAACGTTTAATAGTCACACTTCATAGAAGGAACCCAATGACTATCGACACATTTTCTTGCTAGGGTTTTCGTGTCATTACGAAATACATCGTAGCGTAAAATTCCTATAGAAAGTTCGACGGACTAAACGAAAAAGTTCTGCCTAAAAAACCGACTTCTTCTATTTACATTCATTATGTCAATGAATGCATGGATATCGGAGACAAAAATATCCTGTCTCATATGAGACTCTAATCTCATCAGACGATTATTTAATTATTTTCTAATTATTTTGTCATTAGTTCCACGAAATTAGACCTTCGTGAGACAAGTTTCATGATATATTTCCAAAAATCTTATTTCTCGCGATTATTTCCATTATTTATATTTAGTTGTTACTGAGATTTCTGTCCCGTGATAGAAAAGCATTCTGTAAAATCTCACCGTGGATTCGCCCTTAAGGGTCAATTCAGACGAGCGATGCGGCTTCGTTGCAATTTACATATATGTATAGAGAGATTCACTCGTGTCGCAATTTTTAGCTGAAGTATATTGTCATATTGCACTCCCGCAAAAATTGAGTCACGTGTAAATCTCTCTATACATATATGTACCGATGCGAAATCGGAAAGCCGCCGCATCGCTCGTCTGAAGTGACCCTAACGCTCGTATAAACGTACATTCTTCGACGTATCCAATGGTGGTAATTAAAAGGACACAGATAGTAGATATTTTCGTGTACTGAGGAATTAACACGCATGGTCTCAAACATGTTAGCAATCGAAGTGAATATTGAAACTAATTGAAATCGGCGGAAGAGTGTACGAAAAGTGAAAGGACGAATTCACAGGACTTCGATAATGCGAATGCAATAAATCATCGGAGTAAAAGCGCGCGTTTTATGCCACTGAATTGCAGTGTGCTAATGAAAGCGCTTGTATGACGGAGGGTAGAAAATGTGGGGCAATGTTTCTCGCAGCTGCTGGGTCCTTAATTTGAAAGTATTATAATGCAATTTCTAAGTCAAGGTTAAGAGTAATGGGGAATCCCCCTCGAAGAGGTTTAAATCTCCGAGCATAACGAGGCCTGAATTATTTTCACTTAAGTGGACGGAAAAGAACGATGGCTGGATTCTGATAACCACTCGGGGAGAAGCAAAGAGTAGATACAATTAGATATCAAGGTACTGATTTATAAGATCTTCCTAATTTTTGGCGCCGTTAAATATTAAAATTTGGGACAAGTATTTATCAAGTGATTGAAACAGTCCCTTTAGAAAGGTTTTCAGACTTCACACACTTGACATATGATTTCGTTCTTGCTATATTTCTACATAGTAATACAATTTAAAGAGATATATAAAACCACTATTGTCAAAATAGAAATTCGGATCTAAAGTAGCGATTTTAGGAACAAGCTGAAATTTGAACGTAAATGTATGATGCATCGTATGTGTTGCGTTATTGGTGATTGTATAAAACTGTTGGAAAGCGTGCAATTTCTTCCAACCAGGCCAATGCGCATTCGCTATTTTTCCACGCTCGACAGAATACGTTGCTTTTGAATCTATTCCCAAAAATAAATTTTCTGGACTTCTGAATTTCCCCAGTTCGTCCGACACTTTTCAATTTATCGCGGTGCAGCAACAGATATACGAGTGAAAGGGAATTGAAATTCAATAAGGGTAAATCATCTCGAATAAACAGAATGCACTTTGGGTAAGAAGATGCTCTGCTCGATAAACCAAGTAGGTATTTCTCAAATTCAGGAGACACCATGTACAGTTGTTCAAATCTAGATTCAATAAATACATAGTTAAGGGTAGTCGAGTTTCCAGAAACATTGATTCAATAGATGTATATTGAAGGGTTATCGAGTTTCCAGAAACAGACTCCTGGAAGCCGGGAGAAACAAATTTTCCAAGGTACGAAATATACTTACACACGAGATGGATACGAGTGCACGTCGCGTGTCTCTTGAATTTGACTCTGAAAATCCCAACGAAATCTCGCTTAATCATAGTTAGAAATGCAGACAGCTCCTTCTTCCCGCGGCCTCGTCGACGTTCAGATAAATAACGGGAATCCAGGCAGAGGAGAGCACACGAGAGTAATAGTTCATCTAGGATAAACGGGATGCGAAATGACTTGGCCATAAGAGGAAAAATGCGTTCGCAGGTGTGTAGAGAGCGTCTACAAGCTGGCAGAGCGGGAAGAAGAATTTAAAATAAGAATCAGGTTCTATTCAAGGAACGTAATTTCACTGTACCAACCTCTAAAAAGGTACCAAGCCACCCCATCACTTTTACCGGCATCCTACATGCCGAATATCATCCTTTCGCAGATGGAGAAAGAGATTCAACAGAAGGCTGGATACGTGTACGCTAATTGTAGCTCATTTCCCATCCTTTCCCAAGTCGCACGGCTACTCGAGCTCGTACCGGAAGTTTTGAAGCATTCGGTACACGAGGGCGCATTACCCCAGGAGCGGAGAGAACGCGAGAGTCTCGGAGGGGAAGGAGATTACGGTGGATCGGGGAGGAGGACGCGTAGGAGTAGGAGTGAAAACAGCGGAGTGACTCTTTCCTCCCCATTTTCCAGACAGGCCCACCAGCATGTGTGGCCGTAAGCTATGGATTACCGGGTAGTCACCTCTCCTTTCCATCGAAAGTACCGAAGCGCGCCGATGACTGGGCGCCTAACAATGAACGCGGACCGGGTACGAGATTAGGGGGCCAGTTTATAAGTGCGCAGCCGACTCACGAACCTCCGCGATACGTTTTCGACAGGTCCGATGATACGGGTCCTCCGTTAGAGCCTCGTCGTACCTGTGTCTGCTTAACTGGCTCCCCGAGTGGCTCGTGCAGTCGTCTGACAGCGGGTGAGTAGAGAACGCACCAACCCAGCATCCCGAACGCTCCTTGATATTACACCGATGCTGCTGCTCCCGGTGACATCGGCGCAGACAAGATGTATCGATTACTGATACTTAAGCACCGCTGCGCGATCACTCCGGACGGGCAACGTTTTGCGACCGCGGCACCGTGTCGCTCGTTACACGAAAACTTCCTCGTGTACGTCGGCTGGGGTGAATACAGGGCGTTCCAGAACTAAGGATAGTTAAATGGTGAATCGGCTAATGGGATTGAAAAGGGGACGGTAAAGAAGTGTTGAGGAAAGAGTGTTTGTTAATTGCTTGTGATTCGATGGGAAGACATTGAAGTTGCGTGTCAGTAATTTAGTTATGCAGAATTAAAGTTACGCAAAATTAGTTGAACTTAAATTTATCATCTCTATTTTGCAAAAATAACAAGAAGACGCACCATAGAACAATTTTTACATTATACAATTATTAAAACTACCAAGCCATAGTAATGCTCCATTTTAGGTTAAAAAAAGAAAAGCTACAGAAAATTTTAAGTAATATTAATTTTACTACTCACTATTAAATGACACATTAAAAATTTTGTAAAGCAATAACAAGAAATACAATATACCCAATAGAAATAGTAAAGCTACTTTTCTTTAACAATTAAAATCTTCAAACTAAAAATCAGTTTTAGCTCATTGAGGGTTGGTAGCTTTCTGCATAACTAGGACCAATTGAAACTCGCGAACACAGCTTTTGAAACACCCTTGTACCGAGTCCACGGTTTCCGAGGAAAGTTGGGGAATTAGATGATCAATTCGTCATTAGAGTACCAGGGGAAGAAAGAAAGTACCTACTTAGCGATCACGCGGAGAAAGTTTGACCAACAGCAGACACCGTTCTGTCTCACGGTTCGCGTAATTTTTTGGTCATTTGCAGAGTTCATTAGCATGAAAGCTCTCGGCACGTGTTATCGACGTTGAACCGGATAAATGAAAACCGGGATAAATGGGAATGAATATAATTGGATGAATTACCACATCCCTGTTCAGTTTGTAATATCTTGCCCCGCGTTGCCGTGGATACACATTCCTCGAACGTGATGATACTGAACTGCGACTCCGTTTCACGTTATCAACGCTGATTATCCTTATTCGGTATTAATTAACACAGTCGACAGGGACATATGTAGGCTATCAATTAAAACAGCAACATTCAGAATATGTAATATGTATCAGGGCTCGTCGTGAGAAGCTTGAAAGCGCCCGCTAATTGTTACGAAATGGAATTGGTCAGGGCACCGCGAGTTGGGAAATTAATAGTCCCGATGCGCCGCTTTCGGGCTGTGTATTTAATTATATATCATCGTTACGTAATTGTTCTAAACTAACCCGGCACGGTAGGCACACCGTGCTGCGTGCTGCCGAAAATGCAGTAACGTCTTTGGTAATTATCGATAATCGATAGATGATGCGCTACATTACGGTGTACCTACCGAATTACACGTATGTACAGGCTTGTTAATTCGAGACAGCTAATACAGCGCTTTCGCGCAAGTATTTGATAAGGTAATGTACAAGCTATTAACGTTGGATAAACGATCCGACTATACGCCGGCTAATCATCGGTGCCGGATAATGAATAAACGTCCGATAATCGGTAGAGCTGGGTCGCTTTGAACATTGCGCCGGCCCATCGAGCGGCTCGGTATTTAAGAACGAAACGCGTACAATCTTTTAGCAGAGAAAAGAAGCATCGGGGCGAGCTCGCTGAAATTCTACGCGGAACAGTTCGGAACAAGAACCATTATGCTCGAACTCGGGTTAACGAAGTGCAACGTCGCGCCTGGGAACGGGCTACAATTTATTGCACTTAAAAGTATTATAACTCGGATAATTGAAAGCGACAGTAGAAGTAACGATCCTGTTTTACAGTTGCCAGATACCATTGGCCGTTCAGGTGCGCCTGCAAACCGAGCCGGACTTCTAATTTGCACAGCGATGTCGGTGCAGGGTAATGCCGAAGACGCGGCTGTGCATTACGCGGTCAACCGAGTAGTAATAATAAATACTAACGCCTATATTGCGCTATGATGTAAAACCAGATCTGTATAACAGATCTAATTGCAGGTATATAACAAATAGGTGTTAATGCTGCAGAAGATTGCTGGGTTGAGGTATCTAGTATTTTGAAACGGAATTCAATTATTCAAAGCGGTGAAAAGCTATGAACACGGATCAGCAAGTTTGGTAGTATAGAAACTGTGGTACATAAATCTACGTATCGCTTTCCTATCGGAATATTTTAATATTTAGTAAGCTGTTCGTGGCTGCATTGCAATCGATCGTTAAACAATTCGAAGTGCTCTAGAAGTTTCCGAACACGCTTGAATACTTCTGTCCGAGTATTCTCTTGATTGTTACAAAGAATAGGTCAGGTCGTTGAAGTTATACACCCCACGTTAGAAGTACAATGCGCGAGATAAAAGTGTGTACATGGCCGGGAGGTCGGCCGAGTATGATCGAACGTCTGCACGGGAAGTTAAGATGGAATCGGCAGAATTCAATAAAGTTTGTTAATGGTCCGTTAGCTCACGATTGGAATCGTCCTTCGCGAGATTGCGCCAGCACGACACTAGGAAATGAAATCTTGGGTGGAACGTGGCTCGGTCTCTGTTGTTATGCACATATTGTATGTTAGTTTTATTCACGAAACCCCATTTCCCGCGCTGGGGCAAATATTCCGAGTAGAATAGGGTCAGTCTCCCGTAAACGTATCCTGCGAGGAATATTCTCACTTTATCACTATCTTTCAACGCGCAAGTTCCAGCTGAATTGTCCGCCTCTTCCAACCGAGTGTCTGCGGTTTCCCTGCACTTATGTGATTAGCTTACACGTCCCCTCTGATTACGAAATTAGCAGTAACTCATCGAGCATGTAGCTTTTAAATAAAAACACCTATAAGGCACCACAGCCCTGACCACTTTACATACCGAAGACAGAAAGATCGTTGCTCAAGAATTTACTACTGCGTTGCAGACATTCCTCATAACTGCAGCTCGGAGTAAAGTCACTCAGGTGTGATTGAAGCTAGGAAACGTGAAACCCAAGCGCGCGATAAGAATGAAAGTACTTTCTTCTCGTTGGTGATTAATACACTTATCCAAGGATGCATGCGTCCAGGGGCATGGTTAATGTGTTTGTACATCGAGAAGCACTTAGGGTCTGGTTTCTTCGGTGCGTGATAAAAAACGATCAAGATCATGGAGAAATTTTCTATTTATCCACGATCAGCATTGCGCTGGGAAATTTGCTCGTAGGACTGTTTTACTTTAGGAAAAACTCTCACCGCTGCGAGGCTTTCTCTCGTCAATTAATTTGACGAACCAGCTGTTAGATGGACCGTGGCATAATCACGTGAAACCTCTGCGGTTGTCCAACGCGTGCTCCCTTTGCCTCTTATTTCCTCGCGGGTACACAGCTCCGAATCGTGTCTCTCAAACTGCAATTCCCTCTGCGACACCTTCGGCCGCAAAGTCGCGGAGGCGCCATTCACGGATGACGGTAATTACAAAGCGTCACCCGCGGCGTTATCAATGGCTTAGGGCAGGTTTATGTTGCAGCTGCGATAAATGATCAGTAGAAATACATTGTATAATTTTTTTATTGTTTTTCTTTGGTATTATCGTCGTTTTCATCGTTGATGCATAACAGATTTTCACTATAACAGATTTTTTTTTAGATAAGTTATGAGACGAAGTAGCCGTTAAATTAAATACAACGCAATGTTTACGTTTATAGCGCAGATTTTTGTCCGATGTAGGTACCATTTTATGGAAGACTTGAAGACAATAATTCTTCTTCTTCGGAATGGAGAACTAAGTTTTCTTTCGTTTAAAAAGAAATCATTGAGTCAATTGTACGGAATTTTTGTGACAATTTTGTTTAGTCTTTCTGTACACAAGATTTCAAAAACTTTGGCCTATTATTTCACGATTAATTTTGTAGTTATATTTATATTGCGTTTTCCCATAAGAATACATGTTAAATTGAAACTTAAATAATTTAAAAACTACCGAATCAATTTTTCTAAAATTTTCCAGGGGATTTTACTATTGCATAAAGATTCATTCCTCCAATTTTCAAAGATCATTCTTAAATAGTCCATCTTTGCGAAACCTTAAACGACTGAGGCTGTACTATTACCACAGCTGCACTATAAACACACCAGACAAAGATATTTCTCAACAACTTTTCTCGTCGTCTGCTCGACGCTTTTTTCCATCGCAGCTCCAACATAAACCCACTCTTAACACAATGGTGCGCGTGAATTTAACGCCCGCCAATAGCCGCCTCAGCTCGAGCACGTTGCGAAATCGAGCAGTTTCGTGACACAAAACGGTGCCGGTTGAAAACGCAAACAAAAAGCAGTTCATTAGTGGATTTCGGCAGGCTCGTTGTGTCGCCATGCGTTTCGACTTTCTAAATGAATTATCCGCGAAACTTTTAGATTTCGACGCAAACGAGTTAGCAGCTGATACCAATCACCGAAGTTGAATTTCATTTGGAGAATTAATAACACACCATGCAGAAATACGTGCAAAGGGAAGCTAAAAATTTATCGCTCTATAATTAAATCATTTACACGAAGAATAGTTACCAAATCCACTTTCTCGAGTATTTCACTAAACATTTCTATTAATTCGTCACTGACAGTATCTTTTGTTTATCGATTCGTCAGTCAAGAATCTCGCTCGCCGCATCACACGAATAATATAGAAATGAATGGCAAGTTTGGTGAACGTGCTTGGAAATAGCGACGAACTTGCAGTCGATACCACAGTTCGTTGTTCGTCGGTCCATCAGCCATGCTCCTCACCGCGGACTTTTATGATCCTGCATAGACAACGAGAAGGAAATTGCTGTCGAAAGACGAGATTTCACGAGCGACAGCTCGACAGACTCGGTTTGGCGCACGGTAAATCTGCTGAACCGTAAATCACAGCTCGCGGGTTTCGAAAGATGCTCGCGCGCACACGCGCGGAGGAGCTCGTGCAACCGATTAATGGGAAAAGCGATCAGCGGCAGGATGTAGCCTGTTGCAACGGCAACTTGAAATACTAGCGTCACGCAAAATTAACTTCTGGCTGCACGGGGTTCGCATCGGATATGGGAAACGCGGTGGAACGGCTCGATATTTTCCAATATCTCAATATGCCAAGTCGCGTAGGGTGAGGGACCCGTAATTACCACTTTCGACCGCTGGAATCTTAACGCACTAAAAACAGATGTAATAAAAGTTAATAGAGCGCATGATGAATTACACGAGGATTTCGCAGTTGTAGCAGACATTACGCCGTAGACACTACTCGGATATCACAGAAGTTTTAACGAAGGAAGAACAAAGAAGAAGGCATTACTCCTGTAGAATTTATTTGAAACTCATTAAATTCCTCGTCGCAATCCTTTCATTTCTTGAATAATAGTTTATACGTGACCGAAGTCGCCACGAATATCGATTCTGGAACAGCCCCTCTCCCCCCCCCCCCCCGAATTGCAATTCGTCCGAGGCCAAACTATTGCAGACGTATCGGTTAAGGAAATAGGAAGTTTTCTATATGTCAAAGAATACCCAGCCGTGCTGCACACCGTATCCGCAGGTCGCAGATGTCGATGCATGCAGCCGAGTTTTATGCTCTGATCAGATGCAGCGGGCACACGCTCGCATTTCTGTCATCGGTTATATTGAATTATTAATGCAAAGTCGGACATCTGTTGGAGCATATTTCGGTCGCGTTTAATAAAACTTCTTTCCCGGACCGGTGCTGCTGGGAATCGATTTCAGAAGACACGGGAACCAGACGCTTTTCAGTATCTCTCTCGAGCCACTTTAGAATGCGTTGTTAGGAAGCCCACAGCTACCTATGGACAGGATCCTCACTTGTGTCAACAAGGGTGTGTCGCCTTCGCTGGCGTTACCCCAAAAAGGGTTAAAAACCCACAACTGCTTCCGCTTTGGCTAACAATAAGCTTATCTGCGGGACGACGCAGGTGGATTGAGGACCTTGCAGCAGGAGGGGTGCAGCTCCAGTTTTGACAGTTTTTGAGTTATGATGTAAAAAAATTCTTCATTGTTTGGTGCTGGTTTGATGTAAATTGGATAAGAAATGAGCGATTTATTAGAAATAAATATTAATATTAATATTAATATTTTTTCGTCAAAAGTAGAAGTAAAAACTTTTCAATTCAATAACTACTACCTACTTATTGTGTAAAGAAATGTATATTTCAATGAGTGTTCTCTTTTTAATGTTAGGTCAGAGCATTAATTTTATAACAGTTTTTCTAATTTACTCCAAGTTGGTAAAGATGAAGCAGCACCCCGTGTTATTATTATTATTATTATTAATCGTCTTTATTACTACGGTAAAAGGCGAGGTGCAGCCAATGAGCTGTTATTATACCTGACCTTGCAAGGCAGAGATGGGCAAAAGATTATTTTAAATAAAAATTTGTATACGAAATTTTTATGTAAAATAATTTTGTGTCCATCTTTGCTGCAAGCTCCTTATAATTAAGGACAATATTAAGAATAAGTACATCCGGATCAGCCAGATGCCACATTTTTAGAAATATCCTGTGCACACGGAACTGTTACTTCCAGGAATTCCTAGTGCACATGGAACCACCGTTTGGGCATATAAATAAGGCCGCCATGAACCCAACAGGACAGTTACATTCCACTATTAAGCGCGGAGTATTTGCAAATTTTACCTCCGAAAATTTAACTTCAAGATTTTAAACACCATTACCTCCCACGGAAACGTCAACTAAACACAGTAAGCTTTCCTGGAAAAGCAGGAAAAATCGAGGAATTCTAAAAAGAAGCAAAAATCTCAAAACACTTAGGTTCGGACTTTCTGCGTTACTACACCATAATTCTGTTACTCGCGAACCCATCTCGCGTTTCCTCCTTCAAAGTGTAAAAGGGTGTTTCATATTAGAATAATGTGTCTTACTGATTGTTAGTTAAAACCTGAGTGTTTTCCCACGTCGTAGCAGCGTGCGAACTTTTAATGGAGCACGAAGCATGTCACGAGCTTCGCGCAAGAATTACCGAACGCCTCGTTCCGTTCGACTGGCGCGGGGATCTGCTCGATTAAGTTTTAGGGGTGAATCGAGCCGTCGCGATAAATCTCACGCCGTGGAATCGCTCGACGATCGGAAGAAACGACCGCGTGGGCGGGCAATAAAGGGCGTCAGAAATGAGGAGGTATCGCCAGCCAGCGCGTACAGGCAGCTACATTTTAATCACGAACGCCGAGCAAGATCGTTCCACACTGCTCGCGCGTGTTCCATTCTGCTGCTCGCGGTATCGGCGACAGCGCGCGCCGAGGGAATTGCGCGGAAAGGGCATGGGTGCTGTTAATTGCAGCGTGGAATGCATTAGTTTTATCGTGTTCACGCAGCATTTGGACTTCATCGCTTATCATCGAGAGCCATTAAATGGAAATGAATCTCGAGGGAAACTTTGCTTTCGAATGCTAGATACTGACAACGCTTAATCCCTGGCAAGTTAACGAGACGTTCGCGGCGAATCACATTCGTTTTATCAAACTCGATCGTGTAATTGATTACTCTAGCAATCTGGCAGAAAGTTTGATTCTGATAGGTGATGATTGATATGTACGATTTTCGAATTAGGAGTGGAAACCGAGCGAACAGGAAATGTACAGTTCTACGGTGACGCAGTTCGAGGAGAAGAGGGAGGCCAGCAAACATACGGAGGAGGATGTGGAACCAATTCAGATTAGGAAAGAACAAACCCAAGCGAAGCAACCGATAATCTGGCTGAATGTGATTGGTCTCGCTGTGCTTCATATCCTGGGTATTTACAATTTCGTGACCGGTTATCGAGATGCCATGTTCTGGACGTGGATTTGGAGTAAGTTGTACACTGAGTGACAGTCGTGTGGCGTTAGAACGTTTACTTATTTCCAGAACTTTTATTAAATATTGACACAATTCCCACCATTCACCATTTTCCCCATCGCAGGTCATCGAATAAGCCGTCCATTTTCATTTCAAATCAGTTTTCATTCGAATCTCTGATTAAATTAGTACGCTTCTTGAACCTCTAACCGCATTCAAGTACTTTTGATTGAAGAAATAATATATTAATGGCATCGAAAATCGAATAAAGGTTCCATTCAAATATTCCTGTGCCCTCGGAAGTTTTAATAGCAGAAAATACATTTGTTCGTATAAAGTACAGAAACAGTTGTCTATTTAGCATATTGGGTAGATATATTCTCGAATAATCCCTTAAAATATTTAGGATTTTTTTAAAGAAAGCTAACAGATAAGGTAAAATCTTTTTGGTATATATTTATACATATTTTAAGATGATTAAAATTAACACTAAACACAAATTTCATAAAGTCAAATGAACGAAATGAACAGAAATGAATGCAGAATGTTGAACCGAATTTTAAAACCGGTCATTTGACCAGTATGTTTAGTATTAAACGACTTTATTTTCTTCAAGACTGGGCGTACGGAGTTGTTGGTGGTTTCGGAGTAACAACAGGAGCACATCGACTGTGGGCGCATAGAAGTTACTCCGCCAAAGTCCCTCTGCGTATCTTACTAGCTTGTATGTTCTGCATAGCTGGCCAGGTGGGTTCGCGCCTACGATTCTCTCTATTTGCACCTCTGCTCCCGGCAAGAAAATTAGAGTGCTGATTCGATCGTTGTCCCTGGTTCGATCAGACGCATTTCTACAAGTGGATACGGGACCACAGAACCCATCACAGATACACGGAAACGTCCGCTGACCCTCATGACGCGAGACGTGGCTTCTTTTTCTCCCACATCGGTTGGCTGATGATGAAACGGCACCCCGCTGTCAAGGAGTACGGCAGCAAAGTGAATATGGACGATATCCTCGCGGACCCCGTAATCAAATTCTTCGACAAGTAAGATATTGCAATTAAACTTCAAAGCACTCTATCTAGAACCTCGAACACACTGACGTCCGCGCACTGCAGAGGTTCTTTAATGGTACGCGATCGTTTTCTTTCAAGAAGCTTCAAAAGAGCCCCGCTCACGACAACATTGCTGTAGTTTGCGTTGTTTAAGGCTCGTATAAAACCGTGACACTTTTGAACATTTCTTTCATCAAAGGCCTGAGGATAAGCACGTTGGCATCGGGAGTCCTCAGACCTATAATGAAGCCAGGACGCACCGGCACTGAAGGTCTTCAGACCCCTGATGAAAAATTGCGTACAATGCTAGCGAGACGACGCTCCTTTTCAAGAAGACACGGCCCCGTGCTCGAAAGCTACGAACAATGAGACCGGCCGGGATACAAGCGCGAAAGCTCCCAGGATCTCTCTCATATTAAAATTTCACGTGTGTACCGCTGGCTCTCGCCTCCGCTCATCCCCACGGTCTGGTGTCACGTTGCAGGTATTACGAGATCATCATGCCGTCCATAAGCTTCGTTTTGCCGGCGCTAGTGCCAGTTTACGTCTGGGGCGAGACATGGTACGTAAGCATTCACGCCGTGCTGATCCGCTACGTGTTGTCGCTGCACGCCACCTTTCTAGTTAACAGTTTCGCTCACATGTGGGGGAATCGACCGTACAACAGGCAAGTATCGGCGGAGTTTTAATAGCCGAAACGCTAACGAAATCACTGCCAACGTCAATTCTTTCTGGCTCGGTTGCAGTAGGGTGAAGCCGACGGAAAACGCCGCGGTGTCTTTCTGTGCCCTGGGCGAGGGCTGGCACAATTACCATCACTCTTTCCCTTGGGATTACAAGGCTGCGGAATTGGGGGCGTACAGTCTGAATGTCACCACCGCTTTCATAGAATTAATGGCGCGTTTAGGTCTGGCGTACAACCTGAGAACGCCGCATAAGGAGCTGGTCGATCGAACGATGCTGAGAAAAGGGGACGGCAGCGACAGTCTTTGGGGACGTCAGAGACACTGAAGTATCGCTGTCGAACTTCTCCAACGGCTCATAATGCATGCTTGAAAATCGTTGCAAAGGGGGAGGGTGTGCGACACCGAACGAGTGCTTTAATCCGAACGAAGTCTTTTCAAACCTCGTAGACCTGCCTAAGCCATCTTCTGTCATCTCTTATGAACTCCGAGTGGCTGGTCATAGCGCGCGTCTTTTCGTCGCGTCATCAGATGTATCCTGAAAGTGATGGTATTCGCAACAAGCACCGCTCTGTATTTAGCTTACATTACGTATCATCAATCATTCCACTTGCGGACATTTATCCTCGCTTTACCAATTCAGTTGGAAGGTTAGAAGCGCGATGCTCGATGCGGGTGGAACGTTTCACCGGCCGCACGCTTAATCTGGCGGCGATTATGGGCCACTCAGCGGGAAAACGAAGCGCCCCTAAATAATTTAGAATCGTTTCGCGGCCGGCTGGGAACGCGCCAACCGATCCCGCACGAATTTTCATCGCGAATCATTATCGCTGCTCGTCTCCCCGTCCCTTCACGCCCCGCGGCTCTATACAACCCTCCGCCACCACCGTCGCACTCATAATTATCGTAGCGCGCATATTTAGCGTATGTACGTGCTAGCACTTTCACTGCCCCCTCGCGCGGCCTCGGCGTATCCGCGAGAATTATTCATCGAAACGGCGGAAATTAATTATCGGCGCAACGTTAACCGAAAATCTAACGATGTAGTGATTACACGCTATTTGGTCGCCGCACGGAGAAAACTCGCAATCGCGGCTGCCTGCTATTGTTTAATACCTAGGCGTTTCGCTGATTCGTATCAGCGATAGGCATTATACATATGTATGTAGGTACATTGCACGTTTTATAAATACCTGCCGGGTGTCGGCGACGCGATATCGCACAGCTATGTTCTAGATTACGACCGCATCGCTCCCTCATCCACACGGGTCCCATTTAAGGGTGAGAGGGGAAAGAAGGAATCACAGCTGGGCTGTCGCGAGGTCCAGCAAAAATACATAGCGAGTCTTCATAAGTATGATAAGTAGGTGGCGGTAGTTATAATGTCCTTTGGTATTTATAGTCCATCTAGATTCTAGAAGTTCGCTGTAACCGCTTTGTACGCGACGTCGACGTCGCCACAGGCCACTGGCCGATGTATTCTTATCTTCTATAGATATTTCCAGACGATAAGTGGACGGTAATAACAGTGTAGAGACCATTTTTTACCCGGCTAGATTTCTAATCGCCTCGGAGGGAGGATGTGCTATAAACGGGAACGACAATGGCAGGGTATAAGTTCCACGGGGTAGGAGCCCCCGATTATCAGTGTTGCGGGACGGTGATCCCGGCGTGGGTCGTGATGCTGTTCCAACTTGGAGAATCGAGTATTTAAAGTCCATCGAACTTTCGTGAAATGGAAAGTTACGATCTAAACGAATTAGATGCGTTTATCGTCCATTTTTCTCGTGACTGCTGCTACAGTGGCATTTACTAAATTTTACTTTGAAGGAGGATTATGTATTAAAGAAACGGTGCCTAAGTTTCTTCTGCTTTGTTACTGTTCTTGATCCTGGACTAG
The DNA here is from genome assembly GCA_929113495.1 of Andrena minutula. Taxonomy (NCBI): domain Eukaryota; kingdom Metazoa; phylum Arthropoda; class Insecta; order Hymenoptera; family Andrenidae; genus Andrena; species Andrena minutula. Next base: position 40,174,166 of record OV815994.1, read on the forward strand.
CTAAAATTCATTCACTCCTTTTATCTCGATTCAGCGTTTCAGTATATTCCGCAGGATATCATTCCCGACACTTTTCTTCCAGCAATTTTAGCGCGGACCAATATCGATTAAGGATAGGGTAATTCCGGGAGACGTGGCCGGGCTGGAGAGTTGGTCGAGTTGCTATATTCAGGCTCTACATCTGTGTATATGTAAAAATGTGTTAAGGTTCCGAACAATTAATTCTCAAGAAATCAACTGTTTCGACCAACTCTCCAGCCCGGCCGCGTCTCCCGGAATTACCCTAACAGGCGAAATCAGTGTCCGCGTTCTCACCCTGCGCGGGATATTCTTCCTTCTTCCTCGACATCGCCGACTATTTTCCTCCATGAATTTGTTATGACCATCGCAATAGAATGGATCGATAAGACGCGTCCCGCCTGTGCGCGGCTATGATGTGTCTTTTACCGTCGCCCCAAGGCGGCGGAATACATTTGAATCGCGTACATGCGAAAGGGTCGTTCGACGGTCCGGTAGGACTCAAGAAATCAGATTCCCTTCGTGTCTTTTCGCCCCTCATGATAATCTGACGCGATAGTCTGAAGTAACATCGCTTGACGCACCTGTATTTATCGGAGTAATCAAATTTCCAATATCCACTGTACTCTAAGAGTCGGAGGAGTCGAGTCAAAGCGCGATGGAAGCAACAGACGGGTTTGTAAAAGTAAGTCGAAGAGCCAAGTTGCGGTTCGGAAGAAGCATGCTCGTAAAGTTTTAACTAGGAAAGATTTACGATTTCGTTACGCTACGAGCGAACAATGCTTATAAACGTGATCACGGTTTCGCACAGTTTAAAGCCTTCACGGCGATGCATCACTCCAGTTACGTATTAGACGTCTGCACGAGCCCCCGGATATGCATAAATGCATCAGCGAAGCCTGCTTTAAACTAGCGAGAAAGTAGCTGTGGAATCCCGTGTGCCTATTGTTCAAAACGATTTTATGCGTGACTGCCTGCTATCTATATATTAATGAAATTCACCGTCAACGCGCTTTTTATTATACTTGCTAATTTAATATATTCACGGGTTAGAACGTATTTGTGGTACCCAGCCTGGAGACCAGCTGTACCCGCGCATATACCCAGCGAGGAACAAAAGCCGTTGCGAATTTTGGGGACGTGAAGGACCATCCTAGCGGAAGAACCGACCGTCGCGGCGTGCTGGACGAGCAACAGTTTGAAATGTAATTGATCGATCGTGTAACGAACAGGGTCTCTCACAGAAGTTTACTCTGGGGATGGATTGTGAAGGTGTCTTATTTATATTGGCGCAGAAGTCGCGAGATACGATTGAGTTGGAAGCAATTTCGCGCGAGACAGGATTTGGTTTAGAAATGAGCTGAAATCTGAAATAGCAAGAATTGGTACTGGACTGAATCGAGAGCTGGGAGTGAAGTGAACCGAAAAGTGGAGCTTCAGTGAACCAAGGTAGGATCGGGGCTGAGACTGAATTGGGTAGAAAATCGTACACGGTCTTTATCAGGGATTTCGCAGTCATGGCGAGGGTGATAACGCGGGACGAAGTTTAGGAAACAGAGAGTCAGATTCACAGGTGCAAGCGCTGAGGTAACGCAGGCTTCGGGTGGCACGGGGAGAGTTCTGAGCGCGAGTGGAAAAATTTGGTTCCAAGCGACAGGAATTGGTGCATCGCAAGCGAAAGATTCCAAGGGGATAATAAACCCGTGGCGTAAGCGACACTCCCGGTGCATTCTGGGGGTCGCGAATAGAGGCGAAAAGTCGACTAATATACACAGTGTTTCAGAACTGCAAGTAAAGTTCTTAACTTGATAATGAACTTAATTGCAAACCGTTTAACGTGATAAACGTTTACGTGTGTGCTTTTCTATCTTAATGCGTCCACAAAAAAAAGAAAATTTCTCTTTTCTGCTATCTTTTCTTTTCTAGTTTTAATTTTAGCTTTTAGTTATTTAGTTACAATTAGGCTTCTAACAGTATTGTACTACAACCTCGCCTTTTACTTTGCTATGCTTGATGTTTTACTGTTCTTTGTATATATAATAATAATACACGAACCAACGAAAGGTGATAACTAATGATTCGCGTTTACTTAAAACAAACAACGCCACTACTCAAAGTACCTACTTAGGTATGCAAGGTATCATCATTCTGTAACATGTCTAATCACATGAGCATCGACCGATCTCCTATCGAGAAAACCGAGTATCCCAAAAACGGACATAATAGCTTCATTTGTCGCTTTTCACGAGCCCCACTTTAGCCAGCCAAGTTCCCACCTATATTCTTACAGCACCCCGTAGATCGAGCTTGCCAGATCGATGGAGAAAGTCGGGCGATAATGGCGCGGCGAGTGGCCAGCCCTCAAAGGCCGACGAAAAAGTGGTGGCGGTGTGAGGACCCGGTCTGTGCACAGTTGCCGTCGCGTATAAGCCCTGGTCCGCACTCCGTAGCGGCGCATACCGGTAGTATTGTTTGGAAAGCAGCTCATCGCCAAGAGGCTCTCGTTAAATCTCCAAGAACTTTGTTCCCTCGCTTGTCCGTTCGCTCGAGATCAATACGGCCCACCCCCGGTTCGGCTACACATGTAGCTACATGACAAAAGTTCTGAACTTTTGACCCAACCGACGACCATTGTACGCCGACACACGCTCCGTCCCAGCAATCCCCTGTCCGTGAGCTTCATCCCGCGTACGCGTCCCAGCTCCTACGGACGCAACCCGCGAGGCCCGGCGAGGGGTGGTATTACCGTTTTGCATGCGCCCGCGTATCGCATAAAGCACAAGGTTGTTTTGAAAAGGTAATGCAATTCATAATGAGGCGTCGCGATGCGTTCCCCTCGTGTTTGCGCGCTCTGTGTGGCGGGCGGGCGAAAATAACAATGCTTACGACCGTTAATAATCATAAAAATGCTAATGTTAATGGCGGCGCCGGGGCGTGGGAGGGCGACGGCGGGTAGGTCGGGATATTAATGGAGAACGGCCGACCAGCACGGGAAGCAATAATAAAAATAATGGAAACACCGACGACAGTAATGAGAACGATAATAGCCAGGAAGCACAGCGAAACGAACAGTATTGCAGTTGTAACTGCCGCGTGGCGTGCCACCGCGTGAAATTGTTTAACGAGATCATCCGGCTCCCTCGTGCGATATTCAAAAGTCAGACGCTCAAACGTCTCTTCGATGCGAAATAAGAACGTGCTTCGAGAACTGTTTGTTTTCATTGAAATTCGCTATGATATAAATAGAAAAATGGGGAGGAACATTCTTCTGACGGATAACAGAGATTGGGAGTATGAAGATTCCACTGCCGCCTAGCCCGTCGACAGCTCGTACTTTTCTTTGATAAACGATGCGTCGTACAGGTTGCCCCAGACCGTTCCCGCCCAAAGAACCTTCGTACCGTTTCACGAATCCCGAGCGTCGTCTAGAAAATCCTCTCCCCCCAAATATCATTCCGCTTCCCAGCGGGGCTAAATCCTATCTAGCACCGGAAGTGGATCGTTTCCGCAAACGTCGCTCCCCCCCTTCCTTCCCGCCGTAAAGTCGATGCTTCGCGGAGACCGTTCCCGACGCACGTTTAATGCCGTGCTCGAAAGAAAAGCGTTTCTTTTCGAAAAGGAAACTTTGCCCGCAGCGTTGGAATGGAAGGAAGTATCGATAAAGGGAAGAGTATCTTCGCGGCGGGGCGATGTCGCGGTTTCCACGATCGCGGGATAAAATTTCCTTACGGAGCGCAGCAATAACGGGAGAGGGGTAGTGAGGAAGTAATACGCGAGTTGGAGCTGCGAGAACGGGCTCCTCAGCGGGATACGTAATTTTATCGATCCCCTTCCCGCCGTGGCTTCGTTCCCGTGCATATACGCGACGCTATGCAATTCCGTGGCCCCGAACATTCTCTATAGAATAATAAAAAAAAGGAGAGGGGAAAAACACGTTCCGTACAAAGATGCGTTCTCCCGCGAGAAAAGAGAGGAAAAAAGAGTACTTCTATTGATCCGCATAAAGGCTATCGCCCACTAGGCCGAACGGAACCGAACCGAAGTTCGTCGGCGCTCTTCTATCATATGGGCGATGCATGGTCGCTGCTGTTCTATCATATGAGCGATGCGTGGCTGTCGCGCTTCTGTTCGGTTCCGTTCTGTCTAGTGGGCGATAGCCTTACTCCGACGGCGCTCTGTTCCACCGACGGATAAATCTGGCATTTAGCCGCGGCGTACAGCAACGTATCTACAGGTGGAGGCGCCTGCGCGACGCCGCTCATTCGTAGATGTCACTCATACCTGCGCGACCCCAGGAGAGCTGTCCCTCTACGACTCTACGGTATTCATGCCACGCGCGCTGCACTTGCAGCCAGGACCGAGGAATTCTTCTATATCAATTCACCCACTGGATGTACGTACTCTCCCTTTCCCTCCAACCACGCCAGCCCTTTCACGGTTTCCCCAACCTTCAGCGCGTTTTTGACGCTCGTGGCCTCATTTACGCATCTTTTCGTACTGCTAATAGGACGGGGCTGGAATTGTGCATCGAGGCCGCTAGTTATTTCTGGTGGATATTAAGCATCGCTACACGCTGCGTTTAAATACGCGATCCTTCCTCCGCGTCGGCATGCTGGAACTTTCGTTTGTAACCCTTTGAATACTGCGGAAGCACATGTATGTGCTCGGTCGATCGGTGTAGTCTGTACGATGAACGCCTATGGGCGTTCGGCGAATACGATTTAACAGTTATTACCAGAGGATGCCGGAGGATCTCCGCGTGTGACGTACGTCGAGCGTGTTGAGCGTTGGTGTTGAAAGGGTTCGATGTATTTGTGGGTTAAGTTCTGTTGTTGAACTATGTAGTTGATACGTGATTGATGGTTAATTGCACGATGCCGCAGAGTTTGACGCCGTGAAAGAACTTTCACGTGTACATGTGCGTGCTTGATAGGTTATACGCAGGCGTTTCGGTAGCTAGCTTTAAACCTCGCGTACGGTGTTGTGTCGATGGGAATTGATAGTCAGGCTTATTTCGAGCGGTGCGTTCAGTTTAAAAGCATTTTTACCACGGGGCTTAAATCAATTACATTAAGGATGCTCGATACCGGGCCGGTTACAATCTCTCTGATGGAACTTTTCCATCAGGGGGGATTCGAGGGTAAACATCAATCTCGCAAAGTGTAAATCATTCCACTCACCCTATGCGGCTGGTTCCGTCGAGCTTGCCTCGTAAAGTAACAATCTTCACGGCCACTGTACGGCACAGCCACCGCCGCGTCAACACTTGCCACCCTCGCTCAGTGACACGGGACCCCCTTGTCCATTTTCGCATCGGCGTGATTAACGATCTTACCGAGAACGATCGTACCGCGGAGCGTACAACTATTTACCTGATCCACGAATTCCGTTCCAAGACTATGTCGTTCGAACTACGTTGGAAATTTCATATTTTCAACGCGTAATCGGCAATTGATCCGATCGACGAGACGCGGCGTGAATCATTGCCAAGGTACCTAGATCGATAATCGGACGAGCGTGATGTGGAGAGGCGCGAGTTTTATTTAAAGAAATGCACGGATGTACACGTGTGGTTGTTGTGCACGCGCGTGCAATAGCGAATGGAAGCGTAGGGGTGTGAAACCTACCAACCGCAGTGATAGCTTGGGGTGTACTGAACATGAGGAGAGGGTTGGAAAACGACGTGGAATCCAATCTAACCTTACCCAACGGCATGGTAGTGGCGCAGCGTGCGCCCCTGACAGCGCCTGCGTTCACCACGGCTACGCTCAAACTTTTCCGGCGATTTAAGCAATTAGGAAGGAAAGCGGAAGCTGGGATTAACTAATGCCTTCGATTCCAATTGGATAACCGTTACTTTCGCGGCGAAAGTACTTGGACCCGTCGAGAGAATCGCCCGCGTTACGATTTCTTACTGGATTTACGAACGCGATGAAGTTCAACGTTCTGCGGACAATGGATTCGAACTTTCCGTAAGTTTCCACGCCACTATCGGGGTATCGAATTCACCAGTTACGGATCAGAGTTCGTTAAACAATTGAATCACTTCGTACAATTCTCTTCTAATTGGTTGGATAAAGTACACATAAAAGGCGAATGAAAGGTTTAAGTGGTACGGAGTACTAGCTGATTGAATGAATATACCGTGGCCAGTTGGATATATTATTTGTATTTACTATTTGACTGGGTGATATGGAATATGTTTACGATGTTATCGACATCGCAGCACTATTTGAAGTTGGTCGAAGTCTATGTTCTAACCGTATAGAGCGCTGCGAGTCAATGTAAGGCTTGTAACTGTTGGTCACTTCCGACCACAGACGAGGTATGGAATAGACCTATCAACCAATGTATTGTTCTGTCACCGTTTTGGGGGGTCCTAGGACCCCCCTGCCACTTTAGTATCGCATGCAACGTTACCGGTGAAGCCTCGAAGCAGATTGTAACGCTATGCGTGGTAGGAATTAGAATTCAGCACGGGTAAAACTAGGTTATTTTTTTAAAGTCGAAGCCCGCGATTTACAAATGTTTCTTTTATTGTTAGAGTAACAATTTAAAAATCGTCGTATGAACATATTCCGTTCAACGATAGAGAAAGGAGGAAGAAAATAAAACGATATCACATTCGCCGTTTAACCTTGCTGTCCTATTCCGGTTTATTTAACGCAAAATAAATTAGAAATTATAAAATTTCTCGAGAAATTCACGGGAAGGAACACTAGTCGTGGGGTGCATTAATGTGACTGCAAATCGAGTTACTTTTCAAACCCCTCAGAAAAAATAGTAAAGGTCGTTTTTGTAGATTTAAGTACGTTTTGTACATACTGAAAATTTCATCGAAATCGATTATCGTTGCTAATCTCGAAGGTTCGAGATTACCCAACCGAGTTGTTCGTCATTGTCCCACGACATCCAAAAATAAAAAGGAATTTATTTCAGAGGTTGGAATCATAATTCAATCAACGCCTTGGTCACAAAATGTTGGTAAAAAAGCGATTTATTTCAACTTAAAAAAGAATAATTGTATCACTAATTCAACAATAATTACATGCAATTGAAATGGACAAAATATTAGTTCAGACATGATGAAAATAATAAATTGTGTTATTCTTGAATAGCATAAGCGTTCTGTATTTATGACTTTCTGCCCGGCGTTGGATACGACCTAAACTATTAGCTAGTTGGGAGGGAACATCGTGTTTATGTATTAAAACGCCGTAACATCGCGTTTGCGATAACTCAGCACTCGTGTTTAGCCGACGCTCGAGCTGGAAGTCGTTGGAGAGAGACAGAACGTCAACAACCTCTACCAAAGTCGTATCATCACCGATCACCGAACAATGTACTTGGCAGTTGAACTTTGCCTGCGACAGTGAACGGACTTCAGTGAACGCGTGAGCATATTCCCTAGTAGCATTTCTGGTTGGCCCGCGGTATCCCCAAGTTGGGAATTAGTTGGCCATCAAAATGCCAACAATAAATGCTACTAGGGTTATTTCGCGATATCTTGATTCCTGGATTGATTTCATCGATTACTGGACCATGTGGGAGGTCGCTTAACAAGATTCTACAACAATTCACCAAGTATCTAGAAGACTTCGCAAGCAATACTTTTCTCGAGGAGCTAGGAGTCGTTGGAGCGAGACAGAACGTCGACAACCTCTAGCAAAGTCGCACCATCACCGAACAATGTACTTGGCAGTTGAACTTTGCCTGCAACAGTGAACGGACCTCAGTGAACGCGTGAGCATATTATTTCGCGATATCTTGATTCCTGGATTGATTTCATCGATTACAGGACCATGTGGGAGGTCGTTTAACAAGATTCTACAACAATTCACCAAGTATCTAGAAGACTTCGCAAGTAATACTTTTCTCGAGGAGCTGGAAGTCGTTGGAGCGAGACAGAACGTCGACAACCTCTAGCAAAGTCGCACCATCACCGAACAATGTACTTGGCAGTTGAACTTTGCCTGCAACAGTGAACGGACCTCAGTGAACGCGTGAGCATATTATTTCGCGATATCTTGATTCCTGGATTGATTTCATCCATTACTGGACCATGTGGGAGGTCGTTTAACAAGATTCTACAACAATTCACCAAGTATCTAGAAGACTTCGCAAGCAATACTTTTCTCGAGGAGCTGGGAGTCGTTGGAGCGAGACGGAACGTCAACAACCTCTAGCAAAGTCGAACCAACGCCGAACAATGCACCTGCCAGTTCAACGTTACTCGCAATGGTGATCGGACCTCAGGGAATGCGTGAACATATTATTTCGCGATATCTCGCTTCCTGGATTAATTTCATCGATTATTGGGCCATGTGGGAAGTCGCTTAACATGATTCTACTACAATTCACCCAGTATCTAGAAGACTTCTTGGGCAACACATTTCTCGGGTCCTATCAAAGGTCCCCACTGCTTAGGGACACTTAAAAATGTGCAGTGTTTTGTGTTTAAAATCATGAAATGGTTGTGCGTGTTAGTAGTGTCAACGCGAGTGTAGAGTCAGTGTTTTTACGCATCTTGAACTATTTAAGACTAAGCACCGGTGCTCAAATTACTTTTTGATCGCGAAATTAAAGTGACATGTTTGTGTGTGTATGTGATACATTCTGTTTGGTACTACTGACCTTGGTTTGTGAACCTGCTAATGTGGCAGCCTGACTGCATGGATAGCGGTGAGACTGCATTCAACGATCGGTGAGTGGTACATTTTAATTTTTTCAATTTTTCTGAATGCTACTGAATAAATGATTGCTGTAGCAAGCCCAGTGACCAAGAATACATACTTTGTACTCGTGAACAGTAACATTAACGCGCGTGCTTCAAAATGTTTAATACGGACAAAAGCAATGAATAAATTTGAACTTTGAGGTCAAAGTTCTAATAACGCGTTTTAAATATTCCGAATTATTTTTCTTGAATTTTATAATCTAAGCTTGATTCTTTGAATACGAATTGCACATCTCAAGTTTAATTACATTCGAGCCATTAGATTCTCTTAATAAAACGAGAATGTAAAGCATTAAGTTATTAAGGATTTTCAATTATATAAGTTGAAGTTCTTTCTCATACAAATATTAATATGCGAGAATGAGAGTTGATATTGGTACTACTTGGTCAGTGTGCTTACTTCTTCAACTTTTCTCTCTCCTTATAATATTTAAGCCAGCCTATCAATAAGTCTTAGTTTAAGAACTTTAGTCGTAAGACTTTTTCAAAATTTTCAAAAATGCGCAAAGCATTGGTCAATTATGGACCAGAATTATTCCGTAGAAATGGGTCACTTTCGTAGGTACCTCCCCGCTGGTGTGGCCTGGCCTTGGTAACGTTTCCCAAGCATTGCGACTTGCGAAACGGAATCAAGCTAAAGCCTACGATCTAGTTTAAGTGTCCAGATCGAGCCAAACTCACATTCGGTGAATTTTTGGTTCCGTCTGGACATCTATTCAAAAATGCACTTGCGTATTTCGAGCGATAAGCTGCTATTCCGTTTCGTTCTTTTTAAATATAAGAGTGCCGAACGCGCTCTTCTAGAAATACAATTCGCCTTCGATCACTGATTTCGAATTCGCGCATGGTTTGCTCGCCCGCCATAGGCCGGCTGTGCTGGGTACAACTTATTACGGCTTTACACGGAGGACCATTGTTAGACGATGTTGTGCGCCAGTTCATGACTCTCGGATTTTCTTGTCATCCCGCCGATACCGGGCTTCGGTCCATCTCGTGCCGGCTCTGATGTCTTCGATTGCTCGTTCTCGGCCACGCACGCCATGGCAGTGTAAAGTCGTAGTATGGAGCACGCCATGTAGAAACGAAAATTCGGTGCATCGAGGGTGAATGTCGCGTCGCGTCTTTCGGTCCTTTAGTCGTTTAGTCTTCTTTGCAATCTCAATCGGGAGATTCTTAGCTTCCGCCTATCCCCCGAAAGTTACGCAAGTGCATATTTGCGATAGATTATGCCACTAGGGCCCATTGTAAAGTGTGCGGTAGGCTAAATTTAAGGGTAGAGGTGCGCTTGCTTGTCGAGAGTGACACAATTTGCTTTTGCTTTTGCTTTCTTTTACAATATTAGCTTCACCGTGGACCGTGTCGTTTCTCATTTAGCATACTTTTAAACACTTGTCATAGTGACTTTTCTATTCCCTACTTTCAATTCCTTTCTCTTTCATTCCGGTAATATAAATTCGCTCTCGGGTGAGATCTTGAATCAGCACAAGATGCTCGGGCACGATGCACTCGCCTGTGCAAATTGTCGGCTTTGTGGTGGGAGTCGCGTATTGCAGCTGCATGTGATTGAATTGTGAGCCCTTCCGCTATGATTCCGATCCCTTTCAGGCGCGGCCCTAAAGGGGAACTCCCGTTACTGAGGGGCCTAGATGAGTAGTGGTCGTGTAGTAGCGTTTTATCTGTGCAACTGCAATGCGTGAGTGTATCGAGCAGCTCGAGATCTCTCGCGATGGCGAATCCGTGTCCGTGTGTCAATTTTTTTCTATCTCTGCAATGAGATACTTAGAATCTGTTTGACACTTGAAAGCAATGCAAGCGTACCTCTAAAATATGCGAAAGAAATTGTAATCGTATGTATGCAGAGCGATCGACGAGATCCTCTCGTCTATTTCTCTCACGCGCGTATGTTAACCCTTTGTACTTTAAAGTAAAATCTTTTGAAAAAATTTTTCTTGCCATTTACCATATATTGCTATCACAGTCCGAAGGGTTAATATACCGAAGCATAGTCTGTTATGCTTCCTCTGAGTGGTGTGAGTGTGTGTGCGTGCTGCGAAACTTAGAATAGTTGGGCAGGCAAGTCTAGTTTTAAGCGTTGCATCGAGGAATTCTTCGAGGGATTCGCCGAGGGATTCGCCGAAGGGTCCTCTGGTGAATTCTTCAAGAGATTCACTTAGAATTTCGTTGGCAGGCTCGGGGTGGAATTAGATCTGGGTTAAGGTTTATTAACATTGTTGAGTAGAATTAGAAAATTTTTATTATTAGCGCCTGACGAGGCTGCTTTTTTCACACTACAATTCCGAATTATTATGCGCCCAAAGAGGCTGCTGTTCTTCCGGCTTGTGATTCGGCATCGTTATGCGCCCATAGAGGCCGCTGTTTCTTTTTTCATTAAAATTGAAAAGTATGAGACGCCCAAAGTTGCCACCCTTTTTTCTATCAGTCTTGAGAATCGTTGAGCGCCCATAGAGGCTGCCGTTTCTTTTCTCATTAAAATTGAAAAGTTTTACGCGCCCAAACGGGCCACTCCTTATTTCTATGAATCTTGAAAATCATTAAGCGCCCAATGTGGCTGCTCGAAATTTTTCTGAATGTCCGAATTGCGTGGCGCTCCATGCGGCTGCCTGGAATTTTTGAGGAAATTTTTTGAAACTTGTTTAAATACAAATTGTCTGTTTCAGTAATAGTGTTTGTGATCGCCCGTAATGCGATCGTAGAGTCAGTGTTTTTGCGCAAGTAAAACTAGTCGAGAGCTCCGGTGCTCTATTAGTCTTTTCACCGCGAAAGTAGAGTCATGCACGAGTCCAACTGGAGCTGCTGGGCTGAGGGCTAAAGGGTTGCTGACCTGAGGGGTGCCGAGCTGAGGGATGCTGAACTGAGGGGTGCTGGTCAGAGGGCTGCTGTTCTCAGGGTTGCTGCTTAGGAGTTCGAGTTTGCAGAGATGCAGTACTCTTGATGACAGCGAACGGCAAGTCACTTTATAATTCTTTGAATGTGGGTGCACGCAATAGAACAAAATGGTTTCTGTAGAAAACGTAGCGTAGCTATTAGCTCTTTCGATTCTGGCCATTCCAACACAAATGCGCGACATGCAGGGGCCCATTTCACATGGTCGGTATTCATTTCGGGAACACTTATGCAATATTTCGCGAATATGGTCTAGGGCGTCTAGGCAGTAGCCTCATGATGTGGTTCTTTTCTAAGCCATATTCACGAAATATCGCAGAAATGTTCCTAAAACGAATGCCAATTATATGAAGTGGGCCACTAACCGCTGCGCATATTTGTTGGAAAGAGCAGAATCCAATGAGCCGACCATACAAGGTACTCGTAGATTGTGACATGCATGTGTCTGTCTTAAAATCAGAAAATTAAATCGATACAACATTTGCTCGCGATTTTTGCAATTCCGATTAATAATTCCTAAAATAATGGAATCGATCGTGTCGAGTAGAGTCACCGCGAAAAAATTGGAAAAGTTCCAAGTGGAACCAGACTTCCTAGTAATCTTGCAGTCTAGCAAGATCCTTCGTGATCGCGCGTAATGCGATCGTAGTGTCCCCGTTTTTTTTCGCGTTCATCTACGTATTTTGCAGAGCACCGCGGCTCTTATTTAGTAGAGTAGTATTACCGCGAATTTGGAGTCAAATTTTTGCGTATTTAAGACTTGTCCAGAGTACCGAAGCTCCAGTTGAATTTTCTTCGCGAAAGTAGAGCCAATTTTTTGCGCATAAAAAGTTCGTCCAGAGCACCGGTGTTCTAATTGCTTTTTTATCGCGGAAGTAGAGTCAAATTTTCGCTTAGCTTCAATTTTCAGCTTAGACTTGCCAAGGAAATTCTAGGCCCTAAAAAGGGCCTAGTTCGTGGACCCTGGTGAAGGCCCAACAAATGGACCCTATACAGGGCCTAGCGTGTAGGCCCTAGAGAGGGCCCAAAGGGAGACCCTACAGAGGGCCTAGCATAGGCCCTAGAGAGGGCCCAAAGCTTGGAAGCTGGCGAGGATGATAGGACGGACCATATTCGCCGACCGGTGAATAATATTCTGTATTTGCATGCGACTTGTTATGTAGACACGAGTACCTTGTATTCCTGGGTAGTAATCTTTGTGCGTGTATTTTGCAAGGGTAAGCATCCTACTTAATTGTACGCAGTGCAGTTTGGTAGGATATGCATCCTACAAAATGCAATCAAAAAGACTTTGCCCACGAGTTCATTCCGAGAGCAAGGAATGTGAAATAATTGAAATGGCGCGTTTAAAATACAAGAGGGCCAAAAGTTGCTGCTCCTTTTGTCGAATTAGAGCCACCCCTATATACCCCGCGGCGTGTATACGCATATTAACCCTTTGGACTTTAAATTAAAATCTTTTGAAAGTAGCCTTTTCCCTTTAATATTGCAAGTAAAGTTCAAAGGGTTAATATATTTTTGCGAGATATTCGGGGAATCATTTGGGAGTCGCTGAGGGATTCGTGCGTTTAGATTTAAGTAAGAGAATTGTAAAGACCTATGTACGTACAGGGAGATATCGAACCTATCTCCGATGAGTAGGTAGATTCGATACCTAAACCGAAGGGATCGATGGAACTTTGTTTCCATCCATCTCTTTGGTTGAATAGGCTAAGGGTTTCATGTACAGGGAGATCGGTGGAACTTTGATTCCATCTATCTCTCTACGGGTCTCGAAACGCAGCAACCTCCTCGTGGTGAGACCTGGTAATCGGTGAGAACCGAGCCGATAGTTGCGATTGTCAAATATTCTAATTAGATATAAGAATTTCTTTAACTTGCAATGTTAATAGAATGTAAGAATAAAATATAATAACTTGAAGTATTGTAACATGAACTCAGTATTTCAACACATTTCAGAGTAGTTCTTGAGTTGGATGCTGTTCATGAACAGAGGTCGCTAAATTCAGTCCTCAAATTATGGGTCGGTGGTAACACAGTTTGTACGGTGACACGAAGTCCCATAAGGTGATAGGTCTATTCCATACCTCGTCTGTGATGTAAGGCTTGTAACTGTTGATCATTTCCGACGTTACAAATGTCACCATCGACAGAGTAGAGGACAGACCTATCACCTTATGGAACTTCGTGTCATCACTCCAAAACTGTTATCGACCCATAACTCGAGAACTACGGAACTACTCTGAAATGTGTTGAAATGCTGAAAGGTGTGTGCGTGTATCGACGAATATACCTGGTGTGTGGTGCGTGCTTCAATGCGTGTGATTTGTTTAAAGTGAGAGTTCGACATAGAGGGTTTTCGCTACGCTACGCTTGGGCTCGATTTGTCAACGACTCGAGTGGATTCCTCTCCGAAAATCTATTTCGGGGATCCGGAGACTATATGGCGCCGAAACATGGCACTTCTTGAGAACTTACACAAGCTATAAATTGCAAGGTGACATTGATTGTTAGTACTTTACGTGTAGCAGAACACTTAATTAACATGTTCACGTGTCGTACGTCGAAAAATATTAAAAATCGACGATGTTACTGATATTCCATCAAATCTCTGCACTCTGCGCATGTCTAAATAGACGGTGCCCATCCTACAACACGTATAAATCATTGATAACAAGGAATCGAAACGGTTTTGTAAAATTTATATTCGTAGTTTTCTGTGGTCGAGGACATTTTGCAATAGTTTGTTTATTATTTGGGAACGGTAGATTAATAGATAAAATTCTACGTTTTGTTATAAATTGATGGGCCTTTACTTATTAACTATTGTATGGATTTAAAAATTGTAAAAAATATCTACGATATAAGTACCCGAGCGTGTCGCTTAATTAAGGTCTGGGTAGTGGGCACATATATCAGTCCCATGTCAGTGTACGCAGAATTCAAATATGTAGATATTCTTTACTATTACAATCAGTGGCGGATTTAAGAAAAAAAGTCCCAGGTGGCAAACGTTCTGAGGGGCCCATTTTTTCTGGAAAAATTAACAGGTAGTTTACTAAAAGGGGGTACATAAGTGTACAGAAAAGTATAGAAAAAAATATAGTGCTTGGATAAAATCATAAGTTTTTTTTTAACACAGGGCCCTAGGGGGGCCTTCTGAGCAGGGGCCTATTTTTAGGGAAAATAAATCGGTAGTTTACTAAAAACGGGATCAGTATAATAATACAGAAAAACAATATACTTTGGATATAATCATAATTTTTTTTAAATATTGGGCCCTGGGGGGCCTTCAATGTAGGGGCCCAGGTGGCAACTGCTCATCGGCCACCCTGTTAAATCCGCCACTGATTACAATCATTAAAAATAATCAGAATTATATCATGTACCTATGGGAACTCCGTTACAGTAAATAGTGGTAGCTTATAATTCAGGAAAGGTATTTAATTTCTTAAAATTAGGATGAAAAATTTAATTTCATGTTTACATGTACTTTCATTTATTTCGACATTCATTAAAATATTCAACTCGATATACATCATGAGTGGGAAAGAATTCATACTCCATTTGTGTTTCAATAATTATCAGTTTATTATCACACGCTTTACTACTTCTCAGTCCGTTACGTTCCATAATAAAGGAATAAATAAATAAATACAATAAATACAACAACGTAACAAAACAAAATATAAAAAAACAGTTGACTCACGATTTCTTACAATGCCAAAAACGTAATTATAATACTTCTTAATTTCTAAACCTACATGAAGAACCATTAAACGCAAGCTTTCCAAAAACTACTGAAATTGATTGGTAAAAAATTTAAATACGTAACAAATACATCAGTTAAGTAACGGATACGGAAGAGATCAGAAACTGACAAATTACGTGGCAAGGAAACTGAGCTCACTACAATATCCGCCTACCAATTGACTTTATCTACGTACGATAAAGCAAATTGCGACTTATGAATGTCGTCTCAAAACGCACAAAATAAATAAGACCTATTTAATACAAATTATGCGAGAACCATAGTTATACTATCACGAATCGAATTGAGCATTCATTGTCATTTACGATTTTCAAAAAATACTCTTCTACAAAATTCCGTTAACTTATCGTACAATGAAAACTGGTCACGCTTCTTTTAGGAGGCGTACCTCGACATTCTACAATTTTATTTAATTTCCTACCGGACAATTTTTCTGATCTGTACGAATGAAATATGCTCTACTTATATTACTTTTGTCTATTATTTGATAAGCCTTCTCCAAAACAGAAACTGGCGGCTTTGGTTCTCTTGTCAGGATCCAAGCGTTTCGTATACTGTAATGCATTACATTGATGGTTATTAAAATATATGTGAATGTATATAAAAATAGTTCTGAACCATGTGCTAGTAAAATTGTGACATAATCATCAATTGCAAAGATTAAAATGTATGGTTTTGTTATTTTATATATTTACCTAAATACACCAAAGTTTGAACAACTCCACACCACGGCGTAAGATTTATAATCGGTATCGAGTATCCAATACGGCGCGTCTAGAGGAAGAGGCAGAGACGGGAATGTAACGATTAACTTAGGATCGTCCATCCTGCCGACTAATCTTCCAATTCCCTCGATACTTGAAGAAACTCCAGTGCTAAATAGATAATTAAATATTTTCATTTCACTCTACAAAATTATTATTTTCAAGCACCACTTTCACTTGAAGTCGGTAGGTACATATTCTTTCATCTATTTATTTAATTATAATATACCAATAATAATTCCAACTATCGTAGTTTATTTCGTAAACATGGTAAATTGTAAATGTAAATAACTGTAATAATCGATCACAACATATTATTTTAATCTATCGCCAAATTTAAACATCGTTAAATCTAATTGCAAAAATGTATCCATCATGATCGGTAAAATAAATCAATTTTTCCATCATATTAACAAAATTTTGGTTCGATCATTAATTAGCTATAAAAGTTAAGAAGATTACTATAAGCCAATATTGCTTTATTAAAACAAGGGGTGTGTAAAAAAATTATTAGGAAAAAATGGGCGAATATATAAAAAGTTTGAAGACTATTGCATTAAATTATTTCTTGCACACCCTTTTACAATGCTACTGTGCAATTTCAAGAAAACAATCATGCTTTCAAAAAGTAATTTCATTGTACTCACAGAGCGGATATTTGTTTGTTCAGGATCTTTATCGAGCCGCTTTCATCTTGGCTGTAATTCGCCGTCACGCACTTTCCACCGAATTCGAAAACGGCGAAGTACCTCTCCACTTCGTACCATTTTCCTATATACTGGAAAGCAGGTTAAAGCCAGCATGATTATTTGTATAATACGGTAATGTTATCGGAAAAAAAAATGCAGCGCGTCATCGGAAGAAAGTTTGAATGGACTTCCTTTTGAACTTGAATGTTTTACGTGTCCCTGGCCTTATAGGATGTACTATATGTAGTATATCAGCGTCTCATTGAGGACGACTTTCTAAATGCTGGTTGTATTCCCTCATAAGTAAGTCAATAACACAGGTAAACACAATAAATCTATTCTAGTTTCTAATATATAGGGTGCCCATAAAGTCTCAATCAATTTCAGTGAAAATCCTTGATAATCTCAAAACAAGTTTAATTATAGTAATAAACACACTTTGCAAAAGTAAATTAACACAATTCAACATAATCCCCTTGCATTTCAAAGCACCGTAGTTTGGTGTATCTTAGATTTGATGAATCCCGAAGCGGGTTTAATAAAACTGGTCTTGGGATTATTAACTTAAAACAATTTTCACTAAAATGAATCGAGACTATATGGGCACCCTGTACATACATCGCTATTTATACTACAAATGTAGAGGATCAAGAGATGATCAGCAGATCAGTACATACCCTTTTCAGATCAAAGCTCGGCATTGTCTCCAAATTGGGGCATGCGCCTAGAAATGGCACTTGTGCCATTGTCGCGCTCGCGATGATAAGAAGTAGGTACACCCTTAACATGTTCTCTTCTGTAAACAGAACAGCAAAAAGTTGTTCGTCGTTATTAAACACTTAATATGGCGCTGTTACGTATGCGTGAGTTCACGATTTCGATCTATCCTTGCGTGTGAACTTGGAAAAACAGTCTTAGTATTTCATACTTATTGCCGATAGCACTACATCGTTGAATGATCTACTTTATTTAACAGGTATATCTTTGCGTTTCACAAAGTCCTACTATTTTATTTTGCATGTGAGATATTTACCTTCTTATCATGTTTTGTACACGTTTCTAATTCAATACATTTTTTCTTGTATTCACCCAAAGGATACATTTATCAATTTTGGACCACGAAAAATTCTGATATTCTAAGAATAATTGTACTCACTTGTTATAAACAATAATTAAGCGATAAATTTTGTAAAACAATATATAGCTTCGAGTATGTCAAATTAACATTGCACCATATTATCAGATTCTAAGTTAGCACTATGCAATGAAACGTATATGAACACGTATACAGCCTTAGATGTATTTATAATAATTGCAAATTTTTACTGTAGAAAAGTTACGACCAGAATTTGAATCGAAACACGTTTCAAAAGAACAGTTAACTTGCAGGTTACAAAGCTGTTACAACGATGCAGTTATGACAGTATTACTTGCATAGACACCGTTATATTTCAATACGTTAACACAAAAAGTGGAAGATAATACCGATGGCCGTTATTTTTAACACTAGTGACTTCGTTATAATGACATTTTTCCATTTTACATTAATAATACGGAAATTAGAATAATCTTCTGGCTTTGCTAACACTTAATGATAATCTATTTTGATGATACATTTTCTGTAAAATAATTTTGCTTGTTTTATATTTTATATTTCCATTTTTAGGTATACAAGGCTATAAAACAAAATCGTGTAGATTATGCATTATATTCTCGTAATGAATTTTTTTATGTTTATTCATCCCACAATATAACTTTAATTTCTATTTAACTAACTGAAAAAAGAAAAATGGATTTACCGGATAATGTGTTTTTTTTTTTATCATGAAAAAGAAAAAAGTTAATGTACTCAAATTATGTGGAAAAGGCAATCAGTGAATGTGGCACCGGAACTATCTCTATCATTTGTCATGTCCAGAAGAGGAAATTTTTGTATCAAACTGATAATTTTCTTCATGCAAATGGGGATCTTTTCCAGATAAAAATTTCTTACATTTCGGAATGCTTAAATTAAATTTGTTTAATTGTTAATTGTTAACAATGCTAGTTCCATTAAAAAGGATTTGCTTCCTTGAAAAACTTCTTCAAAATAAGATTGTTGTTTGGCGACAAACAATTTTTTGTTACCCATTTTTCCATTACAAAAAACAGTACCCGTAAAAATAACACCACGACACATGCGTGTTGTCATGCTTTATGGACAGTATGTACCCCTGTGTCTAATTATAATATGTATGTACGCAACGTATTCAGGAATACTGTCAACTTTGGTCACGTCTAAGCGAAAGCAACCGAATGTCACGAATTTCATTATATGCGGTGAACACGTACCGGATTGATAATCGTTGTGCAAACAAGAAACTTGGCAACTCGAGGAACCGATCGGGGATGACTGTTACACTTCTCACGCGACGAACTGTTCGCCAGTGACTGGCCTTCCCGTTCCTCACGGCTTCCACTTAGACAGCGAACGGACTCTTGAAGGCTGACTGGATGCGTTCGAAAAATTTCTGTCAGTTAGTGGGTCACTAACGGTACGTCCAAAGTTCAAGAAACCCCGGGCCTGTAATTCGTATTTACCGTGGACTAATCGCTTTTTAAACGAAAGTCCGTTTTCAATGGGGCGAATCTCGAATTATGTACCGGTTTCAGAAACCTTTGCTCGAGTTCCCTTGATTTGGGTATGTAGCACGCTCTGCAGTTAAATCGTTTTTTGTTTTATAATCGATAGCTTGGAGATGTTTGTATCATAAATATATTAAATATTTTCCAGCTGAACTTGTTCCAAGTTAAGAAAAGGTTCAGCTTGTTTTGATAATGAGTTTTAAAACATTTTTTTAGTTGTTTGGATTAATAGAAGGATACCCACTAGTGAGGTACATGAATTGAGTTTTGTATGTACAATAGTTTGATTATTTTGCTATAAGGAGCTCAGGGAATTGTGTAAAATACGAAATTAAGGAGGGATGGCGCTTTGTTAGGCCGAAAAATATGTAATTATTTATGAATATTTTGTACAAAAACGGTTCAACAAATTAATTTGAGGTTTGGCAGGCTGTTTTATTGTAACTTGAGCTAACATTCTGAATTTTTGTGTAGCAGTAAAAAAAAGATGGCAGATACAGAGTGTTGACTGAGAGCATTGAACAAACATCTGGTGATCCTGACGTTGGCGGGAAGTACTGTAAGAGTAAGAGTTACCTAAAACACAAGAGGGAAAAGAGATTCTTAATTTATATGAATGTGGCTATCTGTGATAGTAGATTTATTGCCGTATCTGTTACCGTTCCTTTTTTATATAAAGGTTTCCCGATTTTGGGGCACAAGCTTTTACAAATGAGGGCGCTTCATCTTCATCAAAAGGCTGCTGTTTGAACATTTCTTTATTTTTCTTAAATCATCTACTACCACAGATAGCCACATTCATATAGATTAAGAATCTCCTTTCCTTTTTGTGTTTCAGGCAACCCTTACGGTATTTTCCGTCAACACCAGGACCAACCGATTATTTTTCAACGCTCTCTCTGTAACTGGCATGTTTTTTCACTGTCTCTGTATTTGCTATGTGTTTTTTCAAAAATTCAGAACAATAGTTCAAGATACATTAAAACAGCCTGCCAAACCTCAAATTTATTTGTCGAACCGTTTTTGTACAAAAAATGTAAATGTAATGTAAAAAATAAAATGACGCTGATTTAATTTTTTTTATAATAATACTCGTATAGTTTAAATAAGAATTTAATTTCAAAATTAACATTGAATATCAAAACTAAACATAACATTAACATAAATAAACATTAAAGATACAAGTTAATAAAGATAATATAAAAAACTGCTAATTTTTCGAAGAAAATATTTAGAATAAGGGGCCCCCAACTAAACGGGGTCCTAGGCTTAAATCCAGCACTGAGTATTTGCATTCCGTGGGTTAAGTACATTAATAACTTTCATTTGAATATTTTTTATTCTAACAAATCTTGTGTCCTACATAAGGTTATAATAAATTAGAAAGTAACAATCATCGCTAAGAAACACGTACAAAGATCATTCAAAAGGATCTAGAAATGGGAAAGTTATCAGTTAAAGTGAGAATTACAGTTTTGTTGTCCGGCTCAAGATCTGATACGTAATATTATATGCGCCCCATGCCGCAGTAAATATCTTAATGAGAACATTAATAGTCTCATCATATAATATTTCATATTTTACTAATATTCTAATTATTAATATCCATAAGACATGACTTTTGCAATATACGTATATAACACACGATAAAGTGCATCTTCCTAAAACTTTCCAACTCAATCATTATTCTTCAATCAGCTATTTAGCTTTCCTTTCCTATGACAATAATACCTCATTATTTCATTTCTTTTAATTCCACTTAATTCCTTTCTTCAGCATTTGTGTGCCTCCGCCAACAGTTTGCGCAAATAAGGAATTGTAAGTCAGGAAGGGAGCAATAAATGATTAACAAATTTTATAGTAACATTTTATGTAACAATTTATTCAGTTTCTCTTTTCTTTCACATTTGTACATAATAAGAGAAACAAATATCCCCCAATCCCTCCGCGAACCATAAAATTGATCATTTTGTAAGGAATGATGATCAGCGAACGCTATTCTCAGGCGAGACTGGTTCTACCAAGAAAACCGCTACGAGCCTGAGATCCCTAAACTAATCGTATAACATCTACATGTATTTCCACCAGTCAGATGATATAACTATGCCTTTTAACGTCATTTTCATGCAGCCATCTCAGTTTGCTTCATATTTTCAGAGCTTTCCTCTTTCATAGCCTCGCTTGCTTTCTCCACTTCCACAGGACGCGTGCTGTCTGCCAACATATCTTCCTTCATGTCTTCTTTCATATCATCAGCCACTTCTATGATTCGTTCAGGGACCGTGTTAATCGGTTTCTTCTTCGCGTTTAACGCAGCTTGGGCGATCTTCGTCTTCTCTTTCGCGCTCTGCATTTCAACAATCAAATTAGGAGCGTCTGGCACGAAAGCGGCTCTGAGGTTTCCCGATTCTTTTTCTGCGTCATTTTGGGGCTCGTTCTGCTTTTCAGGTGCTTCTACTGCCGCTGGTTGCGCGTGGGGCATGTCCAAGTACGCGCAATCATCCTGATCCGTCTTCACGAAGAACGTCCTTGATATCTTGTACTTATCCAGAACAGCATAGGCCTGCTCAAAGAGGGCATGTTTTAGTACAACGCATCTATTTTAAAATTGACTTGCAGATCAGTTTAGATATCAATAAATTGATATAACGATCTATTTTGCTAAATGAAAAAGGAAACAAATGACACAGTTTAAGAACGAACTACCTTTTGTACAATTGTTCCTGGGGCCAGCCTTGACCTCGTCATGATCCACGCGTTCTGCGTGTGGAATGGCCCAATTCCAGAACAGCTCCATAATACTGCATAGGTGTCGTAGTCTGTTTCCAGTACCGAGTACTTCGTTTCTGGTGTTAATGGTATCGTGTATTTCACGACCAGTTTCCCTTCTTCAGCTTTCGAAGCAGCTTTCTTGATTTCACCCTCCACTACCCTTTTGATGCCAGTGCTAAATGCCAATACAATTACAGATTAGAAATTATCACGAGTGAAAGGTAAGCACAAAGAACGTTTGTGCTAGCACCAAATGAGTGTGTGAACTACTTCTCTTTTTTTATTAACTATATAAAAGTCGTGAGTCGAAATTCCTGCGTATACTTACAATCTATTGGTGACTTCATTGCTGACACGGAATTTACCATCAGGGCCATGCGTGTAGTTGGCCATTACGCATCGCGACACCACTTCCGTAAGTTGAAAGTACCTTTCAGCTTCGTACCAAACACCCATGAACTAAAACAAAAATCGAAACAATCACTAAAATTACCGATACTGCTCTTTTTAAATTTCCCTTGCCATCATTTCCGATTCATGTTGATGACGTCTACCAAGGGATTACAACTCTTATCCGTAGATATTTAAGCATATAAATAGCCAAGTCCCAAGAGAATTTATCCCTTTCTTCGACCGTTCCTTATTTTATCTACAATTTTATTACCTTCACTTACTCTTCGAGGGAACGATGGACAAGTTTAAATATGAGCCCTGAATCATATTTACCTTCTCCATGTTAAAGTTCGCCATGGGCACGTAGTCTGGACAGAAGCCCAGGCTCGGCACCTGGGCCCTGGTCACCGCCAGAGCGGAAAGGATCAAAACAATTTTCCCGATCATGTCTGCTGGTGATCTGCCGTGAGCATAGTTCGGACCTCTTGCCTTATATACATTAACCGGAGAGGGCAGGAGCGTTGACCGGGCACACTACCCCCCTCTGTTTTACCAACACTTGAATCTCCTTACGGTACTCCTCGTGGCCCCAGAATCTGGTCAACAGACGATGGTCATTGGTCAATGTTGCCACCGACTTCTTGGCAAGGAGTTCAACCAAGGTGGTAACCGTGGCGACCCAGCCACGACCAAGAAACGCAAACTCCATTATGCATTTCCACGGCAACGGTACTTCCAACCGATCAAGACGATCCCTTGGTCAGCGGATTGGTGTCAGCCAATTTGACGGGTTGCCAAGATTTCCTGGATATATATGGCAATTGTAACGGGCCTGACACAGGCCCCTGGGCCATAGGTCCCAGGTTCCTCGGCTGTGGCTTGATTCTAGACGATTTCAGCTTCAATGATGAATCACTGCGAGCTATTGGCGTTCTTTCGCGTGTATTATACTTATCAATGAATTGTAAATACAACGTAGAATCGTCGACTTTACTTTGTAAAAGTTAGTTCAACCGAGTGTTCGACAGTTTCAAAGTACAGTAGCACGTACTTTTCTTATCCTAATAAATTGGAGGAGGTAATTCGAGGTAATTGGAATATTCGCATTTCTTGACGTACATTGAACTGTATTTTACGTAAATTAAAAAAATGAATAACATACCTATCGTTTTAGTCTTACTTATACTTGCTTTACTATTATTTTTATTATAATTATCTTGTATATATAGGGAAAATCCCTTAATTTATGAAACACAGTTATTAGCATTTATATTCTAGTACATATTCCCACACAGGACATACCGCAATGACTAGCATAATCTACATGCAACAACAAAATACTGCTGTAGCTGATCTTGTAAGGAAAATCAAAGAAAATACTCGTAACATAGTTCGAACTTTAATTTTTATTAAAGTAAGAAACAAATTTTCCAAGTCCTTTATTATACAAGGGTATGTAGGGGAGACCGGGGCTAGTTGGCTAACGAGGTTAGTTGACTAATTCCATTTAATTGTTGTATTATGGAATAAATTATTCGGCGATTCGCGATATTGAAGCATATGAATGACCAGCTTGCCATTTAATGTGTCGCCGTGACAAAAATTTGCGTATTCTGTCAGTGAGAATGAAAAATCTAAAAAGGTTGGCGGGAAGTAAATATTTTTATTTCGACTATTTATGAATTTTTGTCCACTAAGTACTGCTTGATGTTTTTTCATGCATATTTTGTGAAAACGTGATACCTTGACTATAATTTATGGTATTTTATTTTATCCGGTGCGTGAAGGTTTCGTACGTATGGCCCTTAACATGTTAACAATGTCGGACGGGGTTACTTGACTAAGCATAGGAATACCACTAGTAATTGCATTTTTATCCTCAAGATGCAGTCGAGGCAAAGAGTTTAGCTGCTCAAGTCCACTTCCCCCACCATAAAATTCTTCCAAACTCTCCCCTACCAGTTTTACACCCTATCATCCCTTCAAATTCTCAGGCCTTCCAAATAGAGCATAATAAATAAGTACAGAATAATTACATTATCTAACACCATGATAATTAATAAAAAAATAACACTGTGACGGAGTGAAAAAAAAATTAAAAAAATATTGGTCGTAGTATACATATGTGCGCGTTTCGTATATTATATTGGTGGAATTGGCAGCGTATATATTCGTTTTTCATATATATTGATGTACTGTGACAGCGTATATATGCGCCATTCGCAAGCAAAGGTTTAAAACTGAAAAGTAAATGTCAAGTCAACTAACCCCATCGTATTTGTCAACTAACCCCGCAGCCGGGGTTTGTTGACTTATTCGTCTCACTACTCTAAATACCATAAAAACTACAACGTGGACTCAA
The DNA here is from genome assembly GCA_929113495.1 of Andrena minutula. Taxonomy (NCBI): domain Eukaryota; kingdom Metazoa; phylum Arthropoda; class Insecta; order Hymenoptera; family Andrenidae; genus Andrena; species Andrena minutula. Next base: position 40,199,202 of record OV815994.1, read on the forward strand.
TTAAAACGATTTTAAAAATTAAGCCTGTATACCTAATGTAATTTGTAAACTTTTGGTATGCAGCAAGACAAAAAAATAACAATGGCATATTTATAAAAATTCGGAATGTAAAAAATTAGTCAACTAGCCCCGGTCTCCCCTACTGTTAATTTAATTAAAGCTTCATATTTATAAGCTTGCCTTCAGCGACGAGCTTCTTATCAACAACAAGAGCGATTGTAATAGTATAGAGTCTATCATATCGATCATCTTGGAATGCACCATTGTGAAACTTACACCACTGAACCGGTGGTACTCTTCTTCCTGTAACCATTCATGAAGCCGGTTTCAACAACCTCGACCTCTGGCGAGCCTGCATTTATCTTCAGAAATGTAACAGGTAGATGGCAAATGTATTCCAGTTCCCCCCGTAACAAAACAAAGATTGGTTATTACTTACCACATTGTAATTATGCAACCGACACTGCCGCCAGAGAACTCGACGTACACGGCCCCTCTAAAACGTAAGCCCATCGATAACGGGTTTCTCAGCGAGTTTTCTTTTTGTATAAAATCGTTGAAGCCATCGGACCGTTAGCTTTGACTACATTCAACTACTTCTTCGGCTATCCTTTGGCAAGTCTCGGAGGTAGGAACCGCTAGACAGAATCTGAATAAATTTCAGTGGCAAGACTTTTTAATTAGGGGAACAATTCTACTTCTTTAACTTAGAAATTGCTGATTTAAATTTACTATTATAAACTATTGCTCATAAATATTTGCCCACTCGTACATTCTTTCAACATTAAAGCGTGTCAGCCAATCGAAACTACAGTTATTTGAAAACAAATTTTAATAACCAACGTCTTTGTTATATTCAAATTTTTTTTTCATCTACATTGATATATCCGTTTCTAATCACCTCTGTCATACTCCCATCAATACGATACATAGATACTTCTCTAATTGTAAGAATAAGTGTAGTACATACTTTTGAAATTAATTTATCATTTATTTTATTCCCATCTTTTATTATTCTTCTTCAAAGGCAATCTAAAAAGTTCCAAGGCAACCCTGAAACGGCAGTAATTACTGCAACTAGCTATATGGTAACCGTGTAGTACTAAAACAGCTGTATGGTACCACAACAAAATTTTATTATATTCGTCTGCTACTCATTACTCAAAAATAGAAACACATTTTAGAAAAATGTATGACACTTTTGGAAGCAAAGAAAATACCACTGCGTATGTGTGTGAGAGGGAGTGGGGTGAGAGACGTGAAGTAAATATTTATAAGCAGCGGAGTAATAAATTTTTAAATTGTACCAAGGGAAAAGTAGCAGTTCACTGTTTGCATATTAAAGTGACGGTTACCTACTGACACTTTCTTCTAAAGTTTCCACCGTGAGCGGACTAGGCTTCGATTAATGAACTGGTTACTGATAGCTTCGGTTGACCTGAAGGGAAAGGGAAAGGATATTGATACGAAACAGGTTGTTTTTGCTCGCTCGTTTATCATCTCTTACACATTTCTCGTCTGAATTAATTTATTTCTTGTAAACCTATGAACACTAAGAAAGCACGCGGAAAACTCTCTCCGCTCGGAAGATGCTTAAAATCTACAAAGCTCTGGCCAGATGTCCAAAGAACAGAACGAACATGGACGACAATGTCCAAAGACAAAGAAGGCGGAACGCGAGGGCGACGAAAAATAAATGTATTTTTCACCTCGAGAATATAAAGGGTAGCCCTCTTTTCATTCGTGGGAAAAGCTTCCCACGAACTTCGACGGTGAAAATAATCGAACTCACCGATTTCGTCTAACGAACAAAGAGAAACATACGACAACCATTGCGAGATTAGAATATTCTGCACAAAAATTTGTTACTCTAAATATGTATACAATAGTTGGAAATATTTTCTTTTCGCCTCTATATATACATTTCTTTCCGCTCCATAAGCAAAGTTCAACCGAAGATCGGTTGAAGTTCATTTATTTTTTACAATATTTCGCTACGCCTAGGGAAGACTATGTGTCTCGCTTGGACATCTGGGCAGGAGCGTGTGTGTGTGTTTGTGGGCGTGTGTGCATACACAATAAACATAACTAATGAACGACAAAATTATTTCTATACATAACCCTAGTGCGCTTACGTCTGAAGAAGAGGGGACGAGGGGCTCTGGAGAGGTTCTAGTGGGAGAGGGGGGTTCGGAAAGAGAAACGACAAAAAGTTAATTGCTAAGAATTATTTTAACGGCTCCTAGAAAAAGAGGGTTCGTCTATTCAGCGGCGTCCTGTCGCAGATTGAATAATCCCCCTCCCCCCCCCCCCTCCCTCTTTTTCTTTACTGAAAGAGCCACGAACCGCGCTTCGCGCCATGCGTCGAGGGCACGCATTCGCGCGCTAAACAATAATTACTTTATCTTTATTATCATTTAGTATCACATTGCGTTCACTGTTTTGTGCTGGCCGTTGTTGCCTGGCTTAACGAGAGCGCATACCACCCCTCTAACCTCTTCTTACGTTCCTCTTTGTTTGCTTTCGTTCTGGTTCCGCGACCTAACCCAGGACAAAAGTCCCATGGAGAAGGTTGAATGAAACGAGCGATCCCGCTTCGATGAATCTGCCACGAGATAGGGGAAAAAGGGTGGATGACTACACATTTTTTGTACGTCATAACGTAATCAGGGACACAAAATTTTGTCACAGACAAATTGTCTTTTATGCGATGCAGCCACTCTGAGAATCCTTAATTTTATGGGGGACATTTGCGTGCACTGTGTACGTATATGTGGAATGTAAGTACAGGTGTGCATCGAATCGGTGCAACATGAGCTTGCGATTGATTCGTTCGAATTAAAAATTTCCTCGTGCTTGTTCGTCGACTAAAAACCGCTCGTCTCGTTAGTCGAGATCTCCGCATGGCCAAGGAGCTAAAGAGAGGTCGAGGCCCTTCTTCAAGGCACCTTAGGTAATAATGTCTACCTAAAACGATGACGTCCTGCGCCAATAAAAGAGAAAATAAAAATAAGAATTAGAGAAACAGAAGCTGCTACTTAAAACGTTCTATCTAGGTACCCTAACGAAACTTGGATTAATTCATGTGTATTTGAAACCACCTACTTGAATTAATTAACGTTTCCTTCAATTCCTAAGCGAGCTCGTTATCGTCATCTTACACGTGTACGTATCTTAAGCCTATGAACACATGAAATCACTGCCCAATCGACCAATTTGGACCCATTTGACAAGGCACTCGAGTCGCTGAGATACCAGACATTTCAATGAAAAGACAACAAGATGTGGGAGGGAGGAATGTGGGACGGTGGTTTTTGGGAGGGGTTCGGGGGGAGGATGGGGTGCAAGGACTGACGATACTGTGGAAGACGAGGATTGTAGGTGGAAAAACATTAGCAACATGTATTCTACCGATCGGTAGAATATAGTTCGAGCTGTTTTGCAAATAGAGGGAAAAGTTACTGTACGCTTTTCCCAGGATCGCGTGTTCGCCGGTAATGTTTCTCTTCGTGGGACAAGGTTAAACGCCAATGTCTTTTTCGTCGGTTTCTTTGGCCTTCTATGTCGTATCCCTCCGTACGCGAATTTTTTCAAACGTGTTTATCTATCCGCGAACGAATTGTTTCGAGGCGATTGGCGGGCAGGACACCTAACACCTACCTAAGACAGAAATCGGTGGAATATCGGTTGGTCCCTTTTGCAAAGTGGTAAAATAAATAAATTGTTATCCGTCCGCTTGTACCTACTACTAACGTTAACGTTATTTACATGTGAGATTGTTTGCGCGCGTTGAGGTAAACAAGACGTCTTGCTGGATGTCACGTAGGCGCGAACGAAAGCGCTGTAAGCTTTTTAACAAGTAAAGCCCGACCAGATGGACGCGTTTCGATTTCACTAATTCGTCAACTCGCCGAGATCCGGCGCGTGACAATAATTGACTCTCGCCTCTACCTATATTCACCTTTTTCTACTTCCTCTTTCTTCGTTTAGTCTCTCTTCCACTTTCTTAACATTTCCTGACAGAGACCGCCAACATACCCGACACACTTCCGGCTGACGTCAATTGTCGGAAATATGTTATTTGGTCAGAATTACTGGTCATCGCTTACAATAATAAACTTGGTAGTTGATTATTGCATTGTCTTCGAACATCTTCAAACCGAAGGATCACGGAAACGACGTCACGCATTCGTTAGAGGCTCTCCCGGTGCTTCCTCTTTTCTTCTCAAAGAAAAAGCGTTTCACGAAAATTTCTAACTATAAACTTTCGATAGATACTTCAGTTAATATCCTATTTATTTACCATTTGCTTATCTCCGATGGTAAGAACCATATAACACGCATTTTTCTTTTCGAAGAAAATATCGCATTTAATCACGAGCGAGCGCGGTACGCTAAACGCAGTCACGACACAATTTTCAAAAGCAATGGAATTCAATATCCTTGCTCCAGACGCTAAAATACTTCTCGAGAACGATGCGTAATAAACATTAGAGACAATAATAGACACGAAACTTCCCTGGTAAGGGTGTTCCAGAATCAATGCCCAAAGTGACTGTCAAACACTGTGTCGAACAGAAGCAGTAAAACGAAACACGATAGAGAAAATGCTGAATCGGACTGCGATAGCTGAGAACGGTTTGCGTTACGAGTAAAATTCACGAAGGCACTCGTAATGTTTGAAGAGGGCCCAAGTGTATTCGGTTTGTCGCATCGAGCCGTGTAACGCAAAGTTTGCACGAGACGTATTCGAGATCCCGCTTGAGCACCGGTGGGCCTTAATCTTGTCGCTAGTCGTGTAGATTTTTGCTAAGCAGCAGGTTATTGTGCGGTCCCGATAGATGCCTGATAAGTTCTTGTAAACTATCGAAACTCAACGAACAGAAGCAACAGCTAAACGTGTTGTCGGGGGCGGCAATGACGCCTCTGTGGACCGAGCAAAGGTGCTTCAGCAGGTGGGCCTTTTGCTTAAACATGGCGACACAAAGTCTACACGCGAACGGTTTTTCACCCGTGTGCACTCGCAGATGCGTCTTCAAGTTCCAGGACATTCCGAACTGTTTGCCACAATAACTGCACCGGTATTCGCGAACGGGGGTAGATTTCGGCGGATCGTCCGTCGGCGGCGGTGGCGGAGCTCTCGCGGGTGGTAAGGCCCAGGAGCCCCAAGGTGGTTCTAAGCCGGCTGCCGATGCTGGGTCCGCGCTTGGCGGCCTGTGCGACGCTCCTGGAGGTGTCACTGACCTGTCCTGCTGCAAAAATAAATTCAGCTTGTTAACAGTCGAGCGATTGGCAAGTTAATAAATTTACCAATGCAGTGGCTCACGAAAGCAATTTTAAGAATATCTAAACATCACCGCTGTTTATAGATATTTGAAAAAATTGATACATGACATTGTGACTTTTTTTTATTTGAAGATGATTAATATTACTCGAAGTTACGCTGCTGTATACATATACATACACACATAACAATCCACCTCGTATAAGTTGCACTAAAATTCTCAGAATATCGTCAATACTACAGTGAGGCACTAGTATTATAATTACGTTGACTAGAGATGGGAAGACCTCGTGAATCGTTCGTTGAAAAGTGAGGCATACGAAGATATATGGACCTCCATGACAGAGGGTGAGTTGAGTTATTGTCGAAGTTGGTTGTCCATGTCCTGTACGAAACAGGATCATTGATATTTTATGTTTAATCCTTCGTTAACACTCTGGGTGTGAGTCACCCTTAAACTGATTTTGACACTCTGTACCTTCTATAGGCAAAAAATACCTGTTTCCAAAGCTGACTTACAAACTATTTTGTTCCTCAAAATATTATATCTGAACAACAACTCTGTAGATTTTTAACTTCTAATTTTGAAATTTGTAAAAGTTACAAGTTTTTGAAGATTATCTTCGTGTTTTCTGGATATATGGTAATCTAAATTTTTTTAAATCTCTGCGGTATTACAAACAACCTTGGTAAGGGCGAATGCTTTCTTATACTCAACCGGCTCTGCAGGTCGGTGCCTGAGCGGAGGGACGTAGTTCACTTAGCGAGATGTCCAGCATCCCTAGCCCGCAACCAGAGCTTCACCACCAAGGTCTTAATCCTGGCCAAACTCCTATTCACTCTATTGGTAGGTCGAGAGGTGGTCAGTACTAAGTAAGAGTAACTGTAAGCCACCATTTCGCTCCCGTAGGAGATTATTCGGGGACGCAGAGAGTTGAGGATTCCACACTTAACTCTTCTGAAGTTAATTATTTTGCTTTTGGGTGGATATATTATATAGAAATGAAATGCGAGAACCTTTGCCACTCGGAAACCCCATATCTATCAAGACAGTGATCTAAAGTACACGACCCAAACTGTCAAACAATGGGTTTTGCAAAGTAGACACCATAATAAAGAACCGCAATCCAAGCAAATCCCACTACAAAGCCACTATTAAACCGATCGAGCATTTATGATGCTGACGAAGAAAAATCTTAAATAACTTTAATGTAACTTCGAAAGGATCTTTAATATATTTCTTCAAAAAATAAATTTTAAGAATTTGTATAGTTTCAAAGGCCCTTGGCGATAGAGAAGTTTTTAGATGTTTTTTGTAGGCGGATTTCGAGGACATTTTTATTTCTTTAGATGGAATCACATGTTTGTATTACTATATTCTGGTAGGTGACGAGAAGATAAACTCATCCATGTATGACGTGTTGACTTTCAGATGACTCGGACAAAAAAAATTCGTATTCAATTGATCACGATTGCGAACAGACGTCGAGAGATGGACACAAAGACGAAGAACGAGAACAAAATCCCGAAACGGTTCTTTCTAACAACTAAACTTCAAGGTTAGCCTCATTCTTTTTAACTGAACCATTCAATTTTTATGGCAAATCGTTATCGCAAGTTTTGCAAGGAATTTTATGACGCGAATGATGTAATCCTGAGTTAGCCTTGGGTGTAAAAAAAGTTAAAAAAAGTTATCCTATTATGGAAGACCTTCGAAATGTCTGCGATCCACTTGCAGACAAAAGGCGATGAATACGTGAAACTATTTGTGTATTTATGTTTCTGTGTAACATTATCAGATGAATTGACACGAAGTGGCATGAAACGAAGTGGATAATTATGTTTTTTAAGACATAATATGAACACACGTGGCATTTATATTTTGTAAAGAATCCAAATTAAGCAAAATTCTATTGCCACATGTTATCGTCTTAATCTTGAACTTCATAGCAGACATGAAATTCAATATCTTCTATAACGTAATAATATGCTGTCCTTTATTTTTTCACGTTCCGTTTAAAATCACGTTATTTATTATCGTTAGTTCTCACAGAAAGTTCATAGTAAAGTTTTATTATATAAATAAATGATTCCGGTTAAAAAAAATTTATATCACAAATTATTCATTCCATTTTATAGCCAACTATAAAGTTTTTCTACTTTGATGTATCCCGTGAAAATCTACAGATTCGTAAAATTCGTAAAAAGTTAATATTTTGAGTGATCTTGGTTTATGGATCAAGGAAGCAAATGTAACAGAAAAATTGTTGCACGACTTTGATTGCCGCTGTATATATGAAGAATTAGAGCTGAAAATGGTCCTGCGAATTATCGATTTATAATAATACTAATAATTACAATTGATTGTTACATTTTCTTACATCTTATTAACATAATTCCTGTACCTACCTACTTGTGATTTAACATGTGCCTATGAAATGATATTCTGAGAACTTTATTGCACCTCACGTATCTTATTCACCAGTGTACTTGATTGCAAATTACCGAATACCTTCATGAACCACTGCAGACGCTTTCAAACGCGGTACAAAATACTGTTCTCCAGATACGTTTGGAATCTCACTGTTACTTCTTTTGTAAACTTCAGATGAACATGTAATCAATTAATAAGAAGCATCCTGCTTTCATACGCAGACTTATACATTAATTACTTAACCCAGTGCACAGTACTCTAAACCTACATAATTATTTCTATTTAAAAAGCTGAATTCTGAAAAAGTTTCACATGCGCGACAAAAGTTAGTTAACCGTGGTGGTGACTGCAATAAAATTTTGTTCATTCTGGTGACTTTCACTTCGTAATAATCTCTCTAATTACGTAATATTATTTTTTAAATGAAGCGGGAAATACTTTATTTCAGCATTGTCGGTTACCTGATTTTTGCCTTGCCCTGAAATGTGCAACTTACAAATTGCACATATAGCAACTTCGATTATAAAAATATAAATAGGACACCGTATTGTATCAGAGAATTATATTTATATCATACCAGGTACGGTGGTGCCGAGACGCTGAGGGGATGTGGCGCTTGCAACCGCCTCGGCGTCTCGAATCCAGGATTAAATGGTACGAAAGCCGGGTTCTGGGCGGGCGCGTTGTGAAAGCCTGGCCTTCGTTTTCGATGAGGCGTCACAACGTATGCCTCCGCAGGTGGGATAGGTATTTCCTCGGGTTTTCGTTTCCCCGGTTCTAAGCCTAGCGCGAGTCGAGCCGCCAACTGCCTCCTTCTCTCTTCCGCCTCCTCCAGAGATTCTCGCCTCTCCAGCAATTGTTTTTCTGGCCTGGTTAAATAAGATCGGTGAAACTTGCAATCCATCTCACTATGGGACATAATAACGCGTTCGAGTGTGTTATCTGATAATGGAAGTACGTCAGGTTTGGCTTACCGATTTGGCTAATATTTTGCATATACATAACTGCCGTGTTAAGTCGAAAGGGCGTATCTGGTCAAAAGGTAGTTCTGAGATAAATGACTTTTAGTATTTTGTGCTATGACACTGGTATGCTATAAAAATTGGATTAGGATAAATATTAAATCTGGATAAAAAGGTATCTAAATATTTGTGACAAACCTGTAAAATATTTTATAAACTCCAAAGGAAACTTTGGTAGATAAGCCCAAAATCAGACATCGATTTCAAATACGTTCAAAATATAAACTGTTATATCTTCAGTTTTCTTATTTAATATACATATACGTATAGATAAACTATTTTCCTGCTATCTGGCAGCAATAACTCAATTTAAGCGAAAGTTGCTGATACGCCCTTTTGAATTAACACGGCAGGTAGTTGGTTCATGTCATGTATCGTAGGTAATGAGCTTAATGAATAGGGTGCAATACTCACAGGTTTTACATATTCACAAACGTACTTAGTATCTGAATAAGAAACTGTACTCAAGTTGGAGTGACACCTCAACTATAATCTATACAGCAATGATAGCTATACAAAGGGTGGCCCTTATTTATACGTGCCGATTTTTTAAATAGTCCCTGAAAAAGTTTATTGCAATCGGACAACAGGAAAAGGTGCCGACCAGACTTTAATTTTAGAATTCATCAATAGTTTGGATTTAAAGAATTTCTAAAAACTTGTGAGCTCTATCAAAATTTTGTTCAAATAATATTAAAAGAGTATTCAATTTTCTACAATTACAGTATGTGTAATTTTTTCGTGCTCTCAACCATTTTTTAGATAATTCAGCAAGTGAAGGAAATGCGAATATTACGTGATATTTTTTATCGAACCATCTACATAAATGGTTGTTGGTTGAGTAATTTCATCACCATTAAAAAAAAAATACGAGACAGTAATAAAAAAAAAGGATGGTTCGAACTTCCCGATAGTGCATACACAGAACTCCTACCTATTTCAAGAGCAAAATACGAAGCACCCATGGTATTAAAAAAATTTGCGGTACAGAAGCTCACCTATTTTAAGAGACGCCGTCTCACGCATAGCAAGTAAAGTGAGAAATGAAATATCTGACAATTAATAAAATGATTGGCTTTCCTTGTTTTGAATAATAGTAGAATTTGAAAATTTCTTACTTTATTTCAGTAGGTATGCTGCCCTATTCAATCTTGAAAAAATATTAAAATACTTTAAAACAATTATTACTTGATCGTTTATTTTTTTCTGATGCCTAATTAGGGTATGAGCTTCGTGTTATGAACAATGCAGATAAATTCATTGAACCTTGTTTCTTTACTGGTGGATTAAAATATTAGAACTTAATATTCTCGATAAAGCTGTTTTGTGACATTCTCCGTTTTGATTGTATGGTAAATTTTAGCCAAATCAGGGCCTCCAACCTCATATCCTCCCCTTACAAGTTATTATTCTTACCTAGGCACGATGTCGTGGGAACTCTCGCTGGTAGTGGAAGTTCCAGAATTTAGACTTAGGTTCACAGGGTCAGAACTATCCCTCCTTCTCGGCGGTTCTACACTGCTTTCCCTGTTCTCCGTAAGGAGCGCTTCTCCCTCGATACCTTCGACATCCACTTCCGGTTCCTCCTCACAACCCTCCGTTTTTATCAATACCGAACAGCAGTCCGCGGGATTATTGGACTGTCTAAAATTCCAAAACACAGTCCCACATATTTATTCGCGCCAGATCAATTCTAATTTTCTTATTATATTTCGTATATATAAAGTTCTACAAAATCTCGATTGGTCTTGATAGTTCAGATGTCTTAAAAATCTTGATAAGTTTCCAAAGTATTAGCGAGTGTTTTACGAAAAACATCCTTAACGCATACACACTCATGCAACAAAAGATCTATACAGACTTCCAAGCTCAATATCATAAAAATGTTCAAACAATTCAAACGATTAAAAATTTGTGAGATTTGAAGAAAATATTCGAAGCAATTGAAAGCATAGAAAGTGGTAGAAAGAAGGCGCGAAAGAATGACATTATACGAATCGATATCTTGCACAAGCTCCGCTCTATGCCCGAGCAAAAGCCAAACAAACGTAAAAATCAATTTTTAATAGCTCGTTATCGTAGAAATGACAGTATCTGTTTCGTTGATCATTTTGACATGTCACGAACACTTATCACTCGCCCAATCACTACCTACCTGCCATCGTACTGCGACTCGTAGCTCGAGCTTTCCTGGCCCTCGGAGGCCTGAGGGGTGGGTATCCTTTCGGGGTCGGAGTTACTAGAGGTCTGGGGCTGATTGGGCTCGAACAGCTCCGATTTAATCTGAAGAAGTTCAAACAGCTCCCTGAGCGGTGTGAGTTCCGTCGACTGAAAGGGTACATTACTTTTGAAGTTTCTATCGCTGGAGGACCATTTCAAACAGAGTAGAAAATTTCAAGAGGTGGTTACTCGCTCACCGGTATAAGAGCTTCGCCATTATAGAGAAATTCCAGCAGGTGTGTCAGCTGGGTTTTTCGGACCCCGGACAAATGGACCACGTGGTCCAGCGCAGGGTTACGAAGGAGACTAGCCAAAAGGGGACTAGCTGCTGCCAAAACTACACGATGGGCCTTGACGATGGAGCCATCGTCGCAAGCCAACGTCACATCCACGTGACGGTCCCCGGTGTACCAGGCCCCGACCTCGGCGGCCAAGGTCGCTGGATGCTTCCCATAATGGAGTGTTAGGAGACCGTCAGTATACATCGTCTGGAACACAAAAGTACACAAACTATTATTTTTTTAATCTTTATGGTCGTTCTCTGATCGACGTTAACGTATACGATGCGGAAGAAATCAGCCTAACAGCAGTAATAAATAATAGACACGTATCGCTTAGTGAGTATTCGTCGCGTAGTTCGAGAAAATCCATGAAAACAATCGCAAAATGATTATCGCAAATTTTATTGCAGCGGAATAATTTATTTCCTCCACATATTACAATAATTTATTGTTCATCAGTATCACGTGGTTGGGCTGATGTAACGTTCCTTATCAACGGGTGGTACAGGAACAGACACAGCGAGGCACCGTTTCCGTGGAAATTCTTTCGTAACCGCGGTTAAACGGAACATGTGGAACGTCCTTAACCCAATAATGCGGTCTTGTCGCTTCGCGTCATGCAAAGACAGCTTCGTTACACTAAATAATTTCATCTGCGCGTGGCCCCGCCTCGGTTAGAAACGGCGGAAGGCGGTGACGTGTCGTAAGATTGTGTTTCTCACGTTTCTCTGACATTCGCTCGGATTTCTACTAAGGACTTGAATTGCATCTAATGACAGCTCGTCTATACATGTAATTACCACTGGGGGGCTGCTCGTTCGTCGAATTTCATTCCACAGAAAATGAGTTTCTCCCGCCCGTCTAACGCGGGGCATACGTTCCGACGAGAAGAAGGGATTCGGGATAATTACTGTAATACTTTGAATTCAATTATTAGTCGGGAAAAAATGCGACGATAAAATTTTATCTTTCTGGGAAGAGAAAACAACTTTGCGCGGCCAACGGCGTAATTGTTCGTGAGTAACTGTGCATCGATAAACATAATAGAATTGCATCTCGGGATGCAATAAGGTAATTAAGCGGTTGCGATCACGCTGATTAATGATCTTGTCGAGAGGGGAAATCCTGCGCGTCTCGGGTAATTCTTCGAGAGACTTCCTGTTAAAGGAGAACCGCCGAAGATCAGCTTGCAACGAAATGTTACCGTGACTCATGTAACTGCTGTGCAATTTAATTCGCGATTAGAAAATAACGCGGTAACGTGGTTACCGGGAAATAAATTGCACATTTACTCAGTGCCTTCGCGTAACAAATTACACGCTTCGTACGTTATGATTTATTTATAACGAATCTTCTACACGTGTCGTCTTTATTTTTAATGGCGGATGATGCAATAGCAAATAGAAGGGAGACGCGTCGCTGATCCGCTGCTTTTCGATATTCGAATAAATTTCACGTTAAAATCGCGTAAGGATCGAACGACCGGATCGGTCGTGAGTTTCTTCGTTTCTCAAAGGAAGCCACCGGGAGAGAAAGTTCGATTTCACGTTGTACTCTCAAGGAGCAGAAGTATAATTAATATTATGAAACCAATGCCGTAAGCATCGACGCGTTCCGCAATGTCAAACGTGTTCCAGGCACAATGAGTTTCACGCTCAAGACTCACGAACGCGAGCGAAACTTTCTTTTCTTTTTCTTTAGTGATGGTGCTGGATCACGTTCCTATTCTATCGTCTTACTAAGGGCACTTAACACCGCCCGCCTCAAAGTAGTCTAACAACCTTTAACGAATAGCAATCTTGAAGTGAATCTTCCACTTCACTCTAAATTCATCAGACGCCCGAATCATTACTAGAAAATCGTCCTCGCGCAGTGCTGACATAGTCCGAGAACTTGTCAATCCGTTTGACGCGACCTTCGATAAGTGATTCGATCGAACTGGAAAGGGAAGACCTTGGGTAAATGTGATCGACGATCAACGCATGCCACTTTCTTCGGTGTTTTCGATGACCAAACGCACGTAGCAGCGCTTTCATATTTCATGGTAATAAATCATATTAGATTCAGTCCTGAAATATTACGTCAACTGCCGAGCAATGCACGGTTTGCCATCATTTTTAATCAAGGATCTTGCTGCCTTCTTCTTTCCTACCCGAGCATCGATTGTCTTTTTCATATTTTTCTCATTATATTTGTTGCACCTGGCTCAATTGAACAAGTTGCCATTTTTTGCTGCTCACTCCAACGAAAGGAAGAATATGTGGGACTACTGCTGCGGTCCTTTTAAACGATGGTATTCCCGCTTATGAAGTGTGAGCCAAGTTTGGCCGGATATCGTATTGTCCCAAATTTGGCAGCCGGGATTACCACCGGAATGTAACAATAGTTCCACATGTTCTTCCTTTCGTTTGGGTGAATGGCAATAAAAAGGGGAATCTGGTCATTCAAATCGAGCAAGGTATACTACATCACGAGCGTGGCGCGGCGAGTTGGCTCGGCTCGCCCATGTTCGGTGAGTCGGCTCGGCTCGCCCATGTTTGATGAGTCGGCTCGGCTCGCCCATGTTCGGTGAGTCGGCTCGGCGAGCCCTGAGTAATCCCACGGCACGGGACTTGGCGAGCCGAGCATGAGCAAACCGAGTCACGCGCCCTCTAACTTCATCTCAATGTCCCGTAGTCCCCTTACTAACACAAAAGAGCTCCCACTGCGACAAGCACATTTTGAACAAAACCGGGTTCAAACTGTAGAGTATGATGAGTATAAATAAATCTCAATATATTAACCGTTAACGCCTAGCCAATTTAATAAAAAAATCGCTTTAAACATTAAAATTTCGAAGTCGTCGGATTAATTTCCTTTTTTTTCAGTTTATACACCTCGAGAGAAGAGATAAAAAAATCTTAGAAGTGAATCTTCCAGGCCAAACTTTACATTTAAACGTTAGAAAGCAATATCTGACAATTTCTTTATACAGTTGCTACCTGACACGAATGGCCCTTTGTGGTACCATGAAGTAAAAGGAACGCATTTTGATTCCTCCTGTGGGATACTATTCCATATAACACACAGCTGTTACTGTATCCCGTACATGAGAAGATATAGCATTTCACCCAATAATCGAGCCTCTTTGTAAATCACACGCGTAATAAAGGACGCAAAAAAAATTGCGACCAATAGGACGAACACTTCCGTAAGATTCATTCTCGTCAGCTACCAACCGTAACCATCGTCCCTCCACATTCCGAACGCAGTTTCGCCCTAAAAGCATTCATCCTGATCGCAGACTTCCCTTGTAAGAAAATGCCCGAATAAGGAAATCGTTGCTGATAGGCCTGCGTTAGTGTTGCTGTATGTATAGCTGTTAACAAGCGCTGCCTGAAGTTCAGGGTCAATTGCTGGCCGGCCAGCTGCATTACGTCCACGCTTACGCCGGCGTTCGTGTTTCTTCTTCTATTTGGGCCTTGAGACCTGCTGGGCGGGGTCTCGTTCCGTTCATGCCTAGTGGGAGCAAGGCCCCGCATCGATAAATGCAGAAACTCTGGCCCACTTGCCCGCTGGAGGGGACAATGCGATCCCGACACCGCCAGTTTTACCGGCCAAGACGTCTGCTACGCTTTGTAGGTGCTGCTCTCTCCCTCCGCGGACCGGCAGCCATCACACTGATTCGTCCATTTCGGGTTACTTGGTCGATAAACAGCCACTAATCCCTACCCTACCGTTCGCTGATAATTGTAGAGTCCCACTAAAATAACTTTGAGCGGTGTATTCAAAACTTCTATAATATAGAAGCAGTTTCTCTCGAGAATTTTATTAATTCATCGCTGTATTTTCGTGGAAAATGTATTATCTCAGTAAGTATTGTCTTTGCAAAATCGGTAACTGTTGAATCTTAATAAAATGATTCGTATAGTCGCCAGTACTCCATATCACATTTATAGGCTTCCTGAATATATTTTATAGAAAATCAACGCTTTCGCTTCACGAAATTCACGCTGTGATCATTGTACCTTCAGCCTGGCAAGCGTTCTCCATGTTAAACTGGATGGTAAGGTGCAAGGTGGCTTCATAATCGCATGATTGTCTATCACGGTGAAGGAAGCTGTGAAATGAACTTGACGCCAAGTCACGCTCGCGCCAGCGAAAGTGTTAATCCGTGTACCGTGCAAAAATGACTTATTTATGTAGCCATGAATGTTGCAAACGGGAAAGGCCGCCGGAATACTTATAGTTTCTTCAATCCTCCACGCGTGTTGCTTCGAGGTCTCTACCAATTTGAATCCGTAAGTATCTCTCTTCGAACCCAAATCGTAAACGCGGCGAACGTGAGTCAATATGAATACTTACCGATCGGCAGCCACGTGACGTCTCACGTGCTGCATCGTGGCGAACCGAAACGACGTCTGACATTAGTCGAAGGAAAGGAGGGGGGGATGACACAATGGGAACTGGTGCAACGAGTTCGTGGGGTCGGGATAAGATAAGATAAGAGGAGAAAGTTGATGGAATTCGTAAATTTTGTTGCGCGAACTCTCCGTGGACGTCGCCCCGCTTATCGCCCCAGCATACTAATACCCGGCCACCGCTCGCGATTTCAGTGTGTGCGCCACACACTTTCGGTTTGCCAGCACGCATACACGCGCCGCGTCTACGCTCCACACGCACACGGCGCAACGATGCGCAGTACCATGCACACGCGAGCATTATAATCTTCTATCCGGATGGCGGACGTTACGATCTACCATTGAATCGAACAATGGCGAAACTGGGTTACTCAAATGTCGAGGCTGGAAATTAAAGCGCGACACCGGGGGCCGAGAGAGGGCGACTTGCCACGGAGTCGAGCGGTGAAAATAATTTGGGTTATCGTACGAAAATCTAGGGCCTTAATCGACACAGACGCGCTTTTCAGTATTAGGAGCATCATTTTTCGTGGTCGAAGAAAATCTCCTAACACGGGCTGGTAAATCCTTGCGTGGTGGGTACGGGGTTCATTTTGATAAGTCCTAGATCTACATCGAGCTGTTTATGGCATTTATTATTTATTTCTACCACTTCTTTAAGAACAGGAGAGCATTAGAATCTAATATACAAATTACAAATGCAATTATATCATGGATCAAAATGAACCGCGCATCGGCTAGGCGAGTTAAAAAGACACCTCGGGTATTAAGTTGTCCATAAGTACTATATATAAGTAATAAATATCTTCTAATTATTTAGCAGATATTTATTGTAGGATATTGGACACATTATAAACATTATCTCAGAGATGGATAATTGTTGTAAGGGAAGAAAAAATGTATTATCGATTAATGTTACCCTTTTGAGTTATATTTGATCCATTTTGAAACGCGCAAAAACACAATAGGCTTATGAACAATCTAATACTTTATCATCTCGAAGGTGCACTGACGAAAACGCCTCGAAATCGGCCATAACGATTTGTCGATAACTAATCGCACGCACAACGATGTAACCTCGCGTTATCGGACTGCGTTTTACTTTCGTTCGAGCGATGTCGTCGAAAGAAAGCGAATACTCACGCTGATATCAGAAATAGCTGTGTCCGCGGAAAAGCGAAACGTTTCAGAGTCTGTCAACAGAATGGAAATTTTTACATTCAAAAGGATTAACGCGTTGTAGGCGAGTCTTCGTCACGCGTAGCGCGGAATTGTCGAAAATAATGGAGCTGTTTGGTACGTATCGTGAAGAGAATAGATTGTGACGGCGCGGATTAAGGCGAGGCGGCTCAAACCGCGTAAACCAGCCAGCGAGGATTGAGCAACACGGAGAGAACTCGTTACGAGGCCTGTAATGGGGTCCGAGCGTTTCCGCTCTATTTTTTGTGGGCCCAATTACGTTTCACCAGCCTCAATAGGCCGTGTTTCGCGGTCTCATAGGGCCTCTCTTGTATATAATATGTATGTGTTCCACGTTCACGGAGCATCGAAAAGCATTCGGTCGGAACACCATAGGAGCTTCAGGAGATTGTACGATGGTGCGGTTACCGCGAAACGCCATAAAAGAGAGATAAAACTCACTCGAACGCGTGACGACTAGCCATGGAAACCTAACGAGTAAATAATGTCAAATTAATCGGCATTCTATAACTAAATAGAGAGTGGTATATTACAAATATTATGTTCCTATAACTTGTCAAGTATTTACTTTAAATACAGTTTGAAGAGTTTGAATGATGCAACGTAATGGATTACACAATATTTTTAACATTCTTCAAATATTATTATTTTTACTCGTTCATTTATGAGGCACGATAGACTTTCGAACCTCGCTCGCTCGCTTGATAACGCAGTCGAAATTGACAGTCATTTTCTCTAGTTGGAAAGGACTTTGTGCCTCGTTAATTCTCCATCAGCTAAACACCGTGTTTCGCATTTTAGAAGCGAAAACGTGTAATCCGAGCCGAGGGCAGGGTTATGACACCCCGTGAAACACGTGACTCACACCTTTCCCCGATTTCGAATCGCTATTTTCCAGCTGGTCTCCCGCGGTCTCCCGCTAGCGCGTCGCTCCGTCGACTGTGACGTGCTCTCTCCGCTGTTCTGTCTCTATCGCACCGCCTCGTATTCCCCGTCCCTCTTTGTTTCCCCGGTCTTACGAAAATCCGGCGAGCGCGCGAGACATTACAAAAAGCGATAACTGGGCGAGAAATGAAGGAGAACCGAGGCGGGGGTACGGAACACCTGTTCGAACAGGATCGTTAAGCCGTTGGAGCAGCCTTTTCCCTCGTAACCGAAGCAGTACTACCGCATGCAAATCTCTCGGGCGAATCGTTGTATTTCGGGCATTCGGAACGATCGCCGAACCCTCCCGATTCTGTCACACTTTCGCTGCGAGCAGGAATAATAACCAGGGGGCGCGCGGTTGAATCGCAGGCCTGCCACGGCTGCACTGTGCCACGGAACCTGTTATTATACCCGTCCACTTGTCCGTAGCAGCAATTAAACCCGGAATCGGTTCGCACGACGACGTTGGCAGTGTGTCGAAAAATAACGGCGGCCAGGAGAGCGCGGAGGATTCATTACCACGTAGGGGAACGACAAACTTCCCTTGGCCGATCGGAGGTCGCCGAGTCACCGGATACATTTCGTTCAAGGCCAGAAAGTAAAAAGCCTTTTCAGCTGCACTTACGTACCAGCCTAGTCGACTCTAACTGGTACGTGTCCCGCACACACTCACCTCGCGTGCACACAACGCGCGTACGCGACACGCGGCGCGGTATGGCCTTGTATGTGTACGCGCGAAGGCGTCTCTCCCACCCCCACCCTCTCCTCTCTCCCTCACTCTTCTCTCTCTCCGCTCTCTTCTCATCTCTCTTTCTGTCTCTCCGCTCCTCCGAAGCGAGTCCGCGAAGCGGCTAGTTACATGATCCATTCATTATATAAGAACAATCGCCTCCTCTAATAGATGCTCCATCATTGTGGATCTGAAGGGCACAGTTATTATGCGCATGCGCGGCGTACTTCTCCGCACTAGGAGGCAATCGGGTGCACGTGCGATTTCGCGAACAGCGTTGCCAAAATTAGAGAAATTCGCCGCGCCGTAGAATGAAAACATCCAAGGTCAACTAGGCCGAGGCGCTTTTTCCTTTTCCGAGCGGCGTTGCGTGTTACGGCCTCCAGAGACACGCACGCTTCGCGAAACAGTTTCATTTGCCATCATAGCGAATGGAAATTATCATCGGCGTCTGTGGCTTCGACAGAATGGGTTTGAACGTTTAGGAAATATCGAGCTGGAGCTTGGCGGATAAGGAAAACCACCGCTCGTTTTTTGCCCGAGGCAAGCTACCGATATATCTCGTGAAAGCTCTTATTAGACTCTCAATTTTTCAAGCAGCGGCTAATTGTTTTTTTCCAAGATCTCGCGTCATAAACATGACGTCAGACGGAATATTGAACGACGGACACTTTTAACCAGTTGCATAACCAGAAGGACGTCCGATCGTGGCGCTCCGACTGCCGCAGGATCACACGGAAACGCGGAAACACGATCGCGGAGCGACTCCGCGCAAACAGCGGTGAAAAAAAAAGGAACATTTCTACGTGGACTTTGGCAACGTTGCTCTCTCGATCCTCGACGCTCGTCCTTTCTCCCCTTACATCGACGAGAGACCACGTATACGTGCACATGCGTGCGCACAATCTTGTTGCGCGCATATGAACGTAACAGCCGCGTATGCATCGGGCTTTATGCCACCGCACGCGCTTCCACGCTGCGTTTTCATATGGAACAAACGATCGTCTCTCTTAAAAATCCTGCCTCCTCCTCTGACGCAGCAGCTGAAAGGTGTTGTTCCTAACCTGTCCGAGATCGGTACCATCGATTGCCCGCTGTAACTCCTTCGAAGTCCTTCATCAAGGAATAGGGAATAGGGAATTTAAAGTTTAAGCATAAGGCGCATGATCTTAAGCAATTCGTCAGCTCTGCCGATTCTCGCGGTGCTCGTAAAATAGAGGAGAACCGATTTACTTGCTGAGACGTACCGCTTGCGGCGGCGCTACTCCTGTCGAGCACGCAACATCACCGGTCGAGTTTTTTTCAGGGAAAGAAAGTTCAAGAGTCGTTAAGTGCATCAACGTTATGAAACGGAAGCAGTGTTGCGCAATTAACGCCGCGAGCAGATGAGAGCGGTCAGCAATGAGGTCCGCGGAAAAGGGGCGGGTCAGGTCGAGATTTCGATCCGTTCAATGTCAAAGCCTGGCATCATTTAATGGACCTTTGACTACGCATTGGCAGATGCACTGCACACACCATGCTGCTCGTCGAAGCCTCTGCTCGCGGGTTAGTCATCGGTTGGCGGAGATCCGATCGCGCATGCAGCTGTTTGAGGACTATTAAACAGATGACCTTTCACTACTAGAAGATCTACATACACCTACGTACGGGAGCATACGCTGCCGCGAGATACTCGCGTGCATTTGTGTTACGCAATCGCGATCGTTCTTCCCCCCCCCCCCCTCTCTTTCTCACTCTCTCTCTTTCTCCCCCTCTCTCTTTCTCATCCCGTCGCCTCATGGTTTTGGATTGGAAGGGCAAGTCTACCGAATCCACCTGAGTACCGTTTAGAAGGCTTCCTTCCAAGAAAATCGGTCTTTCAGATCAGCAGGATTTATCAGAAACGAATTCTCGGGCAAAAAAGTCGAAGTTGTAAAATAACTTTTTCTTAAATACAGCGTTTTTTTTCAAGAAAATCGATTTAACGGTGGGATCTATTTGTAGTCAGGTGCATTTTTCTTTGATCGCACTTCAAAATCAATTTTCTCGCAAAGGCAGCCTTTTATGAGCAAACTTTATTCAACATTATCCTATTTACTTTTGTCACGAAGCCGCCTGTATAAACTATCCGACGAAAATGTTATCCTACATTACGATTAATTTGTAGAAGATGTAGAACACAGAAGAAAAGTGGAAGAGTTCACGAATCAAACACAGCAAGTGCAGGAAGTGATTTACAAACAGACATTTGCATTACAATTTTTTACCGATGCGATCGACGCAAGATTTCTTGCTGCGTCTCGGCTGCATCTCATAGCGATGCGCCGTTGATAGTTTTGCTTGTCGCGATGGAATTTTACAAAAGTGCAGTGAGAACGCATCGACTTTGTCAGTAAGTAATCAGGATGAAGCGAAATTTATCGTGGATTTGCCCGCTACCTTGTGCTCGCCTTGCAGGCATATTTTAATAAAGTCAAGATCGCTGCTTTTGGCTCGGCCTTGCTGCCTCGCATAAATGAGTCAGGCGGAAACGAGAGGCATCAAGTAATGACCAACGTTCTACGAGGAGTAGACTCTCATACTCTCGTGCATTTTCATATCTGCCCCGGGATGAGCGTACTTTCTCGAAATAGATCGGTGGATCGTGACGATTGGCAAACGAGGCGGTCAATTAATCTGTTAATTTCTGCATATACGACGAAATAACTAAAGCCTTGTCAAATAACTAAATTCGCTCCGCTATCGAGATATACGATCTATTTTGTCCTGGTAATTCAATGGCGTCCATTACTGAACAGTTCGTTACGTAACTTTTCTTCTATAAATTCCAATCTTCGTTTATTTCCCTGCAACGTGACGCTCACATAGCCGATATGTTTTTTCATACGACGTCAACTCAAGAAACACATGTAATATTTTCATAAAACTGTCGCGTGCTATTCTCCCCTCTTTCCCTCTCCACCACCCAGAGCCCCTCAGCCTGTACCAGTTTGTCCGTCGCTACGTATTAGTCGACGCTCTTTAAACTCGTCGAGACTTTCATCGACATAGCCAACTAGCCGATACAATTGCAACACATCATAGCCTTGAATAATTATTCCCGATGCCTCGTTACGATTGTCAATCGGAAACATCTACGCCAAGCCCTACCACTGTTACCGTTTAACAAAGAAGAAACGGGGGAACAAACAAGCCAACATACAAACGGACAGAGGAGTGAAGCCAATATAAAATCGTTTGAAAATGGTCGGAATCAACGAAACTGCGAGTGAATCGTCCGAGCCACTGGACGGTTATTCATTTGTTTATTCACGGTTGGTCAGTTGCGACCGGACTGTAGCCGCGGTTAACGATGACTTCCGACACGTTACGTCGACTTTTCGAAATGTTACGCAATCTCCCATTGCGGCCGATCATGTGCTACCTGTGAATCCTATTATACGCGCTGCTGTTGAATCAATCGGACCTCCCTGCCACTTCGAAATCCCATACAAACTCTGTTTGCACACCTTTTCCAGACACTTCCGTTTTAAGGCAAATTGTTTAGGTGAAAGTTCCCTCCTCGTCGAGATCCCGCTCTTCATCGAGCTCCGTCTATGTACATACTCTATTTCATATCACAATATGCGCTGCAATGACTCCCCTACGCAGCGACTGTATTTGCTTACTATAGCTCTATCGACTGGAGCTTCGAATCACGTTCACGGAGAGGTATTGTCGGAGTTCATTCGAAAGTGAGGCTCAAAATGAATGTTAAGAAATGTCGCCTTGGTTGAATGGAACCGACAGATTGCTCCTTTCCCTCAAAATCATCGCGCAGCGCATAACTATCCGGAACGGCCCGATCCAGCGTCCACTAGAGCGGCATGCGCCGTGCTACACGATACTTTTATGCGCGTCCACACCGCGTACTGGACACTTACGTAATCCCAGTGATCTCACATTGTGGGTGGGGACTTGTCGCTAACGCGGGTGCCTTTGCGGCCGTGTCAGCCACCACCTGAGGATATGCGCGCGCGCGTGTACCGCGGCTGTGTGTAGAACCAGATGCGTACACCGTGTCCGAAATGTCTGCGCCGTAGAAAGGCGTGCATTGTTTCACCGAGGAGAGCGAGATGACCGGCTTTCCAGCCCCCGAAAAGATACTCTTGAAAACGGCAGATATGCCCGGCTGATATCGTTTATCTCGCACGTAGTCGAGTAGGTTTGGTTGGTAGGCCGATATCGCGCAATAGTGGTATTGTTCGCTGAAAGTGAGCGCGGCGAGATTATTTCTCAAACACTACGGAGCCATTTAAATTTTTCTGCCGCCTTTATCTGGGTCATTACGTCGCTCGATGGAAATCGGGCCGTGATTCTTCCCGTTTATGATTATTTAATCTGGCACAGCGGCTGCTTGCCGTTACGCTCGCAACGCTGCGCCGCGTTTCGGCTGGCAACTGGTTCCGCTGGGAAATACTATTAATGTAAGGAGTTTCGCCGAGGCGATCGTTCATTCACGTGCTGTCGTTCATTTTGTCGAGCTGGTCGGTCGAGTCCGGTGGAAACGAGCGGGAAACGGACGGACGACGCGGGACGGGACGGAACGCGAGGCGAAATTCAGTATATGGGTCGGTCGTCTCGTGGCGCAACCAGCTTCGGGGATGATTAGCGTGTCACGAGAGGGAGACGACGATTGCGAGATCGTTTGAGAGTAACAATAGTGAAAGAGAAATTACACTGCCTGCTGGGTGTACGCGCGTACAGAGATACACATAAGTGTATACGTAAAGATTTCGTGACCAAAGTAGCTACCTACACGAAATGTGCGTGCAGTTTCTTATTGATTGATACTACTTAGCTTTGATCGTCTGTATGTTTGGTGTTTGGTTGTTTCTTTGTTTGGTGTATAATTCAAATCTGGCAACTCAATTTTCACCCACTTCCACTAGCCCAATTGTTTTGAAACTTTGTAGGCGTGCGTGGGTGTGCTGGCAATACAATTTTTATAAAAGAAAGTTAACAATGAAAAGAAAAAAGAAATAATTTAAAAATCTACATACACTAAATAATAGAAAAATAAAAAATGTATAAAGAAAATTTTTATGTTAAATTCTATAGGATAATCACAGTTTGTATGATTTTATTTAAAGTCAGATATTACCATTGAAATTGTAGTACAAGAAAAGAATTCTTGTTTAGTTTTTAGTACAGTTTTAGTAAAATTGTTTAACACAAACAATTTTTTTACATATTTTTTTTAATTCTTCAATTCCTAACCACTCCTTCGATGTAAGATTAATATATTGAGCCAGTGGAAGGAAACTGATTATAAGTGCACTGCCTAAAATCTAGAGATGTACCGACTAGTGGCCGACTAGTCGGTTAAGCCGAACATCCGGCCACTTTTGTAGTCAGCGACTAGTCGGCGACTAATCGGCAAAAACAGCCGATTGATCGGCTCCCTTTTTGTGAATATTTAACCATTTTTCTCTCTTTTATCTAACAAGTATTATAATTTTCTAGAGATGTACTGTCTAGTGGCCGACTAGTCGTCTTCTTGGGAGCCGATTAATCGGCTAGTCGGCCAAAACCCTAGTCGGCACATCTCTACTAAAAACCATTTGAAATGTAGTTATTTCTCTTCTTTTTTAACCTTTTTGAAATCACGATCAAAACATGGAGCATACATCATGTGCGAAACTGCTCCAGTCCCATTCGTTAAGTATACTCGCTGAACGACCATGGGCGTTCCCCGTACAGCTTACATGTATGTACTGACTGAAGATGTGTTTATAGCGCCCAAAGGGTTAAAATATAATTAGCGGTCTGCATCAACTGGTGATCTTATGTGTGTTTGTTATACAGGTATAAAACCGTACTAAGCGGTTCAAATTGAATTTGTATAGTATAATTCGAGGATATTGTAAGTGACACCATTGGTACAAAATAGTTGAATGATTTTAAGACTGAGATGAATCCCCACACGATAAGCAGCCTGTGGTAGTTAATGAAGAATTGAAAGCTGCAGTTAAAGGAGATCTAATTGGTATGTCATGTGTTCGCAATAAAGCTCAACATGAATGAGCGGAGTATAGAGAGCAGGCAAATGGATATAGTACGATTTGATTAGTAACCACACATGCTACACAAATAACAAATGGTGGTGGTATTGGTTAATAAACTGTGAATCATAGTCCAGAGAAATTAAATGGAAATATGGCCAATCTACGAAATAATTCCCAGCAAGCTGAATTTTGGTATGGCCCTTTGTTTCGTCGTTTTAAACAATATATCAAAAGTCTCCATCGATTCGATATCTGATAAACATTTTACAGCGGGTTCGAGGTAAAAGAATTCTGTTTTTCACGAATATCTCGTTGGCTCTATGTTTTGCGACAAAAACAATTATTATGAAATTTGTAGCTTAGGAAATTCTGTACAAAAAAGGTTGTATGAGCTTTTTTTGTCAAAAGTTAGGGTCAAAATTTTCAGTGTCTATTTACGGATATTAGTTAACCCCTCGTGAGACACGAGGTGTATCGCACCCCAAGAGCAATTTTTGAGTGCAAATGCGCGTCTTTACCACTTCCAAAGGGAATTCACCGCAAAAATTGAAAATTCTTGAACTACAAATTCCATCATATTAAAATTGACATTTCTAGAAAAATTCTATTAGAGCATGATTGTACCTATGAGTATTGTGAATGTACAATTATCATTCAAAACTTAAAAGATTAAAAAATACGAAAATGACACTGAGGATATTCAACATAAAGGATCACCATTACGTTCTTATTCATCGTCACTGTTACAAAATCATTTAACGAATTTACGAAGTCAAAGATAATATGTTTGTTGAAGGCGAATGAATCGAGTTTAATTTTGGCAACTCTGATGTTTACAAAAATAAATTCACCAGCTTATTTCTCATTGAAGAAAAGGCATGTAAGTATGGTAGGAATTACACAGGTAATAAAGCTGCACGAGTACTGAAATAGTCGAACTGAGTCGAGTATATACTCCATTATTTCAAGCACTTGGAATTTTTTCGGACGCTGCGAATCATTCGGAAACCATTGAGTAGTGGAATCGCTGGAATGTAAACACTGAATTGGAATGTTTTGTTTGTATCAAAAAGAAAAAAATGCTTGTAAATCTGTGAACACCTGGACCTGTACGATTAATTTAAGGTTTTTGGAATACTAAATCGTATTAATAGAAATAAAAGTATTTCCGTAAAAGAAGATAGAAAACGGAAGAGTTCTTCTGAACTTCAGGAGTAAGAACTATTATAACTTATTTTCGATACGTAAGTACAAAACGAACCGATTAATAGTTTGCAATCGAATTGGGCAGAATTTGTACAGGTTGCTCCAAAACAGTCGAGCAATCGAGTTTCTTCACTCTTCACAGACCGGGACTATTTTGATCTATCAAATAATTTCGCTCATACGATTGCCAAAATAAACTTTTATATTAAATTTTAAATTGGTTATGATCAAAGATTCTCACTTTCTTAAAGCAGTAATACTACTAATTCGTAGCTACACATAAGTATATGTAGTTTCGTGGGGGTCTAAATGTTCGCCAGATGAGAGTTAAAGCTAGGTTTCGATACCCGAAAAGTCGTTTACCTAATGAAGTTTCTTTTTATTTTTACTATCTTTGGTTTCAAGCACAGTAAATAAGTGCATGCTAAATCTCCATCGCTGATATCAGAGCGAAAATATGTGAGGAAGCCAGGAAATCGAGGACAATAACCATCGAACAAATTTATACACTCATTTGGTAGGAAAGGACCAACGTTGACATCGCAAAGTACATAAAGGTAGACTCACATTATCCGTCCAGCCGGCAGCGACAGGTTACATATGTTGTCAAGGTCATCATTCTGAACAAAATTTCCCTTTAAACTTTTTGGCGGTCGGTCTTAATTTCAAAGATATTCGCAAAAAAGTTGGCACAACATATTTTTATGAATTCGAACGGAAGTACTCCCATTTATTATACACCTTTTGAAGATTAAATAAAAATATTTTTGTCAAAGGTGGCGGTGCGTCCTTTACAATTGACTCATCATTACAATATTCATCCGATTGATTTTAAATTTTTAGAGAATCTTTCTTTTATTTTAATTTAAAAAAGTACATTCTAATTCTACGAGCACTTGAAAATATTTTTAGCTACAGGCATTTTTATAACCAAATTTTTCTACTAAAAATCACCATTTTTCTTCAAACACACATCATTTCCATAAAAATGTTTATTTTAAAATATCCGTATGTACTTCTTTAATTCATGTGGAGAATGAAAATTTTGGGTATTGTTATTTGAAGAAACACCAGATTGGAGATCCGCGCAACGTCGATTGGCGAGTCAATCGTAAAGGACCCATCAGCGCAACTGCCATTCTGTTAAAAAATATATTTTTTAATCTTCAAGAGATCTATAATAAAGTGCTCTAATCAGATTTCTATTGAGTTCATTATTTAAATGAAAAAAATTGCTAAATAAACCTACTATTTCATGCGTCCAAGGTGATACCCCCCCCCTTGCACCTTATTCTCATTAATCAAGTTACTTGACGCTAGAGATGCCGTTTGCTAGTTTCCATGTAATACGGAATGAAATTACGAATGAGTTATTAAAAATATTAAAGAAAATGCTTAAAAGGAAACCGTCATTACTCAATCTATTCTTAGTCATTGTTTTATGATTATAACATCACTTTTTAAAAGCAATAGGCAGTCAGCTTACTTCAAGTGACTTCAAGTGACTTCAAGTTCACACTTATACCTACGTTTACACTATTGAAGTGCATTTTGAAGGCAAGTAGAAGTTGAAAGACTCTCTACGTCGCTTGAAACTTGAAAATATATATATATAATCAAGTGAATAATAGTTTCACATTGGTAAAGTAGTTTCAAGTTACTTAAATTCATCCGACTCGAAGTCAAGTAAATTAACTAATCTGAACGAGGCTTTATTACTGTCTAAAGAGCAATTGCGGATTTGGAGATTTGGCGACCCTAGACTAACAAGCGTCTGCCGCTCTTCCCGTGAAAATTCATCAAATATATGAATTCAAAAGAGTTCAGATAATCTTAAAATTATTTCAACAGGACAACTCACATATGAGTTACTGCTAATTTGTTATATGAAAAAAGAAGTTAATTGCTTTTTAAAGTTATCTCAAGCCTCCGACTTTAACCATTACCCTACACTCTCGGTATTAGGGAAAACAGAGATATAGACATTTTATTCTCGAACAGAAATCTATTATTGTCGATGAAGAAATACAAACTACAGGCAGAAACATTTTGCCACCTTTTTCAATTTCTCTCCCAGGCTACAGCCTACTCAGCCTATACATATAACTTCGCCTCTGCCGAGGAGATTAATTTAATAACCAGTAAGATCGATGGAAAGTGATTCAAAGGTGAGTGAAAGAATCGGATATCGATCGTGAGCAGTAGCGACGACAGACGTTTGCGCCTCGCACAGAATAAAAGCACAACAATCGGTAGAGTCATGGTCTCTAACGAGGTGTGCTATTCCTTGCGACAACGTAGCGGTCAAATGACGATTCAAGAACTTATCATTGCAAAACGTAAGTGTGGTTACGTTGAAAGGCAGAAAACTTCGCCAGTGTGCGGGCATATAAGTAGGCATATGCTAAAACCTTGTCCGATAATATCTACTTATCAGCGCCGCAATTGGCAACATTGTTCGAAAAATAATGGAACGTTAGCGCTTACGTACGCGACGTAATTTTTCAAAGCTTCTCTTTCCGTGCTGTCTGACAATCCCAGGTAAACGAAATGTAGAATCGAGCCGCGCAGAAATGCCATTGATCGACCGTTCATTTCGCTGCACGTGTTTGTACGAATCTGGCTGCTGAGCAATAGGAAACTCTAACAATATAGCTTCCAAACAACGGTTACGCGCCCCCTCCCGAATTACCGTTAACGTTATCGAGAACTCTTTCTCTGCCGAAAAATGGGACACTTTCACTGTCGCGTGAAAGACTCGGTGCTTAGGCCGGCCATATTTCATCGGGGCTACAAAGGGAGCCAGTGCCGTTTGTCCGCAGGTCGCTACGTTTAAATTACAGTACTCGTCGGATCCGCGCAGCTTTGTTGCAGCACACGTTTCGTATAACTTCAACGAGCCGGCTACGTTCAACGTATCAAAAAGAAACGATCGTCTCGTTTCTTGTAAAATATTCAGGCCCGCGGCGCGGCGTCCCGGTTCCCCCCGTATTTCGCTTGAAATCCGAACGCGCTCAATGGACTGCCCATGAGTAATACTTTTACTCGGGCAATATGAAGCGTTACGAAGAAAAGGAAAGAAGAAACTGTTCGGTCCAGTGGACGAAGGACGACCTTTGCAGTCGTTATCGCCACTTACGAAATAACGTGCTATCGAAACGCGTCGTTTGTCCGCGAGTTCGATTAATCCTCGATGATTCAAGGCCAGCTCGGCCAGCGAAACAATTCTTTCGTTACACATGGCATACATTTTCTTTTCTATATTCTCTCTCTCTCTCTCTCCCTCTCTCTCTCTCTCTCTCTCTCTCTCTCTCCGGTTTTTATTCCACAGCGTCACGTAGAGAGTGAGTAGGTAGCGAAAGAGTAGGCCAAGCGAGCGAGCGAGAAGCAGGCGAGTCCTGAAGGGGCCTCGAGTATACACGATAGATGAAAGTGAAAGGGAAGGTAGAAAGGGTTGGCGGACGTATATACTCGTGGCCGCTGTTACTCGGCAATGTACTCGGCCGCGGGGGCCCAGAGCGCAAGATTTACAATCGCCACGAGCCAGAACGGGCCAGCAACCAAGGAAAATACCACCAGGCAGTCGCGAGTACCTGCGCCAACTAACAAATCACGATACTAACCGTGATAGCGTGCATGCGCCGTCTAGCTGTTGAACCCTTCATCTTCAAAATTGATAAAAAAAAATACATCGTCCACTTCCCTTCATCTATTCATTTATCTCCATCACTTGGCAGGATCTTGCAAACGGAGACTATTTAAGGAATAAAAATAAGCAAACACAAGCCATTCTAAATTTAGCAGTAACGGGCAAAAATTGCACAGATATCGGCAACGCCAACGTAATATTTCACTTCGTTCTTTCAAGTGTTTTACCGTCATTCCCCTTGAATGGAAGTGGCTCGTTACATGTACAGTGCACGCGAGCGACACGTATACGCGTCCGTAATTGACTTTTCAGTCGACCAGAAAGAGATTGTTGTGTGTTTTATCGGGGACCGCGTGGGTGGAAATGCTCCCCGCACGATTCTGCAAACTTTACGAGCATTTTCTGTTACACGGCTATCGAGGTTGAAATAGGTGGCCCAAGAATCCCAGTTTCGGACACCGTTGGCACTCTGTTTCCGCGTCCCTTGAAATTTCCAGCATGCAATTTACAGTTGGCGTAATTCGCATCGTTAAGAGATTGCGTCATTAGACGACTGTACGATCCAAACGAAATTGGGCCTCGCGTCCGACGCCAGAAGGGGGAACTGGCGTGTTTCGTAAACCTTTATCGAGCGTTAAAAAATGTGAGTGGTGTTCTATTGGAAGCTAATCCGACGAATATTTCATAATAGGACCTAGTATGTACGTGACACGTCGACGGAATTCTCGGTTCCCTCTCAAAAGTCAAATATTCAATGTTGCGAAAGCCGTGGCCAAACACGTTCGCTGTAGAAATATCGATTAGGCAGAGAGCTCTTTCTATCGTTCATCTCCGTGCAGGGATGTTGAACTTTCTTCAAATGAACAGTAGCATCTTTTCTTTCGGCGCGCATGCAGAAACGAGCTATCGGGAAGACCGAAACAGACGCACAGCCGTATTTAGCGCGATCGACAGAAATTTCATCGCGCTATGTAATCGTATCTGCCAATTCGGCGAGACGGCTCAAGTGAAAGTGTACGCTTGCCGGCGAAACATTTTTGCCTAACGTTTTAAGCCATTAAAATCGCCTGGCCGAGTTTTATCGCGAGACGAGCGCCTCTGATTTTCATTTTATCTGGAAACAAGGGTCGCGTTTTAAGTTCATTTCTTGCATGCCAGCGTTACGTAACCGCGAACTATTGCCGCAACCTCGAAGGAGCGCCGGCGAATTTTAACCATTTTGGGCCTCGGGCAACTCGGTTCGACTTAAGGGGGTCGTTTGAACATTTGTCCGCGGTGACTAATTGCTTTTGTTTTTGCAAGATTGCGAGGTATCTATCGATCTCTCAAAGCGATTGACTTGCTTTTTCTTATGCCAGCGAGCATCGACAGTTCTGGAGGGATCTAAGCTAACCAGCCACAATCCTGACGTAAACACCTCGACCTGTTTTTTGAAAATTCTACTGTGTATCGCTTATTCCGAGGATATCGAAGCTACAGATATGGAAAACAGGAAAACGTTCCCAGTCTATTTATTAGTCCGAAGGCTGTCGATAATCACAGATAAGAAATGAAACGAGAATAACACGGACGGAAGTCTCTCCTCTCCTTTGCCATTCGCATACACGAACATCGATCTTTTCGCGAAAATCATATTTCACAAAACTACACCGAGTTAAACAAACCCTCCTCGACATTCCTAATCAGGAAACTGCCATTCGAAAGTTCGATGCCGAAACACGCCGCTCGGGTCGATAGAGGCGGGCGAATTAAAAGAGCGCGTTGAAAGCTTCCGGCGAAGCGAGTCTTCTCTCTTAAGTATACACATGTATGTACACGTGCACCGAAAAAACCACGAGAGACGATAATCCGCCGCAGCCAACATCCACAGACCAATGGTGTGCGCCGAGGACGAGGGCCCAGATTATCAAGATTCAAAAGCAGAAAACGGTGGCTGAAGAACGAGACTAAGGACTTCCTCTCTCTCGCGGTGCGAATCGCACGCGCGGATTCCCACGGTGTTGAGATAAGGCAGCGCAGAGATAAAGAGAGGCGCAGAGAGAACACCGGGAGAGATGGTGATGGGGAAACGAAATAAAAAGAGGAAGAGAGAGAGGGGGGAGGGGGTCGCGGGTGGGAGGAGGAGGAAAGAGAAAGAACGAGCGGAGAGAGGAGAAGGAAAAAGGGTGGCGCGGGTGGAGGGGTGGGGGGAAGGGGAGGGGGAATAGAGAAAACGGCGAGGACGATGTGGGAAAAGAGGAAGCTAATCAGAAGCGGAAGTACGCTCTGGCGAGGCCCGAGGCCTTGAGAAGCATATTCAGCCGCGCAGCTTTTAGCTCTCTTAATTGCAACTTCATTTAACATGCCCTACACAACGAAACGTTCGGCCAATCGGAGGCCTCCGTGCCGCGAAGCCGCGTCTTAATAACTGCCTTATCGTTCTCCAAGGAACGTCTGAGAAGGGAGCAACCGCAGGCGGACCGTGGAAGGTGAAAATGCTCCGAGACCTGCTGCAAGGGTTACGAGAAAACTCAACACTCCTTTAACAGGTCTCGCCGTTAAGGGTAGCCCGATTCGCCTCCTCAACTCTGCCCCCAAGCTTCTCGTCGCGACTCCCATTCTGAATGGGAATCAGTTGTAACGCGGAGTTGTAATAATTGGACGAAACTGTGCTTGCTGGGGCTTATTAGTGCCACAGCTTTGTGCCCTTTTCTGTTATTGATTGCAATCAAGATCTTGCGGGTATACACAAGTGGGTAATTCCATATAATTCAAGGTCAGGGTTTGTTAACAGTTCCTGGCTGTATTTCACTTCGTGCATGCTACTTGCAAATGTATTATTGCAATATGTATTTTCAGCTGACAGCGTGACAAAGATAGTATGTGTAGTAATAATAAATGTTTCGTTTGAAGCTAGGAGTAGTAATGAAAGTAGCCATCGTGTGTCCCAAAACAGCATCGTTTGGCCACCGAGTCTCCTATTGTGCGTTTATCAAAGTGTGCTCCTATGTGAAAACATTCGAGAAACTCGCAAAGCTTGAATAGCAACAGGGGCAGATAGTTATTTCAGGGATCAGAGCAGTTTCATTATATGGAGCACGTTGCGTTGATGCAAAACTCACGGCTGCGATTATTTTATTGTGGAAATAGGTTGATTGTTCCCAGACGTACTTCGAATTAATAACAACGGCATAATACCAGATTATTAGTCCATTTAGAGGCAATACATTTGTACATCCGTTGTGCACGTCGTATTTCCATAACACCTCACAGAAAAATATGCAAAAGAGTTGTACGTACACGCGATACCGCGCTACACGGAGTCCTGATTATGGTTATCTCGCGACACCTATATTAGTTACCATCGGCTCGCGATAATCGAGTTTTTACTATCAGCTCTGAACACATCTCAGCAATGATAATTCGGCGCGTTGCAGTTTAGCTATGATCTAATCTAATTAATAAATAGGCTATTGCAGAAATTTCTGTCTGAATGTGTACAACGTTTGTAACAAAAACCGCCTCGAGAATTTTCAACGTATAGGTATGTAAAGTCGATAAAAATTCGTGAAATGTTTAATGAACAGAGCAGGAGGAAATGCGTCGTCTACCTGCTGGTCACGATTACGAGAGGCAACGTAAACGAATCTTGTGTAAGATCAGTTGGAAGTGACTCACGGCTGATTTAGTTGACCGTGTATATCGATCAGCGAAATTAATCGGTACTGATAGACGAGAGTACCAGATTGTTTTCGACAAGATATCACGGCCAATCGAGCGTCCGACGCTCATTACCGGCATCGTTGTTAATTAATCGCTCGAAAGTCGCAATTGCCTGTTGTAATGAAACAATGATTCACTAATCGATGGACATGCAAGACAGATAACGCGATCAGATGTCGTGTACAAACGTTACTATTCGTTGGAACGTTCGTTGAAACGTGAGCGTTGACAATCGTGAAACGTTCGTTTATCTATTTGTGTAATAATTTATTAGGCGAATAGATTGAATATCAAAGCATTTTGACGGAATTAAACTTTTAGCGCCACTGATCATATCAGATATGTTATCATGTATCATGGAATATTGGATTGAAAAGTGTTTTCTCGTATTTTTTAAAGAAATTCAGAGACAAATAAATTTATATACCTATAAATATATCTATAAATAAATATATATATATATATATATATATATATATATATATATATATATAGATAAATATTGACATATTTAGTATAATCTCTGATTTCCCAAGTGAACTTTCAAATTTTATTTGCGCGACAGGGCCGAAAGAAACCGCCCTCACATATTCTAACCAAAATGCTATTTTCGAAAACAAAGGAGAAGACTTTCTAGCCAACTCAATACTTTTTGTTAAGTAAAGCATTTACTATATTTATTTTGTTAAGGAAAGCATTTAATACATTATACGTATTGCAAATTATCTGGCCAGAAAGTAAAAGGTGAAAGTAAAGATTCTTCGATCATGACGTATAAATGGAAGCATTCCAGTCGCAGATGGCAAAACATAGACTGCGCTCCGAAACGCGAGGAAAGGATCGATTGTTCTTTTCGCCGCGTACCAGCGGGGAATTCTATCGATGATTGGTCGCCTTTCTTTTATTATAGTCGAGGAAAGAATGCACGGCTGACGCACCGGCAGAAAAAGTAGAATTAACCCGGAATTTCGACCGGTTCACCTTTCAAACTTGACCGTAATTTCTGTTTGCATCGGGATATTTATATGAATGCAAACTCCTACATGCGACCAGGCTATGGGAGATCACAACACAAATATATCCGGCAGATAATGGCCACATGAATATGAAATGACGAACGTAAAGACGCCTTTCGACCAGCTCGACCTTGACTCGAGATCGCTTTTTCTTTACGATCCGTCATCGCGAGCCATTGATGACCACATCGGACTCGCCAGCGCCTCCTTCATCTTTTTTCTGAAAAACAGTTGCGCAACTAACGCTCATACGACCATGGAACACCTGAACTTGAATTACACGTTCGGAGGAAGTTTTTCTAGCGTTATATAATCGAGTCGGCGATATCAATAAACACGCTCGAAATTCTGCTAATTATAGAAAAGCGACGAGCGTTCCCAGACAACAAATACCAGGATGCCGGTAATGGAATTGAAAGTAATGTTCGACGATATTAACATTTTTTACGTTCTGATTTTCTCGTATTATACTTGCATCAGAAAATATAGCCTGATACTATATCCTGCTGTACATTCGCAACGGAATAAAACCATACATTGGCTAACAAGGTTTGCTTATTACACGCTTTTCGATTGAGGTAGGAGCTACTTTCGCAAAGTCAACACTCGCACAATTTCTTCCACAATTCAGTCGTTTGTATTCTCTTAGCCAGTGTGGTCCATTAAAATTCATCTGTCTGCCTCTAAATGCGTTAAAGATCACGTTTGATTGTTGCTTCCAATTGCGTGTGGAAATTTAATTCACACTGTCTCTTGCATCCAATCGAACTGGCATTTAGTTATCCTTCACAGATTACTGTTTCCTTGACAGACGAAAATATTATCGAGTAACAGAAAGCGAGCCAAAAAATTGGGAAACCCCTTTCGAACCTCTTGCAGTCCCGTTTCCAACGTTCCCCTCTTCTCGCGCGCGCATTTTGCCTGCGCTACGAATCGTTACGTCGCGCACAAATTTTATGCAAATATTATCAGCCATATCGCTCAAGTTGCGCGTACAAAGAGCTACATTTGTCGTGGTAAGTAATGAGATTTGCAGAAGTTGCGCTGCGTATCGTGATTTAAATCCACTCACTGAGATAACGGAACGTCCGACGACATGTTTACATTGGAGTAGCCCCCAAGCTCGGAAATAGCCGCTATTCATGAATCATAGTTCTTGATAAAACAAACAAAATGGCTGTCGCGCGTAATTACGTTAGAAAAGTAAATGTATGCTACGTGCTCTCACCTTGCGATTTTGATCGTCCGCGCGTTATCCAATATGGTATCCAAAGTAAAAACGTGTTGGCGAACGTTGGACTTTCTTAAGACTCTCTCGAGGAGTCATGAAGCATCTCCACGAGCCGACGACCCGAAATCCCGTGATAGCGGCGACGAGAACGACGGTGCATACACGTGACGTACATTGATATACCGCAGCATGGATCACCACAGGCACGAGAAACAGATCGTCGCGGTGCGTCGCAGTGGAACGCGGACGAACCGATCGAACATGAACAGAGCTGGTGTACCGAACAGCTGAAAAATGCGGGACAATATCGGAGCTGGCACTGAATATCACTTTACACTGGGTGCACAACGACCACACAGCCGCGACAGACGATCGAAGGTGTCGTCGAACCGACTTCTTTTCTTTGAGAATCCTCGAGAAGATGACCAAAGTCGAGAGTCTTCGTGAATTGCGGCCAACGATCAGAAACGATATTTGGAGTCAGCCGTTCTTCGTATCCTGATAATCAGATCGCACATATCGCTGAATATCACACGTGATCTCGTGGGACGTATCTGGCTAATCCTAGTTGGTTGCACGGCACCCTGTGGGACAGGGTTGCGATCGAGGCATAGCCAAGTGTTATCGTGTACGTGAATTAAAAGCCGGATGACGATGACGATGACGGCGACGACGACGATGACGACGACGACGACGACGGCGACGACGTGGAGAACTTTTTTCCAACGGGGTCTGCTCCGTTGGCTGTCCAGGGTCAACCGGCTGGCTCCGCGCGCGGCACTTTTACCCGTTGGGTACTCTCAAGGACTCGGAGGTGGCTCCTATTCCTTTCTCTTATCCTTTCGCGCGCGCGCCTTTTTTATCCCGCTAACCTTTTTAAGCGCACTTTTAATTCCACTCGGCCGCGTGTCTCCGTGCGGCGTTCATAAGGACGGTGAAATCTTATTGGAAACGAATGGGAATCGGGTGGAGATCGTCGCGGGAGGCGCGTGTCGACTGACGATACACCGAGAAAATCCAGTTCCGCAAGGGCGAGGCAGAGTTCGAGGATTAGAAAAGTACACGGTGATAGAGGCGAGAAAGAAAACAAGTGGATCCAGCCACATCCGGATCGTCTTTCAGACTCGTCCTTCGCTGCCGCCGTATCCCCGGCTGCGACACCGCTACCGTGTTCTTTTTCCTATTTCACCTCTAGGTGACTTCTTTCACGATTCGCACGTCGTCCGCTTCGTCGTCGTCCACCCTCGAGAGGATTCAGTACTTGTGCTCGAACACCGTATCTCCTCCGCGTATCGTTGCCTTACAATTCTTTACGGCGGATCACCGTGGTCTCTCTCTCTCTCTCTTTCTCTCTCGTTTTCTCTCTCTCTCCCTTTCTCTCTCTCTCTTTCTCTCGCGTGCGCGCTTGCTTCTCTTCTTCCTCTCTGCCTCTCCCTTTCTCTGTCTCCTTTCTCTTCTGGTTTTGTAATCTGTTTTACGAAACTTCTGTAAGCCCGGACGCGGCGCGGCACGAGCGAGCGTGGCGCGATCGCTGAATTAAGAGACAGGCTTGAATTCTGCCATGAAATCGGCTGGCAGCCTGGTTACAACGGTGACAGGGCGCAGGGTATCCTGGTGTTGCTCTCTCTCGTCGTCCCGGAAGCAGGGTTACCGGTAGAACACAAGCGTTGACCTTGAGCACTCGCGTTTGATAGCGCACGACGCGGACCATACGAGGACGATCGTTTCCATTGCTTTCTTCTTCATCGGATGGCACAGTGAATTCGAACGGGAACGGTCGCGTCCGGGCGCGCGTGTCCACCGTATGCGCGCGCTCTTTCACCTGTTTTCGTCGCGAGAGACCGGGGACCACGGCACCGTGCACCGCCGTCCAATCGAAATTAGACACAGATTTCACGAAGCAGCGGACTAGAAATGTTGTTACACAATTGCACAGCTCTTTTTCGCGCTCTCTCGTTTCCCCGTTCGCGTATCGCTTCGTTTTGTCCAGTTCCACCGTTCCAATTCGCGACAATCACCGTGTTCCTTCCGCGGGAATGGTGCCCGCGATCGGCTCGCTGTTACGAGACACGTCGAAGAGAAACAACTCGAAGGTGGGACCAAATCCGAAAGCCGTCGAGAGAAAGACACTGGGAGAGAGAGAGAGAGAGAGAGAGAGAGAGAGAGAGAGAGAGAGAGAGAGAGAGAAAGAGAGAGGGAGAGTGAGGCAGGAATATTCGGCTATGCCCAGCCTACGAGACAGGATCGGATTTTAGCGCGCTCCGCACGCGCTCCCGCGAGCCCAAGTCGGCGGTTTCAACTTTTACTTTCAGCTCTTACACAACGCGGCCCGCTCTTGCTTGGTACGTAAGCGGCAACCGAGCACCGGAGCCTCGCTCTTCGTTACAAAGCTTCTTCTTTCCCTCGCCTCTGCCTTTCCTTCGGCCCCTTTCTCCTTCTACTATCCCCCTATGTAGATTGCCACGTTCAAACTGTGCTCCGATATTTCGTGTTGACGGCACCGCCTCCAGTTCGCGGATAAATTCCCTGGATTTTGAAAGTGAGCGCGGTAGACGGTACGGTCCACTGGCCGCTCAAACATCTGGCATTCTTCCGGAATACCGAAAGGACTCTCGGGGCACGCAGCCCGGACCTGTCTGAAGAGCACGTGCGTCGACAAAAGCACGTGCGGACGAGCACGTGTCTGGTGTTTTCGTTCGGTGAGAACGGCGCACACGAACCACCTCGATAACGGCCACGCTGTTGCGAACCTTTCGCGAAATCACAAATCAAAGTCGGCGGGTTTCGCGCCACTCCGAACGATGGTACGATCGAGTCGACACACTCCCACGAGAACCCGGAAGAAGAACGAAATCCAAGAGCCACGTGGCCACCCGATGACGAGTCGCGGCGAAAAAACAACAACGACGTTGTTGACACCGATGTTGACAGCGTTGCGTCGATTTCCCCGATTATTTTTCGCACTGCACATACACTGTACACTCGCGTATGTACACAGAGTCGACACACCCGATCAAAACGATATATGTTTTTCGCGCGTGGCCTTTCTTTCTCACTTCGCCGGAGGACTTCTTCAGGGAGAGAGGGTCTCTTCCGGTCTCCGCGGTGTGTCTCACTGCTCCTCGCTCCGTCGTAACTTTTGCGCAAAGCCGAGACCCTCTCTTACTCTTTACCCCTCTCTCTCTCTCTCTCTCCCCCTCTCTCTCTCTTACTCTCCCTCGCTCTCTCTCTCTACCTATCTATCTATCTATCTATCTATCTCCCTCCGTCTCTTCCTTTCTCTCTCTCTCTCTATCTTTTCCTCCGTCTCTTTCTCCCTCAACACCTCTTTCTCTCTGTCCCCCTCTTTCTTTCTCTCTCCCTCTGTTGCTCTTTCGCTCTTTCTCTTTCTCTGTCTGGTCCTAGGTAAACGCGGAGAGAGGTAGACTGGGCAGTCAGCAAGAGATGGTGGTGGTGGTGGTGGTGGTGGTGGTGGTGACGATGGTGGTGGTTGATACGATGCGTTGGTAATGGTGGCACACGATACTGCTCGAAACGTGTATATACCAGCCACCGATCGGGACGTCAGGACGGTGACGGTGACGACAGTGACAATGGTGGTAGTGACTGTGCAGTGATGGTGGTGGTAGTAGAGAAGAGGCCAGGTGGGCCCCGTGGCTTACAGGCGAGCCCAGAAAGGGTTGAGGGTCCGAAAAGCACGGTTCTCTCTCTCTCGAGAACTCCCGGTGGAATACTCACGCTAGAGAGGAGGCCTCGCGAGCCTTGTGAGTTCGTTTGTAAAGGGACCGTAGTATTGGTTCCTCGTCGAGTGGCACCTCTTCTCTTCTCTCTCGCTCTCTCGCCCGTTCTCCCTCTACCTATCTCTTTCCTACGCTTACTCTTTCCTCCCACCATCGCTCTTCCACCACCGCCTTCCTCTACTCTCCCTTTCCCCACTGGTGCTCTCACTATTACATTACAAATAGCTCTCTTGCCTAGGCCACGTTTGTGAGGTGTTGCTCCTTCCGTGTACGTTTATGCGAGCCGTCGAGTGTGCGCGCCTGCATCGATTTACGTGTGTCGCGTATGGCCCGTGTACGTGCTAACTGTGGCTTTCATACACATGCACAAACTGTCGTATGCACGGTAGGAGTAGAGACATCGGTCGTCTTCCTCCGTTACTCTTTCGTCCTCCCCCCACTCTCTCTCTTTCTCTCTCTCTCTCTCTCTCTCTCCCTCTATTTCTCCCTCTCTCGCCGTGTCTTTCTCGTTTCTCTATCTAGCCGTATGCATAAGTCCTATTTGGACGTTGATGTGCGCGCGTACACGCACACGTGCGAATCGCAATCGTCCTATACGCTATGTCTTCATCCTCGTCGCTCAGGCGCGGTTGAATAGAGGACCTCCTTGTCACGGTAATGGTGTAATAGAAGGCTACGCTTGTGCCCGCGCACGTAATACGTAAGAATGAAGTGAGTGCTTCGCAGACCTCTGCGCGCTTCTCTTTTTCTTCCCTTCTTTCTCTTCCTTCCTCTTTTCTTCGGCAAGCCTCCCCACCCCTGGCCCTTCGTTTCCGTTCTTTCTGCTCGTCCTCCTGTGCCCACGTTATGCCTCTCTATAATTTCTGTCTCCTACTACCGTTTCTTCCGTCTTGCTCCACCATCGACACGAACTTCATCTTTTGCTTTTCTTCTCCCTCCTCTCCGCCGCGTCCTCCCACCCTCTCCCACTCTTTGTCTTTCCCGCTTCTTTTCTCGCTCCACCACGGTTCTGTTCGCACGAGCGAACGCGCTTGCGCGACTCTTTAGTCTCCCGCGGACCGAGGAGAGCCACTTCCCTCTTCCTTCCCTTTCCTCCTTCCTTTCTCTCTTTCTCTAGACACTAGATCGCTCCCGCTCCTTTTGCTGACCTTCCAACCCGTCTATTCTTCTCGCCATCCTATCACTCCCACGTGCTTTCTTCCTCTTGAAAATGTTGGCCCACCACCGGCCAGCTGACCCAATCGAAACGCGCGCGGCTTGCGCGTAAGCCTTCTTTTTCATACGGAGGAATTATTATGTCGTTGCTCTAGTTATGCATCGGACACGCTTTCAACCGTGATCGATAGTGAAATGCTTGAACGACTCGCTGGTAAACACCTTCGGCTTCAGGTTCCTCCGCGTTTACTTTAATTGCGGGCTTAGCTCGTGATAGAAGCATCTTTAAACACTCTCGCCGCTGTACTGGCCTTAAACGTGAGTTTAATGCTTAAAAATACTTAAAAAGTCCTCATTTTCTCTTTTTACACGGACACAGGTGCTATTCGCCCATCACTCACTTGACGTAGGTATTCTATTTTCGAGGGATGAACAGGGGCGACGATAATTGTTCGCCATTCCACTACAGCTCGCGGAGCGACGGAGTTTATCCAAACCTCAACGCCAACAGCTACTTCAATTGCTCCAAATTGATAGGCTCGTTTCCGTGTCACGGCTTTGTGAAATCTCTTCGTTACTGAAACACCAAACGGACTTGCCGCTCCCCCGTAAAATCCTTTCGTTTATCTTTGCAGACTCGCGGCA
The DNA here is from genome assembly GCA_929113495.1 of Andrena minutula. Lineage (NCBI taxonomy): Eukaryota > Metazoa > Arthropoda > Insecta > Hymenoptera > Andrenidae > Andrena > Andrena minutula. The sequence goes on from OV815994.1 coordinate 40,240,070, forward strand.
ACCGTACGCTCGTTTCATTAACGAAACCTTTAGCTCGTGAACGTGTTACTTTTCATTGGAACTATTTATAAACATTCTTCGAAAGAATTTCATGGCCGACCGGTGCGGCTTTAATTCGAGTCGGTGCACCAGATACGCGATTGTTTCTTCGTCCCTCTTTCTCCGACTGGCTCGCACGGGACACGGGCAGCCGTAGCCGCAGCTATTGCCATTCGTAGATTCGGTCAACGATGTGCACGCGTCCGGAGATTACGGCAGCGGCTGGCTATACTTAGAGCGTCAGACGAATTTCGCTCGAGGGTCGCTCAGAAAGGAGGTCGAGGAACAGCTGATGCGATATGCGCGGGGCGTAATTTGGCATGATAACGCTTTCCTCTACTTTTTCCACGGGCGAAAGTCGATCGACAAACGGAATTCTCTCTAATCAAAAGGTATATGCACATAACTTTCCTTCCAACGGAATATTTGAATGTCAAAATGTCAATACGGTATATATACATCTTGCTCACGTTCCTACGAATATCTCTGGACTTTGTTCTGTTCGTTTCGAGACATTTACCAGCCTACTTCTATGTACGCTGAACTATTAAAAATGTCATCCTCCCAACTAATAATTTCAGTTCCAATCGATGAGAAATCGGTAACCTTTTGGGCAAATATGAGCGCGCCAACTGGTACGAGGTCTTAATCAATCCGACGTTACACTGCTTACGATCTTAATATTCGTTTAATGCGTTAGAATAAAATGATCGAATAAACATTATTCGCCTGTTCAGTTACTTGACAACGTTGAAGGCGCGTATGTGCGTTGAAGGAGCGAGAATCTTCTGCGATGAATAAGCAGACCCCGAGAAAAAGGAAGCCCAAAGTCTCAAGGAGCGTACGTTTGGCCAAATATTTGCTCGCGTTATCAGCGCGGTAGTAATTGCGTGAAATTAATTAATTCGCATGCAGACTCGTCGGCTGCGTTCCGCCGCTGACTGCCCAGAGTTATCGTACTCGATACTATTTATTTATTTATGGTGCGGTCTAAATTAAAAGCGCGACGAGAAGGCCGAACGTCTTGCGTAATCGTTACAAAGAGCACGCGGCTGTTTATCATTACGCGCGAAAGAGATGACTGGTGGGTGCGGGGATGATGGAGGAAGGAAGGGGAGGCAGCGGGAGACAGAAGAAGAACGAGAAAAAAAAAGGGGGGAAACTGCAAGGTCCTTTTCAGCTTCGGCACGCATGCAATTAAAAGCTATTTTCTTCGCATTGTCTCTGTGTTTACGTTTCCACGATCGTAGGTGATTCGTTCTCCTGCGCGTCACACCCATTTGTTCTTATCGCTACCAATTTCCTCCACTTTTTGCCTTATTTACATCTGTCTCGTTTATTACAAGATAATTGATTCTTCTTTTTGCCGCGCCCGGAGCAAAGGAAAGACGACGGATGCTTTGCGATTTCTGTTTACGTCGGACAATCAGAAACATCGGCGTGAACATTACTTTCTGCAACATTCTATCTGATCGAGGGCCGCGTTAGAAGCTTGCAGTTACACGAGGACAGCGTAGGTGATACGTAACATTTCTCCTGCTATCTGCGCAATCTTATCAACTTGGGTGTTCTTTTCCTCGCCTGACTCATGCGACACTATAATTAGGGCAGCCGACTCTGCTTGTCGGCGATAAGTGGTAGAGTAAATTATAATCCTTTTTATGGAATCAAGGGGATTTCTCCTGCGCGCATAGAGGCTTCCCGCGTCTGAAATTCCCAACGCGCGTTCACGATCCGATATTTCCCGCGATTGTATTTTCATTCCAGGTTTTGCTGTTCTCTCAAGTCGTTTCGCGTTGGCGTTTACAAGTTAACAGTTGCAACGGCACGCGCGCAAACGTCGTGTTTGTGCGTTTCGAACAATGAACGACGTTGTACAGAAATCCGTTGACACGACACCATGCTCAGAAATTATGGAACAACACCCCTGGGCCACTTGGTTTCTCGTGAGACAGTTTGACCCTCCTCCGAAGTCTTTCACTACACTCCTTTTCTCTCGCTCTCTCTCTCTCTTTTCCCTCTGCCCATCGCCCTCTACATATCTCTATCTCTCTCTTCCTGACCCTCCTTTCTAACTCTCCTTACCTCCACCTCGTCCCACGAGGTGGTCGACGACGGTCGTACTTGCACCTTTCTCACAGCGCGACGCAGGTCTAGCCATATCCCTTCTTTCCACGTCCCTTTCACTCGTATCACGCGAGACGAGGTTGAGGAGGGTCCAGCGAAATGCGAAAAAGAAGGAAACAGAGGAAGAGGGCAAAGAGTGGCGGGAACGAAGGTGCAATGGAACGAGATAAAAATAAAGAAAAGACGGGGAATATAAGAGCGGGAGGGAGAGAGAGAGATAGAGTGAGAGGGAGTGTGAGGATGGAGGGGAGTAGAGAAAGAGAATGCAGAATGAGAAGTAGAAAGATGGAGATCCAGTTTGACCGTATAGGTTAGATCCTCGTTGGTTTCGTGTATTTCGTGGTGACTCGTTTTATTGCGAATCCGGTTTGCTCCCCGTGACGAAGGGAACAAGAAGAAGCGCGAGGAGACAGGAAGGGAAGGAGAGAGAGAGAGGGTGGATGGGAGAAGGTTGCGGTGGACGATGAAGGAAGTGGAGGAGGAGGAGTCGTAGGGAAGGGAAAGAGAGGGATCTTTCTTTCGTCGTTCGACCGATACGGGTATTCCCTTTCTCCTCTACTCTGCTCTAGCCGTTGCTGCTCGTTCTGTTGCTACGTTGCTGCTACTCCTTATGGGACAGCGGAACGCGTTGGTGCTGGCTCTTTTTGCTGCTACTGCTAGTTGCTACCGACCGGTCGTTCGGCCGGTGATGTGCACCACGCGCTCTCCGCTGTTGTAGCCGATGGAGGTGACGAAGCTGGAAGTGGTGGCCAGTTTCAAGGTTGCCTCCTCATCGCTCGCGACTTGCACATAGTGTACACGTTTCACTAGCCATACTCCTCTCGAGCCATCTCCCTGGACGTGCTTTCCTACCGGTATGCAGGCCTCCGCGTCTACCCGCAGCCGGGTACACACCAGTCGTCATCGATAAATTTTATCGTTCCCAGTTGCATAACGATACACGGAAACCGCGGAACGTTTCAAAGACTTAGTCATTACAAGATCAGTCGGACATCGCTGTTTGCTTCTACTGACTACATATTTACTAGCGTCCGAGTAGCGATTTTGTACGCTTAATTCTATACTTTATACCCTACGTAATTTCCGATTAAAGATGATTGTATTAAGAAATACTTTAAACTGCATATTTTCTGTATCTTTGACGACTCCAGCTTCGATTGCTGCTCATAACTGGGGTTGTCAACTGTACTATAGTATATAGTATTGTACTATATTTTGCCCAGTGTACTATGTACTGTTAGAAAAAGATATAGTACGCAAAAATACTATATTTTCCATACGTCGATAAAATTCTACAATTTTTACTTATTTCTTTGTTTTATGGCAACATTAAACTTTAACGGAGAGGATGTTTTCTATAATGAATATGAAGTGGTGGGACGAGAGAAACAGAGCCAGTCTATCTCTCATGAAAAATGTTAATTTGGACGTTCAGTGCAATCAAACTTTCAACACATTTTTTAAAGCCAATCATTTAATAATGTAAAATCCACAAAAATTACATTTATTTTAATTTAGATTTATTTTGTAACACTTTCCACTGAGAAGTATTATATTTTTTCACAATGTACTATATTTGTTATCATATTTGGCCGGTAATGTACTATATTTTCTCGAAAAAAGTTAGCAACTCTATTCACAACATCAAGCTCTCTACTTGGAATCAGCCATTTTATTGAAAAACTAACAAGGTTTTACTCAGACTGCACCTATAATATCTCCACTTGACACTAGAACCACCGACAATTACGGTATATGTACCTAGCTTTATGACAGTGAGTAAAATCACAGTACCTGTTATATTTAGGTAGGTATACTATTATATGTAAAACTTGAGAAAAACATTGAAAGTCACCGAGAATCTCGAAAAATACATGACTATACGTCTGAGTAATTTTCATAAGCAATTATAGACGACTCACTTTGACTGCTATGGTAATTATCGTTTTAAAGAAAGTGATATATACACTAGGGACGATTACAAGTGTGACCAATCAACGAGGCTTCCTATCTTACATTGGCCGTTTAAAATGACATTAACTGGGCATCGATTGTGGCAAACAGCAATGCAAACTCAAACCGATCGCTATTTCGTTTCGTGTGTCGCAGTATAATATTATGAAACGACGATTTGGAAAAATGAGACGAAACAAGCCTTTCCTCGAGCCATACCAGAATGGCCGCGCCCCACCAGAATTCGAGGAAAAAACCTTTCCATCGCACTTCGATCATCGAGCGAACTTACGTCATTTATAGCGCTTTGTCTTCCTGCTCAAAGTATCACGGTGTCTCGGTTTCTCGTAATTGATTACGGACTTCAGCGTAATGTCTACTTCTGCTCGGGAGATTTTAATTATACATTCGCCTATCGACGGTATGAAAATTGCGGTGGCTTAATAGAATCCACGAACCAGGAACTGTCGTGCGGGAATATTGAGATGGAATCGAACAGATTCTTTTAATTGTCGCACAATGTCGCGATAACTATCACGGCGACGGACTAGTGAAAAAATGCTTATGTTTCTCCGTGGAAAGATACGGCTCGCTCTAAAACCAGAACAAGGTTGCGCGAGCGCATGCACAGAGTGCTAACATTGATAGGTAACTATTTTCGTTCCGTCGTGGACGCGTTGTTTGATAAAATTTAAGGAGGCTTCCAGCACCTTTCGGGGCCGCATTTTGCACGGCAGATTTCTCTCTGCAAATTTCGCAGAAATATCTCAAATTGACAATTTTTTTTCAAGCCTCGTCGGGCTTCAACGATCAGACGCGGAAGTTTCAACGCAGCGCCACGCTTCTTTTAATCTTCCATCGCTTGCAAGTTACTTTGTCCAACTGGAATAAGAAACACACTTTCGTACGTAGCTGTTCCAATAATAGTGGGAACACAGATGGACGTATCTATTTATGCACTCGATTTGCGTTGTTTGCGAAACCGCGTGCCGTTTTTGTCATGCTAAATCATTTTCCTTCTGGAACTACTCCACGGTACTGTTCTCTTTTCCGCACATAGAAAAAATTAATCAAATAACTCACTGGTTTTCCCGCGAATCGGCTAAATTGTTATTCATAAATTCATTGAAACTCGTAAAACGATTCCCGGCACACTAGAACTGCGCTTGCACATATCCAATGGTATTTCTATCCATTCAGCTCCGCTTCTTGCATTTGCATTTCACAGAAAGCATTCGAGCGAAAATCATTCGTTCTCACGTACATATGCTCTTGCATTCTCTCGCCGCTTTACAGTTTAAAGCATGTTTTCCTCTAAATTACCTTTATATACGCAAACCTAAATTCTCCAATGCTGGCACACGCGAGTTAAATCGGTCTACAATTAGCTTCTATGGTGCCACTCTTAGATACGTGGTTTCAGCGTCGCGTTTTTTTGGTAACGGAAGAAACTACGACCCTGCTATCATCGTGGAGAACGAAGTAAGTGAGTGTAGTAATAGCGTAGGCTGATGTCATACGTTAACCTTCTACTTTGCACGTACAGTTGTTCACAGAAATGCGCGGCTATGGCGCCGCTGCGCATACAGTTCGCAGGAGTGTTTCTCAGGGCAGAGTCGCCGGAGCACCAGCGATCTCTCTCGAGAGGAAGGAGAGAGAGACAAAAAAGACACGAAAAGAGATCGTAAAATTGCCTAGGAAGCCGTCGAAGGGATCGTCCAAAGACAATTGTCTCTTACGTAATTAGGAATTCCGCGGTTGCTCCGTGGCTGTTATTCTTTCATTAATTCTTGCAGGCGGGATCGCCGTCATCGCGAAGCCACGCATTGCATCAAGACCCGAACGGTCGCGCATGAAAAGAACTAGGCGGACGAGAATTCGTGACGAATCTTTCAACGGCGAGTTAACGCCGGCCAGATAACAGCGCCTTTTCCGTGAACGTGTCCAGATAATGCCTAGCAGCTCTCGACTTTCCAAAGCGCGGAATCGCGCGCGCTTACGTGCACGCAGCCAGGCTATTGTGTGTATATGCGCGTGTTTCGCGCGGAGAGGCGAAAAAAAGCTTTCGAACGACCATGAATAGACCAGCGGTTTCGGGGAACAATGGTTCGTCGCGAGAGAAATTGGCGAGAAAAATGTAGGCGAAGTGGCGTCGATACGATCGGAATATCGGCTACAGAGTCCGCTCGACGAGGCTTGGAACGAGTCTTTCGGGAAAAAATAGGAAACTTGATTCCAGATAAATGTTGCTCCGCGGAATTTTCATTCCGATAGTCATCTCTGTAATGTACGACGCGTTGCGCGATTGTACGAGAATCTAAAACTGATACGAACAAGTTATGTGCGAATGATAGTCGAGGCTGGGAAGTGTAGCCGGTGGAAGAGCGTAGTCAGCTGCTAACAAGTGGCATGTTAATTTGATAGTCTTGTGGATTAGATCCACAAAGGGGTATCCCCCACCTTCTCCCTCGTTGTAGGGATGCATTTAGTCGATTATTTATAATTTATGGGGCATTATTATGACACCTGCAATCCTGAGGCCTTGCCACTAATTGTAAGTGCTCCAATCTTCACACCCAATTTAATTTACGAGTTCATTATATCTCTCTCACTGACTGCGCGGCAAATTACGAGATTAACGCCATGTTGCTGGCTCGTCGTGTTACTTTCACATTTATTTCTCTCCGTTTTAATTAACAGGATGATCTAGTAAGGGAGGAAACAATTTGCAAGCGATGTTGCTTAATTTACATGAAAATAAATGTATTCTTTAAGCGGGGCTCGTTGCATAATTTCTTAACACTGAGTTCAAGCTCTCTTAACTAGGAACGAAGCTGATTATAAAATCCCGAAAGTTTAATTTCTTTTAAAAATTTCGAACTGCAGCGTCTTCTGGTATTTTTTGGAAATTTTTCTTCGCACAGATCAGCGATTAAACTTCGTTTCATTGAGGTGACCAGAAACGAGTTAAAAACTGTTGATCCATTATCTACCGTGAAAAGGTTAGGAAGAGGGGGAAAGAAATATGTAAGCTATAGCGTAGAACAAAAACAAGCGTGTTACTTTCCTGTGCCACTTGAAAGGAGCAGGCGTATCAGCCATGGTGTTTTCACGTGTTGCCAGAACATCGTCGATTACATTCAGATAAAAATGTGTTTGCTCAGCAGTTAAGAGTGTTGTAACACCATCGACACGTGGGGGACCGCTACCGTTGATTGTAGTTACGTATGTAATAGGCGGGCACAGCAGTTTGTAAAATTTCTCTGTTCATCGTTTCGTCAGCATGACGCTGTGTAAGGGAGAGTGGGGTAAATACGAACGCGGGGTAATCGCGAATTCGATGTTACGGCATTTTAATAAATAACAACGATGTTCCCTCTCCACTAGCTAATAGTTTAGGTCGTATCCTACGCCAGGCAGAAAATAAGAAATACAGAACGCTTATGCTATTCAAGATAACACAATTTATTATTTTCATCATGTTTCAAGTAATATTTTGTCCATTTCAATTGCATGTAATTACTGTTGAATTAATGATACAATTGTTTCTCTTTTAAGTTGAAATAAAACACTTTTTACCAATATTTTGTGACCAAGACCTTGCTTGAATTATGATTCTAATCTCTGAAATAAATCCTTTTTATTTTTTTATGTCGTGGGGCAATGACGAACAACTCGGATGGGGTAATCTCGAACCTTAGAGATTAGCAACGATAACCGATTTTTATGAAATTTTCATCATGTATAAAACTTACTTGAATCTACAAAACAAATTTTTGAATTTTCATTACAGGCTCAGACAGAAAAAGTTTAAAAAACGACCTTTACTATCTTTTTTTATATTCCGACCAATTGCAATTTTTTTCTAACGCACAAGAAGATGAATTTGAAAAATACATTAGGAATATGTTGTAGCAACATTGTTTATGAGTTGACCATTGCAGGCCGCGCTTTCTGTGCGACTTCTGCGATATTTAACACTCTGTTCGTGATTACCCCACGGCAGTCGAATAATCACAGACACCAAGGGTTTTTATTTTTCACTATAAAGTTGATTTTTATTATAATTTTTCAAAAAATCGCCACAGTACCTTATAGATGAATAGTTTAAGTATGTTTGTAAATAATAAACAAATTCATATCTCATATAGTTTTCGTTTTGTTTGCTTTTTTGCTTAGGTGTTCGTAATTCCCCCACTCTCCCTTATTAGTTGGTGGAATTTCGAGGGTCGACCGCGACGCGATAAATGAAAAACTGTGATAAACGCGGTCCTGGATCTTCCATCGCCTTGGCTGCCGCGTCGTTGGATCCCACTCGCACCATTTTTTTTCCTCTCTTGCCTTTTTTCTAGACGATACTGATCTCTCATCTGGCTGTTGAGCACGGCAGACACGGCATTGCAACGGCATGACAGATCATTATGTAATGTCATAACGTTATGTGAACGTTTTACATTCGATGCCTTGCACCATTGCGGTCTCAAGGTCTTTACACTGTTGTTTGTACAACGAGTTAACGCGTCGATGCCGATCCAGGGACATTTCGCTGGAGAAAATCCCAATGGCACCTCGTGATGCCGTTGATTGTAATAAATTCAACTTCTAGCTTCTTTTAAAGCTCTTTTACACGAAATGCACTGCCGATTTCGAGATGTAGGACTACACAATCGGGTCAGAAATATCGCATCAACAAGCATAAATGACATTATTAGTTCCTGGATGTTCGTGGTGCATTAAAACTGGGTAGAGTTTACGATTAGGAATCCTATGAGCCTCTTAGAAGTCGAAATGATGAAGTTCACTTTCCGCAAATTTCCCAATTTTAGTACTGAAGCACATAATTAGTGCTTAATTTATCAATGTTTTCTACTTTTTATTTTATGGAGTTGATATCTTTTATTTAATACTTCTAATAGGGGATACTTTATTGTTGTTGGTATATAGTATATTTGAGCTGTTTGTACATTTTTTGTTGTGAACTTAAATTTTTAAACTTAAAATTTGTCAACTCTGGAATGCATGTAAAAGTTTGATTTTTTTTATACAGCTATACTATAGCTATAGGTTTTGTACGGTAACAGAGTACGCAAATATTTTTTACTTTCATAATACGTTTCTTCTGTTCCTTGTTATTTCCTTATCGCAGTCTTCCTTTTCTAACTGAAAGCGTAGTAAAATTAAAATTTAAAAACTACATACAGTTAAAATGAAGATTACATGTGAATACGTATAAGTATAGGTAATGTGACAAATGCTATCTGGTTTTGTCTAATGACTAGCGAATCCACATTTATTTTTTCATACTGGAGTGACTGTCACGAATATCCCAAGTAGCAATTCTGGTTGGCCCACAGTATCCCCAAATTGGGAATTACTTGGCCACCAAAATGCCAACAATAAATGCTATTAGGGATACTTGAATTCATCACACAAATATAACATTAGGTATTTGAAAAATTTCAGAACTTTATACAGATAAATTGTTTGAAGCTGCTAAACAAGCAATGTTAGCAAATAAGTGACAGGGAATGCAATTGTATATCATCTCTCCCAACAGATTCTTATTATGAAATAGGCTGCTCAAAAATTATTTTATGAGCCTAAGAATTATTAGTTTAAATCAATTTGGAATATTCTACGATGAATATTCTAAAATATATTCTTGTAAAAGTAGGATTTGATGATTCGATACCCTGAGATCCCTTTCCGAGGAAAGAAATTCAGGTTATAAGCGCAGTATGCTTAGCAGTGGGTACCTAACCATTGCAAAAAACTTACGACCCTGTGAAACTTGAAATTTCTGCAGAGTTACGGTTCCGGGGGGTTCAACTTTGAAGGGAAATTCTTTGAACCAGTGATCCTCGACCGTTCTCTAACCTCCTTCCTTCGCTCGAGTTCGTCGCAACTGGTCCTAGGCAAATAAACACATCAATAAACCGTGGAAAGTGACAGACATAGACGGACAATAATTTCGGCGGGGCTGAAACTCTCTCGTCCCAGCCCCCGCAAGCAGGAAACGTCATAAACGTTAATTACTCGGGTAGGTATAAATAAGGGTTAACGACGGATCGCCTGTTTCCCGAACTGCACCGCTGTAAAATTACCCCGTTCACAAAGGACTAGTTCAGCACCGAAATCTCCTTCTCTTGAGAGAGAGAGAGAGAGAGAGAGAGAGTTTCAATGTCATCCGTACTCTGAGAATTACCTATATCTAAACATTTCGTTAACCCTTAAATGCATGGCGTTGTAAAATTGCAACATACCGTTCAAACCACCGTTATTTTTCCTTGTATTAGCATACACTCAAATATACTAAATATACTAAATATACTAAATATATTTAGTATATTTAATATGTACTAAATATATTTAGTATATTTAATATGTACTAAATATATTTAGTATATTTAATATGTACTAAATATATTTAGTATATTTAATATGTACTAAATATATTTAGTATATTTAATATGTACTAAATATATTTAGTATATTTAATATGTACTAAATATATTTAGTATATTTAATATGTACTAAATATATTTAGTATATTTAATATGTACTAAATATATTTTTTCGCGGAAAAAAAATTATGCATTTAAGGCTTAAATCTTCCATGAGATCTCACCAATCTTTGAAGTGTTGTCAGCGGGAGTACATACTTAATTACTCAATTTCATCATCGCAGCAACAACTAAATATTTACGAGCAACAACTTGAGATCGTTAGGTTCACCATTTCCACCCTCCGCTTAAAACAGAATAAAAATGCAACGAATGTCTATTTTTCTTTCCTTTGTCGAAGAAACGCTGTAAATTGTACGCCAGCTAAATTGATGCGGGTATTAATCTCTTTAAATCATCATTGAGAATCAATTTGAGTCAGGACGCGAGAACGTGTTAGGAAATTAGAGAGAATTTCGCGACACCTTGCGCGCGGGCAACATTGAAATCAATGATTGTATGATATTCGCTAAGTGACTCGTTAGCTCGATCATGACGCCGTTACGTAAGTTCTGTCGCGTCCGGGATTTTCCTTCTCAGACCGCCCAGGCAACGATGTACATGTTCCGTAAACACGATTCTCACTCGGCAATGCCAGCAGAATTATATCCTCCTTCCTGTATACGATAATTACAAGGGACTAATTGCAGCGACGGCAGCGGCGCTGTTCTGCCAGTATTTCAATAAACTCTGTTGCGCGGGAACCGGAGATGGAAAGCCGCGACGACGCTCGACGCGTTGGGGTGTCTTCGATTCTTTTCGAGGCGCGTTGCACCGGACGGACGACGACTCGCGGCAAGGGGTCGAGCGAAGGGAACGAAGGAGGAAACGAGAGGGCCCCGCTTCAGGATGCTTTCATTCATGCGGGGCGGCGGCCTTTACAATCCTGCGGCTTCTGCGCGTGGGAAGGGCTTTATCGTGTGTGCCAGCTGGGTGAGGGTAAAAACTGAGCGGCCAGAAAGGGAGAGATTCGGCCGCTGAAATACACCGAAACGCGAAAAGAGACAAAGAAAGTGGGAATGGGAGCGAAATGAAAGTGGGTACGAAGCAGAATGGGAGCCGATCGGTGTGATGCCACTTGGCGGAAGAAGCACGAACTGGCGAGGAATGTGGGAGCAACGCGAGGGGAACGGAAGGAGGCAACTAGAGAGCTCAGGTTCGCGCGAAATTTTAACGATGGGAGGAAAACACGGCAGGGATGTGGAGAGAAACGAAGCGTCCCGATACAAAGAAGAAGAAGTTGAGTTCAGAGCAAGGGAGTCAAGGCAAAGGGCGGGAAAGGAGAAAGAAGCGGGGGGGAAATTGAATTTCAAGAATGGGGGAGAGAGAGGAAGAGATAGAGCAAGGAAGGAAAACCGGCGGAAGGAAACACGGCGGACGGCGGGGGGCAGGAGGGGAACGCGATAGAAACGAAGCCGTGCGCGTACATTGTGATAAGGTCTTATCGTGTGAAAGCACCGTGGCCTACTTATCCTCCGTCCGCGGTTATACGCGTCTCTCTAACGTTTACGTGATCGCACACGCACACGTGCGCGAGCATCTCGTCTACGCACGCACGGCAGTTTATGCGAGCCTCGAGCACGCGTGAACGAGCGTGTCGTTGGGTGTAAAGCCTATCTATATGTGGTGGCGGTGGAAATAATGTTCCCTTTCCACGCACGACCGTTTTACGATTTTGTTTTTTTCCCGCGCTTTCCTTCAACTGGTAGTTTCTGAGATTGAATCACTAAGCATCGATAATTAATATGTACCCATACCTTACTGAATCTCGCCTAGTATACAACAAACTGGACTTAGGCTCTTCATGTTCTCTCTTGCGTGATAATAATAATTATCACGGGGTAAATACACTAATATACGTAAAAACTGAAATGAACATATGTCGAATACCTATACTTTAGTTTTCGAGTTATGAAAGATTAAAGAAAATTATCCAATGTTAACGCATTATACTTTTACTTTTGAAGCCATTTAAAAACAATTGTGTAGTCAAGGCAAGTGAATAATGTGCACGATCTGCGAGAAAGGATACAAAATGGATTTGAAACTATTCCAAGAATACCTGCCTAAGTACTTAGTATTTTTGAGCGAGGGCGGAACTCAATGCTACGCCGTGCAGTAGCGTGTGTTGCTAAGTTATATAGGAAAACTAAGTTATATAGGATGTTTTTATTTATATTAGTGTGTAGATTTATACTCTGAATTATTGGCTTGCATTTATGAATCACCCTGTATTTAACAAACATATCAATCCTTGACATGCACAATTTACAAACATATACAAATACATCCTCTTGCCGAAGAAACGCAGCGAGTGTGGCACTGTGACTAAGTAACAACACTACGCGTAATCCTTTCAGCCAGTATAATCATACCAAAACAAATGCACAACAGTATTAAAGGTCCTCGACCCCGATTCAAACATATATACAACACCACAAGAAACAACTGTTATGAACACATGGGCGATTGTTACTCAATGTGCAATAGAGAAAAGAACACTTGACGCAGTCCGCATTCTAACTATATAATAACCAAGCATAGTAAGACAGGCAAAAGGCAATAATAATAATAATAATCAATACTATGAACGGAACAAGTAGAGAAGATTGCGTGAGGAATATAAATAACACACGTGTTTCTTATTTAACATAAAACTATAATAGATATATAATAATTACAAAGTTTACACTCGTCACCATACTATATAGTTAACCATGCTAGATGGCATTCTACACCATACAATGGGAAGAAACATCGCGACCCGGATGTCGCCATCTATTGACCCAATAATGAAAAATAATTATAAAAACAACTCCGCAGATTGTGGCAGACGGTGCAGAAGAGTGACTCAAGGAGTCAGAAACGGTGCAAATATTTGAGCGTTATTGCATTGTAATCGACGGGGTGTATGGTATGCATAATAGATCGCGTTAGAACGTTCAGTATTCCGTAGCGACGATCGCGTCGCGTCGCGGACATACCTGAAACGCTTGGAATTATCGAAAACTATTGATGAACGAACCGCGCGCACGGGAGTAGCGGATCGTTCTACACGCAGTTTGTTTCTGCTTCTGGTTGGAGCATTGCACACGCATAGACCCGTTTATTCTTTCTCGTTAGCTGGTCGCCGCGCAGGAATCCCCTGATAATCGATCGACTTGGGGGCCACGATCGGCGAAAGCGCCGCCGACAGAGGAACAATAAAAGCGGCGATTCGATAGTTCGTCACGGCTGGATCGCAGCCGCGTGCATATACACGCGAGCGCGTACGTACATACGGCGAATTGCGTAATTGGGTCAGCCAGAAATTGAAGCTGATCCGCTTGTTCTTCGCGGCGATGACGGCAACTGCGAAGGCAACACGTGAAATTTTACCGATAACGCGGGACCAGAAGCCAATGGGACGCTTATCGCTCTCACGTCTGTCGAATCTAATGCCTCTAAACTGTTTTTCTTTTCTTTGGGGCTTCTCGGGGTATTTAGTGGGCTGTACGGAAAGAAGGGCCAGATGGATACGTGGATTTCTAAGAATGTTGAGTGTAATGTTGATACAAGTATCCAGAGATTGAATTGGATTGCATTGAAAACTTTCACTGCGCCAATATTTCCGTGACGTTGAAGCAATAACGTTTTCAATGAGAAGTATTAGCGCCTTTCCATACGAGATACTTCTGTGGTCTGATACCTTTTGTGGTATTGTGGCCAAAATTCGTATTTTTAACCGACTTCAAAAAGGATGAGGTTTTTTTATGTGTTTGTCCCTTTATAGCTCTTCAGCATATGCACCGATTTTGATGATCTGTTTTTAAATTCGAAAGAGAGCGATGCCCCGGTGGGACAATCCTACAGTGGATCAACTTTGGACCAATATTTTGCCAGTGCTGGTTAATAATAAAGACTATTGTCACCTAATTATTATTATTTTATGTACGTATGCGCATATCTCCTCAGCATGTACCAATACATATGAAACTAAAAAGTTAAAAATAAAACATTTAAAAAAAATAAAACCGACATCAAAAAAATAAAAAATAATTTTTCTCGTTATTTAATGTACGACTTTCATATTTTTTAAATCGGCACTCATTATTTGCACTGTGTAAATCTTGCGCCAACTTAAAAAGTTTGAGATTCCTAGAGTAAATAAGGGAAAAAATTATTTTTCACTTTTTACTGGATTTCTACTTTTTTTTAGGTCGGTTTTAATTTTTTAAAACTTTTTTATTGGTACCTACTTTCACTCATTTTCTATCATTCTGTATTCCTCCTATGTTAACACTGTCTCTGACAAGTGGATTTATATGAAATGCCAGTGTTGTGTGAAATGTTCGTTATCCCTCCCGTCGAAAATGCGCAAATGCATCTGCAGTTTATTTTCTGTGAATACCTAGCATTCGCGCTGCATGTGTTGAAATGAACTCGCACGTCGCAGAAAATTTCCTGTTAGAACAATACATTTTTTGCACATAACATAAATTGGAGCATGAAGTTAATTACTAGCTTAATGGAATCACGTAGCTTTACAAAACAAATGGGGTAACAAGGGTTTCTTTTTTGCAATCGTCTGCATATCGGTACATATATGTAGATGATACGAGATGATACAATTGTTACATTGAAAATTAGTTTACCGGGTTTTTCAGATTATTTTTTTCTTTTTTGTGTCAGGAAATACACGTTTGCACCTTTTTGCAATTTCATGTTTTGATTATTTATGGAATATCTATTGTATTTAGAGCATCTCTTATGAACTTTTTGGAAAAGTTTTCGTTGTTAAATTTGTAGTAACAACTTATAATTGTTGAGAGTCTAGTATTAAATAATCACGTCCAGAGTGCAATTTTTATTTATGTTGAGAATACCAATTGTTATCCTTTCAGTGCTCAGATACAATTGCTCAACGTCCGGCGGGTGCGTAAATTTTTTAGTTATATGTATAGGTATAATATTCATTAATCATACTTTCTGCACAGGTTGCAATTATGTAGCTACTAAATAAAATTGTGTTCATCTGCCAAGTTTTTAAAGAATTTAACGTTCTACAAATTTTAGTGCCTAGGTAGTATGTTCCTCTGCAGTGTTTTAAAATATTTGTTAGTATTACGAAGGTATATATGTAGATATGTTCTAATGTAGGCACATAGTTCATTCTTCGAGTATTTGCAAATGATCGACAGTTAGTTTATTATTACACGAATTATATATTCAAACATTATTTCTGTTGGAAAGATACAAATACAATACTTAAACAACTACGAAAAGTAAATCTTTTCCTTCCGTTGTCATGCAATGTTCTACTCTCCGATCCTTCGACAACTATATGTAACCTTATCTATATTTTTCTGAAAAATTGTAATTTATCAATATAAGAAAATGATGTATCTCCACTTCGATTCGAGTTCCAAATACTTTATATCATGTATTGTACACTGTATCGCATAATAATCTCCCTATGGAGATTCTAAATGCTTAAATAATAAAAAAAAAAAAAAAAAAAAAAAAAAAATACAATACTTAATCCTTGTGTAATCTATCCTGATTGGTAAGATTACAATTTGGTTCTATCCTGAAAGAATGTGCACGAAACTGGTCTAATTTCTGATTGTTAACAGCCATAGAAAATCAAAGCGAACCTTAGGAGAGAAATTGATTAATAAACGTCGCTGTGTAAGTGTTGTTGAAAGATTAACCAGTCCTTTGTCCATCTTATCTGCTGTATCATGTTGTTTGATGCCAACATAAGACGGTAGATAGGCTCCCCTACCAATATATTGTATAGTGTTAAGACGCATACCTCTTGACATTTTGAGATATTATCTTCGTAACATCCTCATTCTTCAAAGTGTTTTTAATGGATTTAAGTGCATTTGTAGAGATCCAGAAACTACTTATTGCAATTTTGATGCATTGTGGCACTTTATTGCGTGGAGTGCTAATGTATGGAGTTCACAAACTGAACTGTTGTATTTTTATTATACAACCTGGCCCCGATAATAAGTTTTTCAGTGATTGTATAGGTATTGACAAGTATGATCATCCGTTTAGGTGCGTCTATGTGTACCTGTGAATGGTTTAAATATTATAGCAGCTACAGAATAGGAACTAATTGTTAAAGATTTATAATGTCTTTTATGTTTCTTATAATTACTATGATTATAAACTCGTGCTCATCGTTGTTACAATGCACACCATTATTTAATAGCTTAGAATTTATTTCGTAACGTCTCCACGCATTATAAATACAATGAACGATGAAGTTCAAACTAAAATATATTGTACGTATGTAGTATATTCAACAAAAAGTCAACTTTCCTTACGATTTTAAAGTCTCTTAATACTTTAGGTATTGTGCAACAGTTTCGTTATTTTCATTTTAAGTGCCATTTTGCAGAAACGTATACCTGCTAACAATGATTCATGTAAAAGAATAGTAAAACATTACTCGTCACACCTGTTTGCTCTTCTTGAATATACAGGGTGTTTGCAAAATCATAGTGCAACCAGGGAGGAGGTGATTCATCGTGCAAAAGTAGAGATGGGCAAAAGTAAGCTGAAAATATAAAATGAAATTTTTTCATACAGGTCTTTGTTTTCGAGGAAATCGATTTTGAAAGCACGTCCGCAACGCCCACTGACTAAGAGTCAGCAGAATTGATTGTATAGGAAATGAATCCTCATCTAAAAATAGTTCGAAATGATGGAATAACTTTTTTCATCCGGACTTTACTTTAGAGAAAATCGAATTTCAATTCCCTTTAAATATGCTTTGATTAAGAATTGATTCTATTTTGAAATGGATTTTCTCAACAAGAAAACCACGTTCGAAGAATAGTTTTCAAATGATTTTACTTAGCTTCGATACTCTGTATGTTTGGTGTACGCTTCAAGTCTGGCAACTCAATTTTCACCCACTTCCACTAATCCAATTGTCTTGAAACTTTGCAGGCGTGTGTAGTTTGGATGACAATACATTTTTTTTTTAAAAAAGTCAAAAATAAAAAATTCTTTTCTTGTATTGCAATTTCGATGGCGGTATGTGACTTTAAATAAAATCATTCAAACTGTGACTATCCTTTTTCTTTGTAATTGATGTGAACAATTCCACAGGATAATCACAGTTTGTATGATTTTATTTAAAGTCACATGTCACCATCGAAATTGTAGTTCAGGAAAATAATTATTTTTTAGTTTTTAGTGTATTGTTAGTAAAATCATTTCACATAAAATATTTGTTTTATATATTTTTTATTTGGACAAGGATCCATACCACGTGCAATTGTTCCATACTTACACTTATAATCTCCCCAATTCTTGGTCAAGTGTACGCATACTAAACGGGTTTCCAAATATGATTTTATCGAAAATGGAGCCTTATATGAATGGAATTTAATTGTATACCTTCGACTTATTTTTACACGAGCAATCATCTCCTTTCCAGATGCACCACGACTTCGGAAACACCTTGTATACGTAGAATGTTGTTAAATCGTAAAAAGTACATCGCAAATAAGTGGAATACAACGTTTTTTCTTGTCAACCGCTCTAACCTCACTGAATATGAATCGCTTTTAAACACGAGCACTTTTTTCTGTCCGTTATTCAGTTGTCGGCGGAACTTTCCATTTTTATCTTTAAATGCGCATATGTAACATTGCTAACAGCATGCTGGACGCGCACGGCGAATAACAGTAATAAAATTTAACAGCGAGATAGAGCGCCGTGCTAAAATTCGTAAATGCATTTAGCGCCTGCTATTTATGCACGTGATTATAACGGCGATTATGCAATTTTTTTGATAGATTATGTCACCTATAATATTGTCACAGAAGACACATGGAACAGGAGTGTGATTTCTAGTCATGCATGTTTGTTTTCCATTTCGGTTTTCCTGCGGAATTTTCATCCTTTAAATCTTCTTAGTGTTTCGTGATCCACCTTCTAAATTCCCCCGATTGCATCTGATTAATTGAGCAATTAAACTGCGGCGATACATCGGCGTGAAATATCACGGAAAAGTGATTACAGGTTTCCACGCGATTATATTGACTTATCGTTATGAAACGCTCACCGATCGAACGATGCTCGATCGATCATGGCGCAATGCTAGTAAAATGTAAACACTCTTTGTCTAGTTAAGCATAGTTCCACCTCGTAGGAAAGTTTTGTGTTTTCTGCACTGCTTCTTATCTGCTTATGCGCTATCTTTCTTTTTGATAGCCTTGCGGCGTAGTGGAAACGAATTTTCTCGCTATGTACAAATGAGCTTCTAACACTCGTGTTTTCAGTCGAAATACATATTAATGATTCAGTGACAATGGTTCACATTAATATTACAGATGTATAATCATTCATACTACTGTACTCTAATATGTAATTACTTCTCTTTAAATATGGTTAGTAAGTGAAGTGGTACGTGTCGATTTTAGCGACATTTTGTAAATAAATAACCAACGAAGGTTTGACTCACGTTTCTCTTTTGAGCAGCCACTCACTGTCAATAATTTCTGAGATATTTATGAGATAATTAACAGCGGAGATCATGTATCGTTTGCCACTGTATTAAGTGTTCATTACATCTACCTTCTTCCAAGCAAGATGATAAACCAGTCAGTTCTGTATAAGTTTTGAAACTCGACACATTCATTTAAAGGTACCTAGGTACACTTTTTCTTTTTTATTACAAATTTTTATTTAGCCTCACTTCTGAGTTTGTTAGTTTGTTAGGGTAAAATTTTGCAAGCTAATTTTGAACCACTTCCACATACGGATCGATTTGAAATTGCATACACATGCAGGTCCGATGACAATACAATATTTACACAAATAAAATATAAAATAATTTATGGTAAAATACAAACTTACAAGTCTTTTTGGTTGAAATAAGGAATTAGACTGCTCGCAATCAAGTGGAAAAAATTTGTGCAACAAGCACCCTCTAGTAGAATGTGAAAGCTAAAGTATCAAAAGATTGTTTCTAAAATATCTTTTTATTATAAACTATTATGCTTCAAATTCACATAGCAAAGGTTGTTTTATAAACGTTTCTTTTGCACATAAATGGGTTATTTCATCATTCAAAGGGAAGATGCGAAAATATTTAAATATTTTTATCCATGGACATTACCCCATTTTTTGTTAAATATCTCGTACACCATTTAGTATCGATGGCAATGAATCAAAAGAGATAAAATATTTGAGTCTTCGTCTATTTGCAAGGTTTCATTTAAATTGGTGCCTTACACTGTGTGTAAGGCTCGTAAACCTTTTTGCTACACTTATCTATTTCGTGTGTAATAATTGTTTCTTTAGCCAATGCAGTAAAACTACGCGCTTGTCGAGCGTAATTGATTTTGCAAGCGTCACGCGCGACTTTTCCGTCTCGATACGCTGCGGAAAACGCAAAAACCCGCGTTTTCACGGAGGGAATAAGCTCATTGGGAGAAACAGTGCGCGACAAAATTGCAACCTTGAAGAAGCAGATAGGAGAAACGAAGCATAGATACCAAAGAACCATCTGAGACAGAAACGCTGTAAAATGTAGCCTCGGCCAACTTAGGCATGGCCATAAATGACGTTCGTGGTAGCAGTTGGTACACTAAAGAGGTGAGAAGAGACTGAGAATGAACGATTGAGAGAAAGAAGGGACGAGAAAATTCTGTCAGTTAATTCGTTCGTCTTCCCTTCAGAGAAAATTCCACTGCAAATCAATGAATTAATTGAATAAAATTATATCGAAACGATCATTCGAGTAATAAACTATTTTATTGAACCAGAAGTCACTTTCAAACGAGACACAGGTACCTATGCTTATTTCATTTGAACGATTACGTTCTGTGGAATATTCCATTTTTTGTTTTATTTCTAAAGACTTGCGAAGACTGTATTTGATCTTTCATTTGAGTAAATGTTTCTTGAGGTAGTTTTGAAATAATTCTCCGTTTCGGTTTTAACAGCAAGTAAATCAGTATTGTATAAATAATAAACGAACGTTTTTGTGTTTATATGGATGCAAACTTCATTTCAATTTTGTTGATATCAGAATATGTATATATGTAGGTGTGGAGCTTGTTTAATCGTTCTTGCAGTCAGCGGGGTATGCATCATGATTATTCAATAGAATGTTTTTCTTCGTGTTTTGAATTAGTTTTTGTGCAAGCACTTTTTGCTTTTGCTACAGACTCTTTTTCTTTGCCTTATTATGGTCTCTCTAATAGAGTGAAAAATAATTAAAGTGAGAACAGCTGTTACAATAAACACTGCAAAATTGCAACACGTTTACTTGAAATACGAGTGTTACTATCTTACTAAATCCAATTCCAAACTAAAATAAGATTGATAACAGTCTTAACTGAAGTAATAACGAAATACGAAAAATTCGTTACTTGAAATACTTTTCCATTTTCTGTTTCAACTGATTCGAATAATTTTGGATACGAATCATTTCTTCGAATATTCGAATATTCGAATAAACAGGAGTATTCGAATACTTGAATATTCGGAGTGCTCGAATTTCGAATTGTACCTATCGAACAGGAATTTGAACATGAAGTATTTTTTTCATACTTTATCGTGAAATTCTGTTCATATTGGCTGTAACAGTAGCTTTTTTGTTATATTCTCTGGTATCCGATTATTCGTCACAGCCCTACTTAGTAATAATACCAATATATTAACAGAAATGGGGGTATAAACAAGTTAAAACTAAAAAAAAACAAACTACAATATATTAGAATTCATATTTATTAAGTTCTATTTTCTCACGATAGGTACATATAATTTCATCTTCTAAAATGCAAAATATTATCGAAATTCGTTGAAACTAACATTTCATCTCCACTAATTAAATTATCTTCTATAACCCAAACTCAACCTAAATACAAGGCTAAATACACATACCTGCGAGAAGAAGTTACAGTACGCTACTTTTCAGTGAAACAATGCGATCCTCTAACATTCTCTGTGGTAAGTTATCCAAAATCATATCGTTCGCATAACCGCTGCGCAACAGACGTCTGTGTCCTGCACAGTGAGGTAGGAAGTCGAGGAAGACAGTGCACGTCCTTGCAACCAGGAAAATCGCAAACGACCCTTTTTTCTTAGATCTCTTGAAGGACTGACCAAAAAGGGCCACGGCCGTGGCATTACGAGGCGTTTACGAGAACGTTTACGAGCGACCGGCTGGAAATTATTCAGCCCGTTACCGGTCACAATGCCGAGATTATGAGAGTTTTTATACCGTGCAACCCTCTCTCTTTTGCCTCGTCTCCGAGCGTCTTTCTTCATCTTCTTTTTTTTTGTTTTTATTGTTACCACTGTCAAAGAGATTTAAGGAAGTTGCCTGAGTTTTTGTGCAGTTACCTCAGAACGGGTGGCTTTTTTCAGCCGGAGGAAACCGCCATGTTATCCAAGACGATTTTCACCCGTTCTCGCTTCTCGAACCTTTTCTTCGCGGCGTTCCTCGTCGGGCCTTTTTGTTCGCCCGTTCTATCGAGAGACAAGGCACTGCGTTTCTCTTATCCTTGAGTCGCAAAGGGGATTAGAAATTGGCCTTCGACGCGCGCGCATTAGGCTTCTAAGGGCACCGTTCTCGTCAGAAAAAAAGGGAGAAACGATTTTTATTGCGTTACGAACTCTTCCTCGTGAGAAACTGTGTCAGAGAAATCGTCCTTTCGGCACATTTCCCGTAGAATTCTTGGTTGGAAGCAATTGGAACGTTTCAGCATTGTACCTGATTGTTTAGTTCGCTCGCGAGTAGACATATTATTCTGTAGTATTCGCGAGTCTCGTGGTTAGGAAATGTGTTACTGGGCACGATAAGGGTGAAAAGTTTGATAATAGTGAAATTCTAACGAGGTTTTATGGGGGTAGATCGCCTTGGTTTTCTTGCCCTGCCGTCGTAAAGTATGTGCACTTTTTCGCAGTGGTCAGTTTCGAGTAGCTGTTCCTCGAGGTTCGAATCTATTTACACGGCCTCATCTCGGCTAGAGAAATGGGAGCAAGGTCCGGAAAGTTAGGAAGAGACTGCTAAGGTGCAGTAGGTGGCACATAGCCAACTGCTTGGTCAAATGACTAACTGGCAAGAAAATAGATCAGTCCAAGGAATATCGCCGCGTAATTCTTTTACCCCGGTCGAGGGTCTAGGGATTTTGACAGAAACTGCACGTGCAAAGTGTCTTTCAGAAATCTAGGCGTCTCTGAAATAGGTACCTAGGCGTATTCTCCACTGGTTTAGAGATTATAAATAAAGTTCTGCGATGACATTTACGGTGCACTATCTTAAGTGCTATAGAAAAAATAAAAATGTAAACAATCTATTTGGAAATGAAAATTCAGATCTGTTTTCAGTTTCCTTTACTCGTACGAGTAGTCACCGAAAAGGAAGTGAATAGTTATAGAGGTTAATAATCTTTCGTAGCGTAAATTTTGCACTTAAATATAATTAATAAAAAATATAATTAATAAAAATTGTCATACTATTTATATGAACCGAGTGATCATAATGTTACTATTATTTCAATAATATTGAAAATATTAGTAAATGAGGGAAAGAAAAATAATATTCGAATCATATATGTAGAAAATATTTTATGTGAGACTGTTTTTATAGAATAATGATATATTTGTTTATACATATGTACCTATATTAAAAAAAATTAATCCTAAGACTAAGATTTTAATTTAAATCTGGATATCAGATTTCTTCCTGCCAGAATATTTAAACAGAAATTCGTGAAAAGTGTAAAAAAATTCAAAATAGAATTTTCGAATTCACTTTTCTACAGTGGCAATAAGTTCTTAAGTGTGCGTGCACATGGTTGAAAATTAAATACCTAACATGCTTCCCTGTGATTCATTATTTTCATTTTCCTTTATTTATAAACATTGACATTGGCACGGTTGCAGAATGATCTGTTTACGTATTTACAAACACAATATTATGTATTCTTCTTAACTTCGAAATTGCTGAAACTATTGTCTGCTTACACTTTGGTTTTACTATAACCACAAAAATATTTCCCCGTAATTTCGTACATATTTTGTTAATTTAAGAGATGTTCAATTACCACCATCAATATTTACAAACCAACTAAAAGCAGTAGCAATAACTCACGTATACACATCAAATTTTAAATCCTGATTTTTTTAACAAAGCAATTCGTTCGAAGAGATTTTCTTGTGTATTATCTTGCTTTAATAAGTCATCTTTTCATTGGAATCTTTAAATATTGTTGCACTAAATCATCGTTACTTCCATTTTCCTAGTTCGTAGATCAGGTCTGCTCGGTAAGGAGCAAATACATATCTCCTTCAGTTCTGGGACCCGGATAACAACCGAGCGCGGAACTGTTACGTTGCTAACCACAGCATGGGTTGTGGGAAAACTGCACGACTGTGCGTGCGTTCATGCTGGCTCGTACCACGAGTCTACATCATATCAGAGGTGTACAAAATTTTCTACAAAATGTGCTATTTGCTTGCTCAGCTCCACGTTCGGTGCTGACCCAGCGTACAGAATTGCAAAAAGGTCTCCGGATTCAAATGGTTGTTTGTGCACCTTTGAGTATATAATTTTCTGTCTTTTGTAAATGATATATATCGTTCAATATAATTTTGTTCTTTTTCTTTGCGAGTTCATTTATGTAGTAATAAAATCCTACATAGTAATTTAATAATACGTTTCTATATTTTCAATTTTGTTGCTTTCTACACATATGAATCATCCTGCGGTTCCTTACTATCATTAAACGTTGAGGATGGCATAATTCAAGTCATACCAAATGCCGGCAGTAGCAAATGTTTTGAACATTTCACTATCCTCAATTCTGTTGCGGGACCTGTTCCGCACTGGGCCCAACAAGGGGCCCAGCTACATAGACTCATGCTACGAGCCTACATGGACGCATGCTCATGCAGTTCTTTCACAACCCTCGCAACGGTTAGCAAGGTAACAGTTGAGCGCTCGGCTGTCACCCGGGTTCCAGGACTTAAGGAGGTATTTGCTCCTTATCGGGCAGGCCTGTCGTTGATGATAGGGATAAAGAATGCCTCACAATCTCACCTCATAAAAGAGCATATATTCACCATCCACTCCTTGTAACCCTTTTCGTTGATTTCAATATTTGTCTGGTTTCTCCACTTTTCTGCTTACCTTTTGTCTACTTTCATTTTTTATATGCGTTTATGTTTATTGTTAAGCACTTGTGGTATTTATAAAAAATATCCAAGCTGTTTTGTTTACATTACTTCAGCCCATTTCACCTCATTGATCATCTTAATTTATATATAGATAGATATTGTAACAAATACTGATGTAATGGAATAATAACACGTTCATCCTAAATTACGTTACTTTTATGCAACAAGTTCTACTTATACCGTTGAGTGCCAGAAAGGGCTTAAAAAAATTATTTCGCTTCGAAATTATTTGTTTGTAACATGTTCCCTGACGTATCATTTGCGGATCTCGGAATATTCTGCATTTTTATTTGGAATCTCGTTTGAAAAGAATACTTCAGTAGTAAACACAATTTTTTGATGAAGAAATATGTATTGTTTATAGGAGTTACTCCAATAATTTCATTATTTAAGATTTCCTAGAAACTACTGATAAATTCTATCACCTCAATTATTGCGTTGTTTAAAATTCCCATCATCACATTTATTTAATATAAAAAATATTCAGTAGAATAAGAAATATCGACAAATCAAACAAGAGTAGCTACCTGGCCCTCCATTTTGAAGTCAAGTCTTCCACTCCAAGCACAAATATACTTTTACCCTCATACCAGCACACTGAATGTAATATTTCGAAGTTTTCACAAAAAACAATGCAGTAGCTTATCTTCGCGAGTGAAAAATTAGACAGAAAATCACGAAGAATTATCTGTTTCTCCGTGGACAGAGCGAACAGGAAGTTACCATCCACGGAAGGCCACATTTACCAAGCAAAGGTCCCCCTTTCTCGGCCATCCGGCTCGCTCTCGCCATCCTCCTTGATAGCGCCGGCGGTAGCTGCTCGCTGGCCTAATGTTTGGTTACTTTACTTTCATTTTCATTTCGTCGGCGCTCGTGGCATGTTGGCGGTCGGGCAGAATTACGTAAGCCAGGAACGCGGCCCGCCACAGCGTTGCTCGACCCGAGACACGTCAAAATAATAGTGGTCACTCTCATTATATGTACCTTGCTCTGCCACCGTCCGCTGTCACCGTCTCGAGCCATTTTCTCCTCTATAGTGAATAGGCTGGCAAATCTGCCAAGAAAAACTGTCCGAAACCGGCCGCCAAATATTTGTAGACGCTCGATCACCGCAGAGGATCGTTGTGTCTACCGAAACGGAGTATCGAGCATCAGGTAGACGAAGTGCTGGCTGGCGAGAAAGCAGTTGAGGCGCTTTTCTGGGCTCTATGTGGACCCACGCACATCGAAATTGCTTGCAACTTATTTTGCTTACGGCAATCACTAATTGCTGGGTTGTGCTAAAAATATGTTGCGCCATGATATTAAGAACACAGTATCAAATTATATTCCACTTTATTGATGTAGCATTAATTAGGTGAGCTAGTCGAACATTTTTATTACGTGGTCATTCGATCGTTAAATTCAAAACTGATACAATTCAAGTACCTGAGGGGTCTCAAATGACCCCACAAGTCATCTAAACACAGTTATGCATGTTTATATTCGCAACCAAGATGCCCTATTTTCAAAAGATAGGAAACTGCCGTTGTTCATTTTTCCTCAAACCATATGAATGCAATTATTACTGCTAGCAAAAAATATAAACGTAAACTCGCAAGCTTGGTCGCGACGAGGTAGATAATTTGAAAAGCAATTTGAATTTTTGTAACGTATATATCATGACACAGTTGCGTTAGTATACGCGTTTGACAGTATTACGAAATAGGGGAGAAGGAAATGAACATGGCTTCGTGTATACACTACCGGCTAAAAGTTAGCAATCACTTGCTGATACTCTTCAAAATCCTATCATATGGCACATCATCTTCATTTTAATAAACTCAAATATCTTATCACGCGAGAAAATTATTTAAATTCACTTGTTTAACAGTCAAATCGTTAGTTCTCTTAATTTACAGAGTGATTCCAGATACTTTTGACTTGTAGTGTATATCAATAAAAGTTTGTGAACCGCGGTAACTGGTTTGACGAACAGGACTAGGTGCAGAATCATTTTAGTGAGTCAAAATGATCGACGTACGTAATGCTCTTCTTTTTCTCGGGGAAAATTGACAAACGGACAAATTGGCACAATTTTCGACTCGACCGATCTATGAGTGGTAAAACAAGGTTAATTTAGTTCCGACGGTGTGTGTGTGGCGTTGCTTGCAGTAGCGCTAACAGGCATCAAAGAGTGTCGCGAACGACGCATTTAGAAGCGATGCTCTCGTTTCGAGACTAGAGTTAAGGTCGGCCTCGGATCGTCGAGACTTGATGGCCTCCTAGAAACGTAACTCCGTGTACGCCCTTTTCGACGGATTTACATTTCAGGCTTGCACTTCAGTTTGGAAGTCTTACCGCATCCCTGGCTGCGTTACAGCATTCTCTGTGTGTGCATATAGGGCGCACTTGTAAAGCGGTAATGAACACTGGAAATCAAATATTTATCGTGTAAGTCTTTGCAGAAGGTATAATGAAACAAGACGAAATTGGAGACACCCATATATTTTGGCTATTAAATGGAACAGTCGATTTTTCTTGAGACAGGGAAGGAAGAAGTATGCATCCTTGTTCCATTAGTCTTATTTTGCGTCGTGTAAATAATATACGACTATACTATGTCTATTATTAATCATGGAGAAGCGTATTTTTGAGACAATAATATTAGAGTAGCTTAATACAGTTGTTGAAAGATTGAAAGATAGAATGGTTTATGATAGAAGTCACAAATAGTACTGTTATATTTGATATGTGCAATTAATAATTTGTTTGTTAAAAACATAATTCATATTGCTCTGTTAAAAAAATGATCGTATCTTTGCTACACATTTTGCATGTAAATGTTCTTTTTACATTTTGCAAATCAATTTTACTTGTAAAACACATAATTGTACATGAATATTTAAATTCAGCATATCTTAATAATGTTACTGCAAATATTAATTATGCCTCTTTAGAGTGCATGTTTTACAGAATAAAAAAGTTAAAAAAAAATAAAAATCCACTAAAAAGTAAAAAATAATTTTTTCCTTTATTTAATCTACGATTCTCCATTTTTAAATCTACGCCAGATTTACACAGTGCAATTGATGAAACATTGAGAGTCGCAGGTTAAATAAGGGAATTTTTTTATATTTTAGTGCATTTTAATTTTTTAAGTCGGTTTTAATTTTTTTTTAATTGTTGATTTTTTTTAATATATATACATATTGCCACAACATGCTAAGGAGATATGCGCGCACGTATAAAAACAATAATAATTAGGTGACAATAGTCTTTATTAACCAGAACTGGCAAAGTATTGGCCTAATATTGATGCAGTACGGGATGCGACCACCGGGGCGTCGCCCTCTTTCGAATAAAACAAAGATCATAAAAATCGGTCCATATTTTAAGAAGTTATGCAGGGACAAACATATAAAAAATACATACGAGTCGAATCTATAACCTCCTCCTTTTTGAAGTCGGTAAAAAATACAGGAAATTATATTTTGCAACATTAACTTACATTTTTTTTTAATGTAGTAGCAATGACTAATTGTTCTACCACATTTCATTTAAGATACCTACATATAAAGTTCAAGGTCCTGATCGAAAGTAGAATCGCCCAATTTTCGCTTCCCTTTTTTAGCTGAATAAACTCATGGTAGTAGTTTTTGTGTAAGAACGTTTTGTATTCACCCCACAAGTATATAAATCTAGACGTATGTACTTGGATACAAATTTTCCAGTACTAATCTAGGTTGCAAATATTGCTGTAATGTCAGTTACACATTACATACTATATAAACAACTCTCTCGAACGAAGAAACATTCTCCATTTCTTAGCGTATTGATCTCTGTAATATACATCCCTACAGCTTAACGTAAAAGCTGATATCAATATATTTTTACAATCACGCTCCTAAAGTAAAGAGTGTTTAACATATTCTTTAGTTGCAAAAAAGGAAAACTAATCCATCCTCAACACTTTTCGTCGAAAACACGAGTCTATCTAGGACAACAGAAACTCTACGACAAAATGCACAAAGATGAGCTGTATTCTTTGAAAATTTAAACTATTAGAGCGCCGTAACTAACAAAAACTTTTTACAAAAATGGTACAATGCCACACATAGGATCCCCATGTGACAAATCCATAACCCTCAAGTCAACCCTGTATTATCTATTTGGAAGTGGATTTCTGTTGAAAAGTTACGTTAAATAAAATACAGAAGAAAGGTTTCACTGGTCTGCACTTTGCAAAGGGATCACAGGACTGACAATTTAAGCGCGACCAAGCAGCGGGGAAAACGAGGGGAAGAGTTTGCACGTGGGTCATCGATGAATATGTAGGGATCGAGGAAGAAGCTCCTCCTCCACGCATTGTACAACTCTGTCGCAATCGGGCTATGATGTCGTAACTGGCAACTCGCGCAGGGCATAATCGGTGCGCGATGCGTGCGTCCTCGGCACACACACGCGCGGCACGCATTTGAACCAACCGAGCAGTGTATGTAGCCACCTATGTAAGTATTTATACGCGGGCAGACGAAAACGGAAACGGAAATGGAAAGGAAAATAAGAACGAAAACGAAAATGAAAATGAAAACGAAGTTGTAAAGGGAAATGAACGAAGATGAAAGGCTACGAAGAAAGGCTTCACGTGACTCGAACTTTTCTTGACGATGTCACTGGTCTCTGACCTATTTTCAGCCTGACCCTCGGTATACGCGCGTTCACTGTGCCGCCTCCCGACTCTCCGCATCACCATTTTCTTTGCATTTCGAATGGTCCTACTTTACAAGCCACATGATTGTTACAGGATATGCACGATATTTGTCTATCTTAGAAAATCGATATATGTCATACTAGCACGTGGTTTCGAGCCAGGTATTCGAAGCTTATCGCGTTACCTTGATAGAAGTATGAAGTTGAAGGGATTACATTTTCTTCAAATTAAGATGTCCTTTATTCCACCCTACACGCTGCAATGTCGCGAGCATGGTTCAAAGAAAGGGATTGTTTTGTTGCCAGTGCACAAGATCGCTCCTGCTGCTCAGTTTGCGAATTAATAGCGATTATCGTGCGCGACTTTCAGTAAACATCATCGCTGAGACGCATAACATAATGTCTGGAAAGAATCTGTTGATAGTCAGGCCGTTGTCAACTTCTCTGTAAACAGGAAGAAAAATCTGAGGATAGTTGGACGGCATTGGTGATAAAATAAAACAGTCTTATCCACGATAGCCTGACCTATTTTACGACGGACAATTGCATAAACGCAGTCGCGTAAGCTCATGCGTATTATTTATAGACGGGGAAGGTCGGGAAGAAAGCGCCTAGACCGTTTGACCATTTGGCAGAGGCAGCTGCCGAGCAATCATCCAGATGGGTCACTAATAATATCATCTACACGTTGTGTAACGCGATTCCTTGCAAATAAGGATGTAAACGATGTTATTGTACCCTGTCGTAGACGCAGGGGAATTGGAAAATTATATGCATCGCTCACTAATAATGTGTTCACGTGGCAGATACCAGGCGGGCTGTCTACGATGTGGTTTCACTACTGGAAATCGACGATAGATCGTTTTTGTAATCGCATGATCTACGTGCAACTAGAATCTAAATTCTTGTGTTTCCTCGCCTTTGCAGTGACGAGAAGTGTAGCGCAAACGCACGGGACGAGGGAGTTGTGCAATGTCCCGAATGTTGCGGATTTCGAGGAATGGCCACGAGTGGATAAAGTATATTTTAAGACAAAATTGATGGTATATGAAAATTGCCAATATACACGGATATTAATTCATGTCTGAGGGAATCGTGTAACACGTCAAGTGTGCTCAAGGTAAAATGAGATATCGATTAGAAACAACTTGGAAGATCTAATTGTGAGTAGCTATATTCGTTAGTGTGTGCTTTGGAGTGAACTAAATTTTTGTGCAGCATACAACGCGTCATCATGAAAGAAATGATGTTTCTTAACCGTCAGATATAGGGTCCATTTCGAACCATCTTGTTTAACAAGTTTCTTATTCTTTATTAGTATCGCATTTTTAAAAGAATAAAGATTCTAAATTATGGTAAGATGAAAATCCAATACAGAAGCTTATTATATTGTAGGCATCGAGGTGTATTATGGGTTAAAAGTAAAATGGCCCCTGTATCCGACATAGTATCAACCGATACGCCTTCCTGCGTGGGAGATTTAAACGAGCAATAGAAATAAATAAAAGAACAATTTGCTACAATTAACATGAAGGAACAAACAGTATCAATCTACGCTAATTTACATCATCTAATAACTAAATTTAATTACATTAATCACTTAAGCAGCTGCTTCAAAGGAGGAAAACCAAAGCCATTAATTTCTAATAATTTTGAATTTAAAGATAGAAAAGGGTAAGAAATGGCTTGACTCTACAAAGCCCACGGTCGAATTCTAGCTCATCGTTGAACGTAGGTCTGCTAGCGGCGCAGCTGAAGTCGAAAGTACCTAGACTACTGTTTGGCGCCGACCTATATTTCGCTTGGAACAATTGTTACACAAATGATACGCGCTCGTAAGCTCACACGCACCGTGTCTCTTTCTAACGTGCACTCACACACAGCCGCGCCATCTACACGTACGCTTATTTATAGACTGGGAGGAAGGTCACGAAGAAAGCGCGACTAGACGAGTGATTCGTTTCGACATCGTTTCCGGCGCTGACCCATTTCGTCCTCGATTCTTTTCGACATCGACGCTTCCAGTACTCTGACCTAGTTCCTATGTGTGATAGCCTCTCACGCACTTTTGTTTGTCGACGACTATGACGGCTACGACGACGGCTACGACGACTACGACGACTACGACGACTACGACGAACCCGCGTATATCTCTGCATACGAAACGCGGCTGGCCAGAAAAGTCAATCGCTACGCACGTCTGCAACTTTGAAGTTTGATCTTCCGTCCATTGTGCTTTTACTAAACCTACTATGTCGTTTTCTTTAATAGCATTCGCAGATTTCATATCGTGCTTAAGGAGTTAATTGGAAAAGACGAGGCGTCTCATTCCAATCAATATCAGTTTCCTATCGTTTTATCTGCTGTTGTCATGTATGGGTGATTTCATCATTACGACCCATTACCGCGCGTGAGTCTAAGGATTTGATTTTATTTTATGTTTATCGCTGATGAAACCACGTACGATTGAAAGATTTCTATTCTATTTGAGAAATACAGCTGCCATAATTTGCGCAAAAAACGCGCGGAAGGTTAAGTGTTATGATCACAGTTAGACTTCGATTGCTAACCTTCGAATTTATATTGGCTGACCAGTAAATTGTACAGTGATTTATATTCTCATGTTGGTTGTCTTGTTTAGTTTAAGGTTCTAGTTTTTAATTGGAAGTTAAGAAAGATTACGTGTGGATTGTAAGGTGCTGATCATTTATTGATCTAGGATTTATAGAAATGCAGAAACCGTCTGGAAAATAATGACCAGAAAGTATGAAATTGTTAATTTAGTTGAAGGATTTATGTCCTCGGAAACTTGAAGTCAATTTGATGGAGGTTATTCAACTTAATGTTAAAATTATATTGACTAATTTAGATGAAGCATCGTTTTCAATTTTTTTAAAGGGAGAACCCAATCTTTCACCCCATTTTTTGTGATGACGAGAAGAATACGAATACAAAATAATGTCGGTTACTGCTTAATAATTTGTATCTTGAATTTTATAATTCTTTTGGATGAAATTATCTTCGGTTACACTCTGTTTAAATACCGTCATGAACTGTTTCCAAAATTGTTTTCTTTTATGTAAAGAAATTCTTCAAAATATTATTGTTGGCACATCTGCGTTGGTATACCTACTGAAGTGGTTAATAAAACTGCACTAACTGCAGTAATTGCAACTCGTTTTTCAAGAATCGTCAGTCACAAAATATGAGTTATAATAATTTCTTCATTTACAAGGGACATTTTTCGGTCTCTATCGGAAGAGGAATCCTCAAATTTCCGTAAAATGTCAAGTCAGTGCCATTTCAATGCCAGGAACTTCTCGGTATCATGCTCCAAAGTTAAAAAACGGGTCTATTGGATCCAATGTGACCATGAAGGATTAACAAGAACTAGATAAGTATAATCTACGTAAACTTAGCGTGTGACAGTTGAGAAATGTCCCTTGTTACAATATTCGAAAGTGATCAAAAACTTCACCTTGTACATACCATGATACCTCCTGCAAAAAAATATTACAAATTACTTCGTATTCTATACAGGGTATCCTCCAGCTTTCATAAATGCTTCATTAAAAAGTTGTAACCAAAAAATGAAATCTGAAGGAAACGTTGCTTGCAATTTGAAGTGTCGCTAGCCGTTATCGGTATAAGCCCAATTGTGACAATTTCTATCCACAATAAATTGAACATACTTAATGCCAATATCAAAGGTAGATCTAGCTTTTTTGTCACACTTCATTTTTTCTTTCAACTTTTTAATAAAGTATCTGTGGCTCTGTGTTTATGTGACATTTTTGTTTCACTTCGTCATAGTACATATGTACTGTTAAAGTAAGGAAACCTCGGGGACACCCTGTAGGTACCTATTCGGGCAACAACACTTCTGCTCGCGTTCTAATGCCTATTTTTCGCCTGGCATAATGACCCTGTGCGTCGAGTCATATCAAATGCACGTTTTAAGAGCTTTCGCGTCCAAGAATAAGCAGCAGATACAGCATCGTCGGGTGGACAGGGAGTTGAGGAAGTCGAACGTGGCTGCTTTAAAGTCGCTCGAACGAGCATTTACGCCGGGGGCAGGTAAACGCCGCCGCTGCGTGTACACAGTCCGCGACACCTTCCACGGCGAATGAGAAGGAAAGTGGCTAACACCATTCCTTTTTTCCTTTCTTCAACGGCGTCACACTGGCGACCTATTTCCGTGACAATCGTGAGCTCGCACTTACACGGCCACGCGGCGTGCGCCTATTTCTTCCTCGATAAACGATCTAGGGCAGTTTTGTTCAACTATCCAATCGAATCCTATAATTCTCTTCATAGAACAGACGATTAACAATTAATATTTTTTTTATTTAAACTGAGTAAGCAGGGAATTGTGAAAAATTGGTTTAGCTTTCAGTCGTTTTTTTTTAAATATTTGTAAATGGTTAAGTTCTAAATTTTGAATATAGTGAAATAAGAATTCCATTTGAACATTTTAAAGCATGTTTGTATTCAATATGTGAATTATTGCAAGGGGTGTTGGGACATTAAATTTCTTTATTGTGTGAGAAGTTTATTCATTTCTTGTGGAGAGTAAGATATATTGTATGAATTAATATTTTAAGGGCCTGGTACTTTTGACTTTGGTAATTCTGTTTACTAAATTTGAATATCACAGATTTCTTTTCGTACTTTTACTATAAAGCAATGTCTTTTTGTGTTTGTTTATGTTTGTGAAGACTGTAAAAGGAAAATACAGAACCAAATTGTTTGCTTATGACTTCTGAAGAAATGCCTCCGAGACATGTACACTCATTTTTGTTTATAATTTTAGATTTTTTTACTGTATGAAGCAATACCTACGTCTGACATGAGAAGGAGAGCTAATTTAAAATTGAGTCGAATGTATAGTTACAAGTAAATTTATTCCCATTTATTTATAATTAGAGAAAATTCTTACTTGAACCATGCTATAGTTCTGAATATTTTTTTAAAAATCAACAATTTTAAAACAAATTTGTGATTATACTTAAAATTCGTAATAAGAATGCTTTTAGTTATGGTAAATGCGCTAAAAAAATGGACTATATTCCATGATCAAAATCTAAAATACCCTGACATCCAAGGTTTTTAATATACAATAATCAGTTTTCATTTGACATAAATACAGTTTACAAGAAACATAGATGAAAAAGCGATGTGGCAAACTAAAATGGTGGCACGTAGTACTTGGTTAATTTTTTTCAGGTAAAATGTAACTCCGATAAAAAACAATGACTCCTCATGAATGACAGCTCATTATAGTCATGTACGGCGGCGATACCAGTGGCGATAAGGTAATACATTACTAATTTTACATCGCTATCTTGCTTTACCAGCGCGAAAGTCCCTCGAAAGTGATTCGATAATTACCGTAAACGGCCAATCGGTTTTGTACAACTAATATTCGTTTCACATGGACAATTATTCGCTTCTTATTTGGATTAGCAACGACTCTTCATGGGTCGATTTCAGACACGCAACGAGTAACCACAACATTATTCTTGCATGCATAAAATTACTGACATTTCCGGCGTGTAATGGGGTGGAGGTGAAAAAAACCTTATATCCTGAAATTTATATTTTTATGTATCGACCATTTAGTGATAGCCAATAATCCCAAACTTATTATTTTAATGAACAAGAAAATATAATCTTAAGTAAAACTTTTATGTGTATTTCAATTAAATTCTTATAGATTTATTACTAGACTTTCGATATTTTTCTTTAATTCTTGCGGATATTTACAAAATTATATACCTCATGTATTTTAAATATGTACAGTCGTAACTTATGTAGATCATAAATACTATTCGTAGTCACACAGCCAACATCATAATTGATGGAGTCTAAACGAAAGATATGTACCTTGAAGTTCAATTTTAAATTCTTTTCTTCACACATACGATTTTTAGGGTGGCCTTTATTTTCAATCTGCGATTTCTTTTGCTCTCACACCCTACTATAGTTGCATTTCATAAAAAAATAGTTCCTGGAAAAGATTATTGCAATCGGACAACAGGAAAGTGTATAGACCAGGCCTTACAGTTTAGAATTCATCAATGGTTTGAATCTGAAGAATTAAAAAAAAATGGTAAGCCCTATCAAAATTTTGTTCAAATAATATTAAAAGAGCATTCCATTTCCTACAATTACCGTATATATTTTTTATATAAAAATATGAATTGTCAATACGGTATAGTGTATTTTTATGAATACTTTACCTCAAAGTGAACGAAGTATTCCTTTGAATTAAGGAATCAAGTGTAATAATCCTTCTTCTATAAATATATTTTCTTCAACAAAACCTTCCATAGCTCCCAGAAATTTTCGAGATCCACTTTGAAACTGTGCAGGTATATTTTTGAGATTTCAAATCTTATGAAAATACAAAAAAAGCTTCCCTTTTAATCGCTACAATATGGTACACCCTGTACACAATTCTCAGGGCTACGAAGCATTCAGTTGATTTTGAGATTTTACCCGAAATGTAGCAGGACAATAAATTTCCCACTACAGTAAAGTACGTGCTCCTGCTGCGACGTGGGGAAGCCAGTGCAAAATTTTGGCATTACTGACCTTGTTTCCTTGAAAGATCGTTCGTCAGATTTGCAAAGCGTCCGCTGAAAACCCGCCCTTTCTCCTTCGCGCTGTTCAGACGCTCCGTGCTGTGTAACGGATCGCATCGGTGAAAACAGGGGCGAGAGGGAGCCGGGACGTCTCCGTGTCACGGGGTGAAAAGGTTGGACATAAAATGCAAATCGGCTGTAAATCAGGTCGTACGCGTGCCACTGACGTTAGGACCGTTCCACGATGACAATTCCCGTGACGCGCGACAAAAGGAGGAGTTGCCCCCCTCTGTTCGGGGTTAATTATGTTTGGAGCAAACAGGTATCCGGATCGAATTGGGGCTCAGGTGCTCGTCAGGATTGCTCCGAACCACTACTGGCTCCATCGGTAGACTTTCTTCTCTGCAGGTTCGCAAATAGTGCTGTTACTTTTTCGTGACTTTAATCCACTCAATAGGCAGCAGTTTCTTCGGAGATATTTCATTATATTCTCATAGTTCGTTGGTTATACATATATATTATTATTTTTCTCCTTCAGTAATCGAAATACGAATCAAGTACTTAGAAGTACAAGAAAAGTAGAAATATTTTGTTACTGAAGTTTTGTGAAACATGTATTTATAAATAAATATATTTTCTAAAAGAATTTATTAACGTTACGGTAGATGTTTTTTACGATATACGTTTTCAATTTGTATGAATGTGTTTGAAGTATGTAATATTAATTTCTGATAAGTATGAGAAATAATAGTGTTTTTAACAAAATCATTTTATTAGATTCTTTTAGGAAGAAGCATCTGGTTTCTGAAATGATATACACCTGTCTAATAGTATTTATTAATTCTCATAGAACAGTAGCTTGAAAGTCTGACAAGGGAACATCCCGAACTGAAAGTTTTCTCTCAATGAAATTGTTTTCCGTTTGGTAGTAATTGTATTAATTTTTCACAGCACATGCATAATCTGCACATTGAAGAAATTTATTTATTCAGAAAAAGGCATCACTTTGTTCATAATTCATATAATGGTATTAGAATCATTTTCATTTACCAGCGTATTAATTAATCGAAATTTGTACACACTGTCAAATATTTATGCCTTTTGCAACTTACAAGCGAATATCCTGAATCCGGAAATTCAAAAATTCTGAAACTTTGTGAATATGTAGGGAATTTCCTCCTGATTACAACACTATTTTTGTTTGCTGCCTAAATTCACTCTAAGGGGGTGTAATTAACCTCTGAACATCTGGTTATGTCTACTTCTTGGTAACAATTATTACTAATTGTAAGAGAAAATTACATCAATAAATATTGTGGGTATTAGAAAGGAACCACATATTATAGGGATTAAAACTTTGGAAGCTGTAAAGATTTTTGCAACCATTTTTGTATTTTATCTTTCAAAATATACGTGTAGATATTTCAATGTCGATACTACTTGACGTTATGTGCTACTATGTACATTGTGGCATCTGACACGATTTGAATGGACGTAACATTTTCTCTGGTGCTGTACAGGGTGTCCGGTAATTTACTGGTCTCCTTAAAGAGATGTTTAGGGAGGTAAAATGAAGGGTGTCAAAAACTTCTTTAGGATACTTACGGTGATATCAATTTCTATTGAAGTAACCAAAAATGCCAACATGTAGCGTAATTCTGAACTGATAGATTTCACCAGAATGTAGATTTATTTATTTATCACTAAAATCTCCATTTTGGAGGAGCTATAAAGCAAACAGTTGACTGTTCAGTAAACTGAGCAGTACTCCCGTGAGTTTGAAAATCGTGCTGAATATATTCCCACGATTTTGTCAATCGCTGTTAGGTACGCCGCATTGATCTTTGCATAGAAGAAAACACAGGTTTTGAACATTTATTATAAAATTGCGACGTAAGTAGTGCTAATCTTTGAAAACGTATATCTTATTAAGTATGTGTTTTAGCCACCATATTTATACCTATAATACTTTTTTCTTCACTTTACCTCCCTTATCACCTCCTTTAAGGAGATCAGTGAATAACCGGACACTATATATACACCGCCGTAATTCAGGGATGTTATCACGTCAGAATATGTTAGTTTAATGTTGCGGAAGGGCAGCCGCTTTTGCTGCATGATGTTAATTGCTCTGAAGATAAGCATGATCGACATTCATGTGCCAATCCTGCAGATTGTCGCCTGCACGCTACTGGATTCGAAAGTTCGTTGGTGATTCAAAAGAAGGTACAATCAATGTTTGCAATTGAATACCTACAATATATCAATTACTTCCTGAATTATAAATTAGAAAGTATTGAACTTTGGTATCTGAAATTCTATTAATGACGGATCTTATCTATTTTAAGCATTCGAATTTTTAAATAAGGAAATAACAGCTGCTAGATTTTTGATATTCATTTAGTTTTTGTCTATTAACAATATTCCGAGCGACGTAGCACAATTTTACTAGTGACATAACATTTCTACTCACGAGAGTTGTTTTCAGGGGTAATAAACAGTGGGTGGTCAAATTATTATACACAAACAAAAAAGTTTATATTTTGCACGAATGTTATTGTTTCTTCATTTATTGATTAACTACAACATCTGGCAATATTGTGAGATATTTTTCAACATATGGATCTCATTTGTTTTTAAAAGTGCGGGGAGAAAATTATTACAAATAAGACAGAACTAATACAGAATTTTGAGTAATTGTAGGTATTTCTCAGACAATATACATATGTAGCCTTAAACCTATATAAATGTATTTAATTTGAATTTTTAAATAAATATAATACTATAAAAAAATAATATTATAACATTAAATACGAGATGTTTATTTTATTTCATCGCTTAAACTTGCAAAATATATTTTTTTTTGTTTGAGTATAATACTTTGTCCACCCACTGTAAGATATGACAATTCTTTTCTGTTGTGTAATCAATAAG
Source organism: Andrena minutula (assembly GCA_929113495.1). NCBI lineage: Eukaryota > Metazoa > Arthropoda > Insecta > Hymenoptera > Andrenidae > Andrena > Andrena minutula. Next base: position 40,279,104 of record OV815994.1, read on the forward strand.
TTGTAACTTTGCTTTCTCTACTTACGGTGTCAAAATTTAAATTTCACTTCCTCTTGAGAGATAGGTACCAGTGTACGATGGAGTTAGAAATAAGTGGTCCCTAACTATATGAATGTAGCCATGGGTGGTAGTAAATTTATTGCCGTATCTGTTACCGTTCCTTATGTATTTAAAAAAGTTTTCCCGATTTTAAGGCAAAATCTTTTTCAGACTCATATCAAGGCGCTTCATCTTCTTGCAAAGACTGCCATTTTAACATATTTTTATTTTTCTTAATGCATCTACTATTTCCAAAATTCTAGAATCTTTCATTTCACTCCAATAGTACCTCTGCGCCCTACACAAATTCAAAGCATATAGGAGTTTGTTGCATACTGTCTTCTAAAGGAACTCCGACAGGGAATGTCGGACAAATGACCAATTCCAGACGTCATCTGATCGAAGCTGGACTGTGCGTACACCGTGTATACGTCATTGCCGCGACAAGTGAAGATAGTATGCTGAGAAATTACGTAATGGACCGTCGAGGGAGGATTATCCGTGGTCTGGAAGGTACAGTGGGCCCCGAAAGAAGAGGAAGCCAGTTTGTTCTTGGCGGTTTCGACGATGGACGTGAATGGCGCTTTCATCTGGTCGGGGCCTGGTATACCCCTGGTGGTGTAAGAAGCTAGCACATTTATTTATAACGTTTAAAGAGAATCGGGCAGACAGTAATGGCCGTGTGCACGTATGTGGCGCGTATGCCTACCTACATTTCCCAGGCAGGCTCACGGCAGCTTTCTTCTGACATAACCGAATGAAGGCGCGGGCCGCGGTTATGCAATTCGAAAGTGCCCGCCTTACTTTACGTATCGCAGCGAGGATACGCGGTATCTTATGAAGGAGCGCACGCTTAGCCTCGTGCTTTTACTTGCTATCGTTGGAGGGGAATAAAAAAAAAACACACGGGAGAAGTGAAAATTGTTGAACGAATTAGCACGGCCGAACAGCTCGCGTTTCCTATACCTAATAAAAGGGGAAACTCATTTTTTCGGCGGGATTTTCGAATGCAGAGGAACAGTGTATGGGGTATTTTGCACAGGACCAGTATTCAATAGACAGAATAGAATGTTGTCAGTAAATATGGCTTTGAGAAACAATTGCTTTTAGGTTATGAAATTTTTTGATGTGTTCTGGGGTAGGGTAGAGGACCCAGTTACTGACACTTCACCAATTACTGTCACCTTAAGCTATTTTACTTAAAATAACGAATAAATAAACGTTGTAAAGTGATACACAAAAAGAATTATGTATTTCAACCTATATTCTGTACTATAGATTATATTCTATAGTTTGTTTATTCGTTATTTTAACTAAAATAGGTTAAGCTGACAGTAATTGGTCAGGTGTCAGTAACTGGGTCCTTTACCCTAGGGGATAATTCATAGGTAGGTACTGTCCACTTTAAAGATACAGTAATAGTGATTAACATGGTTATAAAGCGATAGCCTTGAGGGTACAACCACCAAATGTGATCCTCATTATCCATTTGGACAGCATTTATTTCATCACATTCCTATACGCTTTAGGGCTTTAAAGTATTAATGTTCACAAAAGTCTGCTGAATATATCACTGGGTTCTTGACTCGAGGGAAGCATTCAAGGATCCTACTGACTATTTGCCCTGTTGTTTTTACCATATTATATGTACACATTATCTGAATACATTATATATATTTCTGCAAAGTGTCTCTGAATTTGTATTATCTTCGGTGGAGAAGGAAGTTGAGAAACATACATGTATACTTAAACTTAATGCAAGCAAGGAATGTCAACGCCTTCTGTTAAGAAGAAAAATATTTTCATTTTATAACTTGGAGACGGTTTGTTTTCAAAACGGTGTTTAACAATATATTTCTGTCTGTTTTGGCGTGTGTTATATGTACAATAGGGTGCCCCTTATTTATTTAGTAAAAAAAATTCAGACATTGGGTGTGAGCCACCCAAGTATGTAAAAGTTGATCGAGAAGGAGATGTGTTCAACAAAGAGTTAACAGGATGTTTGACAAATAATGGGCCTTGTAATGTATCAGTTTTGTTTGCATTTTCAGTAACACGAAAATTCAGTCCCACGGTCTGCCATCTTTTTAGATTTTTTTTACGTAGAGCAATTGTTCTTATTCTTTCCCACTAACACTGTGTTAATTTAAAAGGACTCATTACACATATTTATTGAAGTATAAGTTATTTATATCGTTGTTATATAAATAACGAATTAATAAATAACGTATGTATCAAGGAGATTTAAAAAAATTTACCTCGGAGAAACTGAATAACTCACGCACTTCTACTTCTTCAAATTATTTTCACTCTTGGTTAATTAACTCCACTGTCCATGTAATTTTATATTGACAATTTTATCTTCATATCTGTAGAATAAATATCGTTAAAGTTACATTCCTGAAGCAAGTAACGAATGATCATGCGAACAGCCATTAGTTCATCGGTTAATCGCAGGCCATGGAGTGAGAGTGAAAGTAGAGTTAAAATGGTCCAATTTGAAGGCCAATCCGAACAGAAAGTAGCAGGTATAGGCGAGTAAATTAAAGTACATCCGGATGAAGATGGAGTCGATAAAATATTCGAGTGTTCATTTGGGAATAAAATAAACGTTGACAGCGTTCGACGTAAAATTTCACCGCCATTACCGAGCACACGGAGAAACTTTTCGCTGGCGGTAGTATCTTCGAGGTAGGTATCTATGGAGTATTTCACCAAAGAAAGAAATTCCGCAGGACGAAGCGTCTCCGACGCGAATTGCATAAGATTGATGCAGGTCCACGGTCGAGAGAGTAGCGGGGGCATTATACATGGTGTTAAAACAAAATTTATCACTTTAGGGTCGTGCAGTACCTGCAAGCCGAGAGAAGTAGAAAAATGCTAAACCAATATGGCTCTCATAGTCAATACCTTCCGGTTAAAATATAAAAGTTCATTTTCACTTTCACAAGAGCACCAATGAAGGGTAGTAACTGGCATGACCATCCACAAAACACGTCTTTGTCATTTCCAAATTAGAATAAGTTGACATAGACAGCAAAATGATGATAATACTTGCTGAGCTACTAATAAGTAGGTACTAAAGACTTGCGCTAGGTTTGCGTATGCTAAGTAATCTCTGTTGACATTTGGCGATAATCTTTTTCCCAGATTTTTTAATCAACGTACTTCAAGGCTTATTCCTTTATTTTATACTCCTTTCGGTAAACATTATGCAGTTCCTACAGTAATGTTATCAACGAATAGACGTACCTTTATCTTTCGCTATACGCCGTGTTTCACTTGTATCAGGTACGCATACAACGTGGTAGCAACTAACGTTCATGTGCGCGCTAAAAAATTAATAGAGTTCCCATACCAGGGACGGTCTGGAAGTATTACTCATCATTTTCAACCGGCTTTTGTGTACCGACAGTGCTTGAAATACAGAAAGGAGTTATAGACGGGTTAATAGTTTCCAAGATACCTATATCGTTACAGTTTAAAATGTATCCATCTTCAGTGGTGGAATCACTTTGTTCAAGTAAGCACGTGGCGCAGAGGCATAGGTGTTTGCCCACCGAAAGCTTGGTCTGTTTCGCGTGACTTCGAATCACGTTATAACTTCTTTCTAGTGTATAATTTTAAATCGTTCAACTTTCTTATTGCCTGGATTTAATTAAGCGTCCACACCTGCCACTCTATATCATTGATTTCAGTATTTGAAGCTTCGCTCGTTGGAACACGAGGATCGTTAGACTCTTTGATTTTCAACACCCTGTATTAAAAAACGGCAAAACGAAACTCGAGTGTACGGACAAACGAGCGTAAAGACGCGCTCCCTGCACGCGTGTCTTTATGTACAATATAAAAGCCTGCGAAGTGGTGAAAGTGAGCAACTGCTTTCCCCCGTAAGACAGCTCGCGTCTCCTCGATGGTCTCTTTTAAACGCATGTATTACACGGTTATGTCATAACCGAACTGTAGACGCGGGAGAAAATGCAAGCCGCGTGTCTCCACACGTGTTGCCGCCACGCTATTCTTATCGCGGATTTACATTTCGCCGTGCTAATCATTTCGATCTATATTTAGGACAGCATACGATTGTTTTGATTTTCAGTCGACGCAAGGAAGTCGGATAAAGAGGGTTCCTCAATTTTATTCCAGTGAATGATTTTCATGGGTTTCTACTGTTTAGAGAAGCTTAGACAAGTCTCTTGGCAGGCTACTTTCAACACGTGCATTTCCCCCATTATACTAATTTATAGAATTCTCAGAATCATTTATAGAATCAATCACAATACAGAATTCATTTATACCTATGTATTCACCATGCCAATCGATAGCATATTTGTTAGCAAATTTTTTAATAGTAGAGTAGAGTGAGGTAAGAGTGTGCAGTTAAAGTTTAGACTTCCCTAAAATCCATTGGTATTACACTGATTGTCATATCACTGTGTAAGAAATAACTACTATCCTTTATTATTCGATAGGCAGTAACGCCATGTAAACTTATCTGTCATAACATATATAAGATAAATATTTCCCAAAAGTGTGAAATGCGAACTTTTATCCGATATGTGGGGCAAAAGTAAGGATGTTGTGGGGTACAAGAACGCAGCGAGAAATTTTCACAAAAGTGTTTTATTTTCCTATATACAATAGGTGTGGTAATACATATAGCAAAAGGATTAATAGTTTGCAATAAAATTATTTTTTCCCAATGAAGGTAACAGTAAAAGCACATAACATTACCCCCACCTTTGTAGTTTGGAGAAGGAAGATCAGTGGATTTTATACACGTTGATGGTTGGGCTATTCTCTTTTTAGAACCGATTTGTTTTGTTCCTTTCAAAAACTGTCAGAAGTTTGATGTTACTTTTTGAGTTTTTTTTTGCTTTTCTAATTACTTATTTGTTTGCACGTTCGCATTCAGATTTTCTTTTCATCGCTACCCTCATTAACATATTTTGAGATTTTGAATTCGGGACTTTTTACCCGCAGTACTTTTAGCCCCACCATACCCTACTCTTAAGGAATGCAGTATAGATAACGTCTGTTAGAACCTTTTCACGCGAGACACTTTTTTATCATACGATTAATATTTCAGATATGCAGATGCGCACATTTTATTTCCATTCTACGAATGGAAGTCATAAAAGAGGATTCCCCAGATTTATTCGAGTCGATGATTTTCTGTGGTTATTTATCGTTTAAGCAAGTGTCTCAACAGGGAAGGCGATCCTGCCGAAGAATATTCTATATATATAAAAAGAAGAAGTCCTGTTTGACTGACTGACTCATCAACGCCTAGTTCAAACCGTTTAATCTAGGAACGTGAAATTTGGAAGGTACATTGTTTTCACGACGCAGTCATCCACTAAGGAAGGATTTTTTGATCTTCCATCCCCAAGACGGTGAAAAGGGGTAATATATATTTTCTCTAATTCCCCAATATCTTAGCTCTGATTAGATATCAACTTGGTTCTTCCTACAAAGATTACCCGCACAAATGCCTAAAAACTAATTTCAGGATTTTGCCCTAACCAACCCTTAAAGGGGTGAAAAGGGGTGAAATGTGTTTTCGCAAATTGCTCAATATCTCTTTGGCCAGATTAGATATCAACTTGGTATTTACTGCGAAAGGTTACCCACATAAATTCCTAAAAACTAATTTCAGGACTTTGTCCTGATCGACCCCTAAGGGGGTGGTGAAAAAGGATGAAATGTGTTTTCATGGAGTTCTTAATATCTCCTAGGCTCGATGCGAAGCGTGGGGATATTTTTTAAATAAAGTATACTCTACAGTATGCATTTTGAATTTTAGTTTCACAGGTAGACATTATTTCAATATATTCAATATACCGAGTTATAATATTGGAAATCAATCAAAAAAGGAAATAATTACTAACAAATAATAAATAGTTTGGCCTGCGAAATATCAGATATTGTTAAATCAATTTTACTCTGCAATGAGGATTATTGCCTCAAAATGGATTGTATCTTTCAAAATTCATTTGCCAGTGTGTTTTGTTCAATGCCTTTGCTTTTAGATAAAAATTCTATCCCTCTTTATTCTAATGTCAATATTGATCTGGACAAATCGCGATTTCTACGGCAAGTGCCGTTCATTTATTCTCTGGATGTGTAGTATTATGGCAACAGAGGAGCACGTATAGGTAGCAGTAACGTTTCGCAAAGTTTCTGCTGCGGTGTCGAAGTTGGTAATGGGTGATTGGTTAAACAGTCATTGGCCTTAGAAAGTGAACCAACTCAGAGTTTTTTCATCGCGTACACAATTTGGAAATAGCGAAGAATTGCCTCTATCACATTGAATATTCACACTTTCAATGGAAGTTCCTCAGACAGTATGCTCAATTTAAAGAATCAGGTACCTACGTACTAACATTTCAAGGTCATGCATTTATCCAACGAGACTAAATTGGTTTTAGGATATTATAATCAATCATACACATACATAGATTACACACAATGCAATAATTTATTTGTACCAAGTATGTAAAGTATTCTCCACTTAACCCAGATATTAATTTCCACACACAAATTCTATTTTTATGGATAACAATTTTTCAAATTAATTTCTATCATCGATTATCTTGGTTTATATGTCAAAAATGAGAAACGTTTTATGGCATCTGCAAAAGTGGGTAAAGGAAAGTTACATTGAATATGAATATTCAAATACACTTCGCCGATTACAATTTGAATTGTAATGATAGGTTATGAATTATTTGAGCATCGTTAAGTGTTCATTACTGTAAGATATTCTGTACAACGTATAATTATGTGAATATATGCCTACAACTACATGATGGTTGCAACATATGCCATTATGAGGATACTTCTTTGGGGAGTGCTTACTAAACGTAATAATGTCAATAAGGTGACATAATTTACATGTGAGTCAGCGTATTTTCGTTATCTATGCAGGTTGATTCATAAATACATGCAAATACTTCAGGGGCTGAATTTTCACATTACAGTAAGTAAAAAAGGTGATACGAATATATCGAAGTTTCTAACTAGGAAAGATTCCGAACCCGGAAATTAAACAATTTTGAGACTTTGAGATGATTATATTGCAATTTTCGGTTGCTGCCAAATTTACTCTAAAGGGGGGAAATTAACTCCTTAAATTCTTGTTATTTTCCGATTTTGTGTTATAACTCGCGAACTGTAAGTTACCAACTGATAGTCCTAATTAAAAGAAGTAACTTTTGTCTTGAAACGTTTTATCTATCTCTTACAGATTGCGAGTTAGAAAATAGCCGAATTTTGAGGGGTTGATTTCATCCCCTTAGTGCGAATTGGGCAACAAAAATGCGTTGTAATCAGGTGGAAATCCTCTACATATTCACAAAGTTTCAGTTTTTTTTTTAATATTCGGCGTTCGAGATCTTCCCTTGTAAGTTATGAGGATTGATGGAAATACTCGAAATGCCACGGTGCATGGTACGGTGCGTTTTAACTTTAATTTATACCTCACATTCGCTGGAAAATACCACACATTATCTGAATAGTTTCGACTTCATTTAGTACCTTTCCTTGCATTCCATTAAAAGCATTAATTTATTTTACACATATAACAGATTTTATCAAATCTATTCAGGGTTTGAAAATAAAATTCAAATTAGGTTTTCCTAAAATATTATAAAAAGGCACCACATTTACACAGCGCAAATGATGAGGCGTCAACTTAAAATAATTGAGAGTCGTAGATTAAATAAGGAAAACAATTAATTTTTACTCTTTAGGGTATTTTTATTTTTTTTAAGTCGGTTTGAATTTTTAAATCTTTTTTCATACCAACGATTACACACCGAACAAGCATGCTTCTTCCAACGGCCACAGAACTGTACGCCACTACGTATACGTCTGACATGCTTCGTTGTATACATATACATACGTACTATACAATTTGCGATGCGTGCAGGTGTGCCTAGGGACGACTGATAGGCTCAACAGGACTATATTGGCGTCGATGGTACTCGGGACTCTACGACCTTCGTGATATGTGAGCAGTAATCTTAATCAGAATCGAACGTCCCGAGGGAAAATGTATTTTTTCTGCTTGGAAGGTTCAAACAGTTGCATCAGCTTACGATAACCAGCCTCTATTTTCTCTAGTAAAATTTCGTTGCAGCGTAGGTGCGCACCTTTCTACATTTTTGGTTCCTTTTCAATTGCATGTAATTTCAACGTCCAATAGTAGGTACACTTTCTCCAAAATGATAAAATGATTTTGCAATTTTGGGAGTATCAGGTGTCATAAATGTAAAAGGAGGAATACATGGTTCTTTAAATTAAGAGTATTAAAATAGCCCAAAGATGTAATATTTTATTTCATGCTATAGGGAGCCATGGCTGGCATTCTTTCAGTTTTGTTTATATAATTCACCATCTAAGAGAATGCTACTTAATATGATACTAATTACTTCTTGAATCATTTAATTTCTTCATCTCAAAATTATATGTAGGGGGAGTTCCCCTAGTGCCGGACGCTTAAGGTTTTCTTTAAATAAGAAGAAAAAAATAATATTTTAATCTTTTTATTCTGCGCTATTTATAAGATAACAATATGTGACGTCAAAATTACCCAACAAAACATTCAATATTATAATTATAGTTAACTTAAATTACTTTTCAACTTGAATATGCGATTTGGAGAAATCATTAAGTGGCACCTAGTACCGGACACAGTAAAAATTACTGACGCAACTCATCACAGTCTCAATACAGTTTGCAGTGATCACAAATATAATCCTCCGAACATTCGGAAATATCAGCGCAAGCCTCGTGTGCCCATTTTTGGCAGCTTGAACACTGAATCCAGTCTTCTTCGTTCGTTTCAAGACAAACTACGCAAATAGTCTCCTGGTTTGTCTCTCTCGGTTTTATTGTTCTGGTCTTCTTAACCTTATTTCTTACGTTTTTCTTTTGTTCTTTAACTCTTTTTATTCTCTTTACAAGATTCAGATTTATACTGTCCGGTAATAGGGGACAACGTTCTGTCCGGAACCAGGGGACAGTGAACGGATTAAAAAAATTTTTTTTTGTGCAAACTAGTGCATTGTTTAGACAGAACACAAAGGTAATTAAAAAAATACTTACCAAACGATCCAATAACGCAACTCACAGGTCTTTTAGCCAAGAAAATTGGTATATATAACAAGCTAAATTTTATACGATTCACCGGATTCCCGTCACACCAAACAATCAATCCATTTCTTTAGCAAGATTCACGCGACGGGACCATGACGACACATGATCGTCGTTTGTTTTATCCCCTCTACGGTTTACGCGAAAGAACAGCTCCATAGCCTTTGAAATGTCACAGATATAGCTAATGTCCGGTATTAGGTGCCGTCCGGCGTTAAGGGAACTCCCCCTATATCCCGAAAGAGGGGCCATATGTCATACCTGGACAGATAAAGCCACAAGTATCAACAGATTGGATTGTATTGCACAAGAGACTTCCACAGTAGTATCTACTAAGATCTTCGTGACGTCGAAACAGTAATGTTTTCCATGAGAAGTATTAACGTCATTTTACAGGAGACACATTTATTAGCTGATTGCTGGTATTTCAGACATACATATGCACACAATTTCTACCTTCTATCCCTTTAAATCACCACAGTCTCTGGCAAATGGACATTCAAAGTGAGTATACAAGCAAATTATTTAATTAAAAAAAACCGACTGCGAGTATGTTTTAAAATAATAATTAATTTAAAAAAACATGATACTTTATCTCGCTTCGTCGTTCACGTGCGTACATTTCATGTAGTTGCACGCGTGGGTCGAGCTCGATTTTAATTCTATCTAGAGGAATTCTGATGGATACAAACATGACAGTCAAACACAATAAAATATCAGTTGTGACAGAAGTGTCTCGTGGAAAAAGACAGTTAAACACGTATGGCCCATTTAATTTTGATGAAAATTCAATGTATTTATTAGAGTTGCCCAAAAGTAGAAGGAAAAGATGAAACCCAGTAGTTTCTAAAATTTCAGGGCTCGCTTTCTTTCGTTGGAGGTTATTGCCACAGTACGAAACTGAGCCTGGCTTGTCCATCGCGGGCTGTGCCGTACGGTTTCACGTGTATTTTTGCCCCATGCCGGCGACACGCAGCATTGCTCGAAGCCTGAATATTGGGTAATCTAACGCGTCCAAGGCTAACCGAGCCTTGAGCTGCCTTTCCAAGTGTTTCACTAATCCGACCGTTCGCTCGATCGTAACGGTTTGATCCGAGTCTCGTTATGATTAGATTTTGGATCGCTCATCCGTTTGTCCAAGTATGCCCCCATATTGGTACGGCATGCTGTTCACTTCTCAGTGGAACTGCTGACAGAAACAGTAGTGGAGCCACAAAATGTTTGACTCACAATCAGTAGGTTTCTAATTTCTTCTTTCCCTTTTCACTTTTTCATAATTCTATTATCGCCAGGGTATATTTATTAAACGAATATTTATTAGGGAATATACTTTGTATATCGTTATAAATATAATACATTTTTTGCATTCAAATCCCTCTACTTGCTTTTACGTTTCTTTTGTACATATGTTGCTGCCGCCTTAAAAAAACTGTATCCCATAATGTTATGTGTGCGAGGTTTTTATGCAGAAAAATTTCATTCTCCGTGAAATTTCATCACCTGCTGGTGAAAGTATAGTAATAATAATCGTGCAGTCAGTTAAATACTATAATACTCACGTTGCCGTTGACAGCTGATTAAATGATAAGTATAGGCTTGATTCAATAGTGTATCATACAAAAAATATTTTGTTTCATAAGTAGTAATAAACTGAATGCTTGCCAGCACTTTATGTACAATGCAGAACTATTGTTCGCAATTAATAACGTTTCGAAGAAGATTCTACGCTATTCAACAAAATTTAACGCGAGTGCTTTAGACGTAGATATAGAATTGTCCTCATTATACTAATTTCAAGACTTTTCTTGACATACATTTTCTTATCACTCACTGTACAAAAATCATCAAAATTAGCCACTTCAGTTGGAAACTTATTTTTTATTTTACTATTTATTAATATAATTTGATTGTTACCGTCGTCAAGGCTACATGATAGCTATCCGATTGGAAATATGAAGGGACACAATACTTGTAACGTAGAGATCTACATTGGGCAAGTTTTCAGATAAGCCGAATACTCGACATGAAATTGTCGCTTGCTCTTCTGATAAGGCATTTCTTAAAATGAAAAGAAAAGAGGAAAAAAATTTCGTTACGTCCAGCATAAAGCGACAGTTAGGACCTTTTGATACTTTGGATACGTTCAAATTACTACCCTTTGTACTATCTTTTAAACTAGCATTCATCCTGAAAGGGACTATATTAGCTTATCTGGCTTATCCTTTAAGCAGTAGGTACAATTTTTTTGGTACCTATGTTAGGTGAGAATAAACAACGATATTTCATTTTCCCTAATTTTTTAGAATCCTTCCATTACTTTCTACTAAAACACCTATCTATTCCTCGTATACATATAAAATTTTCTTCAATTACATTCTTGACTCCTTCTCTTAGTCTCCTTTCTTACATCACATTTTATACTGACTTATACTAATAATATCCGCATACACCTGACAATTTCTTTCACCGCTACAGTTGCATTGGTGTTATGTTAAACTCGCATACCATAACATAAGTAAATGAAGCTCGTGTCGAAGTATTCTGTTCATGTTTCTGAAAAGCCGAATTACTTATGGGATGACCTAATATCTGAAATATCATTTGATGGAAAAAGAGCACATAGGCATATATACACTTTTTCTTTAAATCGGTTAAATCAACTCAGGTGTATGTTATATATATATATATATATATATATATATATATATACCAAGGACATTACATCTCTCGCATTAAGTTAGCTAGATGCTGTTTTTTTTACGTAGCGTGATCATCAATGAAAACTTTGAAATCGATTTTCTTGAAATGGCATTTTGGCGTATGTGCCTTTTTCCATCAAATGCCTTAATTGTAAACTACACAGGTGCTTCGCGTAAGGCCCTTTACAAGGCTGGTAATAACTTCAATATGGCACAATCCAGAAAAATACATTACTGCCCAGTTAGCAGTAAATTCACACCGGTGAACACCTGAAAACACATCCGATGCAGAACTCTACCGAACATCTGACCGTATGATATCTAGGTCCCACTCGGAGTTATCAACTCGGCGATTTCGTTTCAATCTCTCTGAATATGAGGGCAACAAAACGTCCGTTCGTATTATCCGTTTCTTGAGTTTGTTCGTCGCGGTTCCGATCTCCGGTTCCCCGCTTGCGGAACCAGTTTTTCCTTGTCCGAATAAGGACTGGTCGGGCTCATACTCGTTGGTTTATGTAGCCCGAGAGGATCGATTGTTTTACCCGGTCTAACTGGAAAGCACGATAATTGCTATTTAAGATGAAGACGCAAGAAACAGAGTTTCGTCAGGAGATTGACGCTCGGCCTCCCAGCCCCGTGCCTACACGAAAGCTTGTCTATCACCGCCAAAGATAACGTACCCTCCTTTCCTATTTAACTTCTGTTCGATCACTTGTACGATGCCCCTTCTTTACTGCTGCTTATTGATTCCTACGCGAGCACGTGTCTATCCAGGTTGGCATTACAATTGTATATGTAAACGTAAACTTCAATCAATGTTATTCAAAGTTATAATTATTGCTCCAGTAACTTATAATTTTATAAAATGTGCTGTTGCACCTTTCCCTTTATTGTACCGATTTATACTCATCTTTATATTTGTTTCTTTTCTTGTTATGATTAGGGTAGTTATGGGAGAGTTGCTGCACCTAACGCAAAATTGTCACCGTGTCTAAATTTTGCAAATTTTTCCAAGGATACATATTATTAGTTGAATATCTTATGTTACTACTAGCATTTAAAAAATCGAAATTTTAATATTTCTAACTCTTAAAAAATTGGAACTAGAAACATTCTTTTTCGGAGAGATGCTGCACAATACGGGAGTGGTGCCGCATTTTGAGAAACGTTTAATTTTCCATTTAAACTTGTTAATTTTAACTTTTTCATTTAAAAAATAGTAAAAGTAAAGTAAAAGGAAACATCTTTTTAATTTATACAGTTATAAACTACAATAAAATTGGAAGAATAAATAGATACAGATATTATTTTGCTTTTCTAAATTTAATTGTCCTTTCTGCTTCCTTCCAAATTCATTATACATAAAATAAAAATAAAATGTGAAAAAGAATAAAAACCCTACAAAAAATCGGGTGTTGTATTTTATTACCGATAACCCTGAAATACTAAAAGTCTCTCCCAGTGCGGCACCTCTCTAATAATTACTGTAATTAATATTCGATATCTATTCGTATAACCGTCATTGCCGCAATGGAAATATATTATCTATTATTATTTTGTTTTTGTGTGTTGGATTACAGAAAATGGAAAAAGAGGAAAATTGTGTGGATATATCCGAAATACGATGTCATTCACGGCGTGTCATGGACATTAAGTATATCAATTTGTTGAAGGTCATAGCTTCCAGAAGTACGGATAGTAAGTTCACAAAACTTTACCGGCGAACATACTGTTCTTCAAATTCGTATGCATTGCGTATTTTTAACGACCAGTTAAACATTGACTATTATGTAACGCTTCATTTGACATTAATTTTAATTTTGTAGCCGCCACAAAGTAGAAGGTTATTATGTATTATAAACGAGACACGAGTAAGATAGTTCCCCGTTATCAATTGTGTTGTAAGACTGCTACTTGTTTCTTTTGGTGTTTCACTCTTTTTGGAGATTGTTTGTTTTAACAGAATTTTTACTCGGTTGAAAAATACCGTAAAATGTAACAGCAAGTCACTTATAGTTAATAGCCTAATTTCAAGCGACCTTGAAGGTTAAAACAGCGGAACTTGGGTTCTCAAACAAATTCAAAAAATTTTATTGTGTAGTTGTGGAAAGTAGTGGAGAGCACATATTTAGAAACAATTATTTTAATAATCTAATAATAGTGACCGATAAATAATTACTTATTAATATTTATTAAGTTTCAATCGTTTCCTTCGCTCAGACACAAAGGAATGTAAAAGCATTAAATATCGAGTTTCACGCTTAAAAGAGATTTAAACACACATTCACAGAACGTAGGTTAAGCAAATGGCAATGTTTTTTGAACATAAAATACGTTCTATAAGAAAACCATATCTCATTTGTTCCGCTTTTACGCAATTTATTCTTCATTTCGTTTAACTTGGCAACCAGTGAAATAAACCCTTGTATAATTTCGACCTCAACACGAGAAAAATGTAATTACCACATCAACCACGCCAACATACGTAATTAAAATGACAGAAAGAATTTTAAAAAACTGTATTATCTAATAATAAATATCCCAGAGTACTAAATAATTTTATTCTTTCCGCTCAATTCACTAAAAATATTGAAATCGGTACCAACTCCTTGAATTTTGATATATTTCTCATCGTTTTTCTGTTTACAGTCTAAGCGGAAGGCATTACATCATTTTTTGAATATTTTGGAGAGTTAATATTCCTTGCACAAAGAAACACAAGGTTCTTATTTCTCAAATAAAAATCAAAATGTGACTCGTTTGAAATCGATGTGGCTCGCATTCTTCAAGACTGCATTGCACATCCTGGTAGAAGGAGGGTTGCAAGAAGAAAATCAATTTCTCGTACGAGCGGAGGGCTCGTAAAAAGCGAAGTCTGGTCGAAAGTGACGTTTCGCTGCTCGACAAAACAATGTAATTAGCTTCTTGCACGGTTTCCATCCCCCTTTTTTCCTCCTACATACTGTCGACAATTCGTTTCCTACCAACCGGACGCGAGGACGAATGTCCCGTGCTCGAATTATGTAACGCCGTACTTTCGTCGGCGCCTCTTATGTCAGTAGGCCTTTACCGTCGCATTGAAGCGCGCTAACGCGTTGATTACACACATAGGTATACACATTTTTTTTTCTTCTCTCTCTTTTCGAACCGAGTTTCATTGTGGCGGCCACGGGTAACCTTGTCGCAACGGCGGTTGCGACGCGCGTAAAAACAAATTAAGTAACGTTGAAAGAAACTTGTCTACTTTGTTACTCTTTTTTTGAAGAAACAATAGAATAGTGTTTCTCGTTTAATTATCCGCCCATTTGTGCGTGTTTATCTTGGAATATTGCGTTCGAATTAGAGAAATGATGACTTGGGCAGTGAGATTAACCCTTCGTTGACACTCTGTGTTCTATGTATATGCAAAATAAATATCATTTATTTTCACTGACTGACAAACTTTTTTTTTCTCAAAATACTATATCTGAACAACAAGTATGTAGATTTTTAGCTCTTAATATTGAAATTTATAAAAGTTACAATTTTTTGAAGATTTTCTTCGTGTTTTCTCTACATATGGTAATCTAGAATTTTTTTGTAAAAACTGTGTTAAAATGTCAATCAAAGAACTATTGGAATACATTCTAGAGACCTTGAAATTGACTCATGATTTTTTTCATACCGAATGAATTCTATAGATGAGAATGGCAGTTGTTCAAAAAATTAGGGTAAACGTACCAATAAATGAACATTTAATGCTAATGAATGAAAACTTTTATAAAATAATGTTTGAAGCGCGATTGATTCCACGTGTTGCAAAAATTGTTTGGATATGAAGCAAGAAATTAGAAGAAGTCTCTAATTAATTAGTTGCTTATTTTAATAACTTATTTTACTCATTTTAATAAAAAACGTCCATTCACTGGTACGTGTTCATTTACTGGTACATCCACCCTATGTCAAAGTTGATCGAAAAAGGAGATATGTCAACGAAGGGTTAAGTGGTGATCGTAATAGGCGAGATTTAGCAGAGTAAATTAGTCAATAATAATAGTAGTTCATCTTCCCCCATCCGTGTGTAATGTTTAGGGTAGTGAAGGGTTTGCGATTTCTTTGTATTAAACATATTCTGGGTCTAGTAGATCTTTGTATGCCTCTTGTCCCTAATTTCATACCTTATTGTCACTCTCAGGTAGCTTCGAAAATTTGATTCAATCCTTCACTGAAAATGCTTACTTGTCCAATTTTACATTATGGTGTTAACTATCATTAAATATTCCTGCGTCAAAAGTGACATTGTAGGATATATATATATGATATTTGATACTAATTTCACTTTTTCAGGTGAAGTCTGAATAAAGACACTGAATAAAGTAGTACTTTATAATATTAGACAAACAATACATTTTTTGCATAAATTGCTTTTATTCTGAAAAATAATTTATCTAATTTATATGGCGTATTTCATTTTGTTGAAAGTGTCCAATAGAGAAAGAGAAAGGCTAAGAAATAAAAATACAGACTCGATTTCATCATTTTTGCAAGAACCATCAGCAGACCATAAAATTGCAGAACGTTTCCCATATTTATTCTGCGCACACTAATTATCGGAATAAATGGAGTTAAGAGTAGAAGCAAATAGTGTTCAAGTGTCCAAATGAATTATAAATGTGGTAAAAATTCTGAAAACATGAATGATCCAACTATAATCAAATTTACGTTATAACTTAATCAGATAATGTGTAATTTTAAAGCTAAGCAGGGTTTTAAACAAGTCGTATGCAGTACTCTTTTACAATGCAACGACAGAACGCTAAAACAGTTATGGCGTATTAATAGTTACATAAACAGGTCTAACTTATCTTTGAAAAATATCACTGGTAAAGAGTTATTAATATTTTTTCAGTTTACAGTGAACTAACATTCTTTCAAAATGTAATTCTGCAATGTAATTGGCCTTCTCGAAGAAATGAAGTTATTTGTTAATAGTTTAGGCAAGATATTACAATGTTATAGACATAGATCATTCGATTATGGGTGTTCCATGTTCTATAGTGCTGTTCTAAGTACTATAATATCATTAGCTGTTGAAATAAAACGTCGATGGATTTCGAAGTGATTTCGGATTACATAACATTTGTGACTTAAATAGATGTTAAAAAATATTATATTTAGATAGTATGATGATATCGATTATTTCACAGAGAATTTTTATACCTCTAGTACAATAGCGGTTAATAATCTATTACGATTTATTAACTCAAAGAGAAAGTTTCGAGATATCGTAATACCAATGATCCATGGTGAATGGCGTAACTAGCAGGAAGGGGAAGGGGGGACCTGTTGGGGCTTTCACCCTGCCAAATATTCGTAAGTCGTTTTTGGCAACGATAGTTTCGCCGTATAAAGTCAAATAATAACTTGTAAAATTAATTTGCTGTAATGAAATGCTTCGTCCAAGGTAAATGTAAATTAAAAATATTTCGGCTATGGTTTTCTGAAATCGTATTAAAAAAATTTGTTCTTACCATATTAATCCATAATTTCTCTTCTGATTGGACACGATGAATTAGGAAATTAAAGCGAAACAGAAATTTAAGTATATTTACGTTAAATTAAATAGTGCTTCACTTGCAAAAATATATTGCATCGGTTTGAAGATTTATATTTTATCTTCTACTGTGACATTTTCATTTACTTAAATTAATTTTACTTTTCGACAGAATATTTGTTTTTCATCATAATGAATAATATTGCATATTTAAATATATTTGTTATGCTGCAATTTTTAAATTTCCTTGACACAAATCCCACATCGTTGCAGGAAACTCTTTGCAGTAGGAATGCCACTAAATCTGCTTCTAGGTATTCACAGTAGCGGACAAAAAGTTACTAGTTTTTCGATTTTTTATTTTTGTTATTTTTTAACATCAACTTGGAACTGTGGTATGAGTTTAATATACACATTATGGTGGATAATTGAAAGCTGTATAAAATCCAATTAGAGTTGAATTTATCTAATTAACCAAAAATAAATTTTGTATGGCATCAACGGGACAATACTTTTTTGGGACCGACAAAGGAGCTACCACTTTTGGTCATTTTTTAGGCTGTTATAGAAGCAGAAGGTGCCCCCACAAAATATTAGATTTTTTATTAATTTTCAAAAGTGATAACTTTTTAACAGCTTTGAAATAGTGTTATCGTGTTTAATGTTATGTAGAGATTTTGTTTATATTATTATATTATACATTGTTTATATTACTATTTTTGTTTACATTATTATTTAAATAAATTCAACTTTAACTGGGTTTTATACAGTTTTCAATTCTCTACCAGAAAATGTATATTGGGCCGTGGGCACATTTAAAAAATAATAGAGGTAGAGTGGAACAAAAATGTGGTAACTTCTTTGTCCGCTACTGTATGTAGAAGTAAGTAAACCCCGACGAATGCAAATAACAAAACAATAATGACACAATAAATTTCTTATAATTACAACGATGCGTACATTCAGAAATAATATAGGCACTTACTGTAATACTTACGTACGTTAGCCGAACATTATGGAAGAATGCAAAAACTAAACTATCGGGAACCGAGTTAAGAACGTTAAAGAAAGGCTACAGAAAAAAGAGTCCTTTCTATTCAGCCACAGAATTTCTCGCATGGAGCAATGGATTTCGTAACGGCGGCAAATAAGAACTAGGAAGTGTGTGGTCGTTAATTTAGAAAACCTTCGATATTCGGTGACATTGAAGCTCGCCTTTACGGAAAATAAAGCGAATAAATCGGAAACGAGATAAGGCGCGCTGGCTCTAGCACGTGGCCACTTTGCGGAGTAACTACATATTATAACGTGTACGTACGTGTGCCCACGCGAATCGAAATCCAACGGTTTCAGAGCCGTATAACCATCGTCACACGCCGGGCTTTACGCTTCGTAACAATGCCCCAACTTTCTCCGTCACTTTCATTTTCGTTGGTCGGTTGGTCGGCTCTCTCGCTTCTCTCTCGCTTGGATTAGGAAATAGTGCGTGCCCCCCCCCCTATTTTGCCCGACTCTGGGCCCTCGTTTTTCTCATTCGCGCACACTCGCGCTGTCCTCCTCTCTTACCTCCTTCGCCGACGTCCCTGTCTCTTTTCGTTTCTCTTTTCTGGGGCCCTCGAACCGCTTCCGGCCGACTCCCGCGATTTTAGAAAGGGTCTCCTACCAGCTCGCAGCCCGTATGGTACCTTCGTGCTGTTTGGAGAACACCGTTCGGCGCGTGAATCTATGTAGGTATGTACGATGCTATACCATGGCTTTTAAACCTGCTAAAACTGTACAAATTATTATTCATTTTTGGCAAGCGGTTTCAAAATTGAAGCACTGTTTGTGAAACTACACTGGGACGCTTTAATCTCGGGAATGTCCGTTACTCGAACTGTAACGCCACGTTTTGAGTTTTATTTTTATTTAGAACGTAGTAGATTGCGGAAAATATTTTTTATCTATATTTTTGTATAACCCTTCTAAGGTGGATTTAGTATGTGAATATTGTTTTATTTTCGTTGCGTGGTGCTAGTTTAGTCTTGATATAATCGAACTTTCATATTCCCTCTATTTGATTTTTGTAATTATCTTATTAACAGGGTCGTTCGTCGTGTACATAAAAATTGAGAAAAATATTGTTTGCACTCACTAGCATTTGACAAACATCAAGAAACTTTTGCAGTTTGGCACATTCCTCTTTGAGGGCGGATTTTACCCCCTGGTGTCCACCCACATCGATAACAGTGATTCAAATTGATTTTTGTTTCATCAAGTTTGGGTGAATTTGAATAAAGTCATGGGACTTTGAAAACTTCAGCAAATTTTAAAATAGTTTTGTTTGCTTTTCGGTGTAAATACCCCACTGTGCGTCGAGTAGAAGAGATTAAGAACTGTTATTCAGGAGTTGAACTATTATTTTCTACAAAAATGTATTTGAGAATGGAAGGTAAAATAGACAGTGGCACGAAACGTATAAATTGTTGGACACTGAAACTTCTCGTATGTGACTTATCACATCTTTATCAAAATTGGCATACATATTATACACCTAACAATCTATTTTCTTCTTATCATTTTTTGTTGTCCTTGAACTAATAATCGTTCAAAAAATTTAAATGGACGATAAACACGTAGGCATAATTATAATAGTATCTAAGTACTTACAAAAATACTTTCAAAATGTTTCCAATGTACCTACCGACTCTCCAAAATACTTTGTAGAGAGCATACCACATTTATTCTTCTGTACCCCTTCATTTGTCTTCTCGTAACTTACGTACCTTACGGGTTAACCGTACAATAAATGTCCTTGCTCATGTCAATTGGACGTATAGTTTTCTCTGTAGACTATCAACGCGGTTGACAAATGTCATTCTGCGGAAAACGCGTTCAAAGTTCCGCGTGGCTCAGTCGCGCGCTTGATACCGCTTCACAGAAAATACTATATCTCCGTCAATTTTGCGACTTTCTTCATAAAATTTTGAGAGTTCATTCTTGAAACGTACGTCTTTCAGAAAATGTACAAAAGAAAAAATCGATTTGTCCGATTTTTTACAGTGGTCTTTCTTCTTAAATCAGTTGTAAAACAAAATTGTAAAAAATTTGTTTACAAACAAAGTGTACTTTGGACACTCTGTTGGCACCGTGTTGTTGTACATAAAAAGCCACGGAACTTTCCAATTTGAAGTATTCATATATCTCTGGTTTTCGAGATAGCACTTCAGTGCCTTTCCTTGTGAGAAAGCGGTAGAAAACATGAATTTGCAATAGCTAGTTTTCCTTTAAAAATATAAGGCGTATATTATGTTATTTATATCTTTGCATGGGGAACTTGAATCACGTTCTATATTTTAATGATCTGTATTGACCGCACAGTATTGGTTACTTGATTACAAAAATGAGAAAATTTCTACCTGGTAGGCATCGACTGACACTTTTTTTCACTATAAGTAGTAAAGAATTGTGTTAATGTACAATCATTAATTTCCTTACATGTTAACGTGATTTTACCGTGACCCCCCCCGCAAAGTTACTGGGATAAGAATAAGATTATGCTACTTGGCCATGTTAGTACAATAATAAACACAATAATCGATAATCGACACGATAAACTATTAGGGCTGTTTCACACGCGACACTTTTGTGGCAGACGATTGGTGTTTAAAATACATATAGTCACACATTTTCTACCTTTTCAAAAACCAGTATTTTCACCGTCAGATGATACTTATGAAATAAGTATGAATTAAACCTGACAAATCTTTGCAAAATTATTAAATGTTTTTATGAATATTACCTAGTGTGATATTATACATTATATGGAATGCATATATTATTTAATATTGCAGGAGAAACATTGCCATGAGTATGTATCTATGTAATAAAATCAATTTGTTTTTCGTCATGTACCTATCGCGATGCTATTTTTACTAACCTTCTGTTTAAAGTGCATTCAATGGTAAACTTAACAGTTTAGATAGCAAATGCTTAATGCTGAGTATATTTTTAGGCGAAAAGGAGGTAAAAAATACTGCAATTAAATATTAATAGTGATGCCTTTACCTGAATCTTTGCGAAATATCAGAAAAGGGCTTGAACTTGAATGAAATTAATATCATATGTATATATTGGTAAGGGTATGAAAAATGTACCACACTTTCGTTCCTTTTTTTAACACGTATATTTCACTTTCCGTTAAAAAATAATGCCGTAAATCGTCGTAGGAAATAATAGAATCTGCACAAATCAACTCACTCGGCGCACCACTATTATTCGCTAGAGATATTTACAGTGACTTGGAACTGTCTCACGACGATGTCTTTGATTGCGTTAGGGGCTAAGGGGGGGGGGGGGCGGTGTCGCGTGGAGGGTGTTTTCGACTCCTCCATCGTCGATCTCCTCTGTGAGAATCCTCGCGGTAGAAGGGCAAAGGGAGGGGGGGGGTGACGACACTGGCGCGGAGACACGAGGCATTTTCCATTTTACAGCGATAGCGAAAAAGTGTGCAGCGCTAGCCTACCCTGTTCCTCCATTAATAAAAAAGACATTCAACGAATAACGAACACCGGATACATCATACAAGAGACGACGATTTCGCAGAAATGAGTGTAGATGTTAGGACGTCGTAATAAATAGTGGAGAGTGATAGTTATCATTAAATAGTAATATTAATTATTAAATAGCGGAATGTCCGTAGAGATAGATACGAAGTGGGACTCCATGGATTCAGCGTTTTATAAATGTCGAAGTATAGTTGCAAAAAGGCGCGTGGGGCAGGGGGCAGGGGGGGGGGGGAGGGGAGAGGGCCGGGGGAAAGGGGGCGAAAAAGAGAGAGCGCGATAAAGTTAAATGGTCGTAGTCAGGAACATGCGACATTTACACATCGAGTACATTTAAACATGTGTGTTACGCCATCTCGCGTCTTTTCATAAATTTTATGCCGCGATTATCGTTGACTCGCGGAGTCCCAGAGAAATTCAACAACTTTCTTCCTCTGTGCACGAAATAAAATACACCTTTCTTCTTTCCTATGCGGGAGCGACGGGATTGAATTTCACGCGTGGTCTTTCGCGGTGCTCGGTACTTAGCAAGGGTAGATGTAGAATACATTTTAAATACAGCACATCGATTGCATGAAATAAATGCAGGTTGGAATAATTAATATTCGATATTATCGAGATTTGCGAGTGAAAACGTCGGTTGAAAAATTACATTCACTTTCATAAGTAGGTACGTCCTTTCTTCCTCTAGAATGAACCATTAAATTCAACAGATGCAAGTCAATGAATATTAATTTGTCCTAAGCTTACAAGGATATATTAGACCGTTAAGATTTCGATTCACACGCAGTGCAGAATTTAAAAGGTATCCCATATTTCAGATGTATATGCCTCTAAACGGCATTATTTGAATTCTTGCATTCCATTAGTCCTTTACAATCCGCAGCTTACGTTCAATAGCACGAATGCTTTACGATTGAGCGAACACAGTTTGCTGAAATTGATTTATAAGGAAAGCGGTGCTCCGCTAATAACCATAGTGTATTCCGCGTAAAATTTGAACAAGTATTTGTCCAACTATGAGAATGTTGGTTTGGGACTGTTTGAGTAATTCAGTATTTCGGCTGTTTCTTAAGTACCTACTCGAATGTTACGAATATTGAGGTATTCAAATAATACATTCGAATCAGGCCTTCCGATACAATTCTACATTTGAAACTGAACACCGTTGATGTAAAAAATTTTTGACTCGACAAATAGTTTGGGATTCTATGTGTAGTTAGAGGAATACTACTATGGTCAACGCATTTTGCACTTTATACAGTCGTTCATTAACAGAAATGCCAAGATGTTTTTAATATTTTTAGTGCTCTGTAAATTTATGTTAGCCTGAAGGGAAAGAAGTTTCTCTAAAATGTTTGCTTGAAAGTGCTATTTGAATGTATGTTGGAATATTTAAAGATACAGATCGTATTTGATAATTAAAATATTCAAATATTAGGGCCTCATTTGAATTTAATAGAACAATATTCGGATTTAAAATTTGAATAATACAACATTCAAATTTGATTTCCCCGTAGTTCGAATTTTGTTCGAATGCTACAATATTCCATTTTTATTCAAACACGACAATATTCGAATTTTATTTGATGCATGCTCTAACACTCGGACTAAGTAGTCAAGTATTCGAATAAACAAAAAATCGACACACAGTCCCAGCCCTAGTATGTAGTAGGAAGAATGTACTGAACAGTAAAGGGTTTAGTTGCGTTAATTGCTTAACAAAAACTACGACACCGACGTCGCGAACCTCCTCGACATCCTGCATACTTCGTGCAACCTGACGCGAGATGTGGATATTTGAAGTGACTTGCGAGGTGTGGCTAATAGATACATAACTACAAGTACGTACAGTTTGACCGCCCATTTACGCAAGAGTAAGAGATCTGCCGAAGGTCAAGCACGACAATAAGATTTTTATGTGTTTCAAAGCTTTGCTTTTGCTCGCTCCATCGCATCGCCTCGATCACGATTATCTGTAGCTTTCGCAATTGTCAATAAACAACCATGGTCGCACCTTAGCGCGGTTAGATGACGAGAGAAGCACGTGGACGCCTTCTCGAACAGCGTCGTGGTTTCATTGGAATCAGCGGTCCAACATTTAAAGCCGGGTCCACATTTGTTACCGCAACGCGACCTGTTACCTAGGTCCTAGCTGACCGGTCATGGTGACAAATATAGATGATGTCCTGTTACTGTATATTGTAACTCGTTATTTGGTTCAATTGTTCCGATGAATGTCGGTAAAATAATCCACTCCAAAGAAGCAACGCGTTACATTTTGAATTAAGATTGGAGGTCTTCGCGTAAGAAGATTTGTTACTATCCGCACAAAATGCAAATATATAGTATGTAGCATATAGTTCTTGAACACTTATAACCTTCCTAAAATTTGTATCCTTCTTTGCCATTTTTGGCCCGATTAATTTAACTAAAAACTCAAATCCATGTTTCCACTTTTATAGTCTACAGACAATTAAAACGCGATGAAGTAACGTTGGAGAGTTATGGGTGTGGGTAATAGTAAAGAAAATAGTAAACGGGTCCTGTATCGAACCTTGTAAATAAAGTAACAGAGCGTGGTGCGATGGGAAATGTGGAACCGGCTTAAGGCGGTGTCGCTAGGTGTTCGTACGAACGTGTCACGCAACCTCAAATTTTCAAGTTCTTTAACTTTCACGTAAAGGTTTCAGAAGGTTTAAGGTTTCGAAAACACACATTTTAAACACTGTGTCAAAATTCAAAGAATTAGTGCAAACACGGACCTGTGAATGGGTCATTAATTGTAAACATTGAACCTGTTTGATCGTTGATTACTCTGATATGTTGTAGCTCCTGATTCGTCCGACGGTTATTACAAATAGTTAGTTCTCAGTTTAACCCTTCGTTGACACCCATAAGCTGATTCTGACACTCTGAACCTTTTATATTCAATATAAATACTTATTTTCCAAAGTCGACTTACAAACTATTTTCTCTCTCAAAATATTATATCCGAACAACAACTCTGTAGCTTTTTAGCTTCTAATATTGAAATTTATAAAAGTTATAATTTTTAAAAGATTTTTTTCGCTTTTTCTCGACATGTGGTAATCTAGATTTTTTTTATAAAAACTGTGATAAAATTTCAATAAAAAGACTATTGGAAAACATTCTAAAGACCTTGAAATTGATCCATGATTTTTTTCATATCTAATAATTGAATTCTTTAGATGAGAATGGCACTTGTTTAAAAATTGCTCTGGGTGTGAGGTATGTCAAAGTTGATTGAAAAAGGAGGTGTGTCAACGAAAGGCTAATAAATCCTTGAAAAACAAGTGTACCAGCAATGCTACTTCAAGTTTTCAAGTTTTATTTCGTATTCTCTTTCAGATTATGGCTGTAATCAGGTCCACGTGTCGAAGTTTAAACCCAAAGCGAAAGAACATTTTCAATGGAGTCAGCGGAGCAACGCAAAGCTCTGTATGGTACCCGCTGAAAGGAGAATTTCTATTTACATTTAATAGCCACACATCCGTTGCAAATTGCAACTATTAGCGAACCTGGCAGAGCGATTCTAAAGTTTGCGGACGTTGTGGCACGGTTTTGATTATAAAAGTTTTCGGCGAAACCCTTAAAAGCTAGAATACGCGCGATGACAAGATCTTCGAGCTCTCGCGAAAGCTTCGCGAGAAGGATCGCGTGATAGTGATTGAGAATCATTGTAGCTCGTCGAAACGCGTTTCGAGACAATGGAAAATTTGTTAGATCGGAAAAAGAAGAGTCCGACGATGAGTGAAAGACAAATTGTCGCGGTGCGCCTGCGTGACGACGATGCGACGCGCACGAAGATTGGCGTCGGTTATAAAGCCACATGCGTTTTCTGCTGCTATGTCGTATCTGTCACGCTATAAAAAAAACGTTGTGCGTCTCAACTGCGATTCCCTTTTTTAATTATCGTTTTAGCTGCTATGGACGGATGTATTCGCCGATCTTTTCATCTCCGATCGGACAGTTGCCCGCTGGTTCATCGAGGATCGAGTCATTTCGATCCGCGAAATGGTGTCGGCGCTCAGTCAACGATCTCTTCTTTTGATCCTTCGACATCCTCGAAACGGAATTTCGAAAATAACGCGCCCTTCCGACCTGGGCCCAAGAGGGTGTCGAGTACAAACTGTCGTCGATAAAACTATAATCGCAAATGGGCAGTGATTTCCAAGTCCAAATGGTTTGATTTCCTGTTTCCTTTTGATTTCCTCCTTCGTTTTGATCGCGAAACTGATGGGTAGTGGAACGTACTCGTACTCTGGGAAGTTTCGCCTGTGTTGTACACCTTCATCGTGAATCTCTCTGAACGAGACTCTATCTCGTGTTCGCGTGACGTTGAAACCTCCCTCGTGGCGTGATAGACGCCCAAAGGAAATTTTCGCGACGCTTCTCAAACGTGCCGTTTGAAAATGGTTGGCTCCAGGAACATCGCGAAACGTTCAAGTACGAATGTTTTAAATGAAACCGCCGAGGGCGTCGTGAAAGTCCTGCAAATAGGCGAGCAGCAGCGGCATGGTCGGCCGATCCCTGGAAAGGCCTAGCCAGCAGACAGCCATCACGGCGAAAAGTTCGTCTGGACACGGCCTCGGTTGGGCTAGTCGATAGCCATCCCTAAGACACGCCATCATTTCGAAAGGGTCCACCTCGACGTACGGTTGCTGGCCCAGCGTTGCCAACTCCCACAGGAACACCCCGAACGACCACTAAAAAAGAAAAATGGAAAATGGGTGCTTATGCAGGGTGGAGCGAAAAACGCGGTATGTACTAGGAGATCCAATCCTAGTAGCATTTCTGGTTGGCATTCAATATCCCCAAGTTGGGAATTATTTGGCCATCAAAATGCCAACAATAAATGCTACAAGGGAAGATGGTTTCTCGTTGAAAAGTTAAATAATAAATTTCTTGGAAATGGCGAGAAAAACGTCATCATTGAAATGTCATGGAGTAGGTATACGTGCACATGCATTGTTAGTTAAGCCTGCATTTGTTCATACGTTGATTTAAGTTAAAAATGATTATTCTTGATGAATTCAAAAAAAAGTTATTTGCACTTTTGAACGATTAAAAGTGGATTCCACGTTAGCAGCAGGTATTTCGTGAGGTACCTAATTTATTCATTGTACTGTTTTCATTCAACAGCGAGGTTACCATTTTCATCAATTTATTTATTAGTAAAATGTAAAATATGTGTTTAGTGTTTCCGATACTATTTTATATACGAATATAAGTAATAGTGGTTGAACTTGATCGAACGATACTACAATAAAATTAATGTGCCGTACAACTCGTAAGTACTGTACGACACAATTTATTTTATAATCTTCGGTTACTTAAATGTTATTGAATTACTACTTGAAGCGTTCTCTGCTACCATGGAACATCAGATCTTCGATGAAAAACGATAGAAGAGTTATTTATAGGAAACCTACTGCGGTAGTTCAGGCTACTTAATTATTTCCCCCTTCTTTAAAAAAAGAGTTTTTCAATCTAAGAAACTTTCACCAGAATTTCTACCTATTACAACGTTATTTATTTTTAATAGTTGATTCGCATTAGTATTATTTGCACATTTGCATTATTATCAACGTAATAACTTCGGGAATTTTACGAATTTCAACAAATCCTTTTAAACACGTATTCCTAAAAGGTTGAACATTCGAAAAATTAAATAAAAAAATCGACTTTTAGACCGGAACCTCCCCTTAAGGAAGAGGACAAATCCGGGGAAACCCAGACGGCTGGCAGCCCTAATTGTAGGTCCTTCCTACTGACGTCTTTAATATTCACCGAACTCGAATTCTGTTAATCATTATAACATTAAATATTGGGTGCGTTCAGCCGTCACAACCAGTGAGCAATCGGTGAGTGATTTCACTAGATTTTACTCGCGTCCACCAATGAACGAGCAAGTTCAGAATAAAATCTAGTGAGATCACACCCAATATTGACACCAACCACCTCTATTTCTCGCGCCCAATTTATAGTCGAATTTTGAAAGCACCAAAGCGTCAGACGACTGATAGGCAACCGGGTTCGGTGTCTTGGATTATGACATTCAAGTTATGACCCTACAAAGATGGATTGAATGTTCACGCAGCCTTCGCGTATCGGCGAGCACAGCTTAGTAAAATGCAGATAAATCTGCCCCGTTTTAAAATACGACGAGCCGGATCGCGGTTTATTAGAATATAGTGTCGTTGTTCGCCGCGAAGTTTTATTGGAAATAGAATCCGCTTGCCCGTTGTCTACAGCAGATAGCGCAGTGTCAAAATTTTATTGGCATTCAAAAGAAATTATGGCCGTACCACGTCCGTTGCCGTGCTATACTGAGTGTGCTGGAGAGTCTCCAAGGCCATCCAACGAATGGGTCTGTTCTCGTTATCGCCGAGACAATGGTAATCCTGAGGGAAGAGATCTCGCGCCAAAGCAGTGTCAGCTAATCGGACGCGAAGACTGCTTGGCTCGATCAGACAGTTCCGGGCAGCGATGTCTCTGAAAGCGTGAGGCAGTTCGTTGCAGAATTTCGTAAATATTCCTAGATTTCTTGCATGCTATAGAATTTTATAAAAGTTTTATTATTACTTTTGGATGTATTGTATAGTTTAGAATTCTATGAAAAACTGTATAAGTATTTGTAAGTTATATTGAGTGTTTTAGAATTTTCTAAACAATTTCAGGAATATTTATAGACTCACGAATCTTAATTTTCTCACTATGAGAGACAAGATAACAATTCTAAAAAGATATTTTATTTTAGTTACCGTTTAAGTTATGAAAATCACAATTTAATTCGTAATAGTGATTGCTAATATTTAAAAGAATGCCTCTTTTAAAAAATATTAGAGGGTTGTAAGTTTCATGCAGCAATTCTTCATCCTAATAAGTCATAGCCAACGCCCAAATACAATTTATAATATCGAAGAAGCTTAAATTTTGCTAATATTATTTTTCACATTTGCATACAATGTAAAACGAGTTTATAGTACCAGAAAAACAATTTTTGGGTAATTGGAAAGCTTCCCATAGAAAGTATTTGTGGTAAAAAATTCTTTTTGGACGAATTAAGACGTTTTTGTCCCATACACGAAGTTATACATGTATATTTATTGGACTGAGTAGGATTCTGTAATTTGATGTCTTTCTGTAAGAAGCAGTCCAATTAATAGGCGAATATAATGCACTGAATATAATCACCTGTGTAGGAGTCCCCGACCGTGCATGAATGCCCCTGCTCTAGCGACCTGTGCCCCAACGTGCACGAGGTCCCTGGTCACAGGATGATGGTTCCCGTCGGTAAGGTATAACTTTAAATTCATCTCGCCAGGCGTACTCGTGTACGCCAATAATGGACAAGAACTATCCAGGCAAGCGGCTGCAAGCGAAGCTATGTTTGCATGCACTAATCCTGCCAGCTGCGAGCCCTCCACCACCAGCAAAGAGGCCTGATAAGCCGATGCCACTTCTAAAATTTCAAACCTTTCGCGTTAGTTTCTATCGTACTTTTCATTCCTCGAACGCGTAAAACCGCGAACTCAACGACACAATTCCTTCAGTATTTGAAGTTTATAATAAATACGAAAAATTTATAGGTAACTTTCATTTTTGTTAGTCGGAAAGTATTTCACACTTAAATTTCATGCTGCTTTTAGAATAATTTTCTGAGTTTCTTGTTGTTGCCGGAATCAACGGTAGGTATGAGATTCTCTACTTTATCGCGTGCCGTTAGCGTAGGAGACTTCGATTTATATATCTTCGAATTCGAATTCAAATAAACACGTATAGATTCGAATAATGGCGGGATAATATTTAGTATAATTAATGAAAATTACAGAAAATAGATGTAAATTCTGTATTGATATTATATGTACACATTCAACCTTTTGGCATGTTGGGTGTTTCCGAAATATGGTGTAAAATGTTTTGGTTCCATTTCGTTAATTGTTACTACAGCAAATGATATACAAGGTAATTTTTAAAGGAGTTAATTTTTTAACGTATGTGTGTGTGTACAGAGCAATTAATGAGACTTGTTGGACGAATTAAGAGAAGGGGTGGGAAACAAAAAATAGCGCATGGAAGGTCTCTGAATGCCAATTATTCGGTAGAAATGCTTCGATACTAGATGATCTACCAAACTTTCAATTTAACATAGTCATCGTTTATTATGGAGCTTTATGGAGCTCTTTTATGCTTATGCATACGCATTTGGAGAACTCACTATTACTATAGTTAGAGGACTAAGGTTGATTTTGTTGCCCCAATTAGTAATTTTTAGTAAAAGTATTTTCCCTTTATTTGTCAAATGTGGATAAGCTAGCAATGCCCTTATCTATGTATGTATTCATTACATCGTGATGACAATGTGACAAGAAAGTATCATGATGTCAATTTTCTTAAAAGTTTAAAATTTTTTTAAAAAACACTGTATTTTTGTCACATTTTGAATTTTTCACCTTGATGCGCGATGGTCAAATAACATTCAATTTCAATTTTTTTGGGGGGCGTTTGTATTTATTTATACTTGCCTAAGGCAACTTTTACGCGCTATTCCATTTTAAAAAAATCGGAATTCAACCGACTCTACTTTGCAGCTTTGGCGGATTTTCACGTCAATATTTTTTGCATCGAAAGTACATATTGCCTGACAGTCTCTGAATGTTTACTTCTAAAACAAACTGAGTTGCATGTTTGCTCTTGACATTCTTCGGCGTGGAGACACAACGCATCGACTCCACTCAAAGTGTTAAGTAAGTGTTTTCATTTACATTTGTAAGCACTATATGATCACTTTCAATCATGTCACGATTATTACCGAAACACCCGTCTCAAAGCCAGACACCAAGTTTCAAGAACACCCCGCAATTTCCCGGTTGGAACCTCCTTAGAAGCCCATTAATTCCCAGCAATATTATTGAAATACCTGTAACTGTCTTTATGATGACTTCCTGCTCGCGACCAGCCAGCTCCAACGTGCCCTTGTAGACGCGCCCGAATGTGCCTTCCTGCACAAGGTTGCGACAGTACAATGCGGATCTCGACACAGCCAGCGCCCTGGCCTTCTCGCAGGGATCAGTCGACTGTAAATTAACAGGCATAAACAGTACGAAATTAATGTCGACTCCCACAGGTAGATACCAAAGAGATTCCTAAACAATTTGCAACCACCCATCCCCTACCACCCGACAGCCGATCGTCACACTCGGTCTGCATAATTCATCGCAGAACAAAATCCCTTTGCGGGTGGAACTCATTAAAAAAGCATTTGTCGCCTGTAACAGGACACGAAGGAGGCCGTGAAGTCCCCGAAGGACGGGGGGAGCAAGAAAAGGAAAAGGAAGGACGCTCCTCGGTCCTCGCGTCGTCGCGTCTCTTCCCCGGCCGCCGTAGCAGCGCGTCCACCCTTTGTTCTGCGACAGTTTCCCGCTAGCCCTGCGTTGCGTAGCCCCGAGGAGGGCTTCGCAGCGGAGTGAAGGAAGAGGGGCGAAGGGTGGAGAGAGGCCAGGTTATTCATTAATTTCAATTTTCCGGAGTTTTGCTTCCAGCTCCTCCCATTCCATTTGCACACGGCTACGCGTACGCGCGGTTACGCTCGTGTTCCTAGCTGTGCGGAGACGCGTGTGCGCGGCAATGGCAAGGAAAAAAGAGGTAGAAGCCGACGGAAACCGGCTCGAAACGCATTAATACAAGGGTGAAGGGGGCAAATTACTGGACGATGTATTGGATTCGGGAGAGGTACGATGACAGAGAGTCAGGAGCACGGGGTTGCAGGGGGATGAGCGTGGCGGAGGGAGGACTCGAGGCGAAGGCGGGACTCGTGGCAGGAATCATTCGATGAAACTCGTGGGCGCACCCGGTTTGGGGAAAATGCGAGTGACTATATAATTCCACGGCTTATCGGGGGTCTGTAATTATTACCGAGACTGGTGTCGACGGGGTAGCTGTAACTTCTCTGTTGAAAAAAAGCTCTGCTTTCAAGCCGTGCTCGTTCTTTCCCTGTTTGTCGCGTGGCTTTCATGCCTGCGTTCGTCGATTTTATTTTTCCTCCGCCCGTGCATTTCGTTTCGACTCTTTCTTGCTTTATTGTCGGCGGATCCTTCTCTCTGCTTCCCCTTTTAATCGCCGGTTTTTTCGTTTGCTAATGAAAAACGCGATGAGACAATTCGAGATCAACGGGCGCGTCGAGCGACGAATAAAGCCCCGGCATGGGGATAGCGGCACGGAATAAGCTTATAAAAATAAATAGACACGGAAATCGAACCTTTGTTTCATTGATCATCGCGGAGATGCGGTGAGAAATGTAGACGGGAGTGGCGTGGTGCGGTAATTTTGGTAATGGTGCTTTGAACGTGGTTAAAATGGGAAAACTACACTGTAGTGCTAATAATTCATATATTTGTTGTTAATGATAGTGGTTTCTACGCCGCGGTATATTGTAAAGGGACTTGCTAAATATTGCAAACTTGATGGGTAATAAATACGAGGGAACATTTCATTTTAAGCATCCATGTGATTAATTATGGATTCAATTGTTGAATGATTTTATACGTTGAATATACCTATTGAAAATTGTATTTGGATTTGCAAAGTAAATTTATCCATTACTTTTGGTGCTAAGTATGGATTTGTTGATGTTAGTATATTTGTAAGCTGACCGTAAATTATTGATTGTGTAGCTACGACAATCTGTTATATAGTTTGACGTATTTACCAATTGAATCACGGTTGGTCGTCGACATGTTATGAATATCATATTTTGACCTGTACCTTACACACATTTCTGTTACACGAAAATACTTGAATATTATTCAAGAACAATGGACACAGATTTATTAATTTTAAAAGATACCCTCCGGTCCAAACGCTTGAAAATGATTTTCATGAATTAAAAGAAAAGAAACTGAACAAAATACAGTAATGAGTTTTTTGGAATTTATTACTACATATTTGAAGAATAAATAAAAAAATTATTGTGTGAATTTTATAAATTTTTGCATTAGATAGACAGCATTCATTGTACCACTGTCGAAATTAAAGATCGTCCGAAATAAGAAGAAATACAAATATTCTTAAAATATATGTGAATGGTTATCGCTTTATACACAAAGAGTAATTTTGGATCACCCATTTTTTTATAGACAGATGTATGCGTGGAACCACATGTCTTTTTGCAACATTGTATTCAAACATGTGCTAAAAATCGCCGGATTGTTTGTTTGCAACGAAGACGGATAAGGCCATAACCATTTACATATATTAGTTAGTTAGCTAGATTGTGAACACAATCTCTAAAATCTGTACAATTCTGCCCTCTGTTAGCCTGGTTACAAAACTAGCTTTAAGTCAAAATTTTAATACTTTACGCCTTCACATTGCAAAATGACACCAGAGGACAATCTAACTGTTACAAAGTGCGGACAGAAAACTAAATAAAAGTGATAATGCAAAGGTTACAATTTTAAAAAATACACGATAAACACCACAGAACGTTGACCAATGCCATTTGCCCACTGTATGTTCGTTGAAATTGATTTCAGTGCATCGAAATGTTCATCGAGAAACGGCGATATAAAACTCTCCGACACTCGAAGCCAACGTTCCCTGCATAATTAACAACAAGTGTTGCTATTACCCAGCAGAAAAAAAGAAAACAAATTCGTAATTGCTGCGGCAAATGAATGGGGGGGAAGAGGGGTGAAATTAAACCGGCGGCGAGTGTTTTTGTTGTAATGAATGTGGACTGACGAATCGCTTTTATACAATCACAATCGAGCTATTGATTTAACGGTGCCTCGGGCGAACTTTTTGCCGGATGCGCACGAAGCAGCAATTCGATTTATTTGGCGAGAGGGTCTCGTCAAACATCGCCGTTTGTTTTCCATGGAAGGCACTTTAAAAGCTTCATTTTCAGGACACCGAGGGCTTCGCCGCGCCGTTGGCGGCGCGGTAACTTTCAATTCGGTTCAGGGAATTAATAATACAGGTTTCGATTTAACTCGATTTAAAGTGCTGGCCGCGCGACAGGAGACGACATCACAGAGGCGAGAATTAATTAAAACCGAAGAATCAGCTTGAGCGACCAATTCCTGAACGTTTATCAGCTTTGGATTCAAACGCTGAGCACGTTACAGTCTAATTATCAATTCAATATATTTTTGTTCTGAAAATGGCGAGAGAGATGGCCGACAGACTGAGATAGAAATAAAAAAATGCAGGTATTAAATCCCAAATCTTATTAAGCATTTTATTTTTATGATTTCAATTTTTTGCTATAGCTATGTGTTTTTTTTAGAGATCTAATATATTGTGGAGGTTAATGAATTTTTATTGAAGAAAGGAACGTGGAATAATATTATTAATCATAAAATATTTACTGTATTTTATCATTATTTCATATCTCATTATCCGTAACTTTATAGTAGTTATCTTATTAAAAGTGTAATCAAAATTACTCGAAGTAAATGATTTACCTACTGTTTCAGTAAGTGTTGTTCATAGAAAATAGTTTACAATTTTTGCAACGAAACAAGGAGAGGATCACAATTTTCAACATTTAAAACTTTCCGTTTTCTGTACTTTGGTCCACCATTGTTCTGACAATATTCTACAAGGGCTTTGCATTATGCGAGTTAATTAATGCCTCAGGTTTTACGTAAGAAGAAGATCGTAAAGGAACTTTTATTCTGTCGAAATTTTCCACTCGGTAACTGAAATGAGCAACTAAAATGCAAATATGAAATAGGGTAGGGCTATGCTTGGAAGAATACTGAGTTGCTTTAACCGTTCGAATATACCGGCTGACTACTTTCTTATCTTTCTTCGGCAGAGAACTGGTGAGCGTCTATCGGGAAAATCCGAAGAAAACCGCGTTTATTCTCGTACCGAAGATGTCCAATAGACAGGGACAGTAATGACTTCTTCAGCACTGGGATCTCAAGCGTATCGTTTTACAGGAGGGATAAGACGTTGCTAGATTACATGACTGGATGGGTTTCAAGAGAACGCTCGAACGAGCAAGAGAGAAGAAACAGTGTAGAAGCGATAGACAAGTTCCTCCCAAAACTCGTGGTTACGTGTACGTGTATAGGGTGTTCCAGAAATATTCCGGCGAATGTACTGATAAAACGATATCACGACAATGTATATCTTTCAATGCTATATTTATGATTTACAACTCTTAGTTAGATATCAAAGGAAATAATTGAATTTTTCGAATACTTCTAAGAAGATACTGAATATGCTGTGTCAGTGCTTGTTAAGCACGCGTTAAAATTTTTGGTAATAATAAAATTGGCATCTGCGGATTGGTAATTGGTAGATATTAACACACAAGTACCTGATCTTAATGAGTAGTAAATGAAAATTAAGTGATCAAAAATAGTTATTGTTACATATTGTTGTTATCGTTATCTATTACGTATTTATTAATTCTTACTAGTTTACATTAGGCTGTTGGTGCTGGTTGCGAATTAATATTGTTACCAGAGATCTGAAATAACAGTTATTTTTCAAATATTTTCGAAAATAATTATTGAGAAAAAGTTAATTTTTATTCAAATGGAAGTCAATCGTCATTAAATTCTGCAGAAAATTTTTGAGAAATGTTTCTTGTGTGTTTTCTTTTTTTTTGTAAGAAGTGCAGCCTTGACAATAACTAGTTTTAACAACTAACAATACGTAAGCCGATAACTTCACCAGTGTGATAAGCAGTCACAATAGTCACGTCATATTCACTAAGTGAAGCCTCGTTTTTGTCCGCGAGCCATCGCCTGGCATTTTTACATTGAAATACTCAAAGGTATTTCATGCTTCTCGTTCTTTTTTTCTCTTCTTCAACAGCTTTTTTAGAAATTTTAAGAAATATAATTTTCGATGAATTGCGAATATGTTCAACGATCAGTCCGTATGCATTCTTGCTTAAACCACTGAACGCATGTCCATTAATCCACAGAATAAATTAATTCCGTCTCTGCCTATGCCTAGCAGTCGCATAACAAACACCATTCTGCGATTTATTTCGTCACCATTATTGATTAGAGGCCTTGAATGAATTTCTCTCCGACCGTACTCGCACAATATTACAAGTTTAAAACCTAATTCACGTTCTGTCGTGTCATCAAATTTCACGCCGTTTTTACGCTAACGATAAATAAGAACTTCAGATAGAAAGTTCAACATATTAAAAAAATCTAGATATTATTCTACAACAAAGTAGAATCAATTTTGGGTTTCACTTATAGTACATATATATATCAACACATAACAGTTTCGCGTAAGTCATTCGAGTTTTGAGTTTAGAATAAGTTGTTCTAAACACACGTGGAACACACGATTCACCTCTAACTTTTAATTTTTACTCTGCGAAATGAAGGGAAAATGGCTTTTACATGTTTAACTTTAGTCACAGGTGCGTTAAGGGGGTACATCACTATTCGACACGTAAAATCGGTGGTTTCTTTTGTGTTGGATTGCTTAGGTACCAAGTAATCATTATACCCGTACTACTTTTCACAGTTTATTGTGGACGCGTTTCCGAGTAATTGTTCAAAAAATTGTCGAAATGTTTAAATTTGTTGTCATTATTAAGCGCTAAAGATGGTCCTGCGTTGTGCACAGCTGTAGTCGATATACTTAGT
Source organism: Andrena minutula (assembly GCA_929113495.1). NCBI lineage: Eukaryota > Metazoa > Arthropoda > Insecta > Hymenoptera > Andrenidae > Andrena > Andrena minutula. Next base: position 40,315,738 of record OV815994.1, read on the forward strand.
ATCAGATGAACCAATCATCTGATAGCAAAATGCTTTGGGGTGAGTAATTTCTACACCAAAATCTACAGCATGGAACTTGACTGACGAATTTAAACAATTTATAGTATACTGATATTATATACTGATATTATACAATATACTGATATTTCAGCCTAAACCACATTTTATACAGCAAATTTTTAATTCTGTCAATATATCATATATGATAAAAAAAATTTGGCCAATTCTGCCAAATCTGCCAATTCTGTATCATATATGATCAAATGGAATAACTTTGTGATTCACTTAATTTTTCGATGTTGCCAGTTTGGGCACGAATAATAAAAAAGGCCGTGCCAGTTAACCGGTTAACTTCGGTGTTCGAATGAGAACCGGTGTATCCATCACGGCCACCGCCGCTGGTAAAATCACACCTAGGGTAGATGTCCCTATTACTGTCAGTGTCCCTATTACTGCCAGTTTATTTATTTTAATTTGTAAAAATGTAACGTATAAAGAATAGTGTACAACAATAATATTAATAATAATCAGAACAGTCCCAAATTAATAATAATATTATTGTTGTGCATTATTCTTTATACGTTACATTTTTATTAAGCAACATAAATGAAGTGGCAGTAATAGGGACAATGGCAGTAATAGGGACGTCTACCCTATATACTTAAAAATAGAAATTAGCCGCAATCCGAAAATAAAAGTTTTGAGTTTACTACTACAATCTCATTAACGTACACATACATGGCTTTCTTACACCGACGTCTCTCGCAACATCCAGAGGAACCACCCAGAAATCGTCAGAAAACGGCGTTGGGGTAGAGGTGCTAAATCGGAACACCTGTCTACTACACCGTGGCCCCTCGCATCAAAGTGCCTCAACTCCCCCGACACTTATTTACAAACATTTAATCCATTCCACATAATCCGTGGCTCGTGGAACAACTTCCCCGACTTAATCATTCCAGCCATCACGAAGAATCCGGTGCGACATTCCTTCATCAGCGCAATTACCGGGATGAGCCACCAAAATTCGGCAAAACGTATTCCGAACACCTGGTATGCCCGTAGGCCGGTGCCTGTGGAGTACAGCCGCGTTTGTACGCGTTGGTACATACAAATACTTGCCTCTTTCGTGTTCCTTCGTGGCGGCACACGCGTCGTCTGTACGAGGGTGGCGTTTCAGACGACTACACGGAGGGGTTCAAGCATACGCGTATACCCGGTAAATTGATCCAAGATCAAAGCCGGAACAATCACAGGACCCACTTCCAACTTCCCTCTACCTTCCCTCGACCTCCTCCTCCCCTCGGCCGTCGCTGGTTGCGAAGGGCTCCGGCAGGGAAGAAAGGTAACCGCGTGTGTAACCTTCCTACGCTCCTCGTCAGCGACTCCGTCTTTGAATGTTCGTGTACAGGTGGTGTTTCTTCCACCCCCCCCCCCCCCGTTTTTCCCGCGGAAATTAATGTAAAACGCTCGTTTCGAGGCGGAAAGTGCCGGCCAGACTTCGTTGCGCGAATGGAGTTCGCGGTTGGCTGCTCTTTCTAAAACCCCATTGCATATTTATTCGACATTTTCGCGATCTCTGTTCTATCCTTCCCCTCCCTTTGCCCCCCCCCCCCCTCCTCCCACACACCGACGTGTTCCTTGTTTTCGTTTTACCCGTGCGCGGAACGTGAAAAGCGAAACGACTCTCGCGAAAAGTGCGAGAGAGGTTATTATTCTGGCTGTTTCATGTTTCCGGAATGCTGCGTTCCTGGTCTTTGAGATTTTTAAACGTTGTTTGACGCGACAGGAGGACATTGTTCTCCGCCATTATTCATGAATTTAATGGTGTATTTAAGAGAAGTGTTCTGCGTTTTGGGTTTGAAGAGTGTACAGTACATAGTGTTGTTCAAGTGCGTTGGTGTTTCGAGTGGGAATGACCTTTTGATAGTTTTTTTTCTAAGTTTACCCGTCACTTTGGTTGTTTAGTTTTTGATTTATTATTTCTAATTTTCACTGTTTGCTATTTAACATTTTATTTATTATTTTTAAATTTATTATACATATGTAGGATTTATGTTAATTATTATAATGATTACCATCGTTCCCATGATATTCGTGGGTAATTGGATTGTAAAAAGAAGACCAGAGAATGTGAAAGTTCGACAAAGTGTCTGAGCTCCACAGCGAGGAAACTTTTGTATAAATGGCAGAACGTACGCGAAACGTGGGCTTTCCTCTCACTGATATCATAATTTTTCGATAAGTCGCTTGAAAGGAGCCGTTCTTATCGGGCGAAGGTACATCGCCTCTTTCCATGCATTCTTCGATTTAGTTCGATCTATTGAAATTTGAATTCTAAGCGGCCAAAGAGATAAACCGACTGGGCGTGCACCCTTCGAAAGCAGCGGTGCACGTGAATAGAGGGATCGGATCGTATTCTTCAATGGAGAACACGAGGAGGTAAAAGGCAGAAGAGAATGAAGCATGACCCCTATATTCTTTCTTTCACGGCAGCCAGCACGCTGTCTCGAAGGCGGATAAAAATTGTAAATTGCTGATTTATCCACTATATTAATTATGCACTCAAGTACCCGTGATAGATTGTACAGGTATGCTCAGTCCCTTCTGTATTTACGTGGGAATGGAATGAAAGACTTGAAGTTATATTCGTAAAGAATTATTCAAGATTCAATTGTGAGATTCAGTTCTGTGGAAATATATGGAGGAAGAAGGGGCTCACGGGTGGAACCATTACAACATTAATACTAACTCAGTGAAGGAAAGTATTAGCTCTGAGTCTTTTGACGGTGATAGTTTCTAAAGACATGCCAATTTAAATCCTAAACTTTAAACAAAGAGATAGTAACAGAATTAATGATAATAGTAGTAGTACTAATACTAAACATTATTTTAAAAAATCGTGTAGTGCAGTGGTGAAATTTATAGGCAAAAACTTTCACCATTAAATCTGTCACTTTTTCAAACCCAACAAGAAAAAACAAAAATTGATATCCAGTGCGATTTATATAGTTTATACTATATTATAAATAAAGTCAGTCAGGTATAAGATGACGTTATCATAATACTCCCACTGAAAAGTATAGAAGGAAAAATACCAAAATTCGACTAATAAAAGGAAGCGAACCAAATCGTTCATTTCGTGGCCATTGGATACTCGAATCACAAATCAACGTCGATCATTTACGCGAACATGCAAAAATCGTGTGTTCCCACGATAAAGGAGCAAATATCTTTACCAGAAAATTGTGTTTCGCGAGGAGTAGGGGTTGGGGAACCCCGATAAGAGCAACATGAGAAGGGAGGGAAGGGAAAGGACCAGGGCGAAGGCTCTACACGTGTACCAGTTTCTCATGGACAATACATGCTTGCTTACTTGAATGGAGGTTGTAGGTTGGCGGGCCTGCAATAGCTGAATAAAAAGTCGAAGGGGCTGGAAAGGGTCGAAAGGGAGATAGAGAGTTGTTGGTGGAAAGCGGCCCCAACGGCCACAAATTCGATAAAGTTTCGAGCGTGCCTCTTGTCTTGCATGCAAGACCAAACGAGAGAGGGCGGCAACGGGTGGGAACTGGAATCGTTCTCGCATCCTCCACTTCCGGTAGTGGAAGAAGGACACAGGGAAACGAGAAGAAAGTAGAGAAGCAGGGTTCTCCGATGAAGAGCTGGGTCGAGCAGACGGGAAAGAATGAACGACTGAGAGAAAATCAGATTTCCTGACGTGCAACGAGACTTTCTCTCGTCTAAGTACCTTCGCCGTTGTTTCGCGGTCTATTTCGCCGTCCTTAAGTCCATTACACCATTCGAGGACACACAATGGTCTTAACTTTGAGAAACGCCGAATGTTCGAGGGGCCAGCTTTTTAAATGTTCGGAGAATTCACAAGGTCTGATTATCCCGCTGTGAAATGTTGTACAATTTTATTTAATATCTCAAGTTCTTGGAACTTTTGTCGTTTAAGTATTCCGACGAACAGTTGGGGCGCCGTCTGGAATACTGGAATGCTTTATGTTGAGTGCAGGTGTATTGACAAATTGGTATAATTATTGCAGAGTATTAGTCTTGCCAGGGTGAATATTTATGCAGAGGTTGGTTTCTGGGGCACTTGGGATAATGTAACAAAATTTTGGAAATAAAGCTTTATCTCTTTTGAACAAGTAATGAATACAAACAAACAAAAATGTGGGAAACACTGCTTTTTGATAATCAAAGTTACTTGGATTTTAAATGGTATTAAATCTTTTTCTAGTAATATTGCAAGGAGTACCATGACAAATGCAAATATTATTTCAACTACCCATCCTATTCGTGTAGAATTGAAAACAAAATAGCTTATGCAAGTAGATGTCCAAAGACAAAATTGTAATTTACTATTCTACAACTTTCTGTTTAAGATTTGTAATATTCTTTACATATGTGTAATTGCACTATGGCCAATCTGTACATAAATATCTTTTTGACAGTGTTTCTTCTCTTTTTTTATCAAAATGGAGCGCTCACGACGATCTCGTGATTGCGAAAGGTATTGATTATGATAAACCCGATCGAAGCGTGGGCATCGCGCAACGCGTAAGGTGGAACCGGTTAAACTTTTGCTGGCGTCCCAGCACGCCTCCTTGGACTTTCATGTTCTAAGTTTCGAAACCACCGTGGGTACATACTTAATGCAGTATCTTTGGGAAGTTCCTGTAAAATCATTTTGCACCATACCTGGCTCAGATGCGTCACATGGCTGGAAGCGTAGTAACTCGCTCTGGAACCGCAGGGTCTCGCATAGAGTGGCTCCAGGTCTGCAATGGTCGCGTAACTTCCGGAATTCGCGCTTCCGGGTCGTGGGTCGACCCTAACCAGGACAGAACTTCTGGCCAAGCCGCCGGTGTCTGCTGCTGAATAGCTGCAGCAGGGCAGTGTTTTCCTAAAAGGACAGACGACCTTGTAGCCACCTAATGATTATACACGGGGTTAATTATTTCTCTAATGCACGACATGCCCTGCATCGCCCACTGTGCCGTGTGCGTCATAATCGGGAGAGACTTTGATACGGTTGCGCTACTAGCTTCTGGCTGACTTATCGTTTACCCAGTCTACTGGTTTCTTAGCAACTCGCATATTACTTGCGTTAAAACGTCGAAGCTCGTAAAGGAATCTTAATGGAAATGGAACGCTGGCGATGACATTGTGATTATTACACAAATTGATTTGTTATTTTAATTATTTGTTTTTATTTTTTTATTTTATCTGTTAAGAGAATGGAATGCACGAGGCAAGTGAAACTGTTCCAGGCAAATGGAATTTGAATTCATTCAAGTATTTTTGACTCAATGGAACTGGGAGATAATAAATTTTAATTATTAATGAAAACTGTTTCTTTTAGTAAAGTGAATGAAATGTGTGTGAATATAAGTTTCTAAAAATAAAAGTTTGTTGGAAAGTTGATTCAGTTTTTGTTCAGTAGTTGATAACTTAGAAGGCAGTGAGTAGTGTAATTTATAATGCATTAAGATAAAGCTCCGAAAATATGAATATTGATATGTAGTATCTCGGAAATAAACTAAAAATTGTTAAAAATATGATATACTCATTACAAGTTAATTAATTGTAGGAAAAACTTTACAAAATTTTGATAGCTTATTCGCTTAATTAACAATGCATGTACATAACTCGAGAGAAAAATATTTCGGAATTTATGTTTGTTATATTTTATTATTATTCATAAGTATCAGCAAATACTTCATTACAAGCTGAAACTTCTTAAAATGTTGCCGTTTTAATACTGAACATTGTTAAAAATTTAGCAACCTATTGAAATAATCATATTGCAACACAGTTGGAGGGAGAAACAATTTTTTCAAAACCAATACAATGTTCGAAGGAGTGTTAGGTTCTTGCATGGAACCAACGCTACTATATTTCATGAAGAAACCAGTTTCTAGAGAAGTCCTATCTTCTAAGAGAAAAAAAACAAACAAAATATTTAGAGTTTCATTTTTTCCCAAATATGTAATAAAACATTCAAATTTATGGAACACATTCACTAATATTATTTCTCTAATTCTATAACATCCTAACACATAGTATCCTACAATATTTCCAAGTAGGCCAGCTGATTTGCTCAAACTGATTACGAAAACAAACTCTCCAACCATCTAATTGCATCAGCAAGCTACAAACACTTTCACGTCTGGCTGTAATCCTCGTTGATGACGCGAATCCATCTCCTGGCAAGACAACGCGACTTTCGCATTTTGGAAAATCTCTTTCCTTTCTTGAACTCGGCTTCCGACATGCTATAATGTTTCAACATCCGCCACGGTACCCCTCGATTGATCGATCCTGGCGAAGGTCCTCGTAGCGTGTGAAATTACCGCTTAGCCCGCGGGGAAGAATTTTCAAAGAGGGTCTCTTTCCCCTTCGCCGCGCGATATTAGAGTAGAAGAGGCCTCAAAAGCGGGTGAGATAGCTGGTGGAGGAAGTGGATGGGATGAGGATGTCGTCGTCGGGAAACTGTGGCGGAGATGTGAAGAGAGAACTAAAATACAGCGATAGGATTCGTCCAGGAATGGTAGTTTCGATATTTTACTGGATTTATTGGTCGTTTCGCGCATGTAAATCTGCCTGCACAATTCGCCAAAAAAGAGATATATATCGCGCCAACGATTTCAAATATTCCATGCTCGATTTTTTGCCAACATCCACATGAAGTACGAGGACCTCGAAAATGTTTTGCACGTTGCGAAGTTTGTATTTGTCGTGCCCTATTTGCTCTATGCGACGCATTCGTGGCCAAAAATCACTGACAGGACAAGTTCAGGTACCTGAACATTCCGATTTTTTTTGAAACTGTGCAGGTTTGTAGAGGACCGCGATAAAAGTGTCAGGCGATAAAAGTTCAGGGCGAAAACACCCCTTAATGTATGATTTTCTACTTTCTTGTATATTTTGGAAACTATAATAGATATAAACAAATTTGTACAATAAATACTTAGCAGCATTCTATGACCTACAAAACTGTGTAATCAAATTGTTTAAAATTTGCAATTTAAACAGTAAAATGCCCCTCACCAGAAATTTCAAACAATTCGATTATGTACATAGCTTCGTACAGCATAAAAATTATTAAATTTTCTTTATGACAATTTTTTATATCTGCTAAAATTTTCAAGATATCATCAATAAATATTCAACAAGATGTAATATTTTTTAGAAAAGCTTATGATACCAACAAGAAGAGCATGAAACAGCAAACTGTCGGGATAATTATTATTTATATCACGTAGGTGCTGGACGAGTTTGGAATACTTCTTGAACTCTGTTCGCGAATAGAGCATTCGGTCGCACAACAGTACCATGTTCTTGTTGAACCCCAAAGTCGTTCTTTGTGCGCTGAGATGGGCGTGCTAACAGGGACGAGGGCGCCAGGGTGTATGAGGTGTTTACTCGAGCGAACGGATGTAAAATCTGCAGTTTCGCCCGCGGGGGGTCCGCGCAAGGGGCAGAGAAGGATTCAGAAGCCTCGTGTTCCCGCGCGTTATCAGGCTGGAGAGTCTCAAAAGAGCTAATATATCCCTCGAGAGACAATTGGCCCACACTGAGACATCCCCAACGCAAAAATGGCAGAGGAGGGGGGAGCGGCGTCAGAAGAAGAAAGGGAAGCTACTCTCGCCCTCTCCTCTTCCAATAAAAATTCCTTCTCGTAAAAGATATTCCTTTTAGGGGAATACTTCTGCATATATTTGACGTATTAAACTTTCAGATTAGCCACTACCTATAGGTACTGTGTACATGTTGTCGTCGCTCGGCTTTAGTTTTCGAGATATTCGCAGAAAACTGTGACCAGTAGTTAGTTTGGGGTAGACGGTTTAGTGACAGGGCCGTTAACTTTTGGGAGATTGAAGATAGAAAATATGTAAATGTCCTAACTAACAAGGTACCGATTAGAGTGAAATCGGCGAGGACTACCATTTTGTAAATAATTGCCGAATTTTCATGAACACTTCTCTTTATTAAAAGTGGAGGTCAGCTTGCATTTTTTAAATAGGACCACACGATTTTATTTTTATAGTCTTGTAGGAAACATGACACAAAATGTTAGCGAGCACATGAAGTACTACTTTCATTCATGCTTAATAGAAAACTCTCGATATTATCTACTTCCACTTATTACTGCAGTGAAACTACAATGTGCCCTGGTTAATCAAATAATTGTATGACACTCTATTTTAATTAACTATACTCTATATATAACTACTGACATAAATTTTCTTATATTTCACTAATGTTTAGTAAGCAATAATACTAATACATCCTTGTATCCATTGAGGAAGATATTTAGTGCATTTACACTTGATTGTGTATTAAATAAGCATAGAGAATATTGCAGCGGAAGGAACAGTAAATTCAAATTGTTTGGCAACTGCTGTATTCAAGGATTTATTAAAAACAGCAGACTGTTTTGTTACATGTAGATGGAACGTTTATATGCACAAACTGTGTTCAATTTCCATCCTTATGGAATGAAAGTAGTACATCTGGTAATCGCTAATACTTATTTCAATATTCCCCAGAACATAATAAAAAGAAAATTATTCTGTTCTGTTAAAAAGATTCAAAGTCATCTCGAAACGTTTCAATTAATGAGAAAGGAGTGCTTTAAAAATTCTTATTTTGTACCCGTACGTCGTTAAACCTCTCTCATGTAGTTTATGTCTGTTCAAAATTTTTAAATGTTAGGAAAATGTTGTAGGTAAATTAATGGCTCATTTTGTCCACCTTAACTACCTTAGCTTCAGAAAATATAGATTTGTTATTAATATTATTATCATACATTGTCAAAAATACCTCAAAACTCACACAGACTTTTACAATGTACATTTTGTTCATTTCGATTGCGGTATAAGTAGTTCCTATACTATACATACGTATGTAGGCCAAGTAGCGTGACTGTTCATAGTGGAAGAGACAGAAGTGGTTCCGCATTATAACTAGAGGCTCGGTAATATTCGTCGTCAAAGGAGAGCTCGAACTATTTTCCTCTTAAGAAAAATTCACGATGAGAGAACTTCAAAAGATTTAATAACACCCGCCAAGAGACAATTGGTCTACTTTAAGGGAAATTGGAATGACGGTGTGCAAAGGGGAATGAAGATGAAAGACTGGGAGTAGGTCCTTGCTCCCGATTTCATTTTTATAATTTTATCCTAGCGGAAAGAATTCCGCTGATATCGCGTAATCGCGCAAGAGACCATTTAAAATAGTTAATACCAGAAATAACTGCCGTCCCGTTGGTTCTGAAATTATACTACGTAAGTGGAGAGATCCTCCATCCTACTCGTCGTTAAGTAGATTTCACGCACACTCGAGCTTTAATACGAGCGTTGCAAATAGCGTTTCTTAATTACGGTTAGACTTAATAAGGCTTTTAATTGAATAACGTGGCACGTATAATATCTCGCGGGATATTTACCTTAATAAAACTTATTTCGTACTGAAACTATGAATTGTAACTGTGTAAATAGTTCGATTTATTTATTGACGCCCACAGTGATTATCGTGGAAACGTATAAGTAGGCAAGCTCGGTAGATATGAAATAAAAATTAAGAGTAAACGGGTTTGAAGTGGATCTCGTGCCGTCGAGGAAATTTAAATTATACCCTTTCTACGTAAATCGCGCGGAAAATCGCACGCCGGAAGTCTCGGAAGGACTAATATATTCAAAAGAACTATGACAAGTCTGCATAAAGAGGAGAAAAGCCCGAAGGAAGGGGAGAAGGATGGGTAAGAGAAGTAAAAGTTCTCTTCTACTTGGAACTTTGTCTTAAGTCTTCTTTTATTGGAATTTCTTTGAATAAGATCCTGGTGGTGTATTTAATAATGTATGCGTCAGGAAATGGATTATAAAACCTCGATGAGGAAGATGTCCTTGTAGAAGCACGGGTGACCTTTCTGGCACACCCAAAAGAAGTATAACGGAATTTTCAGAAAGTCGAAGTGACATGGAAAACTAATTTGCATGTTTTTTTCATAAATTGCTATACACTTTATATTTTTTCATATACTGTCCCGATTAAATTGATAATTTTAATAATTTTGATAAGTCGTTATAAAATTACAATCGAAGTTATATTTTGAATTTTGAAAATTCCAAATCACCCAGTTTTGTCACTTTTTTATCAAACATTAGGGGAGAGTCGTGCAGTACCGACCATCTTACAGTACCGACCAAAGCTAGTTCTCGCTTCTTCGACCCGATATTAACACTTTATTTGAATTAACCAATGGAAATCACAATTCTCTATAACCTATTTCGGGGCCATATTGTTTACTCCATTGCTCTCGATGTTCTACGGCATTAAACGCAAACGTTGATATTCAGTGGGTTAAAAGTTATTTTTTAAAGCTAATATTTTGTTTCTCGTGTAAGTAAATGATTTTGTTCTATTATGTATACTATCTCTAGTCCATTAAGTTTAATAAAACGTCCTGATTTTGCAATATTTTTTCTACATAATATACCATGATCTAAAATGTTGCCCCGTGTTTGTCGTACAGTACCGACCATCCAACTGTCGTGCAGTACCGACCAACAGACTCTGTCAACCAGTAGAGAACAAAATTTTCTTATCTGTGCATTCAATCTGTTAGCAACTCACATTAGTTTATAAGATGTTCATTTAGCCTTCCTACTACCTTTTCCCATAGAAAAATAAAGTAAATAAGGATAGGTATCATAACCTAACAAACAGGAAGCTAAGATTTAATGAAGAAGTTATCCAGTGTGTTATATGCAAGCGAAGTTGGGCATTAACTAAATAAAAAATTATGTAAATAAGGGGCAAATAAAAGTTACTTTAACTTTAGATTATTCGACGAACAAAGTTAATTTTTTTATTCGATGAGAATTTATTTGAAGAATAAAGTTAATTTTATTATTCGTTATTCGAAATTTTATTTAAATAAAAATTTTGCCCATCTCTGTTTGCAAGGAATCATTTGGGATTGGGTGCAGTGTACCGTATGTGACGGTTGGGCACACGTCGAATACACAGATCAGGAGAATATGTATTAATTATCTGACTTGCGAGTTTGTACAAATAAAATTTGAAAAGAATCTTGTATTGTACTAGTTAAATGTCTTTATTAACATTGTTAATCATTAAGACCTTAAAATCTACTAATTTAATAGTTGGTCGGTACTGTACGACAATTTTTCGTTTCCTAGAAATTACAACTTTTTTACTTTTGCGAATTATCAATTGTTATTATTAAACCTCACAAAAATAGTTTCCCTCCTCTTACTAAGTTCTATCTATACTACAAATACGTTTTTGAATTTTTGATTTTCATCGACTCTACCCCAAGATATAACAAAAAAACTTAGAGCGGTCGGTACTGCACGACTCTCCCCTATTAATATATAAATTAATAATTAATATCAGTGACCATTGAATAAGGAAATGTAATATAATTTATCGCAGTTACCTCCTGACGTTTGTTTGTTACGACAGTTACAACTATTCCAAGCATCCTAAAGTTGTAAACCGTCGAATATTATTGATGTAATTAATATAAATAATTCTATTGATACCTACAAGAAAATCTGTATGCAATTACACTTTTAGACACTTAATGAACTTACTAAAACTAATTAATTTAAACGCCCTAGGGCGGTGAGGCACTTTGAGAAACACTGCTCTACATCCTTCCTCTTAACTCGTCATTCCACTCCATCCTTCTACCAGATCTTAATAATTTCTGAACGGACAAAACGTACAACGAAAGACCACCAGAGATCTACTAATTTGACGATTCCTCCTCCCATCGCTAGGAATAAGAGAGATTTCAAGACCCGCGAAGGAGCAAGTGGTTCGCGCGCGCCGCGCGGGGGAAGGGGCCGGAGCGGATGCAAGGGGGACAGGGCGAAGAAGAGAAGAGTGGTTTCCCTTCCTCTGAATCCTCCTTCTTACATCCTCTGCCGGGAAAGTCCTCTTGAACGAGGGCGTGTAGCCGTGCAATAAAATGTCGGCTGCCGTGGCAAGCGACCGACGGATCACTGGGGCTTATTGAAAGGATATTTCATGCGGACGAGTTCCTATCCAGCTTATCCGACGAATTTCCCGCGGGGGTGTAGGAGATCTTCCCCTCGCCCCCCGGCGCCATCTTTCCCACCCTCCTTGCTCCTTCTGTCGCTTCCCTCTGGTGAACCAGGTCCAGCCCACCTCTGGGTACCCGCATCCAGCGGGAAATTCGCGACAGCCGTGCAACACACGCCGACGACTTTTCACTCTGACGACTGTTCGCGGGAAATGAGAATGCGCCCGACGATACGTGAAAAGCCGCCCAGCCGTGCGAATCTTATGAGCATGAGCAACCGACCAATCCGCGCGCGACCGAGCGTGCGCGCTCGCGCAGCCTCGCTGATTGTGAGTCGTTTCCCACCAATTCTGATTTATTCGCCAGCGATCGTGCTCACGGCAGAATGAAATTATGGGTTTAATAAGCGGAATACTCGATCGATGCTTAATCGCGGGACGCTTTCTCCCGCGGGAGAGGCTTGTTACCATGGAATCCCGTTGCTTTGGTTCTGTTGGTTCGTACCCCGGCCGGGGTTGGATAACTTGTAAATATATTTTTCTCGCTGCTTGCTGGCAGTCATAGGTATTGATTGCTTGGATGGGATATATTGAAGTGCCGTTGAATCAGCCGATTTAAACGGTGTTGTTAACGTATGCACACTACCGAGCATAAATATTTGATCATTTGTTGTGGATACCTACGTTTAATAAAAGTGAAGAGAGACCGTGTTTCCACACGTCTGTGGTCGAAACTTGGATATTTCTTACAATTAGTTCATAGCAATCGTTTTATTTTATTATCATAAAAGTGATTTTCGAACTGCAATTCGATTATTATTATTATTCGATTATTACTGTCAGCCAGGGCTGGAGAACTGTTATAATATTGATTTCAGTTCTCCAAACATTTCTTTTAGATATTATAAGATAAAAATTAAAAGTGCTAAATAAATAAAAACTAATATTAATATGAATAAAAATATTAATGAAAAAATAGAAATAAAAACTTATCAACTCAGTAACTACTACTTATTGAGTGAAAATAGGTAAGTATATATTTTTCAATTAGTGTTCTCTGAAAGCAACAATTTTATAAATAGTTTCTTCTAATTTACTTGAAGTTGGTAAAGATGGAGCTGCACCCCTCTTGCTGCAAGGTCCTCAATTTAGATTTGAATATTGTGTAAAAATGGAAACACTACGTGCATAAAAATAACTTAATAGAGTCGTGTGTTAGCTTCGAGCTTCATGAGCGACAAAATACTAATTCGTTGAGGATCCACCCCGCGCAGTTTCGTGTACTATTAGGCGGCATAATCGACGGAATTAATTAAAGTCAAATTGCAAGCAACACCTCCGCAATCAATTGCAATGCTGCGGCTAAAGCTCCACGTCGCCACAATATTCGTGCACGTATATGTCGAAATGGCTGAACCGTTCAAAATCAGATTACACAAAGCTAGATTCTGGACAAGCTTTCCTCTTACATTACGCGTGTTCAACATGTCACGCTGAAATGGTACTCGAGCCCATGTAAATTGTAGTTCGTGCATTTGTCAGTTCTTATGCTGTATAGGATATTTGACACGTTGACAATCTAAGGGTTGTACTGACAAATATAGGGTGAGTCACATAACTTGTCCACCCCGAATAACTTCTAAAGTATGTGTTCTATAAAGAAGTGTTTTATACGAAAATTGCACGGTATCGAAGGGGACATATGATGCTGAAATGTTTTTTTTTTAGAGAACGTATTTGTTTGCGAGATATCAAAGTGACTACTAACATCCTCGTGGGTAAAGTTCGCTACTCTGGCCGACTTGCTTAGGCCAAAATAACTGCACAGTTTTACCATACATACGTATAGCGGCCTTAACGGAGCAACGTTATAGTCATTTTCCGCAATTTTTTTTATGGAGGTAATAAAAGAAATGGAAAATTCAATATCGACTTTTTAATTTACTGGCACTGGAAACAACCGGATTTAATGAAACGTAGAACGCTGAAGAAGGCAAAAAGTTGAGACTGAAGCAAAAGGTTTACGAATCAGGGTAATATCTAAAACGGACAGATCCCTCACAGCTTCAGAAATTCAGGAAAATAATATTGCAAAATAAATTTTCAAATGTAGAAGCTCGGTGAAGCAGAAACTAACAGCAGCAGTTTTAACTGGCCGAGTTGCAGGTCGAAAATTACTTTCACAATGACAAAATAGATATAAGATAAAAATTAGACCACAGAAATGTGAAGAAAGGGTACGAAAATGCATTCTTATTAAATAATAATATACCTATTTAAGTATTAATTTTTGTATAAAAGCGTTTATTTTTATCTAATTTCTTTGCGTTTCTTTTGCTCATTAATTGATGCAAAGAAAAGTAAAAAATGGAAACTAAACAATTAAATGAGATTACGATTTTGATTCACACTTTAATTTACTGGCACGTCGAGACCCTTAACTTCCACAGTGCATTCAAACATGACGTTAAACCAATTAAGCCACGAATTTAACTTTCTGGCTAATTTAAACCTGAAACTGGTAATTCTCTACTAGCGAAGTATTCGTAAAATTATACTTACTGCGATTCTTGAATACGAGCCTTGCTGTTGCGAATGTACAGAGCGCTCGCAAAACTGCCGACGACTAATATCAAGGCGCAAGCACATGTCGCAGCGACGTAAAGTGCCCCAGCTCCGTTCACCAGAGGGCCTGGCTCCAGACGAACCGAATCGTTTCTTGGAGGTGCTTCCACTCCTACAAAACAAATAGCAACAATTCCCATTGTATTCTTCTAATAATTCTTGCACGCAACATTTGCCTTTTCACGCGAACCAATTGCAGAATTTAATCGTTCCTCGTTGTTGCACGTGACTACGAATTTCCTTTGGGCATATTACGTGCCTGGAAATATCCATTTTAATGACAAAATAATTTTTAATATCAGCTAATTGAAAGTTAAAAATTCCGAAACTGACTTTGTTGTACATATTTTCATTGTCAGAACTAAATGATTGTCTGTCTTTTGAAAAATACAAAAAATCATCTTCGTACCTTGACAATAAATGGTTATTGCAAAACGTTCTAGCAGTTTTACTTCTTAGTTTAATAAACATTTGTTAAATGAAACGGTACTTTGTTTTTTCGTGTATTTATTCCATGCTAGGGTTTGTCGGTTTTTAAACTCCTGATTTAAAAACCGGTTTTTATTTATAAATTTGAGAAATTCGAAAACCGGGTTTTAAATTTAAAAAAACAGTAAAAAACTAGTATATAAAACCGGTTTTTTTAATTTAAAAACCGGTTTTATATACTAGAATTAAGATGCAGAAATGATTTAATTATTAAATCAAAAACGTTAACATTTTGACTTGAAATCGACTCGGACACAAGCATACTGTAGTAGGTAACAGTTTTCTGTGAAACTAACCTTCAAGAGTTCATATTTACAGAACCAAAAATTACTAAATGGAATAAAGATTTATAATTTGGTACCACCTTTTAAAAGATTTATATTTTGTATGGATTTTAGTTATTTATTTTTTCTGCATTTGGTTGTGTATGCAGTCTATTTTATTGTGTTACATTTTTATAGATCCACAAATATTAAATGAACTAAAAAATTGTAGGTATTTGTACGGATTTTAGTTATTTTAATTTTTATTATTTGGTTTTGTCTAGATAGAGTATATTTTGTTTTGTTATATTTTTGCAATATATATTTGCAACATTTTTAAAATAAGTACAAATATTTATTTAAATTCGAATATTTTTGGGGGAATAGGGGAATTCGAAAACCGGTTTTTTCTAAAGTCGGTTTTTATATAAATCCTGTTTCATATAATTTCTGTTAGAAATCGTTAATTTCTGATTATGAATCACATATCACAAAGTAATAATCCCAAAAGTGTAATCCACGATGAATACGACCCTCGGATTGACCGTAATTGGTTTCATCAATGGAAACCATTACGGGAAACTGGCATTAACTCGTGCATTGCTGAAATTTCTTTCTGGGTTTTCGTGGATTGGGCAAAGCTCTGACGCGCGTTACCGGTGTATCATTTAATACTCTGGCTTCCAAACGTGACTCTGACAGCGTAATAACAGAGAAATGCAGCGATTAATATACGTATAGTCTTCTGTACCACTGTAAAATAATTGCATTACA
This sequence comes from Andrena minutula, assembly GCA_929113495.1. Taxonomy (NCBI): domain Eukaryota; kingdom Metazoa; phylum Arthropoda; class Insecta; order Hymenoptera; family Andrenidae; genus Andrena; species Andrena minutula. The sequence goes on from OV815994.1 coordinate 40,331,976, forward strand.
TCTACAAAGGGCACAAAGCGCGTTTAAGCCGCATTACGCTATCGACAATCCATTTTGTCGATTAAACTGTTCCCCATTCGCTCCACCACAGCCGATGTCGCCGAAGAATAAAATTGTTGTTTACATTTATCTCGATGCAATCAATGAGTGCTATCGATTACTAATGAGGAGGGAAGTTGAACCGAAAGAAAAAGGTCCTTTTAAATCAGCTCTCCTGGCCTGTTTGGCCTACTGCAAACTACGAGTTCTCTACAATGCACATTCATCCTTAGAAAACTGTTGGATTTCTTTTCCCGTTCTTCTGCGCTTTCCGCCCTACATAACTCTCTGTTGTTTTCCTGCTTTGTGGTACCAGCATCTCGTGTCTTAAACAAAGATGTCATTTTTGCGTTGAAGTCGACACCGCGCAAACATTTTCAGAGGCCAGGAGAAACCCTATGTTCGTTTCCGTTACATTCGTATTTCTCTTCGTCTATAGATTGTATTTGTACACCCGAGAAACATTTCTAATTCCTTCTTTTTTTTAGAGTGTATTGAAAATTTGTGAGATAGCTTTGGATCTTTCAGAGATATTGTCTTATTCGGGTGAAATTTTTAACGAAAGTTTAGATATAGAAGTGACATTTCTAATGATGACTATTCTTACGAAAGAATCTGTACATCTCTACTCACGAAGATTTGTTAAAAAAACCTGTCGTCAAAGTTCATTTTGACACCAAAATTAAAAACCAAATTTATTTCATGTCTACATATTCTAGTTAATGAGTTTGCGCGAAGTTTAAGGTCAACTATTTAGTTGCGAATGAAGCGATTTTCTTTATAAATGTTTGACACAACTTTCAGTAACCGAAGTATAAAGTTGCTTCTGAGCACACAGCGTTATCAATAATGGCGTAAGCGCAAACAAAATGAGACAGACATAAAGAAAAATTCGTAGAAGGAGAAAATAAATAATTTAAACGAAAAATATAGTATTATTTAAAAGCCTACTGCTCTTTACTGCGCTGATAATGTTTTCAATTAGGTATCTTGTAAATACTAAATTTAGCGAATATCTTCATATGTAATTTATTTATGCAACAACATAGCGTTAACTCTGACGCATACATGATAATAATCATAATTTCACTTCTGTAGGTACTTAATATAATGATGTAGTATGTACCGATTTACTAATTGTTTAGAGAGCTTTCCTAAATGATTATCTGTCAACGCTGTTTAGTATTGACACACGATATTACACGTGCGTAAAAATCATCGTAATTTCCGCTTGGGACGATATTTGATGTTTTTCAGGGTGTATAAAAAGTGATGGTCACTGCTCTCAGAGGCGAATCTACACTTCTAACTTAGTAGACACTTGTAAAAAAGCCTTGCTATAAATATCATTGAAAATTAATCATAAAATTTTTTACATCCACATACTCTAATCAATGAAAAGAAAAAAATTAAAAAGAAACGATGTGTCGCAAACGCGCCAATTTCGACGTAAAAAATTGTTAGAATTTTCACAAAAATTAGAGACATGGTGACGTGGTGAAATTATTGACATGTTTAATCGCATGAAAAGTAAAGATAATAGCTATTATTATAGAAGGTTAACGGATGCAACTTTTGTTTAAACTTCTTTTCGATATCTCCCACCGTTCCCCAGATATTCCGCGGAAAAGAAAAATCTGAATTTTTATCAATGAGTGATCTCACCCCAAAAACTGCACTTTGGCACCAACAAAAAAAAAGGATTGCGTTACGGATGAACTACTCTATTTGCAGACCAAGGATTCTAATTTTCTGAATTTCCGGGTTGTCGAACATCCTTGAATACAACTATTTTTCATAGAAAATAAAGCCCGCGATACAATGTAAATTCGTGAGCTGCTTCCTGCATCTAACAAGCCAGGTCCTTTTTGCCGTTCACGGGCTGTCTTACTTTGGGCTAACTAAGCGGCAGGAAAAAGTAGGTTTCGTGCCGTTGCCAGGATAAATAACGCAAACCAGACGGATGAGCTTTACACGATAACGGACGGAAACGTTCGCGACTACACCGGGAAGAAGAGAAATTTCGCTCGAGTGCGATGAGATGCGCGGAGGAAACAGCGGGAGAGGAAAAAGTTAAATAAATCGCGCGGCCTCCTAGCGGCGTTCGGTGGTGCTTCCAACTTCTTAGAGGAATCTTTGCTTCTTTATTTGCCAGGGGACCACGTCTTTTTAAAATGTCCCCTCTTACGCGGTGCAATGCCTGCCCGAGACGGACCACGCGAAGTTTTTAAGTAACTTTAGTTTTCATTCCTTTCCGCCGCGTAATTGTAGTCGGGAGGGAATTACTTTGCCGGATGGCGTTGCGCTCTGTTTTTTCATCCTTCCGTTTGCTGAGGGGACAATTCAATTCTCAGGAAGCGTCCTTATCCTCTTAATTACACCATCTAATTGAGATACGTTGGGTAATTAGCCACCTACTTAAACAATCAATTAGCGTTTATTCGTGTACCTACTAAGTGTTTGGGTAAACCTGAAATCAGGTTGTGCTTACAGTAGGTAGTCGTTTATGTGGTCGGGTTTTAATTTTAGCATATTTTTCATGTTTAATGTTTCGTACATTAAAATTCCACATTCTGATTTTTGATAAACTGTTTGGTTTTCCAAAGCTTTCTCGATGAACGCGATTACTCATACTTTCATTCATAACATAATTTACAAGTATTGTGCAGAGTATGTTTTTAACAATTGTAATTCTTAATCGTCATTATTACGCAATATGAGAAAATAAACATGATTATCTTGTTTACATGATGTGTTTATATAAACTTTCCCTTAACTATAGGCTTATAGCTTTGAAAAAGCATTCTCTTTACAGTCTACAACGAGCGTTTGAAGTATTAAAATCGATACTTGTCACTTAAGGGGGATTCTCGTGTACCAGCCCCAAAAGTAACTGATATTTACAATTTTTTTAAAAGAGTATTGTTAATATTGGTTTAAACTCAAGCAGAAAATATTTTTTTCATGTCGATCCTTTTTATTATTTATTAATTATTGCAGAATCTTGTCAACCTCTTTGACGATATAATTCTTATTGCACCTGTTACAGTCATCTGATTCCAAAAAGAAATAAAAAATCTTAAAGTTAGGTAGTTTATACCGGAATTGACCCAATTTAAAGAAAAAAAAAATGAAAAATTGAAAAATGTGTAGCGTTTGAAAGAAAAAGTAACTTTGTTTGTTAGATAAATTTTTCATATTATTCTTTATATAGATGAAAAAAGTATTATATCATTCTTCATTCTAAACTTTTCACTTATTTGTTGTTTATATTTGGGGAACCATAACACGCAACATTTCAAGAATTAATCCCAATAACTGATAGCTTAACGCCAAGGAAATTTGGTGGGTACGTTTTTTCGTTCTAAACGCTAGGTGAAGGTTAACGGCTGGCGGGACAAAGAAATCAATTTGCTCGCATCACTCGAGCACGGTGAAGGATCGATTAAACTTCGCCCTCGTCGACTCAGCCGCCTAGGAACTTGCTGATTTAAGAACAAGTACGAAGTCGAGACGGCGCGTTGAAGGCCAGAGAGGTGTATCTCACAATCAGTTAAATCCCGGCAGGCGATGTTATCCGACGCTATCAAACAAACCTTAACCGAGATTTACAGAGGTCCAGAATTAAGTCCCTGCGGGATTAATGGGATGACCCTCCTTGAGCCCCGTCCTGCCACTCGCACTAGCTTCCATCTTTTTGAAGGAAATTTTAACAGAACGCGGAATACGCACAAATTGCGGATTTCCCACGGGAGCGGAAATATTGCTTCAGTGTTGTAATAATAGTGGCATTACTATGTAAACATTGAATCACTGCATATATAAATGAATGTAGATTGGCAAATGTTGATTGCCGACTAGATAAGCGTGGACTGCCTGACAGTGGAGTTGCTCTTGTGTCTGTGATAAGTGCGGATATGTGGAATAAACAATGTCGTTTATTAGAATTATTAGATTTCTTTACTGACAACGGACCATATCCGAATTAGCTTGTTTTGCGCCTCTAACAATATTTTCGCTTTATCACGATGAATAATTCACGCCTATTTCATATATTACAGCGATAATATTTTATAATAATTATGGTAAGAGAAAATCGTAATCTGGGTGCATTATAATAATGTTATATCTACGTTTGATTTATTTGACATTCTTTATAGGCAGATGGAACGCCATTATGTGAAATGGAATATACACTTGCATATTTGACATTAATTTGTCGCGATGAATATGACTGCATTAATTAAGACATTAAATTATACCGCGATGCCATCGAGTTATAATTCAATAACTTTAGAATAGAAACCTATTTTATTGGATTTAATCGAATCACAGTTCCTTGATTTTGATTTTCTCGGCTAATTATTTACTGCGGAATAATTATTTATTTGCGGTATTCGGTCGCACACATTGTTGGTTCATATTATCACAATCAAAATTTCTATCGTGCTAGCTACTAGATTTAAAAATAATATATTCTATTCAAGGTAATATGAGTCGCGAGAAACGGAACACCTAAATATCTCTGTTATTTAGGATTGAAGGTAGGAGAAAATAGCAAAGAGAACATGCGCTATTCACAGAGTTAAGTCTGGTGATAGACACAGGTCCTCTGATTGACATGTTCTTCAAGATTTTTTAAACGTCATCCATGTCTTTTTAAAAGGCATTTAATCCAATTGGTCGGAATAGCAAAAAAATTGTAAAGGTCGTTTCTTCAACTTTTTTTCTGAGCCTGCACTAAAAATTAAAAAAACGCGTTTGTACATTTCAGTAAGATGTATACATGCTGATAATTTCATTAAAATCACTTAACGTTGCTCTGAGCTATAAACATTCAAAGATTGCAGAATAAGATCGAAAATTGCGAAATTTATGAAATTCCCGATTGTTGGAAAAACGACCTTTAATATTTTTTTTTGCTATTCCGACTAATTGCAATTTTTTTCAAAACGACGTAACACGTCACATAGCAAGCTAATCCTTCTAGCTTCTAAAAAAAACTCAAGTCGTTTGTACCACTTTTAAAAATGTTATCCGATTTTAAATAGTCTACGATTTTGGGTGTGAACCATTGCAGCCATGTATTTGGCAAAAAATAGTGTCGAGCACTATAACTAGAATCTCATGCACTTTCCTCGCCAGACTAGCTAGACCAACTTTCAAATACCATCGAATTAAAGAAATGCAAGAAGCATGCCTCATCTATTGTACAAAATTTCGTTTGCCGTCCACTCTCCCAAAGAAGTCCGCTGAAAGCGACCGCATAATGTCGGCGTTTGAATCGTCCACGGCACTAATATTTCCTTTTTCATCCAGTACTGCTCCAATATTTGCCCCTGGACCGCTATCAAACCTTTTTAACCTACTCCGCGTGTACACAGGCAGAATACGAGCACTCGAGGAGCCAACACGGGATTCGATTATTTTCGAGTGGTCTCCAGGCGATTTCGGATTTCTGCAGGAGCTCTTAAGAGTCGAAGGACCAAGGCTGCTCGTCCACGAGGGACGAGAGCGGGTCAAGAAGAAAGCAAATCCCGTCAAAAAAGGAAGCTCGTGGTCTCACAAGTACTTCTCGTCGATGAATCCCCGCCTCAGAGACGATTACTTATTTCTCCTCCCTTGTCCCCCTGCCGACTCTCGGCCTCATCTTCTACCCCACTTTCCACCAGCGTTCTTACTGTTCTCCCCGTCTCCGTTAAATACACCGACTCCTGACGAGATTCAATTTTATTCGACGGATTGCTTTTCGTTGTAACGTCTCCCGCGTTGGTAACTGGATCTGGATCAGCGTCTATCAACTTCTATTCTTCTCTCTTTCTTCCTCTCCTTTGTTTCCTTTCCGTTACATTCTCCTTGTCTCCCTTTCTCGAGCTTTGTTTTCTTATTCCGTCCTTGAGCTTTTTCTTGTGCAACTCTCCTGTTGGCGGAGGGTGTAAACACGTATAGTCTCCGCGTAGAGCAAAGTCTAACTCCATCCACCTGTCTGGCGGAATGTTGCCTCCATTTCGAAGTCCCGATACTCGGTGTTCTTGTCGATTTCCGGATGGGGGGCGAGACTAGGAGACACTTCCTCGGCGGTCGTCGCCAGAATCACGTCTGAACGTCATATCGTAACTTCTGTCAGTAGGAAATGTTGCTTCGGGAAGATCGAAGAGGCTTGCGAGATTTCGTGGCTTTCGTCACCCATGAATATACTAAAATCTTATTCTTGTCAAATTTTGCAGTAAATTTAAGTTTAATAACTGAGGTTATTAAACGTTATTCTATACAGTTAGAAAAAACTGCATCTAATTTATAAAAACGTGTCTTAACCAAACTATAAAATTTTCCACTGTTGATGAAAAACAGTAAAATCGACTTTCTTAAAATATGTACGAATATTTAGTCTCCCTTTAATCGTTAAAAATCGTTCTCATGATTTTAACGATCAGCCTGAGAATTTTCCTAGTTACTTTTTAAGAAAGAAATTACTTTTAATTGCAATTTCTGATCGTTGTTTCTAAAGTACCTACCGCACGAATTATCATTTTATCGTTGTTTTAACAACCGAGTAAAAGGGTCAAATGATTGCACTTCCCATTCTGAAACATGTCTGCCGTGATCGAGTGGTTATTGTTCGGTGCTGCCTAGGAAACTTCATATCTCCGCTTTTCTTCCTCATTCTGTTAGCGGGCTACAATGGAGGTGCATTGTTGAAACAAACTCTGAAGTTCCTCGCGTCAAATGAAGTGGTCACAAGGTCTTCGCAGGCATTGTAAAGTTTCAATGATCTTAACGTTCCACACGCCTGTGAGCGTGTCTTGAGTGCATTAAAAGTTAGCGGAATTTAGTGAACTACTTACAAGGGATTTGAGACTGCTTTTCATTGACATTCTTCGAAAATTATGCATTTCCATGTGATACAAACTTTGTCGAATTAAGAGGGGCGATGTTACTGTCTGGTGGTTTGATGGAAAGAGAACTTTAATTTTGTTTAGCACAATATAAACTTATTATAAAAAATTCTGAGTTGGGTATCTGTATTATTTTGCGGCTATTTATTTACGTTTTCACTGGAAATTGAATAATCCTTTTCATTATTCGTTCAAGAATTTAATGCAAAATAATATTTTGGTTATTCTAGGGTTATAGACTTGAAAATAAATAATCTATTTGCTAATCTATATTGTTTAAAAGGCATATCTAAAACTGGTTTGGTGTCAGAACATCTTGAGAATGTCTTATACTGTTGAATAACGTGAGTTGAAATAACGAGATCTGTCCACAATACTGAATTTACATTTTCAAGATACTTTTACAGGATCTTAGGCTTAATTCCCACAAAGTTGTTTTAAAAGGTCTAAGTTTTGAAAAAGACAACAATGATTGCATATTCTTTGTTAAGTATTCCTACTCTAAACATGGTGTTTTAGAGAAAAATAAATTATAATTATAAGAAAGAGCAGAAACAATATTAATAATTAAATTCCATTAAAATGTTCTTTTATTGTTACTATAATTGTATTCCTAAAAAAACAATGAAGTTTACAATACACCAAATTTTAAAAAATATGAAAAAGCAAAGTCTCTTCATAAAGCTTATTTGTGCAATCTTTCTAGGTGTTTTAATTACCTTATACTGTATGTTTTATCTCCACTAATTTAGACATTGATAAATAGTTAATACATAACTGTATACAATGCAGAAAACTTTAGCTGCTTGAGGTCAATAAAAAGCAACAACGTTTTTACTACATATCCAATTATTCAGTTTCTCATTTCGTCTTTCCATTTCGTCCCTCTGTTTAAAAAAATAGAATTCACAAACCTACGACCGTACCCCCTGCTTTTCAAACAGAGAGGCCAATTAGCATGGTTAAAAATAGCAGTTTGAATGTTTCCCGTTTAATTACATTAGCAATTAATAATATTTTTCTTCGTATTTTTATTACGTTCAGTCGTTTATAAACCGTATCATACAAAGTCAGATAATATGTTCGTAGAAGAGTTCTCATTATATACAGACCCAGTGATTCGAGAAGTTCTCTTGCAATCTCAATTTTGACGTATTGTCAAATACGTATTAATTAAAAATAATACAACTAAGTTTATTTCAATCAATTGGAAATGGAAAGTTGGCACTAGAAACGCTAAAAACGCAGTTAAATAGTTAACTGGTGGGTATAATCTAATTTTATTCTATCGATTTTCATGAATAGACAGAATATGACGGCGAGGTCACACATCGGAGAAATTCTTGCTTCAGAAATTATGGATCGACGTTGTTGCCGATTACGGGTTCTACATAAAGGGCTATAAATCGCGCATAGAAATCCGTGCTCGAAAGGGACCCGGGAACGAATCCACGGCTCTCTTTGTTTTAATAGTGAATGCGTCGACACCGTGTCGCCTTTAACGAAGGCATTCAGCGATGCAGGTGAACGTACTAATTAAATTCGCGATTACGTAAACCAAATAATTATCGACGGTCCACCACAACGGTAAAATACTTGTGTGCAATTGCATCGATGCTGTCTGCGCTTCTCGCACGTGACCCATGACAGCCAGATTTTTTGTCAATGTGTCGTTAATACACATGGACACGATTGGCGGCATCGTGAAGTTATTTTCTTTCTATTATGTCACTTGATAAAAAATTACTATTTTGTTGTTGCACAGTGCTGGATTTAGTGATATGCTTATGAATAGTTTTCAACTTTATAGGATGGAATGCGTTCCAAGTTATCTTCGTTATTGTAAGAAAATTTATTCAGTAAGGATAATTTATGTTGAAAAAAATGGAGGAAAAATGTATTTCGCATGGTTGATATTTTTGAAACCAGAGAAATGACGACTTAAACTCACCCTAATATCACTCTACATTTCAATTTTATCAAAATCCCTGACATCATACACAGAAAGTGATCGATTTGGCATGGAATGATATTGTATTTAATATGTATTGTATATGATACTGATTTCTAAATTACGTCCAATGCTAATTATAAGAAACTTGAAAGCTTTGCGAGTTTGTTTTTTACGTTATATTTAACCATACAATTGTAAATCAAAATCGACCGGGAAACAAGAAATAATCAAATTTATTTACATTTTTACAAAAGTTTCTCCGAGTCTTTAACGTAAAAACCGACCATATTCCCTTTTTATATCCAAAAATATTTGTATTTAATTTATACAATTAAATGGCATGTGATTGTATTTGGAAAGAAATGAAATTGCATTTTGAGGATATATCATTGCACTTTTCAGGAAACGCAATGTTATTAGAGACTAAATATTTTTAAACTATTCAATTTCTTTCCCTATCACTGATTGTGAGATATGAGATATGCTACACATTTACTAAACTAGAAGTTTAATCCACACAACTAATGTACAAAATATCGCAACAGAAAACCTTTTCTTGCTTAACGCAATATTTGGAAATTAGACAAAGGTTTTAAAGAAATTTGCAAAGTAAATTATGAAAAAGATTGGCAAATAATTACAAAGAATTAACACAAGTAATTACAAATAATGTACAAAAAATGAATACTAGTTGTTACAGAAAGCGTATGAAAAATTAATACAAATAAGTGGGAAGAATTTACGAAAAATTAATATCTACAAATAATTGCGAAATTTTTTTAAAAAATGAATACAAGTAATCATGAAGAATTTACTCCACTTACCCTTGATGCAAATCTTGTTCCTTTTGAAGACTAAAATGGTGTCGTTGTACTTAGTGCCTGGTGGGGCAGTGACGTTCAACCTCAGAGCGAGAGGAATTTCTGCACTCTCGAGACCGGAGCAGGGTAATCTGATCCTGAAGACCTGTAAGGTGACTGGCACTTCTCCTCTGGCTGACACGTTCACTCGCGGAGGAAGCAGTGCCATCATTCCGGAAGCACCGCCCGGAACACCCACCACGTCATAATCCAGTTCCATTGAGTACGCCAACTGTACGCCAACACAAAAGTAAAAAAGGCAAATCTTTATAAATGCATCGAAATGCTTCGAATTCCATTTACAGCAATTCCATTTCCTCTGCTCGTTGCGTCGCGCATAGAAATGGCGAGAAAAGTTCGATTAAATTCAGCGATCGAGTTTCATTGTTTGCTGGGAACGAGGGGACTTGTAATTATAACAATCAAATGTACAAATACAGGGGCAGAAAAGCAGACTCCATGGTTCTTGGAGGTAAAATGTCAAATATCAAGTAGGTATTTTAAGATTTTCTTATGCTCGTCAAGTAGTCGCGTGACATGGCTGATAAAGGACATGCAATAAAAATACATTCGAAAATCATAACCCTCGGGGCATACCGACACGGAAACCTAAACGTTACCCCTTTGGACAGCATATGGTTATAGACATGCGACATTTTATATTGAATCTCTATATTCTCCTACATGAAGTCAGAATCCGATTATATGTACATATTATTTTATTTGCGCAGCTTTCGTCACTGGTCACGGTACATTCCATACACCAAATTAATGGACTGTTATATAGATGAAGTTTGAAAAGCCTTTATTACGTAATGATGATTCTTCTTCCGCTTAGTAGAGGAATACATTTCATCAAGTTTCGCCACAGTCATTGTAGAATTGAATAGTTTTCATAGTTCGCAATAGGCATGCCATTTTATGCTGAATAGATCATTTTTTTCACTCGATATCAGGGATTTTTATGAAACTGAATTATGAGCTGGTTCGCTTGAAATTGGAGGAGGTTTAAGACATTATTTCGCTGGTTTTAAACCTTTTTATTTATAAAACTCATTTCGTAACTACTTTTTTGAGTACTTGTATGTGATAAATAAATTTGAAATCAACAAAATGGTAACTTAACTTCCCCCCTCCCAATTTTATATGGACTATATCATACTTCAATTGTCATAAAAAATTGATTTCTCTTGAAATGGTATACCTATGCGTAAGTTACTAAATAATTAGTTGTCACAAATAAAGTCTTACTAATTCTGATAGCTACAGCTATCTCTATTGCAGGCATACATTCATCAAACAGACGTTCTCGTGCGTAATAAAAATATCTCGGAACGAACTCGTTCATTAAAACAGCGAGGAACCCCTGTTACTTCGCATATTACTACACGCATGCAATATTTTACGTTACTTTGAATATCAAAGGTTTGTTCCACGTTTGATGTTCATTCGATGTATCATGTTCCAGCATTTGAGTCGATGACAATAATTGTAACAATATTCGTAATCACTAGCTTTTTGATGATTTGAAAATGTATAAAAATTTAGCTAAGAATAATTAGTCTTCGTCGTGGAAAATAGTTATTATTGTCTCCACTAACATGTGCATACAAACCCAACTGCCCACTGTACGTAAAACCTTCCGCGTCTCTTTATCGACTGTACAACATTTAGTGTATTAATGCAATGTTTCACACAAAGTCCCCTTTTCCACAGTTGAACTTCGAATTCTGGCCTCATGCTAGGATCACGTAACGTTTAGTCTCCTTCAACCATCGCTGATACAAGCAATTCCACTATCTGAAGGTGGTGGACTTCGCAAACAGCGGCCACCCCCTTTCCCCGCTGTGTGTAACTTCCTAGCAAAAGGGGAAGGGGTGGTGGCAACGAGTAGTGTGTTTAGGCACGCCACAAGTTTTACGAGGTGGCATAAATAATGTGGTTAGTGCTTCGTGATGCAATGTCAACGGAGGCGATTCCCACCCTCTGCGACCTCCCCAGGAGCCACCAGTAATCGTCGTAATCGCCGCGTCGGGGGCCCCTGGTGGCGTGACACCTGCCTATCGCATTCGTTCGGCTGAAACTTCGCCGATTCTTTTTCTGTATACTTCTTTCCCTCTTGAACTATTCGAATTTATACGTTGTAAACGATAGGGGCAGAGGGTTGCTTCAGGGTGGCATGAAGTAATATTGTATTTAACGTTGTCTTTATAGTCTTTTTCAGTTACGAACAGATAGTTTTTAGGTATGAAGCAGAGGTTGGGTTTAAATGGAGATGATTAGTCAGTAGATTAGTCTGCCATTGTACAGTCTATGTGCTTTTTCTTGATTATAGAAAAAATTTATTCATTTTTTACTTACACTAATGTTAGTGTTATATAAGATATGAATGTAAAAATTTGATTTCAAGGGGGTCTGTTATTTTGATTTAGGGTGGTTTAAGAATACCTACATATGTTTACAATGGTTCATAGAATGGTGGATTATTTTGAACTGTAGATGTTTCTTATCTTAAGTTTTCATAGATTATTACCTATATATCTATATAAAATTCATTTTTTATTTGTTTGTTTGTTCGTAATAGAAATTTACTCTACCGTGCGGATTTTGTTCAAATTTGGCACATATGTTTTACACATCCTAGCGGAAGTCACTGTATAGGTTTCCTTGACCACGCCGACTTTTACGCCCTGTTATGTAATGTCGTGTTTTTTTAATTATAACTCGCGAACGACTTACAATTAGTCTTTATAAACAAAATTAAACTTTTTCTTTTTGCACACACTATCAACTGTTTTCCCGTCTATAATACTGTCGCTTTTATTTTAAATTTGAGAACGTGTCCTTGTTAATAATATTTTCGTGTCCATTTTTCAATAAGCGTCGTGAATATTATCGTAGACATTAAATTCGATTTCTTTTGATGATTATAGTAGTTCAATATCATGTTGGTTAGAATTAAAGCTTTATACTAGCCTCAAACTTAATTTAAGGAAGAACACGAGCACCATGAGAACTAAAAAATATGTCACACACAAATTTTTCAAATAATACTCTCCACATATTTGAGTTAGTTTAATTGTTAATTATTCCCAGAATTCCTCGAATTACAAAATCACCGGGTTTTGATCACCTCTCTTCAAATCTAACATGGAACGAATAGATAATATGCTATTCCTGATTACATAGAAATATAATAATTTTTATCACAATGAGTATTATAATTATACTTATTATAATAATTACACGATTATAAGTGGCATAACATTAGAATCAAGTGTGCACATAGAAAAAGACTCACTGTTCCTAACTCTAGTACAATTCAAATAGGTACAACGTTCTTTTAAAAATAATATTTGATAATTGTTTACTTAGGTATGATTATTGATTACTCCTTATTAAGTATCAGCAATGATAAATGAAATTCGTAATTTCTATTTGGACACCAAGCTTCCCGACGGCAGGTGAAAGTGCAGAAACTTAGTAACCGTTAGCAAGTGATTTATGAGAATCTAATGATTGCATCGAGTATCTAGCATCTAAGTATTCTGTATACGTGTCGTTTATCGTCGTTCATGGATGGCTTAACGCAGCACACGTCAAACGCACTCGCCCTGATGAAACCTGATAAATCGCATTACAAGCTTCTATCTAACATGTTTTTCGTATAGACTAAAACAAGCACGTTATCGCGTAAATAAAGTATTAATTTCTAGTTCACGGCAATAATTTATTCCCTTTTATATTGAAGCGAGTGTAATTTATTTAATACTGGTGGAAATTTTATTGTACAATTATTATACTATGAAACAGTTTGTCCACAGTTTTCAATTCTAAAATTTCTTGCTTTTCAATCATAGTTTAATATGAATGGAGGGGATGTCAAGTTCAAATATGACTACCTTGTTGATCGTGATATTTCGATCATTCCTCAACGCCCCTCCGTTTATAATTGTTGCGAGGGTAGCGATGACACGGCATCAACCCATTCACTTTACATCTCTGCCAAGGGGTGGCAACTTGTTCCTGTCACCCCATCTGAGTGATACCAGCAATTGACTGTAGCTCTTGAAAAGGGGATTCCTTTCGAAACGCGACACATTTGATTCTACAGGATTTTGATTTTGTACCCTGTTAAGATTAGATTTTTAATAAGTCGTTATATTGACGATTAATATGATACATGAATGAAAGAGAGTTTACTTCTTTGTAATAGGGTATCACTAATACAATTTTATCGACACATTGAAACTTCATCCCTTTCTCATTTCACGAAATGAATCTGTCCCTCGGTGTCAAATTGACACAGTAATAAAAGATCGACGAAATGACATGGTAAACAGTTATTTTTTGATATTTTTTTATGCAAATTGATAAGTTAATATTTACATCTTAGGAATATAATCCCGGAATATAAATCAATATATTATATATTTTAATAGAATGTAAATTACCTTCATACTTTCTTTTTAAGTTCAAAATATAACTTTATAAAATATTATTGTGAAGTTTCTTCTTTAAAACAAATAAGAACTTGTCGGGACAAAACACTGTCTTACTCATTAGGCTTTTTAGCATTAAATTTTTGTGTAATGTCTCCAGCTCGTACTCGACTGTCTGCAGAACATAAACTTAATTCTGATAAATGCAACTGCGTCGCTTGTACGAGTGCAGCCTTATATAATTGAGGTAAAGCATCTTTACATAATCTGCAGAAGCTTCCCTTGTCCTCGTAATATGTATTAATTAGAAAGTAACTGGGGTTTACAGCTTACGTGATTAGTTAGGGGTGCTAATTACGAAAAGTATAACGTTTCTTGGCGCACTGGGGAGAGGAAGTAATTTTTAGTTTGGAGACTTCGTTTCTTATAGTCGTGACAACACAATAAAAAGACACGTAACTAAGAAATTTTCCTATATTTCATTTAAAACCTATTTTAAAAATCTTTTGATTTCAATTCTGAGTACAAAAAAATGAGAACTTAAAAAAGATGTACCCGACCGAGGTTCTTCTTGAGTCTACGCGGTGTTCAGTTGTGCCCAGTTGTCGAATAATCACTGCTTACAATTTCAATGTCAATAAAGTAAAAGTATTTAATTTATAAGTCTCGTGGGTAAAACAGGAGGTCTTCGTAATCCATCAGATGGTGACTTTACAACATAAAAATAATAATAATAATAATACCTTCGCGATGAAACATTTTAATAAATGTTTGAATACAAAGGGAATTTAAACGGTATTACACTTTATATAACATTACAGATCAAATAGAAGTGATCTTAATGAAATTGATTCAGCGTCGTAGAAACGCGACGGGGGTGGTTAATCTAACAAGTGCGCCAGTAAATGAGTTGAAATCTTGGGCCAACGGCGAATGATAGTCGGCTGAATTCAAGGGCGAGCGTTTTCCTTAATATCCACTTTGGGATCCGTATAATAACATAAAAATGTTTGCCTCGGGAGTGCCTGCTTTCGTTCACGAATCGTTCCACCAGCACACAGGTTTCGAATCAGCTACTTCGGAACACTTGAACCGCTTTCCAGCCATGGCGAGGCTTCTCTCCTGCGTATGACATTGTGTGCGGAACAAACTTCCATTAGACGAGAACCCGTACATCGCCGACATTGTTGTTGGCGATGAGAAGGAAACCGTGCAACGCGCAGAATCTATCACGGGACACACCAAATGAGAAGAAAACGCGCGCATTGTGCATTTCAGAGAGGCAGTGGCGGACATATACTTGCGACATGTATAGGAAGGAAGTGAATTAATTTTTATGATGACATTTCTCAACGTCAATTTATAGATATATTTTAAAACCACTAAGTAGTTTCAAAGTAACTTGAACATTAAAAAGGATAAGAACAAAATATTTACAAAAATTGTATGCTAAACGATTTTATTAAAATACACTAAAAACTAAAAAATAATTCTTTTCTTGTACTACAATTTGGATGGTGTTTTTTCACTTTAAATAAAATCGTGGAACATATGTCATAACAGAATATGAATCAATTTAAGGGGGTAGACACGGGTAATGCAGCGCGCTGTATACCGACACAATCTGGCCCGAAACATGGGTCTGGGCGGGCATGTTGTTTGTCCTTATATGATCAGATTTCGGGCTGAGTGACGTCTCATTCGAAAGAGGAAGCTTCAATGCAGACCGCTCTGGTCATGATTCGACGAGATTGTGTTGATATGTAATAATATGAGTGATCAAAGTAGAGCAAAAGTCGAGAAAATACACCCGCAAGAATCCAAGTATTTTTAGGTCACTAAAAGAGTTTTGTGACTCAAACGATGACCAGAGCGGTCTGCATTGAAGCTTCCTCTTTCGAATGAGACGTCACTCAGCCCGAAATCTGATCATATAAGGACAAACAACATGCCCGCCCAGACCCATGTTTCGGGCCAGATTGTGTCGGTATACAGCGCGCTGCATTACCCATGTCACGTGGCGTGTTTACGTCCTTAAGTATTTTTAGGTCATTAAAAGAGTTTTGTGACTCAAACGGTTATCCCAGCGCTCCGCATTGAACCTTCCTCTTTCGAATGAGACCTCGCCAAGCCCAAAATCTGCTCATATAAGGACGAAAAAGGAAAAATTCCAAACCCATGTTTCAGGTTAGATTGTCGGTATTACAGCGCGGTGCATCGCCCGTGTCACGTGACGTGTCTACCCCCTTAATACAGAAGCAAACGTCGAAATGAATTTCTTGTGAGAAAGGTTTCATTCGCATTAATGAAACAAAATGTTTTAATTACAGATTGTAATATCACAAAAAATGAATAAACTGTAATTGATAATGTTCCACTTGCCAACCGATACGTCAACTTCTGGTTGCACATGGTGCCCCACGATTTTATTTAAAGTGAAGAAACACGATCGAAATTGTAGTAAAAGAAAATAATTATCTTTTAGTTTTTAATGCATTTTTAAAAAACCGTTTAACATAAATTTATTTTTATATATTTTTTAGCCTTATTTCCTTATCTCCATCAATCCACAGTATCTCGATGGGATTTAAATCCGGATCATATGCCGGCTATTGTAATACATTAACTTTTCCTCCACCTAAAAATTGTTTGACCATTTTTCATGTGTGCTTTGAATCGTTACCGGACGGGTAAATTCAACATTCGGGTAATTTTTCTTCCTAAAACGGTAGAAGGACTTTAATAATATCTCTATAAACAAAACATCTAATAATGACAGCAGATAATTGTAAATATGTTACTCTCGTATTTTTTTCCTCTGCAGGTTGGTGAATAATAAAAACGATTAATTATTATTACTATTATTAGACCATTTTTGTCAATTAGGTTCAAACTTTACAATTATACTTACGTCTCCCATGGATAATTTAGAGCGATATAGACATGCAATGGATGTTTCCAATAATCCTTTTAAACTCGCGTCCTTTATGTCGTTCCAGTGTGCGGAGCACGTTGGTTGATCTCTATTGCTACATTTACGTGCGTGCCGTTGGGCGTGGGCGATGAAAAGTGTGCAACCATGCAAAAAGTACGATGATAAACGCGGCATGAAGCGTGGAGAAAAAGATTACCGACGACTGCTGTTTTGGTGATTAATCGGTGTGCATGGTTTACGGGATGTATTTCAATATTTCCCGTCAGACAGGTATAATCGGTTGTAACCTGTGTACATTAACGTAATAGAAAAATTGTTGTTTAAATGTAGAGTTGTGAAGCAATGACTTGAAACTTGTACGGATTTCCCGAAAACATTATTTTGAAAATTCGTGACATAGAGCAAGCAAGCAAGTCGAGAAATATAGATACCGGGTGTCCAAAAAATGCAGTGGTTCCTTGAAGGAAGTGACTCAGGGGGGTGTATATCACACTGCGCGTGTATCTTCATTCTTGGGTTTTCAACAGTGTTATATAATTATCCTCGAAATTTTGGTATACAGGATGTACTCGTTATAAGCCTGACGAACGAGGCTGCCGGCGGGCGTACAGCGCGTCGTGGACACTATTCCGCGCGGCCAATGGCGCGACTGAGAAAATCCAAAAGCAAGCGAGAGGAAACGAAAGAGCCTCTCGCTCGTTCTCGGATTCTCTCACTCTCGTCTGAAGGATTCCAAGAAATTGTAGAAACGGGCTTATAACGAGTGCCTATTGTAAATGTAATATAATACAGAAAAAGAGAAATCACAACATATGAAAATAAAAACTCAAACTCATATGATGTAAGAACGTGAATAGTTTGGGATAAAAATTCAAAACGGTCATTGAGAACCCTTGAATTATCATTGAATGGGGTTCGAGCTCGAGGTTTAAAATTTGGCTCGGCGATAATGAGTAATAGTACCGTTACGTTAACGATTAAATTACTTCATATCCTTAGCTATCAGTTGAATAGCTTTAGCTTTATCTAACAATCCAAAACTAATAAACCATTTCTTCTAACCTAGCTTCACGATATCAATATCCCTATAATTTACATCCACATTACCAGCATTTTGCTGTACACAAAAATATCTCCATCTTACTCTGTGCATTTTCACTTAATTTATACTCTCCCTCTCAGTGTCAATTTTAATCGCAGAATCTATTTTCGCCGAGCTGAAAACAGGTCGCTGGTCACCAGCGTCCCTGACATCTCAGCTGAAAGCCGTGCGGCCAATAAAATCAATGACCTCCAACGTGGGACGTGTTAAATTCATAGCAATTGCACCGTGTTTTTCTCTGCCAAGCACTTAGGGTGCTTTTTCATCTTTCGCGAAGCCTATGCTGCAGTGACCTCGATTCCGTCGTGTGCAATCAATTGCCAGATTCACTGGGAACAAGTCACACCAGAAAGAAAGTGGAGCGCGATTCGTCACGTAGCAATCGATTCTCCGGACAGTCGGAGAGAAGTGCTGATTGTGAGACGGAGAGACAGAGGTGGGGAAGGGGGAGAGCTGATGGGGTGGGAGAGAAAGGCGTTTTGCTGTTTTCCGTTTCTGACGCAATTACGAAATACCATTGTTCTTCCCCTGTTACAAGCCCCTCTCAAGAAGAAAAAGTTACGCGTTTACGCTTCGATTTGATTTTCCCCTTTTCCTTCGTCAGCCCGGGCCGTGAAGTTATCCATCGCAGGGCAGAGATTAAATCGAAGTCCTTCGCAGGAACTGGAGGCAAAGAGATACTCTACGTGCATGCCTGGAATTTCTCGGATACAGATAGAGGAGTTTGGTTCGAAGCTTGAACGTACACTTCAAAGTACAAAGTACCCCAAAGCGGGAATTTCGATTTTCAACTGTTTCTTTCGATCGTCCCTGGATTCTTTCTTCCCTCTCGAGAATACGGAGATGGAGGGTGTAATGGAACTTGCCACTCATTTGACAGCAACTTTAATCGTTTCCCTGGAATTCTATTTGGACTGATCTTCTCATTCCCTTTTATATAAAATGGTTTAAGACATGCCGTGAAGTAAATTGTGTTTAACTGACAATGAGTTTTATAAATGAATTTAAATTCTCTCAGTGCACATTAAATAAGAAAGCGTAATAAAAACATGTCTATACTTTTTATGGTTTTTATCGCTCAAATTTATTGTCTTTCCTTTTTCTTCCAGCTACACGTTTGGAATAACACGCTACGCACTGTTTTTATGGATTTCTTTTGTTTCGATAGGTGATAAAATTTAATATTTGAGTGATAATTCTACTGACATTCGTAATACTCATACAATATATACATAGGTAATATTCTGATAGCTTTTTCTAGAACTGTAAATTTTGATACAATGGTAGTTGAAAAAATAGTTATAGAATGGAGCGATTTTTTTGGTTAAAAGTCACAAAAGTTTTCAATTTTAATATTAAGGTCTAAAAATTTGCAGAAATTATGGCAAACACATATTTTGGGGTGCGATACACCCCGCGTAACCACGAAAGATTAAACATTAGTTTTTGTCGTTTATATTTTAATTTCATTCGATGAAACTCAACTAATTTTCCTTTCCCGCAAATTGTTCTTTCTACCTGACATAATTCGGTGACCAACTCTCGTTCTTATAACTTCGTGCAAATACCATTATAACCATTTCCTAATCTGCCTTGACCGCGATTACCGTAACTATATGTATCGAACCAAGTTCCACGACCATGGATCATTAACCATAATAACCGTGATTAAAATTCCTCGGTTCAAGCTATCGAAACAATCGTGTACTTGTGATATCTTTCATGCTACTCTGCATTATAAAGCCTATTAGACTTTAATGATTTATATATGGCAGGATTGACAGGGATCTATCGTCTAACACCTTATATTAAAAAAAAATAACAAAGAAACGCCACAATTTTTAAGTCTGATTTCACACCTTCAGAATGACTTCCCGCAGAAAACAAATTGCCTCTTACATACTCCAATATGTTTTACATTCGCACGAAGTAGCAGTAAAATCAGACTTTTCGGGTTGGTGACGTTTCCTTGTCAGGTAATCTTGAAGTATCTATCAGTGCTTCAATACCCCTCTCGAAATCATTTAGGCCGCTCTATCTCTACTGCTATTTTCGTTCACCCACTAAAATAAATTCACACAAAAGTTAAACGAGTCACCCCTCTTTTTCCAAGCAGTGCGTTCTCATCTACGATGTCGACCTGGTTGCCATTGTTGTCATCCTCTGTTCCTGAGTGGTTCTCCAAAGGCACACGAACGCGTTTAAGGTCCCTGTAATACTTCAATAAAATACTTATCCCTAAATGGTTTCATACGTAGCTAGACACGATCCGCAGTAACTAATTGCAAACGGGATCCCCTTCCCTCTTCCCCCATCACCCTGTTTTATCTCCCTCAGTTGGATAACATTTATGTGCAGGCGGCTTAATGCCACTTCTAACGACACGATGAATTAATCATTAACTATCCTCCTCTGTGATGTAGTAGAACCTCGCCCCTCGGTCCTCTCACGTGCCAATGGATTCTGTGTAAACAAGTGGAAAGGAAAAAAGAGCTTCTGTCGGCAGACCCAGCCAATCGAGAAAATCGTTAATCTTGGCAATCACAAAGCTTTGAATCATGGAAAAATGTTGGGATACGAAGAACCCTTTAGCAGTCTTTATAGAAATAATTTCCAGTAGAGTAAGACTGTCGATTTTATTTGCTTTTGGCTGTTAATTTAGGTTGGATTAATAAGCGAGAACATGTTTCCCTTATTATTTTTAAAGATTTTGCTATTTTTCGAAGTAAGTCTACCGCACTTTGCCTCAATAGTTATATGCCGAGTTTATTTTAGCTGTCGTAGTAGTTAAAAATTCATAGTTTTTCGTGATATAACTTTTGTAATACGTTAAAGGAATTTTGTGGAATACTTCTCGGCCAGAATAGGTCACATTCGACATAGCACTTGGAAATACGAAAGTGCGGCGTCTCTCCCTGGCATTTGGGATAGTTGCCGCATTTCCTCTTATTTTCACAGAACTATTGAAATCTCGAAAAATCGATTTTTGTTATTATTATTCATTCTGAATGTGTCGTCCTTTGTGAATATTTACAACTAACTTTTATGGAGAAATTGGAATAATTATGGAAATTATAGCACTGAACGTAAGTCAGTGCACCGTCGAGTAACGGCCGCACGGAGCGGTATTGGCGTAGGGGACTTAACTTTGAAGTCATTTATCTCGAAAATACATGTTTAAACACCATGTACATCATAACTTTTAAACGAATGAATATTTTCACTTGAAATTTTAACTGGAAATGTAGAACTCCCTTCTCTATAATGTGAAATTTCCGCACCAATATTTGATGATGGTAAAATTTTATAAATTATTAAAAATAATGTTTTCCCGTGAAAACACGAAAAAAGTTGTTTTCGTGCATAACTACTACAATTTTTGTCCAATTGCGGTGGGAAAGTTCCACATTATAGCACTTGGTATAGAAATTACTCACCTGAAAGCATTTTGTTTTCAAGTCACAGGTTCATCTGAAACTATGTACACCAGTTTCAAGTGCGCGACGCGTGGGGCCACATTCAGTGCTTAATAATTTCAATAATTTTAATAATATCGACATTTTTTTTCTTTGTAATTACTCGCGAACACATGCAAAACGGACTGTAAAAAGTACGCGTGTTATGATTGTTTAGTATTGAAGTAATCCAACATAATATAAACCACTGATTTTGCACTTCTAATAATCCAATCTGTTCCCCCTTAAGAAAAATGTATTTCCCATAGTAGATTTTAGCCTATGCTAGTTTCGATTATGACGACGGACGTTATTAATTATAAACCAAAGGCACATCCTCTGCGATGTAGGGCACGAGCGTGCGCGATTTAACGAGCGGTTTTAGCAACTTTAATTATTAGCTTGACTGTACGCTAGAGGGGCTTTCAGTTTATGCAAGCGTGACAGAAGACTGGAAGGAAAGAGAGAACGCAAAGGAGGGTAAGCGAGATAGAGAAAGGCTGTTTGCACCCTCGGTGTTAACGCAATATGCTCGACTCTGGAGGAGATGGAGGCGCTTATACGCGAATGCTCAGTTTGCCTCTGTCTTCCTACGCTTTGACTAAGCGTCTGGTCACGTTTGACCGTATTCCCTTTGTTCCTCTCGTCATCTCTCTCGCCCGGTTCGACAACACCGTCTTCCTCCATCTTGTCAGTCGACACTATTTAGATTCGAGTGTAGTCTCTAAGCATCCGTTTATCGTTATTTTAAAACTCTATTCTACGGCTATGCAAAAAGTTTAAGGGGGTGCCCCATTTAGGACGCTGGGAATAAGGTGATTCTTGAGATTTTTTTTTAAGAAACTGTTAAGCGGATCTTTTCTAAAAATTCAGGGTATTTTAGTTCACATTCAAACAATAAAAATTAATTTTTTCGTTACAAAGTGCTCGGTAGAAATGGAGATATATGAATACGTTTATTAGGAGTCGCGCGTCGGAGTTGCAAATTTTCGATTATAATGGTGGCCTCAATTTTTCCTTGAAATAAAAAAAAACAAGGATTTTCTTATTTCTAGTATAATTATACTATCGATGAACCTAACAAACGAAAAAAAAGTTAAAATTTGGCAAATTTGTAGGACTACAAAGAAAATATTAGGGTAAAGCGGGGTAATTCCGGTCACATAAGCAGTAAATGCTATACAATTTGAACAAGTTACACATTTGTTATTTTTTTTATATTAATTGATAGTTTGAAGTGTCTAGTTTGTATTAATATGACCGAGAAAGCATAAATTTAAGTTGTAACAAAATTGGGAGCAATAACACAAAAATAGTCATTTAAAAGTTGTAGTGTTTGGTCGTTAAAATGAGTTAACACCTTTTTGTCATTTTTAAATAGACAAGACGTTTCTGTACGTGATACAATTCAATTGACAGGTCAATTTATGAAAGAATTTACGTTGCAACGTGGTTTTCAAATTTGTTTAGAATGGATATTAGAATTATGAAATATTTCAAAATTAATTAAACCTAAATACGATTTAGTTTCGCTAACGCAAACCAGAATGAATTTAAACACATAAATTTAATCATACTCTAAACTCTGTGATGTTATTTTGGAAGTAAAACAAGTTAAAAATAGAACAGTGTGTTGCATTGGGATTAGAATGCCCAGAGCGTAAATCTGCAGGCTGCGGGTCACATGTCCTCTGAGGAGAAAAAGGATTCTTTCTACGGATAACCTATATTTTATTTGACACACGATATCTGCCGCGTTCGTGTCGTTTTACACGCGAGAGGATATGTTTCCTACTAGTAAAATCCGTAAAATAAATATCTCTGTAGCAGTTTGCTCGCTTCTAGAAATATGGAAACGACCCATTGCAATAAGAAACAGGATTCAAACAGGACTTAGTTAAATAAACAGGTAAGATAATTTCTATAACCCACACTGAATTGTAATTTTGACACATTTCTACATCGTAGATTTGTTACAATTAGTGGATTCAATTTTTCAACTTTTTTTACATATCTTGTCACAAAGCGAATATCTACTCACATTCTAGCTTGCAATTTAAATTCATTCTGACGCCAATCTGCAATTATTCAATCTAAATTTTAAAACAACGATTAACAAGTTACTATTAAGAAAGAATAATATAATTTATATCATATTCCAATAATGGTTCTGAAATGTGTAACAAATAGTAAAATAAGAAGTTGGAGTCGAATCAATAATCACTTTCTCATTGAAAATATCGAAAGACCCAGTGTTTGATCTCCAATTTCAAATTAAACTCATGATACTTTACTAAAGGTAGGAAACATTCCAAAAATATTTTGAATATGAAATAAAGTGCCAAGTCAGTTTATTCTGTAAAAGTGTAAAATAAATCTGTCATAAACATCAATACCTGAACAAATAAATTACTCATTCATTTGTTCTCTAAATACCTCTTATTTTTTATTGAGTATTGTTTTAAATTAAATTTCACTCTATTTCCATTTCAAATAAATCAAATCATTATCATTTTCAAATAAAAAAATTTCATCACAACAGAAATAAAACAGCATTGCGTTCTACGACTTCCAAATATAATAAACACGCACAGATATGGCGTTGCCGGCAATATAATCGTCATAAAACTGACAAGACACAGCAGACAAAAGTCTGAACGCCCTT
Source organism: Andrena minutula (assembly GCA_929113495.1). Lineage (NCBI taxonomy): Eukaryota > Metazoa > Arthropoda > Insecta > Hymenoptera > Andrenidae > Andrena > Andrena minutula. The sequence goes on from OV815994.1 coordinate 40,356,324, forward strand.
TGGTCCCTCTATTGGAGCGCGGCTTTCACTGTTACACGAAACTTTCATCCTTCCAACGTAGTTTCCTTTCGTGCATATTATCATCTTCCGCTCCGGTGAACGTCTCATCACGTAGACGGCGCAAACGCCATGACAGTTTTCCGGAGGACACCGTGGATCCTGATAGGACAATGTCGGAGGGTGAAAGTTTTCAGCCACGCAGACACGTAGATTCGACACAGTCCGACGGGGTAACAGTATGGTTGACGCTTTATTGCTATCGTGAATAGTATCTGCTTTGTCTCTGTGTCTACGGGGGACCCGATAGTTTCACGAGTGTTTGGGGGACCGTCAATGATTCCATCCGAGATCCAAATGACAATCACAACTGGCAACAGAAACTTGCTAGCCTCAACATTCTGATTTTAATTAAACTTCATATGCATGTAAAGAATAATGAAGTCTCCTTAAATGTATAATAGGAGGAAAGCTTTCCGTAAGTTGCAAAATGTGAATGAAACAAAATTCCATGTATCAGCGGGGCAATATTCTTATATTCCTTCACAGTTTCATAAAACGTTTAAATTGATATTATCGAACTTGCACGAAGCTTTATCCTTCCTAAATTATTTATCTTCTCCACTTAATATGTTAAAACGTATCACCTTTAATAACAGGCACAGAACAGTTTAGTATTCCCTTCAACATATCAAAGTTTAAATGAAACTTCCATAGTGATATAATTAAACCTTGTAAAAGTGGAGACATTTGTGATTCGTGGAATTAAATGAATTATTATTTTCGAAATCGCTATACTGAATTTTTCCCTCAGTCCAAATTTCTGTATTTTGCAAGTGCAACATCGCACAAAAGATCTCTGATGGAATGGCGAGCGAATAAGTTGTAGTGGAAACAGTTAATACTCAGTGAGTAAATAAATTCGGGACACTTAATTTTTAATCGAATGAAACTTCTTTTCCGCTGAAAGTGCAATGACACTGGAACATCACTTTAACGCGAACGTAAAAAAATACAGTGTACCTCCTATAGACGATAGGGTGTAAAAGACCCTATGGGCGGCATGTTAGTTAACTTTGTCCGCGCTGACGTGAAAAGCAGAAAGACCTCGCGTAGAGAAAAATATCGGTTCCGTTTATTCTTTCTCTGCTCCTTTTACTGAGTATTTTTTTATCTTCCGCTTTTTCCTGCCGTTGATTGATATCTATCTCCTCGATCTATTGTGCGGTATTCATTGCCACGCAGTCGTCTATACGGGGGCACAAAAAGAGTGGAACGACGTCGTTGGCCGTCGTAATGGAAATCTGAACCGCAAAAATAAATTGATTTCTTTACTGGTCAGAAGTTGACGAACTGGCCCCGATAATGAGGCGGAACGCCTGCCACTCGCGGCCTAAACTTTATTTCTTTTTGTATGAAAGGTGTAACTGCTGCAGAACTGTCGCGAAACGCACTCAGAAATAAATATTCCAAGAAATACGGTTATTGCTGTAAATATTCAGGAATTAAGGGTACCCTCCAGTCGAAACGCTTGAAACATACGTGATTTTCATGAATTGAATAGAAGGAAACTACACAACATACACTAAAAAAGCTTTTTGAATTTTATTAGTACATATTTGAAGAACAAATGAAAAATTATTGTTTGAATTTTATCAACTTTTGCATTAGATATACAGCATCCACTGTAGAAATTAGAGCTCTTGACAGGTGCCACTGTAAAAGCTTAATTATGGACCGATTTCAAAAAGTCTTACAGCATTATATTCATAATTAGACTCTTCTTTTTTTATGGATAGATTTATGTGCAAGAAAACTGATTTTTTGCAACATTGTGTATGAACATGCGCTAAAAATCGCCAGATTGTTTGTTTGCGAAGAAGACGAATAAGGCGATGAGCATTCACATAGGTATATTTTAAGAATATTTTTAGTTTTTTTATTTCTGATGATCCTGTCACAAGTTCTGATGTCGCCCGTCAAGAGCTCTGATTTCTACAGTGGTCTAATGAATGTTGTATATCTAATGCAAAAATTGATAAAATTCAAACAATAATTGTTTTGCTCTTCAAATATGCAGCAATAAAGTCCAAAATGCTTTTTTACTGTATGTTGTTCAGTTCCTTTTTTTTTAATTTATGAAAATCACGTAGGGGAGACCGGGGCTAAAAGTTCCGGGGGTAAGTTGTTCCGACGGTTCTATCTTCAAAATGAACAGAGCGTAGTACTTGAAATTATTTTTTCCGTGTGAGTTGATCACGCCACTCTGTCGCCCATATTAATAGCAGCCGCGAAAGCGAATCGTATGGCTGCAAGCAAGGACCTGTTAGTTCCGTACCAGATACGTAAATATTTTTCTATTATGATTTTTTGGTCTATTTCGATTATTTAACGTCGATATTATTGATTGATTCGTTCTTATGGATCAAATGTCATTTAAGAAGATGGAGTGATAGTGTTTATCGTTTCAATATATGTATAAGCAGAATAGTCTGTGAAATTGTTACATGTGTCGATAGGGGCTAGTTGTTCCCGTGACTTGGGGCACGTTGTTCCCGTAACAACTTGCCCCACTACAAATGTATAAATTGTCCCTGCTATGCTTTAAGGTGCGAACATATGAAAGAAAAGCGGAAAGGGGCACCATTTCCATCGAAGTTATCCATAAAGATAAAAACTGTCGCTAGAGAATTCAATATCTGTCACTTGACTCTATCGAGAATTATTAAAAAACTACAATCTGGACAAGAAGCTACTTGTAGACTAAAAATACAAATCTCATTAAGAAGATACCCGCAAACAGTTGAATGTAAGACTGATTTGTAGATTTTAGTTTTTATATCGAAGATAATGTTTATGGTTATTATATTGTTTTGATTTTCTTTTAAAGATAATACATTTTTGTTGATCTGAACCCTCAGAAATAAACATTATTAATAAAATTCTGTTTCATTTCATTAGAAAATGAAATATTTCAATAAAAGACAACTGTTATATCTTAGTAACAACTTACCCCAATGCGATAACAACTTGCCCCAAAAAGGGGTAAGAAGTTCCGCTTTGTCCAGCCACAAATAAATTACTTTTTATGAAAAACCCATTACAATATATTAAATACAAGCTTAAAATCATAAAATATAATAAATTTAACAAGAACTCAGTCAATAGTGAAGAGAATAATTACATTATTTAACCGTCATTTTTTATGTTTTATCGAAATCGGAACTTTTAGCCCCGGTCTCCCCTATGTCTCAAACATTTTGACCGGAGGATACCCTTAAATACTTCTGCATCTATTGCTTTATATGTAAAGAAATTATTGAAACAGTAAATTAAATTCTTCTATTTTAGAACACCCGCCGGATACTATAAATAAAAATACATACAGCTTTCTTTCAAGTATCTACGAAATTTTATCTTAAAACAAGTTTCAATTAAATTAAGTTGTAATTCGTAGTTTACTAGTAGCTGCACCAGTGCTGAGATGTATTTACTTGAAGTAGGTATTAGAATCGCTAACTACTTGAATTGCAGTGTATCAAATACAAGATGGAAAGGCTCGTGTTTCTTATTTATTATAGGTAAACGTAAAGTTTGATCTACTACAGCGAGGTAGTAAAGTTCCTGATGCTTTCGGTACACCTTATAAACTCTTTTAGGCCTTCATAAACCCTTTACCTCAACAGCCGGAAGGTCTGGACGATCGAAACGGTACGGTACGGTAATCCTTTCCACGACGCTGACCCCACGCCTCGGCCGGTTGAAATCGTCCGAGATTAATTTTATTACAAGAAAACCCGGTTAATTGACGCCTCTGGCGTATAAACTGCGTCGTCACGGCGACACAGGCTTCTTGGACCGGCGACGGTTTACTCCCTTAATGCGAAAACATTGCGTCCCTCCGGTGCTACAAAGTGGATGGACCTCGAGGCCACGGGGAAAAAGTCACGTAAAGGATTGCAGAAATTCCCAGAGGAGTTTCGTGCAACGTTTAGTTCGCTTCGGAAACAACAGCGCAGACGATATTGGACGTAATCTTTTAATACAGCTCCTGCTTCTTGCGAAAGGAGAGTCGAGCAGCGTGGAGGAAATGGAGGATCGTTGGAACAGACACGACAAATATCAATTACAACCATATATACTGATTTGAAATTAATATGACATAACATGAAATTAATTATAATTTTTTTATTTCTGATATTGTTATTGGGAATTTCTATAACCCTTGTAAAAGAGTAAGAGACAATGTCAAATACACTCGAATGCAGTGGACATGTAGTTACATGAGGATAATTATATATATTTTAATTTTCATATTGTTAGTGTGAATTATGCATAATTCTGGCGAAAGGTAGAATAATATTACGTTCAACGAAAATAGTTGAGTGGGCTTTTAATAAGGGGATGATTAGAGTGCAGCAGGATCATAGGAAATGAGGAAAATTATTTCGTTATGCAAAATAAGAACTTTTTCTCAATCGAAGAGCATTATGAAAGGAAAACTCTTTCTATTATGCTTATGTGATGTTTTATTTTTCCTAGAACTCACTACGAATTGAAACAGTACCGGCGAATAACAATTTTTAATTTTTAATGGTTAGTTAACTCATGAATGTTGAACCGAAACTAGTGTAGTTAGATATGAGTATAGCTATTTCCAAATGGTCAAATAAGCATCACTGCGGATATTACTTTTTATCGAAAGGTAATAGTTGTACTTTTCACTTTGAACATCTATAACTCTTCGAACTCATGATCGTAGACAAATTTTCATGAGTGTTTTGGAAATCTAAGAAACTTTCCTTTCAAAATCTTTAGAGACATAAATCGTGAGACGTAAATTCAACACTGATAGAATATGGTCTAACAACGAATACACCTGTAATACAAAGTTGACTATCCTGCAGGAATGGAGTAGATACCCAGATTTTAATTGACCTTGAAATATGCTTGAAACAATCTTGATAAATGCTCTTTGAGCATGTTACTGGATAGATGCAGTATCGCGTGTCTTAAATAAATTAGCTGTTTCGTGGATAGAAAATCATAGTTCTTAATAACAGAATAAGTAAACATTTGTATATTGTAACGCAAAGTGTGATAATGAGCAAGTTCTTTGGATAAAGTTGCAAGACGATCTTTATCAAGGAGGCATCTCAGTGACCAACGAACGTTAACAGTACACTAGACATCCACCAATTTTATTGTTAACCACAAAAATGTTAAAACACTGATTCCCATCATAGGTCAGCCGACGTACCCAAGTATCCCCATGCTGAAATTCCGTGCCGCATCTCGCCCGAGGGACACGTTCTTAATCACACGCATGTGTTATGCCAGATCGAGAACTGAGTCCGATGTCAAAGCTGAGAAATCCAGTGTACATACAGGTACGCTCAGGCAGGACCGTTTATCGTCGCATTCGTAACGAAGGAGTTCGGAATTACCGAAGTCCTGATGAAGGGCGCCTGAAGAGGGGAAGGGGAGGGCAGTCGAGGGTACGTAGGGCAATTTTCGCGTAATTCGATGGGGCGTGATCGTCATAGCAACTCCCGATACCCCCGTCCACCCTCTTTGGAAGCCGGAGCCTGTTCAAACAAGCCTCAAACTCCATACCGGGGTCGTATCCACCATCAACCCCTCTCTGCTGCACTCTCTTACTCGTACCATCTATCTCTCGAGGTCTTTTTTCCCGTTCCAGCTGAATTCTCTTTCCCCCTTCCACCCACGTTATTTGTCAGTTTCACTTCCCATAACTATCCCTTCTCCGTTTCGACGATCCTCCGGGCACGGGTCTACGAACGCCGCCCGCGGGCATCGTTGCAACTACTCAGATTTCCTTTGCGCCGCGACAGCGACGACTCCATCGTTTCATTGTAATTAACGGGTGAGAAATTAGTTGTCGATGATTTTCATTGATTATGGGTTGGATTACTGGTATCATGCGCAGCGGGGGAACACAGCCAAACCTTGTTTATGTTCGGAGGATTAGAATAAGCAGGGTCACTAGTAGTTACTATCAGCAATTCGTCAGACATGATTACACAGGTGCGTAAGCATCCGATATCCCACGGTGTACACTGCGCGAAATGTTGCCTTTTGCGCGAGTCTTTATTTGGGGAAGATGTATTATATTATTTTATACCACTCTATTATTTTATTAAGTTTGATGATTTAGTTTTTGTATTATTCTAGTTGCGTTCAATCCGCGTCTCGTTCGTCACTTTAATATATTTTTTCTGCTTTCTTTGTGTATATATTAAAGGATTTATTGATGTAAATAAGTGAAATATGAGGTGTACAGAGTAATAGTGAAATGTAGGTGGAGCAGTTGGTATTTTTCACTCCACTCAGCGAATTCTGGGGCAATAATGATGATTGATTATTTTGGAGAGAGTATTTCTTTTGGCAAGATTATTATATGAGAAAGCTATCTACGGTTGAAAAATATTTGATGATGATTCACAATCTGCACACGTTGAAAACACGAGGATACTATCTGTAATCAAGTCAATTAACGAATATTTGTGTGTATGAACACTTTGTAACAAAAAGAGAAATTAATTTGATTCCTACATATCCGAAATAGATGTTTTTTATTTTTTTTAAATCAAGCATTGAAATGAAAAATCTGTTGTTTGCATAATAAATTATGCTTGGTTTTGGATTCCTCCATAAGTTATGCATTCAATAATCATAACTGAAGGTAACTTGTACTGCATTCAATAATCATATCTGAAGGTAACTTGTAGAACTAACCAAAGTGAATAATTCCACAAAAAAATTAAATTTATAAAAGGCTTATAAAAATCCTCTCTATGTTCTGAACTCCAAACTCAAGAACCTTAAGAAGGATTTCTTCTTTCGCTGATTATAAAAGCTACCCTATTCATTCTCGCGTGGATTTTGTTGAGTATTTTTTTCGCCATAAATGAGAGTAGTTATTTGAGTACTTTAATGAATCGGGGATGAACCATTAGATTATTTCCATAACTAAGTTCTCTGCATAAATCAGAAATTCTCCCCGCTCGGCTACTAATTCCTATCCTTTTATAGGCAATTACTCGAAAATTATGAGGATAAGATACATTGAGGGAGAACGATCTTGCTCCTTAGATTTAATGGATCCTTTATTGCTGCCTCTGGTGAAGTGCACTCCTTACTATAAACGTCCAAGATAAAATATATCTTCATATTTTTTGTCTTTGACAATTTCTTCAAATGCTATTATCTGTTCAGTATTATAGGAACTACAGAATCCAATTAGGAATAACGAAAATATTGTTCTGGTGTAGATTATGCTCAGATAAATAATTCATATCAAACAACCTAAATTAAATGTCAACGAACAAACTAAGGTACAACGATTTAATATAAATATATAATCAAAATCGTAGTTTTAAATGGGAGGACAAAAATAGTCTATATTTACCACAATCAGAATGAAACATTCATAAAGAATATATCCTTTCGTCAACTCCAACAGAAAAAAAGACGTAATTTATGATGACTTACAAACTTAAATTTCGATTTTCTTGGCAATTTTTTTATTTCAATTCACATGAGAGTTTGCTTCTGAAGCACCTTATTCCCACCCATCAGCTTTCTATATCCTTTACTTTCACGTAGCACTCTTTTATCGCATATCACAAAATGAAAAGTCGCAATCATTCCTCCCTCCCCGTTCCACTCCCAGACAGCCACCATTACGCTCGAGATTAAACAACGACCGCCAGATCCATAATTACCGTGTTTCTCGTCCGGGAACTTTCTTCCCCCTTCGATATTAATTAACCAAGTTACTCGTCCGATGTTCGGTTCGCGGTACGAGACTTAAATTCCTCGTGCAGGCGAGAAGAAACTAGCCCTGACTCGCTCGAGACCCCTCCCCTTAGGCTGTTCCTTGGTATCTGCGTAAATTACAGAAAAAATTTCAACGAAGTTCTGCTGGGAACGCGACCACGGGAACCGGAAGAAAGAATACGAAATAAGGTGGGAGATTTGTGCAGGGGCGTGGACAAGGTAAGGAGAGGGCCATTACTGGTTATAACAGACCGTCTCGCTAGGTGGAACGCGCAGATATAAATTATGGCCGAGTTACTCGGTCGGTATTACGAAATACGCTTAATTATGAAACCGATAAATTCATCTTGCGGGACACGGGACAGACGCCCGGAATCCCTGAGGCTTGATAAACGAGCCTCTGATCCCGAGCTTCTATACATATGTATAGCCGCTACAAGTAGAAGTTTACCTGTCCGTAGACTGAAATGTCGAGCCAAGCTGTTTTCGAATCGGAGAAAAAACGAACTTGACGATGGAGGCAATTTCGTGTCCGCGAGCTCCCACTGTCTGACTTTCCTCAATTGTTCTGAACACGTTAGCGAAAAATTAAAAGTAGGAGAGAGGTGTTATAAAAGAAACACTTTTGTTTAGCGTCCATTTCTGACAAATTCATTATAGGTATTTAAAAAATAACTACACCACAAGAAAGCGTGTTTATTTCCCTTCAATAAAAATATATTGCAAACTCATCAATTGTAATAGAAAATAACAAAATCTTCGATTTTCAAAAAAGGGGGAAACGTCCCTTTTACGACTAGGTGGTTTTAAATGGGACATTATAAGTCATGAAAGGGACACGTTATCGTTAATGCTTTAGCAACTTTTTCGTTATAAAGTAATATTTTTTGTGTGGCATGTGTATGTGATCGATGTGTGGCATGTGTAAGCTACCGATACGCTTTGTCTTCGTACCACGCGACAAGTAATAAACCCGGTAATCTATTTAGTAGCATTATAATTACAGATCAACTAAAAGTTAAAAAAGGGGTGCTACATTACATTTTACAAGTTTTGCTAATAATATGTATTATTACTATTTCTATTCGTGTTATAATTATCGTTATTATTTACTACTATTGTCTATATTTTATATTTACATTAAGTGCAATATGTATTGGAGAGTATCTATCGGTTAATTTGTGAAGGATACTCGTGACATGTTCGATCCCATCACTACAAATGTGCACGTTCAAGATGTCATACAAGGAGCTGAGTGAGGAAGGGTTCCCCTTAGCAAGACAACTGACCTCTGAATAGGTTCGCGGCTGTGGTCTGACCACGAACCTTGTCAGAGATTACCTTTGTAAGGTCGTAATCATCTGGTCCACGAATCAAATGCTAAAGTGTTGGCTTATCAATGCTGTAAGCTAAGTTATCCTATGCTATGTTTTAGCTTAGCTTTTAGTGGAAACGGTCTCATAAGAATATATTGAAGCTATTTTTTTCAAACATAGCATGGCATAGCATAGCTTAGCAGGCTTAGTTTCTAGGTGGATTCCCGGCTCAAGTTCCGCGTGCTTGAATTTTTTTGCAGCTGATCTCCATGAGCGATGACGCGGTGTTGAAGATTTTGTTAAACACCCTGATCCACGAGTCCGGCGATTATATCTCCGAAGACGTTTTTAACGATATAGAAAAGCTGCGAGGTGGTGGAAACAGCTGCGACGGTTTTCTGTGCAACAACGCAACGTGTGACAGATCATTGAAAATCACGTCGGCCGCGACTCTTTACAGTCTGACGTACAATTTGACGTGCACCGCGAAGGAGCCAGGCCGCGTGATCGTGCCAGCTTTGAAGCAGCATCGTGAGTGGTTCAGGTACCTTGATCGGCAGCAGGTACTTCTTTCAATCTCGATATAGTGGATACGATAGAAATAGTTGTAATACGCTTGTGCTACTTGTACCCAAATAGGTTTGGAATGAGCCGAGGCTGCCGTGGCTGAGCGCAATTCTGAAACCTTTGAACGGCATGATGCAGCCGATCATAGAGATACTCTTAGAAGCCGTCAAAGTGAGCTACAATTTCTTCAATTTAATTTCACATGTTTAAGTTTAATATAATAACGTTAAATTTGAGGGCGAATAAGAAAATCGCATACTTACCTTACTTTCTTTGACTTGGAGTAGGCATTAATCACTTCGAATCTTAGATTCGTAAGGATTTTTCTATTACTCAAACAAGGGGTTTTGTAAGGAGAAAAGAAAACTGAATTTTATTCTTCAAATAAGTTTTTATAATCATCTCGTGATTTTTAGTAAATTAGTATTATAAATATTTTTATCCGTTCAACTCGGCTCCCCCAAGATTAAATCCCGAGTGCGCCACTGCGACCATTACACTTGGGCCCAGCTATCGCTATCAAAGTGTTAAATATGAAATCTGCGCGGGTGTGTGAACAGTGCGCCTCGTTAAACGCGTGCCGAAGATAAAAGAGTAAATTAAGGAGCGAGCCTCGCGCGGTCACCCCTTTATCTGTGCTTCACAAACCAAGGGAAAAAAAGTGTGAACAACTAGCGACTAGAAGAAACAGCGAAAAAAATCTCGGACACGTGTAAAAACTACCGACAAAACCATAAACGTGTGCAAGGAAGACGGCCAGAGTTACACTCGCGTGCAAGAAGGACGGGAATTATCCACGCGGATAGAAACGCGACTGTCAATCAGGAAGACCAGAATTTCCTAAATACCCAATAAGAACGTGAGCAGAAAAGCGAGAGAAACTAATTGCAAGCGTCGTATGCGTGAGAGAAAGATAGAGGAGCCTGTCCACGCGGATCAGACGAGCCACTGTCAATCGCGTTCGCTTTCGGTGACCAATGAGGCGGGGGGAAGTAACGCGTACCAGTTTCGTGGAAGGGACAGAGTCGGTCTTCAAACGCGTGGAAAGAGGACGCGAGCGGAGTCTTGGGCGCGTGAGGAAGGAAACGTGTGCGAGAGTGAGAAGGACGAGCCGAGTTGTTTACTTAAGGCGAGAAAAAAAAGAGGTGAGCTCGAGACGAACAGGTTTTTTTCTCGCTGCTTCGTGGAATCGTGGAGAAAAAAGGTGTGAACAAGTAGCAGAAGTTAAGGAGGAGCATACGTCCTTGCAGAAAAAACCAAGGCGGTCGTACTCGCGAAGGTGAGAACAAGGGGGTCGTGACTCGAGGCGCGGCGGCTTCTTTATCGTCGGTGCACGATAGATCGGGGGGGACAAGGAGCGAACAAGTAGTTTCAGAAAAAAGGTGGACGGTGTTCTGCATGTGTGTGAGAAAGAGAAGAGTATGAATAGGGTTGAGGATTGTCAACGCGGATTTGAAGAGCGGCTGTCATTAGCCTGCGCTGTGCCGTGGTCTTCTATTGGTCTTCGATGTGTGGAGGGCGAGCAAGTGCAATAGTGGACGTTATTAGAGTTCCCGGCGTTAATTAGTTCGTCCCTTCGATATGTTATAGGGTTTATACAAAAACCGACTTTTGAAAAAACCGGTTTTCGGATTTTCACAAAAAATATAATTAAAATACAAGATAAATATTTGCACTTATTTTATAAATTTTCATTTTTGTTTAATATTAATGGAATTACAAAAATGTAACAAGATAAAATATACTATATCTGTACAAATAAATAAATAAAAAAATTAAAGTAACTACAATCCGTACAAATCCATACAATCTTTATTATTTAATATATCGCAATAAAATACAAGTTCGCGTAAATACCGGGTTGAAATCAGCCTATAACCAGAAATCAAATCAATTTAATCGCAATCTACACGCACACTACTAGAGTTTTTCCCATCCGTTACATGCCCGCAACTTCATTGGTTTCGAGCGCGCCCTGCCTCGCGACCTTTGGAAAACGCGATGAATGCTCGTACTCTTGGACCTTATAATGTTTTTTATTAATTTTTTACATATTGCATAGATATATTTGTTTGAACTTCTTTTCATACTTTCTGTTATCAGATATTCTAACTTTATCCAAGTGTAAAAAAATGCAGATGTTGAGCTCTTCGTTTATAATACCACAGATATGTAAGAACTTATTCGTATATAAATATTTTGCATATCTGTGCATTTTTTTGATTTATAAAACTTTTTATTTCGCTAACAAGGAGAGATTTCTGCAGATATGCTCGATTATAATTCTCTTCCTATGGAAATTCGTTCTTTGTCTTCTTTTCCCGCTTTTAAATGTGCTGCCCGTTCTTTTATCCTTGTCCACTATGTGTAGCTCCCCTTGTTTTATCTAGCTAACTTTATTTCTAATATTTCTTGCTTTGGGGTTAGGTTGCAAAACAGCAGGTATGCTGAACCTCGCCCTTTTATCCCTTAAGTCATATAACTTTGTGATAAATAAAGACGTATTATTATTATTATTTATTAGACTTGCTTGAAAATTCTATAACATCGGAGGATGACAACGAATCATCAGAAACTGATCATTCTTGTGCTTATATATAGTAAGTAAAATAAAATTCAAGTTAAAAGTACTTTTTGCAAGTTAATTTATATTTTTGTTACTTTGTGCTCCTAATATCATGTATAAGTATATCTACCATTCAAATATATTTTATTACTTAACCAATAATACTGCCAGAAAAAAATAACATTTTATTCGGGGTAGAAGCCCACTGTGCGTCATTCCGAGGCATGCAAAGTGCCTCGAGCCGTTCGTTGCACTGCCTCGGGCCGATTCGAAAATTGTCGGTCCATCAAAGAGAATTCGTACTCGCGTAAGGGCACGTCGTCAGCAATGGAAAGATGAGCCTTGGTGTATACATATTTGTTTGTGTTATCTGGCACTGGCTGTTGGATTATGTGGTCGAAACAAGGGTTTCACACTTCATACTGCTTGAGATGTAGGTATATGTATACCAAGGGGTTTACTGTGCCGGCATCAATGAATGGCGAGATGAACGCTTCTGGTTCTCTTTTCTGGTAAACCAAAAGCGTTCAAGTCCGTACGCGACCTTAGTTTTCCTGACGCCGAAGCTCTGTCGTTCTTGTCTTGAAAAACTAAATTCTGTTATCATATGATAAATGTGAAATCGGTCTGGAATTCATGGAATATTTAAATACTGTTACTCCTTCATATCGGCATCAAAGTCGCTTTTCTTATAAACGGCACCTGGAGTGGAACAAAAACTCTTTCAGGTTAGTGTTATTTGCGAGGCGTAATGTTAAAAAAGGCTTGTATTGGGATTACTATTATAGTAATATGTGAAGATATGTTTGATAACTTTAGAACAAAAATACTTATTTATTTATTGAGAAAAATACAAGAAAAAGTAACCCCCTAGCAAGATACAAGAAAACACGTGGTGACGACCAAAATATAAAAAACGTGAAGATGTAAAACAATAGAGACAGATTTACGCGTACCTATGTTAGTTAATCCAGTCGACACAACATGGCAGCAATGTTTCTCTCAAATATGGAGAAAGCGTAAAATTGAACAAAAATAAGTTTTTCATTCCATTAATTTGTGCAACAAGTAATCATCTTGCTTTTAGTTACTACAAAGCGCCCAAAATATATACAACAAAAGGAAATAGAATATTCATCAAAAAAATATTCACGCATCAACAATCTGATTACAAGCCCTTTGTCATCGTTATAATGTAAACATTTCTAAAAAAAAAATGAATGCCAATTGATATTATGACATGATAAAATATAGAAGAATTAAAATGCATTGTACAATAATAACAGCCAGAAACAGCTTCAACTATTCGCGGTAATCTGTGAAGAAGTTTTTTCAGCGTATCATCTTAAAACCTTTTCCAGGTGTCTTGTAAATGCATCCGCAAAAACTTATCTTCTTCCTACTTCCACGATCCTTTCCATCCCACAATTTCTCAACCATATCCAACTAGACTGACTGTAGCGGCCACAGCATTATTTTAAGTTCATTACAATTCCCCTACCGTTCTAAATAAGTCCGACACACTTGCATTATATTTGGAATCGCTGTTTTATATGAAAATTAATTTTTCTCCTCTGTCTCTGATTCTTCATACCACTGCATAGAGTTGTAAAATATTGAAATCCTGTTCTTTTCGAAGAATTTCGTCTATTTCATGTTTTCGTAAAAACGCGTAAATGTATAAATACTTACAGACAGTAAACACGTCGCCGTCGTGGTTCGCTAGAGCCGCCAACCCCCCGACCCCGTTCTCGCCCAACTTTCCGCCCATTTCGTTGCTGTAAAGGTGGGCTGCTCACACCTCGATGGACTCGCGTACTTAGTCCGTTGCCTCGAGCCAAGGCAACCGTGTGATTAGATTCTTGGCTCGCGGACCTCTACGCACGTAATTACATTTATGACGCGCGAACGTATGAATATCGATCGAGACGTCTCGCGTCGGTTACTCATCAACGCACCCAATCATCGTGATGATGGGACGCGTGACTTGTCATACGCTAATATGTAGTACGCATTGTTACAGGATCTGATTGTGAGCTGTGTGTTTGCGATAGATTTGTCCGAAAATTGAATCGTTTTTGGTATTCATTTACCACGCTGTGACGATGATAAGTAACGGGATGAACTGTTTAATCCAAGTGTTACTTGTGGCTTGCTACTATTTCATGGGAAACTTGCTGACTGAGATTTGTGTTTGCTGTACCTATTGAGTATTTCACTGTTTGCGATATTGCGTGATAACAGAAACCTATCGTTCTTTGATAATTATATCTTACTCTATGTAGGTGTCTAGTCTACGTTTCTGTGTGAGGTAAACTCACTGTTCTCGTGCCTGATGGACTTGGAGAGATTCGAGTGCTTTTACAAGCATACGTAAAAATAATAGGGGAAGGAGCTGAGGGATAGCAAACGGAGGAAGTGAAGTGCTTGTGATAGATACTGGAGAGTAAATCAGTGGTTTCGAGAAGTTTGTATAAGAAGCGACACACACACACATATGTAGGCAACCAGAAAAGAATTTCTTCAATGTAAACATATTCCTAAAATGTATTATAGATTATATACATTATGCCTAATGCATTAAGAAAATAACAATTACATTATAAGATACCGAAGCTTAATAATTATAATTAAACTGTAACCAGGGCCGCATTTATCACAAGGCGCATTAGGCCCAAGCTGAGACCTTACTTTTTATGGAGCCACATTTTAAAAATGTGTACGAATTTGATTCACTGAAATAGCCTTGTGCTTTTGAGGCCTCATAATGATGTTGCGCCTAGGGCCTCTAAAAGTATAATTGAGCCCTGACTGTAAATCAATTTAATAGAGTTCCTTGGTTTCATAGAGTGTTTAGTAAAAGATGAAGTAATTTCTTTAATATAATGAAATAAAGACTGTGTGATAATAAGTCATTACATACTTATAAAGTCAAATACTTGGCGTGACCAGGCAAGGTCAAGGTGTCAATGAATAAGAATTATTTAAAAACGCAAATTAATGAAAATGTACTAATATTGCCAGAGTTTCAAATTGACAAATTATCTGAAAGCCTGCGAGAGGAAAGGTATGGGTATTGATGATCTGTGAATACCTTACCTGGCCACGCCAAGTATTTAACTTCCAGGCCGTGGCCATCTAGGCAAATGTTACATTTTATCTTCACATTATTAAAATGTTCACGACATGAGTAATGAAATGTATGAACACAGCATTTAAGCTGTGTATATGTACCTACTTGTGTCATCTTAATCGCAGTTGGAAAACACCTTTATGTACTTGCAGCTTATTTTAATTTCACACCTTTTTTTAATATTCTAATTATTATTATCCTCTATTCTTTTCTGATTTATTTGATAATATTTTTCTTCGTCCTCGACTTTTTCGTGTACTTGGCGTATTTTTTTTTACTTTTTTGAAGTTTTTTTATGGTTTCTCTTTACGTTCAGCGAAATCTAAATCCACGAGTTTCTCGCCATTGCCGCCCATTTATTTCTTCCATCACTTCATCCTTATAGTCGACAGCTAACTTTATAATTATCAGTATCAATGAAATTTTAACATATTATATCAAGAATGCAAAATCGCGGCAATTTATGATAATTGCATAAGCCCACCAAATCTCGATCAAAATTAATGATCACTTGACGGCCAGACCCTTCAATCTTGGGTCTTCAATCATGGCGACAAACAGGAAAAATTAGTCGTCGTTAATCATCAATGGGAGTGGACACGAACGTGATATTACATCAGTATCGAAGGTCGCGCCGCTCCTGGAAGGTAGAAGCTCAATTTGGCGCGGCTCCAGATCGGACAGATGTTCCCAATTCTTCGTTTGATAAACGATCCCGATCTTCCTGGCAGCAGCTGCTGGCGTTTCTTCAAGAAGTCACGTCTGCTACTGTTCAAGTGACGCGTTAAGTCTCACTTACCGGATGCAAGCGTCAATTTTGGAATAATTCGAAGCTACATACATTACAAGCTTCTTATTAGTATTGCTACTTTAAGAAAACAAGAAATGTACATCATAACGAGATCAGAATGTAATATGGAAGCTTCAAGGGTTTTAAAGACGATTCATTAGGCCGACCGTGTAATTGTTACGGTTAGACCACTATTCAAATGGCTCAATGTTCGAATGATGAGAACTACAAATATTTTTCGAATAAGACAGTAATCGAATATATACCACGTTTGAGTATTTAAATACTAAAGATGATCTAAAGCATTTTCGATACGACCGTTAAATTATTCATTGCTAACAATATGAAGTATACGTTTCTAATACTTTGTTAATGTTCTATAAATCTACATTGGCCGAAGTGTAAAAAATGTCGCTCTCGGAATGTTTCCATGTAAATACAGGACTATTTGAATGCAATACTGGAATATCAGAATATATGCTTGGAATAGTATAATGTTCGAAGTTTATACGATGTAGGGGAGACCGGGACAAAGTGAACCTCGGGGTAAAAAGAGCTTTCTTAATTTATTCTTTAACAATAGAATATATTTACAAATTTCGATGACGTAATAAATGTGCATAATTATCATTGTGGTATTACACACATTTATTACGTCACCAAAATTTGTAAATATATTCTATTGATAAAAAATAAATTAAGAAAGCTCATTTTACCCCGAGGTTTACTTTGCCCCGGTCTCTCCTATATTCGAACACTGGGAATAAAGAAGAATTTGACAAATTCTCAGTCCTAGTAATTATGCACCCGATTGTGACTCTGACATCAGGGGTGACGACGTAGGCGCCATCTAACCGAACATGCCGACGACAAACGCAATTCGCATAACACATCCTGTCGTAGGATTCTGAGTTCCTGTAATAATTCAATCTCGTCGACAGTTCTCGAGTGTACCTCAGCTTCGGATTCCTCGCGACGCAGTGCGACAATGGTTGATAGAAGGACATTCAAACATCCCTTAATGTCCCTATTTACACATTTTTGATAATATTTGTTGATTATAGAGAATATGGAGGAGCACGGCTTAGGAGAATACGTATACATTGATACATATTGTACGTGCTCAGGCAATATTGTTACTTTATTTTCAATGTTTCTTAAATAATGTAAACGAGCGATGCACAGAGTGATTCTTTCGCTGGAGGACTCAAAGACAACTCCGCCAATAAGCCACACCTCGCTGAGTTTAGTGAACTTTGACGCTTCAGACCACTAAGGCCAATGTTACGTACTAAAAAGCGACGAATCTCAAATTCTGCATTTATTATCAGATTTTTAAGAAAGTAGCATTAATTGATTCCTTATGTTTTGCTGATGAAAATGGCCCTAAATATGACATAATTCGGACCACAATTAAGGAAATTACATGAAAAATTGATTGGTGTAATTTTAAGCTAACTTCGTTAAAAGTAGTCCGAATTACAAAACGTTTGACATAATTTTAATCGGGAGAACGTCAGGAGTTCATTGGTATCATTGCCATATCGATACGATGAAGAATAAACAAGTTCATTTTTCGCGTAAGCTGTGAATCGTTGCTTGAACGACTCGGCGAAACCCGGCGAAGGTGAAACAGCACCACGCGGTCGAACGTGAAATGTATTCACTATAGCATATTAAAAACTTCTTTATTTTCCATCGAATCAATATGACAGTGATACCACAACTTTCTTATTTTCCAGATTTTCACTTATTTATTTTTAATTCCCTGTTTACTATGTATAACCCGATTATTTTACACATTTTTATGTGATAAAACATAATGTAGGATATGCCTACGATTGATCTCCTAGTCTCATATAAAATATGATGTCTACCTATGTCGATTTTATTTGCTACACCCTCAGCCATTTCAACGATCACTGGAGTAGTTAAGACATTTGCCCCCTCTGTTGTAGTACTCCCCAAGAGGTTCAGTGGATTCCTATTCTTGGTAGTTACTCCACGAACTTTCCACCAATGGCGAGGAACTCGTAGAGTTTATCAAGTAGTTTAAAATTTCATAAACCTTATCGTTATCATATAAGTACCCAGAAATTAGGCAAAATGGTGCAGAGCAATATGCTACACCAGACGCAGAACACGCAATATCGCGAGATAACAAGCTCTAAAGAGCTCAAATTACTACAAACAGTAAACCATTTTGGATAAGAGAAATTATACGCAGGAGTGTCACTTGCATATTTTATAATAACGTATTCAATATTACACTGGCCTTAAAGTTTACAATTATAAATGAAAATGACTTTCATTATGCACCAATTTGTTTTTAATCTGCTCTCGAGAATAGATTTCACATTAAATTTGCAATAAGCTTCGTCT
Source organism: Andrena minutula (assembly GCA_929113495.1). Taxonomy (NCBI): domain Eukaryota; kingdom Metazoa; phylum Arthropoda; class Insecta; order Hymenoptera; family Andrenidae; genus Andrena; species Andrena minutula. The sequence goes on from OV815994.1 coordinate 40,374,878, forward strand.
GTTCATTTTAAATTCTTCCATAAAATTTACTTAAAAAAAGACAAGAAACTTGTTAATAGAGTCGTAGAATAGTCGATAGGGTGGCATTCATTTTATTATACCTAATCAATAGTGCAGAATCATATTTATCAAAGTAACAATATACATATAAATTAAGTGTAACCAATTTTTAGTTGAATAAACGAATTTCTTTTCAATTCCTAAAATTCATTCCTCCTATTAATTAAAATTTTCAAGTACAACCATTCGAATATTACATACTCAGATATATCAGATCTTAATATACGTGCAAAACTTTTTCATCGTATAATGTCGCAGATAATTTGTTTATTCGATCGAAGATTACAATGTGTCCACTGATTGCTTGGCATAACACTGCGAGCTGTTGCCGCTCATTAGAGCAAACAACGTAAAATACCAACGACTCTTCTTAACAAAAATTCGTAATATCCTATTATAAATATTATTCACAAATTTTAGCGCATAGAAATTATTGTTCACGGAATTATAAGGGATCCTTTTAGTTGTGCTGCACATGCACAGACTCAGCACGGTCCAACCTCTCCCAAAGTTTGCCAACTATGAGTGAACCTATGGCAACGACAAATTTCCTCATCTAACTTTCTACTCTGAGATGAGATGATCGCTCAATGCCACCATCACCAGCGCTGCTATCTTCACTATAACTCCGCTCATCCACCTACCTGACCTTCTCCCTTATCCCCCACCTTCGAGAAAATTAATGATGGAATCCGAGAGTTTTCTATAGGGAACTTCACCGTTAGATCCCTCGCTGGGATGGAGGAAATTCGCAAAGGGAAGGAGACGGAATGGGTGGCAACGACAATGGATTTTTCTCAACGGACGATCTCTGAATGGACATTGCCTTTATCCCATTTCTGTTCACGGGACTTTTATGCGGAGTTCACTCGAGGATGGTCGAATAGCGTCACAAATCGAGTCCCTCGCATTATTTCAGTAGTTAATCATGCCATTGACTTTTAGGGTTAGCTTGCGAAATTTCAATTATTTCATGTAATACGATATAGTTTATGCGTAGGGTCATTCCGGATAAAATGTATCATATTTTACACTTACTGTTTGAGATTTTTATAATATTGACACATGACCTAGCCCACGAGAAATTAGATGGAGTTTAAGTCATCACTTTGCTGGTTTCGGAATTTATTTAAAAAATATATTTCGTCAAAGTTTGCAAGCTTTGCCTATTCTTGCAAACTCTTCTGTTAGTCTGTCATATAAATTTCTTATTCAAGTTGAGAGCAGAATTTTTTGGGAGGTTATGTATCATTTAATTAAGAACGAATCAATGAATTCACAACTTTATTTATTAAAAATTCATCCTACTATCTCACAATGATGAAATTACCCTTGGCATATGGGAACTCATCTAATATTGTTGTTTTAGAATTTCTAAACCACAAATTCATAACTGCACAGAATAAGTATAGTACAGTACAAAATATGTAGTAGATACGTATAAAAGTAACAACCTGAAATAGATTAGTACCTACTTATTTAATTTATACACAATATTAGTTAGACACAAGATGCATCCATTACTGATAATTACATCAACCGTTATCTGCAATAGCCAGCAACGAGTCACAGAAGGAAACACTCCGGCTTGTCAGCTATTACAGAAGGACCATTTAATTACGCTCCAGGTAATTAATTAATTCAACTAATTAAGCTTCATTATAATACGTTCATTCTCCCCACCCGCTAGGCATCTGAATTATGCATTCAATAGTCTGAACAATTAAACAAAAGCGAAACATTCAGGCTGCATTTATAGCGCAAAAAAATCCGGAGGAGAAACTGTGGAGGGAGAAAAAATGAGATGAAGACATTAAGATTTATTCGTTCGAGGGACCCGTCTATTTACCAAAAGGCGATTAGCGTTTGCGCAAATATTCATTTGATTTTCTATCGGCGTCTCGGCGGTAATGAGCTTCACCGAAAGGCACTTCCGCCGCGTTTATTCAATCGCTGCCTGTTCATCCGTCGATGTTGTCACGCGGCTCAACTGCGACCACTTCAGGCGGTAGTTGGTGTTTCTGCGAGCCACTCGTTCTTCGGCGACAGTTCTTGTCCGCGCGGGAATTAACGAGCTTCCCGAAGAATCAGCACGGGGAGAGGGAGGGGGGGGGGGGGGTTAAATCGCGGTGTTTCGCGCGCTAGGTACACACAATCCCGTCAACTTGAAATTGAATATACTCGCGGGAGAAAGAGACACGGATTCAGTCCTCGGGGAGGAGGAGGCCTCGCAAACCCACCCCATCCCTTCCACTCCGCGGAAAATGGAAGGCCTCGGCGCGACAAATGAAATTATTAAAACGTCAACGCCACGTACCCGAGGATGAAGCTATTAGTAACGCGGCAGCGGGAAAAGGACCCGGCGAGAGAATTCAAAAATGTGACCTCAACTTATTCCACGGGAACCAGCCGGTCAGCAATTTCCCTCGCGAAACTCATTTCAGCCTCCCCTGCCCGGCGATTCCCAAGGTACGCGGTCAAAATCTTCGTTCCTTTCGCCTCGTTAATGTCGCCTTGTGGTATTTGAATATTATTATGGACTTAGTGGAGCTCACGACGGAAGAGGAACGAGTCAACTGAATCGGCAAATGAATTTGGGAGATTAGGTTCTTTGTTATCGGTGAGTCAATTTCTTTGTTGGGTAGAAGAAGGGTTCGGTAAATGTGGGGTGTAAAGCGAGGTTGAAGGGGCTGTTTTTCTTGAAATTGTATGAAATAACATGTTAATTTATTAGTGGCCAAAATAGTGTGAGGCTTTTAACTTTGTCACTTAAAATATTTGTTCTATTTGCGTCAATTTTGATAATACTGATCTCCGAAACCTGTGAAATGATTTTAACATAATTTCTACTGTTTATCTCTTGGAAAGTAATATGAACTGAAAATGGCGCTGCGGTTTAACTGCAATTTTAGGAAAGCTAACGAAGTGAATTATTTAAATAGTGATGTTATACAGGATGGGTTATATAATGATTCTACTTAAAATAGTATGTACTTTTGTTATGATAATAGAAATTGGTGTTAAATGGAATCGATGCAAAATTTGTACATGTTTAGTTTTTATGAGTTTTGAAGACATTTACTTGAAACAATTTTCAAGATAATACACGTGCGCTAAGTTGTAGGGAAATGTAACTTCAGTCATATTGGTTCGTAAATGTGTCCGACCACAGATAGTCTTATTTTCCTCACTCCCCACATTATGGCGTTGTTTTGCACTTTAGTTCTACAAATGAATTACTTCTTTCTGCATATTGTTGGACGTATAGTTTGATATAGGTACGCGGTATTTTGAGAACTATTTTCAATTGAAATTATTCAAGTCAACAGGAACTTTATAAAAATGCAGAAATTCTTCAACAGTTTCATTTCAGATTTGGAAGTTATAAACTTGTTTAATAAAAACTTTTAAAATCCCGTTGTATATAAAACAAAAGAACCTTTAACACGACGAAATGAGAAAAAGAAAATGTAACAATGTTAGTAAAAAAGCCAATATGTAGTCAGGTATCTATCAATTGATGCATCATTTTATAAAAGTAGACATGAAGGGTCCTAATTTAAAAAATTATGATAATCTGCATACACTTCAGAGAATGACATATGACTACATCTGTTGCTAAGGTTACATATATTTTCATTTTGTAATAAATACACATTTCCATGTGAGTGTAATAAATACGAATTCCCACATATTTTTATTTTCATTTTCATAATTTTATGTAACTCACTTTAAACCGTATCTGAATATGTAATTTGTAGTTAAATATTACTTAATTTTCACTTTCTTCAACTGTCACTTGAAGTAGCTAAACCTCGCTGAAATCAATTTCTGAAGACAGTTTCAGATTCAGAATTCAAAACAGGATTACCTTGTCACTAGTCATTTCAAAATTTTAAAAATTTTATATTTACCCGCAAAACTGACACGCATGTGACTCACGCCACCGAGTCACCAATGACTCCGGCCCAGTATTCGGAGGGTTAAACTCTGATCCTTCAATCTCAGCCTCAATCCACGTCTATTCCATTGAATAATGCCTATCGATAACTACATCGAGTTATTGTGATCTTCCATTTTTCCCATTGATTCGCGAGGGTAAGTATACATCGAAGAAGGAAGTAAGTACTTCATTATTATTGCCGATCGTGCGAGTGGATACTGCGTGCAGCCGTCGTTTCCCATCTACTTCCAGATCGAGAATCAAACTGTCTACCAAGCTGCCGATCGGCGCCTGTATTATGCATTCATCCCCCCTCCCGAGACCATCACAGCTTACCGTATACCTTAACATAATAAGATCGCATTATGCAGTATACACAAAATTTCCAGTTTAAACGCGGCCCACGTTCGAGCCTTAAGGTCTTGTCGAGCGAGCGTTTAAGTTTCGGAACTCCGCGGAGAACACGAAAAGTTAATGTACAACGATATCGCGCGTGATAACGGCATGTGCTACCAACTTGCTCGAAATCGAAAGTTACTCGATACGCCTGACTCCTCCACGACGAATCCGCTGGCTGGTCGGTTTTGAACACCCCAGACGGTCTAAAACAAAGTTCCGCACCGTTCTGTGTGGGATATTTCAATTTCCAAACAAATCCCTTGTCTCGATGCTGAGCCTAAAGGAACTTGTTCGTTAAATATTCCTCCTTAATTTGAAACCCTGGGCGTAAAAAAGATGCCAAACTTCTTGAAAGTACACAGTATAAGTTTGTGGAATTTTTAACGCATATCCTGGAGCTATCAGCATATGACTATTAACCTATATCAAAAAGCTTCATTAAATTGAAAATTAGTGAATTTTCAATTTAATGAAGCTTTTTGATTCGTCGATTTAGTCTCTGATTTAGTCTGTTGTTCATAAAATTGTCAATCGACTAATTGATCATTGCTGCTTACTTTGCTGCGGTTTTGAGATCACCTACAGTAAGAGCTTCTCCTGTATTAGTACTTGTATTATACACCCATAAATGTATAGTGCTGGTGAAAATTAGGTGATTATATTTCCCACGAAATTCCTCGGAATAAGAAATTTTCTTATTCAAAGTCATAAAATGTATTTGTTTATAAATCTACTCTTATTGGCTACGAGGAAATTGTAATAAAAATATATAATTCCATTTACCAAAAGTACTACCTATCGAAAAAAAAATAACTTTAAGGCAATCATTTTTTACATCGTATTTGCGTTAGAAGCATCTAGCTTTTGTTTTGAATTTGAAAATCAATAAATTTCTCACGTTTCCACAATTCTAATACGCATATTTAAAATCCCTTAATTATTTATATTTTCTCTCTTCTTACTCTATACATAAAATCATACGTAATATCTGGCACTCAATAACCACTATCCCAAAATATTAAATTATACTCTAAAACACCTCCTATTTGTCAAATCGTCAATAAAACATTCATTAACGCAAAAAACAACTCTCATCATCTTTTAATCATAAACCACTCCCTACTAGCGCTATACCATCCGATCAATTATAACTATATCAACAAACCCAGCCGTCAAAAGTTCATCTCCTCAATCTCGCCTGACAACCCTCGAAAAGTTCCTCAACAACGGCACGGAAATTACAATGCGTCGCGTCCGTCCGTCCATAGCATCGTCCGTCCGCCGCGCCGCGTCGGATGTTCGGCTTTCGAGCGATTATGTCGTATAATCCGCGGTGGGTGCGTTTGTCACGGGCTAGGCGGCGTGTAGACCGTTGGTGTCGGGTGTCCCCGTGGGTGATATTCCCTGTTATCCGAAACGCAGGGCTGTTATCCCACAGGACTTACCATACGGAAGCGCTGCGACGCGGCGCCGCGTGGCACGTTGTGGCTCGGCGTGACGCGCATCGGGGAAGAAAGCAGCGAAGGGGTGGCGGCGGCGGTGCTACCAAAGGACGAGGGGCGAAGGAAAGGGTGTGGTCGATCTCTGGATTAACAACAGGGGCGGGCATTAATCACCTAGCGTCACCAGCCCGTGATCTCAGCGAATTTGCAATTAATTCGAAATTGCCGTCATCGTTGTGTCTCGAAGACGAACCTCGTCTGCGTTAGCCAAAAACACGGGGGTTCGCGTGAACATGCCAACACGTGCGCATACGCGTGTGAAAGAGTGCGTACGTATACACGCACGTGCGCGCGGGGCCACGTTCCCGCGAACACCTATCGCGTGACGTAATAAATTGTTTGCGGTCTCAATTTAATTAATTAACGGGTGCTCGAGCTAGGTGTTCGGGAGCCGGCTATTAAAATGAAAAATGAACGTCTGTCTGATAACGAGGATTCGAGCTGACTTTATACGGAATTTGTTTTGAAACAGGGGGACACCGGTAGGTCTGTATAATTTCATTTGAAACAGTTATTTTCAATTGAGACGGGGCAGCGGTATATTGGAGATAATTTATGTAACCAGGGAAAGACGATGAATAAATTATGCTGGCGACTCGATTTTATTACCGTTGAATGTATCGAACTTATGAATACGATGTGTTGGGGTATTCATTTTCATATTTTACATTGAAAATTTTATTGACAATCCTGGAGTTTGTCAATAATCTTGGGAGATTATTGTCCGTATAGTTTCATAATTATTTCATATCAAAATGCAAATATTATGTTGATACTCTAACGGTTAGAAATAAATAAGCACTGATGTAAAACATTGTAATAATAATAAGCACAAAAATAACAGTATTGCGTCAGCTATGTTCAATTGCATAAAAGATGCCTATTCTAATTATCTCGTCGTTATTTGTTTAACAATGATCCCGTGATTTAAAATACATTCTCATATTGTACAAACTGTTTAAATTACAATACAAACAGAAAATGTATAATGAGGAACCAACATGAAACCCGAATGACATCCGCCTAAACTTAAATGAAACTGGAAAAAAATTATACTTAGCCACATGAGTTATCAGCATTCCATATTCGAAAATATTTTGTAGGAAGCGCAAATTATATTCGTTATTATCTTCCGCGTACCGCGTCTCCCTAGGTATATGCTACGTTCGAATCAAGGGCGGTTTCTGGCGGGTCATCAGCCACATTCAGCTGCGATAAGACAAGGGTGACAGGTCGTGCCCTTCCGCGCAATGGGGTAGAGTCGATCTAGGCTGCAGTAATATCCTTTTTTGGCCGAAAGTACGCCCCATCGAGTTCCCATCGGCCCCGAGAGACCGACGACGGTGTTACAAGTAATTGTCGCCCTGGGGTGGGCGCGTTTCTCTCCCCACGCTCGTCCCGCCCGGCCACTCGATCGGGGAACGAGACGGAAGAGAAAACCTGCGGCAGCGAGAGTGAGGAAGACCAACGAAAGGAGAAAGACGAACAGTTTAACGAGGAGACGGAGGCACAAGATTTTGTAAGGTGAACTCACAGACGAATATTCGAAAGGGGGGTGAAGGGGGCGGAGGAATATTACATACGTAAGAAACGGGAAACAGAGAAGTGTCGAGGGAAAGGGCAGAAATTTGGAAGCAGTAGAAGGAGTAATAGGTAAATAGAAAAGGGAGGAGGATAGAGAGCAGCTCCCCACAATTCTAGAGCGAAACGCCCCTCCATCACAGTAAGGATAGCGCGCGCCCTACTAGCCATCCGAGATCCTAGCTCGGGGGGGAAAAAGTGGCGACGAACTTTCGCCTAACAAGTGGATGATTCACAAATCATCCCCAATTCCGCCTGTGCCACCCCACTTCAATGAGAAACTTCGTTTCAGTCTATACCTCTCCCCACTCCCCTCCGTCTTGCCCCTCGTTCACTGCAACCAATAACTTTCTTTTCGCTCGCCTCGGTGAACTGAAAACAAAGAACGAAAGGAACGATGAAAGAAACCGAATAGAGGGAAGAAAATAAAGCCGGACAACTCGATTCGCTGTTTCAGGAATCTGGAGCTTAATCGAGGGTGCTATCGTTGGAAATTTAAGACCCCCTTTTTGTTTGTTTGACTCTCCAGCGCTTTATGCGCGATTCCCATTACGAGTTTTGCCCGGCGAACTTTCTTTCCCGACGCTTCTTTGATCTGAACGCTAAGCTTTGTAATTGTCTATTTAAATACGGCCTTGATGCATTGAAGTCTGAATGTAAGAAGGTTAGGAAAAAGATCGCGGGCTTCGTTCGGTTTTCTATGTATGTGTAGTGTATATGTATATACGTAGTTTAAAAGTTGCTCTCATGTTTTCATATGTTTTAAAATTTAAACAAAAGTTAAAAGTATTCATTAGGGAAGAGTATTTTTTGTATTTTATCGTGTTATCGCTACAGCTATGAAATTTTGGGAATAATTTAACGATAATTAAATATTTATTAATGAATTTTGTGGTAATATTTGCAAAGTAATATTCACAAATTTGAGTTACCTATACTAATTAATTAATGGATACGAACTGATTAACTGTATATTTGTATAACATCTCTTCATCAACTGATCATAAGTGGTTATAAACATATATAAACCTTAATGAGCATTATAAATAATAATTTATTTTCTAAGACCATTTTTATGAGATTTTAAGATTATCAATTTCTTCAATAAAATTGTATCTACCTATATAATTTTGTTCGTAACATTTTACAACCAACAAAGCAAACGAAATAGACCCATGTACGATATATTGAACATTTAAAGATTTTGAAAAGTTTATGATAAATAATTTCAGAAGAAGAAACTTGAAATTTATGTACAATCTTCAAGATAAATGAAACACCATGTATATTGATATAGACGTACATTTAGACATGCCCATAAAAATATTTTGAAAAGAAGGGGAAGAAAAGACTACTATTAACTCAAAATACACAAAAGATCATAGAAATTGAAAGTTTTGCGAATGCTATTCTCGATATTTAATCGTTATCGTCTGATCTACTTTCACTTCAATCCGTTCCACTGGCACTAAACGCACCTCGTTATTAATCGCGTTTCAACAATGAAGCCACGTCTGACAAACGAGGAATACGTTTGACGATGTCAGATAAGCATCGACGAGCATCGAACCTCAGCAACTGAATCGCGGCACGTTCGCTTCAACGGCGATTGTTCGGCAGATAAAAGAAACAAAGTGCCGTGAGTCACGAGGGTGAGATCGAACTTTCTGGTCCAGATCAGATTAGATTAGACGTTGTACAATCCTGGATATAGTCCCGGCTTGATCACAGGATGCAGATAAATATGGCACGAAATGACATGGTGAGTCAGGCGGCAGAAATTCCCTCCAAGTTAAACAAAATTAAAAAAAAAACAAAGTTGAAACACTTTGTTCACCATAATGTTTAGCCAGGAAACATTTATAAATAAAATTCATGGATATTCTTAATTTAAATACAGTTAAAAGATTCAAAAATACGAAAATGGTAACTAAAAAATGACGCTTTGGTGCAGTGAACCGCATGTGATCAATTTGTAAATAATCAAAAACGGTGTGACTATGGAGGCTTAATATAAAAATTGTTTATAATGTTTTGCGTCTAACTTATAAACATACTTAATACTGTGTCATTATCGAATTAGCGATACTTTGGAGCTCTCTAATGCGAAACAATTGATGACGAATACACTTCATCTATTAATGTTTTCCAAACATAAAAGTCCAGAGGTATTTGATTTGGTGTCCCTAGTAGGGCTAAAAAAAAATAACAAACAGACTTTTCAATAATTTCTTAAGGAACGATTTACGAGTATATATTTACGGTTAGTTTGTTACTCAATATTATATTTTCTATCGGATCCCAAGCTGTAGTCGTTTTGTTTGGGACACCCTCTAAAGCGGTAGGATGAAATTAACGTGTAACTGAGATTGATCGATGTTCCATGAACACCGCGCGGGCTTCGAGATAAGTTCATATTACTGCTGAAAATCTTGACTCGAATGCAACACCTTCCTCGTTGATCGAATAAGTTCCGTCTCGCTTAGCGGACAATTTTCTGGAATCACATTTTGGTTTCCATCGCATTTTCCGTTCCATCGTGTCGAACAATTCCAATGTAAATTGCCATCTGTGACTTTCCCTCGGCCATCCCCTATCCAGTTCTCAATTCGCTCACACTTTTATGCGAGGGCATTTCCCTCCTGTATTTACTTTTAGGAAATAATAATTCTTCATTGTTGAATTTTATCGAGTGGATTTAATAGAACAAACCGTTTTAAGAAAAAAATATAAAGTGTTCAAAATTGATGACGGATAACCGAAATTTAATTTATCAGTGGACCGGTAGCTTTGTAGTAGATTTAAGAATTACGGAGAATTTTGTAAGAGACGGCATAAAGAACTCGTTACATAGTAAATGTATAAACAGTAATAGATAAAGGCGCTTAAAAAGTGAAGTAAAGTCTAAAAAAATTCTGAAACTTTGTGAATATGTAGAGGATTTCCCCCTAATTACAAAGCAATTTTTGTTTGCTGCCCAAATTCACTCGAAGGTGGTGAAATTAACCCCTGAAAATTCGGCTACTTTTTTATTTTGTGATATAACTCGCGAACTGTAAGAGATAGAAAAAAAGTTTCAGGACAAAAGTTACTTCTTTTAATTAGATCTATCATTTGGTAAAAAATATTTTACAACTCACAAGTTATAACACAAAATCGGAAAATAACCGGATTTTCAGGGGTCAATCACACCTCCTCAGAGTGAATTTGGGCAGCAAACAAAATTGCGTTATAATCAGGAGGAAATTCCCTACATATTCACGAAGTTTCAGAATTTCTTTCATTTCCATGTTCGGGACGTTCCCTTGTAACTAGCAAAAGGTAGAATTTATTATAGATATTTTACATAGAAGTTAATGTCTTTCTAAAAAAGAATAAATTTTTATTAAATTTGTACGTTAAGTTGTTAATATTATATATTAAACAGTTAATGCGAACTTGAAATATTAAGTAGTGTAATTCTTTCAGACTATTGCTCACAATGCGCACTGTTTCTATTGCATTAGAATTTCAAATCAAGTCCACGTATACTGACAGCATAAATATTGATTTCTGTAAATGAAGTGAAAATTTCAATTTATATTGTACTACTATTAAATTGTTTAAAAATAATAATAAAATTTATTTCCAGCAATGTCTAAAAGTTGAAGAGTGCACACGTAATAGTCACTGAAAAGAATCACAAGAAATAAGATCTAGACTCAAAAATAGATTGTAAGGAAAATGTACGACTATATTCCATTTAGATCAGGATTACCTTATTACCACTTCATTACATAGATACTAGTAAATGCCGTAGCGAAAGTGAAAGAAAATCAGTTAGATAAAAGGCGAACGTTACAGTTTTATTAGAAATAATTTGGAAAGTTGCAGCGTAACGAGGTCCCATTAATTACGGACCTCGGTCTATAGAACTAATTCCTACTTTTCTTTATCTGGATCCGGTGTTGCAAGCGCAAGGGGGTACGGGGACTGTCTTCAGGCAAAGGAGATAAGGAGAAACGGCGTTCCCGTGGCCGTGAGAATGGCGAGATTTCGCGGTTAACGAACCTACTGTGATATCCACGAGATAACCTCGACGAAGGGATGGAAAATGCTCCCGCGGGATAAGGTGGCTAGTTCTCCTGCTCCCGCAGCGACGATAAAGCGTCACCGAAACAGTATACCCGGGATACATGTAACCCCTTTCGACGAGCGTCACGCAGCCGTGCAATTTTACTCGAGTACAACATGTAACTCCACACCATCGACGTTTCGCCAAGTAGAAATTCGTGGATTCGACGAATTCGCTAGGCGTATTCTACGGTAGTATTATTATCATTCTAATAAGAGGTAATTACGCGCAGAATAAAATAAACAGCAGTTCAGTTAATTTCGTAAAACTTTGCATATATGTTTCTGATATACAATATTTATAAATTTTTATATATTTTTGGGAACTCGCGTATCGGCCTAAGTACTGTTTAGGGGTATTTTTCACAGTAATTATTACATGTCTACAAATATATACACGTGTAATATAATAAATGTTTACACATGTAGTGGGTGCTTGGTAGCGAAATAAAATTAACTTTCAACCATCACTGACCCTTTTTTTTGAAGTTTCGTTATTTACAGGATTCGTCAAGATTACTTCAAATATCAATGCTTTACGTATCTCTAATTGAAAGAGGGATAAGCAAGTAACATAACTGGAGTAAAATGTTTTGTTAATTGAAAGGACCGTTTAACAGATATTGGATTGGTAAAAAATTGTATGTTTTTTGTTTCGTGGATTTGAATGGTTTAGGAGCAAGATATTTTTGTATCGAATCAGTTCAGGGTTTCGAATAACTTTATAACTTTTTCCAGAGTTACAATTCTGATAATATAATATCTAAGAATAAACTATAGAGATGTAAAGTTACATTTTACATTAGTAAAATGGAACTAAGTACTTAGTAAAATACTTTATTCAAGTGTGTATAACGACAGTAACAAATACCAGCCAGTCTCTTGCGAGTATAATAGAAGATATTTAGACGTTCAATCTAGTTAGTAATTGTGACCATTTCTGTATTTCTGGAATATTTAAAACATAAATAATATACCTATTTGAGAAAACAATTTTCACACATTGTTTAATCTTGAGATAGCTGCCATTAGACCCGTAAAACTTTAAAACTGCTACAACAACCTGATACAAATTCTTTCTTATCACAAATTTAATTAATTTCATACCTAAGTAGTAGAGCTGTTCCAGAACTCGGAACAAGCGAGCCAGGATATACTCGGTTCGAATAACCGATCCGAGCCGAGCGCTCGAAAGAATATTCGAGTACTCGAACAGCTCTAATACCTACCTAGAACGTCGTACCTACGTCTATCCCCACCTCAACCTATTCAAAATTGTATTTTAAACCAAAACTCCCTTGACACATTTATTTACAGAATTAAAATATCTAGAATTAAATTTAGTAATTGTATGAAGCTCTAAAGATGATGTTGCCAACAAGCCGATAATACGTGCCCCCGTAACAAGCCTACGATCCTCGCGGGTCGTATAATTACATCCTCCATGGAACACGCAACGCCGCACGGGTTAAAGAACATCGTATTCAATTACCATTAATAAGCACCGTCACCCCCTTCCAGGGCGTTCAAGACACTAAACCAAACAATTACGTCCGGCAATAAAGTGGAGCAGCCCCTCGTCAGAAATTAATACGGAATTCACGGCAACCGAAGCATGTAACGACAGGCACGTAGGCCCGATTTCCTTGACGTTTAACGTTCCCTCGATCAGAGCGGGGGAGAGAAATAGAGAGGGAGAGAGAGAGAGAGAGAGAGAGAGAGAGGTAACAGAAGAAGGGGAAGGGACAGCCACGACTTTTCGCGTTTTCTCTCGTGACGCTCGTTTCTGAGGGTCTCAGGGTCTCGTTCGGTTTCCTTGGTGACCGAAGGGAACGCAACACCGAGCTGCATGCTTTATATCAGCCACCCTTTCTCCCTCCTCTCCACGATCCCTGCCCCCAACCACCGCCCCCGTTCGAATACTGCCTGTTTGTATTTCATATTGATAGAGTATTGATACAGCCCTCCTGTATAACCCCACCGGTCGACAAACTCACCCCCCCCCCCCCTCCTGCTCCCGAACCTTGTGAACTGCCGTGACGGACCACCGCTATCCGTCCCGGTCTCGGGAACGCAAACGAGCATGCCGTGAGTTACCATTTCGGCCGGTTCACGTGTTTACTTTGTTCCGCATTGTTGCACCTCGCTAATGGCCGGAGCAAGCATTTTCCTCGGCCCCACTAGCTTATACGTGTGCACGCTTCACAGCAAATGTAGGGGTATGTACGTGGAAGAGTATCGTGCCCCGAATTGTCATTATAAGCTGCAGACGAGATGGACGGGTATCTTTTTAGGGAATGGGACGGAGGTAACAGATAACCCGTGAAAGAGAGGGATTAGGTGGACCAGAAATAGTTGCAAAGGGAAATGGACGGGATAGCTTGTGTATGTTCTTATATATGCACCCTGCGCGACAATGGAATTGGTGGTTTGGGAACTGTTGGTGTTATTTAAGATGAATGTAATATTTGATTGTCGTTTGAAAGCTATTCCATAAGGGCAGGAAAATTAATTCTTGTTTATAGTATATATACTAGGCAGTCGTTTTTGTCGAAAATTAAGCATTTGTTGTACAATTAATTAAAATACGACTTAGGGACAGAAATGATAATGGGAAAGATATAAAAATAAAGTGTTTCTTTAGAACTTGTAATTATAAAATAAACAACACACGCGTGTACGTATGCACACCAAGCAGACAGATAAAATTGATCGATATTCGAAATCGTTTTTCTAAAAGACGAAACCGCACCCGTAAAAATTGAGTTATCGTTACATTTCAAATTATTTCGAATATCACACTAATTTTATAGATGTCAACTATTCTACAAATAGGTATGTCGACAAACAAGGCATACGCTACGATTCCAAAAATTGCACTTTGTGAATTAAGAAAAACGCGGTCGTTTTTGTTAAACAAACAAATTTAAGTAACATTCTCGCGTGATGAGATATTAAAAATAATTGAAATAAAGAGTATTACAAATTACAATCATTGTTCATAATATTATCTTCGAATCAGGTGAAAATATGCCATACGATGTGACTTTAATGAAAATCAGTATGTAATTCCAAACCTTTGACCGACAGCGTAGGATTTTTGCGGCAAATTAAAATGAGATTTTTTCGGAAATGGACTTACCGGTTGTCCAGCGAGGCTCTGCCAGGAGAATTCGAGATCTGCAATATTTGCATGTACTGGAACAACGAAGTTCATCGCGTACGTATTGACCACCCCTTCCCTGACGTAGTACAACTCAGCTTCGAGCCCTGAAAACAGAACAGCCATGCGCATCGATTGGTCGATTAATTATGAAAAAGCTGTAGGTCGATGCAAACCAACACGTGGACGTTTCCCTTTCACCCGTCTTCGTGAATTGACTGAACAAAGGTATAGTACGTGTGACCTTTCGTCTGCAAGACGAGGACATTGACCGGATTTTCGTGTAATAGACACGTGTACTAAGGTTGCCAACTTTTTTTCGGAAAGATATAGTACTTTATGGCCAAATGTGATGAAAAATATAGTAGATACATTGTGGAAAAATATAGTACTTTTTTATAGTACTAAAATATAAAATATGGCCACCTTAAAATAATTCACCGTTTGCAGTTTGCACTTATGACCCATAAATGTATGTAATCTATTTTAAGACACTTGAGTTGTTGCAAAAGTGCAACGCTAGTATAATATTAAGCAATTTTAGTTTAACATAAATAAGACAAGAAAGTTCCAATCTTTTCACCTTTTAGGGTAAAGGTGCGAATCTACGGTGATATTTTACATGAGCCTTTTCTATCATGAGACAAAAATCTCAGCAACAACAAAATGTAAAGAATGGAAATAGTCACGAGAGATGTGATTTTTTTAAAATATATCATGAAGCTTGTCTCACGAGAGTCTAATTTCACAAAACTAATTACAAAATAATTAAAATAGAATGAATGTGAAACATGATATTTTTGTCTCATCGTAGCTTTATACCTTTAATGATCAATGAGAGGATATATTTAAGGGAAGTTTAATTGAAAATAAGTTACGGAGGACAGCCTGAGAGTATTAAGTATCAACAAGCAAAATCCAGTTGTACCTACTTACGTATTACAACCAAAGGGAAGCATTAAATTATGTCCAGTTTATTAATTTAATTTAAATTTACTGTACACGTTTGCTTTTTCACCATCCACGATTAAATTTCTTAGTAATTTCTAATCTAACAACAAATTAATATACTATGCTTAACAAACAGTTACTTTAAATTCAATTCCAAATACATTTTCCATCATCAAAATTAATTCAGTTTTGATCACACAACGTACTATTAATTTACATTTAATAAAGATTACTACTAATCTAATACCATGATATTTAATCGCACGACAAGACAGATATTCAATTCAGAACCTCTCTACTTCAATCCTCAGCTCCGAGCACTAATTATCCACCCAAATCACCAAGTTCCATTTAATCCCTCTCCATTTTGTCCCCAATCCGTGCTAGAAACTCCTCCACTGCAAAGATTCTAAGTAAACCTCTGACACGGTCACTTCGCTAACAATCCGCCCCCGGCAGAAACTTATCCAATGATTACAGTCGCTACGTTTGCCCCACGATAAGATCGTATCTCGAGGGTGTACACCGCGAAATAACCGTGGGTATTTCACGGACGGATTTTGTATCGCAGAATCCACCGAGACCTGCCCCCGTCCCCCAGCCTTTCACCCTCTTCCCACTCACCGTACCGTTACATCTTCTGTGTTCCTCCTATCCGCCACGTTTTCTGGATCATGATCTACGAACACTTTTGGAAAGCTATGTCGCGCACACGTCCCTGCTCTCGTTCGCGGAGAATCTCGTAGACGGGCCAGGTACACGATCTGAATTTCCTCGGGCGATCGGTGCGTCATCCGTCTGGATTCACGTATGACTACGCAATTCGATATCACGCTTGCGACAAACCCTCCCGCACAGCCTCTTCCTTCTGCCCCGTTTGGACAGATATACGGGGTGGTCTGTTATTGGTGGTGGTATAAGACGAAAGGGGTGGGTGCTTCTTGAAAAAATAAGTAGAAAATATGGAATAACACTTTTTCGTTTGAGACTCCCGTGGCGGGAAATTTGATTTTGAAAACTCGTCCAGCACGCGTGGAACTGTATAATAATAATAATAGTGCAATAATTTTGAGTGAAATGGGTTATTGAGGACAGGCTTTGTTTTGGAGAAAATCGGCTTTGAAGGTGGAGCTTTCGTTGGAGGCGAGAATACTGGATGGTTATACAAAATCGACTTTCTCGAAAACAAAGTTCAGTTCGACAAGAGTTATCTGCATTATACTTATTCTATCCGTTGCACCACATTTACCACTGCATTCTGTCAAGTCTCAATCAGTTGAATAATTGTGTTCCAGATTTTTATCGAAAACGTGACTCCAAAATGAAAAAATATTGTGCTGCATTGTCGCCGTATTCGTTCCTAAAAAATAACCCCTTTCGCAACTGTAACAAGACTAACGGACCACCTTGTATATACACGTACCTATGTACGTGCATGAGTGTACGAGTGGCAGTTGCATTCGGTATCTAACGCAGTGCTTCTCAAACTCCTTCGAGCCACCGCCCTCTTAGTTTTATCAAATTATTCCAACAACCCTCTGACATATACGGGGTGTCCGATTTTAACGCAGTTATCTTCTAACGTTTAGGGTCGCATCGCTCCAACGCAACATTGTGCGTTACGCCAGTTATGACTATTTCGAGCATTATAAAGTTGAATTTCGTGGAATATTATTGATATAATTTCCGCCACCTTATCTCTAACGCCCCCGTGCCGCCCCTTAAGAGGGAACTCCCTAAAAATGTTTTTATTTTTATAAATATATACTAAGTCATCCCGAAAGTTTCAACAAGTGCGAATATAATAAGTCCTTTGAAAATTTTTTCAAAAATCAAACTTTATTTTAGTCATCTATACGAAGCTCCCCCCTTAATGCCTAATGCCCTCTAGATAATTTAAACTCCCCTAAAGGGACGGTAGCACTCAGTTTGAGAAACACTGATCTAACGTACGTACACGTAGGTATCAAACGGAAGGGCGGATGAGGAAGAGAGTAGCGTCGCGATAAAATGCCTTTAAGGATGGGAAATATCCCGAATCCCGAATACGTATGCATCTCGGCAGAAAGGGGTAAGAGGAAAAGGGAAATGATTCCTGAAATCTGGACGATGTAAAGCACGTCGTGAATGGAGTGTCTTTTCTGGGAATATGAATCGTACAGCGATATTTTCCAACGAACAGTCGTGCCATCAGATAGAGCCCGATACGAGAGCAATTTTAAGGGCAGTTTAAATTTGGGGATTCATGTTAACCGTGGTAGGACTTTAAGGCTCCTAATTAACCCCACGGATTTCTAAATTCGTTTGCAATTTAAGTTTGCTTTGTTTAATTATTTATTGTCTTATCAGCATATAAATTATGGTGACACTAGAAATTAGGGATGTAAAAAATAAGTATTATCACCCACTAGGTACTGAATTAACAATAGAGGTCATAATATGTCGTAGTAGATTTTTAATGTCTAAATAATATTTTATGATAATATCGATATTTTGAAAATATTCAGTTGTCATGTTTTAGATATCTCAACTATTTTACCCATATCGGTGCATAAATATGATAAGAACGTCCACACTAATATATATTTCAGCTAAAATTAATTTAACTAATTAATTTTATAACACGATGAGTTAACTGATTTCCTTACATATTTGAAAATCTTCTTGGCCATCTGATTCTGATATAAATAGCAATTTAAACTCAATGAACTGTCTGACTCTATACGGATATCTACTACTACACCTTACGCCAAAGCAATAACTTCTATTTCCCTAGATTGCGTTGAACATTCAGCACTCTGAATCAAAACATAGAAAATACTGACGTTCTTTCTTAGGAAACATAAATTTCACAATGTCTCGTGATACATTTGAAACAAATATAAATGCAAATTCCGAAGTAGAACATACAAGAGAAAGTGTAAACATGAGACTATGAACAACTTGGAGGATATTATATAAAATCGACTTTGTGAGCTGTTAAATAATTATTTAAATGTTGAAAAACCCAAAGGTACATCAAACTTTACACAGATGTTTTTTTATTATTTGGAACTATTCTGGGGGGTGCAGCGAAGAAAATTCAAAAGTCGAAAATAAGAGCCACCCTTGTGTACCTGCATCGAATGTCTCGAAAGGCCACAAGTTTCCCCTTTCAAAATTCACATCAATTTATATCACGCTATTCAATATTAGCTCCACGTTTTCCAAATGTTCGCGCAGTGCGAAATACTGGCACACGAAGCGAAAGCAGAGTGCAGCACCGTCGAGGAGTAAGCGTCCTAAGAAGATTAAGTAACTTCTTACTCCGCGCCGGATTCTTACAAGCGAAACATCAACAGCAAAAAGCGAAGCTGGTAATGACAGTTTGCCCGGTATCAAGCAAAGCGTTATATTGATCGAATTAATCCATCGCCGTTTCATTCCATTACGCCGCCGTTCGATTGGCAAAATGGAAACATCCCGTCCATCAGCGTCATGGTTGCCAGTAACACGGCAATCGACGCGAACACTGTACCGTGGCCGCTAGTTTATTATGAACAGTAACGAGAAATAAAAAGCAATAACCAGCTCTGTTGCGGCCACGCGCGTTTAAACTCCCATTGCGCTGCGCAGCAAATTATAACTCATAAAAAAAGCTTTATCGCGGCCGAACCCTGAAACTCAACACGCGAGAGCGGCCGCCACGTTTTATAATTACATTCAGCCTCGAGCGAATTTTACGCAGTTGGGAGTATCTGTGTTCCGCGATACGCGCCGTGCAGAATCGCTCACATATTTACACGTCACTTTATCAGTGCTACCAATAGGGAAATTCCTGCGGGAATGTTACACGCGTAAAGCCGCGAAAGAGGTTTTATCTATGGATGCAAATAGTGATGTTAGCTATACGATGACTACAGCGGATTCAGAGCTCGATTTCTGGGGCGTACAGTGCATCAAAAACTCGAAGAAGTTGATGAAATTCTGATGACATTTTTTCCCGCAGGAGCCTATAAATAAAAGCATATTTTTATATCATTAATATTTTTGCATAGATTTTGAGATAAAAATTCCTGTTTTCAATATTTTTTGTACGCCCTGCCCTGAATGTGTTGTACAGGAGAAATATTTTTGTTGATACAAAAAATATATAAAAAGAAAATTTTATTTAATTTGATTCAAAATCTACTAAAAACTAACAAATATTATTATTTTGCCTTTAGATTCATGACATTCCAAACTTGTAATCCCTGCAAGATATTATTACCTCGCGCAATTTTGACTCTGGCAACGTAATTGATAACGAAACGAGGCAAACTATGTACCAATGTATATAAGTGAATCTAGAAATACGTGGCATTAGTCACAACCCCAAAAGTCTTCCCAGAGTTAACTATCTGTCAGGGAAAAAATGACTTTGTTTTGCTGACTGTATATGTGTGGCTCCGTCCCAGTAGCGAGGAGCGCGTCGCGGCGGTGTGCTGATGCCCCCGGGAAAATATTTCAGGAAGATAAATCTTATGTGATCCTTGGAGGAACACGTGCAGCTAACACGGCTGGATTAAGTTCCCGGCGTCGAGGGTTTCGAGTGGCCAACAAATAGACGCAATCATGGCGCGAGCTGTTATGAAACGTTGGTTTGCATTAAGTTACCTAGATTACGGTGTCTTCTACCGAACCTTTTATTTTGTACAATTTTACCCCATGGGCATCCCTTTGTCTTTGCACAGAAGAAGAATTTCCTGCTGGGAGAGATGCGCGATGCTGACTATTTTTGGGAAAATAGGGAGGAGGGAAATTTCATTCGTTGGGATTAATAAACTTGAAATAGGATAGCATCTTTGTTATACACCTATACGAAGCTGATTGCAATTTATATGCGTGTGCATTCGTTTGCATTTATTCAACGAGTTATTGTGAAGGGTAATTTTGTAGGTATGTAATGTGGATTACACACGACCACGTGAATAGTATTTATGGGATAATCGTCGAAGAGATTGCATAATAATTAATAAATAATAAGAAGAATCAACATAAAAATATTTTCTGCAAGTTTAAAGATACCTCCTTATATCGCAAAAGATTTAAATCCAATGTTAAACATAGTGTTATAAAAAAAATCATGAATTTCAGGGGATGTTACACGAATATCCCCCCTTATCATTTTTCCAGTTTTGTAATTGTTTAAAGCAATGCAGGGCCTGAAAATTGCCAACTTTTGTCAATGTTTACGAAAATTGCCTTCACAAAGGACCCTTTTAGCTGAATGTTTTTATACCGAATGCCATTCTTGCAACAAAGATGTAATAAACGTATTTTTATTTTCAGAAGCATGTTATCGAATATTTGAAACAATTACACTCGTACTTCGTAGTCCTTCCACTTTCGATTTCCTTAATTAGCGGACTTTCTAGTTTAAAAGCAGAAGTAAATCTCGCTGAGTCTATTCTGGGTAAATATCCAGGTGAATACTTTACCACGGAGAACCTGATAGTACATATAATAAAGTTTTATTTCCGAGTACCGTCTCCCTCTGAAGATGAAAACTTAAAAAGTGATCAAAGGCAAGAACAAGCAATGCACTAGCCTATAGAGAAAAGAAAAGATCACATCTTTCGTCCCGTTTCACCTTGATCTCCGCAAAGCCACCTCTGTACTTTGCCGCGATGAAATCGCAATCAAATCCATCAGACATTTCACGCAAATTCCCTTGCACGTAGCGATCGAACTCTCAGCGGGTCACGTAGCGATTTATCAATTTAGCTCTAGGATAGCGGAAGGAAAAATCCGCAAAGAGGGTGGCCTGGTTTTCCTCCCGCGGGACTCGAGATGGCATATGGGGCAGAGTGCAGGGACCAGGAAGATGGGTTATGGGTTCCCTCAGCGAGGTGTCGATGACTACCTCTTCTGCTCGCGCTAAGTAGAAAATCATGTCTGCCGTATGAACGGGCAGCCACTACTGGCACTCACTTCAGACTACTAATGTCGAGGGAATGCTCGCATCTTAAATGTAGACTGACGACGAGTAGTAAGACGAACCTGATGCATTTCTCAAAGTTACATCAAGATAATGCGATGGCGCCGTTTAATGGGCATTAGCAATTCTGATGGGCGTTATTTCTTAACGCGGTGCAAGAAACCTAATGTCTTCACACGTATGGGGTTCAGTGAATTCAATGGATTATACTGCAAATATATTTTCCGAGAGAAAGAATCTCCATTTCTTTTTTGAGCTACGAATTAGAAATTAAGAATTCTGATTAGACAATATTTATAGGTAAAATATGGAGGAAAATTCTCATCAGGAGCTTCGGGTTATGCAAGTACTCTCGTTGTATATTATCTTTGTACTTACTGTAATTAAAATTAATCGATGGGGGTATTCGTAACGTTCACTAAATAATTCTGAATGACTTCGAGTATTATGTAAAATACATACATTGCAGTTGCCTAGAATTTAAAAGGTTCCAATGTACATACCGATGGCTAAGTGCACTAATATTGCACATATGTCCACTTTTAGTGTTTTCAAGAAAAAACAGGTTTAAGCATGCAATGGTACCTAAGATTCGGAGACATACAATAAACAAAAATATTATTTTTAACAAATTTATGAAATAGATATAAATTTATTTTTATCCATCGATAAATTCACAACATTGTCTGTATTTACTAGTGTTGAATTTTAATAAGTCATGATATTAAATGGTGTTCCTCCATCGTTTAAGTTTATAGCAATTTTATTTTAAAATTAAATTTCAGCTAAAAGTCAGGTATGAGCAGAATTTTTAGAATTAAACAGGTGATAAAGCTTCAATATATGATAGTGTTTCTCTGATTTGATTTGTAAACAGGAATGTTCGTTTTAAATTCAGAATAAATTAGGAATCAATAGATATAGTTTTATCCAGAAGACTATAATTTGAAGTACTTTATTTTAGTCCGAGAAGTATGAGAATTATTCGATTATTTAGTTCGGTTTAAGTATTTTATCCTCCATTGCTAGTCAACTCAAGTTTCTTCAGAAACCACCAACTGATTTGCTAATTAAGCTAGATGCAATAGTTTGCGAATGACGCAGTTTACGAGAACTGTGGTTCGTGATTCTGGACAATATGAAGTTTCCACCGTGTGGTCTGCCATATTAAATAAATAAGTAATACCACGCCATACATATTTCCACCCAGCACATTTCGTTTATTGCGAGTATAAATTAAACTCGTACTAATTTGCTGCTCTTTTATTTGATAAAAGTGTCACGAGCGCGTGGAATTTACTACATTTTCTAACACTTGTGCATGAATAGAAGTAATTTTCGCTGCAGAAGAATTATTACGAACTACATAAAAGCATAGTGTATCTTCACGCGTATCTAACGCCATCATTCGTAATTTGTTAGTGATCGAAGAGAAAAATATAATTTAGAATTAGCTAACTGACTTAATAACAATTTACTATGGTTCCATTAAATATCCACTCTTTATTACCTACATGTCAGAAATAAAAATAGTTATCAGATAGGTATTAAAATAAAAAATATATTGAAAAGTAAATAGAATTTCTCACTTTATATTTTTTAAATAAGAAGAAAACGACATTTTAATGAAGTCGAACATTTAATATTTTCACCTTCGTAAGTACAGTGGTCAGCTTAAATTTTCTTTTAAATTTCCTTTCAAAGAGAAATATAAATTCTAGTTCTGGATACGTACAGCGTGCTAAATTGAATCAGCATTGGAATTGATGTTATATCATAGCGTGATGCGACGTCAAATTGAGTTTCAAGTGCACCTACACGAATCAAAATACATTTATGTGTCTGTCTGTCGTAACGAACGTATAACGCTACCTGACTTTAATAAATCAATTTTCTGGCAGATATTAAGGAAACACGTAGGATACGGAAAGGTGTAATTGCTGGTACTGAAAACTATGAGTCAATGCTGAAAAAATTATACCTTCTGTAATAACAGGGTTTATTTTTATACCTAGGTATGTATGTTTAATCAACACCTTTTATTCAGTTTAGTGCATAATTCTCTATAAGAACTGAATCCTTTCATTGCTAACACCCTATAT
Organism: Andrena minutula; assembly: GCA_929113495.1. Taxonomy (NCBI): domain Eukaryota; kingdom Metazoa; phylum Arthropoda; class Insecta; order Hymenoptera; family Andrenidae; genus Andrena; species Andrena minutula. The sequence goes on from OV815994.1 coordinate 40,398,651, forward strand.
ACACACAAATTTACGCGGAAATGCATCTGTACTTTACAAAGTAAATTCGTAAAAATATTTTTATTTTAAATATACATCGGTAGGGTAAAGGACTCAATTACTGACCGCCAACCCAATTACTGTCACCTGAAGCTATTTTACTTAAAATAACGAATAAATAAACGTTTAAGTAAAATAGTTTAAGGTGACAGTAATTGGGTTCTTTACCCTGTATAATATTATTGAAATAAATGGATTTTTCGGAAAGCTGTGTGCGCAAAGGAATACTGCAGCATTGTTAAAAAACTCACAATTTTCATGGTTAAACTTTGTTCCCATGCCTTATAGTTTATGACAAGGGATGAAGTGTGAGATGTTGGGATTAGAAATTTTTTTCGACGTGTGTGACATTTATCTATGAATCACCCTGTACATGAATCCCTGTTCGGTTAAATGCGAAGCAACCAAGAAAACGAGCAAACATCGCACGCGTAGACGTATATAGGTACGTTCCGAACCGAATGTTGAGTTCGGGTGAATCAGGGTCAGCAGCCAAGGTAAACACATTAAGGACATAACATCCCTAGTAGGAAACATATCCCGGCCAATAGGGGAGCGCAAGGCGATACGGCCGTCTGCGACGGAAATTCGTAGCGTCTTGGGAATCGAGGGTGAAAAACTCAATGGAGGGTTGCGACGCCGCTCCGCTACACATCCTTGAACTAATCTCGCGTCTGTAAACTCTGTGTTTCCTTTTCAGCAGTTCCCTTTTGTTTATTCATTCGTAAATGGACTCGATCGTTTCCCCTGGCGCAAAGGGTGGAGTAAAATGTTCTGGAACCTCGTTAGTTTCCGATGTGTTTGTATGAAAATGTAGAAGTTTGTTAATAAAGACAAAGAGTGTTTGGTCTCCATGAAAATTAACGGAATCTTGGGATTTGTGAATGGAAATAAGTTGCGTTGCTTTTTAAATTGCGTTTTAAATCCCTTTTTAACAGGGAATTTAATTTTTAAATGTTTCGATGGTACTCGTTAGATTTTATTAATGAGAATTACCAACAAATTTGTGATAATTTACTATAAAGTGATGTCTAATTTGCAAGTAATATTATAGTTACGATAGTTTATAGAAACAGGTAATATCGTAGTAGGTACCTATAACTATCAGCAAATACTGGTTTTCCATGCATAATGGAAAACTGAAACTTGGATCACCGAAGTACTACAACATTCAGTTTTATAACATTCCTTAATCATTTTTAAAGAAAAAGTGTGTAAGTAGGCATGATAAAACAGGGCGATAAAACATAGCATCTATTATGTGGAATGCCACAGAAAAAAATTAGACTGTCATTGCGTCATAGAAAAAAGAGTGATAATCATAGAAAAACGCGTTCAAAGTTCTCATCTTTGTATGTATTCTATTAGAGGCCGAGCCTCTGCGGTCCCTACAAAATGCCTCTGTAGAAGCTAAAATAATGGGAATTTTTCCAAGAAAATTTAACAATACATTCTTGAGGATATGAATTTTCGAAAAATGTTAAAGAAACGATTTTTTCAACCCGTCTAACCGGAATGACCCCTTAAATGCAATCGTGAGAAAGCTGAGCTTTCTCCACAGAAATCCATACTCGAATGAAAAACCACCCAAGGAGGTATAAAAATATCAACAGAATCGACGTTTCGGCACACCAAAATTATTTAGAAAAGAAATTACAATATATATTTCTCATCCCTTAAAGTCGTATTGCAACTCAGTTATAATAAAACAACCGAAAGAGATCATAGACATCAAGAGAGGAAGTCAATCGGATGAACCGCACGAGAACGTTGATTTCGTTCTCCGGATAATCCGACCGATCGGAGTATCGAGACCCGCTGAGATTTGATATACCTTTGGCCCCATTCCTCTCGCAGCCCGTTTATACGATCGTGGACGCTAATCTCGAAACTTTTCCAGGATTCCTCGATTCACTCTGTGACCAGTAACGGAGGAAAGTTTCGTTGATTCGATGGAATTTAGTTACGGCTGACGAAGTTTCGAGAAAACTGCTGGAGTCCGCGTAACCGTTGCCGTTACATTTTCATGAGTCAACCAAACTCCTCGTGCCGCGTAACCGATAGATGTTAATTTCATTCCAGCCGATTCTGGAAAATCTCGTTATCGCGGCAATCGCTGGAACAGCGCGAGTTTGGCCGTCTATCTTGTTATCGTTGTCAACTTTGGTTTCGTCGACGAGCAAGCTAGCTGCGTGGTGTATAGAGATAGCCACCGTTGGATTTGGGAAAGACTAAAGATATCCACGATACGGAAATAATATCCACGATATCGAATAAGTACACGGAGTGTTCGTGTTATTGCCTGGCATTTTTACGGGAAATGGCGAGTGTATTGAAAACAATGGAATAGGAAAAGTTTGGCTACTTTTGGTATGTAACACGATTATTTTATAGCAATTTTCAAATTTGTAATAAACTGCGAGTAACTAAGGTAGCCTTTAATTTATTTATAAAGGTGTAAATCCACGATAAAACAAAAATATCATGTCTCACGTGAGACTTTAATCTCATGAGACAATTATTTCATTACTTTATTATATGTTAATTATTTTGTCATTAGTTTGATGAAATTAGTCTCTCATGAGACAAGCTTCATAATATATTTTCAAAAATCTGATCTCTTGCGACTATTTCCATTTTTTACATTTAGTTGTTGCTAAGATTTTTATCTCATGATAGAAAAGTCTGATGTAAAATGTGGACATCTGGTCTGTGGTGGGAAACTCATGAAGTTGGAAATGTCCCGTTTTACATGATAAAAATATTGTAGCTACCTATGGAGTTAATATTTGCAAAAAGCTCAAAACTCACATTTTTTTAGTTATTATTAGTACTAGTACGATAGTAGCAACAATCAATCTCTGTCCAACGACATGTATATTTCTTCAATTTCAATTTTTGCATTTATTTGGAATGCAAATTTTTAACATTCAGAATGTAGATTGGCATATTGTAATTTATAATGTTTGTTTTCAGGTTTCATATTTCAGAAATTATATGTATCTCGTATTTAAATATTTGCTAATTTTATATTTACAATATTGCAAGCATGCACTTGTAAAACTAGTTCTAACAAAATATCAATATTGAGTCATCTGTCATTTTCATCTATCAATAATTCGTAGAATAATAATCATACATTTTTCCGTATAAATCTTTGTTACGCGATCATTATTCCTAAGTTGCATCTCATAAAGTATTGGGTGTCGGCTCGAAAAACCAAACGTTCCTTAAATATTTATTGGCTACGTATCTATCCGCAAAAAGCCATTAAAATCGGTTTGCTACACTTCACGTGGCTTCCTTGTTAAGGATTTAATCCACAATAGTTCGCTGAACTTATTACATCCGTGCCATTTACCACGACGTAATTCACGCTTTCGCGTTTCTGCTGGCGTCGAATGGAATTTCAGGATACTCATTTGTCGTAACCTGGCGCCCGGAGTACGGCGTCACGTTGACTGGTCGAATTTGCAATAAAGAAGATAGATGAAACGAGGGGAATATCGCCGGCGGCTAATCTTTTGCTCCTCCGTTTCTCATCGTTTTCCTTTCTCATTCGTTATTCATTAAGCTTCACTTTGCTTTGCCAACTGAGCTGCGCGTTGTGCAATTTTCGACGATCCTGAGTTCCTCAGACGCGTTCGTTTATATAAAACTCCTTTTATTTCAACACGCTTTTAACATTTTACTTCAGTGAGAACCATTTTATTAGAGTACAGTAAGCCAATGTACAATATTTATAATGGGTAAATAAATCAATTAAAATATCACAATGTATCATATATAATAATTTTCTTGTCCTTTATTGTTTATGTCAATATAGAGGTTGAGGTACAGGCAGGATTGTTATATTCTGCTTTCTTTGAGATTATTAGAGATAGGCATAGAATCCATTTTTTTATAGTTTTTATATTTTATAGAAAAAAATTCAATTTAAGTAGTAAACACATTCTTTTTGTGACAAAAAAAGTTCGAAACAGCGACACTTTATTAGGGCGTCACAGTGGAAAGACCCTTTAAATGGATTGGAATATAAATTCATGTATTTTTCTGGACAATCCATTAAAGGGCAAGTCACGTTTATATTAAATATTTCATTCTACTTTTACACATTTATTAATACTTATTTTTATGCAACCAGCGGCGAATTCCTTGCATTACATAAATTTTAATAAAATTTTCCGCGTGTGTAAAAGAAAGATTGTGGCGACGGTATTTCGACGGCGTTCTTGGATTGCCTTTGTCCAGAGAGGAAACGTTTGGCGGGAGGAAACAAAACACTGTGGCGGACTGCGAAGAGGCCCTGCTACGGCTACAGGGATACCATTCGTTTTTTACCAAAGGCTACGAAAAGGCTTCTGAAACGGAAAGAAGACAAAGTCTGCTAATTTGTTTTATAACACGTGCTGCATATTACAGACAAGCTAAAAGTAGTTGCAAGATTATATTATACAAAATCAAAAAGTGTATTTTTCACTATTTGTAGGAAAGTGATATTTAAACGGCTTTTACAAGAAGCATTTTCGAAACCGATTTTCTCAAAAACCGACGACTCGTTCGAGGAAAAATTACTCTACAATTTTTATATATTTTTGCACATAGGTATGATTCACTTCATTCCCACTTGTACCATATTCACTACAACATTCTGTCAACTCAGAGTCGAGTAAACCCGTCCCAAACTAGATTTAAAGCTCCATTTCTTCAGAAATCAAGGCTCCCATGAAAACATTTTATTTTACATTCTGGAGTGACTTGTACATCGGGATTTACTTCATCGATATAAGACACCTTGTATACACAAAATCTGTTCTCCACAACCAACGTCAGCACGTTGAACTCTACTCAAAATAACGTCCAGTTCAAGATGGAACAAACAGTCCCTTATTTTTAATATCCTCCCCATTTAGCAACATGTAAACGACCCTACTTTATCGAAAGCTGGCAGTGGGTTCTCGGGAAACATTTGGCCTGACAAGACAGATTCAGGAAGAGCTTTACGCCCTGCGGCGTTTCTGCAGAGGGGAAGGCCTGTGTACACTCAATATTCTCCTCCATCTTTACTCCCCACCCGAAATTCCTTTAATCTGCCATAATCGCGGCATGATATTTTCATAATCTTCCCGGAACTTTTTACGAAGGCGCCCGGTCTATTTCAACGTCAAGCGTACTCCCAAAGTGGCCCATTTAGGAGCCAGTATCCACCCTTAACGTCGAACGTGGGTAGAGAGATCTGAAAGCGAGAGGAGTGAAAGGCGGGTTGAGGGCGAGGGGTGGAGGGTCATTTCAGCAAGCTGGCGTTACTTTTCGCAAATTATCTCGCCAGTGAGAGTCTGGAGCACTTCGTCTGAAAATTATCTGCGCCCATCCAACGGCAGTAGGTACTCCTCACACCATCACCCTTTCTCTCTACCCCTCTCCTTCTCCCTCGCTGAAAATTTCCTTCCTCCGTCTGTTCCGGCTGCCTCCACCCACCGTTTCACGTCGCTCCACCGCTCGAAGGGGTTGCGCAGGCTGCAGTTACGTCGGATCGTTTGTGGAAAAACTAAAAAGGAAGTGCCGCGAGAAATCTGGCGAGGGAGGGGCGGGGTGAGCCTCGAGTGAGAGTCAATGCGAAAGAGAAGTGACTGAGGGACAGAGAGGGATGGAATAAGCCGCCATAACGGAGGGAGAATCATTGTTTCCCGAGTGGGCCGCAAAAGAGCGTCGTCGAGTTAGAGGGATGTTTGTCTTTAATTAAAATCAGTCGCAACCCGTTTCACGTGCTCTGACAATCCTCTCTCCGCTCTCCGAACCGTCATCTCCACCCCTCTAGCACCGCTCAGCCACTTACCGGTTTGTCAAGCAGAATTCTTAATATTCAATTATATCGGGATGCTTTTAAATAGTTGCGGGTCCACCATTACGCGAGGCTGTTCTCGGTCGCGGTTCGTTGCCAACCGATCCCGAGAGATGCAAGCTTGTGTTTTCACAGGGGGACCACGTGAAGTGTTGGGTGCCGGCTTTAATGAAACTTTGGAGGTAGATAGGCAACCAAAAAATATTTCACCCATGCTTGGCTTTTTGTGGAGACATTGGGTAGTTTACGAGATACATAACAATAAATATCGCGTAATAAGGATTTACCAAGGAACATGTATGATTAATTTTTCTGGGGTGCTTTAAAATGAAAGGGTTTCCCTAGTGAAACGGCCTGAAAAGGAGCCCGATATTTGCAATTTTTTAAGAGAAACCCTCAAATTATATTAATGAAAACTTTATGCCTGTATTTGTACAGATTTAGACAAAATTGAAAAAGAAATTAATTAAAAAATGGTACCTAAAACTTTAAACGCGTTTTTCTCAAAACTGTATTTCCAAAGCTGGCGCGCACGATTTCTAAAAAACTTATGGACCAATCCATTTGAGATTGGTAGGATATGTGTACGGAATACATTATTTTCGTTCGGCCTATTATCGAGTAAATACTTGCTAAAATAAAATTTTGGCACTAAAAAAACTACAGTTTATTTTTCGCCGAAAACAGGATCTTTTTTTAAAATGCCGCTACATATTTGGTTATTTATCTTTATCATTCGTTTGCCGTAGGCCCATCGATAACTACACAAATATAGATTAAGAATATTCTTGATTTTTGTTTATCAGCAAACAGCGACAACCGCAATTGTGCCTGCCAGGGGCAGACTTTTTTCTTAAACGCTCTGGTTATTGGCTTGTAACTCGGAGCTAGAGCTAAATTTTAATTTGAATTTTTTTTTTAAATTTTACCAAATATGTACAAATATGGACATAAAGTTTTTCTTAAAAAAAATCCCTAAATATAAGCTTTTTTCAGGCTGTCACACTAGAGAGACCCCTGAAGACGAAGCCAATTCAAAGGCGAAACGAATAATCATCGTTTTAAGGTGTAATCAGATGGAACGATCCTTGCGCGTGAATCGCCGAACCCACGCGCCGTCTGATCGGTCATGGCTCTTCGAGTCGTGCTCGCCACGTCGACTTGCCTAGCCTGGACAAGCCGAGCAAGCTCGCCGATTCACGTTCCGTCTGATTCTACTTTTAGAACGAACCACGAACTATAGATTTTTGGATCCCGGAATGCCTTAATCCTACCATTGGGCTGTATCATTTTAATTAAATGAAGTTTGAAGTCGTAAACGCTTAACGAAGTAACGAGGTAAACACCATCCCTATTGTTAAATATCTCCTAAACTTAAGTGTCTACACGATAAACCAAGCATTAGTAAAATATTTTTTACTTCCCTATCTACATACAAAGTTTAATAAGATTAAAATTCGTGCACAGAACTTTATGTAGTGCATTGTTAAAAGCAGAGGCGAGTTTCGATGCAGTATGGTTCTTGAGCTGACATAAAATCTGAGTATAAATGTATCACGTAACATAATGTAATTGTGATTATATTAAGACGGGAAAAATCATTGTAATGTGATGGTTAAGTTATTCACCTTTCTTGCCCTTATTTTTTGTAGCCTCAGTTCATAAGGTCCACTGCGCTGGCTTGCATGATAAAGTGTTGTAGTTTTCTTCGTTATTACCAGCGTGCTTTTATTCATGGGAAAGACCTTTTCATCAACTTTATGCATTCAGAATTTTAAACGACCGAGAAAACATGTAGTGGAAATACGGGAAGATTTTGTTAGATTCTTATCCACACAGCTGTGTAGGTAGTAACTAGCCACGGAGTTTTCATTATTATACACAATAGTGCTTAACGGGGTTGTTTAAAGTTGTATTTGTTTATTTCATTTTTTTATATATGTCATGACACTGTACGTAGATTTTTACAAATTAGGTACTATCAGGTACATAGAAAGTTTTTTTATCAATATTTACATTTGCAATTTGTTGTCAACTGAATACTGACTAACTTTTGTTCGAAACATTTTTTGTCAAATTATTTTGATCACGTTTATCGCGTTTGACAGGTATTTTAAAGCTGAAGACAGCATTCAGGATAGAAACGTCATGGTAGATATCGTATAAGCATTTGAAAAAAGCAGAGCGGATGTTTAGCACTTCAGTTTTTTGCCTTTTGATGCACAACAAAACCAGTGTTCAAAAATTTCTTGATTTGTCGTTGTCGAATATGTTTCTAAAAAAATACAAGTAAAAAAGGGACAGACATGTATCAAAAAATTTTGTATAATAATGTTAGGGACTGTTATAGAAATAGTTTCCCACCTAAATCTCAAGACGTACTTCACCTTTTCCGAGAAAAGTTAGATTATAGTTGAAAAACGTATAAGTCAGCAATATAATGGGTATGAAATTCGAGACAATAAAACTGAATTTAAAGTATGTAAAAAAATGGCTTCGTAATCAAAATAACGAGTATCTAATACCTCCAATTCAATGATCGATTGAAGGTTATTTTTATTTATCCTTAACTTTGATAATAATACGTACGTAGGTGTTCAAATATAAGACAGAGAACTAAACACATGAAGGAAGTGACTTAAATAGATTCTGCAAATACTAACGTTTTTTCTGAATGCTGAGGGCCTTTATTTGATTTTCTTTCAAGTGTTTATATACAAATAAAGAGTCTGGATCACACACATGCTACAGATCATCGCAAAGAAATATTGATTTCTAGATGTATTTTCCATGGAGTGACGCACTGTGCGACGTTCCTTTTTTCAGATTCGTCTTTTGTGTACTGTCAACACGGCTCAGCCATTTTTCTTCTTATTCTCTTCCCGCGAGTTTACAGCCGCGACTATTTACCAGTAACCGATTGTCGAGAACAGCAATGAATACCCGCAGGTTTTATGACACAGCTGGTCCCAACGAGAACGATCCTACCGCGTGGAAAACGCCAGCCAAGGACGTCAATGTAAATTAAAGCCCTGACGAAACAACGAACGCGGCTAATTGAGAAAGTTGAGGGAAACGCTGCACAATACAGAAACACCTTTTTAACAGACTCGCCGTCTATCGTCTGTTACTGTGATTCAGTGGCGCTAGTGGAAAGCATGAGGGTACCGTTTGCTGTATGGTGTAACTTCTCTTGAACTTTGAAAGGCATTAGGGTGGAGTTTTTCCTTTGGGGGATCGAAAAATATGAGTATTGTTTAAGCCACGTATTTGAGTATTCGCCCCGAATGAGCATCGCATGAGCGCCGATTTGCTCCTGTGATGCTTGTTCGGGGCTTTTGTACGCTTCATTCACAGACCACATGAGCACCGATTCGACCCATGGTGTCACTGTCTTTTCAGAAGAAGCTTCTTGTGTTGAGCTGTGACGCCGCCAATTTGCATTAAAAAAATTATAAAAAAATGTGATCATACTTCAAGGTGTGTACAATAAAGACCTTCAAACAGATTTGATATTCCATTTACTATACTCGCATAAAAAAATTTCACAATCAGGCTGGTTTTCTGGTCTCTACTGTGTCATTAATATATAAAACAGAAAGTGGTTGTGTATTTGTCTGTCGCCTAAAAACTTTCGAACAGTAAACTATGGGGTCAGGAAATGTGTCCCAGCTCATTATGCCTAGCTAATTCCAGATGAATGTGACTATTTTCACAAAAAAAAAACATTTTTTATATAAAATCTGAATCTAAAATTCGGACGTATCCGAGCAGTAAAGCTAGTAGCCTATATAACTTGAGATTATGATATCCACTTTTGCGCTACTATCGAAAGTGAAATTAGTTTTACTATTTTTAACATGTGCATATTACTCTAAACGATTCAACAAGACTACATTTTCCATGTTTATTAAAGAAAATTCAAATCACTATGAATAAAATATATCTAAACTTTAGTTCATCATTAGTCCCTGATTTTTAAATCAGATTCACTGCTAAAACGTTCCCCTTCAACCACCCTACTCACGCTACTATGAATAACACGACATGCTGCACACGCGAATAAAAGTAAATCAGAAAATCCTACAAAAACATTACTAACCAAATTCCACGTCATTCCACGTTTTATTTTAAAAAGGGGAAGGGAACAGCCATCAGTAGAGATTTCACGGAAATCCCATAATTCGACTGCGCAGAGCCAAGCGGACAAATGGATGGTATCATAAAATCGCGATAACAACCACAGAAAATCTCCAATCAAATCCTCACTCACGGATCACGATCGTTACCGTTCCGCACTACTTCCCCTGTAACGTTCGCGGCACTTTTAAGAGGCAGCCCCTACCTTACACGAGCATCAACGAAAACATTCATTAAGCTGGTCTGCCGTCTCGTTCAAATAACTGGCGCCCGATCCTCGACGAGCATCGTCGCCGCTGATCGATTCGATTGCACTTCGAAACGAGCACCAGCCAGATACGAGTGGTTTCGGTAAGTGCAAGTCGTGAAACTCAATCAACGCGACGACACTCGCCGTGAGATCGATCGAGACGCGGCTCGCTGGAACAGAAACTCTGATGGCTCGTTAGGAGGGGGTCCCGTTAAAAGGGCCCAACTATTCGATGAAAGGAGGACAAAAAAAAGGCGATTGTCGACCCTCGAATGGCTTAAAAGTGACACGCGAGGCGTAATTATCGACAATTATCGTCACCACCGCCGTTCATTCGGAGTCACGTTTCACGCGGAAAATGCAGCGAGACGTGCCGATTTAACCGAGCTGATTTGTCGCGCGTTAATAACAGCCTCCACTCTCGCGAATTTACGGCAAGCTGTGTAAAGTAGGGAGACGAAGGGACAATAAACTGCGATCGGCTTTCTTCGTCCTTTTTCGCAGAGCTTTCCGTTCTTTTCTGCTTTCGGGACTGCGAACACGAAATAAATCAGGTTGTTGGATATTGGCTGAGGCTGTCTGATGAATTTTACTATGTTTGAATGTTCTAGCAGTATGAGTACCTACTCAATTATGTGGTTACTAAAATTTGAGTATTTTAGTATCCAAATATGCACCGAATAAAATTCAAATCTGACAGTACTCCAATACTATATATTCGAATTAGGGCTGTACTCGAATTTTCAATACTCGAATTATCGAATATGATTAGGGTTTGTCGGTTTTTAAAAACCGGGTTAACAAACCGGTTTACTATAAAACAGAACTAATCTTTATGAGTTCATATTTTCGGAAGTAAAATACTAAATGAAATAAAGATTTATAATTTATATTTTGTACGGATTTTAGTTATTTCAATTTTTTTTATTTGGTTTTGTATGTAGTGTATTGTATTGTGTTATATGTGTTTTATTGTGTAGATCCATAAATATTAAATGAACTAAAAAATTGTACGGATTTGTACGGATTTTAGTTATTTTATTTTTTTATTTACTTCGTTTTATACAGATAAAGTATATTTTATTTTGTTATATTTTTGAAATTCCATAAATATTCTCTATTTCTATCTCCTATGAACGTACTGATACAAAGATACTGATAAAGGAAATAACATAAATTGAAGGTGGAAACAACTTTAATAATCCATATTATTGATGCTATTAATATGTAGATGTTAATATCATTAAAGTAAACGTCAGTTAGTAAGAATGACATTCATCTGAAATGGAACTCACTTTAATGTTAACATTAATATCATTATCTATAATAATCAATAATATTCCTAATTTAAAACTTACATCTTAAATTCAATAAAATAATCGTGGAATGCAAAAACACAGCAATATAATAAACGTAATAGACACGTAACTTAACACTGGTACCCTTACAAAAAATCAGTATGTATATCTTTTTTTCAAGTGTAATACCATTCCATAATAATAGTACAGAAATATACTGAGAATATTATCAATTTGTCACGTTCAATTATCATTAATGCTGAGTGTCGGAATACTTTTTAATCAGATTGGTATTATCAACGATATTATGAACGTGGTCGATGCCTCCCTCTTGTCGTCGTTCCATTTTATCAGTTAATCGTTTGGAGTGGCACTCGAGTATCCATTTGCTGTCTATAATTGCAATTCGAATGCCATCCCCTTCGCTGTCCACTTTTATACGTGTCCCTGTCCTTCATTTTCTAATCTCTTTCCTTTATCAGACTCCTCTCCGCCCATCTGTCTTTCTGCTTTCTATTCCCTCTTCTTTTCTTTAATTATATTAATTATCTCCACATGTGACTCAAATTTAGCATCTCTCTTTTTTTTGAGCTACTCCATATTTAGGTTTTCTACACTTATTTTAATCGTACCGAGAACGAAGAACGAAAATGCTATTGCTTCTTCTACACATACATCTTATATTGTCTGGGACATGCTGGGATAATAAAATTGTCCAATTATTTATCAACAAAAGTAGTTATTTTATGAAAGTTCAATACTTTTAGTAGTTAAAAACCAGAAATAGAAAAATGTACGAATATCTATTGTAATTACCTAGATTCTACGGTATTGTTCAAAATAATTATTTTGATTAAATCAGTAATGTATCTATTGTAATCTTTGTTAATGAAAATGTAAAAATTCCAGACCACCAATGCAGAAAGTAAAAATATAACTAAAGTTTCCCAATGCACAGATACATCATTATAAGAAGTTTGTCGAGAATGGATTAATAATGTTGTCATAGTTTGCTTTATTACACTAATTGGTATACATACATGGTATAAAAAGACCATTCGTACCTATTACAAAGGGAACATAACTGTATCCTTCTAAATATATGAACCAAAATGTAACTTTAGAATCTTAAATGGAACTGCGACTAAATTTGCACATATATATCTCTAAAGTTTTTGTCTTTTCCTGAGAAATTTTACTAGAAACAATTTTCGTAATAATGCATGTATGAAAAGTTGTAGAGGGTTACATTTCTGGTCGTACTGATTGGCCAGCGCGTCTGACCACAGACAGTCTGTTTTCCCTTACTCTCTAGTTCTTTTCCTCTTCAGACTAATCAAACGAGTCGATAATACCTTTTTATGTGACTGTCCCATTATTTGGGACGGCTTTCCACTACTTTATGGAATCTACTGTTTTGAAAAGTTTCTGTACTAAGGATTCTTTGGTTTAACAAAAGTTTCATACAAATATACAATATTATCCAGGTCTTTTATTTGCAAAACCCAAGTTAAACAAAAGTTTACAAATTCTTTGAATATACTTTTCTTCTTATGAAACAAAAAGGCCCTTCATATGATAAACTTTAATACATCCATGGAAACTTCTAATAAGACATATTCGTTGCTCACTTTTTAATTCCACTCTTTCATATACGACTACTTTCTCCTTTGAACACATGCTACGGACGTGTGACATTTTTTTACTGACACTCGCGAAAAGTGAACTAAGATTATAATCCAAAATTTATACATTTAACATTCACTTCATAAACTTCTGTGTTGCCTACAAACAGGAAGCTGCTCAATAGTACATTACAATACACCTATCGTACAACTCTCCTGCTTCTTTTTTACCCTTTGAACTTTCCTCAGTCCACGGTATATCAACCCTTTCCCCCTTTTAACTCCTCGTTTTGCCACCCCGTTTAGTCTTTCCACAGCTGTTCCTTCCTTCCCAAATGACATACGACGCGCACGTCCAACGCAGATTTATTCCACCAACAACTCCACTGCTTCCCCTTGGATCCTCCTTTTCACAACTCATGCTCCTTCCCCTCAACAATCTCCGTTTGACGGCCAGAGACCAAATAAGATAAACCTCTCTATAGCACGAGGCAACGTGAAAGCGTATACGTCGGAGAAAGCACGACGATGAAAGAGGCGAAGGGGCGAAGGACCAAAGAGAAAGAAAGAGGCGTGTATCAATTTATTTAGAGGAAATAGCTGTCGATTGGCAACAGGCAACAACTAGCTACGGGACAACATAAAGCGTTACACATCGATTTTAATGTAACTTTGTGGTAAATAGGGAAAAATAGTTTACGAGATATTTGGCACTAGGAATACATAGTTTTTATTCTCATGCGTTAAAGAGTTTACGACTTCAAACTTCTTTCAATAAAAATGATGCAGCCCACTGGTAAGATCGGGGCATTTTGGGATCTAGAAATCCATAGTTCGAGGATCGTTTTAGAACGTCATTGCTTTTTCATTTCGTTTCCTTTATATTTGTACAATATATAGAATTTTACGAATATTCCCTCCGCATTTAAAATAACTTTTTCATCGTTTGCAAGGGAAATAGTAGTATTCATACATTTTTGTAAAGCTTTATTAAGCGCTCTTTATTGTTAAATATCTCGTAAACTATTGAATGTCTACCTGAAACGTCACCGATGGATCAATTATTTTTTACTCCCTATCTATTTACCAAGTTTATTAGATTTGGTCGGTATAACATTTCACATAGTCCCCTTGTGAATCGGAAAAAATCGTACCTGATTCGATCACCAGCCCACTATTTTGTTTTGCACAAAAAACAAACGCGACACAATAGAAATAAAAGAGTTGTTCGTCGTCGCTGCTGGGAAAAACAATGAGACGGGAGCAGACGCATACACAAGAGCCACTTTTTTCAGAGACGGTTCGTTTCGTCCTGGAAATTTGTCGATGATCAACACGGCTTTTTAATTAACCATCGCTGATTAAGAAACTCATCCTATCGCCGGCTACCAGCGATAATTAGCGGAGCTCAGTCGGACGGAGTTTTTAATTGGGGAATACCCGCTGGAACAATTTCGCTTGAATCAAGGGGATACGAAAAAAATGGAATGAGAAGTTTCTCGAGTTGACGATAGGAACAGAACTCTTCCGTATTCGCGCCCTTGTTAATTTTACGAAAGATCGTTACTATATATTGTTTAATCGTGATACCATATTAAACAGACGTCGATTTGCTCAATTGTATTGCTGTTTATGTAATTATGTGAGAAAGATCGTATCCGAAGATAGATTAAATTAAATTTAGTTTTTAAATTTAGTTTGACATCAATACAGGATTTGTGTATATCTTAAATTTGTTAATCCAGATATGTAATGAAATTGTACGTGTGAAAGTCCAAAATATTGTATGAAAAGTCAATTGCTACGAATGCGAAACATGTTAAAATAAAGAATAAAATGTTTTAATTGGAAGGTTTTGTTTTCGAGAAGAATAACTTGATATATTTATCGTCATCAAATACATTAATAAAATTGCATTTCGACTTGACGGATTTCCCAGTTCGATTTTTATTTGTTGATTACGTCAAATCTATCGTATTTAGTGATGATACAACGAGTATTGAACAATTAAGGCAAATAATTATTGTAACATTTGAAGCATTGGGCACGCAAAATACTACGAAACGTTCATTTAACTACGCAGAGCACTATTATGCATGCAGTAAAATAGAAATTTTCAACAATTTTTAAACTAATAATGATTTTAAAAGTAAACTAATAAAATAAACTATTTAAAATATGAACGACCTGTTCCTTGTGTCACATTGATTACCAAATAGAATTAATATGAATAAAAATATGAATAATGAAAATTGCGGCGGAATACATCGAGTCGAGATGCAATCAAGTACACACGTAGGTACTCGACAAATATATTATTTAAAGTTATATTTCTCGAAAACAAAGCCGCGTATGAAAACATTTTATCCTTTGTTTTCGATTCATTTTCCCATACATATACATACAATCACCGTCTTTCCGCTTGTACTATCAATTACAATAAACCCCGTATGCAAATTGAAAGTATTAAATACGTAAAATTTTCTACATTAGTCGTTGAATTCGATTGCATTTACGCAGAATGAAATATGAGTAATAACAATTAAACTTTTAAGGTAATTATACCTGATACTTCCTAATAATTAGTTACATTCTAATAAATTCATACATACAACAATTACATAAGATTCTGTATGCAATGTGGTACTAAAATTCACTTATCACAATTTGTAAAATATTTCTCGCGTTGCATATTTACTTTTCCCTTTCCTATTTACTGTTCTCTTTTTCATTACTTGTATCATCCATCCTACACTTTCCCCTTACATCTCTAAGTATATAGCTATTCCATCCTTTTCTCAGCTCCGTTTTCTTCAATACACTTCAATTTTCAACATCCTTCCCTGCTTCATTCTTCCAAAGTCACTAAACTGCATGTACCTACATAGAACTTACCTTCTAACCAATTCAAGAACATTCATCGAAAATCAATCCACAATTTTCCCTCGTCGCCTGACACTCACAGCGCCCCCTTAGGTGCTGCAGGGAAGCTGTAATTGTGGCCACGAATGTTAGACGTAGCGAAGTCGACAATAGATTTCTACAAGGCTCTCTGCAGGGGCGAAATCGAACTCTCCCTTCCCTGCTGATATCCGCATTAATGACAATGGACGACTTCTCATAAGTTTCAGCGTGGTTTTCCAGCTGTTCTGGGCACATCGCTGCCTTAGACACTCGTCGCTAGATTTATTTCCTCGACGGCGCGTTGCACGTTATGTACGAGACTTGTCGAATTGGATTTGCCTCGACAGGATCCTCGTTCAGACGTCAAGAACTTCTCACCCTCCTATCCTTCTCTGCGCACGGTTATCCTGCCAACTTCAGGCGATGATGCACCTACGTCTCGTACAATCTTCCCGACAATCCCGTCTTGCTTCGCGTCAGACATTGAGAGCTGGATTTATCATATGGAAACACACTCTTCTCTTATCGGTACATCTGCTAAGCACACGCTTTGAACTGTTACGTTCCGTATGGTCTTTGAGCTTTGCCAATGGTATCACGCGATACATTAATATCAGGTGGATGGATCATATCAGAGAGTCGGGTTGCTCTTTATTGTTGCTGTAGAGCACCTAGGGTTTGTTGCTTTTCAAAAACCAGGTTTAAAACTCGCTTTTTTTATAAATGTGTAAAATTCGAAATGCGGTTTTTAAATTAAAAAAAAAACGGTTTCTGAATTTTACCATATACTAGAATTAATATTAAAGTAATAATTATGTAAGTAAAAATGTTAACATTTTGACTGGAAATTGCCTCAGACACAAGCATATTGGAGTAGGTAACAGTTTATTGTAAAACTACTTAGTCGACCCATTAACTTATTACATTATAGTTTTTTTCATATAAAATTCCACATTATTCCTCTGAATACATCACCATTTTCAACGATAGTAACGATACTTCAACCGAAATGATCTGAAAATGATTTAAAGCCAATTAACAACTGCCCTGGCACATTTGCCTTCGCCAGAGCGATTGGCTCTTAAGTAGGTATATCCGAGCAGGACTTGTAACCCAACTTATGTAACTTCTGTTAATAGTTCTTGTCAAGTTTATTCCCTGAGCAGGGTAAAATCGATACAATTAGCGTTTCAAGTGGTTCGTAACACTCAGAATCAGTCGAGAGGTTCGAACGAAACCATCGTGCCATATTGCTGCTGATCACGTGGTAATAAATCGCAGAATCATTGCCTCGTGCGTTAAATATTCAAAGAATACGTTTCGAAATACCAGGCTTAAATGTCAATATTATTTCTGACAGCGAGTAATATCTGTCCGCCAAATATCGATTATCGTAACCGACACAAGGAAAGGGTGAGGCACACGACTGCGAAACCAACGATAAACGTAAACGCGATTCCCCTTCTGAATATTCATTCGGACCGTGTGATTATTTATTTTCCCAAGCGTGTCGAATTTTTCCATCGTATATTTTCGGCAGGAGGAACGAACCGCAGAGGCCCGTTGGAAACTGGCGATTTATGGAAAGTCATCGAGTCGGCCGAAATTATAATTAACGCGCGCGCAATTCGTTTCAAATTGCATTCAACGATGTACTTGGTAAATGTGCTGCTCAAATTCAGATTTTCTTGCATTTTCGGTGGAGTCGTAGCAGACTTACAAGGGAAGTTAGGCAACTCGGGTTTCAGAAAATTATTCAACTTTGTGTACAAGTAAAGTAGTTTATGCGTAAGGCAAACTTATTTTTTGCTGGTGCCATAATGCAGTTTTACGGGGTGAAATCAGCCCTTAAAAAATGGTAGAATTTTCTTTTTCGTGGAATATCTCGACAACGGTGAGAGATATTGGAAAGAAGTTTAAATAAATGTTACATCGTTTTTATTATATCTACAAAACTGCGTAAAAGTAATTATCGAATTAAGGGTTGGTGGTGGGGGAAACTTGAAAAGCATGGAGATATGAAATATCTCGTTACTTATTGATTTCATGAAAACTGCTTTATATGAAATATTCTATAAGGTGGTGCTTGTTGAACAGACGCGTTGTAATTTTTTGATATTTTATATTTTCTGAGATATGAAGGTGACTTTCAGTTTTTTAAATGGCACTGCATATTTTGTTTACTACTGTGTTGTAGTCTATAAAAAGACGATTTCATAACTTTGCACAGAAATACGCTCCATACATTTTTCATTGCATCAATAAATAGCAAGTTATTTAAGATGGATGATCTTATTGACCCACCCTGTATATTCATTTTCTTTCAGATTCGTATTTCTCAAATGCGCAGGCAAGTATGCAGTAGTGTGCATCCTCGAGTTCCCGAATACCTGGCTTCTAGAGAATACCATAAATGCTGGTCTTTTATTGCACACTGAAACATCTGCTTTGAGGAACCTACATTTTTTTCAGGAACCAGGAGTCACATAGTTTGTAGAAAATTGTCCTCGCCCCCTGAAAAATCCCTTCCACTTTTAACACTTTCGCTGCCGGCGACTCTGCTCGGAGTCGTTTCGACGAATATCACGAATTGTATAAAAATTTATCATTTACTCTATATTATTATAAATAAAATGTATTTCGTATGATGTTACAAAAGTTTCCCCAGTTTGCCTTAGCTTGGACGAAAAATCTCAATTTGTCCAACCCGAGGTATTCGGGTTTGCCTCGGCTTGCCTCGTTTGTGAATCACCAGAATACGCAGGGGCTGATTTTCAAATTTGACGTCCTTAGGATAAAAAGCGTCTGCCGCTCTTTCCGTGAAATATCATCAAATATTTTAATTTTACCAATTTTAAAATTAATTCAATATGGCTACTCACATGTAAGTTTTTAGACTTATTTTTAGTTTAAGACTTATTATTTCGTTTAAGACTTATTTTTTAAGTTGTCCCGTACTCCTGTGTTTAAACATTTTCCAATTTCTTTCACTAAAAATTTGTCGCTCCCCAAAATTCGCCGTTCCCCAAAGATCCGCTCCACAATTTCCTTTTAATTGCAATCAAACAAGGGATACAACTTGTCCTATGTCTGCGGCCAACCCTCTATATTCTACATGCCTACTATACTATTTAGTATTATTTAAGTTTAATTATTAATCACTATATTTTTTCTCTATAAATATAACCTCTATATATTTCTCTATATCCTTTAAAGATTACTATAAAATACACATTTATTACTCATTCGCCATCCTTAAGAACTAACCCATCATACACATATACAATAAACACCCTCGCGATCACTTCTTAATTATTCCAAACAGCGCTGACATCCATTCTTTCAAAACTCGCACTCCTACAAAAATAAAACTAATCAACAAACTTTCACAAGAAGTTTCCACCTATTCAAACAATATCTCTTAAATTAAAAAGAAAATAATTCTTTTATCCCAGTTATAAAAATACGCAAGACATAAAATCCAGAAACGTCAACGAAATACATAATACCTGCAACGAAGAAAATGAATACGGGTTGGCGCGTAACACAAACAAATGATTTTTCTACCCTATCTAGATCAACCGCCGAAAAACGATAAGTCAAGCAGTATTAAGAGAAATATTTCCGCGGAACGTCACGGAAAGACAGCGCTAAAAAAAACGAAAATGCAGTATGAACGGCCGTAGTGCCGAGAGGCAGAGACATAAAAAATGTTGGAGGATCACGAGCAATTTCCATTGGACGAGGGCGGAACGGGTATTACGCCTGCAGGCAGATTTTATACGGTGATAGAGTTCGACTGGCACGACCGTTTTGCAATATACGTAGAGGCACTCGGTGGACAGTCATCCAACAATTTTCTACGCATTCTGATTTCCGTTCCGGCTGGGGAAGTAGCGCTTTTTCGACATGACGCTTTCTGTCATCGTCAACTCTCTACTC
Organism: Andrena minutula; assembly: GCA_929113495.1. Taxonomy (NCBI): domain Eukaryota; kingdom Metazoa; phylum Arthropoda; class Insecta; order Hymenoptera; family Andrenidae; genus Andrena; species Andrena minutula. Next base: position 40,418,691 of record OV815994.1, read on the forward strand.
TGCCTATACAGGGTGCAGCAGTGGCACAAGCTGAGACAGGATGATTCGTCGTATATAAAAATCGGTTGTGGAGGTTTTGAAATTAATCCTGTTCATGCAATGAATCATTTTTGAAAACGACTTGAACTACTTGAAGTTGTTCTTTTAGTACGATTACACTTACATACCATGAATCGATTTGTCTGGCTACGAACAGATACACTCTCTGCTTGTATTTATGTACAATGTTAAGTGCATAAGGTTATAAAACGAAAGTGTTGGAGAAAATTAAACAAACTCTTAAGTATTTATTCTCTTTATTTTGATAACTTTGAAATTGTTGAAAATATTGAACTCAATATGTAGTTAATGTCTTGCACAAAATATGAGGAAAGTTCAATAATAACTTTTGTATAATGCAAAAATAACAATTCCATTTTTTCAGTATTTTGGGCTTGGGTGGCCTCACGGGGAGGGGGCGTTAAACCAACTAATCCAAACCAACTACCGATTACTGTTTTTTGTGAATATCTCGAAAACTAAAGCCCAGCGACGGCAACGTGTGTAGAAAAAAGTTATTCAGAATCATGCCCTCGATAACATATTCCACAGTTATGGAAATCGGCGAGGACTGTCTTTTTGTAAATAACACAGTTCGACAAACATTTACATTTTTTTCGGACTTGTAACATTCAATAGCCATTTCTTATAGGTTTTCGTCCGCTGAAAACGAATCCGCACACCGGTTACCGCCATCACCCTGAATTTTTGAGAAATTCGATTTTGAGAAAAAATGCAAATTTTCAACTTTGAGCATCCTTTGTGTCGAAACAGTAATAGTTAGGGATTGTATTACGCTGAGCGGCAGTGGATCGCGCGCTGTCGATCGGCTATTGAATGTTACAAGTCCAAGATGGCTGTGGAACTGTGTAATTATTGTTTTTATTTTTTATCAACGCGTTGTCTGTCTCGAACCCTTCCTTGCTCGCGTTCAGGCCCTCTGCCTCGCTGTCGTTCCATTTCGCTCTCGTTTTCGCAGGTCATGAGTAAGCAACAAACGGTGGACATAGCGCCGAGTTCTTAACGTGTAGGTTGAAACGAGCTCTAAGCGAAGAAATACTGTATTCTGAAAAGCATACTATACAGTTGTTTGCTGGCCCGTTGCTTTTCGTCCTACGTCAAATTTCAAACAACCGTGCAAAAGGCCGCGTTCTTTTGTCGAAAATCACTTAAAAGTCCATTCCAGGTTTACATGAAAAGTCCAGTACAGCTGAGAAAAATATGTAGTTATGAGCGGCAGTGTAAGTGCAGGCGTACTCAAAGAAATTTCAAAATCCTTTTTGTCGTGAGAAAGTTTATTCCGAAACTTGGCATATTTTTGCACGAGGGAATGTGTACTGTGCACTCGCTTGTACCACGAATTTTGGCCGCACTCTGTAGAGAGAATTATCGTAGGCTCAAACCACTCCTCTCTCGGAAACTCTAATATTTTACTAGCGGTAGCACTTTCGCCTCTCCATTTTGTGCAAGCGCGTTAGTTTGCAACCGTGAAATGCCTCGCGAACCGCGCACAGCGGTGTACGAAAAACTGTTCCCCCTAAAAGTTGCATGCTTCGAAATGTCGTGAATAGAAATGAACGTCAATCGGTATTTCACGCGTTACTTTTTCGCCTATATTTGTACTTACTGCTTCAACATCGTGCATGGACGAAGCAACACATATCTACCATGCCTTTTTGAAATTGTAAAAAATGTTTCATGTGTCGGGCCAATAGCAAATACGCGGCACGTTGTGATCGAGTAACGTGTAGAATTTTATTGCGAAGGTAAATGCTGTTTCTCCTAAATGTTTTGTTGCGGGAGTAGTACCTAAAGATTTGACTTCTAATGTTGGAAACCAAGAATAAATTTTTTGAGTCTGAAGAGACATAGATTAGTGTTCGTAATTGTAAAATACAGATTCAAGTAATACTTCTTAAAGAAATTTTGTCTCTGTCAAACGAATATAGGTATCCGAAATGCCAATTTATTTTAATAATTTATTTTCTATACGAACTTTCTTATTTCTTCATGTAGTAATCGAAACGACTTACATGCATTATTGTTTATTTTACTACGATATAACAAGAATATATCAATTTTTAAAATTAAGTACATCTTGTAAAGAACAATTCTTAATAACAATACCTATAAACATACTTTGTAGCAGGACTGTGTACTTCCAATAATTAAATATGATCATGATTTCATCTACTTTGTACATTTTGAAGTTATGTATATATAAGCGATTATATAAGTATAATATATCATTGAAATTGTTCCAAACAATCCAGATATTTATAGGTATGTAATGTATTTAATAATAAACATGTAGAATGAAATTAAAATTTGACTTCAAATTTCATAATATTCATTTGAAAAACTTCTGTCACTCTAGAGCACTGCTGCGCTAACTTTACCAACCTCCGTTATAACTCTATGCTTAAATATGTATAAATTTTCTCCCTCTCTCTCCCACTCTTCTCTCCCGGCATTTCACTACACATATATGTCTATGTGCAAACGTGCTAAACCACTTTGGCCGTCATGCGTGCACCATGCGTTTGGCACATACCATATGTCACAGGAAACCGATGGCACCTCGGTTCGATCGATGGTCCTAAAAACGTGGAGTAAGCTCGATAGCACTCAAGCGTAAATAAGTTATATTATACCGCGATATCAATTTATTAATTCTGTACACTATTTTCTGGCCTCAGGTACTGCTATTAACAATCTTTTAGAATCATAATTAGACGCAAAGCTCGATAATTAAATAATAGGTATTATCAGTAGTTCCAGATTTCGTATTCAGTTGTAACAGCGAAATATTATAATATTCTACTGTTTATTTCTATGAGTGTGTATAAGTAATAATTATACTAATTATTTGAGTGGTTTAATGTAGAGATTACCTTCCTTTATGTCGAGGAAATTTAATATATGTATCTATTTATAAGAATTATAATTATCTCTTCACAAATAATTGTGTTGATAATCATGGAAGAAAATATGAAGAACAATTTCAAAAATTAAGGTTATACCCTTCTATATTAGGATAAGAGCCATTCGTACTTGATGACACTTTAAAACCAAAAAACCGATAGAATAAAGAAATTGCAAATCACTACTGTGGAGTTTGTTCAACAATTTATTTGAAGCAGTTAAGTACTAGTTGCATTTACTATTTAAGGGGATTTTATCCCAAGATATGTACTTTCTGTGCTTGCACAAACGTGTTCGACTCTCATTTCAACGTCCCATGGTGGCATAATATGGTCTTTTCTCAAGGAATGAAAAAAGGTAACGACAAATAATATAAAAAAATTTTCATTCTATGTTTTTCACTTACTTCTACCCGAGGAAATACCCCCTTTCCGATTGTTGCACGATTGCGGAAACACCTTATATATATACATGATAATATAAAAAACAATATGTACAATATATTATACACGAAAATAAATCATGAATTAAATAATATTAGGTACTAACATTTGTGTTTAAATACATCTAATGTTCCTTCCACTACACACTTTTGCTTATTGAGTTCTTATAGGTACCTTTCTCCCATATTTTGAGTTGATTTATTAAAATATTAAACATTGTTTATATGACTAAATAAATTCTCATAAACATCAGTATATAGGTTTTCGTGTTCTGTTGATTTGTAGTTGACTGAATGTGCACCAGATCAGTTAGCACATACACATAAAATCAATTTGGTAAAAAACGAAGACTTATGAAAAAAGATCTTATTCTACATTTTCAATTTATTTTTATAGAAGAAACCGTCCTATGTCTGCTGTTACCAACTATAATATAAATGTAATTAAATTACTACAACAAAAACATTCGCCTTATTATTGAAGAAAAACGTGAACACTGTTATCTGACTCAGCAAAGAAGTCAATCATCTGAAATTCGTGATCTTACCAACTCAATCCGCTAATAATGTTTGCCCAGTATACACACATCGAGTAAAATAATCAACCAAAGTATCCTGAGCAATTACAGGCGACACGCTCTTACCCGTAGATTCTCAGCATTGAGGTCAGCTCACAGATTAAAGGAAAATCCCTAATACCATTTTCCCCGCCATTAGAGGGTTTATTGATCCCTGGATTCTAATGCATTCCGACGGGAACGATGCATCTGCTCGAAAGCAATACGCACCCCCAGCCAGCGAGCGTATTTTTTCCACGCAAACGCGGCGTCCACCGTCGAACGCATTCGATGTGAAACTTGCTAACACATCTACCACGCAAGCAGTGAAAACAGAACTCCCGAAACTGTTGAAATAACTCGAATAATTTTTGTGTTTGCATACTCCAATTCAAAGTTGTTTACACGCATGATGGATGGAATATAATATAATATCTACAAGCTACTTTCTTCAATCCCTACGTGTAACGATTCTGGCTCAGGATGATTTCAGTAGATATAAAAAAGAATATACATATACATATATGTACAGGCTTTTTCTAGAAACTGAAACAAACTGTAGCTCTTTTCCACGCAAAGGTGCAGAAAATTGATAGAGGGAAACGTTCAATATTTTCATAATAATTTTGTTTCGTTTATGCAATGATGTAAGTGCTAAATACACTTTTTTAAGTTGAAGCTTAGAATGTTTTTACATAAATGGATTCTTTTTATTATTCTGTAGATGGAAATACTAACCAGGGATGGTAACTGTAACCCAAACAAGATTCAATTCTTAACCTTTTGTTACCCGCACCCTATGTTATAACATGGTTATCCGTGCGATGTGCTTTCTACAACATCACGATTTTAGCGTGTTTTTTTAAAATGTTTACCTGCATTTTGTTTTATTTGGAATTCTGAATTTTTTTAAGTTAGAGCCGGAAAGTCACCTGGAAGCTGAGCTAAGCTATGTTATGCTATACTATGTTTTAAAAAATAGTTTCAATACATCCTTTTCCACCAAAAGCTACGTTTCTGTGTTTTGCCGGCTATGTATTCGAAAAATTGCTCACGGGGCAAATCTCGTGCTACGTCGAGCTAACCCGAAAAACATACGATATATATTATGCGCAAGAAGATGTATATAATATAATATACATATGTAATACGTATACCCCCGTTCAGTAGTCCCATGAGAGTTGTTACATTTGCTCCGAATCTTAGAAAAAATTGCATAACCGTTGAAAGACATGAAGAATTATTATTTCGTTTGATACTCTTCACAATAAAGAAGATATACAATGTTTATCGCGTGAAAATTGATGGTCCTGACTGCGGGTAATCCATGTTTCAATTGATGAAGTGAAACGTGGAATGTGGAATTAAAATGAATTGCCTGAGTATAACTGCTGCACAACTTAAAAATCGAATGAAAAATGTAAAGAAAAAAAGTGTAAAGATGAGAGTAAGAAAATGTTTAGATTGTAACAGTGGGATGTTTAAACTCTCAGTGTATTAAATTAATTTTGCTTGCAAAAGTACCAAATATCTCGTAAAGTGATTCGTTCTCAATTAGAAGAGTCGATTTGTGTATAGTGTAACTAAAAATACAAGCAAAAAGGTGGTAATTCTAAATGAGAAAATGAATCGAAAATAAAACATATCATTCTTTAATGAGAATCTTTGTTTTCGAGAAAAATAATCTTAAATATTTATCGAGTACATATGTAAGTATACAAGGTGGCCAAATAGCTCACCTGGAATATCTCCGTTATTTTTAGAGATATGGAAAAACTTTATTTACAAAAGTTGTATAGTACAAAGGGGGGCATAATATGCCAATAATATTTTTTTTTAGGTGGAAGGTTTTCGGAGATGTGAAGGTCACCTGTATTTTTTACTGGCATACCAACTATATTTTTGTACACCTACTAGGTAGAATAGCGGGTATTTAGACCAGCGCTGTCCAAGCCGGGACTCGCGAGTCCTTTGGGCTTCTCCTACTCCCATCTCCGTCGTCAGGGATACTGCGTGACATCAAAGAGGCGACCATGACAGGTTACCGCCTCCGTCATCAAGGAAACTCAGACGCTATACAATGTATAGTATACATGACGTGTGATTAGTGACAATAGTGACACACACCGCCACAGCGAGGCAATGCCTCTTTAGTGTCGCACGTTGCACGGTTTCCCTGACAACTTAGGCAACGATTATACTGCTGCGTATTCTAACGATCAGTTTTTATATCTGTGACACATTTCGTGCGAAATGGACATGGTTTTGGATCAACCGAAGTGATTCGAACAGAAGCAGGCGCGCCGCAGAGCCCCGCCACTGCACAGTAGAGTATACCTTATTTTTCGACTTTCAAATTTTTTCAGGACACTCCCTAGAATTGTGTCATTGGCTGAAAAATACTCTATGCAAAATTTGCAGAACGTAAAAAGACAAATTCAAGCATATATAACTATATATATCAACGATATACTACAATACAATGGAGAAAAAGAAGTTACAAAAATAAAACATTTTCAAATTCGATGCGGCTCAATTTCCCGATCTTCAATCGATTTCAAAGTTTGCACACATTACATTCTCTTCTTTACACCAAAGACTGACTCGCTCGGCGGTCTCCAGTAGGCAACGCCGCATCAAAACAAAAGACCCGTGAGCAACGCGGTTTATTGACTACTCACGAAAATTAAACAGTCATGGCTACTCTGCTATAATCTTAGAGCTACAATTCTGCTTTAAATATGCAAAGGGTATCTATTCCCCTTGATCGCTGCTCAGCAACTGAGTGATTAACAAACGATCGTCGACGGCTCGTCTCACTGATGACGATGCTAGAATTCTTCGGCGCTCGTCACAGGCGAACGTCGACGATGACAAAGGTTACAAGAAGGATCACTCTACCACGGCCGTCTGTAATACAGGCCACCACCTACGATGTTGCAACACCGTATTTCGAACAATACTATCAGTCCGATAACTATGTTCCGACTGGTACCAGACGGCCGTGGTTGGACGAAAGGCTTCAGAAAAGACTGACGACAGTGTTGCCATTTTGGCAAGGTGGTGGCCTGTACTAGAGATGGCCGTGGCTCTACGCAATAAAATGTGCATCGTGAATGGTTTCTCCAAATGAAAATCACGTATCATCTACAATTCTTTCTATCCTCTGTAAAGATTATCCCAAAGGACATCCTTAAGGACAAACCCCCCACATACGCATGAAAACGCAAACACTAATATAATCGACCCACAACTGACGCAAACTCGCCAACACATCTATAATCAAAACTCGGGAACAAAACTCTGGAACCGTTAAAACAATTCGGATAATTTTCATGTTTGCGCGGTGACTCGGCTACGTTTCATATACGTCTGGGATTTGTATTATTCTCATGTCGCGGCGTCCCCACGATATTTCAGTGGTCCTGCTTTCCAAACACACATGCGCGACACACCGTTTGGATTCCGACAGCCAACCAAATTGTCCTAGCAAACAGAGAAACGGCTGATGAGCATATATTAATACGCAGCCGTGCAAACAAGCGATCGCGAGGCTTAACTTAACCCATTTCATCGACGACGAATAAATGTTCACGCGTCTTCTGTGTCCAGTGAGTGTTTGCGTAAATCATGTACCTATATACGAGGCATGTGTAAATATGAACGGAATCACGCGTATGATGGGCCCTCGCCGCGATCACGCGGATCCCGTGTTTGTTTGTATGCAGTGATACAGGGTGAGTAAGGACGGGTGCTGCAGCCGAGCTTACGGCGATTCCTTATGGAAAAATGAATCGAAAATGTGGAATAGAATTTTTCGATACAAAAGTGTGGAATACAATTTTTTTATTTTCTCTTTGGGAGAATTGACTTTGAAAATTCATCGGACATGCGACCGCTCGACTATCTCTCGGCTTAAGGTTGATATTGTTGATAATGCCACGGCGGATATCAACTAGTGACAAGTTAATATTTTAATAATTCATTTAGTAGGCTGTTAATTAAGGAATTGTTGCACAATTTCGATAGGAAAAATTCATCCTCCATATTCTCTCAATCTCTCGGCGAGGGAATAGGACCTGTTCTGTGCAAATGCAAAATTATTTAAGGGGAGGTTCCGGTCTAAAAATCGATTTTCTCTTATTTCATTTTTCGAATGTTCTACCTTTTAGGAATACAAGTTTAAAAGGATTTTTTAAAATCCGTAAAATTCTCGAAGTTATAGGCATTTGAGTTGCGGCAAATGCATTGGTAGCACCCGGCCATTCGGCAGTCACGTAAAACTTTAAATGCGTTTTTCTCGAAACAGTGTTTTTAAAATCGGTGGAACCTGTATCTCAAAAAGTTATTATGCGATTCGATTGAAACTTTTTTTATTGTGAAGAATATACTTCTGACTCGTGGAGAAATCAGTAAAATTGAAATAAAAATGAAAATTTGTCATTTTTCACCCTTATGTGCGCAACCAAAAATATACCAAAATTTGAAGCTTTACTATTTAAAATCTTTTGCACAAATTTTTATTTCAAAAACGTATATCGGGGCAAAAGAACTCAAAGAATGGGGATCCGGAGCGGTTTTGCGATATTTTCACCAGAACATAAAAAAATTACTAAAGGAAAAATAGAAATGGGTACCCGGGTACCCGGTTACGCACATAAGGGTTAAAGGTGTTGAAAGGACGAAAAATATAGGGAAAAAGTGGTTTCAAACTTCAAGTGTCGTTATTTACTGAAAAAATGTAATATTTTGTCATTTTTTCTGGGCAGTCTACGAGTCAGTTTCATGCCCTTTAATAATCTGGCACTGCTTTTTATTTCAGACCAATGATTTAGGTGCCACAGGTTTGATCAATTTGAATGAATTTTTTACGCCTCTACTTTAACAACTCCCAGTGCCATCTGGAATGATTAATTATAAAACAAAAAATGTTGCATTAATTCGATGCAAAAAGTCCCATTAAAATACATGTAGTATTTTTATGGCCTCTAGACCGGAGCAGGCCCTTAAGTGGTCATTCTACTTTGATCGTCCGAAAAATTAAACTACTTTTAAAGTTTTTTTTCTCAGTAAATACAACATATAATGAAATAAATCTTTTTGGCATTTATAAAGCTTTTCAGTTTTTCGTAATGGCAATCAAACACGCGATATGACCTTATCGTAGTAGCACACTTCACCCCGTATAAACAAATAAAGAGAATAAAATACTAACAAGGGAAGATCCCGAAGCCGAAACTTTGTGAACATGTAGAGAATTTCCTCCCGATTATAACGCAATTTTTGTTTGCTGCCCAAATTCGCCCTAAGGGGGTGTAATTGACCCCGAAAAATCCAGTTATTTCCCGATCTTGTGTTATAACTTGTGAACTGTAAAATATTTTTTTGCGAAATGATAGATCCAATTAAAAGAAGTAACTTTTGTCTTAAAACTTTTTTTCTATCTCTTACAGTTCGCGAGTTATAATACAAAATCGAGAAATAGTCGAATTTTCAGGGGTTAATTTCACCCCCTTTGAGTGAATTTGAGCAGCAAAGAAAAATTGCGTTGTGATCAGGAGAAAATCCCCTACATATTCACAAAGTTTCAGAATTTTTTTAATTTCCGGCTTCGGAATCTTCCCTTGTAAGTAGTAGTAAAGCACGCCAGCATTTCCAATATATGCAAGAACTTTCTCGTACACCTGACACATTCTCGATTTACTTTTACATAAGAAATCAATCTACGCCCAGTTGTGCCAACCACCCTCAATCACCTTCTATGTATTTCCCGTGTAAATGGATGGATGGACGGGACCGTCGCGTCGCTCGCGCCGGGCAGCATTTGCCGATTGGACTGCAAAGGCATCATCAAACTTGCCGCCCGACGTATTAATCGCGATGGTGGTGCTGTACGCGCGCAACCGTCGTGTTCAGCGTCAAGTGGACAACGCGGAGGAAGCGACGCAACGTTCGTCCCTCATCGATCAACGAGGATTTTATGGTACTGTAGGCCTCCTTGCCAGGCCTGGAGTCGGACATCCGTCCATCGCGCATTTCGCGCCAGGACGATTCCAAGTTTTTCATTGTATAATGCAATTTTGATAGGCGACGGAACCCCAGTCTTGCGAAACGGGCGAGAATGAAAGGATCAGCAGGGCTGAACGCGTTCGACGGCGTTATTTATGGCACGCTGGACGCCGCGTGATGGAATTCGCCGCGATAAATAACGACGCGGCGCACTGTCAAATTAATTCTTTCTATTCGACGCGCGCCCGCCGCGGTATAATGGAGAAATAACGTCTGATAGTAAATCGTCTAGGTGTTGTGAAAAATTTTCGTATGGCGGGGGATTGAATCGAAGCGTGCACTCGAGTCGAATCGAAGGGCATATGAGAAACTTGTAATGGCTCTTCGTGAATGACAAAAGCACATATGTAATGTTTTAGTGTGTAACGTTAAGGAATAAAAAGGGGTAAAAGTTGTGGCATGTAAATTAATTTGCTGGTTGCTAATTGTAATTAGTTAATTAATTTATTGAATATTAAGTATATTGTATGCATTACAAATTTGTTATGTGTCTATTTAAATTATGGGATTGTATCGTTGTAAATGCTATCGACGAAAGTGGTACAAAATTAAATGGAAATGAGGAAATAAGTAGATACATATTCCTGAAAACATGCACGATCTTTTAGATGTGTATTGCTAACGATAATAAATGGGTGTAAAATCTGACAAGTATTTGAAACGTATTTGAAACATTTGTAAAATGAAAGAATCTACATATTCGTATATGTCACGTTCTTCAAAATAAGAATAAATGTCAGGTATTTGTAGGGTAAACCAACAAGTAATTGACCGCATACCCGCATAAATTTAAAAATATTATATGTTTATAAATTGATTATAGTTGCACTTTTAATATTCCATATTTTTCGTTACGCGTATTAAGCAAACATTAATAAGTACAATTCTTATCAAAAGTATGCGGTCATTTACTGGGCTTCTACACGTTTTGCATTTTATAATCGTTTTTTTTTTAAATTACGATAAGAATAAGTAATTATTTTTATAGAAATTTCAAGAAAAATCAATTTAAATACAATTTCAATAGCTGTTTTGTTGTTATACATAAATATATTTGAGTATTAATTTCAAAGGTCCATAAATTCAACAATTCGGTCATTCACTGATTGGTTTACCCTATGTATTTTATTTATTGAGGATAAAATTCAACAAATATATAGTAGAAACAAAACACTGTTAGCGAACACTATTTCAAAACTAATAAATAAAAATAGACAGTCCACTTATTATTAGTTAGAAAAATAATATTGACATGGAAATATGAATCAACCCTTCACACGTCAAAAAAGGTATAACCCCCAATTCTTTCTAATGATTACAATAGCAGAGATATTTCTTGTAAGCACAAAATTGATTCCCAAATTGTGTTCAGACTCTCTGTAAATTTTACTAGTTTTTTTATTCTTTTTGTATACCGTGGGATTTCCCGTATGATAAATAAATAAATAAATAAATAAACTAATTAAAATATATTTGATTGCAATTTATGCATGCTTTGATTTCTTTCCATTCGAAAATAGCAATAAGCAAACCGTATTTATTTGGAGTTAATCGACATTTACTTCTGTTTTCTTGCAATAGCATTTGCTTAACCGCGTTACGAGCTGCGTTACAAAGCCCGACATCAATCGAAATACTGTATTATCGACAAATCGTTTTGCCGCAAAAAATGGTTGCACACTCTCCACCCGCGTAATTTGGTACCTAGCTGTCACGCGCGGATATGTCACGGTGCATTACCAGAAAATTCACTTACTTTACGTCAGTCATTCTCGAATTTATATCCGTTGTATTTTCCAGCGTCGACGCGTGACTGCTTAAACGCTTGTGTCGCGCCAAGCATTCAACCAACGGCATGGCGAATAATACGGTGTACAGAAAGCTCCGTTTAATTATGCAGAAAATACGTACATTAATTAACTCATTGTGATGCTAAAGGTTTACGCAGCAAGGCGAGGTTAATGAGATAGAGAGGGGAAGATAGAAAACATGATTCTGCAACATAAATAAGGGCACGTGAGCAATTCAGACTTTATACAGGGTAGACCGCGTAAAGTGTCGCTAAATATTTCCTTGGTAATTATTATTGTTGATACCTAATGATAAAATATTTTCCAGATTTTTACGTTTTTGTGGTATCTGTATGTGGGAGAATTTTTCAGGATGGGTTCTACTCATCAAGATAATAAGACAAGTTGATGTACGAAAATGTTGGAAAGTGCATAATTTGGCAGTTATAAGCATTTTCACATTCCGTAAAATACGGCTCCGAAACGCCTGTTTCGGAAAGCAATCAGCTGACAGACGCGTTCGCCTGTTCATACATCGGCACTATCCCCTTTGAGGTTCAATGACCGGGAATTGTAATTTTCCGTTCTAACAGGATTATTGTTGCTATTAGCATTATTATTGCTTATTATTACTATTAATATTACTGTTCCTATGCATATTTATTACTATTGAAATGATGAAGTTTTCGAGATGTAACGCATTTTGAAATAAAATAAAGCGTACAATGAAACGTTATCAACGAAGTAACTTGACCGCGAAGTTTGCGACCCAAACATTGACACAACACGAAATGTGTCATTATAGGAGGAAGCAACATAACTTTCCACTTACAGCTGCAGGAAACAACTAAAAATGAGACGATGTGGTTGAAAATACTGGAGTGAAACTAACGGAGTTAGAAAAACCCCGTTTCGCAGGATAAAAATTGTACTGTAATTATAGAATCTATTTGTGCGAAAAAAAACTAAAAGATTTATACTTATTTTTAGTTATGCCACTATCAATGCTAAACACTGATATAAAAAATTCCAGTCTTCCTCCAGATTTCTGCCAAATAAAGTACCTACTGAAAACAGCTTCCATGCACGGTGTCCACAGAGTACGGAGCGAAATACCGCTCTTTTCCAAAACTCTCGTCATCGTTTATTTAAGACGCCATCGAGTACTGAGAACGCGCACCGCGTCGGTGGTGCCGCTCGGTGGCTGTGTATCAATACGTAATGTATTTGCACTTGCGTCTACGTGTGCCCCGTATTTATGCACATATCGGGGGAATATGTGAATCCACAGGTACAAACGCGCTTCGCACGCACCCGAGCATGTGCACAAACACGAGACACGGGAGATCGCTCAGCCATAAACCATGGCGGTTTACGTTATCGTCTGGCCGGATCTACCCGTCGGCAAACTGCTGCAATTTGGCTAACGCTCCTTGCAGCCTGTGTACTCGTGGAAATTGATAGGGACGAAACGACGCGCCTGCATCCTGGCAGCACGCACCAGGACCCGTCCAACCGCCAGCCAGCAAGGGTTCACGTCAATATTTTTATAGCGGAGACTGAATGATAAATGATCTTCCACGAGACGTCCACGCCGTCGAACGTGCATTGTGCCTTGCAGAGATATAGCGATGCCGTGAAAGCAACGGGGGTGGGGCAAAATTGTTAGCAACCGTGACTGTATTCTCTCAAGTGAACACCGGTGTGGCGTGTATTCGGAATATTTTTGGACATTTGTAAGAAAATCAGATGTAGTATTACTGCATAGAAAGAAGGCCCTTGGCAGGTGGAGCAGTTCGATTCTAGCTCTGCTTGAACCCCATCTGTGATTTTTCCGTAACCCCTACTCTAGATTTTTAGCGGCATATGCTGTATAGTAGCAAGTAGATGTGACCGCTTCTGTCAATAACGAATATACGTGTGCTCTGTATTTAAAAGTGTGCCCAAGTAGGTGAGAGAAACCAATCGTTACAGCAGCAAACTGCACCAGGAGCCTTCTTTCTACATGCAGTAATAGTACGCATATTTTAATTGCGTCTCTCAATATCGGCGTATCGTTCAGAAGGCCTGCAACATTGGCTGACAAGGAACATCCCAAAACCGGAAAATTTCAAAAATTCTGAAACTTTGTGGATATGTAGGGGATTTCCTTCTGATTACAACACATTTATTTTTTGCTGCCCAAAATCACTCTAAGGGAGTGAAATTAACCCCTAAAGATTCGGCTATTTTTCGATTTTGTGTTATAACTCGCGAACTGTAAGAGATAGAAAAAAGTTTCGAGACAAAAGTTACTTCTTTCAATTAGATCTATCATTGGATGAAAAAAATATTTTACAATTCGCGATTTATAACAAAATCGGAAAATAGCTGAATGTTCAGTGGTTACTTTCACCCTCTTAGAGTGAGTTTCGGCAGCAAAAAAAATTGCGTTGTAATCAGAAAGAAATCCCCTACATATTCACAAAGTTTCAGAATTTTTTGAATTTTTGGGTTTGGGATGTTCCCTTGTGAGTTTGTCTGCGTGGGAGAACCTGGGAAAATCCAGACCCGATGCCAGCGTCGCGGGAAGGACGCTACGATCTCGCCGTCAGGACACGAACATTCATTCTACGGTATTTTGATTATACTGGTCGCCATCGAGCAGTGTGATATTATTGTTAAATATGATTTGGAATTATATTTAAGTCATATTCATCGCATTTTTGCCAACCCCCTTTTAGAATATTTTTTACACATTCGTAGTTTAAAGGTCTAAGGAGTGTAAGAATAATATTCTTCTTAGAATATAGCCAAATAAGCGCAAATTTATAATGGGCGATGATGAACACATTTCTGACTTTTACCTTCAAGGATATCGGTTTTCACATCACTTGATGTAAAGCCTCACAATAGGTTGCGTGGCTCGGCAAGCGTTCTAGGCTCCTCAAATCTGTTTAGCGAGCGCCTGTCAGCACGTCATGGCTGTTTCCGCGACACAACTAACCCAAGCTGGTCATTCCTACGGCGCGTGGCGCAGCTTGTTTCGGCGCCGTGGAATCTCACCTTTACGCGCACGTCGAAAACAGTGGATAGCCTTTTGCTACATAACTTGCTTTGTGTTTACCTGGTATCGACTGTTGAGTGGCTTGAAGTTGGTGTTTCACACTTCGCCGTCGGCGAATCCTATTTCACCGTGCTAGGGACGCAACTCATCCTGTTCACTTTTTACCTAAATATGCCAGATATGCGGAAAATGTTATCAATATAACAATTTAAAAGTATAATCCACTGAACAATTTATACGTGGCAATAATTTAAATGGCGAATTCGATATTTCCAATGAAATAATTATAGTGAATCTACTTACACAGTAGGGCCTACCATTTTATTAATGAAAACATAAACTTAATAAATATAAAGATAAACTTAATAAAGATAAAGTAGAAAAACTTAATTTTAAGGGTTGGTAGTAGAGGTAACTGGAAAGGCATACATTTATGGATAATTATTTTTATGCAATTTTTTTCGATATCTCTTATCGTTCTCGAGATATTCTACGAAAAATAAAATTCTGTATTTCCCCCAACCCCCCTAAAACCGTACTATGGCACCAAAAAAAAATAGGTTTATATTACGAATGAACCACTATAGTTGCACAGAAAGTTTCATAATTTTCTACATTTCCGGGTTGCCTAACTTTCCTTGTCAGTCTTTTCAACATTGCGCGGCTGCATTCGCGAGTGTGGAATAGCAGTCAATTCTCGGCACAGCACGCCCACAACCGCTTCCGACGCGCGCCTGGTCATTAGAAGCTGACCCTTTCAAATGCTCCAAAGTGGTCAAAACTCGTAAAAATGAACCGTGTGTGACGCGGAGGTGCACCAGTAGAAACGTGTTTTTGCGTCAAATGGCCCTGCGCATCGACAAAATAGTGCGCGGCGCGTAGTGGAACAGGTGGGATACAGCCTTTACGAAGCTTTAAGATGGGCAGTAAGGTCACAAAGAATAGAGCCAAAGTTCAACAGAAATTATTTATAACACTCCTTGATGATTGATGCGTGGGACATTTTCGATGTTAAGTTTACTAATAGCTACAAAGAAGGGTTGTTTTGGGGTTGCAATAAACAATCTACATAGTTAATAATCATTAAACTTTCAGAGGAAACAGTTCTGTGGCTCATACTTGGTATTTTGAATATATTCACATTTTCTACCTTCTTCTATCTTGTTTAACCCTTACAATACACTGGGGGTGTATTGTACCCCAAGAGCAATTTTAGATTTGAAATGCCGCACCTTTATGCCTTCCAAAGGAGATTTATGGCAAAAAAGAAAATAAAAAAAAAATTAAAAATCGGGTTTTTCTCACAACTATGGAAAATCCCCGATTTTCAACTACAAATTTTATCATATAAAAATTTACATTTCTAGAATAAGATTATTAGACCATGATTGTATAAGTATTACTAGTGTACCATTATCACTGAAAAGTTAAAAATTCAAAAATACGAAAATGGTAACTCAAAAAATGACGCTGGGGTACAGTGAACCCCGTGTGACCAATTTGGGATTATAAGAAGATGTGACCACGAAGGGCTAAAGCAATTCTGTTGTCTGTCGAGAGTATACAAGATGTTCGATAATGTATGAAAGTTCAAAATAAGTAAAAATGTTTATGTGAACATATGTCCTATTTCAGAAGTGTTTTGTATCATAAGGCTTTTATTCCTTCACGGTTAAATTCACTGACAATAAGTGGCATAAGAAAGGGTTTGCTGGAACTCAATCTCGAAAATTTGAATATAGTGAACACTGTATCATGTTTCTTTCTTCAGAGCTGTTTGCTAGGTATTATATTGGAAGGAAGTGGAATATTATATTACGGAGTAGCAACAAGGACGTGCACTTACTATCTTCTGCCTATACCAAACATAACCTGGGATCGTATATCAGAAGATTATTACTTTATAGGAACAGTAACCGCCGTATAATTCAGGATTTAGAGGGAGAAAATTAACGTGTATAGTGTATACCAGTTGGTATCTGAATATACTTTTTTTGCTATTGTCTTTTATATGTATAGGTTTTGAAATGAACAAAAGAATTTCTATTATTAACTATTTCCGAGCAGAAATTGCCTATATTTTTATGAAACCAATTTAAACTAAATACTGGCTATGATTAAAAAATTATCCGATTAGTTTAGTCCACATAAAAGTATCGTTCAATATATAAAATTCAAAACATTCAATGACTATAAAAATAGATATTTTTTCTGACAGTAACTTTAAGACCAAAACAGAAAATAAAAGGACACCGTAAGAATAGAAACAGCAAAGGCCAAATAGTAGTTTAGATTTGTTTTAAGCAGACACTGCTTTTCAAAGATTGTTTTTCTGTGGACCGAGAAAATTTCTATTATTTATATGTGCGTATAGGTACTTTTCATCCATTTTTGAATCAAGTACAATTTGCTTAAAATTCAAAATATAATTTTATTAGTAAATATCCACCGCTAGAGCAATACACTAAAGCGCGATAAACTGCCTTTTGTGTTGGTTCGAATAAGCTTTCATGTGCTCTAATCAAAACCCGTTAAATTTAATTGAAATAGCCACGGGATAGAGTGCTTACTCCAAATTTTCAATCACAGCTCGGACATTATTATTTACGCATTAAATTTACTAAAGCAGTTTTGGAGGAAACACATTCTGGTGGAAGCTCCGAATTAAAAATAACCATCGCCAATTCGCCACCTAAATATTCTCTTTTCCGATTTCAATAATAATACAAAATATGGGAGTATGAAATTGTTATAACAAACAAATAACTTGATCAATAAAATGTATTGTACGTTCCTAGGTAAATAACAGAATAAGGTCGAGAATCGCGGAAATTCACGAAATCACCGATTTTCGACCTTATTTTGCGATCTTTGAAGGTTTGTAGCTCAGAAGAGCAACGTTAACCGATTTTAATGAAATTTTCAGCACGTATACAACTTACTTCAATCTACAAACGGGTTTTTTGAATTTTTATTACAGGCTCAAAAAAAGTTTAAAAAACAACTTTTACTATTTTTTTTGCTATTCCGACCAATTGCATTTTTTCAAAACGACGAAACACGTAATTTAACAAACTAATTCTTCTAGATTCTCAAAAAAATTCAAAAAAATCTTTTGTCCGTCACTGTATATATTCGAATACTCGAATTACTCGAATGTGTGAATGGAGAAAGGACCATCAAGTAGTCCCAGCTCGGCACTTGACACATTTCATAGCTGCTCGGACCAAGGTTCGCCTAAAAATTTACCAGATTTATCCGCGCAGTGGCAGCAGTCACGTTATTTCCTCTTGTCGTTTCTAGTGACAGAGGTCGTGTAGAACTAACGGCGAGAGTTATTTCGCGAGATAGCACGGGCAGTCGACGAGACTGAAAATGTTGAGGACTGTACTATTTCAGTCCGTTTGGCGGTCCAGACGGCAAACACACGGGAACCAATTGTACAGCACGCATTGCTGTACATGGGAGCAAATTAAAAATCAATTTCGGGACCCGATAACTCAAAAGTGCTGGGGCGACTATTTCTCTCGTCTGACAGAGAGATTTATGCAGGGAGAGTAATTTCCTAAAAGTTTGCACGCGGTCCAAGCCAAGCGGCGTATACGTCCCATTGCCTAAAACCATATTTTTCGCAAACAGAGACGCGTATTTTTTTGTGGCTTAGCAAATTAAAACTCTAATTGTCTCACTACATTTGTCATACGTTAAATCAGTATGTGCACATTGATTCTAGTTTCAAATAAAATTATTCTGAAATTAGTTTTTGATTTTTGCCTGAGCTTCGTTCATTCTAACTGCCTCCTCCCTGTAAGTTAATATTATTCGTAATATTATAAATACTAATAGGTACATATATGTGACGCGCGCAGCAGGTAGAATTTTGAAGTTAACCATACCTGAATAAGGTGGATGTACCAGTAAATGAACACCGTACCAATGAATGAACATTTTTTATAAAAACGAATAAAATAAGTTATTGAAATCAGAAACCAATTAATTAGAGACTTCCTTTTATTTCTTGTTTCATATCCAAACAATCTTTGCAGCACATGGAATCATTCACGTTGCAAATATAATTTTATAATAGTGTTCATTCATAATCCCCTAAGTGTTCATTATTTGTGTGTTTAGGTACCCTTGTTGAAGAGAAGGTATATTCTGGAATTTTTTTCTAGTAAATCGTTGCGATTGTACTGATTATACATATGTCTCTCCAATAATGTACATATTGAAGTACTTCAGAGAATCGTATAAAAAAATTTCTGAAATGATTGAAATGTAGAACTACTGAAGCACGTGTTCCATTTAGTAGTATTTTGCTGTAAATAGGGACTAGATGATTTAAGTTTAACAAGAGAACCAAATAAAGGCCCATGAGCGTTCTCCACGTAAAATTCTCAAAAAGAGCACGCGGTGAGCCCACAAGACGCGAGTCATCACTACTTACATTTTCGTCCACCGGGGTCGCTAGCTACCTCGGGGTAGCGAAAATCCTCCCCCCATATATGCCTCGCTGGTCGTCTCTCTCTGCGCCTCTTTGTCGATGCACTTCTCTTAAGCCCTGTCGTCTGTTACCTCTCGCCCTCTGTCACCATGCATTCCTCCCCACCCCACGACCGTCCTTTTTTTCGGTGCTTTCAAGCAATGCTCTGAAAGCGGAACGAAGTTTTCCGGGGGAACTAAAGTCATTTCGCTGGTGCAATCTAAGTTAAGTGACTTTCGAGAGCCTCGCCGACTAAACTCGCCTCCGGTGGATCGCTCCTCGCGCGACACGATCAACCCTTTCTCCCTTACCCTCTCGCTGGTTCCACGCGCGACGGTCAGGGGACAGCAGGGAGGGGCCTGGGATTCGAGATCTAACGAGGATTACGTCGTCCGTTAGGTTTCACGGGTACTTAGGCACCTGAGAAATCGACTCTAAAGCCACCATTCTTTTCGTCCTGGAACGGTTGCACGTCACTCCGCTTAGCGACACCTCGATATCCTTGCACGAGGACGCGGGCAGGACGAAGACTAACGATTTTAAAGCTGCATCGCCGCGTGTCAGACATTTTTCAAGGTGACAGCGCGCAGTTTTATACCCCGAAAAACGGGGGCGCGGCTGTTCCTTTTGTTGGGGCTCAAGGCTGATAAATTCTGAGGTAAGCATTCGGGACGCCTGAATACGTTGCACATCATAAATTCATGTAACGGGCTTCATTTTCTTTTGTCACGGCGGCAACTATTTTTGGAAAACGCGAAGGATATGGAAACAGATAAATTTTGCACCTACAAATTAGGGGAATTGGTGATTATTTGAAATATATTATTACCTTCTGCACCAAGTAAAATATGAATAAATTATTTTTTGGAAAATATACATATATCAAGGAATGACAATATATACCTACTTTCCAAACCATAGTATACCTATTATTCGAAACAAACTCAACATTAGAATTTCAGCCGAAATATTTGAAAGATACATGCAATCAAGGTCCTCAGTTACAAAATGAAGGTCGTAAATCGTTTTCATATAATTTCAACTCGGCATGGTTACAACTCACACTGTTATGCAAACGTAATAAATGTAAAGTTACATGAAAGCGATCCGCCATTCATTAAAACAAAAAGCCAGTGCGGTCAGACGAAAAAGGCCTGTACACCGAATGAATTCTCTCGCTGTTTTAACACCATTTTACACTTAGCTTTATGTTATTTTAGACAATGTAGTTCATTAAATGCACGGCTCTCTATGCAGTATCCTTTCTACGCGAGATAACATAAAAAGAAAGCCAAATTCTTTTACAATACTTCGTCATTTCTATCTTTGTATCATTATATTAAATTATCCTGTAAGTCATAAGTAGACTGCGGATGGTTATGCAAATAGACATTTCTATAGAAAAGGACTAAACAAGTGAAACTTTGATAGAAATTAGGGTGAGATGATAGAAATTGATTCGTCATTAGGGGGGTTTTCAAAATATTTTTTTTATTTTAAAAAGTGTTGTGTTTATTTATTTCTAGCATATGCAGAATTTATTTGCTTAGCTCGAGTATAGTAGCGGCCATGGTATAGTGTATTCGATTTTCTTACAATAGGGAGGTCGTAATTATCGTAATAAATATCATATTTGCATAAACTTCCGCAGTCTACTTAGCCATAAGTAATGTCGTTTTACTGTGAATTGAACCAGCAACAATATTATTCGACACAAGCATCACTTATCCATTTGACATAAATACTAGGTTACATAAACATTTCCAACAATTGACAAACAGTTCGAACACCACTTATTACAAACCTTTATAGTGGACGTGACATACGAACATTTTCGACATTTTGATTGTGCTGTACGACTTTAACGAAGAAAACAATACAACTGTAGCGATGAAGAACATTATAGCCAGGTTTACTAAAAGGGAAATAGGAACTCAATAAAAATACAAGCAAAGATTGTAGAAAATGAAAGAAAACATATAGCTAGGATCAAAGACAGAAAGTTGTTAATGTCCATCTAACATACGTACCGAAAGAACCCGAGTATTTATGAAATGGCCAAATACTTCATTCAAAAGATAATATTAAACCTAAAGATAATATTGAGGATAATATATAAGATAATATTGAGGATTGACTCAGCCATAAAAGGCAAAGAAAATCCAACTAAACTTTTAACATTCAAATCTATCTATCTCTCTATTACATACTGTCCAGCAATTCAGGCTATAGAGGAATTGGACCGAAGTTCAAGAGGGTCCAGCCTGGTTTTAATCCGACAAAAATTCGTGGGAATTTTTTCAATTTGTTTCCCCTTCCATCCCTCCCCCTCCTTGACTGTACGTGTCGGATAGGGGCATGTCGCTATATAATAGCGCGAAACCATGGAAAAGCGCGTAGATATCCGACCGTAAGACCATTGACACCAGAAACAAGCGATGGAGCCATTTCTGAGCGATGCGCCGCTGGGATTGGCTCGATTTTCCAAGAGTCACGAGCGACCGTTCGCTCGTAAATACAGCTATTCCAGTTTTTGCACTAGTAGAAAACTGGCGCGCCCAAGCTGTGCACATACACTCGCTATGCACAGGCGGTTAGAGGCGTATGAATCATACAACTGTAAAGTGATATCGGATGGAATAGAAAGTAAGTATACATGCATAGCTGTTGACCATCGAAAACGGGCGCCACGTACAAGTTCTTAGAATACAGGGGAAATGTATGAAATGATTTGCTTCAAATTTCGCATGGGTACAGTGAATACACAGCATGACTGCGAGAGAATCTGACAAGGGGACCTTCAGGTTTGGCAATTTTAGAAAATTTTGATATTTAGTGTATGCGAAAGTCTTCACTAAGACATTAATTTCCCAAAGCAGAGACGTTTTTCAGACAAATTCGAGAAAATCAACTTTGAAAAATTCTGAGTTCCCTTATATACAGGGTGTTCTTCTACCTATGGTCAAGACTCTAGGGGGTGATTATAAAGCGCTTGAGGGGCACGTGTATTTAGGTGAAATTCAAAGTCAATTTTCACGAAAGCGATGCCTTTACCGCAATTTCGTTACTCTTGATTTTCGTCACATTTTTGCCTGTATAATCACCCTCTTGAGTATTGACCATAGGCAGATCAACGCCCTGTATATATAAGGAAGTTTAGAATTCTTCAAAGTCGATTTTCTTGAATTTGTCTGAAAAACACGTCTTACTGCTTTGGGAAATTATTGTCCGAGTGAAAACCTTCACGTACACTACTTAAGTATCAAAATTTTCTGAAATTACCAAACCTTGTGTCAAAGTTTCGCTATTCATAAACCTTGAATATATATATATATATGAGATGGACTAACTATATGCTAAATTTTTTCTCAACCCCCTTGATAGAACAATGATTTTTTAGCGACGCTATTGCTAGTGGCCATAGGGTAGTTCGAAGGAGTCATTACTTCATAGAAATATGGGGTGTTATAATTGAATTATTCGTTCAGGCGGTTTTATGATTAGTTTATATTAAATTGCGGCGAAATTTTCAAAAGAAAGACTGGTTTGTAATTTGCATGTTGTAAAAATAACTTTTCAGTCTAACAAATTAATGTATTTAGGAATATCAATGCTTCTGAATTTAAATAAAAAAAGAACGAACACCGCAAAGTTTGAAACCCCATCATTTTCAAACGATTTCGAAACTCGCAAAATGATGGGATAAACCGCCCCTAATTACACGTTGGCTATATCGTATTTCAATTTCATTGAAATGCCTGACATCAAAGCAAAAATGTGAATGATTTGGCGTGAAATGGCCCAGGGACGTGTCACCCAATTTTAATTGAAGTTTAAATTTCTAACAAAACTGAGCTAAGAGGGGAGAAATACATAATTCATTTATCAATTTTATAGAATTAACAGTTTTTAATGAATATTAACGCTTTTCGCTTTTCCTGCCCTTGCCACATAGGCACCTATACGTGATTTCAAGAGTTCGATCTTTCATTTCAAGGTTATTTTATATTTATCACCGACAAGACTATATCACTGAAAGGTCCCTGTTCTACTTCCAAACTGCAATTGCCAACATTTTTAAGAATATATGAATAGTTCGTAAATTTATAAAAGATTGATGACAACTGTACTCCAAAACATACGGCTGATTAAGTATTCTGTAATCCTTTCGTAATTACCCTCCAGTATTTTTACTGAATCATTATAATCACACTATATTAAAATACATTTTTTAAATAAGCTGTCAGAATGTATGCTTTGGAGGCGTCACACGACACTTCACGAATCGTTTTAAATTTCGGGTTTAAATTTTTAATTAAATTGGCACTACGAAATGAGTTAAAAAAGTAAGAGGGGTATATTTTTCTTTATCATCATCCCAATGTCTTTCATCCCTTGCTTTCTCCTTTATCAAACGTACATGTAGCAAGCGATCAAATATTTTTCAGTGGTAGTGTACGTACGTATGAAAGCTAGCACGTATGAAAAAGTCATGGATACCATTACGATGAATACAGTATGTAAACATATCCCATATTCTGACAATTATTATTCCAGAATAATATATCAACCGATCGTATCACCATTTGTAATGCATCTCGTATAACCAAAGGTCCGCTTGATTTTTTCGCAACACTAATCAATATTATATCAAGGACCACGAGACAATAGAGGCTCGATGTGATTCGCACAGGTGCGCATTGTTAAATTCGACCTCGTTCGCCATGGACGTTGTTAATTTGGCAATTATACGCAGCTGGGACTCGTTACCATCCAGTCACGCACAATTATATCACGTTCCTAATTAAAAGTTGGCGATAGGCTAATGCGAATTTTATTTTTCACGATAGACATACCCTACGTTTGAATAGGATAAAGTTCATTGGAGTGTAATTAAACTCACAATTTTTTGAGACAATAGTGGAACTTTATTTTGACAGTGAATAGGCCAGGTTTAATTCGACACGTTAGTTGTTCTGTTCTTTATACTTTATACATATTTTTTTACTTTAACCGACAAAGGTTACACTATTATTTCCTCTCGCATCAGGCACACATGGGTTGTAATAACCCAGAGCGTTCTTTTGCCTATATTTCTGGATGTGCTGCCCCATTTTTAATTTGTTTTCTTTTGATGGATTTGTAAAATAATAAGGATAATGAATATATATAGGTCATTTCGTCATAAATCGTTTGGTGCTCGAGATATCTTCAAAATAAAGAGATCAAGTTTGTGAAAGTTCGCAAAAATTTGTTTTTTTTCTTCTTATAATCAGTTTTTCAGAAAAAGACACACGGATTTAATTATACAACAATCGAAAGGTTTCGAGTCATTCATTAAGGAAAAAATACGTTATACTAATTGGTTAAAAAAAATATAATTATTTGTCGAGGTGAAGCTCAGTAATCTAAAAATCGTCTTCTTCGTTGAAATACGGACATCAATTGCTACTGACATTGTAAATACACTATTAGAAATAATTTCATGGATGGCTTTGAAAACCTAAAATGGCGGATCGAAAATAGCGGTCACAGAGCATTTAATGAAAATTGGATACAAAAATGTCAAATGATACGATGAAATGGTTGAAATAATAATTTATTCCACAAATGTAGCAAAATTGCCAAAATGTATGCAATTATGTAATTATATCTACGTTTCCATTTTTCAAAAAGCATGTACTTCACATTTGGTAACTCAAAAATACGATACATACAATTAATTGTCGAAGAAAAAAATGTTCACTACTAAATCGACTTTCACTTTTAATGGATTTCCTAGCGTTACAGTCACATTGGATGAACGTAACCCACAGGCTACTTTTGCAATGATTTTACTCGGCTGGTTGCAATGATTTTACTGCTTCATGCATAGGAGCGATACTGTGAGAGGATTTGTAGAAGTGGTATCAAACTTTTTTCCCCCAAAAACCAGAACATCCCACACTTTACTGTTCCGAAATGGTAGGTGTTTTCCTGATAGACTGGGTTAGTGTAACCCAGTGTAACCTTTGAGGATTAACAATGGTTCAACCCTCAACGTGTCTGAATTGGAATGTCGGGGAGACTGGGGCTAGTTGATACAGGGACAGTTTGATACAGACGAATTATCACGACACCATATATATGTAGCTTCATTTCAGCGAGATATGTGAAGTTTTTTGTTTCAATTCTTTACTACGATCCAGCATGTGTCTGTGTATGTTGACGTTAAATTTTTTCGTTTATATGGAGAAAAAGCAAATAGTTTTGATACATCTAAATTGATCTTCCAAATAACATTTTTTCATTCATTTTGTATGTATTTTCTCAAGTTTTCGCTTGCTATATATTAAAAAGGAAGGACAAAAGATTATTCTGGGATATTTGTTATTAAGTAATTAATTGAAATAAAAAATGAAAAAATTGAAAACAGAATAACGTATCAACTAGTCCCGCAGTGGGGTAAATTGATACATTTTGCCTTTGTCCAAATAACAATTAATTAACAAAATATATTTTGCATTTTTATTATTAAGTAATTAATTTAAATAAAAAATAAAAAAATTGAAAACAGAATAACGTATCAATTAGCCCCGGTCTCCCCTACCCATGACGAGTCATAGCAACCAGTGTTTCTTTTTTAAAGTGTGACCAGCCATTCATGTATTTTTAAGTTCGACGAGGAAAACAGGAAATTAAGGGAGACACTAGTTTCCCACAAAAGTGAGCTTTGTTGGAAATAGTTGACCAATGTGATTGCATTGAAACTTTTTCTCTTTTCCTTTCCGCGACTAAAAGTTCTACTTTCTAATTTAAGAAGTTTCTCAGGAAAGGACTTATCTTTGTAATTATTACCTACGCCGCCGTGTGGAGAATCGATAAGAAACGTTTGCTTTATATATACTAACATAGTTTGCCATTTTTTTACGAATATGACTCACTTTTTGCAAATAGTATAAATTAAGTACTATTATACAACAAATACAGAAATTAAAATATTGAAGTTGCTAGTTCTAACGTATCTTGACTCCTCAGAATGTTAAGGTAAGAAACAATTGTTCAATTTCTTTAAACATCTTTGTTTTATTCGAAGCGATTTTATGTTTGAATCAATTTAAAGGCAATAGTGTTTCAAAACAAAGAGTGATTAAATGGAACGGATTAAGCAAACTCTGCAGAAGCGCCACTTTTATAAAAGATTTACAATTAAAATTGTACTCGTAAACTTCGTTAGAAATCTTCAAATTACATAAAAGTCTATTAAAAAGCTGAAAAGTCATTCGACATTAAGCATAAATGTCTTTCCTCCCTATCCTAGATGTTTATACACCCTATCATTAACCTTTAAAGGACACAGTAACAATAAGCCATGATGTAAGCGCCTTAATCTTATTAATCTTTTCACGTGTTCTCTCAAACTCTACTTTACGATCCCTATCATTTTATTAATTTTGAATCACGTCCTCTTTCACTAACTTTTATCCAGTCAACTTGCTCATCTTTTTAAAACGCGAGTAATTAAATATTCTAAACTAATCGTCCTCAAAGAATACATTCTTCACAGCCCAGAAATAGATGCATCTATCCACTTACCCAATAACTTCATGACCTGGGACTGGCTGATGAAGATGTTCAAGTATCCATCGCCGCAGCCGACCAGAACCAAAAGGACGAAGAACTTGCGTCGCAACAGATTACAGGACCAATCACCCCACCGCATTGTCTCACATAATAACATCACGCACCGTTGTAATCACGCGCGTAAACCGTACACCACTCGCCTCCGTTTCCCTACCACGTGACCACGCCAGAAGTCACGAAGAAATCCAGCAGCCAGCCGTGTCCGCACCAGCCAACTTCACCTGGTTCCCTCTTACGCGCGGGTCCATCGTTCGTTGCTAAATGACCACGTGACGAGTCATCGAATCACAGTCGAATCTCCAAGTCCTGTCAAACCTCCGTCACTCGACCCACCTCCCTATCCGTGCTGTTTCTATCGCTAACTACCCCCTCGATTCCGAACGTTGTACTTTTGACGAGTTTGAACGCAGCGCGAAACGAGGTATTACGTCAGAGAATGCGCCGTGTAGCGTGGCACGAGGGCATCGGTTACCGATCATCCATGGTCTCATGAGTTTGAAGAGGAGCGACGATCACATGGCAACGCGAGTGACAAGGGCCGGAGCGGAACGTGCCAAAGAACCATGGGAGACGACCTCGGCGTTGTAGGCGTCGGAACGCAACTGACGGCTGGCACTCGCGTTTTCGAGGCGCGACGCGACTTTGCGCCTGCGCCCGTTTGGGGTGCGACGCCAAATACGCAAACGGCTGACAAATCACTGTATAAAACACGGTATGCGTACGCGCTGCGAATCGCGGTAGGTGTAAGTCACACCTTCGGATAGCTGGCGAACCGTGGCGCGCCGTGAGAATCGTCAAAATATCGGGAAACGTGAAATCACCACACGAAGTTCCGCGCTTTTATTCCTGTCCTTTCCCTCTGCGTGAGGAGCCGGGAGCGCGGGGATGTGAAAGAGGCGTTGACACGCGAATAACTTTTGAAGTTGCTTCTCTTTTTCTGGTAACGTGCGCGTGATTACGATTGTTCCGGTACATTGTTGACAGTGAATCACGTCGTATGGAGTGTCAACAAAAAAAATTTGAAATTTTTTTTAATTTGTTGGGAATGTTTTTTTTATAGCGTCGTTGTGACAGCTACGAAAAAGAGGTATGTTCGTAGCGCAGGTGATTTTCTTCAGCTAAGGCTTATCTGACAAAAAATTCGAAAAGATTCTTAATCTATATGAGTGTGGCTACCGCCACTTTAACAACTTTTAATATTCAATTAATTCAATTAACAACTTTTGCCGAAAAATAACCGAAATTTTTCTCGGGAACATTAAAGAAAACACCCTTTTTCTTTCAAACCGGCGCCATTTTGTTAGTTCTCAACAAAAATTGTTAATTGAGCCTAAAATCACCTATGCCACGAACATACCACTTTTATTATGTAGGTGTCACATTGACGCTATACAAAAACGTTTGAAACAAATTAAAATTTTTTTTTTAAATTTTCTTGTATAATATAAGAGTAGCTTAATAAATTCTAAAAAGATTTATTCCATTATATGTTGTATTTATTAAGAAAGTAGAATGACCCCTTAATTAATAGAAAAACCATTTGTTGTCAGATTATCCTGTTGCTTATGTTTTCTAGAATATATACGTTTATATTCATATTGTTGAGAATTGAAAATTTATTATTTCATTATTTATTACACAATAATTTTACATATTCGTTCACTTATCTGTTTCTCGTTGGCTCATGTGCCATTTCCTAACATTTTAAAATTTATAAAATTTAGGAGACACTTCGATTTAGTTTCACAGTGACTTCAAAATATTCTGTCATGAAGGCGTTTAACTTATAGCAGGATTTGTGAGAGCCAATCGGAGTGTTTGTCTTACATAAGCGTATTCAGAACAGGAACCCGCTATGATAGTACGGATTTACCATCATTCAACGTCACGTCGAGGTTGATATTCAGGATCCAATAACATCAGAAATATTTAAATCCCCTCTGGACCATAAGATTCCACTGTCGAACAAACTTTGCCATAAAATTTAGGGGTTACCCTGCTCAGAATTCGACACCCTCCGTATTGGGATTAAAAATTGTCCCACGTCAAATTCCAGCATATAGCTTGCAAGAACTAATAGTTTTCCGAAGCAAACGATTTTTATGATATTATTTAAATGTTCAAATTAGAGTATATTTACAAACGCCAAATGGTTGAAATCATTAGCTCTTATACTTAACAGGAAATACAAAATTTACATATTCAACGAATGTTGACTATAATTGATGAAATTAATTAAAAAATTCTTTACTTTTACCGCCCTAGAAAAGTCACGTTTAAAACTTATACAGATCTTGAAAACGTTAAGAAAAGATATAGGAAAATATATTTTACAAATATTTAGAACTATATAGCTGATCCGTTATCCGGTGTCGTACGGGAATTATTTATGATGTTTTCAAAATAAGAAACCTATAATCTAATCTAAAACGTATGTAATGTATATGTAATGTATGTAATACTACATGTACCTACCTACAGTTAATCAATACATTATTTGGTCACAGTACTTCCACGTTTGTTAATACCTATATATCTTTTCAAATTATTAAAATCTTCGTCCCATTGTTTTATATTATTGCGTTAACTTATTTATTACCTATAGCTGATAGAAGCATAAGCAATTCTTTTATACACGTAATATTCTTATTTTAATGTAATTTTACACGCATAAATCATTTTACATGTATAGTAATCAACAAAATAAGTGGTCTAAATAAGTATTCATCCAAGTACTTATTTTAGTGTTCCAAAATGAATCTCACGGTGGTGTAGGTATACGGTTCTAGGGGTAGAGATATCCAACGTTCGCTCGTGGACCACAAATTTCCTATGACAGTAAATTCCCTTGACACCGTAATGCCCCATCACGCTAACAGAAGCAGTAAATAGAGATACTCTACCGAAAGGAATGGAACAGGTACGAGGTGATAGTACCATTGAGAAGATTGATACGGAGATATAAACAAAGTCACAATATTGTAGCTAAAGAACTTTCTACACGTTTATTCAGGCCATATCATATCTTTTATCCCCCTTTATGTAGTGTACTACCTCAGGATCATGTGTGTACAATTCTGCATCGCACTGTACAGTGCAAGAGTTGCAGTTTCTGAGTATGAAAATAATACCTACGAACGGACGTATGCAAAAGTGTAGAAGACAAAGTAATTGAAAAATGAGAATGTCTTATAAAATTATTATGCAAACATGTCACTCAAGCACCTTAACTAACATTATTAACTAATAATGCGCCTGAGTGACGCATTTGCATAATAATTTTATACCATATTCTGAATGTAATCATTTTTTCAATTACTCAAATTGACCATAAAAGTATTTGCGGTAACTACTTCCAAGAAGGTAGACCGCACCGATTTCGATGACCTTGAACTATGTTGTCAAGGTTGACATTCTGAACAACTTTTCCCTATACGTATATCCGTTGCTGGGCTTTAGTTTTCGGGATAACTATTTTCAAAAAACTGTGATCGGTAGTTGATAAGGATTTGATGATTTAGCGTGAATGCCTCCCTCCCCTCACGGGGGGCCGCCAACTTTTGGATGATTTACACATTTCTTAATACTAACTCTCTCAAAATTTTCCTGCTAAACCAATCTAACCCCTACCAATTACCGGTCACAGTTGTTAATGTAACATGCACATTGCACATATGAAAAAAGTCGTTCAGAATCATGGAATCACCCGACAATATATTCCAAGGTCATCGAAATCTGTGAGTGTCCATAATATAATAGAAACAATGGATTTTAGCGAGTAGATAAGTACCCTTTAATTTTGGATTAAGTGTGGCAAAATCGTGTGACCGTGCTAATTGTCGATAAATTTCATCGTAGCTTCTCTGAGATGAGTGACCCCATGTGACACTGCCTTTCACGACCACTGTTCGACCTGCCCTGTGTGCAGCGGTGCACGCGGATTGCCTACTTTTAGGCACATCGTTAAATACTTATAAAGCTAACAAACGAAGCCTCAACCGCAATATCGTTATTTTTTTATTTTCGTGTCACTATGGTGTCTAGAATCACCCCATAAATTTATTCCCACGTGTAGCCGAACACCCTGTATAACGCCTGTTTTCGCCAGGTGCGAAAATTAAAATATGCCGGCAACAGATGGATGCGTGGGAAGGATATGAAGCAGCACGACTCTCGTATGGACTGGCACAATATATTTTCCAGTGGTCAATTCGGCCACTGGACGTCACAAACACCAATACAATAAGACAGTACACTATAATACAGACGCGTGGGCGTTGTGCGACAGTGGGCCGCAGTGGTAAACTTGGTTAGGCGCAATGGGCGCAGAGACGAAATTGCGTGCGTGCGTGTCACGGCGCTTATCTTTTCGAACTAACGGCTGCCGGGCGAGCGCTTCGAAAAGACCGTTGGCGTAAACAATACAAGTCATAGGCCTACGCTGACTCCGTGGCGGTTGCTACTAGTCAGCGGGCACACGTTTGAACAATCAGCGCGGCTCGCTTTACGCGGCTCGCTTTCCGCGGCCGCAACATACCGCCCGCCTTGGACCGAGTCACGGTCCGAATTCAAAATAAACTAGCGCTCGCCCGACGGCCATTAGTCGTGACACCCGGGATCGCGACGGAGTACCAGAGTGGTGGCGTACAGGTTCGAGGCTGGTTACAGGTGGTCTGTTCTCGTCGGGACGCGGCTCTCGTCTGTCGCGGAGGTGCACGGGAGGAGCACCACGCGGGTGATGGGGCGCGTGATCTCGCCGTGAGCGGTGTGCACGGACACCACGCGGACCCGGCCGTCGGGACCGGGATGAACTTGCGAGACGCGGCCTAGCCGCCACTGTGCCGGCGGCGAATCCTCGCCCTTGAGGACGACCACGTCGCCGACGCAGAGGCTGCGTTGGGGGCTGGTCCACTTACGCCGGGGCTGGAGAGTGTTCAAATAGTCGGCTT
Organism: Andrena minutula; assembly: GCA_929113495.1. Lineage (NCBI taxonomy): Eukaryota > Metazoa > Arthropoda > Insecta > Hymenoptera > Andrenidae > Andrena > Andrena minutula. Next base: position 40,450,614 of record OV815994.1, read on the forward strand.
GCCACCGCCTCCAGAAGTGATCGCGCATACGCTGCACGAGCTGCCAGCGACCTCGAAGCGACGCTGGACCGCTGGACGAGGTCAAGGGGGGAAGCGCAAGAAGAGGGGCGCCAGTCAAGAAGTGGCCCGGAGTCAACGCGAAGTCGTCGTCCTCGGTGGGCGCGGGCCCGAGGGGGCGCGAATTGAGGCACGCTTCGACCATGCACAACACCGTGGTCATTTCCTCGTACGAGAGTGTGTGGTCTTGCACGACGCGATGAAGATGGTGTTTCGCGCTTTTGACTCCGGCTTCCCACAAACCCCCGAAATGCGGAGCGGCGGGGGGGATGAAGGACCATTGAATCTCTTCCGCGCCGGTGAACGCCGTAACCTCCGGGGATTCCACTGCGCCGCGAATCGCAGCTCCGAGATCCCGGGCGGCGCCCTTAAAAGTCGTGCCGTTGTCGCTGTGCATACGACTGGGCCGACCGCGCCTGGACACGAAACGCTGAAACGCGGCGAGGAAACTCGCCGAGGTGTAGTCCGTGACGAGCTCCAGATGCACGGCGCGGGTCGACAGACACACGAATAACGCGATGTATGCCTTGTGGGCTCGGTACCCCCGGCCCTTTCCCGGACGCGTCATTATAGGGCCAGCGTAGTCGACTCCGGTCTGATCAAACGGCCGGGCTGGCGATACTCGCGCAGCAGGGAGGTCGGCCATGATCTGCCTCCCGGTAGTCGCCCGATGGCGGACGCAGATGGTGCAGCGGTGCACCGTCGCGCGAACCAAGTCTCGCGCGCGCAACACCCAAAAATTGCCCCTCAAGACACTGAGTGTGAGCTGGGGCCCACCGTGCAGTGCCCTGAGGTGCGCGTGCTGTATAATCAGCTGCGAAATGTGATGCACCGGGAGAACGATCGGATGTCGCGCGTCGTAGGGAAGCAAAGCATGGCTCAACCTCCCCCCCACGCGAACCAGGCCGTCGTCGTCGACGAACGGAGTCAGCTGGCGAAGTGGGCTCGAACGACGAACTGGTAGCCCGGATTTGATCGCGGCGATGTCGTCGCCGAACGCCGTGCTCTGGAGCCATCGAATCCACCAGACGCGGGCCCCCCGCAGTTCCGGTACGCGCGAATCCCCGTTGTCCGAAACCCCCCCACGCCCTCGGCGCGCCAAGCGCTGGATGCGCGCCGTGACCCGAAGAAGTCGAGGCCAGGAGGAGCAAGAATATGGAAGCGGATCTAACGGACTGGGTGGGGGCGCGGCGACAACGTGGGCCGCCGCCGTTCGCGCTTCCTCCTCCAAGAGCCGCGAGTTGTCCGGCTCAGGCGACGCCGGCCACTCCGAGGGTGCCCCCGAAAGCCACACAGGCCCCCCCCCACCAGAGGTCGTGACGCAGCAAGTCGCGGGGATGCATGCCCCGAGAGGCGCAATCGGCCGGGTTGTCGAGCGTCGGGACATGCCTCCACGTGGCCGCTGGAATCAGGGACTGGATCTCCGCCACCCGATTCGCGACGAACACCTTCCAGTGCGAGGGGTGCCGTTGCAGCCAATAGAGTACCACTCGCGAGTCCGTCCAGGCGTGCAGCACCGCAGAAGGCCACGGGGCCTCGGACGCCACCCGCTGCAAAAGGCGGGCAAGTAAAGTGGCGGCACATAGCTCGAGACGCGGAATGCTGACCGTCCTGACCGGCGCGACCTTAGTCTTGGCGACGAGTAACGTCAGGTGGGCCGTCCCCTGGCCCGGACGAGCGATCCGAGCGAAAACCACCGCGGCGTATGCTCTCGACGACGCGTCGGCAAACCCGTGCAGCTCACATCCGACGGTGGAGGCGTCCAGCCCGCACCATCGGGGAATGCGCGCTGACTCCAGAAGGGGGAGCGCAGCGATGTGATCCGTCCACTTTTCCAACAAATCCGACGGGAGAGGAGCATCCCACTCCGCACCTCGCAGCCACAGGTCCTGTAGCATGATTTTCGCTACCACCACCGCCGGCGATACCCAGCCGAGCGGGTCATACAGGCGTGCCGCCACCGACAGGACGGTGCGCTTCGTTGTCGCGGGGGCAGAAGGGGGCGCTATTTTGTAATGGAAGACGTCGTCCTGGGGGGACCACTGTATCCCCAAGACGGCGTAGGATTCCTGTCCGTCCGGGGCAGAGGGCACCGCAGACGCGACAGGATCACAGAGCCCAACTTCGGGGCTTAACGACGGGTGGTTCGCCGCCCACTTCCGCAACACGAACCCGCCGCGCGCGAGCATAGCGCAGAGCTCATCGCGTTCCGCGAGAGCCGACGCAACCTCGTCCGAGCCGAATAGCACGTCATCGACGTAGAAATTGCTCTCGAGGAGGCGCCGCCCGCGCGGAAACTCCCCCCCTTCGTCGATGGCGAGCTGCTGCAGGACACGCTGGGCGAGGTAGGGCGCGACGGCAGTGCCATAAGTGACAGTTTGCAGTCGAAAGGTCGACGGCACGGCTCCGGGGTGCCGATGCCACAACACACATTGGGACTCCGCGTCGCTCGGGTGCACGCGGATTTGACGGTACATCTTCTCGATGTCGGCCTTGAGCGCGAATCGAGGGAGGCGCCACCGGAGGAGGATGGTAACAATATCCTGCTGTAATTTCGGCCCGATCAGCAGGTGATCGTTGAGCGATGTCCCGTTGGACGTGGGGCTCGAAGCGTTGAACACCACGCGTAGTTTCCCGTCCGACGCTCGCACCACCGGGTGGTGTGGGAGATACACGCGCGTGGTCTTAGCTCCGGGCGCGAGGGCAGGCGATACCTCCTCCATGTGGCCCAGGTGCTCGTACTCAGCTAAAAATGCCCGATAAGCCGTTTCCAACGGCGCGTTCTGCGCCAACCGTCGATCGAGGGATCGGAGCATTGCGGTTGCGCGTGGGAGAGACGCGCCGACATCGAGAAGAGGCCCGTCTTTAAACGGAAGCCGCACGACATACCGACCGTCCGCCTGCCGCGAGTGCGTTGCCCGAAAATGTTGTTCGCACCGCTCGTCGTCCGGTGAGAGCGATGCCGGAGCTTGCGTTTCCTCGAGCTCCCAGAAACGCTTGAGCAGCTCATGGAGACGATCGTCGTCGGCTGCGGCTTGGGTTGCGACGTGATTCACAGCACTCGAGGAAGGCGAACGACCGGTCGGCCCAGACACGATCCACCCAAAGATCGTTTCTTGGGCGATAAGGGCGGAGGGGCTGCCGCGGCGCAGCCCTGGCAGTAAAATAGCGCCGAAGTAGTCGGCCCCGACAATCAAATCGACAGGGCGACGCGTGGACGGGTCCGGGTCGGCGAGCGGGAGCTGTGCGAACGCGGCTTGCGACTGCGGGACAGACGACCAATCCGGAAGGTATGATGATACCCGCGGGACGACCTTAGCCTTGACGACGATGCCGGTTTGGTCCCCGAGGTGCGGCCTCAGCGAGATATGCACCTGAGCACGGGAAATTCCCAATTTCCCGTCCAGAGCTCCCGTCAGGTATGTCCGTACCGGCTGGCGTGGGAGTCGCAGGGTCTGCACGATCGACTCGGAAATGAGGGTCGTCTGGGATCCTTGGTCCAGCAGCACGCGGATGTCAGCGGTATCTCCTCCACTCGCCGACCCAACGCGAACGATCGCGGTGGCCAGCAACACCGGCCCGACATCGGGAGCGTCGGTAGTCACGCACGCGTGGAGGGCTGCATTCGCGGGCGCGGCGCCGCCCGCCGTCGCGGGCGCTGGGGCCGCTGGGGCCGAGGTCTGAGGGACATCGGCCCTCGCATCGGCGCCGGCTGGATGCAGCAGTGAATGATGCCGCATCCCACACCTGGAACACACGGCAGAGACCGGGCACGACGACGCCATGTGTCCAAGTGCGAGGCAGTTGAAACATAGATGCTTCTTATTCGCGACATCGCGACGCTGCTCGGGCTGCAGTGCCCGGAACGCATTGCAACGGTACGCGGCGTGGCGCGCCCGGCACATGGGGCAATGCGATTTGCTCGCGGCCTGAATGGGGTCAGACGTTGCGTTTGTGGCGCACACCCGAGCGTTCGATGAAGCGGCTGATTTCGCCGAGGGGGCTGGTTTCGACGAGGGGGCTGGCTTCGAGGATTCGGACACCTCGCCGCGAGCGCGAACCTTAGCCTCCTCGTGTGCTTGCGTGGCCTCCCGTGAGCGGATGCGCGACTCGAGGAACCGATCTAATTCGTCGTACGTCGGGAGGTCGGTCCTCGCGCCGAGCGACTTCTCCCACTCCTCCAGGAGCCCGGACTCCAGCTTCATACAGACCTCACCGATGACGAGCGCGTCCCAATGAGTGGTGGGGCAGCCTAAATTGGCGAGGAGTGAGAGAGACCGGTTAGTCGTGTCACACACCCGCGTGAGCTCCGCGGCAGAGTCGTTTGACATCGGCGGCATTGTTATTAGCGCGCGGACGTGGGTCGCGACGAGAGCGCGTTTGTTGTCAAAACGCCGCGTCAAGGCCGCCCAGGCGGTTGCGAAATTCGAGCCTGCTATTGTGATGTGCGCGATGACATTGAGCGCGGCGCCATGCAACGACGTTTTTAAATATTGTAACCGCTCGATGTCGTCGAGAGCCGCATCCTTGATAACGAGCGACGAGAACAGATCGCGGAATGCCTGCCACTCCTGGTACTCACCGGAGAAACGCGGAAGGTCGAGGCGTGGGAGCTTAGCTCGGCTCCTCGCTGCTCCAGATGAAGTGGCGGCTGTGGTCTGGGTTGATCCGCCGACGCTGGGGCCTCTGATGGAACGGAGGACCTCCAGCAGGAAATCCTTGGCCTCCCAGAACTCCGCTTCGGCTAGGGCGAACTCGTCGTCCGCCAGATACTTGCAGTCAGGACGCTCGGTCGGGGGGACGCCCACTTCCACCTTCAAGTGGAGCTCCTGGCACTGGGTCCAGATCCGGTCCAGCGCGTCGATCCTCGCTTGGGCGTTCTCGACTGTGAACTTCGCCTGACCCATCTTCTTGTAGTTGGGCAACACGCGCTGCCCCGACGCGATGAGCGCTCGGATACTGGTGACGTGGGCCAGCCACGGAGCGGTGTCCGCGGTACCCTCGCTGTCTCTAGCGCCTCCACCAGCCATGAGGTCGATTGCTTGCTTCTTCTTCAGCAGCTCCGGCTCGAAGGACCAATGTTTTCGCCAGGTGCGAAAATTAAAATATGCCGGCAACAGATGGATGCGTGGGAAGGATATGAAGCAGCACGACTCTCGTATGGACTGGCACAATATATTTTCCAGTGGTCAATTCGGCCACTGGACGTCACAAACACCAATACAATAAGACAGTACACTATAATACAGACGCGTGGGCGTTGTGCGACAGTGGGCCGCAGTGGTAAACTTGGTTAGGCGCAATGGGCGCAGAGACGAAATTGCGTGCGTGCGTGTCACGGCGCTTATCTTTTCGAACTAACGGCTGCCGGGCGAGCGCTTCGAAAAGACCGTTGGCGTAAACAATACAAGTCATAGGCCTACGCTGACTCCGTGGCGGTTGCTACTAGTCAGCGGGCACACGTTTGAACAATCAGCGCGGCTCGCTTTACGCGGCTCGCTTTCCGCGGCCGCAACAACGCCTAACAACTCTATGTACTGTATGTTTAACTTGGAGTGGAACCCGATCTTGCTAAGCCAGTGTCTTCTAAACATATTGAACCAGAACTGAGCCCGTGAGTATGCATCCGTGGCTCTTTTTATACTATGAAATTGGACTTATTGTTAGACAGTGGCGGGAGCATGAACGCCTTCAATTGAATATCGGTTTTTCGTGGAAAACCTCAGCTGCACCACCCTACTGCAGGATACGATGACCCCCGCCGGGTCGCGGACATTCCAGACACCCGAAAGCGTCAAAGTGTCAACAGACAGTTTCTGAACGTAATAATATATCTATACTTACCTACAATTTACGAAACGTTAATCCGGGAAATGTGTGGATTCGTATTGAGTTGCTAAACATACTTACAAATATATATAGGTACATATACTCAAGTAGTAATAGTATCTAGATGCTATTTCTACGTATAGACTATTATTTTCCATTCAACTCATGTAGGTACTACTGAACATAAAAGCTAGTATGCATTGCTTTGCAAAGACTAAGCAAAACAAAAAATATTGTGAAATCATGTACATTAAATACGAAAAGTTAAATTACATATGGAAGAATAAATGCCAATACGTAGGGTAGACCGGGGCGAATCGGATCACTTTGTGTTTGACGATAAAAAAACAATAGTTAAGCATTAAAAAACTAATTTTTTATTATATATTCGTAACCAGTACACCCTTGGCTTCAACTTGAATGTATAAAAATTGAAACTAAACATAAAATTTTTCATTTATAAACAAAAAACGAAAAAGTGAGGAATATCCGATTTGCCCCGAAACTTGGGGCGAATTGGACCACCCAGAAATTTCTGAAAAACCTGAAATTTTCATACCAAAATCTTTATAATCAACTAAAATAAATCTAATTTAATGACAATGATGTCAAGTGATACTATTTAGCACACAAATCGGAAGGATATTGCCGTTTTTTGCCGCCTCTATTAGTACAATTATCGTGGCACCACTCTTCTCAGACAATCTTCTGAAAATGGACGAATAAATTTTTGACCGCAGTAAATACAATGCCATCTTCTTAAAACCATTAATTTATTTATTTTTTGCGTCATTTTTTTAGATTTAATTTATATCACAGCTTCCTTTATTTTTTTTGGACACCATGATCCCTGATTGCGCTTTTTATGTACCTACGAACTATCTGTATATAAACAATCATCATATTTATAATTATAGAAGTACGTAAATGAAAAAAAAGGAGTGATCCGATTCGCCCCATATAACGTGATCCGATTAGCCCCATATATAAGTATTTCAAAGATTGTAGATTACATAAACATATTATGATATAATAGTCTAAAATACATCAAATACTAAACTTGGACACCGTGCAAACTAATAACAATAAGCACATTTGAATTTTCAAGCTTACTTTTTATGTTAAATACGAAATTGCAGATTACGTAGGTTAGATACGGACAAAAATTGTAACATTCGCACGCAACCATCTCACTGAAAACGTATGCCAGCTCTAAGCAATGACTTAAAACAATTGACGAACTATTGTAGTAGGTGCGGGGGAGAGGGACGAGGTACTACGAACGATCGGAATAATCATTTCTATCGCGATGTAAGAAATATGGACTAAATTCTTATTTTGATCCGATTCGCCCTGTGATTCGATTCGCCCCGGTCTACCCTACTTGACTCTGGAACCTCAATATCGATGAAAAAAGTGACATAAAACAACCATTTGGTTTGAGTACAGAATTTTCGAAACGAGAGACACCACAAAATGATCGAAACCTCCTCCATCGAAACTTTGATCCTGTATCGATGAATCGATCTAAAACGCGCAGTAGTCTCGGAAATGGTAGTATTTAATTAAAGTCTTTTCTCTTTCCAGCCAGTAAATCCTCTTCCTCTTGTCTTTCCAACCCAACCGGCCACTTTTTCTATTCTCCATTCGTTCGTGTTTTCTCCCTTTGTCATGATACGTCTGCACAAATACACTGCACAGTTTGCAACTAAATAGGATTCACGATTTGATCATTGTCGGTTTAACTTTCATGGAGTAGTGGCGTTCTGCGTCGACGAAACGGGACTTTAATTATACCACGGGGTTAATTAATTCCGTCAAAATCCGGCGAAACGCGCCTCAGTATCTTCTTCCCGTTTTCCCCTTTTCTGTTCATCCTACCGTGCTACGAACGCAAAATTTATCCTTTAATGGGGGAAACTACTGTAATGGTTTGAAAAGTAAAGGTGTTTTCGGGATTTTTTTCAACCAAACAACACAAGTAAATCAATTTGTTGCTTAGTATAGTTAATGTGTACATATTGAAGGTAAATAATTTTTTTTCAATCAAATTCATTAATCCATTTCCGGTATAGGTATTTCATATTTAAGATTCAGTAACAGCGATCACTAAATTGCTTCTGATTCCCAGTGTCTTCTTATTTACCGGAATTGAACCGAATGTGTGTGTGTAGCGAAACGGAACTTTAATTATACGGGTGGAATTAATTAACTCCGTGAAATCTCGTGGAATACATCCGAGGGTTGATGAGAGCCGATCGCCAACTAATTAATGGTCAATTTGTTTCTTTTCGTCGGGTTCTGTATCCTTGTCCGGTTTCAAATTCACGCGAACTTTATCGTGTCCATTGCCGCGTACGACGTTGTTTGGAAATGGAATTAGATAAGTAAAAAGTAGAAAATAAAGAATTTAAAAGTAATTAAAATCAACTTCATAAAACTACAAATGCACTAAACAGTACATCAATACTGTATTTTTAATCCTTATTTAATCTACGACTCTCAATTTTTTTAAGTCAGCGTCTCATTATTTGCACTGTGTAAATCTGGTGCCGACGTAAAAAAAATTGATGGTCATAGATTATATAAAAAAACAAATTATTTTACACTCTTTAGTGCATTCTTATTTTTTTGAAGACGGTTTTAACTTTTTTTAAGCTTTTTGTGTTCTTCAATATTGTCTGTTATTTAATCTTTTCAGCTATTTATCATCATCGTCATTTTTATACTCATAGTTAATTTTTCAATAACCTATTCTCTTCGTATTTAATTGTTTCTCTAGTTTCAAGTTGCATATTTGAAATATGCACCTTATTCCCTGCTTTTTGGCTTTTTGAATTATTATTGTTCTGAATATCGTAAATTTTTCACACCATATTTTTCATATAAAATATCTTCAAGAGCTAAGTGTTATCCATGTGTGACCATAACTTTGTACCGCTTCTTATCATAAATTTTCTCTTATTTCTGCAACTGGAATGTTCATCTGAACTGAAACATGCCCATATGCCTTGAAACCCCTGCTGAAGCTAGTTACAATGAATTAAACTAAAACATTAAAAAATATATGATTTCATTTAAAAAAATAAAGTTGACCGTCATATGGACGACTTGGTGCACAAATATTTTATGTCCACATTTTGTAAAACTTGAATTTTTATATGTGACAAATAGTTCTTAACTGTTTCTTTATACTGTATAAAAATCACATTTATATCTACTTCATAAATTTGCCAAGAATAATATTTTTGTTCTTTGGATGTACCTGAATCTTATGTACCATTGCATATTTAAACCTGTTTTTCTTGAAAACGCTAAAAGTGGACATACAATATTTGTGCACTAAACCATCGATATGTCCTCTACATGCCCATTAACACAACACTACTCACATCATTTAATTATGTCATCCTCGAAACCATTCAACATTGTTTGAAATATTTTCTGACATAATCAACAGTTTCGAAGATAGTCACGGGTACCGATGTAAATCAGACGCCCTTTTGTTTAAAGGACCGAACCTTAGCGCCGATAGCATTTATCTTTAAAATTAGACGCCCTGGATGTATATCCTGCAAGTTGACATTAGGATAAACCAAATCTAAAACAAAGTTCAAACCACAAAGAATTCAATACACCGTCTATTTCCCCATAACCGAATACCTATTGCAACAAATCTGCAATAAAATTACATAACAATCCAGCGCTCATGAAGAGCTTCAATATCCCACATACCATTGCATAACTTCCCTCTCACCAGTCTGAAAATGCATAGCATTAAACATACCAGTTGTCGATTAACAAAGTGAGAGCTTCTATCAACACCCCCCAGAGTTCAATCGAATGAGCCTTTCACGATAAAACGATTGTTCATACGAACACCTGTAAATGTCTGTATGCCGTATACTCGTATAACCATATGAATTGGGCTGCGTGAAATCATCGTACCCACACAGCGAAGTCACGCGAATATATGTATATAATATATATACGTATAAGGGTGAGTGGGATGATGTGGCCAAATCCATTAAATATTTGAACGGGCGAAAGAGGCAAGGGATGGAAGATCCCCGCAGGAAGTTTCCCCATGGCTCTTAGGCGCCATACAGTATCCGACTCTCTGTATTAATATTTACATTTACATTTCTTCATCGTCCCTCTTATTTCATCCTGATACCGTTGCAGCTTTTAGGACACCGACTTGAGTTATCGCTTCCTCCACTCGTACCCTTTTGACGTGCTATCATGGCAAATATTCTTTGTCGGGCACAGCCTCTCTGAGCAGCTCCGTCTCTGCCGGTCTTACGGCTTCATCCTATCTAAATCGTGCGGCAGCCGGCAGACAGTAGTCAAAGAGTGCATTTGTATTGGCGGGATCCACTTTACGTGTAGATTCAACGTGGAAGAACAATATGAACGATTCGTCTAAAAGTAAGATATAACCGAGGCTTTAATTGCTTATAGATTATAAAATCATGGAATTTTAACGCCTTAGACGTAGAATGGAGATGATAATAATAGGGAGATTCTAGTAGCTGGGCCAATCTATATCTTGCTCTGTCTTAAGTAAATATACCAAAACATCATCGAGGATTATTTTGCATGGTTTAATGAGCTCCGCTTTCTTTTACCATGATTGTTCTTACAAGCCCACCTATATACTTGTGAAAAAAGGTTATAGGAAGGTATGGATCATGAAAACAGATAAAATTTTCCTCAGCGATATTTTTTTATTTTCGCTTTATTCTTAAAACGGAATATAGTGGTTCAGTTATTAGAACGGTCCCAGGGCCTCCTTACCCAGTGGAATAAATGGGCTATAGCCCAGCGGCGCTGGTGAGCTAAGGGCGCTTAAGAAATGCTTTTTTCTATTTTTTTTTTTTGAGTGGAGAGACACGACAACCGTCAAGTCCATACGATGTACCGCCTTGCACCGATTGGGAAGGAACTGTAGTCTCTGGTAGAGACTCGCTCTACACGGCGTATAGAGTTGTTACGTGAAAGGTTAGGGCACCAAATCTTTCAGCCCAGGTCGCCCAAATTTGTTAAGACGACCCTGAACGGCCCTGGATATGCAAGAGTGAATTTCATTGCTCGAATAATTCCACTAACAACACAGCTAACAAATAACAATTTGAAATTAAATTCAACTTCAAATTCAATTACACTTACAATTAGACCTTGATCAGAAAAATAATTTACCCCCTAGTAATAGGTAGTACGCATACCTATATATCGGTTCACTTAACGGCGGTGTCAGTGGTCTCGCACTCCCCAAAGAAGGGTCTTTGTAAAACGAAAATAAAATTAGACTTTATTCTTTAAATAAATTTTTATAATCACCCAATGAATTTTATTGAATTTGCAATAAAAACATTTTTATGCGTCCAACTCGACTGCCCCCGAGATTAAAGTGTCCCGAGTGTGTCACTAGGCGGTGTTACCATACAATCAGGGATTCATCAATTTACGATATCAAGTGACAAAGCGCCGAAACATAAAAGTAACTATTTACATAGTTGAAGTAGCAGCAAACCTCGTTGACGGCATTTTACGACTCACAAGCACTCGGTACTCGGTAATGAGCTGATCGCTGATGAGCTGATCTTGTTCAATTAAAAGTCAAGCTACAGGTAGCAACAACGTAAACGAGCAACGGTTGCAACTCGTGTTCCATAAGCCCTGAGTAATTACTCGCTGCCTGCGCTAAAGTAACATTTAGACAAATATTTTTCGCGTGCAAAAACAAAATTCTCGAGGGTAGAGGAGGTAATCGTTGAAAGTAGGATGCAAACTCGGCTGAAAATATTAACGTCGAGTGCAATTAATTAACTGGCGGTTCGAAACAGCGGGGACGCACGGATGTGTGAATTCGTAATGTCAGTGGAGAAAGACGCACCGGAAGTGAGAGTCGCGCGGTAGAAAGCCCGAGAGACAGAGGCCGTCTCACCGCTCCGTAGGGAACAGTAACGATCCAACACGTCGGTAATGAAAAGCCCGAATACAATTAGCGGTGAATTTATTTAATTAACGATCACAAGGACAGTCGTCGGTAAAACTGCCGCGGCGGGCAGGACGAATGAACAAATATCTATATCGAGGAGACAGCCAGTGTAAGACTAACGAGGTCCTCGAGACGGCTCCCTCCAATCAGCCAGATCATTAACTCTGATAATTAATAATTATTGAACATCGATCGGGGCGACTCGTCGTCGGTTGTTTCAGAGCTGTCCCGTACGGTTGCACTTTTAGAAGTGCCGTAACGGAATCGCTTCTAAAGTGAAGGTTCCTTTTTCTAAGTGGAAAAGTTCGAATTCGTTTGTTATTGGCGATGAAATGACACCATCATCTGTGGGATTCTAATGAATGGAGTGGACTATGGAATTCGATTGATTTGCATTTGAGAAAAGCGGATAGTGGGAAATAATAAATTTTGGAAGTAACTAATCGAAAAAGAAATATTCTATTACAGCGTGATTCTCTGTGTTCTGCGGAATCAGAGGCTGATGATATTTGTCTCAGGAGTGATGGGAAAGTTGTGATAACATGTGCTGATGCATGAATATAATCGTGACTAGCTTGACTATTTCAACATACAGTGCTTATTAGCGTTCAAACGCACCAGACCACCCTGCACGGATGTTTACTGAAGGTAACTGTACCCGCAAAAACTTCCTTCTAGCCGATTCCAGGACGAAAAACGGTTGAAACGGCTTGTTTACTACACGCGTATACATACACGCTTAACTTAGTTTGTGTGAGCATCCGCACACGTTCAAGGCCCGGTGAGACGGCCCCCTTAAGGATTACTTCAAAGGATTGCATTTATCTTTTTACGCGTTTAGTATAGCAATAGATATTTCATGTTTTCAGTAGAATATTAAAAAGTGATCAAACATTTGGATTGTAATATTTAATTATGGGAAGGCAGCAGTCGCTTTCTTAATAGTTTGAGCACGTGTTTCTATTTCTCCAATTCTACTTCAACATTCAAATGGGTACATAAGTAGATATGTATTTGATGAAAATTTTGTTCCTTATATGTTACCTATTACCTACCTATCAGAGATCCACGTGACAGGGAACGTGTTAAATAGAACCAGACACGGAGTGTTTTTGACAGGTGGTTAAACAACATATGTAAATTCTCAAATTAATACTTTACGAGTAAAGACCGATTTTCTATTTGCATGAAACATGTTCCACCAAAATCTGTTTACTACTTCAATATACTTCTCCATTATATTCAGTACATATCTACGTATATTTAATGTGTATAAAAATGGTATAACTACTGAAATCGTGTGTGATAATAAAATTAATGCGAATTAATAAAATCTGACAATTGATCGACAATTTTCATTGTTATTTCATTTAACAAGCAATCCACTTAGAAAATATACATACCCACCAAAAAATTTATATTATTTTGTTTATAAACCCTACATTAACAGTTAATAGGACTGTTACCCAAAAGATGCCCTTTTAATGTTTTATTAAAGGCGCCGCAAGTTGTTTTACTTTATTTATATATTATTCTATTGTGTGCTATTACTGTCGATCAGTTTTGACAAATAATTTCAAGGTAAGAATAAAGTACTTAAATGAAAAGCACAGTTTTTAATGAATGTAAACGAATATTCCTTACTTCGTTTATACGTTTGTGAAAATATTTTAGTACAATGTTCGTCATCGGAGAAACATTCGTATGTTACCTTCGATAAATTTCAAATGGTAATTGCTCCTAAGTAAATAAATAAAGAAGCGAGCAATCGGCATGGACATGCTGAGCAAACAGGAAGAACGGAATCGATGGACGTCGCTGAAACACGCGAGCAATCCATTTAAATCATTCAAGGTACTTTCGAGCCTTTTCCCCTGGAAACGTGATCTAGCGCTGCCAACTCGCAGATGGAAAATTCTATTTGAGAACACTTCCGCACCCTGTCGTTTGGAGAATACAAAGTAATGAATGTTTATTAAATGTGTTACGAATGTGTAATCGGGCACTTTTGCACATTCCATTGCACATCCATGTGATATCGGAAATGTGGAACATATCTCGATTATTCGTTTATATTAACAATCGCATTCTTAATTAAATAAAACTACAGGATTCTATAAGAATGAGTTTTTTGCGTTCGTTTTTAAAGAGAATCACAATGAAAAGAAAGTAGAATTCAGTGGAAAGTATAAAAGTGTCTTTACACGTCCCTTTGAAATTTGTTCGACGTTTTAGAATTTAAAATTAAAGGAAATAAATAATTTTGTCTGCTTTGACTTTTCTTTTTCCCTTAAGGATATGTACATATATATTTCTCATATTTAAGGTCATCTGATGGTCACATTGCCATGGGAACAAAACATATGGCCCCATTTAAAAAATCGTTATTCATATTAAAATCTCTAAAAAATGACCTTATAATGGCCGCGTAAACCGGCTCCAGCAAAGGTACATTTTAATAACGCATTTCCTTGACCCGATAGTGACGTTTGATAGTTGGAGGCCCCGAGTCAATTCTCGTTCTAACGGATGTATGTAGTCGGTGGGCAAGCAAATCTGGGGAAAATTCCAGTCGGGTCGGTTGGGGGCGACAGTGCGAGAGAATGAGCATTCAAAGAGTTTTACAGATTTTTTGGCGAGCGGTGAACCGAGCGGGCAACTACTCCCGTATAATCGGTTAGGTTCGGACGAGGATACGATGATGTTACTGCGACTCGATACGGGGAGGAGGGTGCTGTATGTACAACTGACGTGTATCGGTTCGATCGATATTTGCCGAGACATAACTCGATAGAATATCGAATGAACGCGGCAAGCCCCACAGGATTGCGTCGAGCCTCCCCTTAGTAATGAGTCAACCTCACGGAATTGTCCCACGAGCAACGACTATTTTTCACGTGGAAACTTATGAATGTCAATATCTACTGGCGACGTCTATTTTACGAGCACTCCAGAGGAATGGGAATATGAATTTTCATCGAATATCTGTGCTAAATAGTTTTTGCCGCGGATACCGGCCCTCTTATAGTAAATCATTGGGTTAGCGAGGAATTGTGCGATTTATTTGAAAGTTTAATCACTGAATACGAAAGAAAAAGATATTTCCCCGTGAGAATTTTTGCTATATTTAGGTTATATTTTTTCCCTACTCGTTAGTCGAAAAGAAAAGGATCATTCTGCTGAAAGGTTTTCTATATTGTATGTCAAAATCTGGGAACTAACGAATTCGAGCTACTCTCTCGACGATTGGTTCTGCGAGACGTGATCTGGGGAAATATGAAAGAGTAGAAGTAGAAAGGTTTGGACGGTTTTTATAGTTTCCCGAAGTAAAGTCCCAAAAATTGAAAAAGAAATGAATGAACTTGGAAAAACTACTTTTTTCCATTCGATATACATTTGTTCTGCGATTGAATAATTATTAGGATGTTTTTTTTATGAAATATATTATCATGAAACATAGTTTTCAGTATTAAGTACTTTTTACGATATATTTGGGGAGAATTTTATGGTTGCTACAAAATTGATTGAGTCCTTTTTTATACAACTTTCACACATACTTGAAATATTAATAAATTAACGCTACTTCGTGTCTTATATAATTTTCTTATTAGTTTCTTAGATTCTAAATACATAGTATTCTGATTATTTAGATACGTAGTATTCAGTTTCTAATTCTCTATATAAGAAAGTAAATAGCATTAATTCACACAGTACAACGAATTTTGACATTTTTTTGGACTTGTAACATTTAATAGCAGTTTCTTATAAGTTTTTGTTCCCCGAAAACGAATCCGCAAACCGTTTGTCGCCATCACCCTCAGTTTTTGAGAAATTAGATTTTGGAAAAAACCGCAAATTTTCAAATTTGAACATTTTTTGTATCGAAACGGTAATAGTTATTCGGTTGCTCGTTGTAGTGGTAGTCACGATGGTGTTACGCTGAGCGGCAGTGGCTCGCGCGCCGCCGTTGACTACCACTGTCGGCACCGCGCGTTTTGCCAAACTATTTCGCTTCTGCATTGAAAACAAAATGCGACTTACCATTTCTGTTTATGCTTTCCGAAGGAAAACTGCCTACTACATCGCGTGGGATCGTCAGATTTCCCCCCAGACCCTTAGTTTTGGAAATAAATTGAAAAATATCAGCAAAAATTTGTGAATTTCGGGTGCCCTTTTTCCTTTGATCGTTGTTTAAACATATATAAATGCTCATAATGCAATAATAACTTATATCGTTGTATTCGGGGAGGTTCATAGAATAATTTGACGCAACGAGCAACCACATAACTATTACCGTTCCGATACAAAAAATGTTCAAAGTTGAAAATTTGCAGTTTTTTCAAAATCGATTTTCTCAAAAACTGAGGGTGATGGCGACAAACGGTTTGCGGATTAGTTTTCAGCGTACGAAAACCTATAAGAAACTGCTATGGAATGTTACAAGTCCGAAAAGAAAAAGTCAAAATTTGTTGTACTGTGTTATTAGATAATCGTTACGATTGGAACAGACGGAAAAAGGAAAACCACGTTTCTGCGCGATTTTACTCTAACAGAAGGCATCGAAAATATGGAAATCTTACAATAAAGAGCGTAGGGGGATCCCACTACTACGACTAGCAAATCGAACGCATTAAAAGTCCATTATCGGTCGCTCCACAGAGAGAACAAGGCAGGCTATGAGCGGATGGAAAGAGGCCGATGGAAAGAGGGTGCAAAGGAGAATATAACGAGAGAATTAGCACCCTTCTACTTGTTGACCCTTAACTTGGTAACTCACTTCACTTCAGTTCTCGAGCAGAACACTCGTGTGCACACGTGTACGGCAAATTTCGTATTTCGCGATGAGTCGCTCTTCTAGAGTTGCTAAAATGGCACCTCCAAATGCAAATTCTTATTACGCATAAAATAAAATAAGATTCTTGGAAAGAATGTTTAAATTTAAATTTATTTAATTATAAACCGTTTAATAATATTTTCACATAATTGTATTGATAGAGTTTCACTTTATTCATTTAATAAAGTACGAACTGAATTTAATTAACAATATGAGAAAATTTAATTATTGCGATGTAGAATCCAGGGTACAGTAAAACAGTAATTAAACAAAAACGAATGTGTACTGCAATGGCGCCCATGGAAATTAAAGAAAATTTCTAAGGAAAACATTTAAATATTTATATGAAAATATATTGTATTTCATATTTTTAGGGTATAAAGAAATTTGTGCATGATTCTTGTAAATAAGATATTAATGGAAGAGCAAAAATGGCACGCGTCATTCTTCAAGAAATTGTTCTATATTTAAAAAGTGAACGCGAACAATGCATAAAAATGCTGAATATTTATCTGCTTCCTCTATACCGGTTAGTAAGAATTCTCGAGCTCCTAAAGATCTTCTGTTGAACAATAAAGTGACGTTTCTATTGTCATGGCGAACGCGGCAATGTTCAAAGTTTCCAAATAACGGAGGCTACGTTTGCGAAAGTGTAGGGTATGTGTACCTTACCTAGACTCTGCAATTGTTCGCCCGCGATGTCGATGCGAACGTTGCTGCAGCACAGCACCTTGAAATATTGAACTTGTATATACTGTGCTTCTTTTCACCTGTTTCCTGATTGCACACTATGTATTCGTCGAGAAACTATGGTAACAGCTCTTTTCCACTATAAAATCGACTTCAACTCTTAAATTAAATTCGAGGAGACGCGTAGCTATTGGGCATTGATAATGAACATTTAATAATTAAGTGTTGTAATTTTGTTAGGATAAAAAGTAATAAAAATTATTTGAAACAATTACTTTCAATAGGAAATGATTTAGGCCGTTAAGAATTAGTTCTATTTTAATTTTTAACAATAGGGATTAGACGGAAGTTTATGTTTTAGTTTTCTATCGTGCATAATTGAAAATACAGCACCACTGTTATTTTACTATTTGTCGTGAAAATTATTCTTTTGTACCGACTAATCTATAGAAAGATTGGTGATTAATAATCAAGCATTCACTGAAAGGTTGAATAGCAGTAATTAACGCAATCAACGTTATTTTTTTCACCCATCTATCTTCATTTTATTCGTCCAATTTGTCAGTAAATTCCATCCCTTAATAAAAAGAGAAACTAATGCATTAATAACTACATATAATGGGATATATGGGCCATAAGAAACAGTTTCCCACGCTATATATCATAAGCATTATATGGACCTCGTGCGAGCTACAATACAATGGTATTTCCCGGAGGATAATAATCAATTTATATTAATTAAACGGAATTATCGGTAGAACTCATCAAGTCCTTTCGGTTTCTTAATAAACTATTATATGTAATCTTTACGTAATTTTTTATAGGATGTCTGTTCACTAATACATGACATTTGAATGCAATAATTTAACTTTCGCTGTACATTTATTACAAATAAATAAGTATGTTAATAAAAGGCACTAGTGTCTAAATTAATACAGTATTGTATAAATAATAACATGTAAGAAGTGAGAGAAGTACTACAGATGAACGATAAAATGCCAGGGAATTAATTTACTAACAATAAATATATTAGTAATAATAAGTCATGTCAAAATTGACGTAAAAAATATATTACTGTTAAGTGCTAATAAAGAGTTTCGAAGCCTACATCCAAAATTGTAATAAATTCATATCCTCCAGATTGTAAAACACGTCGTACATCTTCGACAATTTTTATTTGTAACTGCTATTAGGTATACCTACACATTATTTCTGTTATTGTATTGTTACATTTTTATATTTTAGATTACACTTGGTATTGAAATATTATATGCTCGTACTGAAAGTATCATACCTATCTCAAAGCAATATTATAGTTAAAATACGTTTAAATTTCTTAAAATCTTCAAATTAGCGATAGAACTTGATTGACGTAAATCCTTAAAACTCCCTTTTTCGGGTGCACCTATAACCATTTTGAGTTTTAGTTTAATTACAGCTTACAAGCTGTCATTTCACGCAATCCCCGCTGTCAAAGCAAATTATGAAATGGACATGAAACGATGAAACACATTTCAATGCACATCTCGTTACAAATACAGATTGTGGAATTGTTTTCTCGCAAAAATATAAATGACGTAATTCGGGGCAAATAGGACAGAGACTGTTTAACCAATCAACATGCTGAAGAATCATTGTTTTTTTTTCGTTTTCAGATAAAGTTTGCGAAGTTGAAGCTATGGAAATTTGTTCTGCATTTTCGGTACATATTGAAACATCCCAAGGAAAAATATATTTGAAAATTGTTACTAATATTATACGAAACCCGATCTTTTCAATAGGAAACATGAAATTGTTCCCTTATTAGATTAACCTGTTAACTGTGTCATTTCCCCACAAGAGACTTCCCCTGTGCATTATAAAATATCGAAACCGAAATTACTCGCTTTTCTCTTGCATGAGTTATTCAAAATTATTAAAATTGAAATTAATAAATTCTTAATAACTATTTACTCTAGTTATTATTATTATTCGAATAATTATTAAATTTCTGGGAAGCATTAACTCGGTTTACCAGAAATAGTGTCATTTTTAAATGACGACTTAATTCATCTTCATCAGGTTAATCGTAATAATAGTAATTAAAAAATATCCCAATCGATTGGTCTCAACTGTTATATAGTAGAAATGTAGTTGAAAAGGTCAACGCGTAATCGATGCATCTTTATTGGATCAATTGGATTAGGTGTCCTTCACGATTAAATAAAAGGTACTGTCTACACTAACCCCATTCAGGCAACGTGTGAGTCCTAGCAAGTTGTTTGCTCGGTTATGAGGACCAAAGGAGAGCACACGCTTCGATTGGAATGCTGTCTGTTAAAGATAAGGGTAGCTACCCCTCGACAGAAAGGATCCTACAATATGCTTGACACTGCAGCGTCATATACTGGGTGTATACTATTCAACAACTGCAAACATCGGGGTTGTGAAATACCGCTTTCCACGAAATTATTTACGCAAATATAAGCGAAAGTTTGACAACTATCATACTTCTAACGATATCTTTACTAGAGTATTGTCATCATTAATCATATATGGCGCCACAAAACAAGATTTTAGACTTTTGAGGTGTATGATAAATCGTGATAAGACATTGCAAAAATTATAACTTAATTTCAAGAAAATACAGTTTTGTGTAAATAAACATATATGTGAACAATTATATTATATGAAGGTATTTTATTATAAAGGGTAAGCTGAGATTTTTTCACATTTACTTAACTCTATACCAATTTACTGTGTACTGAACTTATTTAATACCTTTCAGTTTTAAGTAACGGATTAGTGTTTTGTTCGAAAAAGTTCCATTTAAAAAGTTGATGAAAACCAATCATTTTAAAACTGTTTCTAAACTAGAAACGATCTCATCATTACATAGAATATCAGTATATAAAAATCAGTATGCAGTATTTTCAAAGCGGAATAAAAGGGAGGTTGTAAATAATTTTCTACGGTGGATTAAATAACTTGATATAAAAAAAGATTAGTCCGTATCAAGAAATTTTACACACACGAAGAAATAAATGTGGAAGTGGAAATACTGTGTCAATTCTTTTGAAGGATGATTCTAAAGCCCAAAATAAGCCGAAAATATAGAATACAAATTTTAAAATCGCGCATGGATAAAAGAGTCAGTATAAAATTCAAAGTCAATTTTCTCGACGACGAAGGACGATATAAAAAATTTCATTCTCTGTTTTCGTCTTATTTTAGTCTGTAGAATCATTCATTAAAAGGTTTGCCACCTCAGGGGTGGATCCAGAGGGGGCGATATCACCGCCCCGTCCCACCCCAAGGAGTAATAACATATAAAAGTGTTATGTCACATTCTGAAAAACTTCTTAGGTATATATCTATATAATATATGTATGTGTCAACATATATTTTCCGAGCTGTTTACAATTCCCATGCATAACGGGTGTGTTCGTTAGCGCATAGAAGTTTTTAGAATGTTTCCAGAATATTGCCTAAAACTGTCTAGAAATAGTTCTACTACGAATCATGTGAAGAAATAACAAATGCACGTCCGGTCGCGTTCAAGACCGAATCCCTGTCCTCTCTTGAAACAAATGTCGATCGGATTCACAGTCCTGTTTTCTTCATAAAAACGATTATTTAATCACAGGTACTGTAATTATTCCGTTGTCTTATAAATGTATAAATAATTAATGTGAATTTAATCATTTAGGCTATAATATCAGATATAAATATTAAAATATAAATTACAAGCTAATTTTACATCTTGTAAAGGAAGGTTCAAAATTGTAATTATGTACGTTTACACATTTTGCCTCCTTCAAGAAAGGCTCCTGGATCCGCCTCTGTGTCACCTATACTGAAACACCCTATATCAAGGGTGGGTCAGGACGAATGTGTAATCCGAACATAAGGTAACTCTTTATACCTACAAAAGTAACTCGAAAATGTGGAATGAATTTCTTTTATATAAGACAAAATCGATATACAGACAGAGCCGATTTTTACTCAAAAGTACCTCCTCATCCTAGATAGATTTTTAAACTCGATATTCTCGAAAACGAAAGGTTATATCACAAAATTGTATTCTATATTTATTTATTATTCTTGTACACACATATATATCTTATCACAGAGGACGTATTATTAGGAATAATTGAAAACCAAAATTCTTACAGTGCTTACATCAAATAGATTTCACTTGACAGCAACAGTGCTGTGAAGGCTAGGGCAGCAAGCTTGTAAATCACCCTGTAGAGACGCGCAAGGGTGTAGAGGGGTGGAGGTTGAAGGGACGCCTTATCACATCGCGCCACATTGACTGAACGACGAAATACGATTCCGCACTTTGTTTCCGCGTGCGGCGACTGATAATTGCATGAAAGAGGGCGGTATTGCGTCGGTTAGATTACGTTCGCTTCGTGCCTTCTTTGAGAATGGGCACGAATGGCCCGCGGCGCAGACGAGGAAATTTGAAGGCGATGAGCGCGAATAATTACTTTGCAAGCCTCGAAGCGAAGGGACGAGGTCAGTTTGAAATTGAACGGATTTACTGGTGCTCGTGAAAAGGGGACCACCGCGCCGTTGGAAACGCCCTTAATTATTTTGCAAGTTATTCGTTGTTTCTAGTTATGGGATAAAAATTTCAGGCTCAAGAACTGTGAGTTATGTACTAATGACTTACAATATTTTAGCAACGTCCGTAGCGAAAAATGCATGGAAAGCAACTTACTTGTGCTTTGTCGTCAAGGGCTAAACCTCTCAGGACGAGTAAACTTGTCATGTACGCAACCAGTGAGAGTTTCACATAACGATTTACCTAGGGGTACTAGGCAGTCGTTCCTGTCTAAATTGAAGCACTTATCTTTCAATTAATTACAAAGAAACAAATTGCAAACTGAGACTTGTTCTTTGGCATGAAGTTTATTAACATTATAAGCTTTAAAAAACATGTTTGTTTAGTCAAAAATATGCATTATATATGACGCTACAGATAGAGGCTATTTAAAAAAGATTTTCTTGTTTTACAGTGATAACTAAAAAATGGAGGTTTCAATCGATTCAGATCAAATTCGAGCATGTTCACAAAATGTGTGAAATTTTTAAGTCACCGCTCCATTGACACTGCAAACACTCCCTCTCAGTGAGTATCACACTTTGCAATAAAAAGATTTTTACCATAAATTACAATGTCCAGGTCAATTTCGTGACACATTTTTTTTTTTAAAGAATCTCCACCGCTCTCAGTCTGTAAATCACCTGCAAAAATCGCGACAAATAATTTGTTTCCATTCTGTAGACTTAATAAACTGCGTCGATATTTCCTGGTGCGATAACCAGGACCGAGTTTTCACTGTCGTACAGCATCATAAAGTTGTTTAGAGGGAAAACAAAGCAATTTCATGGTATTAAATTAATAGCTCCGACAAACGGGGAAGCTGTTTGCGACTTAAGCCTCCCTGCGTGACTCCCGTTAAGGCCTTTAGCTTATTTCCTTCTCCTGCCGATTATATTGAACAAACTGTTTGAAATAGTTCCATGTTGATCTCCTTCACACACTGTTTTTACTACCATGTCCGCGATACTACGAAAATTTAAAAGGTAATGGATAGTGCATGTCAAATTGGAAATTATGTTTCACTTGTTTACGATGTTATCAGACAGCGCCATAACACTGCTTCCTAAGTAGTAGGACTGTAAAGTGAAGGTGAGCAAAGTACGTAATGAGTGAAATGAGTTTGAGCGATTAGGTCAGGGTTGACTAACTGACGACTCACGAGATGCCGGGGGCTCCTCCGCCTTGCGGCCACGCTGAACGGCCCCCTCCATACCTACTGAACATTGACGATCGCAGTCGAATTCGTCCGTCCCTACACAGACATAAATACATTCGATTGCTACGGCCGGCCACGGCCATACGTTTACATATAAATATAAGTAATACGACAATACGAACTGTGTATACTTACTTTTACTCGTCTCTGTGAATGTGAACGTGCACATTGAGGCCGCGTCATATTATTGACAAGGGATGGTATATCCGCATCAATTTTTGTTATAGCTATCCTTAATAGCGAAGATAATGAATGGTCCGTTAATCTTGATCGATATTTACTTTTTATATTTTTCATGACGGAAAACGCACTTTCGCATCTGTACGTAGAACCAAACATCGATGAAATTTTTAAACCCAAATCCACCAATTTCGGATACTTTGCTTCTGGTAATAATTTAAAAAACTCTTGTCCATATTCATTTCTGGCGAGTACGAACGGATCTACTTGCAGATTACACAATTCAACTCGATAATACATTTGTTGGTCTTCGATCTTACATCCTTTTGGGTTATTAAATATTATCAGCTCATTTTTCAGTACTGTATCGAAATCTGTAAAGCGCTTTTTAAATTGTTGCTGTATTTCGATTAGTATTGGTACTAATTTCACAAAATTTGCATTAGGATGTTCAGTAGCAATTTCATTGCAGGATGGAAAATGGTGGAATTCCAACGCTTTTAATTCTAATATATACAATTGCAATTGGTTTTGAAATCCGTTTATGTGCCCAATCAAATCAGAAATATTTTGGCCTTGTTGCTGCAATTTCAAATTTAACGTATTCAAATGAAATGTCGTATCTGTTAAAAGTGCGAGCTCGCATAAAAATTTAGTGTTTTTAAATTTTTTCAGGATATCTTTATCGGTGTTGGTTTTCTTTTTTAAAAATTTTAAGATATCCTTTCTCAAAGCAAAAAATCGCTCCAAACATTTCCCCATGCTTAACCAACGTACGTTACTATGTAACTGCAAATCGCCGTACGCAGCATTTACATCTTCCAAAAAATTTTTAAATTTGCGGTGGGAGAGAGCCCTGTTTCCTCCTCTAATTAAATTTGTAACTTTGGTTACAAATTGCATCGTAGCATTCAATGTTAATATTTTACCGCACAGTGCCTCTTGATGTATGATGCAGTGAAAAGTTGGACAAGAAACTCCATTATTTCTTAAGTGCCCTTTTAATCCTTTCTTTGAACCCACCATGGCTTTCGCACCATCGGTAACTATAGCACTACACTTTGTAAATCCTCCGTATTTTACAATTTGTTCGTGGACTGCGTTGTATATGTCTATTCCCCGTGTAGTTTGTCGAAGTGGTACAAGTGCTAACAATTCCTCACTAATACAAAACTTGTTATCTATTGTTTTTACAAAAATAGATAACTGACTTATGTCACTAACATCTGTGCTTTCATCGAGACACAAGGAAAAATAACGGCAGTTTTCCAGCAACATTTTTAATTTAATTTCAATTTGTGTACCAATTTCATTAACACGTAAAGATACAGTCTGTTGTGATAAAGGCACTTTCTTAAAACATTCGACCGCATTTTCGTTACCGAACGCTTTCGCCATTTCTATCGCACATTTTTTTATTAACTCTCCATCGGAGAAGCACTTTTGGGAACGTGCAATCTCCAGTGCCACATAATAAGAAGCTGCGAGACTTTTTGATTGGAGCGTTTGAAAAGGACTTACTTCCACCGTATTTTTGTATTGCAACTTTAGCTCCGTAAATATTTCTGCTCGACGTTGTGGGGAATACGTTTTGTACGTTTCTGCATGATACGTATTATAATGCCGAGATAAATTCGATTTCCTCTTCGTTGAAAGCCTTTTATTACAGAGTAAACACGCAGATTTTCCTTCACACTCAATGAAAAAAATATCCGTTTTCCAAGCTTTTTGGCATAAACGATTTATCAAAACAATTTTGTTTTCTGCCATGGTACAAATAGAAATTATGCAAGAAAACTAACAAAACAACAATATAAGAAAGCACGGACAAAATAAGAATATCACAATTCACAGATTGACGAAGAACAAGACTTTCCAAGACGCTAATGGCGGACTGTTTATTACTGTTAATGGCTACAAACAAAAGAAAATCCTATTTGCGATGCTGTTTTGTATTTCAAACCTCGAGATTGATGATTTCATAATTTTTGGAAACAAATATGCGGTCAAATGTTTCAAGAAAGTGTATTAATCATAACAGACTTTGCATATTAATGAAATTGGTACACAAATTGAAATTAAATTAAAAATGTTGCTGGACGACTGCCGTTATTTTTCCATGTGTCTCGATGAAAGCACAGATGTTAGTGACCTAAGTCAGTTATCTATTTTTGTAAAAACAATACATAACAAGTTTTGTGTTTGCAGTTACATAGTAATGTACGTTGGTTAAGGGGAGAGCCCACTGTCTCGGTCCGAAATGTAAGGGTGTTTTCGGGAATTTATTTCACCCAAACAACGCAAGTAAATCAATTTGTTGCTTAGTATAGTTAATAGTGTACATATCGAAAGGTAAGAAAATTTTTTTTCAAACAAATTCATAAATCCGTTTCCTGTATACTCTTCGTCAAAATTTGCGCTGCGGCAAAAACATGCTAGTCGCGTTGACAGTCCCCAGGCCATATGGTTAATCGGAATTCAAAAAAACAGTAATATTTAGAAACTAGAAGCCTGCCTCTATTACGTGACGATCAGAAAATGTCAAAATTGTAAAAAATAACAAAATGGCGGACCACTGAAAAAAAAAGTCGCGTTTTCGGGGTACAAAATTGGACAATGTTGTTAAAAAAAATAGAAGCAGGTCCAAAATTGAAAAAAGCTGATCGTCACGTAATAGCGACGGGTTTTCCGAACAATAAATGTCCTTGCTCATATCAATTGGACGTATAGTTTTCTCTGTAGACTGTCAACGCGGTTGAAAAATGTCATTCTGAGGAAAACGCGTTCAAAGTTCCGCGTCGCTCAGTCGCGCGTTTGACACCGCTTCACGAAAAACACCATATCTCCGTCAATTTTGCGAATTTCTTCATAAAATTTGGAAAGAGCATTCTTGAAAATGCAGTTTTTCAGAAAATGTAAAAAAAAAATTTCACATTTGAGACAGTGGGCTCCCCCCTTAAGCATGGGGAAATGTTTGGAGCGATTTTTTGCTTTGAGAAAGGATATCTTAAAATTTTTAAAAAAGAAAACCAACACCGATAAAGATATCCTGAAAAAATTTAAAAACACTAAATTTTTATGCGAGCTCGCACTTTTAACAGATACGACATTTCATTTGAATACGTTAAATTTGAAATTGCAGCAACAAGGCCAAAATATTTCTGATTTGATTGGGCACATAAACGGATTTCAAAACCAATTGCAATTGTATATATTAGAATTAAAAGCGTTGGAATTCCACCATTTTCCATCCTGCAATGAAATTGCTACTGAACATCCTAATGCAAATTTTGTGAAATTAGTACCAATACTAATCGAAATACAGCAACAATTTAAAAAGCGCTTTACAGATTTCGATACAGTACTGAAAAATGAGCTGATAAAATTTAATAACCCAAAAGGATGTAAGATCGAAGACCAACAAATGTATTATCGAGTTGAATTGTGTAATCTGCAAGTAGATCCGTTCGTACTCGCCAGAAATGAATATGGACAAGAGTTTTTTAAATTATTACCAGAAGCAAAGTATCCGAAATTGGTGGATTTGGGTTTAAAAATTTCATCGATGTTTGGTTCTACGTACAGATGCGAAAGTGCGTTTTCCGTCATGAAAAATATAAAAAGTAAATATCGATCAAGATTAACGGACCATTCATTATCTTCGCTATTAAGGATAGCTATAACAAAAATTGATGCGGATATACCATCCCTTGTCAATAATATGACGCGGCCTCAATGTGCACGTTCACATTCACAGAGACGAGTAAAAGTAAGTATACACAGTTCGTATTGTCGTATTACTTATAATTATATGTAAACGTATGGCCGTGGCCGGCCGTAGCAATCGAATGTATTTATGTCTGTGTAGGGACGGACGAATTCGACTGCGATCGTCAATGTTCAGTAGGTATGGAGGGGGCCGTTCAGCGCGGCCGCAAGGCGGAGGAGCCCCCGGCATCTCGTGAGTCGTCAGTTAGTCAACCCTGGATTAGGTCATTGTTTTTTTATCCATTTCCAATAATTTGAGAATCTTCGTATTTATCAATATGCAGTCTTGCATTTTTGCAAAAGGAGCAGAAATACTTTCACTGTTATACTGTGTTCCTTGTTACAATCAACCCCACCTGGCCCTATGTTTCAGAGGACCGAAAAATAACAAAATTATTTTGGTTCATTATTTTGGCAAGTTTGCATATTTAGGGGGCTAAGCCACCGCTCAAAGTTCATACGAAGCAGCATAAAACACAGTGACTGGTTTAACAGGGCGGCTAATATCTGCCAAAATAGGTTTTTTCATGTTTAAACGTGACGAATTCAAATAAAAGATTTTTCTTTCTATTCCAAGATACAGTAATTCTGGTGAGTAATAATAAACTAAAGTAATCGCAAGCGGTCACCTAAAAAATAATTTTCATCTAGAATTTCAATTGGACTCAGCATTATTCTTTTCGATTTGACAAAATGACTAAACCTAAGAATGTTTGGAAAGCAAAATGTTTTTAAAAAGTATTCTATATGCACTTACATGTGCCTGTCGAAACAGTTTACATTACACATGGAACATTCTTCTTTCCATGGTTACTATGCGATTATCTCGGTGTGCCGAATTTTATGATACAAAACAAATACGTATAGGTACGTGGTGACCCAACAGAAACGGGACACATATTAACTAATCCCTTTAATCAACTTTTTGTGCGTTTCAGATTAAAGGGATTTGTTAATATCTGTCTCGTTTCTGCTGGGTGACCACGTACCTGTACGTATTTGTTTTGTATCATAAAATTCCGGACACCGTGATAATCGCATAGTAACCATGGAAAGAGGAATACTCATCATAAAAGTATATTATTATGGGGACCAATCGAGTGCTGTATAGTTTTATACGACACTATACGCGCGTGTAAAGTTCGAATTCCAACGTACAACAAACACATCAAGCGTGTTTATCTTCCCGAATATTTGTCAGCACAGCGAAAGGGGCGGGGGCTCTTATTGCGGAGGAAGTTACGATAGAGTCGGCTATGGGATGAAAAAAGTATCGGAAGACAGGGGTGAATTTATAGTTTATTAGCTCCGAGCCAACTAGGAAGCATAGTCTATTGAGTAAAGTCCATTGAAACTTCCCTGCCTCTAGGGATAATAAAAAGGAACTAGGGGAAGAGATGGAATGAGACAGAAGCAGGGAGGAGAAATAAAAAATGGAAGGCAAGGCAGCGCATAGCGGACGAAAAGAATTTGTACGGGGCGAAGTTGGAAATCGCATGGGGACTAAGCTATTGTCCTACTCAGGGAACATTTCGGGCAAGGCTGAGCGAAGACTGGACAGTTGTGAATTTTTTTTTCTGTCTGCGCGAGACGCAGAAATATTCCATGCTGACAATAACATATTCGCTATCTTTTATCTCGCCGTTCGCTTGCAAAAATGCAAACTCTTGTGAAATCCATTGAATATTCAGAGATTAAATTTGTCCGTCCACGTGTTCCCTTAGATGAGATATTTAAATAAAAGATATACGACATCGGAAGGATTATTATTAAATAAAATTAAATTAATTATATTTACAAATATATTATTTTAAGCACAGTTGTTTAGGTATATACCCCTTCGCCAAACACAGATGAACTTCCTCCAATATTCCATTAAGCAAATTTCACCTCCCATGTAGTTTAATGTACCGTGACAGTCTGTAACAGAATCCGAAGCACAAAAAATATCGACGAAACTGTGCCCATTCGCCAGAAATTTCGTTTCTCCGTGGAAAAAAAAGTAGACAGGGTGAAAATGGCGGTGGGCCAAATTTTATATATTCCGTCCGCTCGTTCGTGGACAGCAATTTGCAGCTCTTTACGACGTCCGCGGAGGTTGAGTCCCGTCCTTCCAAAGAAAGCACAGAATTGGCCAAAACACGTCGACGGACACCCCCATCCCTGTGCCGTTGAAATACGCCTTTGGCGGATCACATTCACCCCCTCCAACCTCCACCCGGATGGACTTAGACAGCAGGGGTTGTTCGGATAGGAGGCCGAGCTTTTATGAGCTGCTGGCTCGCTCAAAATTTGTCTGGATGCCATCTGACTACCCCGAACGTCGGCTCCTCCTTGCCTCCCTGGAAATAGGGGCAAATCAAGAGACAGCAAGTAATAAAAGAGTTGAATCACCCTTCCTCTGTCCTTTTTTCCACGCTACCCCTTGTACTTTATTTGCTTTTCTCCTCGTAGAAAGTATGTATAACGATACTTTCCTTAAGGTTTACCCCATTTCAACGTCACGTATCGTAAGATTCGTAGTAAATCTGTATGTGCACTTCCTTTCTGGCAAGCGTTGTTACGAGGTATTATGAGCCTACAAGCAGTGGATGGAATTAATGGAAATGGAGGGACGTGGTGCCGTAGAATGATAGGTGGTTGCGCAGGGCCGGTGTAGGATCGTCGTAGGCCTTAGGCACTTTTGCATAAAAACTGTATTTGTAAGCACTTTCATTTTATTGTTCAGGTCATTCAATTGTTAATATATTTACATTATTATAGAAATTAAATTATATTATGTTAAATTAAGAAATTAAGTTATATCAGGGAATATTCCTATTTAAAATATGCCTATGGAGTGAAAAACACTGACAAAATACTGACCTGAAAGAAGACAATTTTTAAAAAGAAAGGAGGTTTTTCTGAAAACTAAATTTTCTGCTCGCTATATATCCATTTGGTACAAACACTGTATATATGTAGCTTACATAAGGATCTTCTGGCAATGTTGTATGAGAAATTGACGAACATATATCGGACATTACGTTTATAACAAACGTTTAAGGTCGATGTATCGAAAAATAATATTCAGCATGCTATTATTATTGGAGTTTAGGAAATAAAACAACGCAAATGTTATTATTAGTATAATAATAGTGAGATTACCGTAATTATTAGTATAAGTTGAAAATGTAATTGAAGATTTTTTCAAGGAAGCTCAAAGGAATTTTATAAAAGGGGAATAGAAAGCTGTATATTACAAAACGATGTGAAAGGGTCTTACAAAATCGGGGGATATAAAATAGTTATCGTCAATTGATCATTAACAGGAATTTCTTTATTCTAACTTAACATGCGTATCGAAAAGCCGGCATTATAGGATCACGTAATTCTTAAATTAGCAAAAAAATGAAGTTAAGACAACAATTTTTCCATTCTAAAATTATAGGAATATACGTAACCTATGAATCGAATGGAACGATCGTGAACGATGGACCACGTGCCGTGTATTTTTACGTGTCGCCAGGAAAGACAAAGGGGTGTCCTTACTCCGAATCGTGACTTCTCGACCTCAAAACGTTTTGTCATTGCGTCGGCCTCTGAAACATTTATCACCGACCTTTTTCTGTCCTTCTTCCGCTTCTTCTCTACCGTGCAAGCGCTTCTTTGTCTTACGAAGCTTCAAGAACGGAGAAGAGATCAACTCGAAATCCTTCCTCTCGTCCTCTCTATCCTTTTTCTTCCACCCTTGTAGACCGAACCATTTCTTTCCGTTCCCAGGGACAAGAAGTAAACGAGAAAATGCAAGTTGCAGAACCGTGAAAGCGTATCTATGTGAACGTCTTTGAAATATGGCGTCCAGAGGAATATAGTATCGCAGATGTATTATCAAATAAATACGCAATTTCGAGCGTGTCTTTTGGATTGGTAAAAAACGTAAAAATCTAAGAATAACGTAAAGTTAAATTTCTCTACATTATTTGCTGTAAACTGCACAATTAAACAAATAAATTGTTACGTGTTAAACAATATAAATAATTCGACAAAAATAGATCTGAGTACCCCAAAGACTTATGTTATCGATGATTCTTTCGCGATAAATCATTTTTAATATCTTTCGAATTTTTTATGAATGAAGTGTTCAAGTATTTGGAACTTTTGCTTCGTACAGTACGCGTTTGCTAAAAACAATAACAGAGGGCGGTTTTCCTTTCTCCTTGCATTTTCAATTTTTGAAAACTCGTCCCGTACGAATCCTCGAGACGCTGATGTATGTTGCAGTGAAACACTGATGCTTGCATCATGATGCAGATTTCATGACTCAAGATGTAAGAGTCATGAAACCTGTATCATGATGCAGGCATCAGTTTTTCACTGCAACATGCATCAGCGTCTGGAGGACCTCTTAGAAACCGCTGAAAATAATATAACAGTAAATTTCTATCGTCCTTTTTATTTTTATTTTAAAGTAATACTGTATCTATTATACAATAAAATATTCCGTTTTATGGGTGTTCATCAACTGAAACAAAATTAAGGTTTCTCTTTAAATAAAAAAATGTTGTGCCCTGAAGACTTAGTTTTTTAAAAAAAAATGAATGAAAGTAAATAAAAGTGAATTATACTACATAGAGTATACACTAATTCGTCGTTATTGTCCCGTTTTTACCATGCGTAATAGTCCCGCTCACTATCCCCACCATTTCTTGGAATTCTTCAGTCGAGAGTGAGAGAACGAAAGAGCCGACGGCAACTTCGTGTCAACTGTTTCGTTCCCTTTCGCTCGGCTCTTGGGTTTTCTCGCTCGCGGCATCGGCTGCACGGAATAGTCTTAGAGCATATACTACTCTAAAGGAATAGTGTCCGCATCGCGTTGTTGTCCCGCCGTCAGCCCCGTTCGTCGGGCCTATTACGACGAATTACTGTAATTATTATAGCCTACAAGATAACGAAACATTAATTGTTCTTACTACAAAGTAACCGCAAAGAAAATTTTTAACCTCGCGCCATTTCCTCCGTTCGATTAATATTCCATCATTTCCCACAACTATATAGGTACCAGATTCCCCCCAATCGACGTATGACACTTACAAATCAATTATCAACCAAAATCTAATGGAGAAATACGTACACAAAGAGCGGGAAACAACGAAAACCAAAACGGCGGTCGGTTGCCGCATGAAAACGTCGAAATTACGAAGTTATTTAGCAGCGCGAGCCAGAGAGGCGCAAGATTTACATCCAGCCGCGCGGTATATCGGGTCGGTTATCAATAAAATTAGATGTAATTAACGTATCGATTAAATTATCGAGCGATTAAATTTTCATTGATTTACAGTCAGCGACAAGTACACGAGCAAACAATCGGCCATTGTTCAGGCGTAAGTACCGCGCGGCTCGTTTACCGTGAGCACCGAACAAAACCCGTGGATAATCGACGAGCCACGATATTATCAAAATCCACGGTAATGACTCGCCAGCGGTAATTCGACGGCGTATCCGCGAGCGATAAAATTAGCATGAACGAGGCTTTCGTGCGCGTTCGCACCTGCAGTTCAAGAGTAACGGGCCATGAATGAGTACAGGGGAAACGCGGGAGAAATGGTGCATGAATGGACGGAAGCCTTGGAAACGCGTACGGATAGCTTATAACGCCTGTACACTACGGAAAGATTTATTGTATCACTGGCATATTTTAATATGTTATCTATCACGTATCCCTCACTCAATATTGGTACACAGTACATATCGTTGTATGATGACAAATATACATACCTATTCATTGTTCAATAACTTACAATTATCCAAAATCTGTTGAAGTCTAATTAATCTGTCTATAATGTAGCTATGAAAATTGTGCATACTACGCAGATTTGTGCGTGATGCAATAAATATTTCCAATCGTGTACATTTCATAATTCCTAGGGGTGTGCGAGCACTCGATTAATAATGATTGGGCGATCGAGCCGAGTCGAGTATTTAAATTTTCCGAGCTGCTTGAAATCGACGAACCATCTGAAAAAATGCGAGCTACTTGCAGCGACGAAACTAAATAGGGGAGAGGGGCAGCGGGTGTATCTGCCCCGAGCGCCGATTGACAAATGAGAAATCTTTGTAGAGAAAAGACATAGTTTTGAAAAAGGTACATCAATGGCTTTATTCAAATTTATATATATTGCGTTATTCCATGAGGAATAAAGGAGATGCACATTTATAGGAAAGTAATTAAAATTTATCAATTTAAAATTTATTTATCTGTTATCAAACAAACAACAAATTAGGGTACCTGCAATATATTTGAAAGCAGTTATTAAACACGTTTATTATGCATTTTTTATGTAAAGTGTGACTCAACCTCCTAAGATGGCAACAGAAGATTGTAAAATTTTGGAGGGGGGAGGGGGACAGAAACAGAATCTTTGGTCCGGGCGCTTACAACTTAGTTTCGTCCCTGGCTACTTGAATAAATTAAATGGATGCCTTGTTTATGTGTCTGCAAAATTTAAAGACTAAGTTCTGGTTTTTAGGATCTTTCGGACTTGAAATAAAAAAAAATAAGAAACTCAGGGAACTTTAAACTTTTTTCGCACACTTAATCGTGTTTGAAGAAAGTATACACTAAATTTTACCAGCTATTCTAGTGAAGTATACAAAAAAATCTGTATTTGAAATAAGCGTATCTATCACCCCTGTCAAACTAAAATATAGAAAATGTAATTTGACAAAATGACAGCCCAGAAACGAAAATGTCGACTATATTAACTCTGTATTAAATTTTGTTTTAGTCTCGGAAAGTGAATGTGGAGATAGAAAATTATCTACGAAGGCACATAATTTGATGCAAATCCTATGAAAGCCTCTTATTCCTACCGGAAAATACGTAGACAGGTAATTACTTTCCCAGCAAAGCGTTTATCTGCGTCAAGTACTGTTC
This sequence comes from Andrena minutula, assembly GCA_929113495.1. Lineage (NCBI taxonomy): Eukaryota > Metazoa > Arthropoda > Insecta > Hymenoptera > Andrenidae > Andrena > Andrena minutula. The sequence continues at coordinate 40,484,702 of OV815994.1, forward strand.
AACTAAAAACTACCCGAACCTCCCACATAAAAAGTAGGTTTACGTATAACGCTATGGTACAAAAATACGTTTCCCTATCCACACACATAAATGCCTAATCGTTAAATCCATACAAATCCACATGTTATCAAATAACAAGATAGGAACACTATTTAACTTCATCAATCATTGCAAGTATCGCGATGCGAAACATCTTACAATTAAAATTTCACTTACGAATAGGTTTCGCATTTATTCGCGCTATGGGAAAACACTTTTTTGGGTTTTTTTAAATTTTCGAAAGATTGTCATTTGTATCAATAGGAACGTCTCCTAAGCATCAGTAAATAGCTATTTCAATTAAAATTGTGACAATGCAAAATATATATCGTGATTAAAGTTTCACGTGAGTGCCGAGTAGTGGGATTTTACCCACGCATTCGTCGCTACTCAAATGCCTATAACTTCAGCCATTTTTCAGTTTGCAAACACACTAAATTATAATTTTCCTAATTATAAAAATTTTTCCAGTATCCCTCCAGTTTTCAAAAGTCCATTCTTTTTTGCATTAACTGACGTACTTAACGTAAATAAGGTAAAAAGATTTAAATAAGTCACTGATCCATAATAACTATATAGGTACTGACACATCAGGTATAAACAAAATATCGCACATGAACACATAACGAAATGAATATCCTCATTGCATCGACTTAAATTTTGCAATATTTGAGTGATAATCTGCTGTGCTTTAATAGCATGTGCCTATAAAATGTACGTGACTGCAAATCACTATGCACACGAAGTTAGACAAACTTTACGCTCTTTATTTGCAGTAGAAGAGAACAAAATTGAATGCGCCGGCTGAGAGAAACGAACGAAATTTTCAACATTGTAATCGTAGGTACTCAACAACGAAATTAATCGTTCTGGAAGGACGAATCCGCTGCTTCGATGCAGAGAGGCGCTTCCATGGCGTTAACGATGCACAGGATGATTCACTTAAACCTGTTCCATGGACTACTTAAGCACATGCGACAACTATGATCCCTTAATTCAGGGTGAAACACGCCACAGGCAGCTGACGATGCGAATAAACGGATAGAGGATAGAAAGTGTAGCTGATAGAGGCACTGCCAAAGAGGTAATACGAAGTACCGGGACCGGAGGGGGGGGGGGAGCGGAGGGGGGACAAGACGGGGGTTGTCTCCGCTTTAATAAGACGCACCACCGCCCGCTGAACGGTTTCGAACTTCGGATCGACTTTGATTAGAGCATCCTGCTAATGACAGGAGATCGACCGACGTTTAATCTAATATTCAAAACTGTCTGGGTTAACTCATCAGGAACAGAATATTGGCCCCGTCGGCCTCCCATGGCGTTAGCAAACCTATCCCGCGGTTGCGTTCACCGATCCTTGATGCGATCCCCCTGCGTTTCACCATCTTCTTGTCGACGACCCCGAGCAGAATATTACAGAGGGAGCTCGTCTTCGTTTTCGCGGAAAAATTACATGGAAAATTTATTCGTTCGTGGAACGACGCTTCTTCCTTTCGTGCGTTGCTGGGTAGATACCGCGATTTGTGAGATTGCACTGCCGATTGGTTGGAAGTTCCCTCACAGCTCAATGCAGTCGAATGATAATAATACGACTTTATTCCATCACGTAAAAAGTAGAACAAAATGAATAGAAAAACACAGCGGAAATGTAAAAAGAATAGCGACAGATTAAGTTATTATTAGGTAAGACGTTCGTTGCGGGAATAAATTGTATTGCTCTGCGCTAGGTGAGAGTCAGGGCTCATATACCTACGACATATACAATTTTATAAAAAATGTTAAAGCGTACGTCATCACTATTAGATACGGACAGGAATTGTTAAAATAGAGCAACGGGGAAGATATCAATTGCTGGAAACATTAGTTTTCTTTTTCTTTATTTATTTATTTAAACGGAAGCTCTTTGATAAATACAAGAAACAATAATGTATACACGGAGCAATCAAGCGCAGATTAGAGAAAAAATTATACAAGTAATACGTAAATATATATATATATATACAAATACAAAACTAAAGAAGCATTCGAAGAAATCGAATAGTTTACATACAGTATTAATATTCATACATATACGATTAAGAGGTTTGTATTTCCCCATTAATATTCGATGATGCTTAATATACAGGGTGTCTCAGAATTGAGCGACAATCCACAACATGCAATTTCCTGATGCAAGAAGACATCGAAAAGTCCTTTACCGTTTTGGGATCCGAGGCTTTGTTCTCGAGATAGTAACAGTTCAATATTGTACATTTCTCAGAATACGCTTTCATAGTATTAGATTTTACCTTTATTATCATTTAACAGATTTTTCCTTAAAGCAGTGATTCTAACATTAAGTAAATTAGGTATCTATCTGGATACATGTACAAACTGGGTCAAAATGGACCCCGTATCTGTCAATTACTGAGGTTTACACAAACTTTCCTCAGTTGTTACTCTACGACAGCCAGATAAATTCATCCAGATACACGTCTTCTTACAAAAGACTCTGCTTACCAACTAAATATTATGCATTAAATAGCCAATGTCTTCACTTCCGTAATGCAATGTAGAAGCGGATCTCCATAACTCCCTGTTCGTCGTCCCGTGATGAGCATTCGAGGGAAAACTTGAAAGTTGCATAGGCTTATTAAAACCATTCTCCGAGCGTAGACGGAGAAAAATCCAAGCTCCCAGCATTAGAATACAGACGCGTTTAATTTGAACGAGACAATCGTCGCAATTTCCATCCAAACTTTTCCAGACCGACGGGGCCTTGTTTTCCGTAAACGCCGCCGCTGCGGGAATTCCAAGTAAATCGACCCCCACTGGAACAACAATAGGGCCGCGGCATATGTTTCAGAAAGGAGCACGTTCGGTCCTAATTTGATGAAAAGCGATAAAGAAGCTCGGGGATACCGCGGCGCGGATACCTCAGTGTTATTCGGGAAACGTACTCCGGCGCGTCAAGGTCTTTGCAATTTTCCCCGAAGCTTTTCAGCCGCAAGCTCATCTCGTGTAAGTGCTCTCGCGGCTTTGAAGTTCAAACGGTACGGTTGAGGTAGGTGTGCGCCACAACGCGCGCTGAAAAGGAAGCGAGGAAAAGATCGTTCGGCACTTAGACTTTACGTTTATCTTTATTGGGATTTTGACAGACAAGGGAATCATATCAATTGTTGCACACCAATTTTAACGAAACTTTTGCCGGTAAGGTAGAAGACCGAAAAATATTTCAAGTCTTTCCTCAAATGCACTCTATATTTTCTCTAAAGTTAAGAAGTTAATTATTTTGTCATTAGTTTCATCAAATTAGACTCTCATGAGACAAGTTTCATGATATATTTTACTATTCCATTATTTACATTTTGTTGTTGCTGAGATTTTTGTCTCATGTAAAATCGCAACGTGGATTCGCACTTTAAGAAATCAATTTTATTTCATATTTGTCACCAACAAAATTATAATATTTAAGAAGATCGGCAGCAGGCGTAAGTTTGCCCTAAAAGGTGTGGCACTGAAAGTGTTAACATGGTGCAGCTGATAGCAAACTAATAAAGGCATTTTACAGTTAATAAATGCGTATTGCGGCTGTTTTTTTTCTATGTATTTTCTACTCCTGAATCCACCTTTTCATATTCTGTTTTCATCAGATTCTTTACTACAAATCTCTTAATCACAAATGTTTGGTGATAAATATAACAACTTCAACGTCTAAGATTTTTAACTGTAAGTTGACGTCATAATTTGTGGTTGTGCAAATATGTTGTATTAAAAACAATTTAAAATCACACGTCAACACTCATATCTGGTAAAAATATAGGCACTTTGTAATTACAAAATTGAAGTGGCAAAAGTGGTTGGTGACTGTAAAAACTTGACTGATATGCGGTTTTAATACTTGTCAATCAAGAAAGATAATATAAATTGGGAATTTTCAAGATAATCAATAATTGGCCTCCTCGTTGTGCTTCATTCTGGAATATGAACATAATTTTTCCAGAAATACTGTTATTAAAACAGCTATATAATCATAAGCAAGTGTTATCCTTTTATCAATCTCACAGCCATCGCAGGCAAACCAATCAAAGAAAGTACTGCGCGTTATATGGTTCAGCGAAATAAAATTTTCACGACCACCTTCGTCGCATCGTTATTGACTGACGAAGGGGACCGGAAACCGGAATGGTTTTACGGAATGATCATTTCCTTTTACAGCGTTTCACTTCATTTCATATAACCAAAGAACTGCCATTTCAGTTCTGTTTGATATTGTGGAAATGAAACAGATTTTCGGAATTGTACGTGGGAAAACGAGGTGCTACATAACTTAATCAAAGAAGATGATTACCACTACCATAAATGCAGGTTCTAACAGTGAAATTAATGGCATATAATAAAACTAAGCAATCTGCTCGATATAGATATCGTATAACATTTACCTATAGCATAGCATCAAAATCGAAAATGATGTCCACAGTCTATCCTCGTGCAAAAATGAGTCAAGTTTATAAAATAACTTTTTCTCGAACGATACTTAATTATTTCAAAAGAAACTCGATTTAAGAAAGGTTCCTGAACAACAAAGCGTCCTTCTAAAAACAGTTATTTTACAATTACAATTCATTTTTACATAAGGATTCATTTCACTCGCAATTTTACTATACCTATGTATTTAACTATTTATTCCAATGACTTTTCTTTCGAAAACGACGCCCCAAATAAAAAATCCTTATTCTACACTGTCGACTTATTTTTTCATATAGAATCAACCCTGTACTCTGAATCGAAGCGACACCCGTTTGTATCCCTGTTTTGCGCGTCGATTAAACGCGCCTAGGAATACATCTGTATTGGCATCTGCCTGCAATCAGGGAGAGAATCAGGCTCAAAGGCAATTCGCGCAGAATTTCTCCACTTCCAACAGGACTGGATGAACACCCTCGGGCCGAGTGACGCGGCGCGTCCTTTATACGTCAATTTCTAGAAGCGTAATTTCTCGGGGTCCGTTACGTTAATTGGCGAAAGATCTAAGGCGAGTCATACTCAAAGCGGTTAGAGGCAATAGCCGACAATTTATGCGCACCTAAACGCATTTTTAAATATAAATCCATCTGTAATTACGTTGGCCCCATTTCCTTTGATCAGGCCACGCCTCTAGCTCACCATCGCGGCGAGAAAATTTTGCTAATTACGATTTTCTTTTGCTAGGGAAACGACCGCTGCGAGGATGTCGTAATTGAGGGCTTCCAACGAACGCCTCGAGGAATTATGTCCATAACGTTATTCCTCTTCTGTTCGCTTTTATCGCTCTTCAACGACTGATTCCTAAAATATTCGTAAAAATGTTTTGGATGATTTTTGAGAATAGATGTATAGTAAATCCAAACTAAGAATAAGATTATAGTAAATCTACAGTGTACACTAGGGTGGCTCTTATTTACGACTTTTAAATTTTTTGCGGCAACACGTAGAATTGTTCCAACCGATACAAAAAAATCTGTGTAAAGTTTGAGCCCGATTGTATAAAGGAAAAAGTTGGCCATGGGCCCTTGAACATTTAAATAATTACTTAGAAGCGCACAAAGTTGATTTTATTTAATTATCTTCTAAGTTATTGATTACATAAAAAAACATGTTACACAAACATTATAGATCTTGACAAGAAAGATATTTCATAATGTATTACTTTTTCTTGTGCCACACACGGTTTTCGAAAAAATCGAAACACTGGATAAAAGTCAATAAATATTGTATCTAATTTTGAAAATTTAAATGTATCTCAAACAGTTCTTATTTATGAAGATTAAAAAATGTTTATAGTATACACGAAAAATTACCTAGAATATGTTCAAACTAAATAATAAAATAGTACAAAATGACCAACTTGAAACCTTGTCTAACTTCATGAGAAAATAATAATAATTATAATACCGCGTCATTGATTATGCAACTTAAACGAGACTAGATACAGGTACCTAACACAATGGAGTTTATACAACAATGGGAAAAAAGTAAAGTACAGACATATGGCTATCCGTAAGCATGTTAAGCTGAACCAATTAGCCACGAAGACAACGTAAATAGGAATAAAGAGATAGGAAACAGAAAGTGGAAGATAACCAATGATTTTCAATTGAGAAGGGAATTAGGAGAAGTAGGGTGAAATGGGGCGCCAAAAAAAATGTATTATGGAAGTCAATCAAGGAGCCCTCGATTAATTTCTGTTGACTTTTATTCCTTTTTAATTTCGAATAGAAAAGTATTGTGCAAGTTGAGTATACAATGTATAATTGTCCAATTAGAACCACTTAGAGTCCACTTTTAGGCAGCTGCAGCTACTAAATGGTTCGCGAATGGCTTGAAAGAATACTCTTAGCATTTCAACTACCCCTGCCAAACAATTTAATTCGATAGTGCCATAAGGAGAACAAACGAAACACATGTCAGTCTTTCTTGTAACGAATAATATCGGTATTTATAGTAATGATATCAATATTTTTTATAATATTTAAAATTCTGGGGTTGCACAAAGACTTCTGTAACTGACTGTACATATGTTCAACTAAACCCCAAGGAAAAAGAAAATTACAATAGACACTATTGAGATAAATTGAATAAATTCATTTGCTCTGTAAAGGCAAAAAACTTTCCCCGCCTGATCTAAGGTGTTTATAAACAGTTACGGTATAAACCACCCGGTATATAAAAATAACATTAATATCCCTGCGACGAACTCCTATGCATATGCACAATATGCGAACAAAAGCAAGAACGTTTCAAGCACAATAGATGCGCAGCAAGGTGTAATGCAATTTCATATCCACGAAGCATTGCCCAGAAACCATCAGTTCATGAATCTAATCTAGCGGTGTTACTCATCCCGTAGCCAACAGGGGAGGACTCTTCCAACTTCTGGCGAATCTCACACGGTCTCGAGACTTGCAATTCCAGCGCGTCCTTTAACTGGCAAACCGTATCCCTGGTGATAGTGGAGCGAGGAAAATCGAGAGTGCGCCAGCGAAAATTCCTATTCTCAAACGATGATATTCCCCCTCTTCCCGCCAGCGCCATTCGACTTAAAAACCAACCAAGTATGGAATATTTAAATTCCTACCGTCGGAAATTGTTCCACCCCTCGCATACTGTCGAGCAGGCCCGCTTCGTTACCTCCCACGATTATTGCACAGAGGACAGAAAGCGCCTCATATGGCGCATACCGAGCTGCTGCACTCTCACGACGATATTAATATTTCGTGTCGCGATGTTATATTAATACGCCACGCGTGTATGTGCGATGGGAGTATGGTATTCATGAGAAGCTATCGTAAATCGTAGGCAACATTCCCTCGCCCTATGACCAATCGTCCTCTGAACGGGGTGACAGAAACGTGGAACGTGAAGGAATGGGGAGATCTTCATCGACATTACCCACTCTATTTATACGAGTTTCATTCTGATGATACTGAGAAGTGGCGATTTATTGTGCGTTTACATATATACATGCGTTCGTCGAACTATTTTGCGAATAGAATAGAAGTATTTAATGCAGTACAGTTGAATAAAATATAATCGGTACTATTATGTTGTTGTGTCAGAAAATAGATTTCAGAAGCAACATCAATTTTATTGATTTAAGAGAACAATTTCTTATTGTTGTTGTCTTCAAATTTGACATATCTAAATTTTTCGAATATATTATGATGAAATCCGATTAAAGTGTTTGACACGAGTGTTCAAATAAGTCACTCACAAGGAAACTTCCCAAACCGAAAATTCTTTTTTTAATGAATCTTTGCGTGCATGTAGAGCATATTGGATTATGCAAGGAGCAATTTCTTTTCTACGGAAATTTACTTGGAAAGGATAAAACCAGCCCTTAAAGTTGTTGCGTATTTTGTTTTCTGTCTTTTTATATAACATTTTTTTGCGTAGTGTGATAAACTCAACAATTATTTTAAGTTTTTTCTATCTCGCACTGTTACAAAGTTATATTAAAAAGACGGAAAGGCGAGATAATTTTAGGTGCTGATTTTACCTGATTCCCTTTCAGAGTGAATTTCCGCAGAAAAAGAGAATTTATCCTTGCATTGGTACTCCAATATGCTTTACATTCGCACGAAGTTTCATTAAAATCAGAATTTTCGGGTTGGGAACGTTTCCTTATTATAAATATAACTATAATATAATATAGCTACCCGTTTTTCTTACAATTGACATGTTTTTATCAAGTTTGCTGTTACACTCTAGCAATATTTAATATATTTTGCTATTTTAAATTTTTAAGGGGTTTCATTTACAGTCAACGAACAGTGTTAGAGAATTTTCAAAAACACTATTTCTTGTTACAGTAAATTTACTATTACGTTGCGGAAACACTTAATTGTTATTTTAAGGAAGCATAGTATTTTCTTTTCCCGAAAATTAAGCATTCCTTATGATTTTTTTTTCTATATGAAAATGAAAAGCTGGAAAGATGGGATTTATTTCAAACTGTAGGTATCGATTTTCGACACTGAAACTGTATATAGTTTTGATAGTTCGCCCTTCTTTTAAATACGAAATTTAAGAATCCGCTCAGTCAATGACAACAAAATGTAATCAATTTTAATGTCATAATTTGGTTTTATGTTTCAGATAAGCACAGAAGGCGGAATTTATGGCACCGCAATGCTACTGACTCCGCGAGAAACTAACTTTGAGTTACTATAAAGAGGGGCGGGAGGGTGCTTTTTTAATAAGATTTTTTATAATACTTTCAAGCAGTGGTCTTTCATTTGCAACAAACCCCATTTTTCTGGTTTTTCATTTTCATATAGAAAAAAAATCATAAATAATATTTCATTTTCGGGCAAAGAAAGCACTATACCCCCTTAATTTTTCATGTTCTTTTTCAGTGTTTTCCAAATTTGAATTACAAATAATTTATACTAAATATTGATTTAATGTCATACTAACGCTTCGAGGTTACGAACGTGTACAGAAATAGCAACTGTCTACATTTACGCTATTTCACACAACACCTCACCAACGACTCTCACTAAACATAAAAAGTCGGGAAAACTTTTTTCTCAACTTGTCGACGCAAATAGTCATGTAGCCGTGCGTTTACAGCTTTTCCGTTCACGAAAGTTTAGTCGCAGGGCTGATTCTAGTGGATTTCTCCCCCGCCACGATTCTTTTTCTCCAGTATTCAAATGAATGTCGCAGTTGGATAAAACCGACGCGGCACGTAAAAGTGCAGGAACCTGTTTAGCAGTAGATAAATTATGTCCAGCGCCATAAAAACTTTTACAAAAACAAGGGTGGCTGTTCTAACCCTCGCTTTTCCTTGTAATCAGTATGAGTGACGAAAAATATAGCGGAGGGTGCTCCTCACTTACTCAATCAGTTTATTATTACTATAGGGAACTATAACTATGTTATAAACATAACTATGTACTATTATACTTTTTAATTTATTTAGAGATTTGCATTTCAAGCATTTATGAGTGATGATTATTCCATTAAATGAATGGAATTGATCAGAATATTGGTAGTAATTCAACAAAGTCATGAAAAATTCATCGAAAGATGCTTTATGGATTAACACCGATTAAAATGTTAGCTAAACAGCAAGAAATGCGGGGAAATGAATCAGTTCTTTTCTACAATTTTATGGAGATACTATTTACATACTAGTATTGAAGAAAAACTTTCTCAAAAGTTTTCAAGGTTTAAGCTTCTAAAACAGAATAAAACGAAAATAAACATAATTGCCGTACATAAATGATGAAGAGCCCTAACTGAAAAAATAACCTTTCATCATCTATTCTTCACTTCATTTGTCCACTGTATACTACACATATTAAACTCCTTCCGTGAGTAGATTAAACGAGCAAGTAGAAACGCTCAGTACGCGATCAGACGTGCATCTGTATCGTTACGTTTAGAGACTATATGTCGGCGTTTTCATCATTTTCTGCAGTAGTGTGGTGGAATCGAGTTTTTCCACGAAAAACTTATATTCAATTGAAGGCATTCATGTCCCTACCACTGTCTGAGCCCAATTTCATCGTATAAAAAGGCCAGGAATGCATACACACAGGCTTACTTCCAGTTCAATACGTTTAGACGACAGAGGCTTAGCAAGATCGAGTTCCATTCCCTTTTCAGCAGTATACAAGTTAACCACACAGTATGCAAATTATATTATTATGTTGAAAATTCGTTGGTTTCGTTCCAGAATAATAATCAAACGCTTAATGTTTTTTCCTCCGAATCACTTTGCTCATTAAAAATTGAGTATAAATACAGTTACATACCTAGTAAAAACAAATGTTGCTTAACTAAAACAAAGTAAACACATGTCTTCGGTGATATGCAACAATCCCTAAGAAATAAAAATCCTGTATGTCACTTATATTAGTTTCACAGACACTAACTAGTACCACTCTTAATTTGACACGCTTTATACGTGGTAACACTAAACACACATTATACAATTAGAAATATGAGTAACATTTTCGATGTTATCTTTTCAATGTCACAATAACTTCTATCAACTGCTCTACAAAAGTGCTGGAAAAATTTACCATTCCATTCACGCTAAATTTATTGACTCTCTGTTACAAGCCAACGACTAGACACATTCCTGCTGCTCACACAATGTTCCTATGAATAAAACCAACGAGCTCACCATCAAAGCGTCGTGAACGTCGCTGCGGAACAGCATAAAACATCGATATGCCAACCTGCCGCGTATATTCTGCGCGACATAACGTATGTCAGTTGTTAGTTGTCGACCAGACGACGAGAACTGTCAAGAGCACGGATGATTTACTGCGGCGATTGATATCAGTCCAAATAGAAACTAATTCACCGATTCCCCAAAGAGATTCGTCATGCACCGTGTAATTATCGAAGCTGCTTAAAATCACCTCAATTTGTCAAAGGTACTCACTACTCATCGCATTATAAATATGTATTTCGAATCGATCCATCAATATACAAGGTGGACCACGTAACACGAAACAGCTAACATTTTTGGAACTACTGGATAAATTTTAATCACTCTGGTGCCAAATTTTTTGGGTTAAATGATTAAACATCCGGAGGACTAAAATGTGATGTGATTTCAAAACTATTAACGAAAACCTGTATAAATACAATCATTTTCATAGTCTACGTTAAAAATCCAGCAACTTTGGCCTAAAGCACTTTTTTATAATTAGCCCTTAAAAAGTTACGAGAGCTCGAAGTTCAAAAGTAGATGTCACGACGGTGTAGCCTTGAGGGTCCACTTAAAGAACAGAAACTACGATGTTTGGTGATGCAAAATACACGGACCCAGTGCCTTTTGTGTGGAAATTGTTTGAGAGAGTGATATCAGTGAGAATGAGCCTTTATTAAGCTATTACATTTCGAACTTCAAGCACTCATAACTTTTAATGAACAACTTGGTGCTCGCTTTCTAATGTAGATTACCAAAATGATCGTATTTATGTAAATACAATTTCCTTAAAAATTTTGAAGTCACATCCCATTTTAACCCCCTAGAAGAGCGATTCTGAATCACTTATATCATAGATTTAAAGACTCACGGAATCTATGAAATTTATCTATAAACTGTTCTAAATAGGTTACGTGAATCATCTGTATGAGTGTGAATCTCATTTACGAAATGTAGATCGCGATAACGTAACCGTTTTGCAGTATCTACTAATTTATTTTGAAAGTTCATCGAATCCCTCCCCCCTGAAATTCCAGTGAGGCAGTATTCGCATCACGATGTCGTGCAAAAAGTTCTGTTCCTCGCGAAAAGATCAATTAATCGAGGATTCGGACCAACAGGCGCTCGCGCTGAAGGTTTTCTTGAGAGCTCATCGTTTATTGAAGAATTTTACGGACTTCCTCAAGTTCGTTTCGCGTTTACTTCATTAACGATAATCTAGCGTAAAATGCGCTCTTCGCGTGTATAAATGTATTTGATAATTAACTTCTGGGATAATTGTATACCGAAATAATCAGGTTCCGCATCATGAAATTTTACGATGTAAATTACGAGAATATTCCTTTGCACGGAGCGCTAGACGTCGTGATCATGGCAATGGAGTCGATAGCCCGTGGAAACATGCCTAAAAAGGAGTCCCAACGACCTGGATTATTTCGCGATGTGTTTCCTTGCACGCGATGTCGCGAAATGCAAGATGTGCCAGACCATATTGTTTACAAAGTAATATTTTAGTACTTTTCTACCGGTGGTATTAATTAACACATTGAGTGGCACGAGGTTCGGAAAAATAACCTTTCAAGTCCGTCAAGAATTTCTGAGCAATCAAACTTTCGTAAAGCTCATCTCGCGCTTTAAACACATGTGGATACTAATGAAAGCTTAAACTTCTACATTAACTTTTAACTCTTCATCGGAGCGCTACCAATATACAGGCTGTTCCATAATTCCGGGACCTCCTGGAATATGCAATGTCCCGATACAAAAAATATCGAATAGTCCTTTACTCTTTTCTAGGGTGGCTCTTATTTTCAACTTTTGAATAACAGCACGTGTAGAACATTATATTTTCATGATTTTGTAATTGACAGTAGTAGCACTTATAGTACCTTCAGATTGTTTCTGTTTCGTAGTCGTGCCCAAGATAAAGATAAAATCACATAGATGCGAAGAATATATAGTGATACGAGTAATGGCAGAAGTGGTTGAATTGTTTATGAATTGAGAATGTGGAGCAATGTTGGGATATATTATTAATTATTATAGACTTTGATTTTCTATCGATTACATTATATTCAAACACAAACATAATGATATTTAGAAAGCGCTTCTTCATTCATTCATTTGTACCGTAAACACATGATTTACTTATTCATTTTCTACATATATTAATAAATGATGAAATTATCCTCTTTTACTATAAAAAGGTAGATATAATCCTCACATGTCTACAAAAATTCTGCGCGATCGAGAACATTATATGTCAAGTGAAAGATGTCTTGTTCACCTTGGAACAATTGCCGTCGTGCGCCACATCTGAAAGACTTCGAACGTTATCCTTTCTCCTCAAAGAGATAGTGAAAAAGCTTATTTGCCGCGATCAAGTCTTAGAAGGTAACCTCCATATCTAGTAAAGATTAATGTGTTTTGTATGTAATGTAATTAAAAGTAACCTGTAAAAATTAAGTAGCACAAAGGAGCACAGAAAGGAAGATCGTATGAAATTGACAGATTAAATTATTAATCCTACGCGGTCACATGGGGTTCACTGCACCGTCATTTCTGAGTTACCATTTTCGTATTTTTCAATTTTATAACTTTTGAGTGATAATTGTACATATGCAATACTCATGCAATTATGCTCTAATAGTCTTTTTCTAGAAATATAAATTTTGATATGTTGAAATTTGTATTTGAAAAATAGTTGTGCATAAAAGCGATTTTTTTAGTTAAAATTCACCAAGTATTTAAATTTTATTATTAAGGTTTAAAAATTTACAGAAATATTGGCAAAAACATATCTTGAGGTGCGATATACACCGTGCGACCACGAAGGGTTAATATATTTAACTATCATGGGATTTAAGTGAATGGATGTGCATTACAACCCCCAATTCATCATCAAGCGCTTAATGGGATTATGAAACGTACTAACGAAGTGGATATTAGTTATTCAAGTTTTTGACTTTTACGAGATTTTTATGACACCGTTGTAGAACCTGTTCCCGGTATGGAAACGAAGTTAATACTGTCTCTCGTCAACAACTTTATTTGTAATTGGAGTGAAACGAGGTCTCGAACGCAACCCTGCATCAGAGTTTGTAGATTTTGCGACCACGTTGTCAGTGAAGTGACTCGACATTGGGTACGTAACGAAGAAGGTACTTTTATAATACTCTACGTAAAACGAAGCTTGATTAAGATAGTAGACGTAACTTATATTTATTATAAAGTGGTTTACCGAGAAATGTTAAAATATTAATTTGTAGACATTTTAGTTGGTAAAGTCATTCGAAGATCGTATTACCTAATTTATTTAATTCACACCGTGTCAATAAAAGTATATAAAGTCATTAAACAAAATAGAGATAGCCTTGAAATCTCACAAAATATGTCCGTAAAAAATATTTTGCTAATAATAATAAAATTGCTGAGATACTTACCTCTTTGAAATTAATAAGTGAAATATTTAACACTTCGTAATATTTTTGGTACTAAATACCAAACTTTAGTAAACGTCGCTATTTAGTAAACTGTAAGAACTAAATTAAACGGTAACATTTCGTTCCGGATTACCCATCCTTAAAAACACACCTTCACAAACCGACAAACATATTCATAGTCGCTTCATCACCACTCAAATAAACAATTTTTTGACTATTGGTTTTTCAAAATTCTGATTCCGTCAGTAATATAAGGTCAGAGTCCACGCTTGTAAAGCGTGCAGCAGTTTCTTTTAGTTTAATTCATTTAATTATATTTTATTTCATTACATATATAATAAAAAATAAAAATATCATTTTTATTCCATAAAATTCTACATACAAGTTTAAAAAAATGACCTCTTCCATTATTATATAAAATCAGTATTAGCAACATAGCACATGACTTTCCATTAAATTTAAATATCCCGTTATTCAGGGAATTATAACCCGAACAACTCAAAGATAATTCGCTTCACTTATCATCACTTTACAACAGATGAAGAACTCTTTTCTTCCACTTCCTACAACGCAACCTCCCAATTTATGAGATATAACTAAATACATACAATTCTTTTTAATGGACAAATCCTATTTTTGTTACCCATTAAACCCAGTTTAAACTTTCCGTTCACCGCTTTAGAAGGTAGAAACATTCGCGACACAGTTTAAAATATCAAGCAACATTTCTACGCTGCATACCGCATTTCTATAAAATTCCAGTCACGACGCAACCAAATTAGTTAACAAATATACTAATTATTTAACCTCCAAACCTGGACAAAATATTTTTCCAGCATTATCACAGATACTCCCATCTTTACAAAGTATACCAACCATGTTTTTTCAGGGGGCATTCTGCTGCAAGGACGCGCATCGGTACAGCAGTATCCGCGAGGAGTGGGCTCTTCAACAATCGATATCGGTTAGCTTTGCAAGAGCAAACATACATTCTAGAAATCTACAGCAACTCGACAAACAAGTCTACAGATTCTGTCGTTAATAGGGCGCCAGTAAAGGCAAGTCCAGCGTCGAGGACATAAAATCCAGCCACTTGAAGAGCGAGCGATTTCTGGACACCGATGAAGATTACACGGTGGTGTACGTGGCGGACGTGAAACGATCCCGGACGCACCCTTCTCTCGAGACATCTGCTACCAGACGCGTTACGGATTATGATTCCGTCGATGCACGGTCAACGGACAGGGGTAAAAGCGCAAGAGGAGTCGACGATGCTCCACGAAAGCTGGGCGAGTTCGATCAAGCGATAAAACATCCAAGTACTCGTGGGACAAGTGGGACAAGTCCGTCACGTCGCATAGAGGCGTTCTCGAGGAAGACAGAGCCAGAAGAAGGCTACGCCGCTCTAGGAGCAGATAAATTTGACAGAGTCGAGGGCAGAGATTTAACAAAGACGGCGTATCGCACAGTCGGTGGAAAGATGAGGGGTGGAGTAAGGAGGAGCCGCAATATCGGCAGGAGCGGCGAGTATCCTATCACGCCAGGTGGACGAGATGAACGTGACGATGCTCCGTATAAAAGTGGGCGGAAGAGAATTAAAAGAGACACGGAGGAGCCTTCCTTGGATCGGTCAGAGAAAAGTGGGCCTTTGGGAACGAGATTTGGAAAAGGGGTTAATCGATTAAGGAGGAAAAAAATGGGCATGGAATCGAGCGACGGTGATGCGCACGAGATCGATCGAAGCAGGAAGAATGTTAGTCAAAATCGTCGAAAGGGACGAGATTACGAGGAAGAAGGTAAACTCGTTCGATCTGTTGGGAGGATCGATGATTCCATGCGAAAAAGGGGGAAAGCTGGTCGAAGGCGAACGAAGAAGATTCAAGATACTGAGTCGATCTACGAGAATCAGTCGAATCCAAAAACAAAGGAGCGAGGAGGGAAACGAGGGAGGAAACCGTATAAAAGTACGGTGGCAGAAAATGAAGGGAGCAGACGCGTTGAGAAGACGTGGACAAGCGACACGGATGATGAAGAGAAAACAAGTGGTAGACGAGGGAGGAGAACGCCACGAAGAGGAAAGGATGAAGAGATGGAAGAAATGGCGGATGTAAGTAAGAGTAAAAAGGCTGGTGGACGAAGCAGGAAAAAAGCGGATGCACTTGACAGCGAGAAGGGTCGAGTGTCCCGCAGCGGTGATGAAGAAGGAGATGTTCTTAAACGTGATGGAAAGCGAAGAGGTCGCTCGAGCGGGAGAACAGAAGGTATTGATTCTGACTTAATGAAGAAACATAAGGGAAGTAGGCACAGTTGGTAAAAATTCGGAACCCGCAGCGAAGTCGTAGAGAAACAGAGACTTCTTTAAAAAATGCGTTTATATTTCTGGAAATCGTTTTTATTTGGTCACTGTAGTGCCAATTTCGGTAGCCTTATTTCTCACTCGAAAATTCCATTTTTTTCAACTTTGCAGGTTTGTAGGGTTTAATCTCAACAGAAGTATAAACAATTTTCCTTTTCTGCTACTTTTCGGTTCTTCACAGTGAAAACAGCCTTTAAAGGTTAACGTGTGTTTTCCTATTTTCCTGCATACAATCTTGATTAAAAAAATTGTTAGAATGGAAATTAAATGAAATTGGAAATTCTGGCGTTTCAAGACAACTTATATGTAGTATTGAGTAATGCAGTCACAAAATTTAAGTAACCATTTACATTTTCTTGTAATTAGTACAGACCGAAATTTATTTATTTATATGTAACACAAATAATAACACGAATTCTTTAAGTAGCTAAATAATAGTCTAAGAACAAATAAAAATACGTAAGTACTTGTGAATACTATAACAAATATGATACACATTTTTTTATCAAAGCCATACAGCTACTGACTAGTTCTCCCAAAACATTGCAAACACACGGAATTTAGAAGTAACTTTATTTTAGTATACAGCAGGACAGATATTGCCCTAGAGATCAACAATTAAAAACAAAGCTAGAAATGTAAAGAAGTTTCTTATCAATTTTTTAGAGGCAAGAAGCTTCACTTACATAAGTTGTACAGATTAATAATAATAATATTGAAATGAAATTTTCCCTTGCATGCGAAGCGACAGCATTCAGTACGAGTGCTGAAGATAAATCAACACTCGAGTCTGGACGCCGAAGTAAGAAAGGGATGAAAGCAGCCAGTAAGAAAGCAACTAGACGGCCTGATTCGAGTAGAACGGCCGACGATTATAGCAAGATAAATGGATCACGTTATAGCAGCAGAAAACCAAGAACTTTGCAACTTTACGATGCCGAACTCAGTAAGGCGTAGTAATTTCTGAAATTGCAAAACAATTCTCCTCGTATTTCTATCACTAATTTGGAGGAAAATGACTCGACGGACTTGATATTTGAATAAGCATTAATACGTATCTCAAACAAAGATAAAGATTAAAATTTACAGAACGCTCTAAAAAAAAAGAACGCTCTAAAATATTAGTTCAAACGACAAGGTTGCAAAAATATTCGTTGTTTATTGAAAATTGTTATTGATTCCAGAATCTGTTTCTAGTTTATTATTTGTAAAATTGAAAATAGGCTTGTTTTTTATGCTCGCATTAATGGATATCTGAGTATTAAAAATGGAAAATTCCACATCAAGTCGACCAGTTTTTGCACTTGATGTCAGGGATTTTGATAAGATTGAGAAATGGTGTCGTTCACGTGACATTGGGATAGTGGTTAAGTCAACATAGAGCTGATTTCGAATTTGTATAAGAAATACATATGTAATATCGAAGTTTTCAATTCTTTCCTATTACTGCATGAACGAACTATAAAAGAAATATCATGTTTTCAAAACTGTCAACTCTATAGAGCTCTAAATCTGCGACCTCCACTCGAAATATTAAAAAATAATAATTTCTCACGCGAGCTGCTTTTTGTTTTAAAAAAATGTATCCCGAGAGATTTATCCCATCTCTATTACAAGAGAAAAGAAAAAGCTCCATAAAGCTGATACTATCGAATACAAAACTTGGTTTATGAAACCCGTTCTCACGAGAGCGACAAAAATCACTGACTTCGCCGCCTACATATGTGCTTCAAAGAAATTCGAAACCAGCAAAGTGGTGACTTAAACCTTCCCTAATTTCACGTAAACTACATCATATTTCAATTTCACCAAAATCCTTGACATCGAATGCTAAAAGTGATCGATATTTTCTAAATTGACTTACATGGAAGTCAGTTGGAGATTCCATTTCGTGTTCGTAGAATCTCAAAATCAAACAGTTTTTTTTCTCCTTGACGAATGTACGTAAATGCTAAGGAAACGCAATAGGTAAACAAACATTCTTACCAATGTCGATTCACGAAATCTGCATTCGAAAGCGGTGATGTGTAACCTCATGTCATTATCGACATTCCTGCTTTCATGGAGATTGACCGAAGTCTGATACCAAATCGTCATTAATCGGGAACACTTGGGGCCGGCAAACGTTTAGCCGTCATTATCGTATTGAACACGGATAATACGATTTACGTGTGTACAGTGACCCAAGTACGGCATTCTCGTGAAAATCCCGCCCCATTATAGGTCATAGGAGCCCGATCGAGTACCAATTATCAGACGAGCACTTTGTGCAACAAGGCTGGACCGTGCTACCGGTCCTCAGAACCATGAGGAAAATCGTTTACTACCAAGCAGACCCAGCGAAACCTCATCTAAACTGGTAGGTGAACCCATCATTTCCAATGGTACCATAACGATAAAACGGACCTTCGGTATTGCACCGAGGAGCGTTGTACATTATGGAATGATAGAAATTTTGAATTATAATTTTATTTGAAATGTCGATTGAAAAACGGTGCAAAGGTTGCATAAAAAAATAATATGGGAACATACAGTATTATCTTAATCTTCTCTGAATTATAATTGAAATTTTTATTTACATCTGAAATATTTTTTTCTGATACTCATTTTTTTAGAGTTTGTAAAAATATGTATAGGCTTTCAGACTTTCCTAGCCTACTTAGGTATACTTGATAGACATTTTCCACATGATACGAAAATTATAGCGTAATAGTAATTAATCACAATAGTAATACATTTGAGTGCAAGTAACATGATATATTTAATATATTGATTATTTATAGGTTTAGGTACTTTTTTATATAGTTTGTGCATAACACGTATAGTACCTAATCATCAAATGGACAGGGCGTGCTAGTCAAAATTTTCCGAGGAAATGAATATCAAAACTCAAGTTTAATCTATACATATGTGTAGTACTTCAAAGCATTTGTTACTAATTTTCCATTATGTCCACGATTAGCTATTTGAATCGTTCTCATTTGTGCATATAGATCGAGATACAGGGTCTGGAAGAGGTCAAATGTTGAACTTAATTTCCTCACCAAATTTTGAGTAATGAACCCTATGTATGTACATATATAATATGTTATTACATGGCATGGACCAACTATATGCAACGTTGTAGCGAAATCGATGATCCAAACCTTGTGCACTTCCCTTTAGAGTTCTATTCGACGATCACGTCGTCCGTGGAATTCGATCGTGCGAAATAGCTCGTTAAATTTTATGCGTCAACGAACCGACGATGTGATACTAGCGTAGGGGTTATCCTAGAGGCAATGATATGAACGGTCATCGATTCCCAACACGTCGAACCATTACCAAATAAATAGTTTGGGAAGACGACGATAAAAACAGGGAACTGTGTATCGTTAAAAGAGGAAATTAAAAAGAATGAGGAATGACTCACCTAATAGTAAACGTAATAAACGTATCTTCATCGCGTTCGGTTTATGTGACGAACAACATTGATGTACTGAAAGTTATAAAGGTTACTAAAGATTAATTTACATATCGATTGAATTTAACGAAAACAAGTGTTTATTGGGGAAGAAGAAAGATATACTGATATGGCTGACGCTTTAGATCTTGCTGAAGCATAGTTTTAAGTTTAAACAGTATAGAATTCTCAGACTTCGTTAATTTATATTCATTCTTCTATTTTTAAATGTATAATAAATTTGTGACAGTAATTTTGCAGAATTTTGTTAGAAAATTTCACACACATTATTGCTAAAATTTGTAGTATCGAGAAACTAAAAAAACTGGTAAGAGTGATGTCAGCACCTACACTTATATTGAATTGTTACATATAGAGTAAATCACATTGGAAATAAAAAAAGGTGGTGAAATGACACTTTTAATGACATTTTGGGATCTAATGTTACTTAACTTTGTTTTTTAACAGAGGACGAAACATTTGCACAATATAGGTGCATTTTTGTTAATGATGAAATGATATTTCCGAATGTTCTAAAACTTCTGAACTCATAGAGAAATAAATTCATTATGAAATGGTTCATATCTGTTCATAAAACATATGCTTTATCGAACCGCGTATTTCAAATACACATTCTTGAAACTGAAATTTGCGGTCATGATGGAAAAATATCTCATCTTTAATAATAAAGTAATAAAATTTAATCCATTATTCAGCACAGATGTAATTTCATTTATCTAGACTGTGAAATACGAAGATTACAATTATTTATGAACATATGAATACATGCTTAGACATTTCCCCATTTAGAGATACACAATATGTGTACTCTTTCCTCTCATAGATATATTGAAATATTATAATGTTTAAAAAGAAATTCATCTTTCCTACATCAACGTTGAGTAAAACTTTGAAGTATAGTTCCGAAAAAATAAAAAAAAATGTGTCGTACTGAATGCGAAATTAGCTAAAAAAATAATCGCATGAAATGTTCTTTATTGAAACATACTTTATATTTTTCATAAATTACTTGGACTTATAAAAAGTGCCGAGAACAAAATTTAAAAATACAAAAAATACATTCTTAATAAATGTAAATTATTATCATTAAGCAATTTTATATCAAGCTTATATCTGAACCATAATACAGAGAAGAGATTACAGCTTTGAAAGGATTAAGACGCTGGACTTTCACCAATGTAGAACTGAGAAAATTCTAGCCCCGTACCACACTCTGGCAAACAAACTAAAAATTTCTTAATCCGCATTACACACAACTCTGAGTAAACTTCGGGATTAGTTGGTAACGAGGTATAAGGGTGCAGCGTAAAGCTAATAAGACGATATTATAGACGGTGTCCTGTTCTAATCTATTCCCATAAACTATGTATATAACTTTTATAATTTGTTACGATTAATCATTAAATTCTTAATGACTTCACGCGTGGCAGGTTCGAGAAGCACAAAAACGATGGAAGGTTATATTACGACGATGGATCCAGCATTTTCTTAAATTTCCAAACCAATGGATCTGGAGAAGTGTTTTACCCAAACGGGAAACTGGCTATCAAAGTTCAGAAACCGATAGATCGTAAATGTAATAAAAAAATGGAATATCAATGTAGTCTAACTAGAATCGATTTTCCTGTTGAAGGATTCAAAAGTTTGGTAAAAAAATAGATTCGCAACTGCTGTAGATTCTGTGTCCACATTACTGCAATTGATCCATATATGCAATTGTAATCCGGTTATCCTAAATTTTAAAGAATTGCAATTCAGGAAATTCAGTTACTAAAAACCTTTCATTTGATATTTTACAGTTACTATAGTTATGAAATTTAGTTAAAGGGGAATACTATTTTATGGGTTAAAACCATAGCACAATTTAAGATTTTTTTTGAGAACCCAGCATTTCGATTCATCTGAAATTTAGACCATATTTTTATGCATCTTTGAAGAAGTTGCAGTTTTTTATTCATTTTTAATAATAAATATAGGAGTTATGCGATCATTTTCTCTTATTTTATTTGTAATACAATAATATTTTCAAGACTTCGGTATATATTACAGTTACATTACTATTGTAAGCTTCAATTATTTTAAAGAGATAATTAAATTTTAACCTTCAACTGGATAATCGATTATACGAGGGTTGCTGAAAAGAGTGAAAAGTTTAATTTCAATGAAATATTAATTTATCTTAAAATATTAGTTACCATGTTCTATTTAGTACCTAAACCATAATTCTTAAATGGAATCAAACACATTTTAATATCATCCTATTTACACATATATTTTAAATCATACGTATAATTTTCCAATTAATCCAATTTATTTTGCAATTTTTATTTAATATTTGTCCCCTATTTCACGTAGAATCCCATAGAGTATCCCCTTTTTTAAGTAGTTCCAGACTTGAGTTTAATTTTCAAAATAAAATACTGATTAGTATTCTTTTAGATAAAAAAAGATGAATTCAATAATTACATATAAAATTACCCTGCAGCGATACTTCAAGGTCATGCTGTTGCATATCAAAATTTTCGAAAAACAATTTCCTCATCTAGCAAAATCACAACAAAAAAAATATAGCAACGCCTCGAAAGATCAAGTTGAACTGAAAATAACCTCAACAACATAGAAATACAGAATATCACTTCCGATCGATCTTCCACTGAATACTTCATAATAAAATGAGCAAATTTTCCATTCACCATTTCACGAAACTAATATTTTAGGCGTCACTTCAAACGACACTTGCTTGGGTATAGTGTTTCTTCCAACTAAGGGAAGCCCTAAGAAATCATTTTGAGAATTTTTGTATAAAGAATCAAGACATTTTGTCGCAAAAAGCAATAGTTTCCGCAACCTTGGTAGTTTAGTAAAGACGAACCCACTTGAAACGGCATAGGGAAGGCATAAAAATTCGTTGAAATCGATTTCAAGACGATATGTATACTGTATTCACCCCAGGAGGCAAGGATTGCGTGGGAGTTAATAGTGAATCGCAGATTGTCGCGGTATTCGACACCATGGGCAACGGTGCTGTCTTCGACGAGAACGGTGTAACAAGGTTCGTGAGGGAAAAGAATCTGGCAGGAATTTTTAATTACTGTCGGCCCGACACACCTTCAATTCAAGTTTCCAATTATTTCTGCAGGCTGTCGTACAATCAGATTGGAGGAATTTGGAGGGATAATCCTGCAGGTTTGCCGTTAACGTGGCAGTGGGACGCCAATGAAAAGAAATTGATATTTAAGACTATGTACATGGTGAGTACTAATGTTCATATGGAGGGCTCAAAAACCAATCAGTGTAAGTCCATTAGCATTTAAACTGAAATTTGCACTGTTTGTCCTCTAAATAATTTTCTTAATAACTCCACGATTAATATACCTAAGTACTGCCATTTATTGCTTACGCATGAAAGTAGTGACTTAACTTATTTATCAAATGAAAGTTTTAACAACAAAGGAGTTTTTGAACTACGTAACTCATTTTCAGGGAAAGTTAGACTTACACTAATTAGCTTCTGAGCCCTCCATATACTTATTTAACTTTCGGATTTCCTCAAATAAATACAAAAGGGTACATTTTGTACAAACTAATCTATAAAATGTTGTGTTATTGTGACTTCGAACGGGTTTAAAATTAAATTCTTTTTACCTTTATATGCAGTAGAGGTCTGTAATCACTTTTTTTATTACTTATGTATAATAATTCGTCTTAATTCAATAATGATCATTAAATTTCATATTTCTCTTTTTATGTAGTTGTAAGAAGAAAAATGATGAAAAAAAGGTGCAATGAGTTTATATGGATTTCTTGTAAAATTAACTGATACATTTGTCAGAATATACCTAATGCAAAACTTTTACTGCCATCTGAAAGTCCAGAATTTCAAGTATAACAGCCTCGAGACGAATGTTTGATGATAAAAAAAAAACAACATGTTTTTATGAATCTATTCGCTTTCTTCCGATAAATTTCAATAGTTTTGATTATTTGTTTAATATCATTAACATCATTAACTATACATATTAGACACAATGTTCATAGAAGCCCTCTTATACTATATTTTACCACAGACCATATTTTTTAAAGACCACAATATAGCTATATACGGTGTTTCAGGGCACGGGTAAAAAATCTTGAGGAGTGTCTATCGGAAGCCAGTTTCAGTAAAAAATGCCATACAAACATAGCCTCTTTTCTCAATGCTCGTTATCATTAATTATCATAAGTCTTATTACAACAATTATACAAAAATATGCTCCTCGAACTTAAATCCAAAAACAAAAATGTCCATTAAACAAAAACAATACGAGCATTTTTCTATTAAAATCTTCTACTGTGCAGCACAAGAAGCAATTGTCTAAATAACATACAACTAATTTTTGATTGACAATAACTAATACTTCGTATTATCTGCCACTGAAAATTCTTAAAGTCCACTTCGAAACTTGTGATTTTATTCTGACAGCAATAGTTTTTTAAATACTTATAACGAATACTAACAAAAGTATGAAAAACGAGATACAGTCATATGAAATTTTACTCATAATGCTATTTATGAAGTTTTATAATTTCACTAACAATGATTTGATACTGTAGGAGAAATCAACGACGCATTTGGAAAAGTTTCTCCATCCGCCATTGAAAATAGCATTGAGGAGGTAAGGGCCACTGTAGCATTTAAAAAATAGAGACCGATTGATTTCATCGACGCGCGTGTAACGTACAATATGTTCGGTTCTGCAAGTGTCAAAGCACCGATGTCGCCTGGCAGCTCGCGAAATAAGGACAAGAAGGTCGTGGAACGGAAACCTGTTGTTGCAGGGCACGACGCCGGCGAAGAAGAAGAGGTCGAGTCCGGGTACGTTGAGGGGAAAAAAGTAGTACAATTGTGCTTGAGCGAGGGTTACTAATTACAACGGGGCTGTTGCAAGTGCACGAAACGCTAATAATCAAGTTTTTCAATTAACGCCCAACTATTTTCGATGTCAGCCTGCTTTAAAGTCGCGTCGCGCCAGGGGAAGCTAAATAGGTTAATGAACGCTGTTGTAGACGAAGTGCAGCATATTTGGAATACTGTTGGTAATTTGGAATACCGAAGTGTCTAATAAACTACTAACGCTATCTAATTTGTAACACCGTAGATAATAGGAGGTAACGGCCTGTTAACTATAGTGACATTATGAATGAACCGCCATTTTTACATTTTTTATATTGAGTAACACACTTTAGTATTGAGTTTTACACTTTGAGTAACACTGCTTTGGAGGGTATTCAGGGTGGACAAATTATGTGACTCACCCTGTATATTCTGGATGAAAACTTACCTGAAATATTTTATACTTTAGACAAGATGACCACAAAAATTATCCTGAAGAGACTTGTCACCTACAAGTGATCTGCATGAGATTGACTGATTACATCAGTTTAAGGATTTTGAATCGCAAGAATATCAATCTTCAATTTTTTGCGGGCAGGAAAAGTATTCGGTACAAGAATGAATACACAGTTAACAATGAATTTTGTAGAATTTAAATATTAACATCGTTATAAACTAAATTGCAGAATAGAGTTAGGGACGATTTTAAATCTGAAGAAAGAAATTTCATCGTATTTCACAGATGCCAGCTCGAATGACCATGTGCGGAAGTAAGCCACCCAGTTACGATTACGCTATTTAAATAGAATGTCAAGGAAACAAATTCATAATAAACATTGCTTTTTGTTCGGAATAGATGTAAATTCAGGGGACTACTGTTGGCTGACTTAAAGCCCGAAAGCAGTTTATACAATGTAACTGAAGAATTACGAAAAGTCCAAAAGTCGGGCAGGCAACGTAAATTTATGGTCGCCAAGTATAGGCCGTTCTTGCATGTATGGGAAAAATCAAAAACTAGGTGTCATCTACCATGACACCTTAAGTTCATTTATTGGTCACTGGAATAAATTACTTTAAATCACATTTTTATAACATCCAATGATCATAAAGTAGTCAAAATAATATTGTATAAAATTCATTCTACTAGAAATTTTTCCTAACATTCATTAAAATCTGAATTCACATAAGAGTTCACTCTTTTGTGTCTTCTTTTCACATAAATGTATTTACGTATTTGTAAATGGCAGCGTATATTTCTTAAAACGTTATTTGCAAGAAATTTGACATTTAGTAGCCATCTTTTAAGAAACAATAATTTTCTCAAAATCAACATATATACTTGTGAAATAGGGTCCATGAATACGCGAAAAATACTCTGATAATGGTAGGCAAAAATATTTTGTCATTTTCAGAACTATTTCTTTAAAAAATGCAAAGCATTTTGATATTCTGTGGAAAATATTATCTTTCCAATACAAAACTTATTGTATAAAATATAAATTATAAATTCCGAAAATACATAATGTAGATTCATTACCACCAAAATAATTATTTAGATTTCGTATGCAAAGATATGTTTTCCTATACGCATCTGGACGCAGCGTCAAAAAATTCAAAGTCGAGTTTCTCAACAATGAAGCGCAATACCAAAAAAGTTACTATTTCTTTTCGACTTATAACAAGTAAATAAGTGGAGAAAAAGGAATCAAATTTTTTTATGTTGTCACGTCCGGGTGGAAATCTTTAGGACAATGACATGAGGGGTCTTATGGGAAGGTTAGGCACGAAGGCGAGCTTCATGGTACAAGGTAGAGCTGTTGATTCCCGGGAGATCGGGTACCCGGGTACCCGTAAGATACTCGAGATATCCGAGATCTCACTTCTTAATGTTATTCCAATCCAAAGCCATAAAATTCGGTGCGGTACCGCAGAGGGTTGACGTCGCCGTAGGGTGCCAGGCAGTATCTCTTTGACAGGCGTCGCTCCAGAATCACCCTCTGTACTCTGTAAGTTCTCGGGTAGTTTTCCCGGGTAGCGCCTACCCGTGAATTTTCCTCGTCCCGGGTATCTCGAGTACCCGGTCCACAGCTATAGCTCTAGTACAAGGGAAGAAGGGGATTCAGGCACAAATACCAGATTCGTGGCACTGCGGGTTGGAGAAAATTCAGGCGCGAATGCCAGATTGGTGGCACTGAGGGTAAGAGGAAATTTAGGCGCAAATGTCAGATTCGTGGCACTGGGGACTGGTGGAAATTCAGACGCAAATGCCAGGTTTATGGCACTGAGGGTTGGAGGAAATTCAGGCGCGAATGCCAGATTCGTAGCACTGAACGACCAGGGACGATTTAAACAATAATCGTGCCTCTGAGTGACACCCGTTAGAACACTCGTGGTTTATATTTAGGCTTGGTAATTAGATTTATTTGTAGTTGACCATCTCGAGACGGGGACCGCTAAGGTACATCGTCTAGATGGCCCGATAGTTAGGGAAAACAGGGTAATAGTTGGAGATTTCGGTGGAGTTGTGGAATGATTTATGAGGGAAACTTTAAATAATACCGCGCGAAAAATAGTGGGACGTCACAATACTGCTCGTCATTTTCGAGAAAATCGACTGAATTTCTTGACGTTGCGATTAGCCGCGTATAGATAACCCCACATTAATTCAGATTCAGTCCTACCCCAATTTCTAGAACTATGTGTGTTACCACCGGCAGTTGAGTAGGGTCCGATGCACACGATCGACACGCGTCATTTTGCAGTCACATCAATATGCCAATATTGTCGCAAAACATATATATATTTTATATTAGTAGGAATATCTCTCCACACCCATGTATGTACCAACTGCTAGAACACAACGTTATATTGCTACACAATGACGCATGCTGCTCGTGTCCACCGGAGCTAACACAGCGGGATATCAAGGGAATGAAGAAGAGGAACTCAGGGTTGTATAAATAAAAATGAATATGTAATTAAAATAATTATGAGATAATCAAATCTTGTCTGGATGTATACATTCTTCGGGCCAGTATAACGACGTATACGATATAATTTGCGCGCGGGTGCGTTCCCGTTTGCGTCCGTGTTTGTTGTTCATTTATATATCCTTCATGCATTATACGCAGCCTGTGTATCTGTGTGTGTGTGCCCGGCGTGTGTTTACGACACATACTTAAACATATCCCCCAGTTGAGGGAATATTTCTCCTTGAAAAGTCTTAAATACTAAGCGAGCAAGAGTAAGAGGAAGGAAGAAAAAGAAAAGGTGGGAAAGCGAGAAAGTAGGGAACCGTTTTCGCAGGAATTTCGATAAATAAATTAGGGTTAGATCGATCGAAAAGGAAAGAGTTAGAAATGGTGTAACAAAAGAGGAGCAATAAATAAAGGTCGTTTCGCGAGCGTTACGAAGGATCACCGCGTGTTCCGTGAACGTCGACGTGTAGACCAACGTCCAGCGTCATGGCGGCCTCCCATCGCGGTAGGCCAACGACGCGAAGCCCGCGACGCACGAGGCGTGAGGTAAAAGGAAACTGGAGAAAAGGATTGCCATTCGATGTACACAAACGTATAAACGATCGAACACGGCTTGCGATCGAAGGACGCGGAGTTCGATGGAACCCGCGTGTCCTGAAGGGCCGTCTGACTACTTTCGACTTATTTACAATGCCCTCCGAGACTGTTCTGGCGATCATCGACGAACCTTTGCCACCGTGGCACGCAGTGCGTTACCGCGTGATTAACCTATCTCTACTTCTACCACGATCACAACGTGCCACGAAATCCAGCTTGAAACACGCCGAAGAACGTTCCACTGTCGCTACGATTCCGAGCTTGTTGATCTTACTAGAGGGTGTTCAATAACTTCCGACCCTTTTAACCAGCCTGTCCCTCCTGCAGGGTACTCTTTGCTCCACCGACGAAACCAGTCGGCTGCATCTAGCTAAGATACTTGGCGCAAAGAATGTCAATACCCATGTAAACAGAGACCGAGCGTTTAAATGAATTTCGCTGACCTAAGGGAGAGCAAGTTGTAGCTAAACTAAAAACAAACGTTGCAATTCTGTGTGTCGCGCGTGTCGCTTCGTGAAGGGGGCGATAGGTCCAGCAAACACAATGGCGACCAGTGGAACGTGCTCCAGCATTGTCGTTCTTTCACTCGTCCTCCCCCTTTTACGTTTTCCCTCTCCTATGGAGTCGCGTCCCTAAGGCAGTTATTTACACGGCACCCAAACATTCTGCTCGTTCTTTCATTCGAGCTAGCTGAATCGAACGACAAAACCATGCTGGTTTCTGGCGGAGTTTGACCAGGAGAGGAGAGCCTTCTAGGGGGATAGAGGGAAAACTGAATCCCGAGAGAACAGGTTAAATGGACGGCGGAGGTGAACGAGGAGAATTCGTTCGAGGTGACACGGGCCTAAAAATTAAATAACATCCCAGTGCGGTTTGTCCTCGAGGTCGCCCGTCCTCGAGTGATCGCTTTCTCTCGTCCCTTCACTGAGTGTCCCTTACAGCGACGTGATCGTCTAGGCGAGATCTCAGTTGGCCACCTTGACGAACTCGGGATTCGGCACACTGCAGTTCTCCGTTGCGTACGCCGGATGAACGAAAGTACTCCCGGTCATGCCGACGTTCTTTCGGTCGACGGCGCGCACCCTGACGAACAGGAACGCCGCGACCAGCGAGGCGACGACCACCACCAGAAGCAGCATCACTAGGCCGCCAACGAACCCTGGAAGGCTCATGCAAATCGTCTCAGGGTCGGCGGAGGCGCTGGCGTTCTGGATAACCACCGTGGTGTCGTTGCTGGAGTTCGTCGTTCCCAGAGCGAAGTTCACGTCGCCTGGAGCAACGACTTGAATGATCCTGGAAGTGTTGACGTCCGTCATCTCCTGGGCTGCTCGCTTGTACACGTGGGTGGAAACCAGGGTGACGGTGCGATAGATACTCTGGAAATTAGATTAAACAGGGTGGATGAGTATTTGTGAGTTTCGCTGTGAATTGTTCGTGTCACGATATGGAGATTTGGCATTCTGTAGTATATTGTGTTGGCCAAATAGCATTTTCGTTTCTTTCTACTATGAATTTTCAGTTGGAACACATGAGATTATATTCGTGGACACAAATGGAGTTTGAAAATGGACTTGGGAGATTGGAAAGATACTTCCTGTGTTGGATAAAATTTGTGTGTTCACAAAATTTGTCATTGTATGTGCTTAATAAATGTGGGAAAGTTGTATTTTGCTAAAATTAATGTTCCATTCTGAGTAATTTCTTAAAACTATAACCCTCTAATGGAAATGGAAACATGAATTTGTTTTTGAATGCGTTTATACATAAGCCAAACCTAATCTAGACCAAGTTGTTCGAGAATATCTTTGGTAATATCAAAGGATTTCACCCTTCAGAACAATACCTACATTTATATTGCTCATGTAAAGTTATTTAGAACCCCACCTAGTCTGACAGCTTTTGTGTTAAATAATTTCCATTACTACTTAAATTTTGTTAAAATATATTAGAATTATTTGAAAAGAAAACAGTAGGACCCTATGACGTTTATTTCACACATGTGGAACACCCACAACTACCTACGTCTCTACAAAAATATTTTATATTCCGGGTGTATTTTAAAAAGCCCCCCAAAATTAAATAAAATCCTTAAATGGGAAACCTAATGTGTATAAATAATTTCAGCTTATCACTTCATATGTATGTCATGTTGCATGTAATATCACCGGTTTCACAAGTGTTAGTGATTTTAATATGCACTAAATATATCCAAAACTAAGGATTGCTACAAATCAATTGTATAGTGCTTCGCCGAGATTTAACGACTAAAACGAGACCCACGCAAGTGTTGTGCAATGGCCAATGGATACCATTGAGAGTATAAACCGCCAAATGTGTCTATTGCTACTTATTACAGGGCTGTACTTATTTGGTCACATATAGATACTTTGTTTTACCACATATCCAACATACTTTTTATCCTCTTCACATAAGAAACTTTATTTTCATATAATGTAAACGTAAAGCTTGCTTCGATGTCTCTATAATCTCAAACAAGTAATATCTGAAAAGTACGTTGAACACGTCTCTGGGGATTTGACGTGCCACCGAAACACTCAGAGGCGTTAAGGACCTGAGTCCTTGCTGCTTTCACGAAGTCGCTATATCTCAGCGAAACACTATCCATATCTTTACTAATCAGTGACCATTTTGAATCATTAACAAGTGTTTGGTACTTACAGAATCACTGTCTTCCAGGTGTTCATGATCGTCGGACCTTCGCCTCCTGGCGCCCCTAAGCTCTGCTGGGAAACCTTCGACCGACCTCGGCCGACCTCCGAGGGTGGCCAGGTTACCCTCAAGCTCCTCAGAACCGGCGGTACCCTTTCTCTTCACGGTCTGGTAGGCCGCTGCCGGGTGGCCAGGCAGAGGAGGTGGAGGAAGGTGAATGTTATCCTGCGGACTCTGCGGCGAGCTGCTGGCCGTCGCGTCGCCTGGCGTCGAACTGGGTGAGGAGGATGAGGTTTGTGCTTGTGGTGCTGGCACTACGTCCGCGTTTGGCTCGCTGTGGCAACAAATCTCGGATTAGAATTCAATACGAAATTGAAGTTCGTTTTACTATTTCAATTTCCCAATTTACTGTCGTTCCTACTATATTCATATTGTTTCATTATATTCGGTTCGTGATGTTCAACAAATGGAAATTTGATTTTTATTTGTTTAAACGAGAAATACTGCAATAAAGTAATTACGCAAAAACTGGAATCCTTCAATCCTGTTATTTTTTTGCATAAATGAAAAATATCTACACATGTAATAAATCGTGTTTACAAGATAATGAATACTATCGGTACAGGTAATCTCATTCCCCCTTTTGTAATTAATTTCATTTTTGTCCCAGCTTCCCGGTCATCGCGTACTATATATAATGCAATTGAAGAGTAATTTAGTAATTCAAGAAGAATTGATTCCTTTATTGGATTATGTTTGTCAACTGACCTATACGCTCCAGCAGGCCCACTGGGGTGTCGAGGATCAGCAAACGCAGGTGGTACACCGTATTCAGGTACTGGTGGCGCGCCATATTCCGAGCCTAGGCTCGGGTGCCCTGCAGGTATGCCATACTCCTGAGTGAGACCCGTGGCGGGGGCGCCGTACTCAAGACCAGGATGTCCACATTTCGGCTCTGGACAATTGTAGCGGCAGACTTGTATGACGCACTGGAAGTGAACATTCATACTGTCGGGGAACTTGAAGGCTTGGAAGTAAGCGAAGCTGACGACCGAGGCACTTGGACCGAAGTTCTTTATTTTCTGGAACCTATGAAAAAAGGAAAATTTTATGAGTTTGGAGCGCATCAGTTGAGGAGGAATGGAAAGTACAGAACTATTCGAGTAAAGAAGAAGATACATCCCAAAGTCATAAAGGAACATTAATTATAACGCCATGAAAGTAAATATTGCAGAATGCAAATGTAGTAAGTGTCACTAAGCGACTGAGGATAATCAACGATACAAATCATAATAAAACACTACAGGTGTTTCCACTTACCTAGACATTATCTTCGGCCTAACGACACAGCCATACTGATCTACCAACTGAATAGGCGCCCTCTTGCCGTCGTGAGCGACGCAGTTCCTCACCAGCATGTCGAACTTATTCTCATCGTCTTTAATCGCCAGGACCATCGTCATGGTTTGCCCGATCTTTACTATACCCGACACTTCACTGGCCCACGGTCCCTTGCCAACCTGTATCTGCATCCAGCACTGCAGATTGTCACCGAGGAAGTTGGCGGTAACGGCGTGCAGCATGTCGACTTGGAACGGCCTGAACGTCACTGCCTTCTCGTAGAAATCGTACCAGGTGCAACGAAGCTTCCTGGCCTGATCCCACACCTCCTGCACGTATGGGTCATATTGAACGATTATGGTGTTCTCCACATAGCTGCCGGACGGCGTTGGCGCCCCATAGGCAGCCACATTGTGATTGGCGGAAGAGCTCATTCCACACGAGTTCAAGAAGATCTCGAAGGTTGCGCTCAGGTGGCCCGTGCCTGGCTTCAGATGCACGCAATGGGGGTCCGAGTAGAAGCCCTTGCTGAAGATCATTCCATAGAACGGTCGATCGAATTCGATGTTCACGCGCATGTGAGTCTTCTCGCACTGGACCTGAAGGTGTTTTATCTGAGGTGTGTCAGGAGAGGCCAGCGGCCAATTCTCCTCGGCGCCGTGCGTCGTCGGGGCGCCATATTGGGCCGGTGGGCCATACACCGATCGGTGCTCCAATGGCAGCGCGCTGCTGTCGACTAGTGAAGACTCGCATTTCACTTTCTGTAACAAACAAGAGTAGATTCGTTTATTTATTTTTCAATAATATTTTATTAGTTTTTTTATAGCAAGCATTCACGATTTTATGACGTTCACTTCTAGTGCTCTATTAGGGTAGTTGATAAAATATTGATTTTGGTGTAATAGATGTAAATACCTATTGGCTATTTATAGTCACAATTTAATGATGTAAAACTATATGTTACATGATAAGATTCTCTGTGAATGCGCGAAATACTGCTTCTAGAATTTACTGTGAATTTACAACCTGGATGCTACCTGTGGACTAAGCACAAAGATTTTTTTTGTCGTACAATAATCATCCTTTAGTACTCATCTTTGTGAGCTTAGAAACTCACGCAGACGCCTTTCAACTATTCTGAACAACACGTGAACACATTCTCCTGAAACTCTCACCTCCGCAGTAGTTATTAGTGGCTATTGTTTAGGTACATGGTAAGAATTACCATAGCAGATAGCTCATTGGAAAATTGCCAGCAGTATTACATTCAATTGTAATCGAGCTTGTACATGGCCCACAGCGCGATTGTCGGAAATCAGGTAGCTATTAACCCTTGCCTGGCAGAGACTGGGTCCATTTAGACCCATCATAGGTATGCAGCTATTTATGTTACTTATTACGTATTAGTACTACTTCTTTAAGAATGCATGATTTATAGATCATAACAAGATCTGAATCTAATATGAAAGTTTATTGTAAGACAAGTATGAATAAAATTATAGTTAAAAAATGACCAGGAAAATTTGTTAAGTTCTTGCTACAACAGTATTGTATAATACGAAATTTCTGCTGTCTGCTGTCAAAAAGCCTTTATTTTGAAAAATCAGTGCAAACTAAGTAGTTCGAATCATTCATCACCAGACTAACCCTCTAAAAGACTGATACATTTTTCGACAGAGTCTATGCTGGTCATCTTTCAAGGTTTCATAAATATTATTTCGAAAACATTTAATCTCGCTTACCAAAATGAACATCGCCCTTAATTTAACAATACAAAAGTGTTTTAAAGAAAGCGATTACGCACTTTTTGGGCTTTTAATGCAATTCGAAACGAATAAAAAAGTCTTAATAACTGTCTGGCTTAATAATCCTAATCAAGATATGGACGCAATTATGTGTTTACCTCTACAGCAGTTGCTTTAAATGTTTTTTTCAAGACACATGTCTATTGTTTGCTTGTAAAGAAATGCAAATGCTAATAGATTTAGCAAATAGGTTCTCAGATTTGCTCACCTAAGTAGGCAGACCTTTAGTATCATAGAAATAATTATATTATAGCTTGTAAACGAACTGATAGTGCCTGAGGGCAATGAAACCTTTATTATCATGTACATATACCTCAGCAAGTATTTCTTTCACAAGACATGTATATCAAGATTTTTCTAGTTGTTCGCATGAGTACTACGAAGGACAAAGTTTATAAGATAACTCTTTTACCAAAACACCCTGCATACTTTTTCATAAATCGAACAATATTCCCCTTAACAAAGTAGGTACCGTAAGAAGTTAGTTTATCTGGAACTTTGTTCCACATAACGTCTACCCTCTTTCAAGGCCGGGAGTTTGTGAAGATCCTCTATCAAGAATTATTCTCATATCGAAAACGTACAGGGGAGTGTTGGACAAAACGTGGTAGGTACTTCTGACGACTTGTCTCGGGCCACATTAATAGATAAGACTAAGTACTTTTCTCTAAGCATATAAAGTAAGATGTATTGTATAATGTACAGTAGCTCTAATTTAATAAATAGTTATGGTGTTTTGCAAAATAGCGTTTTTTAAGAAAAATCAAATTATCCCGTTTTATCCAATTGGTATCACAGAAGGGGGTATTAAACCACTGTAAAAGTGTTTGATTTTTATTTTTAAGCGATCTGTACATAAGCTATACGACAAATAGTGTAACTTATGTTGAAATAAAAATTGATGAGA
Organism: Andrena minutula; assembly: GCA_929113495.1. Lineage (NCBI taxonomy): Eukaryota > Metazoa > Arthropoda > Insecta > Hymenoptera > Andrenidae > Andrena > Andrena minutula. Next base: position 40,519,864 of record OV815994.1, read on the forward strand.
TAGGCTATATCTTCAAATTGTTTGCTATATAAAAAGGGGGTTGAAACTTTTAATTTACACAAAAAGAAATTGGAAAAAGCATTGAGTGGAGTGATATTAACATACCGTAAGTGGGGGTGACTTTGTAACTAATGAAGTTACTTCGTAGTTATTTATTTCTCTGTGTTATTCATGGGATAAAACATACTGTCACAAAGTCACCCTTTCAATGTGGGATGACTTTGTGACAACTTCCAATTTGATTTCTAACTTAACTATAAAAGCAATCATTGATTTGTCGTAAAGTAGTGTATTGGTTCAGTATTATAATGTATAGTTTTCGTGTAATGTTTGAAAAACATCAAAAAGTGTAGCCGAGTCATTCACGCTAACAATGCGAATTTTTGATTTTCACAAAGTCATCCCGCTTACAGTACTTATTTAATACCATGATTAATACCATATCTCAAAGGGGTCAGACATTGTGCAATATTCATTCCAACGAGTTGGTAGCTTATCACAACAGAATATCGTACAGCAATATATTTTCTGTTTAGCTACAAACGTCAGAAATAAATATTTCATCATTCTCATCAGCTTTGCTGCACTGTTCTTGAACGCCTTTTCGACCATTCCCACATTATATCCTAATTTCATGCTAATATTGAGTAACGCTCGTTGCAATATAATCAAGCCACATGATTTTCATCATCCTCACTGCCTAAGTCACTTGCTTCTTCTCTTTTCACTAGCAACAACTTTCCTTTAATATCCCGTTTTGTTCAAATGCCCCTACCTCTTTTTCACGTACGTGAATAGTTGATTTATGATACTTACGTGCGCATGAAAGACTCGCGTTCAAGATTAGAATAAATTCCATCCAGAATTGAAACTCAGAAACACGTTATACGCGCTCGATGTCGAAATCGGGCGTAAAGACAGCATGTACAGGAATTTCTTAAAGAACGGCCCAGTAACTCTTAACGGCAGTGAATGACGGGTCCCATGACAGACGAGTGCCCTTTTCAAGGCCCTGCACGTATGCGGTATGGCAATTCAACCGGCAGCGTTTCGAAACCTCTCCCTTAAGAGTCATAACGGCGAGCCAACCGAGAATATAGGCTCGCTAGACGGCAGCGGAAAATGAGGAAAGCTTTGTCGTCGCCGCTTATCTCGCCCCTTTCTCCCCCCTCTCACCACCGTCTGCTATCCTTTTTACTTCTATTCTATATTACGGTGTCTACAAACGTTGTCGAGGCGCCAGTCTTTCGTGAATTACAATGAATGACGATGCGCACCTCCGGCTCGTTTCGCGGGACACGGTGCAGGAGCGTAGTCGAATCAGGAATTCCAGGAACGTTATTCCCCATTGCAACCTTTCGCGGAATGCCAATCGAACGGGGGTTACGGCGCACGAGATTCCGAGGAATTGTGCTGAGAGCTGTCGAGCTGACACGACCTTGAAGATCGCCAAACCCCTCGATCGAAGGCGTACACTCAACCCCGGATGCTCAGGTTTGTGTAATTGAGGACCTTGTAGCAAGAGGAGTGCAACTACATCTTGGACAGTTTTTGAGTTATGACGTGTAATATGGGTAAAAAAATTCTACACCGTTTGGTGCACGTTTAATGCATATCCGATAACAAATGAGAGATTTATTGGAAATTTGAATCTGCACCGATTACTGTTTCGTGCAATATTTTTGTTTTGGGCAGCTGCGGGTTTGAAAAATTCGCTAAAAATAGAACTACAAGCTTATCAACTCAATAATTACTACTTGTTGTTTTAATGTTAAGTCAAAGCAATAATTTTATAAACAAATTTGTTAAATTACTCGAAGCTGGTAAAGATCCAGAATTGATTGCGTGTAGATCAAAACTGTGCAAATCGACTCTCGTATTTCAAGGGAGAATTGAAATGCATGTAGGTACATAATATAAATTAGGATCAGTTGCGAGGAAGAACAAATTATGTGGCTAGAGTCATCGAATAGATATCTTGCTTTTTCATTACTTTTCTCCACCAAGTCGCTTTTAATAAAATTCCTAACACTTTAGCACCGGAGGCGTGCGTGTGTGGTATATAAAAGGACGTTGTAAACTTTTGTAGCTCGTAATTCTACATGTCTAATGGAGTAAAAAAGTTAATAACTATATTTCGAGATGTGGAACGTATTTTCTGTTACTTCTGCAGAAAGAGTTTTAAGCGATTTTCTTCCGGTTTGTATAAAAAATTGTATTATCATCACACCCACGCACCCATTCAAAGTTTCAAAACAATTGGACTGGTAGAAGTGGGTGAAAATTCAGGTTGCCAGATTTGAACCATACACCAAACACCAAACATACACAGGATCGAATCTAAGTAAAATCATTTAAAAACAGTAGCAAAGAACCACAACTTAATTTCTTAATTCTTTACCTGCTATTTGTGTTTTATCTTGGGTTTCAAGCGACAGGTAGGTATGTATGTATAGCATAACGAATGCGAGTCACGAATTGGAGGCGACACATGTTAGCGCCCATTACCCGACACGGGATTTGTATTAATACGGCAATAGTGATTCGGTTAGAGGCAACCGAAAACGAGGTTACTGTTATACAACAGAGGCTTCCACGGCCCAAATCGATTGCGCACGCATATCCAGGGTGTCAAGAGTGCTGACCAACGCCCACAGATTTTACATTCCAGGTTAACGCGATTGACATACGCACGCAATCAAATTATGCACGATAAATCAACTTGCTTCGAGTGATCCTACGCCTCGAAACGGGAGCGTCGGCTTTGAAGATCGCATACGCTCTGGTATGCCGGACGCTCGGTCGTAAAGGACCAGCGTAAATTACGAGGATAAGTTGGCGCTAAACTTCCACTGAATTACGAATGACCGAGTAAGAAATATACTGAATACTCAAGTGACGAATAAAATGACGTTCGAAAGCTGTTTTCGATAAGTGGATACATGTATATATGTAGTTTCACGATCCTCATCGTTCTGTTTATACCAGCTGCATTCCGACCAATGTTCACTTGAATGCTCTATGGCCATATCCTCTACGAGGATGCAATGTTGTTTAAATTTTTCACTTAATTTTTGTAAAAATATTTGGCATTAATCCTGGGATAATTTAAAATGAAATTGCACTGGTTGTGAGAAACTAAAAATTATGCTCACTTTATGTGATATATATTTTTCATATTATCGATTGCTCGTAATACGTGTTAGAAATAAATGGTAATGTTTATGTAAAATTGTCCATTTAACAATACATTTTAAAATTAAAGAATAGTATAAAATCACTACTTTTTTAACATTGCACGTATCATGTTACATAGGCTACATGTCCCAGTTACTGTCAATGTCCCTATTACTGTCATTTTATTTATTTTACTTAACGAAAACGTAACGCATAAAGAATAGTACACAATACTGTCCTCCTTAATTAAAATTTCCTATCTAGCATTTGTCCATTTTTTAAAAAACGTTGAAATATTTTAATCTTTTACATTTTAAGTAAAGTTAGAAAACCCTGCGTGCTTCGTAGAAATCTAGAAACAGTCTAATTTATTCATTTTTTTTTATAAGGATGAGACAAAATAATAAAACTTTAGTTTTCTCAGATATTTCAAAAACTAAGGAGGGAATAATAATTATAAGAAGAAGAACAGTCCCAATTTGATAATACATTTTTTCAACATTACGTATTCTTTATACGTCACGTTTGTAATAAGTAGAATAAATACAGTGGTAGTAATTGGGACATCTACCCTATGAATATATAATTGTCAGTTTTACTTCAAGCTGTCAATATTCCCCGAGTGATTAATTTTACACTATCCATCTCCCTAAAAAAGGCTCGTTTTAGGTTGTTCTGTGAATGCACTGATGTGACATTTACCATACAGCCAAGAATTTGATGCGGCCCGTAATAGAAGATGCCGTGGATCGTGATTTTTAATCCGACAGCACGTATCATGTAAACCTTTTGTATACGAGAACATCATATTTATCCGGAAAAAGGAATCACGAAAACGCATCACGTATAGGCACAGTTGAAGGTAACTGTACAGGCGTAGTCAGGTTCCTGAAATTACAGCGGTTCCTGTTACAAAAGTTACGAAATTTAAGCGTCTTTTTCTACCGGATACCGCGCACCGTCATTTCACTCTGACGCCCTGTTATACACGGGGAAACCATAAATTACGCGGTAACAGGGTAAGCGATCGACAGTTTCTGCTCGCAAAAAATAACCAACGTGCTTTTAAGTTCCCCAAGCTTCCGTTTAAATAGAGTGTTTTGCTGCACCTCCACGTTTCCTCTAATAACACGCATTCCTGTTTTCTTGCATTTCTTTTTGTTAGAGTAATAAAGACGTTGCTGTTATTATTACTAAATAGTACAGTGGTTGAGAATGTATTGCGAGAGATATACAGTCGATCTGATTGTGGTCCTTTCAGTTAAATTTAGGAGAGAGAAACAATTCCATGAATATTTATAATTGTTATAGAATTTATCCTCGTGGATGTGGTACTTCTAGTGGGATTCTTTTTGTGTTGACAAATAGATTAGATACGTGTTTACCTCAGTTGAGTAAGTAAATTCGAATTATCTTGATTATGTTTCAAATTGAATAAAAATCTTAATTATCCATTTCCCTTCGTTATGATCCCCAAAAGGAAGATATTATATTGAGAGTACATTTTGTCTTGTAGTCATATTGCAAATATTGCGTAAAATTATTTTAATAAAAGTGAAAAGAAATAAATATCAATAGAAAGCAGTTCTAATCGGAGCACATACCAATGCTAAATATAAAGCATGTAGGTATATATATATATATATATTTGTACAGATTTCCTATTCCACGTTACAAACTAAATCGGTTTCAAATTATTGCAACAAGTTTAATACGTTCATCGCGTAACCCATGTATGATTACTTTAACTGTGACAGAAATATAAATTATGGTAGAATTGCCATAACAGTGGAATAAATACTTATATGCTATCTATTAGTAAAACTTATTAATCGCTTACATAAACCAGTCACGCTATGAACATACGCTGTATCATTACGTTTTTACGAATTTAACAAAGGATGAAGCAGTTAGGGAACTTATAGTCACCAATTTGACTGAAAATGTGCATACAGTTAATAGACAAGGATAACAATCTGTTTAACAGATAAGGCACACCATTAAAAAATGTGCCAGAAAATCGCGTCCAAAAATTTAATTAGCGCACCGTGTGCACGTCGCGCATTATTAAAAATGACATGGATGTGCTGTATGTGAAATTTTAACGAAATTGGTGAAACGAATGTTACGCACTCCTTTTGCGACAAGAATGACAGAAGACGTCGATTCAGGACCAACAGGAAATGCATGGTTCGCGCCTGACCGATAGGCAGGTCGGTCGTACGCATACCTGTCCGCTTTCTTGTTCTACTTGCACCTGCACCCGATCTGCTCTAAGGACTTTCTGGACAGAAAAGTATCGCAGAACCGGTCGATGCGTGAAACGAAATCGTAGAGCGAATGCTGCGATCGTTGTGGAAAAAAACTGAACCGTGACGGGTGATAGGCTACTCTTTTATGAATTTTTGAAACGCTGAAAGAATTTTCGTGGGAACCAGTAGCTTCACCACTAGGGTAATCGTAATCTTATCCTGCAATGCATTACTTACCGAGGGTTAGATTTCATTCTAGCGTAATTTGTCTGCACTCAATCTTGCCCCTTAGTCCATGCGTCCTTTGTTAAAATCTTCTCTTTTTTCTACATTTTTTTATGTGGCGAAATGAAGCTGTATTAATATTATCAACCCTTTAACGCCTAATTGCAATACGTAATATGCGTAACCTATGTAATGTTAGGAGAGTCTATGAAAAATTTTTTAGCTCTACATTTTTGTTTTATGGTTTAAAAGCTTTAAATTGTTTTAAAAGATTTTGATTCTCTGAGTACGGTGTTGTGTGGGTATATCTAAACAGCTGAAGAAAATGAGACAATTTTTTTTACACAGTGTCTTACTTACTTATCTTGTTAGAAAATTACAAGGAGCAAAAATATGGAATTCGATAAAATGAAATTGCGATGTTGAATTTTTCAAAAGTAATTTATCTTCTTTGCCTCGATTTTAATATTCGAACTGAGAGATATGCTTGTCTTCACTTCCAATAGATATCGTAAGTCATGCGTGACCCACCTGATAGGGAACGTGTTAAGCGAGAATACAGAAGTAGGAAAATAGGCGAAAAAATGGATTCCACTACGCATTTACTGGTGTTGTTAAAGTCCGATTCTAAACAAGAAATTGTTCGCAAAAAGTGAAATTGAAGTTTAAGATAGAGAGCTGTAAATAAGTTAATATGTAATCTAAAGTAAACAGTACACATATAACAATCTGAAGAAAGATTAGCTCAGAATTAATTGTAAGTAATAATCACGGGAATAAATGAAACGTGACCAATAATTTAATATATGAATGCCTAATGAATTCTGACATTATGATAAGGAGTATGCATATCAAGTTAGTCTTTTATTTTGACATTCTAAAAAGCTTATCCTCTCTATTTAAACCCCATTTCAAATCGGACTTACATTTCTGTGGTAGGTATGGAATATAGATTATGAAAACCGTCCAATTCATATTTTACATTCGTTATTGTAAATATCTTAAATCATTAAGTTTTTGTAAATTTCCCGTGCCTTTGTGTCTGTGTATTGTTATGACTACTATATTCATGTGTCTTTTTCCATTACTTCTTTGGATCATTTGATATAATAAGAGATGAAAAACAACAGTGTAATTCTTTTATAAATTGTCTGTACTGTAAGGCACTTTCGTTAATGCAAGAAGCCAGATTCCAGTTAGATACGAGAGTGGACACGTTCGAAGTAGGCATAATAGCCACAGAAAAGACAAATTTCATTTGTCCATTGTACTCCAAATGGCACGTTGGAACATCACACTTTCACTCAACAACGAAGACTAACCGCGCCCTTTAATTAACCAACCAATCAATTCCGCTAGCACTTTGTTGGCTTTAAGTTCATCGTGACTTCAACCCAGTTTGTGACTTCAGTCATTTAAGATCCCTATCGAATATAAATTTCAAAAGTAAAAATATAAGTTTTTTCCTCATTTAATTTACGGCTCTAATTTTTTTTAATTTGGCGCCATATTTACACAGTGCGAATGGTATGGCCCCGATATAAAAAAATTGAGAGTCATAGATTAAATAAAGAAAAAACTTATTTTTTACTTTTTAGTGTATTTTCTCATATTTTTGAAGTTGGTTTTAATTAATGTATAACATTGTAACGGTGCGAGACGGAACAAAAATTTAAATATAAGAATTGTTCAGTTTTTTGTACTCTACCACACTACCAAAATAAAAGTGAAGTTATATTAAAAGAACGAAAAAGTGCAAATAAATTTAGGGGCTAATTTGATAACATTTTCACGAACGTCTAATAAAGAATATCGAATCTCCAATTTTTATTAGTAGACGACTCATCGGAAACCACAGATAAAGGTACATACTGCGGCGCAAGCGTTGGATCGTTGATGTGGCGAAGCACAAACTGAACTCCGAGCTTGGTTTGTTTCCAAAGTAAACATTCGTGCACTTTTGGACGATACTTTCGTTGCTTTTCAGAAAATACTGACGTGTAAACATGCCCAGAGCCGTGGGCAGAATGAAAGTCCCTCGGCGTGATAACACGCCGACGCCACTCAAAGTGTTATTACATCGACAGTTGCTGCAACGTCCGCAGAGGAGCACGAAACCGAAATCGAGGAGGCCACCGTGTAGCGTGCAAGTCCATTATCCGAGGTTGTCGATGAAAATGAGAAAGGCTGGGAAAGGGTCGGTCGTGCGGGCGAACGGAAAATGGCACGTCGGAAAATAAAAGCCACGGGATCGTATCCAAGTGGCCGAGTTTTGCCCGTTTAGAAAGCAACACCGGCTACGAACGATTCTGCGGGTCCGTGTGCTTTCGACAGACGCTATCGAAAATAAGATAGGTGGCAGATTTTACGAAGAGAAACCACCGACGTTGTAATGCAACCGGCGTCTCTTTTTCTCTGTATATGGTGGCGAAAAAGTAGGTCGAGCGGGTTAGCTTCAACGACAACACTTGTATGTCACCTGCTTTTTGATAACATAGCTGTTGCACGGCTGCTGCTCCAGGAAAATGTTTTGGCAGCTGGTTGTGTTGAAATATTTAAACGGTAGCTTTTTCTAAAACCAACGACCGAGGGTCACACAGAACTAGCGGCACGAAGAAATTGACAAATATTGATAAAAAGTGGGCCCTTTTAGCTTTGTATTTAACATATTTTTCCTGCTATATTTGTTTCCGAGTTATTCGACATAACACATTTCCATCCTAAACGTGAATATTATCTGACAAAAGAGCAGTGTTTGAGTATAGTGTACCTATTTTATTTCATTTTTAATAAAAGTGCAATTAGTATGAAGTTTATAAAATATTTCATAATATTCGCAATTACGTTGGTGAAAAAAACACCAGGACGGTATAGAAGCAGAGTTGGGCAAAATGGAATCTAATTACAAATTACAAATTACGATTCAAATGTAATTGTGTAATCAATTACATTGTGTAATCAATTACGTAATTACATTTTAATCGTAATTTGCAATTTGCAATTAGATTACATTTTGCCCAACTCTGTATAGAAGAGAGGGATTGGGGAATACTCTGGCTTTGGATGACTGTGTGTCACTTCGTGGATTCTTCAGAAGGCCACATACTTTGTGCACAGTAAATGTCAAAATTATACAGAAGTATGTACCTGAATACAAATGAATGCCTTTTTAGGAATCCATAAACGAGTGAACGGTTTTCTAGTCTGCGATTTACAAATGAAATGAAATGAATGAATTGTTGGTACATTTATGAGAAACTACTGATAAAAAAGTTTTATCTAGATGTATAAATCGATAAGAGCGGTTCATTTATTCAATGTAAGTACTAATAAATTCTAAGTTAATAACCATTCACTATATAAGGTGTCTTGTAAAGGAATATAAGTCGAAAAAAGTAGCAGGCAAAAAACTTTCCTGATACTTCTATTGAGGCCCTGTCAAAACTAGAAATCTGCAAAGTTTAAAATAAAATCAGAATTTGGGATTATTAAAGCCCCCTTGTGAGCTGAATCGACTGATTAATCGTAGTATTATTTTAGAAAAGATCCGGATACCACGAAGTGTAGATAGATAAAAGTAATAACAGTATTTTACATGTGTAGTTCAATCTACGAGATGTCTTGTCACCAGAAGTAGTTGATTTTATTATCGAATTAACACGATAACATATTATACCACAAACTTCGAGGGCTTACAAACGATCTTGAGAGTATGCTAACAATCCTCTCACGAACGATGGATCGCTAATGATAACAGAAAGCGTTTTCCTATATTCAACACGCACTAGGCATTCATGCGTCGATAAATGTCCAATTACCATGGCATCAGCATAATGTAGTCACTAATTACGTCATGGACCCCTCGTAACGACAATTGAATACAAGTGGAAGATTGATAACGTCTTGAGCGAGCTCGTTCAACGATTCGAGGATTGAATAACGGCAACTGTATTTTGTATTATTTAAAGCTAACGTTTATACTGAATGGTACGGTAATTCAGGAAGAAAGATTACTCGTTTGCCTCGCCGAAAATTGTGGCTTCCGGAAAAGCGGCGACGATCTAATTACAACGAGACGATTAGAACGGAGGCGCGGACCTCCAGCCGTGAGAATCAGGCTGAGAACCATGGGGAGTGCGCTCTCTTTTGTTGAGGAAAACTCCTGGGGTGGGATTTTAATTAAAGAAGAACACTGTTCGCTGGTACTGCTATGCGAAAAACGTCTGTCCTGTCCTCCACTAACTGCACCGTACGTTTGTACTCGCTGCGAATCGTTTTGCGAACGCGACAAATTTAGTGTTGGCCATTTCGCCAGGGCTTCAATTCCTTAATTCGATTGCATTGGCCCAGCTATTACTCCTTCAGTTTGGTTTCTAATATTCCGTACGTGAGATTGGAAACATTGGTTCCTTTAACTGTCTTTATTCGAACTAGAAACTAATAATCTTAGTTATGATATTAACGTAGATTCTGAAAATATTTGGAAAGTAGCAGTAGTATTCTATTTTGCAATCAAATTAATCACATTTTGAAGATTATGCCATCTTTGGTTTTATGTAAAATATTAGTTACATCGAGTTGGTTGGATATTGTAATGACCAAACGCGAACAATGTATATAGATATTAATAATAATAAAATCCGTAAATTCCGGAACATTCATGTATATCGTTAGAATAATAAGTTTTGACTAATTAACTTAAATTACCACTTGTAGCCATGTTTGTTCCTAGAATTTGAGCAATAACTAAATTAAAAAAATATCAAAAATATTGAGTCTACTAAAATAAAATATGTAGTAGTATTTCTGACATATTTTTTTATATACTCAATGTACTTCACTTTAATCGAAATTAACACAATCCTAAATTACAGTTTTACAAGTTTAGCAGCTTCATTAGGTTGTCCAGAACAATGAATTAGTGGAGTCACGAGAAGGATCTTAAATTACGACCATCGAGAAGTGCGTTGGCGGAACAAGTGCAGTGAAAAGCTCGCGGTCATCCGCAAGATTGCACGTTTCTAACAGCCGCAAGCCGAAGGAGAGTGTTCTTTTCCTATTCATTGGAATTTATCAATGGTGGTTTGGTAATGATTGTGAAACCTACTGCAAATCACCAGTTTTCGTTATCTTTAGCTACTTTCTTTGGACACTTTTTAAACCGAATCTTATAATCTGTGAAACAATTGCAGACGAAGATTAGACATTAGAAATTAATCCATCTAATTGTAAGTGTCATAATTGATTCTAATCTTTGGTAGACTTTTGCAAGCAGACCTAGGAAGTCACTTGCTACACGGTTTATTTGCAAATACTATGATAATTTACTACTAAACAGAGGAAATGATAACAATACTTGCATCTCTAAACATGCTAGACATTTTTGAAAAATTAGTACCTCTGTATCGCTTCAATGCCCGTGTTCTACTTCTATGGGGCGGAGAAGTAAGCTGGATACTTATATTGGATAGCACTGACTGACATGACGGAAATTTTAATGAAAAAATATCTGAAATCCTGTCAGGGAAAGGGGACTCATACTATCGTATACATTTGCAGCTAATGATAACTGCATACTACTGCCTTTGAAAACTTTCAAAAGTTATTCAAAGCAACGTCCAAAGAGCAAGCAGCATGTCCTCTATCCAGTGCAGCAAACTTTCACAAATAAGGCACTGCAGGTCAGGTAACCCCTGAGCAGCGGACACCTTGATTTCATGACAAATACTACATCAATGTTTACCTAAAACTTCACTCACACACCCCTTAAAATAAGTATTCATATTATAATCCAATTCTGTATGGTCTGAATTTATTTATTCTTGAGAACAAGAGAAACTTATTTTCTCCGAGAAGTAAGACTAATAATACCTAAGATTTATAGTCTTTTGTTTAGGATGAATCGAAATGCACCCCATATCCGCCAGGCGAGGGTTAAAACCCATGCGGCTTCACATCAAAGTTTTCGAATCAAAGTTAGCAAGCCACCCACCCTCCACCAAAGCACCGCTATTAGCTATCATCCGAATGGCCCCTGTGATGAAGAAACGGCCCCAGGAAGATAATCGACAGCGTCCCGGTTCAAATCTTTTTTTCGATGGTATAAGCCTCTAGATCTACTGTGGCAAGTCGTGCGACCAGGACAAGTGGGATCGTTTCGCGCTAAAAGGCCTGCAAGATCGGAAGCGAGACAAGACGAGGCGCGCCATGACGAGGCGGGACAGCGCGAGGGGACAAGGCGAGACGTTTCTCAGGAAAGAAAGCTGCGGATGGAAAAGAAGTCAATCCTTGGCTGGAACTCGACTAGAGGCTGACCCGCTACATATCGCATCGCGGGCCGTTCCCTTGACAGTGAGGAACAGCGATAGAGAGGAATGACAGACAGAGAGAGAGAGAGAGAGAGAGAGGGGGCGCGACGAGGGACGAGAGAGGCAGAAAGAAGATCGTCTAGAGAGTGTATAGTCGAAAGAGGACAACACGTCTGACGCGACGACCTACTATCTTCGCTTCGGCTGTTCAGTAGGTATAGTTAACACTGGATACTGTCTTGTTGGCAGGTATGTGTTTATACGACGCTGCTACCAGGTGCAATAGGCGTTTTCATTCACCTCGCTCTCCTCGCGTTTTAGAGCAAGGAGTGGACAGGATCTCGCGGATCGAGACTATCCAGAGCGCTTTGTCGCGTGGGCATGCTCGTCACGCTCATCGATCTATAGATTCCTATGTTTATCATGAGATATTGAATTCTCTTTGAACGACGAACATTTCTCTGCGATTCGTTCGCATCGTGTATTGATACTATACTACTGGAAACGTTCGTTGTATCACACGAAGATTTAACGCTTAATATTAGTATTGGGAGAGTATTATTGTGTGATTATTGAGTAGGTATTCAAGGCTCGATATCTTAAGGTGGGAGGCCTACCTAGAATGATCAAAAGAACATGAGTCATTTAGAATTTTTTCTAGATAAACCGATAAAATTTTATTATTAAACAGTAGTCTATTGGAAAGAGTATATCTTACGGAGATTTCAGTATTTTTTGTGGTAAAAAGTATAGAAAGCTTTTTATGTTATAGGCGATGCCTGCGACGTCCTTTTTTAGGCCTTTTTTAAAGAATGTATGAAATTATCAAGGCGCTAAGGGAACTTTATTTTGAGACAAAATGACGGATGTGCAAAGTTGGAGCATCGATATTTGGCAAAAAATCACTCGTTTTTCTAGTGTAAAAAAATGTGGCAAAGTGAAGAAAAACCTCCCGATAGCACTTAGATATTTAACCCTAAAATAAGTCTGGAAAGCGTCGAGTAAATCAGTTCATTAATTTTTTAGTTATGTGCGTCGCCGACCTTGAAAACGTGATTTTGTGAATTTTGGTCGGATTAACTTGACACTTTCAGGGAATATTTTCAAAATGTTGTACTTCAAGAAAATATAAAAATCGAAAAATTGATTTTTAGAAAATTTCTAGGTAAGCCTCCCCCTTAAGTAAATTAAGTTGGATACCAGCCACTTTATCAATCCCCAAGATATGTAAATTTTACACATTACGCAGATTTGCGAGTAATGCAATCAATACTTTCAATAGCATAATTTAAATAGTCGATCAATAATCACTGTTAATTCACTTAGAGAAGCTTTGAGATCTTGAACTTGATAAGGATTTTAAAATTGTTTAAAGAGCACAATTATCGAGATTACAATAGTAACTATCCACTTCTTAAAGTCATTCTTAAGTAATAAAATAATAATTTGGTCTACAATATGTATATACGAGAACTTTCTCCTGCTTATGACATAATTAAGAGAATAGTGTTAGAGAAGAGAATTGTTCAAAGTTTCTTGATAAATTTTCATCGAAGAAAGAACAAATAAAATATGCCGGATCATTCAACGTAAAATTTGCATCATTTGAACAAATGATAAACAATTCTATTACGTCTTTACTCCATTAAAAATACACGGTACAAAGAACAACGTACTATTAACCTAATCTAGAATCCTATTCACATCGACCTGATAAATGATGCAAACGCTATTCCGCAAAAATAAATCCACTTATGAATTATCTGCATAATTGCTGTTACAAGGGTTTAGCATTCAAATGATAAAACGGCGATGAATCGAAATATTAAATTAAGGGAATGCATTTGATTGCATCGCTCATAAATATTAACAAACACTTGTCGAAATACCTTCTGGCGTCGACAAGGATATTTACATCGTTCAGATTTAACGGCGTCGCTGGAAAATTTAATCAGTTCACAGTCGAATAACAAAAACATCGCGCGTTTCATCAATGCGGGCTCGAAATTTATATTCGAAAAAAGTATTTTACACGCTTTCGGTGAAATGAATTGCCTCGATCCCAGTTTCGTATATTTACAAGAAAAACACGCTGGTAAACGCGATGCAGAATTACCGTCTACAAGCTGTAATGCATTCACGACTAGATGCAGCGCGCATATATACATATGTATGTACATGATGTGCCTGCAAACGAGTTGTCTCGCTAGGACCAAAAAGAAGCACCGTCTCTTCGATAAAATATCTATTGGCGCGGGACTCGGTACGATTAAGCAATATAGCCGTCGAAACTGGCGAAATCCCTCTCTGAATTTATTTTCAATAAAAAACTAAATTGAATAGCAATCGAGCCATTACAACGAGAAAAAAATTTGCTTGTTATTTTGCTGAGAATAAACCTGTACCAACTTCTAACAAGGAAAAGGATTTAATAAATCTTTAATTTATTAACAATTTCGTGACTGATGTGTTGCTACATTTCTTTATGAAATAATATAGTGCAGTTATTTTGAGTAATGGCGTATTCGTTTGTTTTAATGTTATTGTTCCATCAAAGATAATCATCGACAGTAGACTGGAAGTAGCTGTGCTTATGAGGTATATTTATACTATAATATTGTATAGTAAAATGTAGACTAAGCAGTAAACTTTAATTAAATATCTCTTATCGTAATTCAAAGTTTATCAACGATTCTCCATTTTTAAATTTAATCTCAGTCACAGCATTATTTTACCCCACCCTGTTCTATCCACAAGTACTTTTTATAAACTCTCCTTAATAAATCCTCGATATCTGCACGAAAAAATCCTATATCTCCCTCACCTATATACTACACTATATATCAATGAGGCTCTCAATTAAAAACTACACAGCAAGGAAAGTGTCCATATACGAGTACATAATTTGTGTTAAATTTATTAATAGTGCAATTTTTTATAAATAGAAAATATTAAAATTCTCAAATATTTCTCCTCTACTTATTCCTTTTTATTTAGTTCGATTCTACTTTCCTGTCATTTACTCGTAATTTTCTATGCTGTAATAAAACCATACTGTTATTAAGATATTACACAATAGTCGACGTTTAGCGGTTACTTGTAACCACAGTCATTCAACTACTTCTGTCAGTAACTCCGCACTCCTCCTGTTTCTTCCCCGTCCTACTCGAAGAAAAGAAAAACGGAGAACAGGGCGGGGGTGGTCGATTCGCGCGCACACGTCCCCCCAACCCGTTTGGGGTGGCAACCGTTTCATTGAGCTTCCACTTCAAACCGATGAGCGCTACAACAGACGACAATATGTAGCACAAGGAGGGCCCGCGGCGACGGTGATTCCTCTTAAGCATTAACGTCGCGTTGTGTCTCATCCAGCACGTGCGTCCCGCGGATAGCGGTCCAACCGAGAGCGTTTAAGCATCAATGAAACGCACCCGTTCCTCCTTCATTCACCCCTTCTCCATTTACAGGACACACAGAATTTTTTAACGGTTATGAAAATATGTTTAACGGGACGACCAATCTATTCTTGGATCCTCGACGATTTTCACAAGGATCGTGTCCATAATAAAAAACAAAAACCGGTCACGTGATCTACTCACTGAATGCGACGAAAAGAATAGATATTTCTGTCTTTTTACTCATTACACATTCAGTCACGTAATTTCAGGGATTAACTCACACATCCATTTCTCCAATTTTGCATGTTTAATTTGAGAACATGTATAATGATAGTTCTTCATCAAGAATTTGTATCTGTCTTTGGATCAGATTTGACTGAAGTTACTACACTTCCTGCGGTATTGTTTGGGTACCACTTCCATTCTACAGAAGTTGCAAATTCAAGAAACTTGAAGCTTTCGTTGTTTGCAGTGAGTTCTCTTCATTTATTTGTAGCGGTACGAAGTAATGCGTATGCATGTTTGGAGCACTTTTCACGATGATGGAAGAATACAGACAGGTACGTAAATAGATTCTCCTGTTTTACGCAAGCGCGGCCTAACGGTCACCGTACAAGCCGTCTGTCACTTTAAACGCGGAGAACAGCCACTAACCACGAGCAGTAATCCCCATTCATTCGACGGCAAAATTGGTGCCTAGGAAATAATAATACAGATCGTGGTAATGCACGAATCGATTATTTGTCAGGGTGCAACCTGTGCTTAAAGAGAACGAGGCAAGAGCAGCCCGCTGTCGAGAGTTGGCAATCGGTATATCACATCCACGAGTCGCTTTCCCGATTGACAATTTAATTGTACGATAGTTATTGAAGAATGTATGTTAAGATGTTTGTAGTTGTTTGTACGTGAATGAAACTTCAGGGATCTGTTAAGCCTTTCACACGGGACGCTTTGTAACTCACAACTGGTATTTCAAAAATATTCACTTGTCAGATAATAGCGTTTGATTTACAATTTGAATGTGGCTGAAGTAGTCGCGGGGCACAGCAGTGTTTCCCGTGAAACGACTTTTATCAATTTTTAATTGCAGTCTAATAGTTTTGAAAACGACTATTTAACTTAGAAGCGATTTGTCTGTCTAAAATTAATTGAACAATTTAAGAAGAACCCTAAGAAAGATGATTTGAAAAATTTTCAATTCGGAAAGCTAGGAATCTTTCTTAGAAGTAAATAAAACTGAGATTTTTAATTACGTCTATTTCTAACAATTTTGTATTTAAGTTCTTTGTAATACTCTTTCGAAATCCTCACTTGCAGTATGAAGCTGCAAGAATGATAGAAGCTAAGCAAAGTGTAAGCACGCGAGTGACATGAACTTTAATTATTCGCGCAAGATTTGGTGTTACATGACGTCATCAATCATCTTCGACTACTTTGGAAGAAGCCTTAAGTCGATTGAGTCGGAGACATATCTCAAGAACAGTTGGAAACTTTACTCACAGCCAATAGCAAGGGCAGCAACAAGATTAAAGCTGTCTTCCGTATACTCCGCCTCGTCCTCTCCATCATGTGTGTATCCTTTCTGCAATAAAATAAAAACAGAGCTCTCTATCAATGCGACCACGTTCAAGCAATCAATTGGATGAATCAAGGATTTATCATTTCTTCATTTATATCCCCTTTCTGCAGATTCGATGAATCATTGAAGTATTTCAATTTTGTGTAAGTAAATGCATATCTAAATTAATTGACATTACAATAAGCTTCATCAATATTTTTGGAAACCTGACTCCGCAATTTAAATTATTGCAATTTATTACTACTAGTAGAGCACAAGTGTCGAAGGGATCGGAAATATGCCTGACAACAGAGACTCGTGGCGTTCATCGCCAGTCGAATGCACAAGTGGCACGTTTACTGTTCGGACCTCTGCAAAGGACGTTACGCAATGAGCATCTGAACCACACTCCAGAAACTTGAACTTCTTAATTAAACCCACGTTCGGTTTGACGTGCTGAAAGAAAAAGTTCGACCGCCCCGCCGCCGGGAAATTCAATTTCGCCAGATTCAAAGTGCGCGCGGGAGGCTTCATTTCTGCTGAGATTGGCTGGGAAATAAAGTTTAAAGGGAAAGAAGGGGCGAAAAAGGAGAAAAATTAAATGCCGGGACGCGGTGCAGAGATAAAGGAACGAGTTCAGAGACGAAACATTGGAAAACTGGTGCTTTTGAATAAAGCCAGGCACGTCAAAGGGGAAAAAGGGTATTAGACCGATGCAGGCCAGGAAATATGAAAACCCCGTGACAGAGGGAAAGAAAGCGTGAAAACAGCCGAGGCGGATGCAGGACAAATATTGCGGTTCCTTCCGCGGAGATCAGAGGAAACGATTCCCTTTGGAGACAGCGAGACAAGAGTTAGATCGGAAAGGAGAACGATCGATCGATGCACCTCTATGGGATCCTTTGGCCTTCCGCTCGCGACCTCTGCGCCCCAAACGAAACACTGTCGTCACCTCGAGGATCCTCCGAGCTTCTTCGAGAGCTCGATTCCTTTTTCTTTCTTTACTTCGCTTTTAATCCCTTCTCGCCCCCCTTGAAGCACGCCGTCGGTCACACGAAATTGCCCCGTGATTCGCGCGTCAGTTGTCCCTCATCGGGCCCGAGCGTGACCGTGCTTCCTTTTCCCGTGGAAGAAAAAAAAAACGGGGGAACTGCGTCTGCCTGCCGCGACTCGACTCGACGGGCCCAGAGGTGGCTACCTTGGCCAACGAGGACTGACTGAAGGTGCAAGCCACGCTCGTCTCGGCCACGAGCCACGTCCTAGTGACCTACTGACGATCTCGATCGCTCGTGCTGTACACTCCACTCCTCCCCCTGCTCCTTCCGCCTTCTACGTAAAGAGTCCCAAACAGGCCCACCGTACTAGCGCGGCGTCCCCCTCCCTTTCCACCGCCGCTCTCTGCCACCGTTTCCATTCCTTCTTTTTCCTATCTCGGCGTCTCTCTTCGCCCCCCTGGCTCTCTTTCTCTGCCGCCTCTACTTTTATCCCCCAACGGGGCGAATGATGTTGCTCGGGCACAGGTGAAAGACGCTCAGTGCGAGGCGCGAGAGTCATTAAATAGGGAACGGGGAGAAGAGAGAGAAACAGGGAGCGAGATAGAGAGAGGCGAGTTTATTTCAGTGGTCGTTGTTCTTTGCGAAGCGAGGAGAATGTTTGGAGACTTTTGGTGGGCTCTTTTTGGCCAGTGTTACGCTGGTGATGGCGGTGCTTGTAGTTGTCAATCAGGGAGGATATTGAAAACGGATAATTGGGAGAACGAAATGGTTTCTGGGTGAAATGTAATTTTTCGGAGAATCGATTCAACATTTATGGAATTATAATGGAACATGGAAAGTGTCCGATGAGTTAAATGATAAATGCTTAAATTTTCTTGTTAAGAAAAGCTTGGGAAACGTATGAATGTGCCAAATAGTGTTTATCATCTCCAATTTTCTATAATTGCCTTGGCAATTTAGTACAAATTTAATATTAACTTTACGTATACAGCTCGTTATTTCAAATATGGTGGGATGAAGTATAAAAGGATGTATGCAACATATTTTCACAAACAAATTATGATTGATTACACTGTCCAACAAAATTGAACTTTTCTTCTGTTCTGTAACATTCGATAGCCGTTTCTTATAGATCTTTGTGAAGTTTTGTGAAGGTTCAGTTTTCGAGAAATTCGATTTTGAAGAAAAATACAAATTTTCAACTTTGAACATCTTTTGCATTCAAACAGTAATAATTCTTCGGTTGCTTGTTCCGTTAAATTACTCTACGAATTTTTGCTGAAATCCTTCAATTTATTTCAAAAACTAGGGGTCTAAGAGAAAATCTAACTATTCCATGCGATGTAGGAGACATTTTCCGCCCGGAAACTATCCGTAGAAGTGGTAAAACACCTTTTGTTTTCAATACAGAAACGAAAGAGTTTGCAAAACGTGCGGCACGGACAGTGGTAGTCACGCGCGTTATGCGATTTTGTGACGCTGATCTTTTGTTTCTGTATTGTATACAAATGGGGTTTTACCACTTCTGATGATGGTTTCCTGAAGAAAAATGTCTCCTGCATCGCGTGGAGTAGTTAGATTATCTTCTACACCCTTGGTTTTTTAAATATATAGAAAGATATCTGCAAAAATTGGTGCATTTCGAGTGTCCTTCTTTTCCTTTGATCGTTGTTTAAACATATTTAAATGTTTATAATTCAATAATAACTTATATCGTTGTGTTCGCGAAGGTATATAGAATAATTTGACGAAACAAATAACCCAATAACTATTACTGTTTTAACACAAAGGATGTTCAAAGTTGAAAATTTGCATTTTATTCAAAATCGAATTTCTCGAAAACTGAGAGTGATGGCGACAAACGGTTTGCGAATTCGTATTCAGCGCAGAAAAATCTATAAGAAACGTCTATTGAATATTCCATACCAAAATGGCTGTTGGACAGTGTTATTTTAATTTGAACGAAATTAAATCTTTTGAACACAAAGAATGAATTTTACTTCTCGAATTTTTTATTTCTATTTGAAACGTCCCCCTATCTCGTTTATAACGACATGCCTGAGGTAAACATTGCGATATAAATTACAATACCACGGAATCTTCCATTGAAATGTTCGACAAATTTTCATTAATACGTCGTCAACGCAACGAATAGGCGTTCCCCGAACACGATTATAGGGTTTCTTTCTCGAGTCTGTTGGATGTTCAAACCAGTGTCGCTCAGGTGGGAAACCGTTTTCACGAGGAAACTCATTTACGGTGCGACACGTAGCAAAACAACGAACGGCCCAGACTGCCCTGCGCACGTAACAATATCGTGGCGTCAGTTGGCTTGTCGACTAAAATGCGAGGTAGGAACGTCTGAAAAATATTTCAGTTGTCTGTCACATGCATGGGTGAAACGGATGCCGAATCGTGACTCGAATAATGGCGCGGGAGCGCTGCATCTGTGCAGCCTCGGAGGAATCAGCAAATAAATTACCGCCGAGCAGTCGTTTCGTTCAACTAGGTTCGATTTCAATAAATCGTGAAGGAAGAGGTTTGAGGAGGGGAGAGAGAAAACCAAAACGAGGACGTGTGGCTACTTTCCTATAAGCCGATTCGTGGATCGTTCCGTCATTTTTCTTCGACGACCGGAGAAACGCCTCACTACTGATGAAAATCTGTGGTCTCGATCGTTTTTCCGGGGACGACATACCTAAGCGTTCTAGTAGACGTGATTTATTACCCAGAACGAATATTATTCTCTGTGTTTGTATTTTATGGGAAGTAATGTTGACGGATTAGTAATTGGCTGCTAAATACATTCGGAGATGACTAAAGTGGTATTTAAAAAATCAAAGTGATATCGCTGCGTAATCGATGGAAATTAGCTACAATCGGAGAAGCAATTTAAATGAGGAAAATATTGGTTGAAGTGCAGAAATGTATCATGTGTTATTGCATTGAAGCAAAACAAGTTTCTTGGAACATCTTTTAACTGAAATGTAGAACGCAATTAGAGTCCAACACTGTCGATACATTTGACAGCACTGCAAATACATATATAAATGTACAGATATTACAGCAAGAAAATACGAATTTCGTTTGCTGCAACGTCTCGCGACAAGATGCCTATAATTTGCATGATTATCGTGGTATCGATTAATTGCTACGCGTCTGGAAACGCAAACCTCTGGCTGCAGAGATATTATAAAACGCTCCACTTTCGTAGACGCGAAAGATTGCGGAGGCGATAAACTGGTATAGTGTGCAAGTGGTATGCCATGCTCCAGTGCATGTAGAACATAAAACAAATTAAATCTAAAATTAGTAGCAATCTCCGGCCGAGCCTTCGAAGATCTTTCTCCCCCACACTCCCCACTCCGCCGTCCTCATCGACTGAAATATGCAACAAACCCGTCGCCCTTAACGCGTTGTGCTCCTACTTTCCTTTTCGATCCTCGAAATCGCATCGCGAACCTGGATTTGCGTAACACCGCGACCGATAAGAACGGGACTAGAAAAGCCAACCAGCGGGCTGGCCCAGATTCCACGCCCGCATGGCGTTAACTCGTCCATCCGGAAGTAGCTTATGACTGTCGCCGCGCGCAGGGATAACGTCGAACGGTGGGTAGATAATACGTGAAAGTGCAAGTGAAATTTCCCCTTTATTGCGAAGAATTTCGACATTCGCGAGCATACATCGTTTCGTGTATTTCGAGCTTTGTCCATTCTATTTGCAATTGCTGTCGACTGTGGGCCTGAGAAATGGTGGCAAACGGTACCCATTCGGCGTATTTACAGACTAAGTAGGTTATTGGGTAAGTGAAAACAGTTTAGGATTGAAGTTGAATTCCAAGAGAGGGGAAATTAAATTCTGTTGTATAGAAAAATGTTAATAATGAATTTATTACTAATAATGTATTGTTGAGTTGCTGAAGTGCATGTCATGAACAATATCTGTCAGTCATCTGATTGCAAACAGAAGAAAATTTGTATAAAGTTAAATAATTTACGCTGGGACTGGACGTAAAATTTTAATTTTAGTTTTTATTTATAATACTTTTTTCGTGAATATAAAGAATAATATGAAAAATTTGTCTAAGGAAAAACTTACTTTTTCTTTCAAACGCTATAACTCTTTCAATTTTTCGTTTTTTTGCTTTAAAGTGGACCAATCCGAGCGTAAAATATCTGGCTTTAAGAGACTTCTATTTTTTTATAATCAGAAGACTGTGATAGGTGCTACACATTCCACCAACAGGAGTTACGTCGTCGAAGAGGTGGACAACATTCCACAATAATTAATAAATAATAAGAAGGATCGACATAAAACATATTTTCTGCAAGTTTAACGACGCCTTCTTACATTCCAAATGAGATTAATCGAATATGACCAACTGTTTTTTCAAAAATAATTCTTAAATACCAGTTACTTTTGGGGCTGTTAAACGAGAATCCCCTCTTTAATAATACTAATCGATCCACCCTTCTTTGATTCATCATAAATAACTATACCCAACTGTAATGTGTACAATATTATTTCCCTTCAAACTAACATAACAAACATAAATCAATAATATTTTTTCCATGGAAAAAAGTAGAAACTCCAACAATTTACATTAATGATATATGTAGATACACTGATATTTAAAAGGTCATCATTTCAAAGTTTCTCGCCAGACGCTTCTTGCCTTTCTGATACATTTTTACCTGCGCGCCAAAAGAACAGACAAGCTACTCTCTTTTCGTTCATCGACTTCTTTCGGTTCGATTGCATTTCCTGCTTCTTTCTCATCACGTTCTCTTTTCATCTGCGCCCCGAGCCACGAGCCATACAAAGGTCCCTTATATTCGCCGAAATTCCGTAACCTAAGACGTTTCACGCGTCGAACATCGCCGATGGTCTCAGAGGATAGGTAGTTGGAAAATCTATGAACAGCTTTCAGCCAGTCATCGCGGGCCAACGCTTCGCTCTTCCAACCGTCTCATCTCCCCGGCACACTGGCCAGCGTATCCTGCTCGAATCTTTGACAAATATTGCCCTCTATCAGCGAGACTATTCGAATTGGCTCGGATGACAAAATTTCTGCAGCACACGCTGCAGCGTAGCGTTTGATTCCGAACAAACTCGATCAACAAATTGCATCGTCCTTTTGCTTGGCGTTCCCTGATTAAAAAGTCCAATCAAGCATCACAGGACGGCCAGGGTGCAGTTTTATGGGCACGAGTGGGACAATAAAACGCGAATGAGAGGAACGGTTTTTGTAATTTTGCCGTTTAAACGACTGATAATTGCACGATTTGAAAGGAGAAATGTCTGAATTGTGAGATTTTAATTGAGTTGGTCAGTACATAGAGATCTAGAATTCTTATTGAATGAGAAAATTCAAGTGAGAAGGTAGTGTTCTGTTGATATTTATGTTTAGTTCAAAATTTTAGTGAAGAATTGATATTTAATTAAAAAATTTTTTATCAGTAATAAGATATTTTAAGAACATTTAAGAATTAGGTGGAAAAAATTTCAAATCTTAAAATAAAGGGTTAAAAATATATAATTCTTATTGAATCAGTTCAATATCTTAAGAAAATAATTTAGTTAATTACCTATGTGTTGAATATATTTGTATGAATTACCTAAAACAACAAAATAAAACAAAATTTTTATTTTCAAAACTATGATTAACTAATATCTAAAACAGATTTCGACTATAGTTATTCATATTTGTGTGTAGTTATCTTGGACGGTGTTTAACCTGAGATCTTTTATAAGATCTCGTACCATGAAGTAAGAAAATAAATAGAACTTCAAGAAACACGAATAACAACATTCTCATTTCTATCGCTGGAAATATAAGTGTTCTGACATGAATGATCCATCAACTGAGAAATATTTTCCCGTTTAATTAAGATGAGAAAAATGTTCTAACAATCCAATACATCACGTTCACGAAAATATACTAGCATAAGAACTAATTAGACCAAATGCACGCGAACATGATGTTAAGTGGCTCCTCGACTTTAAAATGCATAAAAGAACTGAAACGAGATCCGCATTAAGCATTCTCACTTCACGAAGAAAGTAGGTATCAAGAATTTGACTTTTTCAAATTTCTACAAATCACTCCATTGTTTTCAAAAATAAGATGGAAATATTTGCATATATATTGTATAATCAAGCAGAAGCAATTTGTCCAAAGATTATGTGATACAAGTGTAGAAGGGGCATAAACACACTCCAGCTGAAATGCCAGATGTAGACCTGAAATGGGATTCGGTAGAAAGGTGGGCTATTAGGAGAAAGCGGCCCCAAAAATTAATCTCTCCACTTGGCGCGGCGATAACTGATCGAAAATCGTAAATCTAGGAGGACGGTATCCTAGAATTTTGTTCCGAATACCCAAATCTTTGTCTGGTTAGTCATGTGCTCGAAAGAGATGACCCCCTCACCATCAGATAGCTTCTATGTATTTTAAATTTACATACGCAGACACGTATCGAAATCTTAACCCATTTTGCGTTAGCATTTTTGCTTGAACACGTGTTACTTAATGTGAGGAAGTGGGTCTCGAGTTATTTTGATCGGCATCTTGAAATCAATAAAATTAACATAGATTATCTTATCTTAATTTGGAACGTTTTTAATAATATTTGTCTCAAAGGAACATCAAATACTTTGACTTTGCAAAATTTTGTTGTACTACCTTTCAAATATTCCTTTTCGGTTTTAAATGAACGTTCATATTTTTGAAATGGGAAATGAATTTGAGGATGAACAGAAGGGGTATCTAAGTAAAGCAACTGTTTTGTTAACTCTGGTACACTTTTCCGGAAAAACGTAATTGTATGCTACTATTAACTTCCCTTTTAAGACTAGGACAAATTAGTTATAACATTAATTAAATTTTTCATCACTTCTAACGCAAGATTCTCTTTAAAAAATGGTTTCAAATAAAGTGGCAGTATAAATGAAGAAAAAAAACTACTACAAAATTGTTTATTCCTCCAACAAAAGCGTTATGTACTATAATTTTAATGAAGCAGGCAAGACGACAGTACTTTAAAAGACGCGAAAAACTGAACGACAATAAAATTGTAGATTTTATTGTGCGACAATAAAATAAAATTGTAGACAATAAAATTTATGAACATCAAAAGATCTTGTTACAAATAGAATTTCTCCACTTCCAAATATCGATCCTGAGAATTAAATGAAATCATTCATCAAGGAAAAAGTACCGCACTCGTACTAGTACTTGAACAGTAACACCAACAGGCAAAGCACGAATCACACGAACTTCCTGTTCCTTTGCAACTTCCGATAAAAAATCTCAATTACTCCACGGACAAATACGTAAACGACTCAAGAGTTCAGCCGCCGATAAAAACCTCGGGAAGTCGACCTTTCGACTACAATGAATCGACTTCTCTTCCGCTCCTTGAGACCACGTTTTTTGCGAGCAGCATTTCTCCAATTACCGCGGCGGCCATTCGCGCCCCTTTATCTAGAATCTAGAGAAATGGCGGAAGAACGCGTGCGTGTCGAGAATGTGTCGTTTATGTCTCACGCCCCAAATACGACGCGTACAGTAGACACTGTTACGAGCCGAGGGCTGCGGTCGAGAAGGGCGGCTGCGAAGTTATTTTATAGAATTTGTTATTTTTGAACGAACCGGTGCCTGGTTAACACCGTAATCCACTAGAAATGTTAATTTTGCCTCGGAACATTTTTAGCTTGATACACCTTGAGTGTCTAAAGTGTATCGTTGTGGGCTTACTGAACTGAAAATCAAAGGTTAATTTGTTTTTCAAATGAAGGACTTCAAGATACAAAATATCAAGGGGTATTCAGGTTATTCATAGGAGTGTAATTTTGTCGCGGAAGATGAGTCCACCTCTTCGTTCCGACGCAGTGAGAAATGCGGTAATCCCTTCAGACTTTAGGGGATGAAACTGGGTACCCAGTGTTTAACAGTAAATTATGTGTAGGTACTTTATGGTTTGGAAAATGCTCGAAAGGGAATAGAACCCAATCATGATATAACTTTGATCGTCTATGAATGTTAGACTAATTGTAAGACTGTGCTCCGAGTATGCATTCGTACCCCCTTTTATCTGGTCATGTCGCGCCACCCCGCTGGCGACAGCTGCATTTAGGCGTGTGCAGTCCAGACTCGCCAAGAGGGTTAAACTAAACGCGGGGAGTCATACGTAATAACGCCGAGGAAAATGACACCCATCTGAATCGAACTCACGAAGGATTCCGAAAGGGTATACCTAAGGAATTTCATCCTTGAGATCGTCTCAGATTGACAAACCCGCGCATTAAACGCTACCAGGCTAATCGGTGTGTGACCAAGAATAATCGCTAGTCGGAGAAACCGCGTTGCACAATTATGTCACGAAACCGCGTACCCTCATGCGCTTCCGTTAACCTTATTGTAAGCTCTTCCAACGATAGTCTCACGTGAAGGAATATTTACTAATAACAATACGCGTCAATGCAATTATTATATAATAGTAGGATTTCTAGAGTTTTGGGAACCTTAACTCTTCGTTGACACTCTGGGTGTGAGCCAACCATAATCTGATTTTGACACTCTGTACTTTTTCCCATACGTACGATTCCGTAGAATATCGTGGATATTCGTGGAATATTTCAATTTTTATACTTCGATAACGTGTCTCACTACTCGACTCGACGCAAACTGCCTCGGCCGCGCAGTTATCCCGGTCAACCGCCTAAGGTCGGTATCATATATATTGGCCGGTGAGTTTCGGAGGGGTATTCTCCCACCATACCGTTTGTTTGCCTCGGTGCTCCTTTTCTCAATGTTTTCTGACTCGCTCTCGTTCCATCTCGCTCTCGCCTTCACAGAACAAGAGTGAGCCAGAAGTGGTGGGGATAGTGCCAAGATTCTGACGTGTAGGCCAAACCCAGCTGTCAGCGTAGAAATACACACATCAGAATAGGTGTACGTTAGCAACGAAAAAATTCAGAAACTTTATTGGTTAGAACATTGATTCGTTCTCGATAGCTTCATCTCGTATTGGTCTACGCATAGCTTCGCAACGCACACAACTATTACGTTAAGGATAAATAACAGCCAACCGGCTAGGTTCAGGCGGAGCCGAGGAGTGTTCCCTTTACCCCACCATACCATGCGAGGACCGCGCAACTCCAACTGACAAATCAGCGATCGTCAGATGTTGGTGGCTGATTTCTCCGCGATCGCTGCTCGCGAAACCGAATTCACCGGCCAATATATTTGATACAGACCTTAGCAACACTTCTCTGGCAACGCTGTGCCTCGCAGCGCTTGTCTGGCATCACTGTGTCTGCCGCGACGCGAGTCTACTACACTTTCGGTAATAAAAGATGTACTGAAACTATTTTTTAAAACCTAGCATAGAATTGCGCAGCTTAACTTAGTTTGTAGTGGAACCGGTTCAATAAGAATGTATTGAAGCAAATTTTTTAAAACAGAGCATAGCATAGCTGAGCTTAGTTTCCAGGTGGATTCCCAGTTTTAGAAAAAACTCCTCGTCGCGAAGTTATACCAAGCCAAGATGGAACACAGTATGAATCAAATTATTATACTTGAATGTATAAGAAGATCATGAAAGAAGATTAACATAATCCAAGGCGAGGCGTGCTGATCATGAGACCCAAACTTTAAATCTTCACGCAACCATAGCTGAGCGTATGTCGTCGCTACGTTCAATTCGCGGACTACGACGGAGCTTCTCCTCGGTTTCGAGCAGCTGTCACAAGGTATAATACATTCGTTCCACATTCGTTGGGCAAAGAATAAGTACCACCGGTTACTCCTACCACCTTGAGAGCGCCCTCTCGAAAACTCGTTGGGTCCGATATCCATGGAAATCGTGTGCACGTGTGGCGAGCACGAGCGTATCGGTGGACGATGTCGATAAACGTGATTTTCGCGACGGGCGTAATCTGAAATAATCAAGGTCTGGGGACAGTGAGTAGCCCTGGGCGTCGCAGCGCTCCGAATACGTCACTGCACGAAGGAAACGAGAAGGCGGCAGCCCCAGTTTCCTCGTCACGGAAATCAGATATCGGATGGCAGCGGTGCTGCTTCCTCCTCGAGCCTCGTATTTTTTCTCGCCTTCTTATTATTATTATCCGGCGGGGGGAACCGGTGGTGCAACCCTTTGTCCAGCCGAGGCGTGACAGGTGCGAGCGCCATGACGTAACCAGGTACCGTTATAGTTGCGCTGCGCGGGCATCAGGCGAAACCCCATAAGAATGCCAGACCACGCGATGTGGAACGCACCATGGGACGGTGCGGTGTCGCGCGAAATTCTGCCCCTGTTGTGAAAGTGACGTGCAGGAAAGGATGCGAAGGTAAAAAATAAAGGAAGATGGCTCGGGCATGTAAATGGTCACACTGGCCCACTTATCGATGGAAAGTTAATCGTACGATGACATTTTAGGGGAAACTGGAAAGTGGATTGGGCGAATTTCACGGCCTGTGTGGGAAGTCACTTGGCTCGCTTTCTTCTTTTTAAAGTTTGCACCTTGGGGCGAAAGGTCGCCGGGGCCAATCGCGATTAGCTATTTCAATGTGGACGAGAAATCGGGAGCATACAAGAGAGATGTGTGGTTTGGTCTGGCTTAGGACTGGGATGAAGGAAGAGGTCTATTACTGTATCATATTTCTCATGGTTAACCCTTTGCATGCCGAGTATACCTCTCAAGCATACCAAAGTTTAAATTAAGGCTATCCAATGGTATCACTAAATTATGTTATAACAAAAGTTTGAACAGTAATTTTGAAATTACTGTACTATATCTTTTTTATTTCAATGTTCTACATTTCATTAATTTAGTATTCTGTAAAGTATTTCTGAGGATAAAGGGTTAAAAAAAAGTAAAAAGGGGCGAACTTTTTCTCGACGAGGCGTATTCGTGAAAATGCGTTTCGAAATTTTTTCTGGGCCCAGTGTTCGTTCCTCCGTGGTTTCCTGCTGGGACGGGGCAGAAAGCGGGAAATTAAGGCGACGTCGCGCTGCGGAAAATTGATCCCACGTGGACACGAGCGGTTGCCCAGGAACTTTCATGAATATTCGTCTCGCTTGCTAAAAGGACAAACGTCCGACGACGACAGAATGCTTTCGATGGTCCTAAATGCTATGAAATGACTAAGCAGCACGAAGTTCGATGACGAACAGGCACTAACTATTTTCAAAGTAGCACCCTTCGATTTTAGGAAAAAGATCTCTCAAAGTTGATAAAGTAAGAGGAGAACTTGCAAGAAAGTAATATCCAATACGGGTACTTAATTGAAGTGTAGCTTCTCAACATAACGATGGATTGTTATAAAAAATACTTTGCAACTCCACATATAGGCTTTTTAAATAAATATTTTTCAAAAAAATCGTAAAAAAATTTGGCGTGGATTGAAGTAGTGCAGAGAAGCGAATCTAGCGATGTCAAATTGCCTTTTTAATATTTCCATTTTCATTTTGTAACGAAACTAATACTGCCCAGCAGAAAAAATATTCCTTTCCATCAATAGATTAAAAGATCTAATCATGCTCATAAAAACTTTTCTACATGTTAAAAATAGCATTAAGAAAATTACCAGCATCCACCAAATCTGATTACAGTGGACGCTGGATAATATGCCGCTGTTTAAAGTGCCGTTAGGAACGCCCCAGCTCACACGCATTACTCGCACGCGTGTGTGCACCTCCCTTTCTCTCACGCTCAGCGAGCCAATGAATGCTAACCCTTAATGGTGCCTCCACACTGGAGTTCGCAAGCAATTCGCAAGCAATACATATACGTGATTGTGTTTTTTCTTTTTCTCACATCAGTGTGACGCACCTTAAGAGTATTCTGGTAGGGGGCAGCCATCACGGAAAAGAAAACAGGAGAGTTATGGGGAGAGCGCGCGTTACATTGGCTCTCGTTAATATGCCGCTTCTGAGAAAACCCCGCCTCTAGAGCCCCGACTGCGGCTCATTATCGAGCGTCCACTGTATATAAACAAATAGTTGAAATTTACCGTCACAACAAGTCTAGATTCAAAACCATTGAAACAAAAGCAAATGTTCTTACGTAAAATAATAATTCTGCGTTCACTTAAAAGTCGATTGTCTCGATCCTAGAACTGTTCTGGCATGCGCCTAGATCAAGTACGAATCCTCAACTATGCTCGTGAGATTCAGAATGAATTTATCCTTCTCTAAAGACCGTCGAACGACAGACTCCTTCTCTCTCCATCATCCGTATGACGATCTTTCTCTGCCTACACGCGGCCTTATTCTCGACATAGACCCGGAGAAGGAAGGACGCCCCGAAGAGAGACGTGAGAACGCTGACACACTGACTCGCTACCCCACATACCCTTTTGCCTTTTCAACGTGCGTTCAGAAGCCGCAAAGTGGGGGAAACGAAGAAAGAAACGGAGAAGGGCACGGCTTCGTTTGGAGCACCTCTCCCAAAAACCTCACGTTTATGTAAAAAATTTAATCATAATTTGGGACAGAACAGCGGAACCTCTAATTTCAACGAATTTCACAAACGAGTTAAGCAAAATTCGTGACGATACCACTAACTGGTCACTAATAATCGAGACAATTTTGTAATCAAATAGGTTAATAAAAGGACCACGCAAAATACTCTGCACCGATTTAACGAAACATTATAGGAGTATAGAGAGCCAAAAATATATGATCTATGCGTGGTATTTCGCGTAGACGCTCAATAGTTTACAAGACATTCAATAACAAAGATTGTCTAACAAAGCTTTCATGAAAAAACTCAAAGGATATTTTTTTGTCTTCATTCTGAGCAATGAAAATATTATTCACTGTACGAATTCAAACGAAGTAAAACGAAAAAGTAAGATGGTAAAACTAATGTTGAACTGGAGCTTCCTGGATCACAAAATGCTTCGACCCTACCCAGTTCACTACATCACCTCGCTTGAATGAAGTTTCGGGTCGTAAGTATTTATAGAATGTAACGAAGTAGCAAGTGAAACACCATCTCTATCGTCATCTATCTCGTAAACTATTATGTACGCGAAAAACCCAGCATAGGTAAAATATTATTTACCTCTCTATCTACTTACAAAGTTGCATTAAAATCCCCTCGTAAGAATCCTGTCCTCTTCCGCGATCAAATCGGACAGAACGCCGGTCTTACGAAGACACAAGTCACCAAACGATACAGAGATGCACAAACAATTGAACATATTTACAACGTGCAGTATTTTGGGGTATACAAAATTTTAGACCCCAAAAGCATGAGCATCTGAATCGGTCAGAATTAATGTCTACAAATTATGCACCACCATGTGCAAATGTGAGTCCGTATCACTGAGCACGACATTGCCACAAACCTTGATTCTCCGTCGTACAGGGTAGCTCGATATAATCCTATTTGCACACACACTTGGCACTTGCGATTCTCTTCCCGCAGCTCGAAGTCTCGTTACTCTTGATCCGTTTCAGTTTCGACGACACCGGACGTGATCCTCGCGAAGGGCTTGCGGAGAATGAACGAAAGGGAATCCGTGTACCGTGAGAGCAATTAACAAACGTGACGGGCAAAAGACACCGACGGGCTTGCCGTGTGAGTTCGTTGTGAGCCCGCCAGAAACGAAACGCAGCCTATATACTCTCCCCTCTCGGGGTCGTCTGCTTTCACCAAAAACCCTCGCTAGGTCTGTCGAGACCGTCACCTGCTGGAAAAATTGAGATTCCGTGGGCAGCCCGGGCGAAATCATCAAGTAAACTATACGATCGTGGTTGCGAAACTTTTTCCACGCGGGAAAATTTCGTTCGACCAGTTTCCACGAGGATCCAGCGTCCCGCCGCTGGCATCCGCGATCGTTTTCGTGGATCCGGATCCGCGGGCAGTGTGTACTTTAGCTGGCGGCTGCATCGTGGGCTCGACTTTCTATTTTCTTAATCATCGGCGAGAGAGCCACAATGAGACGTAAACGGAGCGAGGTTGAATCACGACATTCGTCCGAGAATGACGCACGGACGCGGTCTGGCTACTTCGAATACCGGAAGTCTAACAGTGACCGGATATCAGCGAAAGTTCCCCGGGCGTTTCAGGGTCGCCGAAAAATTGCAGGAGGAACGGCAACGATCTTTATCCTGTTTTGCGTGCCACGTACAAGGCGTTACAAAAGAAAGGGGCTGTAGGGTTTGAAGATGGAGGATTCCTTATAGGAATCGTTAGTAAGGAATATCTAGCAGACCCTGCCTCAGACGCTGAAGATTTTTCGGATAATAAATAGCTTGTATATACAAGGTGTTTCACCGAACTTTATCACATGAAATATTTCTGCGACATTTAAGATGGTTTTATTCTGTTGGGAGAGGTTCATGAGATGAAACTTTGCTTTCGTTTTTTAAATTTTTTAAAGGACTTGAAATGACCTTCAAGGATTTATTGTTGTAGGCCGAAGAGAGGCGAATGTTTGTGAATTTTTTTTAGAAAAAGCAGAAGTATACATTACTATATAAATAACGGCTATTTAAAGCTGAGGTCTTGATTTTATTTTGACTGATTTTTGCACGAAAAAAAATCAGGATTTCAAATTCAAATAGTCGCCATTTTGTTTTAAATTAATATTTCGGAAATTCGCTCCGTTAATCAGAGGATATATTAATGATTTTGTTTTTTGATTTTAGATAATCTGGTTTCGAATGGCAGTACTTACCGCAAAATCAAATTTTTAAAATAGCTTCTTGGATATAGGTTGTTACTATATTATAAACGTAAATATTTTCCTACGTAAAAATTACCAAAATGTTCTTCAAATGTTGCTCTTTTAAGTGCAAAAAGTTCTGTAAAGATATATGCTTCCGCTGTTTCAAAACATATTCACAAACAGTCGCCTAATTTCGGCCGCTTGAATAGGTATAGCCGCTTAAAGTGGCTACCAAGCACCATCAAATTAAATATAGGTAACATTCCATTTACCAGGACAACATTGACCTTCGTACCTCATTAACCCCTCCCAACTGAAGAAAGACATATTGAACATATCTTTTGAATATGAAAATAAACTTTTGCATTTTATACAGAAAAGATTGATTTTAGAATGTATGTTGATAAATTCTTTTTTATTCGTCTCGGTGAATAGGTACTGTAAGCTATATATATAACTGAGTATTATACTCAGAAACTATATGAATAAGTGAGTATTATAAATAAATTTTATTCTATATTTTCGATTTGTCTTTATACGAAGAATCATCATCTTCCCGCTTGCACTGCGATTACTGAGACACTCTGAAGAGAAGGCTCCTAAAAACGTGTATTCTGTTTGACATCTTTTTTTAGTTAACACTTCGAGCGCCACACTGGAATTTAAGGTTCTCAAATGGAGTTTAGAAACTGATCAAATAATTCAATTTTATTGCAATGTTCAATTACAAGAAATTAGAAATTGTTTTAAAACATTCAGCACCTCCTTCTCCTGATTTATTTTAACATGGAATGGAGGAATATGCTTGTTTGTTTGATAAAAGCTTTACGATAAATATGTATTATAAGTCGCAAATGATCCACGTGACATGAAACCTGTTGAAAACACTTCCATGCGTATTGTTTCAAGTTGTACTAACGCAATCAATTTCATTCAAGTATTCCAAACCCCATATAATTATTTAATATAGGCAAACAATTCATACAACCCACACAAAATTATTATTAAGAACGAGATTAGATGGAATGAGTGCTTATAGGGTAAATCCGGGAGACGCGGTCAGGCTGGAGAGTTTGTCGAGTGGCTATATTCAGACTCTACATCTGTGTATATGTAAAAGTGTGTTAAGGTTCTAAACAATTAATCCTCTAAGAATCAACTGTTTCGACCAACTCTCCGGCCCGGCCGCGTCTCCCGGATTTACCCTATGTAATTTTTGCTCTATCGCCACTCACTCTCGCTCATTAATATGCATCCTGTTTGATGCTATGCATTACTGTGATTTACTTGACGATAGGAGCGAAAGCCAACGAATTTCTACAAATTTGAAAGTCGTTAGAAAAGTTTGCTTCAGAACAATCTGAATGGCAATTCATCTTTTTTCAATTGTGTTATTGCTATCGCGATTCATAGAAAGTAATTTTTGAACATCTGCCTTGGCCACTGTGCTAGCTCCCCTGCTCGTTCCTCTCCTTGGATACCGGAAGTGGAGCACGATCAAGATAGCAGTGAAAGTCTTCGACCAGGAGCGTTCATGGCTATTGTAAGTTTTGAGACACTTTATCCTTAGTTGCGTAGTTTTCGGTAACCTTAATGGATAACATGAAGATCACAGAGATAAGTACTAATTTTTCTGGCTAATTGAAGATCAGGCTCGAAAACAGGCTGCATAGTGATAAAGATACAAGTTATGAAAAATAAAAAATACAGTAGAATAGAAAGCTGTGCGTGTTGGAAAACGGACCATTTACAACGCTCATGTGGAGTTTCATTCATTGAATGAGTACAAACAAGTAGTTTTGTGTGCAAACGAGTTTTAATAATGGCATATGAAACCCCGTATCGCGAAAGTATTGAATAGTTACAGCCCGAACTATTATTATTTGA
Organism: Andrena minutula; assembly: GCA_929113495.1. Taxonomy (NCBI): domain Eukaryota; kingdom Metazoa; phylum Arthropoda; class Insecta; order Hymenoptera; family Andrenidae; genus Andrena; species Andrena minutula. The sequence goes on from OV815994.1 coordinate 40,554,351, forward strand.
GAGCTTGGTTTGAATTGGGAGAATGCAAAGATTTCCAAAGATCTTTTGTACAATAAATATCCTGCGACACAAATGAACGAATAATAAAGTTTATCCAATTTTTCATTTAACTTATGTAAAATAAAATTACTTGTTACATGCATGTTAAAAATCTGAAATTATTATAGTTATATTACTCTGACATTTCTTGAAATATTGATGTTTCATTCGCAAAATTTATTATTTTCTAATGACATTTTACTGATATTCACCGCTACATCCCTTTCGACTAACAGGTTACTAATTTTTCCCACTACAGATTGCAAAATAAATAAATTTAATAAGGAACATTTTACTTCGTAATTTATTTAACACTCTATGTATCATCAATGATACTGTATAATCCAAAAGCAGACAGCTATTGCTACAATATAAATACAAGTTGTAGCTGAATTCCTAGTACAACCGAAGAAAATGATAATTTTTCATGCAAATATAAATCAAAACTGTGATGTCTAATTTTTTCATGGGGCTTCGTTTTAAAGAAATTTAATTTTGAAGTTTGATCATCTAGGCGCACTGCAATTGCTATTAATTAATTGTCTTATAGCTATTAGTTTCAATTTTATTACCAACGACGACGGTCGCTATACTTCGGTCATTCCCACGAAAGTGATATTCGAATAGGTTCAGCGGATCTAGGTCAATAATAATCCGGACTTCAGTTTAGAGCAAGTCTGCACATTCGGCACACGTTAGAATGTCAAATATCGATTTCGATCTAATTTATGCTACGACTGTGAGGTTAGCTTCACCTTCACTGCGACACACATATTAACACTTTCCGCCCCAATGACGAGCGCTGATATCAATAGTGCTCGCGTTGAACTCTACGACGAACTTCGGGTCTTTCTTGACCCACTTGTGTTTTCATATCTTTGAGGAGCCTTTGAAAGTAATATTAGAAAGTTGTCGATTATATGTGTACCTCTCGGTCTTTGACGTCACATTAAATGTATGACTGAACTAAAAACCATAACAGGATTAACAATATTGTTTAAGGTGCTGTAGTCTCTATCAATGCTTATTATATACTTTTATTGATTCGTTATTTATCGTTACTTAAATCTTGTGTATTTTAAACAAATTTGAAACCAGCAAAATCACTTGGGACTGATGATTCTTTCAACGAAACACAATCCAAACACAGTTAGGTATTAAAATCACAGGAAAGTAGAAGTAGAAATACCATTTAATAATGATGGATACTAGAGCGCAAGTGGAAGTAGTGAATAATAGACAGACACGCCAGCCAAACCGGACGCAATTCAGGATCTTGCAGCAAGAGGAATGCAACTACATTTTTGACAGTTTTTGACAGATTTACTGCAATTTTTGAACCTGCACCCATTACTATTTTGTGCAATATTTTTGTTTTGGGCAGACTAAAATTGAAAGATTCGCCAAAAATAGAAATAAAAACTTATCAACTGAATAGCTACTACTGATTGCGTGAAAATATATATTTTTCAATTAGCGTTCTCTTTTTAATGTTAAGTCAAAGAAATATTTTTATAACCAGTTTTTTCTAATCTACTCAAAGTTGGTAAAGATGCGGCTGCACCCCTTAGTTTGTAAGGTATTATTTTGTTTGAACGCTGTAAACTCGGAAACTAAACACCCAAATTTTTTCTGTAGTTTTCACAGATTTGTAGAAAAAGTATTTGGAAAAGTTTTAAGCTATCATCTCAATATTATTAAATGAAGCTGATTAATAAGTGAAATACTGATTAGAGACATATAAGATGTCCTAGTAACTCCGCACCGGGTACTTTAAGCTAAGTAGTAATATATAAAGACATTATTATCATCATCGTCGTCGTTATTGTTATTAACCTTTTTCTATTATATTGCGAATTACGTATCGAGGTATATTAATGATATAAAGTAAATACCCTCATTATCAGGCATACATAGAGGAGTGGATTTGTGTATAGGTTACGTAAGATAAGGTCGAAAATTTTTGGGCGAAAGCAGTTAGAAACGATTTAAACCCAGAGGCTTCAGACAACTTTAAAAACAATTCACTCCTTTTTCACGTAGCAAATTAGCAATAAATCAGGTGTGAGTTGAGCAAACTCTTGTTAGCCAAGGGACGCAAAATCTCTGAATTCATCCATGCATAAGGATATAATCACACAGGAAATATATATTTTTTTATCGATACTTATGTATTGATTACGTATCTGAGACATGTTCATGCCCGCGTACAAAATGTGACTGCCACGTAACGAAATAGATGACCGTGATAATCGTGGTGGAAGCGTAACTGAAAGTAAGCGATGAATTTCGAAATATTGTCTCTGAGCAGGAACTAGATTTCCCCCGGGGAAATTACAACGATTTCGCGCGTTGCAACTCAAATCGGTCGGTAATTAACGCGCATACCGAACAGCGACCCCGTTAATTTCCCCGGATTCTCGAGGCGCTCTTCCTCCGTGTCCCGCCTCCGCTGCGGTTCTGATTCCGGAAGAAAGCTAACCGAACGAATTTCGCGTCCGCAGGAACGGTGAAATTGCGCAATTTTTCCACGAGCATTGACGTCAGCGGCCATTCACAAGAGCCTAGCGCGGCTTTCACACGGATCTTATTTTGTCGCTGCGCGCCTACATACACTACATAGTTGTATATACAAATGCACGTTTGATAAAAGAGGATTTTTTTTAATAAAATAAATCAACAACATAGAATACAATTTTTTGATATCCCGTTTAGTTTTCGAGAAAATTGACTTGGAGTCTTAGTCGACTATGCGTGCACCGAAGTACAGTTAAAATTCGAAATTAATTTTAAAATGAAGCTCGGTGCCAAAAAATTGTACAAACCCTGTGAAACGGAGGATGACAGAAGCGGGATTAAATAGTAAACTTGTAGTTCAAAAGCGATGTTTCAAACGACAAAATGGAACAAAGGAATTGCAATAGACTATGGATCACGAAAATTACATTGCAACGTGCATATAATAAGCGATCAAATAACATAATTGTCGACCATCAATTTTTTCGATAGTTTAATTTCTACCTGACTTATGCGTAAATAAAGTCCATTTTCTTACACACGAAAATGATCTTTTTGCTTCAAAGTGTAGCTAGTTTATTATTTTTCAACCAATCGCAAGAAATTGATGACAACTTAGTTTTATTTAATATTCTATTGTGAATATTTTGTTTAAGAATCCTGTTCATCAGAAATAGCGTACACAGTTCAACCGTACACGCCATGGTATAGTCTCGACCGCCACGTTTGTTTTCAAAGAAAATTTGAAACAAATTGTATATATTATTCAAAAATGTCTCTCATCTTTATTGAAAAATTTTTAACGAAGAAAGTGTTTTTGTCACTGAGAAATAAATTCCCAAATATGCGGTATTTCTTGACCTGGCCAAGGTGGTCTAACCCCTGAACGGGTCATTCTACTTTCATCAGCCAAAAAACGGAAGTATTTTTAAAGATATCTTTCTCAATAAATACAACATATAATGAAATAATTTTTTTTGGAATTTATTCAGCTAGTCTTATATTACACTTATATTATGTTAATTCTTTAAAAATAGCTTCATTTTTCGGCCGATCAAAGTATAATGAATCCTTAAACGCGTTTCTCTCGACACCACGTTTTTTAAATTGGCGCCGAGGATAATTCAAAAACTATTTAACCAATCAACTTCAAATTTTGCACACTTTTAGTTCATAATATTCCTCAAAACATGAGCCTAAATATTCAACCAAATTATTATTTTTAACCCCTTTTTTTAAACCAATACAGAGCAGATTTTTTGCGAAAATCACACTTAATAGTTTGAAGTGCCGCCATTGTAGGCACTACCTGCACCAAAGCATCTATGACTCCGTTATTTCTTCAAATTTGACTTTAATACTTTAATGGCACATTATTGAAACTCCAACCATTAAGAAAATGCCCAGAAAAAAAATCAACCTTTTCAAACTGTCACCCTGCTTTCCCTCTTTGGATCTGGCCACGGAGTGGGGAAGCCGAGGATGCCTTCTGGTATATAAGTGGACTGTGATGAGCCACACGGCACTTACCCCAGAACCTCGGAATTGGACAATCCTTCCAACATATTCCTAACACACAGAATTTCATGAAACACCCTGTATTTTGGGAACAAGTTGCGAGGCGATCGGTGTATCGGTTATTTCGAGACGATTTGAAATTGCCAAGGCACCTCTGCATCGTACGTGAAAGAATCCAATCCAATCGCGCGTTTGACCGATTTCTCGCTTCGAACCACCCAATCGTAGGAATTCGTGGAGCGTTCTGAGCGCCGATTCGCAGGCGATTTCGAAGGCAGCACCATCGATCGCTCATTTCGGGTTAAGTCGAACGGAAGATTTAGTTCTGGCACACTTTCAGCTGCCGAAACCGCATTGGTATGGCTGTTCCTACCGCACCCACGGAATTAAATCAATCGCGACGCGATGCAGCACCGCGATTCGACGTAATACCTAACCCGTCGAATCACTTATTCGTGGGGAACGGGAGAATATGGGATATATAGTCATGTGATACGTTAAAAAAAATCGAGCGCATCGACTCCTGGGAATTTATTATGTAGGATAATTTGGGGGATTCTGTAGCACGGCGCGAGGAATGTGAAAGTTATTCGAGGATTTAGTGGCATAGTGGGATTTAATCATTTGGTTATTCTGAGATAGAAATTGTTCGAAGTAATTGTTCCACATAATACTACGCCGTTTATGTGTTTAGATAAAAGTACTAGCCTAGGTAATTAGAACGATGGACTAAACAAAAATTATAATTGTCATATTTTACTTTAACTTTACAGCTTTAAAGGCTAATCGACAGGGTGTAGGTATTGCAATAATAAGAATTAAAATTATAAGAATTAAATTGAAAAGACCTCTGCAATTTTCTATATTCTGTAATATTATTTTCACAATTGGTAAAATATCTTTTATGGCGATAAAGCAATAATGGTAACTACATTACGTATCAGCGTATTTTCGTAATTAGTATTCATAATATGTTACTGCTATTCAAAGTGTAGCTTTTCTAATATAATAAAAATTAATAACAAATAACCCACTTATAATAATTATTATCACGTCATACTTATCATCATAAATTACTATTCATTGCAGTCAAACAGCTTTCTTCAGCATCGTTATGTAGTTGATAGATTTTAAGCTTTCGCTAAGCTGCCTTCACAGTGTCCAAGAGCTACACACTTTACGTGAATTACCTCCTACTTACGCGGGAACTACTTTTCGTTCCTCTGAAAGTTGAAAATTCAGTGAGAACTTAATGAGGATTTAAAGAGGTAACGATGATGTTATTCAAAAGGAGATTAACCTACATAGCTGCGCTAATTTTACACACATCGATGCTTATTTAAAAATTACAAGAAATACATCGCACGTCAGAATTACGTCGAAGTACATGAATTCTAAAAATAGATTCTAAAATTCTCCATTTTGTACTTTGAAAAATGGGAGCCGAAAGCTGCTCGAAATTCTCCTGTTTTCCGATACCCTTGTGCAAACTCGCTTCGTGCCACGGTATCGTGCCATTTCCTCAACATCCACAGGCGTTCACCAAAAGCAAAAATGTCAACGTCACCTCGGATGACCGGAGCAAATTGAATTAAATTAATCCGCACGAATCAATTGCGTTAAATTGAATCAAATCGAAAGGATTAAACGGTGAGTCGGCCGTGAGTCGTAAAACGAAAACTACAGATACGTCCAGGGGCGTGCAGCCAGGGTTTGGGGAAAGGGCGAAGGAGGGGGGCAGAGAAAGAGCGACGAAAGAGGCACAGCGTCCGGGGCGCGTTACAGCGCGCTACACGCGCGACATCATTTCGTTCTCGCAGTTCACCTTGAACCAACTTTCTCCCGCCGCGTTAAATCCGAATCTCTTCGTCCGCTAATTAAGATGCACGCCTGTAAATGGGGAAAAGCCTCGCCCGTTCTAATAACCGGCGGCTAATTGCATATCCACGGCACTGCGTACCAGTAGTTGGGATTGTTGGTACTATTCAAATAATTCAATGTTCTAGTGTTTTCTCAAACTTCTGTACTTACTGAAAAATTTTTATAGGGGCGTAGGTAGTTTTCGATGGGGTGACTGTATAAAATATATATCATACTCTGTTTTTTCTAACATTAGTGATGTATTAATTTTAATAATTACTAATAATTAATTAATTAATTATTAATAACTAATTAATTTTTTGTAACATTAGTGATGCCGCTAACATTTAATCGTATTAGTGATGTATTTAAACAAAATTTAATTTGTAACAGAATTTATTTCACGCAAACGATACATGCCAGATTAGGTGTGGGGTGTTGATAATAATTCTGGGACACTGGTTTTGATCTTTGAATGAGTTATGTGTTTATAAGTTTGAAGGTAATAGCCATGAAGAATACGAACATTCTAAAGTTGCAAATTTTCTATTTTGGAACATTTCTACATTTAAACCTGAGTAACTTTAGTTTAAAATATCAGTCAGGGATCATTAAAGGAAGTTCTTACACTTTTAAACCACGTATGTACATATTAACACGAACATGAAGAAATACGTTTCTGATAGCTTTTAATGCTCTGCTAACTTATACCGCCCTAATATAGAACAAGATATCACTCTCAAAATGTTAAGAAATTTGAGTGGGGGCGTAATTTCGGTGTAATGTTCGAGTACTGCAATGTTAAAATTTTCATCGAGGCACACTGGAATATTATTTACGATATTCAAATCTCATTCAAGATACACTCGAGTACTTCAACATTCGAATTAGGGATTGCAAACCGGTAAATCGGTAAATCGGTTTAATGTTTTTTTTCATTGATAACTTAGTAGATAACAACGGAATTATGCGCTACATATGTACGATACATTGTTATAAATACAATTTTTACTGGTAATTCGCCAAATTTTTACCGGTAATTCAATAAATTGTGTATTTCCCGATATTTACCGGTAAACCGATTTACCGATTATTCGAATTTATCAGAGAAAAATTTGGCAAACACAACTCCAGCCCTTATTCAAACACGCGGCTGAAGGATATCCCTCTCGCTCGTCAGGAAGAAGAGGACGCATCGGGGGCACACCTGGATGTGCCCGATTGTATGGTCGCTCGTTCGATCGCGCACGGGCAGACGTCGCGTCGTCACGAAGACAATCGTTCGTGGGCGTTCTTCGCGGCGTACCGATACCTCCGATAATTTTGGGTCACTGAATCGTTGGCTTTCTTTTCCCGTTTCACCCTGTCGGCACCGTGAACTGTGTATCCATATGCATTTCGCCGTGCGCACCGTTCTCCACGGGTGCGGTGGTAATTATTGCGAGTGGAAATAAATCCTCGTCGGTCAGAGTGACCGACGCGCGTATCCTTTAAGACTTATCGCCTCCCTGATACGGCGGCCGCGTGGAGCTTGAAGCGGGGTGCATTTAATCGGTCTAGCGCCGGAGTCTTCCGCGGTCTGCAACGATCTAACACTTTCATTATTCAAGAAATAAACTGTTAGACGTGGAAGTACTTTTAAAGGAGTGGCGAAGAAAGTGAAATAGTGATTTTTATGGTTAGAGTTATAAGAGGTTGGCGTTACGAAATTTTGCTTATGCTAGGGGGTAGAACAGAAATGGAATAAATGATAGTGGTAAAGGGAGAAACGAGGTTTTTACTTACAAGGAAGTAAAAAATTATACAATGTGGAGCACTTAATGAAGAAATATGTGAATTAGTTTATACAAAAGCGGACTTGTGAACAAACCGGTTTTCAAATTCCATTATTCCCAAAATCCTGTTACACCGGTTTTCAAATTCCATTATTCCCAAAAAACCTGTTACACCGGTTTTCAAATTTTCACAAAAAATATATAATGAAAGTAGCAGGTAAAGAAATATTTATACTTATTTTAAAAATTGTCACTTTCCTTAATATTTATGCAATTACAAAAATATAGGTACTCTATCTATACAAAACCAACTAAATAAAAAATAAGTAAAATAACTCAAATTCATACAAATCCGTATAATTTTGAAGTTCATTTAATATTTATAAATCTACAAAAATATAACACATTAAAATAGACTGCATACAGAATCAAATGAAAAAAAGGACTAATATAACTGAAATCCACACAAAATATAAATCTTTTTATTGTAGTACCAAATTATAAAACTTTATTCCATTTAGAATTTTTCTTCACAAAATATAAACTCATGAATATTAGCTTTACAGTAAATGATTACCTACTACAATATGTTTGTGTCTGAGGCGATTTCAAGTCAAAATGTTAATGTTTCTAATTAAATAATTAATTAATTTCTGCATATTCTAATATATAAAACCGGTTTTTTAAATTAAAAAATTATTTTTAGTGTTGTAACGTCGCATCAACTGCTTTTATTTATCATTAGCGACGTAACACATCCTGAACGATAATATTATACAATATTTATAACAAGTGATCCAATCTTATATAATAATAGCTCCATTCTTATGACAAAACAAAATTTGCATCAACTGCGAGGAAGTACGACGAAACAAGACATCCTGTTTTACGAACCGATTGGTAGTGAAAAATTTCGTGAGAAGAAACACGCGCGGCCCGAAGTTCTCGTTCAAATGGAGTGAAAGCCGTGCTCGACTGTCACAATTGACGAAAGTTTCACGAAATTTCAGCGCGTTCTTTGCTCCCTGCGCCTCAAATCATTTCACTGGAAACCACGTCCTTCCGAGAAAGAACTTGACCCGTCAGATCTGAAACGCGAGTCGGTCAATTACGAATCGTGCAATCAGAATTCCACTACCAAATTTATTGACTTTAAATGCTAGGATTAAATGTGAAAGTAAAAAATATTCCCAACTTCGCGTTCCAATGAAAAATTGGTCTAATCTATCGTACATCGATCTACCTGTCTAAAACTGACTCGATTTCCTGTTCGCCAGTTGAGTAGCAGGCCGCGCTCTAAACTCGCCCGCTGGAGGTCTCGTGGAGCCGAAAAGCATCATCGAGGAAAAAAAGGAAAGCACGTAGATACAGGATCTTAGTATGTCAGTGTGCCTATATGCTAATCGCGCGAAGAACAGTTTTAAACCGAAGGTGTCAGCGCCAACGGCGCCATGGTCTCTGAAGAATGCCTCGAGAAGCTGCGCTTTTAACGCTTTTAGCGCGCCAATAAACGAGGGACTCGCCTGCAGGCTAACGCACGAATTATGGAAACGTCGCGACTGTACGAATTACAATCAAAATACAATTGCAAATGTGCGAATAAGGACACAGAAGGGAATAATCAATATATGCAGTCTGATCTAAAATTAAGATCGAGAACTTAAGGGTGGACCCCACCCTGAAGCCACTAACAAAAGATAAAGTTAGGGATATTTTCCTTTGTATAAATAAAAATGTAGGACTTGTATTTTTTATATAGTTTTAAAGCAATCTTTATTTTGCTAGAATTTTTTTATGAAAAATTGTACAAAATAGCGGCAGACAAAATGATTTCGCGGAGGGCTGCAAAAAAACTGGGGCACACTCCGGGAATTGATTATCTGAGATGGAAATACAAAAAAGGTTATAAACTGAAATATATCATCTTCCACCTAGCGTAGGATTTTTCAATTATTTGATATTTTAATTATTCGATATTTATGAGCATGTCAGTGCAAATTTTTATGTAAAAAATTAAATGATTATGGCAATGATTAGTGAAATTTATACCCTTGTGATTTAACAGTTCTGTAGTCCCAGTTGCCACCCACATAATGTGTTATAAATCGCAAAATCACGAAAAATGGACAAATTCCAGTTTTCCCCTTAGCCTTCAAATGTTATTTTGCAATGGACGCTGAACCCAATGTGCAGTCCAGCTAGCCGCCGGCAATATCATTTGAGTCTTGTTAAGCTTCTGTTACAATCAATATTTCAATGCATATTCATGTATTTAGTGTTACATAAACAATTTCGCAATAAAACAAACTATTTGTTGATGCTGATAACGCCAAATATGTAGAAGTGTAGCAGTTGGAACCGAGTTGTTATAAGTTTGTTAGATGTCGATGCAAATAAGTGGTCCAGAGATGAGGCCCATCTAACAATGAGTAATGTACCATGCTTATGTGCTTATTTATTTAAAATTCGTCAAAGTTATACAAAATAACAAAGAGAATGTTATTGCCACAAAGGTCGGTAGCGTATCCTCATTAACTACATCTTTCTTATCTGTTTTTATGAATACTAAATGCCCTTACATTCTGGCCACTACTATTTAAGAACACTTTGAACAGACAATAAACTAATGGTTCCGAGTGTTTACGAAACAGAATGTCGTTTATATTTATGACAATTTTACTCCATAGTCGTGTTTAATGAAAGGTGTGCAAATTCATTAACGGCGAGATAAGATGGTAACCTGCTGACGAAATTACCACGATAGCGCGCTGACGTAGAAATTAACGATTGTCAGTACCTAAATATTTAAAAAGAGGGAGTTTACATGATAACTCATGGCTAATGGTGAACAGGAATATATATGTATTTCCTTATTGATATAAGGTAGTGTGTTAATAACGCATTTGTTCACCCTTATATAGCATTGGTCTCGTCATCGTGACCAGGATATTTTGTTCTTGAAACTTTCTCTTTGATCAAGATTATAATAGCGAAAATTGACGCGATCGTTTCTAATTTTGTCAGAGGAAGTGACTGTTTAGAAATAACTCACGATTAGTTTGCGATTCTAAACTGACGTTCACAAATACCGTAATGCAAAGATATTATTGAATTTACAAGTCTATCATTGCAAATTACACATGTAGGTAAAAGTACATAATTGCACTGTTATATTCGATTAATATTTGACGTTATTGAATTCATTTCCGATCAATTCGTGTAGTGTCATTAGGTACATAAAATGGTATCAGTACAAAAAGGTTTATTCTACTACTTAAGGAGGGAGCCTGGTGTAGCGGGTCGAAGAAATCGATTTATTTTTTTGCATAAATCAATAGTTGAACATCACCATAATATGTTCCAAAAGCCGTAAAATGAAATTCGAAAAATTAAAGCGGATATAGCCGATTTTGCTACGGAGCGCCAGGTTACCAGAAAACTTGAAATGTGTTTTTCTCGGAACGACAATTTTACAATTTGCGGGCAATGTGACTCCAAAAATATTCAACCAATAGATTTGGCCTTGTGCACGGATATTTGTGAACATTTTCTTCACAGATCGTAGCTATTGGTATAATGATATTGTTTAAATAAATATTTTTTTACACATTTAAGGCAAAATTTCGTTGGAAGAGGGGAACTTTTTTCAAGAGGCCGTCATTTGTTCAATTTTGCATCTTTTAAGTTATGAATTTATACGATTTGTGTGTACACTCATAAACTAAACGAAAATTGTTCGATTTTTGGTGTTAGATGAAACCAAAAGACGCTACATTGCCCGCAGTGGAGTTTTTAATAATTTTTTTTAGCTACCATAAGCTGATAATACAATATCCTGAAAGTTTCAGAAAAATCGATTGAATACTTTCTTTAAGAAAAATTTCCGAATAATGCCTCGATTTTCAGCTGATTACACCAGGCTCCCCCCTTAAAGACAGATACCGATATGTAACATTTCTTTAATTGCATTGAATAAATAAATATTAAACGTTGAAAGAAATTTCCACAATGAGTACTGAGCAGGTAGGTACTTACGTAAGGTAAAATCTGCGTCGAGGCAAATGTTTTTGGTAGGTTTAAGTTTCATTATTGAAACTCAGAAGCAGTGTTCGAGGTCCAAGTCTACCGTTTTCACTATGTTAGCACTGGTGCTTAGCAGTGCCTAGCCGTTGTATGCGAACAGTAGAAAGTAATTTAAAATTTCGTGTGTTCGCAACTGTTTCGTACACATACACAACCTCGTGCAATTAGGGAACGATTGAGAAAGTAAGAGGGGCAATTTATCTTTTGACCTCCCAAGTGTGGCTTGCTTTATTTTGAAATATACGACAGCTAGCTATCGCGAAACTTGTAATGAAGTTTGACCACTCGAAAAAAGTAGAGAAATTCGGTTGTTCTACTTTACGTCAATACTTTCTTTATTTTTTAATAGCTCATTGTATTTTATATGTTTCTTAAACATATATACATATTTTGTGTTGTTGAAACCTTTGCAACAAAATAATTAGTATAAAATTGAAATATATTCAATAGAGTGTAGCATAAAATTTTAATTTTTAATCGAGATTGTCAAGTACATTCATCAATATCAATCTCTCTGTACGTATTAACATGATATTTTTAATGGTATTGGAATTTAAATAAAGAGGAATGCATATACAAAACTGGACATATCTATGGCTTTAACTTAATTAATTAAAAAGAAGTATTTTCGAAATGATTATTATTTTAATTCGTTGCACATTCAAATTACATAATTTTTTTTCTCGTAACAATTACGAACTGTTCAATATATGCCATTTATATTGCCATACAAGAAAAATTATGCAAAAAGTCAAATGCATGGTTTGACAATTAAAGTACAACTATAACAGAACCATAAATTCTTAATAATTTAATTCAATATAAGTTTAGTTTTATACAATATCATTACAATTTAATATAATATGGTAAAATTTGCAATGCTTGCGCGGATGCCACCCCCGTGAAAATGATCGACGTAATTAATTATGATATTAATGATCTCGTAATTAATTATATCAGTTCATTTGAATTTGATTTACTCTAATTATACACACGCGTGATAATTTTTAAGCGGAAAAGACGTATAAGTTAAAATAGAAACAATAACAGTTATTTGTAGACACAATTCGTATTTAAGATTTAAATATTGATTCCATATCTATCAGTTAATGGAATATACATATTATACATGCATCGCGTCCTAATAAGATGGTTTAAGAATTTAAATAAAATTCCACATACGCTGAACTCGATATAGTTTATACCTTACTCACTCTATAACCAATTAGCCAAGTCGGCATATAAATTAGAATATTTGAGTAGAAGGTTGCAGTGTAATAAATAATAATTGTACTTTGTAAATTTCAAACTGAAACATGTGTCGAACTAATAATTTTCCTCCACAAATACTGTAATTCCTTTTGATTAAAAAATAAAAACTTCATCAAATAATTTACTAAAACATATGAATTTCCATCTGAAAGGAACGTGTAACTGCACCTTGCACGCACATAAAATATACATGAATACATGGTCGTGATACAGAAAAGTAGAACATTTAAAAGCAATGAGGTTTTGCTTTTACCCTTTTTCACATTTCAAACTGTTTGAATGATACTTCTCTAATTAATTTACCTTTGTAATAATGCATTGAAACAAAAAACGACTAATTGTAAGTACTCCGTGAAATTAAACGCAAAGCTGCCATTATAATGCACATATAATTAAACGAGCTTGAACAATCGATATGTTTTCATGGCCACTACGTATTTAAAATCCGGTCAAAAAGAGAATATTACTCCCATTATTTCGAATTTCTGTTATTTTCGAAATATTGCAGTTTGTACTCGTGGCATTTCCAATCATTTCCTCCACGAAATTAAAATTTATTACATTTTCGAATGCATGCACCACTGAAATGTGACTGTACCAAAACCACCTTTTATCATTTCTAGGTTATTGTCCTACATATTCCCAGCGTTTTGTCGTCGAATCGACTATAATTATATTATCACGAAAAATATAAGCCCTTTTAATACATAGTTCAGTATTTATTCACCCCTTTTCAACAAACAGACGGAGTATATATCACAGAAATTTACAACAAAATTTTGAATGAGTGCAACGATTATTACAGAACAGAAATATATATAATAATATTCATTTCAGTTCTTTGTGGTCGACATTTATCAAGATAGCTGCCGCAACTCCCCAAACGGAATACTAAAAAAGACAAGCCAAGTGATAGATCGAAAATTTCTCTCAGCAAGAATGCAATCGTTTATCATCGTCACTCTGCTGCCGCGAGGAAAGTACAGTTGAACCGTGTAGCCATATAAAAAAAAAGAACAATAGATTTTCCACGGGAATATGGATACGAAAACTTTCTCTTCGAACGCTCGAATCCTGAGGCATCGCCCATCGAGCCTCGCTCTATTTTCGCCTTTCTAGCGTCCACCAGACGGGCACGGTCTTGTTAAGTCATCCATCCACTCACTTTCACCACCTACACATGAATTTTCTGTCCGAACCAGCCCCCACCCGTGGACAAATTCGCGTGACAATGAGTCACTGCCGGATCTTCGGGTTCTTGCTTTCTCGCGGTGCAGTTTTGAAATTGTCCCCCCGTTGATACTCGACCCACCGGCATACTCTCGTTTTTCACTTTTGTTGGCCACCGTCTTGCATGCCAATGTCGTTAGTACCGGTACTCCTAATACGGGGGGAGATTAATATCGATTGAATATTGAATAGCCCAAGTCACTCTCGCTCTTCCTACGCCTTTTCTCTTCGCATCACCGTCTATTTTTGTCTGTTCCTTGCTCCTTTCTGCATTCCCTTGTTCCTTGTCGCGGGCGGTCAGTTCGGTTGCGTTATTTGCACGAACAAAAGTGAAATGTTAACCCTTTCCATTGTAAGTATCTCCTTGGGCACACTAAAGTTTTAATTGATTTTATACACTAAATATTAAATCTTGCAAAAGTGGAAAAATTTGAGATTCGTAGAATCAGGTAAATTATGGAGTTTGAAATTACTATACGATATTTTTTATAGTTCCGTATTTAATAAGCGCAGTATTTATATAGAACTTATGACTTATGAACTTTACACTGTGAAATAAATTTTGTGTTTAAGTTAAGCAGGATGAATTTTCTTCAAATTGAAATGAAAAATTTGTTGCTAGAAGTAAATCGTGGCAAACGATATTGTTTTATTTTTATTGTAGTAAGGGTAGATATGATTTGTTGAACTAATGTAGCATATTTGTATCAGAGAATACTTTCAAAATGACTGCGCAAATTACTATTGAATCTCTATCGAAAAGCATTATTCCTTTGACACATGACAATAAATATTCCTCCAAGAATTTTCTGTGATTGAAATGTAACTTTTATCATAACATGTGATCCATCTCACGTGAGAAAGAAATTCTATCATTTGATAAAGAACACAGATAACCTGCATTTACAAACAATGTTTTGAAGAAGTTACTTCAAATTTTTGTAAAAGGGTTCTATTTTTCAATAGAATACAGGTTTCACACCGTCAAAGAGTTATAAAAAATTGAATAGTACAACAAAATGTATAATCATTTTACATATAAAAAGTTATAAGGTACTAAGTTGTTCAAAAAATGAAATACTTGATTATATACAAACATATGTAGGTCTATCAAATTTCTTAATGAAGCATATGTTTTACCGTAGGACGATCCCGTAGCATCACACGAGAATCATTTTATGTAGGTACTGCGACATCCTTGTTTATATTCCACAATTAAGTATCCAACTATTTTTTAGTTTCTTTAAATTTTTCACAAAAATAAATGGACTTGCGTCTACTTTGCCTTCCAGATGACCCCTTAGAAAAAAAATCCGGGGAATGTAGGTCAAATGATACGTGACATCCGTCCTTTCAATTTTTCATTCAACTTTTTCGTACCACCCTTTCTTTTGATTAACAGCAAAGCGAAAAAATGGGGTGTAGTGAACATAGTAGGTAACTTAAATGGCCTTGAGCAATCAAAATCATGTACTTAGTATAACGTTTCTGTACTACGATAACGGAGACAGAGTGGAGGAAGCTGCTTAGATCCCGGGAACAATTTTGGACAGAACTGCCTTGGGCTATTATATTATACGCTTGTTAGACCATATCGCTTCTGCGTTATGGTACCTCATCGGACCATGTATCAATTACTAGTTCCACAGCATAACAAACTTTGAGATTTGTCATGAACAGATGGGGTCGGATGATCCGTGGAATCAATCAAGAATTATTATCTACTCAGTGTAACTCTATAACTTCGAATTTGATGTTAATTTTAAGACCTTGCATATTTGCAACAGATTATAACTTCCATTGAAATTATTCAATATTCATTTCTTCTTAGTAATTCTTGTGGAAATGCGTATAAATACAATAGAGAAGTAGTAATAAGTAGAAAAATAGAATTAACTTAGTGATCATTTTAATTAGTTCCTTTAATAAATCACAACGCGTGTGGTACAAATAATTCCGCAAATATGAATTCACGAGTGTCATGCATTTCGTATGAGATAAGATGACAAACATAAGTTATATATTTTATGGAGAGGTTTTATAACACAATAGTAAAGCATAAAATAATGATAAATGATAAATAAAAAATAAAATGCCTCCGAATAGAAATAGAGGTTACAGCATACATTCAATTATGATGGTGTGTTAATAAAATGATGATGCTTTTAAAATTTTAAACTGCTTTTCTTGTAAAATTCACATCTTTCTAGTTATGCTAAAAACATTTTTTAACACTTTTTTTATTACTTTTTCAAAAGTTAATACATTCGGTGCTGCCCTCCCCTTGCCGCAAAATCTTCAATTAAACCCGTGCCACCGAACGTCCGATCGGAAACCTTTGTTGGTCGCTTTCCTTTCGCCGTCCCTTCCCTCTTCGCCTTTCCAAAGAGAGCGCTCCTTTAATCTTTCGAGGCAAGGCTACGCCCGTGAACTCACTTTCAGCGGCCGCATCCTGTGCATCCGGAATCGCCGAGATTCTGCGCGTAAATAGAATAACGGGCATAATACCAGCCAAGCCTCATCGAGGCGGGCCCGCCTTTCGTGCAACGGAACTGGCCAGCGACGCTTCATTTCCCCGGAACCCCGTAGAAAATGTGAAAAGATAAACAAATATGTCTGGCAGCATAAAGAATTCAGTTTCTCATTCGACCTCGAAATAATATTCGGCACGATTCGGCCTAGTTTGAACAGAACCTTTTCTCTCCTTAACGCGGCGCTCCTCGATAAAGCGGAGCCTCGATAAACCGAGCTTCTGCTTAATCCGAACTTTGAAGTTTAAAGGTTTAAACCACTGCGCTGTGAAGTTCTCTAATTTAATGCATTTAATGCAGTAGATTGATAAATTGTTAAGCTTGATATTATAGGTCTGCAGCATGGGAAATCTGCACTGCACCTTACATTCAAGTAGGAAAGGTTAGGATGGTGTTTTATTCAACGTCTAGGATGCACACCCCAAGGGGATGGGCAAAGTGCAAAATTTACTTTGAGTTATACACATGCTCTTGAGGATCGGTCTTGACTCTGGCTTTTAGACACTTAAGTCAAGTATGGGTTTTTGGATCTTTCTGCATAAGTAGGCATGAGTAGCGTATTTTATTATTATTTCAATATTACGTCCAACTGAATCGCTTGAATAGGGATATTTTGTGTGTAGGATATGTTTAAGGGGTCATTCTACTTTGATCGGACGAAAAATTCAGCTATTTTTAAAGATATTTTTCTCAATAAATACAGCAGATGATGAAATAAATCTTTTTGGAATTTGTTAAGGTAGGTACGCTTATATTATACAAAAAAAAATCAAACGGATTTTTTATAGTTTGTTGCAAATGTTTTTTATAGCGTCAACGTGACACCTGCAAAAAAGGCTCAGGCTTATCTGAAACAAAAAATTTGAAATGATTCATAATCTGTATGAATGTCAATTAACAATTTTTGTCGAAAAATAATCGAGATATTTCTCGGAGAACATTTCAGAAAACACACTTTTGGGGAACTGTTTCTTTCAAACCGGCACCATTATAATATTTCTCACCAAAAATTATTAATTGAACTATGGGCGATAGCAACACTCATAGAGATTAAGAACCTTTTCGATTTTTTTATTTCAGATAAGCCTGAGCCGGGAAATCACCTGCACCACAAACATACCTCATTTTGCAGGTGTCACATTGACGCTATAAAAAAATATTTGAAACAAATAGAAAAAATCTTTTTAATTTCTTTTGTATAATATAAGAGTAGCTTAATAAATTCCAAAAAGATTTATTTTATTATATGTTGTATTTATAGAGAAAAAATCTTTGAAAATAGCTTCATAGTTCTGCCGATCAAAGTAGAATGACCCCTTAATCTATAGACACAGTAGAGCCCTGGTAATTCGAGGTATGCGGGTCACAAACCAGCTCGAATTTTATCGGAAACTCGGATTAAGCGAAACACATATATCTGCACACTTGATGCGATACAAAACAGCTCGAAAAACATTAATCTATCTGAGAAAAGAAAGCGAATAATAAAAAGTATTTCAAAATGGGAAAGTAAAAAATATTATAAAATCAGTATTTCTGAACCCAATGCAACGTTCAAACGTTTAAAAAAAACAGCACAACGAATGCACACTACAAAAAAAAAAATTAAAATTTTCCCAAAGTTACATATTATGAAAAGCCTCTCGATTTTTGGTGCAATATAATATTTTAAAATGAAAACAAATTTGATATCTGCGATTGAAATGGATACCTATGCAAAAATATGGCGAAAATCATACGATGAATTCAATCCAATAAAAATCTGTGTGAAAAAATGTTCTGACACACTGTATCTATACGTACCAAAGAGCGATTGTCTATTATTAGGAACGCGCGTTATCCCATTTCTTGCACGGCATCCGCTTTTAAATAACGGATATAAGAATGCCACGCTCGCCGAGTTTTGCGTTAACGTTTAATTATTTATTCGCTGGACGTTCTTAAGGAGGTAGACCGGACACTGTTGGTAATTATTCACGCCCGTTCCAAACGTTTCCCCGGTGGTTAAAGACTTTCTTAATCGTCCAGCGAGTTTCCTACAGTTTGTTCTCTTTTACTAGTACTTTTGCTTCGTACCTTTTATCGGGACCATTCATGGTGTCGAATAGGAAATGCAGTGGAACCGCGATTACTGAAGAAAAGTGGGACTCAAAATAGGTGGAAATATCGCGCAATTATTGGGGTAGCCAATCAAGTGCACGAAGATTGAAATCCGCGCTTCCCCTTCTACTATGCATTTTTATTTTGTTTATTCTCTTTGCTAAGTAACCGTGCCTGCCAATTTCTGGCGAAATGCAACAGGCGACGTTCGCGTGCACGTATCCTGGCTCTACTGTTTGGCGAAACTAGTAGCGACGATAACGATCCGTCGTTATACTGATTTCTCTGTTTCTCGTGCGCTTCGTTTAAGACTGTTATTGCAATTAACACTTAATCTGCCGCTCCTGCGTATGCGTGATTTCACAATTTTCATCTACTTATCGCGCGGGAGCCTGAGAATTTAACCGCCTATTTTATATTTAAAATTGAAGAAACTACGTCATTGGTAGATCTCCGAAATGTTTACAAAATGCAGTTGCATCTTCGAGAATCAATGAATTTGAAAATATGAAAAAGATCAGTAGTGGGTTTGAGTTTACATTTAAATTTTAAGTTTTAAATTTTAACTCTGTGATCCTTAAATTATTTATTGTTATTCTACTGACTTTTTTATGTTGGGTGAAAAGAATATGGGTAAGATTAAAAAAGCGAGATAAAGAGAAAATTAAAGTGGATTTCATTTGTCTTGTGGGATATTACGATTATGCTAAACTGTGTTTGAGATATAACAGAAGTAATTTGCAATTTTTAATTAATAAGTTCTTATGTAAAAGTAACAGTAGATCGAGTCAAGAATAAAAAATTAAAATAACGGAACATTTGAGTTATTATCGATGTGTAAATCTTTAATCGAGCAGAAATTAATTCCTGCAGTACGAGTAAATCAATATTAGTTTACTGCTGAATTAATCATGCATGGATTATTTAAATTATCTGTTCCTTAAAGTTTGCATTCCACGTTATTCCCGCATCATTTATTACACTCGTCGAATCATATTTGTTTAATACCAGTTAATATTAACTTTTTGCAAAAAATATACTGTATTGAAGACTTTTCTTATTATATTATGTAATTTTCTATCTAAAATTGTATTACTTTGGTACTACTTTCGGTAAAAAGGAATATATGCCAATACTAATGTTGTTCTAATAATTTCGATATTCAATCAGACAGGGAAAAAATCTTTCTTTATATTTTAATTTTTTTATAATTTTTTCTGAATATTATCTAAATTTCTACCTCCTACCTATATAAAGTAAATCATTGAAATAATTCTGTTAATAACATTAATCCCACGTTTGAATTTCTTTAATGTTACATTTGAATTTTATTTACAAAATACGCTAATTCTTAAAGTAACAATTTAAATGTAAATTGTTCAAAGAAATTAAAAGACGTGAAATAGAATATGTGCATTTAAGAATAAATATTTAATGTGCAATTCTCGTGATCAATACAATTAACAGAATAATAAAATGGTAATAATATATTAGTACTACAAAGTGCAAATAGTCTAAACCAGATATATATCCTCAAAAACAGATAGAATTACTCATTACCTACCATTACAAAATCCAATTTCTCTACTCATCCTGTTGCCCCTTCAAATACCTACCTTAGAACCCTCCTTTTACACTAATATATTAAAATATGATGTTGAAGTCTAACATATTACAATGATACCAAACTACACGATATTAATCAGAGGTGACCAAAATTTTATTATTATTAACTGCCTAAAAAGGAAACCTTAATTATAATTACTTGGGCCACGAACAATTGCACACAGTTTCAGGGGTCCAAAGCCAACGTCGAAAGGCCCGCGAACATTTGAACGCCTTCTCTTCTTGAACCGCGATAGAAGCGTGATTTCACCAAGACACGACTAGGTCGCCGTATTCGCCAACAATAGACAACCATGCGCATTTCTCCGCGTGGAATTCGAGTTGCGTTAGAAGAGAATCGCATCCACTTCTCTCCGCTGCTTTCGCGTGCCGCATCCGGTATCGATCGATGGGAGGCCTGGTGGAAGATACAAGGTAAACAGGATACAATCACTGACTTAGACGGCGTAAACTCACCGGTCATTAGACCCGTTTGTAGACTAACCAACAACCTCCACTAATTGTAAGTGGCAGATGCAATATTACGCGAAAATTCATGCACGATTAGAGGCCGCCGGCCTCAAGTACGACTACGTTGTACCGCGAGGCTGCAATTAATTTCTGAGCAGCAGCAATCGTAAAGCCTCTCAGGGCCTCATCTTCAAAAAAAAAATACGATTTTATCCAAACACTGTATTTTTTTCTGTGCTACACTTGGCCCGATTTTAGTAAACTATCTCCTAAATTTCCCGAAAAATGAACCACTCGGAAATTTTGCCACCTGGACCTTTTTCCTTACGGCGTTATATACGTTCTCCGCGCCTAACAATCGATCACTTTTGGAATTTATTCTGTCCTTGGGACCTTTATTCATAAAGGTCGCGCGTCCCACTCGTACGGCGTGACGTATTGCCTACACGCGCGTAGTGCGGACCTCTCTATATTCAAACCCTAGTATCTAAAAAATGGTTGGAAGCACGAAAAAATTATATATACAGTAATTGTAGAAAATTGAATGCTGTTTTAATATTATTGGAACAAAATTTCGATAGGGCTTTCCATTTTCGAGAAATTCTGCAAATTCAAACCATTGATGAATTCTAAACTTTAAGATCTGGTCGGCACCCTTTCCTGTAGTCCGATTGCAATAAACTTTTTCAGGGACTATTTTTTTATAAATGACACTGTTCTAAGGAGTGAGAGTAAAGGCACACATAAAAAAAATGAGGACCACCGTAAGGACTTGCGACTTTCTTTTGATATCTCCTTCGACGGTCTCCTTAACGGAAAAGTAAATATTTCAAAGGTGCCAATCACGATCCACAGAAATGTCTCGTGAGAAAGAGTCTCAAAAATTGAAATGGTCCGAGAAGATCCGATTCGCAGACTACTTAGCGCAGATCGCGTATAATCAAACGCGTTACCGACTTCATTTCTTTCTCCAGTACGTCCAGGAATACCGTGACTCCATTCACCGGTGGCTAATTGCATGAACATTGTGTTGAAACGGTAGCTGAGCGATGGTAGTGACTTGCTAAAATTTAATCTACTACGGCCAGCGAGGAAGACGCTCTGATTCCTCCTGATTCCTCGGGTAATCAGAACATGGCGATCGGCAGCCTCTCGTCCTGAACGAAATACGAAAATGAATTTCGATGGCCAGCCGAGTAAAGGAGTAGTCATAGGTGGGAATAGGCTGAAGAAACGCGGAGACAAGCGTCGCGATTAGGGAACGATCGATGGCAAGTCGAAAGCAGTGTGTATTGCTCGTGAATCGTTTCAATAGAGGAGAAAGTCGACTAAATATAAAACGAATAATAGATGAAAGTGGAGCTTAAAATTTTTTAGATACTCTCTGCTATTTCCCATTCTATTGTAAATAACAGGACTTTCAGTTATTCCCACTGGTTATCCTTATTTTTTACTCTCGGTGATATTGTTGTTATGCGCCATTGTTATGAGTGTATTTTGGAATTTTTAATTGGAACGTAGAAAATGTAAATATGTAACTGCATTTTTGGTTGGATAGTTTTCTTGTCACTCTTTGCGTATCGACCGAGTGTGTTAGAATTTTTCAATACGTAAATAATGCGTTCAGTGCACGGCTCGTATACAGAGTTTATGGATCGTGGCCCATGCTTGGATACGATGAATACTCGGCCAATGGAACGTCCCAAATAATACTTTTAGTTGCGCATCCTTCTTGCACCGGCATTCAGAAAACCTCTCTTAAGCACCGCTGCTTCGGAAGAAAAAATTGTTGTGCTCAGGGAAAGAAGAGTGCCAAATTTTTGCAACAAATTTAGTTGAATGTTTACTCAGCTGTGTTTTTAACTTGGGCATTCGTGATTGAAAATAAGGGGAACTGAACGAACGAGAAGAATTTGTACACGTGGAACTTTGACGAGTTTTCAAAGTTGGGCTGAACATAAAAAAATATTTTTCGATATTAAAAGGCTGCATAACGTGGCAAGAAAGTTTTGTAAGGAAACAATAAGCATGAGTGAAATAAATAAATTTATGTGATGGAATAAGATAGTATGCACTTTATTTACAAAGCAAAAGTAAACGAAGATTATCAGAGTAAAAAGAAATTAACTTAAAAATATATAGAAGGAGAAATAATACAGAAATATATTTTGCATAGGGGATTATCTAGAATAGGTCAGTTCAACGTGATAACTAAAGTCATAACTTATGTGTTAGTATATCGATATACTTTTTAAAAATATTAATTTTAAACTATTCATTTCTGTCATTACTTTACAACCAGAATAAATTTAGACTGAAAGTTACATATTACAGATCTGGGTTACAATAAAAAGTATTATTCTTACTAATATGCAATAAGGATACGGTGAGACATAAATTCATTCTACGTGGTTGATGATTAAAATGTAAGTTGCAACGCCACTTATGTTGTGAAACGGCAAGAGAAGATGAAAGTGCCATTTTTGTAGCTTTTCAGGATTCTTGCGTGGCAATTAGACTTCCGCGTATCAGCCAGTAACGCAACTACCACAATATTACAGCTAGTCACAGCCTCAGCATTGATGCAACAATTTTTCAAAAGAAAATTCATCCTCAATCGTCGTATTTCTCCTTAAAAATTATGAACATTTTTATCACTAATGCAAATGTCTGAAACTTGACTTTAAGAATATTCAGATTTGAAGTTGTCATGTCAGGAGAAATTTATTGATAAATTTTAAAAATTCAGTCATAGGATTATGTGTCAAAATCCAACTTCCATTTTCTTTTCTTTTTTCAAATATTAGGCAGCCTCAATTCTTTTAAAAAAATACCTTGTAATATTATTTTATTCTCAAATACCTTCCTCAAAACTAATCTGATCGACCAAAATGAAATATGTAGATAGAAATGAATTAATGACACAATATTTCCCCTCCTAAATCCACTCATATAAACTCTACTTATATCGATAGTGTTAAAAAAATCTTGAAAAAAGAACAGTTTTACGAATTCGTTTAAAAAGAAGGGTAATCCACTGCCATGCAATCAGAAGTTCATTCCCGGGATTAATATCCGTGAAAATCGTTTCCCAGTTGGCGAGCAGTTCCAGCGTCTCTGGCGAATAAATCGTGATTCATGATTGTCAAATCTGATACGGGGGAAGCGCACGATCGTGCGAGACTGCCATAATTAAAGATTATTAGCAGCCGTTGATTACACGAGAGCTCGCGACGCGATCGTCCAGATTACCACAGATAACGAGGATGAAACGCGGCATAAAATAATTACGTGCAACGACGCCAGATATAAAAAAAAACACTTAAATAATTCATTTGTATTAATAATTCATTTGTGTAATTCATATATAATGTATATTTTTGACTAAACAAATATGTTTCTTAAAGCTTATGATATTAATAAACTTCATGCCAAAGTAGAAATCCCCGTTTGAATTTTTTTCTTTGTAATTAATTGAAACAGAAATGCTTCATTATAGGCAGCAACATCTGCCTATATAGTACTCTTATGGCTTTGGAGGTGTAGGAATGTGATCAAATAAATGTAACCGCCTAATAGGTGACGAAGAACTTTGGGATTTGTATCTACGAGGATATAATTTTACACATCCGTTGAGTGGGCCCTAAATTAGTTACTATACCCCTGGAACGGTGTATATGTATAGTTGTCGATAGAGAAATAATGATGTCGTAAATGGGATGAAGTAACAGGCACCAGCGGGATGTTACTTATTCTTAATTACTCGACACAACGAGGGCCTAAGGACCCAGCGCCGTATTGTATACTGCCTTGTAGAGATACACCTATACATATAGTAACGTAGAATAAGATGGGGCAAAATCGGTAGCGCTCTGGGGTACCTTGTCTCCGATAAAAAATAGAGAATGTATGTATTTAGCATAACTTTTGGGCATTTTCACTTTAAGGATGTACATACCTTTATGAGATTCAAACAAAATCGATTTTTTAAGTGCTTATTTACCTAATTCTATACAGTATGGAGGAGATTTTATAAAGGTTCGTAAACATTTGTCGTGTAAAACTTAAAACCCGTTTTTTTCGAAACACATTTTTTGGAGACTGCCTGCACGATAATTTTGACAATTGTTAGTATTTTTCACGAGATTTGGTACATATACAGCTGCTAAGATTCTCTTTAGCATGTCGAGCCACTTTTGTTATTTTTAATTTTTTAGTGATTTATTCACTAATAAAAAAACAATTGTACGTAGAATCTCACTTTATCTTTAAAAGTGACGTCACTTCGTTAGTTTTCAAAACTGACAAATCGTCCTCCGACATGTTATAGCCAATACGATAAAATTTAATGAAACCCCATCCATTTTTAAATCGGACCACTATGGAAACTTGAATCATGCAGACAGTCCAGTCCAGCTATGTTCGCACTGCACGCATGTGCGGATTTTACTTTATCCGCCACATTTGCTTATACATATAAACCTACACCATCGAGAATTTTTTTGTATAATCTACAATGTATCCTCTTTCGGATAGAAAAAAATTAAATCATTTCAACAGCTACATTTTCTTGAATAAATTCTTGATAAAGTCCTTTTTCACGCGGATTGCGCCTGGTTGGGCCGAAAAATAGGTAATTCTTTGTGAATTTTTTGTACAAAAACGGTTCGACAAATTAATTTGAAGTCTGGCAGGCTGCTTTATTATATCTTAAGCTATTGTTCTAAATTTGTGTGTGATAGTGCGCACAAACATGGCAGATACATGTTTGATGATACATGTGCTGACTGAGGGCGTTGAAAAAAGTGGGGTGGTCCTAGCGTTCGCGGAAAGTACTAAACACATCTGAAACACAAAAAGGAAAAGAGAATCTTATTATATATCAATGTAGCTATCTCTGGTATTAGATTTAATGCTCTACATATTACCGTTCCTTTTTTATTTAAACAAGTTTGCCCGGTTTTTAGGCGGAATCTTTTTCAGATTCTAATCAGAGCGATTCATCTTTTTCAGAAGGCTGCCATTTTAACATTTTTATTAATTTCTTTAATGAATATAATATGTCCGACGCGGAACAACACATTACTCATCCATTTGTTAATATTTCTGTACAAAATTTATACAATATATTCACTAATACATGCCCTAAATATATTTAGGACATATTTATAAAAACTATAGAAATTCATCTATACGTTTATACTTTTTATAAAAAGTATAGAAATAATTTACAACCCCATAGAATCATAAAAAAATTCGTTGACAATTGATATCCTCAAAACTATTGTTTTATATACTATCTATTTCAGTGAGCCTCGAATGATTCACTATACGCAAAGCATCTGCAAAGCACAGTGCAATATTTTCTGCCTCAGCCTCAGCCTGTTCAAGGGAAACTGACTTAGAATGGGGGTGCTTCACGGGGCCCCGAATAAAGCCTGCGTTACCTTTCTCCCTTGTCATTTAATTTTATCACCCAACCCAACAATAATTAAACCGTGCTTTCCGCTCATACTCCTCCCTAACTTACGACTTCTCTATTTGCCTACCGTCGCCGGCACATTTGGTCCCCAGGAGTAAGAGGTGTCGCGCGTTTAGGACAACCCGTAGACGAGTGTGTGACGAGGAGAGAGGTGGTACACGTAGCCAAGATCGAGTCGAGAGAGCCTCGAGCCGTTGGTGCTTACCCGTGAACGCACGAACGACGCCACGAGGAGAAAGTTCCGAAGGCAGGAAGTGAAGTAGGCCACGACTTTGACCGCTCGCAAGGTCCATACTCCCATGGCATGCCACTTTGATGTGTTCCCAGCGTCTACAAGCAAATTCGACGCCGTATCAGCCGGACACCGGCCTGCCACGCGGGAAGAAAAATGAAATGGAATGCCATCAACGACTATCCGTCCCAACCACGCGTCATTCTCCGAAAACCTGAACACACGCCGGGAAAATCTAGGTAATGCCGGCGTGATCGCGCGGAACGCGTACACGATCGATTGTTCGACTCCTTTCGAACGAAACGGCGATTCACTGTTTCCGATTGGTGCCGGTTTTGAGTAAAAGGAGGCTGTTTTGTGAGCATACGCCGCGGTGGCCGCAACTGGACCGCGCGGGCGCGATGGAAATCGAACAAAGTAACCGTGTTAAAATATTTGAAAGCTTCAGTTTCTCTGACGATACGGTGCGTGCACGCTTTGACGTCGCATATCGGCGCCGGTTATCAACAGTATCGCGGACGGTGGTAGTTTTTGCTGGCTGGGGAACATGTGTGCATACCCTATGCCTCGCTCCAGGTACCGCGGAAGCAACGAGCAATTATACAATAAAGAGAAGACTCTCGAACGGCAGGAATGGAAACTCGAATAATGCCGATATTTTCAGGAATACCGTACGCACGGTTAGATATCTATGTACGTGGACACACATGCCCGCTGTTTGACGTTTGCTATGGCACCAGGCCGATGGTCCTGTTATTCCCCAACCTCTCAACGATTACACGTCACTGCGCTCAAACATTTTGTATTTACGCCTCTTTTACTACCTCGTCTCGCCAATCCTCTCTAGACTCTCGTTCCATTAACGCGACACGATTATCCACGGCTCAAGGACTCCCGGTAACCGCGTCAAAAGAGAAAGACACATCGATGCAATCGCGGACCGTCGCTCCCCTGTCGCGCTGTAAATTGCACGCGTCCACGGCGCTGGTCAATGACGCGAGGACGAGCGTTTTAATAGACGAACTTGGCAGTTGTCACCTAATCGAGGGAAAACACTTTGTTGGGAAGAGAAATGCTGTAGACCGATTATCGATCAACATGGTCAGTGTCACGTGGGCCACTAGGTGGATGCAATTGATACGAAGTGAAACTTTCGTTCAAAAGAAACTCGTATTTCTCAATTCAGTGTAGAAATTAGAGTAGGATAAAAGAAACTGAAATTAGGAGGATTTTAACACAACTGCTACTTTTTGGGAATTTAATATTCCAACGTGGCTTGGAACGTGCTAATGACCTATTTTGACAACGGTTTCTATTAACGGCTCCGCAGACAACTTAAGAATTATTCAGGTAATTTGAGCTGACGTTACGTGAATTATGCTCCCGCAGGAATAATTTGAAAGCAAGATCGAGGGCCTAAAAACTTTTGTACTTTTAATGTGAAATATTGGCCCCTTAAGAAGAGCCATTGTGGCAGACCGGAAGAATTGGGAAACTAAGAAGCATGTCAAACGATGGAGACGATTAATTTTCCTATCAATAGGTACTAGAAAATTGTGAATTACCAGTTTACTTAAAATCCATTTGTTAGGATAAACATGAATTTAAAAAATATTTGACACGTCATTTTTTATCTCCAGATACTAAATTCCAAAGGATGGAAACTGCCTTCAAACTTGGAAATGGGAAAGGTAATTATTCTAAGTATTAGGGGACTGCAAGATGACAAGAACTGCAGTGAAATTGTACTGAATTGGATTTAAGACTTAGGACAGAAAATGGTAGGAATTGGAACTGAACCAGTGTTCGATTGAGCCTGACTCTGCTTTGAAGTAGTAATGGATAGGATATTGGGAAGTGAAATGAGTTTTACAGCATTTGAAAATAGGAGAGGTGATCGTAGAGTAGGGTAAGGTTTCAGGTGTCTCGGTACAGGGCATAGAGGCTACGATGACTCAGGGTTCGTGGAATACGGGTGACACAGTTTTTAAGGGTACGGAGAAAGTCAGGATATCGAAACATATTCGTAGAGATGAGTAGCCATGCATAGATTAAGGGCATTTACGTTACAGTGGTATATATAATTTGCTAATTTCTAATACAGTCACTTATGGAAGTCTATGTGCAATATACATCATATAAATATGGAATATCACAAATTATGGTAATTTTGTTAATTCCGATATGTACACGTTTGTGACTGAGTATATAGGTATAATATTATCGAACAAATAACAATTTTTCACATTGAAATATAACCTTTTCATTGCCAAGATATCTCGATTACCCAAACATCTTGTTTACCAATTATTTCGCATACTTTAACAATATACTATAGCTACAGTACAAGATTGTGTTCTGGAGGAATGGAATTATTGAACTTAAAAATGTAACCACAAGTGCAGCTTTCTGGATCTTATACGTGATAAACAACGCAATTTGATCATATTATATAATTATTTCCATTACATCTGGACAAATTTAAGGTATTTTTTTAAATACTCTAAATTAGAGGGGCCTAAGTCATTTTTTCAAACAATTTCAAGGTAAATCACCTTCAGCTTTTTAAGTGGAACCCTATTATTTGGCCGCCTATTTTATAGCGGCGATGAAGACAAATTCGGAAAATACTACGACATACTTTTTTCTGGCCACCCAGAATATTCTGACTACAACAAATAATTGTTCTACATATTGATATAGATATATTTGACTGATTATCCAAACATAGGGTCTACCAATTACTTTGGATAACCGAAGTCTACTACATCGTCATACATACCTACCTACATTTTAGTACTGACTTCACATGAAAAATTTTCCTCGATATCCATGTACTGACCACACCCTCGCTCTGTACAAATACACGAATAATAATTTACAAGAATAACGAGCACTAAATAAAGCACAGCGGCAACGATTCGTCTATTAATAGTGCCGTCTTTGAAAAAGCTGTGTAAACGAGTTCGTTTCCTGACACCCGTTGCCAAGCCGCGGAACAACGTTACACAATTTGCCACGACACACCGTGCACATTGTGACGCCAACAAAAAAGTTTGGCACGCGATCTTGCAACCAATATGAAGGATCAAGTATTAGGTTGTTGCATAAGTTCTGTTCGCTAGAGTACGTCTCCTACCAATTCGATTTTTCAAAACACTTTATACTTACGATAAACTATGAATTTTCCATAATTGTTGTGCTGTACCTCTTTTATAAAAATCTGCGGATCTATTATTAAAAAAAAAAAACTTATTGCACTTTCTGTGGCCTCGAGATTATTGAATTTATTCCCGTCCAAACTGTTTTGTAGTAACCAATAAAGGTGGAAATCAGTGGCGGATTTAACCGCCTTAAATGAGTAGTTACCGCCTGGACCTCTGCGCAAAAGGGCCCATCAAAAAAAATTATGATTTTATTCAAACACCTTCTTTTTTGTACTACTACACTTAGCTCGTTTCTAATAAACTACCTCTTCATTTTCGCGAAAAAGGGCCCCAAAGAACGCTTGCCACCTTTTTCCTTAAATCCCCACTGATGAAATTCTATTGGTACCAGATCCGGGGAATAGGATGGATGAGGAATAAGTTCCATGCAGCTCCGGTATTTCTTTTTTGCGTTGCTATCACCACGTGAGGTCTCGCGTTGTCGTGAAGGTACAGGACACCCTTTCGACTTTCGTTTCACAAAGGTTGGTCTTTTAATTTGCAGTTCTTGCTGCACTCTTTCCAGTTGCTGACAATATAAATCAGCATTGAGAGTTGCATTTGGATTGAGTAACTCATAATATGTACTCCCTGTATGATTTATGAACGAAGCTGCGGACAGAACTTATGCAGCCATCTAATATTAATAGGTGTGTCTAAAGCTGAACGGTGAGGACGGCTGCCTACTTCCTAGCGGTGTTTTCCAGGTTGAAAAGCAGCCTTGACCCAGTGAGACGGCCACGTGGTGGTTGGATCATGCTATCGGGAAATGGTGATCTGCAGCGTTACCTGGAGAGGCTCCATCTCTGCGCGTTTTATCCGTTCTGGGCACAATAGGGGCGCATCCTCAGGTGTCTCGTAACGCGGAAGCGCAATGACGTAAGAGGAGCCTTATTTATAAATTCCAGTCATTCCTACGCCCTTTTATGCTGGCCTTTTCACTTTCTGTCACGTAATGGGAATCACGTAGCTGATAAATTCCCGGTGTGATTTTTAATATTGATGCGTTGTTTACGATAAAGAGTGTCGTGTAGGAACGGCGCTTGTGTTGGAACGTTTGTGTTTGAAAATCAGTGGATCGTTGCAAATCAACGGTGTAAATCAATCGAAATTATTATGATGCATAATCAGTGGTGCAAAGAAAGGAGAGGCAACTTTGGGATGATGGTACAGAAAAATATACTTCTCTTGCTTTTTCTAACCCATTTTGTAGTGCCAAATTAATTAAAAATTTAAACTCGAGAATTAAAAATATTCTCTTTTGCAGTATAAACTTAATGAAGACCAATTTCGAAAAATAAGCAATTTTTTCTCAAAAGCCAGGGGGTAACTGCCCTTTTGCACCCACCCCCTCCAAAAGCCCATGCTTATCAATCCATCTGACTGAATTACAATGTTCCCTATTATACATTTCCCACACTATTCATCAACAACCAATTACTGTCCAAGCAAAATATATTCATTCAGATAAAACTTCCTTCGCTGATCACTATTTACAGTTTACACCTTACAAACTCCCAAATAAAACAATAAACTAAAAACCAAAGTAATCAAATCAATTATTCCATAATTTCACCTTACCCCCACCCCAAAAGAAATAAAAGAAAACACCAATACTCATTATTTGCGAGAATCCAATACATACCTTCACGAACCGATTATCAAAGCGTTCGTTTGCGGCGGGGTCGACAAAAAGCCGTCGCCGAATTTCCAGCAAGTATTCGAATGAGACGGCTTTTTGCACGCTAGAAAGTTTTCGAGCCGTGCCGTCAGCTTCCACGGAAATGGACTGAGCCGTATACGTGACCAGAGGCGTGCGCCAGAAAAACGTGAACAGACGTTGGGCGGGGCAAAAAAAAGAAGAAGAGTTGATAGAGCGGATTAAAGTATACTACAAAGGCCACGAAAAGAAACCGTGCTCGCTTTCGAATCTGTCGCGCCTCATCAGGGAAGGGAGGGAGGGGGGTGCGATCGCAAAAATCGATCTGCCATACTTTTGCCGCGCATGCCTCGCTGAAAATCGCCAGCATTCCCAGCTTATTCGGTCGAGATTCCTTATTAACTGTTAATTTGAGCTGCGCACGACAGGAGCAAGAGAGATGAAGAGATACAGAGCTGTAATAAAACCAGCGAAAGAGGACTCATCGCCTCCCGCTGGTAGTATACTACGTATGTAGAAGATGTGTACGTTTCACGCGTGTGTATACGGACACGCATCGACAACATCCCCCGCTCTTTGCTGTACGTGGGCATTAATGATCATCGATTTGGTTCAATCAATTACCGCGCTCTATCCTGTCGTTGCGCTGCTCTGTCTGATAAAGTCCGAGAAGATATACGATGCCACCTGACTCCATCTAGTGATGGATATAATATCAGTGAATATATTCTACTTGTTGTTTATTGTTTTTTATTTCATTTTTGTTGGAGGTGATCCATGAGAGGAGGCGATAGAAATTGGAGTTCCATTTAAGCCTTAAGGGGTTATAGGTATGCCTATTCAAGTGAACGAAAAGTGGCGAATGTTTGTGAATTTTTTTTTAAAAACAGGAAGGATATAGTTTTACAGAACTTTTTGCACTTAAGAGAGCAACGTTTAAAGAATATTTAGTAATATTTTTGTTGCAAAATATTTACGTTTATACTAATGTTGCAATCGACATTCAAGAAGCCTTCATTGTGATAAATCACCAGAAAAAATCAGGACTTCGACTTTAAATAGCCGTCATTTTGTTTTAAAATAATATTTCGGAAATTCCCTTCGTCAATCAGAGGATATATTATTATACTAACGAAATCTTTTGTGTATGAGATACGATAATTGAGAAAATATCGAATTGATCTATACTGTTCTTTAAGAGCATTAAAAATGAAATTAAGTGAAATGCACAGTACGGTGCGATGGTGAAATTGTGTGTGTGTAGAAATAATTGTAGAAATCAAAGTCGGAGGCTCGTGCGACGTTGAGTAATTTATAAGCGAAACTATTAGCTCTGAAAACTGCTGGGGTATGAATATTCGAACAAATTTTTAACTTAATACAAGTTTAACACGCGTCAACTTTCTAATGAAAAGGATCTCAACAAAATCTAGCAGCACACTTTTCAGCACAGTACCGGGTATGTACGCTTATAAAAATATGGCGGGACATAACTCTTCGCGTTGACTGGTATTAATCAATCATCCCACACCAACCAGTGTAACATTCATGATCGTAACATGGCCACATACATAGCTACGTAATTACAAGAAATGTGCTTTCATCTCGTTCCGACGAGAGAAGGGCAAATATCCCCGATAAAGCGGATTCTCGCGACGATTCTGAAGAGGGTTCTTGGGGTAATTGAAACGATCAACCCTGCAACTGGTACATTAGTGCCATTTTTGTCTAATTGAATTCTCCTCTACTTCGTAAACCTTATATTAATGAATAGTTTAGGGGATCTTTATGATAGGACAAATTTTAATGGATAATTGCATACCTTTTCTAACTCGTGTAGTCGTTTATTGTTTCTGGAGTAGGTAGCTTTGAAAAGTTTCTTATCCCGAGGGACGTTAGAAGCTCCAGAATAAACTACACATGGGCACGGTTGATACAATGTTATTTGAAATACATATTATTTCAAACAACACGTTATGCTGTTTTAGGATTGCTCCGTTGTCGAAGCACTGGTATGTTGTTTTATTTATTTTATACTCCGAGAAATAATGTTTGGAATAATAAACTGATGTCTCAGTAAAAATATTTTCATCGCCAATGACATTCAAATAAAATTTGTAAACCCTACTTTTTTGTATACCTCTTATTGTAAACGTCTTATTGAACGTAGAGAAAAATAACATTTTGTAATTTAGCGGCATGAAATTTCTTAGTTTAATATCCGATGGAAATATTTTAAAAATTTAAATCAGCTGATCATAAGAAACACTAAAATAATGATATGTTTTCTTAATCCTCGGTTGTCACACCTATTTCTTCGAACCTTTCAATCAGCTGCTGTTTAAAAACTATCTGTTAAATTAAAACGCAAAAATCCTGTGACAAAGTTTGCACATTATAGAATATATTCATCGTTGAAAATTAACATTTAACGTATCATCATGTGTAACCAGTAGTACCATCTTCAATGATGCCTCAAAAATATTTTACCTCAAAGTCCAAGTATGCGTCATTTTGACCCAGTGTGACAACCGAGGGTTAATAACACAATCTTTCCCGAAATATATGAGCGTTTTCCATTATTAAAAACCTAAAAACACATGCAGCAACAACAGGGACAATTATCACATTATCATACATCTATACATTAGGGTGGCCCTTATTTTCAACCCGCGATTTCATTTGCTTTCACACCCTAATATGGTTCAATTTCATAAAAAAATAGTCCCCGAAAAAGTATATTGCAATTGGACATCAAATGGCACCGTTCTAGGGGGTAACAGCAAAGAAACCCCAAAAAAATTTCGCCACTTATAAATGAGGCCCACCCTACTATACATATATACAAGAACATCCTTCCTTTCTTCAAAAAAGAAACTCAATTACCAGTAAAAACACTAAATCCCCATCTCCCCACAACCACGGTCACAGAATGGAAACAACAAAAAGACACCTATGCCAAAAGATAAGATTACAAATTTTCTGAAATATTTAAATACCTCAGAAACACAAAGAAAATATTCCAAACCCAACTGACCACAGCATACAGGTACACACTTCACCTTAAGTCTAGCACAGCTGTGCGCAGGTGGTACACGGTGCATCTTCGCGGGTTAAACGGCCGTAATTCAAGCGGTCACTTCCGGGGCGTGACATTAGTTCGGACAAAACGGGCGGGGAAAAAAAAGGTTTATTTGATTGTCCTCCTTTCCACGACGAGGTATAGTTGGCAACGCTAGTTAACGC
This sequence comes from Andrena minutula, assembly GCA_929113495.1. Classification (NCBI taxonomy): domain Eukaryota; kingdom Metazoa; phylum Arthropoda; class Insecta; order Hymenoptera; family Andrenidae; genus Andrena; species Andrena minutula. Next base: position 40,589,178 of record OV815994.1, read on the forward strand.
ACACGCACCTGCACCGACGATCGGCTATAGTGAGTGATAATCGTAGAGTAGGTCACCGGAACAGCGCCTCTAGCAATCTGCGTTCTTCGGCTGCCCGACTCCGTGCATGTATGGGTGCTCGTGCTGCATACACCGAGGTATCCGCCGAGTGCTTGTACATACGTGAGAGAGCACGGATAAAGGTACGCCGACCGCGTGTGACAAGAAACGAGTCGGGAGACCCGGTGATGTCGTCTGGCCGAAACGGCCATCGACTTCGACTTCGTTTCTTCGACTGCAGCTTGGCATCAACCATCATCGTTTCGGCTCGTTGAACAAGAGCAACGGAATTTTTCATCCCGCGACGCGATCTTTTCTTTCCTCGAAGGGAGTTTCAAAATACCGTTCCAGCGACCATAATATATTAGGTCACGCCATAAGGAATGGTACTTTGGGCACGTGTGTTAGGCGGGAATGAACTAGTTCCTGCTAATCCATCGATTATATAGTTTTCGTTACACTCTGCAATCCTTTCACATTTGTGTAAATGTGGGCTGAGTTTTGTATTCCACTTCTCTAAGATTTCTTTGACTCTGTTTGAAAAAGTTCTTTGAATATATTTACAACATACTTTCTTGAGCTTGCTTCTTAAATCGATATTTATTTTAATTGATACGATTTTGAAGTATCATGTTTACTGAAATTTTTTGAAAATTTGTTAAGCTTTCCCCAAGAGGAAAGTTTGTCCCATCCTGTTCCACATATGAATAATTCTTCATCTGCATTTTCGTAATTTGCTTTAAGGAACCTAAGATTCTGTACAGTTTAAGGGATAACTAAGGGGATTAAGGAAAATGGCAGCCTTTTGAAGATGAAGCGTCCTGATTTGAGACTGAAAAATGTTCTTTGCCCCAGAATCAGGAAACTTCTTTAAATAAAAAATTAACGGTAATAGATACGGCAATAAATCTACTACCACAGATACTCACATTCATATAGATTAAGAATCTCTTTTCAATTATTTTTCAACACTCTCTTTATATCAGCCTTTTTTTCACTGTCACACAAAATTTCAGAACAGTAGTTCAAAATAGAATAAAACAGCCTGCCAAACCTCAAATTAATTTGTCAAACTATTTTTGTACAAAAAATTCACAAATAATTGCCTATTTTTCGGCAATCCCCCTCTTAAGAAAAATCGTTCAAATTTTGTCACATCGTTCCAAAATGTAGGAAATTAAGTATTTGAACATACACTTTGTGTTGCGGGAATTTCATAAATTGTAGGAGCTTTTTCTTGTTACAGCAATTATAAATTTAAAAGAATCTATGCATGTTTTTAAATGGAAACTGCATAAATACACAAAAAAGAATCGAAGATAATATATCGTCATTCAAGAACATTCAGAGTTTGCCTCATTTCCAAGCAAATCAATTTCGTATCTCTCGATCATCGCGGCCAACGATTCTATCTACATAATGACTACATACTGACTCGAGATGTGCGAGATAGGTACTGTCGAAATGGAATTTTCTAATTGAACCGTACGAGGAATCTTTTGAATCTGGGCGACGATACATATCGTACATGGCACGTGCGCAAGCGTTTCGCATTTAATATAATCACAGTATTTTTTAAGCAGACAAGCAGCACGGTCAACGAATCTATTATACTTCTGCATCCTCGAACGTTTATTACCTACTTTCTAGAATCATTAAAAATGAAAATAAATTTCTCGCTGTTACCTTTAGACACAACGGGTCTGTGTTTTATTAACCATTAATCGAACTCAATTTAAAGTTCCAATCAATGTGATTCCTACTTTACAGATCGTTAAAATCGGACACGCCTCATTTTAAGTTTTTTCCTGTATCGGCCTTAATGTCAGACAGTCTTAAATTATGTTAATCGTGTCACTTAATAATGACCATTCAAGGCACAGATAAGTTGGTTAAACAGCAGTAACGGAAATTACTGACGCAGTGTTAATTAACTTCAAATGATTTGATCGTTGTATCATATGTGTATTGGATGTTCTAAAATCGATTGTCATAAAAATTTAAGGAAGTGAATGGACTATGGTTTGATTTATTTATTAAACCTCGCGGAGGTCGCGTAAATTATTATAAAGTATTCTGGGGGAATGTAGTAGGAATAAACTGTCAAATTCTCTATTTGTGTTCTAAAAAACAGTAAGATCTATTATGTGGCGTTTTCTAAATATGTAAAATAGACACGACACCTTTGTCAAACCACTTTTAGAAAAGGAGAGTTGCAAACTTCTTTTTTCCTTTGATAATTTAATACCGATTACTTCTGTTGGAAATAAATAACTTTTGTTTGGAAATAGAATTCTATAACTTTTTTGCATTCTTTTTTCATAATTTACATAATTACGGAAATAAGGTGAAAAATATCCATCACTTGAAAAACTAAAAACAAAAGGTGAAACATATCAGAACCGAGTTAGAAATAATATTTCTAAAACTTTACAATATTATATATACACGTTTTTACAATAGTTTTTCTTGTATAGTTTGGAATATGAGAAGTTGTTCGACGGTGTCATTACTTTCTAAATAAATGCTTACTAAATAATCGATGCAAAAACTGATGATTGTTTATATTGTTTACATTGTTAATTTTGCAAAAGTGCAGCCATTTCGATATAATAACGCGCCTCACCGCAAAAATAAATAGCAAAGTAGCTTTACCCGTTTAAAAACGAACGAACACAAGTGAAGTTGATATGACTAAATAGGATTAAACTAGCGCAATTTTCGCTGAACACCGTAGCGAATCCAAGGATCGACCGAGTGCTCGACAGCTCTTCACAATAGACCACGAAAAAGGTAAAGATCGATCGGGAATGATAATCGACCGGAAGGGTGGAGCCAGGTGAGAGGTGCAGAAAAGCATAGAAAGTCCGTATCATGGAATTGCATTCCATAAAGAATGGAAAGTCGGTGCGTATTCCTTCTCCTTTTTTTTGCTCCTCCCTCCCTTCCGCTCCCCTGCCCCTACCTTTTGCCAGTTTGCTCGACGGAATGTGTGAACGTGAAGCGAATCACCGTGAAACACTGGAACGATTCCTGATCGAGCTTTTTTTTCGCTAGAGACGTCGCTCGGGACTGCATACACCCGATCAGAAACATTACGAAGAGTACGACGACCGGCGGCGGCTGGGCTAGATTAAGGCAACGAGGTCACGTGCCACTGGTAGCACTGGTATGGTTACGTATGAGCCATTCCCCCCTCAAATCGTCCGACCGTCGGCACCCACAGTTGATAATTTATTGCAATAATTCGACAACCGCAAGTTTCAAAGCAGATGTTACCAAACTGTTCCTCGGTCTCAAGTTTTTAATTGTAATATGAATACTGCTTGAATAGTTTATGAACATTGAGATGATACTTTAAAACACAGTAGTATATAGGAAATCGTATAAGCAAATGAGTTAAAAGGTGATATACGTACACCTAGAGAGGCCTAAAAACTGACGTCCTTTTAGAATTTTATTTTTAAAAAAGTATTAACATTATTGCACACATCATTATTTTATTAATTATGCATATGGTATTTTTGGCGGGACGGATATTTTATTTCATTCATAGTTTCTTTTTTATTGCATAAAAAGGCAAGATTACATGTCCGAAAATTGAACGTTTCATTTGGAGCGCCACCATTTCTTTAAAATTTTTTTTTTTTAAATTGGCCATATTAGAACCAGAATTTGTTAATACATTTTAAGAAACTAATTTGCTTTTTGCTTACAATCCCTGCGGCGAATGACGCATTTGGAACTAACTCGTATAACTGTATTATGCGACTAATATTTTTACATACAAAAATGATGTATTATAGCTAAAGATGTGACATAATTATATTGATATAAAATTGACGGGTGCAATAATGTTAATATTTTCTTAAAAAAAATTTAAAGGATTGTGAGTTTTTAGGTCTCTCTAGATGTATCTCCCTTAATGTTTTTACATCACATAGATGTATAAATTTCCTCAAAAGTAAATTCGAGCCAGAAAATTGGAGTTCAGATCATCGTTAGACGGTGTGAATTTGAAGAAATTGGCGACACTCGATCGATTCGTTCCGCGTGATTTAACAGTGAAAACGATACGAGATAATTAGCAACCGTTTGCGATTCTAATTCTACAATTACTGAAATTATCTTTACGGCGAGGCTGTGTGTATAATGTGACGTTTAGACTGTCATTAGCTTGCATTTCCAACGTTATTAAGAAAGTGAATTTATAGGCTGCTATTCAACGTCCAACTAACTGCAATATAGTCGATCATCTCTTGGACCTGATAACATTAGAAAGGATCTTTGTTAGAAAGGATCGACGAGGTGCACTTTCTAAATTTTACTTCGCAAAAGAAATGATTTCTGTATCATCCGTGGAATATTCTAATTTGTTTAATATTTTATACTTTCATGTACTTGGTAGGCTTCTACGAATTTTGGGCCACATTAGATTTTCACTACATTACTGTCGGAATACTTATCAAATTGAACTGCCAAAACTAGCAAGGTCGCTTTATTGGCAAGTTAGTTATATAGTATAGGGTGAATCATATGGCACTATTACTCCAAAAATCATTGTTGATTTTGGCAGTATAGAAAAGTGTTTGAAGCTGAAACTATTTGGTTTGGAGCGAAAAGTGTTAGGATTAACAGAGTATTTCTTTAGGGGCTACAGTCTGCGAGATTTAGAAGTTGTCAGTAATTTTTTAAATGGAACTACTAATAATTATATTTGACTCTCCAAATTAAACAATTTACTCCTCCACACATTTTCTGTATTTGACAAAACAGAATATGCTTTTCATCCCAAACTCTAGGGTAGTTTTTACCCCCTACAGACCATTATCAGTAAAAAATACATGTCAAATATCTTTTGAAGAATTACTTCCTACAAAAGTTTCATAAAAATCGGTGTGTATCACATAACCCTTGAATTGCATTTTGCCATAATTTCATTCGTACACACTTTTATATCAGATTCTAATCTCATTACGATTTAAAATTCTTATCTTCTTCGAAAAGTAACCTTATCAATCATGTAGCTATACAAATCCTGCACACTACGTGGACTTATCCGTGACTCTAACAATAATTATTTCCAGTAATGCAGCTTCATTGGGATGGACCAAGATGGACCCTGCAACAGGCAGTCGAGTGCCAAGTGACGTAAAAATGTAAAATTTGCAAATTATTTACACGATTTCTGTGGTCGTGTGTTGAAACGATGACGGCAAGGAAGCCCACGAGGCGAAACAGTGCCAGTCACAACATATGCAAGTACGCAAACAGAAATGTGAGAACGGCCGTCAGAAGGACGCGGCGGATCATTAATCACAACATCGGTATGGCGGTTTGCGACTGTAACGATTTTACCAGAGGCTCGAATGTCAGCAGGTAAAATCGAGGCGTACTGGTCGGTGTGTGCGCGCGCCGCCGATGCTTCCTGCGATTAGAATCAGCCGTGAAGTGTGCTGAGCCGCTCAGCGCCGAAGAATAACGTCGATTAATGCGACTATGTGCACATCCGACATGCGTCTGGAGCGCCTTGTTAAAATGATCCTTCCTGAGTGAAACGCATGCGACTCGGCGTAATTCGAGGTTGCCTCCTCGGATTCGTGCACTAATTAACCCATTTTCGTCGAGATCCGTGATTCAGATTAGTCTTGAAACGTAAATCGCGATTGTTTCAACGACAAAACTAAGATAGGGATCATGGGTGACGCGACAACCTCTTTTCTAATCTTGCGACATCATTGTAGGAAATATTAGAGCAGCCAGAGCGGGAACGTTAACCCTAAAATTGCACGCCATTTGAATTGTAACGTAAACCGTATGTAGCAGGTCATCAGCAATTCGCGAAAACGTTGATTAATTTCTCTTAGCTCACTTCTGCAAATTGCAATGACAGTTGTGAGCACAAAAAGTATGTATGAAAACATAAATTCTTAAAAATTCGCCAGCGTTGTTATTAAGAGTAGGAAGAAATCTAGTATTACGATTAAATGTTTTCAACAACTACATAGAAGCTCGTTCACGATCTTGAGAACCTGTAATTATGACATTTATTCTCTCAACACCTGAAACCTCTCGCGCATTTCTTCGTATTCTTAAATCAATGAAGAAATGTATTAAAACGATGGAGGTAAACGAAACACCCTATATAATCTACATAACTTGCTTTAGGAGCTACAAATATTGACGTTAGATTCTCTAAGAAGTGTAATTCTTTGTACAGACGAATGCCTAAAGGGCAATTTTTTTGTATTACACGCGTAACATGGAAGTAAATTTTTTAATCTTCAATGCACAAAATATATTTATGTAAAAAAGATTATTAAATATAAACCAGCTCTGAACAGTTTTCAGCAGAATACTGTACACTGAGATAAACAATGGCGCCTGGTTTTCAGAACTACCTATGTATAGAAAAATAAAAAATCTAGCAAATGACTGGCAAAGGCTACGCAGTTATTCGTCGAAACCTTAGTAACTTCCCACTGCAAGAAATACCTAAATCACCCATAAGCCTGAGAATGAAAGGGGAGGGCAAATATCGTTCGAAGAAAATAATTCCAGTTGTATATTTTTAAGATAAAAAACCGACTTCATAATTAAGTCCGGAATGCGATTTTACATTATGCATTTGTTGCCCGAAACGGGTTAGCAAAGTCATCGTGACACTTCTAGACTTGTCTCCGTCTTTCGTTCCGATAGGTTCTCTAGAAAAAGATGTTCGCAAAATGACGACAACAGGCGCTGCCTCGCGCGATAACACAAAACCGGTAGACAGTGTCGAGTCGAAGCTGCCCGGATATTTTCCTCGATTGTTGACGAGGTTACCGAACCACGAAATCAGCCGAAGAGCCAGGAATTCTAAACTCCGTCGAAGAAGGCGCGCTTGGCAACCGTATCGGCGATGTCGCATTCCGACGGTTACGTCTATTTCCGTCTTTCAGGTATCAGTGCCTTCCCCACCTGCGACAGTTCGCCGTATCTACATATGATTGAGCAGCGACGCTACGTTGCGTGCCCCAAGCGTGAATGATTGAACCACAGTCGCACAGGATCCCTTCATCCCCTCGCGGCCGGGCGTACGCAAAGACAAACAGTGATAGCTCGACGGACGCGACGTGCGCGCACTTGTCGCTCGAAGCCGAGCCGAACTCACTTGGGTGCCCGAACTACGACAATAACGAGGGCTACGTGCTCCGTGTATAAATAGCGGGCATCGGGGAAGCCATGTAACCGACGCGGCAGGAAAAGAGATAAACGGATCGCGATCTCATTGTCAGAGTGCGTGCGGGTCGGTAGTCTTGGATCGCCGATCGCCGGATTGAGCGATAATAGGAAATGCACCACGCGGGTTAATAGTCACGGAGGAACGTCGAAACACCGCAGACGGCTGGCGGCGCACTGACTTAAATCGCCCGCCGTACGAAGCGCCAATCGTCGATCACCGTGGGTCGTAGCTGCGTACTCCGCCAATCGTCCGTGATGCTGCACACGAGGACCCTCGCTGTCGTTGCAGCATCGTCTCTGATCAATGAGAATGTCCTGCCGTCGTGGCTCCTCCGTGTGTCCAGCTACCGTGTCGCGTTCTCGCGCTTCACCGGTGACCGCGCCTTTTACCATGGCCCCATCACGCGCGAGGTTATGCTCGAGAATTATGCGAAGACGCTCGAGAAATACAAATGTAAGTACCAACGCTGGCTACGGCCATTTTACCGCCTCGGTCTCCCTCTCACCCATGCAGGGGGTGGACAGTAATATAGGCGCCGTGCAGAAACATAGTTCATCCCGTTTTGAGTAGTATCGAGATGGCGCTGTTGCGCCCCTCCACGCCCCGCACTCCGCTGGCGTTTGGTTGCGTCTGTCTTCGTTGCACTCAGTAATCAGTTCAAATCAGTTGCACGTGGCCGCCATCAGCCGCCATTTACCGTGATTTGGCGCCATTCACTGTCATTTGCTTAATTATATCTGATCAAATTGTCAGCAATCATCAGCAATTTTTAGTGATATTTTTGCCGGTAAAGTGCAGTAAAGTGTATTCATTGTGTTGTGTTTAACTCTGATTTAAGGTAAGTAATTGTGCGTCGAAAATTCACCCTTTAAGTTCACAGGACATGACTTAAATTTAGTATTTATTATTCACCCTTTATGTTCACAGGAGATGACAGACAAAAGACCTAAGAAAAGATGCAGAGAAGGATCTACGTTGAAAATTACTTGCATACATAAGGGTGCTGAGTCCGGGTTAGGTCAAAGTGCGCCAGACTGGTACGGGTGTCGCAGGTATGCATGATGTAATAGTAGTAATAATTATGATAATTACGATAATAATTAGTAAAATATCCTTTATGTTGTATATAGAACTCGTCGGTTCCTGTCTTATAGCGAAATTGGTCGACGATGTATCGGTCAACAGTATATATGGAAGTCGCGTACGAGGGCATATGTGAGGAGTGCTTTTTCAACAGTGAAAATTTCCACATGAAACAAATTTTCAATGTCTGCAAAAAACTGTGGTATGTATCTATGTTTATTGAAAAAAAATTTATTAGTACACGTACATTTTATTCTTCCATCTAATAGCGGCAATGTTTTAAACTCAGAGACAATGGGCCTAATGAATAAAGTGAAAGCAATTGCTTTTCCTTAATATTTTACTAGGAATTGCTTAAATTCATATGAATAAAAACACAAGCAATTGCTTTATCTTATAGAAAATCTTAAATTGTCAAGAATTCGTTTAAAGCAAACGCTTTTCCTTAATATTTTAAGGAATTGTTTGCAATCGAATGCATAAAAGAAGCAAGCTTTTTTCTCCTAATAAGTTTTTATTTTAAATATCATTTCACTCGTGTACCTATAATTACTAATTTATTTTTAATTAAAAATAAACCATTTTTATCATTTTAATATTAATTGTAATAACCAGTATTTAATGTTGTACCTTAGGACGAGATCCGGTGAGGAGCACTGAACACGAGCGAGCAGGGATAGCCCGAGAGAGAGTAAGAACGTTACCGGTAGTCACAGATACCATTTACTTATACAGTCTAGTATAGCGATAAGGCCTCTTGTATGAAACCATTTGGAAATAAGCCCTTTTGTTATAAACACATTTGGAAATAAGTACTTTTGTAATGTACACATTACTTTGCTTGAAATATAATAAAAAAATTCTTTAAAACAATTTCATTACCTGTTCTTATTCATAAAACACACTTTTATGAATAAGAACTTAATAAAATGAAGAGACCGATAGAAAAACATACAGAAATACATAATTAGTTATTACAAATAGTTACTGTAACAACTAATCATGTATTTTTGTATGTTTTTCTATTAGTCTCTTCATTTTATTAAGTTCTTTAATTACGTACAGCACATTATCTGAATAATATCTGCATCATCTGAACAGTCATCTATTATCTTATTTTGGGGTCATGAGTAGATGCTAGATGGCGTCGCTGGCGTCTATCCTTCTGCATGCTTAAAGCATTGGAGTGTCCATGCCCTGCACCCATGCTGGCGAGCCAGCAGTGCCAGACACTCTGCTCGCTCGCGCACGCTCAGTAGCGCCGCACAAGAGGCTGGCGCATGCGCGTTAGCTGTCCACAACGCATGCTTCGATATATGTTTCGAATCGATGCCACTGATGCGGGACCTTGATAGCAATGATGGCTAGTAAATCGTGCGTCCGCGCGGATATTATAATTGACATGTCAATGAATCCCCCTCCTCAGGAAGCATTCGATTTATGTTTAATCTTAAGGGCAGGGTTGCCAGATCAGGCCTGATCTTTTGCCGGAGATTTCAATTTCACGGAGTGGGGTTGAGGGGGGGGGGGGGGGGATGAGAGAAAATAAGGGCCAATAGAAAAACAGGCATCTAAAATTCATTATAATGAATTATTATAAAGGAGTAATCATAATAATTGTAATAAAGGTATTATGAATATTTATTTGAATTTAGTGCAGATTTTAATAGTTTTTTATTTTTTATTGGCATGCAATGGCATGCTGCAATATACTCTCTATTCAGCCGGAGATTTTTATTGTGCCTGCCTGAGGCCGGAGACAACAGTATAAAACCTGAGACTCCGGCTGATTGCCGGAGATCTGGCAACCCTGCTTAAGGGCAATGCTGCTATCAACTGTTGCGGGAACGCTCGCACGCGAGTACTTGCATGCTCCTCGCCCAAGCTTCTAACACTGTTATTATAAGTCCCACCGAATTGTGGCAGGTTCCCAAAATCTTTGATAGGTATGACGCGTCGTGTACACCGAAGAGCCCATTGTCTCGAGAAATCGCGGTAATTTATAGACTCCGAAGGAAACATAACCTTACACTTGGAATCTAATCAAGTACGATTATGATACTATATTACGCTAATCCGTACAAAACACAGAGTTTGAGTTCGTTCGATTTAATCTATCGATGTAATATTCCGCGAGGTAATCAGAGAAACGGTCGTATCAGAGATTCGTATCTAAGGCTAATTAGTAACAGAACACGGGACGGACGAGAGAAACGGACAAACAAAAAAATCTGGAATGGTGGGAAGCATCTCGTAACAAGCAGCATGCGAAACAAAACGAGACTTATCGTGAATCGAACAGGGTGAAATAACGCTACGCGTTATCCTGCTACGCGGCTAAAAGTGTCCTGATACAAGGTCGCGCGAGCGAAGTCACGTGCACTCGGATCGTATTCTGCGCTCGCGTTTATACATCTTGATAGGCATATGTATCCGAGGAAACGCAAAACGTTGAATGGAGAGAGATAGCGCTGGTCTGTTTTCACATTTATCGCGCCTGATGCACAAAATGATATGAGAAATAGACGCTTCAACGAGCATGCAAATAATCGCGATGTCAAGCGGGATTCGGATACCTCACCTTGAATTATTCGCGTCAGATTTACGCTAGACATGCATTAAGGGGGGATTCTCGTCTAACAGCCCCAAATGTAATTGATATTTAATTTTTTTTTTAAAAACTAATGGTCATATTGGATTAAACTCTTTTGAAATATAAGGAGGCATCTTTGAACTTACAGAAAAAAATTTTTTTAGGTCGATCCTTCTTATTATTTATTAATAATTATATCTAATATTCTATGTATAATCGGATACAAATAGCATATTCACGCGAATAAACTGAGGAAAAACTTTTAGCTTATATGAGAAATAACTACCTACAGCCCGTGAAATACGATATTAACAATTTTTTTTAGCAAATTTTATACGGTATGATTCCATCGCTCTCCCCGAAGATATCTACAAAATCTCATAAAAATTGATCAGTTCGTTATCAGTTTATCAGATATTACATCATGGTCTTAAAATCCTGACGTCGTTCTTTATCACTCTATGTACATCACAGATAAAACTAATCGGTGAAACGTCTTATACAGCAAAGAAACTTCCCCAAGACGTGAACCCAAAAGGGGTGTTCGCTTGCAACGAGCTCGACTTAAAGGAAGTGCAGGTCTATGGATTCGATTACGATTACACGCTGGCCTGTTACAAGCCGTCGATGGACTACCTGCTTTACAACCTTGGTCGTGACATGCTTATCCAGAGATACAAGGTACATGATTGTGTCTTAACCCCTTGAGTGGCATCCACTTTGGTCAAATACCACTCTAAATTAGTCCGTCCTTCTCGAGCGATTGCTTGAAATAGGAAAGTTTTATCCAGCTGGCTCTCGTGCTTTGAATATACATAGATATATCGAAACTAAGGAATATTTAAATTTCTATAATATATTCTATCATATCTTCATGAGAATACGAGCAATCGATAGGCAAGCATTTTCCGATAAAAATGAGTCCCAACACGCCTATAATCGGACTATTCTTTGTATACCGGGTGGCCCAATAATTCTGTTCACTTTTAATATCTTCGTTTCTTTTCGAGATACGGAAAAACTTTATTTACAAAAGTTATGTGGTACAGGCGGGGCTATAACTTGCCAGTAATATTTGTTTTGTAGGTGGAAGGTTTTCGGAGATTTCAAGGTCACCTATATTTTTTTAAATGGCGTGCTATATTCTTTTATCCCTAGTAAATTAGCGGGTGTTTACATACAAGGTCATTCGACAATAGATAAAGAAGTAAAACAACGAGTCTTACATCATAAGCGGTGCTCGACGTGGTGTCCGTTTCCATCGACGCAACATTCCAATCATCGAATTGCCGAAGCCCGTACAGTTCGATCGATGGAAACGGATACCATTTCGAACACCTCCTGTGACACAATGGTCGTCCGTTTGCTCCATTCTTTAATGTCGAATGACCTTGTATTATAGGTTGTCGGAGTCATCCAAAGTTTCGCTATTTTACTCGTGTTAAAAAAGTATCTATAGTATGTCGTTTAAAAACATAGGGGTGATCTTAAAATCTCCGAAAACCCTCCACCTACAAAAATACTATTACTGGCATGTTATGGCCCTCTCTGTACCACGCAACTATTGTAAATAAAAATTTTACCATATCTCTAAAAATAACTGGAATATCCCAGGTGAACAGAGTTATTGGGCCATCCTGTATAATTCGAATTACTTCTAAATTTCGCGTGAGATCGATTTTAGATTCATTTTAAACTTGATATTAACGATGATATAAATTTGAGCGACGCCGGCGGGTCGCGCAAGTGGCGAGGCACAAGGTGACCTCCAAGCTTGTTTTAAAAGCAAAGTTTCCAGGAAATATTGACGCGAAAGCACGCCAAAGTCAAGTAACGGCTGGAATTTTATCGATAAGACGCCGATACCACGTGAATGGTTAAACGTGAGTGCGTTCATCGCGGAACGCAAAGAATATCCATGCGTCTACCCCCGAACAGAACCGACGGGAAACTTTCGAAACCGTGTCCCGGCGAGACTAATTCGAACGAGCGAACGAAACTTCCTAACTCGTTTCTGTTCGCGAGCTCCGCTCGTCAGCAGCGTTTTCTCGAAAATCAAGCGACAATTACGGGGGAAACGAGAATTTCAATTGAAACTTGACGGAAACTCGTTTAATCGGCTGTACAGTACCCCGAGGGAATCGCCAACCTCGAGTACAAGAAGGATTTCGCCGTTCGCGGCCTCCATTACGACATCGAAAAGGGTCTGTTGCTGAAACTCGACAGCTTCTTGCAAATCCAATTTGGCGCCGTTTACCGCGGTTTGCACCCAGTACCCGACGACGAGGTCCTACGGCTCTATAAAAACAGGATAATACCGATCGCCTATGTAGAGGCTCCTCATAAACACTCTCACGTAAGCACACACGAGATATATCAATATTATTTTGTTCAACCGAGCATTTCTGACTCCTGTGTTTTGATTGTGTGAGCGATACGGAGTGGTGGAAGATGAATGACACCAATTTTTGCACACGTGTAGTATTCACCAAAATATATGGACAAATCAAAAGTGCAGAGGGTGAATCGTAAGCTTTTGCCCAGTTTATGCAGAAAGTTTGTTCATGATAAATTTGTACAATAGATTATAGTCTTCGAAATAAAGGCTATTGTCTTCTGTGGTATTGTGGTATCAGTTTGGTAATTGTTGATTTCTCGTATGTACATAGTAGGTTTTATTGCTCGTTAATGGTGGTGTCACAGCATGAACCATAATTGATAAATGATATCGGTTTCCCTGTTTTGAAATATTAGATTCAAATGTTTGTGTCGAATAACATAATGTGTTTATGTTTAAGTCCTGTTGTCAAAATATTTGCTCCCCCCTTTATAAAATGAATACCTGCCATTTTGGCATCTGTACAAAGCAAACTGAACTCTAAAATAGTACAATATAAGATTCACTCACATTTATAGGTACTTTCAGTTATCGCTTAACGGGTTTACCTAAACAAATTAATTTTTGGGAAAATAAAAAAAGAATCAAGTACTGCACGTTTGTAACTTTATTATATCACCTTTTAAGACCATAAAACAAATTTGAAGAACACAATATCCTTCCAAAAATCTGATGCACGTCAAATATATCAGGCATAATCAGACGTTCCTTTATCGTTCACTAAAATTTTGCAAATATTTGCAAAATTTAATTACTACGGTCAACGAACCATAACTTTTTTGCTAAAATTGATAAAAAAATTTAAGACGTTGCCATTCCTTTGTTTCTCAATATATTTCGTTGTGTTAGTTCAGAACCTTCTATTCCGCTATAAATGGATATTTTTAGTAGCAATTTTTTTTATAGTCTTCAAAGATGATTGAATAAAACTACAAATGTGCAAAAAGATACGAGCAATACTTGATTCTTTTTTTAATTCCCGAAAAATGAATTTTTTTTTAAATAAGCTCATACATAGTTAGATATTTTCGGTCAAACACTTCGTTTGGTTTCCTTAATGGCAATCTAATTTCCCTTGGGTATGTAGTTTTTGGCAAATTCTAGTCGTCTCTCCGTATTACCGGTGCTTACATGTGAATCATGTGGTTTCTGGCGACGCTGCTGTTGTTGCAGCAGCATTCGTCGTAACGCCCCAGGAAAACCTTATTTCAGAAAAATATTCGAGTATTGTATTTAAATTCAAAACACAGATTCTAAGATTTTCTTTCCATCTTCGCACCAAGAAACAGTCTGGTGCATTCAGTAACTTCTTTTTGCCGCAAGCGCAGTTCTTCTAGTCCGATTTCTTATAGGATACTTTACTATGTTCGTGAATTATCTTTTTGAAACAGTTTTTCATAATTTCCCAAATTTCTATACGATCAGTTTCTCTTTCCATAAAAAAATTATATTTATTGTGACTTCTGTCACTCTTTTTTTCATCTTACTCAATTATACTATAGAGTACAGTAGTGCAGTTTATATTTAGTACTTTTAACACGGCAGTATTAAGAACCCACGATAATAAAAAAATTGGTGAAATCCTATTTATTTTTAATATCAAATATTAACTCAGTATTATTATATTAATATAGAAAGTACACAACAATTCATCGAAAATATTATATTTCCTTCCAAACTTCAGTGTAAAGTTCCTACATATGCAAATAATTTTGTAAATCAGTAGAGATCAGCAGGTTAACAATCAACTCAACAGATAAACGATTCCTAATAGAGGAGATATAACAGAAGTGACTTGCGACCTAGAAACGGTTGGATTACAAATCTATGTTTACTAACACTTTTCTTGTTTATTTCTATACGCACTACACGCTTGCAAAATTTTCCACGTGAATTTACAAGCTTCCTACAATATGCAGACATTCTGTAAATTCGCGACGATAAATGGCCTCTAAAATCTTATAAATTACGCACACAGCTGTATCCTATTTTACCTTCGGTATCGTTCGAATGCAGAGATGGTCTAAAAGTAGCAAAAGAATTAAACAGAACAATCCAAACACATGATCCACAGCAATCATGACCTGTTCTATTTTTGAGGCTTCGTATTGACAACAACAAAGAGTACAATCCACTGTATCAGATTTTAAAAGAGTCACACAGAAATGCGAGGTGATAACAGCAATGTTCTATGATGTAATCAAGTGCATGATTGTTTTGGCCTTCCTCCAAGGTTCATATCACGCATGTACACACACGTATTCTTATGTTCTGCATCCCCGAGCAAGCAGCGTAGAACGTACGAACTTACAACAATTTAAACGTCTTCTATTTGTTTGCATGCCTCCACGCGTGTGTTTTTCATGATGGATTTTTTCAACGTGAAATACAGAAGGTAAGCACATATAATGTGTGCCTCCACCAAATGCACAAAAAGCCTCTATCGCGTGTAAATAAAGCGAAATGTCACTTCAGGATGCGTTGCACCGAACAAAAATGGTTCAGCTGGCAGATTTATTCTCCGTGCCGGAAATGGGTCTTCTGTGCAACGTCACAGGCTACTTCCTGCGAAATCACATCGACTATCACCCTGAAATCCTCTTCAGAGACGTGAAGGTAATTGGGTAGCAATACATAAATGCTAAACCCAGTGGCGGATTTAAGAAAGAAGGCCCAGGTGGCAAACGTTGAGGGGCCCATTTTTTCGGAAAGATAAAGAGGTAGTTTGCAAAAAGGGGATAAATGTGAAAAAAATATAGAAAAAAGTGCTTGGATAAAATCATAATTTATTTTTTAAGACAGGGCCTTAGGAGGGCGGCCTACTGTGCTGGGCCCATTTTTCGGGAAACTAAAGCGGTAGTTTACTGAAAACGGGCTCAGTGTAATAATACAGAAAAATAATATAGTTTGGATAAAATCATAATTTCCTTTCAAGGATGGGGCCCTGGTGGGGCCTTCCAGGGGCCCAAGTGGCAACTGCTCACCGGCCGCGTTGTTAAATCCGTCACTGGCCAAACTCCCTCCCTAAAATTGTTGTCTTCCTAAAAATGGGCTTTACTGTTCTCTTGTTTAGAACTCTGTGCAAAGTTGCCATCCTATAATGCACGGAATGGTGGTGCAAAACGTGTCGGACTATTTGGAGCAAAATAAGGAACTAAAGAGGTTCTTCGATAGACTTAAAAAAGCCAATAAAAAGATGTTTCTGGTAACCAATAGTCCCTTCCACTTTGTGTAAGTGAGATTGTAACTTAATGACTCAATACAGAGTAAGTCACCATAACTTAGCAGTTACGCAACTCCTCTGATTTTCATATCGCAGAAAACTGTATCACGAAATATATGTTCCCTTCAATAGAACATATGGAACAGTTCAAGTGAATTTTTTATGAGTCTCGGATTTTGTAAGATTCGCATTGATTCTTTTTTTTTTTTAAATAGAGCATGGTATTCTTTTTATGTACAGGCCTGTAGCTGATCCAGACACAAATTGAACAATGTGCACGCAGTGTCACGAGTTTATGGGTCTGCTCGTAACTAGCTAACTTGAAAGCTTACAAAACACGAGACTCGCAATAAATTCGCTTCGACTCTTCGATGCGTACCATTAAATAAAACACATTTCCCTGAGACATTTATCCGTAATATGAAAACTGAAAAAGTTGTTTCAGTTATCATGGGCGCCCGGAAGAGAGGGGGGAGCAAAAGGGGTAGTCGGCCCTCCCTGGTTTTTGAGAAAAATCGCTTATTTTTCAAAACTGATCTTCAATAAATTTATACTAAAAAAGGGAATATTTTTAATTTCCGGTTTTAAATTTTCAAAAAAGCAGGATAGCTATATTCGGAAAAAAGTCTCCGGACGCCCTTGGAGTAACTTTTATGGTGACTTACCTTGTATGTAGTATGTACATATAGGTGCATTTCGGCGATGAAAAAAGTGGCCTGCGTCATTTGTTCTTCGTTTTAAAATATTTGGAGTTTTGAGTTCCTGCGTAAGTATGAAAACAAAAGTGAGGAATTGAATTTTCCTAGATTTTTGACACGCGCCACTTTCGTAATTACCAGCACATACGATGTTGCGTATGATTGATAGAATTTGACGTTATTTTATAGTGACACAGGTATGAAATTCTTGGTTGGAGACGATTGGAAGGATTACTTCGATGTGGTGATAGTACAAGCGAGGAAACCGAAATTCTTCACTGAAGAATCTCGACCTCTTCGAATATACGATGAAGTCAATAGAACTCAGCTGTGGGATAGAGTTACCAAACTTGAAAAGGGGATGATCTACCTAGAGGTGAGACGATATTTTACGTTGTGAAATGGAAGTATACGAAGGATATACAGGATGGTGTGAAAATCGGCTTTTCATTTTAAATCTAAATCCCGAGTGGAAAAATAAAGTGAAAAGGAATTTAGAAATTTACACAATAAACTACAATACGTGGAGTTTTGTTTGAACTACTTTCCAAAAATTATGTCCAGTAAATGACGTCCCACTTTGTAGAATTTCTTGTTACGATTTATTTTACGACGCTTAAAGTCTTTCTAGCAATTCTCAAAATTTCCCATCAAATATGTTTTCTACAGGCTTTTCAATGCTTGTTGATTATTCATATAAATCTCTTTCTTCAGATAATATGAAAAGAGAAAATCCAAATTTATTCTATTAGAAAGTTAAAGGTAATTATTCAATTCGGAAAATGCTGCTTTTCTCTGCGAAATAGATTATTACAATTTAATCGAGATTAAACCAAAATCAAATTAGTCACTTTTCAAATGGGGAATCGATTTTTGTGCCACCCTGAAAATAAGAATTTAAATAGTATTTGGATAGTACGAATGCTAATAATCATAATTTAAAATGCAGGGTACGGTTAAACAATTGCAAGATATGACTGGCTGGCGAGGACATCAAGTATTATACTTTGGGGACCACCCTTATAGCGATTTAGCAGACGTAACTTTGGAGCATGGTTGGCGAACAGGAGCCATAATTAAAGAATTAACGGTAGATATGCAATCAATATCATGATGTTTCGAAAATATAATTTCAGAAGCAGCTTTCTTCATATTAAATTTTTAATCTTTCGTGGTCACATGGGGTATATCGCACCCCAGACAACTTTTTTGCCAATATTTCTGTAAATTTTTAAACCTTAATAATAAACTTTAAATACTTGGTAAATTTAAAAAAAAAAACACTTTTATCCGCAATTATTTTTTTAATTACAAATTTCATCGTATCAAAATTTACATTTCTAGAAAAAGACCATTGGAGCATGATTGTACGAGTATTACGAACGCACAATTATCACTCAAAAGTTAAAAGATTCAAAAATACGAAAATGGTAACTCATAAATGACGCTAGAGTTTAGTAAACCCCATGTGACCAATTTGTGATTATAAGAAAGTCTGACCACGAAGGGTTAATATATATCTGGGGATTCTGAGTGCAAAAATAATTAAAACTATTTTTGTACAAATTTTATAGTAAAAAGTGTATTAAAAAACAAATCCCCGGCAGTTATCATAAATGGTTTAATACTAACAGTTTAAATACTAACAATAAGTTTATAAAAGAAGTTTGTTTCAAAGAAATTTACTCTTAATGCTCATTATCTCTTTGAGTGGCGCAAAGCTCTGATAAAAACCCTGAAAAAGTACACTTGAACAAGACTTTCTATGGGGTGCAAATCCCTCGGCGAGAGAACACGCCAACGCCAGTCAAAGTGTTAATATAAATATAAAAGACACATAAATATTAGCTATTATAAGATATTCTATTAACGTGTTTATTGGCGTTACAGCACGAAATCACGACCCTGAACAACCCCAAGTTCAAAGAGAACGCGAATTGGTTGCAAATGCTGACTGGATTGATCGAGGAGCATCAAGATTACGAGGGGCCAGATGTGGAGACAGTGCTCAACGAATGGATCAAGGAGAGAGATGAATTAAGGAACGAGATAAAACGTGTGTTTAACGAGCAATTTGGCTCCGTGTTTAGAACATATCACAATCCCACGTATTTCTCGAGGAGACTCTTTAGGTTTGCCGATATTTACATGAGCTCGATCACGAACCTGTTGGAATACTCAACGAGCCACACGTTTTATCCAAGGAGAGGCGTAATGCCACACGAGTATACAAGTTATTTCGTCTAATACAGTCATAAATTTAGACCTACAAGTAGATATATATTTGCTACGTTTCTTGAAACACATTAGCAGCTTACCAAGCAATATATCAAAAATATTCTTGACAAACTAGATATCTCTGTAATATAGAAATATCCAAGGTCAGATACTCAAAACGCATTTTCGTTTCATGCAAATCAAAGAGACTGCCAGACTGCTTAAAATGATCATGGATTAGGGAAGCGTGAACCAGTAACCGTGAATCAGTTACTTTGTTCAAGTGTATTTTATATAGATAAAGTATAACCGCATAATTATGTAGATAAAATAAATGGAATAGTTAATCTACTTAATAGTACCGCTGCGCATGTCTTGCCAATGTGTAATAATAATTTAACTGTTATATGTATACTGTGTAATATATGAAGATTTCTCTAATTGGCACGACAAGTTTTAGTGCAGAGGTCACGATGGTACAAAAGAATTATAGGCATTACATAGTTCGTAGCTAAAGTGGAGAAATAGGAACTTCGCGCAAAGAGTGAGATCATTGAAAAAACGGTAAAAGAAGATTACTGCTTGTTAAACATTTCAAATTCTGCTGTAATTCATATGTTTTATTCTTCGTGGTAAATAGATATATGTATAGTTTATTCAGGTACAAAAATTTATCGTATTAAGTATTAAAAATGACAAAGTCTATTATCAAAGCGCATGTATATATATACCTACTATATATAATATACGTACATATATATTATATATCGTAGGTGAGATTATTGCAAAAGTGAACGCGTGAAATTTATTTTCTGATGTTATCAATTAGTATAGTACAATTTACGCTAAATAGGATACAAAAGTTTAAGTTGATAGGGTTGTTCCTAAGTAGTAACTGTGATTATACTTTCACCGAACATATCTTCGTTTTTATCATAACAAACTTCTAATATCCGGATATACAATACACGTTAAATGAATTTGTAAGAAAAAAATCATATCGGAATAGCAAGATTTGTCTCACAATTTTCGCCTTCTCCGAGAACGAATATAGTGTTTACAATGAATGTGTACAGTGTTTACAAATGATTATAATAGTCAATAAAGGTAATTACCTATATCAAATTATTACAGTGTAATAATACCTCTACTTGCTTCTCTCTAAAGCTAATTTGTTCCACTCCTCACCAAAGTGTGTTAATCGATTTTATAATCAATAATTATAATCATTTTATAATTAATTTCGTTTTATAATTAATTAAATTTCGTTCTGGATACAAAATATATGTATATTGATTTATAAATTACATCACTTCCACATCATTCATCAACTCATCTCACTTGTTCTTGTTTACTGACTTTGAAATTACAATCAATTTCCTGTAAAATTCTGGTTTTACAAAATAACGCGGAACAATCTTGTGCTTATATTCTGTGCAAGAATATTTGTTTCGTACTTCATAAAATGCAAAGTAAACAGCCGCAATCGTTAGCAAAAAACAAAACGATGAAAAGTGAAAGGGTGTGAAAATTATTATTGAATTTTCGTAACACAAACGAATGATTCGTAAAGCAATTCTAGAATTATAATATCTTTAATCCTATTGTATGAGCAAATAAAATTTGCAGGAAAACTTATCATCTTATAGGATTTAATTTACAAATAATATTACTATATGATAAATAAATAATATACCTACGAACATAAAAAAGTAATGGAGGGAAGTTACATAGTATGTCATAACTTATTTCATTAGGATATTTATAGTTGAAAGAGAATTAACAAATTCAAAAGCAACGAAATATAAAATGAAAACAATTTTGAAATTGAATGCGTTATGCTCAACATTACAGATTCATGTATCAAATAACATCATACATTCATATCCCTGATTTTCTGATACAAACAAACTGCGGATATATCATAACACAAATTAATTATATTCGTACAATAATATCCGTTATAAACTAATTATTCACTATAACTCCGCCACGTCGTGCACCTAATTGCAGAATTCAAATGATTGCAGAAATTAATTATGAAACTATTAAAGAATAGTTGGCGAAAATTACTATTTGGAAGAAAGTTTTAATATATCTACAATGATACATATTTAAAAAAAAACTGCAGAAACTGTAACGAGTGTTGAAGAGCATTATGTGCAACACATTTCGTGTATTTTATATGAAAATGCCCGCAGATCTCATACACAAATGATACCAGTGTGGTTGTATAAATTATTCAAATATATTTAAACAAATATCAGAGATTACAGTATTTACATAAAGTTCTCTCACATTCATGCGAACACAACACGGGCACAGCATTGTCCTACATGTTTTTATGAATATCGAAAACAGCCACTGCACAGTGTACATACTACGCTATCCATACTTAACGAGTGGGTCTGCACTCGACCACTGCGTCGCCGAAAGATCACACTCGTAGTGTATTTATTTGTTCTAATCATCGCACTATCTCAAGCTAAACTCAATAAATCCACAGCCCGCCGCAACATTCAGATGGCAGTGTCACCGCCATACATCCTACGGTTTTATTAAAATGCAACTTTAATACGATCTCGCGGTTTCACACGTTGACGGTACGAAATTTCCGCGGAGGACTAAATATCTACGTATTCAGTCTGTATCAAGTACAATGTTTCTATTGATTGTTCAGTAAGCCATCTACTAAAAGTTATCATATTTTACATACCTTTTCTTATAAATTATCATAAATAACTTATCAAGTTTACGTATACATATTACTTGCGCCATATGTATATGCTAAATTTTAATAGCTACCTTAATAAGTTATTGACTGAGAAATCATAGCGAAACCATTATGACGAGCAATGATACAGACAGCAATTTAGTTTGAAATAGTCGTCGCGATATTTTGTGATGCGTTCCCGCTTCTTATTGGTCGTTTATTTCAATTACTGACTGATTAACATATTCTATGAACAATATTCCGATTCCATTGTGATGCAAGACGTACGGCTACCGACGAGGTAGATTAGCAAAATTAAATCTCCGCTAAAGTAGCAAACATCATGTCGCGTATAAAGCGACAATATGATAATTTAGGAATTATACTTGGGCTAGTACCATGAGATTGAAATAACGGCTAATTGAAATGGAACTTAAATTGGAAGGGAGAACCATGGAAGTGATGGAATTCTTGGAAGGAATTGAAACCTTGTTGATGCTTTCCGGACTCCGGATCTAAAGGATCTTCTCCTTGGTCAAACTTCGCTCTTTTCTCATCGTCAGTCAATACTTCTTTGGCAGCGGCAATATCAATAAACTTCTTCTCCGCGCGTTTCTTTTCCTCTCCTTCTTGAAAGTTATCAGGATGCCACTTCTGTGCAGCTTTTCTATACGCTTTAATAATGTCTCGTTTCGATGCTGTTCTTGGCACACCTAGAATTTCGTAGTAATCTCGCGATTCGGAGAACTTTTGGCGCTGTTGAGCTTTAAGAAGACCCTGCTTTGCCCTCTGCAGACTCGGTTCCATTTCTAACGCGTCTTTGAAGCCTCGTATTGCTTCGTAAAATAAGTAAATTAGTATGTTATATCAGCGACAAATAAATCTGGTCTATTACACAGATATAACTTACCATCATCGAACATTTCAGCTGCAAGATACGCTTCTGCACGATAACAATATATCATAGGATTTTTTCGTATATCCAGTGCTTCTTGGCAACTCTTAAATGCCTGATTTAGTTTCGAGCTACTAGCGTAGCATTTGCAAAGCAGCTCGTGCGCAGTATAACGCACATTATCCACGGTTGGTTCAAGTTTAAGTATACGCGTAGCTAGGCGTATACACGTATCGTGATCCGCAGTGTTCTCTGAATCTTTTAGCAGCTTTGCTATTTCTTTGACTTTCTTGTAAAATGAAAAACACTTTGTGTGTTCTGGATCGAGTTTTAAACATTCTCGAATTTCCCTAAACGTTTACAATAATTATTATGTGAAATGCGAAAAAGAACGTGATCCTGCAAATATATAACAGAGCATTGTGACTTACTTCAATGATTCTGTTACTTCTCCAAGACGATAGTGCAGAGTGGCTAACTTAAAAAATCCTTCTGTATTATCGGACTGCAACTTAGTCGTAGAACGCACATCGGAAATTGCACTGATGTAGTTCTCGAGAGCTTCGTAGCATTCTGCTCTACGTTCCCTGAGCTCGGCAGCCCATGGACATACCTCAATAATTCTGGATAGTTGCTGTACAGCTTCTGCATATTCCCCATTCTTCATTAATCTATCTACAGTATTTAAATCTTCTTGTGCAGGTGCTACCTTATATAAGCTATTTAAGGCATCTACATTCTGTGGTTCAACTGCCAACTGCAAAATAGTGGAAACAATAGATTGTAGTACCATATCCTAATTCTTAATATTTACAGTTGCATAGAATATAAATATAGGCTTTCAAAATTCTATTATTAATATTATTCATAAAAAGAATTTTGCTATTTATACTCTGTCAACTCTACTCACGTGCAAACATAGCGATCAACATATCAAAATCGTGTATGTTAAGTTATAGTTTCTCGTATTATAATCAGAGCTGGCGGAACCCGTTATACAAGTTATGCATAAAGGTCTGAGCACACTTATCAGTTCCTTGACGACACAGGACATAGAGGATTTCTTCTTACCTCTGGTACGCCAGCACTGATAAGTGTGTTTAGACCTTACAGGCGCCAGACGAAGCTCGCACAAACATTTGATAATATAATTGGCGAATAATGAAAATTTGTCTAGGTCCCTTTTTAGTTACACCACAACTAAAATTTTACTGTGTATGATACAGGACTCGTATACGCAAACACGATATACAGAGTGCTTCAGAGGTTTTCATACAAACTTCGCCCATGTGTTGTACATAAATGATTTATTACAAAACTGTAACAAAAATATTAAAAAAACACGAAGGAAACACTGAACCTATTTTTAAATTTCAAAGTGTCGCCCACCTTTATCGACACAAGTCTGATATCGATATATGGTTGAATTTACATCCACAGATAACGTAAACATTACGCATCTAGCCTTATCCTGTATTGAACTAAGAGAAAGAGTAGTATCGTGTTCTTCGTGTTTCACATTGTTCTTACAACTGTATAATAAATCATTTACACACTTTTTGTTACACGACATTCTAGTCTGATTTTCAGCTGTAAAACACACTGGCAAAGTTTGTACGGGAACCTCTGGAACACCCAGTACAATGAATTACAGTGCAATGAAGAAATATATAATATTTCGAACTATACTTACCACATTTCGAAAATCTGCTTTTGCTTTATCAAATTGAGCTTGTTTAAGTAACACATTACCGCGCTGCAATCTCGCAGATGTAAAATCTGGCTTCAACTCCAAAACCTTGTCAAGATCGAGAAGCGCAAATTTAGCTTTACCTAATGCTAAATAAACTGTACCTCTCTTGTAGTATGTCAGATAATTATTTGGATCTCCCTCTGAAATAATAACTTGCTTTAACATTCTAAACAGAAGAAACTTAAAAATCCGCCGTTAATTTTCGTAAACTTGTGGCGGAAAATAAATGATTACAAAACGTTCGAAGAAAAACGATTGTGAGCAGAACTTACCAACAGCTGCATGATAATGTGACAATGCATCTTGCAACTGACCCTTCGCTAGGAATTCTCTACCTAATTCCAAGTGCCTGTCAATCTCTAATTGAGAGACACTTCCAACCACTGTAACACAAGTTGATTAAGTATTGCATTCGTGAAATAGTTAGTTAAATCGTGGATACCACAGGTTAGGATTATTTACCGTCTAAAGACAGATCCAGCAAGACGAGTAGTAAACCACAATGGTACATGACTGAATTCACAATTGAGCCGCGATGATACGACTCACTTCAATAAATAAGAAAACAGACTTGCTGGCTTTAGAAGCTCCACTCAACCACCAGATAACACAAAACTATTCAGCCACACCGCCATTGCGATCGTGGTCTTATACGATTGGTCCAAGTTGCTCGAACAGGAATCGGCTTCCCCCACCACTGCCGCATAATACTCATAATAAAATTTTAGAGATACCATACCTCATAAAGTCATAAGTACTTCCACCATTAGCAGATCTGAGCAGATCATCCAAGATCATCCATGATTGTCCACGATCATCCGTTCGGTCAGCTCTCATTCGTTGGGAGTGATCAAAGAGGAATTTACTCCGTGCAGTAGCTCGTACAAATTGCCACAGACACAGCAACCAATGTCACAATATCCCGTAGAGGTTGTTCCACGAAATACGAAATTATAAAAATCAAAGAATCCGCGAATGGAGGTTTGTTGAAAATTGATTTGCTTCCAGACATGTTTCACGCTTTTTAAAATGTATAAAATAGTAATAATACATATTCCGTGAGATTATAAGATTGCTATTAAAACATTGACGATACTCGCGCTTGTACTTTTTGAGGAACAGATCTGTCAATACGTACTTATTTCTTTGCATCTACATACCGATATGCGCGCGTTTAATAATTGTTTGAGATATTTCCTACAAATTGACATTATTTCTTCGCGTCTATTAATAGTAAACATTGCATAATTTTCTTTCTATTGCTGTTGCAACGAGTAAAAAAGTACGCCGAGCAAGGCAAGGAACGTATTTTGAATCTCGACGAATGTAAAGTTGCTCAATACAAAAGATTATGCAATTTCTGCAATGACACAACGTAAAAAGGGATTGTTAATTTTTCGAATTCTATGTATATACATTACGTAAAAGTGTCGGGTAAAATAGTTCCATCAAATGTTTCTATTAAAAAGTGTTCAACGGTGTTGCAAAACATTTAAATCTCTATGTAAACTGCGGGGTTAAAAGGCATACACGAACAAAAAGACTCTAACATCGCATAATCTTTTTCCCTCGTTTATTAGATGGTTCATTTTATAGAATTCTCCTGTCATTTTTTTTAGCATAATACTATAAATAAACGAATGAATCACCAAATGAACGGACATTTAAATAATATAGACGTGATCCATCGTCTCTTATGAGGTATTTGTAACAATATTGACACTCTACATCATTCTCCGCGGAACACACGTGTTGTTGGTTTATTTTGCTTCTCTCTTGACCTAAGCACAGGTTGCACATGCTTTCGATAATGCGGCTGTAACTTATTGCTAATGAACGATAAGTGCATACACATCGTGTATAATATATGTGTACGTATATCATACAGTTCGCAAGGTAAAGGTGACTTACCCCCTTTGAATTTGAGACACTTTATTTTTATTGATTCATTCAATAGCCGTACGACGTACAGTTGTTTGCAGATTTTTCCCCTACTTCTCGCATTTTTTTTTCGGTTCACCTAATGTAGCGTGTAAATGTGCAATTACTAATAAGAGACCGACAGAATGGTACGTTCACCGTTCCGTTTCTTTAACTCTTTCACATCATTGCCATTCCCTCGCCAGTTCCAGTGAAGCGGATACATAGCAGTATCGTTAGTGTTACAAGTTGAATAATACGGGCGAGCATCATTGGCTGCAGGAAAAATTAGACGCAGCCATTGAGACTCGCGTCGGAAAGGCGGCAAAGCCCGCCACGATTCCCTTTTACAATTTCCACTTTGTACGGGACGTCTTGCCTGCGTTCCGCGTTTCGACGACAAGCGACGCATCTCGATTAAATAACATTCGTAAAAGTTAGAAGACATTTCCGTTTGCCATCCCACTTTGTTCGCCTCCTACGCGTGTGCCTTTATCTCTCGCTTCGCTCTCATTCCCTCTCGCCCTTTCTTTCCCCCTTTCTCTCGCTCATCCTCCTCCCCCTCTCTCACTCTCACTCTCTCTCATTCGTATATATTGCGCGTACTATTACTCAACACTTGCCTCGTCTCTGTTTCCATTCCGAGTATGAGCTTTACCATCTCGCGTTAAACAGAATAGCTGCTCGCTGCAGACGCACATAAACGCTGTACAATTTTTGTTTTTCTCGTTCCCCTACCAGGAGAAAATCGGGGAAGATTCTTCGTTGAGAATTTGACGTGAACGCGCGTAACGCACGACATATCGAAAAAAGAAAAGAAAAAGAAACTATGACCTACAGCACGCGACAAGAATTTTTATTCGGCGACGCTTTCACGTGCTCCGGGCTTCTCTCCCATTCTCGAGACACTGTTGCGTGTTGTATGCGATAATATGGCGCTTACAATATGTTTCTCTCTTGTGTGTATGTGTGCTTCGTAATTGCGCATTCTTTTTTCGTAGTAATGATTGCAGTCACAGTCAAACGCCATTTTTCTTTCTTCCTTATTTTTTCCCTCTCTATTACACATGTAATGTGGTTAGTATTCGTAGCCCCTCTCTCGTTTCTTCGCACTTATAATTGTTTCTTTTGTCTAATCATTCCACTCTGCGTAAATTCCATAAATGTTTACCTAAGGCTGCTCGTCCGATATACTTTAGAGGACCAAACATAATGTTCAAGGTACATGTACAAACACATGACTGTCCCTTCCGAGAGAAGTAACGTAAAAAATAAATACTTAACACGTTAATAAATAGTCTCGTTTATTATACCATTCTCCTATTTCCTCTAAAGACGCTAATACGTTCCTAAATCATAATGCCGTACGTGAATTTACACGTGTCCAGTTACGAAACGGTGGACATCTGACTATAGCGCGAAAATATATATTCCATTAATTTGTCCTATGAAATTGTAGAATTGGCGTAAATCGTTTAGATTCGATCGTGATACTCAACCACCAATGGGTTCGTAATAATACAGGAAAGAAGAAAAACAAATAGAAACGAAATATACACATGGAATCAATGATATACCGTGGCTGACTGCTAGACACCGCCAACAACTGTTACGTATAAAAATATCGTTACAACTAGGAGAGAAATAAGTATAAAAATATCGTTTTCGTGTATAATTGTCATTACTTGCATAATCTCTGTCCACCATGTTACTCGTAAATGAACATATTATTTCCAACTGCACAGGACTAATAACTTACATCGACGCGTCATATGTATTCGTTGCCCTGGCGAACAATTGGACACTAGTATCGGGAATTGGATTAATTTGCAATACAGTTGTCCAGTTTAACGAACAAAGACCCAGCGTGCAGATACCGTCGACCACGATTACCGTGAATTGCCGTATAATAATTTAGTAAATACAGGGAAAATTACATAAAATACTTGGGGGGGGGATAGTAGTGTCCAATAGCCGCCTACTCTTTCTTTTTCTTATTACAATAAAATTATACGCAACGCAACACAGCAAAGCCGTAATGCATAACCTTGCGCCTACGAGTACCACACCTACGAGACCGACACAGACGTTATCCAAAAACGAAATAATAGTAAGTGGTAGTAAATAATCGTAATAGCAATCGTGGTACTAGTAGTGGTAATAGTAATAGAATTACGACAAGACCTGTACGATCCCTTTTGTAGAGCAAGGTCCAACTGAACAATTTTGCCGTAAATGTACACTATTAACGGAAAAGTGTTCGATCACTTTTCATTGTGGGGCTCGTGTAATGTTCTTGGCAGGGCCTCCGTGTTGACAAATGGACTGGACGATAAATCATATTAGAATTTGAAAACCACACGCACCATGGTCGGAAGCCAACAATATTACTCGTAACACTATTTGAAAAGTTCTAGTTGAAATAATTGTCCCCTCCGTAAAGAGGCATTCACACCTTGGTCCACGGTCACACGGCATACGATTCACGCACGCGATTGCACTATAAATCTATTAATATAACAGGTATAAGTATGACATGTCTAAAAATCCTGTCAGTTGTCACGCAAATCGAATTTGTACTTTTTCTCACATAGATCAGGTAAGAATCCGACGTTTGCACAAAAGATATCGACATTCTATAAAGCCCTACCAACATCATCAACCAGTAATGACGCGTTTCGCCGTTCATCATACTATCATTTAATGCGCGTTATTTTAAGTAGAAACAATGCCCCCAAAAAACGTGTTTTTTCAGGACTGTAAGAGCTAGCGTTCAGCCCTCCCCGATCGGACAACAGCCACGTAGTTCTTTCTTGGTGTGTTACTTTAACGACTTAATATTCCCATTCTCGGCTCAAATTAACTGAGCTCATGCTTTCCTGACATTCAATACCGATTAATTAATACGTTTAGCATTTGCATTTCGTTAAATTGTTCGTTCATCAATTCGCGTGGAAATTGAATGTCACAAGATCGTTCGATATCACAGTCGTTTTTCAATTATTTTAATCTTTATGTATTTACGAATATTACTTAGCGTGTATATATATATAGCGTATCGTACTGATAAATACAGTTATAAAATATGAGTGCGCCTTATGCCTCCTCATTTCAAAGGGCTTGCTTTTTTGTATATTTTTCTTTCCTTTTCTCTTTGTTTAGTGAGGTTGAGCCAACTAGCAGTGTATGTGTTTTCGCTCATTCGTTTCTTCCCCATTTGAAGTTCCCCTCTGTAACTGCAACCGTATCTTTTTTACCCGTTTTTTGTTTTTATTTATTTACTCTTTTTTTAGTAATGCTAGAGCTTCCGTCCTAGAGCACTCGCATCCAGTACTGCGATCTAAAATTTTTATAACGCACCATACCATTTTTACAGGACAACGTCTTCGTTACATTTAGAAATTCTAATCAGAGTAGATTAAAATCCAGGTACAAACATACCTGAAACTTGCTGAAATCCTCCAGCCTACTCTACATACGGTGACCAAACTTTTAAATAAAAAACAACTCTTCGAATTAAGTTAAGACAAGCAACGTGTTTACAGCATCGGACTTTTAAACTTACTTATCTGTTAGCAGGACGTGACAGAAATATAAACGAGATTTCTAAAAGTATCCTAAGACGCAGCCTGTGTCCTTTTCGTAACATCAAAGCCCTCGACTATTGGAAATTTTACGTGCTTTAGTCGATTAAACCATGATATTGCCGGCGCAACGTCGTCTGTGTCTGGGGACGGCAAAACAACAAAGTACCATTCGTCGCTGGACTATAGTAAATTTAAAACAGGAGTCGTCACGAAAATCTATGGCGATGGCGATTATGGCGTATCCTAGGCGCCTAGTCAGTTATATGTATATATATAAGCATTGCGTTTGTAAAGAAAAAGAAATAGACGAACAAAGAAACGGCGCCATTAGTTTAAATGAAATTACACAAGTTAGTGGCCATCCAGGCAAGAATAACAAAGCACTTGTGCATTTAAAGCTCTGTGATTACTTGAATCTAGACGCCACGATCCTCGAAGATACGCCCACCACGTCCTTCAAAAATTTAAATAATGAAGCCACAACGAGCCCCATAGTCTCGACAGGAGTTCTAAAAAATTTCACTAAGTTTCTCCACCTACTATGTGTTGTATCGCAATGTCCTACCTAGACATTAACGATCGATCGATTTGATTCATTAGTGGTTATACTACTTGTGTTCATCAACACGCACGGCAACGAAACTTTGGATGGATCTTATATCTTTGTCTAGTATCTAACAAATCCTGATCATGACTCGTTCAATTCATTGAAAATGAGATCATTGTCTTCCACGGCCATCTCAACTTGCGTTCGCGGATGGTAATGCTCGAATTAATCATAGGATTTGTCAACGTTTCGTCGCACGCGAATAAAAATATTTCGAAATTGAATAAACACAGTTATTTTGTTTTCGTTCGGAAATTGTAGTGCACAGGCAGTCAACGAACGTGATGTGTTTATACGTGATACTGTCTGTCTTTTGTTGTGTGCGTGTGTATGTGTGTATATATATATATGTGTGGTACGTGTACATATACGCACGCAAATACGTGCGTGTTGTATCCGATGTGTATGTCGTACGTGTCTTTCTTACATATATTTGAATTTACGTGTACAGTAGTAATAATGGTAAAAGTGGAAATTGAGATGGTAGTAATGATTTACTTGTCCCTTCCATCCCACCAATCAGTGCCATTACTGCTGCCGTTGTTAGCTGAATTATTATACGCTGAATTATTATAGTTACCTCCGTAACTCCCGTAATTTCCTATAGAAACAAAAGCGATACATACATAGAAGTATATACGTTTCCTTTGCTATCCGTTTTAAAGAATTTGAATTTAATTTTAAGTAAATGTATACAAACCTCCATAACCGCCAGCTCTGTTAGAGGAACCATTATTACGAGGAGGTCCAGAGCTAGGCTGTTGACGATAATCTCTTGCACCGAATCCAGCGCTAAATCGCCCTTTAGTATTGGTAGTTCTACGAGATCCACCTCCAGAATGTCTTGCGTCAGAACACATATCGTCCAGCCAAGATGGAAGTTCTTGATTAGCTTCGATCAGCAGGGACACCAAATCGCGCACCAGATTCTGATTCTTACCGTTGAAGAAGGATGTTGCTAGACCTGTTGCATGGATAAAAGTACATTAGCATTACTGGCGCACAAGATAAACAAGGCAGGGAGAAATAGGAAAAGACAAACCTAAATTGCCCATACGACCAGTACGACCGATTCGGTGCACGTACTCTTCCACGTCGGTTGGTAAATCGAAGTTTATCACGTGCTTCACGTGTGGAATATCAAGACCACGAGCAGCAACGGCAGTCGCGACAAGTATTGGCGCTTTACCAGCACGGAAACGACGCAAGGCGTCTTCGCGTTCACGCTGACTTCGATCACCGTGAATGCTGGTAACTGGATATCCCATCTGATGCAAATATTCTTCTAACATGTCCGCACCCTTCTTTGTTTCCACGAACACCAAAGTTAATGACTCAGCAGCTGAAATTTTAATGCGATCGTGTATGCAACACTGTACTTAGCATTGCAATCGTTACATGTAATACACACAGAGATTTTAATAACTTACAAGGATCTATTAAATTGCTAGATTGGAGAAGATCAAGCAAGTAAGAACGCTTTTCATGTTCCTCCACCCATACGATCTTCTGAGTAATATTCTCAGATGTAGAGCCGACACGGCCCACAGCTAAGAAGATATAGTTACTAAGGAAATCCCTTGCCAGCATTTGAATTTCTTTCGGGAACGTAGCCGAAAACATAAGTGTCTGACGTTCGCCAGTAGGAGGCATTGTGTCTTCTTGGACTATACGTCTTATCTGCGGCTCGAAACCCATATCCAACATACGATCTGCTTCGTCCAATACTAGATAACTGTAAAACAACATTCGACGGTTCGTTGTAAATTAATTATTTAGAATTGATCGATATATTCATCAGAGACTGCTCTACATACCGGCAATTATGTAAGCCAATTTTACCGCGGCCCAACATGTCTACGAGACGACCGGGTGTTGCTACTAGAAGATGGCAGCCACGATCTAATTCTCGCATTTGATCTACGATGTTTGAACCGCCATAAACGACAGCAGGGCGCATACGCGATCTGTACGCAAATTTCCTTGCTTCGTCATAGATCTGAGTAGCAAGCTCTCTTGTAGGTGCTAACACTAGACCCAATGGGTATTGTTTACGCTTGCCAAACGAATTCGGGTTTGATGGCGGTTGACGTGGCCCGCTTTCATAAATCTGATTCAATATTGGCACTAAAAAGGCCGCTGTTTTACCAGACCCTGTTTGGGCACAGGCCATAACATCACGGTGTCCGATGATGATCGGTATCGCGTACTTCTGTACTGGTGTAGGTTTGTCGTAGCCAGCCAGAGTTATGCTGTTCTTTATTATCTCCGTCAGCTTAACCTCGTCAAACTAAAGGAAGATTTAATGTATAAAGTACAACACATTATGCCATTAGATTTAAATACTTTCGCTGTTAACTCTCTTATACTTACAGATGTGATGTGTGGAGGTATGTTGTCTCCAGTAGCCTCAACTGGGATATCCTCATATTTACTAAAGTTAATGCCAGTATTGCCAGTACCAAACAAATCCACCTCCAAACGTTCATCTCTGGAAGTGGGAACTGTCCAGTCGATCTCAGAGTTTCTTCTGCCTCCCTCCCTCTCTTCCTTCCATTTACCGGCACTGGCCATTCTATGGTCATTTCTAGCCTCTGGCCAACGGTTAGGTGCTCTAGACTCTTGCCAGCGATCATTGCCGGAGCTAGCAGGGCGCTCCCTCTCTCGTTCGCGCTCCCCACCGGGATATCTGAAATCTCTTCCATTCTCTTGAGCGCCGCCACGTCTATTGCGTCCACCAAAGTTTCCAAAATTTCCAAAATCGACATCGCGAGAACCACCACGCGGTGCCTCTCTCGGCGCACCATAAGTGGCACCACCGCCCCTTCCCCTGTCGCGCTCCCTCTCACGTTCGCGGTCACGCTCTCCTCCTCTATCTCTCTCAGGATACCCTGATCTTGAGTTGGAAGATGAATGTTGCTCCCCACCGGAAGGTGCGTTACCTGCAAAGAATGACAGTTCACATTACGGGCAGTTAAGCGTCATAATCTTTGGTGTAGTATTTCATTAACATCCAACATGATTAATTAATAAGTATGTGGCATAGAGACATAATTGCCAGGAGGTTCTACTGACGCAAGCATGTTTTCAGTAGCAATGCCCTCCAAATTATTAAACGTTCAATATTATAATTAAATATATCATCATTCTTTAATCTCAAATAGATAAGTTTAACATAAAATCTATTAACTTTTAAATTTTCCATGTTGAAGTTGAAATATATAATAAAATAAAGATCTAAGTTTTTCTCAGTTCGGTACTCACACTCAAGTAAATACTCACTTCCGGATTTATTTCTTAGGTGCGGTGGAACGTAGCGGCCCCCACTTGGTTGGCGGGAGCCCGACAAGTCCAGACCAGCTAACTAAAATGTAAAACATAATTAATTAATACCACCGTCCATTGGTGTTACATATGGCTACATCTTCATTCGCGCGATTAATCTCTCATGAATATAGTATATAAATTTCAAGCTAGCAAGTTAGGTAACTGCATTTCGAAACTTTAGAGCTACGTAATGTTTACAGACAAAAAAATCCATAATTTTGAAATGCAAATATAGTTGAAAAACGTGAAACATGAAAATTTCATAGCCATAATTAACGAGGCGATAACCGAGAAAAGCGATAAGTACATATTATATCGCGCGTAATTCGCCTAATCGCAAGAATTTGAACATGATAAAAAAGCAAAGCGAGGCTGCGTCATGGCACGAGGCATGCTGTTCCGGGAATTGGTTGCCGCCATTACAAAGCAGTACGTCACAAACGAACTCGACGACGACCCGAGTCTATCTAATTTTTCGATGTAGGAAAAAAGACGCGGGATCGAATGAATCCTAACGTAGGTTATGAATTAATGCGTACGAGCACTCGGACAAGGCTGCGTGCAGCCAAATTCGATGATAACGTGGAACAATGAAATATTCAAATAGAAGGGGAGAAAAAGAAAGATGGTACATCGGGGGAACAACGGTTGTCAGAAGTACAAAACACGAAATCCTTTGTCTATCTTACCTGCTGCTCTAGACCTGATCCATTCTGGTTGGCTGCATTACTCATATTACTCCGCCTCGGTGCGTATTTTTCGTGGCTCTGCCGCAGAAGCTCTTTAGCTGTTTCTCGCCTAGACAATCACCAAGCAAAAAATTTCAATTGTTCGCTCCTCTTCTCTCTTCTTCCGTCCCCTGTTGATCTACGAACGAAACTTGTCGATTAAGTCGAGTAGTTATAATTACAGTTTCTGCCTGTCGCTATTTCGATACAAAGGAAATTCGAAGACTGGCTACTATGAAAGGCCTCTGGCCACACTTGACGTCGACGCAACAAAAATGGCCGAGCGCCGAAATATAGTTAGCAAGATGGCTGACAACGTATTTCCGCCGGATATTAGGAAAACTGAAAGAGCACACTCTGCTGGACAATTTTCTCGCGTTTATCGTCCCCACTCTCGCGTATTACACTTTGAAACGTAGATTTATAGCTTTGCACATGATATTGAAATGGAGTCTATGAGCAGGTTCGCGTTACTCCTTCAATTTACTGTCCGTTGGCATCCATGTTCGATATATTGACAATATCCAGATTTCAGAGCATATTGCAAAGCCAGACTCGACCCTTCCGAGCGATAAAATTTAAAGAACTATAAAATCACTATATAGTATTTTCTGAAAATTTTCTAGCTAATAAGGTGACATTTATGGGTGACTTTGAATAATATACGCAGAACAATAATCTCTTTTTTTCATGTTTTTATTGTACAAGTCGCAAAATTTAATCAGCGTTTATTCTAATCGTCCTTCTTGGTATCGGTTTTTCCTCCTCTGATTCTTCCCGTACGACGGGCAGCAATAAGACCAATCTTACGACCAGCGCTGGTTCCACGTTTAACCGTGGATGCTTTACCAATGTGTTGATGGTTACCACCACCGTGAGGATGCTCAACGGGGTTCATAGCAACACCACGAACCTGTAAACATTAAATTTCCCTCAAACATCGTACATTAACGGTATTACCGTGTAATAAGCTTTAAACAGCTCAGTAAAAGATTGTCAACAAATTATTCAGGTTTCAAATGTCTAGAAACATCATGTATATCCATCGTTGTAATATAATCTTGAATTCTATGCGTATTACTGAATACCGTACCTTAGGCCAGCAGTTCCTCTTTGCTTTGTATTTGTGATAAGCACGACCAGCTTTAAGTATCGGCTTATCTATACGTCCACCACCAGCGACAATGCCAACCATTGCTCTGTTGTTGGATGGAATGACTTTCTTCGCGCCAGATGGTAATTTCACTCTGGTTTTCTTTGTGTCAGGATTATGTGCTATAACAGTGGCATAGTTTCCGGAGGCCCTAGCCAATCGACCTCTGTCGCCAGTCTTTTCCTCCAAATTGCAGACAATGGTACCCTCAGGCATTTGACCAACAGGCATCACGTTTCCAATTTGAAGATTTGCTGAAATGTACAATATTGTATTTTATTTGTGCATATGGCTATTCCTCAATATTTCTGGCATTACACCAAGCTTACAAGTGTTTTGAATAATAATTTGTTTACCTTTCTTTCCGCAGTAAAGGAACTGTCCAGTGTACATTCCCTCGGGCGCAATAAATAATTCCTTACGCGTCTTGAATTTGTACGGATCGCGGAAGTGGACGAGAGCTAGAGGTGCTCCACGACCAGGGTCGTGAATAATATCCTGTGAAAGAAGAATAACTATTTTAACGAATTATTTAAAAGAGCTACTGTTTTACGATGTATGTAAGATTGTTCAGAAAGAGCCTCTAGTGTTTACTCTTCATTCGTGATCAGAAGTAGGTGTACTAGAAATCATCATGCGTGTTCTAGATTAATAAATAGGTTTCGATACATTTTTAAGCTGGAAAGGATGTACACATACCTTCACAACACCCTTGATGTATCCATGCCTTTCAGAGAAATCCAAAGACCTAAGTTTAGGTGCACCCTTCCTCCTTTTTGTGTGGGACCTGAAGACGGACCCAGCTCCCTTACGCTGAGCACGAATTACTCGACCCATGGTTCAAACCCTGTGCAAAAGTTATTCGAAACGTTAAAACACTGGATCTATATAGCACTACAGACCTTACGAAACGTGTCGCTATGATCTGTTACTTGCGCGACATAACCTCGAAGCGAAACAACGGAAATATAATACAATTTTCCTTTGATAAATTAAAATATTTATTGAAACGGATACAGAATAGGCTAAATTAACTTAATTATAATTGCTTCACGTTAGATGCATTTCAGTTTCACGAATTTAAGACGATTCTAAGAGGGAAAAATTCTCATGTCACGTACCCAACAAACCGATATCAAACAGAGAAAGACGCAGCCGGAAGCGGTCCATCGTGCGCACTTTAAATTGGCTGCACTGTTTGCCCGCCAAAGTATTCAAATACGTAGTAGTTTAAACTGAAAATATTCAGCAGAAATACTAAATGGTCGTTGAAATTTTTATTGAAATATAAATTCCGTTCTATTTAAATTATCTTTACGTGTGCAAGTACATTTACGTTATTAATATGTAAGTAGTTGGACCATACAGAGAAACCGACACGTCGTTTATTCTAGCACGGGTGTCTGTAATGTACAGACGTATTTGCGTGATTCTAATTATTTTATTCTGGGTAACGTTAACGTAACGACGACAACTATTACTGGTGAAACACTGCGAAATGTTGATGAGCTACATAAGGACTTCAGAATTCGTCAGACATGGAGAACATAAAGCTATTTTTTTATTTCAATTTAATATTTCAATATAATGCCGAGTTTTACTAGCGAAACTAATTCATTTATTAGCATTACTTAAAGCCTGTGTATATTGGCACAGTTCAGGTAATTAATGTAAGTGCAAGGTATTGCAATATAAGTTTTCGCTTCGCGAATAATATCCCAGAGCGTTTGAAATGGGTTTGTGGACTGCCCTCATAAAACGATTACGAGCAGCTACATGGGACCTTTCAAAATCACTTTGGATATTATACATAGACTACGGTACTTAACTAAAAAGCTCTACGTAGATACCATTGAAAATATTGTTAAATCGTTCGAGGAAATTGCTATAAGTTATTATATATTATACTTTCCTACAAATCTTCGATTTTAAGGAAAGAAACAAAAAATATAAATTTCAGGAGTCCTAGAAGAAACCAATAGAAAGTAAATAATATATCTCCAAACTTATCTCCATTTAACGATTTTCTAGGATCGCAAGTAACAAAAAATCTGTGTGTATAATAGCAACATGTTTAATTTGCGTTTAATGTACATAAAGTTCATATAATTAATTCTCATCTTTCGTTATATCTTGGAAACACAGCAACAACTCTTCCTCCTCCCTTTCATTTTCTGTTGATAAATGCGCCTCATCTGCTACAGTCATCTCAGAATTGCTTTTTGGGTTTGTATTCGTTTCTTGTACCGTGTCTAATTTTTCCACCTGAGTATCTTTATTTTGTGTATCAACAGTATCAACATGTGACGCTGATGATGCAAGATCCATGGGGGAACTTGTCAACGGTTCGCTTAAATCTTGCATACATCGTTCTTCCTTTGTTGCGCTATCTGATTCCTCTGGTAAACATTCGCTCGATTGTTCTAAATGCGATTCAATTTCCATGTTTTGTGAAGTTATCAGTACACTAACGCTTTCTACGGCAGATTCAGTAGACTCAATCGGTTGGGAACTTGTTATTTTTACTCTCTTGTTTGAAGATGGTGCCATCTCATTATCTATACTATCTTCAGTATCAGGTGGCAACGTATCTTCTAATGTCTCAGTATCTTCTATGCGTGGGTTATCAGCAACAAATTCCTTCTGCGCGATCCTGAAAAAATTTCATGCCTTTAACTTACAGCGACAGTAGTCCGACAAATTAGTATAAAACTGTTTTCTAAATTCGTTAACAGATGTATTCGTCTTTATAACTTACTCCACTTGGGTCAATTCTATGGATGGCGCATAAGGGTGCACAATCTTTTCGAGCTCCGCTAATGCTATTTTCGCTTCTTGTGTAATACATAAATTACTATCACTTAAAGCCATTTCAAATATTTCGACAGAATATTGCGTAGGCAACGGCACCAAAGAATGCGGATTCATTTGTATAGCTCTTAAAACTCTAAATAATAACAAACGACATTGGGTGTTCTCTTTGTAAAATTTCTGCTCAACAGAACTCAAATAACAGTCGTATAAAAGAGGTATTGTAACACTTTGTATAGTCTGAAAAGAGATAACACCATTACGTGAAACATCGAATTCAATAGCACGGTGTAAAAATACAAGACTTACTTTAAAAAACATTTGTTTTAAGAGTGATCCACCATTGAAAAATATATTTTGCAAGGCAATGAGAGCTCCTTTACAGATATCCGCATCCAGGCTATATTCTTTACTAGATCCTATTTCATTATTCAGGTATGCACCTTTTTCGTACTGGCTATCACGGAGACGCTTTAACGCCCGTTTCGATAAATTGTCGGTTTTTTGAATCTGGAACAGAAATATTAAGATACACTCTCACTAATTCCAATAGAATTTACATTTCATCAAAATCAGATTAAGTAATTGAAATACTTTGAACTCACAGTTAATAATACACGATCTCTTTCTGGTACTATATCCTTTAATATAGAAGGAAGATACTCGTCTGCAACAGTTTCTATACCTGACAACGAATTAGTATTCAACAGCCATGACGCGAGACATTTATAAACAGATATTCTCACATTTCTAAAAGGCCTGTTGCCACTAATAGTTGTTTGATTTTTTAAAATTGCTTCTGTCCATTGTAATGTTTGAAGAAACAATTGTAATATTGTTGAACCAAATGGTATCAACTGTTCCTTAAATCTAAATATTTTGAGCCAATTAATTTAATTTTACTCATCAAGTTATTATTATTTTACCTAAATTGTATTCTTACCCATATATTAATGCATCCAACACATTAAACAAAGCAATGTGTAATTTTGGTAAAATAAGGTATAACATCTGCTCTCCGATAGAATTTGGATTTTTTAAATTCGACGGCTGTATTGCTAATCCTCTGCATAAAACTTTTAAAATCTCGTTTGGTAACACTGAGTTTTTCTTGTCGAATCCACTGCAAAATATAAATCATAAACATGACAATATGTTTTTAAGATATTGTAGAGATTTATATATTATTCCCTCACCGTAGCATACAACACAGATAAGAACATAAATTTAAAAATCTCTGTTTCTGCTTAAAGTAGAATTGGATAATATTCTCTTTAGATATATTAGGTAATTCTAATTCATCCCCAATGTTCACATTTTCTAATTCCATTAAATTAGAAAATAATTCATTCATTATAGCGTGTAAACTATTACATATAAGGGCCTGATTATATATCCAGTTAGTATAAGTAGGTTTCGAAGCTGGTGGTTTAAACGAGCGCGCTGTTGCTTTAGCTAAAAGAGCATAACACCTCGCGCTCGAGTTAACTAAATTTTCCTGTTCAGAGTCAATTTGCAATAGTATGATGTTCTTAATGGATACCTGGAACAGCAGAAGATGTAATATTTCTCTTAAATCTTCCCACTGCGGCACTAAAGAAGTTTCATTACTTGGAAACGCTCGCAGACTTCCGGATACTGAAGCAATAATACTGCAATCAAATAATATACTGGAGCACATTTCTTCTCCAGACTCAAGTTTCCAATTGCATTAATAAGTTGCTTCACATTTTGCATAGACACTTGTTTCTGTATTTCAGAAATCTCTTTCGATTGTATAATCAAACAGCCAAGAACTTTGCAAGAAATATTTAGTTCCTGGGGAATACTATGAACACTTTCCAATACTTGAGTCGCCTTCGACATCCACAGCATACAATATTTTGAAAGTATATCTTTTGAACACTGCGGTAAAACTTTGTCCAACATTAATAAACCGCTGTATCGTGTGTGTAATCGATTTAAATGAGTATTAATTGTCGATACAAGAGCACTTTGTGTTCTAACAACCTGAAACAAGGAGAATATATTTACGCTGTATTGTATTCAATACGATCAATTTATTTTCAAATAAAAATGCTACGTTTTTGTTGATACTCTATTCTATTAGGTATATTTAGAACTGTAATACAAGGTTAATTTCAGAAACTTCTTTTTACCTCGTCTGTATTGAATGGTATATCGCCGTTAAAACATATTAACTCTTGCAAGAATTCTTCGTATTCCTTCGTATTGTAATCGTAAAAATTAATCAACTCCTTTAACGTTGCCATCTCGTTCCTATGTATATATATACAGCACTACACGTGCTTTTGGTACATATTTTTGTTAGTGAGGTTAGGTATAAAAGGGTAGCAGAGGTCAATAGTAAAATATACGACAAATGAACGAAAGTTGTTAATTATATCTCTATTCATGTAACATGAACTGTTATATAAAATCTAAATAAATATATATATATATATATATTTATATATATTTAGATTTTATATAACAGTTCATATATACATGCTATTAAATATGAAAATATTTCACAGGTATTTATATTGTTCATATATTTTTATTGCATTGACGACCGTACCAATGTCAAATACAAATTGATAAATTACGTCCAGAATTGAACACCTTTGCTCGTCCACTAGGGGAATACAAATAAAATAAACCTTTATTTAACAACTTTGGGAATATTTATACATAAAGTTATAATACCCAAAGTGTTTTGTTCATTTTAATTACTTTAATAAATTCGATAGTATTAATGATACGAAGAAATGTAAGGAATAGTCAGTTCTTT
This sequence comes from Andrena minutula, assembly GCA_929113495.1. Taxonomy (NCBI): domain Eukaryota; kingdom Metazoa; phylum Arthropoda; class Insecta; order Hymenoptera; family Andrenidae; genus Andrena; species Andrena minutula. Next base: position 40,630,942 of record OV815994.1, read on the forward strand.
GGAAGGCAGGAATATTATGATTCTTTTTTTTGCGGTAATTTTTTCAATATTTCAAGTTTATCTACATATATTTTCTTAGGTATAATATGACACATTAGTACTAACAAGTACGTAATGTACGATATATTGGCCTTCGGATGACCTCGAATATGAGGGGCAAAGCTTGACTATTAACGTATAGGAAAAATTGGCAGCTATTAGCTGCTACTGGGATAGTTACAGGAGTAAGAAGAGGTATAAGACGCGCTTTTTTTTACAAAAACGCCTTCCTTGCCATTGAAATTTAAAAGAATTTCTTCCGACACAATCCTCTAATAATCAGGACGAAGACAAAGACAAGAACGAACACGTGCGACTTTCGACTCGCCACGGATGCTAAGGAACTTGTTCTTTACCGGATGTTTCGCGGTAGGGGAACACATACAGGGTGGTGGTAATGCGTGCGTGTGGCGGCGCCAGCGCCAAGCAAGCCAAGTGGCGTCAGTGCGAAGCCAATCACGGCCAACCACCGTCGTCTGGAAATAGATTGTCGACGCTGGTTGGTCGTGAATGACTTCGTGATACCTTGGCCAAAGAGTAGGTATAATAAGAGGCGTCACTCCGGGCCGAACCTTTGAAGTCCTTACTTGACCTTGGCATTTAAATTGGTTGTATATTCGAGCGGGATATTCAAATCGACTAAATGTACCTTACCGCAATTGGCTGATTATTGCCGAATGGGCATTTAAATTGGTTGTCTAGTGATTTCCCTAGGTTATTTCTGTCCTTGTCGAGTGACGCCTCTTATTAAGGGTGCGTTCCGATTCACGCATACTGCGCATAAAATGCATAGGATATGTCACGTACCCCATGGGCCATGCACTTCATGCGCATTATGCGTGAATCGGAACGCGCCCTATATCTCCTCTTTGCCTTGGCTTAGCGATGGCGTCGTTACACGCACGCATTACCACCACTACTGTAGGTGTAGGTGTTCCCCACCGCGAAATATCCGGCACAGAACAAGTTCCTTAGCATCTGTTACCTAGCGGCTAGCATCCTGGCTTGCGATTTTGCGAGCCACAGCGGGAAGAGGGAAGACTGACAAAACTAAAATTGTGGTATTGCGTTTATGATACTTTTTTAGCGAAGAAGTTTCATATTTTAGTACTTTCTGGAACCATAAATTGCAACTTTAAGATGAAGCTTTCAAAGAGTGTAATGAACTGGCCAATATTATGTACGCTAGAGCCAGAATTTATTTTAAACATCGATATGGTCGTTGTACATGGTAAAATTCATTTTAACTGCCGTTTTTTTGTTATTCCTGAGCAAAGATTAATTTATATCTGTATACTTGGGAAAAGAGTACTTTAAAATTTAGACGATACATTCTAATGTTGGACTTTACTTAATATAGGCAGTTTGGGTGATGAAGCTTTAATAGTGACAAACGATAGGATGGTGTATGCCTTAGGAAGAAACAACGATGGGTGTTCTGGAACTGGAACTGAGGTTTTGAAAAGTGTACTGGTTCCAACGAAAGTTGGTACATTATGCAAAATGAATATTAAAACTTTTGCACATGGCCGTAGCTCGCATGTTTTGGCCCTCACAGAGGATGGAAAGGTATTTGCAGATTACGTGCAACAACATATATTAAATTAATGCCACAATGTTTAATGGAATTCTCAATGTTAAATCAATTAATAATATGACTCCTACAATAGGTATATTCCTGGGGAAACAATAGGTGTTGTCAACTAGGAATTAAACGTAACAGTACGAATCCTTCTCTGATGCCAAATCTTGTGGAAGGGGATCTAAGTTACACATTTATTGTTGATATCGCTTGTGGAAATTATCTATCTATGGCACTCACAATTGACGGTGAGGTAAAGAGGTAAAAACTTGGACATAAGAGTGATAGAATTCTCCGTAATAATCTGAAGTAACATGTTTAGGTATATGAATGGGGTCAAAACATTCACTTACAATATTCGCGCCGATATAAGATGCCCAGAAAAGTGCAGTCTACATTTGATAGCAAAAGAATTGTTCGTATTAGCTGCGGAGACTCACACTGCATGGCTGTTACTGTGGACGGAGAAGTTTATGGTTGGGGTAAAAATGAGTTTGGCCAATTAGGAATCGGAAATTATGATGATGAACTAGATCCTTGTAAAATCAAAACACTTACTGGAGTTGTTATAGGTAATATTCAATTTCTGTTAAAGAAAGTATTACAAAGTAGTTATAATATTTACTTGTATTTGCAGAGAAAGTTGTCTGTGGCTCTATGTATACTCTAGCACTAAGTAACAAGGGAATTCTTTACACTTGGGGAGACAACACTTATGGACAATTGGGTTTTAGTACACGCATGAGAGCTACCAAGCCAGTGCAGGTAATGTTTGTACCGCACGTATCCTGATAATTTCCCCGATAATTAACCAACAGAAGTGCTTCCAGTTGAAAATACCCTTAATAGAAAGAGTATTGGATATAGCAGCTTCTCATTATAATAACATGAGCATAGCTATGGGGGAAGGCAATTGTGTATTTGTCTGGGGCCACTGTCTAGGACAAAGTATCAACATCCCAATGCTTACCCCATACAGATGCTTGTACGATGCTATCGCATCTTATGCAACTCCCACAGTCATGCATAAACCATTCCTACTTCAAAGTAAAGGAAGGACAAATCTAAGAGATTGTCTGGAAGGAGCATTTGACGATGCAGTAGGTACTCTTTGTATGGAACAATAAACATTAATTTTTTGCTATTCTATGAAATTACATATAATATATTATAGACTACAAGTGATCTCGCTATACGAGTGGAAGGAAGTCTTATTTATGTTCACAAGGCTATTTTGAAGATGCGTTCTCAGTACTTCAGAACAATGTTTCAAGAACACTGGGCCGAAAATAATCAAAGGTGGGTCGGTTAATCCGTTATATGTATATGTACATGGAGTTTGCTAATCAAGTGTTGTTTGTAGCGTCATTGAACATGAAAAATTTTGCTATGATGTGTACAGAGCATTTTTGGAATATTTGTACACAGATAAGATCAATGTACTTGTAGAAGATGCACTAGGTAAATATTTAAATTTACTTGTTGCGATGTAACATATTATGTAAATCATAATTTGTGTTTTCGGAAAGAATTCTTAGATTTAACGAACGGCTACTTTGAGAGCCAACTGCAGAGTCGCTGGATACAATTGATAAAGAAAGATATTACTGTTAGAAACGTGATATATTTGTATAACGCAGCTGTTCAATATAACGCTAAGGTAAGTACCATTTCAGTTACTGTTCTTTAAACTTTGAGTACTACTACTAGTGCCTACTGTAGAGTACTACTGTAGTGCCTGTGATATTGTGCATTTCTAGGAATTGGAGGAGTACTGTTTTCAATTCGCCATAAACCACATGACTGCGGTGGCACGGAGACCGAGTTTTTGCAAACTAGATGAACTCACTAAAAAGTCTTTCACAATTAAAGCTGCTAATGCGGGTGCCTCTAAAACTCTAGTGCAAACACATCAGAACTTCGAGACGATTACGCGCAGTTTGATGAAATGGAGAATTATCAGATCGTTAGACCCAAAGTTCATTTCAAAGATCAATATGGTTATGGTACATGGTAACTAATGCTACTTTGTTAATTCTACTTCTTATGTCCTAGTTCTCCTTTTTACGTTGTCAGATGAAATACAGCTTCTACTTGTATCTTACTCGTAACTTAACTGTTCGTTCTAACGCACTGTATTATGAAACAGGCGATTCCGGCTGTTCAGCTCTAATTGTGACGAAGGATGGAATAGTATATGGATTAGGGCTTAATAAATCCGGCGGCCTTGGAACTGGTGATACTCTTAGTACTTTTTGTCCAGCAGAAGTTAAAGCATTGTCGGGAAAAGGTATTAAAACCTTTGCTTATAGGAAGAATCAAACTTTGGCCCTTACAGAGAAAGGAGAGGTATTTACTACTTATTTATAATAGTGCATTTATGTAATTAGTGCAAAATTTTCAAAGTAGCTTTCAATTGTACCATAATTAATCAGGTGAATTGTATTACAGGTATATTCATGGAGAACTGACACTATCTGCTCCACTTCTGTGGATTCCCAACGTTGGACACCAACTCTTATGGAAGGATATCCAAGTGAGACATTTGTTGTTGATATAGCCTGTGGAATAAATCAATCCCTAGCACTCACAAGCGACGGGAAGGTAAAGACAAAACTTAAAATTAAGAACAGTGTAATTCTCAGTAACACTCAGAGATGACATGTTTAGGTATATAAATGGGGTCAGAATATGTATAAAGAAGTAGATCGTGGCAGTCCCTCGAATGAAATTAATGAAGTTATATTGCCTCACAAAAAAATTGTTTATATCCGTTGCGGTGCTGCGTCGAGTATGGTAGTCACAGACACGGGAGAGGTTTACAGTTGGGGTTGTAACACCAAAGGTGAATTGGGACGAGGAGATTGTGATGCAGTGGTTGGTGTACATAAAGTTCAGATACCTGACAAAGTTGTAATAGGTATTACTGAATTTCTGTTTTCCCACATGCATTCCAACTTGTTCCATACTAACAATGTATGCTTGCAGAGAAACTAGCCTGTGGTTACGCGCACACTCTTGCACTGAGCAACGAGGGAGTTCTCTATGTCTGGGGTGACAATACTTCCGGACAACTAGGTCTTGGCTATAAATGTCCTTGCTGCGGTCCAGTTAAGGTAAAAGAACGTGGTGCAATTGAAGAACTTGCAGCAAGATAGATGCAACTCCATCTTGACCAGTTTCGAGTAAACTGGAAAAAACTGTTTATAAAATTGAAATTATATATTTTCACACAATAGTTATTGAGTTCATAAGTTTTTATTTCTATTTTTGGCAAATTTTTCAAGTCTGAAGCTGTACCTGTCTTGCACCATAGAGTACAAAAATCAGTCGTTTTTGATACCTATGCACAATAAGGATCACATTTTATTGATTTATTGTTGCTTTACTAATAAAATATGGAAGAAATACGTCGATATTTGTTGTAGACATAAAAAAATAACATTATTCTTGCGCCTGCTCGTCATCATTATCTGTGGAAATATTTTTATCCGCAATCAACACACATTTGTGAAAAGACTGTGTATAAGCTGGGACGCAGTTGCTCGTCCGTATTGCACAAAACAGTAATGGGTCGAGGTTCAAAATTTGTAATAAATCGCTCATTTGTTATCGGATTTGATTCAAACTTGCGTCAAAGTTTGACGGTCAAACGATGTTGTTTATTTTTACGAATATTACACGTCATAACACAAAAACTCAAAGGTGGAGTTGCACCCCTCTTGCTGCAAGGTCTTTAATTATATTAACAAAACAAAAGTAATGAATACGTTTTCAGCTACAAGTGGAAAAGATGAGAAAAGTATTAGATGTGGCGGCTTCCCCTTTGCATAACATAAGTGTCGCTATGTGTGAACGCAATCGGGTATTTGTGTGGGGCGAGTGTCTACACCAAATCATTCTAGTTCCAACACGTACTTTGTTTGAGGATTTGCATGATGCTCTTGGGTATCACGCATCATATAGCGTAATGCATCAGCCATTAATTGTTTCCAGTGAAGAAGGAATGAGCATAACGGATAACCTGAGACATGTGTTTGATGATGCGGTATATATTGCTCGTGTATGATGTTATACGTATGTTTAACTATTTTTATAATTGATTTTGTTCGTCTGTTTAAGGCAACTAGTGATCTCACTATACATGTGGGGGGCAAGCCTATTTATGTGCACAAGGCTATTTTGAAGATACGTTGCCAGTATTTTAGAACCATATTTGCAGCAAAATGTGAAGAGAATAATCAGAGGTAGGTCGGTAAATCCAATATATGCATATGATCAATCCAGTATATGATCAAGTATTATTTGTAGTGTCCTGGAATATGAACAATTTGACTACGATCTGTATAGAGCATTTTTGGAATATTTGTACACGGATCAGATCTATCTCCCTGAAGAGAATATCCACGGTACTTATTAATGAGTTTTTTCACAGTGTTATGAAACAAGTCTTATAAACTGGCATTTGTTTTTTCAATTAGAACTTTTAGACTTAGCGATCACTTATTCTGACAATGTACTAAGAGATCGTTGCATACCGTTGTCAAAAAATGGGATGAAAATTGGCAACGTGGCTTCAATTTATGGTGTTAGTATTAAACACGACCTTAAAGTAAGTAACACTGCGTTTGATATTTCCCAAAGTTTGAGGATTATTAAAATATCTGCAATTTTATACGTTTCTAGGAGTTGGAGCAGGTTTCCTTGGATTTTGCCATGAAGAACTTAACTGCAGTGGTACATACACCTGATTTTTCAAAACAGGATGCATTCACGACACGGTCTTTGATGATTAAAGCTGTAGAAACCCGTGGTTTTAAAGCATAAGTTGTAATATAAAATGTATATAGTATTTGTTTCGTAACAGTTCTAAAAATTGTCTAGCTTTATAGTCGTTATACCAGAAGTGCTCGAAGATCCTCTCGGACCTCTTTGTGATTCTGGGCGCCGGATCAGAGCCAAGCCGAAGCTGAGCAACGTAACAACTTCACGCTCGGCTCTGACCCGGCGCCTAGAATCGCAAAGAGGTCGGAGTCATTCTTTGTCCACTCTGCGTTATAGATACGCACGCCACCAAAGAGAAAGATTATTTCGATCGTTAAATTGGAGATGGTAGTCGATTCTATTTTCTCGCTATTCGCGTCTTAATTAACATATTATATTAAGTCTAGATATGTAAGACGATACGCATCCGTTTGATGCGACGACGAAGTTAAATTTATACAAGTTTTTAATAAAATTATTTTAAATATCTATGATTGCCTTCGTCCTTTTATCTATTGACTGTTTCCTTGCGAAGGGCATTGACGAAGTATAGCAGAGGTGCACACGAAGCCGTTCGGACTAATTGGGAATCCTGGGCGTCGCGCCGGCTCAGAGCCGAGCGTGGAACTGTTGCGTTGCTTAGCTGCTGCTCGGCTCTGATCCGGCGCCCAGAATAGCACAGGTAGATCCAAACGGTTCTTTGTGGACCTCCGCTGTACAGTCCTATCCGTTTTTTACGGAAACTCGACATAGTCTTTGAAGTATTACTAATATTATTAACTAAATTTTTTACATTTTTGTTTACTACATACACGTAAGTGGACCCCTCCCCCAACTTGTCCCCACACCTATACCGAAACCTGGGAAACGATCACCACAGGTGTATGTACATTAAGGTGGCCCTTATTTATACGTGTCGATTGGTTTTTGTATTTCTGTGCTTCCACCCCCTAGAACGGTGCCATGCCTAAATGTGCAATAATTCCCAAAATTTATTAATACGTGCAAATCAGAACATATTGAGCGATAAGAAACAGTACTGTTTTTAATATTAATTGTAATTCTAATTCAATGGACTTTATTTTCTGGAAGTCTGATGACTGGAAAACTTTTCGGTAATGACTCAAATGAGATATGCCTATCAATTTGACTTTCATCTGTTGATAGGAGGTAAAAGTTACAAAAGCTAAGAGGTGTGTGATAAAGGTAAGCTTATCGTGATTATCCGAACGCGAGTCGTGTGCCGCAGTTCGGACAACGTCCAGATTACAGATCCATAGAGAAAAAACTTATGCATACACTCGTTCGGTGTACACCTTGCTCTCACGAGAATATTTTACGTAAACATATACCGAGTCTTAAAATTATTAGCATTTGTAATTTTCTATTTACGTTGAACTCTTTGTTTGGCTTCCTTGATATTTTTACACGATCATCTGATTCTCAGTTATTACATTTGCTTCCATCGTAAAATTAGCTTATTCTGTTGAAATTCAATGATTTTCAAAACATAATGTTTGACAAATGTTAATTGTTGCTCCTGTTAACAGTATCCTTTTTGCAACATGTGCTAATTGCTACGGCGCTATTACTTTGAAGTTCAACGAAGTCTGAATTAATTGAAGTCGTTCAGTTTATTTAGAAGCATTCATTTTTGCCCTTTCTGTTACTTCTCGAAATACGAAATTTCTTTTGATCTATTTGATAATTGTTCCACGATGGTGGCATTTGTTTTTTATATTTTGTTCATTCTGATACCTTTTTCTATATTTCTTACGGTACTAAAGCTTCCATTTATATAAAGGACCTACCTAGTGTGATGACTGAAAAAACTTAATTTTTTGGGAATTTAAAAAATAAACGAATATTGCACGTATCATGCGGCATAGTTGTAATTTTATTCTATCACCTTCTAAGACTAAAAAAAATTTCTAGGTAGAAATACCAGTTAAAAACCGGTTTCTTCTTATAAATTTGTAAAATTCGAAAACCGGTTTTTAAATTAATAAAACCGGTTTTATATACTAGAATTAATATGTAAAAAGTAATTAACTATTCAATTAAAAACGTTAACATATTGACTGGAAACCGCCTTGAACACAAGTATGTTGTTGTAGGTAAGAGTTTACTGTAGAAAGAAATATATACGGATCGAATCTGTAACCTCCTCTTTTTTACAGTCGGTTAAAAACTAAAGTTCATGAGTTCATATTTTCTGAAGAAAGATACTAAATGAAATAGAGAATTATAATTTTTATTTTGTACGGATTTTAGTTATTTTAGTATTTTTTCATTTAGTTTTGTATGCAGTGTATTTTATTGTGTTATATTTCTGTAGATTTATTTTTTTTCTATGGATAGAGTATATTTTTATAATTTCATAAATATTAAAAAAACTGTAAATTTTAAAATAAGTGCAAATATTTATTTACTACTTTAATTATATTATTTGTGAAACTTTTAAAACCGGTTCAACCGGTTTTTAGGAATAGTGGAATTCGAAAACCGTTTTTTTTTCAGGAGTCGGATTTTGTATACACCCTACCCTTAAGGTTACTCGTTCTAATACTGTATAAACAGTAGCAATTATTGTGTAAACCTACAAAAGTCGAAACATGCAATGTTTTGTTGTGAATCATTTTTAATATAAAACAATACCTACTACTTGATGATGTATACCTATTATTTAAGATAAGAAGTATTACCTATAAGTACCTTTGTTAATCTATTATTGCGAATTTCATTTTTACGTTTTTATCTGTCCCAATAATTTGATGTCTCACTATAACGAACTTTTTTAATCTCCCAACCCTATGCTTTGTTAATTATATTTGAATGAATTTAATCGAAATGCTTGGCGACCAAAAAATGACTATCCAATTACTATTTTGCTATCAATTTATAAACAATATATTGCAAGAGTATTGAATTATTTAGAATCGCATAATCGTACTGTTATTCCCACATGCCACTGTCAGTCGCTAATTCAACTTCCAATATTTAATTTATACTTTGTTCATTTCTTTCAATTAGAAAAATAAATCACATATCTATTAAAAATTGTATGACCATTGGCGCATTATGACGACCTTCAGTTTGGAAAAGTGGGGCGTCATTGACGCACCGCTACGCACTTCCGGTAAGCTGAAACTGACAGCCGTTGACGTAATGAATTTTTTGTTATACATCTCACCTTGCAAGGTAAAAGATAAAATAAGAGATACCCCAACTGAGTTTCATCGACTACGTAACAAGTCACCCTCGTCTTATTCTTTTTCCTTTAAACGCACTCTGCATTGATAAATTAAAGTGGTGTTCATTTGTCTTCAGCAGACAAGTAGTGCACAAAGTATTAACAACAAAATGACTACATGGGAAATAATTTTAGCGACGACAGGAACAAAAAACGAGCAATATATAAAAGAAGATACGCAGAGAAGATCGAGCTCGTATAGTTTAGTGCACCTGTGCGTCCTGTGCAAACATCCCAGAAAAGGTATAAAGTGACTTCGATAAATTTCGGGGAACTGTTCGGAAGCTACAGCGGCTAGATATCAGCGTGGCGAGCAAAAATAGAGCCAGGGATATCCGCCAGAGCTGCGGAAAAAGGTCTGAAAGAAAACAAGGATATTTCAATTACATTCACGCGCGTACAGAGAGAGGCTCGTACACAGGCGCGGAACTGTGTTAGGGCCCTAACGCCTACTGGTCATCCTCCTTCCTGACCAAGCCAGAGGTATTCCCCCCTCCTGCCCCGCTCGACCGTTCCGCCCACCCGAAGCCAGGGGCCCTACGTCCTTCCTCTCCGCTTCTCGAGTCCCGTCTACTCGTTCCACCTCGGTTCAGTTCCCCTACCTACCGGTGTCCAGTTATGTTGTCGTGGCGAACGTTCTCGAGGCGACAATTCGTTTGGACATTTGTGTCGCGAGAAACGCGTAGGATCCTTTGTTTGGCAACAATAACACGAGCCTCGCCGTACCGTCGATAGTGCGCGAGTAATCGGTGAACCGTTCGTGGAAAACTCTTTCGATTCCCCCCGGCATTTCGACACCGTTGTCGAAACCATTCGCGTTCCAGACCCACGCGTGGTCCCCAGTAAGAAAGGATCTGGTGCTCGGTGAACGTGCACATACGCGCGAAATCCTTGGGCCATCGTTGCAAGAGCCGACAACGACGATACTGAGGGAACGGTTTCGAGCAACGAATCCTCAGCGAACCGATCAGGGATGCGGCGCAAATCGTCAGTGGAAAATGGACATTAGAGAGGTATGTGAGTCTTAGAGTGCAAGTGGAATGGGACCTATGTGCACTGCCATATTGAAAACGGCCGTTTTTACGGGGACGGTTGCCGCGACAGTTACGACGGAAACCTTTTGGGAAGCGGTTCGTTGCCTGCCGTCAGCGGCTTCGGCGCTTCCTTTACAGCCCGTGAGAGAGCGGACCCACCTTTTGACAGGTGGAATGCGGGGCCCAACGTAGCCGTGGGGCTTGACGGTCGCGATCGCAGCGACGCGAAGCGGCTCGTTCCAGTATCTGTGTGCTTTGCTTTGCTCGCGGCTCCTACCTGTTGCCTTTGCTTCGCTGTGATCGTGCTTCACTATGGTTTTCGTTGTTTTATATTACGAAGGGCAACTTTGGGGGACAAAATTTTCGTTCTGATGTCAAAGTTTATGTGGCTCTCGTGTTTCCCTGCTGTTCATTTGTACCTTGAGTTAATTTTGGATGAACATCTGATTGATTCTGTTTACCTGTGCACGATGATTTATAGTCAAAGCACGGTGATATCGCGGTGATAGTTTTATATATCCTACAAAAAATTTAAAACAATCCGGATTAATAGTGGAATAGAAAGAAGTTAGATTTTAATATAGGCGTACGAAAACTTGTTGTGTAAGTAGAAGAGTATTTAAATAAGAATCATTTAACAGGTTCACCTTGAAAATATAAGTTGAGGTTTTAACAGAAATGATTTGCACAGGTGAAGAGTCCAAAGAAATCGTATATTAGTGATTGAAAAATGAATTTTCGGATGGTATTTGTAGGAAATAGTCTTAGTGTTTTTTTTGGGGGGAATTTGTATTTATTCAGATAAATGGGTAATTTTTTATCAATTTAAAAACACTAATGAAACTGCATGGAAACGAAAATCTGCACTTTCTAGGAGGAAATAAGGACAAGTGGTACTGTTTGGCTACTTTAAAAGGAATTAGAAGAAAAATGTCCACATCGACATCTCGTCACATTTATATTTTATAATGATAATATTCTGAAACATATACAACTTTTCAAATAAAAATGTCTAAAAGTATTGCAATTACTTTCGCAGACATCCAATTCAAATCTAAGTGGAAATGTATGAAAATAACTAAAAACACGTACTTAATATTCCATTTCCATTAAGGAGGATTTGAAAATAATACAAGCAAAAAATTTTAATTTCACATATACAAAATAAGTCAGTACCAAATCGATTCAAATATATTGAAGATATTCTAGGATATCCTACTAAATATTAAATCTTTCTCGTGCTTCTAATAATTTCTATTAAATAATAGGCAATGGGCAATGCTTACAGTTATGTAATTAATATACACGTTTTATTTTCAAGTCAACATTTGTCTCCTATAATTTAAGGTGACTCGATCGCCATTCTAATATCACCACCCGGACGATTTCGACTGTGAGTCACTGTATGCGATACTTGTCAGTGAAAGTTTAAGATAATTAATTTTATGTTAAAGCATAACGTTCTGTAAAATTTTGCCGCCTGAAGATAAACGACTGGAGTGGTACCAAATCTAAACCCGTTTCGGCGCGACACATGCGCGCGATTAATAATTCTGATATCAATGTAATTTCGAACGCCAGTAAAGCCTAATTTATGAAAGGAAGAATATGGAAAATTGATTTCGGTGGATCATCATTTTTGCGGTAATATAATTTATAAATGTATATAGAATCATATTAATTAATTATAAACAAAGGTAGGATTACGTTATACCTACTTTCTTGGAATCTTTGAATATCCAAAAGAAAATAGGCAAATACAGGATGTAACCTAATAGGCGATACAACTGAAAGGGTAGCGATTCTTTATGAAAAAATAAGTAAGAACTGTGGAATAAAATTGTTTTATACTAGTCTTAGTTTTCGAAAAAATCGAGTTCGTACATTCTTTAAATACACGTATGTGTATTGTGTATACACTTCAATACAAATGAAGATAATAAAATTGCAGATGAAACAAATCCTTGTGAAAAAATACGTCAAAATTGTAATATAACTTTGTTTCCAAATGAGCCTTTATTTTCGGGAAACCCGATTTTTAGAAAAAGATTCGAAAAAGCTATTATACAGTTTCGAGGAATTTTTACATAAAAATTTATTACACTCAGAGTTGCATGATATGTATTTACCTACTACTTACATACTGCATCCTTCCAATTCAGTTCTGAATATCGATTTTCTTCAGAACAATGCCTTCTGCGAACAATTTTTATTCCACACTTCGTAATAATTCTTTCATAAAGAATCACTCCGTCTCCTTTCGATTGTACTACCTATTACGAAACACTCTGTATAATATAAGAAAGCATGGATTCATCTGTTCTTAGAAGATTCTTGAAGTGATTACTCCAAGTATGGAATTAATCGAGTAACATTCACCTGGATCGTTTTATGGGTCCTAATGATCAGCTTGCACGACGTTCTATATAAACGCGTTAATATCTAAACAAGGCAGGATATGTACTTGTATCAACTAGGATTCGTCCACGTTCAAGTGTGAATAATTTTATCCAGAGATTACTAAGCGGCCAATGAAGAAAGCGATTGGTTTCCCAGGTATAGCTGACGTTTCGAGGTTTCAGGAAGGAAGCTGTTATTCTGTAAACGGTTTCATTAGCCTGCTCCTTCGTTTAATTAATCATTCGCGTGTATTTCCACGGGTTCGACGCGGTGAATTTGACTTTCACTCGGGTGCACTACTTTCACCCAGTGTCCGTTTCACGTAAGAGAATTTCGAAACGGAAAATCCCGCTGGTAATCTTGACCGTGCCCCTTTCATTAGCTCTATTAGACTTGAATTTATTATGTAAGCAGAAAATATATAATTCGTATCACAGATTATTTATCGGTCTTGACCTTGAACGAAACAGAATTGTAAGAAAAACGAGAGTTTGCGTTATGCGCTGTGATCAAATGGAATGAAACGGAAGAAGTAGAGGCATAGTGAAATTTATTGATTACTATGCAGAGTGGTGTTTTAATCTTTTAAACTTGCAGAATGATTGGAAGCCTGATCGTATGTCTTATTTTTTTTTTAATACAAGTCTATGTTTCTTTTATATGATATGAAAGCACACGTCAGGAGATGAATTCAATGCTATAATATACAGCAATATTTGTAGTCACATGAGGTCAGGAATGAAAGCAATAATTTTAATGTTTTATTGTTACATTTGCTATGCAGTCTTATCGATAATAATACTAGTAACTCCTATGAAGTGTTCAAATTATTTCTTGTTTCGTTGACATAATCTTGATAGTCGCTTCCATGCGATATAAAAAAGTAGGTAGTAGTTATAGGTTTCCATTTGAATAATTAAAGGTCCTCTTCGCTGCTTGAAACTTAATGAAAATATTAAGTATTTGATATAATCAGTAAATAGTGTTACATATAAGAAATAGTGAATCTCTTTCCTCTTACATTTTTTTATACACTCGCTGTTTACGAGAAAAATGCAGGATAGTATTAACATAAGTACCTCGTACAAAGAAAATTTTTAATAAGGTGTCTTTATGAAAGAGATATGTTTAAACTTTAAAGTAGGTACATATAAGCACATATGATTATTTAGAAGGAAATTATTGTTTGATAAAAACAACAGTTTAACTGGCCTACTATCTTTTCAGTTCTGGCTATTAAAAATTAAATAAAATTCAAGCATTGATTAAAGGTATTAATTTGTGTCCTTTACATGTACCTAATGATTTTCGGGGACACTCGCTGATTAAGAGATTATTCTTACAGTAAAACTTCAAAATTGTGTCTATTGCGATGGGTGCAAGATCTCCAAGGGTTGAATAATGGAAATGTTTTTAGCATTAAACTCGTAGAAGTACAGCAGTCAAATAAATTATTCAATTTTAATAAGAGCTTCGAAGGTGAACAAAAGAGTGAAAAGTTGAATTTGTACGCTGAAAGATGAGATAAGGAATTAATTTATTATTCGGTATATACCTTTCCTTGAATCGTAGTCTTATTCTAAGGAGAAAGTAGTTTTCTCTGTTGGGTTGTTAATTCGGAGGTGATTATAGGGTATGCAATATTGTAGTGGTCACGAGGCAATTTAAAAATGATATTGTAAGAAACTTACTCAGAGTGATGTATTATTTAAACTTGGATAAGATAATAGAAATAGAATAGAACAGCACTGAAAATATACTTATCATTTATAGCATAAGGACCGTTCAAACACATAGGGTATAATATTACATGATAATTTTACAGCAAAGTAGAAATTGAGCATTGGAATATCTTAATATATAAAGCAAAAAGCTTCTATATGTTTGTGCGTTTTTCTGTTGTCTAAAAACTTTTGAACGATAAACTCTGGGATCACGAAATGTGACTCAGCTTATTATGCCTGACTAATCCAGATGAATGTGACCAATTTCATAAAAGACTAAAAAAAAATTAATTTTTTTCGGGCGAAGCCAATTCGTAAAGCTAGTGAGTAGATAAACAAATACAATAGAAATCCTATGATATTTATTGGATTTGAATAGACTTTTATTCATTCAATTTCTTTTCATTTCTAAGAAAACGTATTAAAGTGTATCTACCGAAGTACCGAAGTAACATTTTGTAGTAAAATTTCCTGAAATGTCGGCAACATACAGAGTAGTCGTTACGGCTGAATGCATTTGAGTACCTACTCGTGTTCTCGGAAGTCGATTCGCTTAAAATTTCGTAACTTCGTTAATTATGCGGATGTGGGCGTAATATTTTTAGCACAGGTTCTCAAGGCTTCATACTTGAAGAAAATGGAAAATGTTAAAGGTTATAGTAAAGTCTGTGGATGCATACTGTAACGTTAAGTAGACGCGTACGGTATGTAATCAGACATACATAGATCAGCAGTTCACTCTGTGGATGTTACACTTCAAATTCAATTTATCATATGCACATACAGTACGACTTGAAAGTTTGGCTACGCTTGTCGTATTTGCATTCTGCATTTAAATACAAAGTGTTAATCATGTTTTAATTTAATTTACCTTCGGTTATAGGTGAAAGTATTTCGTGACGTTATAATTATTTATGTATGTCCCTTTATCACTTTATGTCCTCGCAATTTATTTTCTCACTGCTAAAGCCTAAAGTACTAATGTCAAAACTATGTAAAATAATACTAAATAGAAGCTGGATATTTTGATAAAAAGAGTATGTTATAATAAATAGCCCTTATTTTAAATAAGTTTTATATAACATTCAACATTTTCGTATTTCCTATATATTTATATATCTATTATATTTATAAATTATACTTATTAATCGGAACATTCATCCAAAATAAAAGTGATAATATTCAGTATCCTGGCGACTGCAAAAGTTAAAACTCTTTTTTTCTATTTAGGCGATAGTAGCTATCTATGCTAATGAAGTTGAAAATTGCTTAAGTTACCTAATATATGTTTCGTTTTGAGGTACTTTGACATTCGCATTTGTTGGTGTTAAAAAATATAAAAAAGTGATAAATTCAATTTCTAACTTATACACCACTTTTATATTTCCTTGCACTTATATCGTATTATTTGTGAGATAAAGAAACATTTTTTAGATGACAGTAATATCAATGTAAGAAGACGCTTTCATAGTGAACTTCCCTAAGAAAATTTTTTATAAAAAAGGGGATATTGGATATGGCAAACGTGCCTTTTAAATGTTGATTTTGTAGTTCCGAAAATTATTAAATGTTAACCGATCAGATAGAAAAAGAGTTACAGAGAACGAGGGAGGTGCCCATTGGTTGTGACGCGTGTTTTGATGGCCTAGAAAGGGGCAACTTTTCCAACATGTATGCATGGTATATGTAAATAGGACTTAAAATTTTCCCCTCATTTATTTAACAAAACCGAAACGAAAAATGAATGTCATCTTATACATAGACTACTTAGTATCGCAACATTTATTTACTTGATTGCAAAATCACCATAATATTATAACGCGTATAAAAAATAATGTAGTTTTATTAGAATCAGATATAAAGTACAGTACAATAACAGGAAATTACACAGACAATAAAAGAATTTACTAAAAACTATAGTGTAAACAGTGACAGAAAAAATTTAGTTAATAATTTAGTTCAGTAGATGTAGTTTACCTACATTCGATCTAACTCTGAATCGTAAAAATTATATTGCAGTAGTTATCAGAGCGCAACGCGACATATTTAGTTAAGAAACTTATTTGGCACAGATTCGATCGAACTGTCCAGATTGTTTCTCGTTTTGCTTTGTGTCGTCATATCGAGAGTCGGAAGGCAGATCCTTGCGAAGTAGCATTTCGCGATAACGACCCACGCCTTAAGGCTTCGCGTATCTTACCTACCTTCGTTTATCGGGCATCGTTTTATCGGTCACAATAATCTATTTTCATATCCAGTTCACCGAAGCACTCGCGAAGCGACTGTGAGTTTCTTAAATCTTGGACGAAGATCTTTCTTAATGGAAATTTGTTGACTTCTTATGTACAAGGGCAACGACACCTTGTCGAATTTTTCCCTATTCGAGTAAGGTAAATGTCCCCATTACTGACCACGTCCCCATTAGTGACCACTTCATTTTGTTATTGTTTATTGCAACACAGAAAGCGAAATATAAGCGAAATATTTCAGTTATTGTTTCATACGTTATTTATGTAGCCGTACATTCATTTTTAAGTAAATTCACATGTAAATTAAGACTTGGTCATTGACATGAAAGTTGACAGATTCTAATACCGTGAGGTTATACTCCAGATATCATTAAACTCACAAATTTTACAATAAAAATACATGGATCCATGCAGTAACTTACTCAAATTAACGAGAAATATATACAGAATTATAAAATAAAAAGAAAATATCCATTTTCTTTCATTATTGTAGCAGAAAATCGTGGTATAAAATAGATGCTCACTAAAGGGGACATCAGGTCCAATATTATTTTCGCTATAATTTTTGTGTAAATAGTCAAATATCACTGTAAAACTAATTTGATTAAGAAACTAGAGACTTCAAAAAATACAATGATCCATACTTTACTCAAATATTGTCGTATATTAGTAAAAAATATACTATTTCGAACCAGTCACACTCTTAAACGGTCGCTAATGGGGACATTTACCTTATATGACTAATTTGTGTATTTGATGTGCTCACCTTCCTTGAAGACATTGGAATCCGACATCTGATTTAGCGCCTGTGCTTACCAGTATCTGAGATGTCTGAGCCCCAGGAACATTTCTCTTTTTTCTTTTTTCTTGTTTCACAAATTCACATGATGACTAATTAACCTTGTGCATCCAATGTAGTCACTAATAACCATAGAAGTAGATGCGACTTAAAACGCTTAATTAATAAAAAAATAATTTGTGTATTTGAATAAAATTTGAATATTATAGTATTCGAATATTACATTTGAACAAAATTCAAATATTATGGTATTCGAATATTATAGTATTCGAATATTACATTTGAATAAAATTATAATATTATAATATTCGAATATTACATTTACAGTAGAGCGGCAATTATATTATCCGAACTGCTTGCGACCGAGGTGCTTCGGAAATTCGAATTGTTCAGATAATCGAATAAACAGTTATTTTTCAATATTTTTTTATTAAAATTGATGAGTTAACATTTACATCCTAGATTTTTCACAAGTTTCACATAAAATAAAACGATGCGCAGGTCTTATTACAGGAAAACTGTATCAAACTGACACGAGGGACGGACGAGGGTTAAAAATATAGTCTCCATTAACTAGTTAATTTAACTAGACTACCAAAAATGTAGCGTGGCGTGCAACTGGCGTTTCTCCAAATGCAATCTGCATGGAAAATGTCACATCGTACGGAATTATTCAAATAATAGGGGATGAAAATCGTACCTGGACGTTCTTCCTAATTCCTCGCTGATCATAGAGTCTTCAGAGTGCATCGATCGAACGGAAGATGTAGCAGATCGATTGTATACTTCGGAGAAGTTAGACGTTATCTCGTGCATCGTTCGGTTAGAACGTTTACGTGTTGCTTAATGAATGTTTTATCGCAAATGCCAATCTTCCTTGGCCGTTGCAATCTATATCCTCCGGTTGTCGGAGATGAGGAACCGACAGAAGCTCGGCAATATTCATAGGATTTTAAATTAAAATACACATAGGTATACCGGATACAAATGTGTTTACATCGCTCGTAGAGTACTTGGCTCACGTCACGCGAGATGCTAACGCGATTTCGTTGTTTCCTCATGCGCAGTGGCGGATTTAAGGAAAAAGGCCCAGGTAGCAAACGTTCTGGGACACTTTGTATATATAACAGACTTACAAATAAAACCTGAGTGTGGCGTGAAAATTATGGGAAGTAAAAAATATAGTGCTTGGATAAAATCATTATTTTTTGCTCATGTGTACCACGTTGTTCTTCTCTGTTTTGATGTTTTCTTCCCTGCTCCAAAATGTTAGTCGGAAATTATGGGGTAATGCCACTGTCAAGCCCGGGAAGGCAACCTGATTTGGAGAATTTTTTATGCGAGTATAGTGAATGAAATAGAAAATCTGTTTGAAGGCTTTTATTGTACATACCTTGAAGAATGATTACAATTTTCTTTTTAATTTTTTTAATACAAAATGGCGGCGCCGCAGCTCAACAAAAGAAGCTTCTTCTGAAAAATAGTGTTCCGCGGCCGGAGAGGTTTCTCGTTCAATTTTTGACTTAGAATAAAGAACCGAAAATTGTGGAGTTCTATATAAGATCATCTCGGGAATTACCCGAAGAAATTAAAAAACACTCATTTTTGTAAGAATGGTGCGTGATTGAACAAAACACGCAACTGCCACAATCTCGAAATTGTTGAAACGTTTTGTTCAATCACATACTATTCCTACAAAAATCAGTATTTTTCATTTCCTCGTGTACTTCCTGAGATAATTTTATATAGAACTAAAAAAATTTTGATTTTTAAAAATGCGCCGTTTTATTTCGAGTAATGTCAATCATCTTAAAATTTCGTAAAATATGACCGTGCGGAAAGATGGTTGGTATCGGAATAATTACACATTCGAAACGGAGAACCTTGTACTTTGACTTTTTTCGTATCATGAAAAGGAATGTAGATATTCTAGCTAGATAATCTAGATACTCAAATTAGGAGAAATACCCTGTAGTAAGAATATAATTCGTCCCAAAATATTGCACCAACAACCACAAGCTATATAGGGAAAGGTATTTAGGGGAAGAGAAAGTATAAAATCAAATAATTCGATTTTGAATAACACGTTATATTTATTCAACGAAGAAAGAATAAATTTACTAATCCGAAGTGCTTTTTTCCTGTTTAGCCCACGTCTAAATACACTTTCTTCGTTCGAGAAACTTTTATCCTCACTTTCTAACAAGGTTTCTATTTTTTTTGTATCTTTATTCGAGAATTTTATACTTCATATACTAGCTCATTTGTGTAAGGTACACGGCGCACCACGTTCGTTTCCAATAATTGGAAAGTTTGAGTAGGTTTCCTATAAAGATGAAGATAAACCAATTTCTCGAATAAAAAATTATTTATATTTAATACAATATACATACAAACAAACAAACATTGGTTTATTTATTGTTCGTTTTTGGAAAGTTTTACCTTCTTGAGAAATTTTCCTTATCTCTCGGCCGCTTTTTTGTCCAAGTCAAACAAATTCCATTCTCAAGTGATTCATTGTCTTTTCTCTATTTTTTTTGCATGGCATTAACGATACAGCGGGACACATAAAAATTTCAAATATGAATAGAGTTTCTGACACTAAATCTCATTAGTTATTATACTTACAAATGGCATATGCAATTTATGTTTCGATGTTTCCATTAGCAATAAATTACAGATCACTTTCCATGTCTAGGGCTCAGGGACACAGTACGGTTCCTCTTCTGGGTGTTCAGAGGTCGACCATACAGAGGGTGGCCAAATTATTATCCTCAAAACATTTTTGTCAATTTTTGAGACCATTTTAAAATGGATCTAATACGATTCAAAGAAATCTTAAATTGGCAACTAAAGGTTCTGAAAGGAAACTTTTTTGCTTTCCAAAACACTCATGAAAATTTGTGTACGATCATGAGTTTGCAAGTTAGACCTAGGTGTTGAACGTGAAATGTGCCTTTTTTGCGTTGGTCGCGAATAACTCGGTCAATAAAAATCATACAACAAAACCGGATTTTTTTTGGCCCATGCATATATTCAAACTAGGCAAAAATTTCTGAAACTTCATTCCCTGCGCTTCATCTTAATAAAACAGTATCATGATGGATGAAAAAAATTGAGTCCTTGATTCAAAAACTAGAAACTTCAAGCGTTAAAATGCGTTTTCTAAATATTTTTTAGGATCATTTTCCGCAGTGGTGATCCATTCCATCGCTTAAACTTACAAAATCTCCCACCCACTGTAAGTAATCATTCTACTAGAACCTATTGAATTTTTTGCACGTAAACAGTCTTCTAATTAAAATTGCATTCTGTTCGCAAGCAAGAAATTATTTATACAGGAACTCGATCACCCTACACAGTTTCTTGTCTCGTTTCTTTCCTGTCAAGGTCCATGTCGCACAAGAACTTTGGTCATCTTCGCACGTTGCTAAAAAACTGAAGGTTAAGTAAACTGCTACACGTAACCAGCTCTTGCACATAAAATACTCAGCACTACTCGTTTAGGCGTAAGCTTACAAAACGGCATCAAGCTTAAAAAATTCCTTCCACAGGTTATACATATGTATCCGCAAGTTTTTGCAGGCTAATTTATAAAACGCGTGAAAAACGACTGCTACGAGTCATTGGGACGTTGATAAAACGAAACTCTACAAGACTTTTGTTTGACTCTTGATTTCTTCAGCACGGTCGTAAAGTCTGTGCCAAATTTGAAGATACAAAATGTGTATAAATCATGTTCGGGCTTCGATGTGCCTTTAATCGTTCATCTAAATTATTCCTTCTGATTTGACGTTCCACGCGGAAGTGGGCAGAAGTTGCGCAAGTCTGAAGGACAGGAGAGGCGAAGGGAATTGCATATTTTTTGTCTGGGTGTCTGAAACGCGAATGGAAAGTCGCGGTTCCATAGTCGATTAAAAAATATCGGACCGACGAACATAAATTATATTTATGTATAGGGTGACTCGTTTGAAGCTTCGCTCGTAATTTATCTTTTAAAGCATTTGTTATTGTAAGAAATGTTTCAAGTAAAATTTGGTTTGTTTCGAGGGGGAAATTTTACGACCGCCAGAAACTTTACCTAGGTGGAGGTTCCTTTGAAATTTCAAGGTGACCTTTCCTTTTTTAAATGGGCTTGTATTTTTTTATTCAAATGGCTGTATAGACCGTTCCGTAATGAATTCATCGACCTAATATATTGGTGCTTCAAGGTCATTCAAGGTCATTTATTACTGTTCAAAACTTTCCTTGGTTGAACGTCCAGAAATTAATTCTTATTAAACGATTTTATTCAGCTTCGATCCTCTGTTTGTTTGTATGTTTGTTTATTTGTAAGGTTCAAATCTGGCAACTCAAATTTAACCCACTTCCAACTATCCAATTGTCTTGAAATTTTGCAGGCGTGCGTAGTTTTGATGGACAATACAATGTTTTTAAAAAAAATTAGCGGGTGAAAAATTACCCAGTCATCAATATATAATATATGTAACCGATAATCACAAATCCAAAGGACTTGAAATCAGCCACTCGCGTTCTTTACGAAAACGACAAAAAGCCACTGTGTTCGGGAAGGTAGCCGCATTGCGATAGCCGAAAATACACAATTTATCGAGAAATTATTCGTCACGTATGCACGAATACTAAAACTGTTAAACTCTATACAGCAATAAAAGATATTTGTAAATAAGTCTGAGCTGTGTGATGTAAATCCACAAACACTAAAACCTAGAAAATAAAATACACATAAAATGCACTAAAAAGTAAAAAATTATTTTCTTATACTACAATTTCGATGGTACTTTTTCAGTTTAAATAAAATCGTGGAGCAGGGAATGTTATAACAAAATATGAATCAATTTAATACAGAATGAAGTGTCGAAATGAATGTGTTGTGACATATCTTGCTCCACGATTTTATTTAAAGTGAAAAAATACCATCGAAATTGTAGTATAAGAAAAGAATTTTTTACTTTTTAATGCATTTTTAATAAAATCGTTTAACATAAAATTTTTTTTATATATTTTTTTCGGAATTCGAATTGGGGTTGGGCAATAAGTAGTACAGCCACAGAGGCTGTTGATTTATATGCAATTACGAATCGAAAATGTGCAATAAAATTTTTTTGTAGGAACCTCAGTTTTGGAGAAGGTCGAGTTTGCATATCCTTCAGGGACGCGTGCACCTGATTAATAATTAGTAAAAAGGAACAATAAATATATTACAATTTTGGATGGAATAAATAATTGTGCAAGGATAAGTCGAAGTTGTAGAATAACCTTTTTTCGGACGGCGATTTGTTTTTGAGAAAATCGATTACGAGAATCGCTCGCACGATCGAAACTGAATTTCTAGAAAACACAGGCTCGTATAAAAAAATTCTATTGTACATTTTCCGCTTGGTTTCGCGCGTAGAGCCTTTATTTTTACTGTACGTTTCATTCCGTGATACACTAATTAATACACACTTATTATTTAGGCGCATATAGCCTCTAATTCTTGACAAAATCCTAGTTTATAACACATTCTGAATATGTACAGTAGTAGAAGCTCTTTAACTGAACCCCTGTTGGTCCCGTCATCCGAATACTCCACTATGGGTTCGTCCTTAGGTTACGTAAAGCTTTTCAGGAGTCGGAGGGGATCGCGAATTTCTTACCATTTCTTACAGGGGGGAGTTAGGTAGCGTTTTACGTAATATTTTTTTAACCTAGTTTTCAAAACGAGCAGTTTAAAAAATGATGTTTCATCGCACGCATGAAACTGAGTAAAATGAATTATATAATCCTAACTGGAATAATTAATAACCGGAAAAATGTAATGTAAACAATATTACGCAAGGATGGGGAGGAAGGGTGTTGGAATATAATATCTTACGAATTCTTATACTTGGAAAGAGAGGGGGTAAGAAATCGTCAAAATTACCCTTACGTAATTTAAGAACGGCCCCTATTCGAATAGTCTGCTATTGACACAACAAATGTACAGTGCCAGAGAAAAGTATTGGGACACCCTTTAAATGAGAATAACTTTCTTCAAATTGATATAAACGACTTGATTTTTTTTAGAAACGAGAAGGATTAGTTTCCTAAATAGGTGACGTGTTTCGTCGTTTTGAAAAAAATGCAATTGGTGGGAGAAAATAGTGAAGGTTGATTTTTCTATTTTTTTATCAGAGCCTGTAATGAAAATTATAAAATCTCGTTTGTAGATTTATGTAAGTTATCTGAAATCGGTTAACGTAACTATGCGTTACAAACAGTTCAAAGGGGTAGAAATCACAGTCAAGATTTTAATAAAGATTTTGCATATTTCGATGACTGTCGCTTGTTTCTGTATCAACCGATTTCGATTAATTTTTCAGCATTTAACTACATAGATATACTACAACTTACTTTCGTCTACAAAAGGGTTTTTTTAATTTTTCATTACAGGATCAGATAAATAAATTGAAAAAGCGACATTCATTATTTTTTTTTCGCTGTTCCGACCAATTGTAATATTTTTTCAAAACGACGAAACACATTACCTAGTAAACTAATCCTCCCAGCTCCTAAAAAAACTCATGTCATTTGAATTAATTTTAAAAGAGTTATCCTGTTTTAAACGGTGTCCCAATATTTTTGCCGGCACTGTACATGATACTGTGTCTATATGACTTATTACAAAATTTGTATATGGTAATAGTGACGAGGCCGGTATGAACGAATGGTTTTTCTCGTATAAAATTTACTTAACTGACAATACAATTATACATGATATCGTATGTGTTTCGAATAACGAAATGGAATATGAAAATGATAACGATATTAACGTATCTCAGTATTTTGAAGCATATTTAGGATTTTTTAAAAAGGGCGTAGATGGTGCGAGACATGAAAAGAACGTAATTTTACTCAATTGAATTTTTTAAAGAACTCGTGTGACTTTGTCGTTGAAACGATTTGAGTACGTATGCACATACATCATATACTATGTATATAATGTGATGAAGTCGTTATTCTTATTATTAACTAATTATGAAGTTTATGATTATTGAAATGATATTGTTGAGGCATTAGTACCACGTCGATAAGAAAACGAAATACGATCGTTGCCTACTTTTTAAAGTGCCATGGTCCAATAGCAGTGTTCTCGATGGATATTGGATAATTAAAAACAGATGCACATTATCATTAAATGGAATCAGCAGCGATCTCGAGTACGTTAAAATCTTAAAATACTTTGCGACTATCGATCATTTTTAAATGGCAGGTGTTCTTTGAATTGGGATTAGAGACTGACCTCGGTTGATGGCACGCGTATCGTCGTTGAATTAGATTATCTGATACGGTGCCGCGAGTTATCCGACTCACATTGCGCGGCTTGTTATCGTGCACGACACCGATCGCGAGCGGTCACATTCATAACTGCGAATATGTTTATTCAAACCTCGCAGACTGTTGCCTACGACGGGGGTTAATACGTAGGCAATCGTTTGATTCTGTTGTCAACGGTTTCATCGAGATCGAATTAAGTGAACTGGAAGGTTCACTAGGTTCTGTGCGCAACCTTAACTGGTGAATGTGTAACAATATGCAATACCTAATAATTAAAAAAAAGAGATTTTATCGAATCATATAAGTACATTTTTTAATTAAATTGCTTATTGTTAGTGGAACACAGTCACCATCGTTTCTATGGTGATTTTAGAATTACATATATGTATAGGAATTAGGTATACCAAGTAATTGTGGGGTCTGCAATGCGCATGCTGAATGCAAGTAAGTGACGATTAGTGACTTGTCATAGGATACTTCTCAGGATTAGTGTTAATTATATTTACATTCATTTAACAGAGATAGCAAACGTTTAACCCTTTCGCTCCGAACGCCGGATATATCCGGCAGCCATCTGACGCCCTGCCTGGCCGAGTGCCGGATATATCCGACGGCACGGAACGAGCCGTCGTTCCTAGCGCCGACTTTAGTCGGCATCTCCAACAGTTTAAACAAAAAAAATTAGTTATAAGCGCTTTTGTGGAAATGTACGCCGTAGCGAAAGGGTTAACAAATACAGAATGATATAGGAAATATTGGAATATATTCGAAATGCCTATCGCGAGCCGTAAAATTGTTTAGTATCCAAAAGTCCTTAGATTTTACGTTTAATAAGTTATCTATGTAAATAGTCTTGAGACATTACTATCGGATGGTTAGCAACCAAATATGTTTTGCAAACTTCTTTAGTTTCCTCCTCCTTCTCGTAACTCCACCTAAAGATGAGCTCCATATGTGGCCCTCTAAATAATTCTATATTTTAATAAGTATTTAATAAATATTAAAACAATTAAATAAATAAGATTAAACGTGGGGTCCATTGTACGAAAAAGGGCCTCATTTTAAAATCTAAATTTTGGTGTATTCGTTATTTTCTTTCCGTCATAGTTGGGGAGGGGGGATCTATAATTTTTTTCTAGCTTTAACACCCTTTCTTTTTAATTCCACCATCACAGGTTTCTATGGCCGAGCTGTAGTAGCTATTTAATGGATTACATATTGTCATTTGTTCATATTTTCTTTTATTACACCCTCATGTCACAGTAGTAACCCGGTACAAAATGGAGAAGAATAAAAAAACCAAGACTAATAATTAATACGGTATGACAAGCTATTACAATCAAATCTGAATTTAACCTGTCAGTTTTCCAACATGAGTTAACTCCTCATTAGAAGTACAATTCACACACAAATATAAACTTCCATATTTATGTAATCTTTTCTAAATATAATATTTTAAATAAATCCTAGCCGTTTCCTGTCGACGTCTATAATTTTGTACTGTTCCAGTAGTTTAAAGCGCAGATATTTTCTTCACGCCTTATCGTCTCGAAAATGTTGGAAAAAATTATTACTATTCATCACAATGAATATATCATAGGTAGCCATGGCTATCTATGAATGTACCTTGGTCACGTTTAATTGAAAATTCAACCGAGTTCGCCTGGAAATTGCAAAGTTGCCAGCTTGATATCGTAGAAGTACCACGCCTATCAGGATGAATATGCATGGCGTAGATCGTAGATTGTAGATTAAGGCTCGTTAAATTCTGAAAACCTGTTAGACTCATTTTCTTTTTTCTGTATTTAGCCACCTAAGCTTTCATAAATCTCGACGTACCACGTGAACCATTTATCAAGCACTGGCACAGGAAGCCACGAAATTCCAACACAACGTACACGGTCGTGAACTTCAAGGAGAAGTCATGGCTGAGAGTCATCCACGAGACCTTCCAATTTGGCTAATCGTCTCATAGGGTCAATCTGATTACGCGAGGTTACTCGCCCGCCCGAGAATTTCTCCTCGTGTTTCGTTGCTTTTCTTCATCTTTCGTACATTGTTTCGAGTGAAAGGGATCTAGACTCTTTCTTGGCGAGGTAACGAGATTATTCTTGCCTTATGGCAACGATTAGATACATCGAACTTTTTTATTTGTTGCTTGGGAGACTACTGTGCACAGGCAGCCAATCCCAGGTTGTCGAAACAAGCCCACGCCAAGACTGATTAACTCCATACGATAAAAATTAGACAAAATTGATAAGTTAAATTGAAAAATTTATCGCAAGTGGAATTGATTCGCTGACTTCTAAAAGATTCATCTAATGGTGTAGCAATATTGGAAAATAATTTATAATAACAGGTGGGTGGAATATTTATGTGTGAAAAATAGGAATCTATACTCGAATGAGGTGATTTAATAAACTGTTTATTTGTAAATCTAACGATGGTTTAAGACGGTGAAATTTATAGCTGCAATTCTGAAAAGTGTAATCTGTAGGTACATACATCGTAAAGGACTCTTGATCTATTGTTCATATTACTCATAATTTACTCTGGATTTAAGTTTCTATCCATATGACTGGAGTATCACGTGCCAAACAGTGGAGATAATAGGAATTCAGTAATTAGTTTATCAATTGGTCCAATAGTTGCAACAATTGTGAATTATATGGAAGAGCTATCTTTTTGAACTTTTATTTCTTATATCTATTTTTATGTCTTGAGCAAATTGCCTCTTTTCTTAAACTTCCTCCCAAATTTTTATTTTTTCTAATTGATCCTGTAAACATTTGACGCAAAGAACGATTGTATATTAAAGTAGAGACTTGAAAAAGTATCCTATAATTTTTTCAAATTTTTGAAAGTCAAACACAGTAAAAAAACAGCCATGGACATAAACGACCCAGTGTGCCACGGAAGGTGCGAAAATAATTGTGCCCACGATGGGTTAAAGTCGCATGCACCTCTTAGGATTATTAGCGGCTACTATATTACACTTATATCTATACTAAAATTTAAGCAAACTCTGTACAAAATACATTTTACAGTAAGTACTATACATGATGTAGGTACTTTACATATCATTAAATGTAATAACTTGAATTATACTGTAAGGTCAATTATATTGATCACTGTATTACAGCTAGATTAAATGTAGAAGTTTTTTTTGTTTATTTCTGTTAAAAACTACCTATAATAAGCTTTTTAGTCCTTTTTTGTTGTTTAGGGTTGTTTTTAGTTCCTTCTTTTGTATTTAGAAGCACGCGAGTGAGATTTCTGTAGGTACCCTCTTCTATTATCTACTAATGATTGTCTTCCTTAATAATCCATTTCTTTTCTAACACGTGGCACATTCTTAATATCTGTTTGAATTCAAAATTAAAATTTCATCGTTGTTTTCCCTGGTGTGAAGGCAAAATTAGAATCCTTCCTCAAACTAGCACCCCCTTCGTGGCAAGAAGTAACTTTTCATGTTTATCAACTTAGAATCACATGAACTGCGTCTATCGTGCAATTTAATCAATTAATAGCAACTGCTTAGTAATTGTATCGCACCGTTTCCTCATAAAATTCAATATTCCAAGTAAAAACTTTCGAAATCGGAGTTTCCTTTATTACAAAAAAGTAAATCCGCTGATAAACCTTATACGATACCGAGGAAAAGCGTAAGTGCCTGATAATTTTATTACGCTGCTTCCACGTAAAATACATTTACAATAAAGCACAAATATTTGCAATATTTCTTATTACGTTAATAAATTTTATTGACGTCTATGAAAGTCAAATGCATCGCGTTGTTGTCGCAGAGCGTACAACAATTTCAAGTCAGTTATATGATACCGAGGAAAAGCATAAATGCCTGATAATTTTATCAGGCTGCTTCCACGTAAAATACAAAATTTCAAGTAAACACATTTTAAACTGGAGCTCTCAAATGTTTACAATGAAGCACAAATATTTGCAACGGTATTCTTATTACGTTAATGAATTTTGTTGACGTCTACGAAACTCACATGTGCCTCGTGTTCTTGTCGCAGAGCGTACAGCAATTTCAAGTCAGACAACAGAGCTTGCAAAAACAGAGTCGACACGCGTACACAGCGAAGGCAGGCCTTATACCTTTCAAAGTCACGCGAGTTATCAAGCAAACGTCACCCAAGCACGAAGTATGACTCAATTTATTCATAAGAGCGAATAATCTCAAAAAATTGGAAACGCGAAACGAGCAATCTATTCGTAAAATGAAACATCAGCCAAAAGGCATTCGCGCTATTTCGCAATTTTGATCAGCCCGCGCAGAAGGATGAATTTCATGGGTTACGTACACTTTGTTTAGGAATGCTAAATCGGATGCTTCTACGGATATCGAAATAAGGCTGTTTTCACACGCAACGGTTTTTCGCCGGACGGTCTGCGCCCGGGAAAAACCCTTTCACGCGAAACGGGTTTTTCTAACTTTCTACTATGTATGTACATTGAGTGACTTAAGTAGTGTGGCATACCGTTGGACTCATCTTAACAAATGTTATCATATCATGAATAAGGAGGTTCCTATAATATTCCATTCAAAAAGATTAAGTGCATCAATTAAGTATCGATGCAGGCTCGGATTAAAAGAGGACTAGGGGCTGCAGCTCCGGGCCCAAGTTTCCAGGATGGGGCCCCGTTCTAAGCCTTCAGTTCTAAGCGATTAGCTCACCCTTTCTTCATTGGAAATGTTCTATCAAATAAATTGTCTACGCGTTCTACAATTTCTAATTTTATGTTTTTATTTTTAAATTTCATTGTTTAAATCTCGTTTATGATATCCATTTAAATTTTTACGATTTTTGAGAATGATATATTTTTAGGCATAGGCGCATATACACGGTATCGCATTTGAAATTTCGCAGGCAATTACGGTGAATTCTCGTTATACGAGAATTTAAACTCGTTATTGATTAAATTTTTTTACTGTCTGTCCTCCCCCACCGCTTTTCAATCACGTTGGCCCTCGAAGATTTGATAGCCCCGGCCCCCAAAAATTTTAATGCGAGGCCTATTAAATATTCCAGTGTGTCGAGTTAAAAGGAACAATAAACTCTATAAATGCGTTTCAACGAAAAATAAACTTCGCAAATACTAGATATACTTGTTGATTATAGTAAATAATATAATTATGCTGGCAGTTTCTGTTACATTAGTATTTAGAATTATTACACATTGCAAAGGTCAAACATTTGACCTGGGATAATCATAATAGTGTTCGAATTCAACTTCAATCAGACCATTACATTATTAGCAGTACCTACGTTATATTACAGAACGGAACCGAATTCCTGAGTATGTCGTGTATCAACAGTTCCAGTTTGTACAAATGTTTCCTGGGCCTCTAAGGGAAACATTGATTCGTCTCTGGTGGCTTGTAATAGTGGTAATAAATAGCTTGGGTCATCAGGTAGGCTCCAGCTAGGATTAGGCGTGCTATTTATGCCCTCGAGTGTCTTGACCAGCAGACTAGGAGGTGTTTCGCTCGCAGTTGCGTTTTATGGACACTCTTTTTTTTTAGTTGCAAAGTATTGAACGTCTTCGTTGAATGTACTGTATTAGAAAACTTTATTTTTATCATTTTTACGCGAAGCACCCACTGTTGCGATACGACACTGGGATATTAAAGAAGCGACACTGCTCCAAATTGCAAAACACTTGTCATATGACTGTTCGACAAATGAATGAGCGCTCTCGACTGCAATCCGGCGACCGGACGGCTGTCGGCGCTTGTGAAAACTCCAATATAGCATAGGCATGTCTATAGCGATTTCTGTCTCTTGGTGCCATTTTTTTTAACCTACGTTTCTCTTTGGCGTTTATTTTCTTCTGTGTTGAACATATATAGGGCAACAAAAACGATTGATTCTTAGCACTTTTCTTGAGGACTTGGTGTTTTACTCCAAATTGCCCGTTTGCGGTAATAAAAGATATAGGATCTGAGTAGGACACAAACTTCTTGATGTTGCACAGTGGACTAAACTATGCCTCTATCGCGAAAAAAATATTTTTATGTCTCTAACAGTGTTATTGGTTAATGTTAAGTAATGAAATATATTTGAATGATAGATATGCATATAATATTAGGAGCACAAAAAACCAAAATATAAAGTTGTAATTTTCTTTATATACAAAAACAGTTATAATTTTAATTTCATTTTATTTGCTATGTATGACTACAAGAATGATCTTTTATTGATATTCTATTATTACATAACTGTCTGCTAAGTCTAATAAACCGAGCATATCTGCAGGAATCTCTGCTTTTCCGCGAAATAAAAAGTTTCATAACTCCAGAAAATGCACAGATATGCAAATTCTTTTTATACCAATAAGTTCTTGAACATATGCGTTACTTCTTAGCTTTACTACTCGGCTTCGCCCGAAATTTAGATCCTGATTTTATAAAAAAAATTATTTATTTTTGTGAAAATAGTCACATTCATCTGAATTAGCTAGGCATAATAAGCTGGGACACATTTCGTGACTCCAGAGTTTACCGGTCGAAAGTTTGTAGGTGACACATATACAAACACTTTCTGCTTTATATATTCAGATTATACATATACGAAAAGCACAACATTTACAATTTTTTGTACACTTCGATAAAGTTGCAATATCTGCAAGTATTCAACACAAAATATGAGAAGAAATTCATCAAATTTATCTATGCAATCTGTAAAAAATTAATAAAAAGACATGTTTTATACCTGGAGGAAGAAAAGTCGTCACAGAAAAATAAAAAAAAAACTACAATTCACGACTGTACACAACTAGAGACTGTAAACGTTTGATGAGTAAGTAAGTACCTGGAGGCGTAGCCGAAGTCGAGGGCGTATGGTAATATACCTGGATCCCTCGTATTTCCCGACTGCCATTTCGTATAAAATTTTATGGTTTCCAATATTCTAAGCTTTATATAACCCTAATAAATACCCCAAAATAATAAACGACAATTCTTTTGGGATTTCTGTCGCGCTAGAAGCATTGTTTAGCCGACTCAGTCGCGACTGACGCTGTTGAATAGATTTACATCCCGTGCCAGGAGCGTACACTCCAAACTTGCCCACCAACATTCTGGACTCTGGAGTGACATGTAAAAGACACAGATTAGTAACGTCTTGTTTTAATCGTTACTAGATTTTCCTAGAGTTTTTCCCCTAAACTATATGTTGTTAAGCAGCATTACTCTCTTTATAAAATAATAATTGGTAGGCAAGGAAGGATTAATTAAAAAAGAAAATGTATTTATCACTTTCTACCTAGTTTCATATTAGTCCTTTATTTAATAAATAATGTTAATTTGAAGTATGCTAATTGAATTCATTGTAACTAAATAATTATTAAAAATTGGAGTGTCCGTAAATGGGCCTGTGTCTCCATATCCTACGCGATCGGACGGCATGAACCGTCCGGCGAAAAACCGTTGCGTGTGAAAACACCGTAACGCGATTACTCGTTTCAACGATCGACCAGTCACGTTATACCTATGCACGGTTGGCTAGCTGCCTGGCTGGTAGCTGGCAATCTACGGGGTGTTTCGTAACATATAGTACAGACGAAAGGCCAGTAATTCTACATGAAAAAATGAATAGCATATGGGGGAGGGGGGGGGGGGGGGTAAAATTTGTTCATAGGAATCCAGATACATAACTAAATTTCAGCAGAATTTATCAATAAATGTGACACAGGTAGAAATACAGCATTATTAAAAAATAATGTGGAATTGTGAGATAACTCTTTCGACAGGCGCTTTCGTTTTAAGAAAATCGATACTAAGTAGACATCCGCCTGGTACCTACACTTGATTAAAAATCGCTTCTACTTTCCACTCGATTTTATGAAAAAATATCTTTTTCAACAAACCCTTGCTCTCCACAATATCGACTTATTTTTGCACAAAGATTCATTACGCTCACACCTATACAATATTTACTGCTGCACTCTATCAATTTTGAGCCACGCGCACGCGCATCAAACGTATTTACTATTTACAAAATCGATTTTCTCGAAAACAGTCTCCTACAAAAAATTGTTATTCTACCTTTTCGAGTTATGTTTGCGGAAAGAATCACCCCCTTCCCGGCTGTACCATCTAGTACCAAACACCTAGTATATCAGCGGAGGACTAGCTCGTATATTTTCTCGTACATATCTCTGGTCGTGACACTGTATGTACCCGTGACAGAGTACGAAACAGTTACAACTTGGTGCCACGGGACGAAGCCGACATAACTCTCTGTCCAGGCTCCAGTGTCGTATTTAATCGGGAGCAGGGTGATTTATGCGTTTCTTATGCGGCCCTTCGTCGACGTCATCCGCAACGGAATCGCCCCCGAGGAACGAGTTTCGCGTTTTTTCGAATCCATCGAAACACGATAATTGTTACCTGGCGGATTAGACGACAGACGCCACCCTGCATTGCCAACCGCGAGATCTATAAATACAGCGGGAAAACAGGCGATTTGACGATACCAACAACCTTCCGACAGATAACAGGTGGTACGAAAATAATTATTACCAAGCTGGCCGCAGCGATCGCGCGCGAGATTCCACTGTTTATCGATGCACGTTGCTAGATACAGGAGGCTGGCGACGATAATGACGATGACGACGGCGATTGCCACGATAAGCCTTTGTTCTTTCTGTACTCGAGCCACCGTTAGGATTTTTCTCCTGGTAGGAGTTCTAGGAACTGTGCGCCTCCGGCTCCGCCTATCGCGCCGTGCCGATTGGGGAACTTATTTTAGAATTTAGACGATTAGATACCTACGCGTTGCCGTGGAGTTGAGAGAGATTTTTGGGGACGAGGGAGTACCTGCTTGAAACTTCAGCAGATATTTGTTAATGAAGGGTAGGGCGAGAAGCAAGGAATCTCACAAAACAGCTTTATTGAGAAAATCAAGTTTTAATACTTTAGTCCATTGGTAAAGAAACAAGGTTCAATGAACATAACTGCATTGTTCATAATATGAACAGTTTATACTCGAATTAGGCATCAGAAAAGAACTGAGCAAAAAGGTAATTGTTTCAATATCTTCCAAGTGTAACACTGCAGAATACTGTAACAAAATGAATGTCCACTTCTATTATTATGAATACACGGATGTGTAGACAGTGACGTCCGATGGCTCCTGACGTAGTACAAGCTTTAGGGAATTTAATCCCGAGAATTTTTAAAAACGTAAATTACTTTATGAACAACTGAAAAATATACAAATGGAATCCAAAAAACAGCTGGGATCGCGGGATTGAATTCCCTAGCAAGCTTACACTAATCAGGAATACATAGTGCAAGTAGGAGGACTAGGGACATACCTTGTTCTGTTCCAGTGGAGAGTGGATATTAGGGAGGACCTTAGTTACTCTTGTCGAAAAATAATTTTGCGACTTTCCATATATTAAAAATCGCAAAATTTATTTATGCCATTTGTTCCTAACGCACCACCCCTATAATCACGCTTCTCTCGTACAAATGATTTCCTAATTCTTGTCGTTAGCAAAAGTGCCGACCGTCTTACACGGCAAATCCAGCAGAGAACGAACCAATTGGTGTTTTGCAAATAAGTGAAAATGACCGTTTCTATTTTAACATTCAGCCCGCACCCCATTATCGTTTGTACGTGCAATGCGGCGTGTCCTCGCGCGATATTCCGCGCGCAACGCGGGAGTTTCGCGATTTCATGGTTTTGCAATAGTACATACGTGCATTAATGTACCAACTCGGGCGGGCAGCGGGTGAACGCGCGGCGTGTGCCCGGTGAGAATTAATGACAATCAGTGTGGCGCGATGAAACGGCAGCCAGTAGGCGGTGAAAAATGCGTAAGAAAAACACGCGTGACTGAATCGATGTGAAAAAGAAGTCGGCTTTATTAAACAGGACGATCTACCTCGGCAGTAAAGGCTAATGGACGTCTTCGAAAACGAAGAAAATTCGGACGGAAGATATGCTGTGCACTTTCGCCAAATAACAAACGATCGAGCGGCGAAAGTTGTTATTCTTTATGTCGCCGTGTAAACACCGCTGGGGATGATGTAACGTAACGAGCTTTCTTTCGAGGAATCCGTTTCTTTCTTTGCATACTTTGTGCAGCCATCACGTATACTGTGTGTATAGTTTGACTACTGAATAGCAGCGGCGGATACAGCTCAGGAATCTCGGGGAACGTGAAATCTGTGGAAGGATCTGGTACCGTTGTGTGTTCCTCACTGACGACTTTGACGAGATAATTGGGATACAGAGTGTATTCATGCATCACTCGGCTTCTTTCGACTAACCACAGCACCTACCACTTTCATTCACATTTAGTACCAAGTTCAAGATATTACACAGGATAAGGCTACTTGAACTGTGTTGCGATAAACCAGCTCGCGTGACTTTGTGTTATTTAAATTTCACGAACTTAGATTAGAGACATAAACGTAAATATTGCTTGGAGGTAGATTCGTATTATGATATTCACTGACACGAGCTCTCCGTAGTACTTTCTGAATATTTCATATGTATTCCTGACTTCTACGTTGCAACAACGATTCTCCGTATCTGTCTCCGATTGATTTCTATTTTTGTCGGTTTAAGTATAGCAAATTTGCTTACCGAGCACGCATGGGAGTATTGATGACGTCAAATAAAAAGCAACTGCAGTATTCCCTCGTTACATGCACGCGAGCAGGATTAATCGGCGTGCGTCTAGAAAGGGAATACTGGGTACTACAGCTGGTAGAACGCTGAATTTAAATAGTTTGATAGTCATAGGTACGATAGCTTGAAAACCTGTGTTTCTTTCTATTAATATGTGAATAAAATTGATAGTTCTGACGATTATTGAATTTATATTACCTGCGTTATACAAAAAGAACACTAAGAGCAATTCCAGCTTTGACAGTTACACCGATAAAGGCGTTAAGTTCTACATAAATCGTCGACTTGAAGCGCCAGCTGCAACGCGCCCAGCGATCCACGGATCCAGCGATCCACGAATCCAGAGATCCACGGATCCAGAGATCCACCGATCCACGGATCCACCGATCCACGGATCCACCGATCCACGGATCCACCGATCCACGGATCCACCGATCCACGGATCCACGGATCCACGGATCCACCGATCCACAGATTCAGCGATCCACGGACCCAGCGATCCACGGATCTACGGATCTATACCGTAGCGCACAGATTCTCTAGTTCGAACGTGAGCGGGCGAGCGCATCTCATTCATTCGCCGTGGCAGAAAAAAGGAGTACGCTCGGTACCAGTCCCACCTCTATTGTTCCTGGTCGCGCGTACGAACGCATACGAATGCGGAGGGACGAGCAATGCGCGATTCAGCCAGGTGTACACGGTATACGTGCAAGGTGGTCGGTCGACGGCGGACCAATCGCGTGGCGAGCAGTTAGGCGCCGTCCGTAGTCGGGGGTTAACGTTACGGGCGAGCGGCGCACGGTCGCGTCAGTCAGTGTTCGAACGTCG
Organism: Andrena minutula; assembly: GCA_929113495.1. NCBI lineage: Eukaryota > Metazoa > Arthropoda > Insecta > Hymenoptera > Andrenidae > Andrena > Andrena minutula. The sequence continues at coordinate 40,667,601 of OV815994.1, forward strand.
CGCGTAACACGCGTCTGTTCCGTCAATTTTCCCGCGAGAAACGGTGCTCCCCCGCTCAAATTGAACGTGACGATAGAAGTTTTAGTGATCCGTCGTGACTGCTGCATCCGCGCTGGGCGAATATTGAAGTTTGTGCAACGACTGAAGCGACAGGTAGGCGCTCCTCTTCCTGTTATTGTATTTAGCTGGTTGAAAAGGGTGAATTCTAGTATCGGGGGAGAGACTGCCACTCGTCCTCGAAGCACTTGTTGCGTTTGGTGGCTTCCGTAAACATCGCACGTCGTGCTCTCTTTTTTTTGTTGCGGTTCTGTTGCTGACTCGTTCACAAAGTGTAGGGGATTAGTACTCTTTCATGGAGGAATATAACGGGTACTTTCCTTTATAATACTGGAATATTATGGTATTTAACCTTCAACCTACCTCAATCTTCATTTCTACTCGCACAGTGAGAGTTTGTGGTTTTAACTGGAACAGAGCATTTGAGTCTTTTCAGTAAGCACATTAAAAGAAGGGATACGGGTAAAGTCTTATTTGTATTGAATATAAAATTATAATTAATTGTTTTGTGTTCTGACGTGAAAAATCGTCGAAATTATCCAGCGTCTCAAGTATCATTTTGGAGTCCATGGGACCCCGCTTCACCAATTAATGGGCGAGGTGTTATATAGTCTTGGAGTAGATTTAGTGCGAAGAACTATGTTTGTAAAATTTCAATATATTATTTTACTATTTCGTTTGGACTTAACCCGAATTTAAGAAAAAGGGAAAATGTAGCTGAAGTATGATAAGGGAAGAGACTCAGTATTATAGATTTATAACAGAATTTGCAGGTAGTGTAATTTCTAGGAACGTTTAATGATTCCGGAGTATCACTTTCAAGTGTCAGAAAGATTTGTGAATCTTCGAATTTTCACACAGAGCTGAAACCTTTTCCCATTAAAGAAATATAATGAATATTTACATATCAAAATATGTAGTTACTACTTCCGGTGATAAACCGGAAGCTGGAGTTAGGACATTGACCCTCTTATCTTTTTTTAGTTATTCCACCCGAAATAATTTTATTTTGTCTGCGAATACAGGAAGCTAACAAGTGGATAGAGTCATAAAAAGTTGGAAAAAGTTTTTTCATCAGATTTTTGCCCATTAGTAAATAAAAAAGTCACTTGGGGTTAAACAGACTCATAGAGAGCAGCAGAGTTTTGGGGGTTACCGTATGAAGGCCAAAAACATGACAGGCTTAATTTTACGCAGAAATTGAATATTAATTAAGCGTTCAGAAAATTGAATAATCCTCGAATAAATATGTTTCAACTATTTCATTTGAAAAATTGCTCTTGAAATAATACAAAAATAAAGCAGTATCTAATAACGCGTTCAAAATAGTTTCTTAATCCAGACTCCATTGACTCTTTCACAAAAGGTGTAACCAGAAGTCAGGTGCATAGAAATTGGACTAAAGGAATTCGCAATCGAGTGACAAGAAGCGATTGATCATTAAACTCGTGCGTAATGGACGCGATTTACATTGGCTATTATAATATATGTCGCCGAGAGCCCGCCAATTGACATTCATTTAGATAAATGGTATAAAAATACTATGGATAGCGGCGGAGATATCAGAGACAAAGGTATTCTACTGTTATCATTTCAATAATATCATTCCACTTCTAAAATTAGAAAAGGAACGTATCTTTTTTATCTGCATCACACATGGCACGAATAGGTATGTTTACATTATGTACATAATGTATTGTTTTGCCTAATGACTTCTTTAGAATATGATTGCTGAAATTGATAAACTTGGAGTTTGCTATAACGTGACGTTTCACTTACAAGGAATCATCCCGAACCCGGAAATATAAAAAATTTTCAGACTGTGAATATGTAGGGAATATCCACCTGATTGCAACAAAATTTTTGTTTGCTGTCAAAATTAACTCTGAGGGGATGAAATTGACCCCTTAAATTCCGGTTATTTTCTCATTTTGTGTTATAACTCGCGAACTGCAAGAACTGCAAGTTACCAAATAATAGTCCTAATTAAAAGAAGTAACTTTTGTCTTGAAAATTTTTTTCTATCTGTTATAGATTGCGAGTTACAAAGTAAAATCGAAAAATAGCCGAATTTTCAGGGGTTAATTTCATCCCCTTACAGTGAATTTGGACGGCAAAAGAATTTGCCTTGTAATCAGGAGGAAATCCCCTACATATTCATAAAGTTTCAGATTTTTTTGAATTTCCGGGTTCGGGATCTTCCTTTGTTAAAGTAGATTTAGAGAAAATCATATGCTTTAGTTTTAATATAGCTGTTTAGTTTAAATAATGTTACCGCCCACGAAATTTATTTTTCAATCGAAGAAACGAGTAACTGTATAATAATATAATACATACTTTCTTGTTCTCGAGTGTCGTGTTTTGTTCTTGTAACTCCGAAATTTATTTTCTGCCATTATTCGTGCTACTTCATTGTCTACGGTTTGTCTTCCCCCCAGTTTTTAGTTTGAGATTTTGTCATTGCTTTCCTATTTCCGGTTAAGGATTAGAGCCAATAAATTTTAATGTCTTGCAGAATATTTTCGAACACATGTGCAAATTGTTGCATATTTACTGCTAGATAGTGATGCCAGTAAAGTTTAACCAGTACACGAGTAAAAAACCCCTAATTTGATAACATGGAACTATATTCTGCAATACTATATAGTCAACTTATCGTAAAAATACGCATAACATGAATCGATAGTTGGAAGAATAAAATTTCTTTCCGCTTACTGTTTTGTAAATTCACGACTATTTTATTCTCCATTCCCATTATTCTCTATCGCCAGTCCTACAGTTTCTGAAGTTTCTACATAATTCAAGAAACAAATAGTTGTAGCCGTGAACAAGTCCCATCAGGATTCAGCAATATTTCATGTCTCTTATCTATGTATATCTAATTTACTACTTAGATATATTCACTAGATACATTACGTTTGATATCGCACGAACTCAGATTTCCTGACTAGATAAGTTTAGCCAATATTTAGGATAATACGCGCTGCTCCAAGTGATAAAACTCCTGGGAGGTCGCCTTTAATGTCCTCCTTACTTCAAAACTTCTTACTGAAGTCTCTCAAATACAAAAAGCAAATTGTCACCAATAAACTTTCTCTTCCGCCGACATTTTGCAAAATTCTGAGTGTTTTCATCTACCAAATTTTTAGGAATGCCTGACAATCTTCTGTTCCCGAAATTATTAATGAATTAAATCCACTATTACACAAATTAGAAAATATTCTGGCTTTCTATACAACTATTCGCGAATCGAAGAAAATTTGTATTACTCTTTATGCAAAGATTTCTATTAATAACGTTAATACAAATGCAAGAAACCCTACCAAGCGCCATACATTATAAAATACATTACTCTTCGCTCAAATTACCTACTTAAAATTGTATATGTATATCTAAACCACTGGACATTAAAATGTTAAGTTTCGACAGAAGTGCATTTTCCTATCACAACAGGAGAATTTCTTGCTTTAAAGGACGACAAGTCCAAAGTTTGACAATTTTCTGTTACAAAAAGCGGCAGGATTAAAAGAGCGATCGAAACTTAAACAGTGTTCCGTGATAATAAATTTTGGCGACAGCGAAACGGAAGGAAGTGATAGATTTCCCCAGCGAAAAAATGTTAACATCGCCAGATGTGGATTATTACTTGGTGCTTGTCGTCTGTTTGACACCGTTCGTTTAACGCTGTCACGCGGACATCTGTCATCGGTGGGGAACGAGAAATATCTGCGTTAGCAGGTGGGGTCCTTGATTACCCTAGTTCAGATCGGTGTCATTGATGGGATAGTTTCTCGTTGCACAACGCTCCCTGCAGCATCGCATCGTTATTTCGATCTTTTTGATCAATACACCCTTTCTTTCTCCTGACGCGATGCTGCAAGGACATACGAGATGAGTCACTATAGCTTAGCACATCCAGGATCACCTTTACTCTTCATAGTAATAGAAGAAAATGTCTCAGGAAATAGTCGGAATATACAGAATACTCGGAAAGAGTATATTATGTTTTCGGCGCACTGGTTCGGTCATTAACACATATTCACTAACTATTTTGCAATATTAAAATTCATTATTTTATATAAATTCCAACGTTTCGATCTAAATTCAGATCATTATCAAGAAATAATATTAATATAAATTTATGAATATTGTCGTAGCTGTTAAAGTAAATAATTCGCAACGTTCAAAAGGAACGTGCGACACGCGAGTCGGTTGGAAGATGAAGTAGTCATCTTCCAACATAATATAGTGTTAATTACGGTCGAAATTATATTAAAAACTCGAAAAGAGTCTTTGACAAGTCCCACAGGTTTTAAAAATCTTGGGTCACTGATTTTATTGAGTGTGAAACAGGATTCAGTGCTCTGCAGTGTCGTGGCATTGACATAATATTCACAAATTATTAAAAATATATACCACAAGAATTATTAAACAAATTTAAATCGTTCGATCTTTGATGATATCACCGTTAATTTATGGTATCCCATCTACCGTTTACCAAATACAATGCACAATCTGTGAATTCCCAATTAAAGCCTCATCACTTCTGTCGCAATGAACAAAACTGCGAATTCTGTCGAGCAAACTTCATTTCGCGTTAGATCGTGACTCACCGTAATATTGTGATAATGAGATCACCAAGGCGCAAGCTTAAACAAATGACAGCTGTGTCACGTGAATTCTGCAGGGTATATTAATAATTACATTGTAGATTTGTCGTATGATCCAGTATCGAATAATTAGTATCAAGTAACTGGAATTGAAGACCTCCCACTGACTCCCCCACCTCCTTCTTAACTCCACCTACAAATTTCACCAGTGATCGGTACACTATAATTCACTTCTTCGAACTTGACGGGATCGTTGAGCGGTCTGCGAACGTGAAGCATCGAAGATCGCTCACGCAACGCTCGAATCGAGAAGGGAATCAGCCCCGTCGGATTGTAATTAATAATCGCGGGATAGATGGTGGGATCTCTAGAATTACACACGCCAAGGAATGGTCGGTCGGGAATGGGCATGGTCGGTAGCGACGATTATCCAGCGCTTTATACGCTAGATGTGACTGAAATAGAATCTGATGGTTCTTCGCGCGAGTTCTTCCTGCATAAACGCGTAATTTCGCGACGACCCGTCATCGGCGATGGTGGTGGCGCGTTTCGTTTTAGGGTAATAAGTGACGAAGCGTGTTTCCTAATGCTCAATATTATTCGCCGAGGCGGTTGAAGCGTGATATCGGGTGCCGTTATATCCCGCGGCTGTACACTCGTAAATATATACACGTACAGGGTGCTCCGTTATTGATGGTGATTCTTCGCAAAAGCTGTGGAGAAAATGTAGAATAATATTTTCTGATTTTTGTGCCTTGCTTTTGGGAGAAATACTTTTGAATATCTGTTAAATAAGCGTGTGGACAAGGACTTGCTGAATGTCTGTGCGAATATGGTGCAAATATAATTCGAAAGTGAGGAATACCTTTTTTCGAATGAGGCTTTGTTTTTTAGCAAACTCAATTTTAAACATTTATCCACTACAAGCGTTCCTAACTGAAACTCAATGCCATTTTCGAAACTGTTTTTCTTGAGAAGAAAGTCTCGTTCGAAAAAAAGTTACTTTAAAATTTCGACACATTTTTGCGGAAGGATTTAATTGAATGACAGCTGGATTAGGTATATTTATTTCTACATTCTGCAAACTGTTAGCCAAGTAAAAAAGTGTTATTCTATATTTTCGACTTATCTTTTCATGAAGAATCACCTCCTAGTAATATGAACATTTTCCCTTAGCACTGTGTTTACCAGTATTTTTTATTCGTAATGCTGCGTAGGTAGTGTGAATTTATAGTTCAAATTATTAAAATGTGTAATACTAAATGTTCAGTCCACTTCTTACCTTCCTTATCATTCTCCAGAGTCCAGACGAATGGCTCATTATTTTTGGTTCTGAGTTTTTTCATTTGCTGCTACGATTTAATTCAATGTTTTTGTTTTTTGTATAGTTTCTTGGTTAAATTAATAGTGGTCTGTAGCTACACCTCACATTTTGCACTGTATTTATTTCTAGTAAAATAAATACCGTATAGTAATAATAAGAATAATAACAACGACAATAATAATAATAATCATCGTGTTGCTGTTAAAAAAGTAGTGAAACTGTTTCCTCTTCCTTATATTACCACTTACAAGAAAATCGCTGGAGAGTAGTTAATAACACGAACACCATGTACCCTCGATATCCACGTCGGCTAATAACAAGCCCCAAACGCGAAGATGGATCGTCCAATTGTAACGGAGGAGGTCGTCGCATAATTTGTTACGCCACGCAACCAGAGGAATCGGTACGCAATGACCAGCGCGCGAAAATATTCCGGGATAATTTCTCGCATGCCGTGCGAGCTCCATGTAGATGATTTCTGCCTTACGTCATTGACCGTGATGTAATTAACCACGGAAGTTAACGAGCGGCGATCATGGAGAGATGGAGCGCTCGAAGAGCGGCATGGATCGACGTTCGCCCGGTATGTCGCGGAATTCCGTATTCGATCACGCGGGTCTTTCTTCTCTAAGGAGATGAAACGATTGAATAGTAGCGATGCTGCCAATAGCAACAATGATAGATATCGCACGTTTGTTTAATTATCATGAAACAATTGAGGGTGTTTTTAAAAAAGGCTTTAGAACTTATAGGACAGACAGTGCTTACTGATTGTAAACTGAGGAGAAGGGATCATAAGGTTCGGACACCAATTAGTCTCAGATTTCGCGTACTGTTGGTGTTATAAGAGGGACCGAAAAAATTCTGGAATTTCCGTCTTTAAAAAATTCTGTTAGAACGTATGTTTCGTTTAAGAGAATATCTGTTCCTGTGGAATTTTTATTAATAGAAATGTTACCTTTAGGAACTTCTGCAAAAGGTATTCTCATGGAATAGATATTTTAGAACCTATATGATAAAAGTTCCATGGAAACAAGTGTTATTAAAATATTTCTTAAAAAAGGTTCGATAAGTTACGGAAAAGTATTAAACTATTAGGTACTAGTTTTATTTAACAATATAATATCATATTCTTCATGTTTATTTAATAAAAGGTATGAAAATCATAACACAAGTAATTAATAGTTTCATAAGAAGTATTGAACAGGAAAGAGAACTTATCAAGAATAATACCTAAATAACATTTTTTTATAATTTACACGAACCAAAATACATAAAAATTCTGTAATATTTGCGCAGAAATTATTTACGTAGGTAAACATTACAAATAAGTAACACATTCAGAATATCAATTTAACTGTACTTAATAATTATTTATTATTGTTGTAGTATTATCCATCGAATAATATGCAGTATTTGTTACAACGATTGAGAACATTTTTAATATTGATGAACAAAACATCTGTTCCTTTTGGACAAAAAATTATTTTTACATTTTATAAATTCCATTCCAACTAAAATTTTTATTTTCAAGAACTTTTACTTTATCGGTTTTCGTGGAGCTTATAATATGAGAATATTTTAAAAAAAGTTCCACGGTCCATGTTTTAAATAGAACCTGTTGAAAACTTCCAGAACTCTTTCGTATAGGGCGCATTATTATAAAATCGAGTTTAAAGTCGTGACATTTGCAGTTAAGTGCAATTAAAGTGCAGTGGTAGCGCGTTTGAATTAAACAAAATAAATATACTGTTTTGGCGTGGGTATATACGTTATTTATGATGAGTTACTCCAGGTGGATTTCGTTCTTATGTACAGGCTTAAAGACAGACGAATTTTCTTGTGCAACTTTGAGTAATGCATCCCATGCTTTTGATACATTATTACACTGGGTGCTGAATAAATATACGCAGAAATAAATCGGTATTCCGAACTTCGTACACTTTCTTCGTGAGTAAAAAATCTTTCGTTAACGTGGGTTGAAAAAAATGGACCCTGTTGATGTTAGCACCTATCGATTTTCACTTATATTAAAATTAATGATTATTCTATAATTTTGTCATAAGACAAAATGATGCAAGTTTCGCTTCAGTAAGTAGAACATGCCTGTCAAGAGCAGACCTGGAATTTCTGAAGGAGTTCGCTATTACATACCTACGTAGATGTGAAGTATGTGGAGAAATGGAAGGAGGACGCGTAGAACGTGTTTCTAACATGAAAGTAAGAATGTGGTATGATGATCCGTTTGTTTTTTCTTCACATTCGATAAATAGCAGTAGGCAAATCGCTTGTATTACTAACGTTAAAAATTGCTGCATACTCTGACAGGGATACTTTTTCGAACCTGAGTGTGTGAAGCTGCAAAAAAGTGTTTCAATTTTTTATTTATTCTGTGCAACTTATTATGGGTGGTGGAATTATTAAAAGAATGATCTTTTGTGACATGGGAAAAGTGCAGGTCGTCTTTTCGAAGTCGTTTTTTCTAAAAAAACTGTATGCCCGTTTATAAAAGCATTGATCGATAATTTCATTTATAGTTTTACAAACATTCATCGACCTATGCAAGTGTATCATCAACAATGGACCACTTAATACGATATTTTACATTGATAATAATATTAATATCATTTTTTAACCTTTGAGTGCCATGGACACATATATGCGTTCGTTCTGTGCGTAGAACGCCCATAGGCGTGCAGCCTATATGGTTAGCAAATGCAGCTAGATGGTTTCCGCACACGGGATACTGAAACAGTTTAGAGTAAGGTTTATTCTTACAGCTTCGCTTGACTTATTTACGTATGCAAATGAATTCATCCAGTATTAACCACTAAAACGCAAGCTAATAAAATGAGAAAAAATCCTGCGAGTGTAGTAGGTTGGGGAAACGATGCAGTAAAACTCCAACTGGGGTCGAAGCACGTTAACGGGCCATACGCATACGTATGAAGTACCAGCGTATTACTTACGGATAAATAAAAAGCATTCTTCTAACAGATTTATCTATCCGACAAGTACCAAATCCAGAACACTGGCGCAATGAAAACGCAGAACTATGACCACCATCTATAGCGGAAGGAGTAAAACAAATGATGCATCAAGATAAAGTTGTAATCCCCATAATATTCGCCATAAGAGTAGGGGCCATAAGCTTCCGTGCAAGCATAAGCACACTTAAACCCGCACACGCGTGTAATCACGAAGGACAATGATCATAAATTCTTTTTTTTTCGTTCTAAACAGAGCACCATAATACTAGCTCGAGTAAATTCCATGAACAGAGTCTGTACCGAGTAAATAGCACAGGATTATAGATAGGTACTACTAAAAAGGGAAGATCCCCAACCTGGAAATTAAAAAAATTATGAATTTTTAAGGATATGTAGAGAATACATAGGTACATATTTCGCAATTTTTTTGTATACTAAATTTCAATCCTAACGGTGGAATTGACTCCTGAAAATCAGGCTATTTTCCGACGTTTAAAAGACTTAAAAAAAGAGGAAGTTGTAGATTCGACCTCTATGTATTTTTTTCTTTTTTATGTTCGTCTGTGCATAACTCCTCAGCATATGAACCGATTTTGATCTTTTTTCTTATTCGAAAGATTCAAAATATTGGCTCAACACTTTGCCAGTGCTGGTTAATTCAAACTTCTCCTGATTACATAATTTGTACTTCATTCTCGCATTTCAGAGTATTTCCACGGGTTGGCAGATATTCTTGTCAGTGTCTGTACGCGTATATAAACGTATGTTATTGTTTCTAACAATAAGTGCAGACTCCATCCAGCAAGTACTTGAACAAATGTTATGTTAGAACTTATATTTTTGCAATTCTGCTACGAGGAGATCGGAGAATCGCAGTTTTGGCTGGCGTTCGCGCTACTGCAATGAAAACGGTGGCGTTTTCCGGTGGCACACTTCTTCAATGGAAAAATGCCAGCCGGTCGAGGGGGATTCGATCTTCCTGCCGTACGAGCTCGACAAGTTGCAACGGGGAACCGTTACGTCGGCGAGACGGGGCAAAATGCAGAGGAAACCGCGAAAAAGCTATGCGCGGCAGTCGTGCAGCGCTCGTAAAGTCAAGTTTACGGTAGACTGACAACGAGATAAGGACAGTGCGCAACAGTTATGCCCGCTATTTCTCGCGTCCCACGAAAGGGGGTAGGGAAAAATGACGTTGACTCCATGGAGAGAAACACTATTGTTGTCTTCGATACCCATCGACGTCGAACAAGTGAGTTGTTAGACCTTTGTAAACAAGATACCACAAAAGTAGCGACACATACTAGAATAAAAAGGGGCGACTCTTAATGCCGCGTTTACACCAAGGCGAACACGAACAAAAACATTGTTCGCGAACGTTTTCGTCTGCTCTTGCGGTGTCCACACCGCCGCAAAAACGCAGTGTACGAATCGTACGTTTTGTTCTATTTGCAGCGGTCTGGACACAGCTAGAACAGACGAAAACGTCCGCGAACAATGTTTTTGTTCGTGTTCGCCTTGGTGTAAACGCGGCATAAGGGGTTATGCCTACCTGTGAGGTCTGAAAAACATGTATATTCGGCAATTTTTGGGGGAAAAACTTGAAGGCTTTTGTAAACAAACCTTTATGTATTCGAAAGTGTACATGTGAAATTACTTATAGTAATTTCTGCGATGGAAAATATAAATAAATAAAATATATATCAGCGATCTACCGGCAGCGATTTTTTTTCAGTAGTTTGCGGTGACCACTCTAATTTTGACCTGGTTCATCAGAAATAATAAATTAGCGGGAATTTAATTAGTATATTAGATTATCTAGTCCTTAATCGCTTATTATCTCGAAAAATTAATTTAAAAACGTTGCAAGGAGATCGCCTATAATTCCATTTCTTAATTAGATATCACATTGCAAAAAAATACAAGAACTTTAAAATATATACTTTCGAATATACAACCGTTTATTTAAAAAGTCGTCAAGTTTTTAAAAAAATCACGAAAATATTTGTGTTTTCAGACCTTACAATAAGGCATAACCCCTTAATGTAACAATAATTCGGAAACGTGGAATAAAATTTGTGTGTATGAGGCTTTTGAGAACACCACCTTTGAATCCACTTTTGTTAATTCTGGTTTCGTTTAATATTCCTGGCATAATACGAATACTTTCGTGTCTGTGCATAATTGGTTATGTGTGTTGAGCAAGGAGGGGTGCGTGAAGTGGACGATGAAGGGAGTCTGTGCTTAGGTCACGATGACTCTAAAGAACCGGGATAGGAAGCAACTTATTACATGAAACGAATAAAGAGGCAGCTTATGGACTGTCAATACGCCCTAGATAGCGTGTGTGTCTAAGTAGTGTCTAGTGAAATGCTCATAGTGTATACCGTTAACCAAACGTGTAATGTGGCTAAATACGCGCGAAATGCAAGTTTCCGATCTACGTTTTACCAGCTTTGGCCTCTGCACATATCTTTTCTCTAGACCTGATTTTTACGAGAAAGTGGTGGCTCTTCTTTAGACTAATAGAAGTTTCAAACGCAATCGTATTCCAGATTTGGACGTTTAAATTATGTCCAGCAACCGTGACGGATAAAAGGAATTTCTTGTTAAAATTTAATACTCCGGGGAAACTTGATTAGCACGAATCGCGTACCTGAAATAATCACGTCTTTTCGCGGGATACAAAAGGTTATTATTCGATCATCGATGTTTAAAAAGGCTGTTTAAGGAGCGTGTGTGGTCGCGTGATTAGCAGCTGAATTGCATGGTCGATGAAGAGATATGAATAAAAACATGCAATAAGTACCATTATTAAATACGAGATGAGGCGCAATTAAAATTTACATCCCGTAGAACCTAGTATTTCGAGGAGCAATTAAAGAGGATAACCACTGTGTTGGTTTGAGGAGTGTGGTTATCTTTACAATTATTTATATTTGAGTTCAATAACGTTTCTTTTATTGAGATGTTTTAATGGGCTGAAAATGAATTTTTCGAAGAGTGAAGTAAAATAAAAGTCATTACAAAATATTAATTTTTTAGCAGTCAGGATTTCTAGTGGTACTCGAGAAGTCTAAGGAACAATTTAGCTTAAAAAATTTGATACTGCATTTTAAGATATACAAACTCTTGAAGGAATAATTTGCAACAAGATAGCTGCCATGTAAATTCGAAAGTTTTACTATGCATGAAATTTTTCAGTTAGTGTAAAATGAGTAGAAACGAGTAACTGGAAACCTCGTTTCCAGCTTTCGCGAAATAAAGACGTTTGGGATAGAAGAGCGTCTCGATTTTCTCATTAGTTCGCACGAGTCATGAAGTCTAGTCGCTACAACCATCGAGCAAACTTCATTGTTTGAGGGTAAATTCAATTATCGAGAGTTTAATCTTCTAATCCCTTCTCCTTCCTTCGCGTCCTTGCTTCGCAGCGAGATAAATTCGGCATGGGGACGAGAAAAAAGGGCGTCCAGCGATCAATCGTGGCGCCGAGGGTTCTCATTTCGTGTTAATTAATAAGACTATGGCGTAACTGCCTCGCGGAACCTGAATCTTCATTCGTCGGGTTTACGATCGCTTCGGAGGTACAATGGCTTTCTCTTTTATCAGCTTTTTTGTCAAGCTTTTTCGTTACTTTCCTTTTGACCATCGTTCTTATGGGCTGTAAATAAAATACTCGGTTTTTTACTATATAATAATTAGCGTTATCACACGAATACGACTCTTAATGTTAGGGGCGAACGGAGTTACGCGACAGCAAAGGATTAAATTGTTCCGCACCTGACAGAAATCTGATCTTTATATAGTTTGGTGAACTTTTTCAGATGTCTAATTGTAAAAGAGTTTAACAATAGTTTAACTATTGAATATTGATCCTCTTCTGATATTGATTTTCTCTTCAACTTTTGTCTCTAAAATATACTAAATACGTCTCTAGGCTGCTGACTTGTTTTCAAGACACCGAGGGGCACTACCAACCTCACCCTCTATTGATTTTATTTATATCGCTAAATCTCTGCAAGGTATATTTGCTGGTACAGCTATAGCGAATTCGTAAAATCATCTATGAGTCAAAATAGGCATACCTAAAGAACCAGGACATGCCTTTTGAAAAAATATTAAGAACTCGGCCCTCACTTAGGGACATTCTGTATTTCACCTCTCATTCAGTCCCATTAATTTCAATGCAGAATGCACAAAACTTAAAATAGGATTCGAATGGAAGTGTATTGACTTTGGGGTAAGACCTGTCAGGAGAAAGTGTAGGGTGTTGGAGGGCGTACTTCATGAATCATGCACATGAAGCAAGTAGAAGTAGACTTTCAACATCATTCCACCTCATGTGCGAAGAGAGAAAATAGCGTTGAAGTCTTCTTGATGTCATCAACCCCAAAGAATGATTTAATTATATTGAAATTCGCGAAGACACGAGATTCAGAACAATACATCTGATTAGCATCGCGTGTCAGGATTGAAAAATGCAATTGAACATTCTGAATGCGATGAACCGCAATTATTCGCAGCGAAAGAATGCAGGGCGAAAAAAGGGTCGTAAACTACGAGGGCTGTCATAAAAGAAGTCGTGAAAAGAGTATAAAACGCGCCGTAAAATACGTGTAAGTCGAAGGTATGAGAAATTCATGGTCTGGGTAAGGTCGAGGAATGGGTACAATAGATCCTCGATCCTTGCGAAACTATGGGGCTGAAAATGCCTGTAAGAATCGGGGTAACCAATCAGGTGCATACCCTCTTCTATTGTCACTTTGTACTTGGTTAAAGGTCTGCGCACAGTTGTCAGTTCCGTGTCAGTTCCGTTCCGTCGTGCCAGTGGTAATAAGAAGAGAGGCGTAGAGGGTCTCTTCTTCTTACCACTGGCAGGTCGGAACGGAACTGACCCGGAACTGACAACTGTGCGCAGACCTTTATCCTCCCTACGAAATGCAACACACGAGAGTTGTCTGCAAGCGCCAATGGGATTATTATCGAGTGAGCTAGTTTCGAGGTGACTATGGTGGAGGTCAAATATATTGGCCGGTCTAAAGTTGTTACAGCGATCGAGGGGAAATCGGTCCCCTCCCGCGAGCCTGACTCGTGTTCGTGGCGTAGCACCAGAGGGAACGAGAACGTTAAGAAAAGGAGCGCCAAGGAAGGGACATGCGTCATGGTGGGAGTTATCTCTCACTGGCACTGAATATATCTGACCTCCACCTTAGTATCGAGGGGACTAATATCGAGAGGACTATATAATATCGTGGGAACTAGTATGGAGGTGATTACTATCGAGGTGACAGGTATCGGGGTTCTATTGTACTATCATCGCTGTGGATGCGGTCAAAAGCGATTCTCGCTGACTGTCGTCGTTGCGTACCCGTTGGCCGTTACACCATGTTACACCGCGTTACAACGGGCACGCACACGTGGAGCTCTACGGAAAATATCGGGGCTATCGTTACGCCTAATGAATATTGTAACGTTAAACCGGTACAGCGTGACTACGCCGGCTATCGAACCGACGTGTTCAGCCGCCAATTATTAATCCCGTGCTCGCTGCTCGCTGTCGGCTGCCTCGCTGAGGGAGAAGAATATTTTTGTCGCTGCGAAACGTGAAACTAATATATTAATTAGCACATAGTACAGGCTGAATCTTAATTACGCGGTAGTATTGCAAGGCGGTAATCTACAGTACGAAATATGATGGAAAAGTTATGCGCGTGAACGGTAGATTGTAGAGGTGTACCTAACAATAGTGAGGGCTCTGAGTGTGTGTGCGCAGAGGGGAGAGCTTCATGGCGCGAATTCTGTAGGGAGAGCGATGATTAAATTCGAAGCCTGGCAAGTGATCTAGTGTGGCTCGCTTAGTGCACTAATAAATTTTTTAAACATTTTTGTCTGGCTCTTATACATGAGGAATTATACGCGCAAAAGTGGGAGTGCCTATTTGATCTTGAGGTTAGTTTTCACATCCTTAAAGGGCGGTTAGGTACGAATGAAACACGCCGTTGTTCTTGCGTTGAGTAGCTTTATAAATCCACAAAGTTGCGTTCCAATCGGTGAATATGGGTTCGCGGTGTTCTCTTGTTAGTAACAGAACCAACCCTCTAACTAAGCAGAGACCAACAGTAGTATTTAGGTACCACACTCTACTCGATATTTCGACAGTTCGACAATCTATTGTTACGAACATTTTGAATCACGACAATATCCAACGTTCTCGTGTATGCTACTTTTCAATCGATTCTCCAGATTCGCACGTTTTTCACTGCTACGTGCAAATCCTTCGTTGTTTCTCCGTGGGTACCTACATAGGTATGTATTGTATGTAGCATCGTATGCTCCACTTTTCGCGAGCATATATCTGCACGGCGAACGGTCGAAGCGATACCTGTTTCTTACAAAAGGGAGCACTAAAATCACGGGATCTCTTAACTTTTTTCCTCCGCCCCGGCGACGACGGCGAAGAAAAATACAACATATTGTGGGGTGAAAATCACTGGACTGGCAGTTGGCTGGACGCCGCGAGTCATAATTTGCGCAGCTGCGGCGACGGCCGTCCCTTTAATCTAATGCTGCTGCGATCGATTAATGATTGGGAAACGATCGTGTCTGGTAGCTCGTATACGAAGAAGACGCGCTGGTGCATTATGCATTAACGACACGAACGCGCGGTACAGATACAGGGCCCGTAGCACCGCGGGACGCAGTACGTATTACGCATTTTTCACGATTACACGATGAAGCCGTTTGCCATCGAGCCCCTCATACAGCGCGTTAATTTATTCCAATATAGGCCCTCGCCGGTGATAATAATTTCCATCCTACCTTTCGTTGGGTCCACGAACGCCGTGATGGAAATTGAAATTGCCGCGGCGCGGCGTGCGGCGCTACATGATCGCACGCTTTTTCCAACAACACTTTGTTCCGAACCTCTGTTCCGAGATGAAAGATAAACCTTCGGATGCTCTTGTTTCATGGTGGAACGTTTTCAGATAATTTTACTGCTTGAGGTCTTCTCAGAAAATTGAGCGCATGTGTTCCGAAGTAGAAATATTTGTAGGTATAGGTCGTTACATCTGCTGAGGCAATTTTAATTGGGTGTTTCGAATTTGGGATTTTACAAATTGATAGTTTACTTCGACGGTTTTATGTTATTTAAGCAGCAGAATAACAGTTTTCCTTTAAAATCTTCAGGGAAATTGTTTTAATATCATATTTGTTAAAAGTTTATATTGTAGATATAATTGTTACAGTTTACATAGAATGACACACTAAACAAATTTTTTGTAGATGGATAAATGATTACCTGATCAAACGATAAAGTGAAAACTTAAACAATTCTTTAAGAATTCACATAGTAAACTAGGAATAAACTTGGAAGTTAATAAAAGCATAAAAAATGTAAAATTTTCATAACTCGTGTTACATGCTTTATGAATAATGAGATACATGCATTTAAAAAAGGAAATTAATCGATAATTGAAACTGCTACTGCAGGAAATCGTTTGTCAATGTTAACAGTTCTTTCCCAGAAAATTCCTGGGTTTCTTTATGCAAAACATAAGAACGCAAAGAATTATTCAAGTTATTATTTATTAATGGCGGCGCATTAGTTGTTGTCAAGATATTAATCTATGTAATGGAAAACGGGGTGGTTGGAAGGAGGCGTAACGCTAGGAAATGTGTAACAAGTTTCTTAATACATAGGATGTTTCTGAACTATAAGTGCTAAACGCAACTGGTTAAACTCGTGACCGAAATTAAAAAATTATGAAGCACTCTGTCTTGCCGTGCCGCGAATATGCGAAACAGGGCTAAGAAAATATTAAATAAATGATCTATATAACATTGTTGTGGCATTTTATAGTTAAGTACAATTGTGCCTCAGTGCTGTTCAAAACTACCCCGTACCGCGATACAATTGAACAAAATACAATAATAAATTAATAAAAAAAAATCGTGGAAGACACTGCACAAAAGTCTCAGAAGAATTCATTTAGTTAAAAATATGTCTAAAGTTTACCGGTAAACTTGCGGGACAATTGGAAATAAAATCTCCGAATCTTTGCGAGACAATTGCTGTAAAATCTCCGAAACGTTGCGTGACCATTGCCGAAACGTTGCAGGAGTTATATTGCACCGCAACATTGCTGAAACATTGCAGAAATCTTCCTATGTCCGCTCCTGTGCAACATTGCACCGCAACCTAACTGCAACCTTTCTGCAACGCAGTGTGCTGTATGGGCCTGTGCATAAAAGAGAGTTACTTTTCCAGTGTATAACAAAAACATGTCCCAATTTCAAGAAATATCCAATTATTGTGCCTCAGTCTCTCCTATACACTAAATAAAATTAAAATGACACAATAAGGCAAGCGCTTTGTAACCCATCCACCAAAAACGATAAATTAAAAATTCTGGTGGTTATTTTTCACACCCCCGCCAGTGGAAAAGACACAAACGCAGAGGTAGATAAGTGACTATTTAGTACACGCACGGAAGTAGCCTGGAAGGACAAACTACAGGGTGTATTTATCGTGTGCATCGTAAGTCTTCCACGCATATTTTTTTCGGGAGGTCGTGTATCACTGGATCATGATTCAGCGATGACTAACAGGCAGCGTACGGCAGGGATCGTTACGCGAGGATGCTGCTGCTGCTGTTGGCAGCACCGTGTATCGCGTATAGTTAGTTGGGTCGTTAGGCTCGTCGATTAGACGTTAGTTAGTCCCCGCCCTTAACGATACGCGTACGTACACGTACACGTGGTCGCTGCCTTCTGTATCCCTCCTACAGTGTACGTATGTAGTGCGCGTGTCGGTGGAGATTCACGATGGAAATCGAAAGCATCCTCGTGGGGAGGGAATTAAAGTCGGGATTCTTATCGGTCTCGAGTCGCATACCTGCCCCCGGAAAATATTCCCACGGCTTTCGTGGGACGTTAACTCCGAGTTTTCATCGGTTAACCCTTGAACGGCGGATAGCTTGACAGTGGATGGGGAACGCGGGGTGCACTTTTACCAGTAATATAATTTCGTTTATACGACCTTCGGAATAAAACATGTAATCTCTTAAACCAGAAATACAAATTATTATTATTATGTTGCCTTTATTACGTAAAAAATTGTAGTGTATTCGATAATAATTAGAGAGTATAAACGCTGTTATAATACTCAACCCTAATACCTAAGTAGCTAATAAGTGATTAGTTAAAATGATATAAGTAAGCTTAGATTGGTCAAGTGGGAGGGTTTGGTCCCAACAGTTCCTGAGCGCAATCATCGCGCCGCGGCCCCGCGAAATTCAAATTGACTTGGGGAAAATCGAAGCTAGCATTCGCCTCGGCACAGATACCGTGCGGCATTTCGTAATGGGCGAAACAGAATTCGCAAACGGATTGAAAGCTGCGGCATTGTAAGTGGAAGGCGCTCGACTCAGCCGTTGGAACGGACAAAAAGTGGTGATTTGCCGTTTTATGGAAAGACGGTTTGGTACATCGTGTGCAACGCGTGGAAACGAGTCGCTTCGCGGCGATAAGACAGGTTGGATGATGAACGCATTGCGGGAAATTTGTCTCTAATTGCGTGTTCTTGATTACCCAGCTATGGTCCCGTGGTATTTCATTGTTTGATACGCGCTCGTACGGTATTTCCTATAACGATAATTAATTAAAGCGTATAAATATGTCAATTAAGAAATTTTATCTTTAGATTGAAGAAGAATATTTTTCGAGGCAATTATTTTCGCAGTTAAAGTGAATTTTTATTTTTATATGTGTACGGAGAATGTTTTACTCGATTCGTTACAGGAGATTCTTACAAATGTGTTCATAATGTTGGAGAAATTTGTCGAGCTTCGTTATGTAAGCGATTTTTTCGTTTCGTATGGTTGAGAAAATTTGAAATAGTTCATGATAAGACAAATGGTGATGTAACTGGAGAATTTTAAACAGAATCGTTGATAAATATGATATTGTTTATGAAACCCTTGAAGGGCTGAAAAATATCTACTTTAAAAAATTCTTAAAATAGTAAGTACATATGCTAAATAATGCTAATCGTGCGAAGTGGAATAAATTAGGAGATTTGGAAATCAATATGACTGGGACCACAAAATATAAAATTTGCATTATTTTGAAAATTATTTCGAGTAATCCCTAAATTTTAAAGACGTGTATAAATTTAGTAGCATCTTCATTTATGATTCTCAATTCGCACTCTTGTTTACATTTTTAAATCCTCATTTCAGTGTGAAACGAAAGGTCTTCTTACAGCATGAGAGTTGATAAGCAAATTATGCCAATAACATTAATATATTCTCAACGAACTTTGTGTTCCAGTAAAGATTTCAAGTGTTAGTAGAACAGTCTGTACATTTAACAATTACCATCATGCATTCGCTTAAACAATTTTGTTATACAAGATTTGTGCTCTTTCATGAGTCTGATACAGTATCGTTCCTCAGATCTTGTCGGAAGTAAAGAAGATAATTAAAAATTCCATCTGATGGACTACCGTTATATGATTTGCTGGAATGCTAGTACATTGAACACATAAATACATGAAAATTACCATTTGAAATAATTTCTCGTTCGTTGATTCTAGCAAGAAA
This sequence comes from Andrena minutula, assembly GCA_929113495.1. Taxonomy (NCBI): domain Eukaryota; kingdom Metazoa; phylum Arthropoda; class Insecta; order Hymenoptera; family Andrenidae; genus Andrena; species Andrena minutula. The sequence continues at coordinate 40,687,183 of OV815994.1, forward strand.
AATCTTTTAATAGAACTGAGTTGTATTTGAAGAGCCCCTTTTTCGGTTGTGAGTATTCTAGTTTTCCTTGAAAGCGTAAAAGTGTTCTTAACTAGTGAAGAAAAAGTAGATTAATGTTCAACATTAATCAAACAAATTTCACTTGTACTTAAGTTATGCTAACCTGTTCGTAGTTTTACCTTTTTCAATTTTAATTTAATATTCAATCGAAGAAGATGCTTGTCCACGTGAGATAAGTTTAATATTGATAAATAGTATGGGTCACTAGTGAACGTAACGTGCAAAAACTATAAAATGAGTTTCAGAAAACGATATACATAAATAATAATTTTTTTTAAACATGATCATGTCATTTGTTTCGCTCCAATAATTTCTTTCAAATAGATAAAATCACAGAAACATTTTTATCTTTTAATCTGTCCCAGTCTTCGAAAATTCTAGTTTCTACATTTTTCTTAGATTTATCTATGCATCAACATTCACATCAAATACAAGTCACTTCGTATATTTCTTTGTCTTTGTAAGAATTTGTTATATTTTTACCCAAAATTCTCCAGTAACTAATACACTATACCACTATACTATAAATTATTTCAACAAAATTTTTGATAGGGCTTACCATTTTTAAGAAATTCATTAAATCCAGGCTGTTGATGAATTCTAAACTTTAAACCCTGGTAGGCAATCTTTCCTGTTGTCCGATTACAATAAACTTTTACAAGGACTATTTTTTTTATCAAATGGCACCGTTCTAGGCGATAGAACACAGAAATAAGGGCCACCCTACTGTAGACTCTGTGTCCGTCAGGTGAAATTTAATTAAAGAGTCCTTGTAAAAAACACTCTAAGTTCAAAAGTAAAAAAATTATCGGAAAATGTTCTACGTGCCAATAGTAATATTATAGTATAGAATTTGATTTTTGGCACTTACAGTGTTTTCTATTTACAACGAAGTTTCAATTGTGGAATCAGATCGGTAGAACATATATAATTCCCATGGCCTAACTAATAAAAGTGATATCGAAGCGTGCGTATACATTTAAATTACACAAATGTGTGTGCCCAGACTTTAAATGCATACAATAGAATCTAAGACAGACGAAACGTTGAGTTCGATTTCCTCCCAAAATTTTAAGTACCTACGTAGTTCGTCTTATACCTTTGTTTTATTACGACACCTACATGGTTTGCACTAACTAAATGTAAAATTTGAGTAAACTCGGCGATCCGAAGCTGGTGCTCTATCCTCGCACGCGCATTCCGCGAATCGAGCGCGTTGCTTATTACCTAGATTAAAGACTCCTTTCGAGCGAGGCAAAAACGTTTCACGCGATGGTCACGGTTTTACAAGGAATCCATTTTTTGTTCACGAACTTTCTAACGCTGCGTGTATGCGTGTTTTTCAGCAGCACCCGAGAACGCTTAACAATCGTGACCGATATTTAAATTATGTACCACGGAACCACGGCCACGAGCGACCTTCGTGAAAAACAAAATTTACATTTACATGGAATAGAAACCGGTGTTTACAAGAAAGGAGGCCTTATTCCATATTCTCTTTTGAAACACAAAGTTCCGTTGTCAATGAAGAAATGAGTAATTTTTTTCTTGTTTGATGATTCTAACAAAGGACTCAGGTTTTACGGTGAGTTATATTAATAACCACGTCTGCAGCATTGGGAAAAATATGAATCATGGGGGTGAAAGTTAAAGAAACAAGCATGCCACGAATAACAACTAAACGCAGTTTGTTTATACAGCTTGGGAGGCCGCTCGCTACGTAAGAATTGTACTCCACGAACAAATCAGTAATTGGAAATCGTTAATAATAAAATCGAGGAGCGTATTGCAATTTGCGCTGGCATGATTTCCACCGTGGGCATTTCGCAAATCGACTTTCGTCGCGCACAGATGGAACCATGATGGGAATACCGAGTGGTTCGAGCTTCTGCGACAGAATTTCTAATGATACCTTCCTGTCAGGTGTGAAAACGCTAAACACAGGAAAGAAAGGAACGCACTTTCCTGCAGGTGCACGCGCCAACCGGAAAAAGATTAAGAGAGTTTAGTCACGAGGCGTGCGCATCCTATGCGTTTTCTCCAATACGCTTCGTGAATTCCTCGCGTTACATATCAACGTATTGAGACCGTCCCAGTCACGCGTTTGTTATTAGCGAAAGTCGTCATTTTCTCCAAGAAGCGATGCTTCTTTCTATAAAATGCTGAATTTTCAAATGCATGCAGTTGAATGGCCCCATTAGCGACCGTGTCCCCTTAATTGGCCCCCGTTTTATATTCCCCTGTCAAAAATAATTAATAAACAATCACTGCGTAGTAGTCAAATATGAAGGTTAATAATATTTCAACCGTTAGTGTATTTGTGATTTGATTTATTATGATTTGTATTAGCAATTTTAGTGGTTAAAGCGAGATTAACGATCAGAGATCATGGAGGATGCAGTAATAGGGTAAAAAATGTATATATTAAGTTGATGGCTTTAATAACAGAAAATTACCAAACTGTAATTTGTCAAGATTTTGTAGTATGAGATGGAAATTGAAGAATTAATTAAGGATTGCATAGATGTAGAATAGAAATATTATGAATCATGAAATGTAATTAGTGTGACACCCACAGAATTGACACTTAGCTTTTTACTCGCCTCTATTAAGCCATTTCAGAATAGTACCATTTAGAAATGATAAGGGAAGAACCGACCTTCACTGAATACTTACCTACTTAGCTGATATCTCGGGTAATTAAATTTACATTTCACATTTCGAAGGTAAGTTTGCGTCCCAGTTTAATCTTCGGGGCCTTGGATTGTACCGGTCAAGGTTTTGTGGAGTAATCTCTACTTCTGTAATAATCAAAATTTGGGATTTTAAACCGATATGCACTTTCGTGCGCGGTATGGTAATGTCATGTGAGTGAATAGGAAAGAGGATGACTAAAACATGATATGAATAAAATTCAAATTTTATTCATCAATTATTCTTAATGAATGTACTTGTACGAAAAAAAAATTTCGATGAACCGAAATTTGGTTTCTTCGATATTTAAATTTTGTATAGGTATACTTTTATCAGCGCAGTACGACATAGTTCTTTTTATGTATTAATGATAGTCATATTGATGAGCCAAAAGCAACGTTTCACTTTTAATTTAAATTTTTTGAAAGTTGAATTCATTATTCGTAAGTACATATAAATCTAAAATCATTTTAAGTAGACAGGTAATATATTGAAAAGTAGACTATTATTATGCAGCAAGCTTAAAACTGAATCATATTTCATAAAGTTTTATCATCAAACAGTCATATTTTCTGCTTTGCATATTTCAAAACTGATTTGCTTAGACAAGCGCTGAGAATATTCTAGCAGTTTATTTTATCCACGTGTGTGTTACAAATATGCAGGGAAACTTACAAACTTGTGATTGAAATAGTTTCTCAGCAAATTTAGTCGTACTTCATAATCATATTTCACTCGCTATAATTGTCCTTAATTGCAAACAGCATTAACGTACGCAGTTATGAATGACATTAATAAGACTTTCAGATGGAGGTTATTCGAACAAACATGCACCCTCAAATCTACAAAAACAAAGAATTAAAAACAGGTTCATTTACATATACAATCATTTCCTCATAAAACCTCGATAGATGTGCACTTCCCAATAGAACTTCTGGCAAATATTGGGAAGGGCTAATCAACGCGTTAAGTCTTCTCCAAATTAAGCCCTGAAAAACGGGATGGTAGAGTTAACTTTCATCGAGCAATCATTTACTCGGTCGACGCCTGGAGAAATGAATTTTACATTCGGTTTCGAAGTTAAATTTCTATCCCGTCCCAATTTAATCCTCAGAGGCCTTGATTCCACGGATCAAAGTTCGCCTGAGAGAGCCTGACCTCTCCTTCGCAATAGTGGTGGGTAAATTTAGCCAATCGCGGTGTCGAGTGGCAAGCGCGAGAAGGGTCCTTTGAACGACCGTATTAACATCAATAAAACGTGACGCGCGCCCGCGCGCCTAAAGAGCGCGCCGATGCGCGGCTCAGAGGCTCGTATAAACGACTCTGACGAATGTCTCGTGGATTGGCACATAATTGCACGGCAATAAACCGGGCGAACGTTTTACTCGCGTGACACACTTGACATCGCGCTGTCCCGCTCCTTTCGTTACGACGCATTGGTCGCACCCACCTGTGTGTGTCTGCTTATCCTACGGTGAGTTCAAGGCTAGTTGGAGACGCTCCAACGGGGGACAAATCTCCTCTTCCTTCGCCAACAATTAAATGGGCACCACGAAGCAACTGAAATTCCAGTCCGGGAAAATCGCAATTCTGTTATCTGAATTAAAATTCAAAGGGAGATATTGGTAGCAAAATTAATTGGTCTATAAAGTCGAGTATCTATCCGCTGCGCAAAATGCTCGCGAACGTTGCGGACGTTCCGGCCAATGTACATGAAAAGAAATTCGCTGATCGTGCTCGTTCAGTGGAGGCAAATGACCTAAGCATCGTCATTGACGAACCGACGACGAATGCTCGCGAATACATTTTTGCTGGCAAGCATATATTTGGTGGAGACACTCGGCAAATGTTTCAACGCAAACGTTTGTCAGAAATGCGCATTTGATGGATACCTGGCTTATGGAATTAAATCGTTGGAATATCAAGTATTTTTGCGAATTAATTACGAGGAGATGAAAGCAAGCACAGAGTTTTCCTTTTATACAATGTTTATTCCTATCGCATAGAGTAAAAAAATTTTTTCATGCATACAGAGAGCGGCTAAATTATTATAATCAAAAAATTTTACTCAAAGTCTGTGAATGCCGTGGCTGTAATTAAAGTAACAATGCATGAATGTTATTGTTTCTTCATTTATTGATTAGCTGCAACATCTGGCAACATTGTGAGTAATTTTTCAACATATAAATCTCATTTGTTTTTAAAAGGGCGGGGATAAAATTATTATAAATAAGACAGAAATAATAGAGAATATCATGAGAGTATGACAGAATATTCCAAAACTGCAAGAAGTAGCCACAGAATGCATTGAAAGTATGCCACGCCGAATCCAAGCCGTCCTAAAAGCTGAAGGCGGAGTTATCAAATATTGTAGTAATTGTAATTCTCGTACAATATAGCTTAAACACATATACATACTTAAATACATATACATGTAATAAAAAAAAAATATATAACATTAAAAACGAGACATCTATTTTATTCCATCGGTTAAACTTACAAAATATGAACTTTTTTGTTTAAGTATAATAATTTGGCTACTCACTCTATCTGTTTTACAAATGGAGCCATACGTGGTTGATTATATAGTGTTTTAGTCTTCTTGAAATTTGTTTCTCCTAATATCTGTAATTTCGGTCTGAACCTCGGAAAAAAGAATTGAACTAAAATTATTTAAATAGTGGAAAGAAGGCGATTTTTACGATAGATGTCGCTTTTTGGGCTGCACATATGTCTGTTTCTTTTTTTATCTCAGAAACTAGAGTTTTTACACTTTAATGTTGAGGTTCAGGATAGAAAGGAATATATTTTAAACATGCTATCAAAAATTCAAGTCGATCCGAACTTTCGATTTTTTTTGCAATCACTGCAAAACCACAGAAATAACGCCTACACATCAGATGACTGTAGCGCCGTCATATACATGTATGTATATTTTATCAAAATTTTTTTTGCAGTTTATAGTATTAATAAACATGAGGCAAAAGTACTAGTCACAATTTGTATTTATCCCCTTGTAATTAATTCGCAAAAAATACTTGATTTTCGAGCGATTTGTGTATCTAGTCTCCTTAAGCTAGTTTATTTTCATTCATTGGTCGTGGTATGGCGTAAGAAAACAATGGCTTCAATGTTTGCTATAACGATCGTTAATGTTATTTGCACAGTAATTTGCGTTTGTTCTTTAACGAGATCCAAATACCTACAATTAAAAAATATGTGAGGCGTATAATGTAATCTGCAATTGTTGTGTAATGCATTCTAAAGTTTCCAGAAATAACAAACTCGAACTTCCCTCCTATTTTCTTGGCAAATTATCAGAAACCCAGATAAACATCCGTGTCGTCGTCCACGTTGGAGACTCAAATAATAATGTGAAAATTTCGTGAGCTATACTCAATTATTTATTGTGAATAGTTAAGCATTTTTTGTGAATATGTGGGGGATTTCCTCCTGATTATAACGCAATTTATGTTTGTTGCTCAAAGTCACTCGAAGGGGGTGAAATTAACCCCTGAAGATTCGGCTATTTTCCGATTTTGTGGTATTTCTTGGGAACTGTAAGAGATAGAAAAAAAGTCTCAAGACAAAAGTTATTTCTTTTAATTGGATCTATTATTTGGCAAAACAATTTTTTTACAGTTCACGAGTTATAACACAAAATCGGAAAATAACCGGATTTTCAGGGGTCAATTACACCCCCTTAGAGTGAATTTAAACAGCAAACAAAAATATCGTTGTAATCAGGAGGAAGTCCCCTACATATTCACAAAGTTTCAGAATTTTTTGAATTTCCGAGTTTGGGATGTTCCCTTTATGAATCATTGTACGCCAAATACATTACTTATGGAGCTTAACGTCAGGGACTTTCATGAAATTAAAAATATGACATACTCCATGTGAAATTTGGGGAGATTAACTCATCATTTTATTGACTTCAAAATTTATTTCAAACAGACTTATTACAAGTACACTTTGTCTGTGGACATCTTGACTCTACAAAATTCCCCCAAAAATATTTCATTCTTCGAACTGACCTGGTACCGATTACAGGTTGGCCGGTTTGTTTCGAGTAGGTCGTTGCATGACTAAATGCCACGGAACTTCTTCCACGGAGCTAATAACGTATCACCATAAAACATTCTTCTGTCCCACGACTCTAATTGGGGACAATTTAAGAGGTTCTACGAGAGTTTGTTGGTAATGGTTGTTCTCAAACACGAAAGAAAGAACCGGAGGGGGAAGAAGAGAGGCCGGAAGAGAGTCGACTTTTTCGCGGTTAATCTGTTGTCCTCGTTGAAGCAAAAATCGACGAACGAGTTTATAAGTCTGCGCGGTTCGAGGACGATGACCTCGCGCGTTGATCCTTTCGTAACCTTGCCGAGATACGAAATGTGTACCCAAAGAAATTCAGCAGGAAATGATCTTGACTGGCCGTTCGAGGTCAGGCGTACATTTCATGTACATACGTCGGCTAAACTTGTTTAATGCAAACTGCGCAGTCAGATTTGTCTGTGCGGTGTGCCTTATAGAGACACTATTCTTCAGAAAGGCCAAATCTTCTCGGTGCAAACATAAGAAGCATGAATTTCGTGCGATTGACAGTTTCGGATATAAAGATTCATTTTCAGAGAGCCCGTTTCTACGAAAATGAGCACAGATTGCAAACTGTGGTGGTCTTTATTTTTTAAACAAATTTGAAACTAGCAAAATGATAACTTAAATCCCCTTTAATTTCACATGGACTACATTATGTCCCAATTTCAGAAAAATCCCTGACATCGACCGTAAATTATTTTTTTTATTGTATGAATTATAAACACTGTTATAGGATCTTAATCCAGACCTAAACAGAGATCCAAGAGGTGTCAAAATCGAGGTTTTTGACGAGACTAGCCACTGAATGTATTCTTTGCCACTTATTGCATGGCTGCATTTACGTATTTGGTGACATTCCTACCCCATTTAAAATTTAAGGTCTTAACCCTTGCCTGACAAATATAGGGTCCATTTTGACTTACCCTAGTTATCAAACTTGTACACATGTCACTTATTATTAGTATTATTTTTTTAAAAAGTTAACAATTTATATTCTAAAGAGATCAGATTCTAATATACAAGCTTACTTCGTACTCTAAATGAAGAAATTCCAAGGATTGAAGTATTAATATCCAAGAAGTATATTAAATACATGCTTAAATTGTTTACTTGTCATCGAAACACTTGAGCGCCCTATGAACCTTGCCCCCTGATATTTTTCCAACTGCAAGGCAAAATACTGCAGACTATTCGAAAGCAATTTAAAAATACATCATTTTTATGATGTATTGTCCACGATAAATTCAACGGTGCCTCGTACGAAGCCTTTAAAGGTATTCAAGGGCGAAGAGAAACGCAGAGAGTTCGCTTGCTCGTTTTTCGTAAGGGGGTCCATGATCTTGCACCTCGATCGCTTTATAACCGCATAAAGGTACAGTGTGTCTCGATTGTAACTGGAGCAAACGTTGTAGAAAGTGGTCTTGATTTTTTATCCTGCCGGTGCCGAGCAACTTCTTCGTAAGCCGCTTGTTACACGATTTTTTGAATCGAGGACATCCGATCACTGTCATCGATTTCGGTGCCAGAGGGGAATCGCTGTACGATGGAAGGAAAGTCTTTGGCGGTTCGACGGCAAAGTATAAATTCATTTGTCTTGCTGTGTCCGTTTCTTTTCCCATTGTTGACTTTATGATTAGATATTTTCTTGCTTTTCTATGCGCTGAATATGCAATTGAGATAGCTGTAAACTAAGGAAACAAAGCCTACATTTCTATACAACATTGCACGTTCTTACTCACAAGGGAACACCGCGAATCCACACTCACCGATTGGAACGCCACTTTGTGGGTTTATAGAGCGACTCAAGCCAAGAACAACGGTATGATATATTTGTGCCCAATCGCCGTGTAAGGCTGTGAAAACTAATCCCAAAGTCAAATAGGCACTCTCACTTTTTGGCATATTCCTTTAAAGTACAAGAGACAGAAAACAATAGTTTCAAACAAAAAGTTGATGGTAACTACGTTAACAAAATTTTGGAAAGAGTTTAACAGAAATACCTGACGAATTTTTTTTTCAAAATTTTGTTAATGCAAGTTTGCAGCACTTAGCGCACCATTAAAGTTTTGTTTGAAACCTTTCTTTCTGTCTCTTATACTTTAGGAGTTATGCGCGAAAAAGTGGGAGTATCTATTTGATCTTGAGATTAGTTAAGGTTAGTAGAATGAAACATATATGTTCTTGTCTCTAGTCACTTTATAAACCCACAAAGTTGAGGTCCAATTGGTGAGTGCAAATTCGCGGTGTTTCCTTGTCAGAATTCTAACAGCAAGTGTTGCAATTAAAGTAAAGCAAGGCAATTGAAAGCCAATTACAGTACTACCTGACAATGTAATTTCTGCTCGAAACATTATTTCACGAAGCAAACAACTCGTTTTAAACTCGTCGGATGCGGTAACTAACCCTGAGTACAGAAAAAGGGAATCTTATACAAAGAATCTTAATATAAAGCAGAAAGCTTTTATATATTTGTCTGTCTGTCGCCTAAAAACTTTTGAACGATAAACTCTTGGACCACGAAATGTGCCTCGGTTGATGCGACCATTTTCACAAAGAACTAAAAAAGGATTATTTTTTTTATAAAATCAGAATCTAAGTTTCGGGCGAAGCCGAGTCGTAAAGCTTGTTTAAATCAGAATAGTAATTCGGATAAGTGCATCATTAAGATAATGGCCACAACTTCATTGTATAGAAATAATATACCTTGTCAGATTCGAGAAGTATTCGCAGAATTCTTTCGTACTCTGCCACGCAACAGGGGAAAGTAACGTCTGTTTGGCTCTCTAGCAATTAATTCCCTTTCACAATAGAAGTCATCCGTGTTTCGTGGTTTTCCTTCACAGTTTACAGACATTCGCCTACCTACGCCCAATCTTATCGTCAGATCAGGCTTTTCAACCAAAATTCGTATCCGTTACGAGGGGTCGCGGTAGTTGCGGCTGTGGCGACAGAGGCGCGTGACTTTTAACCGGGGAACGCTGGGCGAGTGGCTGTCGTCCCACGTTGCAAGCTGGCTCTGCCGGCGCGCGCAAAACGTAATGGCGCAAATTTAAATGACTGCGGTTGCTCGTAGGTGGCTATAGAGATTGCAGCTAGAATCCAGCGAGAGAGAAAGAGATTCGCGATAGCAAAGTACGATGCCTTCTTCGTGAGAAAGTCTCGGTACCTGCCTGGGCTTCCTTCCTTCCTTCCTTGAGAAGACTCTGCTTCGAGGAATCTCCGCCTCGCCTCGCGTTGCCTCTATTAGCGGGATTTAATTGATTACGTCGGGGTCAGAGTTTATTCCCTGACGCGATCGTCCATTCGACGCCCGACGGTGCTTGATTAGCTTGAAACCTTCTCCCCCGAAAACTGACGGTCGCACGAGCGGCTACGCAAACTTGCCTTATCAAAAACAGGGTCACAGATAGTGGCGCAGGTTTTTGTTTCTAGCTCGATGCACTGCTGACGTTTTGTCTGCTCCCGAATGCACTTGACTGGTTTCATTGGTGTTCATGTTAATTTTAGCAAACAGGCGGAAGAGTAATGGCTTTTCATGTGCGCTTCGGTACGATACTTTTGACTTTTGTATGACTAAGCAGCAGGCTTGGGCATTATTTAAATAACATATTTTAAAAATGATTATTTACAGAATATACTATCTTAGTCGACTTAAAGTCATTTTCAAATACTCGTAGGTCAGTGTATTTACACACGCAAATGATTTTTCTATTAATTATTTTGTCATGTTGTTGCTAATCAAATTATTTTATATTTGAGTACGTGTCTTCTGAAATAATCTCGCAAATATTTTTTGATACAGCTGTCTTTCAGACGAGATACTTGAAACGAGAATATTCCTGGAAGCGGTTATCTAAAATACAAAATCATTTTAAGATGATTAATTTGATTTTGGTGCAAATTTTTTAAAGCTGATTTTTTTTAATTATATTTAAAAGCATTCAAAGAATTCATTATTTCAAATATTATCTGTTATTTTGTACTTCAAATTAGTTTGCTCAAGTCTCGTAGGCAGTTCCTTGTTAAAAAGGGCGAAGTTTAAAATTAAGTTGATTAATAAATTCCGTGTTGGGGAAATCTGGGTGAGTAATTAGTCTTTTATGAGGAACATTTAAGTATCATGTTTGCATTCTCCATTTAAACTCGAAAGTAGAGTCTAATTTTTAACTGTAATAAATACTTTTGTTAAATGTACTTTACACACAAGTGCATTTAATTTACATCTAACTATAGATAATAGTACTATCTGACATTATAAGTACTTATTTTTCATGACTTTAGGATTGGTCTTTTCATAAACAAAATAAATCAAAGTTACATGAAGTATAATAATGCAATCTCCAAAATTATGCAAAATGGTAATAAAAAGAAGGCGGTTATTTTGATAAACAGAACATTTTATAACAATAGTCTCCATTTTAAATAAACTTTATATAACGTATAACATTCTTATATTTTTTATTTATAAAATGTATCCAGCATAAAACTGTTCAGTAATATAATGTGAGTTCAAAATTTAAGAATATCATCACGAGATTCATTTTGAATTTACCAAAATTTAAATAAGTACGTTGTAGAGGCGTTTACACATAAACGTCACACAAGGAATTGTTCCAAGATTTCGATAGTTTTATAATGCACGAAGAGAGTTGAGTCCCACGATGACGAATTTGAACGATGATCCAACTGTCGTGTACTTTTTACCGTGTTCTCGATGAGCCTTTATGTCTGCTCCACATGAAAGTGCCAGGCGAAAGTTTCATAGAGTCAATGGCCTTCGAGCGCGCGCAACGTCGCTCGTTACACGGGTCTATTTACTTGTTACTTTTTTATTACGTCTACACCGTTGACGTACTATTTCGTTTCGCTTTCCTCGGATGTATTTTTCTTTATAATAAAGCCATCCACGCAGCATACTGCTTTGAAAAGTGATAAGAAAAATTTTACCCCGACAAGGACGAATGAAGCCTGTGGATACATTTTTTATTTCAATGTTTCGTCAGTTACAATCGGGTGTAATTAACATTTCCGAGGCTTTTAATTTTATCGCACAAAGTACTTTTAAAGATAAATATAGGTGGAGACTAAGTGAAGTCCTTAATGAGGTGATATTAACATAAAACTAAGGTCCAATGGCGCACCCAGAGAGGGGCCACAGGGGTCCTGACGCCCCCCCCCCCCAAAGAGGGGGCTTCGTAAAAAGAAAAGAAAACCGGATTTCTTTAAATAAACTTTTTTAATCCCCTGATGAATTTTATTGAATTCGCATTCAAAATATTTTTATCCCTTCAACACCAATTATTTAACAAAGTTTCCATCTCATCAGTTAAGGGTTAAGAATAATATAATTTAATATATACAACGTATAGAAGTTTAATAAAACATTCCAATTTTGGTAACAGTCAAATAGAACATGCAAGAAATATATTTGAAAATTTTTGGATCAAGAAGTGTTTTAATAAATAAGCATATCTCGAACAATAGGTACATTTAGAATAGAGTTTGTTGATTTTTTACATATTTGTAAAATTCGAATACCAGTTTTTTTGGAAATAGTGTAATTCGAAAACCGTTCTTTTTTTTAAAGTCGGTTTTTGTATAAACCCTAATTTAGAATGTAATTGCAGAATGTGATATGCCTAAAAATAACTAAATAACTGTTTTAAAAGTAACAAGGACATGGACTGAATGGTCAAAATCGTAAATACTTTACTAAGACAATACTCAAAAATGAATTATTACAAATGAAGAACAGAAATGATGTAATTCCTCTCAAAGCTCTTTTGAAAACATTATCCCAGGCTGAATTATAAATCAAAGAGGCATCTGCACTTTATATCGGTTAATATAATACTTTAGTCTCTGTATTCTCTCTAACGCTTCTCTAAATCTTATTGTTTATGTAACTCTCGTGGGCCCAGATTAATAACACATTTTCCCGCGTGCGTTGCCCCCGATTCTTTTCAGTTTCTTCTCAGCGAGCCCAGAAAATAGGCTAACAATAAGTTCCGCACTTTTGTCTTCTTCTTCCACTAACAATGAAGTCTTGTAAGGAGTCTCGACGCACCGATGAAGACATCCTCTCGGTTCTGCTATCTATGAGCCGCGAAATGACGAAAGTGCGATCGAGTCTCCTCGCGTACGAGATACACAAGGCGAATTTTCAGACGGTGCTCTCGTAACCGCTACTTTAGCATACAATCGTGGGAGGTTCCGTCGCGAGGCTATGCTCCATTTCCCTTCGCCCCATCTTCCTTTCTTCCCCGCCGTTTCCTACTCTTTTTGCCCACCAACATACCGCAATAATTACACCGCGCGGCGAAAACGCCACCAACTTTTTCCCTCTTCCACGCTTTTCCTGCTCCTTTTTCCCTCTGGCTCGACCAGACGAGCAGCTTTCGCGGGCAAAGAGAGGAGCAACGAAGAGTAGTAGCACGCTCGTGGCGTTGGAGTTGCTCGTAGGGGGAGCCCACGCTCTCTTGTCGAGTGAATATCGTCAGACGTCGTCAGAGGGTGGCTGAGGCAGTGATGGGGAAAATTTCTTTGGAAATAAGAATTCTATTTGCTCTACCTGGGATATTTATTTGGATAATGAAACTATTTTCGAAAACATTTGTATAGATAATGAAAGTTTCTGCGAAATATTTATTCAGATAATTGGATTTTTAAGGGAAGATTGTCTAGGTAATAAATGTTTCGAAAGAATATTTATTCAAGTAATCAAGATTTGTAGGAAATCATTTGGGTACCTACACAATTTGTTAAAAATTATACTGATAAGACTAATGTTTCTTGTGGAACGGTTATGTAGACTTTAAATAATTGATTGAATTGAGAAATATTTTGAGTAACGAATGAGTAGTCGAATAAATGTAGCTAACTTCTTCAGACGATTCGTTTGAAACGTGGAGATAGTTAACGCTTATTTCATTCATTATCTATATAATAACTTTGTTATCTAGGTGGCGGCAAACTCTGCGAGACTAATCAAAGACGGAGGAAAGTTTGATGCTCATTTTCACAAAGCCATCGTGGTCGGTAAACTTTCATAATTGGTGTGATTCTGCCATCTATACTGTTGCTCATCTTTATTAGGTTACCAAGAAATTCTTCATACAATATTATTTTATTTAATATTATTTAGAGAGTATCTAGCCCGCGGTTTCTACAGCTGTATCTTATTATGTAGATACTAAATACACTATAGTGAGTGTTTCCTAAAATCGGCCAACGGATAGCTGGAAAGATTTCTTCTTACGGAATGTTTTAATTAAGATAAGACTAAATAGTGTGGAGATGAATACTGTAGCCTGTTTCTAGAAGTGATGAAACTTTATTTATGCTAAATAAATTCAAGATATTTGAGAGTTAGGAACAGGACTCGCCAGATGATGTAAATGGAACTTTTGAAACGGAATGCACGTATTTATAATATTTATACACAATAGGATGTAACATATAGCGTTATATTATTTGGTAAAGATTCACTTATCATTTATTTGCAATTGTTTATAACCAGTGTGGCAAGGATTCATTTAAATTTTCATCAAACAAGTGTGTGACCAAATTTTTAAAAATTTCAGTGGTTATATTTTCGTTTATATATGTTTTTTTTTATTTTAATTCACTATAAACGTGTTCCTTCATTTTGATCTATGGTGATCGAATTTTCTTTCCTTTGAATACCTAACTGCGTAAAAATCAACTCTGTTATGTATGTATAAACTATACATATGTGTATTCAAAAGCGTCGTCAGCTCAGAATTTAATTGGTGACTTTTATGTGTTTTCCGCAAATTGAATAAAAGTATATTACAATACATCCTTCTAAGTTAACGTTCGAAGCAATGCAATAACAAAAGTTGAGATTCTAATGCATAAATTAGCATAATCTATTTGTCTTCCGGGTACTTGGGTTTACAAACAAGAAATAAGCAAATGTTGCTTGGAATTATTCATTGTCGGTGAAGTTCAGTAAAGTTCACTCATTGTCAGTGAAATTTGAAGGTATCTTGAAGCTAGAATTTTGTGTTATCAAGCAACTGGCTTGGAGAAAGTTTGCGCCAGAAGTAACTTTTTCCTTCTTCATAAGCTAACTCCAGCTTATTAACTCGCCTTATCCTTTCACTATTAAAATCTGTTAAACGATCTTTGTTAGGAATGTGGCTCGAACATTCTCCCAAGTTGGCGACTTGAATGGTATGCAAGCATTTCCAAGTGGTCTTAACAAAAAAACCTCGAAAAACACAGCGCGAAAGATAAACAGTTACGTGGTCAGCCACCGGAACGATTAGAAAGAATTTTTTCCCCACGAATAGTGTCATTGGAAATGTAGTGCACTAAAAATGCACCGACTCGATTTATTGCCTTGCGCGGTAGCGAAAGTGTCGTTGCATTTATCCAATAAAATATTTCGAATTGGTGTCAACTGTTGCGATGTCTGTTTATTTTATTTATTTAGTTGATCTTCGTGTACTTCCTTAAGACTACAGTGGTGGTCGAAAGGGAGATAAAAGGTGAACGATAGCAAATATACCATAATTTGGTGGAAAAGAATTATGTTGTTTCGAAATTACTGTCAGGTTTTTCTCTTCAAAGTTATCCATTATCTACAGTAGGTACTAATTTCCGTATGGAGTACTTGTACTATTTCCACTTTTCAACTTCCCACAGAAGATGAAATACCTCTATTAATTTTTATAATAACAAAATACCAATATTTTTAAAAATTTTTAACAGAAGTCAATATTTTTAAAAAATTCAACAAATTTTTCGTGTCAACCTAATATAGGTATATTTCGCGTTATGCGGCAGACATTCTTATACGAATCGCCTATAATAGTCAATAATATCAATATGATAAGCAAAAGTAGTAGCAGTATATACATAAAACAAAAAATATCAGTGTAATTAAACTTGACGTGTTTTACAGTGATGGTCGAAAGTACTTGGAATCTAAATGGTGAGAAACTACCATAACTTTATCAAAAGGAACTATGATGCGTATAGAAACAAGCACAATCTGGCAATACAGTCATTTATAAACATCATGAAAATCTCAATTGTAAAATCTGTTTTGGTCATCACTTTAATTAATTACATATTACGCAATCTCGTTTAGAAACACGGTTTCGATAAACATACATGTAACTTCAGAGATAGATGCTTTATCGACAGCCAACGTGTTATCAATAACAACGTATTTCTTACTGCCTCGTGCAGGCCTAACAAGTACCTACATCGAAGGAGACATAAAAAGCATACGGTCCGGACAAACGTTCCATTAATCTGCTCTGATCGCCCGATCGAAGAGACGTGTGAAGTCACTGATGCCATTAATCATCGTATCAAATCGATTCTAGTAGTTTCTTTAATAGCTGTTTGCCCTGCGTTTTTGCGATTTAAAAAGTGACCGCTGTGAAAAGCGCCCAGAAAATTACCTGTAATGTCGACGATTTGGTAGAATTAGTTGAAGCT
Organism: Andrena minutula; assembly: GCA_929113495.1. Classification (NCBI taxonomy): domain Eukaryota; kingdom Metazoa; phylum Arthropoda; class Insecta; order Hymenoptera; family Andrenidae; genus Andrena; species Andrena minutula. Next base: position 40,703,512 of record OV815994.1, read on the forward strand.
CAGATTTTCTGCTCTAAATTACCTCCGAACGACCGTGTAATTACGAATTCATGAGAGTGAATAGCGTGATGATTACTCGAGGAAAATAGTCTGTTTTCTTTGAAATATTTTATGCAGTATGGTTTTTCTCTGTAACGAGGTGGTAACCTTGGATCATTATCGTAGAAGAAGAGTTTTTGAAATTTTAATTAATTTCTTACTCGCTCGTCGCAGATGAAATTATTTTTGCAAGTGTTCTTTCATTGGGTTACGTCAAAGCCTCAAAAAATGGTTACTGTGTGACATGGAAAACCGTTACCAAAGTTGTACACCCTAGTCAAGGGACAAAACGTAGTACTGTGACGTTCATGCATCGAGATGAGCAAGTGTATGTTCAGATGAGATGCTTTTGCGACTCGCGACTGGTATTTTAGATCTATTCGTTGGAAGACTCAAGAATTTTCTTAAAAACGATAAAGAAACATAGTGTCACGTGTAAAAAGGCCTTAACTGCCCACCTTCTAAAAACTCACAATCAGAATCGCTCGACGAAACGGTGGAAAACACGAATTTATCTTCATTTCTTTTCATGCACACATTGAAAGGATACAATCCTAGTCCCAGGTACCGATATTTTACCAGTGTTCTTTTCTTCCGACACATTTCTCACAATGTCAGGCGCGTTTGTCGACCCAAGGCACGTTCGAGGTCACCTGAATTTTACGAACACAGGTCTCGTTGTTTCACGTGAAAAAAAATGCGAAACCAGAGGCCAGGTTACTCTGTTGCTCTTATGGTTCGTCAGAACAGCAGCTGGATTAAGCAGCGATTATCCTGGTAAAATGTACGGCGTCCTTGGCAGTGCCATTAGCCGCGGTCAAAAAGTTCTATAATAATTCATTGACATTGAAAACAGCGCTCTGGATCCTTGATCGTGTTGGAGCGCTCGAGACTCTGGAAAAAGAACGCCATTTGTAGTGGCAGAGCCTAGAAGAGGAAGAATAATCGTCTCGATTATATTATTATCCGCTGACAGGACGCTCGATCTTCGACGGTTCGTATCCTCCGCGTGGTGTAATGATAACGAGTAATTGCGCAAGAGCGATCGTACTTTACAATCATTTATTCAGAGAGATCTTTCTCGAATCTCAAACGTTGCGACACTTGACTAACGAGTGCAACCCTTTCGCGGTTTTTTCATCGCCACTGTAAATTTTTGTGGTTCGACTTGCGAGATTTTTTTCAAATTAGGTAAAGGTACCAGTAGTTGACAATGTATCAGTAGTTGACAAATTTTCAGAAAAAGCGTGAAGGATTTCTCTTAACTGGTCAACTACCGGTACCTTTGTCTTACAGAAACAAAGGGACGTGTTTCTGAAATTTTTATGACACCTTCGATGAAGCACTGTCTAAACAGTCAGAAAAACACACGTACCTGTTTAATGGATTGTTTGGTACTTTATAATGGCGATCCATGATATTTATGGTGACTTAAAATAATTTTTCCACCTATTTGTAGCCAGATTTTGAAATAAAATAGGGGAAAAGAAAGGGAACTTTTTTGTTAAATTTCTTTGGAGCACGCTTGGCTCGTTGCCCAGTTTTTTAAATTTTCAAACTGGTCACTGGCCTTTGAAAACTTGTGTAGCTGCATCCTGTAAACATAATAGAGATTTCTCAGTAGTACAGGCTTGTCGGAGATGGATATGAAATAAAATAGAATTCTGAGGCCCACGCACAGTACCTACCTACATAATATGTAGATCGGAATCACGAAATCACGCATACGTGACAGCGGGAGATAAACTGTTAAGGTCCTATACGGAAAAATTGAAATTCTACTATGGTGCGGAACGTGTTTAGCATGAATCTTCCTCCGTTTTGCATCTTAAACTTTACTTTCGAACGAATTCAAAATATTGAGCGACTGAGATAGCAAATAGGGATAACGAAATTTGTAAATTAGCTACTAGAGCAACATCGGAGGAAAATAATTGTTTCCTTGTAGATTAAACGATAAAATAATTTATTATTTTATTAGAATAGTTTGTACCTATCACTACATTTTATATTAAATATGTACATACTCATTTAGTAAATTGTAATTTGGTTAGGCCCGTAAAGAGCATTAGTAACGAAGTGGTTCGTATTTATATTGGACACGTAAATCGAACATGATTTATTTCCGGATTATGATAAAATGATGTACATAATCATTTTTTCCCAAGCAAAGTATATATCTTCCTACACAAAACATACATAATATTTCTGTTAAAAAAATATAATTCGAGGAAATTCATTCATTTGCAAGTATCTGCGAAGAAGCGAGTCAACGACAACTAATAATTGCGTTGCATCGCACACGATAATAACCTGCAATTACTTGTGTAGACTAATGGTTCGTTTATTCATGCGGACCAGGTATTTTTCCAAAGTTAAAAGGCCACTTGCTATCTTGCAAGTTTCATTTACTCCATTCCTCGTCGCATGCAGCTATACACGCTGCCTGCCACGCACGCCGCGTTTGAAACGAAATATCGAGAATATTCTGTAGCTTTAATAATGACACAAATGAGCAAAAGATACCCAGTTAATTTAAAATCAGAAATCAATTTCGTCCAGACGGAATGCAATTTCTTGTTCCAGTCTCGCAATTTTTCAACGTTATCAGTAGTTCTCATACACTATATGCTTGCAACACTACCGTATGGCGTGTGATAACTAAAATTTGTTTATGGGCACATAAATTCGAAAGATAGTAAGGTCTGACGCAATTCGTGATAATTTTTTTCGTCCACGTGTACCTTTTAACGTTACGTCGTGTTAAATAAGGGGACGTTAGCGATTTGCATTAGTATTGCACCAAGGAATAGTACATTGTAAATCCAAGTTTACTTTTTCTAGTGGACGTTTTCTGTTCATTTTTATGAGTAGATGCCACAGTTTGAAGATTTTAATTTTTTTTTTCAAATTTGTTGTGTTTGTTTAATTATTCAAATTATATTAAATCAGTTCCTACAGTTAGAAGAAATTTTAACTCGTGAAGGAATGCTTTAAAGGGCCATTTTTTTAAGTAAAGAAAGATTCAAGTAGTAGTTGATTCTGACACTAGAATATCTGAATAGAAGAGGTCCTACTGTACTATTAACGTGCCATTCACAAAATAACTCGCCATTATACAAGCAGGAAGCAGAATAATAATAATTATCCTTTTCACTTTATCAATTATGAACTCCCTTTGTATTTCAACTATCCCTGTGTTAAAAGACATAACTAGAAATAAAAGCATTTACAAAAATACATACTACATTCATTTATCAATATGATTATATAGTAAAATACGTTAATAAGTTTTGCTCAACCATTTTGAAAACCATTTGGTTGCACTTTGAATGTATTATTGAATGGCTACTATATATTTAGTTGGATGAACTCGTTTCCTTGTTTGCCTCCATTGGAGCAGGCTCCTGCAGTTCCTCAATTTGGCACGTCGCACAGTAAGATATTCATATGCGCGTATTAAGTAGAGTAATTACGGAGGATGGACGCATAATTCGTAGTTAGCGCTGTAGGACACGAGGCTCGGAAGTTTCTTTCCTGATGTATATATCACGGGAGGTAATAAGCAGTGGAATAAGTAAATCGGCGTCATAAATATACATAAAGAGAATGATGTTGGGTGATACAGTCACGGACATTTCTAGAGTAACCTGGACAACGGTGGACGGGGTGAATTTGGTACTGACCGCTGTCATGGAACTGGACAGTGAGGATTTGACAAATGCTTAATATTTTAGTCATTATGATATGTAATGTTTCATATTTTAATATGTATAATTTTTAATATTTTACTAGTTATTCTAGTCACTTTTCTTGAAAACTTGAGACCTGGCACGAGATGCTTTACTTTACAGTTTCCACTACTTTGTTCAAGATTAATTAACTCCCCGGTTATACCATCAGATACGAGATACCTTCTAAGTGCATGACTTAATTCCCGCTTTTAAGCATTACGTTCTACTGAATTACCATCGAGAAATATTTGTCTAGTAGATAATGCCAATTGATAATAATTTGAGGTATACTAAACACTCCTGCATTGGTTATGCTAACAAGTCGAGTTTGGTCTACCCTCTATCAGCCATTTCGATAAATTTTTTCATAAACTGGTTTCACGTAGGTGTATAGGGCTGTCATCTGTAAAATCATCAATCTAACATAGAGAGCATTAAAACCCCAGACATTTACATTTGAAAGCCGGGCATTTTCAATTATTTTTTATACTAAGTACGATATCCCAAGACAAAAATTCTTGTAAATTATAGACTGTAATTGCAATCAAGAAATATAAATAAAATATTTATGACTTTTTGAGCGAGCAGCATTGAAAACCCCGGATCTCTACAGAAAATCCCCACGGTCGTCCCTGGACGTCCTAAAAATGAGGACAAATCCGGGGAAACCCGGACGGATGGCAGCGCTTCACGTATGCAATCTGTATACATCAGACTTTTCTGTCTGTCACTTTGTGTCAAATATAAATCTCGTGTTGATGAAATTCACTGATTCGCTTTTGGATCAATAATTAATGCACTTATAATGCTGTATATAACATACGCTGTGTGCGGAATTCTTCCACTTATATTAATGAACCAACAGGTTAATGAAAGAGAATACACATAGAGAACCTCAGATTAGATTTTATAAATTTCGTAGCTTGAAAACGCTTTTTATTTTAGTTTTTTTAAATTTGTTTATTTAATGTCGCACCAGCTTAGAGCTATTAGCGACCTCTGTTACAATACATTACACCATTCGTCTATTAGACGGAGTTTAACGAGTATAGCTATTACATATTAGACATGTTAATACTACAACATTATGTTGCGATTGTACAAAGTGTGTTCTTAGGTGATATTTATTTATTGGTTAGCTTAATCTACTATGGTTCCTTTTACCTAGTTCATATTTCCTTGATTATTTTCAGTTGCTCAACGAAGGATACTATATTCCCAATATACTTTTTATTATTCAGACATTCTTTGATAGTGGATGATATGTTTTCATTTTTCCTTAGGACTTAGGTCTCCGAGTGCGGGACAGTTTTGCATTATATGCTTTATAGTTAAGCTAGTATTACAGAGTGGCTGGTCCGTTTTTGTTTTTATAAATTGCTATGTGTATTTACAGTGGTCAATTCGCAATCTCGTTATAATTCTTTGTTCCTTCCCTGATTCGAGAAAGGACGGGATAGGAGAGTAGGTATTGCTCCTTATATCATGGAGTTTAGTAGACTTGTCGGATTTCCAATCATGGTTCTACTTGCCTAACATCTTTTCCTTTACGAAGTTGTTTGCATCAACGATAGGGGTTTCCAGGTTGGGCATATCTACAGACTCTGTTCTTTTACTATCTGTATGTGGGATGTTATCTTAGTTTCTATTTAATTTACCCTTATTTAAGAAATGACTCAAGACGATACAAATGCACGCCAAGCTTACGAAAATATAATTTACACTCTTTGACACAATAAATACATGAGAGAGGTATATGCACTTAGCCACGATGTAAACTGTGCCTCTTATTGTAGGGTAAACGCACCAGTAAATGAACACTTAAGGCTAGTAAATGGACACTTTTATAAAATTATGTTTGCAGCGCGATTGATTCCACGTGTTGCGAAAATTGTTTGGATATGAAGCGAGAAACTAGAAGAAGTCTATAATTAATTAGTTGCTTATTTTAGTAACTTATTTTACTCGCTTTAGTAAAAAATGTCCGTTTACTGGTAGTGTCCATTTACTGGTATATTTACCCTATGTGACAATAAATAATGTTTCGAAATAGCTGCATTAGAACATCAAATAGTGTCTCCTGTTTTCAGGGCACAATGGTTGACCGCCATTGGTTACTCCGATTTACGATTATATAATCCAAATAAAAGAATGACGATCCATGCGTTCCAGATCCAAGCTCATCGACCATGTAAAAAGAATTATTTCTTGCGCAACCAGCGCTTATTTCAGTGTTCTCAATCACTGTTATTTAGAATGGTTTACGCAACGATTCGGTCATCTAGATTTTCAACCGATCCCGCAAAAACAGATATGTCCCATTATCGCATTACAGATTCAGAGGCAGACGTCGTAAACGTCCTGACCTAGTATTTACATAGGAATCATTGACATTTCTCTCATTGAATGCGTCATATTAATCTCCCACCACGTGATTTTTTTTCTAAGCGTCCTTTTTTTACTTACAGCTTCTTTCTTGCGAATTATGTATCTCCATTAATATTCCTGCACATACTAAATACTTCATTAGCTCGCACAACTATCGATATTCCAGTTTGAAAGGAATTTCGAGATTCAGATGAAAATTGATAATTCTGTAGAGAAATGTGAAATGATCAAAATTGACGAAACAAGCTTTTCTAATTTCTGTTGAAATTAGAAATTTAATTAGTATCCTACTTAGTATGTAACCATATTGGCATTTCTACGATAATTAACATAATATCGTTCTTCCCTAAATTGCAAATTGGAGTAATTTGTAAAGCGAATGTATACGTCGCATTCGAAGTTGTGTACGTGCCATTATGCGACAAAGGTACACGTGGCAGCAATTTATGCTTTTCATGTATATTCATTTGCTTATTGTACCAGATAATCCACGAGAGAATATTAATACTGGCACAGTGAATTGTAGGTGGAACTTTAAATGAACTACGTCGTATCAACACAGATTTCATTTACAATGATTACCAGGATATGAACGTCTTAATGTTTGGATTAGCCAGTAGTGAACAGCAGATTTCAAATGGCCACGTTAATCACCGATTTAAATCTATGGAAATTATACCAAACTGTTTTTAACGAAATTTGTAAACAGTACAATTTTTTGAAGATTTTCTTCGTTTTTTTTCTGGGCATATGGTAATATAGAATTTTTACACAAAAACTGTGACAAAATTTCAATTTAAAAAAAAAACTATTGCAATTGATCCCAGAGACCTTGAAAATGACCCATGAATTTTTCCATAATGATTGGATTTTTTAGATAAGAATGGCAGTTGTTCAAAAATTGCTCTGGGTGTGAGACACCCAGGTATGTCAAAATTGATCGAAAAAAGAGGTGTGTCAACCAAGAGTTAAGAGTGTTGACAATCAGTGTCTATATCGTGCTCTTCGATCTTTTATTAATTATCATTATAAATATTTCAAACAATCGACTTTTTTAAATCGGATTTTTTCTTACGAGACATTTCTGTGACATCTGTGACAGCAGTTATTTTTTATATAACTAATTTGCAAAAAAAAAGGTACTTTTAGTGTAGCATTTTTATATTTCACATTTTAGGTGTCTTCTTCCTGAAATTCATGCCAAGCAAGTAGATCTCCCTTTATACCATCAACAGTTATATGCATGTAAATATAATTGTAATTATTACTACAGAAGTGTCTCGTGTGAAAAGGCTGTAATTTCCGATAACAAGTACATACCTCGTAATCTATCGAAATATTGAACAGAATCCCAGCAACGTGTGATACGACGTGGCCGTAAATTGCCACGGTTTCGTGGAAATCTTATCTATCTGTAATCGAATAGAACAACGGTTTATCGACACACTTCCTCCAGCAGCTTTTTTCCATGACGAATCAACTCGATGACAGTACGTTGTCTTACCCTCTTTATCACTTCCCCCTTTTTTCCTTTTTATTCATTTCCTTTTTGGAAAGGAAGTCCCGTCCAGACCTAATCTCTTTGTTACGTTTCTCTTTTTTTTTTATTTCTCAAACTGAGAAGCTAACATGCACCTTTAGGTAAATACATGCCTTCAAAATTCATTAGACAAGCCAGTCATTATCGAAACGTAATTATTAATGTTTTTCGTATAAGACCGAACTGCCTATCAGTCAAGAAGTGGTCGGATGTGTCGGCTTGTGTACAATTACGACACTTTTTCCCTCGGTGCTGTCTATTTATTCAAATGGCAGGGGAAGGGTAATGACGTTTAGTTACGGTCTAATGTATAAACATTTCTGACACGCCATCACGTAAAGACCTCGTGGATTCTTTTGAACATTTAGATCAGAGTTGGGCATTAACTAAATAAAAAATTATTTAAATAACGGATCGAATAAAAGTTACTTTAGATTATTCGGTGAATAAAGTTCATTTTTGTGTTCAAAAAGAATTTATTTTACGATTAAAGTTAACTTTTTTATTCGTCAAGCGTTTCAACTTCAGCGTCGAATAAAATTTTTAATTTTAACGTTAACTGTAACTTTAACTTTATTCGACACGCGACGAATAACTTTTTTAACTTTTATTTGTTAATCGAAATTTTTATATAAATAAAATTTTTGCCCATCTCTGGTACCTACATGTTAATATATAAAGCAGAAAGATTCTATATGTTTGTGTATTTATATGTCGCCTAAAAAGTTTCTAAAACTAAAAAAAATGATAAACTCTGTGATCACGAAATGTGCCTCAGTTCATTATACCTGACTAATTCAGAGAAATGTGACCATTTTCATAAAAACAAAACTAAAATTTTTTTTTATAAAATCAGAATATAAATTTCGGGCGAAGCCGAGTAGTAAAGATAGTAATTACATATCTCGCAAATGTCAATCGCAACCCATAGGAGAATGCCAAAATGGCAAAAGGAAATTCTGCGTTCAAATGTCACAATGTCGAAGCGAATAACAATGAGACGCAAAATTCGAGGAACAGAAATAGGATTCCATCAAAATGCGACCGCCTGACTGTTGCCCATATGGAGCAACGCTTGGTACTAGACTGACCGCAACACTTCCGTTGAAAACCGTAATTTCCGGTAAGATAAGTTAACCGGCTAAAAAGGTGGGCAACTCGCACAGTTCAATTTATAGCGAAGTGCAAAAGAGAAGCCTTGGGCTCGAAATTCACTAAACCGTGCACCAACTTTTATGCTTGTGTCCTCGTCCATCCTTGTAATCGTTTTTCTTCTGCACGCCACCCACGGCTCGCAGTCAATGAAACTTCGCGAAGACATGGAAAACCATTACAATCATCTGAATGAATGAATGGTGAGTTTCTAAACGTTAAATGATACAGCCATTAACGTGAGCTGCGCGTTTTAATTTTTTCTTTGTGATAATTTAATTGTTTGTTTCAATATAATACAAGTCGATGATCCGATGTATATGAAAAATGGCTCACATGAAATCCATAAATAATTGTAAAGCAATTTACGTTATACACTGAAATTTTATTTCTTTCTCAGCAATACTGACAAGTGCAGGGAAACCCCAAAAGCGACAGGCGGATAAAAAAGAACATAATTATTTGGAACAAGTTTTTTCATGAATATGCAGTGCCAGTACACGTATATTCGTCTAACGAGATAAGACCACGTATCTGTAATAGCTCATTTTACAAATCCTTCTTTGAGGGGCTGTTCCGGTCTAGAGCCCATAAAAACAGGTGATCACTAGGAATTAATTAAAGGAAAACTACTAGATATAATTTAATGGGACTTGTTTCATTGTATTAAGGATGTATTAAACTATAGAAATATTATTTTTGTTTTATAATCAATTATTCCCGGCGGCACTGGGGAGTCCGTAAAGTCGAGGCGTCAAAAAATTCATCCAAAACGGATGGAATCTGTAGCACCCAAACTATTGGTCTGAAATAAAAAACAATGCCAAATTATTAAAAGGCATGGAACTCGCTCGTGGAGTTAGTAGTAAAAATTAGAAAAAATGACATTTTTTGTGAAAATAACGACACTTGAAGTTTGAAATCACTTATTTCCCCATATTTTTCGTCCTTCCAATGCCTTTAAAAATGATAAATTTTCATTTTTTTCTTAAATTTTACTGGTCTCTCAACGAGCCAGAAGTATATTCTTCAAAATAAAAAAAAATTCTTCCCTTAAATTAAACAAAAAAATTACCGAAATGCAGAAAATTCGGTCTGCGAGGAAAGTTTGGAAACGTTTTTTTTTGGAAAGTTTGAAACAATAGAAGCGGTGTTGTCAGCACGCATTACGTTTACCCATCCGTTACATTATACTTTCACTCTCTTTTAACGCATTACGCGCGAATTATTTATTTCGCCAGCGTTTGTTAACGAGGAAGCAATAAATTTCACGAAATTTGGTATTCTACTGGTGGCATGATTACCTCACGAAATCGTGCGTAGATCGAATTGTCGGTTCCAAAGATCGTTATAAAACGACTCCGGTGTTACTACCAACTTATTCTCTTGTACAAATAGGTAGTACTTGAAAACGGGAATATGAAGTAACGACAGTTCCAAGAGAAACAATTACTGGGAAATTGGAAGTATTCCTCTTGCGCCGTTGTTGTATTAGGGTGGCTCTTATTTATACGTGTCGATTATTTTTCGTATTTCTTTGCCCTCGCCCCCAGAATGGTGCCATTTGTTAAAAAAATAGTCCTTGAAAAAGTTTATTGCAATTGGACAACAGGAAAGGGTGACGACTAGGCCTTTAAGTTTAGAATTCATCAATGGTTTCAATTTGCAGAATTTCTAAAAAAATAGTAAGTCCTACCGAAATTTTGTTGAAATAATATTAAGAGAGCCTTCACTTTTGTATAATTACTGTACGTATTATGTTTTCGTGCTTCCAACTATTTTTTAAATAATAGCGTTTGAAAATAGGGAGGTCCGCACTACGCGCGTCTAGACAATACGTCACGCCGTACAGGTGGAAACCTCCTTGATGAAGGTCAGGCTTCATAAAATTTCTTAAACATTTTTCGGTTATATTTTTTAGTTGATAACTCACGTTTATAATTACAGATTATAATTAATTGCTAATCACATCTCACAAGCACCCAAAAAATTAAATATCCTGAAAACAATCAATTCATTGATTTGTATATATATTTGCCACGTTCATTTTACGTATTCGTCAATTCAAAGAAGAATTGTTTGTATAAACTATTTGCATGTGCTGAGCGTTGCAAAAAAATGTCGCGACTCGCGACGTGACTATCGAGCAATTACTTTGTATAGCTTTAAGCATGATTTATCACCTATAGAGTATCACGAAAAAACGTTTCAGACATTCTGGTGACAACAGACAAGAAACGCGCATTGATGACCGAAGGATTTTCAATATTGCGATTCTGACGTAAAAGATCAAACAAGTTCTGAACACCCACGTAAAGAATTCACTATGAAAAACATTGTTAGTGATTAAAATGTAATTAAACAACCTCAAGTAACACACACGCAAATTGGGGAAACAGTAAAAATTAAATACACTACCTTCAAACCAGAGTTGTAATCTAATTATGTAGATACTAATTATTAATTACGTATGAAATGTAATTGTTAATTAAATTATAAAATACTTACAATTGCAATTGCTACATGTAATCACAGGACAATTACAATTACATGATTTGTAATTGTAATTGTAAAAAACGATTGCAATATGTCTAAAAATGAAGGTTTGTAAATATGTATTTTGAACGATGAAACCGTTTATAAACATTTTGTTGTCAGACACTAAACAAACCAAATTAGAAATTTTTACAAAAATAGATTTTGTAACCAATGTGCAAATAAGTAAATAGTGACTTCCACTCCAATATTCACAAGGAACGAATTTATCTTGAATATTTCTACCTTGGAAGGGAAGGAATTTAAATAATCATAATGACATTACCATTTTTGTCTCTATTATTATGTAACACAAACCATACCTTACAAGATCTTCTATGTAGTTGTAATTGCCCTGCAATTACACTTGGCAATCACAATTAATTGAGGTGTGCAGCAATTAATGATTACAGAAATTGCTTTGTAATTCATTTGGCAATTACATTGAATTGCAATTACTTTCAACTTGAAATTAGACTGTAATTACAATTAACGTAGTCGATTACATACTTAAGGAGGCACATGGGTATTAGACAGCTCAAATCAACGGTTCTCTTGGTCTAGATTGTAGAACCAGTAATAACTCGAACCATTTGCTATTTTAACAACTCTATCTTAGGGATACAGATCGTATTTTCAAATAATAATGTTTACAAAAATTAAAAATGAATTAATATACACGACATCAAAGTGACTGCAACGTAATGCGCGCCTCCATGTGATGAACACGATTCCGATTGACCGACTCATTTAAAACAAAAATCGTTGTACATCTATCTATGAATATCCTTTAACTCAAAATCTACAAGGTGGAACTCGGATGAACAATTTTAATAAAAATTCACGGAGTTATACAACAAATACCAACTTTGAAGGATTTTCCTGAAATAATTCTGCGTTAAATGTTATCTTAAATATTGTTAAACTTATGCAATTTTAGTGAGCGAGTTCCACCTTGTGGTGAAAAGGTTCAGTTAAAATTTCAACAAAAAATATCGATCCGTTCTCGAGTTACGATGTTCACCGTCTTGAGAAACATAGTTATTGAGAAAAACGGCTTTTAAGTCCGCCGCGGTGCATTTATCTGCATTGGTCCGTCCGTTACTTTTTGCGCTATAACGCTCGCAATTTTTCGATTTTTTCAATGAAATCTTTTTTAAAATAATTTCTGTACGTAGGTGGTGTGTGTTACACATACAGGTCCAATCGGCATAACAATGCCCCTTCTCATAACGCGACTAACGTTCAGGAATTTCTTGCAAAGAAAAGCGTTACAATTCTTACCTACCCCCCTTATTCGCCGGTTTTGACACCCAAGGACGATTTTCTGTTTCCTAAGCTGAATTCTCACTTGAAGGGGCATCATTTCGACTCCATCGAAGATATTCGAACCAACGTAATGCGCGAGATAAATAGTATTCTGGCATCTGATTTCTATGCAGAAATTCAGAGACTTGCTACTCGGTGCATAGATTTAGAAGGAAGCTCTGTTGAAAACTAAGGAGGAATAAAGTTGCTCTCTTGAGAGTTTAATTTTTTATTATCTAATCTAATCCTAAAACTTTGTAGACGCACCGTGTATATTGCACCGTGGAAAATTTTTCCCCAACGCATGTTGCGGCTCATTTTTCGATTTCTTTGCAAAATTGTGGCAGTTATCGTGGAACATGGCCGAGCATGTGCCTCGTCCAGGATACGTTGGTCACGTGCTTATCAGTTGTGGTCTCCGCGCGTTAATATCGATTCAACGAAAAATCCAGAAGAACGTTTGGAATACACAGCTTTTGTGCTGCCGCCACGTGACTACTTGTGTTATTGAAAACAAACGAGGTCGTATTTAAATGGGGAAGGTTCCTTTCCGGTGTCCTTCGGGTGTATTTTCATCGAATACGCTATATAGGGTGTTTATATAAGTGTGAGACATTTTTTCAGGATCGATCCTACTCACCAAAATAATAAGGAAAAAATGATACATATACCTAATGCTTAGTTTTGCAGTTATAAGCATTTTTAAATCACTGGACCAGAATGCCCCTTAAAGGGTAACTGACTGGCAGGCGCGTGAACGTCAGTTGGCCTAATATACCTGCTACATTTTCATTCGTATCCTATCCTTCTTGCGTTTAAAAAAGCAAATTTGAAATGATAGGCAATATATCGGTCCGCGGAAACACAGGTGGGCTCTGTGAACTGCGACTTTAATCGGCATTCCGGATCGTGTTCTACGGAATATAAAAACGCGTATACATAACTGCAATACTAAGCACTTATGAACATATGGGCATAACAAATTTTTTTATTATTTTGGTGAGTAGAACCGATTTGGAAAAAATGTTCCACATTTTTATAAGCACCCTGTATAGTATTCCACGTTCACTTGATGAGTAACGCTTTTTTGTGTGCTAAATTTAGATTCCATTCTTCGTCTACATGGAAGTGTTGGAACACGCTTTGTTGGTAAATTCTATGGTGTTTCTTGAATCCAGACTGTTGTGACTGGAGAATTAAACAACCAAAGAATGTTAGTTCTGTCGTTTTTCGTATACTCAATTCGGAATGAGGAAAAAATATGGAGACAAAAGGGGACGCAGCCCTAACGACGTTGACCATGACATATGTATGATTTCAAGATCACTATTCTGAACATCTTTTTCCTATACATGTAACTGTTGCTCGGCTTTAGTTTTCGAGATATTCGCAAAAATCTCTAATCGTTTTTTGTGACGAAATAAAGTAACAAAAGTTTAAACAATATTTGCGTCTGTTAAAAAATTAGAAATCAACTCAAGTGTACTTAAATAAGAAAATCTGATTTTCTTTTCACAGCATTCTAGGAAATATCATGACTAATTCAACAACTACTTCCATTCAATTATAGTATAAAACTAACGATATTGCTTAAGATAGCGTTATTTAACTAAACTGTGTTCTGTTCAAGTGTCACAAATAGCTCTGTGTCATTTAAATTTGGTAAATTGTGACTGAACATAGAGACACGAATACTGCTTATATTGCAGAAGTATTCGTATGATAATTATGGCTATGAAAGCCACCAATGAAGGTTTCCTGAAAATGCTAGAATTCTAAATTGCAAAAAAATGGTCGACAATTCAATAATTTATTTGCATAAACCACTTATCGTTTTTAGTTTGACATCAATAAAAGCAATGTCACCTTTGCTATCTACGTAGCGATTCCATTTAAAACACGTAAGGTAACCTGAAAATTTTAACGAAAAACTATATTATTAAAAATTCTTATTCGAGTTTTATCGCTTGTCCTAACTACGTACATATATAGTGTTCTTTTTACGTTATCACAAGAATCCTCCAAAGTCGTTACATTCTTTGTTTCGTCACACCACGTTTAAGGAGGTCCCACCGCCTCAAAAATAGTCCCACATCCAATTCCAAACCGCCTTGATCTGCACCTCCCGCATCGCTCCCAGCCTTGCCATCTCCAACATGCACACTTCGTGTTTACAAAACATGACGTTCGTTTTCACCGCGACATGCCATTACAAATCCTTATTTACTATTATTAAACAGCAACTGCTATTTTTCACGCGATCCACATTGATCCGTAACTGGAGTTCAACTAAATATTACGCAACCCCCTGTAGAACAGCAAAGACGGCGACCAGTAATTAGCGCGCCTTAATTAGCCTAGAACGTGGCAATTAAACAGGAGTCTGATTTCAGAATGCTGGTTTCTGTTTCAGGAACCGAGGGGAACCGTGGTTCGCAGAGGCAAGAGAAGGCGGGAGGTGGTCCCGGAAGGTATCCCCGGCTTTTCAGCAGAGTTACCGACCTTCCTTCTAACGTGAGAATAACGACAAGGGGTCGGCCTTGAGGCGTGGAGCCGCGCGGAGCGATAGTGGCACCGGGAGAGATTAATCGGAGTTTCACAACCTCTCTCGATCAGCAGCACCGGTCGTGACCTCGATAGAGCTCATCCACCTGGTCGGATAACTCCAGCCAGACCCTTCGGGAAAGGGAAAGAGAGACAGAGAGAAGGAGAGAGAAGGAGAGAGAGAGAGATAAAGAGCTGTTTGCGAAGGCTGTGCACCTATCCGGCTGACGATTCTCACCCGTCCGTACAACGAGCTACCGGAAATCGCGCGATGTAGCGGCCCTGGCTGGCGGTCCTATGATTTTTCGTCGATCGCCCGTTGAAGGAGAACGGGACTCTTGAGCGAGACCGAGGGACACGCTCCGGGGACTTTCCTGTCAGCTGGACAGAGTGCTCACGCGCAGAGGGCAATGAAAACGATGGGCGACGTGGTGGCGGATCCTGTGGAGGAACAGAACGGTGCACCGGATTCCGGGCAGAACCCGACTACTGGCAAGGAATTCGGGCAGAGGACCCTGCGCTCGTTAAAACGGGGCCTGGGCAGGCTATGGAGGAGGCACAGGGGTAACGCCTCCATCACCGAGTACGACCCCTGTTATAAGGTCGCTTATCTCGGGAACGTTCTCACTGGATGGGCCAAGGGTAAGTGAGTCGGCTTTATCTGATTCCCTTTGTCTCGTTGCGCGTGCCTGGTCATTAAAGCCGTCGACGCGAGCTCCGCGCGAGATGCGCGCTGACTGATTCCCCGCTATGTGCGCGCTCTGCTCCCTCTAATCGACGGCACGCTCACTTTTCCAAACGATCGTGAATCTTACCGTCTCACTGGTCCTCTGAAGAGAGAACGCTCGAGGCCTGCGTTTCTGTTGTTGACGATTGGGAGTTCGTGTTGTGACGTGGTTGGTGATTACGTTGCTTGGTTGAAAAAGGGCTGTCGGCGAAATCGTGTATTTTGATTTGTTTGTCGACACTGATGCTGAAGAGTAACGTTTCACCTATTCCTCTTAATTATTATTATAGCCGGTTGGAGCAATTATTGCACTTCCAAATTTAGTGCTTTATATTTTATCGAATTATTGAAGGAATAGGTTAATTCTTTTATTCGTTCATTGACATATTTGAAATTATAAAATCATATGTTCTGAACGGAGTAGATATTTTATTTTGATGTATGTTTAGAAGAAAATGATAGCTACATAATTGAGGAGCTCAGCGGAAAACTGGCGCATGCCACATATGCGTAAATTTTCGTTATTTTGTAGCATTAATTCGTTCCTGCAATGTAGTGTAATTCCACCACCTGCAAATATAATACCTACCATGTACACTTCCCCGAGTAGAAGCATATTAAATTTTCTTCACGCTGAGAAGAAACAAATGCGCAGTGGAAAATAGGCCACTTGGCTTTTTGGGGATACGTGACCTAATAAAAGTAATTTTTCAACTAAAATTTCGTAATAGTTGTCACTTACCATCCATTCCAAGTGCTGTTTAAAATAATTACAATTTTGTATTGCGTTTCCTGTGAAAATAATTTTTCTTTCAACTTACTTTTCTCTAAAATCATAAAATGGCATGTGCCTATTTTCCACTGGCCCTCTGAATTTTCAAAATACAGAAGTATTTCAGAAAATGTTTAAAAAGTTATGGTGAAGCTGATTAGTTATTAAAACTGTTTTTTTCTTTAGAAAATTTCTATAAGACGTCTGAATATCATTTCATTGAAACAAAATACTATAATTAAGAAATCAGTGCGCAGGGTTTTTATAAATTAATAAAAAATTATTAATAAAAAAAAGAAAACAGCAAATCAGTGTATCGATTTTTAGCGCTGGGAAACTAGAAATTCAAATCATTTGTGTTTTTACTTAAAGATTTTTGAACTTGAACTTTATTTATATCTGTTGTAATTCGTTAGACATATCGACATGAAAAGTCCTAAGAATTATGCGTAGTCCGAATGAACTTTATATTCTCAATTTTCTAATCGTGTATTTAATTTTACAATTCATTGCTAGAGTAAAATTAAAAGCTTAGGTTCGTTTACTTCTTATACATAATAAATCTCACACGTAGACAGTGCCCTGCGTTGGTTGATCTATGAGTGTTGCCGAAGGTATTAATATAAAAAATTGTTTAGGGGCCATACTAAATAGGGCCATGTGATGGTGAATGGCTTCGACTATAATGTAGGATAGGTCATCAGTCTAATCTATTCTGAGCCTAGACTATTTACGAAAATAATATACGATTGAATTTTGAAAAATGGTGACGGCCTTCGCGCTTCTAATTCGCCTCTATTTAAAGAACCTATATTGACTATGCGATGTACCTACTCTTTGGTATTAGTAATAATTTCGACGATGTTCGAGTGTATCGATTAAAACGGGACACCTCATATACTAATATACATACTTAACGTTTATTTATGCCATTCGCTGTCCCATAAATTTGCTATTAATACGCGGTGGCAGACGGTAATATTCCAACGAAAGTAAACTTTTCCACATCATTCTGCCAGCTATGAATAATATTACAATGAAAGTCAATGTAGCGAATGTAAAGTGGAATTGTTTAAAAACCAACTTCGTCAATTATTAACGTCTCTCCGGAGCTTATAGTCGCTCACATTAAATCACCGATTAATTGATGTTGCACATTTTTATATATACATATAAAATTATATATGTATAAAATACACCATATGAGTAAATATAACCCGTTTGTAATTAATGTAGAAATATTTCAAGTTTCCCATTTGGCTACCTAAAAAGAAAATAATTTTTTTGTGTGTACCTAATAATAACAGTAATACAAGTGCTACAAGATCTGCAGATGTACCTATTTATTATAAAACTCAAAACTATCAGAAAAAGTTTAGGAAAATGGAAAACTTATCGTCATTTTCGATTCATTTCGATTCATTCTACTTTCTATATAAATTTAGAAAATGCACAGAACTAATGCTATAACGTTTATAAAGTACTGGACTATCGACGATACATATTACAAATGAATGAATAAATACATAAATAATTGAAACTGGTGTCATTTTAAAAAATAATAGTTAGAAGAACCATCTTTATCAGGCCTTTTCTGTTATATTCGAGCTCTAAAACACATCTACAAATGTGGTGACAGCATTCCCATCCTGTATATTACATATTTTGAGGAGTAATAAAGAGCACCGCGATGGCAAACGATTGCGAAGTCACTGTACTTCTGCAGTCAGTATCACTGGTTTCAAGTGTAGCCTCTGATGAACCTAAGCTTCCTGAGGCCTTTAATTATTACGTAGGACGTCGAGTCCCCGGCGTGGCACGAGCAGATAATTAAGTTTCGCTGGCAAACACCAATTACAGGACGGTTAGACAGGGGCATGCGTGTCTTGTGCGTATGTAGCGCCAATCGCGAAGCAGAGACACGTGAATGACCAGCCGGAAGTGCGCAATACTACTTCTTGCAGTTAGCGAACGAGCAAGGTTAACGTCTAACTAGCGCGATCATCCGATCCAGTGGTAACGGGTGCCTTAAAAAGAAGCCGCAAGACCTATAAATAATCCGACATCATCCATCTATCGCAAATTCGTGCGCTCCAACGTGTGCGTATCAGAGAAGCCATATTAGCCACGAGTCTCGTAAAGCACACTAATTACTTCGCTGGTATGATAAATGGAGGGAACGTACGGTTGATTTAAGATTGATATGAGCCTTGATTTATCCCCGTGAAGCTATATACATTAAATGTTCCTAAACCTCTGCTCTATTTATTTTATACTCTTTTGAACGATTTTTGTGCTACTAACCAAGGAAGTGCATAACAACATCGATTTAAATAATTAATCTTGGAATTCTTTTTGAATGAACTCGTACGAATTCTGTCACTGTAACTTAATTACTACTTAATCATTGTCTCGATTCTGTCGATGAGCCTATACCGAGGCTCTGAGAAAAGTACAATTTTGGACTGAATTTTCTCGAAAACTTTTGTGTCGTGCGCTGTATGCGTTTAGCATATTTAACATACTGTCCACCTCTAGGAACCCGAAAATAGGCGCAAGTTCACATGCACATAACTCCAGCGAAAATAGTCGTATCGATATTTTGAGAATATCGTGTGAAAGCGCGGAATGTATACTTTCAGCTGCTCTGTTCAGATTTTAGCTGTATTGATTATCAGCAAAGTTATAACGATACAAAGAGCACTTGGGTTTTAAAAAGTTTTCTTCAACTTGTGAATATTCCACGGGGTGTATGAAATTTTTCACACAGATTCCATTTACACCAGTCGTAAGCGACCACTTTCCTGGGTAAAAACAGAGTAATAGATTTCTTGTGCGATTTTTTCGAGGAATTAAATTGATGAATGAAAAATCGTGCACTATGCTCGTAAGAAAGAACTACACAGCGAGGGTCGAAAAGTTTCATTTCTACCATGTTACTTATTCATCTCACATCAGAATCGACCGATAACGTTTATAAATGCTAGGCTAGACGATCGTTGCGCAATTAAGAATTAGGTAGTCTATGAATATGTAAGTACATATTCAAAGCCCGACAATTCAAACGTGCTGCGCGTAATTTCTGTTGCTCAGGTCGGTATTGTCATTGAACAGTAGGAATATATAGCACTCCATTCGTACACACCATATTTGCATATACGCGATTGATCGCAAGCATTCTCTACTACAATGGAAACCCGTTAAAACGTGTGGCGTTTCCTTCTTTTTCCTGAATAGTTTCAGCAACTTTTTATCCACGCGCCACAGAATACCCTGTATGTTTCATTTCTGTAGGCATTTGCTGACCATGGAATATTATTCCACAGTACCTTAATTTTCAGTGGCGGACGAAAATTCGCTGATCTTAGGAATTTCGCGATTTTCGACCTTATTCTGCGATCTTTAAGCGTTTGTAGCTCAGAGCAACGTTGACTGATTTTGATGAAATTTTCAGCATTTATACAACTTACTTAAATCTGCAAACGTGATTTTTGAGTTTTCATTACAGGATCAGAAAAAAATTGATAAAACGACCTTTACCATTTTTCTGTATTGTATGCATTGCGATTTATTTCATATGTCACGTAACGGTTCGATAATTCATCTATGATTCTATGATCACAACCAAATACAGTGAGATACATGTAAAAGAAATATTACTCAGCAAAACCATCACTCATAACTGTACAAGAATGGTAAAAGATACCTACCAGAGAAATGTAGATGGCTCTCACCTGCCCCAAGTGATATAATCGAGAAGAGTATTTATTTGTCAATATCGGGCTCAAAGTATGGCGAACGAAGTTTAAAAAATTCTAGAATATTAGCCCCTAACGCTTAGCCATTTTTATGAAAAGTTACTCCAAACATTAAAATTTCAAAGTCATCGGATCGGCATAGTGGTTGAAAAAGAGTTATGCATCATTGCTCTGTAATTCTCAACTGCCACAGCAATCCAGTTAGAAAGGTTCGAAAATTCGAACCAAAGGACCGTTGTTCGACTCCAGCAAAAAGAAAAACTTCTATTAGATTTCCCCCTGGCATTTCTTGTCATTTCCCATGTCATGTCTAGCAGATTTTTTAATTTTCTACTCTTACCATTAGTGTTATCAATAAGGATGCTTATTTACTTGTTAATTATCGTAAATCCAATATTATCTTTTCAACTTGAGGCATTGAATAAAAAATCGAAGAACCTATTTAAACTTAACACGCGTAATGTGAACAAATGTGAAGAAAAAAAATGATAAAATTGAAATCCTCTTCTACAAGATTTGAACACCGGTCTTTCAGTTTCACAGTTCACAACGCTCATATCGGGAATACTGTCGTGGTTGAATGCTACTCCTCCAGTCACTGTAACTCCACTGACAATGAGTTACAGTAGATATTATCCTGTGTAAAGCCATTCATAAAAGTAGCTAAGACTTATTGGCTAATATTCTAAATCTTTATCATGCTCGTCTTCCCCTACAGTTTAAATCCGATTTTAATGCAAAAATCTAGTTTAGAATAGACGTTGGGGATAAATGTTTTTGTTGCGGGTCACAGAAACCACAAGTATGTCCCATATCGTAGCGAACGTGTTGAAAAGACAGAAAAGAAAGGAAAAAAAACGATCGAATGCTAGACTGAATTTTACACTGGTCAGTGTTGCGAGTGGTTAAAAAGAAAGACGCGTATTGCGCGCGGTGCAACGACCGGACATAGGCGTACATACGTATATGCGGAGGGGACTCCTACTTTCTCTGCATACCTTTGCCGCGGACTGGGTCGGCCTTAATCATCGGGAACGCCATTATTACGGTACGTTTATTCGCGACCGCCTATTTTATCGTGATTAATTAATTCCGGGCTGTCCCCCGTGACAAGACGTTGGCAGTTTTCCTCCACGGAAGGTCGCGCTCCGAATACTAAACGCCTCCTCCACCGTGTTTTCCGCGAAATCGATCAGCGTCCTCCGCTTCCATCTGTGCTGAAAACAGTTTAGGTAACACGGCTGGATACGCGGAGACCGACACTTTCACCGAAGAAAGATCGATAACAGAGACATGTCTTGATAGCCCGTGATTGATTTCCAAGAAAGATTACCAAAATTTTGATGAAATTCGTTAATTTATACTCGATTATCTCTTGTAGGTACGTTGGATAACGTTGATAAGCACTGCTGAGTGATAATATTGTGTTAATTGTGCTTCTTCTGCTGTGAGGTGTACTGAAGATTTAGTCAATTTCTAAATGCAAATGAAAGTTGTCTTGGGGGACGATATTTTTTGGTACCGGGTGACTCAACATGAGTGGTATAACGTGAGGTAGATAATTCTGCTTGATGAAGTAAATCGAAATAGTACAAAGCAAAGTGAAGTGTTCTTCGTTTTTGAAAAAATTGATTTAGAATATCGTGTCTGAAACTCGCAATTATGAATTTTCTGACTAATTGTTGGTGTTTAAGTATTTGTGTATAGAATGTATATTTGTAGCCCCAAAATATTATTTTTTTAACAAACATACTGGAGTCGTGAATAAATTAAGAGCAAAATCTGATTGAACCCAAATCACGTTTGCAGAGGTTTCAGAACTGCAACTCTCCAATTAACAAAGGAGATGTTTTCTCTGTAGTAAACAACTCCAATTAAAAATTAACAAAGTGTACAAATTTAATATTAAAGTACATTTTTATGAACAGTGCTAATCTTTAATGCATAATTAAAAGGTCCATGAAAGCATTTTTCATTAAGATTATTTTTCACGCATATTCGTAATACAAGTAATACTTTGTAATTTGAAACACTCTGTATATTCACCCACTATATTTTGCTTTTATAATCTATTTCCATTTTCGGCGGTGTTTTTATAGTTTGACAGGTACGAATTTGTGAAGTTTGTTTTCACTTTCAGATTTCTGAAGTTTTATTAAATAAATGATAGCCAAAATGTATGATATCAAAAGACTATGTTGGGTGACTAAGAATTGTCCAAAGCTCAATTTACTCTGCAATGAATTCTAACCGATGAATAGTGATCAATTTTTTCCACCACCTTCGACATTAAAAATGATTTTTTTTTCATTCTTTACTATTACACGCATTAATTTTTTAAAGCCTTCTTGGACGGGATTCATTTTTAAGATTAAACAATCAGCCTAAAATTTTAAGAAATCCAAACATCGTGTCACCCAGTCAGTTGGGATAATCGAGTTTCTACTCTGCCAAGTTTTTAAATCTGTTGGAATACGTGCTATACCAAGAGATGAATCATACACTGCCTCCTTTCTTCAATATCAGTTGCAGAGCAGTAAGTGAAACATCCAATGTCAATATACGTTCTCGAAGAATCAGGATTTTTCCATCTTGTATGCCAAAATTACTTGCAACAATATTTGCGCATTAGGATTTCACAACTGGGACATCCATCACAGCTAATGTTTACTGATAAAAGCCAGATGTTTTCTGTAACACTTTTACCATCACTTTTTACAGACATACGATAAACTACAACAAAAATTAACACTTTGAGCGACGGAAGATTCTGAAAAATGCCCCTTGAAGTCGGTCAAGCGTTTTCGAGTGATCGCTACCACCGAGAAAGTTTTGCTTAACTCGCCTGAGCAAACACTCGGGGACACTTGGGTAATATTTTTGATGCTTTCCGAAGAATATCAATGTGAAAGCACATCATGAATGGAAATCTCATGGCGTGAAAACACGCCGGCGCCACTCGAAGTGTGAAGTTATCGTAAACCGGAGTTAGTTTGCACCGAAATTTGAAAAAAATTAATCCTAATGCCTCCTTACTGGTAAAAGGGTGTATTTACACCTATAAAGACTAATTTTACCAAGTAAGCCTCGATCTCAGTTTCTTTTAGTTGATTACCAATTTTAATATTCAGTATTTCCTTAAAAGCATCTGATTAACACCTCTTCAAGATTTCATAAACTTCTTATTACTTTCCACCAGTCTCAGAACATGCTTAAATCTGTTTTTTAATACATAATCAAAAATTGACTCGCAAGTATCTATACCGTGGTAATATCTATAATATTGGTTTCCACGTTGTCAAATTTCTATTTCTCTAATGTTACAATACATAACTTAATTTAAAGTTATCATCGTGTTATTTTGAAAATTTCTTCTATTTTTACAATTTTTTCTGGAAGGAAAAAGTATTTTTCACTTTAAATAACTTATGCTAATATATGTTCTGTATGTTTTCGCTAGGATATCTTTCGTTTGTAATACAAACGAAATACAGTCCAACATGTAATACACACCAGACGAATCATTTTTTGCAAATTATGATGTACATAACTTCGTTTAACACTAAAGAGCAGAAAGTGAATGATTCCAGGTTTTATGAATTTTTAAAAAAAAAATTTAAAAATGGAATCATAATAATCAATCGCCACCACCATGTTCCCATAAAAATATACACAATGTATATTTATACATATATTATTACTGTGGCCTGCGTTGGCACTACTATTGTATTTAAAAGAACTGGTCTATTTTATAACCGCAATAATATTCCCAATTTTACGAAATCAAGTGAGTCAATGAAACGAGCAAAATGTCCCAGTCGATCCAACATTCCTTCGTTCAAACGTGAAATGAAGAGACATTTCCAACAAACTCTGTGTCCGTAAGGAATGAAGGTCAAGTGTTCGTCGTACTCGTTTGGGAATGACACGTGACTGAAATAAATTTATGGAACTGCATTCACTCGTGTTTCGCGATATAGGTGCCCGCGTACGTGGCTATGTGCACGACTAGAAGAAACCCTGTCAAACCCCGAAACTAGATCACTAGGCCTATGAAAATAAAGGAATCTAGATTCGTAGCTGGTGACTGACGGTATGCATGCCACTGGTCCTTCGTGGAATTCACATTCACAGTTTCCAGTTTAGCTGCGAACTCGTTCTCGCCGACCTTCGCGCCACTTTCGGGAAGAATGCAAATAGATTTTGCCAGATATCGCCGTGTTCTATGATCCTTTTCTTTCCCAACCTCCGAAATGACTCGTTGTGTTTACACAACCTTGTAAATATATCTTTATCTTCATGTTTTCCTATATAATTCATATTTAATTTCCAAGCGGCGTAAGTCCCTTTCGCTAACTATTGTAGATGAGAAGCTTTGCGTTCGCTTTTATTAGAAATTCTATACCAATTACATTCGTTTGGAACAACAAGCCTTCGTAAGGCCAGCGAAAATTATTTACTATAAATTATATACTTGTTTTGTCACCAAATGGTAATATTATTATTTGTCACAAATGACTTCTTTTTAAGCTTTAAGAATTTAATGTTTTGTTAAACTAATTATTAAAAAAAAATCATAGAAAGGAAATTTTGTTAAACATTACAATACCTTTTGAAATATAATTTAACGTCAATCGTTAAAGAAGTGAACATTATTTTTTTTCAAAAGATGGGTAATTACTTGCAGATGCTTGCAACATTAATACCTACTGGATGCTTCGTAGAATTTGTAGAAAAACTGGCACTCAATGCGGAATTGACAATAAGTAAAGTTATGTTAATGGCAGAATAGCTGGACTTGCACCACTTGTTCCTTAACCGTCTGTCTGATTCATCCTCTATGTCTACTTTGTTTTTAGCGGCGTAAATGTGAATTAGCACTTAACTCACTGAAACCATCAACAGATTTTCAAATCTCAAAACGATTTGCAATTCAAATACAGAATCGAATTTTTGGATATTTACCATTTGGGAATCGATAAATCACTATATAATTTCCGACTGATCTGATCAAGGAAATATTTCTACGGTATTTTGTTTAAAAATGTTCAATACCCAATACATTCCAATATGCACAAATGAATCAGTGCTATCAATAAATAATTCTTTAAACATACAAAATAATGACACAGTACCTGTGTAGAAGGAATAACGAAAAGATTCTCCAGCATAATTTCTCTCGTAACGCAGAGATTTTTCCATCTTGCTTATCTGCTTCATTAAAGTCCACACAATCGTTTCCTACACGCCACGCGCAATTAACAACACTCCTTCAGATAAAATCAATTAAATTCTTGAGAAGATTGCGATTTCAAATCAGTGGGAGGCTACGTAATTGCTGGTTGACTTTGATGTCAACGATACTGTGTGAGAAATTGGCAGTATTTTTAATCGGGTTATATTTTGATCTCGTGTTACGATTAATTGGTAGTGTGAAATCGTTACGACGCCTCACTACCTATCTCGTGGATCATCAATTTAAAGCACAGTAGGAACAAGGATCGACGTATTCGTAAAGGTGTCAAACGATTATCCTCATCTTCACGCGTGAATTATTCATTCTACACATAACTGCAGTCGATTCGACGATACGCATTTGCGTCTACTTTTAGCTGGAATTCATTAAGTCTCGGTAGGCGCAACCGGTACAGGAAAGATGCGCCGTTTCGCAATATGTACTCTGCGTTCTGGAATGCGTCGAAGACAAAGAGCCTCGGAATGAAAATGCACAGGCTTCAGTAGTGTGTATAATTATGTATTAAATGGTTAAAACGCAGTGCTCAGAAATTTGTGAGAAAATCCAGCTCGAATTTCAAATTTTCGATTTTATGGATTTAAAATATGTAAAAATGAAATGAATCTAAATTGATCGTAAAAATAACCAAAAAATGAAAAAGTGTTTGTATATACATACTATTTAGTATATACGGAAAAAAGAAATTCAATATCAATTGACTCGAGCAAAATACATAGGTACCTACCGAGCTTCAATTTACAAGGGAACATCCTGAACCCAGAAATTCAAAATATTGCGAGACTTTGTAAATATGTAGGATATTTCCTCGTGATTAAAACAAAATTTTTGTTTGCTGCTCAAATTCACTCGAAGGGGTGAACTTTACATGTTAGCAAAGGTATCGAAATATGTAACAGAGAAGGCAAAATTTTGATTTCGATTTTCTGCATGAATTTTTCAATAATGCGTTCTACGCGTTTAATATATTATTGTACGTGGCGAGTGCTATGTCTGGGCAAAATTTAACTGAAATTCGTTACTTACTTTTAATGTACAATATTTCTCTTGTTAGACAAATTGACTAAGAAAACGATTTATGGTTTATCGTGAAAAGTGTGAGATAGGTACAGATAACTAAACGTATAAGTAATTAAAAATTAGTAAAAGTGTATTCATAGGTATGTTTGAAGGATTTGAAAGTATTACGCGGATCACAGTCGAGTTGCCACTCTACTTAATTACGGTTTCGTTTTTACGCGTGGGCACATATCAAGGCTCTGGAAAAAGGAAAACTTTGAACTCGATTTTACCGTAAAATTTTAAATAATACGTCCTATGCGTTTATTATGTTATAGTTTTAGGGACACAGGCTCTCTTGCTTGTAAATACAAAGTGCTATTGCATGTAAAATTTGTTTTAATCATTTTGTATTTCCTTTATTTTGTTTAGGCTATTAATGTGTAATAAAGAAGATGCAATATCATTATTATTATGGTCAGTGGTTGTATCGCATTTATGGCTCTAACTTGATGCATTCCCCTTATTAGTCGACAAAAATAGGATGCTTTCAGACAAAATTCTAATGTTTCTAATAAATCTAATCCTGGCCGACTTAAAACGTTATTTTTTCAAATCTTGCGTCACTCACGGCGTTAATTCACATTACACTTTTGTTTCTTACTATCCCATCAATCGAATTACGTTTGAACATTATTTTAACCAGTCAAATTTATGCCTACAGTACTGCATAAACCTGTACGTACCATGCGAACACCATAAATGGACTAGGTGTAAACGATAACTACTATAATTTAGTGTACAGCGTTCAAGCTGTCACGCAGCTTTTAAAGTCGTGCTTTACAACTTTCTTTTTTCAAAGAGCCGTTCATTATTTTCAATTATATTACACTTTTATTCGATAGTATCCGATCGATCGGATTACCGTCCACCATTGTATTAACCGCATTGTTGGTTGATAAATAAATGTCCAGCAGGCAGTTAATTTTAGACTCCCCGTGGTGGCAGCGCTCAAGGACGGAGCGCAAAAATGTCGCTGGAATATTATACAAGCAAATGACGCTACTACGTTGCGTCTAAAACAAGGCAATTACACAGAGGCTGGCGCATCTGGAAGGCACAGCTGACTTCGATTATAATCTTCGATTATAAGCCTAGCGCCGATCGCTGGTGCAGCAACGGCTCGCAGCCCGATAATTTCACGTCGTTAATATTAATTCTATTAAAGAGGAGGACTAATCGATAGCGCCAGTTTATCATGATGTTTATCGAACCGCCCGTGCATCGTGCTCGATTGGTGAAGAGATATCGTGAATCCTGTGCCTGTTCGATGGCCAACGACGGGA
The DNA here is from genome assembly GCA_929113495.1 of Andrena minutula. NCBI lineage: Eukaryota > Metazoa > Arthropoda > Insecta > Hymenoptera > Andrenidae > Andrena > Andrena minutula. Next base: position 40,731,608 of record OV815994.1, read on the forward strand.
GAGGGATGCATGTAAAACTTTACCAAAGATATACCTGCATAGAATGTACCCAGATATACCTGTTTAATTTGACTCTGTCAGGTCTAGATTAATTCTATGGGGCCCAAAAATTCATGGAACAAACTTTGCACGCGTCTAGTATTTGCCTTATTAAACAAAATGGCACATATTTTCACACAACGTTTACTTTATGTTTTCCCTATCAACCCTTCCCTCGCCGAGATTCAAACGCTTAGTGACTTTTTTTGTTGAAATCACCCCCCAGGTAGTAATTTTGCAGTAATCTTGACGATTTTTTTAAATTCTTCGCAATTAAATTCTCTATCGACCTGTCCGGCCGGAATTTTGAATTTCGTTGCTTATTTTTTTATATTTAGTGAAATATACAGCAGTTTCAGAAGATCAGTATCTGTGGGCTATTTTGGCCGACGGTTCCGAATTTAAAGTCAGATTTTGAAAATTGAAGATGGCGAATCCAATATGCGTGCTTATGTGCGTTCCTCGCACGAATAGTGTGCAACAATTGAAATTAATTACAGTTACTCATAATAGTATTCGCTCGGTGCATACGTGTAACATATTTTACATGTTGGTGTTTCACATTTTTAAAAACAGTGATGAATATGTAAATACTCAGCTTCTGCGGTAACAGAAATTTGCTCTTTTATTACGTTAATTTTATTTATAGTAAATAACTGTAGTCAAATTTACGATATTATTCATTAAAAGGAATCATTTACTGACACCATAGTACTTGAGATTGTCGAGGCTTTCGCAGAACAAAAATATGTTTGCACTGCACATCATAACATAACGAACACATGTTTTTCATTCGCTAACAGGTGCTTTGCATCTTATTGCTTCTTCTTAATCATTATACACCGACATATGCTCAATTTGTACGGATCTAACTAAATATAAGAAGGGACGTAAAATATTTATTTTCAAACTTACATGTTTAAAATATGCGACCACTGATCACAGTATAATAATTTCAAAAACATAACTAACTGGAGCTCCATTCCCTACCCTTTTAGAATCAGACCGTTGGAGCAGAGCTCTGAGTTGCAGCGTGGAGGAGTGGAGCAATGGGATTTTGCCCGGAGCCGGAGCACGGAAAATTTTCACTGCCCCACTGCTCCATTTTTTTTTATTTCTATAAGAGCAGACGAATTAATTTTTTTAATAAATACGAATTCTCAAGTTTTCATTATTGAAAAAATATTATATTATAGGGCCGCGCAGCTCGCTGTTAAGGAGGCATAGTATTTTCATTGCTCGAAAATTAAGCATTTTTTATAATTTTTTTCTATATAAAAATGAAAATCTAGAAAGATGGGGTTTGTTGCAAATGAAAGATCACTGTTTGAATGTATTAAAAGAATCTTTATTAAAAAAAATCAGCTGGAGCGGAGCTGGATCAAGTATTTTGATGTCAAGACGGAGCAGGAGCGGAGCAAATAAAAGATTCATCTGTCCCAATCCCCTGTTTAGAACAAAAAAAATTACTCGTCGTTCTAATCACGCAATTTTTACACTCCGCTCAACAAGACAATGGAATGTAAATTTCAAATCTAACTCATTGTCAGACAAAAATGTCTGTTTCAGAGGTCGACTAATTGCTCGCGCGTATTAGCGACAACAGTTCCATTTAAGTCCTCCACGTCAGAATACATGTAGCTTGAAATCGAGTTCTTCCCAAGCCTTGATCACTCGCGCATACATATGCGCACGTTTCAATGTAATTCTCTCGTGCAACCAGTCGTTTGTGAAACCGCATTACGTAAAAAAAGCATGTGAAGATCACGTTGAAAAAGCAGAACCGCGGCTACGAGATGGTAATAACGACACGTGCTTATTGTTATAATTTGTAGATTTTTCATTAATCGTTAGTGACAGCTCAACACCCCTTATGCCCATTAGCGCAAACAGCGACACTCTCGGGAGAGGCAGAACGTATCGCACGTACGCTAAGAATAAATACCAGTCTCATAATCAGACGCAGATGCAACTGAGAGATTGCATTTGCATTGCTTCAGGCGCGCACTAGCATTCCTCTTTTGTAATTTCTCGTGGAAATTTTTTAAGCACTTCATGTATGACGAGCACGTGTTTCCTTCGCAGTAGGAAGTGATCTGTTTGTTTCTCGAGGTATGGTTACATTTTGCTTGAGAATATGGAGCTATTTAGTATTTTGACAATTTTTAGAAATAATTAAGGCTACGTATGTCTTGTTCATTGAGTACTGTGAACAGTGTTTGGGGTATGGGAATCTTTTGGGATCCCTAGAATGTTACAAATTTAAAAAATATTCAAACGATTAATGTTAAATTTTGAGTTGGTAGGCGAAATGCAGATTATTGTGTTGAAATTAATATAGCATAGAAAATTAGACGTAACCTGAGTTTCGCTTTTGCATATTCAGTTTTTTTATTATTAGCAAACTGTATAATAGACACTGGCTCCATTATCCTTAAAAAAAGAATACGAAAATAGTCGGATAAGTGAAGAACAGGCACGTTTACTAATAGAGTGCCCCCTGTCACTTTTTTGTCAGTACTATCTCATAAATTATGTATACATGTGACCGCATTATTGTGCCTCTAATACGTCTATCGGTGCCCGACTCCTCAGTTTTCTTAGCTACCTGTCCGATAGTTTTTTTGTATTTTGAATTTGGGCCTATACCGTTGTCGAGGTCAGTTTCGAGCAATTAGTATTACTCGGGCCGTTACAGCCAAAGGACCTCTCTAGAAGGACATGCGCAAGGTACGCTGTTATTAGGTACTACACCGAGGTACAGAATTAAAATTTGAATGATATGATTGTGACTTAAAATTTTTTTTAATTAATGTTCTGCAATATGCCAGGGACGAAAAGGGAAACTAGTGATGGAACAAATTGAACGAAATATCATGTACTAAAGAGCAACGAGTGGGAAACATTAATGTATTTTCTATAAATTTTTTACTTTTTCTCTAGAATCTTTCTTGATAATATGATCCTATAATTAGAAATCAAGTGGTGTGGTGTCTGACCACCTCTGGACTTTACTACTGTAACCAATTAAAACCCAATTTTTAATGTAACAAAAAGCAAACAGTTCGTAGAAAGGTATTATGTTATTTGAAATACATTCAAAATCAATTTTCTACAGAACGAAGCCTCCTATAAAAACACTGTTCCATATTTTTCATTTATTTTAGCACGAAGAATGACCCCCTTTACGGTTGTTCCACGAATTACGTTCCATCTAGGACAGTAGTGGCGAACTTTTTTATCTGGGCGTGCCAAAAATTTATAAATAATAATGTGTCGGGCAGTTTTTATTAAGCGCTAAAAATTAATAGAATATTAATCATAGCAGAATTTTTTTGCGATAAGTTTAAAAATTAAAATAGACTTTCATAAGAATCAACTCATAACTTGACATACGCGTTGTCATATAGCAAAAGGTGGTCAGAAATATTTTAGTATTCTAACCATAGGTTAATAATTATTTTAGATTAATATACAGATATCAATGATATCACCAGTAAATCATTGACGTGTCAGTAAAATTTTCGTGCGTGCCATAGGTCCGCCGTGCCTGACCTATGATATCTCGACTCCTTTTGCTACGAGTGTGGTAGTTGAAAGTTGTACCCAAACATCATTTAAAAACTCAAAGTACTTTCGAGTCCATAAGATAAGAATATAGGTATACATCACAAAAACAAACCACGAGACATAAATAAATCTTATCATTCATAATATTACATAAGTACTCCAAACAATTAAATTTCGTGGAAGGCTTATCCACAAAATATGGAGATCATTGATCTACCACGATTTCAAGACCGACGATTATTATTCTAAGCCGTTCATATCTTTAGATCCATTTCGACATCCACGTTAAAATCAATACTGGAATTTTACTCGCGCTTAGTCAGACAAAATTTTCATTTTTTTTTACCACACCACCTATACCTATCACCTTATCGTTTTAATTCCCGTGTTCGATATACAATTCAACACTGGAGATTGCGGTAGATCGTACACCAAGAAGCTTTCAAGAATTTATCGGTCACGTCCAACGCTCGACGATACCGCGTAACATTAATTTTCCATTAAAGATGCGATGTACGGTGGAAAACACACTCCGAAAATGCACAGGGAACGAAGAATGGTAAATATCTTACATAACACGATTATATTATGTACAACGTCGTCTTTTTATTGGCCGCTATTCCGTTACTTTAGATGCGGAGCCAGTAATAAGGGCGAATTTGAAAAACGTGATCAACCGATACTCTAAGGGTTTATTTTAGAGCTGCGGTAGAAGATAAAAGCTGCTAAAAAATATCTTTCTTTGGTGTCATTATAGTGGGGCTGCGGTAATACTATAGTTTCAGTTATTAATTTGTCTATATTGATCGTTAAAAAAGTTATGTATCAACGATGAGAACGGCGATAATAGAAAAGAAAAAGTAATATTTAGTTTTGAACGCTTGTATCGCCAGCTAGTAAGGATAGCTCTGCTCGCTGCTTCAAAGTAAACACTTCCATTATGAAACTATACAATGTATTTCTACGCTTCGTTCTCATCGCCGCGTCACTCTGATCGTTCATCGCAGTTCCAACATAAACGTGCATAGGTATTTCAAATCCGTGCTGATTCATTTGGAAAGAAGTAAGTAGGAAATGCGGAATAAGGTGAGCTTTTCGCGAAACCCGTCGTTTATAAGAATACTGACATGCGATGAGCAGAAGAAAACAAATTGAACTGCGTTAGGAAAATCAAGCAGCAATGCTAATTTGAACAGTGTTTATTTTTTACTCGCGTAGACTAACTATTTTTCATCGGTTTAGCTCAGAATTTAATTGGAGAAGCGAGGGGCTTGATCGATCTTAAATTGCGAGAGTTTAAAGCGCACTAATTGTAAGCGATGGGGGACGCAGACTTTCGAGAAAAACGATCGCGTGTTGGAGTTGATTATTTATTATTTCTCAGATTGTACGGTTTTCGAGAAGTCTAAAATAAGATCAGCGATTGTCGGTAATTGCGAATCACAGAAATGAAATTCTTGGGAAGATTCTTGAAGCGACAGAATATTTGTCGAAGAGAACGATCACGTAGGCGCTTAATTTCCGTGTGAAAATATACACAACCGGCAGTAAATACTTGCGGGCCAGTTGTAAGTCTGTTCGACTATTGCTCATTGATTCACGTTTTCAGCACAGACCTGACCTTGCACAACTTTAATTTTTGGTAGCAGGGTACAGGCTTCCAGAAGAAACCAATTATAAAATGAATAGCTCCAGTCTATTACTCTGCTCACTTTATGCGGAATAATTTCTTGGAACAAATACCTACAACGCTGCTAATGTAGATACGCGTGACTGAAAACTTTACCGTCATTGCATTGTCTATTTAAATTATTTCACTGTTTGGTTAGACTTAGACCTTGTGTTGAATGTTGGTTATGTTAGTCACGTTCATATACCGTTATAATAATATTTCCAGCATCTTCTTGCTTTGGACCATAAAATGCATTGTCAGCCGCTTCAAGAAAGTGTTACAATTCATTCAATAGTGCTACACTTTCGAAAGTAATTTCTAATTTGTTCATAAAAGTTTCCTTGGGTTTGTATAAATTCATAATTCAAGAGTTGTTTTTGTGGAAATGAGAAATTGGGAGGTTACTCCACTACACTTTATACTTCATCAAATAATATAGTAGGAAGATAGATCGTTAATAGTACAGAACGAATATATCACGCACGTGGTTTCTCTCGACCATCAGTATACTATTATTATACCAAACAATATATGTATATCGTAAGCCGGTTTAATTCGCATTAAAAATTCGCATTTACAATAAAATAACCTCATATTAATTCGCACATATTACACACCATTTCGTTTACCACGAAAACATAGAAAATAATTCTGTCGCTCCTGTTGAACGTCCAGCTTCGTATGGTCGAGTATTTTGAAAAATATCGCACTTTTTCACAGTATTACGAATATAACAAGTAAAATTATGTATTGGGGATATTTCAATATTCACAACATGTTGGATTTAAAAGTTTAAGGCAGAAAAGCAGCTTGGAGATTGTCGCTATAAAATCTGCGGCCTTTAATGTCTTATTCGGCCCGGATTTTAAACTGAAATTTGTGCAAGGTGCATTTAAAAATGAATTACATAAAGGCGATACTTTCAAAAGTGAAACTTGTTGCCACGTAAATTAATGTGATGCACTAAATCCTGAAAGTCCCATACTTGAACGATCATTTTATTATTTGTCGTTACTGAAGTATGATAAAATTTTCCTTGCGAAGAATATAAGTACCTATTTACCTAGTATCGTTAGAATTAAATTTCAAATTACAAACTTTTTACATCAGATTTATATATCAGAAATTATATTACACTTTTAATCAGTCTTTTCGTATTAATATTTTTGGTCTACTAAATTAGGTATGTACATATTCTTTGTAAACCGAATATTTTCGTGGGTTTACTCTGGCTCCTTGGTTCACTTTAAAACTATATATCCGCAGATGCTATCATTTCAGTTGATATAGATAGGTAATAGACCTCTATCTATGGTCGTCAGCTGTCCGTAGGACGTTCCGCTCACTTCCGCGTGCCTCTCAAGCTCCTACGATGCACGCGTATTTAGGTGAAATTCAAAGTCAATTTTCTCAAAAATGAAGCCTTCGTCGTAATTTCGTCACTCTTGATTTTCGTCTTATTTTTGTCTGTATAATTACCCCCTAGTGTATTAACCATTGGTAGAGGAACACCCTGTATATTACTCCTACAAACAGTAGAAACATCTATAGTTCTTCTCATACCTACTTACATCTTATGTATTCCACGTTACTTCTTCCCAACATTATCGTCTCCAAATATGTCGAACCGAATTATCATTTCATATTACTCCAATCGTTTCGACCTCAAATATCGGTGAATTGTTTTCAAGTAGCAGGAATTATAATTCTCAAACGATCTTAGCCGCAGAGCGATGTAATAGACCAATCAGGTCAATTTGCATACGCGTCGCCAATGGCGTACGCCGATCTATATTATCCAAGTTCGCCAGCTTCCCCCGGTTCTCGCGCAACATTGGCGAGAGTACATAGTCCAAACAAGCGCGGACTTTTTTCATTTCCTACGGCGCGGCGGTGACACGAGCGACGAATGGGGCCGAATGCGAGCCGCGAATATCCTCTGTGGTAGCCGGTGGCTCTTTCATTTTCTGGAAAACACGGTGAACTGGATGCCGCCTCACAATGGCTGAGCTAACGGAGGGAAAATTAACGGGCTGCCAGCATTACCTTTAATTGGATAATACCGAACGGAATGTTACGGCCTAGCGGTCGTTCCCTTGCTCTATGCCCGTCCTGGAACCGATGCGACGGCTAGCTCTCTCGGCACCGACTTCCTGTTCCGCGTCGTTCCAGATCGTCCGTTTTTCCGCCCGCGATTCGATACCGCGCCGCGTCGCGACACACGTGTCGCCCCGTGGTGACGATCACTGTCAGCGACGTGGCTGCTTTCTCTCGACGTACCAGCAATCGTACGACATGGTAGAAAATGAGTACCACCTGGTAGTTTTGAAATATTATCGACCTGACGTCCTTATCGGACTGTGAATGATCGTGTGCCGGTCACAAAGAATCTATCATTTTTTGCATGCGACGTCAGGGATTTTAACGAAATTTGTATATTACGTAGTTGCGTGAAATTGAAAGGGGTTTAAGTTATTATTCCTCTGGTCTCGAATGTGGTCTCGAAATTTGCAGAATGAAAGTCGTCTGCAGAAGAATGCTGGAAATAAATGGAATATTCTGTAGAGTTGTCTCTTCTGAGCAACAAGAAAATAATTGCCAGCTGTAAATACTTGACGAAAAACTGCCGAGCGATGTTTTTCCTTCTTCTATCGGGATCTGTTCATCTCTTTCTATGCTGATATAATGATGTCAGAAGTTTAACCTTTGATTCTACGTATTTAAAAAACAGAACAGTATTAACAAAAAAGGGATGTGATTCTTGAACCACTCAACTAGACTTGGAAATTGAAGCAAGTATCAACCTCTTAGCAATAAAAGCGCGTTTTTACTTCTCGTTTTCTCTTCGTTCGGATTTTAATTTGCCACTGATGGGCAGCTTGGCTCTGGAAAGCGAGTTGTATTCCAGGACAATGGGGGAATGAGTAATGGGTGTCAATCAGATCGTCTATAAAAAAGAAGATGATCAGTTGTTATTATGATTTCTATGCAAAAAAGAAGTAACTCTCAGTTATATTGTCTGGAAGACATAGATCTTGCATGAAACGGAGTCCACCAGAGTTTGATAAAAAAGGATTCGAGCAAGTAATCTAATCGTGATTTTTCCCAATGATTACTTGCGTGGTTCAAAGGAATATATTGCTTTAAACTGATTACTCCTAAGACAGCTTCGATAAACGTACATGTGGGGACTTACGTCAGAGAAAATGACGAGTTCGCTTAGATTTATCTCCAGCTAATACGTTTGAGTGATAAATAAGTTGCTGATAACATAGATTATTTTAATCTCCTGATTTTTGCGTTAAAATTTATCAAAGGAAGTTGCCATTGAACTTCAATCAGCCTTGAAGACTCCTACAACCTAATGTTAATCCACATATCCTGTTTATTTTCTCACTTACAATTAGAATCATTGCCGTCTTGGTTATACCGCTTCTTCTGAGCAGCTCTGTATAAATATATCGTCTGTAATATATCGTAAAATTGAAACAGAAAAATTTCTACTAGAAAACAGTGTTCCTTCATATCTGAGTAAACAAAACAGATATCATCAACCATGTGAAAGGATAAATTGTCGTTGGGAAATGGTGGGAAAAGCGTGTTCAAAGAAAATGCGTAAAAAATTTACACCAAATCTGGTTCGTCCCACTAATGTGATTGTGAGAACAGGCCAACTAATGGCACGATGTACTGCAGCTATTCGCACGGTTCATTTTTTATTGATTGTGCTCTCTTACAGCTGAACAGTGCGAAATGCATGTTGTATAATCCACCGCGATTTCGAGATTACGCGTATCGCTTGTCTAGCGCGAGTCGTTCGAAATCCAGTTATCTCTGTTGGATCTGTTGTCTCTCAGAAACGATAAATATATGTCAATTGCATCAGACTTAATTAGAGAGCTGAATTGTTGGTTTACGCTTTGTTCGCGTGAAACCCTGTTTTCAGCCAATCTCTTCGAACTCGTTATTTTATTTAATTAATGTGATGAGGCGTGGAAAGATGTTGGGGGATTTTTAAAGCCAGACAAAGACAATAGTTTCCAGCCATTTCTTACATGAATTTGGAAAAGTTAAAAGTATTTCGAAGAAAGTGGATTATAGTGCTGCTATATACATATTTAGTACCTACACATTTTACCATGTGGCTTATGCTCATTATTAAAGGTTTTTATTGGTGTGTGTTAATCGTTTGTTCGATAGTTTGGATATCATTTGATTTTTATACAGGATTACTGTATGACTTTCTTAAATTCTTCACTCTTAGAACATCGTATTTTGCACTAGTTCTTCCTTATTTGGAATTTGCATCTCAAATTTCATCTCACTTTCAAACTTTTAAATTAAACTTAAGCAGATGCTAAAAGAATTGAATTTAGTTGAATGAAAACAAGGAAATTGTGGATCTATCGTTCTTGGTAGATGACTACACTCACATGATATCGTGTTTTTTGATTCATTGATATAGTGTATATGTTATATATTATAATACATAACACGACTACTTAGTTTGCCTTTAATGTTTGTGTGTTTAAACATATTGACTGTGAATCATACTGATGATTCGCAAAGGTAACTTTTACACACAAAACAATTTTTTTAATAATTCGTTCGTTTACCTCCTTTTACCTTATAATTCTTTGTTGGTCCAAAATTTCGCTCAGCTTGAAAAACCCCTTATTAGTCATTCTCCAAATATAACAGACAAATTATTAAAAAAAAATACAAATGTAATAAATATTGGAATTTGGAAAATAGCAAACGAACTATTGGTTTTTAAATCGTTTTCTTCATCACGAAACTAATTATTTTCTTTAATAAGAAACATGAACAAGATGCTTAAGATTCTCGTCATATTTATTAAAATGAAAGTGATAGCGTATATAAGGTGAAAATTATGTTTTATATGTAGGTATAATGATAATAATGCATTCCCGCCAAAATTTTCTTTGAAATTGGTAACGTGCTTTTTATATCAATTCATTTGTATGTATATATACATATACCTATAATTCTTTTAACAGTCATCATCTTTTTACGAAAACAATAAATATCTTATCAAAACAAACGATTAGTTTTTTTCGAAAATTTTCTCCTACTTACGAGTTGTTTCATATTAGGCAAGATAATAACACGTGTTAGAAAAAACTGAATCACACATCCGTTTCAGGATCAATTTAGAATGTTTCACGACGACGTTTACGATAGTACATATTTGTTTGTACAATCGCTGCATACATCTCAACACGCGCAATAAATTTTTATTACACCCGTGGTCGTTGCAAGGATAACAGCATTTGTATTTACAAGCACTTTATCCTACAAAATACTCTGCACAAGCGATGATCATAGGTTAGCGTTCGTGCTTGTTGATACCGTTTCCGCAAAAAAATTATCTCGAAATATCTAAGAAGTTTCTTTTTGCTCTATACATCGATTCATTCTCGCAAGATTTCAAGCAACACTTTATTTAAGTTTAGAGAATCTAGAGCGACGACAGTGCTTCAAATAATATTAATAAACAGTTAATAATATAATTAATAATAATCTGTAGCAGTCCTTTGATTATGCTTAGTTTGCCATATAAATGATAACTTGGATAGTTTCTCCTACGACAAGTATTGTTTGCAGTCGATAAAAAAATTGTTTATGGAATCATATGATGATGCCTTAATTTTTCTCAAATAAATCGATAGTAACAGGATGATTTTAATTTTAGGAAGATCCGTTGCGCAGTTGCGTCGTGATTGAGTAACCAACATTCAAACATCCAAACACACTTTCGCATTTATAATATTATTAGGAAGTAGGATTACGTATCTACCCCTTAATTCCCTAATCCTCTCTTCACAACGCCCCGTGCATCTGAAACCCGCGGGAGAGTGCAGTGAGCGCTTAATTTCAAAGAAACATTAATAAAATATCCTTCCCCACGGTACTTGTTATCACGAAAGTTTCACAGCGCAAAGTTCGTGGGTGGAATGAAGGCCAAGTCGCGATGGCATGGCAACGATACTCGCAACATTGTGGTTAAGGATATTCTACCAGGGTTCGTGATAGGCTTCAAGCTGCGCGCTATCGCTACGAAACGGTGCAAGATAACTAGCACAGTGCTGAGAATGAAACACTAACTAAATACCGCAGGGGGTGGGTATGGCGTGTCTGCAAACTCTGCATGCAGTTTCCTTGGCAAGTTCGGAAGTCCTACCGACGTTCTTCTGCCACACCGTGCACCCTCGCTCGTCTTCTTTCCCTCGTGCTTCACCCCCTCCCACCCCTCCTATCCTTTCGAACTCTGAAGTAACTGTACCAGCGTTTCCTGTATCTCTAAATTGGTAACGCGATCCGAACGGCAACGGGGAACGGCGAATCGAACTGTATCGAAGGTCAGGATATGCCTGTCCCTCGATTTAGTCCCGCCGGTGTGTACTTATTCCAGTCGCGTATAGAAGTTGGAATGCCCAGCTGAAGAGTGTATGTACGTGTGCGAGCATGCAATGGTAACGGGCATTCGATGAGAATTCTCGCAAGCAACGTGAAACTTTGGTTTATTCTGCTCCAAAGACGTCTCATTTTCTTCTATTTGTAGCAGTTTTCGGTCTTAACGACAAAAAAATATGAGAATTTCACATTAGGGTCAACATTTTTTTAGGGCTAGTTTATAAGAGTCGGGATACTTTAAATGGAGTGGTGTAATGTCGAATAGCAAGGTAAAAATAATTCTAATTTTCGAATGTAAGTGATGTAGAAAGGGGGTTGAAGAAATTGAAAATTTGTAGAGGGAATTTGCAGGGGTTGTATGTCTTATTAAGTTGACGATAATACAGACACCTAGATGTAGTAGGAGATGCAGTAGTGGGAAAACTTAAATAACATAACAATATATATTTGTTTCTTAAGTTTGCTAAAATGCAGTAGCACATTTTTTAAAACTGGGAGGCCGGTTTTTCTCACATTAATAAATTATTCTCAATATTTTGTACATAAAAATAGAAGGGTAAGGAGTGAGGGAATTAGATGCTTCGCGGGACATTTCACAGAACAATGTTAAGTCTGTTTACTGACCCACAAGCGTGGAGGTACCTATACCATTTGAATGATTTCGTCAAGACGAACCAATTGACACCATTTTTAACCTCGAAATAAAATGGTGTCACCCCGAAAATGGCCTCAAAGTTCGAGATTTGGAGCGCCTAATGTACCTAATGACCTTCATTCCAGGGGCTCTTTACTATACATATGTAGATTAGGATGGTATTGCCTGAAACGTTGAAAGTGAACAGAATTTCAGGCCAAACATGGCCCTGGAACGAAGGTCCTAGGGCATTTTTGGCGCTCCAACCTGTTAAACTGCCAGAGTATCGCTTACACTCCTCGGTTTTTCCTCAAGTGCCTACCTGATGCCCCTCGGATCAAATGGAACTTTACTATCAGTTTCATTTGTTCGATGCCGTCAAATCTTTAACTTCGTGGACAGTTTTCGAAGTGCTCCCATCTGATTTCGAAGTTAAAAATGGTACCGTTAGGGAACTAGTTTTTGATCAGTTTAGAGGGCTTCCCGCTTTAATATTTATTTTTAACCTAATAAAACTTTCAACTATAGACTTTTTTATACTAAAAGATGAATTAATGTTTACACTTTAAGGAAAAATTTTAAAAAGTTGAAAATAAGTATAATTGAATTATTTATAAGGTTAGGGAATAATAATGTGACTAGGAACTAGTTTTTGATCATCTGAAAATACATGGGAACTAATTTTTGATCAGGTCAGGAATTAGTTTGAATTTTCTTTTTTTATGTTAGTAATTATTTCAAACAATTATTTAAGGACATAAACTGAAAAGAACGATTTATTTCATGAACTGATAAAAAATTAGTGCCTGATCAAGAACTAGTTCCTTAACGGTATCAATCGTGATTCGTATTTACGACATCTTTACAATGGTGTATACTAACGCTCATCGGGTAAAAACAGAGACTTTACATTATCCTTTCCCGTTACGTATACATTCCAATAAAATAGATCGACGCTTTATTTGCTCATATGAATTCCACATCTAATATATTTTATATTATATCTTTTATAATAAAATTCCCAAAGTACCTAATCTACATTATTAAATAAATATAATTCTGAAATTGAATTAAAATTTCATGAAATAATATTATTTAATTGGCGATAGTAAATTAATCAATGAATATTGTGAATAATTCTTATACCTACGTGTTCTTATACTTATTATTCTTATAATTCTTATACTAATTCATTTTCTATATATTATGTAAATATTTAAATTCATTATGAGCAAATTAGCTGTTTATTTTCCTTAAGGGTATATTTTACCAGGTAACATATTCTTATTACTTACCAAATTGCAAACAAATCAAAATCCCTGTTCAGGCAAAGATTGTATTAGTGACATCTAATGAAGCAATCAACGTTCTTTAACACTGTTACATTGGAATTTATGCGGATATAAATCACGCCTTGAATTTAACCCTGCAGGAAGCCACTTTGTTTTCACCTATGTAATATAAGTATGTAATAGGTATTATGTGCACCGTGCAATTGTAGTTAATGTAATTGTACACGGAAACGAGCGTCGAAACTCGCGCGCACGTAGCGTTTGTCCCGATTACTGTTAGCCGCTGATGGCACTCTTAATAACAGTGTAACATCGGCTTTGAATAATGATAGTGTATTATAACAGTACCTATAGCGCAATTATTACGTTAAAATACGTAACAAAATGTTTGAAACATAAAGACATTATCATTACTGAAAACCAGCTGTAACCGCACAGCTGTATAGCGCACATAACATAGTAACAGGATAATACACTAGTACGAATAATAGGATATTATTACTCTTTAAGGGGGTTAGAATAGACGTACGCGAAGTATTCCAAATTACTATAACACTGAGTTCCATTTTTTCTCTTTGTGCTCGCAGTTCCAAAACGGAAACAGAGTATTTCTTCAAATTGGACTCGCATTGTGTAGTAGACACAATAGGCACACTTTCTGGGGCCTACGAAATGTTTCTTGTTTCAGAATTACATATAGGTATATATTTTTCGTTTTCGATTCAGAAATAACGAGGTAGCCTAAATTTATAATATTCTATTTAATATTACGGGGAATAACTCTTGTTCGCAAGTGTTGGTTATTTTATTAACAAGATTGGAGATTACAAAAGCGATTGTGATGCTATGTTTTTTAGTGTATTTTATGTAATGAAATGTCCTTTGTAATTTGTAATTTTCTGTTTTATAATTGACTAGAAAAATATACCCACGCTTCGCTTCGGGGCTAAGAGATATATCCACTTAGGGGTTGATTAGGGAAAGATCCTGAAATTGGGTTTTAGACATTTATGTGGATAACCTCTCGAAGTAAAAATCAAGTTGATATCTAATCGGACCTAAAATATATTAAGGAATCCGAGAAAATACATTTTACCCATTTTCTCCCATTTGGTGATGGAATTTCCAAACACCCGTCCACGTCATGAAAAGAATGTACATACCTTCCAAATTTCACGTTCCTAGATTAAACGGTGCGAGCTGAGCGTTGATAAGTCAGTCAGTCAGTCAGTCAGGACTTCTTCTTTTATATATAGATATATTCATAAGAATTATACTTTTCAATGTCACATCACTGTGTAGCGGTTGCCTTCCGGATGAAGATAAATCAGCTCTGTCAGTTGTGAATTAGTTTTATCAGTAGAAAAATAGAATTTCAGGCATACAATATCTTTTTGACCATTGTATATGTAAAGGTTCCAAACGGAAGTAATTTTATTCGATTCACTTGAAATTTTTACAATAGCTTCTAAACTACATTCCACGTTTAATTGAACATAAACACCAAAATATTGAATTACGATCAGCAAACAGCCCTTTTACATTATTATAACAACGAACATCGACCTCGGCACGATAAAACAAAAACGTCCCAGTCAACAAAAGAATTTAGAAATTGCAGCCATTGAAACGTAGTCGTAACATTTCAATCTGTTACTTCTTCTGGAGTAAACTGCGCTCACTGTCAATTGTTTTTAAACACTATTCATTGATTCTTAAAAATCGGCATAGCTGTTTCTTCGAACAAGGAAACGTCCCCAACCCGAAAATTCTAATTTTAATGAAACTTGGTATGAATGTAGAGCATATTGGAGTATGCAACGAGCGATTTGTTCCTGTGGAAATTCACTCTGAACGGATAAAATTAGCCTTTGAAGTTATCGTGTTTTTTCATTTTTTTTTTAATACAGTAAGCCTTGTTTCACACGTGACGGCACGGCACGGAAACGGCGCCGTTTATACGGCGAAAGGAACGAAAATCATATGAAGACCTTTCACACGTGCCGTCACGGCAATTGACCGCAATGACGCCAAATTTCTATAAGATCGTCACATGTTTTGCCGTGCCGTGCCGTGATGTGTGAAACAAGGCTAATTCGTCGTAATAGTCCCGACGAACGGGGCTGGCGGCGGGACAACAACGCGATGCGGACACTATTCTCTAAAGCCGCGTATTCACCTGTGCATTCGTCCCGAATGTGCATTCGGCGCGCACCGATTTTTTGCTCGTGCGGCGCGCGGCCGGTGCTCGGCGTGCAAGCGGCGCGCGGTCGGTCCTCGGCGTGCATTCGGCGCGCGTTCGGCGCGCATTTGACGCGCATTCGGCGCGCATCAAATGCGCATGCGGCGCGCGTTCGGTGCTCGACGTACATTCGGCGCGCGTATGGCGCGCGTTCGGCGCGCGTTTGGCGCGCGTTTTGCGCGCATTCGGCGCGCATTCGGCGCACGTTCGGGAATCGTGCAGTGTTCATTCACAACAGTGTCTATAAGCATCGATCCGAAAAACGAGGAGAAAAGTCATGGACGAAAATATTGCAATTGCTAGTGCTAGTTTCGTTGTATTGTATACATTGCTAAAGAAAAAAAAGGATAAAAAGAAGAAACGTTGGTGGACCAGGAAAATATATACCAGCAGATGCAACGAAAAGTTTCTACGCGATTTGAATGCTGAAGTGGGAAGCAACCAATTTCAAAACTTTACGAGGATGTCATCGGAAGATTTTTTTATTATATTAAATTATATTCGAGATAAGATTGCAAGACAAGACACTGCCTACAGAAAAGCCATTACGCCGGAAGAACGATTGGCCATTACACTAAGATTTCTTGCAACCGGAGATTCGTATAGTAGTCTGCAATATCTATTTAAAGTCTCGAAACAGGTTATTTCAAAAATCGTACCCGAAGTGTGTCAAGCAATAATTGACAGTTTAATTCATTATGTGAAGGTAAGTCATTTATTAATCAATATACATATTAAAGTATTTATTTAAAAAAATTATTATTTTGTACACATGCGAAAGAATATAATTAGGTGTGTGTTATAATATAATTTTAATTATCGGTGTCGGAGAAGTGGGAGAAATATGAGTTTAGCGTACAATCCGAACTATTGGAAAATGGAGATGGATGTGATGATTCGGAAGGTGGAATAGACTGTGGATAGGTGTCGTAGGTGTTGGAATTGTCACTGATTGAATGTGATGATGTATGTGAATCGTGTCTATTAGAAACGGCAGTAAGTTCGGTATAGATGGTAGTAGTAGGCGGTGTAGGTGGGGAAACAGGATTTGTTGACTGTGGAATGAATGTGGACGAAGAAGCAGGTGGAATGAATGTGGACGAAGAAGCAGGTGGAATGAATGTGGACGAAGAAGCAGGTGGAATGAATGTGGATGAAGAAGCATATGGATAGACTGTGGATGAAGAAGCTTGTGGATAGAATGTGGATGAAGAAGCTTGTGGAATGAATGTGGACGGAGGAGCATGTGGAGTATTATTGAGCTGTTGCGAAGGATTGGGTGAAGGCGGGATGAAGGAGGACATTTCTATTTCATAGAGTATGTTGTTGATTTTATGTTGGGCCATCATTCGGTGCTGGTTGTTAAATTTTTGTAATTTTGCCGCAACATATCTCCCGAATGCCGGGCACTCGTCACTCTCCGAATTACGGGCATGGACGGCAGTTTTTAAATATTTAAAAGCTTCATCGATTCGGGGGTCTTCTTTACGTTTCACCGACTTTTTCGGTGATTTAATTTCTTTTGCCCGTGGTGTTGTATCTTTGGGCGCGGCGTCGTCCACAGGGTCAATAAGGATATCAGCATCGACTGCTTCATCCACATCGGCAGTCTAAATACAATGAAACAATAAAATTAAATTAATATTGAAATTTTCAGATGCCATCGACTGCAGAAGAATGGAAGAAAATATCGGATGAATTTGAGGAAATGTGGAATTTTCCGCATTGCGTTGGCGCTATTGACGGAAAACACGTACTAATACAAGCGCCAATAAAGAGTGGAAGTGACTTTTACAATTATAAGTCGCAATTTAGCATCGTTTTATTAGCGTTAGTGGATGCTAACTACAATTTCTTATTTGTTGACGTGGGCTGCCAAGGCAGAATATCGGATGGGGGAGTATTTAAAAATTGTCATTTATACAAACAGATCGAGGAGCAAAAGCTCAATCTTCCAGCGTCATCTGCTATAGATGGATTAACTGCCGAGATGCCTTTCTTTTTTTTAGGAGATTCTGCATTTGCTTTAGGTCCTAATATGATGAAGCCATACCCTGGGATTAGTCCAAAGGGATCGATTAAACGGATATTCAATTATCGACTTAGCAGAGCCCGTAGAGTAGTCGAAAATGCCTTTGGGGTTCTATCGAGCGTATTTCGGGTATTGCGAAAACCGTTGCTGTTGCAACCCGAAAAGGCTCAAGTTGTTGTGATGGCTACGATTTGCCTTCATAACTTTTTACGAAGCAGTAGAACTTCAAGAAATTATTACACTCCCTCAACTTGTTTTGATATGGAAGAAAATGGAGAAATCCGGCCCGGAGACTGGAGACAAGAAGACGAACAAGTTTCCCTTTTACCTTTCAGGTCGGTTGCACGTAGAAGTAAAGCAACCGCCGAGAAAATGCGCGACGATTTGGCAAAATATTTTTCTACAGCAGGAGCTGTTCATTGGCAAGATAAATATGCTTAATGTAATACAAAATGCAATGCTTAATGTGCCAACTTAATATGTAAGAAAGTAATAGCATGTTGCAATAAAAAATTTAACATCCTAATTTGAGTAATTCATTTATAAGTAAAATTCTCTTCCAGTACATTCTTATGGACACACTTCGATCTTTGGTTGCATATGATATATCAGAAAGTAATTAGAGAAACAACTTACGCTTATAGTGTTTCTGGGTTCCATATTGTCGTCCAAAAACTGCATCGCCTTGAACGCGAACCATTTCGAATGATAAATTTCGTTGCTTCCTGAAATAATATACATTGGAATAGTATCTTGTTCTTTTCTCTTTCGTGTATGGGAGAGTAGGGGAATTACGAACACTTAAGGTAAAAGTTAAATTGAAACAAAAGCTCTTTCACGGTTATCTCAATATCTTTCAACGAATATGTACGTGTACTCTTCCTATCATAATTCCGGGATACTGGACACGTGAATAACTTGGTAAATGTTAAGATAAAAGGGTAAATGCCATCGTCCGTAATAGCCCCATATACGCTGTTCGTAATTAACTAAAATGAACAGAAGCTATGAAGTTTCAAATAAAACAAATACGAGCACGTATATGTACAAAGTGATCCCTTGATTTTATTTAGAATTAAGTAACGGAACTACGAAAAAATTATGCTTTGTTAGGTAGTATAGGTTCAATGCACTATAGACTCAAAATACTCGAGAGTAAAATTATAAGAAAAGCTACGAAAACATTTCACGACCATTATCTTTGCAGTTGCGCGCAGCCTTGCGTCATGACACTTTCCGTAATACCAAAGATAGCTAATTACATCATGTAACAATATCGCGGGAGGACAGGACAAGCCAATTCAGCGAATATCGCGGTGTTTGGGTTTATCCCGCGTTCGAAATTCCCCCACTCTCCCTTAGAAATGTTTAATATTATTTACCTCGTCCAGTTGTGGTGCTTTTCTTGATTTTCCCCTTTTCCCGTCTGTACGAGCTTTTTAGGCTCTCCACTTTCCTCTTGCAATCTTCCACCTCCATTCCGATCTCTTGGGCAATTGTACACCACGCGTCGTCCTTTTTTAATGTATCGAAATAACGCGGGTGTCTGGAATTCCATAATAATTCGTGTTTCTCGAATACCTCAAGGAGCTTGAGACAAATTTGCCGCGTCCACTCCATCGTGGTGTCGTTCGGACCCGAATGCACGCTTTGATGGACCGCCAGCAAGCGGATCGCGGCGCGAATGGCCCGGCGAACGCTCGGTTCGCGATCGCCTCGATATCGGTCCATACATTGTATCCGCACTCGTCATTTGCCACTCGGTTTGCCTCGAAACGACGAGTGTGGATACAATGTATGGACTGATATCGAGGCGACTGCTGGTATAATATTCGTTGTACCTGTTGGTATATATTTTCCTCGTCCACCAACGTTTATTTTTATCCTCTTTTTTAAGCAATAAATACAATACAATGAAACTAGCACTAGCTATTGGAATATTTTCATCCATGATTTTTCTTTTCGTTCTTCGGATCGATACTTATGGGGACTGTTGTGAATGAACACTACACGATCCCCGAATGCGCGCCGAATGCACGCCGAATGCGGGCCGAACGCACGTTGCGCGCCGAATGCGCGCCGATTGCGCGCCGAATGCACGCCGAAAGCAGGCCGAATGCACGTCGAGCACCGAACGCGCGCCGAACGCGCGTCGAATGCGCGCCGAATGCACGCCAAATGCACGCCGAATGTACGCCGAATGCACGCCGAATGCACGCTGAGCACCGACCGCGCGCCGCACGAGCAAAAATTCGGTGCGCGCCGAATGCACATTCGGGGCGAATGCACAGGTGAATACGCGGCTTAAGACTATACCGTGCGGCCGATGCCGCGAGTGAGAAAACCCAAGAGCCGAGCGAGAGGGAACGAAACAGTTGACACGAAGTTGCCGTCGTCTCTTTCGTTCTCTCACTCTCGACCGAAGGATTCAAAAAAATTGTGGAGATAGTGAGCAGGTCTATTACGCATGGTGAAAACGGGACAATAACGACGAATTACAGTATAACTTTATTTTTCTTTTTTTTACCGTTACAAAATTATTCCTATTAAAAAATGGGTAAACCGCGATAACTTTAAGGTCTAGTTTCAACCACTCAGAGTGAATTACTGTAGAAAAAATTCCCCCTTACATCCTCCAATATGTTCTACATTCATATGAACTTTCATTAAAATCAAAATTTACAGGTTGGGAACAATTCTTTGTAAGTAGAATGTATATACACATGCACATTTTCCCATGGTGCAGTTTTATCCGTGATAAGCAAGAGACGATATCATATTTTTGCACGCGATAATAGATCGAAATCGCGAACTCGCTGATACACGAGAGCGGCAGATAATGTATTAAACGGGCTGAAAGGGTTAAAGAATCGAAATCCCCCGGAGCTGCTGCGTGCGGCAGAAAAACGATCTCGATTCCGCCAGTTTTACAAGATTTACTGATTGCGATCGCAGGAGAGGGCTGCGTGGAGAAACCAGTGTCGACCTTGTGGCGCAATTACGTTACCAGCAACAGGCCGGACGTGTCGATGAGGCTGACGGTCACGAACGGTGGTTTGACCGCCACGACGAAGGACCACGGCCTGACGGAGTACTGGGCGCACAGGGTGACCTATTGTACAGCGCCAGCATCCCACCCGCGCCTCTTCGTCTGGGTCTATAGACACGAGGGACGCAGGCTGAGGCCCGAGCTCAGGTGTCATGCCGCCCTCTGCAGCAAGGAGTCCACCGCCAGGAGGCTAGCCTCGACCTTGAACGCCAGGCTACAACAGGCGCTTCTGGAATTCCGACGGGACAAGGTCTCCAGGCAAAATGCTAGGTAAGCAGATCGATCGTGAACGCACTGAGGACGTTCGAACGCATGCCTATACTACGACCGTCTCGAGTTCCTCTCAACCCGTTAACTGGGTCGTTCCTTCGCCAAAAACGCTTCGGCGACACATCAAAATCTGTACATATTTAATCACGATTAACCTATTTAGCGAGAATGGCAAGTTAACTTGTCATGTGAAAATTTACGCAGGTTGTATATGACTCGTCATGTGAAAGGTTACGCGACTCGCGTATAAAGAATTTACTCGTCATGAAAGCTTCAACCTTTTAAAGATACACGACAAATCTAGCGAGTTATCTACACCAATCGCATTTTTCGCTACTGCCGTTGCAAAATTCTTCAGCTTGCTTTTCAATACACCGTTTGCGCAGTACCGTAAACTAAGTAGGGTAATATTGGTACTTACTTAGCATGTATTAAAGAAGGAAAAGGACAAAAGTTTTATGCATTTTTGAAGGATTTTATAGAATACTTCAAGCAACTTTAAAATTGTTAAAATGTTTCATTTAACAGATACGGTTTAACGCGATTAATATTCTCTCCTTTTGGTTCGGCGTAATTGTAAAACTTTTCTGAACGGCGATTTATCTTCCCCAGTTAACAGGTTAACAGTCTATGTTATTTAATTACTAGCAGATTGTTTAAATAAAAAGACTGAAATGGTGATGTGTATTACGGAAAATTAGTTGGACATCTCTTATAATGTATTAGTTTCACTCTCACTGATAAACTGAGTTTAGGTACAGTTACTTTAACTAGTAATAACGTCGAATGTATTTTAAGTATCTAAATAGTCTATCTATCTCTGTAAACAATAAAATATCTGCTGGCTCCAAATAATAATACATTTTTATTACAATATATTCTATATAACACAAATGACAATTCGACAAAAAAGTGTAACAAAAAATTGTTAGAGATTGTAATTTACAGTAACGTAAAAGACTAAATTCAACAGTGAGTATTTTCAGCCATTAAACTTAACTCTGAATTGATAGTCAACTGAAGTATCGATATAATCAAGAATATTGTGAACTACTACGCGAAAATTATGCTTAGCAAAACTATAAAGTAGAAACTTTTTAATTTATTTTCATTTTTCTGATTCTCATACAGAACATGTATTTCATACACCATATTTGCATATGTGTATATATATATGAGAATAGTATATTCTTTGAAATATTCGCTTACCCTCAAACTATCGCTAATAATTTATAGACGTTGATCGAAATTTTCCTATAAATCTTGCCACTAAATCTATCTCCAACAACTCACGAGGCAAGATCAGAGAAGTACGAGCCCAGTTCAAAGCTAATGGAAAGGTCGTACACTGTCGTTTGCCTTGGCACACGAAAGTCAAGGATAGTAGCTTCCTCGATTAATTCGATAACGGGGAAATCGGTCGCTTTTCAATGCTGGCAGACACGAGCTACCGTAAGACCGCGACCTCTCCGTTTCGAGACAATTTGGGTCACGTCCGTAGATCACGATGCACACGACAAAGTCACGATCCAGGTCGTACAGATCGTCCAACGACTCGTGTTTGACTCACAATCAGTGTATGTATGTATCTAGGAAAATCACGAGAGGTCAATAGGCTTTTTCCCTGAATGTATCGTCGGCGCAAGTGATGTTAGAAATGTCGGTCGTAAATCAGAGACGGCTGTCCTGAATATCTAAGCCCTCACGCGAGAATCGAGTAATTTATTGCGACAAGGAAAAACGAGAATACAAGTATCAAAGTATGATCTTTATTTAT
This sequence comes from Andrena minutula, assembly GCA_929113495.1. NCBI lineage: Eukaryota > Metazoa > Arthropoda > Insecta > Hymenoptera > Andrenidae > Andrena > Andrena minutula. Next base: position 40,754,623 of record OV815994.1, read on the forward strand.
TTGAGAACCTGTTGCTTTCAGATTATCCCTAGCAAACGCCCTGTACGAGAACCCTTCGTTGCCACGGCGAAAGCTACTGCTAAGCACCGGTGGGCAAAATTATCGGCCACCCCTCGAAAGATCCAAAAGCGCGCCGAAACTTTCAGCGATCGAGGAGGACATCGTCGCCGAAGAGATAGAGCAGGAGAGGATCCTCGAGGAGCTGAGGACTCTGGAGAGCGTGGCGTGCAGCTGGCAGGAGCAAGACAGCTGGAGGCTTGCTCGACTCTTGGACGCTCTGAATCGTGAATCCTCCGATGAGAACGGAAGCATATCCAGCGGATGCGAGACAGCCAGTACAGCGACGAGCGAAGAAAGGGCTCCTGGACCGGAAGATAATCACGCTACAGGTCAATAGACTGCTTTAATACAATAGTCCCTCGGTTTAAACGCGCTCCTCCCTCTCTCGCTATATGCACGAATACCATGCTTGCCACATTTGTTCATTACTCGGTTTAGGTAATGAGCCCTTCGCCCATATGCAGCTGAGAACAACTCGGGGGTTAGAAAGATAAATACTCAAATTGGAATTTTTATATTTTTCACTAGATTCTTCATGAATGCGTTAGCTGTCTAAACTAGAGATGGGCACAATTTTTATTTAAATAAAAGTATCGAGTAACGAATAAAAGATACAAAAGGTATTTGTCATGTGGTGAATAAAGATAACCCGGGGTAGCTAATGTTCTCTCAAACTATATGTTCTTCCAAACTGATTCAAATGGATGTGGAGAACGATTAATCTCGGATTAACATGGTAAGAGAGTTTTACCCTCGTTCCGTAACTCTGCAATGCGTGTTCTTTACAGGTGAAACAGAGCAACAGGCGAACAGGAGGGTCATGTTTTCTGACGAGGTCGTGAGAAGAGGTCCAGGACCGCGAAGGAACTCTGAGGGTTCGCCAAATTTCATGACCTGCGCTGGGAGCCCGCGTTTTCACCGTCGCAACATCGCTGTCTGCCGCAAGAGGTTCTCGTCACGGAACGAGGAAGACGAGTCGATGGAGGAGGAGGAGGAAGAAGAGGAAGAGGAAGAGATAGAAGATGCGAGATCGCATGTGTTCGACTTCGAAGATGTCGAGGATTTCGACGACGTGGTCGACTACCGGCCGAGGGGCGAAATACTGCGTAGGATTGATGATCCACAGGACAGAGAGAGACGGGCGATGGAGAAGTATCCCGGTAGGATGAGTCACGACATGTTGCAAAACGACGAGACCCCGTTCCTGACCCTGGATTCCCTCGACGAGGAAGTGGACAGCGACGAAAGTGGCTACGTGGAAGCTCCGCCCAAGTCGTTTCTGGGCCAGGATGACCGGAAGGACGAAGAGGAAACCAATAACAGCCGTGCGGAGTCACGTCAGGGCCAGACTCAATCACCAGACGTTCTCAGAGGATCGAAAGCCAACGCGCAGGGGACTCAGAAAGCGAAACACGATGATTCCAAAGGATCGACGGAGGAAGAAAGGGCCGAAGAGGATGTCGAGGCCAAGGACGCGTCGGTGGTCGTCGAAGACAACCAGAGGATGAAGGAGAAGGAGAGGGAGAGGGCTGATTTCATCAAGTGTCCCATCTCAGAGACAATAAAGAAGCTGGCGAACGCGTCGCTGAAGAGCTCCAAGTCCTTGGAGATGACCACAAATAACTGCCTTAAGGCACTGAATAATTTGAAGGCGTCGAAATCTTTCGAGGGTGTTAAAACTGTCGAGATGGATGGAGAATCGCCGAGCCTTCACCAGAGGAAGCAGCTGTTAGCTCAGCAGGGTGTTGTCGTTTGAACGCTCCCCTGAATCCGAACGTCAGCCTGAAGACGCTCGAGCGGTTTATCCTCTTCCGATCTCTAATGTTCCAGCATCGGAACGGGTAGACTGATGCACACCATGTATTGTAGATTCAAATTCTAAGGCGAATAGGAAACTTTGTAAAGAAATAGCAACAGACATTGTTTGTTAGACACAACTCGCGGAGTTCGTTTTGTTCAATCAATAAGAGTCTTTTAGCGAAGTCGTTGTATGCGTGTTGTTGATTTAACAGAAACGGAACGTCGCTTCGAGGATCGAACGAAATGCGTAACGCTCCAACTTGAGAAAATACGTATTGTTCTATCGAATTGTTGAAAGTCATGGCGAGTTTTCAACGTTTTCCCGAGGAGAGTGTCGCGAGAGATAATTTTAATATAGCGTCGTCCATTGTTATACGTCCTCTCGATCGTCACGTTAAAGTTCTGATTAATAAAATTATTTGTTACATCGGCACACTAACAGTAAAGTGAATGTTGCGCGAAATATTGTTGCGAGACGTTGTAAATTTATCAATGGTTATCTATCGATTTATGAGTGTGTACTTACGAAGAGAGGGAGAGTCGAGTGGGTTTTATTCGTGGTTGGAGGAACCTTCGAATTAAAGGAATACCATCGATTAATGGGAAATAAAGTTAATTAACGTTAACCTGCACAATTAGCTGCAACAAAGCAAAGATCTTGTAAATACATTTAGAGAACGTTAAGAATAATAGAATTTAAAGTTTCGTTATCCAAATTCTGTATCGAGTGTTTTTAAAGTGAAATAAACTCTTTTTTTCATAACGTTACGAGAAATTGCCCTCTGATTGTAATTTTAATGTATAAACCTTCGCTAACGGCGAGCAAATTTACGTTCAACACACTTCTCTAAAATTAGATTAAATGTTACGTCCTGTGTTAGGTGCGAGGAAAACATTTGTGAAATTCATTTATAAATTCTGAGCAGTCCCCATCCGAAATAGTAATTTATTAATTAACCACGATTCTTGAAGCAAGAAAGTGCTGTATACGTGCTACAAATCAGACACCATTACTCACATTTTTATTACAGTTTCCACTCTCTTGCGCACTGAGGACTCATTGAACCCTAGAACGAGCAGTCCGGATCTAACATTTTGAAAACCGGTGTTTTAATCAAATCTAAAACGCTCGTCGGCCACGATAATGTCACGCGAAATATAAAAATGTCCGGAGATAATTGCTAATTGTGATAATCATTGTACGAGAAAGATTCGAGGAACAATAAAAAAAATCCTTAAAAATCGAGAATCGTACTTTCCTCTCGTTCCATGACCTGTGTACGCGTGGACCTTCCTGAACTTATTGAAAATGGCGATCATCACACAAATCGTCTGCAGAACCAGCAGAAAACGCGAACTTGCTGATCCCTAGGGTGTAAATCTCTAGCTACGGATTCGGGTCAATCGATAGACATGGAACTACTCCATGGTCAATACCCTGCGCCACCTTCTAAAGGGCCACACGATGATTTTTTCGAATAATATAGCATATTATGCAACATGCCTATTTGAAAATATCCCATTTTACTGTTACATAAATGATCCGAATGTCAGTTACATAACTTGCATCAAAGCACCACTATTAGGAAAATATCGTTGCTGCAAGTACTTAGTAAAATTAGAATATAGTATATTTTTATTGAGAATATCCTTAATAATTATAATTCGTATTAAAAGGCACTTAGGCTATAACAATTCTGGTTCATAGGTTAGGGGGGAGAACGGGGGGGATACTACACTTTTAGGTGCGCGGGGTGAGGCGGGGAGGGGAACCACATTTTGTTGTCACAGGGGTGTAGTTTGATTGGTTGAAGAGTTGTTGTTGTTGGCGGTGGTGGGTGTAATTGGTCAATTGTTGCAGTGAAAACTCCCTAGGCATGGGTCCACCACTACTCTACTGCTTGGTACTCAAATTTGTCCGAATTGCGTCGTGTTTGGTTTCATTATTAT